>CAJQUN010000023.1:0-2697786 GCA_907163345.1 Haberlea rhodopensis | reverse complement strand
TCAACCATCTTATTCTCCAATCAAACAGCATATAACTTATCACATACTATTTTTACAATCATTTCACAAACTTTTTAATCCTTACATTACTTATTATATCCATCACTTCAAACGGTACCTTAAGGGTTTTTCTAGAATAGGAAAAAAAATAAAATATTGTTCGGAAAAAAAATTAAATGTATTCACATATATGTATCATTATTGTTTATATTGCTACAATTAAGTTTTTAATCCCAATGATTTGTGGTAGGCTACATAAACAATATATATAATCAAGTTGGGTCGGACACATGTGTCAATCTTCTCCAAACACTTCTATCGGTCAACATAGAACCAATTTTTCAAATATATAGTTTAATATTAAACTTCTTAATTATTACATATCAATTCATAATACAATATATTAGTTAATAGAATCGATTTTCCAAATACATATTTAACAACATTGTGATTTAAAAATAGTAAATTTATCCCTTTAATTTTAAAATAGATAGTTTATTCCATATATTTTATAAATAGACAAGTTACTCCATTTGATTTATGAATATGTTCAACACACCCCCTCCTCCATGTAAGAGGACAGTGTGCTATATTTTGCAAATCACAAGAATTAAATTGAGTATGTTGAAAATCACATAGGATAAACTATTTATTTTCAAATCAATTGCATATTTACAAATTACATGGGATAAAATACCTATTAGCAATATCTCACAGATTGGGTTTCGAGTCGAGCATGTGGCCCAAAAATTTGTTTAAAAAATTCTCAAACCCCACCCCCCCCCCCCTAAAATATATATAATGTAACATACTCTATATGATATAATATTTATATTTAACAACACATTTTTAAAAAAACCTTTCAAAAGTATTGGAAAATATAATTCTTATCAACTCCAAAAGGAAATCAAATTTCGTCTTCGGTCGGAAAATGTTATTTCTTTAGATTATTTAATACGAAGTAGACGAACCAATTTGCTTTCATTTCTATTGATTTACTAATCACAGCCTAATGTCTTTGGTTGAACTATATTTTTACATAGACTGACTGACACGATTATACAAATTGAGCTGAACAAGAAGTCACTTGGTCATTCATCTTAAAAAACATGAAAAAAGTTTTTTAAGTATAGAATTCATGCTGTGATGGATGCTCTCACATCCAAAAAATTTGCATCATTATTATGAACAAACATGTTCAGCATTGCATCAAGATCCTGGCATGGAGTTGCCTTAGGCTCGCCTAGCAATGTAATGTTCCCACCTTCTGGTCCAATTCTGTATGCGATTCGGATTTTGTGTCCCACGTTGAAAATTGAAAGTATTTAAATCAATAAATTAGAAAAATAAAGTGTCTTCAACTTATTTGTCTTACCGGTGGCTTTTCCCCTCTTCTCGAAGCCTCGACCAGCTCAACCACTCGCTTGGGTGTAACATCTTCCTGTCGGCAAAAGATACACCAGCATAATTTCATAACCTTTTTTTTTTTCTTCAAAAATAATTATGTGTTAAACATGGAAACAAAAGAAAAATCACGCAATAACACTTGAAGAAACCACTGGGCTTACATAATAATTGTAGGTATATCCCTCAGATCCATTAGAGTAATCAGCATTTGTAATCATTGGAGCATTTACACAACTTCCCTAAGGAAAAGCAACAAAATTTCCCACATCACATTGCATAAGCATGTTGGGATATGCCCTAAGACAAGTCATTAGATGATTGTTTAAGACATACAATGTTTATGGTTTTATGAATGGCAATTCATTATTATATGTTATTCTTTTAACTGTGCATTGTGAATTAATATATGTGTTAATGTCCTTAGAATAATATTGTATTATTCTTAAAGATGTTCCTAGTCAAGTATTATCATGAAAGGGATAATGATAATACGTAGAGACTAGTATGTGTTGATCGATGAATTGTTCATTGATATGAGATATCAAATCAACATCTGGGTACATGTTAGAGAACGATGTACTGAACAGACCCACCATGAGAATGCAACATGGATAGTTATATGATCGTCATATGCAATTCTCATTGTGATAATAATGTATGTAATCCTTACGACTTGTGATCATCAGAGATCCCAACATAAGGAGTTATGTATCTTGATATCGTCAAACGTTACCCGTAACAGGGTAATCTATAAAGGCGACTATTGGATACACTACGAATTATGTAGAGGGATGTTGACTGATCGAGATAGGATTTGTCCCTCCTATATAACAGGAGATGTGTTTGGCCCTTGATCAAGTGAGAACTAAAATGCATGGCCATGCTCGAATGAGTCGATATGAGATATCGAGCTTATTCGTTTATTCTAGTTCTACTTGGGGATCAAGAAATAAAGATTGGATATACGAGTATGACTATTCCATGACTCGTGTTCAATCTAAACACAAAGGACAAAGGGATTAAGTTACATGATTAATATTATCACAAGTTCTAAAGGTTATGTCGAGTCATTGACATTCTTGTAATTTTGGGTAGCATTGATGTGTTGCTAGATACCGCTCAATGCTTGAGACGTAAAATGAGATTTTATGTCACTGCCAACATTACAAGATCCTATCGGGTCGCACAAAAGATTAAATCGAGAAGGGAAATTAAATTCATGGGATGAATTAAATAATTAAGAGGAGTCTTAATTAATAATCATGATGATTAATTAAATCATGGGCCTTTAATTAATTAAATAAAGATGATTACAAGGTGGTTAATTGAAAGAAAACTTCATAACACAAAACCTACACAACTAAAGAAGCTCTCGGCCGCCTAGAAGATCATCAAAGCTCTCGGCTTCTTCAATATAGCCGAAGGAGACTTGGTTGATTTGTGGCGATTATTCGATTGTGAATCGAGTTAGCTTCGTGTATCGGTTTAATAACTTGTCTAGCAACTTGTTATTAAACCATCCCTTCACCCGATTTGATCGTGTGGATACCGTTGAGGCAAAACTCATTGAGTTTTGCTAGTGACTCGGAGAAGGCGTAGGACGTGGTGCTGCTCCGTGGACTCTGCTTCAAACACGCTACAAGGGTGAGACACTTGTAATTCCTTTATCCGATATGATAACCTATGTATAGATCCGGTGTTAGTAATCCTAAAAATTTTATTCCGCTGCGTTGTATGCTCATGGGATTACTTACAGTGGTATCAGAGCCGTGTACAAGGCTCATATCGGATCTATGTGATTAAATTGTGTTAATCATATTAGAATTAATATTGCATGCTATTAAAACTGTTTAAATTCATATATGATATGAAATTAATTTTAGTTTATGAAAATCATCGTATAATTGTATTTGATATAATTGGCGAATAATTGTATACGATACACGAAAGCGTAAAATCGAGGTGTTAACCCATGCATGGCTCACGACAGCCACCACCGGATGGCTAGGGTTTCGAACCCTAGTCACCTTGGCTCAAGGCCGCCGCATGAGCTAGGGTTTCGAACCCATAAGCTCGTGCATGGCCATGCAGCCGCCGAATAAGGGCTAGGGTTCGGACCCTGGCTCGTGCATGGGTCAAGCCGTCACACTATCTAGGGTTTTGAACTCTATTGGCTCGATAAAGTATTGAGAAGGTGCAAGTTGGTTCGATCATGGTCCACGGAATTATGAGGGTCGACGGCTACACCACATGAGGGCTAGGGTTTTCGAACCCTTGGCTCGAGATGGTTAAGCCGTCACCGTCATGAACCGTCCATGGTTGGACCGTAGCTCGTGGCTCATGAATTTCGGTGATTCAAGCAAGTTGGCTTGATGAAAAATAAAGATGGTGCGAGGCGGCTAGGGTTTGGAACCCTAGCGCCGCCGCCGCTCGAGCCATGGCTCGGCCATGGGCTAGGGTTTCAAACCCTAGGCCCACTATTGGTCCAGCCGTGTGCTTCATGGTTCGAACCATGGTGGTTCGTGTTTTAGTCGCTTTAGTTCGTGGCATGTGATGTCCCGAGCGTACGATAATTTTTCAAAAATTATTTTACAGTTTTAATTAGAATTAAATTTAAAATGTTTAGAATTTAATTAATTAAATGTTAATGCATGCTTTATGTGTTGTTTGAGCATGGTGCGTGGTTATAGCCCTTTGACCTATTAGATAGTATTTGTGGATGTTTGTAATATATAATACGACCTGCGTGTCGTGCCTTCTCTATTTCATTCTAAATGTAATCCCTCCCCTATGTTCCCCTCGAATGTGAATCGAGGAATTCTATATCTTGTAAATAGTGTAGTTTATTTTATTGATGGTGATCAATGAAGATGGAGCATCGTGCCGGGATGAGGAGGCCATTCACAAATTGGAGCCAAGGAAGGTGCTTGTGAAGTTACCTTAGGTTGACTCATAGGATTTTCTCATTGGCTTGAGAAAATCATTAGTAGGGGCTATAACCATGTCACGTTTAATTATGTATGTTGATGCATGATTTATCTTATGTTTTAGTTTGATAATAGTATTACACATATATGTAGATATGTATACAACTATATGTAGTGGACATATTTTAAATTATCAAATTAATCATGAGATCAATAAATCCCTCTAAAATATTAAGTTTTAGATGCCTTCCAAAATAAAAGTACTCGTCAATAACTTCGATTGTACATGTGTGGGTTTGCCAAAGCAAAGCACCGTGGCAATCTTAGTAAGGCGCGAAAGGATAAAAGTAATATCCGTTATACTTTAATTGGGTACGACTTAACTAGGTTATCTCAATAGGATTGGGAACCTAGAGGCATGGGTTGGATTATAATTCATTTGATGAATTGAACAAAGTGTTGTTCGTCCAACTATCCAAGAATTATATGTGATGTAATTGACAAAGTGTTGTCTACCTAAATAACCGAGTCTTGGGCGATTAGCCAAAGCTAACTCAAGATTAGGCGAAATATGGATCTTGGCCTACTGAAGGTTTTGAGGGTTGATATTTTTTAAAACAAAATAGTGGGAGTATCATTTAATATAAGACCATGTTAAATGATTTAAATCATAAACTTATTTTGCATATTTATATTGTAGATATCCATGGCAACTAACAACGTTACTAGCACTTTATCACTGCGATCGGTCCTTGAGAAGGACAAATTAAATGGGACGAATTTCCTAGACTGGCATAGGAACTTGAGGATAGTCCTCAAACAAGAAAAGAAACAATATGTCCTAGAGGAACCCTTGCCCGCTGAGGAACCTCCCCTAACAGCTACAAGAGCTGAAAAAGATGCTTACAAGAAGCATCAGAGTGACGCACTTGATGTTGGGTGCCTCATGCTTGCCACCATGAACTCTGAGCTTCAGAAGCAACATGAGGAAATGGAGGCGTTCGATATGATCGAACACTTAAAGCAGTTGTACCAACAGCAAGAAAGACAAGAGAGGTATGACGTCTCTAAGGCGTTATTTCAGTGCAGGATGGTAGAAGGAAGCCTAGTTGGAACTCATGTGCTCAAGATGATTGGGTACATTGAGAATCTGGACAAGCTGAGTTTTCCATTGGACCAAGAGTTGGCCACCGATGTGATCTTGCAATCGTTGCCTGAGAGCTTCAGTCAATTTGTAGTAAATTACAATATGACTGACATGGAAAAGACTCTACCACAGTTGCTTGGTATGTTGAGGACATATGAAGCAAATACTAAGAAGACTAAGGCCACAAATGTCCTTATTGTGAATAAGGGCAAAAGAAGGGCCAAAGCTAAAGGCAACAAGAAAGCAAAGAAGGTCTTTGCTAAATCTAAGCCAAAGTCTTATGCACTGAAGCCAAAGGGAGGGATAGCAAAGGAAGGGAACTGTTTCCATTGCGGTGAGACCGGCCATTGGAAAAGAAACTGCAAAGTATATCTGGAGGATCTAAAGAAAGGAAGTGTGACTTCCGCTTCAGGTATTTTTGTTATAGAAGTCAATTTATCTACTTCTTCATCATGGGTATTAGATACTGGATGTGGATCTCACATTTGTGTAAATGTGCAGGATCTCAAAAGGAGTAGGACATTGGCGAAAGGTGAAGTTGATCTCCGAGTTGGAAATGGAGCAAGAGTTGCTGCATTAGCTATAGGAGATTATCATTTAGCTTTACCTTCTGGTTTATCACTGATTTTGAAAGATTGTTATTTTGTGCCTTCTATTACTAAAAACATAATATCTATTTCTTGTTTGGACAAGTATGGTTTTTCATTTATAATAAAGGACAATTGTTGTTCTATTTATTTAAATGATATGTTTTATGCTAGTGCACAAATGGTGAATGGTCTTTATGTATTAAATCTTGATATGCCTATCTATAACATAAATACTAAAAGGATTAAAATAATGATTGTAATCCGACTTATCTCTGGCACTGTCGCTTGGGCCACATAAACGAGAACCGCATATCTAAACTTCATAAGGATGGAGTATTAGATTCATTTGATTTTGAATCATATGAAACATGCGAATCTTGTTTAATGTGCAAGATGACTAAAGCCCCTTTCAAGGGACATGTTGAAAGGGCAAATGTTTTATTGGGACTAATACATAGTGATGTACGTGGACCAATAAGTACACAAGCTAGAGGTGGTTTTCAATACTTCGTTACATTTACTGATGACCTCAGTAGATATGGGTATGTGTACCTAATGAAACATAAGCATGAAACCTTTGAAAAGTTCAAAGATTTCAAGAATGAAGTACAAAACCAACTTGGCAAAAGTATCAAAATCCTTCGATCAGATCGAGGAGGTGAATACTTAAGTCAAGAGTTTCATGACTATCTAAAGGAGTGTGGGATAGTCCCACAACTCACTCCTCCGTATACTCCACAATGGAATGGTGTATCCGAGAGGAGAAATCGAACCTTGTTAGACATGGTTAGATCAATGATGAGTCATGCAGATCTTCCGATATCGTTTTGGGGACACGCTCTAGAAACAGCGATTTTCTTACTAAACCGTGTTCCATCTAAATCAGTGGAAAAGACACCATATGAGATATGGACTGGGAAGCGTCCTAGTATGTCTTTCATGAAGATTTGGGGTTGTGAGGCTTTCGTTAGACGTCACGCCACTAACAAACTTGGACCCAAATCTGATAAGTGTTTATTTGTGGGGTATCCTAAGGAAACGAAAGGATACTATTTCTATTATCCCAGCGAGAACAAATTAGTTGTTGCTCGGACTGGTGTATTTCTTGAAAGAGAATTTATTTCTAGAAAAAACAGTGGGAGAAAAATAGAACTTAATGAAGTTCAACCACAAGAAAACACTGAACCTGAGATTGAGATGGAAACAGAGCAGGCACCACAAGCTGTTGTGGAAGAAGCACCTGCTCAAGAGACACAAGCCCAGCGTAGGTCTGTAAGAGTACACCGGGAGCCACAGAGATATGGATTTCTTGTGACTCAACAAGGTGACTTACTACTTATTGATGAGGATGAGCCGTCATCTTATCAACAAGCTATAATGGGCAATGATTCTGAGAAATGGCAAGAAGCCATGAAATCTGAGATGGAATCCATGTATGCAAACCAAGTATGGACTTTGGTTGATCCACCTGAAGGGGTACGACCCATAGGGTGCAAATGGATCTTCAAGAAAAAGACCGATATGGATGGTAACGTACAAACCTATAAAGGTCGGCTGGTTGCAAAAGGATTCAAACAAATTCATGGTATTGACTATGATGAAACCTTTTCACCGGTGGCCATTTTTAAATCCATAAGGATCTTACTTGCAATAGCTGCATTTCATGATTATGAAATCTGGCAGATGGATGTCAAAACAGCTTTCCTTAATGGAAATCTGCTCGAGGATGTGTACATGACACAGCCCGAGGGTTTTGTTGATCCAAAGGATGCTGGAAAGATATGAAAGCTACAACGATCCATTTATGGATTGAAGCAAGCTCCTCGGAGTTGGAATCTTTATTTTGATGATGCAATCAAAGAGTTTGGTTTTATCAAAAATGAAGATGAACCTTGTGTCTACAAGAAGGTCAGTGGGAGCGTAATCATTTTCCTAGTGTTGTATGTAGATGACATACTTCTTATTGGAAATGATATCCCTGCCTTGCAATCTGTAAAGATTTGGCTAGGGAATTGCTTTTCGATGAAAGACTTAGGAGAAGCTACCTATGTATTAGGAATCAAGATCTATAGAGATAGATCGAGAAGGCTTCTTGGTCTAAGTCAAAGTACATACATAGACAAGGTGCTTAAAAGGTTTAGCATGCAAGAATCCAAGAAAGGATTCGTGCCTATGACACATGTTATTTATCTCTCGAAGGAACAGTGTCCTTCAACACCAGATGAGAGACAACGCATGAGTAAGATTCCATACGCGTCAGCTATTGGATCTATCATGTATGCCATGATATGTACTCGTCCCGATGTATCGTATGCTTTGAGCATGACAAGCAGATATCAAGTTGATCCAGGTGAAGGTCACTGGATTGCTGTCAAGAACATCCTAAAGTACTTGAGAAGGACTAATGATACATTCTTGATTTATGGAGGTGAGGAAGAGCTCAATGTAATGGGTTACACTGATGCAAGCTTCCAAACCGACAAAGATGATTTTCGATCGCAATCTGGATATGTGTATTGCCTAAATGGAGGTGCTGTGAGCTGGAAGAGTTCAAAGCAAGAAACAGTAGCCGATTCTACAACGGAAGCTGAGTATATTGCTGCCTCGGATGCAGCAAAGGAAGCTGTTTGGATGAGGAAGTTCATTTCTGAACTTGGAGTGGTGCCTAGCATTAAAGATCCGATAGAACTCTATTGTGACAACAATGGAGCGATCGCATTGGCTAAGGAACCAAGATCTCACCAAAGATCCAAGCACATACTTAGGCGTTTCCATTTCATTCGAGAAATCGTTGAAAGGGGAGATGTTAAAATATGCAAAGTACCAACAGATGATAATGTATCTGACCCATTGACGAAGCCGCTGTCACAGCAGAAGCATGATCGTCATACTAGATCTCTAGGCATTAGGTATATGTCTGAGTGGTCTTAGTGCAAGTGGGAGATTTGTTGGGATATGCCCTAAGACAAGTCATTAGATGATTGTTTAAGACATACAATGTTTATGGTTTTATGAATGGCAATTCATTATTATATGTTATTCTTTTAACTGTGCATTGTGAATTAATATATGTGTTAATGTCCTTAGAATAATATTGTATTATTCTTAAAGATGTTCCTAGTCAAGTATTATCATGACAGGGATAATGATAATACGTAGAGACTAGTATGTGTTGATCGATGAATTGTTCATTGATATGAGATATCAAATCAACATATGGGTACATGTTAGAGAATGATGTACTGAACAGACACACCATGAGAATGCAACATGGATAGTTATATGATCGTCATATGCAATTCTCATAGTGATAATAATGTATGTAATCCTTACGACTTGTGATCATCAGAGATCCCAACATAAGGAGTTATGTATCTTGATATCGTCAAACGTTACCCGTAACAGGGTAATCTATAAAGGCGACTATTGGATACACTACGAATTATGTAGAGGGGTGTTGACTGATCGAGATAGGATTTGTCCCTCCTATATAACAGGAGATGTGTTTGGCCCTTGATCAAGTGAGAACTAAAATGCATGGCCGTGCTCGAATGAGTCGATATGAGATATCGAGCTTATTCGTTTATTCTAGTTTTACTTGGGGATCAAGAAATAAAGATTGGATATACGAGTATGACTATTCCATGACTCGTGTTCAATCTAAACACAAAGGACAAAGGGATTAAGTTACATGATTAATATTATCACAAGTTCTAAAGGTTATGTCAAGTCATTGACATTCTTGTAATTTGGGTAGCATTGATGTGTTGCTAGATACCGCTAAATGCTTGAGACGTAAAATGAGATTTTATGTCACTGCCAACATTACAAGATCCTATCGGGTCGCACAAAAGATTAAATCGAGAAGGGAAATTAAATTCATGGGATGAATTAAATAATTAAGAGGGGTCTTAATTAATAATCATGATGATTAATTAAATCATGGGCTTAAGCCCATGAGGCTTTATGAAAGCCTTTAATTAATTAAATAAAAGATGATTACAAGGTGGTTAATTGAAAGAAAACTTCATAACACAAAACCTACACAACTAAAGAAGCTCTCGGCCGCCTAGAAGATCATCAAAGCTCTCGGCTTCTTCAATATAGCCGAAGGAGACTTGGTTGATTTGTGGCGATTATTCGATTGTGAATCGAGTTAGCTTCGTGTATCGGTTTAATAACTTGTCTAGCAACTTGTTATTAAACCATCCCTTCACCCGATTTGATCGTGTGGATACCGTTGAGGCAAAACTCATTGAGTTTTGCTAGTGACTCGGAGAAGGCGTAGAACGTGGTGCTGCTCCGTGGACTCTGCTTCAAACACGCTACAAGGGTGAGACACTTGTAATTCCTTTATCCGATATGATAACCTATGTATAGATCCGGTGTTAGTATTCCTAAAAATTTTATTCCGCTGCGTTGTATGCTCATGGGATTACTTACAAAGCAATCTTTCTTTCATAGCTGGCTCGGTAATTTAGACAATAGAAGTCCAAAATAAAGGTTCGGTATTTAAGAAAAATCATGTTGGAGTTGTCATTTGTGATATAGCATCGCACCATGTTCTCTAGGGTACAATTCAAAGATGTTCAAACTATAAAAAAATCGTTGATCAAACAAAATGAACAAATTACAAGACAATAGATACAGGAGTGTCAGCTTGCTTGGTTCTAATGAACTTGTATAATGATATCATTTTCAGGAGGTAGGGTCCATGCACTGGCCTCAAGAAAAAAAAACAAAAAATTTAATTTGGACCGCTTATCTTAAAGTCGTGAATCCAATTTAAAGTACACAACTATAAAGTTTACAAGCGATAGAAAAGGGAACTTTATATAACCCATATCAAATGCCCTTTTAATTTCTAGAGTAATCATCTCTACAAGGGGAAGGGTTTAAAATAGCAAAACATGTCTTTTGGAACAACCGACCAACAAATCAAAAATGAAGTCCACTACTCATTGGCATCAGGGAGTAGACCATAAGTACATAAGCAAAAGGTGGTAGGAAATATCATCAGGAAAACTCACCATGCATTCCATTTCTCCAACGGAAAATAGGCCATCCTTGGTTACTTCGGAAAATATTCAATAACGATTCCAAATATATATAAAACCAGGTTTCGACAAGATCAAAATCACCGAAACAAGTATATCTCAAACAAAATCAAACACAAAATTTATTACATAAGTAATTCAGAACATTACCATTGCGCTTTACTCCTAGATGTTTCAGTAACGCTTCTTCAATTTCTCTAGAACCACGAATCATGCAAGGTGTCGTGCCACATATCAAAAGATGGTATTTGCCAACCTTAGATTGCCAAAAGTAATTTATCCAGTTACTTAATACACTGAAACCAAAAAGTGATAAATACTACTTATTATCACACAATTAAATATCACCTTTGTTTGGTTGAACATCGAATAGAAGGTTGCAACCTCAAATACCCTAATTGGAGCAACTTCAATAGCTTTTGCAACCTTTAACCGATATAAAAAAATCATAAGACTATGGAAGCATTAAATGTGAACACATGTACTGGTCTTGCTTAATATGACCACTAACTAACTTTGCCATTGTATATGCTAGTAATCATTTGAATATGGAAACATTGAATTCGGCAAGGTACCTGCACAGTAATCACACTTATGCCTAGAGGTCGAATACATGGTACTAGTTCAGCAGTCCTTCTTTCAAAGAGAAATCAAAAGGATTGAGTCCTTAGAGCACATCATATTTAAATATTCACTAATTCACATAAAATCTAAAGGAAGGGATAACGCCTTCACTATAATCATCGTTTATCACATTAAATCCAGGCATGCATATCTAGTCGTTTTAGAGCATCTCGCATCTCATCATGGCCATAATTCCTTTCTGTGTCTCCATCGCCATTATCATTAGTATTCGAGTTGTCTCCATCTGACTGATTTCTCGGCCCTATTCCCACGTTCCTTTCATCATCACCCAAATGGCTAGTTCCTCCGATCTTTTCGAACATTGAACCATCATGTTTCTGAGTTCCTTCATCCTGTCTTCCATCCCTTTCATCCATTCGGCGTGCATCGTCATTTGTTCCTGCACGATTTTCTCTTGATTCAACAAGATCTTTTCGAACGTTTCCAACTTAGCATCTGATCGTGTAGTTGTCATATTGTCGATTGTCAAGGCCTCCCTCGAATCCGGCAGGTCGGAGCAATTTCTTAGACACAAAATATTAAAAAGGAAATAGACAATCTCTTTTGGGAATTTTCTATAATTAATTGAATCAAATACTGAAAAGAAATTTACAACTCACAAACAAAGAACTCTAGCTCACTCTTACTCAAGAAGGTATCCCTTCTTGCCCAAGCATTGGTCGACACAATTCTGACAGAACATGTTTTGATAACTGACCACTACCATGCACTCCCTATTTTATTCCCTCTGTCCCCAATAACTTCTTAACCGTAACAACCCTAACTTCCCTCAACTTGTTGCTTAGCCTTTCTCTGATATACTTTAATGGGCTTCTCCTGCTGGGCTTCTGCTAATGGGTTGGAATAATTTCTTCCCGTATCTAACTCTTAGCAGTCATTCAGTCCTTGGATTCCTATAACCATATATCAACATAAAAGCGACTGGGAGAATACGAAGTTCCTTTTGAATGAGCCAATTTACATGTTATTTACTTCAAATTTGCAAATAATTAAACCATAATAATGGATAAGATAACCTCAGTCCTTCAACAGATACCAAATTATCAGCTAATCTTTTGTGGTACAATTCCCAAAGACAAATTTGAAACCAGTGCGACAAGTGAAGTTGCAAGCTGAATAAAGAATTGGAATATCAGATCGAGTTTACTCCTATATCAAGAAGCTTTACTAACTTTCATCTACAAAATCGAGACTGTTCAATAATCAGAAATGATGATATCACTTGCATTTTCTTTATTTGCATCGGTGAATTCCCATGGAAGGTCCGGATTATTGTCGGGACTATCAATATGCTACAATCAAAATACTCGGAATTTTTTTTTAAAAAATGGAATCAAATGCTAACATAATAAACAGCATAAAATTTAAATTCTAAGGAAAACAATATCCAACTTACATAGTTCAACGCAGTCGAAAACGATCGAGATGGCTGCATAAACACCGTCCACAGAAAAACAAAAACAAAAAAAAGATCAGAAAAGAAAGTCTCGAAAAAACTGATAAACTGCACGAAATGGAGCAAACCTGGGGGAATTGACGGAAAGCTTGACGGATCTCAAGAATGCGTTGAGAGGCGAGGCGGCAGCATTTTCCGAATGGATTTGAGGATCCTGATCTATACAGTTCCGACAGTGAGAATATATATTTGGGGGCAGAATCAAGGACTCAAATATTAAAATATAACAAAAACAAAAAAAAAATTTGAAATTAACGTACAAAAAAAAACATTTATAAAATTATAGGAAAAATTGCTTCTTCAAGAAACGATTTCTACTTTTTAATTTTATTTTTTTAATTTTTTTAAAAAACAAAGGTGAATTCGTTTGTTCACCTTTTTCATTTTTTAAAATTTTAAATATAATATAATATAAATACTCTAATATAATAATATTTATTATTAATATATTATATAAAATGTTATATACATATATATATATACACACGTATTTGTATATATATAACATAAAATATTATAATATTATATAATATATATAAAATATTATTATTATTATTAACATATATATTATCTATTATTATTATTATCTATATATATATTATATAATAATATATATTATATTTATATATATAATTATATATTATAATAAAAATAATAATTGTTTTCGAGTCTTGTCGATTGGTACAACACATTTCGAATATATGTACTCTAATGATGCATCGTTACCATCTCGTCGGGTCATGATCGTGGGCATATCATACCCCACAGATTTATTATTATTATTAATTTAGTATTAATAATAATTGAATAGAGATATCAAACTGAGCTGACGGTAATCCGATTTTGTAAAACGAATAATAATAATAATATTTAATGATAATAATTATTATTAAAAAATTAGTAATAATTATTATTATTATTATAAAAATAATAATTATTATTATATAAAAAAAATTTAATAAAAATAATAATTATTATAAAATTGATGTGATAATTGTCATAGATGGCAGATGTGATGATAATATTTTAGACTGACAGTGACATGAATATAATTAGACATTGGTATGAAATGATACCGATTTTATGAAAAAAAATTGTTTTAAGAAATCGTTATTTAAAGTAAATAATTCAATTGAATTTTTTTAATAAAAAAAAAATCGAAATTCTGATTTCGTTACTTTAAGTAACGAATCCAACTTTTAAAAAGTTGAATTGTTACTCAAAGTAACAATTTCAAAGTTTTTAAAAGTTTTTAGATTATAATAATAATATAATATATAGTTTTAATTTAATATTATACATATGTTATAACATATTATATATATAAGATACATATGCGCATTTACATAATAATAATAATAATAATAATAATAATAATAATAATAATAATAATTATTATTATTATTATTATTATTATTATTATCTAGGTCTTGTCGAGCAGAACAATTCATTCCAACTATTTGTATACGAACAGACCACAAAATATTATTCTTAAAAAATCAGATCAAACCAAATGTCAAACATAAAATAAAAACAATAAAACATCTCAAAAACCACAAGCGGTACCCAAAAAAACAATGTTACAAAATCATAAAAAAAAATTAAAAAATTTTGAAATAATTCACATATTTTATAACTTACGAGAAACTAAATAGATTTATATATAATATACAAGACACATTTATGAAATTATATGGATTTTTTGTACATACATGAAATATTATTTCGTAACTATTTTAATAACAATAAATTATATATAATATATTTTTGTTCTAAAAATTTGATTTATAATTTTAACAAAAAAAAATTACAATTTTTAATATGTATGTGTATAATTATATGTAACTAGAATTATTAATATTACATATAATCTCGGGGAAGACGGCGTATATCGAGCAAAAAAGTGGCATGAATGTAATTAGACATTGGTCTGAAATGATACCGAATATTATGTTCGGATCGATTTTGAAAACACTAGCTCGGGGTACACATGTTCGTAATTGGTTGTCGTTCTCGGCACTAATAATAATAATAATAATAATAATAATAGTATAATAATAATAATAATAATAATAATAATAATAATAATAATAATCCACAAGCAGAGAGAGTGCTCCCCCGTGCTGAGAGCAACCTCTAATGGCGCATCGTTACCAGCTCATCGGCCATGATCGTAGGCAGAACATGCCCCACGATTTAATATTTTTATAATAATAATAATTCTTATTATTATTATTATAATTATTCTTATTATAATCTATTTTTACAAAAATTGGATTGACTTTATGTGTGTAAATATGTGATCTGCTCATATATCTGTCTGGAATGAGTTGTCATGTTCGGCAAGACCTAAATGCAAATTCTATTTTTTTTATTTTTATTTTTATTATTTATAATTATAATTATTATATTATGTACGTATATATATATATATATGTATGAATATTATATGATATTAATATATTATATATATTATAAAATATTATATTATTATTATAATATTAAATTTTTGAAATCGTTACTTTGAGTAACGATTTCAACTTTTAAAAAGTTGAAATTGTCACTCAAAGTAACAATTTACCTTAATTACGTAATTTAATTTATTTTACGGTAATTTATAAATTTTTATTTTTTTTAATAATAGTTTTATAAATAAGTCCAGAATCAAGACACTAGAGAAGGCCGAGGTCCGAGATGTTTTATCGGGAACGGTGGTGCATGGCACGCCACACTGGGTTAATGGACTCGTGTTCAACACAACTCTACTATTTTTTTTTTCGGTCTTTCAACTTGGTCAACATTATAATTTAATGCTCGATAAAATAATATCTCTAAATTTATAAAATTTTATAGACTCAATATTATTAATTTATAGAGATTTTACTATATTTCTTTATCATAACTATATTCTATCTTTTATTCGTATATATTTGAATACAAATAAAATTGCAAATAAGTGCACCCTTATAAAACATTCATAAACTAAATCTCAGATAGAATCATCTTCACAACTAAATCCACATTTAGAAAAACTTTATTCAATAAATCCAATTCTGAACACTGATATAATAAATTGCATTATGTAGTGTAATTACATACATCGATAGACTTTAGTTTAATAGATGCACCAATAACATTAAATTAGTTACACCACTAGATTTTAAATTAGGTACACCAATGTATTGTAATTATGTACACGAGTAGATTTTAAATTAAATTATGTGATGATCCAATCCTAATCATGTGATTATTTATCACTGATAATTATAGTCTAAATAGCGGAAGATTTGTGCAACAATTGTTAACATGTGGCCCTAAAAATTTCGGCATGAGTACGAGAACATACCACTAATGACAATAGACATATACTAAAAATATCTCTGTGTACGTACCATCAATTCATATTCATCAACATAAACCAGCACGCCATAAGGAAACTAGTAAACACATAATCACACTGGACTGAAAAATCAACTAAATATACATAAACTCCTCACACTCTAGGTACACACTCCTGGTATACATATACATCTACTACTAGAATAAATTGTAAACTACGCCTCTCAAGTGTGGCTCCCACCGGACGTGCCCTCTCTGGGGTCCTGACCACATGTACTACCTATCATTATCTACACACAAAGACAACAGCATCCCTCTTGGGGTGATCAAAAGCTGTTGGAATCGAAGAGGGGGGGTGAATGAGATTCATTTGCTACTTTAGCGTTTTAAAATGAGTTTGAAAAATAAAAGAGTTGCGCTTTGCGGAAGCCTTTAGTCAATCGTTAAATAAAAAGAACAAAATAAATAAATGCGTAAAGGAATTAAAGCAATAAAAGACACAAAGATTTGTTATAGAAGTTCGGCGATGAATCGCCTACGTCTCCTCTTCCCGGTTAGATAACCTCCAACCGAGGTTCCACTAGAACAATTGATCTTGGCCTTGAGGGCTCCAAGTTCGCCACACAACAACTCTTCCCGAGTTTACAAAGCTCTTCCCGAGCACACTACTCTTCCCGAGTACACAAGCTCTTCCCGAGTACACAAGCTCTTCCCGAGCACAATACTCTTCCCGAGTACACAAAGCTCTTCCCGAGCTACCAACACTCTTCATGAGTCTTCTTGGCCTTAAGGGCTCCAAGGATAGCCACAACACATGCACCAACTTCACTTGTTGGCGACTTTACAATTTTCCAACTTGCTTTGGTATTGGAGGACCTTTACAATAGATCAAATCAAAAACACCTTCACGGTGTACTCACACGAAGAAAACAAGACTCTAACAAAGAAGAGAATTACAAACTCCAATACAACAACAATGTATGGAGATTGCAATACAATTTGAAATAATAATTGATCAAGACTTTGTATAAGTTGTAGGCTTGTTCCTTAGCTCCAAAATGCTCCAAAGCATCAATATTTATAGTGTAGGAAGGCCCCTAGGCTCCTACTAGCCGTTGCTACACAAAAGGCTGAAATCACTCCTCGATCGCCTCGGACATCGCCTCAGGCGATCACCATCGCCGCGCCCCAACGGTCGTCAAATTACACGGATCGCCTCAGGCGATCGGTGGATCGCCTCAGGAGATCAACAACAAAAATCAAGGTTGTAGCCTCAGCATGTCCAAAAACTTCATCGCCTCAAAGGAACTCCACATCGCCTCAGGCGTTCCAGCCATCGCCTCGGGCGTTCAGCCCATCGCCTCAAACGATCTCCCCTGCGTGCATGCCCGCGCATTGCCTCGGCGTCGCCTCTGTCGATGTGCGGGGCGATGTCGCTCCTGGTTGCCATCGCCTCAGGTGATGGTCATCATCGCCTGGAGCGATCTTCCTGGTATGCTCGCCTAGCCATCGCCTCTGTCGATGTGCGTGGCGATGCCTCGCCTGGCTGCCATCGCCTGGGGCGATGATCACCATCGCCTGGGGCGATCCAGGCCAGAATAAGCACACTCGATTTTATTCATTCCAAACCACTTTTCATCACTTAATCTGCACACTAAGTAGATGCATTAGTATAACAAACACAAGTTTTGTTGATCATCAAAACTCAAAGATTGACCGGGGATAATTTTACGCATTAAACGCAACCATGCGTTTAAGGCTCAACAATCTCCCCCTTTTTGATGATCACAAAACTTGATAAACTTGAATAAGTAGTATGCATGAAATGTGAGTACAAATGACTCCCCCTTAACAATTGCATACACTACAAGTTAAACAAGTATAGCATTAAACAAATAACTCTCCCCCTCAAACCATGCATACATAAGCTCTCCCCTTTAAACTATGCATGAATTAAGGTTCAAGTTTATCACAAAATTCTCCCCCTTTTTGTGATAATCAAAAAGCATAAAATTTAAATAAACATAGCTCAAATATGTTGACACAGTCATATTTTAACAATTTTACACATGGTCCTCACCAAGCATGTAATAGCTATTAGATTAAATCAATTAGTGAAATACACATGCGTTTAAGGCACTCAACCATGAATTCTAAACATTGCAAAGTGTGCATATGTTCTACCAAGAGTTCATGCAACTATGCCCAAAAAAAATTATAATTCTCAAACCAACATTTAATAAGATTATTAAGGTCATGATAGCATTATATCAAAGATTAAGCATCTAAACACTTATAGCATGCTAAATCACATTATTGCACAATTCCACCTAACATATTCAAATTTGAATCAAGGACATATTATAAAAGGATAAGCATACATCATGCAATAGAACAATTTATATGTGCATATGCTGAGGGGTTATCCATTTTACTACAATGAATATTGAGCTTCATATTTATTGGTCACAATTAATTTGTGCCAATTAAATTTTGAATTGCTCTTTTAACATGTATAAAATAAATTTTACCTCCGATGAAAAGAGTGCGTTCTTGTCATTGGTCCAATGCCTCGCGCCTCTTCTATTGAGGTGAATAAGATGAACTCCTCCTTTGAATTGATTGGTCCTTCATCCTCCATCCCATTGTTGTTCCTACAAAATAAATTTATAATAGGAGGATCTTTGGTACCCATTTGATTTTTGGGTCCTTGATGGTTAGCTTCCTTAGGCACCTTTGGAATCCATTTCCACCTTTTGTTAGGTTGGTATTGGATTCTAGCAAATCTAAATTTGTTCTTGGTATGACCACTTTTACAACAATAGTTACAAGTAGGAGAATCATGATTTGCTTTAGCCAACAAGCTTGAAAAAGTTTTTGATTTGCTTGAGAAGCCTAACCCGGCTTTATCAAAGCTACAACGTTGCAAGCCAAGCAATTCATTCATCTTTAAACTACTATCACTAAACTTGGCAAAAGATGTCTTTAAATCAAGCACTTGGTTTTTCAAAATAGTATTTTCTTCTTCCTTCTTAGCCAAGTCTAGCTTAAGCACTTTGTTGCTCTTTTTGGTTTTACCAAGACAATCAATGAGTTCATTATAAGCATCTAATAATTCATCATAAGATGGTACCTCATTGTCGCTTTCATCTCCTTCATCTCCAAGAGCCATTAGACAAAGATTTTTGGCTTCTTCTTCATCGGAGTAGCTATCACTCCATGTGGCTATAAACGCCTTCTTCTTCCCTTTGTCCTCATTCTTCTTCCTAGGACATTTGTTAGCATAATGGCCTATTTCTTGACAATTATAACAAGTTACCTCATTTTTGGATTCATGTTTGGTAGAACTAGAGGTCTTTGACTTGCTATGTTTGTTGAAGAGCTTCTTGAACTTCTTTGTGAACAAAATCATCTCTTCATCCTCATCATCATCTTCATCATCGGAATGGTCTTTCCTTACCACCAAGGAAATCCCATTTATTTTGGATCTATCCTCCTCCTTTATGCCTTTCCTTGTTGATACTTCAAGTTCATGAGTCACCAATGTGCCATGAAGCTCATCAAGGTCATAAGATGCACTTTCTCCTTTGTTGGACTCAATGATGGTCGTCCTCTTTGCGTCCCATTCCTTAGGCAAGGCCCTTAGTGCTCTCCTCCATATTTGCTTTGGAGGATACTTCTCTCCAAGTTGAGCAAGCTCGTTGATAATTTGGGTGAGCCTCCTAAACATAGAATCCACTTCTTCTCCGGACTCCATCTCAAATGCCTCATATTTGAGTTGTAGAAGATCAATCTTGGTCTCATTCACTTGATTTGTTCCTTCATGACAAATTTGCAATTTGTCCCATATCTCCTTTGCCGTTGAGCACATTGAGATCCGGTTGTACTCCTTCATATCTAAAGCACAATGCAAAATATTAATAGCTTTAGCATTTTGAGAAATTAACATCATATCCGCTTTTGTGAAGTCGTCCATTTCTTTGGGAACACTTATTCCCCCAACATCCTTTAAAGGAGTATGTGGACCTTTCACAATAATTTTCCATAGATCATAATCTACGGATTGGATGTATAGAGAAATTCTATTCTTCCAATAACCGTAGTTATCACTCGTGAAGAGCGGATGTCTATTTGTCGATTGACCTTGAGCAAACTCATTTGCTAGATTAGCCATATAAAAGATTTGATTTAAAAAAAAAATCAAATGGCTCTGATACCATTTGTTGGAATCGAAGAGGGGGGGGGGGGGGGGGGGGGGGGTGAATGAGATTCATTGGCTACTTTAACGTTTTAAAATGAGTTTGAAAAATAAAAGAGTTTTGCGCTTTGCGGAAGCCTTGAGTCAATCGTTAAATAAAAAGAACAAAATAAATAAATGCGTAAAGGAATTAAAGCAATAAAAGACACAAAGATTTGTTATAGAAGTTCGGCGATGAATCGCCTACGTCTCCTCTTCCCGGTTAGATAACCTCCAACCGAGGTTCTACTAGAACAATTGATCTTGGCCTTGAGGGCTCCAAGTTAGCCACACAACAACTCTTCCCGAGTTTACAAAGCTCTTCCCGAGCACACTACTCTTCCCGAGTACACAAGCTCTTCCCGAGCACAATACTCTTCCCGAGTACACAAGCTCTTCCCGAGCACAATTGTGATGTCCAGATTTATTATAATCATTTGTTGGACTAAATATGATTTAGATTTTATTGATAATTAATTTTTGAATTAATTAATTAGAAGTGGAATTGACCAAGTGAAGGTCAACTGACAAGTTAATCGGATCATAAAATATTTTGAGATTGTAAAGTATACTCCGATAATATTTTAGAGATAAGTTAATTAAAATGAAGAATTTAAGTTTTGGGTTTTTGGAGTGTATATAAATCCCAATCGTTGTCTATAAATAATATATCAGTGCACCGGCGACACTTCGATGTACAAAACTGGGCCAAGATACAAATATAATTATGTTATGTTGGGCATTTTCGGGACACACAGTAAAACGTGTAAACTCACGCACTAAAAATCCGATCCCCTCTTTTCTCTCTGCACCATCGCGACCCTCGCCGCTAAATCGCGTGCGCCCGCCGCCGTCGGACCTCCTTCCGGCGCGTCCGAACCACCATCGTCTTCGTCTCTCCCAGGCGCATATTTCCATACCAACAATCTGAAGTTTCGTCGCGGATTGCGTCCGGATCTTGCAAGGAAGCACAGCGGTTAAAATGTCCATATTCGTCCGATTTTGGGACGATTTTCTTCCAATAATTTTGTGGGTAATCCTCCTCATCCTTCAATCGTTTTTCCCCTGAAATCCCTCGATTTTTTATGAAGCTTTGGTTCGATTTTGCTAGCATTTTTGGAAGGGTTTGCTAGTGTGTGTTCGTGTGTGTGCAGCAGTGTGTGTGCGTGAGTGTGTTTCTGCGTGTGTGTGTGTGTCCAGCATGTGATTGTGTGTGAAGATGGTGTTTATGTATGTATTCCTACATGTATTGAAGTATTGTAATTGGGAATGGGATAGCATGAGGAATGTTTTGATTGTTGGAAGTTAATTGGGGCTCACTTTATTGAATGGTTAATTGTTGAAAATAAATTGTGGAATATGTCTTGGCTTAGTATTATTATTGGTTAAAAGATGAAGATTAAAATCATGCATGGAATGTGTTTGTTAATAGGCTTAAATGTAGTTCAATTGTTGGTCAAAAGTCTTGCTAGTTGTGTGGTGAAAAACAACTTGTATGCCTTGTACCATTGTAGTGTGGGTGGGCATTGGCTATGGTTGAAGATATTTATATCTTAAAATAAGTATTATCTTGTGATTAGAGTAAATGGATACATGCTAATGAGTGCTTCAATGATGTTAAAGACATAGTAAAGAACCTTGCTAATTGTATAGTAAAAATATGCCCATGTGTGAGTTTAAACTTCGTAGAATTCTAGATTTGGATTTAACCTTGACATGGAGGAACGTAGCTGAGTGTGCGAGTGTACGCCTCGGTGAGGTTGGGTGAGTGATGTTTGTGTGATAAATGGTGCACCAGTGAGTGCATAAGTGTGATTTACACATGTATGCATATTTCCTAATATGTGTTATAACATGGAATAGAGTTTATGGTAATGTTTATGCTTGAATGGATAGCATAGCATGTATAAATAACCTTATGTTGGGATTAAGGGAATTAGATTTGAAAGGGTAGAATCTTGTATCTAAATGGATCCTTTCTTTCATGTCTTGGTTTGAATCACCTCGGTGTGGGTTTGAATGTTTGGAACATGTTAATTGGCTTAATTGGATTGTTTTAGTTAGACACTAGTTGGATATTATTATGCATACACCCTTGCACTTCCTTTCCCTCTGTTGAACTGGTGTGTCTAGTGAACTACTATGTGAGTTGGGCGTGATCTTGCACGTATGGGTGTGTGTATCCTGCATCATGTGTGTGATGTAGCGGATGATGGGAGAAAATGGGGTTTTGCATCACCAATGAAATATCATGATTCATGTGAAGATGTGTGCATCAAAGTATTGATTATGATTTGATTCATAATATTGAGTTATCGATTTGTGATATGGAAATGAAAGTAAGAACTATTGATGGATATTCATTGCTTGGATTAAGAGCTAATATTGAATTGATATTCGATATAGACTCTACAGGAGACTTCAGACGTTGATGATAGCTTGTTCATGTTGTCTACTATAAGATACGTGGTGACGTACGAGCATGTATATCTAGTATCTATACATTCATGTATACATGCAATTTTGAATATGATGATTCAGGTAAGTGTTTGACTTTAATAATTGAGTTTTATATACGAGTTATGGGGGACACGTAGTGGTACGTGATCCAATTTTACTTGTTGAGTAGTGATGCCGTGGGCATGAGCGATATGAGAAAGTATCGAGAATGAGATGGTGGGATAACCAGGTTTACATTGGGATAACCAGGTTTACATTGATATTGAACTATTTATGTTTGAGCATAAATAATATATTGTCGTTGTATTGAATTCATAAGCGTTGTTGAGTATCACATTTTCAGTGATAATACTAAACTTGACATTATGAAGGTGCGTGAGTTTGAAACAGGAACAGTGTGTGGAAGCTATACAAATTCGGAATTGTACAGGGAGTATATTTTATGAGTTTTGAATAATCTAAATTATTGCATTATGATTTTGTATGCTGATTTATGATTGAATATTGAGTGGGAGTGTGCTCACCCTGTGTGGGGGCTGTTTCTGTTGAAACAGGTACGATGCGGCCTTGGAGTGCTAGGCTCGAACCTTGTTGGATGATGCTTCCAGAAGCGTAGTATGAGATTGAGCCGATATACGAGGTTGAGCGGTTGGTATATATACTAATTATGCATCCGGATGAATATCCGTTATTCGTTGCTCTTCTGTGAGCACTTGTATCTGTATATGGACTGTATAAGGATGTTGAATCCCACTTTTGTTGTCTTATTAGTGTGGTGTCTTCCCTGGCTGGGAATTTACTTAGTGTTTCTGTATTCTGTTTAGTATTGTGTTGTCCCTGGTCGGGAGTTATGTTATGTGATGTGTTCTTATTTACGGATAGCTCAGTTTGTGGGGAGACTCTGCCCAAATTTTTATATAAAAACCCACAATGTAAAAGGTGGCGTAATGGGTATGGTATTGGGCGAAATCCTTGAGACTAATTGTTGGTAGAGATGAACATATAATGTTGAACATTATTTATGTCATGGGATTATGGGAAACATATAATGATTCTTTTTAAAGAATGAAAAGAAAAATGAAAAATTCATACACATACGACGTCATAAATGAACTAATGACGAGTTTAAGTGTTGGGGTCTTACAACAATACTCTTCCCGAGTACACAAAGCTCTTCCCGAGCTACCAACACTCTTCACGAGTCTTCTTGGTCTTAAGGGCTCCAAGGATAGCCACAACACATGCACCAACTTCACTTGTTGGCGACTTTACAATTTTCCAACTTGCTTTGGTGTTGGAGGACCTTTACAATAGATCAAATCAAAAACACCTTCACGGTGTACTCACACGAAGAAAACAAGACTCTAACAAAGAAGAGAATTACAAACTCCAATACAACAACAATGTATGGAGATTGCAATACAATTTGAAATAATAATTGATCAAGACTTTGTATAAGTTGTAGGCTTGTTCCTTAGCTCCAAAATGCTCCAAAGCATCAATATTTATAGTGTAGGAGGCCCCCTAGGCTCCTACTAGCCGTTGCTACACAAAAGGCTGAAATCACTCCTCGATCGCCTCAGGCGATCACCATCGCCACGTCCCAACGGTCGTCAAATTACACGGATCGCCTCAGGCGATCAACAGCAAAAATCAAGGCCGTAGCCTCAGCATGTCCAAAAACTTCATCGCCTCAAACGAACTCCACATCGCCTCAGGCGTTCCAGCCATCGCCTCGGGCGTTCAGCACATCGCCTCAAACGATCTCCCCTGCGCGCATGCCCGCGCATTGCCTCGGCGTCGCCTCTGTCGATGTGCGGGGCGATGTCGCTCCTGGTTGCCATCGCCTCAGGCGATGGTCATCATCGCCTGGAGCGATCTTCCTGGTATGCTCGCCTAGCCATCGCCTCTGTCGATGTGCGTGGCGATGCCTCGCCTGGCTGCCATCGCCTGGGGCGATGATCACCATCGCCTTGGGCGATCCAGGCCAGATAAGCACACTCGATTTTCTTCATTCCAAACCACTTTTCATCACTTAATCTGCACACTAAGTAGATGCATTAGTATAACAAACACAAGTTTTGTTGATCATCAAAACTCAAAGATTGACCGGGGATAATTTTACGCATTAAACACAACCATGCATTTAAGGCTCAACAAAAGCCCAATATGAAACCATCAAAAGAAATACAACATATATCTATAAAATTATATATGAAATGAAATGCAATGCAATGCATGTCATGTCATGCCGGTATGAATTGAATTCATTTTCCGAATAGATTATCATGTTTAAAATAAAATAAATAATTATTATTTTCCAAAAAATTATAATTTATCAATATTCATATTACAACTAAATATATGTAATTCAAGATGAAAGCTTCATCTTCTTCCTCCACCCTTCTGAACTCCATTTATTTCTAAAACTTTTCATATCAATTTCCTTTTCCTTCTCTTTTCCTTGGTTTCTGTTTTCGAATTCTAGTTTCATCACAAGATGAAAGCTTCATCTTCTTCCGACATCGATCCACTCCAATGAAAATCGACCGTAATCATCGATCCACTCCAATGAAAATCGGCCATAATCATAGTAGAAAAATCAGTCACAAGGCAGCAACAATCATTTAACAATGTCGATAATATTCGTTGCCCCCATTCATGCTATGTCCACCATTGTTTACCCGTAAGCAAAGTTTTGGATATAAAATATTAGGATTTAATTTTTGTTTTAATTATAAAAAGGAATAATAGTGTATTTTGAAGGCTAGTAAAGTCAATTCAAAATATATCACAGTTCCTGTTCAAGTAATCACGCCTACAATTTGTAATTTATATCATTCAAGCCGTACGATTTTGTGTAAACAATGTCTAGCTTTTCGAATTTTTCGGGCTTCTCTATCCTCCGGAAGAACAAAGGATGTGGTTGATAAATAATTTATCCAGCTCTAACATACGAGCCGAACAGAGCCTAAAAGAAAGACAACAATGGTAGAAAATTATGTAAGTTCGATGGTCCTTCATGTTTTTCTATCTTTGCTTTTTTAAAATTTATTAATTCTCTCTTTTATTATTGTGTTTGATGAAAAACATTATATTGCAGAGATTAGAAGCAAATGATGGAAATGGCAGACGACAATAATGGTATTGGGAAACAGAAGAGACGGAACTGTAAGCATACTTCAAATTTTATTATATATAATTTATATCTTTTTTCTCATGGTTGTTATTAATTTCTCACAAGCAACAATAACAACTAAACTTTTAATCTCAATAAATTGGGATAGGCTACATGAACAATAGAGAGAATCAAGTCGGGTCGGACACGTGCATCAACCTTCTCCAAGCGCCTCTATCGGTCAGAATATCCTCTTTAATCACATTGAACTCCAAGTCTTTGTGTATAACTTCAAGGCATATCTTCTTCAATCGTCCACTCGCTCTCGTGAAAAGGCCATGAACTCCACACGACGCGCAGGTGCATTGTTGCCGTTGGGCATACGTCGTACGTAACTAAACCAATGTAAGCGACTTTTTGCATCTCTTCTATACAACATGCATCTACTTCAGCTCGAATATCTTCGTTCCTTATTTTATCTATGCTGGTCTTACCGCATATTTAATGCAACATACACATCTCTGCCACAATCATTTTTTGGATGTGATTCCTCATGGATGCCCAGCATTCCGTCACATACAACATTACAGGTCTAATGACGGTTCTATAAAGCTTTCCTTTCAATTCAGCGGGATATTATGACCGCATAGAACTTCGATGGCATTTCTCCATCTCAACCAGCCCGCCTGAATCCTATTGTTAACGTCACTGTCAATCTCACCATCTTTTTGGATAACAGAACCTAAGTATCAAAACTTGGTGCTCATCGATACCTCTTGAATATCTAGTGCTACAGCACGAGGATTCCGAAAAATACGACCACTAAATATGCACCCCATATATTTCGTTTTAGATCTACTCATCTACTTAATCTAAATTCTCACACAACTATGTAATATAATTCATTTATCCCATTTCATATTGTGGGAAAAAAAAACAATAAACTCTCTAATATAATTCATTTATCCCATTTTTTTATATTGTGGGAAAAAAACGACAGTATTTAGATAATTACATGATAAATTCTTCTAACAATTTGAATTAATATTTTTCATGGAATAATCACGAATATAAAGCAATTGCATACGCGGTCATTAGGTGGGAAAATTCTTCCATGCACCGTGTGAACTCATATACCAACACACATACCAACTATGTGTGTTGGTGTATAGATCCACACGATTCATAAAAGAAGTTCCCCTCTAGGCGGGACTATTAATAGTAGATAAAGTTAGGTTTTAACAATGTGTACAGAATTGTGTTCTCCTGACAATTACATTACGAGAAAGGATTACCAGATGATAAATTACAGTGCGAAGACATAAAAAGAACCTTTTCTAGAGTGGGCATAAGTACAGATTTGCAAAGACAAAATCACACAACAAAACTGCTAACTTACATGTATATATTCAACAAGCTCCCTTCCACAAGAAAAGCTGAATCCCTAAAGGAACAGAACTGAGGCGCTTCAAGCTGCAAACTTCAACCGTGTGACATTTATAACCTGAGAACTTCAGATAATTATTTTAAAATCAAATTGAAAGTAAATTCACGACCCATGGAGAGATGCTTGCTTTTATAAAAACCGAGGCTACAAGAGAATTAACATATTGGGAGATTTATCGTCTCCCCTTAAAGATGAAAAAAATTCTTTAAATTTATGTGATTTTTTTTTCAGAGAAGCAAATGTTAAACGCCAACAAAATATAGTAAGTCGAAACCTCCTCATCTTATATTGCAAGCTAGGCCTATAATGGCAACTTAAAGGCTTTGAAAGGCAACACTACGAAACAGGGATTCGTAATTGAGACAAACCCCAAGAAGATAAACAGAAAAATCAAAAGGTAATGTCAACAAATTAATTTATAAACCTCTTCTTTTGAACTCAAATCTAAGTGAATGGATTAATGTGCATCAAGTACACGCAAATCAAATGAATAAAACAAAGCCAAAAAGAAAATAACAAGATAATAGGAAGAGATACCTACGCAGCTGAAGTTGAGGAACAAATTTATTGCTTCATCTCTAACTTCAAACTTTAGCTCCAGCTTTGACCTGGGAATCTTCCACTCCCTGAGAGTAGATAAAAGTGTTATCTTCTAGATGAAATCATGATGCATCACATGGACAAAACGAGTATTATGGTTCACTATAATCGTTAAAAAACTATTTAAAAATTTAGGGCCACCAGTTTCCCACTGCACCCAAACTATTCAAACTTCATTTCCTCACTCTTCTTTTTACACCAACTTTTAGCCTTTTAAGTGGTCTGTTACCATTCAACAAGGGTCATTTTGCGCAGCAAAGGCTACTCGTTTCACATAGATTCAAATATTCAAATATTCGAGTTACAAGGGGTGTGATAGTTGCTTTGTACGCGTAACTTATTGTCATATTCGAACATGGCATGTTTCAATCCTGATTTTGTGTGTTTTGAATAAGTTATCGTTATGTGTCTGTCAATTCCGAGTAAAAACTGGCAAAAAATGAAGAATAAGAAACAATATTCATCCCATGTTGAATTGAGCCAAAGGACGCTCCAAAAGGTACAGAGAAAAGACCAAAAGTTGGATATTTTGGCTAAAGAGACCACGGATCATGGGACATCTACGTGGCAAGGTCCATGGACAACCCTGCAGGTCTGCTTTATGAACTTAGACCCCAAAGCAGAGCGTGCTAAATATCAAAGGCTGAATTTAACTAAGACCACGGACTCATGGACCTCTAGTCCATGCCCAAGAACGTGCAAAACTCATCTCTGCTCGAACCACAGAGATCTCACGCAAAGAAACCATGAAGCTGTGCTGCATGATTACTAAGGATATAAATGTGACCACAGACCACTACCATGGTTTATGGTCGAGTTGAAGGATCCATTTTCATTTCTGAAAAACGTCTATGTCCCAAAACATGCAAACCACCAGGAAGAAGATCCACATATCGTGGTGTGCAAAGAAGATCAACACGAAAAAGAGGACCACAGACCCATGTTATGGCCCATGGATGTAGCTGTGCTCATGAATAAATGGAAGAATGGAAGCAAAGGACTGTGCATTCATGTGTTTCACTCACATAGACACCACAGATCCACGGTTATTCCAGAATGCGACTCTGCTGGAAATCAAAATTTTAAAGAAAAGAATCCCATCTGTTTCAACTTCAGCTTTACAGTTTCAGGCCAAAAACCAACATTTTCACCCCAGTATAAATAGAAAAGAAAATTCATTCTTAGGGTTCCAAATTTAGACTTTGGAAGCAAGGATTTTCAAGGTCTCTTAGACATTCAAGAGGGAGAATTGTGAGTGAGATTTTGGGAAATTTGATACCTCAACACTAAAATATAATTTTATTATCATGCATTCAACTTTAAATGTTTTGTCTAAATTCAGATTTATGGAGTATATTTCATTAGACTAAAGTCATGTTAGGGTCACAACGTTTTCAAATATAATTAAAATCTTTCCTTGCTCAAATTATTATCCGTTAAATAAATTTATTCTGTGTGATAATTTGGTCAATCATTTACATTTACTTGTTCTGTGATCTTGAGACCACTGGCAGATTGATTAAGATTTACTTCAAAACATCAAATATCACTTAGTAGTATCGACTAGAGATAGTATTGGATTTCTTTATGTGGCTTTAGATGAAAACTAAAAGTTCAAAAACTGTAAAAGTTTCTTTGTCTAATTAAAACATAATAAAATTATTATGAACTAATAGAAATAAATTCATAACTCCTAAAAAATGATAATAATTAATCTAGAAAATTTTCCGTGAATTACACAAAATCCTTTGAATTGATTGTTATTAATTGTGTGCTAGACATGGCAAAGTTAGATACCATCATGTGCTTGGTTGCTTGTTGATCATTTCTTGAGTTCATTCAAGATAGCTAGTTTCTTCGTCACATTTTCTCTAAAAGCACATTATACTTCTATTAGTTTTAAATTATTCGCTTGTCTCGTTTAATTTATTTTGTCTAATTTAGGTAATTAAGTAAATTATAATTCTAGTAATTAGATAATAATATTCGTAAGGACTTGGACTCAAATCCAATTTTATTTCTTAATGATCTAGTGCACTTGCTAAGCACAAAACATTTCGTCGATCAGAGTGCATCATATGCTATTAAGAAAAGTGTTCACAATCAACAGTAAGTAGGTGATTGCATATCTTCTTTATATCTAAAGAGAAATTGGTCAGGAATTCCATCAATCAGAATCAAGTTTAATAATCAAGAGTGTTACTGTAAGGTAAGTGGATTTACCTCCAATGGAGCACTTCGGATCTTCCGTGTAGGTGTCCTCATGGTGACAAGCTCCTCAGCTGCTGTAGGGTGGATACCTACCGTGGCATCAAAATCTGCTTTAGTCAAGCCAGCTTTGACGGCAACTGCAAATCCCTGAAAATCCAGATTCAATGATAAAAGACCCTAAATCACATATTCTACATTTGGAGGAAAAAAATCTGCACGATTCAAAAATAGGCTGAGGCGGCGACCTGGACAATCTCTGGGGAATCTTCTCCACACATGTGCAAACCAAGAACTTTATCGGTCTTTGCGCATACTATAAGTTTCATGAAAACTCGATCAGGGAGACCTGAAATAGTAGCCTTCATAGGCCTAAAGTTTGAGGTATAAACATCGACATTGCCATATTCCTTTGTTGCCTGCAAACTTTGTAGAATTAAAAACTATTTCATTCATTTTTTTGCATGTAGGTACAAAAATCCTCACGCTCACCTGCTCTTCCGTAAGGCCAACTTGACCGATAGGTGGCTGAGAAAAAATAGCAGATGGTACTTCCCTGGATAAAACCGGGACATACATAGTCATTAAAAGCTAAAATGGCATCAGAAAGAGCTCCAGTATTACAAACATAGACGACAAAATGCTTATTTGTTGGATAATCTGGAGTTCACTTAAATATTCTAGCACAGTCGAAATTGCACCTGTGATCTGGTTTTGTAGGTTTAGCGGCAAAAAGTGTTTTTGCCAATGCTCCTCCTTCCATCAAGGCAACTGGGGTCAAATTTATTCTATCAGTAACATCTCCAACTGCCCATATTGATGGAACAGAAGTTTGAGAGTATTCATCAACCTGAAGGAACAATTAAAACGAACACAAGTTTGTGTTCAGATATACATTCCCGATAAAATAAATCCCTGGAAGAAGGGGATACAAAAGAGTATACCTTTATGGCTCCTTTTTCAGACAATTCCACTTCAACCGTTTCCAAACCCAAATTCTGCAATAAATACGAGTCGTTAACAACCAAGAAGTACCAACATTTGTGGCACAAGCAGGAAACTTCTTACTGAGTGCGGAAACTTACATTTCCAATAATACAAACAAGACTAAAAGAACAACAAAACAATATGTGCTCTTTACAGCAAAAACGTGGTCTCTAAATTCATCTGTGTCACCTTATAAATCATGAATCAGTTAAGAGAGCATAAAATGTTCACATTTGTATTAGGTTTACGTCCTGTAGCAAACATAACATGAGAAAACCCATCAACTGTTCCTTTGTTAGTTTTCAAAGATAGTGAACCATCTGATAACTTGACAATAGATTGAGGGTTCTCATCTGGGTGAAACTTAACTCCCCTTAATGACATTTGTTCTCCAACAAAGTCTCTGATCTGCAATAAGAGAACATTTTCCTTCATTTACAAAGAGAAGAATTGAAAAAGTATCTTTATGTATGAGGTTTCTTTGTCTGTAACCTCTTCGTCAAAACCTCTCAACACCTTCTTCTGCCTCATAAACACATGGACATCACTTTTCAATCCACTGAAGATTCCAGCGAACTCAACTGCAATATAACCTCCTCCAACTATAGCAATTTTTGTAGGTTTTGAAGGTAAATCTAGGGCAGCATCGGAGTCTATCACATATTCACTTCCAGGGATATCAGGAATGAAAGGACGGCCACCAACTGCAACAAGAATGTTTTTTGCAGAGTAGAGTTTTCCATCCACATCCACTGTATGTGGGTCCACAATCTGCATTAGAAGTCAAGAATATCCTTGCATAATATCAGAAACTCAATGCTCTAAAATCTATGAATTAGCAAGAGAAAAGATGATATAAACTGCTCTATAATCACTTACCTTGCCACGACCTTCAATCAGCTTGACACCAGCATTTTGCAGTATGTTTTTGTAAATACCAGTAAGGCGCGTCAATTCTGCATTTTTATTAGCAATCAAGGTACTCCAATCATGTTTAGGTTCTGCTTTATGATTCCATCCAAATCCACCACTCTCTTCAAATTCATGAGAAAATTTGGATGCATATACAAGGAGTTTCTTTGGTACACATCCCCGAAGTACACACCTTCACAGGATTCAGATTTTATTAGATACAATCTAGCCAAGCTCCCTAAGCTGGTTGTTCTTATGATATCCCAAAATGCATCACTTTTTAAAGATCAAATGCCGCTTTAGTTTTCATGTGCTAGAAAAAAGGATGATTCCATTAGGTATGATGGAATATGCTGTTGAGAGATATTTGAAAAATTTAATGTGCCACACTCCTCAACAAAACACACGAAATGCAAAATTCAAAAACATTGAATAAAGCACACATATTTTGATCAGAAACATGGCTCTGACGAATGGATCAAATGCATTTAACAATAAAGACGGTAAATTAAACATCATCAACCTAAGACCCCGGAAAGAATCAAGCTGCACTAACTCATCAGACAACCACGAGCACGGACAACCTCATGGTTTAGTTACGATATACTCAGTTGGATTGATGAATTGAAATCCAATGATATTCAGTGCAAAACATTTGCATTCTCATATCTTGCCAAAATAAAAAGTTTACAGACAGTTGAAATACCACTAAATATCACGATAAAGGGAAGTTAATAACACATAAAACAACTATATCGTATAAGTATGGGAATATTTGTCCAATCTTTCCCTTTGTGATTTCTTATTAAAAAACAACAATAGAACAGTTTTCTTTAGTTCTTTTCCACAGCAATGCGACGTCCAAGCACAGTATTAAGAATTATCAGGCAAAAATAAAAACGAGGAAGATTATCATACAACAACGCAAAAGTAAACATACGTTCCACCAACTCCGCCAGTGGTATCGGAAGAAATGGTAGCGAAAGGCAGCTCACAGACAGCAACTGAAGCCCCAAAATTGGCGGCAAATCGAGATGCTCTGACGCCGGCGCTGCCAGCACCGATAGTAAAAAGGTCGAAGTCGTACTTTCGAGGAGTCTCAGCCCCATTTGTGGACTCTGAGCGAATCGCAGTCGAAAAGCGGCGATTCGGAGGAGGAAGATGAGGAGAGAAAGAAAGGAAGTCTCTGGAAGTAACTGATTTAACGTAGTGAGAAAAGGAGAGGAAAGGAATCGGAAATTTGTAGCTGCGAAGCGTCTGAAGCGCCGGAGAAGAGAAGGAGGAGCCGAGACGAGGCGTACTCAGAGATGTCGCCGCCATGGAATTTTTACTTAGCTTTCGCGACGAGTTATCCGAGCAATATATACGACTGGACCCCGGGGAGTTGCCAGTTCCCAGTTTGATTCTCCTAATTATATATAAATTATAGTTAATACTAGCAGACGACGCACACGCGTTGCGTCTGTAACGTAATATATAATGCATACGTATTGATACGCGTAATAAGATAAATGAGATATATACATTGATTAATATTACAATTCAAAAGATACATCAAAGAACCACAACAAACCATTGAAGGGGGTAGTTTGGTAACTTCAAATTTGTCATACCAAGGTAGTTAGTATATAGGGGGCTTAAGCATTATAATATAGTAAGATAAACTATAAACTATAAAGATTTTAAAATAAAAACTTCCGGGAAAAGAAATCTTATGGGTCAAAATATAATTTAAGAGAGAGTAAAATGTAATTTCTAAGAGGCAAACTAAAATTTTTTAAAGGTATTTTTACATTTTTTTTAAAAAAAAAATTAATAATTTTTTTTTCTTAGGTAAAGAAAAAACATTTTTTGGGGCGGGTGTGTGTTTCCGCCAATGCCTCTTGGGCATTACCCAACCAGACCTTTTTTTATGTGGAGCTCAGTCAAAAAGGTCCATGGGCTTGCCCGATCTGAAACTCGGCGAAAAATGATTACCCCTTTGACTGATGGGCCGAGCTCTATTAGCACACTCTTAGAACCACCTATAGATATCAAACGGGCCGTGCCGGCCCGGCATGGCCCATCAAACCGTGCCGCCCAGCACTGTTCTGTGTCGGGCTGGCACGGCCCGCTATCGAGACGGGCCGTGCCAGGCACGGTTCGTCTCGGTATTTACCTGGCCCGGCACGGCCCGTTTTATTCATAAATTTCATAAATTTTATTCAAAAATATTGAAGAAGTTGGATAATAACAGTCCGAAAATAAATTGGTAGCATCATAAAACGGTTCTAAAAAATTACAAATATTAGAAGCAATTTCCCAATCAGTTTCTTCAATATGAAAATGTTCGGCCATCCTTTCATTAAAAAAAAAGTGATCACATTTCTATAAGGTATACATGCTTGCAATATTAAATATGTAGAATTCCACCTATTATGAACATCATAAGGAAAATCTCTATAATTCATACCATGAGAAATACATAAACTTTTGAAGTCTTGTTTTCTAGCAACTGAACCATTAAGAAATTTAAGAGTAGTCTTTATTTTTTCTAAATGAAGCTCAAGTGGTTTCAATCCATCTTGCACACACAAATTTAAAATATGACATGCACAACGAATATGAAAAAGATCACCATTTAAAATTGGTTTCAAATAAGTTTTTAATATAGTAATTGCAGCAGTATTATTAGTTGCATTATCAAATGAAATAGAGAAGATTTTATTACTAATATTATATTCATTAGTAACTTGCATAATGGCATTGGAAATAACTCCACCCGTATGAGGCCAATCAACTTTTGTGAAACCTAAATTTTTTTTATGTAACATCCAGTTATCGTCAATCCAATATCCTGTAACACAGAGATATGATGCATTGCCAAGATAAGTTGTCCAAATATCACTTGTTAGTCCTACTTTCGATGAAAGATTACCTAAATACGTAATTAAATTTGCTTTATATTCATTAAAAATTGTGAATGCATCCGATTTAATAGTATTCCTTGAAAATCGTTTATGTTGAGGTTGCAAACCTAAATGAATATAATTAGTGAATTTGGCATCTGCCCCCATTGAAAAATGTTTCTCCGCCCATACGATGTATTTAGCTAGTTCTCGCATATCTCTTTCAACATTATAAGTGAAAATACCTAAACTTGAACTACTACTACCAGTACCGAATTGTGAAAGAGTAGTTTGGTTACCATCAGTTGGTTCTTTTTCATGTTTAGCCATGTGTCTTAGTAAATGACCTGTACCACCAGAAGAAGCATATGCATAATCTTTTTTACATTTTTTACAAACTGCCCTCCCTTTCCCTCAACATTTTCTACATCGAATAGTTGCCATACATTGCTAGTTCTTTTTTTTTGATTTTCTTCTACTTGATGATTGAATATTTGGTGTGCTTTCTTCATTTTCTTGGAATTGATCGATTTCATCATCATAATTCACATTATAAGATGAATCGATCATTATGTATATAGACTACAATTATCTTATGCAACAAATATAAAAGTTACCAAATATTTGCTAGGAGGAGTGTTGGCTTTGTTGCTTGTCCTTGTCTTGGCAAATGTAAGACGAATTTCTTTCTTCTTGTGAACAAATTGAGAGTATAGCGTCTCAAATATATAGAGCTTACAGATTAAGAGGATAAAATGTTTCCTCAACACACACATATATATAACAACCAAAAAAAAAGTTTTTTTTTTTTAAAAAGCCATTGAACGGCTATTTTTCTGACCGTTGGACATTGGCGATCGATCGCCATTTTTGTGGCGATCGATCGCCACCCCCTGTATTACCTTACTGTCTCTAGGCGATCGATCGTCACCCCCCTGTATTAGCTTACTGCCTCTAGGCGATCGATCGCCATTTATGTGGCGATCAATCGCCTGGTTTAAAAAAAAAATTACAAACAGTGTCGTGCCGTGCCAGCCCACGTGCTGGCATGGCTTGGCCCGGCACGGCCCATATTCCGGGCCGTGCTTGGCACGGCACGGCACTGTAGCAAAACGTATCGTGTCGTGCCGTGCCCGTGCCGTGCCTCGTGCCGTCCGCTCCGTTTGACATCTCTAGAACCACCTTAATCATAACCAAGCTCCAGCCCATACCCCAACTTCTCTTTGGTAATTCCGTCCATAGTCGGGCTGAACTCGTCATGACAGGGTCCAGCAAGAACGGAGTCTTGGTCCGAAGATTGCATTCAGACTGAGCTGGCCTCATCTAGCACGTCTAGGGGTGTGCAATCGATCGGTTCGGTTACTGATCGAACCGAACTTTCATTCAACCGATCGAACTTTTTTACAATAACCGAACTGAAGTTTTTTTTACCTAATAACCGATTTAATTGAATCGATAAAAAAATACCGATTAATTCGATCAGTAACCGAATTAACCGATATTTGAAAACAATTCTCATGTTCTTACGAAAATTTGTCGTTCAGCAACATCCTTCTAAGTATATAGCAAAGTCGAGCGTAATCATATTGTAGAAAGGATATTGCTTCTTTCTCATGTTCTTACGTCGATATATAATCATATTGTAGAAACACATAGTCTAGAACTAGAAGCAATCAAGTCAATTCATCATTTAATTGATAACATGGCCAAGTAGCATTGTGGCCCAATTCCAAGTTTTTTTTTAATTTTAACAATTTTAACCGGTTTTTTTGGTTTATCGAACTTTTAAAAATCGTAATCAAACCGATTTAACCGATATTTAAAATAAAAACCAAACTTCCGAATTGACCGAACCGAACTCCATAATTAGATCGGTTCGGTCGGTTAGTTCAGTTAAACCGAACTTTTAATCACCCCTAAGCACTCGAGTTAAGCAGTCCCATGGCATAGAATCATAGGCTGGATATAGGCTCTCAAGATGGTCCCCCCACATGATAACCCCCGCAGTCCCTATGATCAGCCTTGGCAAGACTTAGGTTCCGATAAGGTTGGACCACTCTCATAAGTGGAACAATCAAGAAGCACCCTAGCGTAGCCGGTACCCGAACCACATCTCCCAATACAAACAAAATTACAGGACCCCAACTCCTAATCTCGCCATTAATCCAATTATCTCATTTATTTGTCTATACAATTATATCATTAGGGGATTCTCGTTACATGCTCTGTAAATATTGCATTACTTCTATAAAAATTTCACCAGATTTTCCCTTACTCGAATAAGATTCACATACATATACACTTCATAACGCACTATTTATTTTCTCAATTCATGTTGGGGTCAATCCTAATTATGTGATTAATGATCACACAATGATAACAGCGGAAGATTTGTTTAACATTTATTAACATGTGGCCCTAAAAAATTTGGCATGACCTCATCGTACGAGGAACATACCACCAATACCAATGGTCAAAATATATATAGATTCCATCGGTTTCATATCCATCAACATAAAGCAGCATACGCAAAAGTAAACACGTATCCATATTGGGCTAAAATAAACTAAATATACATAAACTCCTCACACTCTAGGGACACACACATGGTACATATACTACAGGGATAAGTAGGATAATAAACCTCTCAAGTGTGGCTCCCACCGGATGTACCATGTCTGGGATCCTGACCACATGTACTACCTGCCATTGTCTACACATAAAGACAACAACAGCCCCCTTGGGGGTAGCCAAAGCCCAATATGGAACGATCAAATATATACAATTGGGCTAAAATAAACTAAATATACATAAATTCCTCACACTTCAGGGACACACCCCTGGTACATATACTACTGGGATAAGTAGGAAAATAAACCTCTCAAGTGTGGCTCCCACCAGATGTACCATGTCTGGGATCCTGACCACATGTACTACCTGTCATTGTTCACACACAAAGACAACAACAACGCCCCTTGGGGGGTGAGCCAAAGCCCAATATTGAACGATCAAATATATACAACATTTATCTATAATATGTGATATATAATGTAATGCAATGCATGCCGTGTTGGTATCAGGTCAATCACCCATCCACTGGATATATCAGAATCAATCAAATTGCTATCAAATCATAGTTGCTCGAGCCTGCCAAGCATAAGGGATAATCAGTGATGCGTCGTCAAAGCGTCATCACATCCCAAGTCTCGACATAGTCAGGGACATAAACAGGAAGACATTAGCAAGGTGCCACCAATTCTCGTCTCAATAAATCATGGTAATCAAAGGAGACCATGATTCCCTATTGATCGCTTTTATTTGAAACAATTATTTTTCCAGTGTAGCGATTTTAGACCGCAAGTGCACGATGTCAAGTTTTAGTATAGATAGGAAGAATACGGATTGTCGAACCCACAGGAACTACCAAGCAAGTACCAAATAAGACGTCTTTTAACTATATTTAACCTACGATAATTAATTAATAATTAAACTAAACTAAATTAAACTACTCTAATCCAACCAAAATAATCGACGATCACTAGAAAAGTCCACAAGAAAGAATTATCAAGACAATTATTCACCTAACCCAACTCTTTCAATTCTCTTCTCCATACATCTCTAGCTATATTAAATCTAACATCAAATTGCAACTAGTAACTCTCGTTCACTTAATTAATAATTTAATATTGAATGTGTTTTATGAAAACCACTAACTTTAGATTAAACAACCCAAATTTATCACTCGTATATGTTTTTATCTCTCGATCTTAATCTTTAACACACGGCATGAAATACTATATCGTATTGTAATTTTATATCTCGATCTCAATTATAATAAAATATCATTTAAAGGGGATAAATCCTTCAAAAAGCATTAAGAACAATAACACATGCTCATAGAAGATATATGAATTCAATCTCAAAATCAATAGGAAAAACTATGTTATTGATATTTCTCAATCATAAAAAACACAACAAATCCAATTATTCATTTAAAACAATAATCGAAAAGTAAAAGAAAACTCCCAAGTCGACTTCTTCGTTGATTCTCGATCCTTCCTCGCTTCTTTCTCGATCGTGCTCCTCGATTCTCTTGTTGGTTTGTTCCAATTCCTAGGATGAAGAGGTGATGGTGGATGATGGTGATATGGAGTATGGAGGAGTGTAGGCTATTCCTAGGTTAAAAAGTCTTCTCTTTCTTGTATAAATATAGAGGGATAGGAATCATGGACTTCCTTATTGGACCCAAACTCTATAAGGAATTTATTTTTCAGCAAGCTCTTCCGGCCGATCGATCGAGATTGAGGCTCGATCGATCGCCAATTTTCTGTGACCACCGATCGATCGAGATTTATGGCTCAATCGATCGGCTTGCTTTTTTTCTTTTTTTTTTCTTTTATTCTTTTCTTCCTTTCCCGGCTTTGACGCGTTCGCTCGGTTCGGTCCTTTTTCATCATTTTTGGCTCATTTCCTCACTTTTATGCATTTCAACATTGATTCCTGAAATATAGAAATATATACCAAAACTGTAAAATAATCCAAGAATCAACACGAAAACCATTAGAAAATCGCATCTAAATAAGTGTAAAAACGACACTTAACAACTCCCCAAACTTATCACTTAATCGTCATCGATTAAGCATTAAAATCACAAGGTAGAGTTCATTCTTGATACTTGAAAAATTATTTCATGACTTGCATTATTCTCAGAAATCTCATACATATATACAAAAGTTGAACAATACTTGTTTTCTCCTAAGTAAAGCAACACATCTCAAAATCGGAACGTGTGTGTGCTATAGTCAATCTCAAGTTTCATGCACATATTCAAGATCAAATCATGTTAATCAACTCAAAGTCGAGATTATCATCAAGCATCACATAGGCCTATTTTCAAACAACTTCTCCACTAATGATAGTTACTCCCTAGACTTGGATCAAAAGGACTTTTTAAGCTTGTAATGTAAGGCCTTTGGTGTTGGCTTCAAAGAAAAGATAGGATATCACAAAGAAGAGAGTATAAGCATGCAATGTTCATATTTGTAGCACAAAATTGAGCTTCTCTTATTTTTCTTTTATAGCCTTGGCCACTTTTGGGTCTTATTTAGTCATTTTTTTCTCAAGGCTTTATATCTATCTTTTTCTTTTCTCATTCATCATTTTTTTTTCAACAATAGCTCATCAAAATATAGCAAATTATGTTCATCTAATGAGAATCATTATACTCCCTTTAGGTAAAGATAATTCTTTCAATTTAGGCTCATAAAGGTGGGTATAATGAGTTTGCCAAAGAATGTTGAATGGGGCTAATAGTATGTTAAACATACTCCATTCTTTTCTCAATTAGGCTCAAATTGGGATACTAGAGATTGATATATACATGGTAAGCTTGAAAGGCTCAAACGGTCCAAAGATCGCCTAGATCATTTCCAAGTCAAGTTTGTAACTATAAAATTTCGCCTCAAAGTGTCATCATCAAATAAGTTCTAGGATAACTCTAAGATGCTCAAGATAAATCATCAAGTTCACAACAATTATCACTATTCAACATGCAATCCACAAGATCATGACTCATTGTGCTCAATATATTCATCATTCTTGACATGCTAACTCAAATTAGGATATTTATGTACAAGTCCAATAATCATCAAAAATCAAGTTCATGTGTATAGTGAGATCAAAATCCTCATTGAATAGTCACTACTATAATTCATTCTTTTTCTCAAGTTTGAACTCATTAAAAAAAGAATTTTAGCTCAAAATACTAGGATGATTAAAGTGTCAATTAAGCACACAACATGTGGATAAAACAAGTAAAACATGCAAGCTACTCCCCCAAACTTAAATGAAACATTGTCCTCAATGTTTAACAGAATCAAAAGAGAAAAAGTAAACTCCCCTGATCAAGACGCTTGAATGAGGGTTGATGAAGATTTGCTTTGAAAGCTCCACTGTTGTAGGGGTGCAACGCTCCAACTGAGTACCTAGCAAGAGAAGAATGCAAATGGTAATTGTCGACTCGAGAGATAAACAAACTAAAATCAAAAACTGAAAAGAAAACAAAACTAAATAGCAAAAGGATACGCTTGGGTTGCCTCCCAAGAAGCGCTGATTTCTAGTCATCGGCTTGACCATCAGAAGCAATCATCAAAGAGCGACTGTCGCCCATAGTAAGTATCGTATGATACCACGAATGGGTCTTCATTCAGTATGCCCTCAAGCTTGGCAAGATATGAACAGTATAAACTCGTTGCTCCAACAACTTTCTTCATGAAATGGTAGGCATGGGAGAATGATTCTCGACTTGGCTTCATATCTTGGAGGATGTAGTGCGGTGAAGTTGGCATCGATGGAAAATACGGATCCACATATGGCATAGAACATGTCTCCATCAATGGGCTCAAATCGGAATCTTCGAAAGTCTCTTCCTTCTCCAACATCACACTCGACTCATCTTCACATGGGTACTCCTCGGATAACATCTCTGAAGTAGGATCAATGTAAGACCCTGTTATCTATACAAGATACTAAGGTGCAATTAAGAGAACTAATCATTCATAAATCAGAGTATTAGGTCGTGTTGATAATCCTGAGCTAAAGAGATTTCAGTACCAAAAGTTCAAAAGGAATTATACATATTCCTAACAAAAGGGTACTACACTATAGATTTACTCTACACTTTGTAGAAACTATACAAAAAGGAATTTCTATTCTTCTAATCCTGTAGCACTCCTTACAGCTCAGCGTATCAACCCCGACCCTGGTTCTCATCGTCAAAAGCACCTACAAAGACAACCCCCAACACATGAACATATCATAGTTCATATCAATCATAATATGAATATAAAGCATAAATGCATAAATCATAGGCATAAGATACTTCCTGAATTCCAATGCATTTAAAACGCCCATTTTGGTTGTCCCTGTACCATAACTCATAATCAAATCAATACATGATATTATGGTTTCTTTAAATAAATGTCATGACATATTTTTACTTCTTAAATCTTTACTTCAATCCTTAGTCAGTTTATCAAGACAATTATTCACCTAACCCAACTCTTACAATTCTCTTTTCCATACATCTCTAAGGTGACGGGTTTTCCGAATTTATTCAATACACTCTCTCGAGCTATATTAAATCTAACATCAAATTGCAACTAGTAACTCTCGTTCACTTAATTAACAATTTAATATTGAATGCGCTTTATGAAAACCACTAATTTTAGATTAAACAACCCAAAGCTATCACTCGTACGTGATTTTATCTCTCGATCTAAATCTTTAACACACGACATGAATTACTATATCGTATTATAATTTTATCTCTCGATCTCAATTATAATAAAATATCATTCAAAGGGGATCATTCCTTCAAAAGCATTAAGAACAATAACACAAGCTCATAGAAGATATAGGAATTCAATCTCAAAATCAATAGGAAAAACTATGTTATTGATATTTCTCAATCATAAAAAACACAACAAATCCAAATATTCATTTAAAACAATAATCAAAAAGTAAAAGAAAACTCCCAAGTCGACTTCTTCGTTGATTCTCGATCCTTCCTCGCTTCTTTCTCGATCGTGCTCCTCGATTCTCTTGTTGGTTTGTTCCAATTCCTAGGATGAAGAGGTGATGGTGGATGAAGGTGATATGGAGTATGGAGGAGCGGAGGCTATTCCTAGGTTAAAAAGTCTTCTCTTTCTTGTATAAATATAGAGGGATAGGAATCATGGACTTCCTTATTGGACCCAAACTCTATAAGGAATTTATTTTTCAGCAAACTCTTCTGGCCGATCGATCGAGATTGAGGCTCGATCGATCGCCAATTTTCTGTGACCACCGATCGATCGAGATTGATGTCTCGATCAATCGGCTTGCTTTTTATTTATTTATTTATTTTCTTTTATTCTTTTATTCTTTTCTTCCTTTCCCGGCTTTGACGCGTTCGCTCGGTTCGGTCTTTTTTCATCATTTTTGGCTCATTTCCTCTACTTTTATGCATTTCAACATTGATTCCTGAAATATAGAAATATATACAAAAAATCGTAAAATAATCCAAGAATCAACACAAAAACCATTAGAAAATCGCATCTAAAGAAGTGTAAAAACGACACTTATCACCTATACCTCTCGGGCCATTTAATGCCTGTCATAGTATTGCGGTACCAACCTCCAATGCTTATCCCAGAGTCCATAAACAATAGGGTAGTTAAGAATCATAGCTCAACATGCATGTCATGCATTGTATGTATAAAAATGATTTGTGTTAACAAAACATTTTAATTTCATACACCGATGTGCTAATCATGAATGCTATGAATGCCACAAAATTTAAATAAAATCATGTAACCACGTATCTCAAGTAATTCACATATCAAATCATATATCAAATAATACAGATATCTGTCGTATGTTACCCGGTCGCAACATACCTTTACTTCTCGATATATGAGGGTCGACTTGAGCTTGTAGAGTCGATGTATATATATATCAATATAAATTCACAAGTCAATAAACTAATCATTAAAAATTGATTATGAATTTTAGTCACATCTTAACCAATTTAGGGTAATTAAAAATATGTGATTACCTCATAATATAATTTGGTAAATTATTTTTCACCAATTCAAATTATTTTTCAACAATTATAGTCCAAATTAACTGGTAATTATCGAAGCAAAGGCAAAAAAAATTGAATATAGAATTTTACCCAACTCACGCACTGTAGCACGCACGCTTTTCCTCTGATTCCGGTGAAAATCGAACCAAAAGTGCTCAAACCCTAGACTGCGCGATTTTGTCCGTTCCAGGGTAAAATCGAAGTACTTTTCAAACACCAAAATTTGATTATTTGGTATGAAAATGTGCACCTGAAAGTTGTGAACACGGTGGTAGGTCGGGCTCGTTGAGAGGTGATCAGACGACGGCGAATAAAGCAAATAAGTACACGGTGGTCGGTGGTCGCGCGAGAAGTGCATGTTTTTGCACGTGTGCGTCCGCGATTCAATGTGTTTTTGCATCTGTTTACTGTGTGTTTTACGTCCTACACCGATATATATTAATTCCCGAACAATTATAACACCGGGGTGTCACCGGTGTACTGGTGCATGTACATTATATGTATAGTTCACACCTGACTTCGTGTCCTTATTTCAATCACAAAAAGTAAATCTTTTGCTTCAATACAAATTTTATATCTATGAAATCATTTTAACAAAATTTCGTTGTTAATTCGAATATTTCAAAAATATATTTGTCCATTCACCATGTTCTGATGCGACTGTCGATTGACATGTACAAGGTCGATTTTCACTCATTAATTATATTATATTCTCATTAATTAACTTCTACCTAATTAACAAATTAATGTACAAAATGTACTTAATTAACATTATCAGATCTCGGGACACCACATTTACAATGATGTCGAGCTGCTATCAAATATAATATTCCTCATGTTCATTCTCAACCATATGATTACCATAAGATCAATCACATAATTGTTGAGAAGTTAAACATAATTTCTGATAATACGGTACAAGGACCTTACAATTCATTATGCGTTGTTCTCTTAATTAACTTGCATGCAATAGCCAAATGAAAAGAGAAAATGTCGAAACACTTATACAACTCATATACACATATCACTATGCTCACAGACGAGAAATAAATTAAATAAATGTATATTTAGTCGTATAAATCACGTTACCAATACCAATTCTGGTATCTCTCTCCTATGAATATCCTCATTCAATGGCTCGAACTCAATTTCGAACCAATGGCGTACCTGTTTTTCATGATTCAAGAGAAACAGCCCCCACACGGGATGAGCATGCTAACAACATAATCTTATTATCAACGAATACATAAATGATAATATACAGAACGTAATGCTGTAAATTAAGGAAATACTCCTTGAATACACCGTAATCATATGAGTTTTCCCCAAGTTGTTTTGTTCTCAACACATTTATAACCATCAACTCCGAATCAATTAAATTATCACAACAATGATTCGTACTCGCATTCATAATCATCATTTCCATGATAATAATAATTTATCAGTACAGTGATTTACTATAATCACATTCATTTCAACTATCAATTAACTACTTAAATCTCATTATGTTTGTGATGCTTAGAAATAAACGATGTGTTAATCAGTGGAGTTTATCATTATGTGTTAATTATCGTATGGTTTGGACTCGGGTTCGGGTTGAACCGATAATGATATAACACATGGAATGAATTTGATATGATTTTATTGGAAGTATTTAAAGGAGAAATCAGATTTTGAACACACACTTCACCTAAATGCACACACAAAATCTCTACAAGAATTTCTCTCAAACCCTAGCTTTCTCTTGTACTTGAGCTGGAAATCAAGTTATATCTTGATATAGTGAAAAGCAAAGGTATTGGGTAAGAATTTCATATGACATGAGCTTGTATATGAGTAGGTGTATAAGTTGAATCAAGTAGTTTCTTGTGTGATTTGATATGAGTTGAATTGGAAGTAATAAAATTGATTATTGATAAAAGAAATAAACATGGTGATGAAGTGCAAAAGTGGAAAGAGATGATATCTCAAGGAAAGTTATCTAACTTTGTAGTGGCCAATGATGAGAGCTTGAGAAATGGAAAGCTTTGGGAAGTCCCTGCTACCCCTGGACTACGCCAAGAACTACTACCACGTGCTCATTTTAGTAAGTATAGTATACATCCTGGAGGAAAGAAAATGTACGAAGATGTACGTACACAATTCTGGTGGAGAAGGATGAAAAAGGATGTACTTGATTTTGTGGAAATATGTTTGATCTGTCAACAAGTTAAAACAGAAAGACAGAGACCACAAGGTGAATTGAGGAGTTTAGAAATCCTGACTTGGAATGGGAACATATTTTGATGGAGTTCGTTACTTATTTGCCAAGAACTTCTTCTGTTTTTGATGCAATTTGGGTGATAATTGACAGACTGAAAAAAGGTAGCACATTGTATACCTTACAGTATGTCATTCACCTATTTGAGATGTCTCAGTTGTATATGCAAAATGTAGTAAGACTACATGGAGTACCCGTTTCTATTGTATCTGACAGAGGCCCGATGTTCATTTATCATTTTTGGGAAGATTTATAGTCAGTGATGGGACTGAGGTACGGCCTACCATCCAGACAGATGGGCAGACAGAGCGGACCATATAGACATTGGAGGATATGTTACGTGCATGTATATTATAGTTTAATAACTCTTGGCAAGATTCATTGTGTTTTATAGAATTTTCGTACAATAATAGTTATTAAACGAGTATACAGATGACAACATTTGAGGCGTTGTATGAGGGACGATGCAGGTCACCTTTTTATTGAGATAATGTTGACATGTCTTCTGTGAGTGGACCATATATGGTACGAGAAATGGAAGTGAAAGTGAAACTAATCAGATTGAAATTAGGCCGCTCAAGATAGACATACTGCTTATGCAAACAAATGGCGTAGGCCTCTTGAATTTCAGATTGGTGACAAAGTATTTCTGAAAATATCACATTTCAGAGGTGTAGTACGATTTGGAATGCAAGGAAAGTTGCCACCAAGGTATGTTGGTCCGTATGAGGTGTTACAACGTGTTGATATGTTAGCATACAGATTGTCATTGCCACCGTCTTTGACAAATATTCATGATGTGTTACATGTTTCTATGTTGAGAAAATATGAGCCACATCCGAGTCTTGTATTGCAACCTTCAGAAGTACAGTTGGAGATAGATATGTCACATGTGGAATGACAGTCATGATCTTGGATAGAGCAGATCATAAATTGAGAAGTAAAGTAATACCTATGGTAAAGGTTCGGTGTGACAGGCGGGGTGTCGCGTAGGCGACATGCGAAACGGAGCAGCATATGATACAACAATAACCTGAGTTGTTTTATGGTATGTTTCTTTTATATTATTATTGCAATGTTGGTAAGTATGTGGCTATTGCAATGATGATACGCATATGAGTAAATTTCGAGGACGAAATTCATGTAGTAGAGGATGCCTGTAAATAAATCATATGTTCATTAGTGGAGTTTATCATTATGTGTTAATTATCATATGTTATGGACTCGGGTTCGGGTTAAACCGATAATGATAGAATACATGGAATGAATTTGAGATGGTTTTATTGGAAGTATTTAAAGGAGAAATCAGATTTTGAACACACACTTCACCTAAATGCGCGCATAAAATCTCTACAAGAATTTCTCTCAAACCCTTGCTTCCTTTTGTAATCTTTTCTTGGACTTGAGATGGAAATCAAGTTATGTCTTGTTGATATAGTGAAAAGTAAAGGTATTGGGTAATAATTTCATATGATAGGAGCTTGTATATGAGTACGTGTATAAGTTGAATCAAGTAGTTTCTTGTGCGATTTGATTTGAGTTGAATTTGAGTAATAAACTTGATTATTTATAAGAGGAATACGCATGGTGATGTAGTATTGTTTTTGTGAAGTTTTGGGAGTGTAATTTGTGGTGTATGCATGAAACATTGAAGATATGCATAAAATTCCCATATTCTTGCCATGTTCTGAACTATTCGTCGCCTCGCGGTCGATTGCAAGGAATGTGGCAATCGATCGCGAGAGGCAAGAAAATTTTAAGGCGGTTTAAGGTTGCAGTGATCGATCGATCGCTTGCTTGGCGATCGATCGCGTGAGGAGTAGAAATCGATCGCCAAGGTCAGAACTTTTTGTGTTGAAATTTTTATGAAGCGATCGATCGCTGGTTGAGGCTGATCGATAGCTAGGGTTAATAAATTGAAGCGATATATCGTTGGAGAGGACTGATTGATCGCTAGGTCTATTTAGGGAAAATGTTATAATTTCTTGGTATTTGTATAATGAAGTTGATTATAACATTGAATTGTTGAATTTTATGTAGCACCATCTCAGGGAACATGTCAAAGAGGAGGTTAACCAATAACTTCTGCTTTTCTATTTTGGAAACGACGACAGGTATGTGTTGACATCGAGTATTGGTGATACATTATGATGTATATATGTTGTGATGGATACACACATATTGTTGAGATATGAGATTGTTGTGAATGGTGTTGTTGAGGCACTGATGCTGTGAGGCATGATGCTGTTGATGCATGAGATAAGGTTGTTATAACGCGTGGGCTGGAGATATGATATATGCTACTAATATGAAGATGTGAGGTGTAAGCACCCTAGTTCTTTAAGTGCGGATTAAAGGCGTAATAGAGCTAAACATGCATCTAAGAATATAAAGTTCGTTGATGCCTTGAGTCGTTAAGATTACAGGCCAAAATAAAATTTACAAAAGGGATTAATTACATTCCCAACCAATTGAATGCTAATCCTATAGTTTTACACTACTCCTAGAGTAGAGACTATACAAAAGAATTAAGCCTGCTATGCCAAAAGCACTCCTCATTGGCTCACCGCATCAACCCGCCTTAGCCCGTCCGCCCAAAAGTACCTACAGGAACAACCCCAAAACCATGAGCATGTATATAAATCATATTCACAATAATATGATTGTAATCCAAATGCATAAACCGTAAATGCGATTCACTTCCTGTATTTAACACATTTAAAAGCTCCCTTTGGTTGTCCCTGTACCACAATCATAATCAATGGATTATAATTCCAATAATGTATGTCATGACATGCACTCCTTCCATGTATACCAATGGCCAGTTCCAGTCTTATTATATCAGTGGCATAATACCCCTCGCGTTTACATGACAGCGGCATTAATACCCCTCGCTTCGACATATTAGCGGCATAATATCCCTCGCAACAATATGACAGCGGCATTATCCTTCGCTTAAACATATTTGCGGCAAATATTCTTCATCGCTATAATATAACAGCAGCAAGTATTCTATCATCGCTTCGACATGAAGGCGGCAGGTATTCTTCATCACTGGAATATAATCTCGACTCACAATCACATGCACCAATGCATCCAATATACACATGCAACCATAATGCATATCCAAACCATGTATGCAACCACAATGCATAACTAAGACCATGTATGCAACCATAATGCATAACCAATTCAAGCGTAATAAATACGTTTTACCGTCCGATGCCCGTACGTCTCACTACGTACCTTAGTCCCAAAATGTGTTGTGTCGTGGACTTTATCTCCTAAGCTGTGTGGCCACCTGGGATGGTTCTACACATTCACACAAACCAATATTAGAAGCCAATAATAGTCCAATATCAAAATTCCACAAAAATAATCATTTTCCCAAAATTTCACTGCTGGCGATCGATCGCTGTGTCGAGGCGATCGATCGCAAGCCTTACCGATCGATCGCCTTGACATGGCGATCGATCGCCAGACTTCACTGGCTCGAGGCGATCGATCGCGCCATTTGTGGCGATCGATCGTCAGACTTCACTGGCTCTCGGCGATCGATCGCGCCATTTGTGGCGATCGATCGCCTGCACTCGATTTCGCCACTGGCTCTCGGCGATCGATCGCACCATTTGTGGCGATCGATCGCCATAACCAGAACACGCGATTTCCATCATTTTTGTACCATTTTTCATCCCAAACCATACCAACACTCATACTTCAAACCAACAACATAAAAACATTATAAACCTTCAAAATACACCTTAAAACAACCCAAAAATCCAACACCCAACCAAAACAATACCAACCAAAAACAAACCCATTCCAATTTAACCAAAACCATTTCAAATCCAAACCAAACACTATAAGAACAACAAGGAGGTATCCATACCTCTTGGGGACTCCAAATCCTATCAATAATCTCACAAACAAGACTTTTGCAAGGATTTCCCCTCCACTTAGTGCCAAAAATCGAAAATAGTGAATGGGTTAGGGTTGGGAGAGTGAATTGGTGGGTTAAATGAGTTGAAATAAAAATTGTACCCCAACAATTACCATGATGTATAAAATACCCCAACATGATATTTTATAAGCATTTTACCAAAATGCATCAAATTTCCAATTAAATCCATGCTTGACCAAACAATTTTCAACCATCATAATTAAACCATAATAACCCCCAATTTCCCAACATGCATAACATGCACCTCGAAATGCACAACCGGGTCACGCATACCATGTGACTAAGCATTTCACCAAGATAATTAATCCCAACACATATATTAATTATCACCATAAATAATCACATAAACATAATTAATGCCCAAATTGCAATTAATTATTTCGGGGATATCACAATACTCCCCTACTTATAAGATTTCGCCCTCGAAATCGCATGCACTTACCCAAAACGAAACCAAACATAAATCACATACCAGAAAATAGTTACGGGTAGTGATCATCATATGCCGCTCCGTCTCCCACGTGGCCTCCTCGACACCCCTGCGATCCCACTGAACCTTGACTGGCCGTTCCTCATAGGATGCATAAGAATCTAACTGAATCTCAGAAGGCTGCAATACATGCGACAGATCCGGCCCATATTTCCGCAGCATAGATACATGAAACACGTCGTGAATACCAGACAACGACGGTGGCAGTGCCAAACGGTAAGCCAAGGTACCGATGCGCTGAAAATCTCATACGGTCCCACATACCTCGGAGACAATTTCCCACGCATACCGAACCGAACCACACCTCTGAAAGGTGATATCTTTAAAAAGACCTTGTCTCCCAACTGAAACTACAACGGTCTCCGCCGTTTATTCGCATAGGCTTCCTGCCTATCTTGGGCTGCCTTCATTTTCTGTCGGATAACCTTTATCTTATCCTCAATTTCCCGAATCAGTTCGGTCCTCCTACTGCTTTACTGGTCAAGTCATCCCAGTACAATGGCGACCTACAACGCCTACTATAAAGAGCCTCAAACGGTGCCATCTGAATACTTGCCTGATAGCTGTTGTTGTATGAGAACTCTACCAAGGCCAATGAATCTTGCCATGAGGCATTAAACTCCAGTACACAAGCCTGTAGCATGTCCTCGAGCGTCTGTATGGTATGCTCAGTCTGACCGTCCGTCTGGGGATGATATGACGTGCTCAACCTCACCTCAGTACCCAAAGCTGACTGAAGCCCTCCCCAGAAATGAGATGTAAACCGCGGGTCTCTGTCCGACACAATAGATACTGGAATCCCATGTAGTCTCACTATGTCCCGGACATACAGCTGAGCCATCCTCAAGTATGTGTACGTCATACTGTAGGGAATGAAGTGAGCTACCTTCGTCAGTCTGTCAATGATCACTTAAATGGCATCACAACCCGAAGTAGTCCTCGGCAAGTGGGTCACAAAGTCCATAGATATGTGCTCCCACTTCCATTCCAGTATCTCTAAGCTCCTTAGCTCACCACCAGGTCTCTGCCTCTCTGCCTTAACTTGCTGACAGATCAAACACCTCTTGACGAAAGCGATCACATCACGCTTTGTTCGCTTCCACCAGAATTGATCACATAAGTCTTTGTACATCTTTCTCCCTCCTGGGTGGATACTAAATCGGCTACTATGAGCTCGCTCCAAGATCCCTCTACGCAACTCCGACGTACTCGGAACCACCCAACGGCTACCGAGTCTCAAAGAACCATCCTCAGTCACTCTGAATTTTGATGGCTGTCCCTGAAGTACTAATGATGACCATCTCATAACCTCATCATCCGTCTTCTGGGCTTTCCTGATATTCTCATAAATATCCGGCTCTGCCAATAACATCGATACCCACACCGGCGATGCATCCACATAGAAATCATAGCCCAGATGGCAGTAGAAGTCATCATAGCCGATAAGTACATGGTATCCTCAGCAGTACTCTTCACCTTCCCACTCAAGGCGTCTGCTGTCAAGTTTGCTTTTCACGGTTGGTACTCTATCTCACAGTCATAGTCCTTGAGTAAATCCATCCATCTCCTCTGACGCATATTCAACTCCGCCTGAGTGAACAAAAATTTCAGGCTCTTATGATCCATATATATGGTAAAAGATGTACCATACAAATAATGCCTCCAAATCTCCAGGGCAAAGATAATAGCCGCCAATTCCAAATCATGGACTGGGTACCTAGCCTCATGCGGCTTCAATTGCCTCGATGCATAAGCTACCACATGCTTATCTTGCATCAATACACAACCCAAGCCCTGCAGTGATGCGTCAGTGTAAAGGACAAACCTCTTGTTCTCTGTGGGAATCACCAACACCGGCGCCGTCGTCAATCGATGCTTCAACTCTTGGAAGCTCTGCTCACAAGCCTCAGACCAATAAAATGGTATTCCATTCTGAGCCAACTGAGTCAATGGCTTAGTAATCTTAGAAAATCCTTCGACGAAGCGTCGATAATAACCATCCAAGCCAAGAAAACTCCGTATCTCGGGCACAGAAGTGGGTGCAGCCCACTCCATCACAGCCTCAATCTTCCTGGGATCCACTGATATCCCACTGCTAGATATAACATGACCCAGAAACACTACACTGCTCAATCAAAACTCACACTTGCTGAGCTTGGAAAATAACTGATGATCTCTGAGGATCTGGAGCACTGTCCTCAAGTGTCTCACGTGCTCTTCCTCAATCCGGGAGTAGATGAGTATGTCGTCAATAAATACAATGACGAACTGATCCAAATAGGGTTGGAACTCCCGGTTCATCAAGCTCATAAAGATAGTCGGGGCGTTCGTCACACCGAACGGCATAACCAGAACTCGTAGTGTCCATACCGAGTCCGGAACGCTGTCTTCTGAACATCCTCCTCTTTGACCCGAATTTGGTGGTAACCTGATCTCAAGTCAATCTTGCTATAAATCTTAGTACCCTGCAACTGATCAAATAAATCATCAATCCTTGGGAGAGGATACTTGTTCTTCACCGTGGCCTTATTCAGTTGCCGGTAATCGATGCACAAACGCATCGAACCATCCTTCTTCTTCACAAAAGAACAGGTGTACCCCAAGGCGATACGCTAGGGCGTATATATCCTTTGTCAAGGAGCTCCTGCAACTGCTCCTTCAATTTCCTTAACTCCGCCGGTGCCATTCTGTAAGGGGCACGAGAAATAGCGGATGTTCCCGGTAATAACTCAATCTCAAACTCGACTTCTCTAGCCGGTGGGAACCCTGGAATCTCCTCCGGAAACACGTCAGCAAACTCTGCTACCATGGGTACATCCTCTACCCTCAACTCTTTACCCTTCCCCGACGTGTCCACGACATAGATAAGATAGCCCGTGTGTCCACGTTCCAATAACTGGGACATTTTAATTGCCGAAATCAACGAAATCTTCGCACGAGAACCGTTCCCATAGAAAGTCCACTGAATCCCCAAATCAGATCTGAACCGAACTGTCCTCTGCCGACAATCTACCACTGCCTGATATCTGTTCAGAATGTTGATGCCCACAATGCAGTCAAAGTCTGACATACCCAATACAATCAAATCTGTCTTTATCTCATTGCCCTCAAAATAAATGAGGCAGTCCATCAGAAACTGATAGGCAACAACCTTCCTTCCAGTGGGTGTCGAGACCAATAGAGACGTGGGCAACAGAGACGTGCACATATGATGTCTCTCCACAAAGTCCGCAGACACAAAGGAGTGCGAAGCACCTGTGTCTATCAAAATGAAGGCGGAATATGTAAATAAAAGGCACGTACTAGCTATCACCTCCTCTGGAGCTGCATCGGCCTGCTCCCTAGTCAGTGCATAGACCTATCCCTGAGGTGGCCCCATCGCTTGTCCTCCCATATGTCGAGGCACCATCGGTTGCCTCTGTTGCACCGTCCCACTAGAAAACCTCCCTGACCTTCCCTAAGGTCCATCTGTCCTTCTCGATTGGGACAACGTCGAGCAATGTGGCCTGGCTTGCCACATATATAGCACACAGAACAATCACACATCAGATGCGGCCCTCCGCAAAAGTGGCACTTAATATCTCCAACTCTACTAGCTTGAGTTGGTCCCCAAAAGTAGATGCACCACCCCCTCCGGTCTCCTTGCTTCGGGTTATCCGGCCGCTTTCCGCTAAACCGGGAAAAAGAAGAAGTCCCTCGTGACTTAAAAGATCCTCCCCGAGGCCTCAGATTCTCAGATGTAGATCTTTGTGATGGAATTGGTGGGGGTACGGCTTCAGGATAAGCACTCACCCCTATCTCTGCTAACTCCGCTCTAACAAGCGCATCATCAAAAGATATCGGGTTGTTGGACCGCAGCCCCTTCAGAAAGTGCCTCATCTTAGCATGTCCATTCGTAGCGATGTGAGGAACATACCTCAATAGTGATGAGTAGTGCATGGCATAGTCCAAGACTTTCATGCTCCCTTGCTTCAGGTTTGTAAATTCATCCTCCTTAGTTTGTCTAGCCGCAGCAGAGAAGTACCGGTTTAGAAACCGGGTTCTAAATAAGGTCCAGTCAATCACCATACCTTGGGCCCTTAACTCCATCACAGTCGTCTTCCATCACATGGAAGATTTCTTTGCTAGTTGGAACTCCGCCAACCTCAGCCATGCCGTCCTAGCACAAGGAGCGGACACAAATATCTGTTCCAGTCTCTCTAGCCACTCTTCGGCCTCTTCCCCTGTCTCTGTCCCCTCAAACATGGGCGGGTGGAAGGTCAGAAACTGAGTCAGACTAAGTTCCCCTGGCAATAATAGCTGGGCAACCGGCTCCATGCCCACAGCAGGTGGAGGTAAAGGATTTGTCTGACCAATGCTAGCATTCACGCTTCCAATATCACCCACCTCTTCATTGAGGTTCCCCAAATTCATAGCCGCCATGCTGTAACACAAGGGTTAACAACAATTCCAACAATATATATGTTATGCCGTTAGATAACATGAACGATGATAAGCATGTTAGTATAACAATTTATACACAAATATGCGCCACATGCATAAACATGCCCAAATATAAACGCCTAGCCAACCATTTGCTAAGGCTACCCTTCACTCAATCCCGGGTTCTCTAACCACTGCTCTGATACCACTAATGTAAGCAACATAGTTCCTTAAGTGCGGATTAAAGGCGTAATAGAGCTAAACATGAATCTAAGAATATAAAGTTCGTGTTGATGCCTTGAGCCGTTAAGATTACAGGCCAAAATAAAATTTCCAAAAGGGATTAATTACATTCCCAACCAATTAAATGCTAATCCTATAGTTTTACACTACTCCTAGAGTAGAGACTATACAAAAGAATTAAGCCTGTTATGCCAAAAGCACTCCTCACTGGCTCACCGCATCAACCCGCCTTAGCCCGTCCGCCCAAAAGTACCTACAGGAACAACCCCAAAACCATGAGCATGTATATAAATCATATTCACAATAATATGATTGTAATCCAAATGCATAAACCGTAAATGCGATTCACTTCCTGTATTTAACACATTTAAAAGCTCCCTTTGGTTGTCCCTGTACCACAATCATAATCAATGGATTATAATTCCAATAATGTATGTCATGACATGCACTCCTTCCATGTATACCAATGGCCAGTTCCAGTCTTATTATATCAGTGGCATAATACCCCTCGCGTTTACATGACATCGGCATTAATACCCCTCGCTTCGACATATTAGCGGTATAATATCCCTCGCAACAATATGACAGCGGCATTATCCTTCGCTTCGACATATTTGCGGCAAATATTCTTCATCGCTATAATATGACAGCGGCAAGTATTCTATCATCGCTTCGACATGAAGGCGGCAAGTATTCTTCATCACTGGAATATAATCTCGACTCACAATCACATGCACCAATGCATCCAATATACACATGCAACCATAATGCATATCCAAACCATTTACGCAACCACAATGCATAACTAAGACCATGTATGCAACCATAATGCATAACCAATTCAAGCATAATAAATACGTTTTACCGTCCGATGCCCGTACGTCTCACTACGTACCTTAGTCCCAAAATGTGTTGTGTCGTGGACTTTATCTCCTAAGCTGTGTGGCCACCTGGGATGGTTCTACACATTCACACAAACCAATATTAGGAGCCAATAATAGTCCAATATCAAAATTCCACAAAAATAATCATTTTCCCAAAATTTCACTGCTGGCGATCGATCGCTGTGTCGAGGCGATCGATCGCGAGCCTTACCGATCGATCGCCTTGACATGGCGATCGATCGCCAGATTTCACTAGCTCGAGGCGATCGATTGCGCCATTTGTGGCGATCGATCGCCTGCACTCGATTTCGCCACTGGCTCTCGGCGATCGATCGTACCATTTGTGGCGATCGATCGCCACAACCAGAACAAGCGATTTCCACCATTTTTGTACCATTTTTCATCCCAAACCATACCAACACTATAAACCTTCAAAATACACCTTAAAACAACCCAAAAATCCAACACCCAACCAAAACAATACCAACCAAAAACAAACCCATTTCCAATTTAACCAAAACCATTTCAAATCCAAACCAAAAACTATAAGAACAACAAGGAGGTATCCATACCTCTTGGGGACTCCAAATCCTATCTCACAAACAAGACTTTTGCAAGGATTTCCCCTCCACTTAATGCCAAAAATTGAAAATAGTGAATGGGTTAGGGTTGGGAGAGTGAATTGGGGATTTTGTAAAGTGATGGTAAAGTGGGGGATGGTGGGTTAAATGACTTAAAATAAAAATTGTACCCAACAATTACCATGATGTATAAAATACCCCAACATGATATTTTATAAGCATTTTACCAAAATGCATCAAAATTCCAATTAAATCCATGCTTGATTAAACAATTTTCAACCATCATAATTAAACTATAATAACCCTCAATTTCCCAACATGCATAATATGCACCCCGAAATGCACCATCGGGTCACGCATACCATGTGACTAAGCATTTCACCAAGATAATTAATTCCAACACATATATTAATTATCACCATAAATAATCACATAAACATAATTAATGCCCAAATTATAATTAATTATTTCGGGGATATCACATGAGGAGATTCCACTGACATATTTCCATTGACATATTGAGCAAAATTGCAATATCATATATGCTCCGTTATAACAGGATGATGAATGAGCTTCATATGACATGTCAAGACATATTAGTTGTATTGTGATTTAATGTATGTGCAGGAACAACCAAGGAGTATTTCAATGCATGAAATACAGAAAGTTTGTTATACAGTATTTATGCATTTTATTGATGTCGGATTGAGAATATCATATATATACTCATGTTGTATTGTTATTCTGTAGGAACTCATAGACGGGGGATGCCGGGATTGTTAGTCTACCTTCCGCTGCTAGGGCATACACTGATCGAGATTTAAACTTAAGACGAATTTGACATGTAAAATTGTAAATGATGTAAATCATGTTATGTATGAGAACAATGTAATAGAGAGATGTAGTGAATATCTTGATCAGTAGTAATATTATCTTAATCCAGTTAAGTAAAGAATGTTATTTACTTAATTGTATGTTTAATTAAGGATTAAGGTAACGAGGTCCCACAATATCACATCGTTTGCTCAATAGCGACGACATTGTAACACATCGCACGCTCAATAGCGGCGGCTGATAAGTGTGATTTTTACACTTATATTGCTATGAATTTTATATGCATTTTATTATGATTCTTGGACGAAACTATGTGTTTTCGTTTTTTTTGTATGTTCCAGGAATCTAGGTGGAAGTGCATAAAAGTGAAGAAAATGAGCTAAAAATGATGAAAAATGACCAAACCAAGCCACCACGTCAAAGAAAGGAAGAAAATAAAATAAAACATAAAAATTTTAAGGTCGCGATTGATCGGTGGTTCATGCCCGATCGATCGGGCATGGCAAAGAATAGAGCAACAATTTTGATGAGCTCGTGATCGATCGGTAGCTGAGGCGCGATCGATCGCGAGATGCAGGAAAATTTAGAAGAAAGATTTGAAGAAGCGCGATCGATCGGTCGACGCTGATTTTTGAAAAATCTTTTCCTTTAGAGTTTGAGTCCAACAAGGACACTTCATTTTCCCTCCTTCACTATATAAAGGCCATAACACACGAAATTCTGGACTTTTGGCTCACTTTACCATAGAACATCAGCCTCCACTCTTAACCATCTTCAAGCCATTCAAGAGAAAGATATGTGTGAGAGACGGCACGGCGCAGCGAAGTAAGGAGTCAACACCTCGCTTTATTTCGTATTTCTAAATTTGTTCTTTGTTATTTCAGATTTTTATCTTTAAATTTTTGGAAAACATATTTTTGCATTATTATTCGACTATGATTGTTGGCTAAGTTTTATTATCAAGATTATGGGATTTCATGTTTGAACCCATGATTTAATTAACGATTTTTGATTAATTCTTACAATTCTATGTGCATAATTTATTGTTCTTCATACTTTTGAATGATTGATCACCTTTGAATGATTATATACATTGTGACTGATGTTGACCATATGATATTGCAATACAACATAATAAATTAGGCCATGGGTTTTAGATTGAGACTGACCAAGTAAAAATCTAGCACGCGTGTGATATCAATAGATTTACCAAATCGAAGGCTATAAGTTTTCACAAAGCATATGCTATATTGAGTGTTAAATGAGTGCATGTCCATTGACTTATTGCATCTTAATATTAGGTTCAATATAACTTGATAATAGTATATTTGATAATGTAGGAAAACCCGTTACCTTAGAACGTTGGAATTTAAATCATATCTAATAAAAAAATTATGGGGGATTACATGGGTGAACCGAAGTCTTGATAATTGTCTTCACTGATTTATACACTCTTATTGTTTGTTTGGGTCGGAATTTTGTTCTTGGTTTTTTTATATAAATTTCACGAAATATTCGTAGGTTAAATATAGCTAAGCTACTTGAGTTTGGTACTTGTTTCTAGTCCATGTGGGTAAGACATCTCTACTTCATTCTACTATAATAAAACTTGACGATCGTGCACTTGCGGTACAATCACGCTACTCTAGAATTTTACTGTTTAAATAAATTGCGATCAACTTTTTGGCGGCGTTGCCAGGGACTAGTTTACAGTAATATCAGACGAGATTAGTTGACTGTACTTCAGCCATTTTCTTTATTTTATTTTTGTTTCAATTTTTTTACTACGTCACTGATGTCGTTGTTATGTTGATATTTGCAGGTTGTTGTTTCTTGGTGCATGCTAAGGAGTAGCAAGCCTACAATTGAGCCTCTTGATCTGGAAATTGAGAGAACCTGTCTAAGGAGACTACGAGAAGCTCGAGCAACTGCTGAGAACAATCAATGCGAGATGGATAAGCTGAACATCAGAACGAGGAAGTGTCAGTTACTAGATCACTAATGGACTATGCGCAACCCACTTTCCAAGGCATTATGTCTAGCATCACTAGACTGAGGGTACAAGCAAACAACTTTGAGATTAAGCCAGCCATCATACAAATGATCCACCACTCAATCCAATTTGGAGGCGTGACAACTGATGATCCTAATGTTCACATCTCTAACTTCTTGGAGATTTGTGACACATTCAAGCATAATGTCGTCACTGAAGACGTCATCAGGTTACATTTATTTCCTTTCTCTTTAAATAATAAAGCTAAGAGTTGGTTAAATTCTTTGCCTGCAGGATCGATTACTACTTTGGATGGGATGTCACAAGCTTTCTTATCGAAATATTTCCCACCATCCAAGACTACCAAGATGCGCAATGATATTACGACATTTGTGCAACACGATCTGGAGACACTATATGAAGCTTGTGAGCATTTCAAGGACATACTGAGGAGATGTCCACATCACGATCTTCCAATCTGGCTGCAGGAACAACCATTTTATAAAGGTTTATTTTTTGATAACCGTTCTATGATTGATGCAGCATCAAGAGGGACCATTATGAGAAATACACCTGAAGCGGCATATGAACTGTTGGAGGAGATGTCTTCTAATAGCTGTCAGTGGCAATCTGAGAGGAACGTACCTAAGAAGCAATCTGGAATCTATCAGTGGATGATGTCACTGCTTTGACAACCTAAATTGAAGAACTAACAAAGAATATAGATAGCTTGAGCATGCCTATGATGCAAGTTCAGGCCATTACATGCGAGCTTTGTCAATGAGGACATCCGAGTATTGAATGCCAAGTAGGTAACCTTTTTATTCCAAATAATGAGTGTTCTAACTATGTAGAAAACAGGCCCCCACAAAACAATCCTTATGCAAATACATACAATCCGGGGTTGAGGAATCATCCGAACCTATCATGGGCCAATCAACAAAATATGTTGAACCCACAACCACCATCGGGATATGCACCAAAGCTGAGTAGGGAGGAGTTGATGACCAAATTCATCACATCGACGGAGACTAAATTCCAAAATCAAGAGGCGTCGATAAAGAATTTGGAGCAGTTAGCAACCATCATACCTGGAAGAGCTCAAGGAACATTGCTTAGTGACACTGAGAAGAATCCGAGGGAGCAAGTCAATGCCATAACACTGAGGAGCGGAAAGGAAGTTGCTGAGGAGAATGCTAGCAAGAATGATGAGCACAAGGATGAGCTGGCTGAGAAAAAGAAAGATCAAGCACACGACAAAATGTGTGTCTATTGAGACCACTACACCCATCACACCACCTGCTAAGATACATATCCCCCTCCCATTTTCGCTGCGTATAAAAGAGCAAATTAGATACTAATTTGCTAAGTTTCTTGATTTGATTGAGAATCTCTATATTGATCTGCCTTATATTGATGCTATACAATAAATGCCGAATTATGCTAACTTTTTGAAGGAGATACTGTCAAACAAGCAGAAATTGGGAGAGCATGAGATGATAAATTTAACTTAAGAGTGTTATGCTATCATTCAAAACAATTCACCTCCGAAGTTAAAGGATCCAGGGAGTTTTACGATAACTTGCACTATAGGCTCTATGTCATTTAATAAATCTGTGTTTGATTTGGGTGCAAGTGTAAATTGGATGCCTTTGTCTGTTTATAGGAAGTTGGGTTTATGAGAGCTTAAGCCTACAAATATTACCTTGCAAATTGGTGGATAAGTCCATCACATATCCACAAGGGATCATCAATGACGTACCACTCAAGGTTGATAAGTTCATCATCCCGGTGGAATTTATTATGTTTGACATAAGGAAGACATGACATGCCACTGATCTTAGGAAGACCCTTCTTAACAATGGGAAGAGCACAAACACATGTGCTTTAAAGTTAATACTATTGATACATTGTCTGTTGGTGTGGTACAGGTAAAGAGTGAAGAGGACATGAGAGCTGCCCTGCGGATTTAGTGACCAACAACCATAGCAAGAAGAAGAAGAATAAAAAGACGGTTACCCCATCAAAAATACATCCACAAGATGGTAAATTCTGTGATGGAGACTTGGTTCTAGTGAATAAATTCAAGATATGCTTGTTTCCAAGAAAAGGAGGACTCTAAGTGGACTGGACCATTCAACGTGGTTGATATATTGCCGTTCAGCAAAATCAAGGTAAGTGACCGTAAGGGAGGCATATTCACGATGAAAGGAAATAGTTTGAGGCACTATCAAGTGGACAAGGTAAATCCATACCCCACTGTCCATATTGATCACTGAGCTGAACTAGTAAAAGGTCCAGCTTGAGACTATAAATTAAGAACTTCTTCTTTTCCTTATCTTCGTTTTTGAATTCCTTAATTGTTTCATTTTGATTTTGATTTTGGGTAAGTGACTCCATGTGCGCTGTTCCTGTTTTCTAACCATCTTCCCCACTAGCTGACGAGAAGGAGGACGACGACCACTGACAGTCGTTGTCACATGTATTTGCTTTTCTTATTTTTCATGCTTAGTACATTGAGGACAATCCACAATTTAAGTTTGGGGAGTAGGTTGCATGTTGTTACCATCTCTTGTTTTGCGAGCTAATTATGGTAGTAGAATTATTGTCATTTCTTGAGCACCAACAATTTTTTTTGTTTTGAAAATGAGTTCATAATTTGAGAAAAGAATGATTCATAGTAATTGATATTATTCCATGATGATATTGATCTCATTTTGCGTCGACTTGAGCCTTGAAAACTGTTGAACTTCTATGTGAATACCCTGTTTGAGTTAATATGTTAAAGATAAGGAATATTTTAAGCAATTTAAGTCATGATCTTGTGGATTGCATGTTGAATAATGATTTGTGAAGTTGATGATTTGTCTTGAGCATCTTAGAGTTACCCTAGAATCTATTTGATGATGACACTTTGAGGCGAAATTTAATAGTTATGAACTTGACTTGGAAATGATCTAGGCGATTTTTGAAACGTTTGAGTCTTTCAAGCCTACCATTATATCATTCCTTAGTGTCCTATTTTGAGCCTAATTGAAAACGAATGGTGTATGAGTTGCATACAATTAAACATGTGATATCCCCGAAATGATTAATTGCAACTTGGTGCATTAATTGTGATTATATGATTAATTATGATGGTAATTAATTATGTGTTGGAATTATTATGCTGAAATGTTTAGTCACATGGTAGATGTGATTGGGTTGCATTTCAGGGTGCATGTGATGCATGTTAGATATCTGGGGTGTTTTAATGACTTCATGTGTGGGAAGTCATTTTTGAGGAAACATGCATTTATTTGTAATTGTGGAGCATAGTGGTGTTATGCTTTTAAATATCATGTTGGGGTGTTTTATACACCGTGGTATTGTGGGATGCACCCTATTTTAATAAAACCCAACCCTTATAACCCCCACCTTTACCAATTCATTCTACTTTACCAAAATCATTCCCACACAAACCCTTCCCCTCATTTTCGTTCTTGAGCTTTGGGGTGAAGAGAAGTCCTTGCAAAATCTTAATTTGTGGAGTTTTTTGGGTGATTTGAGATCCCCCAAGAGGTATGGATACCTCATGGTTGTTTTTGTAAGGTTTTGTTTAAGTTTGGTATGATTTTGAAGGATTTTAAAATGGGTTTGTTTTGGGTTGTTGTGGTTTTGGTTGTATGTTGGATTTATACTTGTTTTGAAGTATATTTTGGTGGTTTAAGTTGTCATTTATGTTGTTGATTGATTGTATAAGTGTTGGAATGGATTGGAAGGATTTTTGGGTGCAAAAATGGTGAAAATCGCGACTCTGCGCGAGGCGATCGATCGCCTGAAAAGAGGCGACCGATCGCCATGGGACAGTAGGCTTTTCGAAGGATAGGCGATCGATCGCCTAAAATGAGGCGACCGATCGCCGAGAGGCAGTAGCCAAATCAAAGGATAGGCGATCGATCGCCATGTTTGGCGCGATCGATCGCCGCAATGGAAATTTTGAGGCGACCGATCGCCTGAGGGAAGCGATCGATCGCCGCCTGTGGATTTTTGGGAAATGATTTCTTTTGTCAAATTTTTGGTATTTGGCTATTATTTGGCTTCTAATATGGGGTTGTGTGATGTGTAGAACCATCCCAGGTGGCAACACAGCCAAGGCATTGAAGTCCTACCATATCCTACATTTTGGAAAGGTACGTAGTGGACGTACGGGCACCCAACGGTACATGTATCTTATATACTCATTGTTTATGCATTGTGGATGCGAGTATATATGTGGTATTGCATTGTGGATGCAAATACATGTTATGCATGACGTTTATAGATGCATATGATTATTGGTGCACATCCCATGAGTCTTGGTCATCCCTTGATGATTTTAATGCTTGCCGCTATTTTGTTTGGTTCCGCTAATTGTGAAGCGAGGGGTGGGAGCGCCGCATGTCACATTTGAGCGTGGTTATCATATAGGGCGAGGAAATGGTATTTGCCGCTCAATGAGAGGCGAGGGGTGGGAGTCCCGCATGTCCATTGAAGCGAGGTTATCCTATGCCGCCTATATGTAAATAAGCGAGGGGCATTAAAATACATTGTGATGGACAGACTAGGGAATGGTGACCGGTATTTGATATTGATGAGATGGTATTGTGTCATGACATGTTTAGACCATTAAAAATAATCTATTGATTATACTCATGAGTTATGGTACAGGGACAACCAAACGGGAAGCGTTTGAAATGCATGGGAAAAACAGGAAGTGTTTTATTATGATTATGCATTTACGCTTTATCTTCAAATTGTGTTGAATATGAATGATTATTATTGCTCATGTTTGGGGGTTGTCCTTGTAGGTACACGTTTGGCATGATAGAAGGGCTAGACGGGTTGAGATGGTGAGCTTGTTGCAGAAGTCTTTTGAGGCAGAAATGACAGGATTATTTTGGATAGTATCTACTCTAGGAGTAGTATAAAACTATAGTTGAACACATTCATTGATTGGAATGTAATTAATCCATTTGGTAGTCCTTATTTTTGGCATGTAATGCTTAAGCTCATAGACTCAACACGTTCTTTCACACTCTGATCTTTTATATTAGCTCTATTATGCCTTGATTCCGCACTTAAGGATTAGGGTCCTTACATTAGTGGTATCAGAGCAGTGGTTAGAGAACCCGGGAACGAGTGAAGGGTAGCCTTAGCATGATTGGCTAGGTGCTTACATTTGAAGCATGATTATGCATGTGGTGCATATTAATGTATATCCTGTTATACTAACGTGCTTATTCTCATTCCTGTTATCTAACGGCATAACATATATATTGCTTTGGAATCGTTGTTAACATTTTGGAAAGCATGGCTGCTAATGAGGAGGTTGGAGATGTTGGTAGTGTGAACGCAAGCGTTGGACAAGTGAACCCTCTACCTCCACCGGCCGTAGGCATGGAACCCGTAGCTCAGTTATTACTACCGGGTGAGATCAGTTTGACGCAATTTCTGTCTTACCATCCGCCCCGGTTTGAGGGGACAGAGTCCGGAGAAGAGGCTGAAGAGTGGCTGGAAAGACTTGAACAGATCTTTGTATCGGCTCCTTGTGCTGTTACAGCTTGGCTGAGGCTGGCGGAGTTTCAGTTAGCTAAGAAACCTCTAATGTGGTGGAGGAGCACGGTGATGGAATTAAGAGCACTAGGTGCTGTGATTGATTGGACACTCTTCAGGACTAGGTTTCTGAACCGGTACTTCTCCGCAGCGGCGAGACAGACGAAGGAGGACGAATTTACAAGTTTGAAACAGGGGAACATGACAGTGTCAGACTATGCCACACGGTATTCTTCGTTGCTGAGGTATGTTCCCCACATTGCCACTAATGGGCACGCAAAGATGAGGAATTTTATGAAGGGGTTGCCACTGGAGCTCTATGACCGGGTTATCACCAATAACCCAACTTCTTTTGATGATGCTCTCACAAGGGCGGAGCTTGCCGAGCTTGGGGTGGGAGCTTATCCTAGTGCTATGCCACCACCAGTACCGCAACAGAGGCAGACTAATGACAGCTTGAGGCCCCGAGGGGAGCCATTTAAACCCCGTGGTGCCTCTTCATCTTCGCGATTTGGTGGAAAGAAATTCTTTGGACAGAAGCAGGAGGGCAAGAAGGGCAATTGGTCCGCCAACCGAGGATCCACGCAAGGAAATAGGCCGGGAGAGCCTAGGTGCGACAATTGTGGAGGGCCACATTCTCCAAACAAGTGTCCTGCCTGTTATATCTGTGGCAAGATGGGCCACATCGCTCGGTATTGCCCCACCCGGGGAGGACAGTCAGAGTTTCAGGGCAACAGGCCGAGGTTTGATGATAGGACAGTGCAGCAGAGGCAGCAGTTTGGGCCTCGACCATCGGGAGGTCAGACAGTAGGACCGTCCCAGGGACAGGTGTATGCACTGACCAGAGAGCAAGCCCAGGCAGCCCCAGAGGAGGTGATCGCCGGTACGTGTCATTTATTTACGTACCCTGCTTTTATTTTGATTGATACAGGTGCCTCCCACTCTTTTGTGTCTGTTGGTTTTGTGGAGAGACACCATATGCGCACGTCTTCTCTACCCACGCCTCTCCTTGTCTCGACACCCACTGGAAGAAATGTCGTTGCTGATCAGTTTATGGTAGACTGCCTCATTTATTTTGAGGGCAACGAATTGAGATCAGACTTGATCGTATTGGGCATGTCAGACTTTGACTGCATCTTGGGTATTGATATTCTGAACAGATATCAGGCAGTGGTAGATTGCCGGCAGAGGACAGTGAAGTTCAGACCTGAGTTGGGCAGTCAGTGGACCTTCTATGGCAACGGTTCTCGTGCGAAGATTCCGTTGATTTCAGCGATCAAGATGACTCAGTTGTTGGAACGTGGACACACGGGTTATCTCATTTATGCCGTGGACACGTCTGGGAAGAGTAAAGAATTGAGAGTTGAGGATGTGCCAGTAGTGGCAGAGTTTGCTGATGTATTCCCAGAAGAGATCCCAGGATTTCCACCGGCTAGGGAAGTTGAGTTTGGGATCGAGTTGTTGCCAGGGACATCCGCTATCTCTCGTGCACCTTACAGGATGGCACCGGCTGAGTTGAGAGAGTTGAAAGAACAGTTGCAAGATCTCCTTGACAAGGGATATATACGCCCGAGCGTATCGCCTTGGGGCGCACCAGTTCTCTTTGTGAAAAAGAAGGACGGTTCGATGCGGTTGTGCATCGATTACCGGCAACTGAATAAGGCTACAGTGAAGAACAAGTATCCTCTCCCAAGGATAGATGACTTGTTTGGTCAGTTGCAAAGTACCAGGGTGTATAGCAAGATTGATTTGAGATCCGGGTATCATCAGATTCGAGTCAGAGAGGAAGATGTGCAGAAGACAGCATTCCGGACCCGATATGGACATTATGAGTTCCTAGTGATGCCGTTCGGCGTGACGAATGCTCCAGCAGTCTTTATGAGTCTGATGAACAGGGTGTTTCAGCCGTATCTTGATCAGTTCGTCATTGTATTTATTGACGACATTCTCATCTACTCCCGGAGCGAGGAGGAACATGTGAGACACTTGAGGACAGTGCTCCAGATCCTCAGAGATCACCAATTGTATGCCAAGCTCAGTAAGTGTGGGTTTTGGTTGAGCAGTGTATTATTTCTGGGCCATGTCATATCGAGCAGCGGGATATCTGTGGATCCCAAGAAGATTGAGGCTGTGATGGAGTGGGCTGCCCCCACTTCTGTGCCGGAGATACGGAGTTTTCTGGGTTTGACCGGGTATTATCGACGCTTTGTCGAGGGCTTTTCGAAGATTGCCAAGACGCTGACGCAGTTGACTCAGAAGGGAGTGCCTTTCTTTTGGTCAGAAGCTTGTGAAGAGAGCTTCCAGGAGTTAAAGCACCGGTTGACGACGGCGCCAGTGTTAGTGATCCCTACGGAGAACTCCAGATTTGTTCTGTATACTGACGCATCACTTCAGGGCCTTGGGTGTGTTCTGATGCAAGATAAGCATGTGGTAGCTTATGCATCGAGGCAGTTGAAGCCGCATGAGACCAGATATCCAGTTCATGGCTTGGAATTGGCGGCTATCATCTTCGCCCTGAAGATTTGGAGGCATTATTTGTATGGTACTTCATTTACCATTTATACGGATCATAAGAGCCTCAAGTTTTTATTCATTCAGGCAGAGCTGAACATGAGGCAGAGGAGGTGGATGGACCTACTCAAGGACTATGATTGTGAGATTGAGTACCATCCCGGAAAAGCTAATTTGACAGCAGATGCTTTGAGCCGGAAAGTAAGGAGTTCTGCTGAGGACGTCATCCATTTGTCAGCCATGATGACCTCCTATTGCCAGTTGGGCTATGATTTTGACATTGATGCATCACCTGTGTATGTATCGACTTTGCTAGCCGAGCCAGATATCTATGAGAACATCAGGAGAGCTCAGAGGTCAGATGATGAGGTTCAGAGGTGGTTATCTTTAGTACATCTTGGTCAGCCAACGAAGTTCAGGGTGGTAGATGACGGATCCTTGAGATTGGGGAACCGTTGGGTGGTTCCGAGTACGCCGGAGCTGCGTAAAGGGATCTTCGAGCGAGCTCATAGTAGCAGACTGAGCATCCACCCAGGCGGGAAAAAGATGTATAAAGATCTGTGTGGCCAGTTTTGGTGGAAGAGAATGAAGAGTGATGTCGTCGCTTTTGTGAAGAGGTGTTTGATCTGCCAGCAGGTTAAGGCAGAGAGGCAGAGACCTGGCGGCGAGTTGAGAAGCTTGGAGATACCGAAGTGGAAGTGGGAACACATTTCCATGGACTTCGTGACTCATTTGCCGAGGAGTGCTTCAGGCTTCGATGCTATTTGGGTGATCGTGGATCGATTGACTAAGGTAGCTCATTTTATCCCCTATAGCATGACTTTCCCCTTTTTGAGGATGGCGCAGTTGTATATTAGAGATGTGGTGAGATTGCATGGGATCCCCGTTTCCATAGTGTCGGATCGAGATCCGCGATTCACATCTCATTTCTGGGAAGGCCTTCAGTCAGCCTTGGGAACTGAAGTCAGATTGAGCACTGCTTATCATCCTCAGACGGATGGCCAGACCGAGCGCACTATTCAGACGCTCGAGGACATGCTGAGAGCTTGTGTTTTGGAGTTCGATGCCTCTTGGCAGGATTCAGTGCCTTTGGTAGAGTTTTCTTATAACAACAGCTACCAGACGAGTATTCAGATGGCTCCGTTTGAAGCTCTTTATGGCAGACGGTGTAGATCACCCTTGTGTTGGGATGATTTGGACCGCAAATCGGTCGGAGGACCGGAGTTGATTCGGGAGATGGAAGAGAAGATAAAGACGATAAGGCAGAAAATGAAAGCGGCCCAGGACAGACAGGCAGCTTATGCAAATAGACGGCGGAGACCGTTGGAATTTCAGTTGGGAGATAAGGTCTTTTTGAAGATCTCGCCTTTCAGAGGCGTTGTGCGATTTGGGATGCGCGGGAAACTGTCTCCGAGGTATGTTGGACCGTACGAGATTTTGCAGCGCATTGGCACCTTAGCTTACCGACTGGCCTTGCCGCCTTCTTTATCTGGTATACATGATGTGTTTCATGTGTCTATGCTGCGGAAGTATGAGTCGGATCCGTCGCATGTGTTACAGCCTTCCGAAGTTCAGTTAGAGTCCGATGTGTCTTATGTGGAACGGCCTGTCAGAATTCTGGATCGAGCAGACCGTAGACTTCGGAACAAAGTGATACCTATGATAAAGATTCAGTGGGATCGCAGGGGTGTCGAGGAGGCTACGTGGGAGACGGAGCGGCATATAGTGCAGCACTACCCGGAACTATTCTCTGGTATGTGATTATGTTTAGTTTCTTTTGGGGTAAGTGCATGTGATTTCGAGGACGAAATCTTATAAGTAGGGGAGTATTGTGATATCCCCGAAATGATTAATTGCAACTTGGTGCATTAATTGTGATTATATGATTAATTATGATGGTAATTAATTATGTGTTGGAATTATTATGCTGAAATGTTTAGTCACATGGTAGATGTGATTGGGTTGCATTTCAGGGTGCATGTGATGCATGTTAGATATCTGGGGTGTTTTAATGACTTCATGTGTGGGTAGTCATTTTTGAGGAAACATGCATTTATTTGTAATTGTGGAGCATAGTGGTGTTATGCTTTTAAATATCATGTTGGGGTGTTTTATACACCGTGGTATTGTGGGATGCACCCTATTTTAATAAAACCCAACCCTTATAACCCCCACCTTTACCAATTCATTCTACTTTACCAAAATCATTCCCACACAAACCCTTCCCCTCATTTTCGTTCTTGAGAGGGTGAAGAGAAGTCCTTGCAAAATCTTAATTTGTGGAGTTTTTTGGGTGATTTGAGATCCCCAAGAGGTATGGATACCTCATGGTTGTTTTTGTAAGGTTTTGTTTAAGTTTGGTATGATTTTGAAGGATTTTAAAATGGGTTTGTTTTGGGTTGTTGTGGTTTTGGTTGTATGTTGGATTTATACTTGTTTTGAAGTATATTTTGGTGGTTTAAGTTGTCATTTATGTTGTTGATTGATTGTATAAGTGTTGGAATGGATTGGAAGGATTTTTGGGTGCAAAAATGGTGAAAATCGCGACTCTGCGCGAGGCGATCGATCGCCTGAAAAGAGGCGACCGATCGCCATGGGACAGTAGGCTTTTCGAAGGATAGGCGATCGATCGCCTAAAATGAGGCGACCGATCGCCGAGAGGCAGTAGCCAAATCAAAGGATAGGCGATCGATCGCCATGTTTGGCGCGATCGATCGCCGCAATGGAAATTTTGAGGCGACCGATCGCCTGAGGGAAGCGATCGATCGCCGCCTGTGGATTTTTGGGAAATGATTTCTTTTGTCAAATTTTTGGTATTTGGCTATTATTTGGCTTCTAATATGGGGTTGTGTGATGTGTAGAACCATCCCAGGTGGCAACACAGCCAAGGCATTGAAGTCCTACCATATCCTACATTTTGGAAAGGTACGTAGTGGACGTACGGGCACCCAACGGTACATGTATCTTATATACTCATTGTTTATGCATTGTGGATGCGAGTATATATGTGGTATTGCATTGTGGATGCAAATACATGTTATGCATGACGTTTATAGATGCATATGATTATTGGTGCACATCCCATGAGTCTTGGTCATCCCTTGATGATTTTAATGCTTGCCGCTATTTTGTTTGGTTCCGCTAATTGTGAAGCGAGGGGTGGGAGCGCCGCATGTCACATTTGAGCGTGGTTATCATATAGGGCGAGGAAAGGGTATTTGCCGCTCAATGAGAGGCGAGGGGTAGGAGTCCCGCATGTCCATTGAAGCGAGGTTATCCTATGCCGCCTATATGTAAATAAGCGAGGGGCATTAAAATACATTGTGATGGACAGACTAGGGAATGGTGACCGGTATTTGATATTGATGAGATGGTATTGTGTCATGACATGTTTAGACCATTAAAATAATCTATTGATTATACTCATGAGTTATGGTACAGGGACAACCAAACGGGAAGCGTTTGAAATGCATGGGAAAAACAGGAAGTGTTTTATTATGATTATGCATTTACGCTTTATCTTCATATTGTGTTGAATATGAATGATTGTTATTGCTCATGTTTGGGGGTTGTCCTTGTAGGTACACGTTTGGCATGATAGAATGGCTAGACGGGTTGAGATGGTGAGCTTGTTGCAGAATTCTTTTGAGGCAGAAAGGACAGGATTATTTTGGATAGTATCTACTCTAGGAGTAGTATAAAACTATAGTTGAACACATTCATTGATTGGAATGTAATTAATCCATTTGGTAGTCCTTATTTTTGGCATGTAATGCTTAAGCTCATAGACTCAACACGTTCTTTCACACTCTGATCTTTTATATTAGCTCTATTATGCCTTGATTCCGCACTTAAGGATTAGGGTCCTTACAAAACACACATTCAACATATATTGACAAACTCATTATACCTACCCATATATGAGCCTAAAATGAAAATATTATCATCACCCTAAGGGAGTACAATAAATCTCATTTATTGCACATGAATTGTTATATCTTGGTGAGCTTATTGAAAAAAATATGAATGAGAAAAAAAAAGAAAGGAAAAGAAGAAAAGAAAGCCTTGAGAAAAAGATCATATAAATAAGATACAAAATGGTCAATGCTAGAAAAGAAAAAGAATAGAAGCTCAAGTTGTGCACACAAATATGAAATTAATGTGATTATACTATCTTCTTTGTGCTTATCCTACATTTTTTTGTAACCGACGCCAAAGGCCTAACATTACAAACTTAGAAAGATTTTTTGATCCAAGTCTAGGGAATGACTACATTAGTGGAGAAGCTGTTTGAAAATAGGCATATGGGGTGCTCAACGATAGTCTTGATTTTGAGTTGATTAACATAATTTGATCTTGAAGATGTGTACGAAAGTTGAGATTGATAATAGCACACACACACACACACACTCATTTCGAGTTTGCAATATGTTGCTTGATATGGGGGAAACACGATGCGCTCAATTTGTTGATTGATTCTTGTCTGTTTGTGAATGAGATGCCTGAGCTACTTATTAACCATGAATTGATTCATTTGAATTATCAATATTGAACTCTACTTTGGATCTTATTGCTTGCTCAAGGACAATCAAGTCTAAGTTTGGGGGAGTTGATAAGTGTGATTTTTACACTTATATTGCTATGGATTTATATGCATTTTAATAAGATTCTTGGACGATATTATTCGTTTTCGTGTTGTTTTGTATATTCCAGGAATCTAGATGGAAGTACATAAAAGTGGAGGAAATGAAGGACGGGTCGATCGGTGGTTCGGTGGTTCGGTGGTTCGAGCCTGATCGATCGGCTGGACAATATTGAATTCTACCAAACCGAGCCAACACGTCAAAGGAAGGAAGAAAATAAAATAAAAATAAAATTTGAAGGGCGGATCAATCGGTGGTTCGAGCCCGATTGATCAGGCATGACAAGGAATAAAGCAACAATTTTGACGAGCTCGCGTCGATCGGTATCTGAGGCGCAATCTATGTTGCACCGATACTCCAAAAAATTTTGCGGTCAAATATCGTATACTTCTGGGATACGGATACGCGCGGATACGACACCGATACGTATCGGATACGCCACGTGGCGTATCCGAGGATAAAAAATAAGTCTTATTTCGGATACGTTTCGGATACGGTCAAGATATCCGATACGGGTAGGATACGGGAACTTTCAAAAAAATTTAAAAAAATAGGGTTGAAACTGTAATTAAAATTAAATTATTTAACTAAATCCCTATTTCCTAACCACTTTAATGTGTTTATGTCGATTATATGCTTGAAATTTTTAGATATCCTGGATTAATATTTTACCATTTGTCGTGAAGTTGGTGAGTTTGCAACTTTATTCTGATTTCTAATGTGTTTAATGTTGATTATATGCTTGAAACTTGATTTATTACAAATATTATTAATTATATATTTATTTATATATATATATAAATTAATAAAATTTGCCGTATCCGGACGTATCGTATCCTCCAAATTTTGAAAATCCCGTGCAGTCGTACCCGTATCTGCGTATCCACGTATCCGCGTATCCGTATCCGTGCAACCAGGACACTTCATTTTCCCATCCTTCACTATAAAGGCTATAACACGAAATTCTGGACTTTTGGCTCACTTTTTACCCTAGAACATCAGCATCCATTCTTAACTATCTTCAAGCCATTGAAGAGCAAGATATTCGTGAGAGACGGGAAGACGCAACAAGGCAAGAAGTCAATACCTCGCTTTATTTCGTATTTCTAAACATTGTTCTTCGTTATTTTCAGAATTTTGATGTTTAAATTGTTGAAAAACATATTTTTGCATTATTATTTGACTGTGATTGTTGGCTAAGTTTTATTATCAAGACTAGGGATCCCATATCTGAACACATGATTTAATTAACGGTTTTTGATTAATTCTTACAATTCTATGTGCATAATTTATTGTTCTCCATGCTTTGAATGATTGATCACCTTTGATGATTATATACATTGTGATTGATGTTGACAATATGATATTGCAATACGATATAATAAATTAGGCCGTGGGTTTTAGATTTTGACTGACTAAGTAAAATCTATCACACGTGTGATAGCAATATATTTACCAAAATCAAAGGCTAGAAGTTTTCACAAAGCATATGCGATATTGAGTGTTAAATTAATGCATGACCATTGCCTTGATGTATCTTAATATTAGGCTAGATATAACTTGACCATAGTATATTGGATAATTTAGGAAAACTCGACACCATAGAACGTAGGAATTTAAATCATATCTAATAAAAGAATTATGTGATTTACATGGGTGAACCGAAGTTTTGACAATTGTCATTTTCTACACTCTTATTGCTTGTTTGCGTTGGAATTTTGTTCTTTCTTTAATTTAGTATACTTTTCACTAAATATTCGTAGGTTAAATATAGTTAAGCTAATTGAGTTTGATACTTGCTTCTTCTAGTCCCTGTGGATACGACATCCCTACTTCATTTTACTGTACTAAAACGTGACGACTGTGCATTTGCGGTGCAATCGCGCTACTCTGGAATTTTACTGTTTAAATAAATGGTGATCATTGGCATCATAATCTATCGCACACTCAATAATGACATCACAACAATCCATATCACCATTAATTGGTGATCTCAAACACCTGTCATTACTTATCAACGAAAATGACAACACATATAATCTTCAATACTAGTACGTCTTTACGTACTAATTCAAACATACCAATAATATATATTTGTTAAACGCAACAATAATATATTACATATGCTCGTACGTCACACATACCTTAAAGTCGACAACATGATTTACACATCCTCGACAACCGGAGGATCGTACAATATCTATATTGAATATCAATTCAATATTAATATTGCAACCATAACCCTCAACAATATCATCATTAATCTTATAGATTTGACATGCCTCCCATCATAATCAATCATATATACCGTATTTCGTATACTATTCAAACCATCCCATTTATCCTTTATAAATTCGAGTTATCAACTAATTCGATTAAGTAGTATATTCATTTCTAAGGTTTTTCATTTAGCACATTAATTCATTGTGCAAGATTTCCTTAGAATATCATAAACTCTATAAAAATCATCCATAAAATATCACATTTCAAAATCCCACAATTTAAGAAATTTTTCAAAGTTCACGACCCGTGATCGATCTGTAAGTAACCCCATGAGCATACAACGCAGCGGAATAAAAATTTTGGGATTACAAACCAGCGATCTATACATAGGGATTCATATCGGATTAGAGAATTACAAGTGTCTTACCCTTGTAGCGTGTTTGAAGCCGAATCCACGGAGCTGCACCACGTCCTACGCCTTCTCCGAGTCACTAAGCAAAACTCGATTGGTTTTGCCTCAACGGTATCCACACGATCAAATCGAGTGAAGGGATAGTTTAATATCAAGTTGCTAGACAAGATATTAAACCGGAACCAAAAACCACACTTTGATTCACAATCAAATTGGCACAAACTCACTCTAGAACCACACGGCTATTAGTGGCCGAGAGCTCAAGATGGTGGTGGCGGCCGAGAGTGATTCTTGTGTGCTAGGTTTTATGTTATGAATTGTGTCTTACAATTAAACACCTTGTAATCACTTTTATATAATTAATTAAAGGCTTTCTCAAAGCTTTATGGGCTTAAGCCCATGATTTAATTAATCCTTATGATTATTAATTAAGACTCCTCTTAATTATTTAATTCATCCCATGAATTTAATTTCCCTTCTCGATTTAATCTTTTGTGCGACCCGATAGGATCTCGTAATGTTGGCAGTGACATAAAATCTCATTTTATGTCGCAAGCATTGAGCGGTATCTAGCAACACATCGATGCTACCCAAATTACGAGAATGTCAATGACTCGACATAACCTTTAGAACTTGTGATAATATTAACCATGTAACTTAATCCCTTTGTCCTTTGTGTTTAGATTGAACACGAGTCATGGAATAGTCATACTCGTATATCCAATCTTTATTTCTTGATCCCCAAGTAGAACTAGAATAAACGAATAAGCTCGATATCTCATATCGACTCATTCGAGCATGGCCATGCATTTTAGTTCTCACTTGATCAAGGGCCAAACACATCTCCTGTTATATAGGAGGGACAAATCCTATCTCGATCAGTCAACATCCCTCTACATAATTCGTAGTGTATCCAATAGTCGCCTTTATAGTATACCCTGTTACGGGTAACGTTTGACGATATCAAGATACATAACTCCTTATGTTGGGATCTCTGATGATCACAAGTCGTAAGGATTGTATACATTATTATCACTATGAGAATTGCATATGACGATCATATAACTATCCATGTTGCATTCTCATGGTGGGTCTGTCCAGTACATCGTTCTCTAACATGTACCCATATGTTGATTTGATATCTCATATCAATGAACAATTCAGCGATCAACATATACTAGTCTCTACGTATTATCATTATCCCTATTCATGATAACTAGGGACATCTTTAAGAATAATACAATATTATTCTAAGGACATTAACATATATATTAATTCACAATGCACAGTTAAAAGAATAATATATAATAATGAATTGCCATTCATAAATCCATAAACATTGTATGTCTTAAACAATCATCTAATGACTTGTCTTAGGGCATATCCCAACACGATCGCTAGCCATCTCACGATCGATCGCGAGATGTCAAAAATTAATGCCAAGTTTCGGCCTTCTGTGATCGATCGCGGCACTGTGCATCTCCATAAAAATTACATCGATGTCGCGCAATAGATTGGGCCTCGCCCCGCGATCTATCGGGAACCATTGTTTCAGTCAAAAATCATGATTTTTGTGTACAAACTCAATCCAATACGCACAACACCTCATTTTTCCTTCAACAGTTCAACAATAATGCTCATTAAACACCATAAAGTTTAATTTTAACAACATTAAACACAAACCCCCAATCCATACCAACTTCAAATCAATATTCACCATTCCCAACTCAAAAATAATTAAGCACCAAGTTTAAGGTAAGAATTAGCTTACCCAAGAATACTTGATCACCATATCAAGAATCCAAGTGGATCCATGCCTTGGTTCTTCACCAAAATTGAAGAAAAATGGAAGAAGGTGAAGAGAGGGTTATTAGGGATTTAGTAGGTGTTTTTGGTGAATTGTGTAAAGATAAGTTGGTTATATTTTTTATTTTACAATTTAGTCCCACAACTTTACTTCACATCTAATCTCACCCCAATTCACTAATAATCATTCTAACAACATCTCCTTAATTCAACTCATCAATGTCTAAGGCATTTTAAACAAGCCATCTCAAACATTATCCAAGTTCACAATTATGACACACCTTCCATAGTTATTTCTCCAATACACAAACTCATAGTTGCATTAATAACCAACAAAATCAACTTCACAATTTATATGACAATTTTTTCATTATTAAGTCATATAATTGAATCATACTCGGTTTATCTCAAAACTGAGTCCAAAAACAAAACAACAATTGTTCATAATTATCCTTTAATTATCACATTCAATTCATTGTAATGAAGGTAATTAAGTTCCAGGCATCACAAAAACCCTTAAAGCTGCGTATATCGTACTGAGAGTACAACAATTGTCTGTGGTCCCCCTCTCTGAAGCTATGATCCTCAGCCGCAGACTTGCAGCCGTTAAAATTTTTCTTCCTCTTATATATAAGACAAGACTATTATTTGTACGGGCATTAGAAAATATATTGCCTTCATACTTTGTTTCATTCTTTCCTTTTTTCCATACCGATTTGATCGTCTGAGGGGTTTCACTGGAGGACCTCATCCGGCTCCCTTCCAACTTTTTATTGCAGAAAAACTCATCATGCTGAGGTGGAAGAACTATTGTTCACCATGGAAAGACACCCTACCAAAATTTCAGGTAACATATATACTAATAAGAATCCATCTATGTCCTTCATGGGGTGACGAATTTGATAGAGTAGATGAGCGTGAAGGCCTTTTGTCATGAGTTCAATTCACCCTATCAATATTTTTTTGATCGAGTTTGTCGCACCGAGCTTGCATAGTGTGTAGGGACATAAGATATCATGGGCAATTGCCCAACATAAATTGTCCAAGTCACCATATTATTGGTTTTAAAGCTGGATAAAATATTAGAAAGTCCAACCCAAGTGTCTAATAAATCATTTGTGATCAAGCCCAATTAAAATATTAAAAAACAACTCAAATGCAACATTGCAAGTAATTGACAAAAGCCTTTCCACTTCACAAAGTTCACTGTATTTAGGTTTATGGCCTAGGAGCGCAGAGAAAAAGACAACACATATAATACTATTTGAACTTCGCTATTCTAAATCTGAGCTACACGTCCACACCAATTTATTTCAGTCGCCTAGTACAATTATTTGATTATTTCTATGACTGAGTGAACTCTGTTATCAGCAAGAAATCGAAATAATTCGATATTTGACTTGAGAATTTATTTGTTTAGTTTGCGTACTATGTACTTTTTCAAAGTTTTCAAATGTTTTATTTTCTAAATTTATTGTTCTCAATTTCATTTTTAGATTTAAATATCTTGATATTGTTCTATGTCATTATTATTTTTGTCTTTGAAGAATTTTAATGATATTGATGCTCGCACCTGTTTAGTTCACTATCGTTACGTGAACTCTAGCTCACTACAGAAACACCTAGTCAATCGTATATTTCTACTGGTTTACAATTCGAGTTGCGAACGAATGACTAGGAGAAATTTTACTTGAAATATGATGGGTCAACAAGTAATACAAAAATGATCCATTAGATTAACATATTTTGACTTCAAAATCACCGTCAAATATGTTGTGCATGTGTGTGTTTGTATATATTGTTAGCATATATTTCCTGTAAGCTAAAAGTTGGCATATTGAGCTTTATGCACCCAAAGCCCATTAGTTACTTAATGACCCTATAAATATGACATTCTAGTTGAGAGACTCAATTAATTCCATACATTTCCATTCAATACACATTCTCATAGAAAAGCCGTTATCACACTAGCACTGATGCCGGGCTTGTAGATCTGGTCAGGTTGATTGGACTCGAGGATCACCGCCATCAGTTTGATTTCGTTGTTATCGGTAATCCATTTTCATGCATTATATTATGATATTTGCATGTTTATATATGAATCAGGCGCGATCGACCGTCCCCGGGTCAGATCTGTTTATTGTATTATTTTCGTTGCGTTTGGATCTGGCGCCGGGGTACGGAAACCCAACATATATATTATTCGAAATAATTTTGCCTGTTGGGTTAAACATTTCTGGTTACGTCCCTACTAGTGCAGTTTATCTGACTGACATGATTTGCAGGCTTGTGTCAGTTCGATGGTTTATCCAGTGCACATCCAAATAGTAGCGATAGTAGGTTCGTATTATAAAAATAATAATAAGAATCAAACAATTAAAGAGCTCGTGTAAGCACCATAAATGTAAGTAAATGCTAGGATTGAAGCTTGATTCTAGTATAGTTTCTCTATCGCAAAGTATAAGCCAACACACAATATTTTGTTAATCCTTTATTTTAATATTTTTTATTATTGTATTACGTGTCACCTGGTATATATATATATATGTATATATATATATTTATTTTTATTTTTTAATCAAGAGATTGATTGGAACATGACCCCGTCCACGACGGACTTTCAAAAGTCAAACTTATTATTATCGTTTTTTAACCAAAGACATCTATTAACAAGTGACAGTTTGTTCGATCTAAGAGCACGATCATTTCAAAATAATAATAATTTATTAAAAATCCTCATTTAACGAAACAATTATTTGACAAATGCATCGTACTTAAGTCGTTTTTCATTCTAACCTTGTGTGAAGAGAACACAAAGGAAAAAAAAGCTAAACAGAACAAATGAGAGTTTTCGGTGGAAACGGTAAACCACGCGAGCTGATTAGATATGTGGGATAGAGGGCTCATGGTACGTGCTAGCGCAGCTATGCAGTAGAAGGGAAGGAGCCTTAACCGACCCCCTTCATGCATATTTGTGAATATCAAATCCAAAGAGGAATAATCTTCTCAAACGAAGGAATAGAATCAATTCCAAGTTTGATGTGTGGTGAGCTCAAGCTTGATAAAATTGGCTTCTCTCAGTTAGACAAGTCAAGGTTTAACTTATTTAAACATGTAATTCTCGAGGGAAGGCACGAGGTCTGATTCCAAGCTTGATGTGTGGTGAGCTGATAAAATGGCTTCCCTCACTTAGACATGATGTGTGATGAGCTGATAAAATTGGCTTCCCTCACTTTAGACATGATGTGTGGTGAGCTGACAAAATTGGCTTCCCTCACTTAGACATGATGTGTGGTGAGCTGATAAAATTGGCTTCCCTGCCAATGTTTAACTTATTCAAATTTCCATGTAACTCTCGAGGTCAGGCCGAGTGACCTCGTGTAAACTTTGGTTTTATTTATAGAAAATGAGTAAATTGGTTTTAAAATAAATCGGTTATTGATGATCGTATTCATACAAATACTCAACAATAGAAAAACTTTCTGCAGCCATTCAAGTTTATGTTCTAACTATAATTTAATATATTAGTGATTGCAAGTCGACACGGTCGCATAAGTTTTTGCTCAAGTTTTATTAAAATTTCTTGGAACGAGTCTCTTAGTTTTTTAAGTTAAAATTAAAAAGAATTATTAAAATATTCCGCATTGCCATTACTTGCTTCAAAATCTACACATCCGTTTTAACATGAACTTAACCGTGGCAGCTATAGTTCCATTCCGGAATGCCATTCCTCCATCGTTTTTGCAGGTGAGACATAACACATACATATAAAAGCGAAAAAAAAAATAAAGCGTAGAAGTGAAACCTAAATCACAATATCAACATAGTTTTACACAATATAATAATATTAGGAACAAAGTAAAATACTGAAGTATGATGGCTGAAATTAGAGGGACAAGCCAGACTCCTCGTCCTCTTCAAGGGAGGCAGCATAGACAAAGTAAAGGGCCCAAATCAAAGCGAATACACCCGCAATAATCCACACCAAAAGGTTGTTGCTAAGCCCGAACGGCAGCCCGGTTCCTTCCGTGCTCAGCCTCTCATCCACCAGGGCCATAGCGGCGGGGCTAAACATTGCCGATGCCATAATTGAAGAAGCTCCCACACCCAACTTCGATTCTGCACCCTTTCCTCCTTCAATGGAGCACCTCACTTTCCCCATGTTGATCTTTGTCATTGATGGTAACCCTGAAGTTCAAATGACCATTGATATCAGTATTCGGAACAAATAATAAAGGCACGCAGATAAAGATGCGTTTTTTCTTTACCAATGATGGCGGAGGGCCGCACGGGGAATGTTTTCTGCACGGGGGCGGCGCGTGCAACTGGGGAGGTGGAGGTGAAAGTAGTGATGGCTGCCATTTTCTTCAATTACCTGCGAACCCGACTCCAAGTTTTGTGTTGGAAAAATAAAGTGGTATTATTATTGGTGGTGAGTGGACGTTTAATATCTCTGTGTCAGATACCACAATGAACCACACAGGTTGGATTAGATAGATAGCCCCTCATTTTGTAATAACGCAATCATGTTTTGCCACGTGTCATGTCGTATCTTGACAACCACATGTTTGATTTTTCTTTACTAAGATAAGATTTGGTTCTAAATCAGTGGGATAATTTACATGGGTAAATTATTTCATTTTACTCGACTTTATATTCTAATATATCTTCTATATAAACAATATCAAACAACTAATTCTAAAATAGTTTTCAATCGTTGATGCAAGTTTTTCTGGTAAAAACTCATCTCTAAAATTTCACTGTCAAACATAATAACAGGGAAGGAATGATATGCAAATGAAAAAAAGAGAGAGATATTAGTAGCTATATGTTAGCTGTATATAAAAATCCCCAGGAAGAACCATCTGATGGGCTCGTAGTTATTCATGAATATTGACAGTGGCGGATTTAGAATCCAACATGAGAGGATAAAATATAATTTTAAAGAAGCAATCTGCAATTTGAGTTGGGGGAAAACAATTTTAGGAGGAAATGTAATTTTATGCAAAATAAATAGATATGTATTCCCTTGCCTGGTTGTGTGTCCAGTTCGCCCTTGAGTATTGCATTGTTGCTGTGGAGATAATCAAACTTGACATGTTTCCACCGGAAGAGTTTATGCTTCTCAAGCCTAATATCCCAACCATCTTTTGGTTCCATCAAAATATATGACTGCAGCGTGTCCTACATCCTCCAGCCACATACCAGGTTCATATCAGATTAGTGGATAGAAGGGAAGTGGATTTTGTTACACATTGGAGAATAAAAGGAAAATTGGTTAGTTTTATATGGTTACACTATCACGAAGGTGTAAGATTATGTAGACAACAGGCTATCTCTCACGTCTATACACGCTGAGGAATCCAAATCAAGGCCTTAAGTTGCACTAACACTTTTGCATTCGTGTGCGAGCGTGAAGACATGAATGCCGTACCGGTGAGGAAAAATTTTCATTAACCAACATACATGTATCCATATGTATGTATAGATCTGTATGTTTGTTGGTGTTTACATGACCCAGTAATACAAGAATAAACTGGTGAAGACCAAAATGTGGTCAAACATATAAACATGTGTACTTTGATTTGCTGTGAATCAAAATATGCTCCAACACTGAGGCATTGAACCGATGGGAAACAAAGCAACTGTGTGAACATTTTAAATATTTTTAATTGAGATTTGTGTTTTGCAATATATATATATATATATATATATATATATATATATATATTGGTTAGATGCTACTTTTAATATGTAGCAAATAAAATGTCAATGTCTCAAAATCCTCACATTACTGCATAATTGATACATATCAAATAAACAAGTCAATGTAGCAGAAACTTAACTACCCATTATTTAGGAAACCTCATCGAGCGATGCCTACATGTTTCCATCATGGAGGCTGCAACTTCCAAATATACGGTGATACCAACGCTCAAGATGCATGTTAATTCGCCTAGCAGGAGTAATATGCCCATTTGAACGGTTCCGAATATTGATCATATCCCAAAAGTTTGTCATTCATACAACTTGGGAGGCCTCTCTAGCGCCAACCAACCAAATTTTCCTTTCCGGAAATCTGACAAGATACGAAGTGCTGCTTGATGAGTGTCCCCATTGAATAACCGGAGAGCAAGCTTCTGAACAAAACTGCAACTCAAGAAATAAAGTGTAGGCTTAAACCACGGACTGATAGGAACAAGACGTTTTTCAGCAATTGATCAAGTGTTCTCACTAACTAGGACATGATTTGCAATAAACATTACATAACAAATCTTACATTTTACCAACACAACCATCTGCCTCAATCTTGTAGCGATCATGAAGGGCTTTATAACCTGTTTCAAAGTTCAGACAACGGACAGGGTTCAGCAAAAGAAGCATTGCATTCTAGAGTAATATGCTTGAAAATCGTGCATAACATACCCACTGTTGGAAACCTAACCAGCATCTGGACAAGAATGGCTGCAACTTCGGAAACATCATAAGATCGCTCTCCAATGTCATCACAAATGGCAAGTTTTATAGCAGCTGATTGATCGTTGATCCTCATTGGTATCATTCCAGGGGAATCAAGTAATTCTAAGTCATCACCGAAGCGGACCCATCTTTTCACAGGAGAGAAAAAAGAAGGTAAATGTGGAATCTATAAATCTTCAAGGAAAAACTCAGAATCCGAGGCAATCCACCAGTAACTTCACAGTAAAACATACTTTAACTGTCTAGTAACACCTGGTCTTGCAGCTGCATTACACATTCGACGCTTGAGCAATCGGTTTATCAGTGATGATTTACCAACATTGGGATAGCCAACGATTCCAGCACGAACCTGTGAAAATATGCAAAAACGACAAAAATGAAACATGTAAAAACTTTTAGCAGGATTAAAAAATGTAATTTGCAGAACATTAACGTAGTTTACCTCAACTTTTATGAGTCGAGAACTAGATCGCTTCACAACTACAAGATTATTATTTTCTTATCATGAAAAAATTAAAACATTTTAGTTTATAAATCTAAGCTGACCCTAGCCAGCTTAGCTGTTTGTGTTTGAAATGAATTTACATAATCTAAATGAAAGATAAAACCTAAATGTCACGACGACAAAAGTAATCAAAGTCATTGTCAGCACATATATATATAATTCATTAGCATGACAAAAACACGCACAGGACGAGGAAGTAGTCCTTTTGCCTTGCGTTTGGTGTTCACGCCACCTGCCAATGCCTTCGCTAACCTACTTAGCTTCATGGTACCCTGATGTTATCGATACATAGACATTACAAATGTCATATAGTATCATTCATTAACCAACAAGTTTAAAGGACATGTCGCTAAATACCATTCCAAGCTTGCCATCAGCAAACACGACTTTAGTTCCCTGCCTAGCGTAATAATTAGCCCAAGAATTTCTGTCAGCTGTGGATATCATGTCTTCTCTATTCAAAACAATAATCCTCTTCCTACTCCCCAGCCATGAATCCATCTGTGTCGTTCAAAGTTCAATGATCATCACAAAACAATATTAATATAGGAATATGCAACATGGTCAGAAATTAAATCTCCACCGAACTACTAATACCATAAACTTCGAGTATTTGACCAACATAACTAATACTAATAATTTCTCTAAAATAATATTTTTTCCGGTCCAAATGTATATACATCGTTAGTTTAATACTGGACTGTCTAAATTAATAAAATTTTACGGTCCAACATTATTAATTTATGTAGGTTTAAGTGGTCCATGCTCATAAATTTGTGTACGCACACGATGCACTTTGCTTCAAACACCTTTTACGCCCAAGAAAGAATGCAGTCAATTGGCAAGGTATCAACCAGAGCTATTGTAACAAAGAATTTTAAACCTGTGGATGACTTGTGGACATTGGTATTCTAGCATCTCGAACTTCTATTACAACATCCATCAATTTCAGCTGTTCTTTGAGTTCTTTTTCAGTCTTTGCTATGTGTCCGGGGTACCACTGTTGAATTTCGACCGCAACATGATACATCAGCAAATAATTGGTTCATCATGGCAAAAAGGTAATATCAAATTGCTACCTGAACCGGGCGTAATGGTATTGTCCAGCGATAAAGATCAGCTTCCAATTTTAGCCAATCAAAATCTTCATGGATACTCTCCAAAGTGCTGCAGTGTTTTGAGCTCTCCTGTTCATGCCAGCCCAATTGGTTTCCCCCAACAAACTACAGAGGTTTTTAATTCAAACCCTTACTAAAAATATACTCAACAATATGGTTGAATTTCGCAAAATTCTGTAAAGACCATTCTCTTGCCTGAATAGTTGGTGAAGAGGTAGGCGGGTGCACAGAGGAGAGAGCCGCGGATGGAAAGTCGCTGCGTCGAAGGTGGCGGCAATTCCCGGCGAGCGTAATGGCTGGGCAATTTTGCCAGACACCAAAGAACTGAACTGTCATCACAACGAAAAAAGATGAAAAATTAACGGATTCAGAACACGATTTAGAATGCCATCCAAACAGCCCTTAATCCACCCAACTTCTCATTTTGTCTTGTTTGTCCCCACAAATGTAAAATTATTCAGTACCAAATTATAAAATTAAATTGAACTACCCACAGAAGAATCTCAATATGGGCTATTGAAAACAAACTTTTTAGGGGAATTTGGGTTGGGATAAATTTTTTTCCATCCTAATCATACAAAAAAACTTAAGTCCATTTTAAGTAAATTATAAAAATAGACATAGTACTTCACCGCCTCCTCTAATTTCAACCCCTCTTCTTCTTCATTATTCTCCATTCTCTGGTCAAATTCCTTATGCAATGTAGGCGCGGTGTAAGGTTCGGTCCTAATCATGAGTTTAATTATCACACAATGATTATTTTAATGTAAATATCAGAAGATTAATTTTAAATTTTACTAAAATGTGGCCCAAAAATTTCGGTTTGATTACATATATCCATAAATCATTTGTTAATGCTGAAAATATATAATTTTAGTTTCACAAATAAACTCATTGTCTATTAAGCAATCAAATATAAAATCTCCCAGTAATATTATACTCAAAGTATATCTACTAGGGGCATACCTCAGCGAGTAAATTAATTATTAGAAAGTGTTTAACAAAAGATTGGATGCAATAAACGATAGAATAGACATGAGCTCGCTCTCACGGAGCTCTGATACTCATAGATACTTCCTCTTGAGCATGTACATGATGCCCATATGTAATACTTTACATGCCCATACAACAAAGGCATGACAACACCAACAACGGGGGTCAGTAACCCCAGTATGAGAAACCAGATAAAATCACGAAATATGACAAAATACCATGTGATGCATGTCGTGCATGAATGCAATGTGTGTACATGGGAAATAATCTCGAAGTGTCGAATATCCGGAATCAAAGGAGAGATTGTTAACAATATCAAGCTCGAGCTAGGAATCCAGCGATGTGCCCGTCATCCCCACGACCACGTACCATAGATATTAAGAAAAATGGTACAGGTATCAAAGACTCGCTAAGATCAACATGATATGCCCAGTGTCAATGTATCTCAACGTATCGTGTAATCACATATGATGCAACTCAACGTATTATGCAATAGCATGTCATGGAGTTAATGTATCAAATCATCACATATACTACAGTTCAATATGTCATATAATCACTTATGAATCAAATGATGACACATAAATCATACCCCGGCCCGGGAACATCACATATCTTTGTCAGACATCGTGATGGAACCAGTTTTCTACGTACCTCAACCGAGTTAATAAATATCGAGAATTTTGGTACTCCTCAAATTGACACCGGGATATAGTCACATGACCAAATATCATCCAAATATTCCAAATTCTAAAGATCGTGTTTCAAGCCGACTCTAAATTTCAGCAAACATGCATCCAAGAATAAATACATAACTCTTTCACAACTTAACCAAATGACATGGGTCCAATTTATTTTGAAAGCTAACTCAAAACATAACATTTCATATGTTTGATACTTCCCTAAATTCGTTCATTTACCTAAGACAAAGTGGGTCTAAACAGTACTTATGCAAAACGAGGGAAAACTCTAAGTTCCAGCTTAACTCATTTTGGTTGGAAAATCATAATTAATTCATATGATAACCAAATCACCTGATTCTAGTGGGGAATGCAAGCTAACACAACCTACGACATTTCATCTTTTATGTACTTAAGCCGGTTCATCCATCTAAAGGCACATTTGTATCAAAATACGTTAGCTTTTAAAAATCGAAAGCACTATGGTTTCAAATTTGGCATCTTTTCGTAAAACTAGCACGATCTTTTCATGTGAACTCCAAATTGAGTGAGGCTAGTTCCAGTTGCAAACTAACACCTAACACTACAACTCTTATTCAGACCACAACTGAAATTCAGACACAATTATTCCCAGAAATTCGAGAAACATACTGCATGCACACAGATTCATAATATATACATTTTGACACAAGAATTCAACTTCACTCATTTACATTCTAATGAAATTTCATCATTCAACTCAGCTCCAGCCTATAATTTCAAAGAAATCATGTATACCTTCTATAATCTTCAAGGTTTGAAGCCAAACATCTACCAAATCGTCCTTGCTACCAGATTTCTTCTTAAACTTACTTTTTTGCTTCACCACTTCTTGTTCTTGCTCTTCTTGCTGAACTTTCAAATTCCTAACGCTTATTCTCTCAAAATTCTTGCTTGCATGTGAAATTAGATTATTTAAGGATTTTTTAAGAGAAATCAGCAAGAAATGAAGAAGAGATGAAATGGGAAGAAGAGGAATAGAAGGTGCCGATGATTTCTATGTGTTTTGTAAATGTTTTAGTGTGTGTGTCACGTATTATATACGTATATATAATCACAACCAGTTATCGTAGACTAAATATAATTAAATTGATTGAGTTTGGTACTTATTCCATAGTCCTCGTGGGATCGACAATCCGTACCTTTCATATCATCATACTAAAACTTGACACCTTGCACTTGCAGTACGCAATCGCTACACTCGAAAATACTATTTAAAAAATAGCGATAATCAGGCAAGTTGTTTTTGATTATGTAGACAAGCTCTTCTCTGTATGTGAGGCCTTGTCTTCTATTTGTATCTAACATATATGAAAGTGGAAGGTGCATTTTCCCTTGTTTTCTCATTTAGTTAACGTCTTTTATGTTCGACATCCTGATTATCATCGATCGAGTGACAATGTTAAAGTTTTCTACATGAGTAAACATTTTTTTTAATAGCAATCTTACTCATGTGACATATAGATTTATTGATGGTCAAGAAAGAGTTTTATGGTTTGGTAGATGCCGCCCTTAATGCCGGTATCATTGGGACGACATAAAATGTCATGTGTCCTTTTATTTATTTATTTTTTTTACAAAAAACGGATATGCGTCGCCATGGGCGAATTTACATGCCCCCCTTGCTACAAAAAATTAATATTTTTTTTTAAAAAGATTGCATTTTAGCCTCCAAAATTGCAATTGCCCCTCAAAATTTACATTTAGCTCCCCTTAATTTTTTTTTAACCCTCTAAATCTTTTTTGCCCTACATTTTGTTTTTAAAATTTTTTCTCCCCCTTCTGAATTTTCTTCATCCGCCAATGTGTGTTGCTGGAAGTTGCCTCGAAGGGAATCTTCCTTAAGAGTGGCATAAAAAAAAACCGAGTTGTATCCACCTCCATGGCTATTCATGCATATAGGCTTGGAAAATGTTTTATTCGAAGTAACAATTATTCTTTATTTATTGAGTTAATTTGTCACTTTAGTCAATTAATCACAACCAGTTATCGTAGACTAAATATAGTTTAATTGATTGAGTTTGGTACTTATTTCCTAGTCATAGCAGAAGCATGATCGTCATACTAGATCTCTAGGCATTAAGTATATGTCTGATTGGTCTTAGTGCAAGTGGGAGATTTGTTGGGATATGCCCTAAGACAAGTCATTAGATGATTGTTTATGACATACAATGTATTATGATTTTATAAATGGCAAATAATAATTATATATTATTCGAATATCTGTGCAATATGAATTGATATATAAGTTAATGTCCTTAGAATAATATTGTATTATTCTTAAAGATTGTCCCTAGTCAAGTATTATCATAAATCAGGATAATGATAATACATTGAGACTAGTATCTTTTGATTGATGAATTGTTCATGGATATGAGATATCAAATCTGTAAGTAATCCAAGAGCATACAACGCAGCGGAATAAAATTTTTATGGATTACTAACCAGCAGATCTATACATAGGATTTCATATCGGATGAAGGAATAACAAGTGTCTTACCCTTGTAGCGTGTTTGAGCCGATTCCACGGAGCTGCACCACGTCCAACGCCTCCTCCGAGTCACTAGCAAAACTTGTCTAGTTTTGCCTCCACGGTATCCACACGATCAAATCGGGTGAAGGGATAGTTTAAGAACAAGTTGCTAGACGAGTTCTTAAACCGGAACCAACAACCACACTTGATTCACAATCAAAAGATGGCACAAAATCACCCTACCCTCTTCGGTTATGAAGAAGCCGAGAGAGAAGAGTGAGGCGGCCGTGTGTGGTTTAGGGTGGAATGATTAAAGTGTTATGAAGTGTTAATCTCATTAAACCCCTTGTTAACAAATTATATATGATTAATTAAAGGCTTTCATAAAGCCTCATGGGCTTAAGCCCATGATTTAATTTAATCATTATGATAATCAATTAAGACTCCTCTTAATTATTTAATTCATCTCATGAATTTAATTTCTCTTCTCGATTTAATCTTTTGTGCGACCCGATAGGATCTTGTAATGTTGGCAGTGACATAAAATCTCATTTTATGTTACAAGCAAGGAGCGGTGTCTAGCAACACATCGAGGCTACCCAAATTACAAGAATGTCAATGACTCGACATAACCTTTTGAACTTGTGATAATATTAACCATGTAGCTTAATCCCTTTGTCCATTGTGTTTAGATTGAACACGAGTCATGGAATTGTCATACTCGTATATCCAATCTTTATTTCTTGATCCCCAAGTAGAACTAGAATAAACGAATAAGCTCGATATCTCATATCGACTCATTCGAGCATTGCCATGCATTTTAGTTCTCACTTGATCAAGGGCCAAACACATCTCCTGTTATATAGGAGGGACAAATCCTATCTCGATCAGTCAACATCCCTCTACATAATTCGTAGTGTATCCAATAGTCGCCTTTATAGATTACCCTGTTACGGGTAACGTTTGACGATATCAAGATACATAACTCCTTATGTTGGGATCTCTGATGATCACAAGTCGTAAGGATTACATACATTATTATCTGTTAGGATCGGTCCGGAGTGTTTAGAGGGGGGGGGGGGGGGGTGAATGAACACTCCTTACAAAATTTATCCCTTGTGAATTCTTTCGGATTAGTGAAAGAAATCTGTTACTTAATCAACTCTTTGAACAGAACAGACCACTAAGAAGTAAGTGCGGAAACGGTCAGCTCTTGTATAAGTAAGAACAGCTCGATGGCTAAGTGCAGAATGATAAGACACGGGATATGTTTCTGGAAGTTCGAAGGTGGTGTAATCCTTCTACGTCTCCCCTTCTTCCAATTAAGGAAGGTTTATACTAGAAGACTTTGATTTATACAATCCTGTTGTACAAACCCGATTCAGGCTGGATTTACCTCACTACCAGTCTGAAACTCCTAGTCACTCAACCTGCTCAGACACACTCTGTCTGACAGTTACAATATGTTGCTCACTTCTATTTTTCAATGCACAATGCGCACAGTGATCCTACAATGATCAAATGTTGCAAAGTAATTGCGCTTAAATAAATAACTTCAGCTCGAAAGCTTCTGAACTTTGTAAGCGTGTGCTGTTTTGCTTTCTAGTATATTTTTCAATTGATCAGCGTGAGTTGTAGAGTCAAGAGTCTTTTTCTTCTATTTGTTGCATCCTTTTATAGTTGAAGGTAGCAACGGCATTGTTTCCCTTAATGTGCAACTATGACTCTTTTTAAACTCTAAGAAAGCTACAGTCTTCTTCTTCAGGATACTTGCCGTTCTGGTATATGCTTTCGGCGACTGTCAGGTAAGCTCTTCTTTGTCTTCTTACCTATTATGGCAATCTTCAGTCTTTGGTCCATTGTAGCATTAATTGCAGCATTAAATGCTGCAATAAATAACCGTTGATGATTCGGACTGAGAAGCCATCTTATATGTATCATTGACTGCTCTGATCTGATAAAGGTTGAGATCGATCTGAAGCATCGATCTAGTCAGTCTGGAATCCATCGATCCGGTCTGATATGTAATATTCTTTATCAGTTTGCTCTGTTTTGTCCGATCGATCTGGTATGCCTAATTTCCATCGATCCGGTCTGAAATGCTTTGCCATCTTGCTCTGTTAAGTCCGATCGATCTGGTCAATCTGATTTCTATAGATCCGGTCTGAACTGTTTTGTCATCTTTAAAATCTCATCGATAAGGTCCGGAACTAACAAATCCCCCCTTTTTGATGATGACAAAACCTAGCTTCTAAGTCTTTTTAACCAGTCTTGATAAGAGCTCTGAAGCGAATGCTTTCGGATCGATTACTTCTTTGTTCAAAATAAATGAACATCATTAAGTTGGATTGATTAAATCTTCTTATTTTTAAGCCTTTATTATAGTTCAAAATAAATGAACAAGGACTTAATCGAAAGAAGAATTTTATTGATCACCAAGAAATCCTAAATACAGACAGTCTGACAAGTTAAACAACTTAGACTGCTATCTTCTTGAGCTTGGAGGCGGCTTGAAGTCTGTCTTCTTTTTCCCCTTTTTGTCAGCAGCAATCTCTTGAAGAAATTCAACAACTTGGGCTAGCTGCGCGCTGATAGCGTCAAGACGAACGTCTTGAGCGCGGAGGGAATTAGTAACAGATGCTCTGACTTCAGTGGCTAACTCGACCTGCTCTTTCCTCAGACTGTTCTTGTAGGAGGCTTGTTGAGAAAACAGATCGTTGATGCCGCGCTGAAGGCTTCCGATACTGGCAGTCATCTTCTCCTTGAAAGAATCAAAGTCCAAGGTTGTGACTCTTTGACTTTGATGAACTTCTAGAATTCGTTGAGTTAAAGACAGACAGTTATCAGTGTGATGAACTGAGATTAGGGATGTTAATCCCGGAGTGTTAATAACCCCTAAAGTGGTTTTACGTGGCAATTGGAGTTTAATCGAGGTGTTGGGCCCTCCGGGCTCGTCTATTTGAGTAATTGGGATCGTTGGATCCCGAGGTTGAGATCGTATTCTCATTTCGGTGAAAACCTGTGAGTTGGGTTTTTAGTGTGACTCGGAATCTCGGGTGCTGTGTGTGGGCACCGGTAGGGGGTTTTTGAGTTAGAGAGAGAGTTTTTGAAAACAGATGATTTTTAATGAATCATGATGTATTTGTGGGGATATTAGTATTTCAGGGTATTTTTGCTATAAATACCAGTTGAACCCGAGATTTTAATTATCGGAGCCATTTTCCTCACCTCTCTCTCTCCTCGCGCACGCTGGCCTTTCCCGATTCCCTTTACCCCCGCGCACAAAAGGCCACCGCCCGCCGCCGTCCGGCCGCCGTTCGGCGCGTGCCACCCGCCGTTGGAATCGTCTCTTCCAGGCGCTTCTATACATACCAACAATTCGAAGTTTCGTCGAGAATCGAGCTCGGATTTGCCAGAGAAGCGTAGGGTTCGAAACTGGAGTTCATCCAATTTTTGGGGCTCGATTTTGGTATGTTTTTGGTACGATTTTTCTGGTGTTTTTGGGGCGTTTTTATGCTGCTTTTGAATCGATGATTTTATACTTTCATGGGTCGAAAATTTGTTGCTTATGGATTCGAATTTGAACGCTGATTTTGTGAATTAGGGTTCGAAAATTTGGGTTTTTGGTATGAGGATGATGATTCTTGTTGTTATTCGATTAATTCATGTTTAAATGAATTATGATGCTTAATTGGGATCAAATTGAGATGTATGGTTCGAAATTGCCCTATTTTGGTGAGGGTTTGATTTCGATTTTGGGGGTTTTGGCTATGGGTTGATGATTCATGTTAAGAGATTGTTATTACATGTTTTAGATGATTTATGATGGTTGGTTGGGTTCGAATCGTGATGCTAGGGTTCGAATTATTGAAGGTGTTCTTGAGCAATTTTTCGATATGTTGCATTCGTTTTCCCTCCCTGCATGTACCCTGCCCCGAGTCTTTTAGATGTTTAATTGTCGTGTGTCGACAATATTTTGAGGGTTATGGATGTGCTTGAGCATGGGTTGCATGTTCGTAAATAATTGTGAATTATTTATCGTGTTAGCACATCGTTCCTCAGGGCATGGAACTCGAGCAAGGTTTGGCCCGGACTTCGAGGATTTAAGGTACGTTTAGCGTACGAGCATAGTTTAAATGATGTTTTACAAGTATGATGCATGATCTAAAATACCTGAAATGCTTTACTATGATGGTACCGGGACTTGATTACGTTATGTTGATTCACATGGTGAAATGCTTAGTGCCGCTATGAAGCGAGCAAATGATGGGGTGTGGTTGCTACGGAGCAAACACCGATAGTATGATGCTACTTGAAGTAAGAAATGAAAAAGGTGGTATTTGATTAGATATCTAGGATATCTGTATTTTATTCCCTATTGGTAATGAATAAGAACAGAGACGTAGTTAATCAGAGAAGTGATTAACTAGTATCGGAAGTTAAGGAAATCTCATTATAATATCTAGAATTATGATAATTGCTAGATAAAGAAAGATGTTATGAAATGTTGTTAAATTGAAACTGGCTAGGGTTAACCAATATGATGATTAACTGCATATTCAGGATTTGATGATTTATCTGTTTTGAGAACAGGATTATTACAGGGGTACGCTATGATGAGGATGATACCATCCAGGAAGTATCACATATGTTCCACAATATTTACATTTTTGTAAATTATGTATTATGTCATTATGATTATGAAATTGTGGAATTGGTATGCTCACCCCGTTGGGGGCTGTCTCTGTTGGGGCAGGTGAACAGGTACATCGATGGCTTTGGAGATGAGCTCGAGCTGTTGATTGGATGTACTCCCAGGATCGTGGTACCAGGGCTTGATGGAGCACGGTATCGTGTAGAGTACTTATATACACCCGAGGTTTATATACACATTTATGATGCTCGCATGTGAGCACGGATATTCTTGTATATGGGTTGTATATAAAGGCATGAGCCTTTCTCTCTTTCATTATATGTTGCATGCAATTGTGGTAGAATTGCTAATGATATGAGAGTCGTTAGTGTATTGTGTGGGTGTTGAGACCCATTTATGTCGTCCTATGTGTGGTGTCTTCCCTGGCTGGGAATTTTCATGTGTACTATATTCTGTTGAGTATTGTGTATTCCCTGGCCGGGAATTATATTATGTGATGTACTTGTGTTTTGGGATAGCTCAATTTATGGGGAGACTCTGCCCAAATTTTTATAAAAACCCACAATGCAAAAGGGCACCAAGGGGTGGTAAAGGGCGAACATGTGAGTCTAATTGTGGGTAGAGATGATCTTAATGTTGTATATTAAAGAAATTTTGTAGTTGCCATTCAATGGTAAAGTATCATCTGAGCTTCCCGATTGGCTTTTATTGAAAGCATGTGCCACACATAGTGGTTAATACACTAATTAAGGGTTAAGGGCACGGGGTCCTTACAATCAGAAAAGTGCTGGATAGTCCGTGCCAGGGATGGAGGTGCATCCGAGAGCTGGCTGGGAGAGTGATCTGATGAGGACATAGCAGGGTCATCTTCGGCAGTAATCGGCACGATGGAAGAAGTGGCAGCTTGATGACTTTCGGATCGGATCAGAGTGACCAGATCCGAAGAAAAACTGTGAATGAAGGCCAAATCTTCATCTGATGGTCCCGGAGGAGAGTGGGGACTGGAAGGTTCCTCAACTTGGAGAGCTGCAACCACTGTAGATACCACCAAATCCGGATCGATGAGGTCTGGTACTTCAGTTGTTGCACATGCTTCATGTAAGGACCCCAAGCCCTTAACCCTTAATTAGTGTATTAACCATTATGTGTGGCACATCCTTTCAATAAAAAGTCAATCGGGAAGCTCAAATGATGCTTACAAAATTCCTTTAATATTCAACGTTATAAGATCATCTCTACTAACATATAGACTCATAGAGTTGCCCATTACCAACCCCATTTTGCCACTTTTTACATTGTGGACTTTTATAAAAATTTGGGCGGAGTCTCCCCGTAAATTGAGCTATCCCGAAATAAAAGCACAACACATAACAATTCCCGGCCAGGGAAAAACATAATACTCATCAGAATGCAGCAATACCAAGTAAATTCCCAGCCAGGGAAGACGCCACACATAAGACGACAAAAGTGGGTTTCAACCCCCACATAATACACTAACGACTCTCATATCATTAGCAATTCTACCACAATTGCATGCAACATATAACGAAAGAGCGAAAGGCTCATGCCTTTATATACAACCCATATACAAACATAACCGTGCTCACATGCGAGCATCATAAATATGTATAAAACCCTCGGGTGTATATATGTACTCTATACGATACCGTGCTCCATCAAGCCCTGGTACCACGATCCTGGGAGTACATCCAATCAACAGCTCGAGCTCAGCTCCACAGCCATCGATGCACCTATTCACCTGCCCCAACAGAGACAGCCCCCAACGGGGTGAGCATACCAATACACAAAATCTCATAATCACAATAATGAAATTCATAATTTACAACACAAGTAAATATTAATGAATTTTAAATGATACTCCCTGGATGGCAACATCCTCATCCGGGATTCCGTGTACTGTCCCTGTTCTCACAATCATCAAACTCATCAAATCTCATAAATCAGTAAATCAACACATTGATTTAACTCATAGCATGCCTGATTCTCAAGTATCAAAATCAATGATTCCAAGTTCAATATACATACAAATATAGATATCTCAATATCTAGTACTGATTTCTCAATTTCGCTATCAATCATAGATAGTTCAAATGCCTAGCATTTATTTTACCAATTTTCCATTATACCTAGACATCTCACATGTCTTATAATGAGTACATGATCCCACGATCATTCTCAGGCATCTCAAATGCCGTACAATAGTCATATAGACTCAGTACCCCATATATATCAACACATATATGCATATAGCCATACCCACAACCATCTAATGCAATTACAACACATTATGCATTTCACAAATGCTCTCATATAAAGTAATGCTCGTACGTCGCACGTACCTTAAATCTCCGAAGTCCGAGCCAAACCTTGCTCGAGTTCCATGCTCCGAGGAACGATGTGCTAACACGATAAATTAATTCACAATTAATTACGAACATGCAACCCATGCTCAAGCACACCCATAACCCTCAAAAATATTGTCAACACACGACAATTAACCATTATCGAAAATCGCTCAAGAAAACCCCACAAATTCTCGAACCCATTTAAACACCATAATTCATCTAAAATATGAATTAAGCTATCCAAGCAAGAATCAACACCCCTTGCCAAAAACCCCCAATTTTCGAACTCAAAACCCTTAAATTCGAACCCAAACAAGCCCTTAAATTCGAACCCTTATAATTCTTCAAATTCGAACACAATCAAGCATCATAATGCATCTACAACATGAATTAATCAATCCATAACAAGAATCGCCACACCTCTGCCAAAAAATCACAACTTTCGAACCTAAACCCACGAAAAATGCATAAATTCGAACCAATCCCACCAACAGCAATAATTCGAACAAATCGAACACAAAAATGGCAGGGAATTACACAACAACGACGAAAAAGGGGCAAGGGAGGTTACCCAATCGAAAATCGGAAGAAATCGGACCAAAATCGAAGAACCCTAGAAATTGGGGATCGGCGCTTCTCTGCAAAATCCGACTCCAACACGCGACGAAACTTCAAATTGCCGGAGGGGTTAGCTGCGCCTCGTCGAGACGAAGCCGGCGGCGGGTCGCACGCGCCGAACGGCGGCCGGACGGCGGCGGGCGAAGCGCCTGAAGCGGCGTGGGTCTGTCCAGACGGGAATGGGTCGCGGGAGGGAGAGAGGAAATAAAGGGCTGAAATGATTTTCTAAATAAAATTTCGGGTTCAAATGGTATTTATAGCAAAAATACCCCGAAATACTAATATCCCCACAAATATATCATGATTCATTAAAAATCATCTGTTTTCAAAAATTCTCTCTCTAACTCAAAAATCCCCTACCGGTGCCCACACACAGCACCCGAGATTCTGAGTCACACTAAAAACCCAACTCACAGGTTTTCACCGAAATGAGAATACGATCTCAACCTCGGGATCCAACGATCCCAACTACTCAAATAGACGAGCCCGGAAGGCCCAACGCCTCGATTAAACTCCAATTGCCACGTAAAACAACTTTACGGGTTATTAACACTCCGGGATTAACATCCCTAATCTCTGGTCATCACAATATCCCCTACTAAAAGAATTTCGTCCTCGAAATTAGCACCGGTGTATCACGTAACACCCGGGCTACACAACTACATGAAGCCATAACCTCGATTCTTGACCATATCAGAATCGTCTTAATAAACGCGATGATACTTACCTCACAACAAACTCTGAAACAGAGCGACATACCAAAACCAACATATCACCCAAGAGGCAAAACGTACCTCGATGTGGTTCATCCCAAAAGCCAGTCCATCATGACTGCAAAACAACCAATACTTACGACCGTAGATCGGACAGTCATCCTTAGTGCTAATACAACTAGTAAGAACGCATCCTGAATGACACCTCAACCGTGAGAACGTTGACCTCGTGTCAAACTCTGGAGTGAAATAGACTCCCATATCCATCATAACGTCGAAGAGCGTCAGCACAACTCAACGCTAACAGTCCAAAAGCAGTTAGTCAACTGAAACTGCAAGGATTCGAATCGCTCCCGATTCTATCGTAGATATCATCCAATGATATCTTTATCATGACTCACGATGTCTAACACACATCATCACGAGGAAAACACTAGTATATCACGATGTACACATACCAAACCTGGTCTCCACTTTCATACCTCCTCCATCGAATGAGCAGTCGCATCTTTGCAACTCAATTTGGCAACTCACGGCCACAGATTCACACAAAAGACATCTCACAAGATGTCCACCTCCGGATATTCCAAGGATCACATCCTGATCATAAATGAACCATCGAGACTCCACAGAGTTCACATCCCGGAAGGACATGCAATAAACACATTGCATCCTCAACGCTTGTGTCGACAGCGACACCCAACAAATCCGAATTCCTGCCATTCCTTGGCAATCCTAGGATTTAACAATCCAAACTTGGAAAGGCTATCGTATAACTCGAAGGAAAACACCGATAAGGAAACATCTCAATCCTCGCAAGATAATCCCTCCTCAAAGGGAGTCAACTAACTTCACGATTGTTTCTCATAATAATCGTGCCATGGAGATTCCCAATCTCAAGGTGTTCCATATCTCTCATCAGAGATTTAACCATCCAAAAATAGCATAACTCTATGCTTGACAGAAAGAAAATCAATAACTGGCATCTGTATACTCACCAGTATACCTGCCTAAGTACTGACATCGCATGCATAATCAATGCACTCGGCTCGGGTATCTACAACATACCCCTAAGCCCCAAACACAACTGTCAATACTGAGTCATTCCATTGCAGTGGAGAAGGATAATCGACGATCAACAACACGGCGTGATTCCCAAAATCAACACCACACGCACCAACTTACCGAATCCTTCAAAGATTCCCAAATAGGTCTAATACTACCTCCTTCCCCACAAGGGAAGTGCCATCGAACTCGAGATCCACAAGTCTCGAACCACCGTTCGGAAAAACTGGATACAATAACACCCATTGCATCCCAATTGCACAGATTCCCCAGATCGAGTCAACAACGACTTGATGACTCTCTTGTTGGTACTCCAACATCATGAGCTGTTCCAGACAAGTCACCAAGATTAAACATAAACGCATACACGTTTCAGTGAGGCATGCACAACCTCAACCTCAAACGACGTGGTGACTACTAAAGTCCACCACCATCCACATCGTATCACCCTTACGATGTGCCAAACTTGGTTCCAACGAGCGGTATCACGGCCCCCAACAAGCACACTATATCATCACTACGATATCTGGCTAGCAAAGTGCTGTCTCCATAGGTTCATATCAAGTCCACCGACAAATCATATGTTCCATCTCGGTATGCAACACCGTACAAACCGTTAGAGTAATGGGTCATCGCCCAACATATCTCTAAAATACCAAGCACTATGGACAACCCGGTGTCCTTGCTCACTTATGATACAATCATAATCCGTTAAGACTTATCTCACACCCTCAGGGTCAACCACGTCTACCCTACGTCACAACACAAGCGAGTAGTTTCCTCAATGACTACTCTTACCACCAAATACTTGGCCCTAGCCAAACCAACGAGCATACCCAAGGGTATCATTGCTCGACAAAAGGTCTCGTCAACTAGTGACCCAGACTCTACCATGTGCTCACCATCGGCACTCAAACCATACGACTAAACACATAACATAAATGTATTAATCATCATCGACATAGAACATCGACTATGTTATCGTCATCCCGTGACGACATATGTCAACACATGACAACTAATTAACATCGTCAAACATATGACGTTACCTGTCAATACACGACATCTATAATCTCATCATCAAACACATGGCATATATATAGCAACACATAGTATCCACAATAATACTAACACAAGTAATATGCCATACCTCATCGCTATCAAGATAGCGGAATACCTGTATCCGTCGCTCGATAATAGTACGTAGTCAGCACCCATCGCTCGAAGGCGGCAAAATCCTGTGCTGAGTACATAGCGGCACAATCCATCGCTATAGAATCGACGGCATGATACCTCGTCATATAATAAGTGGTGTGAAACCTCGCTATACACCTGAGCATGAAAACTCGTCCACATAATAGCGGAAAGAGGCATCGCTATCAATACACATGGCGGCAAGAACCATCGCCAGTCAATATAGCGGCATGAACCATCGCTATCAATATACATGGCGGCAAGAATCATCGCCAGTCAATATAGCGGCATGAACCATCGCTATCAATATCCATGGCGGCAAGAATCATCGCCAGTCAATATAGCGGCATGAACCATCGCTATCAATATCCATGGCGGCAAGAATCATCGCCAGTCAATATAGCGACATGAACCATCGCTATCAATATCCATGGCGGCAAGAATCATCGCCAGTCAATATAGCGGCATGAACCATCGCTATCAATATCCATGGCGGCAAGAATCATCGCCAGTCAATATAGCGGCATGAACCATCGCTATCAATATCCATGGCGGCAAGAATCATCGCCAGTCAATATAGCGGCATGAACCATCGCTATCAATATCCATGGCGGCAAGAATCATCGCCACTCAATATAGCTGATCCCTAGTCATTGTCACGGTAGTGTATTTTAATGCCCCTCGCTCAAGTAAAAACATGCGGTACTCCCACCCCTCGCTTCACATATAGGCGGCATAGAATAACCTCGCTTAAATGGACATGCGGTACTCCCACCCCTCGCCTCACATTTTAGCGGCAAATATTCTTTCCTCGCCTCATATGCTAACCACGCTTCAATGTGACATGCGGCGCTCCCACCCCTCGCTTCACATTTTAGCGGCACAAAATAATAAATAGCGGCAAGCATTTAAAATCATCACTCATCCATAACAATGACTCATGGGATATTCACCAAGTATTCCATCCATACCTGCATCACAAAGCATAATCCATATACCAACATACATCATCATGAGTGTATTTTAATGCACCTCGCTCAAATGCGACATGCGGCGCTCCCACCCCTCGCTTCGACATTTGGCGGCAAAGCATTAAAATCATCACTACATGTACACATACATCCACAATGTATAATCCAAGATGTATATAAAATGCAGGTTACCGTTTCGTATCTTCCAACCATGGCCTTAGCCTTTCGCATCATAGTGTTCCTACAGGAACAATCACAAACCATGAGCATACGATAATCCATATTCTCCACAATATGATTATAATGAGTAAATGCATAAATCGTGAGTACAAAGTACTTCCCATATTCCAATGCATTTCAAAATGCTCCATTTGGTTGTCCCTGTGTCACAACTCACAATCATAATCAACAGGTTATATTATGATTCTATAGATGTCATGACATATAATCGTTTCACTATGATCACATATCACAAATGCACATAAGCAAAACAGTTGTGTCACACAACACTAGCTACTATCATGCATAAATATGTGCTACTCATCCCTATCAGCATGTTTTAGGCCCTCAACAGCCCCAAAGAGCTAACCACTGCTCTGATACCACTAATGTAAGGACCCCAAGCCCTTAACCCTTAATTAGTGTATTAACCATTATGTGTGGCACATGCTTTCAATAAAAAGTCAATCGGGAAGCTCAAATGATGCTTACAAAATTCCTTTAATATTCAACGTTATAAGATCATCTCTACTAACATATAGACTCATAGAGTTGCCCATTACCAACCCCATTTTGCCACTTTTTACATTGTGGACTTTTATAAAAATTTGGGCGGAGTCTCCCCGTAAATTGAGCTATCCCGAAATAAAAGCACAACACATAACAATTCCCGGCCAGGGAAAAACATAATACTCATCAGAATGCAGCAATACCAAGTAAATTCCCAGCCAGGGAAGACGCCACACATAAGACGACAAAAGTGGGTTTCAACCCCCACATAATACACTAACGACTCTCATATCATTAGCAATTCTACCACAATTGCATGCAACATATAACGAAAGAGCGAAAGGCTCATGCCTTTATATACAACCCATATACAAACATAACCGTGCTCACATGCGAGCATCATAAATATGTATAAAACCCTCGGGTGTATATATGTACTCTATACGATACCGTGCTCCATCAAGCCCTGGTACCACGATCCTGGGAGTACATCCAATCAACAGCTCGAGCTCAGCTCCACAGCCATCGATGCACCTATTCACCTGCCCCAACAGAGACAGCCCCCAACGGGGTGAGCATACCAATACACAAAATCTCATAATCACAATAATGAAATTCATAATTTACAACACAAGTAAATATTAATGAATTTTAAATGATACTCCCTGGATGGCAACATCCTCATCCGGGATTCCGTGTACTGTCCCTGTTCTCACAATCATCAAACTCATCAAATCTCATAAATCAGTAAATCAACACATTGATTTAACTCATAGCATGCCTGATTCTCAAGTATCAAAATCAATGATTCCAAGTTCAATATACATACAAATATAGATATCTCAATATCTAGTACTGATTTCTCAATTTCGCTATCAATCATAGATAGTTCAAATGCCTAGCATTTATTTTACCAATTTTCCATTATACCTAGACATCTCACATGTCTTATAATGAGTACATGATCCCACGATCATTCTCAGGCATCTCAAATGCCGTACAATAGTCATATAGACTCAGTACCCCATATATATCAACACATATATGCATATAGCCATACCCACAACCATCTAATGCAATTACAACACATTATGCATTTCACAAATGCTCTCATATAAAGTAATGCTCGTACGTCGCACGTACCTTAAATCTCCGAAGTCCGAGCCAAACCTTGCTCGAGTTCCATGCTCCGAGGAACGATGTGCTAACACGATAAATTAATTCACAATTAATTACGAACATGCAACCCATGCTCAAGCACACCCATAACCCTCAAAAATATTGTCAACACACGACAATTAACCATTATCGAAAATCGCTCAAGAAAACCCCACAAATTCTCGAACCCATTTAAACACCATAATTCATCTAAAATATGAATTAAGCTATCCAAGCAAGAATCAACACCCCTTGCCAAAAACCCCCAATTTTCGAACTCAAAACCCTTAAATTCGAACCCAAACAAGCCCTTAATTCGAACCCTTATAATTCTTCAAATTCGAACACAATCAAGCATCATAATGCATCTACAACATGAATTAATCAATCCATAACAAGAATCGCCACACCTCTGCCAAAAAATCACAATTTTCGAACCTAAACCCACGAAAAATGCATAAATTCGAACCAATCCCACCAACAGCAATAATTCGAACAAATCGAACACAAAAATGGCAGGGAATTACACAACAACGACGAAAAAGGGGCAAGGGAGGTTACCCAATCGAAAATCGGAAGAAATCGGACCAAAATCGAAGAACCCTAGAAATTGGGGATCGGCGCTTCTCTGCAAAATCCGACTCCAACACGCGACGAAACTTCAAATTGCCGGAGGGGTTAGCTGCGCCTCGTCGAGACGAAGCCGGCGGCGGGTCGCACGCGCCGAAAGGCGGCGGGCGAAGCGCCTGAAGCGGCGTGGGTCTGTCCAGACGGGAATGGGTCGCGGGAGGGAGAGAGGAAATAAAGGGCTGAAATGATTTTCTAAATAAAATTTCGGGTTCAAATGGTATTTATAGCAAAAATACCCCGAAATACTAATATCCCCACAAATACATCATGATTCATTAAAAATCATCTGTTTTCAAAAATTCTCTCTCTAACTCAAAAATCCCCTACCGGTGCCCACACACAGCATCCGAGATTCTGAGTCACACTAAAAACCCAACTCACAGGTTTTCACCGAAATGAGAATACGATCTCAACCTCGGGATCCAACGATCCCAACTACTCAAATAGACGAGCCCGGAAGGCCCAACGCCTCGATTAAACTCCAATTGCCACGTAAAACAACTTTACGGGTTATTAACACTCCGGGATTAACATCCCTAATCTCTGGTCATCACACTTCAGCTGGACTGGGTTGTGCATGGGAGGCTGATGACTTCAATGGAATAGATGTTGTCGGAGAGTCCAACAGAACATTCATTGGTTCATCATCTGTTGCAGACGGAGCATTAGGCAATGGCTGCTCCGCTGTCTGTTCTGGTACGAGTTCTGCAGGCTGATCTTCTGTCTGTTTTGCTTCAGCAGAAGGAATAACCTCGATAAATGGTTCTGCCAGAGTCTTGCTTGCAGAAGGATGATCCGGGCTTGTGGCTGGAGTGGAGATACCTAGCATCTGTCGTTGAAAACGGACAGCTAAGGATAGAGCATGAACATCCATCTCGAGTTGAGCAATCACAGCCCCATCATCTCTGGCAGTTGGAGCAAGCGGATCGAAGTTCTTCTTTTTGGCAGTGAGAAGCAGATTGGCCAGTCTGAATCTGTGTTTTGCCGTAAATAACTCTCTGCGCTGCACCGCAAGTCGAACATCATCAGTTTCGGTTCCTTTCAGAACTTCATCTTCCATCTTCTTCAATCTGTGCAACTTACCATAGAACAGCTCAATGTGGTTGATAGTCCGGTACTGGACATATTCATCAAAGACCACAAGGAGTTCATTTAGCTTCTCATCAACATCCTCCATAGCGATGTCGATGGAAGTCTGTGCTGCAGATTTAGGTTTAGAAGAGAGGGGTTCGGTGAGAATGGCTTTTCCCTTGCCGGTGGAGGAAGGGGACTTAATCCCTGATTGGGTATAGTCACCCAACTCAGTGATAACTATCCCTTTGACCACTGGATTGGCAGAGGGAATACTAAGGGTGACTTTGGGTGCAGGGGTTGAAGCCTGTGAAAGCTGAGTGGAGGGTTGAGGTGCAGGGGTTGCTTTAGTGGGTGGCAGTATGGGTGGAGGTAGATGTCTGGTTGGTTTGGTAATCTGGGTTCGGGGCTTTTTGGGAAGTGGCTTGGTTGGTGATGAGTGAGCTGACTGGGTTTCTTCTGAGTCAGTCTGAATGGTCAGCTTCCGCTTGACCCGAGGTTTGCGCACAGCAGCTTGTTCCTCGTCCTTCTCAATCTTTACTGCAGCCAGAGTAGTAGGAGTAGGCGGAGCACTCTTGGACTTCAGCAGTGCAAGCCCTTTGGAGTTAAGGACTTTAAAGGGGCGGAGAGCAGACGGCTTGCTCAGCTCGAGGCCTAAGGACTCCAAGAGCTTGCTGAGAGGAACAGCAAAGCATACGGCGTGCTTGGATGCAATCACCGTTTCCAGCAGTACTCCAAACAAAATCATGGACCAGTTTATCTTCTGGCCGGATACAATAGCTGCCATAGCCCTGAATTTTTCGGCGGTTACAGCATCGAAGCTTCCTGCTTTACCCAAAAGTGGCTTGGCTACCACTTCGCACAGCACCTGGAAATGGAAGAGCATTTCCTTCTTCTTAAATGAGGGTTGCAATCGGTGGCCAGAAATAGAAATCTTCCCCTGAAGATCTAAGAGAGACGCCGGAGGAGTCTGTCCGAACTCTGTTAGTCCGGAACTGGGGAGGCCAAAGGTCTTGGCCATTGTCGTTGGCGAGATCTCGAAAGATTTGCCCTTGACAGTTGTAGAGATGGATGACTTCCGGGAGACGGCGTTGGCGAACAGCTCGCGGATTTCTGGTTCATAAACAACTGTTCCGCACTCCAAAAAATTCCTTAAACCAGATGATTCCAGGGCTCTAAAAATGGACACCATCGCAGCATCTTCTGCCCTGTAAATGTCATCAAACTCAACGGAGAGTGAGTTATGAGTGATGGTAGCCATATGAATGGAGTTTAAAGAAAATGCGAAGAGTAGTAGAGAGTGAGAGAGTAAGAAAGTAGACAGCGGTAAATTGTAAAAAGTGAATAAGTATGAAATGTTCAGCCCGCTAAATAGGAGAGAGAAGACACGTGTCTTTATCTCCAAGACTGAAAATTAAATAATTCAAAATAAACGGTCAGGATAAAGAAAGATAAGGCGGTTAAAGTACAACTAGTTAAGATGGTTAATCAGTCCGGGCTGTTTTTGTTGAAAAAAAAAATTATTGTCCAATCAGATCATAGGATAAAATCAGACTGACAAGGAGCGGTCTGAAAGTTCGGACCGGTCTGTGTCTTTCTGAACATTGTATTATCGATCTGTAGTGACAAAAATCTTCAAGTGCGAAAAGAATAAAAACATCTAAACTAATTAAGATAAGTCAATTAAACCAAGAATTTGACGGAAATAATTAAACTTAGCCTCAGGAAGTGGTTTGGTGAAGATGTCTGTTGCTTGCTGCTCTGTTGAAATGTGTTCGATCCGAATTTCCTTTTTGCCAACATGATCTCGAATAAAATGATGTCGAATATCAATGTGCTTTGTTCGAGAGTGCAAAACTGGATTATACGTTATAGCGATTGCACTTGTGTTGTCGCAAAATATCGGAGAGTCAACAGCTTGAATGCCATAGTCTTTGAGCTGGTGTTGAATCCAGAGCATTTGAGCGCAACAGCTTCCAGCGGCTAGGTATTCTGCTTCAGCTGTGGATGTGGCAATCGATGTCTGCTTTTTACTGAACCAAGAGATCAATCTTTCACCTAGAAATTGACATGTTCCACTGGTGCTTTTACGATCAATCTTACACCCAGCGTAGTCTGCGTCTGAATACCCGATCAAGCTGAAGTTTGAATCTTTGGAGTACCAAAGACCAACGTTCTGAGATCCTTTTAAATATTTCAGAATACGCTTGGCAGCAATAAAATGTGATTGCTTTGGTTCTGACTGAAATCTGGCGCACATACAGACTGAAAACATAATATCGGGCCGGCTCGCTGTAAGATACAATAGCGATCCGATTAGTCCTCTATACATGGTTACTTCAACTGCCGTTCCCCCTTCATCTTTGTCTAACTTGATTGTTGGACTCATTGGAGTTGATGCAGTTGAGCATGTTTCCATTCCAAATCTCTTGAGGAGCTCTTTGGTATACTTGGTCTGATTGATGAAAATGCCATTGTTGAGCTGTTTTACTTGGAGACCCAGAAAGAATGACAATTCTCCCATCATGCTCATCTCGAACTGTCCCTGCATTAACTTAGAAAATTTCTCGCACAATTTGGGGTTAGTTGACCCAAAGATTATGTCATCAACATAAATCTGAACTAATAGGGTATGTTCCCCCTTAATGAATTTAAAGAGAGTTTTATCTACTGAGCCGATCTGGAAATCATGGTTCAGCAGAAATTGAGATAGAGTGTCATACCAGGCTCTTGGAGCTTGTTTCAGACCATACACTGCTTTATTCAGTAGGTATACATGATTGGGATACGAATGGTTCTGAAATCCAGGTGGTTGCTCAATGTAGACTTCTTCCTGAAGCTTTCCATTAAGAAAGGCGCTCTTAACGTCCATCTGATACACTTTGAAGTCTTTAAATGCAGCATATGCAAGAAAGATTCGGATAGCTTCAAGTCTGGCGACTGGTGCAAATGATTCATCGAAGTCGATTCCTTCTTCTTGTCTGAATCCCTGTGCCACCAGTCTGGCTTTGTTTCTAACCACAGTTCCATCTGCGTCTAGCTTATTTCTGAAAACCCATCTGGTTCCAATAACAGGCAGATCGCTTGGTCTGGGGGTTAGACTCCAAACTTGATTTTGTTCGAATTGATTAAGCTCTCTTGCATTGCTTTAATCCAGTTGAAGTCAGTCAGAGCTTCATCGATCTTCTTGGGTTCCAGAGTTGAGATGAAAGCAGCATGAGTGAACTCATCCATCATCTGTCCTCTGGTTCTGATCGGTGCAGAAGGACTACCAATCACTAGATTAGGTGGATGCTTCTTAGTCCATCGATAGCTTGACTCTGGATTGTCTGGTTCGGTCGGATGAACAGTAGCAGCATGATCTGCATCTACTTTAATATTTGAGTCAGGAGCATCCGGATCAGCTCGATCTGAAGAAGCTTCAATGGCCTGATCCGGTCTGTCTGGTACTTCTGGTTCTGGTGGATTGTCTCTTGACCTGTTAGCTACAATCTCATCATCACTGTTAGTTTCGAGATGGATATTTTCCATCTGATTTTGAATTGAATCTTTGTTGCCCTTAACACATAATGATTCATCAAAAACTATATGAACAGATTCTTCTACAGTTAAAGTTCGATTATTAAAAACTCGATAAGCTTTGCTAATTGATGAATATCCTAAGAATATACCATTATCTGACTTAGCTTCAAATGCTGTAAGATGACTCTTACCATTGTTGTGAACGAAGCATTTACAGCCAAATACATGAAAGTGAGAAACAGATGGTCTGTTACCAGTCCATATTTCATATGGAGTGAGATTCAGCTTCTTGTTAATCATAGATCGGTTTTGAGTGTAGCAAGCAGTATTTACAGCTTCTGCCCAGAACTTTTGAGAGATTCCAGAACAGCAAGCATTGTTCTTGCTGCTTCCTTGAGCGTTCTGTTTCTTCGTTCTGCAACTCCATTCTGTTGAGGAGTTCTGGCGGCTGAAAACTCATGCTTGATTCCATGATCTTCTAGAAAGGATTCAAGATTCTGATTTGAAAACTCAGTGCCTTTGTCACTTCGAATCCTGTCTATGCTGGATGATTTCTCGTTCTGAGTGCGTTTCAGCAGCTTGATCAACTTCGGACCGGTCTGATCTTTACTGCTCAAAAATATAGTCCATGTAAAGCGTGAGTAATCATCAATAACAACAAGAGTATACCGCATTCCCCCTAAACTTGTTATTGGTATAGGACCAAACAAGTCCATATGCAGTAATTCTAAACAGCGGGAGGAGGATTTGGCATTCTTGTTTTTGAAGGATGATCTGATCTGTTTGCCCATTTGGCAAGCTTCGCAGATCTTATCCTTAGCAAAATCGATCTTGGGCAGACCGATAACTAAATCATGTTTACACAGGCTAGCAATGGTCTTAAAGTTGATATGATTCAAGCGCTTATGCCATAGCCAGTGTTTATTATCATTGTTAGCGATGAAGCAAGTAGGATTATCAGGTTGAGCATGATTCCAGTTAATCTTATATGTGTTTCCATTTCTGATTCCTACGAGCATGGTTATACCGTCTGATGATTTAACAGTGCAAGTGTGTTTGTGAAATTCTACAGCATAACCATTATCACAGAGTTGACTGATACTAATCAGATTATATCACAGATTTTCAACTAACAGCACATCATTGATAATAATGTTACCATGGACAATCTTACCCTTGCCCACGGTCTTACCCTTTGAGTTATCTCCGAAGATGATCTTGGGTCCAGTGCATTCTGTGACTTCAGACAGCAACTTGATGTTTCCAGTCATGTGACGAGAACACCCGCTGTCCAAGTACCAATCTGATGCGAGATTCTTCTGTACCTGTCATCACACATATTTATTGTTGGTACCCAATCCTATTTGGGTCCAGAACGGATTAGCCCTTTGGGAACTGGTGTGCGCTTATCGTGTACGCCCAAATTAACCCCACTCAATCCTCAAGATTGATAACAATAATGTAGTAGCGTGAGTAGGGATCGATCCCACGAGGAGGTGTGAATCTTTGTGTTAATGAAAATCAAAACAAAAGAATAATAAAGGATGGGGTTGTGAGTGATTGAATTATACTACTTAAATTAAAACTAAAGATTAACTAATGAAAGCGATTCTTGGTATCGGTCGACTCTTCCTTAGAATTATCATCTATTTCATCGATTCACAAAAGACTCAATTTTTCATATGAATATTCATCGTTGGACGTTTAATCCAATAATCAAAGTCCTATCTCACCTTACGTGTAGTTAAGTAGCCCAAGCGTTCTAGTTTAACCCTTATCAAACAATCAATCAAAATACAAGCGATTAAGATTTAAATTGATGATAGCATATGAACTAGTGAGATCGATGAAGCTAAACAACATAATCCAAGCGTCTATGTTTAATCTAGTCAAGTGTTCTTCCTAAGAATTTAACAAACTCACAAGCGGAATTTAATTAATCTTAGTTGCTTCGTAAATTAGAGGGATCAAACGATCCGTATTTGATATCTAATTTAGCGTTAGATTTCATGCAAGTTATTAGGTTGTCAATCCAATAAACAAACACAACAATCATATCAATAAAATCAGAAAAACTCTTGATACTCAATAAAATTGATAATTAAAGCGTAAGAATCTCCCCAAGATAAATAAATCCAAGGATTTGTCTTCCTCAACCAAGAATTAAAACTAGCTAGACATAATCTAAGATAAAGCAATAAATAAAAACAAGGGAAAGAAAACTAATCCAATCTCCGCTCGTCGAGGTGTCAATCCCGCCTTCGCTTCGATCTTCGTAGCGTTCTTCAACAAAATTGAAAGAAAATATAAAACTATCCTAAACTACTCTACCCTAACTATCTAGATCGTTTAAAAGGTCTGAATTTCGAGTATATATGTATTGGGAGGCTGATGGAGTAGGTTAGAATCCATGTGGGAAGGAAAGAAATCAAGTTTTTTAATTTTCCAAAAGTCTTCAGGCGTAATTACGCGTATAATGGCGTAGCTACGCCTAGACATGCCGTAGCGTTGGCGTAATTACGCCTGTGAATGGCGTAATTACGCCTGTCCATCATTTTTCTGGCGAGTTTTGTATTTTGGCCATAACTTTCACATACGAACTCCGAATTCGACGAGTCAGCTGTCCACGCGAAGATAACTCAAAGTTCTACAACTTTTATATGGACCATATTCCCAAAACTTGGCTGGAATACATAGAAATTTGAGGAGAAAGGAGCAACATGTGTCTTTGATTCCGGTTTTTTTCCTCTTTTCTTCAACTTTATTGCTTCTTTCTTCATTTTAGCTTGATTTCTTCACCTTTCCCTACATTTACACAAATATACAATTAGGTAGCATATGTATCAATTTATCCATCAAAATATACCAAATCGTAGACAATTAAGTGCAATAGATGTGTCTATTTCTAGTCACATCAAACACCCCCATACTTACTCTTTACTCGACCTCGAGTAAATCAGACAAAACTAAAATCTTTTTTTGCTTGGCTCATAGCATCATAACAAACTAACTTGTCCTCACTTTTATGCCTCAACAATTTAAAACATGCATAGTAATGAAAGGCGGTGAAAAATTAACAGTGGAACAATTTCAATCCCTATACATTTCATACTCAACAAAATAGTGAACGTGTGTGTGTGGTCATAAACAAGTGTTGTGTACAAATTATAGTTCCAAAATATGTAAATCCACAATAGTTCAAGTCATACACTAACACAAGTATAAGCTCACTTGCACACTCTTCTCCACTATCTTAGCTACTTTGCAAACATAAATCAAGTAGGTCTTTATTAGCTTGTAGCTTGGCCTAGGTATTGGCTTATGAAAGAAAGGGTAAGGATATTCAAACAAGAGAGTATGATGAAATGCACACTAAAAGCTTCTCTTCTTGTATGAATTTTTCAAACCTTGTTCATTTTTTTCAAGGTTTATTTCAACATTTTTCTTCTTTAGTGCCTTGGCTCCCCTTGGAGTCATATTTTTATCTATTTTCTCAAGGCATTCCTTTTTCTTTCATGCATTCCATTCTTTTGACAATTAAGCTCACAAATATACTTCAATGATTCCCAAGTGCATTTGAATGAAATACATCATACTCCCTTAAAAGGTATGGATTAAAATCACATTTAGGCTCATTAGGGAAGGATGATAAGCTAGTCAAGGAATGTTGAATGGGGGTCTTGAGTATGCTTAGCATACTCCCATTCTTTTACATTAAGGCTCAAAAAGGGTACTAGAGATTGATTTTGTTTACATGGTAGGCTTGAAAGGCTCAAACGCATCAAAGATTGCCTATCTATCACTTTCATGTTTGCAAGTAGTCTAGACATACGCCTCAAAGAGCATGTAGTTAAGTTCTAGCATGTATTAGAGACTTCTTAAGACTATTACAAAGTTCACACAATCTTCACTAAACTATGCACACTTCACAAGCCATGACAATAATGTGCTCAAAATATTCAACTACTAAGTTAAAGTAAACTTTGCATTAGAGTTCAAAGTGTTCCAAGGTTAACAATTCACCTATGTTCAAAAGCATGCATGATATCAATTAGGTTTCATCATGGGCTAGTGATTCTAAGCATGTGCTCATTACTAACTATGAACTCAAAATTTTTAAATTTTTCGATTTTTTTTTTTATTTTTGAAATAAGAAAAACAATAACACACTACTAATCCCTCCCCCATACTTAAATCTTACATTGTCCCCAATGTAAGGCAAAAATACAAGAAAAGAGAAAAGTCTAACTACTAAAGCAATAAAAAATAAAAGTAAAAGGGAGAAAGGAAACTAACTCCCCTTGGGTTGCCTCCCAAGCAGCGCCTCTGTTTAATGTCGGTGGCCCGACGCCAATCTTCTCGCTTAAGACGATGCCTATTTGCCTTGAACCTCTTGGAGGGTTTTTGTCTTTTCACTATGTCGCCTTCCTCCAAAGAAGTCAGTTGAGGTCGATCAAGATCTACCTCATGGCATCCTTTAACTTGTTGTCCCCTATGCTCGCCTTTGGGAATCTCATTCTGGTGAGATTCCTTGTTATCCACCTCGATCTCTGTTTGTTGTTCAAGTATTGATGGCCTCAGTACCATCGTTGTTGGAGTTTCTACCTCTTCGCCACTGTCCAAGGTGATGTTGTCTTCGAAAAAATAGTCCCAAGGATCCAGTTCATCACAGTACTGTTCCGCCGACTCCTCTTCCACAGCACATGATTCATCTAAGTAATCAACATAGTTCTCAGTTGGAAACATACCATTCGGAGTTGTAGGATGTACAAGCTCCTTTTCTTCTATTGGCACATGTGTCTCCTCTTCTAGCTCGGGTGGCATCAGTACCACCTCCTCCATAGTCTCCTCTTCTTCATCACTCCATGATTCAAATGCAATCATGGTCTCCTTTTGTGCTGCTATCTGATCGATCGATCTTATTAGTTGCTCCATTTGGGCACCCAAATTCTGAGTGCTAGCCCTGAATTCCTGTTGAAATTGCAAAGTACTATCATTAAGTTTTGAAACAAGATCCTCTAAAGACTCACCAGGGGTATGGTATTGAGGTTGTTGCGGCCATGGCGGATATTGCGGTATGTATGGCGGTAGAGTGCTTTGCATGTAGGGTGGAGGTGGGCTCATCCATTGATTGTCATAGTTGAGATTGGGATGATCACTCCAACTTGAGTTGTATGCACTTTGTCCACTCCCTACGCCAAGTTGGTGCACAAGATACTCCAATTCGCCTAGTCGCCTATAGTCCTCCATGATAAGATCCGATTTTGAGAAATCAACCTGTAAGCACTAACAAACAAGAGTAGCGGCGGGGGGAAAGAAAGAAAGAAAAAGAAAGAGAAAGAAATAAAACAGAAAATATTAACACAAAATATACAACGCCTCCCCGGCAACGGCGCCAAAATTTGGTGTGCGCTTATCGTGTACGCCCAAATTAACCCCACTCAATCCTCAAGATTGATAACAATAATGTAGTAGCGTGAGTAGGGATCGATCCCACGAGGAGGTGTGAATCTTTGTGTTAATGAAAATCAAAACAAAAGAATAATAAAGGATGGGGTTGTGAGTGATTGAATTATACTACTTAAATTAAAACTAAAGATTAACTAATGAAAGCGATTCTTGGTATCGGTCGACTCTTCCTTAGAATTATCATCTATTTCATCGATTCACAAAAGACTCAATTTTTCATATGAATATTCATCGTTGGACGTTTAATCCAATAATCAAAGTCCTATCTCACCTTACGTGTAGTTAAGTAGCCCAAGCGTTCTAGTTTAACCCTTATCAAACAATCAATCAAAATACAAGCGATTAAGATTTAAATTGATGATAGCATATGAACTAGTGAGATCGATGAAGCTAAACAACATAATCCAAGCGTCTATGTTTAATCTAGTCAAGTGTTCTTCCTAAGAATTTAACAAACTCACAAGCGGAATTTAATTAATCTTAGTTGCTTCGTAAATTAGAGGGATCAAACGATCCGTATTTGATATCTAATTTAGCGTTAGATTTCATGCAAGTTATTAGGTTGTCAATCCAATAAACAAACACAACAATCATATCAATAAAATCAAAAAAACTCTTGATACTCAATAAAATTGATAATTAAAGCGTAAGAATCTCCCCAAGATAAATAAATCCAAGGATTTGTCTTCCTCAACCAAGAATTAAAACTAGCTAGACATAATCTAAGATAAAGCAATAAATAAAAACAAGGGAAAGAAAACTAATCCAATCTCCGCTCGTCGAGGTGTCAATCCCGCCTTCGCTTCGATCTTCGTAGCGTTCTTCAACAAAATTGAAAGAAAATATAAAACTATCCTAAACTACTCTACCCTAACTATCTAGATCGTTTAAAAGGTCTGAATTTCGAGTATATATGTATTGGGAGGCTGATGGAGTAGGTTAGAATCCATGTGGGAAGGAAAGAAATCAAGTTTTTTAATTTTCCAAAAGTCTTCAGGCGTAATTACGCGTATAATGGCGTAGCTACGCCTAGACATGCCGTAGCGTTGGCGTAATTACGCCTGTGAATGGCGTAATTACGCCTGTCCATCATTTTTCTGGCGAGTTTTGTATTTTGGCCATAACTTTCACATACGAACTCCGAATTCGACGAGTCAGCTGTCCACGCGAAGATAACTCAAAGTTCTACAACTTTTATATGGACCACATTCCCAAAACTTGGCTGGAATACATAGAAATTTGAGGAGAAAGGAGCAACATGTGTCTTTGATTCCGGTTTTTTCCTCTTTTCTTCAACTTTATTGCTTCTTTCATCATTTTAGCTTGATTTCTTCACCTTTCCCTACATTTACACAAATATACAATTAGGTAGCATATGTATCAATTTATCCATCAAAATATACCAAATCGTAGACAATTAAGTGCAATAGATGTGTCTATTTCTAGTCACATCAGGAACCCACACCTGTATCAGCTTTAGTGGCTTGTGTGTGTAGGGTGTGCTATGTGCTGGTCTGTTTCGATGTTGTGTGTGATAATGTGTGCGCTGTGAAAACCTTTGATTTTCATAAGGTAGTCTATATCTTCGTTGAATCGGTTTTGAGTTATAGTAATTGTATTGTCTTCCTTGCCTTCGATCTTGCACCTTTGGATTTGGTCTGATAGATGCAAATCTTGCTGGTGCCTTATCGTTGGCTTGGTCGACATAACCAATTCCTTTTCTCAGATTTTGATTCACGTAAGAGACTCCTGTTTGAATCTTAGGTGCTTCAGTTTCATATACTGTGCTGGATTTGACAAATGTCATTTGTTTGACTTGATTCTTTACCAGCAACAGCTCAGATTCATCTTTGGTGCAATTTTTGGTGTCAAAGCCTATGCCGGTGAAATCACCAACATTTCTTTGAGCTTCTTGTAATTCTTCCAAGGATGTTCTGGATTTTGTCCATGTTTTGAATATATGTGAGAGCTTAGCATTTTGTGTGCTAATTCTCTTATTTTCTTCATGGAGCTGATCATAAGAGATTTTTAGCTTTTTCAGCTCGATCTGGAGATTTTTGCACTCACCCTGCTCAGAGCAGCTTGGTTTGTTGTGCTCATCCATTTGAGTACTGATTTTGGCTTTATTCTTCTCAAATGATTCAGCTAAGATCCTATAATCATTAGCCATGTCTTGCAATGCGGACATGAGCTCTTCTCGTGTAAAATCATTTGATTCAAAGTCGAATACCTCATCTGTCTGACTCATTTCTTCATCTGCCATCAGACATTGAACCTCTTCTTCGCTTTCGCTGGAAGAATATTCAGAGCTGTCTGAATCGGAGTCAGTCTGAGCCCATTTGCTGTTTCCTTCTTCAGCAACTAGGACTTTTTGGGATTTTCCATGATTCTTGCGATCTTTGTGGTGCTTCTTCTTTCTATCATCATGATGCTTCTCTTTCCGTTCTTCTTTCTTCGGTCTGGTGCAATCTGCAATAAAGTGTCCGGTCTTACCACAGTTGTAGCAAGCCTGATCGTTAACAGTATCATCTTTTCTTGATTTATAATGATGAGAGGGTTTGAAGTTCCTCTTATTTTTAGACATAAATTTACCGAATTTCTTTATAAATAATGACATAGCATCGTTACTCATCTGTTCAGCAGATCGGTCTGATGTTGAAGCGATCTGGTCTGGGATGGCTGCCAGGGCCTTGTTGGGTTGAGAGATGAATGGCTCTGCTTCACCTCTGCTTATTAGTTCAAACTCATAGGCCTTAAGATCTGCAAACAGATCATGAAGTTCAACCTTGTTAAGGTCTTTTGATTCCCTCATGGCAATGGTCTTTACATCCCATTCCTTTGGCAGAGCTCTCATTACTTTCAGAGCGATTTCTCTGTTAGAATATTCCTTCCCCAGACCATTCAGTTCATTTATGATGCTGGTGACTCTTTCATCAAACTCATTTAGAGTTTCACCACTTTTCATCTTTATGCTCTCAAATCTTTGAAGAGCCACAGTTAACTTGTTTTCTTTGGTCTGGTCGTTGCCTTCACATAGCTGTGCTATCTTCTCCCAAATTTCTTTGGCAGTAGAGCACATTTTGATTTTGCTGAACATGTTTTTGTCCAAAGTTTTGAACAAGATGTCTTTGGCCACATTATCGAGGTTAGCCTTCTTTCTATCCTCATTCGTCCAGAGGGATCTGTCTTTTTCTACCATTTGTGGTTCTCCACTGGTAGTGGCGACTGCTGTATTTATTTTTAGGATCTTCATTGGTCCATCAGTGATGACGAACCACATGTCGTCATCCTGAGCTGCCAGGTGAGCTTGCATTCTGATTCTCCAGTCATCATAGTCTTCTTTTGAGAACATGGGGATTTTGTTGAATGATGCCATCAGCTTAATAGTCTTTGTGCTGATTAAGATAACCTGGCTCTGATACCACTTGTTAGGATCGGTCCGGAGTGTTTAGAGGGGGGGGGGGGGGGGTGAATGAACACTCCTTACAAAATTTATCCCTTGTGAATTCTTTCGGATTAGTGAAAGAAATCTGTTACTTAATCAACTCTTTGAACAGAACAGACCACTAAGAAATAAGTGCGGAAACGGTCTGCTCTTGTATAAGTAAGAACAGCTCGATGGCTAAGTGCAGAATGATAAGACACAGGATATGTTTCTGGAAGTTCGAAGGTGGTGTAATCCTTCTACGTCTCCCCTTCTTCCAATTAAGGAAGGTTTATACTAGAAGACTTTGATTTATACAATCCTGTTGTACAAACCCGATTCAGGCTGGATTTACCTCACTACCAGTCTGAAACTCCTAGTCACTCAACCTGCTCAGACACACTCTGTCTGACAGTTACAATATGTTGCTCACTTCTATTTTTCAATGCACAATGCGCACAGTGATCCTACAATGATCAAATGTTGCAAAGTAATTGCGCTTAAATAAATAACTTCAGCTCGAAAGCTTCTGAACTTTGTAAGCGTGTGCTGTTTTGCTTTCTAGTATATTTTTCAATTGATCAGCGTGAGTTGTAGAGTCAAGAGTCTTTTTCTTCTATTTGTTGCATCCTTTTATAGTTGAAGGTAGCAACGGCATTGTTTCCCTTAATGTGCAACTATGACTCTTTTTAAACTCTAAGAAAGCTACAGTCTTCTTCTTCAGGATACTTGCCGTTCTGGTATATGCTTTCGGCGACTGTCAGGTAAGCTCTTCTTTGTCTTCTTACCTATTATGGCAATCTTCAGTCTTTGGTCCATTGTAGCATTAATTGCAGCATTAAATGCTGCAATAAATAACCGTTGATGATTCGGACTGAGAAGCCATCTTATATGTATCCTTGACTGCTCTGATCTGATAAAGGTTGAGATCGATCTGAAGCATCGATCTAGTCAGTCTGGAATCCATCGATCCGGTCTGATATGTAATATTCTTTATCAGTTTGCTCTGTTTTGTCCGATCAATCTGGTATGCCTAATTTCCATCGATCCGGTCTGAAATGCTTTGCCATCTTGCTCTGTTAAGTCCGATCGATCTGGTCAATCTGATTTCTATCGATCCGGTCTGAACTGTTTTGTCATCTTTAAAATCTCATCGATAAGGTCCGGAACTAACATTATCACTATGAGAATTGCATTTGACGATCATATAACTATCCATGTTGCATTCTCATGGTGGGTCTGTCCAGTACATCGTTCTCTAACATGTACCCATATGTTGATTTGATATCTCATCTCAATGAACAATTCATCGATCAACACATACTAGTCTCTACGTATTATCATTATCCCTTTCATGATAATACTTGACTAGGGACATATTTAAGAATAATACAATATTATTCTAAGGACATTAACATATATATTAATTCACATTGCACAGTTAAAAGAATAATATATAATAATGAATTGCCATTTATAAAATCATATTACATTGTATGTCATAAACAATCATCTAATGAAATGTCTTAGGGCATATCCCAACAAATCTCCCACTTGCACTAAGACCACTCAGACATATACCTAATGCCTAGAGATCTAGTATGACGATCATGCTTCTGCTGTGACAGTGGCTTCGTCAATGGGTCAGATACATTATCATCTGTTGGTACTTTGCATATTTTAACATCTCCCCTTTCAACGATTTCTCGAATGAAATGGAAACGCCTAAGTATGTGCTTGGATCTTTGGTGAGATCTTGGTTCCTTAGCCAATGCGATCGCTCCATTGTTGTCACAGTAGAGTTCTATCGGATCTTTAATGCTAGGCACCACTCCAAGTTCAGAAATGAACTTCCTTATCCAAACAGCTTCCTTTGCTGCATCCGAGGCAGCAATATACTCAGCTTCCGTTGTAGAATCGGCTACTGTTTCTTGCTTTGAACTCTTCCAGCTCACAGCACCTCCATTTAGGCAATACACATATCCAGATTGCGATCGAAAATCATCTTTGTGGGTTTGGAAGCTTGCATCAGTGTAACCCATTACATTGAGCTCTTCCTCACCTCCATAAATCAAGAATGTATCCTTAGTCCTTCTCAAGTACTTCAGGATGTTCTTGACAGCAATCCAGTGACCTTCACCTGGATCAACTTGATATCTGCTCGTCATGCTCAAAGCATACGATACATCGGAACGAGTACATATCATGGCATACATGATAGATCCAATAGCTGACGCGTATGGAATCTTACTCATGCGTTGTCTCTCATCTGGTGTTGAAGGACACTGTTCCTTCGAGAGATAAATACCATGCGTCATAGGCACGAATCCTTTCTTGGATTCTTGCATGCTAAACCTTTTAAGCACCTTGTCTATGTATGTACTTTGACTTAGACCAAGAAGCCTTCTTGATCTATCTCTATAGATCTTGATTCCTAATACATAGGTGGCTTCTCCTAAATCTTTCATCGAAAAGCAGTTCCCTAGCCAAATCTTTACAGATTGCAAGGCAGGGATATCATTTCCAATAAGAAGTATGTCATCTACATACAACACTAGGAAAATGATTACGCTCCCACTGACCTTCTTGTAGACACAAGGTTCATCTTCATTTTTGATAAAACCAAACTCTTTGATTGCATCATCAAAACGAAGATTCCAACTCCGAGAAGCTTGCTTCAATCCATAAATGGATCGTTGTAGCTTGCATATCTTTCCAGCATCCTTTGGATCGACAAAACCCTTGGGCTGTGTCATGTACACATCCTCGAGCAGATTTCCATTAAGGAAAGCTGTTTTGACATCCATCTGCCAGATTTCATAATCATGAAATGCAGCTATTGCAAGTAAGATCCTTATGGATTTAACCATGGCCACTGTTGAAAAGGTTTCATCATAGTCAATACCATGAATTTGATTGAATCCTTTTGCAACCAGCCGACCTTTATAGGTTTGTACGTTACCATCCATATCGGTCTTTTTCTTGAAAATCCATTTGTACCCTATGGGTCGTACCCCTTCAGGTGGATCAACCAAAGTCCATACTTGGTTTGCATACATGGATTTCATCTCAGATTTCATGGCCTCTTGCCATTTCTCAGAATCAGTGCCCATTATAGCTTGTTGATAAGATGACGGCTCATCCTCATCAATAAGTAGTAAGTCACCTTGTTGAGTCACAAGAAATCCGTATCTCTATGGCTCCTGGTGTTCTCTTACAGACCTACGCTGGGCTTGTGTCTCTTGAGCAGGTGCTTCTTCCACAACAGCTTGCGGTGCCTGCTCTGTTTCCATCTCAATATCAGGTTCAGTGTTTTCTTGTGGTTGAACTTCACTAAGTTCTATCTTTCTCCCACTGGTTTTTCTAGAAATAAATTCTCTTTCAAGAAATACACCAGTCCGAGCAACAACTACTTTGTTCTCGGTGGGATAATAGAAATAGTATCCTTTTGTTTCCTTAGGATACCCCACAAATAAATACTTATCAGATTTGGGTCCAAGTTTGTTAGTGGCGTGACGTCTAACGAAAGCCTCACAACCCCAAATCTTCATAAACGACATACTAGGACGTTTCCCAGTCCATATCTCATATGGTGTCTTTTCCACTGATTTAGATGGAACACGGTTCAGTAAGAAAAACGCTGTTTCTAGAGCGTGTCCCCAAAACGATATCGGAAGATCTGCATGACTCATCATTGATCTAACCATGTCCAACAAGGTTCGATTTCTCCTCTCGGATACACCATTCCATTGTGGAGTATACGGAGGAGTGAGTTGTGGGACTATCCCACACTCCTTTAGATAGTCATGAAACTCTTGGCTTAGGTATTCACCTCCTCGATCTGATCGAAGGATTTTGATACTTTTGTCAAGTTGGTTTTGTACTTCATTCTTGAAATCTTTGAACTTTTCAAAGGTTTCATGCTCATGCTTCATTAAGTACACATACCCATATCTACTGAGGTCATCAGTAAATGTAACGAAGTATTGAAAACCACCTCTAGCTTGTGTACTTATTGGTCCACATACATCACTATGTATTAGTCCCAATAAAACATTTGCCATTTCAACATGTCCCTTGAAAGGGGCTTTTGTCATCTTGCCCATTAAACAAGATTCGCATGTTTCATATGATTCAAAATCAAATGAATCTAATGCTCCATCCTTATGAAGTTTAGATATGCGGTTCTCGTTTATGTGGCCCAAGCGACAGTGCCAGAGATAAGTCGGATTACAATCATTATTTTTAATCCTTTTAGTATTTATGTTATAGATAGGCATATCAAGATTTAATACATAAAGACCATTCACCATTTGTGCACTAGCATAAAACATATCATTTAAATAAATAGAACAACAGTTGTCCTTTATTATAAATGAAAAACCATACTTGTCTAAACAAGAAATAGAAATTATGTTTTTAGTAATAGATGGTACAAAATAACAGTCTTTTAAAATCAATGATAAACCAGAAGGTAAAGCTAAATGATAATCTCCTATAGCTAATGCAGCAACTCTTGCTCCATTTCCAACTCGGAGATCAACTTCGCCTTTCGCCAATAATCTACTCTTTTTGAGGTCCTGCACATTTACACAAATGTGAGATCCACATCCAGTATCTAATACCCATGATGAAGAAGTAGATAAATTGACTTCTATAACAAAAATACCTGAAGCGGAAGTCACACTTCCTTTCTTTAGATCCTCCAGATATACTTTGCAGTTTCTTTTCCAATGGCCGGTCTCACCGCAATGGAAACAGTTCCCTTCCTTTGCTATCCCTCCCTTTGGTTTCAGTGCATAAGACTTTGGCTTAGATTTAACAAAGACTTTCTTTGCTTTCTTGTTGCCTTTAGCTTTGGTCCTTCCTTTGCCCTTATTCACAATAAGAACATTTGTGGCCTTAGTCTTCTTTGTATTTGCTTCATATGTTCTCAACATACCAAGCAATTGTGGCAGAGTCTTTTCCATGTCAGTCATATTGTAATTTACTACAAATTGACTGAAGCTCTCAGACAACGATTGCAAGATCACATCGGTGGCCAACTCTTGGTCCAATGGAAAACCCAGCTTGTCTAGATTCTCTATGTACCCAATCATCTTGAGCACATGAGTTCCAACTAGGCTTCCTTCTACCATCCTGCACTGGAATAACGCTTTAGAGACGTCATACCTCTCTTGTCTAGCTTGCTGTTGGTACAATTGCTTTAAGTGTTCGATCATATCGAACGCCTCCATTTCCTCATGTTGCTTCTGAAGCTCAGAGTTCATGGTGGCAAGCATAAGGCACCCAACATCAAGTGCGTCACTTTGATGCTTCTTGTAAGCATCTTTTTCAGCTCTTGTAGCCGTTAGGGGAGGTTCCTCAGCGGGTAAGGGTTCCTCTAGGACATATTGTTTCTTTTCTTGTTTGAGGACTATCCTCAAGTTCCTATGCCAGTCTAGGAAATTCGTCCCATTTAATTTGTCCTTCTCAAGGACCGATCGCAGTGATAAAGTGCTAGTAACGTTGTTAGTTGCCATGGATATCTACAATATAAATATGCAAAATAAGTTTATGATTTAATCATTTAACATGGTCTTATATTAAATGATACTCCCACTATTTTGTTTAAAAAATATCAACCCTCAAAACCTTTAGTGGGCCAAGATCCATATTTCGCCTAATCTTGAGTTAGCTTTGGCTAATCGCCCAAGACTCGGTTATTTAGGTAGACAACACTTTGTCAATTACATCACATGTAATTCTTGGATAGTTGGACGAACAACACTTTGTTCAATTCATCAAATGAATTATAATCCAACCCATGCCTCTAAGTTCCCAATCCTATTGAGATAACCTATTTAAGTCGTACCCAATTTAAAGTATAACGGATATCACTTTTATCCTTTTGCGCCTTACTAAGATTGCCACGGTGCTTTGCTTTGGCAAACCCACACATGTACAATCGAAGTTATTGACGAGTACTTTTAATTTTGGAAGGCATCTAAAACTTAATATTTTAGAGGGATTTATTGATCTCATGATTAGTTTGATAATTTAAAATATGTCCACTACATATAGTTGTATACATATCTACATATATGTGTAATACTATTATCAAACTAAAACATAAGATAAATCATGCATCAACATACATAATTAAACGTGACATGGTTATAGCCCCTACTAACGATTCTCTCAAGCCAATGAGAAAATCCTAAGAGTCAACCTAAGGTAACTTCACAAGCACCTTCCTTTGGCTCCAATTTGTGAATGGCCTCCTCATCCCGGCACGATGCTCCATCTTCATTGATCACCATCAATAAAATAAACTACACTATTTACAAGATATAGAATTCCTCGATTCACATTCGAGGGGAATATAGGGGAGGGATTACATTGAGAATCAAATAGAGAAGGCACGACACGCAGGTCGTATTATATATTACAAACATCCACAAATCCTATCTAATAGGTCAAAGGGCTATAACCACGCACCATGCTCAAACAACACATAAGGCATGCATTAACATTTAATTAATTAAATTCTAAACATTTTAAATTTAATTCTAATTAAAACTGTAAAATAGAATTTTTGAAAAATATCGTACGCTCGGGACATCACATGCCACGAACTAAGACGACTAAACCAAGAACCATCATGGTTCGTTTATGGGCCTAGGGTTCGAAACCCTAGCCCATGGCCGAACCATCAAGCGGCGGCGGCAGAGCCCATGCACGGCTGCTAGGGTTCGAAACCCTGGGCGTCATGAGCTAGCCGTCACGAGCCAATGGGTTCAAAACCCTAATTTATGCGGCGGCTCGGCCCACGCTCGAGCCAGGGTCCGAACCCTAGCCCTTATGCGGCGGCTGCTCGGCCATGCACGAGCCAATGGGTTCGAAACCCTAGCAACATGCGGCGGCCGTGAGCCATGATGACTAGGGTTCGAAACCCTAGCCCTTTGGTGGCGTCGGCCGTGAGCCATGGTGACTAGGGTTCGAAACCGTAGCCCTTAGGTGGCTGCGGCAGTGAGCCATGCATGAGCTAACACCTCGATTTTACGCTTTCGTGTATCGTATACAATTATTCGCCAATTATATCAAATATAATTATACGATGATTTTCACAAACTCAATTTAATCATATCATATATGATTATATACAATTTTAAATAGCATGCAATATAAGCTCTAATATGATTAACACAATATAATCACATAAATCCGATATGAGCCTTGTACACGACTCTGATACCACTGTAAGTAATCCAAGAGCATACAACGCAGCGGAATAAATTTTTTATGGATTACTAACCAGCAGATCTATACATAGGATTTCATATCGGATGAAGGAATAACAAGTGTCTTACCCTTGTAGCGTGTTTGAGCCGATTCCACGGAGCTGCACCACGTCCAACGCCTCCTCCGAGTCACTAGCAAAACTTGTCTAGTTTTGCCTCCACGGTATCCACACGATCAAATCGGGTGAAGGGATAGTTTAAGAACAAGTTGCTAGACGAGTTCTTAAACCGGAACCAACAACCACACTTGATTCACAATCAAAAGATGGCACAAAATCACCCTACCCTCTTCGGTTACGAAGAAGCCGAGAGAGAAGAGTGAGGCGGCCGTGTGTGGTTTAGGGTGGAATGATTAAAGTGTTATGAAGTGTTAATCTCATTAAACCCCTTGTTAACAAATTATATATGATTAATTAAAGGCTTTCATAAAGCCTCATGGGCTTAAGCCCATGATTTAATTTAATCATTATGATAATCAATTAAGACTCCTCTTAATTATTTAATTCATCTCATGAATTTAATTTCCCTTCTCGATTTAATCTTTTGTGCGACCCGATAGGATCTTGTAATGTTGGCAGTGACATAAAATCTCATTTTACGTTACAAGCAAGGAGCGGTGTCTAGCAACACATCGAGGCTACCCAAATTACAAGAATGTCAATGACTCGACATAACCTTTTGAACTTGTGATAATATTAACCATGTAACTTAATCCCTTTGTCCTTTGTGTTTAGATTGAACACGAGTCATGGAATTGTCATACTCGTATATCCAATCTTTATTTCTTGATCCCCAAGTAGAACTAGAATAAACGAATAAGCTCGATATCTCATATCGACTCATTCGAGCATGGCCATGCATTTTAGTTCTCACTTGATCAAGGGCCAAACACATCTCCTGTTATATAGGAGGGACAAATCCTATCTCGATCAGTCAACATCCCTCTACATAATTCGTAGTGTATCCAATAGTCGCCTTTATAGATTACCCTGTTACGGGTAACGTTTGACGATATCAAGATACATAACTCCTTATGTTGGGATCTCTGATGATCACAAGTCGTAAGGATTACATACATTATTATCACTATGAGAATTGCATTTGACGATCATATAACTATCCATGTTGCATTCTCATGGTGGGTCTGTCCAGTACATCGTTCTCTAACATGTACCCATATGTTGATTTGATATCTCATCTCAATGAACAATTCATCGATCAACACATACTAGTCTCTACGTATTATCATTATCCCTTTCATGATAATACTTGACTAGGGACATCTTTAAGAATAATACAATATTATTCTAAGGACATTAACATATATATTAATTCACATTGCACAGTTAAAAGAATAATATATAATAATGAATTGCCATTTATAAAATCATATTACATTGTATGTCATAAACAATCATCTAATGAAATGTCTTACGGCATATCCCAACAAAATCAACACATATGTACATGTTAGAGAACAATGTACTGGACAGACCCACCATGAGAATGCTACATGGATTGTTATATGAGTGTCATAAGCAATTCTCATAGTGATAATAATGTATGTAATCCTTACGACTTGAGATCATCAGAGATCCCAACATAAGGAGTTATGTATCTTGATATTGTCAAACGTTACCTGTAACAGGGTAAACTTTAAAGGCAACTATTGGATACACTACGAATTATGTAGAGGGATGTTGATTGATCAAGATAGGATTTGTCCCTCCTATATAACAGGAGAAGTGTTTGGGCCCTTGATCAAGTAAGACTAAAATGCATGGACGTGCTCGAATGAGTCGATATGTGATATCGAGCTTATTCGTTTATTCTAGTTCTACTTGGGGATCAAGAAATAAAAGATTGAACTATACGAGTATGACTATTCCATGACTCGTGTTTAATCTAAACACATAGGACAAAGGATTAAGTTACATGGTTAATATTATCACAGGCCATAGGTTATGTCGAGTCAATGGCATTCTTGTAACTTGGGTAGCCTTGATGTGTTGCTAGATACCGCTCATTGCTTGTGACATAAAATTAGATTTATGTCACTGCCAACGTTGCAAGATCCTAACGGGTCGCACAAAAGATTAAATCGATAAAGGGTAGATAAAATTCATTGGATGAATTAATTTGATTAAGAAGAGTCTTAATCATAAAATATTATATATACATATATATAATCTATCGGGCCAAATATATATATATATAATGATATATATATAATAGGCTATAGATATAATTAAGAAAGTGGTTTTGGGCTTTTCGAAAGCCTAAGGTTTAACTAGCCACCACCTTCCTGTATATATATATATATATATACTTGGTCATTAGGTTAAGGTTAAAGAGGTTAATTGTGAATTAACTAGCACCCTAAACCTAGCAGACAAAAAGTGTAGACACGACCGCCGTCATCTTTTGAGTGGTTCGTCACTTTCTGGTTGAAGGTCAAGTCTAGCAACTTGTTCTTCAACATCCCTTCATCGATATAATCGTGTGGATACCGTATAGGCATAACTTGAAAAGTTTTGCTACTGACTCGAGGCCGCGTTGGACGTGCTACTTCGTGGGATTCGGCTCAAACACGCTACAAGGGTATGATTCTCTTTACACCCCGATATGATTAACTCCGTATAGGTCCTCGGTTTGGAATCCATATTTTATTTCCGCTGCGTATTTGCATGTTGGATTCCTTACAATGGTATCAGAGCCGTGTACGAAGCTCATATCGGGGTTATATGATAAATTGTTTTATCAGATTTTAAGTTATTGTTACATGCTAATCGAAATTGTAATAACATATTAGATATGTTATAATCAACATATGAGATATGTGTGTGGAAAGAATCGTAAAATATATGTGATATATTAATTATGTATAAGATACATATGTGTGCGCGCGACTGGCTCTAGCAAGGCGGGCGAACGTAGCTCGATAGTCGGGCGAATGTAGCAAGCAAGGCAGGCGACCGTAGCTCTAAAGTCGGGCGGACAAAAATCGCAAGGAGGGCGAACGCGCCAACGCATAGGCGGGCGACCGCCCATGGTTGGGCGGGCGACCGCCCAAGGCCAGGAGAGCGACCGCCCAAGGCCGGGGGGGGACCGCCTATGTCCAGGCGGGGGACCTCCCAGACATGCTGGGCGAGCAACCGACCTTTGCTGGGCGGTGTCTGACCCAAGCGTGCAATATATTTTTTTTTCCTTTTCGAAATTTTATTACAGTTTATGGACATAGAATTAAAATTTAAAATGTTTAGAATTTAATTCATTAATTGTTATGATGTCCTAGTATGTTTTATATATTATTTGAGCATGGTGCATGGTTATAGCCTTAGAACCTATTAGATAGGATTTTGTGAATGTTTGTAATTCAATACGGCCTGCGAGTCGTGTCTTCTCTATTTTTCTGAATGTATTCCCTCCCCTATGCTCCCCCTCGAATGTAACTTGAGGAATTCTCTATATCATGTAATTGTTATATAGTATAGTTTATTTTGTTGATGGAGATCAATGAAGATGGACCAAGGTGCTGGGATGAGGAGGTCATCACAAAAGGACCAAAGAGGTGCTTGGAGAAGTTACCCTTAGGTTGACCTTTTAGATTTTCTCATTGGCTTGAGAAATCTTTAGTTGGGGCTATAACCATGTCACGTTTACTTTATGTTGATGTATGAGATGCATGTTTACTGTTTTATTTAATATTGACGCTTGATATATATATATGTAGATATGTATATATTCATATATGTACCAGACATTTTTTCAATAAAATCAAGAGATCAATAAATCCCTATTATAATATTAAGTTTCAAGATGCCTTCCAATTAAAAATACTCGTCAAGACTTCGATTGAACATGTGTGGGTTTGCCAAAGCAAAGCACCGTGACAATCTTAGTAAGGCGCGAAAGGATAAAAGTGATATCCATGTTATTTTAAAATTGGGTTCGACTTAATAGCGTTATCTCAATAGGATTGGGAACCTAGAGGCATGGGGTTGGAAAATAGTTCATTAGATGAATTTGAACAAAGTGTTGTTCGTCCAACCATCCAAGAATTGCATGTGATTGTAATTGACAAAGAGTTGTCTACCTAAATAACCAAGTCTTGGGCGATTAGCCAAAGCTAACTCAAGATTAAGTGAAATATGGATCTTGGCCCACTAAAGTTTTCTAGGGTTGATAATTTTAAACAAAATAGTGGGAGTGTCATTTAATATAAGACCATATTAAATGATTAAAATCATAAACTTATTTTGCATTTTTATATTGTAGATATCCATGGCAACCAACAACGTTACAAGCACACTATCATTGCGATCGGTCCTTGAGAAGGACAAACTTAATGGGACTAATTTCCTAGACTGGTATAGGAATTTGAGGATTGTCCTCAAACAAGAGAAAAAGCAATATGTCCTAGAGGAACCCTTACCTGCTGAGGAACCTCCCTTGACGGCTGCTAAAGCCGATAGAGATGCTTACAAGAAGCATCAAAAAGACGCACTTGATGTTGGGTGCCTTAGGCTTGCCACCATGAACTCTGGGCTTTAGAAGCAACATGAGGAAATTGAGGCGTTCGATATGATCGAGCACCTAAAGCAACTGTACCAACAACAAGCAAGACAAGAGAGGTATGACGTCTCTAAAGCTTTATTCCGGTGTAGAATGGTAGAAGGAAGCCTAGTTGGAACTCATGTACTCAAGATGATTGGGTACATTGAGAATCTGGAGAAGCTGGGTTTTCCATTGGACCAAGAGTTGGCCACTGACGTGATCTTGCAATCGTTGCCTGAAAGCTTCAGTCAATTTGTCTTGAATTACAATATGATTGAAATTGAAAAGACTCTACCGCAGTTGCTTGGCATGCTGAGAACTTTTGAAGCTAACAGCAAGAAGTCTAAGTCTACAAATGTTCTTATTGTGAATAAGAGCAAAGGAAAGACTAAAGCTAAAGGCTACAAGAAGAACAAGAAAGTCCTTGTTAAGTCTAAGCCACATGCTTCTGCACTAAAGCCAAAGGGAGGAGTGGCAAAAGAGGGGAACTGTTTCAATTGCGGTGAGACCGGACATTGGAAAAGAAATTGCAAAGTTTATCTGGAGGATCTTGAGAAGACGAAGGGAAGTGTGACTTCCACTTCAAGTATTTTTGTTATAGAAGTCAATTTATCTACTTCTTCATCATGGGTATTAGATACTGGATGTGGATCTCACATTTGTGTTAATGTGCAGGATCTTAAAAGGAGTAGGACATTGGCAAAAGGCGAAGTAGATCTCCGAGTAGGAAATGGAGCAAGAGTTGCTGCATTAGCTATAGGAGATTATTCATTATCTTTGCCTTCCGGTTTATCTTTAGATTTAAAAGACTGTTATTTTGTGCCTTCAATTACTAGAAACATTATCTCTATTTCTTGTTTAGATAAGTTTGGATTTTCATTTATTATAAAGGACAATTGTTGCTCCATTTATTTAAATGATATGTTTTATGCTAGTGCACAAATGATTAATGGTCTTTATGTATTAAATCTTGATATGCCTGTCTATAACATAAATACTAAAAGGATTAAGAATAATGATTCTAATCCAACTTATCTCTGGCATTGTCGCTTGGGTCATATAAACGAGAATCGCATATCAAAACTTCATAGGATGGAGTATTGGATTCATTTGATTTTGAATCATATAGAACATGTGAATCTTATTTAATGGGCAAGATGACTAAAGCTCCTTTCAAGGGACATGTTGAAAGGACAAATGATTTATTGAGTCTCATACATAGTGATGTATGTGGGCCAATAAGCACACATGCTAGAGGTGGTTTTTCAATACTTCGTTACATTTACTGATGACTTCAGTAGATATGGGTATGTGTACCTAATGAAACATAAACATGAAACCTGTTACTTCCGAACTTTATCAATGAGATTTTAAAGATGACAAAACATATCATACCAGATCGAGAGAAATCAGACTGACCAGATCGATCGCCCAAAACAGATCAAGCTGATAAGATGACAAAGCATATCAGACCGGATCGAGGTAATCAGACTGACCAGATCGATAGCTCAAAACAGAACAAGCTGATAAGGCATATCACATATCAGACCGGATCGATAGATATCAGACTGACTAGATCGAAGCTTCAGATCGATCTCAACCTATATCAGATCAGAGCAGTCAAGGATGTATAAAGATTGGTTCTTCAGTCCGAATCATTAACGGCTATTTATTGTAGCATTTAATGTTGTAATTAATGCTGCAAAGGACCAAAGACTGAAGATTACCATAAAAGGTAAGAAGACAAAGAAGAGCTTACCTGACAGTCGCCGAAAGCATGAACCAGAACGGCAAGTATCCTGAAGAAGAAGACTGCAGCTTACTCAGAGATTAAGCAGAGTCAAGAGTTGCACATTAAGGGAAATAATGTCGTTGGTACATGCAACTATAAAAGGGTGCAACAACAATACAAAAAAAAAGACGACAAAAGACTCAACAATACAGATAAACAAGACTCTCGCTGATCAATCAAAAACAGCACAAGCTTTTAAGCTCAGAAGCTCTTGAACTGAAATTATTCTTAAGCACGATTACATTGTAATATTTGATCATTTAGGATCACTGTGCGCATCTTGTGTATTCTGTATTGAAAAATAGAAGTGAGAAACAAATTGTAACTGTCAGACAGAGAGTGTCTGAACAGATCGAGTGACTAGGAGTTTCAGTCTGGTAGTGGGGTAAATCCAGCCTGAATCGGGTTTGTACAACAGGATTGTATAAATCAAAGTCTTCTAGTAGAAACCTTCCTTAATTGGAAGAATGGGAGACGTAGAAGGATTACACCACCTTCGAACTTCCAGAAACATATTCTGTGTTCTTATCTTTCTGCACTCGTTCTTTCATTCAAGCCATCGAGCCGTTCTTACAAATATATAAACAGACCGTTCCGCACTTATACATTCAGTGGTCTGTTCAATAAAAGAGTTGATTAAGAAACAGATTTCTTTCACTAATCCGAAAGAAATCACAAGGGATTAAATTTTAGAAGGAGTGTTCATTCACCCCCCCCCCCCCTCTAAACACTCCGGACCGATCCTAACAAGTGGTATCAGAGCCAGGTTATCTTAATCAGCACAAAGACACTTGAGCTGATGGCATCATTCAACAAAATTCCTATGTTCTCAAAAGAAGACTATGATGATTGGAGAATCAGAATGCAAGCTCATCTGGCAGCTCAGGACCAATGAAGATTCTGAAAGTCAATACAGCAGTCGCCATTACTGATGGAGAACCACAAATGGTAGAGAAGGACAGATCCCTCTGGACGAATGAGGAAAGAAAGAAAACAAATCTCGACAACGTTGCCAAAGACATCTTGTTCAAGACATTGGACAAGAACATGTTCAGCAAAATCAAAATGTGCTCTACTGCCAAAGAAATTTGGGAGAAGATAGCACAGCTATGTGAAGGCAACGACCAGACCAAAGAAAACAAGCTGATTGTTGCTCTTCAAAGATTTGAGAGCATAAAGATGAAGAGTGGAGAAACTCTAAATGAGTTTGATGAAAGAGTCACTGGCATCATTAATGAACTGAATGGTCTGGGCAAGGAATACTCAAACAGAGAGATCGCTCTGAAAGTTATGAGAGCCCTGCCAAAAGAATGGGATGTTAAGACCATTGCAATGAGGGAATCCAAAGATCTGAACAAGGTTGAACTTCATGATCTGTTCGCAGATCTTAAAGCATATGAGTTCGAACTGATAAGCAGAGGTGAAGCAGAGCCATTCATCTCTCAACCAAACAAAGCACTGGCAGCTATTCCAGACCAGATCGCCTCCACATCAGATCGATCTATCGAACAGATAATTAATGATGCTATGTCACTATTTATCAAGAAATTTGGTAAATTTATGTCTAAAAATAAGAGGAACTTTAAACCCTCTCATTATAAATCAAGAAAGGACGATGATGTTAATGATCAGGATTGCTACAATTGTGGTAAGACCGGACATTTCATTGCAGATTGCACCAGACCGAAGAAAGAAGAACGGAAGGAGAAGCATCGCGATGACAGGAAAAAGAAGCATTACAAAGACCGCAAAAATCATGGAAAGTCCCAAAAGGTCCTAGTAGCTGAAGAAGGAAACAGCAAGTTGGCTCAGACTGACTCCGATTCAGAAAGCTCCGAATATTCTTCCAGCGAAAGCGAAGAAGATATTCAATGTCTAATGGCAGATGAAGAGTTGAGTCAGACAGACGAGGTATTTGATTTTGACTCAAATGAATTTACACGTGAAGAGGTCATGTCCGCACTGCAAGACATGGCTAATGATTATAGGATCTTAGCTGAATCATTTGAGAAAAATAAAGCTAAAGTCAATGATCAAATGGATGAGCACAACAAACCAAGCTGCTCTGAGCAGTGTGAGTGCAACAATCTCCAGATCGAGCTGAATAAGCTGAAAATCTCCTATGATCAGCTCCATGAAGAAAATACGAGAATTGGCACACAAAATGCTAAGCTTTCTCATATATTCAAAACATGGACAAAATCCAGAACATCCTTGGAAGAATTACAAGAGGTACAAAGAAACGTTGGTGATTTCACCGGCATTGGCTTTGACACCAAAGAATCCACCAAAGATGATTCTGAACTGTTGCTGGTAAAGAACAAAATCAAACAAATGACATTTGTTAAATCCAGCACAGTATATGAGACTGAAGCACCTACGATTCAAACAGGAGTCTCGTTCGTGAACCAAGGGTTGAGAAAAGGAATTGGATATGTCAACCAAGCCAAAGAAAAGGCACCAGCAAGCTTTGCGTCTTTCAGACCAATAACAAGTTTAGGGGGAATGAGGTATACTCTTGTTGTTATTGATGATTACTCACGCTTTACATGGACTATATTTTTGAGCAGTAAAGATCAGACCGGTCCGAAGTTGATCAAGCTGCTGAAACGCACTCAGAATGAGAAATCATCCAGCATAGACAGGATTCGAAGTGACAAAGGCACTGAGTTTTCAAATCAGAATCTTGAATCCTTTCTAGAAGATCATGGAATTAAGCATGAGTTTTCAGCCGCTCGAACTCCTCAACAGAATGGAGTTGCAGAACGAAGAAACAGAACGCTCAAAGAAGCAGCAAGAACAATGCTTGCTGATTCTGGAATTTCACAAAAGTTCTGGGCAGAAGCTGTGAATACTGCATGCTACACTCAAAATCGGTCTATGATTAACAAGAAGCTGAATCTCACTCCATATGAAATATGGACTGGTAACAGACCGTCTATTTCTCACCTTCATGTATTTGGCTGTAAATGCTTCGTTCACAACAATGGTAAGAATCATCTTACAACATTTGAAGCTAAGTCAGATAATGAAATATTCTTAGGATATTCATCAACTAGCAAAGCTTATCGAGTTTTTAATAATCGAACCTTAACTGTAGAAGAATCAGTTCATGTAGTTTTTGATGAATCTTTGTGTGTTGAGGGTAACAAAGAATCAATTCAAAATCAGATGGAAAACATCCATCTCGAAGCTAACAGTGATGATGAGACTGTAGCTAACAGGTCAATAGACAATCCACCAGAACCTGAAGTACCAGCCAGATCGGATCAAGCCAATGAAGCTTCTTCAGATCGAGCCGATCCGGATGATCCAAACTCTCATATCAAAGCAGATGCTGATCATACCACTACTACTACTCATCCGGATGGACCAGACAATTCAGAGTCAAGCTATCGATGGACTAAGAGGCATCCACCTAATCTAGTGATTGGAAGTCCCTCTGCACCGATTAGAACCAGAGGACAGATGATGGATGAGTTCACTCATGCTGCCTTCATCTCAACTCTGGAACCTAAGAAGATCGATGAAGCTCTGACTAATGTCAACTGGATTAAGGCCATGCAAGAAGAGCTTAATCAATTCGAACAAAATCAAGTTTGGAGTCTAACCCCCAGACCAAGTGATCTGCCTGTTATTTGAACCAGATGGGTTTTCAGAAACAAGCTGGACGCAGATGGAACTGTGGTTAGAAACAAGGCTAGACTGGTGTCACAAGGATTCCGACAAGAAGAAGGAATTGACTTCGATAAATCTTTTGCACCAGTCGCCAGACTTGAAGCAATCAGAATCTTTCTTGCATATGCTGCCTTTACAGACTTCAAGGTATATCAGATGGATGTCAAGAGCGCCTTTCTTAATGGTAAGCTTCAGGAGGAAGTTTACATTGAGCAACCTCCTGGATTTCAGAACCACTCATTCCCTAATCATGTATACCTACTGAATAAAGCAGTATATGGTCTGAAACAAGCACCAAGAGCCTGGTATGACACTCTATCTCAATTTCTGCTGAACCATGATTTTCAGATTGGCTTAATAGATAAAACTCTCTTTAAATTTATTAAGGGGGAACATACCTTGTTAGTTCGGATTTATGTTGATGATATAATCTTTGGGTCAACTAACCCCAAATTATGCGAGAAATTTTCCAAGTTAATGCAGTGACAGTTTGAGATGAGCATGATAGGAGAACTCTCATTCTTCTTGGGTCTCCAAGTCAAACAGCTCAGCAATGGTATTTTCATCAAACAAACCAAGTATACCAAAGAGCTGCTTAAGAGATTCGGAATGGAAACATGCTCAACTGCATCCACTCCAATGAGTCATACAATCAAGTTAGACAAAGACGAAGGGGGGAACGGCAGTCGAAGTGACTATGTATAGAGGACTAATCGGATCGCTCCTATATCTTACAGCGAGCCGGCCTGATATTATGTTCTCAGTCTGTATGTGCGCCAGATTTCAGTCAGAACCAAAGCAATCACATTTTATTGCTGCTAAGCGTATTCTGAAATACTTGAAAGGATCTCAGAACGTTGGTCTTTGGTACTCCAAAGATTCTAACTTCAGCTTGATTGGATATTCAGACGCAGACTACGCTGGCTGTAAGATTGATCGTAAAAGCACCAGTGGAACATGTCAATTTCTAGGTGAAAGATTGATCTCTTGGTTCAGTAAGAAGCAAACATCAATTGCCACATCTACAGTTGAAGCAGAATATCTTGCCGATGGAAGCTGTTGCGCTCAAATGCTCTGGATTCAACACCAGCTCAAAGACTATGGCATCCAAGCTGTTGACTCTCCGATATTTTGCGACAACACAAGTGCAATCGCTATCACATATAATCCCGTTCTGCACTCTCGAACAAAGCATATTGATATAAGACATCATTTTATTCGAGATCATGTTGGCAAAAAGGAGATTCGGATCGAGCACATCTCAACAGAGCAGCAAGCAGCAGACATCTTCACCAAGCCACTCCCTGAGGCTAAGTTTAATTATTTCCGTCAAATTCTTGGTTTAATTGACTTATCTTGATAGTTTAGATGTTTTCTTCTTTTCGTGTTTAAAGATTTTTGTTGGCACGGATCGATAATACAATGTTCAGAAAGACACAGACCGGTCCGAACTTTCAGACCGATCTATGTCAATCTGATGTTATCATATGATCTGTCTGGACAATAAATCCTTTATTTTGTATTTATTTAAAACAAAAACAGCCCGGACTGATTGCAAATTTTAACCGACTTATCTTTCTTTTATCCTGGCCGTTTATTTTGAATTTTTTAATTATCAGTCTTCGAGATAAAGACACGTGTCTTCTCTCTCTTATTTAGCGGGCTGAACATTTCATTTTCATTCACTTTTTACCATTTACCGCTGTCTGTTTTCTAACTCTCTCATAACCTCTCAAAACTCTTCGTATATTCTTCCTTCTTACTCCAATGGCTACCATAACTCACAACTCTCTCTCCGTTGAGTTCAATGATATTTACAGGGCTGAAGATGCAGAGATGGTCTCCATTTTCCGAGCTTTGGAATCGTCTGGATTACGGAATTTTCTGGAGTGTGGCACGGTGGTTTACGAATCAGAAATTCGTGAAATGTTTGCCAATGCTGTATCCCAGAAGACATCTATCTCCACCTCTGTAAAGGGCAAAACATTTGAAATCTCGCCGATGACGCTGGCCAAGACCTTTGGTCTTCCCAACTCCGGACTGACTGAGTTCGGGCAGATTCCTCAGGCTTCTCTCACCGCTCTTCAGGGGAAGATTTCTATATTTGGCCACCGCCTGCAGCCCTCATTCAAAAAGAAGGAAATGCTCTTTCATTTCCAGGTGCTGTGCGAAATTGTGGGCAAGCTATTATTGGGCAAAGCTGGGAGTTTTGACACCGTCACCGCCGAGAAGTTCAGGGCCATGGCTGCTATTATTTCCGGACAGAAGATGAACTGGTCCGTGATTCTATTTGGAGTTCTGATGGAAACAGTGATCACCTCCAAACAGGCCGTCTGCTTTGCTGTTCCTCTCAGCAAGCTACTGGAAACTTTGGACATTGAGCTGGGGAAGCAGTCTGCTCTGAGTCCCTTCAAAATTCTCAACTCCAAAGGGCTAGCACTACTGAAGTCCAAGAGTGCTCCACCTACTCCTACCGATCTGGTGGCAGTCAAGATTGAGAAGGGAGAAGAACAGGCTGTTGCTCGCCACCCTCGGGTCAAGCGAAAGTTAACCATCCAGACTGACTCTGAAGAAACTCAGTCTGCTCCCTCGCCACCAGCCAGGCCCCTTCCCAAGAAGCCAAGAACCCAGATTACCAAGCCAATCAAAACCCTACCTCTCAAAGTCTTACCCATATTGCCTCCAACAAAAGCCACCCCTGCACCCCAACATACAACCCAAATTTCAACCACTTCAACCACTGCACCCAAAGTAACCATCCGAGTCCCATCTGCCATTCCCGTGGTCAAAGGGATTGTTATCACTGAGTTGGGAGACTATACCCAATCAGGGATCAATTCCCCTTCATCCACCGGCAAGGGCAAAACCATTCTCTCCGAACCACTCTACTCTAAGCCCAAATCTGCAGCGCAGACAGCAATTGACATTGCTATGGAGGACGTTGACGAGCAAGTAAAGGAGCTCATTGTGGTTTTTGATGAGTACGTTGAGTACAGAACGATCAACCACATTGAGAGGTTCTTCGGCAAACTCAGACGCCTTCAGAAAATGGAAGAAGAAGTTCTGAAGGGGACAGAGACCGATGATGTTCGGATTGCTGTGCAGCGCAAAGAGCTATTTAAGGCCAATCAAAGATTCAGACTGGCGTCTCTGCTCTTAGCTGCTAAGAAAGCGAATTTCGATCCGAATGTTCCAACTGTCAGAGATGATGGGGCTGTTATTGCTCAATTAGAGATGGATATTCATGCTCTCCATTTAGATGTCCGCTTTCAACGACAGAAAATCAGCATATCCACTCCCGTAACCAGCCCGGATCATCCCTCTGCAAGCAAGACTCTGGCAGAACCTTTCATTGAGGTTATTCCCTCTGGAGCAGCAGACCAGACTGCAGATCGCGCAGCAGATCAGACTGCAGAACTAGTAGCAGATCAGACAGCAGATCAGACTGCAGAACTAGTAGCCGATCAGACAGCGGAGCAGCCATTGTCTAATGCTCCGTCTGCTACAGAAGATGAACCATTGAATGTCTTGTTGGACGACTCTCCTACAACATCTATTCCTTTGGGATCATCAGTCTCCCACGTTCAAATCAGTCCAACCGCAGACCTTGCAACAGTTGGCGCACCAGAGTTCGTCGATCCGGATCTAGTGGTGTCCACAGTTGTTGCAGCTCTACAAATTGAGGAGCCCTCCAGACCCAGTACTCCTCCAGTCCAATCAGATGAAGATATAGCTTTCCTACAAGCATTTTCTTCGGATCTGGTCACCTTGATCCGATCCGAAAGTCACCAAGCTGCTGTATCTTCAATTATGCCGATTGCTGAAGAAGATGATCATGCATTGTCATCATCAGATCACTCTCCAAGCCGACTATCTGATGCACCTCCATTCCTGGCAAGGACCCTTCAGCACCTATCTGACAACTGCCTGTCACTCTCTCAACGTGTTATAGAAGTTCATCAAGGTCAGAGGCTTACAGCTTTGGACTTTGATTCATTCAAAGAGAAGATGACAGCCAGTATCGGCAGCCTTCAGCGAGGACTGAACGATTTGTTCTCTCAGCAAGCCACTTATAAGAACAGCCTGAGAAAAGAGCAGATCGAGCTGGCCACTGAAGTCAGAGCATCCGTCGCCAACTCCCTTCGCGCTCAAGATACTCGTCTTGACGCTATCAGTGCTCAGCTAGCACAAGTTGTAGATTTTCTCCAAGAGATTGCTGCTGACAAAAAGGGGGAAAAGAAAAAAGACTTCAAGCCACATCAGTCTCAGTCTTCAAGAAAATAGTTTTCTTAAATATTCAGACTGTCTGTATGCAAGATTGTTGGTGATCAATAAAGAAATCCTTCTTTGTTAAGTCCTTGTTCATTTATTTTGAACTAAAGTAAAAGGCTTAATAATAAAATGCTTAATCGATCCAACTTAATAAGGTTCATTTATTTTGAACAAAAAGACGTAATCGATCCGAAAGTATACGCTTCAAAGTTCTTATCAGACTGGTTAAAAAGACTTAGAAGCTAGGTTTTGTCATCATCAAAAAGGGGGAATTTGTTAGTTCCGAACTTTATCAATGAGATTTTAAAGATGACAAAACATATCAGACCAGATCGAGAGAAATCAGACTGACCAGATCGATCGCCCAAAACATATCAAGCTGATAAGATGACAAAGCATATCAGACCGGATCGAGGGTAATCAGACTGACCAGATCGATAGCTCAAAACAGAACAACCTGATAAGGCATATCACATATCAGACCGGATCGATAGATATCACACTGACTAGATCGAAGCTTCAGATCGATCTCAACCTATATCAGATCAGAGCAGCAAGGATGTATAAAGATTGGTTCTTCAGTCCGAATCATTAACGACTATTTATTGTAGCATTTAATGTTGTAATTAATGCTACAAAGGACCAAAGACGGAAGATTACCATAAAAGGTAAGAAGACAAAGAAGAGCTTACCTGACAGTCGCCGAAAGCATGAACCAGAACGGCAAGTATCCTGAAGAAGAAGACTGCAGCTTACTCAGAGATTAAGCAGAGTCAAGAGTTGCACATTAAGGGAAATAATGTCATTGGTACATGCAACTATAAAAGGGTGCAACAACAATACAAAAAAAAAGACGACAAAAGACTCAACAATACAGATAAACAAGACTCTCACTGATCAATCAAAAACAGCACAAGCTTTTAAGCTCGGAAGCTCTCGAGCTGAAATTATTCTTAAGCACGATTACATTGTAATATTTGATCATTTAGGATCACTGTGTGCATCTTGTGTATTCTGTATTGAAAAATAGAAGTGAGAAACAAATTGTAACTGTCAGACAGAGAGTGTCTGAACAGATCGAGTGACTAGGAGTTTCAGTCTGGTAGTGGGGTAAATCCAGCCTGAATCGGGTTTGTACAACAGGATTGTATAAATCAAAGTCTTCTAGTAGAAACCTTCCTTAATTGGAAGAAGGGGATACGTAGAAGGATTACACCACCTTCGAACTTCCAGAAACATATTCTGTGTTCTTATCTTTATGCACTCGTTCTTTCATTCAAGCCATCGAGCCGTTCTTACAAATATATAAACAGACTGTTTCGCACTTATACATTCAGTGGTCTGTTCAATAAAAGAGTTGATTAAGAAACAGATTTCTTTCACTAATCCGAAAGAAATCACAAGGGATTAAATTTTAGAAGGAGTGTTCATTCACCCCCCCCCCCCCCCCCTCTCTAAACACTCCGGACCGATCCTAACAAAACCTTTGTAAAGTTCAAGGATTTCAAGAATGAAGTACAAAATCAACTTGGTAAAAGTATCAAAATCCTCCGATCAGATCGAGGAGGTGAATACCTAAGCCAAGAGTTTCGTGACTATCTAAAGGAGTGTGGGATAGTCCCACAACTCACTCCTCCGTATACTCCACAATGGAATGGTGTATCCGAAAGGAGGAATCGAACCTTGTTGGACATGGTTCGATCAATGATGAGTCATGCATATCTTCCGATATCCTTTTGGGGACATGCTTTAGAACAGCAATATTCATACTGAACCGTGTTCTATCTAAATCAGTGGAAAAGACACCATATGAGATATGGACTGGGAAACGTCCTAGTATGTCTTTTATGAAGATTTGGGGTTGTGAGGCTTTCGTGAGACGTCACGCCTCTAACAAACTTGGACCCAAATCCGATAAGTGTTTATTTATGGGGTATCCTAAGGAAACGAAAGGATACTATTTCTATTATCCCACCGAGAACAAAGTGGTTGTTGCTCGGACTGGTGTCTTTCTTGAAAGAGAATTTATTTCTAGAAAACCAGTGGGAGACATATAGAACTTAGTGAAGTTCAACCACAAGAAAATACTGAACATGATATTGAGATGGAAACAGAGCAGTCACCACAAGTTGTTGTGGATGAATTGTCTGCTCAAGAGACACAAGCCCAGCGTAGGTCTGTAAGAGAACACCGGGAGCCACAAAGATATGGATTTCTTGTGACTCAACAAGGTGACTTACTACTTATTGATGAGGATGAGCCGTCAACTTATCAAGAAGCTATAATGGGCACTGATTCTGAGAAATGGCAAGAAGCCATGAAATCTGAGATGGAATCCATGTATGCAAACCAAGTATGGACTTTGGTTGTCCCACCTGAAGGGGTGAGACCCATAGGGTGCAAATGGATTTTCAAGAAGAAGACCGGCATGGATGGTAATGTACAAACCTTTAAAGGTCGACTGGTAGCAAAAGGTTTCAAACAAATTTATGGTATTGACTATGATGAAACTTTTTCACCAGTTGCCATGGTTAAATCCATTAGGATCTTACTTGCAATAGCTGCATTTCATGATTATGAAATCTGGCAGATGGATGTCAAAACAGCTTTCCTTAATGGAAATCTGCTTGAGGATGTGTACATGACACAGCCCAAGGGTTTTGTCGATCCAAAGGATGCTGGAAAGATATGCAAGCTACAACGATCCATTTATGGATTGAAGCAAGCTTCTCGGAGTTGGAATCTTTGTTTTGATGATGCAGTCAAAGAGTTTGGTTTCATCAAAAACGTAGATGAACCTTGTGTCTACAAGAAGGTCAGTGGGAGCATAATTATCTTCCTAATATTATATGTAGATGACATACTTCTAATTGGGAATGATATCCCTGCCTTACAATCTGTAAAGATTTGGCTAGGGAATTGCTTTTCTATGAAAGACTTGGGTGAAGCCACCTATGTATTAGGAATCAAGATCTATAGAGATAGATCGAGAAGATTACTTGGCCTAAGTCAAAGTACATACATAGACAAAGTGCTAAAACAGTTTAGCATGCAAGAATCAAAGAAAGGATTCGTGCCTATGACACATGAGATACATCTCTCGAAGGATCAATGTCCTTCAACACCAGATGGAGACAACGCATGAGTAAGATTCCATATGCATCAGCTATTGGATCTATCATGTATGCCATGATATGTACTCGTCCCGATGTCTCATATGCTTTGAGCATGACGAACAGATATCAAGTTGATCCAGGTGAATGTCACTGGATTGCAGTCAAGAATATCCTGAAGTACTTGAGAAGAACTAAGGATACATTCTTGATTTATGGAGGTGAGGAATAGCTCAATGTAATAGGTTACACTGATGCAAGTTTCCAAACCGACAAAGATGACTTTCGATCGCAATCAGGATATGTGTTTTGCCTTAATGGAGGTGCTGTAAGCTAGAAGAGTTCAAAGCAAGAGACAGTAGCCGATTCTACAACTGAAGCTGAGTATATTGCTGCCTCAGATGCAGCAAAGGAAGCTGTTTGGATCAAGAAGTTCATTTCTGAACTTGGGGTGATGCCTAGCATTCTAGATCTGATTGAACTCTATTGTGACAATAATGGAGCCATCGCATTGGCTAAGGAACCTAGATCTCACCAAAGATCCAAGCACATACTTCGGCGCTTTCATTTCATTCGAGAAATCGTTGAAAGATGAGATGTAAGCAAAGTACCAACAGATGATAATGTATCTGACCCATTGACGAAGCCACTGTCACAGCAGAAGCATGATCGTCATACTAGATCTCTAGGCATTAAGTATATGTCTGATTGGTCTTAGTGCAAGTGGGAGATTTGTTGGGATATGCCCTAAGACAAGTCATTAGATGATTGTTTATGACATACAATGTATTATGATTTTGTAAATGGCAAATCATTATTATATATTATTCGAATATCTGTGCAATATGAATTGATATATAAGTTAATGTCCGTAGAATAATATTGTATTATTATTAAAGATTGTCCATAGTCAAGTATTATCATAAATCAGGATAATGATAATACATTGAGACTAGTATGTTTTGATTGATGAATTGTTCATGGATATGAGATATCAAATCAACACATGGGTACATGTTAGAGAATAATGTACTGGACAGACCCACCATGAGAATGCTACATGGATAGTTATATGAGTGTCATAAGCAATTCTCATAGTGATAATAATGTATGTAATCCTTACGACTTGAGATCATCAGAGATCCCAACATAAGGAGTTATGTATCTTGATATTGTCAAACGTTACCTGTAACAGGGTAAACTATAAAGGCAACTATTGGATACACTACGAATTATGTAGAGGGATGTTGATTGATCAAGATAGGATTTGTCCCTCCTATATAACAGGAGAAGTGTTTGGGCCCTTGATCAAGTAACACTAAAATGCATGGCCGTGCTCGAATGAGTCGATATGTGATATCGAGCTTATTCGTTTATTATAGTTCTACTTGGGGATCAAGAAATAAAAGATTGAGCTATACGAGTATGACTATTCCATGACTCATGTTTAATCTAAACACATAGGACAAATGGATTAAGTTACATGGTTAATATTATCACAGGCCATAGGTTATGTCGAGTCAATGACATTCTTGTAACTTGGGTAGCCTTGATGTGTTGCTAGATACCGCTCATTGCTAGTGACATAAAATTAGATTTTATGTCACTGCCAACGTTGCAAGATCCTAACGGGTCGCACAAAAGATTAAATCGATAAAGGGTAGATAAAATTCATTGGATGAATTAATTTGATTAAGAAGAGTCTTAATCATAAAATATTATATATACATACATATAATCTATCGGGCCAAATATATATATATAATAGGCTATAGATATAATTAAGAAAGTGGTTTTGGGCTTTTCGAAAGCCTAAGGTTTAACTAGCCACCACCTTCCTGTATAGATATACTTGGTCATTAGGTTAAGGGTAAAGAGGTTAATTGTGAATTAACTAGCACCCTAAACCTAGCAGACAAAAAGTGTAGACACGGACGCCGTCATCTTTTGTGTGGTTCGTCACTTTCTGGTTGAAGATCAAGTCTAGCAACTTGTTCTTCAACATCCCTTCATCGACATAATCGTGTGGATACCGTAGAGGCATAACTTGAAAAGTTTTGCTACTGACTCGAGGCCGCGTTGGACGTGCTACTTCGTGGGATTCGGCTCAAACACGCTACAAGGGTATGATTCTCTTCACACCCCGATATGATTAACTCCGTATAGGTCCTCGGTTTGGAATCCATATTTTATTTCCGCTGCGTATTTGCATGTTGGATTCCTTACACCTCGAAGGGAATCTTCCTTAAGAGCGGCATAAAAAAAACCGAGTTGTATCCACCTCCATGGCTATTCATGCATATAGGCTTGGAAAATGTTTTATTCGAAGTAACAATTATTCTTTATTTATTGAGTTAATTTGTCACTTTAGTTAATTAATCACAACCAGTTATCGTAGACTAAATATAGTTTAATTGATTGAGTTTGGTACTTATTTCCTAGTCCTCGTGGGATATCATCATACTAAAACTTGACACCTTACACTTGCGGTACGCAATAGCTACACTCGAAAATACTATTTAAAAAAATAGCGATAATCAGGCAAGTCGTTTTTTATTATGTAGACAAGCTCTTCTCTGTATGTGAGGCCTTGTCTTCTATTTGTATCTAACATATATGAAAGTGGAAGGTGCATTTTCCCTTGTTTTCTCATTTAGTTAACGTCTTTTATGTTCGACATCCTGATTATCATCGATTGAGTGACAATGTTAAAGTTTTCTACATGAGTAAACACTTTTTTTAATAGCAATCTTACTCATGTGACATATAGATTTATTAATGGTCAAGAAAGAGTTTTATGGTTTGGTAGATGCCGCCCTTAATGGCGGTAACATTGGGACGACATAAAATGGCATGTGTCCTTTTATTTATTTATTTTTTTTTTTTTACAAAAACGGATATGCGTCGCCATGGGCGAATTTACATCCCCCCCTTGCTACAAAAAATTAATGTTTTTTTTAAAAAGATTGCATTTTAGCCTCCAAAAATTGCAATTGCCCCTCAAAATTTACATTTAGCTCCCCTTAATTTTTTTTAACCCTCTAAATCTTTTTTGCCCTACATTTTGTTTTTAAAATTTTTTGCCCCCCTTCTGAATTTTCTACATCCGGCAATGTGTGTCGCAGGAAGTTGCCTCGAAGGGAATCTTCCTTAAGAGCGGCATAAAAAAAAACCGAGTTGTATCCACCTCCATGGCTATTCATGCATATAGGCTTGGAAAATGTTTTATTAGAAGTAACAATTATTATTTATTTATTTTTCCTCATGTTTTGAGAGTATCCCAGAACTATCTTGTCTGACAATTGCTCTACATTCTTCATGCCAACCAGTTTGTATCTGATGTTACATGTCAGTATTATCAACTATTTATTCAGAGTGGGAGCTGTTTAATAATTGATCGTAGATTTTGTCTAAAACAGCTTTCTTGCTCTCAAGTCTCAATCTCACAATTTTTTTTTTTGTGTGTCAATCCTGTTTTGAAATTTCGAAAACTCAATTGTTTAGAAACTTAGGAGCTTTTTTTTTTTTTTCCTCATAATAATTCAATTGTTTTTATATATTTTTTCATACTATTGGCCAGACAAACATAAGCCTACAAACCTCATTATTAGTGTGAAAAATCAAACAAAAATTGGAAAATCTAGTTTGGCTCATCAAAATTATTATTTCTGTGTGGCTTTTGGATTGTGGAAACAAATACACTTGTATTTGACACTGCTTGCAACCAAATTGGTCCAAACAACGACGGTAATTCAACCCGGTTATCCCACAAACGAGTTACTATCATTTATTCAATTCCTTCTAAAACAAAAACCATATAAAAGAAATCGGCAACAAAGCAACGCTTTCCAGTAACATAAGACTGCACACTACTCACAATATGGGCTTGGCATTTGCCTCCCAACGGGAGAAGGCCGTGGGCTGAATTGACTTGGGTACCCTGAAATCAACTTTTTGACCCGCATGGCAGTGGCCCACAAATCCACAGATATAGTAGTAATGGCCAGAGCTCCGGATGGAAATGGAGTCGTTCCCGGTGGAGTAGGTGGCGATAGGTGCAGTGGCGTCGCAGGAGTGGAAGTCCGAGCGGCTCACTTGCAACACGTTGTGATATTGCGGATCGTAATTGAAAACTACACGTAAAGAATCACAGTTTTCATTTTCTTCTAGAAACTGGAAAAATTTGGAAGAGAATCATAATCAGCATCATCGACTAATGAAGAGGGCACCAGTAATCAAATCCAGAGCCCGCTTATTTAAAAAAAGTTGGAACATGAAAAATCAACTTACGAAGGGTGTCGCCAACTTGGAAGGTCTTTGAAGAAGCCCATTGATTGTAATCCGTGTCGCCGATAATGGTCCATCCAGAGTAATCGCCGACATTGTAAACAGTTGCAGCCATGGAAAATCCAAGAAAGGGCATCGTCATAAAGAAGGTTAGCATTTGATTCATGGCCTCACCCATATCTCAGAAACGATAGGACTCTGGAGATGAAAGAAATTATCCTGGAAACACCGCAATGCATAACGGAATTTGCAGAGACAGTAGTGTATAATTTACTTTATTTGGTTGAGAATGCCCAAGGGCTTGTGCAGTAGAAGGCTCATAAAATATGCGTGACATGAAATTAGATTTAATATCATTGTTCTAAAATAATTTTCATGTTAGTTTATTAATTTTAATTTAAAAAATATTGTGTCTTGAGTTGACATATAAATAAGGCACAAACCAAATACAATCTGAATGTCAATTTCTATTATATGCTCACTTGTTTGGATACTTTTTTTTTTTTAACGTCATAAGAAATATTTAAACATTAGCAACAATTTACCCTTTTTCAGAACAATTAATCTACCCTTGAAAAGTATCCATTATTTTTTATAATAAAATGATTTATATATGCATTAAAATATAAAATGTTTTTTTTAACAATATTGAGTTAAAGCCTTAATATGCTAAATTTGTGGATGAAAGAAATTCATTAAAATTTCCCAGTAGAATAATATAATAAATACTATGCATACTGATAATAAATCAAAATCGTGTAGTCAATGATATTTTAGGTAACATGGATTTTAGATTAAAAAAATAATTAAATATAAAGTTATGAAGTAGAAATTTTTCTTATTATTTTTCAATAAAATCTGGGCAAAAATCAATTTCCTTAACAATTCACTTTTCAATTAACTTTATTGTCCATTTTCTTTATCAGATTCCATCATAGCATCGACGATGCTCTTCAAATCCGCCATAGCTATATGAGAAGCATGAGGTGTACTCGTCCTCTCATTTCTTCTAAAACTTCATCCGAATCCGAAATACTATACCGGGTCGAAGCCCAGGAAGACGGGTCGATACAGATTCTGAATCAAGATTCTTCCTGTTAGCGGATAATATGGTGTAAATTCTTTCTCCAGTCTTTTAATGTCGATTTGCATCAAGTTCTGGGCTCTTATCAATTTCTCAGACTTGATGCTCAGTTTCACATAAAAATGCACGACTCTTTGCAAAACGCTGATAGATTTCAGAAATCTTTTAGCTTCATTTCTGTCATGCTCAAACAGGGAAGTCAATTTCTGGTGTTTGTAGGCATTCACGTCCCATTTCTTGATTATTTCTTCGGCAAAATCTATGCTTTCGTCCATCATAGTTTCGGAGAAAGATTCATGTTGGATTCGCTGTGGAGTGGAAGAAGGGAGACATAGTTGTTATTGTGAGAATCATTCTCTTACGGCAATTGGTCTTATAATTTCGTGTTGTTCGCTTGTTCATATTTGTTTTGTGTAGGGATGGCAACGGGGCGGGTTTGGGACGGGTTTGGCCAATCCCAGGACCCGCTCCGCTACACATAAAACCCATACCCGCCCCGTCCCGCTTAGACCCGCCGGGTTCGCGGGTTTACCTGCCCCGCCCCGCAAACAATTTTTTTTTTTTTTATAAAAAAAAATTTGGTAGAAATTAATTTTGAATTTGAGTTTTGAGATTGAATTTAATGTTTTCCTCTAGTAAATATTTATAATAAGCATCGTAAAACTATCTTTAAACTATCAAATATTTATTATTTAGTTTTTATTCCATTCAAAATGTTCAACTTCTTTACCATAAACACATGAATTTTGATATGAAATTAAACAATAACACATTATTGTACAATCAAAGAAGTGAAATGTATATTCAATATTAATTTTTTTTTTTAAAAATTAAAAATGCATAGCGGGGCGGGTGCGGGGCGGGTTCGGCCAATCCCAGGACCCGCCCCGCCCCGCTTCCAAACCCGATTGAAGCGGGTTTGGACCCGCCCCGGCGGGTCGGGCTCAATACGGGTCCGGGTTTGGACCCGCCCCATTGCCATCCCTAGTTTTGTGGGTGGATTAAGTTCTATTTGGAGAAGGGGTGGTGGGGATGGATGATGTGGTTGTTGAAGGACACAAAACATTCGCTTGAACATGTTGAAGCCCGGGATTATGTACCTAAAGATGTTGTGTAGAACAAAATATTGGTCAAACAAACATGGTGATTGTGCGTGCACCGGATATTGAAAAAAGAGAAATGGTTGCATGAATCAGAGTGACGACGAGAGAGTATCGAAATCACATGCAACAGGTATTGAAAATAACATGCACTGGGTATTGAAACCGCGTGCACCGGAAGTGTGTTCGCATGCACCGGATAAAACCCTATGTGCACCGCTACTCGTTGAACAAAAACCTACATGCACCGGTAGGCGGTACATGTAAAAACCCATGTGCACCTATATGCAATGCACGTAAACCCTACCGGTGCACCAATAGGCGATGCACGTAATTATGTAGGGTTATTTTAGTCATTTCAACATGAAATGAAATTATATAATGCATCTTTTTTTACGAACTCGCCGAAAAATGTTTTTCCACTTTGCACCATCCCGAAGTTGTCCCTATCATTTTCCTCCAAAAAAAACAGTGTTTTAGCCCATATCGTAATTGGATAGTTTTTCAGGGTACACACGTTAAATTAAAAACCAGTTTTAGTAACTAATAAGAAGCTTAAAAATGATAACACAACAAAAAAATAATCAGCAGCACCCAAAACATTAAATTGCCCATAAATTCATGTTTTTTGAGGTTCCAACACATACAACAAATTACAGCCACCAAAATCAGATCAGCTTTTACTAAAACAAAATGCATTCCTCAAAATCCCAAGGTTCGGCTCAATAACTAATATTAATAAGAACATACATTTTAAGAAAACATGCCTAGTCATATTCCAATTCATCCGGAGTGATAGGCCGTTTCAAAGGAATAACAGACTTCTTTTCCACATCTCTTGACAGAGCTTTCCTCATATCTGAAAAATAAAAAAACATGACAACAAAATTTATCACTTAAAAAGGCCAACAAGAATCTGCCAAAACCGACGACTTTCTCATAGTTGGTTACAGCAACTCACCCAACCCATCCTCCTCTCCAGAGTAATATCGAAGTACTCGCCTATAAACTATATAGCCAAGCTGAAAAGAAGGAAAAAAAATGAGCATGGCTGGGGATGCAATTACGAATAGAAAACAAATCCATGTATTCAACAAACTTTTCAATGGACAACGGTTTTAAGAATAAATTTACACATACAAGGAAACAAAACTTTTAGTACCTTCTCATACATCTTGATGGCAGGTATATTTGAAGCTCTTACAAAAAGGTCCACAAAATAAGCCTTGTCACTATAGAGAAAATATTCAATAGCATAACTTATCCAGTACATCATAACGAAGATAAATAGAACTTCCCACACCATTTCATAGTGAAGATGTCACTTTCAAATTTAGAACTAAGTATTTGAGAGGGAGACTTAAAGTATTGTATAAAGAAAATGCAGCTTCATCATATGTACAGCTCAAGTGAATGCATAAAAGAAGACCCCTATTACTCAAACCTGTGGCAATTATATCCATTCTTCAATTCATGCTCCACTTCAAGTTTCAAGCAACATAAAAAGTGGCAGACAGCAAAATAAAAATGAGAAAATGCATAAGGCCAAAATGCTCGAAAAGCTTTGTTAACAACGAACATACACCCCCATAGAACACTATTTTCTCCCGAGGATTATAATAAAAACGAGAAATGAATAGGAGAGGATCAAAGGAAATAACAATGAGCTTAAAATTGCAGAAACACCTTGAACAATCGATTGAAATGTTTGAACACTGTAAGAAACTTAGTAATGATGTGTATCTTAGGAAGGTAACAAGCAATAACAAATATGGCTTTGTAGTAGGAATGTCGATGGGAGATTTGGAATCTCCATCCTTAAGACAATATTGCCCCGCTACGGTGCTAATGGTTCAATTGACAATTTGTCTCTAAAGATACAAAGACTATGATTTGTGATAGGAGCACTCCAAATCACAAATCCTTTAAACCACAAAGGTTTAAAAGCACTCAATATGAACAAGGATGAAGACCCACAAAATTACTTAAACTTTGATTTTCAAATATGGTGTGAATTTCGAAATCCCATATCAATTTAAGTGAGAGATGTTATATTTATAGTATATCAAGAAATATGTCCAAAAAGACACCATTTCGAGACACCACATCGGGAAAAACCGCACCCAAACATGAATGGACACACCATTATGTGCAAGACCGCAGGGCGCGATAGATCGCGCCCATGTTTCCAACACAAGGAAGCTACTGCCTCGTGCGATCGATCGCGGCATGGGCCACGATCGATCGCGCGTCTCCTCCACATGAATTAAATTAACGCATGTTGCAATTGAGCGCTTTTAACGAACTATTATGACATCTGGAGAGAGAGCTTGCGGCTTTGAATTCCGTAGTAGTATTCAATCGGATTTAATTGACTTAATAGTGAATTTAAAGTCTTGAACTATTTAGTCGTTGGTGTAAACCTAGACAACTGAACCCACACGATAACAACTCTAACCTGCATGTTGGTTTTTACGGTTGTATCCATTCCGGCCTTGGACCATGCTTGGTTTCATAAGTGCTTTCCATCTTTAAAGCGGCTACACTTCGCACTCACGTAGGTAATCTCCTAGAAGAGTATCCCGCTATACTCCAACATATTCTTATATGTCTTAGGAATCATTAAAGGCTTTTTGCCTATCCTCGTACCCCTTTTGCAGGTTACACCCCTTATCCTAAGAATGGGTTGTAGAGTGATCTCCAAAGTGTTTATACAATCTCATAATTTAGTATCCCTTTTGAACCTAGATCTTGAGATCTCCAGTCAACATAGGGTTTTAACCCCATTCCCCTCAATAAACTTCCATATGATCTCTCGGTTAACCATTTCATCTGCGGATCCGCGGTTTCACATAATCTCTCAAGATTATCCCCTAGAGATCATTTTGTCATATAGCATTTAGCGCAACACATTTTAGTTGCATGCAGGATTTTTTTTCCTCTAACAACTTATAAGGTCACTCGGCCGAAGAAACTTTATATGTTTTGTATAGAGAATTTTCCATAATAGTATATCTTCAGTTTTTGGTAATCACATTACCTCATATGCATCATTTTATCATTTTAGGATATTTCCATCATCGAATTTTAAGCGTTATTTTTACAAAATTCGATACCAGAGGAGATACTCAACTTTAATTCACAATTCAAATTTTTAAGCGCATAGATTCTTAAAAATTACAAGTTCAAGATTCTATTGCAAACTTGAAATTTAATCGCAAAGCTTAAAATTTGAAACTCGAATTAATCCTTGACTTTTTCATTCTTCAAATGTCTTGGAAACTTTAATTCCGAGTATTGTTCTTGATGCACACATGCCAAAAAATGTCTCGTCAACATTTTTTTCTTTGTTACTTGATGATTTCTAAATTGCTTCCTCCCCCAATGAGCATATCATCAATACGCAAGCATACATATGCTTAGGTGTGTACACAATTGTCACACTCGTTAATCTACTTGACAACATATTAATCTATTTGACAACATGATTTGTCAAACTCTTCATGTCATTTATTTGGCGTTTGTTATGGCTTCATTTTGGCCTTCATATTTCTAGTTTAGCCAAGCACCCCCACATTTCAAATACTGTAGGAACTCTATTTTTCTTCAATCACAAGGTTTTTCGTCATTGCCTAAATGTGGCACTTAGGATGTGATTGACTATTAGAATTGCAATCCCCACAACTTCGGGATAGTTACGAATTGCACTGGCGTTCAAACTTTCGTGCTTCAAGTTCTAAGCGTTATTGTCTTACAAATCCAAATTCAAGATTTTATTTCTTAAAATTTTGGATTTAAGCGTACTTGCTTACAAAAGTGGAAACTTGGATAATATTCTCAACTCGGTTCACAATTTGCAATTTAAGCGCATTAACTTAGAAAACTTAAATTCAAGATTTTTATATCTTGCAAATACAGGTTTTAAGCGTACTAGCTTAGAAATTCAAAATGAACCAATTTGAGATATTACAACGCCTAGTCAAAATTTGTGGTTTCGATTCATCACTTGTGTTTAAGCATACGAAGCTTAGAAACTTGAAGTCAAGATTTTATTGTCTTGCAAATTCAAGCTTAAGCATCAGCTTCTTAGACAACACAAGTATAATCTACTCAAAATTTCTCATAGCAAACCTCATTTGCTAGATTTGATTGCAATCTCATTCTTAATGTATTTAACACCTCAACGGCCTCGTTTTGCTTCGTAACAAATACGCCACAACAATATCATGTGCAAGTGTTGATAAAGTAACAAATTACTTTTCCCACATCTCTAGTTTGCACAATCTTTCCATCACAAACATAACTGTGAATTAACTCTAGAGACGTTACGTTTCTTCTAAATAATGAATGACGATTTTGTTAACTTAGCCCCACACAAGCAATATATTTAACATTACAATTTGCGCAGCGAACCATGATTTAAATAATCCTAACAATCATGTCACAAACCATAAGATTCAATACAAGAAGTAATAACATAAATTTTATTGCTTTCAACAAATATCGTCATTACATTTATTTAGAGTCACTCCATTCTTGGAGTTTACAACTTTCAAAGATACACAATCTAATTAAGCGGTACGCGCTAGATCATCCAAATCATTTGAGAGACGATCTTCTTTGGTCACATTTACTTGATCCATAGTCTTCCCACGATCGTCTTTATTGCGACAATCATTCGCCATGTGATTGGGTTTTCCACATTTGTAGCACTTGCCTTTGAATTTCTTCGTCTTTCCAGATTTGGAGGCCATGCCGTCAAACTTGCGTTTTGTTCCGGCGGGTTTGTCCTCTTCGATTCTCAAGCGAACCACAAGGTCCTCAAGATTCATCTCTTTTCTTTTGTGCTTGAGATAATTCTTGAAGTCCTTTCATAATGGAGACAACTTATCAATCATTGCGGCCACTTGGAATGAATCACTGAGAACCATTCCCTCCGCATTAATTCCGTGCATGATTACTTGCAAATCTTGCACTTGCGCTATCACTGGCTTTGTGTCAACCATTTTGAAATCCAGGAATCGCCCAACGATGAATTTCTTCATGCCGGCATCCTCGGATCTATATTTTTTCTCCAAGGATTGCCACAATTCCTTGGCCGTCTTCACTAGACAATACACATTGTACAATGTGTTGTCTAGAATATAATTCTTGCACAGGAAATCACTTTGATTCCACGCATCAACCGCAACCCTCTTTTGGTTGTCAATTTCACTCTCCATGACGGTAAGAGAATCCTCATTGAGGAACCTTGCCAACCCCAAGGTTGTCAAATAAAACATCTTTTGTTGCCACCGTTTGAAGTCGTTTCCATTGAGCTTCTCTGATGATGAACAAAAGTCGTTGCACTCGAAGAAGCCATTTCTTGCTAAAATATTGTCTTAAGATTGTAAGAAACTTAGTAATTGTGTGTATCTTAGGAAGGTAGCAAGCAATAACAACTATGGCTTTGTAGTAGGAATGTCAAGGCGAGATTCGGAATCTCCGTCCTTAAGACAATATTGCCCCGCTACGGTGCTAACAGTTCAACTGGCAATTTGTCTCCCAAGATACAACGACTATGATTTGTGATAGGAGCACTCCAAATCACAAATCCTTTAAACCACAAAGGTTTAAAGCACTCAATATGAACAAGGATGAAGACCCACAAAATTACTCAAATTTTGATATTCAAATATGGTGTGAATTTTGAAATTTCCCTATCAATTCAAGTGAGAGATGTTGTATTTATAGTATACCAAGAAATATGTCCAAAAAGACACCATTTGGAGACACCACGTCGCGAAAAAACCACACCAATGGACACACCATTATGCGCAAGACCGCAGGGCGCGATCGATCGCGCCCCTGTTTCCAACACAAGGAAGCTACTGCCTCGCGCGAAGTGCGTCTTTTTTAATTTTATTCAAAATTTCCAACAAACACGACTATGATGTGTCTTGTTTCATGGCATTGCAAAGAGCCTCAGTGTCATTTAATTTCTACAAACTAAGCCTACAGGAGACACGTCTGAATGCATAAAAATGTGGATTCTTACATCTTATCGCTCATGTTCTCCAATAAGTTCATCAGTTTCTTGGCCAGTTGTTGCCTGCGATATTCAGGAGCTACAGTTACAGCAGTCACATGACCGTGCCATGACTCACCTTGTCCTTCAACCTTTCCCATAACTGCCAACATAACAAGCATTAGATCCTATTGTAAAAGTATATTATCATGTGTACAAGTTAATATCTCTACAGAGTCGAAATGTTGATGTCAATCAATGTCAAAGCCAATATAAATTTAAGAGCCACATATCATAAACACCAGATTACAATAACATTCTCTTGGCACAGTAAATCCAACGAAAACACTAAAAATCTTCCACTTTACCATGAATACCATTTAACCTTTCATGTTAAAAGCAAGAAACATATTGTTTCTACGTCCAAGTTTCAACATTAAGCCATTGACAAACAACAAAAAAGTGACGATCATTTTAAAAAGTTTTTCTTCTTCCAAAGTTTCTGTAATAACAAACAGATATCCATTTACTGCAAACAAGAACTCCCAGAATAACGAATTATCCATTAGAACAACTAGGATTTTAATCGAGGGGAGAGCCATACTTCCAGAATTGGAAAAGTTTAGAAATAAAAGTTGAATATTTTGATTAATATGTACGACTATCCAACTCATCGCACCAGCTGCCGCTTAAATTTTTCCACGTTTCAGTCTAGTGCAACATATGAACAATTAAATCCTGCAATCAGGCATATCAATCTGATTGCAACGAAAACCTAAGCCACGAACATAATTGTTTTTCCATGGAACAACATTTAAGAGTTAAACACGGATACTAAAGTATAAAAAAGGAACTCACTGTAGCCCATAATTCTGTTGCCAGGAGCTTCGGCCACGTGAAAATAATCTGGCCAACGCGCCAAATAAGTCATATAGAACGACATGTTGAACTGCACTCGTTAATTGAAATAATTTCAAACTGTATATCGAATTAGCGATTCCTCAAAACGGTGAGATCTAGGTACATCGAAACCATGAAGGGATACTTACTGTTTCTGTGAGATGGTCGAGATTCACAGACGAAAATCGGAGAAGATCGTTGCAGCAAAACCTTCGAATCGTCGTCATCCTCAACCGCTCTCCGTTGCTCAGCAAAATTATTGGTATTTTTTTTTCAAATAATGAATTTGGATTCGTAATTTTATTCTTTCCGCACCTTCGTAGGGTTAGTTAAAAAAAATAACCCACATTTAAAAAACATTTAACAAAATAACCTAAAATATAAAAACCTTAATTTTTTGACCCAAAACACCAACTGAGTTGGCGTGTTCAGGGGTCCCGCCAACCAGTTGGCGGGACTAACTTGAAAAGTTGGTCACGCCAACTGAGTTGGCGTGACCAACTTTGCTTTTATTTATTTTTTTATATAAAAGTTGGACACGCCAACCAAGTTGGCGTGTCCAACTTGTTTTTTTTTATTTTTTTAAATATATAAAACATAATTTAAAATAAAAAAATATATAATAAAAATATGTCTTACCTTATCATTGTCCAGAAAATATATCAACTCAAACATAATTTGACAATTTTACACAAAACCAAAAATGTACATGATTTTGTAAGTTAATATAAATTGTTCCTTTAAAAATATATTACCAAAACATACTTTTATTCTTTAAAATCACTTCTCAAGTTTGCATGTCCATCTTAGTTTTTTTTTAATAAAAAAACAAACAATTTATAATAAAAAATATAACAAAAATATGTCTAATCTTATCAGGTAAATTGTAAAAATATTGTCCATATTTTAAAATTTTATTTAAATAATTTTTTTATTATCAACTTCTAAAAAAAATTGCGGCACGGAATGGCCGTCGCGGAACATTATTAAATTTTTTAAATATAAAATTTATATAATTATCCCATCACATTCCTTGTAACAATTGATGACGTGAAATATTGCACATGGTTTCACTTCAAACCAAAGAACAGATGCAGCATCATCGTAACGATGATTACTCTTAGGGATGTCAATGAGATGGGTCTAAACACGTACCCGTATTAATAATGTTCCGCGACAGCCATTCCGAGCCGCTCGCAAACTTTAATATTTTATTAATATAAATATATATTAAATATATATATTTTGAACATTTCGGGTATTTATTTATTTATTTTCATCAATTGTTACAAGGAAGGTGATGGGATAATTATATAAATTTTATATTTAAAAAATTTAATAATGTTCCGCGACGGCCATTCCGTGCCGCAATTTTTTTTAGAATTTGATAATAAAAAAATTATTTAAATAAAATTTTAAAATATGGACAATATTTTTACAATTTACCTGATAAGATGAGACATATTTTTATTATATTGTTTTATTATAAATTATTTGTTTTTTTATTAAAAAAAACTAAGATGGACATGTCAACTTGAGAAGTGATTTTAAAGAATAAAAGTATGTTTGGTAATATATTTTTGAAGGAACAATTTATATTAACTTACAAAATCATGTACATTTTTGGTTTTGTGTAAAATTGTCAAATTATATTTGAGTTGATATATTTTCTGGACAATGATAAGGTGAGACATATTTTTATTATATCTATTTTTTATTTTAAATTATGTTTTATATATTTAAAAAAATAAAAAAAATAAAAAAAAAAACAAAAAAAAAACAAGTTGGACACGCCAACTTGGTTGGCGTGTCCAACTTTTATATAAAAAAAAAATTAAAAGCAAAGTTGGTCACGTCAATTGAGTTGGCGGGACCCCTGAACACGCCAACTCAGTTGGCGTTTTGGGTCAAAAAATTAAGGTTTTATATTTTAGGTTATTTTGTTAAATGTTTTTTAAATATGGGTTATTTTTTTAAATAACCCCACCTTCGTATCCGTAGCTAAATATATTTTTAAAGTAAATTTTTTTGTTTTGGTCGCTAGTAAATTAGATTTTTTTGACTGGTCGGCGAGGGCTAAATATTAGGCCAGGGTCCAGTATCTACACTTCAATGTGAAGCTAGATTCACTCCTATCGTCATCGGTGCTATCGCTACCCATGATAGTCATTGTCGGATTGTCAAGATAAATTTTACTTCAAGCTCTGTTGTTATTTTGAGTTCTAACGGTTTTAAAAAAAAATTTATATGTTTCATGCTCCATTTATTTATTTATTTATTTATTATTGTGGAAGGTAAAAAATCTGTTTATTTTAAACTATGTTGATATTTATTTTATGCTCTATTTAATTTGTTCATCATGTTTGCTATTTTGATATTTACTCCATGCTTAATTGAGATTTCTTCAAGCTTCATTTGATGTTTCACGGCTTAATTCCTGCAATATTTGTCAAAGTAAACAATATTGTACTTTGTTAAGGAATAATGTGATGATAAAACAATTCCATTTTATCAATTGTTTTTTATGAGGATTGGGAAGGGGGTTTATATTATAATGGGTTTTGAACATGAAAGATGTCCCAAATTGGGGACCTTGGTGTCACCTGGATAAAGACACGTGGTCATTTTATCTGATTGTTAAGGAGGATGTTTTGGATTTATGTTTTATGCATACTAGTGCTTCTGTGCTTGTGTGATGTGTTGCATATCTATACAGTGTTGTATGCATTTACAATCATTTTTTACAGTCCTTTTTTTCATTTTATTTTGGAGTTTAATATATTTTTGAGTATAATGAGTTTTGTATAATTATTTTGATTTATATTATGTTCTATGGTAATATTATAATTGATAATGCTATTAGGAGTAATAACGTAAATTAACAATTTTGGCATGCCATCTGATCACTTTTATTTTAAACAGTTATTTCAATGTAGCGATTCTCTACCGCAAGTGCACGGTGTCAAGTTTTAATATAATGGTTTAAGAGTAAGGAGTGTCGTACCCACAGGGACTAGTAGCAATTACCACGATCGATTAGAATTTCTATATTTAACCTACGATTATGAATGATTATCAAACTAAATTGACTTAAGCACAAAAATTAACCTAACAAGCAGTGATGAATAATTGAAGAGAATTTATAAACGAATTATCAAGACGTCGGTTCACCCATATAATCCCCCAAAAGTTGTCTATTAATTAAGATTCTATGTTCTATGTTCTAGAGTGACGAGTTTTCCTATTTCATTCGTTATACCTTGGTCCGGTTATAACAAGTCTAGCATTAATCTACAATAATCACTCCCGTGTCTTTATTGAATGATTAATACCGAAAAACGCTTTATGAAAACTACTAGCCTTCGATTTTGGTAAATCTATTGCTATCACACGTGTGCTAGATTTTACTTGGTCCGTCTCAACCTAAAACCCACGGCCTAATTTACTACGTCGTATCGTAATCTCCTATGGTCAATTCAATTACGATTACCAATATCATGCAAAAGGTAGCTAATCTTTTACAAGCATTAAAAACATAAATTATGCGCAAAGATCATAGAATTAAATCAAAACCGTTAATTAACTCAAGGGTTCAAACATGGGATCCCCTATGTCTTGACAAATATCTTAGCCAACAACCATAATCAAATTATAATGCAAAAACATGTTTTTAAACAAATTTAACATCAAAATCTGATATAACAATTAATTAAGTTCAGAAATACTAAGATAACGAGGATATCGCTCCGTGCGTCGCTCCGTTCTTTCGTTCCTTGCTTTGCTCTTGCTCTTCAATGAATTGTGGTATTGCCTTGGATGGAAGAATGGCTGCTAGGTCTGTGTAAAAGTTGGCAAAAGTCCTAGAAAATTCGTCCTTAGGTCTCATATATAGGGCAACAATAATTGGGAAGGAGTCCCCCTTGAACCAAACATGGAAAGTCTTTATTTTTCCAAAAACTCCTCGCGGCGATCGATCTTCGTCTCCTCGCGATCGATCTTCAATATCTACTGGACGTGATACCCAAATTAAACAAATCCGCGATCGATCTTCGCCATTTGCCGATCGATCGCGGAAATCTGGCGATCGATCTTCGTCATTGCCGATTGATCGCGGACCTCAAATCTCCAATCTTGCGATTTGGTCCCTCCTTTTCCAGATTTGCTCAGTTTGGTCCTTTTTCAGCATTTTAAGCCCATGTCATCCAGCTTTATGCATTTGAACCTAGATTCCTGACATATACAAATATATACCAAAACGTGTAATATTTTCTAGGAATCACTACAAAAATACCCCTAATCATATATCAAATTAAGTGTAAAAATCACACTTATCACCATCAGACCAAAGTATCGGTCTGATGGCATGTTGCTTTATATGTGTATGTATATATTATATTACATTAAAAAAATTATCTATATATTTCGTATTTTTCATTTCGTATTTAAACACTTATATTTCGGCACACCTCAATAAAAATCCTATAGTTTTGATCCCTCAAAATGAATGCTAGATTCGCCCCTGATTGTCATTGCTGTCATCACTACCACGGTCGCTACTGTCTGACTGTCAAGGTAATTTTTACTTCATGCTATGTTGTTGTTTTTAGTTCTTAACGGTAGTTTCTCTTTTTTTATAAAAAAAAATTATCTATTTCATGCCCCATTTATTTTTTTTAACTGTGGAAGGTATAAAATTTGATTTTTTAAAACTATGTTGATATTTATTTCATGCTCTATTTATTTTTTCATCATGTTTGCTATGTTGATATCTACTCCATGCTCTACTGAGATTTCTTTAAGCTTCATTTGATTTTTCACGGCTCAATTCTTGCAACATTTGTCAAAGTAAACAATATTGTACTTTGTTGAGGAACAATGTGTTTTCGGGTTGAACTTATAATGTAATTAAATTCTAATGGAATTCTTTCAATAATGAAATATTGGGGAGGATTGTAATTCTCGAAATCAATTACATGGCATAATTTAGGTTTGGGGATTTTAATATTGTGATGCTTTATTTTAAAGAATGAAAATTTCATATATACAAATGAATCCATGAATGCATTATTCATGAGATTAGACGTTGGGGTATCACATTAGTGATATCAGAGCAGCGGTTAGTTGTTTTGGTTGTTTAAGGGTCTATGGTGTGTTGGGAGAGTTGATTAGCACACGATTTATACATGATATCAATTATGTGATTAAGTGGTACGACAATTATATGCTTATGTGCATGATACAATATGAAGTAATGGAAATTTGTGGTATTGATAACCATTGTGGTTGCATGACCATAGATGAAATCCGAGGAGTATAGTACTTAGGAATAACCGTTGATTTCAGTTAACATATCTATGGATGATGGTGAAAGCGCATGAGACGGGGAATCAGAAAGTGACAAATGAGATATGTGTCTGATGACAGGAAATGGTGGACAATACTATACTGTTAATATGTGATAATGAATAATGTGATGATCGTGTATGACTATGTTATGGATATGATGGTGCATGTATATGTTGATTTATACACATGCATCGATATTCGTTTTGTAAATGTGATATATGGAATATAATACTTGCCGATGTCGAAGCGATTGGAATATAATACTTGCCGCTGATATGTCGAAGCGATGGATATTATGAATGACGTTGATATGTCGAAGTGAGGGGTATTAAATATACCGTTGTATAAGTAGCGATGTGATTATATGTATGATAGGCGTGTCACAGATTGACATGTACCGTTATTATATATCACATATTTATGAGCGATGAGTACTGATGATATGTTATTGCAGATGGAAGGGAACATCGTATTAAATATATATAAATATATATATATATATATATATATATATTTATTTATTTATTGTTGTTTCTTTGGTGCATGAGATTTAGGCCTAAAAGGATATTTGAATGTTGAAAAAGTCCGAGAAGTCGAGGTAAACAATTACAGTTGCTTTAACATACCAGTATGTGTTAATTGGAATTATTATATCAAGTATGATAATCAGTTATACATGTGCAATACATTTGGTGATGAAGTTACAATGTGTTAGGATTGGGTAAGCAAATCCTAACAATGAAGGGTATTATGAATCCGCTGATATGTCAAAGGCGATGGGTATTAAATATATCGTTGTATAAGTAACGATGAGATTATATGTATGATAGGTGTGTCACAGATTGACATGCACCGTTATTATATTTAGTAGATTTATGGGTGATAAGTACTGATGATATGTTATTGCAGATGGAAGGGAACATTGTATTAAAAATATCTATATTGTTGTTACCTTGTGTGCATGAGATTTAGGTCCAAAATGATATTTGAATGTTGAAAACGCCCGAGAAGTCGAGGTAAACAATTACAATTGTTTTAACATACCAGTATGTGTTAATTGGAATTACCTCTGCTGATTTATATCAAGTATGATAATCAGTTGTACATGTGCAAAACATTTGGTGATGTTATAATGTGTTAGGAATGGGTATGCAAATAGAAGAGAGGTTGAATATCTGTACCGGCTCAACTTAGCTATTTCAAAATATGCTTAGGTTGTGTTAGCAACTAGAAGCTATTTTCTTTTTAAAGACCAATCAGACGAGTAACTAAGATAAGTGCGGAAACAACTCGACTAATGCAGAGATAAGTTGAGCTCTCTTACAAATCAAAGAGAATGTTGATGCCAAGGAAGTGGTCTTTGACAAATGGACATATTGCAGATTGAGAGTGCCCTAATAAAATTGGAAACAAAGATGTCAACCTTCATTAAAATTGAACAGGCAATACTATGGTTGACCGAGACATCAATTGTGGAGAAGGCAATCGGAATGAAAAACTTGTATATTGCCAAGCACATTGAGGACAGTTTCAATAGCCTCATTAACTTGAAGATTGATGCCTTCCATGGTTCAACCCCACAAAACAGAGAGAATGCTCACACCATTGTTTCTCTGCAGGATAGACATCAAACTACTAAGTGGGAAATCGAAGTCCTAAGAGGTTGACTTGGCATTTCAGATTCGGTTTTGGTCAAAATAGTCGATCCATCTATGGAATTAGTGAGTGAAGAACTAGTACTGACTAATGCTGAAATCGATAAAATCATTGTTTACTTCACTGATGAGTCAGGTGAACCAGCTGAGGAAAGAAGAGAAGCAGTTGTACCAACAGTTTCTTTGAGATCAGTTCCAGTAGAGGAGACTCTACCGATGAACTCTGGATCTGAACCAGTTGCTTCAGAATCAGTACCTATTTGTTCTGATGATCTGATGACTCTTGATAAAGAATAATCTGCTTAGCATTTCACTCCACAAGCTCAAGTACCGGTTGCATCACCTGAACCAATGATATTGGATGTTGAAACTCTTATGGATGTTGAACTTATTGCTTGGAATGTTGTACAAAATATCCTGACTGACGAAGAAGTAGAAGAAACATCAGTTGAGGAGACATCAGTTGATGAACAGGTGGAGGAAGCTTCAGAACTTGCAATTGTTCCTTTACTGCCCCAACTCCTCAACATGTCATCCTACATCCTTCTTACAATCCATCTTGAGAGTGCCCAAGTTTTTTTTACAGAACCAATAAGAGACACTCTACTCCATGCTAAGCTTTTTGGACATCTTGAGGTGAACAGACCACTTATTCTGCAAACACTTCCAATGTAACACTTTCCCGGGCCTGCAGATCACCTGGACCACTTGGGATGGAAGTGACTCTTCTTCCAAATATTCAGCAGAAGAAGAGGCAGAAGAAAAAAAAGAAGAAGCACCTCCTATTATGTAAGGACCCTAATCCTTAAGTGCGGAATTAAGGCATAATAGAGCTAATAACAATGATCAGAGTGTAATAAACAGGTGGAGTCTATGAGCTTAAGCATTTACATGCCAAAATAAAGGACTACCAAAAAGGATTAATTACATTCCAACAAATGAATGTGTCCACTATAGTTTTACGCTACTCCTAGAGTAGGAACTATACAAAAGAATCCTGTCCTTTCGTCTACCAAAGATGCTCGAGAAGCTCACTGTCTCAACCCGTTCAAGCCCATCTATCATGCCAAAAAGGTACCTACAAGGACAACTCCCAAACATGAGCAATAATAATCATTCATATTCAACACAATATGAAGATAAAGCGTAAATGCATAATCAATATAAAACACTTCCTGTTTTCCCATGCATTTCAAACGCTTCCCGTTTGGTTGTCCCTGTACCATAACTCATGAGTATAATCAACAGATTATTTTTAATGGCCAAAACATGTCATGACATTATATACCATTTCAACTGTACCACATATTGGTCACCATTCCCTAGTCTGTCCATCACAGTGTATTTTAATGCCCCTCGCTTATATTCATATGGGCGGCATAGGATAACCTCGCTACAATGGACATGCGGCGCTCCCACCCCTCGCTTCACAGAGAGCGGCAAATACCCTTTCCTCGCCCCATATGACAACCACGCTCAAATGTGACATGCGGCGCTCCCACCCCTCGCTTCACATTTGGCGGAACCAATACAAAAAGCGGCAAGCATTAAAATCATCAAAGGATGACCACGACTCATGGGATGTGCATCCAATAATCATAATATGCATCTAACATCAATATGCATAAATTACCATGTATATGCATCCACTATGCAATACCTCATTTGGCATAAATCAACATGTATATGCATCCACTATGCAATACCACATATATACCCGCATCCACAATGCATAAACAATGAGTATATAAAATACATGTTACCGTTGGGTGCCCGTACGTCCACTACGTACCTTTCCAAAATGTGGAATGTGGTTGGACCTCAATTCCTTGGCTGCGTTGCCACCTGGGTTGGTTCTACATATTCACAAATACCAATATTAGAACCCAATGATAGTCCAATACCAAAAATCCCACAAAAACACCCAAAAATACCATTTTTGGTGTCTCGCGATCGATCGCCATCAAGCCCCGATCGATCGCGAGAACACACTGCCTCGGGCAACAAAAATGCACAATCCGCGATCGATCGCGGAGCTAGCGCCGATCGATCGCGGCCTCGCCGATCGATCGCGCCAAGCTCGCGATCGATCGCTGAGGCTTACTGCCTCAGCCCTGTTGCTCGCGATCGATCGCGAGAAAATCGCCGATCGATCGCCGAGCTGCGGGAAATCGAGATTCGGGCACTATTCACCCATCTCTTTCCCCAACTCATCTAAACCCACATACACCAACACCAACCAATACCAATAACTCAAAACCAACACTAAACATCATAACAAACTCAAATATACCACATCCAACCAAAACACTACCAAAACCACAACACCCAACTCAAACCCATTTTAAACCCTTTAAAACCAAACTAAACTCAACCAAAACCTTACAAAATTAATACATGAGGTACCCATACCTCTTGGGGATCTCAAATCACCCAATAATCTCCACAATAAAAGATTTTGCAAGGACTCCTCTTCACCTCAAAGGTGGAGCTCGAAAATGGGAAGGGAAAGTAAGGGTTTGGGTGTTGATTTTGGTAAAGTTAAAAGTGTTGGATGGAAGAGTGGGTTGGATGATAAAAGTGAGTTTTTAATTTAAAATGCATGCCAAAGAATCCCATGGTGTATAAAACACCCCAACATGATATTTTTCAAAGCATTTACTCAAAATGCACCATAATATCAATTAACACATGATTTCTAATAAATTGCTAACCAAGGCAAATAAATCATGCTTCCCATAATATTTACCCAACATGCACCACATGCACCCTGAAATGCAACCCCGGGTCACCCTATCCATATGACCATGCATTTTCCATAAGGTAAATAAATCCCAACACATAATCAATTACCACATAATTAATCATGTAAACATAATTAAAGCCCAATAGCAATTAACCATTTCGGGGATGTCACAATACTCCCCTACTTATAAGATTTCGCCCTCGAAATCACATGCACTTACCCCAACAGAAACTAAACATAAACTCATACCAGAGAATAGTTCCGGGTAGTGCTGCACCATATGCTGCTCCGTCTCCCACGTAGCCTCCTCGACACCCCTGCGATCCCACTGAACTTTGATCATCGGTATCACTTTATTCCGAAGTCTACGGTCTGCTCTGTCCAGAATTCTAACAGGCCGTTCCACATAAGATACATCTGACTCTAACTGAACTTCGGAAGGCTGTAACACGTGAGACGGATCCGGCTCATACTTCCGCAGCATAGATACATGAAACACATCATGTATCCCAGATAAAGAAGGCGGCAAAGCCAGTCGGTAAGCCAATGTGCCAATGCGCTGCAAAATCTCGTACGGTCCCACAAACCTCGGAGACAGTTTCCCGCGCATCCCAAACCGCACAACGCCTCTGAAAGGCGAGATCTTCAAAAAGACCTTATCTCCCAATTGAAACTCTAACGGTCTCCGCCGTTTATTTGCATAAGCTGCCTGTCTGTCTTGGGCTGCTTTCATTTTCTGCCTTATAGTCTTTACCTTCTCTTCCATTTCCCGGATCAACTCAGGCCCTCCGACTGATATACTGTCCAAATCGTCCCAACACAAGGGCGATCTACATCGTCTGCCATAAAGAGCTTCAAACGGAGCCATCTGAATACTTGCCTGGTAGCTATTGTTATACGAAAACTCTACCAAAGGCACTGAATCCTGCCAAGAGGCATCAAACTCCAATACACAAGCTCTTAACATGTCCTCGAGCGTCTGAATAGTGCGCTCGGTCTGGCCATCCGTCTGAGGATGATAAGCATTGCTCATTCTGACCTCAGTTCCCAAAGCTGACTGAAGGCCTTCCCAAAAATGAGATGTGAATCGCGGATCTCGATCTGACACAATGGAAACGGGGATCCCATGCAATCTCACCACATCTCTAATATATAACTGCGCCATCCTCAAAAATGTAAATGTCATGCTATAGGGGATAAAGTGGGCTACCTTAGTCAATCTGTCCACAATCACCCAAATAGCATCGAAGCCTGAAGCACTCCTCGGCAAATGAGTCACGAAGTCCATGGAAATGTGCTCCCACTTCCACTTCGGTATCTCCAAGCTCCTCAATTCGCCGCCAGGTCTCTGCCTCTCTGCCTTAACCTGCTGGCAGATCAAACACCTCTTCACATAAGCGACGACATCAGACTTCATTCTCTTCCACCAAAACTGACCACGCAGATCTCTGTACATCTTCTTCCCGCCTGGGTGGATGCTAAGTCTGCTACTGTGAGCTCGCCCCAAGATTCCCTTACGCAACTCCGGCGTACTCGGAACTACCCAGCGGTTACCCAATCTCAAAGATCCGTCGTCGGCCACTCTGAACTTCGTCGGCTGACCAAGATGCACTATAGACAACCATCTCTGAACCTCAGCATCTGACCTCTGAGCTCTCCTGATACTCTCAAAGATATCTGGCTCAACTAGCAAAGTCGATACATACACAGGTGATGCATCAATGTCAAAGTCATAGCCCATATGGCAATAGGAGGTCATCATAGCCGACAAATGGATGACGTCCTCAGCAGAACTCCTCACTTTCCGGCTCAAAGCGTCTGCTGTCAAATTGGCCTTCCCCGGATGGTACTCTATCTCGCAATCATAGTCCTTGAGTAGGTCCATCCATCTCCTCTGTCTCATGTTCAGCTCCGCCTGAGTAAATAGAAATTTGAGGCTCTTGTGATCCGTGTATATGGTGAATGAAGTGCCATATAAGTAATGCCTCCAGATCTTCAGGGCGAAGATGATAGCCGCCAATTCCAAGTCATGAACTGGATATCGGGTCTCATGCGGCTTCAACTGCCTCGATGCATAAGCTACCACATGCTTATCTTGCATCAGAACACATCCAAGGCCCTGTAGTGATGCATCAGTATACAGAACAAATCTGGAGTTCTCCGTCGGGATCACTAACACTGGCGCTGTCGTCAACCGGTGCTTCAACTCTTGGAAGCTCTCCTCACAAGCTTCTGACCAAAAGAAAGGCACACCCTTCTGAGTCAACTGAGTCAGCGGCTTGGCAATCTTCGAAAAGCCCTCGACAAAGCGCCGATAATACCCGGCCAAACCAAGGAAACTCCGGATCTCAGGTACAGAAGTGGGGGCAGCCCACTCCATCACAGCCTCAATCTTCTTCGGGTCCACTGATATCCCGCTGCTCGAAATGACATGCCCCAGAAACACTACACTGCTCAGCCAAAACTCGCATTTACTGAGCTTAGCATACAACTGATGCTCTCTGAGAATCTGAAGCACTGTCCTCAAGTGTTTCACATGATCTTCTTCGCTCCGGGAGTAGATAAGAATGTCGTCAATAAACACGATGACGAACTGATCAAGATACTGCTGAAACACTCTGTTCATCAGACTCATGAAGACGGCCGGGGCGTTCGTCACACCGAACGGCATCACCAAGAACTCATAATGCCCGTATCGAGTCCGGAACGCTGTCTTCTGCACATCTTCCTCTCTGACCCGAATCTGATGATACCCGGACCTCAAATCAATCTTGCTATACACCCTGGTACCTTGCAACTGATCAAACAAGTCGTCTATCCTTGGGAGAGGATACTTGTTCTTCATTGTAGCCTTGTTCAGCTGCCGGTAATCGATGCACAACCGCATCGAACCGTCCTTCTTCTTCACAAAGAGAACTGGTGCGCCCCATGGCGACACGCTCGGGCGTATATACCCCTTGTCCAAGAGATCCTGCAACTGCTCTTTCAACTCCCTCAACTCTGCCGGTGCCATCCTATAAGGTGCACGAGAGATAGCGAATGTCCCTGGCAGCAACTCGATCCCAAATTCAACTTCCCTGGCCGGTGGAAATCCTGGGATCTCTTCTGGAAATACATCAGCAAATTCTGCCACAACTGGTACATCCTCAACCCTCAGTTCTTTACTCTTTCCAGACGTGTCCACGGCATAAATAAGATAGCCCGTGTGCCCACGTTCCAACAGCTGAGACATCTTGATCGCTGAAATCAACGGAATCTTCGCACGAGACCCGTTGCCAAAGAAAGTCCACTGACTGCCCAACTCAGGTCTGAACTTCACTGTTCTCTGCCGGCAATCTACCACTGCCTGGTATCTGTTCAGAACATCAATTCCCAAGATGCAGTCAAAGTCTGACATACCCAGCACAATCAAGTCTGATCTCAACTCGTTGCCCTCAAAATAAATGAGGCTATCTGCCAAAAACTGATCAGCAACGACGTTTCTTCCAGTGGGTGTCGAGACCAAAAGAGGCGTGGGCAAAGGAGACGTGCGCATATGGTGTCTTTCCACAAATCCCACAGACACAAAGGAATGGGAGGCACCTGTATCTATCAAAACAAAAGCAGGGTACGTAAATAAATGACACGTACCGGCAATCACCTCCTCTGGAGCTGCCTGAGCCTGCTCCCTGGTCAGTGCATATACCTGTCCCTGGGGTGGTCCCACTGTCTGACCTCCCGATGGACGAGGCCCAAACTGTTGCCTCTGCTGCACTGTCCTGTCCTCAAATCTCGGCCTGTTGCCCTGATACTCTGACTGGCCTCCCCTGGTGGGACAATATCGAGCAATGTGGCCCATCCTGCCACAGACATAACATGCTGGACACTTATTTGAAGAATGCGGCCCTCCACAATTGTTGCACTTAGGCTCTCCCGGCCTATCCCCCTGTGAAGATCCTCGATTGGCCGACCAATTTCCCTTCTTGTTATCCTGCTTCTGTCCAAAGTATTTCTTCCCACCATACCGTGAAGATGAAGAGGCACCACGGGGTTTAAATGACTCACCCCGAGGCCTCAAACTGTCACTAGTCTGCCTCTGTTGCGGTACCGGTGGTGGCATGGCATAAGCTCCCACGCCAAGCTCAGCAAGCTCCGCTCTTGTGAGAGCATCATCAAATGAAGTTGGGTTATTGATGATAACCCGGTCGTAGAGCTCCGGTCGCAGTCCTTTCATGAAATTTCTCATCTTGGCACGTCCATCAGAGGCAATATGGGGGACATACCTCAGTAGTGATGAGTACTGTGTGGCATAATCTGCTACGGTCATGTTCCCCTGCCTCAGACTAGCAAATTCATCCTCTTTTGTCTGCCTTGCTGCCGCGGAGAAGTATCGGTTCAAGAACCTGGTCCTGAAGAGCGTCCAGTCAATCACAGCACCCAGTGCTCTCATCTCCATCACTGTGCTCCTCCACCACATCAATGGTTTCTTAGCCAACTGGAACTCCGCCAGCCTCAGCCAAGCAGTAATAGCACAAGGAGCCGATACAAAGATCTGCTCAAGTCTCTCTAACCACTCTTCAGCCTCTTCTCCGGACTCTGTCCCCTCAAACCGGGGCGGATGATAAGACAGAAACTGCGTCAAGCTAATCTCACCCGGTAGCAATAACTGGACTACTGGTTCCATTCCCACAGCCGGTGGAGGTAGAGGATTAGCCTGTCCAATACTCGCATTTACACTCCCAACATCTCCGACTTCCTCATTAGCAGCCATGCTGTAACACAAATGTTAACAACAATCCAAAGCAATATATAACATGTCGTTAGATAACAGGAGTGATATAAGCATGTTAGTATAACAGGATATACAGTAATATGCACCACATGCATAAACATGCTTCAAATGTAAGCACCTAGCCAACCATGCTAAGGCTACCCTTCACTCGTTCCCGGGTTCTCTAACCACTGCTCTGATACCACTAATGTAAGGACCCTAATCCTTAAGTGCGGAATTAAGGCATAATAGAGCTAATAACAATGATCAGAGTGTAATAAACAGGTGGAGTCTATGAGCTTAAGCATTTACATGCCAAAATAAAGGACTACCAAAAAGGATTAATTACATTCCAACAAATGAATGTGTCCACTATAGTTTTACGCTACTCCTAGAGTAGGAACTATACAAAAGAATCCTGTCCTTTCGTCTACCAAAGATGCTCGAGAAGCTCACTGTCTCAACCCGTTCAAGCCCATCTATCATGCCAAAAAGGTACCTACAAGGACAACTCCCAAACATGAGCAATAATAATCATTCATATTCAACACAATATGAAGATAAAGCGTAAATGCATAATCAATATAAAACACTTCCTGTTTTCCCATGCATTTCAAACGCTTCCCGTTTGGTTGTCCCTGTACCATAACTCATGAGTATAATCAACAGATTATTTTTAATGGCCAAAACATGTCATGACATTATATACCATTTCAACTGTACCACATATTGGTCACCATTCCCTAGTCTGTCCATCACAGTGTATTTTAATGCCCCTCGCTTATATTCATATGGGCGGCATAGGATAACCTCGCTACAATGGACATGCGGCGCTCCCACCCCTCGCTTCACAGAGAGCGGCAAATACCCTTTCCTCGCCCCATATGACAACCACGCTCAAATGTGACATGCGGCGCTCCCACCCCTCGCTTCACATTTGGCGGAACCAATACAAAAAGCGGCAAGCATTAAAATCATCAAAGGATGACCACGACTCATGGGATGTGCATCCAATAATCATAATATGCATCTAACATCAATATGCATAAATTACCATGTCGATGCATCCACTATGCAATACCTCATTTGGCATAAATCAACATGTATATGCATCCACTATGCAATACCACATATATACCCGCATCCACAATGCATAAACAATGAGTATATAAAATACATGTTACCGTTGGGTGCCCGTACGTCCACTACGTACCTTTCCAAAATGTGGAATGTGGTTGGACCTCAATTCCTTGGCTGCGTTGCCACCTGGGTTGGTTCTACATATTCACAAATACCAATATTAGAACCCAATGATAGTCCAATACCAAAAATCCCACAAAAACACCCAAAAATACCATTTTTGGTGTCTCGCGATCGATCGCCATCAAGCCCCGATCGATCGCGAGAACACACTGCCTCGGGCAACAAAAATGCACAATCCGCGATCGATCGCGGAGCTAGCGCCGATCGATCGCGGCCTCGCCGATCGATCGCGCCAAGCTCGCGATCGATCGCTGAGGCTTACTGCCTCAGCCCTGTTGCTCGCGATCGATCGCGAGAAAATCGCCGATCGATCGCCGAGCTGCGGGAAATCGAGATTCGGGCACTATTCACCCATCTCTTTCCCCAACTCATCTAAACCCACATACACCAACACCAACCAATACCAATAACTCAAAACCAACACTAAACATCATAACAAACTCAAATATACCACATCCAACCAAAACACTACCAAAACCACAACACCCAACTCAAACCCATTTTAAACCCTTTAAAACCAAACTAAACTCAACCAAAACCTTACAAAATTAATACATGAGGTACCCATACCTCTTGGGGATCTCAAATCACCCAATAATCTCCACAATAAAAGATTTTGCAAGGACTCCTCTTCACCTCAAAGGTGGAGCTCGAAAATGGGAAGGGAAAGTAAGGGTTTGGGTGTTGATTTTGGTAAAGTTAAAAGTGTTGGATGGAAGAGTGGGTTGGATGATAAAAGTGAGTTTTTAATTTAAAATGCATGCCAAAGAATCCCATGGTGTATAAAACACCCCAACATGATATTTTTCAAAGCATTTACTCAAAATGCACCATAATATCAATTAACACATGATTTCTAATAAATTGCTAACCAAGGCAAATAAATCATGCTTCCCATAATATTTACCCAACATGCACCACATGCACCCTGAAATGCAACCCCGGGTCACCCTATCCATATGACCATGCATTTTCCATAAGGTAAATAAATCCCAACACATAATCAATTACCACATAATTAATCATGTAAACACAATTAAAGCCCAATAGCAATTAACCATTTCGGGGATGTCACATATTAATACCTTGAAATCGCTTGAACGACAAATCAAGGATCTCACTGTTGCAGTACAGAAAATGGCTGAACAGATTCGAAGGTTGGAATCTCATAAATCGCAACGGACTGCGCCTGACTTATCTCTTCGGAAATTTCTAAGGGGAAATTTTAGCTCAATTAGGCAAGATGTGATATCCCCGAAATAATTAATTATAATTTGGGCATTAATTATGTTTATGTGATTATTTATGGTGATAATTAAATTATGTGTTGGAATTAATTATCTTGGTGAAATGCTTAGTCACATGGTAGGCGTGACCCGGTAGAGCGTTTCAGGGTGTATGTTATGCATGTTGGGTAATTGAGTGTTATCATGGTTTAAATGTGATGGTTGACATTATTTTGTAATTTATGTGCTTAATTGGGGTTTTGATGCATTTTGGTAAAATGCTTTTAAAATATCATGTTGGGGTATTTTATACATCATGGTAATTGTTGGGGTACAAGTTTAATTAACCCCCCTTTTTTAACCCCACTACCCCCACTTTACCAAAATTCCCAAATCACTCTCCCAACCCTACCCTTCCACCATTTTCGAATTTGGCATAAAAGTGGAGGGGAAATCCTTGCAAAAGCTTGGTTTGTGGGATTTATTGTGAGATTTGGAGTCCTCAAGAGGTATGGATACCTCCTTGGTGTTTTAATGGTGTTTGGTTTGTTTTGAAATGGTATTTGTTATTCGGAAATGGGTTTGTTTTTGGTTGGTATTGTTTTGGTTGGTATTGTTTTGGTTGGGTGTTGGATTTTTGGTTGTTTTAAGGTGTATTTGAAGGTTTATAATGTTTTTATGTTGTTGGTTTGAAGGTCTAAGTGTTGGTATGGTTTGGGATGAAAATATGGAGCAAAAATGGTGGTCTTCGAAGTGCAGGGATCGGCGATCGATCGCCCATTTCTGGCGATCGATCGCGCTCCACCAGTGCACTCCAGTAGCGGTTGGCGATCGATCGCCACTTTTGGGCGATCGATCGGTGAGGCTGGCGATCTATCGCGCCAAATGTGGCGATCGATCGCCGAAGACAGAAAATTTTGGCAGCGGGCAGAGAGGTCTCGCGATCGATCAGGCCCTCGCGGCGATCGAGTCGCGAGATACAAAAAAATGTGTTTTTGGATAATTGTGTGGAATTTTTTATATTGGACTATTATTGGCTCCTAATATTGGTTTGTGTGAATGTGTAGAACCATCCCAGGTGGCCACACAGCTTAGGAGATAAAGTCCACGACACAACACATTTTGGGACTAAGGTACGTAGTGAGACGTACGGGCATCGGACGGTAAAACGTACTTATTACGCATTGAATTGGTTATGCATTATGGTTGCATACATGGTCTTAGTTATGCATTATGGTTGCATATATGGTTTGGATATGCATTATGGTTGCATGTGTATATTGGATGCATTGGTGCATGTGATTGTGAGTCGAGATTATATTCCAGTGATGGAGAATACTTGCCGCCTTCATGTCGAAGCGATGATAGAATACTTGCCGCTGTCATATTATAGCGATGAAGAATATTTGCCGTAAATATGTCAAAGCGAAGGATCATGCCGCTGTCATATTACTATTGCGAGGGATATTATGCCGCTAATATGTCGAAGCGAGGGGTATTAATGCCGCTGTCATGTAAACGCGAGGGGTATTATGCCACTGATATAATGAGACTGAAAATGGCCATTGGAATACATGGAATGAGTGCATGTCATGACATACATTATTGGTATTATAATCCATTGATTATGAATGTGGTACAGGGACAACCAAAGTGAGCTTTTAAATGTATTAAACGCAGGAAGTGAATCGTATTTACGGTTTATGCATTTGAATTACAATCATATTTTTGTGAATATGGTTTATATACATGCTCATGGTTTTGGGGTTGTTCCTGTAGGTACTTTTGGGCGAACGGGCTAAGGCGAGTTGATGCCGTGAGCCGTGAGCTAGTGAAGAGTGCTTTTGGCATAGCATGCTTAATTCTTTTGTATAGTCTCTACTCTAGGAGTAGTGTAAAGCTATAGGATTAACATTCTTTTGGTAGGGAATGTAATTAATCCATTTTGGAAATTTTATTTTGGCCTGTAATCTTAACGGCTCAAGGCATCAACACGAACTTTATATTCATTAGATGCATGTTATCTCCATTTATGCCTTTAATCCGCAATTAAGAAACTAGGGTCCTTACACAAGAAATGACTGAAGTGTCTAAAACATTGAAGAGATATACTACAACTACTCATCATGCTCTTATTGGTGCTAGAGAGAGCTCTATCAAGACGTCTGAACTGCTCAGTTCCCGGCTTTCGAAGCTTGAAAACCATCTGCTGGCTTCTGAGAATGCCAACTCTCAGCAATTCACCACTATAGCAGAACAGTTATTTGACCTAGTGAATGTGGTTAAAATAGTTAAATTAACTCCCCGTACAGAACAATCAAGTAGCTCTCATAGATATCGCATATAATTTTGGCTATGATCAGTTCAGACCAAAGCTTAACCAAAGTAGAATTTGTATAGATCTATCAGATGTTGTACATTTTTGTATAATTGTTCACATATTTTGAACTTACTAGAATATCAGTTCATTATTTTGAACATACTTATTAGGAACTAATGTTCATTTATTTGAACTTAGTATTTATTTGTTCATTTATTTTGAACTAGGTATTTATTGCGTTCATGTATTTTGAACTCGATCGACTTTCTTTTTTCACATCGCTTAACGTATTTCATCTTACCTTTTAGGTATGGATTATTTATCACCAAAAAGGGGAAGAAAGTGAGGGGGAAATAAAGAAATTAAAGGAAAACAGCTGATAAGATTTCTAATTTTGATTAGAAAATAATAGTCGAATGATGATATTATGATCAGTAGAGCTTATACTTTGTTTGTACCAAAAAGGGGAAAATTGTTAGATCACTTAGTTTTGGTACAACTCAACCGAAGAATCAGAGTTGCGCCTTCTAAGTCAATAGATAAATCCAAAATACATATACCGATGATGTCGTATTAAGATATTATCAAAAGGGAGATTGTTGGATATCAGGTTTTGATATATATCTATTAAGCAAGCTCACATAGACACAAATGGAATATAGTCTACCGACCGCGATAGGTAATGGGTAAAGTTTGCTGATGAGTTGAACAGAACTTTGTCGTAGTCTACTGATGGAATATAGTCTACCGATTATGAAGAAGATGTGTTTTGTGGAATATAGTCTACCGATTATGAAGAAGATGTGTCTTGGCGTCAAATATCCGAACATTGACAGTACAACTAGCTGTTACAAGCTATATAAGAAAAGCAGTACAATTCTGCAGAAGCTCATTAAATGCATCCAGACCTTTCGGGAAACTAACTACAATGCATTTAATGCTCATTAGTTAAAGAGAACAGAGTACTGTAGCATCAATACTGATATTTGGGAATCAGTATTACTGTTGAACTCCTTGAGCTATAAAATGAAGACCATTTTAGAGAAAAAGAGGTTGGCAAACACAAGATACAAATCATTCAGTCATTGATCAACCACACCTACAAGAGTTATTCGCTTATTCAAAAAGAAGTTTTAGGCAGCTCTTCAACGAGTTAACAGATTTTCAAGAGATCATTAGTGACAATCTGATTGATTGCATAAACTCTTTTATCTTTTCATATCATTGTAAAGAGCAAAATTTCTGTAAAACTATTGTAATAGTTGTGACTGTGGGTCAAGATGATTTGTGTAGATCTAAGTTGTACAAGTGACCTCAGCTGTGGAATTGCTAAGAGTTTCAGTGTGGTTATATGTATGTAAATACAGAACTGAATCGAGATTGTACAACGGGATTGTATTACTCAAAGTCTTCCAATGAGATCCTTCCTGCAAAGGAAAAAGGGGAGACATAGAAGCGTTTGTGCTTCAAACTTCTAGAAACAAACATTGTCTGTCGGGATCGGTCCGGGGGTGGGTTGCCATTCCACACCCGAGTTCAACCAACTTGAGCTTCAATAGCTCGTGTTCTTGAAATAATTGCACCGAGAGATTATATCGAGTTCGGTTACAAAACCGAGCGGAAGACACTCGACATAACCCGCTCTATAACCGATTAAACATTTGAAAGGCATTTTAAAGCTATGCAATTAAAGTAAATAAACAAGCATTTGTTTATGGAAGTTCGAAGGTGGTGTAATCCTTCTACGTCTCCCCTTCTTCCACCTCATGGAAGGATTCCACTAGAAGACTTTGATTTATACAATCCCGTTGTACAAACCCGATCCAGTTGGGAATTCCCTATCCAACTAGAACTCCTAGCAACTCAACTATGTATGTTCTTTAATGTCTCACATACAAAGACCTCTCATCGGTTGTGATAAATCATCAACCGTTACAATGATATTCACTCATCTATTAAGCTCTCAAATACAATGAATAAAGTGATTATATATGGCACAAATGATCTCTACTAGATCTGATATAGCAAGGTAAGTGGTGCCAAAGGTTTGGGGAGTGCTCTTCATTTAGCAACTTTTGTCTTTGAAGTTCCCCAATTGAATCCCAAGTGGGTTTGCTTTGGAAGGCTTGGATTGATCTTCAATCAGCTGTTATTGAGCTTCCAAATCATGTATATATAGCCCCAAGTAATGATATATACGTTATACACAAGAATATGCCCGTTGGAAAAGGTTATGCACTATTCCCGAGCTTGCAACGGTCATATTCTGGTTTCTGGGCTCTTTGTATTTCGGACCGGATTGGCAGGAGCAGCTTGGGCAGATCAGTCTGGCCGGATCAGCATGGTCAGCTCAGTCTAGCAGATCATCACGGGCATATCAGTCTGGTCTGGATCAGCATGGGCAGATCAGTCTGGTCCGGATCAGTCTGGACAATCAGCTTGATACAAAAACTTGCTCTTCGATCTGTTGCTTGTAACTCTTCATTCTTTGATTTTTGGGCAAAGTGATCCACATTAAAGTTGTATCCCTTTCTCTTATCTTTCCACGGAATCAAGAATCGCTCGATTTCGAGTTTGTATGAGAGAGTTATGCTCGAAATACGAGGCGATGCTCCTGCTGTCTGTTTGCTGGATGCAGCAGCACATGGCGTGACTTGCAGAAGCTTTTTGGCCATCTTAACGTCCAATTCAGTCTTTTACTTCCAAAGATGACTTGTAGATCATTGTCTTATCTTTCCAACCCATACTGAATCGTTCCGTTCCGATAAGCGAGCTAATAGTTATGCCCACCAGACTGACAGTTGCTTGCTGAAACAGCTTGCTGTTTCTTCGCGGTTCAGCTCGATCTTGCAAGCGTCTTTTCTCCTTGATAACATTTGAACTAGCCGATATGTTGTGACATATGCCTTTTAGTATTTTGAGTTGGCTGTTCAATCTCTTTGGAATCACGCCATTTCGATATCCGAGCTATGAGATATGATCGAAACAATCCGCTCTGCCAGGATTTCAGACTTGGTCCAGCTTGATATTTTCAAGCTACTTCTTTGTAATTCATCAAGCTCTTAATTATGATCTATGAACTGCACACTTGATGAAATATGTTAGCAACACACTAACAAGTTTTGTTAACATCAAAACCAAGATTATTCGGGTTTCCAAAACCCAACAATCTCCCCCTTTTTGATGATCACAAAACTTGAATAAAAATATGAACATTAAAGCACAATGTTGCATAACAAGAAAAACCATATTTTTAAAACAACATATTTCTCCCGCTTTTTGTGTGAATCAAAAAGAAAGACAAATAAAATTTACTCACCTCAAGGATTGAGATTAAACTCTACCCCTTAATTTTAAAAAGTTTGAAAATTTGAGCAAGTGATGGGCAAATGGGGTAGGCTAAAATAAATTTAAAAAAAATGCAATGCACATTAATTTTTGAATAAAAATAACCTTTTTTGATGATAGATGAAGCATACTTGGCAACACATTTGATTTTTTTGACAAAACTCAACAATGTCCATTTCATCTTTCAGCGGTGGCAGCACATGAGTCAACTTTGAAGAATAAACTGCATCTCCTCGTGAAGAATTAGGCTGCAAGACCTATACCGTTGCGATCCTCTATGAGTCTAGTTTGCAACGCAAAAAACGGTTCGGCATTTGGACATCCGAGCAAGAGGTTATGCCAATTTTCCCAAAGTCGCTGCAAGCTGCCAGAAATATAAAATGCTTCGAAAATTGTTAGATAAAATCTTAAAATAAAAATTATAAACTAAAAAACGAGTTAAGAACAGATTGAACGAAAATTAAACCTTTAAAATAGATTTTAAAATTATTTTCTTGCAAAATGAATGCAATGAAATTTATTTTTATGCTAAAAAATTTCATACACCAAATTTTGAAAAAATATGCTATGAAAAAATTTCATTCTCATGAGAAAATTTTGAAAATGATTTTAAAAGATATCCGCTACAAAAATCGGTTCAAATGCTTTCCAAGAACAACCTGGCTCTGATACCACTTGTCGGGATCGGTCCGGGGGTGGGTTGCCATTCCACACCCAAGTTCAACCAACTTGAGCTTCAATAGCTCGTGTTCTTGAAATAATTGCACCGAGAGATTATATCGAGTTCGGTTACAAAACCGAGCGGAAGACACTCGACATAACCCGCTCTATAACCGATTAAACATTTAAAAGGCATTTTAAAGATATGCAATTAAAGTAAATAAACAAGCATTTGTTTATGGAAGTTCGAAGGTGGTGTAATCCTTCTACGTCTCCCCTTCTTCCACCTCATGGAAGGATTCCACTAGAAGACTTTGATTTATACAATCCCGTTGTACAAACCCGATCCAGTTGGGAATTCCCCATCCAACTAGAACTCCTAGCAACTCAACTATGTATGTTCTTTAATGTCTCACATACAAAGACCTCTCATCGGTTGTGATAAATCATCAACCGTTACAATGATATTCACTCATCTATTAAGCTCTCAAATACAATGAATAGAGTGATTATATATGGCACAAATGATCTCTACTAGATCTTATATAGCAAGGTAAGTGGTGCCAAAGGTTTGGGGAGTGCTCTTCATTTACAACTTTTGTCTTTGAAGTTCCTCAATTGAATCCCAAGTGGGTTTGCTTTGGAAGGCTTGGATTGATCTTCAATCAGCTGTTATTGAGCTTCCAAATCATGTATATATAGCCCCAAGTAATGATATATACGTTAGACACAAGAATATGCCCGTTGGAAAAGGTTCTGCACTATTCCCGAGCTTGCAACGGTCATATTCTGGTTTCTGGGCTCTTTGTATTTCGGACCGGATTGGCCGGATCAGCTTGGGCAGATCAGTCTGGCCGGATCAGCATGGGCAGCTCAGTCTGGCAGATCAGCACGGGCATATCAGTCTGGTCCGGATCAGCATGGGCAGATCAGTTTGGTCCGGATCAGTCTGGACAATCAGCTTGATACAAAAACAGATTGATAAACTTGTTCTTCGATCTGTTGCTTGTAACTCTTCATTCTTTGCTTTTTGGGCAACGGGATCCACATGAAAGTTGTAGACCTTTCTATTAGCTTTCCAAGGAATCAAGAATCGCTCGATTTCGAGTTTGTATGAGAGAGTTATGCTCGAAATACGAGGCGATGCTCCTGCTGTCTGTTTGCTGGATGCAGCAGCACATGGCGTGACTTGCAGAAGCTTTTTGGCCATCTTAACGTCCGATTCAGTCTTTCACTTCCAAAGATGACTTGTAGATCTTTGTCTTATCTTTCCAACCCATACTGAATCGTTCCGTTCCGATAAGCGAGCTAAGAGTTATTCCCACCATACTGACAGTTGCTTGCTGAAACAGCTTGCTGTTTCTTCGCGGTTCAGCTCGATTTTGCAGGCGTCTTTTCTCCTTGATAACATTTGAACTAGCCGATCTGTTGTGAAATATGACTTTTAGTATTTTGAGTTGGCTGTTCAATCTCTTTGGAAGAACCCCATTTCGATATCCGAGCTATGAGATATGATCGAAACAATCCGCTCTGCCAGGATTTCAGACTTGGTCCAGCTTGATATTTTCAAGCTACTTCTTTGTAATTCATCAAGCTCTTAATTATGATCTATGGACTACACACTTGATGAAATATGTTAGCAACACACTAACAAGTTTTGTTAACATCAAAACCAAGATTATTCGGGTTTCCAAAACCCAACATTGTCGTTTACTTTTTGCATTCATTTACTTCTCATATTAATCATTGATGTCTACTCAGTAGACTATAGATATATTGCTTACCATTAGACATAAAGTCCTTATTTATCAAGTAGAACTTATCTACGTAATCATCTATATTGTCCATTGAGTTCTTCATTAGACCAGTAGACTTTGTCTACTGTTGTTATCTGTCCAGTAGACTATAGCCATCAGCATTCACTGCATCAATCGAGTTGTTTCCGCACTTACCTTTAGTTACTCGACTGATTGGTATTTAAACAAGAAAATAGCTTCTGGTTGCTAACACAACCTAAGCAGATTTTAAAATAGCTAAGTACAGCCGATACAGATATTCAACCCCCACTTCTATCTGCATACCTGATACTAATATAATGAAACACATTACATGTGTATTTGTTATCGTTACATTGAGTAGAAAATGGTGGAATAAGGATATTTATTTGGTGGTGATATTTAGTCCTGCGAAAGCATTACAATTTTCTATATGTGGGGATTAATAGTTGATTAATCACATATTATGTTGAGTAGAGTATAATCATGTGGGCATGATGTAATGGTGTATGAAAGTTTATGAGGTTACGATTTTGTCATCTGATGCGCAATGGCAATAATTATAAGTAATCATGTGATGATTGATGACGATGTAAACATAGCATGATGAGCAGTATGTTATTATGTGAACTTGTTATTCAGGAATGTTCATGGTTGACTAATACTAAGTTAATGACTCAGATGCACAGACATGACGAGATATGCATATGAGAATTACTAATAGATTTTCTAATAATTATATGGCTCCAATTAATGGCCATATGATGTTATGTGTTGAGATTGACATTAAAGAACTCATGGGTACCGTTACTACATTATACGGCTATGTCTATTCATGTGATAGTACAATTATATGGGATATTGCGTAGTTAAATGAACTATTTATTAAGATATAAAATTGATTATGACGTTGATTACACAAATATGGGTAGTGTGAATATTTTAATGCAAGGATGTGCATGTTTGATGACTGAATTTTTTTGAATATTAATAAATGAATAACCGACAAGGTGTGTGATCATGATAAGTTGTAGTACTTATTTTACGCTAGATAATAGATTGCTAGTGATTATGGAGAGATTGATACTTCAGAGCATGTGCATATTATTATCTAAGATGGAGACTAATTGATGAGTACTATATATGATGCCGATGTACATTGTAGATTATTGCAACTACACAGTATGAGATTATGTATACGATGCTAATGTTGTTGCAATGATATAAAGATGATATCGAGGAATGAATAGTATTATATCGATGTGAAAACGATATTGGGCTATATGACTGTTAATTCCCATTGTATTGAAGAATTGTAACATTGTTATGGTGTAAATTGATGTACAATGTGGAAATAAAAAGAATAAGTGGGGAATGATGAATTTAATGATATTATTAATAGGTAGTTGAGTATGAGAATGAAAACACGTAGATGATAGATTGCCGGTGGCAAAGAATTTTTAAGTATTGAAAACGCAAAGAATTAGTGTTTGATGATACGTGATTATAGTTGAAGTCCTACGGATGATTATTCAACTTGAGGAAATTGAAGGATGCTGACTATATTGTTTATGATAATTCATGGACGGTTACTTTGAAAATAAAACTCATAAAACAATTTATATTGAGGTAAGATTGAATTAATGTTTGAGTGTGTGTGATCTGTTGAAATCTCATAAGATGAGGATAATATCAACATGATACTGATTAATGTATGAGATAACCGTGTGTACAAGTTAGAGAATTTTAAAGAAAAATATCTGACGTGAAAGCATAATTGTAATGCCTCGATATGAATCATACATGTTTTGTTATGATTATTGCGTAATTATATGATAATTACGGTATGACGTGGACTCGAGTGTGAGTTGAACCGAGTATGAGGAATTATATGAAGTATGGTACTATGACAAAGTGAAATGATAGGCATATTTGATATGGGAAATATATAGAGTTGGTGTAAAAACATGTTTGATTGTATTGATTATGCAATTGATATATGAAGTTATGATATGAGTTATACATGGTGTAGTTGTAACTCTACATGGAGGACATGGATTTGATGCATAAGAGAACACATGGAATGCTTTTGGCATGACTTAGTATTAAAAATAAATAAGGGGATTCATATTTTACAACTCATAGTGCACAAAATTTCACACACAAAATTCCTACAAACTATCCTCAAGCTCTTGCATCTTTTCTTGGTTTTGGCTTGGATAATCAACTTGAAACTTGTATTTCACTTGGAGTTAAATATACTTGGTAACAAATTTAATGTTTCTAAGCTTGTACATATGGTGGCATATGAGTTTCTACATGAATTTTATTCTTTAAAACCAAGTTGAATTGGTTTGACTTGTTGAATGTTATAATGCAAATAAATGAATTGGAATAGGATGGAAAATAAGTTTATATGATGCTAGAGTTTGCATGTATCAAGTTTGGATGGAAGAACTTGAGGTGTATGAGAAACACCATGAGCATAAGCTTGAAACCACCATGAAATTGTTGCTGTCGAGCGAACGATCGCTTGCATCGTACCGATTGATCGCTAAGACATGGGAAAATATAAGACAGTTTATGCTTGTAGCGATCGATCACTGCATGTGACCGATCTATCGTGTGCTATAGCGATCGATCGCTAAAAGATGACCTATCGATGGCTAGAATGCCATTGCATTTTATGAAATTCAGACTTTAATAGCGATCGATCGCTAGCTTTGGCCCGATCGATCGCTAGGGTGACATCATTGAAGCGATCAATCGCTAGAATGACCGATCGATCACTAGACTTAAAATGTTGAAAAATGTTATATTTTGTGGAAATTGACGATGAAGCCTATTATAACATTGTACATTGTTGGTATTTATGTAGCATCATCACAAGGGACGGGACAACGAGGCGGTTAAATATTGACACCTGACTTTAAATATTTTGTGTCGCACGACAGGTACGTGTTGACGTACGAGTATTGAATATTGATTTATGTAATGTTGCTTTTATATGTTGAGATTACATTATATGATTGTTGGAATCATATGCATATACATTCATGTTATTGAGGTTGATGCCATGAGAGATATGCTCTTGTTGAGTATATGCGTTGGCATGAGAGGTATGTTCTTGTTGAGTATATGCTTTGGGATGTTATAACGTGTGAGCTGGATATATGATATATGCTGCTAATATGAAGATGTGAGGAGGTTCCACTGACATATTGAGCGGAAAAGAAATATCATATGTGTGTCGTTATAACACGATGATGAATGAGACATGTCATGACATATTTGCATTTGGTGATGCATGATACAGAACAATCACAGTTGAGATTTACGATGATGATTTATCGTACTATGTCTTTCTTATTGATATATAACTGAGATGGTTGATTATCAATACTCATGTTGTGTGATTGTTTTTGTAGGGACTCATAGACGTGGGAGGATGGGATTGTGAGTCGATTTTTGCTGCGAGCTGAACCACTGATTAGGAGTTGACCTTCCTTAGATTGTTCTTGTGTACACGTGATGTATCTTATGTCTGGGTTTTGTAAATGTTGTAATAACTGACATAGTAAAACTGTTATTCAGTGTGTGATAATACTTAATTGCTATTAACATATGTATGCGTGGTTGATGCATAACGAATTAAGTAACGAGGACCTCACATTAGTGGTATCAGAGCAGTGGTTCGAAATTGGTGACCACGGGTAGAGGAAGTGAGTTAGTGAGTTACCTAATCACTTGAAAGCATGTTGATATCTTTGATATGAGAGTAGACTAACATGCTTTATATATTTGAATGTTATTGTTAACCCCTGTTGTGCAGTAATGACAGACAGATTACCTCAAGATGACATTGGGGATGCCATGAGTGGCAATGCTAGTGTTGGTTTGGTGCCATCCACCACCACCAGTAGGACAAGGGTCAGTAGAACATGTGTTGTTACCTGGGGAGTTGACACTGACTCAGTTTCTGAGTTATCAGCCACCTCGATTTGAGGGTACATAATCTGGTGAACCGGCTGAAGAGTGGTTAGAACGTGTTGAATAGATATTTGTATCTGCTGCGTGTGCTAAGTTAGCCTGGTTGCGTTTAGCTGAGTTTCAATTAGCAAAGAAAGCGATGATGTGGTGGAAAGCGACATTGCTTGAATTGTGAGCTCAGGGGAAGACTGTGGACTGGGATGTATTCAGAACTCGTTTTCTTGATCACTATTTCTCTGTTGCTGCTAGGCAGTTGAAAGAAGATGAGTTCAATAATCTGAAACAGGGAATCATGAAGGTATCTGATTATGCTTTGCAGTACTCTTCTTTGTTGAGGTATGTACCTCATATTGATGCAAACACGAAAGCTAAGATCAGACAATTCGTGAAAGGCTTATGATCTGAATTGTTTGATAGAGTTATTTTGAATAACCCTACTTCGTTTGAGGAAGCGCTGACTAGGGCTGCGATGGCTGAGATTGGAATTGGGGCATACAAGGATGTAGGACAAGCTCAGACACCTACATCAGGCAGTATGAGACCCAGGGGGATCAATTTAAACCCTCACGTGGAGGTGCATCATCCTCGAGATTTGGTAGGAAATTTGATACACGGAAAGGGTGTGAACGAGGTGCTAAGGGACAGTCCCAAGGCAGCAGTAGTAGCAGTAGTCGAGGCTTTAAATGTTTTAAATGTGGAGGACCACACTTGAAACATGATTGTCCACACATTGATGGTCCGGTTTGTTATGGATGTGGTAGGCCATGTCATATGATACGAGATTGTCCTCAAACTGGAGAACAACAAGCCAGAGGGAATGTTTCAGAAAGTACAGTGCAGCAAAGACCACAATTTGTACCTCGGACTGGTGGGGGACAAAGAGCAGGGCCGCCCCAAGTTCAGGTGTATGCACTGAACAAGGAGCAAGCAGAGACAACTCCTGATGATGTGATATCGAGTAAGTGTTGTTTATTTACTTATCCAGCCTTTATATTGATTGATACTGGTGCATCACATTCATTTATTGCACAAGCGTTTATTGAGCGGTATCATATATGCTCGTCTCCACTGTTGATGCCTCTGTATGTCTCGACACCCATGGGAACTACTGCGATGACTTGTCAGAGTGTGTCTGATGGTTTTATTCAGTTTGATGATGACTATGGAATACATGCAGATTTGATTGTGTTAGATATGACGGATTTTGACTGTATTCTGGGTATTGATGTGTTGAGTAGATATCAAACTGTTGTGGATTGTTGTCAGAAGACGGTTTGGCTTCAGTCTGAAAATGGAAACCAATAGATCTTCTATGGACAGGAATCGCGTGCCGCTGATATCTGCTATTCCAATATCACGTTTGTTAGAACGTGACATATGTGATATCTGATATAAGCTATTGATGTAGATGAAAAGAAAGTAGAAGAATAGTAGATGATATACTAGTGGTTGCAGAATACATAAATGTATTTCCAGATGAGATTCTTGGATTTCCACCAATTCGTGATGTGGAATTTAGCATTGAATTGATACCTGGTACCTCTGCAATTTCACGAGCACCATATCGAATGTCACCAACTGAACTGAGAGAGTTGGAAACTCAGTTGCAAGATTTATTGGACAAGGGATACATACATCTTAGTATATCGCCTTGGGGTGCTCCGGTGTTGTTTGTGAAGAAGAAGGATGGTTCAATGCGACTGTGCATTAATTATAGACAGTTGAACAATGTAACAATTAAGAAAAAATATCATCTTCCCCGTATTGATGATTTGTTTGATCTGTTACAGGGATCGATGATTATAGACAGTTGAACACGAAAGATGCCCCAAATTGAGGACCTTGGTGCCAACTGGGATAAAGAAACGTGGCCATTTTATCTGATTGTTATGGAGGATGTTTTGGTTGGATTTATGCTTTATGCATATACTAGTGCATCCGTGCTTGTGTGACGCTTTGGATATCTATACAATGTTGTATACATTTACAATCTTTTTTCACGGTCCTTTTTTGGAGTTTAATATATTTTGAGTTTAATGAGTTTTGTATAAATATTTTGATTTATGTTCTATGGTAATATAATAATGCTATTAGGGGCAATAAAGTAAATTGACATGTCATCCTGCCAAAGTAACTGTCTGATGGCATGTTGCTTTATATATAATTTGTTTTCTTGATATATATATATATATATATATATATTTGTATTTTTGCTTTCATATTTAAAAAACCTATATTTTGGCACACCTCAATAAAATTCCTATAATTTTGATCCCTCGATGTGAATGCTAGACTCACCCTTGGTCGTCATTGCTGCCATCAGCACAACGATCACCATTGTCGGACTGTTAAGGTAAATTTTGCATCATGCTTCGAGTTCTTAACTGTAGGTTCTGTCTTTTTTAAAAAAATAATTATATATTTCATGCTCCATTTATTTATTTTACCGTGGAAGGTATAAAATTTGATATTTTAAAACTATGTTGATATTTATTTCATGCTCTATTTAATTTTTTCATCATGTTTGCTGTGTTGATATTTACTCCATGCTCTATTGATATTTCTTCAAGCTTCATTTGATTTTTCACGGCTCAATTCTTGCAATATTTGTCGAAGTAAACAATAATGTACTTTGTTGAGGAACATTGGGATGATAAACACAATTCCATTTCTCAATTATTTTTTTTATCATGTGGAAGGGGTTTACAATTGGTTTTGATCACGAAACATGTCCCAAATTGGGGACCTTGGCGCCAACTGGGATAAAGACACATGCCCATTTTATCTTATTGTTAAGGATGGTGCTTTGATTAGATTTATGCTTTACGCATATAGTAGTGCTTCTGTGACGCATTGCATATTTATACATTGTTGTATGCAATTACAATCCCATTTTACGGTCTTTTTTTTTTTTTTTGGAGTTCAATATATTTTAGAGTGTAATGAGTTTTGTATAATTATTTTGATTTATATAATGTTCTATGGTAATATTATAATTAAAACTATTTGGGATATAACGTAAATTGACAATTTTGGCATGCCATCATACCAAAAGTATCGGCCCGATGGTCTGTTGCTTTATATATAATTTTTTTCCTTGATATATATATATATATATATATATATATATATATATATATATATTAAAAAAATTATATATATTTTGTATGATTCCTTTCGTATTTAAGAAACCTATATTTCGGTACAACTCAATAAAAATCATATACTTTTGTAAGGCCCCACCTATGGTAAATCAGAATTAACAATATAATGGCGATATGACTCTAAAATGGTGATGCGGATTCTATAAAAAATTCGGCAAAATCTCTCCGTAAATTGGACTATCAAAAAAAAAAAAGAGAAAACACCATAATAAATATCCTCAAACAACATCACCAATATCCAGCACTAATCCAACAATAAAGTCCACCAAAAGATGTAAAATCTAGCTAATACTCAGGCATAAAAAAATAGACAGTTACAATCCAAAAAGAATTTATATAATCCTCAAAATAACAATAATAATAAATTATAACAGCGTCATCTAGCTCAAAATGAAACGTGTTAGAATTCTAAACGCATCGACTCTATCTCTCAATGCTTCCCAAAAGCTAGACATATCACCTGTTTCCACAGAAACAACCACCACATGGGTGAACACACCGACATAATAATCACGATTATATAATGAATATGCAATTCACAATTCACAAGGTAAAATGATGTAAAATAAATTCAGACGATATGAGATCTCAATAGCTGTTCATGTTCTCATAATTCCACAAGTTATCATTATCATAAGAATCACAATATTTTAATCAGTCCAGTATCCACTTTTCATAATATCACATCACACACTCCAAGGGCGACCTTTATATTACATTAACACAACGCTTGATCCAGCAGCGACCCACTACCGTAAAAGTACATCGCTCATTCTCACATCGATCCAAATGCAATAATTACATATCGCTCGCCTCAACGTCGACCCAAATACTATAACTATACATCGCTCATCACAAAGCGACCCAAATACTATAAATACACATCGCTCGTCTCAACGGTGACCCAAATACTATAAAATACGTCGCTCGTATCCATGGCTACCCAGATACCATATTAATATGAACTTGTACCCACGGCGACCCAAATACCATAAATACACATCGCTCGTATCAACGGTGACCCAAACACAATAATAATACGTCACTCGTACCCACGGCGACCCAAAACACAAGAATTATACATCACTCAACCAAGTAGAAGAAAATGCATTTATTTAAGCTCATAGGCCACTACGTACCTTATCGTCAAAATCACAGTCAAGCTACCTTCCTTTTTGCCTGTAGGCTCGAGAAGGTTCTACATAATTCAATATCAATTTGATATCAATATTCAATATTTCAATAGAGAGATTCTATCACTTTAAATCAATAATTTCATACTACTTTCTCACGTCATCATATATATATTTCGTACACTTTACTCCACATTCTAAACATCTAGTTAAATATTACATTCCTACTTGAGATGGGTTTGTCTTGGTTGTTTAATTTAACCAATGATTTATTCTACACCATACAATTATCATCTTATCTAAAAAATAATTATTTTTAATATAATTAGTAAAAATCTCAAACAATAATTTCCATATTATTTGCAAGAATGGATATTTAATATAACTTGCACCACGAGACTTACCCGGAATCATTTATTCCGCCTTCGGACCAAAATATAATTCCGAATAATTTAATCCCATATTATCTCATAATTATCACAGTTACTGTCAAATAAATAATTATAATTTAATCCGGGCATCGCAATTTTGATCCCTCAATGTGAATGCTAGATTTACCGCTGGCCGTCATTGCTGCCATCACTTCCACGATCGTCATTGTCGGATTGTCAAAGTAAATTTTACTTCATACTCTGTTGTTATTTTGAGTTCTTAATCGTCGTTCCTATCTTTAAAAAAAAATATTATCTATTTCATGCTCCATTTATTATTTTTTACTGTAGAAGGTATACAATTTGATTTTGGTTAAACTATGCTGATATTTATTTCTTGCTCTATTTAGTTTTTTCATCATGTTTGCTATGTTGACATATACCATGCTCTATTGATATTTCTTCAAGCTTCATTTGATTTTGACGGCCAATTCTTGCAACATTTGTCAAAGTAAACAATATTGTAATTTGTTGAGGAACAATATGATGATAAAACATTTCCATTTTATCAATTGTTTTTTTATCATAGGGAAGGGGTTTACAATAGGTTTTGAACACGAAACATGTCCCAAATTGGGGGCTTTGGTACCAACTAGGATAAAGACATGTGACCATTTTATATGATTGTTGAGGATTGTGTTTTGGTTGGATATATGCTTTATGCATATACTAGTGCTTCTGTGCTTGTGTGACATGTTTAATATCTATACGGTGTTGTATGCATTTACAATCCTTTTTATGGTCTTTTTTTGGAGTTTACTATATTTTAGAGTGGAATGAGTTTTATATAATTATTTTGATTTATATAATGTTCTATGATAATAATATAATTGATAATGCTATTTGGGGTAATAACATAAATTGACAATTTTGACATGCCATCATACCGAAGTATCGGTTTGATGCTTGTTGCTTTATATATAATTTTTTTTCTTTATATCTATATATATATTAAAAAAATTATATATATTTTGTATTTTTTCTTTTCGTATTTAAAAGACCTATATTTCGCAAACCTCAATAAAAATCATATAATTTTGATCCCTCAATATGAAAGCTAGATTCACCCCTGATCGTCATTGTTGTCATCATTACCACGATCGTCACTCTCGAACTGTGAAGGTAAATTTTACTTCATGCTATGTTGTTGTTTTGAGTTCTTAACTATAATTTCTCTCTCTTTTTTTTTTTAAAAAAATATCTATTTCATGCTCCATTTATTTATTTTTATTGTGGAAGGTATACAATTTGATTATTTGTAAACTAGAAATTTATTTCATGTTCTATTTAATTTTTTCATAATGCTTGCTATGTTGATATTTACTCCATGCTCTATTGATATTTCTTCAAGCTTCATTTGAATTTTCACGTTCCCAATTCTTGCAATATTGTCGAAGTAAACAATATTGTACGTTGTTCAGGAACAATGAGATGATAAAACAATTGCATTTATCATTTTTTTTTAATCATGAGGAGGGGTGTTTACAATGGATTTTGAATACGAAACATGTCCCAAATTGGGGGCCTTGGTAGCACCTGGATAAAGACACGTGGCCATTTTATCTGATTGTTAAGGACAGTGTTTTGGTTGGATTTATGCTTTATGCATACTAGTGCTTATGAGCTTGTGTGACACGTTGAGTATCTATACAATGTTATATGTATTTACAATCCTTTTTTATAGTCCTTTTTATTTTGTATTTTGGAGTTTAATCTGTTTTTGAGTTTAATGAGTTTTATATATTATTTTGATTTATATTATGTTCTATGATAATATTATAATTTGATAATGCTATTGGGGTAATAACATAAATTGACAATTTGGGCATGCCATTAGACCAAAGTATCAGTCTGATGGCCTATTGCTTTATATATGGATATAATTTGATTTATATTATAAAATATGGTAGTAATATAATTAATAATGTTATTAAGGATGATACGACAAATTGACAATTTTGGCATACTATTAGACCAAAGTGTCGATATGATGGCTTGCTGTAGGTATAGATATACATATATATGATATTGCTAAATCTTATATCATATTGATTTTGAAAAATATCACAACTAAATCAAATATTTTAAAATACAAATTTATTATATACATGCAACTCTTAGGGCATGTTTGAAGTTGTTTATAAGCATATTATGATTTTTGAGATTAATTTAACCTCATATTTGGTTGGTTGTTTGTCACAAAATTATCCCATCATATTTATCTCATTTTATTCAAACTTTGTAGCAAAATGACATATATGTCATTTCTCACATTTTCTTACTATTACAAAATTTTAAATTACCTTAAAAATTTTCAACTTACTTCTTACGACCTAATTAAAAAAATTCGAAATTTCACACACTAGTTAATGAGAGTATTTCAGTCAGTACAATCAATAATAAAATTAATCCATCATTTTAAAATAATACCAAACCCCATATAACTATATTATTTATCATCTCATTCTTTTAATAACTCTTAATACTTATTATATCCATAACTTCAAACAGTACCTTATTATTCATATCATGTAATGGTACCTTAGTATTCGTATCATGTATAATATTATATTATACACACAAAATACATGACCAGTTCTTGAAAGTCACGTCGCGACCAAGCGCTTAATTTATGTATATATTAGACTACATCTATTTATTCTTATTAATTTTAAATTATGTTTGACAAATTTTGGCATGAACATATAATTAATTAATTACAATAGGCAGAACAAGATCACCATCTTACAATTGATCAGGCGAACAAAAAGAAAACCCTTAGCCCAAGGCCTCTGAGGCCGTTAAAAAAAAAGAAAAAGAACAGAGAAGATATACCCGCCGATCAAATCGTCAGCTCATCGCCGCTCTAGCTTCTCTATTTAACAACTCCTTTACTATTACGGTAATTAAAGGTTAGTTTTTCTCCCTATTTGTGGTGTGGATGTTTGGGTTTTATTCATAGGACGTTATGGTTTATGATTATAATCGAAAGAGAATTAGAAGTGAATTCCAGGGCTTAGAGGGAAGATCTCATTGGCCTAAGGGTAAAGCTAAGGGAATGGCTTGAACAGCCTTACTGGAAGGAAATATAAACTAAGATGCCAGACTAAGTTAATTTCTGTCATCAAAAGATTTTGATAAATGTTTGCTAAATTTATCAAGAATACAGATTTAGCGCTTACGAGTTTTCAAAATTGTGAGTTTGGGTTATGATTAATTAGTTGTTAATTAGGTCTCAAATATGGTGTTGTTTAGCATTTCAGAAACTTGTAAAGTTTGACTTTGATATTAGTTAGTTTATTTTGATTGTTCAAGATAAAGATCAAATCTTTGTTCCGTGTTAGAGAAAAAAATATTTCTTTTGTAATTGTTTTTGGGTACAAAAAAAAATATCTACGGGTGAAATTCTTGTTTAACTATTTGAGAAGCCTTACTGTATGGAAAGATAAACATGAGGTAAGTGCAATATCAAAGCACAATGTGCAGCGTTGAAGGATTAGCTAATGAACAAGAGGCGAAAGCCATATCCTCCGAGCACAGTGTGCAATGTTGAAGGATTGGCTATTGAACAAGTGATGAACCCCTATTTTCATAAAATAGCTTCTAGCCCCGTAATCAACCCAACCACTTGATGGAGATTATTGGTCAAATAAGATTCACAAAATGTATCTTTAATATACAAGCGTCCTCAAGCACTACTGAAGAGACAACAACACATTCCATGCACTACATATACACGACCGGCTGAGAATTAACAATGATAAGAATGAAGTATAAAATCGTAGCTTTCCGAAAACCTAAGACGCTAGATTCAACCAACGCAACTGAGTATCATGAGACAACAAAAAATGATAACGATAAAAAACAATTAAAATCCATTAAATTGAAATTCAAGCGTCCCCAATATAAATTTTGCACAGTTCCCATCTGGAAGGTGTTAATGTTGACATACTTAGGGTTATTGACGTCGGTGAACTTCAAGAGCATCAAGAGATGGCTAGGCTCAAAGAGAAAAAGAGCAAATGAGAGAAATGATGCCGTTTCGGGGGTGTCAATAAACCTTTTGTTCGACTAGTTCATCATAGACATATCAATCACGTCGTTAGATATACTCTTCGTCTGTCGGTCTTGCGGTGAAATCTTCACCATTAAATTTACGGCCGAATAAAAACCAATAATTTGTTTTCTATTTTATTTTTCTCTTTAGTTTGAAATTTAATTAATTTAGTTAGAAGTTTGGAATTCATAAATCAAAAAATTGGAAATTGTCTTAGAATTTTCAACAATATTTTCACAAAATTAAAATATAAGCTCATCCTATTCATTTTTTATCTGAATATTTCGTTTTAAGAACATCGATTTCATGATTATACTTTTACAAAAACATTAAGAAGGTGAGAGAATTGAAGGGTGGCGGCTTTGGTTCGATTTATTTCCCCATCTACCGACGAAGTCACCCATTCTTCGAGGTATTAAGAAAAGAACTAAAGTTTGAAAGGGATGACAAACTTCTTGTCTTAGCAAAGTCGAAGAATAATGAACGTTCGTTGGTGTATTTAGCTATGGCTGAAGGGACAGTCACTTCAGTATTACCCAGACAGGAAGGAGTCGGTTAAGTAATTGATCCACTATGTCCAGAATTTAGAGATTCATGATTGGGAAAAACTGGTTGCAACTTTGATGATGATAGCTCGGAGGCCCCGGCCATATTCTATCTCACACCTATTATTTTCTTAACCGACAACCCATTTAAAATGTACTCATGCAGCCCAAGGATTTAGGTCGGCTCGTGAAATTAATCACAAAGCTCATTCAGATGATATTGGATATCAGACTCGGACTGCTATCAAGGATCAGACACTGGATGACTTCTTGGGCAACACAATATTTGAGGAGGCGGAAGATCATTGGAAAGTATTCATGGATGAGTCCTATACTCGTAAAGAAAGTGAAGTAGTAGTGGTGCTAAATCGTCAATGTTCTTTCTCAAAACCTGTATGTGACAAATCCGTTTGAAAATTTTAATTTTTGTTTACTTTACTTTTATTTTATTTTTATTTTTATTTTATTTTAAACCTCTACAATTTTACCATTTTGTTCACCACCACAACGGATTCCATGATAAAATTTGATCCAAAATTAATATCTCGAAAATGAATTAAGTTTATCAAGCCATGTTTTTTGGTCAACTATGGATGCAATTGAGTCGATACATCGAAAAATTTAATCTCTTAAATAAATAAGTGTTGCTAAGTCCAAGGTGAGACCATTGTTTCCATTTGTGTTCTCTCAAACACCTCTTGGGCTGTCGTTAAAATTTTGTATTGAATGTTCCAGTTTGTAGTATAATAAAATAGAATATAAATCATTGGTATTTATTGAACCGTACAATTTAACGTGAAGATTCCATCGCAAGGCCCACATATGAAGACCTATATCTAACTAAATTATAGATATGGTCTATGTTGGACTAGTCTAACGAAAGGTTTATCGACACCTTCAGAACGGCGTCATTTCCCTCATCCTCTCTTCCACTTCTCTTTGAGTCTCGCTACCTCTTGATCCCTTGAAAGTTCTTCGGCGTAAAAAATCCTAGGTACGTCATTATTCACACCTTCCATATGGGACCTATGTGAAATTTATACCAGGGACACTTGAAGTTTTATTTTATGAATTTCAATTGTTTTTGCTGTTGCCATTTTGGCCATGTCTTGTTGTACTGAGCTCTGTTGGTTGAATCTGGTATCTTAGCTTTTGGAAATCTGTGATTTTATACTTCCTTGTTAAAATTATTAATTTCTGTTGGTGGTGTTTGTTTAGTGTGTAAATGTGGTGTTGTCTCCCTATCAGTATTTTAGGTCTCTTGTATATCAAAGAGACATTTTGCAAATCTCAGTTTGACCATTAATCTCCGTCAAGTGGGTGAAAATAGGTGTTTGTCTCTTGTTCATTAGCTAATCCTTCAATGTTGCACATTGTTCTCGTTTTAACTTGGTAGTGCATGTGGCGTACACTTCACCTTATTGGATTTACTTGTGTTTGCTACAAAAAAATCCATGTGGTTGTGGTTAGAATATTTTCAGACAATTTCTTGAGGCGAATTTCTACTTGATGGGTAGGTAATGGAGGTTCTATGGTGGGGAACTAGATCAGAGGCATCATAATATGACACAGAGTAGTATCCAGGTCTTGAGGGGCACAATTGATTAATTAGTATGAGGCAACAATTCAATCTACCTAATGCGTCACTTTAATCTTTGTATTAAGTTCGCTCTCAGATGATAGCTTGTAAACACGAGAACAGACAATCTACATTAGCCTCTCTATGTTTGCTTCAGCATCACGTGCCCCCTTCTTTTTGGCAATAGTGAAAGATATTAAAAATATAAGAATTCCAGTTATCTGCTTCTACCAGCAAGTACAGGTATTTGATGATTCTTTTCGAGAGTAGAAGATTGTATAATATCAGCATATAATTGTACACATTTGGGTTAAAGATAAGTTGTAGTTAAAATTGTGATTTCTAGTAGATCATAAAAACTTTTAGTGGGAAAATTATGAGATTCCTTTCCACTGAAAGTTATGTGCCCCAATTCATTGGTAACACCATATCATAACAGTACTATGCATGAAGGCTAGCCAATTGACATGTGTCTATGCGCTCTTGTTTACCACCTGTGTATTCTGATCTTTAATATATAGTGATTTTTTATTTTTTTTCATTTTGCTTGATAGATTTCTCATCAGCTGTCACCTAACCCATAATGTGGTTGTTTTCTTCTCATTGAACAGTGATCTTCCGAAATTTGGAATGATGAGATTTTCAGAGCACATTTTTGTTTAACTTAAGATATTGGTAGGTGACTGGATAAATAATCACCTTCATAGTGCACGGTTGAATTATGCAGCATGTAGTGATCAACCTATATCAAGGGAGGATTTGCTAGACAGCTCACAAACGTCAGGCTGATTTGTCCATTTCTATTTCGTTTTGAAAGTCCACTATTTTCATTAATGAATAAACTACGACTACGTTAACTTTGTATGGAAGGGGGCAATGTTAAATTATTGGAACAAACATGAAAGTTTTTCTACCCTGGCCTCCTTTATCTACATTCACTCGATGTTTACTAAAACATCTCGTTGCAAAAGCATAGATATCCTTGTATAAGGAAAGTCATGGCACAGGTCTTACCGAAAAAATTTCCACTTACTGCTAATGCTTATGAGTTATACGAGGAAGTTGGAGAAGGTGTTAGTGCTACGGTCTATAAAGCTCTTTGTGTACCTCTTAATGAGACAGTTGCAATCAAGGTTCTTGATCTGGAGAAGTGCAATAATGACTTGGTATGTCATCTTTTTGTTAGTTTATTTTTAAAACAGTGACATTTTTTGGTAGTATTATTCTTCGAGTCTATTTAAATTTTTGTCACTCATAGAATACTAACACATTTTTGGTGAACGTAATACAGAACTCATATTGACAGAGTGCATATTTGGTGCAATATTTTGTTCCAGAAAAATATAGAGAACACTTGAATCAGAGAAAATGAATTGCTAAAAACAAATTTCTGGAAATCATTCCATTTTGAAATTGGTATTAGTCGCATCACTAGTAGAGGGCTGAAAAATAGTCAACAGTTAAGATTTTATTCGGGCATAATGAACATTTGAAAAGTATTAGGCTTCATCAAAAGTGAGTAGTCTTCACATCCTGTGATATACATACCTGTGTTACTCACATCTGTGAGTGTAGGCCTTAAATTTCCATATTTATTTCTCTCTTTTATTGTTTTCTGTTGCATTTCCATATCAACAGGATGGCATCAGACGAGAAGTACAGACAATGACCCTAATTGACCATCCAAATGTGTTACGGGCTCACTGCTCCTTCACTAATGGCCATTGCCTATGGGTTGTGATGCCATACATGGCTGGGGGATCTTGCCTTCATATAATTAAATCAGCTTATCCAGAAGGGTTTGAGGAGCCAGTGATTGCTACCTTGTTACGTGAGGTCGTTAAAGCTCTGGTTTATCTTCACTCCGACGGGCATATCCACAGAGATGTAAAGGTATGTATTTTCAGGCGGCGTTTTATTTGTCTGTGCTTCTTTGTTTTTAAAAAAATGAGCAATCATACCTTAAATTCATCATGTTTGGGTAGATATGGGTTTGGATTCAAATCATATTTCTAAGTGATATTCTGATTTGACCTCTGAATATTTGAGTTTCCTTTTGTAATATTATTTATCTATATGGCTTTGAGCATGGTTCTCTTCGTAAGTGTTTACCTTTCTTTTTGTAGTATCATATATCTGTTTGGCTCCTGGCATTTTATTCTCTTCATAACATTTATGTAGGCGATTAACATTTGTCTCAGGTGGCATAGGATTGGTGTATGGTGCTCCATCTAACCAACTGTTTCTAAATTTCCATTTTTTAAATTTTTATTGCAGGCGGGGAACATACTTATCGATACTAATGGTACTGTTAAATTAGCAGACTTTGGTGTTGCTGCTTGCATGTTTGATACTGGTGATCGTCAGCGTTCTAGAAATACTTTTGTCGGAACCCCATGCTGGTGCGTTATCAACCGTAAACGGGGATGTTGCATGATTGCTATTTGTAAAATGTTTTCATTTTATATTAATTTGGAATAGTATTTTGGTTTAATTTAAATTTATGATACAGGATGGCTCCTGAAGTAATGCAGCAATTACATGGATATGATTTTAAGTGAGTATCTCCTGATAATTTCCATGTAGCTATCATCAAATTCAGGCATACTTCTCATCATCTCAATATATATTTCTGTTAACAGAGCAGATATTTGGTCCTTAGGAATAACAGCACTTGAACTTGCTCATGGTCACGCACCATTCTCTAAGTACCCACCAATGAAGGTTGATAATGTCATCTGTCCAAATTATGTATTTGCATCTAAATGTTTAGGATATTGTTGGTCCGAGCTTTCTCGTCTTTTTACTAAATTCAGGTTCTGCTTATGACCCTACAAAATGCACCACCAGGCCTGGACTATGAAAGAGACAAAAGATTTTCAAAGGTTTATTTTGTTTTTTAGAAGTTTTGCATCTGAATCTTTGTGTTATTGTTAGTCGTTACAGTACAAATTCCTGCAGTCTTTCAAAGAAATGGTTGCAGCTTGCTTGGTCAAGGATCCCAAAAAACGTCCCACTTCAGAAAAGCTTTTGAAACATGCTTTCTTTAAAAATGCACGCTCCCAAGATTATCTTGTCCGAACTATACTTGATGGAATGTCACCTCTGGGTGAACGTTTTAGGATGCTTAAGGTCATGTGAGCCAACAATTTATTTTATTTTATTCAATTTTAAGTTGTCCGGACTATGTGAAATCAATTTGCCATTTCAGGCAAAAGAAGCAGATATTCTTGTTCAAAATAAAGCATTATATGAGAACAAAGAACAACTATCACAGGTGAGATGTCTGCCATATCAGATGATATAAATTAGTTAAACTCAAATACGATTAATAACATGATAGAATTGTCAGACGCGATAGTACCTTTTCTTTAATTAATTATGTGGACTGATTTTGGAATGTCAAACATGTGATCGAGGAGTATACGTGTATCTTGTCGTGTCCGAATGTCGGATGTGGATATGATGCGATTTTGGACGAGTCAGTTTATCTTTGTATAGAAAAGTTATCTCATGCATGTGTCATCCAACCTCAATGATGAGCTGTTGCCATGTTGCAGCAAGAGTACATTCGAGGAATCAGTGCCTGGAATTTCAATCTGGAAGACTTGAAGAATCAAGCCGCCCTTGTATGTAATCGCTCCACCATCAGTTGGTGAAATGGGTTCAGTTCTTATAAATGCTAGTGTCAATCAGGCTTTCACCTTTGTGTTTTGTGCAGATACAAGATGATGCTATTTCAAATTCCGAAGATTCAATTGTGAGTGGGAAGCTCTTGGACAGGCAAGATGATGCTGGTTTTCTTGTGGAGAAGAAGTCTTCTCCAGAGCAGGCTAATCAATCAAAGATAGACTCTCAATTGGAAGTAGAGTTACTACCTGCTGTAGTTGTCATTTTCCCTGTTTTTCTACTTTTTGTTTTTGGTTTTGTCAGTGTTTTATCACTTTTTGCATGTTTCTCACTATACCCCTTCAATTTTTCGTCTGATGTGTACTGGCTGTTTTTATTGATTTCCTAGGATGAGCTCAATGATATTCATGATTTGGAGAATTCACTCACTGCATTTCCTAGGAAACCTCTTCAGGCGCTGAAGTATGATATCAAATCTCTCTGATTCACTGATTTATACTTTGGTTTCTGCCAATAATTAATTAGCTAGCCAGTTGCTAACGTGCCCATCTTTGAAAGATCCAAGATCATCTAATCTGCATAACTTTTATAATCAATAAAACTAGAGTGATTTGATACTCGTGTTTACTGAAAAGAAAAGGTTCTGTCGAAATGATATCAGAGTGGAACTTAATTCTTCATTGTGTTGTGAGGTTTGAAGCCTCGTTGTTTTATCTTCACACTTGAACCAATCAGTTAGAAAAAGATCTTCAGAACTACTAGTTATCGTTTCTTTGGACTTGAATATGATGAAAATTTTCCGTTTCCGATCTCTTGGCCATTATGTGATAGACCAACTGTTTGTGAAGTCTCTTTCCTTCTATTTGTTTGTACTTCATAGCCATAATTTGATGAGCTTGACAATCTTTATTCACTTTCCATTAGTAACAGCTAGTTGTCCTGTGCGTAGAGTAGGTTCTGGATGTGCTTATGACCTATATGCACATTTGCATATTTGTACATGTACGAGTGTATGAGTGCACGCATAGAATTATAGAAATTATGTTTGTGCCTATAGTTCGAAATCAATCATTATTTGCAAGTTTTGCCTTGTTGTTATCCCGCACTCTGGTAACGTGAGTGTGAGTTTAGGACGCGACTTTGCAAATGCACCTTTAAAAGGTTTAACTGATGGGAAACTTCTGCTGAATACAGAGGTTGCTTTGATGTGTGTGAGGATGACATTGGTGCTGCTAGTCCAAGTTCAAGAGATTCTACCCGCTCAGATTCTGAGTTGCAAATTCAGCAGCAGTCTTCGACAAGTACTGTATATCAAGAATCAGGGAGAACTGATAATTATGATATTGGTAGAAGTGGTTCTGTGCGGCAATCTTTTAATGCAGGGCCTAAAAAATATTTGAGTGGCTCGCACTTACAGGACTATGTTTCATCTCCTAAGAAGTTGGCTGTTAACGGAGACAGGTATAGTTTTCTTAACTAAGGTGTAGAATACGATATACTATTTTTAGAAGGTAAATTCACATGATGTTGGCAGTTGAATGGCAAGGAGCAGGGTTGTGGTTGCTAATTTGTAAATTTTGAATGTTGAAGTTGCAGCTTTTGCGTTTACTACTTGTGCTTCACTCAGTTTACCTAAACTTATTGTGATGGACTCCGCTGCCCAAAGATACACCCATGGGAAATACAAGGATCAGGCAGCCGAATCTTAGTTACCAGCTTCAGTCAAACTTCAGCTTCTTTATCATTTGGTTGTGTGGAAGATTGATAAGATATTATCTGTAATCTTTTAGTTAGATTAGATAGATGTTTATTTTAAATTTGAATTAGTAGATAAGGTATTAGATCAGATTAGAACTCTATTTATTCATTGTAAATTCTCACTTCAATTCATATAATGAGAAGTCCAGCTTCCTCAATCACCATGGTTTACATAAAACTACATGGTATCAGAGCCATTAACTCAATCGATTCTGGCTCTCTTCATTCCGTCAGAATCTCCTTGCGTGAAATCTTTTTTACGCATCATTCAACGTCGTATTTTGCATTCTTCAAATTTCTCTTTGAAAATTTTGTTCATGACGAAATACGGGAATACCACTCAAATTAAAACCTCTGATTCTGATCCGTCCATGGTGCCCATCGCACACGGTACGGCGGATTCCACCGGCTCCCTTTCCTGCCACAAATTAAACGGCCACAACTATCTCCGGTGGTCACAATCAATTAAAATGTTCATTTGTGGCAAAGGGAAGAACGATTTTCTCTCCGGCGATTCAGAATGTTCGGATCCTGCATACCCAAAGTTCCGTTCATGAAATTCTGAAAACAACATGGTGATGTCTTGGCTTATCACCTCCATGCTTCCTGAAATCAGCGAGAATTCCTTATTATATTCCACCGCGCATGATCTCTGGGACGCTGCACACGATACATACTAATCCAAGGACAATACATCCGAATTATTTGCCATAGAATCTGCCTTCCAGGAGCTTCGCCAAGGAGATTTTTCGGTCACTAAGTACTTTGCATCGCTCACCCGAAATTTGCAGCAATTAGATCTGTTCGAAGTTCATAAATGGCATTGCCCCGATGACGCAATAAGCTACAAGGCGATTGTTGAACAAAAAAGGGTCTTTAGATAAATCAATCTTTGGATGATGTTCGTGGCCGCCTTTTAGGCACTAAACCATTGCCCAGCCTCCGTGCTGTTTCCTCCGAGGTCCGTCATGAAGAAAGTCGCCGCAAATTGATGCTCAGACCATCGGCTGTTCAAATGGTTGAAGGGTCTGACCTTAAATCCTATGCTACGGATAAGGATGACCCTGGGTCAATGAATCACTCATCTGCTACTGGTCGTCCAAGGCAAAAGCCGACCCACAACATCGAGAATTGCTGGAAAATCCATGGGAAACCTGCTGATTGGTAACCAGCTCGTGAACAAGGGCCCATACAACCACATCTGAGAATTCTACTATGGAGCAACAACCTTTCACCAAAGCCCAATTGGAGTTAATTCATAAACTTTTACTCAGGGCCATTCTGGCGCATCAAGGTACTTCCCCTTATGCATTAATCTCACATCATACTTTATCAACATCTTAGATTGTTCGCTCTGGTGCGTCCGATCACATGGCTGGCAATTTGGCTATATTCCACACTTTCACGCCATGCACATCCTCTCATACTGTCCGTATCGTCAATGGCTCGTGTTCCAAAGTGACTGGTTATGGATCTGTTTACTTAACTCCGGATATTAGCTTGAAATATATTTTCTTCGTGCCTGATCTTCATTTACTCTCAGTGAGTAAACTCACGAAAGATTTCAACCGTGCTGCTAAATTCCTTAATGGTCTGTGTGTTTTTCAGGATTTGGCATCGGGGAAGAAGATTGACAGTGCTGAGCTTTGTGCTGGGTTGTGTCTTTTCAAAGAGACTATTTCCAAGAGAAGTTCACCTATCAACCCTACTCCAGCTTTGATTTTTTCACCATTAGTCCCAAATTAAGATAGTGACATATTTTTTATGGAATTTTCGTCTAGGGCATCCGAATTTTATGTATTTGGCAAGCTTTTTCCATCTATGTTCATGAATAAAATTATTACTCCATTTACATGCGATATTTGTCAATTTTTTAAACATACCAGGTCAACCTATACGCCAAATCAATATAAACCCTCTGCCCCCTTCTCCCTCATTCACATTCACATTGACATGTGAGGACCCTTGAATGTTAAAAATATTTCAGGGGCTCGTTGGTTTATTTTATTTGTGGATGATCATACCCGTTTATCTTGGGTTTATCTCATGAACGATAAATCTGAAACATCCAATATTTTCAAACAATTCCACACCATGATTCAAACTCAGTGGGATTAAAGTGTTGCGAACCGATAGAGCCCGAGACTATTTTAACACCATCTTGGGAACATATATGCACACACATGTCATTGTGCATTAAAGCTCATGTGTTGATACTCCCCGACAAAATGGCATCTCCGAACGAAAAAACCCGTCACTTCTCGAGGTTGCTAGGTCTTTGCTCTTTACTTCCAATGTTCAAAAGTGTTACTGGGGTGATGCCATTCTCACTGCAAATATCTCATCAATAGAATGCCATCTCGAGTCCTTAATTTCACCACTCCTATCCAAGCGTTTCTCAAATTTTATCCAACCAATCACTTAACTCATACTATCCCACTAAAAATCTTTGGTTGCTCATCTTTTGTCCACATCCACTCAAAGCATCGTGGAAAACTTGATCCTCGTGCTGTTAAATGCATCTTCCTTGGCTATTCTCCAAACCAAAAAGGCTTCAAATGTTATTCTCCATCACCAAAAAGTTCTACACAACAATGGATGTCAACTTCTTCGAACATGAGGCCTACTATCCACCTTCTTCGCTTCAGGGGGAGTCCACCAACAATGAAGGTCTGAATCCTCCATCTCCACCAGCAATCGAATTAGCTCCCATCCACATTGATCATTTCCCTGAAACACCCGAACCAACATTTACACTCAATGAGCCCAATGTCTAAACCACCTCCTGATCCAACTCCAAGCCCATATACCAGTCGGTACCCAGTGAATCCTGCTCGTCCCCTCCAGGTGTTCTCTCGAAAGGAACATTCTCAGCTAAGGAGCATACAACAACCAACACAAGCTCCACCTATCCTTGGCCATTCTCCGCTGCCAGATTCAGAAAACAACAGTCAAGGTAACCAAGGTACAAATGATATTGATTGTGACTCTACTGAAATTGAAACCAGTATTGATGATAGATCCATTGCTTTAAGGAAAGGTGTGAGAACTTGTACACAACACCCCGTATGTAACTTTGTCTCACTTGACCGTTTCTCATCTGCATATCGTGCATTTATTTCTCAATTAGACCAGGTTCAGGATCCATCCACTATTCAGGAGGCTCTCAGTGATCCAAAGTGGAAAGCCGTTGTATTTGATGAAATAAAAGCTCTTGCAAAGAACAACACATGGCATATTACTAATCTCCCACCAGGAAAGAAAACAATTGGGTGCAAATGGATCTTCACATTTAAACATAAGTCTGATGGGAGCATAGAAAGGTTAAAGGCACGACTTCTGGCCAAGGCACAATCTTATGGTATTGACTACCAAGAGACATTTGCTCCAGTGGCCAGACTCAGTACCGTTAGAGTTCTCCTATCGGTTGCTGCCAACCTAGACTGGTCCTTATATCAACTAGATGTAAAAAATGCGTTCCTTAATGGAGATCTTGAGGAGGAGGTGTTTATGGATATCCCACCAGGTTTTGAATCCAAAGAAACATCCAGAATGGTATGTAGATTGAGGAAGTCTCTTTTATGGCTCAAACAATCACCTATGGCCTAGTTTCATCGATTCACGAATGTAATAAAGAGAGATGGCTACATCCAATGCCAATCTGATCACACTTTATTTGTGGAACACTCTGAAGAAAAAAGGATCACGGTTCTCAAAGTCTATGTAGACGATATTGTTCTTATATGAAATTATGAAGAAGAAATTATTCATGTGAAGTCCTACTCTCAAAGAATTTGAAATGAAAGATCTTGGACACCTCAAGTATTTCTTGGGAATGGAAGTAGCAAGATCATCTGCTGGCATCTCAATCTCTCAGCGGAAGTATGTCTTAGATCTCTTAAAGGAAACTTGCATGTTGGGTTGTAAGACGGTGGATACTCCAATGGATCCTAATATCGAGATAGGAACGAAAGAAGATAGTCCACCATCAGACAGGGCGATATCAAAGATTTGTTGGAAAACTTATATATCTATCTCATACACGACCAGATCTTGGGTTCGTTGTCAGTGTAATCAGTCAGTTCATGAATAATCCTACTGAAGAACATATGGATGTTGCATATAGAGTGCTGAGATACTTAAAACGTACTCCTGGAAAAGGATTGCTCTTCAAAAACATGTCAATCAGAGGAATCAAAGCTTACAATAATGCTGATTGGGCTGGATCTCCTACAGGTAGACGTTCTACTTCTGGATACTGTACGTTTGTGTGGAAAATTAACGTGGAGAAGCAAGAAGCAAGAAGCAGTCAGTGGTACCTCGTAGCAGTGCTGAAGCAGAATTTCGAGCATTAGCCCATGGAATTTGTGAAGGAATGTAGCTGAAAAGATTACTTGCTGAGTTAAAGCTGGAAGATCAGTCAATAGAGCTCATGTGCTACAATCAAGCCGCTTAGCATATCAAAAAATCCAGTCCATCATGATCGTACAAAAAATGTGGAAGTAGACCTACATTTCATAAGTGAAAAGATCGAAAATGGAATAGTTGATCTCAGATACATTCCAACATAGTTGCAAATTGCAGACATTCGGACAAAGGCTCTTTTCAAGCCTAACTTTGAAGAACTAAGTCACAAACTGGCATGATTAATCTTTATGACCCAGCTTGAGGGGGAGCGTGGAAGATTTGATAAGATATTATCTGTAATCTTTTAATTAGATTATTTAGATGTTTATTTTTGAATTAGTAGATAAGATATTAGATCAGATTAGAACTCTATTTATTCATTATAAACTCTCACTTCGATTCATATAATGAGAAGTCCAGCTTCCTCAATCACCATGGTTTACTTAAAACTACAAGTTACGTGTTTTTTAATATGAAGAGATTTATCTCATGTGGGATAAGTCATTAGGATCCAGTTTTTTGGAATTCATTAGGATTTTGGATTATTGTTCTGCAGATTTCTGTTTTTTATATACGGATTCTTCGTGTCTTTATGTGGGAAAGTTTGGAATAAAATAACTTGAGTTTTTCCTTGAACACTTTACCCGAGATTGTGGGGTTCTCTCTTAAACGAGCCTGAACCTCGATTAGTCAAAATAGGGAAGAAGGGCAAGAAATCACAAAAATTCAAGAATCTCATCGATTGGAGGATTTATTTGTTGATAGGCCCATAATTCGATCCATAACCTGTGACCGTAACATTTATCTTCTTACTAACAAAGGTTTCTATTATAGTTGTCCTTGCTTGATACTTCCTCTTGTTTTGCTTCATGGGGACGAGAAAAGGACTTGTTCAAAGGGCAAGGATTAATGCGAGTGAAAGATTTTGAATTTCCTTTTTGTCTTCTTGTGGAGGATTTGTTAAATATAATTATGATCATGGGAGTTGCTGCATTGCTAAAAGTCCTATGGCGGACTTGATCGTGTTATGCTCTCAAGATTTTCAATTCTAAAATTTTCGTCAGAGATACCGTAAAAGCATGGTGAATTGGTTATTAAATCTGTAAACTTGAACGTCGGTCAATTTATCTCTCTAAATCTAACGGTGCTTTACTTTATTTTGTTTTTTCCCCTGAAAATCGAGAAAAAAAATTTAGAGAACTTGTGTACTGAATGCCCTTTATAGTGTTGTGCAGTGTTTTTTTCTAGTCGACCGGAGGCTTAATCATCTAGTCATCTATTGATTATTTATATTGCACATCTTGTATTTAGACTTGCTTCTGCCTTTTGGCATTTTGGTAAATTTCTTGGACTATTGAATTTTTTTACTATAAATATATGAAGGGAATTTCTGCAACCAAGATATCAGAATGAGCGGAACTATAGTGGTCCTTTGCAAAATCGTCAAAAGAAAGATGTCAGTAATTCTGTTACTGGTAATGCATTGTACTATGCCCTGTTTTTTTATTCATGTAGACATGCTTGAGCGCTTTCTTATGTTTTTACTTCAATGATATGTATGCTCTCTATATGTGTTTGAACATGTATTTCAGGTGAAGAGGCGTCAGAATGTGCTATTGTCGAACGCAGGGGACGTTTTAAAGTCACTTCAGCCGATCCGAGTTCAAAGGTATAGATCAAGTTAGTAGCTGTAACAGCTACTGCATTATGTGTTTTTCTTTTTTTAATTTGATTCTATTGAAATGCAAAATTGAACTTGGTACGGTCTCTCGTGCTATGATTAGACAGTGATATATATTCTCTTACTCCAAATCAACTGAAAGTGCCATCATTAGTTGATTTAATTGAAGTTGATCAATTACAAAAATTCATATACTTTGGCAATGCTTGGTTTTATTTTGGGTGTTTTGGATGAAGTGTTTTGGGGAAATATTTTTGGAGAATGTTTTTGGGAAATATGATATACATTTGATTTTGTTTTGGGAGAATGAAATTGTTACCGTTGATACCAAATAATGTCAGAAACGATTAGCTAAAATTATTTGGAAAATTTAGAGTACATTTATAATTCGAATATGATATAATATAATGACAGAATATTTTTTCGAAGTGAAAAAAAGTCTAGTTGAATTATAACTTGCATGTCCTGGTTCATTTTCGTATTCTATCAACTCTGCATACTTAAATCCCTGCTAGGATCTTTTTGGTCTTGCTAGACTCAATGCTTATGTTCTGTGGATGTGTGTGCGAGCCCAGCTTTTAGGGTTAGTGTAGGATGTCACATGTTACAGTCTCTCTTTATGGCCCTATGCGATTTTTTCTTTTTGTAGACATGTTTTTCAAAAACAATGGTGTGCCCACATAACGGACTTGTTTCCCCATCACTTTGACATGGTGACTAGAAATTGAATTCCAATAGTATGTCAATAACCGCCATATGTATTGAAAATTAGGAGATGTTTTAGAATTTGAGGTTTTACCTTTTTGGCGAGAAAGGTCGTCCTTTTCAATTGCAAGCATACCTTGTATTTGTATATTGCCTTAACTTCCATGTCTAATGAAATTTTCGACTTAGGCCCATAATAAACTTTTTGTGGAGTATGGTTCTGATTTCTTGTAGATTGGACTGACTGGCATCCTGGGCCTGGTCATTGCAATATTATTAGTAGGTCATATGTGTATGTGACACTATTGTCATCACATTCTTCTGTTGGATTGTTAGTGGATGTTGATGCAGGCTTCCAAAAGTATACTTTCATATAACTGCAACTATTAATAGAGAAGCTTATACGTTCTTGTTTGGCATTTTTAAATTTGAACCTGTAAATGAGTTGAAATGGTTGACTAGCAATTATGAACTCATGTACGATGCGTTACAGGTTCTAGTATTAAGGGTGCAATGTACTACCCCGTTGTTTAGTATGCAGTGAAACAAGTGTTGAAGATTTGGATAGATTATCATAAGATCATTTTGTAATCTGATAGTTAGGATTAGATAATATTTTTTTAAATTCTGAACTAGAGATAAGGTAGTAGATAAGAACAAATATCTTTAAATACTTTGTAACTCAGATTTTTGGAGAATTCAATTAAGGAGAAACACTTCATTCTCAATCTCTGTTTTCTCCTAAAACTACATGGCATCAGAGCCATCATAACTCATGACAAAATACGTCATGACTTCTCAATCCGAAGATTGTGGGTCCGGCGCTGCTCCGGTGCCCACCACACGGATCATCGCCGACCCATCTCTTCCTCTTACCTCCCACAAATTAAACGGCCAAAACTACCTTCAATGGTCTCAATCCATCAAGATGTTTATCTGTGGCAAAGGAAAGGAAGATCTGCTCTCTGGTGCTTCGAAATGCCCAGATTCAGATCCCAAATTTCGTCCATGGAATTCTGAAAACAACATGGTCATGTCCTGGCTTATCTCCTCCATGCTACCAGACATCGGCGAGAATTTCCTTCTATACCCTACGACGAATGAGATCTGGGTTGCAGTCCGCGATTCATACTCTTCCATGGACAATATTTCTGAATTATTTGCCATTGAATGCATCCTCTACAGACTCTCAAACTAGAGGACTCTTCAGTTACCTCTTATTTTACAACCCTCTCCCGCCATTGGCAACACTTGGGGACTTATTTGATGTCCAGAAAATGGCACTGTCAAGAAGAAAATAAACTTTACAGGGCCATTGTAGAACAAAGACGGATTTTCAAATTACTATCCGGCCTAAATCAGTCTCTGGATGACGTCCAGGGCCGCCTCTTGTCTAGTAAACCGCTGCCCAGCCTACGGGCCGTCTTCTCTGAGGTACGACATGAAGAGAGTCGTCGGAAAATAATGCTCGGTCCTTCTGTGGCTCCCATGACCGAGTGTTCTGCCCTTAAATCATCATCTCTTCATAACGAGGGCAATGGACCTTTATCTCATCCACCTACCACGTTTAATCGCCAAAAACCAGGACGACCATGGTGTGAGCACTGCAAAAGAATACTCACAATCTTGACAACTGCTGGAAGCTTCATGGGAAACCAGCAGATTGGAAGCCTGCTCGAGAGAGGAGGGCCCATGCGGCTGTCACTGAGAATTCCACCACTCTAGAACAACAACCATTCACTATAGCCCAATTGGAATTACTCCAAAGAATGTTGAGTCCGAAAAATTCAGCCAACCCCTCTTCTCTTATTGACTCTGGTAACATGTCTCAGCAAGGTATACCATATGCACTGCTATCACAAAATACTTTATCCAACTCTTGGATTGTTGACTCGGGTGCTTCCGATCACATGGCTGGTAATTTGACATAATTTAAATCCTTCATTCCTAGTAAACAATCTCATTCTGTTCGAATAGCCAATGGGGCGTGCTCTAACGTGGCTGGATATGGCTCCATTTATTTAACAGCAGATATCATCTTGGAGTCTGTACTATTTGTCCCAGATCTTAACTGTAATTTACTGTCAGTAAGCAAACTTACTAAGGATTTCTTGTGCTTGGCTAAATTCCTTAAGGGTTCTTGTATTTTTCAGGAATTGGCATCGGGGAAGACGATTGGTAGTGCTGAGCTGTGTGATGGGCTGTATCTCCTCAGGCAGAATGTTTTAACGAGAAGTTCACCAGTCCACCCTTTCCCCACCCTCTCGTTTTCATCTTTTGTCATAGTAAGGATGGTGATATACTCTTGTGGGACTATCGGCTGATAATGTTTCTAATTCCATTAAGTGTGACATTTGTCAATTATCTAAACACACGCTTACGCCGTATACCCGACATCAATATAAACCATCCATTCCCTTATCCCTCATACACAATGATATCTGGGGCCCCTCTAACATCAAAAATGTTACTTGGTCACGTTGGTTTCTATTATTTGTGGATGATCATACAAGATTATCTTGGGTGTACTTGATGAAAGACAAATCTGAAACTTCCTATATTTTCCAACAATTCCACAAGATGATCCAGACCCAATTCTCTTGTCAAATCCAAGTTTTGTGTACAGATAGAGCCCGTGACTACTTTAAATTCAATTTTAGTCACATATCTGGATACACAGGGTATTGTGCACCAAAACTCGTGTGTCGATACTCCTCAACAAAATGGAGTATCCGAAAGAAAAAATAGTCACCTCCTCGAAGTTGCTCGCTCTCTCCTTTTCACCTCCAACGTTCCCAAGTTCTATTGGGGTGATGCCATCCTCACGGCCACTTATCTCATCAATCGTATGCCTTCTCGTGTCCTCAATTACCAAGCTCCACTACAAACACTTCTAGATATTTACCCTACTACACACCTCACTCATCAAATTCCTCACAAAGTCTTCGGTTGTACTTCTTTCGTTCACATACACCCCCACAACCAAGGCGAACTTGATCCTTGTTCAGTCAAGTGCATATTCCTTGGCTACACACCCAACCAAAAAAGGGTACAAGTGTTACTTTCCTCTAAATTCTACACCTCTGTGGATGTAAGCTTTTTCGAAAATGAACCATACTATCCAGCTTCTTCACTTCAGGGGGAGTTGAACCATAGTGTTGAAGCTCAGAATCCTTTCCCATCGTTCACACTGATCGAACCAGCTTCCACTATCACGGAAAAACCTACCGAACCCGAAACACCTTCTGATCCACCTTTGACGCCATATATCAGCACCCATTAAATCCAATTCGATCTCTTCAGGTTTTTTCTCGAAAGGAACAGCCTGGCCTAAGGAACATACAAGAACCAACACCAGCTCTATCTGGCAGTGACATCTCCCCGTTGCCGAATTCAGAAAATACCACTCAAGGTACGAATGATATTGATGGATATTCACCTGAAATTGAAATTGATGATAGGCCCAAGGAGTGAGAACAAACATGTACTCAACATCCGATATGTAATTTTATCTCACTTGACCGTTTTACTGCTGCATATCGTGCATTTGTCTCTCACATGGACCAGGTCTAGGTGCCATCTACTGTTCAAGAGGCTCTCAGTGATCCAAAATGGAAAGTGGCTGTCCTTGATGAAATAAAAGCTCTTGAAAAGAACAGTACCTTTTTCTCTGATCTCCCATCAGAGAAAAAGGCAGTTGGGTGCAAATGGATCTTCACTGTTAAACATAAGTCTGATGGAAACATAGAAAGGTTTAAAGCACGACTTGTGGCCAAGGGATACACAAATCATATGGTATTGACTATCAAGAGACATTTGCTCCAGTAGCGAGATTTAATACAGTTCGAGTTCTATTATCTGTAGCTGCAAATCTGGACAGACCTTTATATCAACTGGATGTCAAAAATGCATTCCTTAATGGAGATTTAGAAGTATATATGGATATCCCACCTGGCTTTGAATCAAAAGAAACATACAAAAAGGTATGTAGATTGAGGAAATCACTTATGGGCTCAAACAATCACCGAGGGCCTGGTTTCATCGATTCACCGATGTTTTAATGAAGGATGGCTATGCCAAATGTCAATCTGACCATACCTTATTTGTAAAACATTCTGAGGAAACAAGATCACAATTCTCATAGTCTATGTAGATGATATTGTTCTTACAGGAAACTATGAAGAAGAAATCAGTCATGTAAAGTCCCTGCTCTCAACTGAATTTGAAATAAAAGATCTTGGACACCTCAGGTATTTTTTAGGAATGGAGGTAGAAAGATTATCTCTTGGTATCTCAGTCTCACAACGAAAGTATGTCTTAGATCTGTTGAAGGAAACCGGCATGTTTGGATGCAAGCCAGTGGATACTCCTATGGATCCAAACATCAAGATAGGAACGAAAAATGATAGTCCTCCAGTTGACAAAGGAAGGTATCAAAGATTTGTTGGGAAGCTCATTTATCTATCACATACGCGACCAGATATTGGATTTGTGGTCAGCGTAATAAGTCAGTTCATGAATAATCCAACTGAGGAACATATGGATGCTATATATCGAGTGTTACGGTACTTAAAACGGACTTCAGGGAAGGGACTTACTTCTCTTCAGAAAAACATCAAACAGAGGAATTAAAGCTTGATGCTGACTGGGCTGGATCTCCTACAGATAGACGCTCAACCTCTGGGTACTGTACATTTGTGTTGGGAAATTTGGTGACTTGGAGGAGCAAGAAGCAATCAGTAGTTGCTCGTAGTAGTGTTGAGGCGGAACTTAGAGCATTAGCCCATGGGATTTGTGAAGGGATATGGTTAAAAAGACTATTTGAAGAACTAAAGCTAGAAGAACATCAACCGATAGATCTCATGTGTGATAATCAGGCTGCCATCAGTATATCAAGGAATCCTGTCCATCACGATCAGACCAAGCATATAGAAGTGGACCGACATTTCATTAGTGAAAAAATTGAAAAGGGAATAGTGGACATCAGATATGTTCCAACTCAATTGCAATTTGCGGACATCTTGACTAAAGCCCTTTTCAAGGCTCGCTTTGAAGAACTAAGTCACAAACTGGGCATGATTAACCTTTATGACCAAGTTTGAGGGGGAGTGTTGAAGATTTGGATAGATTATCATAAGATCATTTTGTAATCTTGTAGTTAGGATTAGATAATATTTTTTTAAATTCTGAACTAGAGATAAGGTAGTAGATAAGAATAAATATCTTTAAATACTTTGTAACTTAGAGTTTTTGGAGAATTCAATTAAGGAGAAACACTTCATTCTCAATCTCTGTTTTCTCCTAAAACTACAACAAGGTATAGATTATGTATGACAAAGTGATCTTTAATTGAACAAATCATAGATTTCCTCACTTGGTGTTTCAGTTGTGCCTTGTAGTATAACATTTAACACTTAATTTACATTTCCACTAGATAATGTCTTATTCTATGAAAATTTACCCTGGAAATAATTGAATCAAATAATGCTTCATATCTCATATGTAGGGTCCTATAAACTCCAGTAACCCAAACTTTGGGGGATCCTCAAGCCAAATAGTTCCTAGCCTTACAGGTGCTTCACTTCTGCCCTCGTTACAATGCATCCTGCTACAGAACACCATGCAAAGAGTAAGAAGCTTTTCTCAAATATGATGATGCCTTGTTATCTGTAAGATATTACTGATTTGTATCCATTCATCTTGGCAGGAAGAGATAATTAAATTAATGAAGTTTGTGGAGCAAACTTCAGGTAATGTTTTTTACACAATATCTGGCATGTCAAGTGTTTTCTTGTCCCCTTTAGTTGTTTAGTTGTATCTAGCTAATCCTTTCACACTTATTATTCATTGATACTGTATATCTAGAGCTGTGAAGTTTTTCCCCCTTGATTTTGTATCATGACCTTCAATTTTTCCAAATGCAGTTAATGCTACTGAGAACTCAGAGGCTGGAATGAATGATCTACTGCAGGTATTATGTCGTGTGTAAAAAACCCTTTTGAGTAGTAGAAAAGTCATTTTAATGTTATAAGGAATCACGTACATTTTTTTTTCACAAGACACGATGCTAGTTATTGATCCATATGCTCATAAAAAAATTCTGGTTACTTTTTGAAGGCGATTCCCACTTCAGCGCAGGAGCGAGAGTTGCAGGCTCAAGTGATTCAAATGCAACAAAGGTATGTGATGAAACTCTTCTTCAAGTTCCGAGCTTCTTGTCTTTTCCCCTATCGTGTTTGAACAAGTTTCAAACCGCAGTATTGGAAGTATGGTTGAAGAACTCCAGAGGCTGAAAACTAAAAATAATCAGGTATATCTTGCGCATTTCTTTCTACCATCATGTTTTGAGATTTGAGAGATACAGCATGAATACAAGATAATATTTACTTTCTAAGAATTTGTTGTGCATGCAAGTGAGACAAACCATGTCTTTTTGACTTGCAGCTGGAAAGAAAACTAACTTTTTTGCTCAAAAAAGATGATAAGATACGAGAATGACAAATCCCTGAAAAAAGAAAAGGGATAAAACATACTAGGATGATGCACCAGCAATCGTGAATACTTGGCTAAATTGGTATTTGTTTCTAATTTCTCCTCTCGTGGGATCCAATTTCTCGAAATGCATATCTGACTATAAGTTGGAGCAAGTTTTTGAGCATATTTGTATTCTTTCCAGAAATAGTTGTGTATAATATGTGTGCAGTAAAGCAACTGTCCGTTTTCCGAGTTGCTATTTCTTAAATTATGACGTATCTGAGTAAACATAATTGCCCCCGGACCCGTGCAATATGTGCCTAAAGCCATTGTATCAATATTTCATGGTTTATTGTTGTACAGTGTGAATGAATCAATTCAAAACTTGGTTTCTGTGCATGTATAATAATTACATTGAAACATTTTGTATATGTAAATTGAAGACGAGCAACTTCAAAAATTGCGATTTTTCATTCTATTGAAAAAATTTGCAGTCTAACACGACCCGGGAAATACTTGTATGCACTCGATTCAGACTCTATTTATGCACAAACTCAATATTAAATCATAATATTTTTTTAAACAAAAAATACATAAACTAGCATACCAATTATTTTAGATCAGTTTTAAATTGGGTTCATACATGTGTTTTCCCTACACCCAATATACCTGTATTTTTTTCTGCAAGTTGACTCGTACTTTTAAATATGATGTATTAGTTTCGTTTTCATTGTGTGGCTTCTTAGAGAAGTTTAATTAATGTGTTGTGATATTGCCAAAACAATTTTTATTTTAAATTTATGAAAATTATTCAGCAATAGTTATTGTTTTGGCAATAACATTTTCCTTAATTAATTAATTATACTTTTGGATGTGATGGTTTGTAGATATTAATGTGCTATGCATTAAATTAATATAACTTATAATTTTAAGTATATTGAGGTATATTTGATTTATATTATTAAAAAACAGGGGTATTGCGAGGAGGGGTAGTTTGAGATAAATTGACATATTTTAGATAGTTACTTTAAAGAGTTTCACACTTGGATATTAGAAATGATTAACATAATTTTTAGATATGTGCATGTGTTGACATTTTTTTGTTTGTTTGCAAGAAATTAAACTTTTTTGTGACATTATTTTTTTGTTTGCAAGGCATATAATTTTTTTTTAGAAAAAAAATTCAAACTGTTTTAAGACATTAACATAGCGTGTGGTCTTTATTTTAGAATTCACTTTCTCATTCTTTAAAATTTAAATAAAACTAGCGGACGATGAACACACATTGCGAGGGTAACGAAATACATGAGCCATACATATTGGTTAATAATTAAAATTTCAATGTAGTATGCAACAATTGTCAGATAAACAAAATAAAGAATCAACCAAAAGAAGCAACAAATAACATAAAACAAAATGCAATACCAAAGAAATAAATATCATATATAGTAAAATATACCGATTAACCAAGTAATTAACCAAAGCAATATCCTATGAAACCACAAAATACAAAAGGCAATGATTATAAGTTTAGTAGCAAGAGAGATTACAAAAAGCTCTACAAATTATTAATGTTCTCACTCATAGGATTATGAGTCAATAGCACATTCACACTAATTTAACTAAGAAGTGCATCAACACATATTAGGAGCCTAAACAACAGGATTTTGAGGCCATATCGTAATGAATAAATATCATATATTGCATGTGTGTAATACTTTATACTTTAAATATTGGGTCAATTTATAAAAATTTTAAAAATGGAGAGATGAAAAAATTAGTAATATGATATGTTATAATTAAGAAACAAAAGTGATATATATCTAGAGATAACGATCAAGCAAGCAATTAAACCAAAGCAAGAACATATGTAATCATAAAATACATAAGACAATGATTATAAGATCAGTAGAAGGTTAGACAACTTGATAATGAAACACCCATAAACAAAACATCCCCAGAAGCCCAACAAACTAAATGAATAGACAACTTGATGGACCATTATTTGTAGCAAAGAAAGCAAGACAATTCACCTTCAGCGTTGATTAAATTGTTTAATGCATTGAACATCTGCAACAGAGAGAGATAGATAAGTTACTGCAGAATATTTCACAAAGTTATGTGCCATGCATAAGGCTAGAAGAATCAACTATTTAGTATTTGGTTATAGCACTTTGCTTATTTGGCTCCATGCCTTTCATCCAACAAACATCTTATTCATTGGACAGATTCAAAATTCACGGCTAGATATCTTTCTTCATCCGGGACACCACAATCATGATTCAACTCTAAGTACTGATGATGTAAAATAGATTGTTTCAACCTTTCTCCTCGTAAGGCATATGGTGAACATCAACATGTTGTGGGGAAATTGAGAATTCCTAAAAAATAACTTCTAGATATCGAGAGTATTGGCCCAACATCCCCACCATCTTCGTCATTGATGGGAAGAAGCTCTGCAACCACATATCTCACTCAAAATGGGCATGAATCACATGCATATCACAATGAAAATGGACATGAATCTCACACACATACATTCCTAAAAAGGCCATAATTAGAATCTGGAATCTGGAATCTAAAATAAGACTATTTTCACTTAAATAAGCAACCATCACAATCTAAACCACACAATTGCTCATTCAATGAGCATATCGATTAATCATTACAATCTACAAATCATCAGTCTAGCAACATCTAAGCTGTATAGTATCAAAGCATTACAAACAAAAAAATCATCATACTCTCCAAGTCGATGAGGTCGACGGGGTGAAGCTTGATGTTGGATACTTGTTGCTCGTTTTACGGACCCACTCCAGAGTACCAAGGGGTAATCACAATTTTTGGTTCCATAACCACGAGAGACAAAAAATTAAATAACATAAAACAAATTAATATATTACACTATTAAAATCCATCAACCACTCGAAGAAATCCAGGATTGACCTGTGTTTCTGCAGATAAACATTGTACGAAATTAACAACCAAAAACTTCAATCAAACCAGCCCTTTCAGATATAAAATTCAGGATGATGGATCATGAAAACCCTAAAATACAACATGTTGACATATAATAAGAGTTCACATAATCGACAGAAATTTAAAGAAAAATTCCAAAATTCACCGACCCATACCTTCTCAAAACAGACTGGGTATCCACGATTTTCGCCGTTGGTACATATTGCTTTGATGGCGCCAACGCTTGGATGTTTATGTTGGGGTTTCTGTCTTGGTTGCAGGAGTTGTTTACAGTGGGCATTGTTATGGTAATAGATAATTGAATATTTTCTAATGGCAATTCGAGGTTGCCTGCCTCCTTTGCAATAATCTTTGAATAAATTATCAGTTGATTTCTTCATTCATTTTCCAAATATTTATACAGAATTGTAAATAACAACTAAGGCATAATTATAGGCCCACTAACACATGACTACCCATGTTTAATGTCCTAAGCCCCACTAACCTTAAACCAATAACTGAAAATAAAACTAATTTGTTTGATAAATGAAAATACATAAAATTACGAATTGAAGACATGATATACATCGGACATAATCTTCTAAGTCATAACATTACTCCCTCCTTCAAAAGCCTTGTCCCCAAGGCTAGGGTATTGCTGTTGCAGCACTTCGAAGTCTTCCCACGTCGCATCTTCTTCTCCAGCTCCAACCCACCGTACCAGAACCTCCACCGCCGCTCTATTCCCTTTTTTCTTTAACCTTCTTTGCAATATCTGTTGTGGTTCTGGTGCTAGACCCCCGTCGGCGCTCACCTGAGGTAACTCGATACAAGTTTGTACCCCTTCTCCCAGCTTTTTCTTGAGACAGGAAACATGAAAAACATGATAGATTTTTGCTTCTGGTGGAAGATCCAGCTCATAAGCTACTTTTCCTACTCGGCGCAACACCCTAAAGGGCCCGTAATATCTAGGGGCGATCTTGAGATTTCTACGCATGGATATGCTCATCTGTCTGTACGGCCGTAATTTCAGGTAAACATACTCCCCTATTTCAAAGTTCAGCTCTCTTCTCTTCAGATCCGCATAATACTTCATTTTATTCTGTGCTTCTTGTAGATTATCGCGTATGAGCTTATGAATAAACTCTCGAGTCTTGAGTTCATCTTCTACTGCCTGCACCATAGTAGATCCATGTTCGAAGGGCATCAATCGCGGTGGCTTCTGTCCATACACTACTTCAAAGGGTGACACCTTCGTGGATGTGTGAACCGATGTGTTGTAGGAATACTCGGCTAAAGGTAACCATTGTACCCAATCTTTAGGCCTGTCACTTGAAAAACACCTGAGATAACATTCCAATATTTTATTCATAGCCTCTGTTTGTCCGTCGGTTTGGGGGTGGTATGCCGTACTCAGTAATAATTCTGTTCCACATAACCTGAATAATTCTTTCCAAAAATTACTAGTAAAGATAGGATCTCGATCACTTACTATAGACTGTGGTATGCCATGCAACCTGAATATATTGTCCATGAACACTCTGGCTATTTGTGTTGCTGTGTATGGATGTGTAAGAGCTATGAAATGTGCATATTTACTCAGTCTATCTATTACCACCAGGATTACATCCCTTCCTCCAGAAAAGGGTAGGCCTTCTATGAAATCCATACTAATATCTTCCCAATTTTTTTCAGGTATTGGTAATGGTTGGAGCAACCCTGCTGGATGGAGATTTTCCACCTTGTTCCTCTGACATACATCACACTCCCTAACATGCTTCCTGACATCATTTTTTAAACCAGGCCAGTAAAATTCCTTTTTGATTCTTGCTTGTGTTTTCTGAACTCCAGTATGACCACCTAATGGGCTACTATGGAATTGTTGTAGGATTTGTTGCTGAAAGGCTACCAAGGATCCCAGATGTAATCTCCCTTTGTAAAAGAGGAGATCACCACGTAATTGGTAAAGGGATGGATTTAAGGTCCCTTGTTGGCTGTGGCTAATGAGCTGCTGCAACATGGGATCTTGTTGGTAAGATCTCTTTAATTCTTCCACCCAAGGTGCTTGCACCATACTAATGGCTTGGTTATGTATAAGTGGGTGAGAGGAGTTTGGATTGATTTGTAGGGAGTTTAACTGTGTTTGAAGGCTGTTTGGCTGTGGTCCTTCTATGCAGGGCATTCTGGAGAGGGCATCTGCTGCAGCATTACTTTTCCCGTTCGATATTCCACTATAAAGTCATATCCTAGTAACTTAGACATCCATTTTTGTTGTGAGGGAGTGCCTACTTTCTGTTCCAACAGGTATTTTAATGCTTGCTGATCAGTTCGTACTTTGAATGAATGTCCCAATAGATAGTGTCTCCATTTCCTTACTGCCATCACCACTGCCAGCAACTCTTTCTCATAGGTTGAAAGATTCAAATTTCTCCCCTTTAAAGCCTGGCTGAAATATGCAAGTGGATGTCCCTCTTGCATTAATACAGCTCCTAAAGCTCCTCCTGAAGCATCACATTCAACAACAAATTCTTTAGAAAAGTTAGGTAATGTTAATACTGGAGGTTTTACCATAGCTTCCTTAAGCTTTGCAAATGCTTGTTGTGCTTGATCATTCCAAGAAAAAGAATTCTTCTTCAAGAGAGCAGTTAATGGAGCAGCTATGGCTCCATATCCCTTTACAAACTTTCTGTAGTAGCCTGTGAGTCCTAAAAAACCCCTTAATGCTTTAAGGTTTTTCGGAGTTGGCCACTCTTGCATTGCTACCAGCTTATGAGGGTCTGCCTTAACTCCATCTCTTGATATCACATGCCCCAACTTCCGGGCTGCCAAAGATACACTTAGATAGCTTTGCATAAAACTGTTCAGCCTGTAATAACTCAAACACTTTGGTTAAGTGTTGTACATGTTCCTTCATGGACTTGCTGTATACTAAAATGTCATAAAAAAACACAAGTACAAATTTCCTCATGTAAGGCTTAAACACTTCATTCATTACTCCTTGAAAAGTCGAAGGAGCATTAGTAAGCCCAAATGGCATTACTAAAAATTCATAATGACCCTCGTGTGTTCGGAAGGCAGTTTTAGGTATATCATCAAGATTCATTCGTATTTGATGGTATCCCGATCTTAAATCCATTTTAGAAAATATCTCAGCCCCACCTAACTCATCAAGAAGCTCATCAATGTTGGGTATAGGATACTTATCTTTAATGGTATTCTTATTAAGAGCTCGGTAATCAACACACATCCTCCAACTTCCATCTGCTTTCCTTACCAACAACACATGAGAAGAATAGGGGCTTTGACTGCCTCTAATACTCCCTTTTTTCAATAACTCAGCTACAATCTTCTCGATCTCTTCTTTTTGATAATATGGGTACCTGTAGGGTCTCACACAAACAGGATTAGTACCTTCCAGTAGTTTAATCTTATGATCAAAAGATCTGGGAGGTGGCAGTCCCAATGGTTCTGCGAATACCCCTTCAAACCTGTCCAATATTTCTTGTAGCTCTACTGGACATTGTACATTATCCTTGTGAGTGTTTCCATCCATGATATGCAACCAAATGCCTTTGACCGCCTCTTTTTTTACTTTGGCGCTAGAAGCTTCCTCCACAATTTTGTTTGTTGGTCTTTTGATACCCTGCAGCTGAATAGCCTGATTTCCGCACTGAAACTTCATAGTTAGATCAGAAAAGTTCCATAAGATTGGTCCTAATCCACTTAACCAATCCACCCCAAGAACTACATCACACCCCCCAAGTGTTAACACATATAAGTTAGTTGTAGATTGATAACCTTGTAATTTGACAGAAACTGCTTTACAATAACCAAGGCAAGGAATAGTGGCCCCATTTGCCACTTGAACTGTTAAGTGGCTTACTTCCCTTGACAGGTTTGTTTTTCTTGCTACATATGGATCTATGAAGCTATGGGTACTCCCGGTATCAATCAAGATTAAAACTTTTTGTTGATTTATTTCAGCAAATAACCGCATTGTTTTAGGAGATAAAGATCCAGCTATAGCATGTAAAGATATCTTTAATAATTCTCCCATGTCCCTTTCATTATCCTCAACAACAGTAATGATTCCTTCCTCATTATCAACTTCATCTTCTTCTTCCTCTCCCCTCAACCCTTCTAGTAAATAGATTTTTGGTTTGTTACATTTGTGTCCCGGGTGGTATTTTTCATCACAAAACCAACATAATCCTTTCTCTCTTCTTTCCTGCATTTGAGTGGAACTAAGTCTTTTGATAGGGAAATTGTTTGTTCTGGTATTGTTGAAATTTTGGAGTCTTGGGTTGGTTTTAATATGTGGAGGAGGTAGTCGAACAAAAGGGTTTGGGTTGGTATTTTGATGGCTTGGAAATCTTCCTGGGTTGGCTGTGTTAATGTTCGGGAATGTTTGGAATCTGGTTGGGTTCCCTTTAACACGCCTGTTCACCTCTTCCTCCTGTAATCTAGCTAATCCAAATGCAGCTGATAATTTTGAAGGTTTGAACATGGTTACCGTGATCCTGAGATCATCCCTCAACCCACTTAAAAAGGTACTGTTTCTGAACTCCTCAGATAAGCCACAAATTTTATTAGATAGCATTTCAAATTGTGTTTGATATGCTTCTACTGTACTTGTTTGTTTAAGCTTAGTAAATTCCCCCACTGGATCATCATAGACCGAAGGGCTGAATCGAACCCTTAGTGCAAAAATAAATTCATCCCAAGAATTTACTGGACTAGATTCCTTTAACCAACTATACCATGAAAGAGCTTTACCCTCCATATGAAAAAATGCTATTTGTACCCTTTGATCATCACTAGTGTTATAGTATTCAAAAAACTGTTGTGCCTTTTGAACCCATTCATCCGGATCTGTACCATCAAACTTAGGAAAATCTAATCTAAGTGATCTAACCTGAATTCCCCCGTTTCCCTCAAACAAAGGATTAGTACTAACCTTGGAATTCGAAGATCCTTCTCCAAAATTCTGATTTGCTGCCAAATGTTCATAACTGGAAGCTAAATTCGTGATCTGTTGAAGGACAGCAGCTAATACATCTTTTTGTCTTGTTTGTTCTTCGCGCAGGTTGTTATTGTCTTCTTTTAAAGCTGCAATCGCTTCTGCCAGAAGAGCTTGTCTAGTGCCTTCCGCCATTTTCGCAGGAACGCCGCTCTGATACCACTGTTATGGTAATAGATAATTGAATATTTTCTAATGGCAATTCGAGGTTGCCTGCCTCCTTTGCAATAATCTTTGAATAAATTATCAGTTGATTTCTTCATTCATTTTCCAAATATTTATACAGAATTGTAAATAACAACTAAGGCATAATTATAGGCCCACTAACACATGACTACCCATGTTTAATGTCCTAAGCCCCACTAACCTTAAACCAAATAACTGAAAATAAAACTAATTTGTTTGATAAATGAAAATACATAAAATTAAGAATTAAAGACATGATATACATCGGACATAATCTTCTAAGTCATAACAGGCATCTTTAATTTTTTCCCTTCACCCCTTTTTCCACTCTATTTGATTCCAAAAATAGATTTTAAATACAATGTTGGAGCTGCAAGATTTCAACCAAATCGAAGAAGAAAGTATGGATTCTATCCATGTTTACCGAGAATTTGAGAGAGTTTTGTGGGAGAAAAAACTGCATTACGATTTGGAAGAGTGGGGGAGAAGAAGTGCACATATTTAAATTTGGGAGGGATTAGGGAAGTTGTGAGGAGAACGTGTTGCACATTCATTCACCGCCAGCAAAACAGAAAATGAAAGGCATATTTTGGAATTGTGCAGTTTATTTTGGGATTTATTTAAGAGATGGGTATTTCGGTAAATTTACATTGGCCATACCAAATCAGTTGGTTTGACACCCCCACCCTGTATAATATAATATAGATAGTATAGATTCGTTAAGCCTCAAAATTTCCAACAATCACCCACATAAATTAATGCATGAATATACGTGATGTCAAAAGAGAGCTCGTACAAAAATTATAGCATCAGAATAGGTAGCTTTTGGCTTTGAACCTTTCTTAGTAGTATACTATCGGATTTACTAGGCCACGAAGTGAACATGATGTCTCAACCTTTGTGTTGGTTTTCTCAGTCGTGTCAGTTTTGGCCATGGAACACCTCTTGGATTTATAAGTGTTTCTTTGAGGCGGCCCATCCTCAAAAAGACATAGGTGATCTCCTATTAAGAGTATCATACCAGACTCCAAGATATCAATCATTAAAAGTATCGAACTTAACCTCAATTTTTTGGTAGGTCATAAGTACTCTTCATCCTAAAAACGAGTTGGGAAAATTTCGTGACTGCAAATTCAAATTTTCATAATGTAGTTGTCCAATTGAACCAAGATGTTGGGAAAATATTTCTAAGTTTTGGCGATAATAAACATCTACCGCTTAAAGTATCTACTGCATCAAAGAAGATTACTGACGAGAAGTCCATCGATTGACTCTACGAAGATCTACCGGGAGAAAAAGTCTATTGCTTCAAACCCTCGTCGACCGGATGCAAAGAGTAGAAGTCTACTGTACAAAAAGAGTAGAAGTCTACTGTACAAGAAGAGTAAAGTCTACTGGACAAAAAGTAAAGTCTATTGGATCGAGTAATCGAAGTCCACTGGTGAGCTCTTTGGAAGAAGTCAGCTGACGCTTATGAAGACATCCACTAAAGAGAAGTCCACAGACATAACAGTACAACAAGACAAAGAGATTCATTCTGACAATCATACAATAGAGCGCCACACTACCATATCAGTGCCACCAATTTCGTCGGAATAAACTAGCCGTTGTGAACGGATTTGGAAATAAGACAAAAGAAATTTGGAAGTAAACCAGAAAGCTGATTTCAAGCGATTCTTTCCATTTGAAGAATAGTTTTCGTTAGACTTTTTAGTCTATAAATACGTTAACAAGCAGATTGAAGAAAGCTCTACCCGACTCTCTGAATCTTTACATTTGCGAAACAAGCAAAATGAAATACCTCACAAACATTCACTGAAATATTCTGAAGTTTTGCAGAGCATTATCTGAGTCTTCAACGTGATCTTGAAGATCCAAGTATTCTAGTCTACTGCTCAAGAACACTCGAGGATAAACAAAGTTTTTTATATTTTGAGAAAGTGTTCATAAAATCTTTTGTAATAGTTGTGATTCTGTGCGGCTAGGAGTTTAAGCAATCTGTGTGGGTGCCTAAGAAGGTTGTATACTGAAAAGTGTAAACCAAAGGAAGAATGGGAGACGTGGAAGCGTTTGTGCTTCGAACTTCTAGAAATAATTCTTGTGTCATCTACTTTCTGCTTTACCCTACCGCACTTCAATTCTGCCTTCAGTTATTTATTCACAAGACCAATAGACACCTTCACTACTTTTTAGTTGTCCACCGACTTGTATTAAGTTGAGACCCTACAACAGTACTTTACAGTCTGATGTAACCCGAAGAAAATTCAATTTATACCAGTGTTTATTCAGCTCCCTTCTAAACACTACCCTGATTCTAACAAGTGGTATCAGAACACGTGTTCTCAATTTATAGAATACAAGAACTGATGGCCTCATTCAACACGATTCCTATGTTCTCTAAAGACGAATATGCTGATTGGAGAATCTGGATGCAAGTTCATCTGAGTGCCCAGGATGATGACATGTGGTACGTCATTATTGATGGACCAACAAAGGATTATAAAAGTTAACACCGCCGCAGAAGTCTCAGGCAGTGGACCTCTGACCGCGATATTTTTAAACAAAAGATTTTCTTAGAATGTGACGCGATACTACCGCAAGTGCACGGTTGTCAAGTTTTAGTATAGTGAAATTTAAGTAGGGGTTGTCGAATCCACAGGGACTAATGTATAAGTACCAAATAAGATTAGATAAATTATATTTAGCCTACGATTTAAGAAGTTGATTAACTAAAGCCAAATTAAACTAAAGACCGAAAAATGAAAACAAGAAACAATAAAATGAATGATTCCGGATATGCAAAGGTAAGTCACTCGAGAAATTTATCAAGCTCGTCGTTCAACTATGTTATCTTTAATGATTCAACTGAATTCTCAAATTATCAACCAATTGATTCTAAAGGTGAAATGTTTTCGCTATTATTCGATACACTCTCTCGAGCTGTAAAGAAACTAACATTAAATTAGAATAAGTCACTCTCGTGCACCTATTTACTAATTCAATATTGCATAAATCATCAAAACCTTGTTACTCTAAATCTCTCGATTCAAAGTTCTCACGTATGCGATATCATCTCTCGATCTCAATCGTAACATACATCATAAATTAATAGAGCGTGTTACAACGTTATCTCTCGATCTCGGTTATAATTCTCAGATTCAATCAAAGTTAGCTAGGCTTTGATCTACACAAGCAATTAATTTATGAACAATAGTGATCAATGCACTCAAACACAATTGAATCAATAATCAAACACAACAAAACTAAAACTCGATAGAATAAACTGAAAATAGTTCAAATCAAATACAAAAGAGTTTAATCGTCTCTCGACCTCAAAAACATCAATTGGAAATCAAAATGAAATAGATTAGAGTCTAGAAATACGATAAACGGCGGAATAAATCCGTGCGTAGCACCGAAATCTCTTCTCTTGCTCCTTCCTTGCACTCCGGAATGGATTGGCTCGACTTTGGACGAAGAACAGAGACTGAATCTCCTTCGGCGGCGTTAGGCGGCGGCTAGGGTTCCTTATTTTCGAGAGGATTGGCGTCTGATATGGTGTATCTCTTGTATGGAAATGATTTTTCCTTTTATCCCCCGAAAATCCATTCAAAAATGGAAGATAAGATTTTCCCGGATTTGCGTATCGATCGATCGAGAATTGCGTCCGATCGATCGGTGCACTGTTCACATCAGCCTTTGAAACTCACTACCTCGCTCGATCGATCGAGATTTCCTTCCGATCGATCGAGCCTTCGATAAAATTGGCTCTGAAGTTTCTGCCTTGGTCGATCGATCGAGAAATAATCTCGATCGATCGAGACTTCTAATTATTTTCTTCTCAGCACACTGCCTGGCTCGATCGATCGAGACTCCGAAAATCCAACTTCCTCAATTTCAACTCTTTCTCGCCTCGATTTCGCCATTTTTCTTCAGTTTAGCTCATTTCTTCCATTTCCAACTAATTTTCCTGAAATAGACAAATAAACCAAAAAGCATAATATCATCCAGGAAAAAGTACGAAAAATGGGAAGAAATTACAGCTAAAAACACTCAAAATCTAAGCCTATCAACCTCAGATGGTTAAGAAGGATAGATTGACCTGGACTAACAAGGAAAGAAAAAAGGCCGATCTGGATAATGTGTCAAGGATATTCTATTCAAAACATTGGACAAACACATGTTCAATAAATTCAAGATGTGTCACACTGTGGGAAAAGATCGCCCAACTATGCTAATGAAACGACCCGACAAAGAGAACAAGTTAGCGGTTGCTCTACAAAAGTTTTTAGAATATCAAGATGATGTCCGGTGAAACTCTAAACGAATATGATGAAAGAGTTACATGAATTGTCAATGAACTTAATAGCCTTGGAAAGGAGCATTCTAATCGAGAAATTGTTATGAAGGTGATGAGGACTCCCAAGAAAATGATATGCCAAAACTACCGCCATGAGGGAATCAAAGGATCTAAATAAAATAGATTTACATGATATATTTGCTGATCTAAAGGCCTATGAGTTCGAATTGGGTATTCGGGTTGACAATGAACCAAGCATCAGTCAATCAACCAATGACGATGTTTGTTAAGACGTTTTGGAAAATTCATGAAGAAAAGTCATAAGATATATCGGTCTTATCCTAGGAAACACAACTCCAAGGAAGATCAGATGGAGATGATCGTGTGTATTTCAACTGTTACAAACCAGGGCATTTCATCTCTGATTGGACCAAACCTAAGAAATATGATCAAAAGAGAAGCTCCAAGGATTATCAGAAGTCCAGAGACAAGAGAAGATCATCCAGAAGGGAAAAAGAACAAAAAGGTTCTCGTTGCTGAAGAGAACAAACGCAAATGGGCTGATTCGGATTCAGACTCGAAGGAGTCCACTGATCATCATGTGAGAGTGAAGATGATGGAGTCCACTGCCTCATGGCAAATGACGACACAGTGGTAATCGACTCCAATATTTCTGAATTTTCAAATATTGAATTAACCATTGCATTACGGGACATGATCAAAAAGTAGCAAAAGCTGTACGAGTCTTTTGAGAATTATAAGACTGAAAGAACAAGCCCCACTGAATAGCAGACTAACAAACTTGACTGTGAACAGTTGAATGAGTTAGAGAGCTTAAGGGAACAAGTAAGTCTACTCGAATCAGAAAAGGACAAAGCTAAATGCGAAAACCAGAGACTTACCAAAGTGGTTCGCGCATGGAACATGTCAGCAACTAAAGCGGACAAAATACAAGATTTGCTAAGGTCTGCCAATGATAATGCCGGTATAGGCTATAGCGACTATGACCGTAACACCGCTAGCACAAGTATGAAGCCCTGTCTGGAGAAAAGAAAGTTTAAACCAATGAACTTTGTTAAATCCCGTACGACATATGATCCCAATGAGTTTGAGATAGAACATTTTAAAACGGTACTCTTCAAAGAAAAGGTTTAACATAAGGGCATATGATATGTTGACCCAGTAGAGAAGCCTAAACCAGTACTCAAGTCCACTTATGGACAAAAGTCTACTGGCTACGCAACTCAAAAGGTTAAACCAAGCTGGTATCATAATTATAAGCCTGTTCAACGAAGATATATGCCAAATAACAGAAATCAATGACTGAGATAGCGTGCATACACTCCTAATCACAATCCACATCGCATGCCACACCACAATACACAAGCACCATATTTCTCACACACACAAAACCCCAAGATTCATGGTGATTCAAGTGTGGGTCCGAAAGGGTTAATCCCGTTTGGACCCAAGTAGAACCGGGTACCAATACTTTTCATAGCTTTAATTGCAGAGATCAAGGATCCAGCAAGTTCGAAACTCAGAGTAGTTTCTGGACAGTGGATGTTCTAGACATATGACAAGAAGCGCAACTGTCTGAGTTAATAGACTCCAACGTACCAAGAAAAACGTTCGGTGACAACGCAAAAGGTAAAACCGTGGGCAAGGGTAAGATTATCCATGTCAACATTATTATTAACGATGTGCGATCAGTTGAAAATTGTGATATCCCCGAAATGATTATATGCTTTTGAGCGTTAATTGTATTTATATGGTGATTATGGTGTTAATTAATTATCTTGGTGAAATGCTTAGTCACATATAGGCGTGACCCGGTGGTGCATTTCAGGGTGCATGTTGTGCATGTTGGGAAATTGGGTGTTAGCATGATTTAATTGTGATGGTTGATAATTACTTTGAAAGCATGTATTTTAATTGAGGTTATGGTGCATTTTTGTAAAATGCTTTTAAAATATCATGTTGGGATATTTTATACATCATGCTAATTAGTGGGGTACCACTTTTAATCTTTAACCCACTTATACCCTTTTCCCCCTTTTTACTCTCATTCATTACCCACAACTCCCAACCCTAACCCAAAACCCCCAATTTTCGTCCAAGCCAAGGAGGAGGAGGAGAAATCCTTGCAAACTCTTCATTTGTTGGAATCTTGATAGGATTTGAAGTCCAATAGAGGTATAAACCCCTCCTTGTTAATTTCTTGAAGATTGGTTTTGAAATGGGTTGGTATTTTGGGGTTTATATGGGTTTGTTTTTGGGTATGTGTTGTATGTGGTTGGGTTATGATTTTTGAGGTGTTTCATGTTGGTTTTATGGAGTTATTATGGTATTGAGTTGTTGGGATGATTTGGTTTGAAGGGTGTGTAGTGGAGCTTTGGGTTTGTGCTAAAAAAATGGTGAAATCGCGTGTGCAGACCGTGGCGATCGATCGCCGTATATGGCGCGATCGATCGCCGAGGGACAGTGTAAAAATCTAGTGTAGGCGATCGATCGCCGTAAATGGCGCGATCGATCGCCTCGAGCCAGTGAAGTCTGGCGATCAATCGCCATGTCCAGGCGATCGATCGGTAAGGCTCGCGATCGATCGCCTCGACGCAACGATCGATCGCCAGCAGCCAATTTTTGAGAAATTGATTTTTATGTTGGATTTTTGGTATTGGACTATTATTTGGCTTCTAATATTGGATTGTGTGATTGTGTAGAACCATCCCAGGTGGCGACACAGCCAAGGAAGTGAAGTCATACCAAATCCTACTTTTGGAAAGGTACGTAGAAGACGTACGGGCACCCAACGGTATATGTATCTATTATACTCATTGATTATGCATTGTGGATGCGAGTATATATGGAATTGTGCATTGTGGATGCAAATACATGTTGAATTATGCATTATGATCGCATATGTATATGATGATTGTTTGGTGCACATCCCATGAGTCATGGTTATATATAGTGATGATTTTAATGCTTTGCTGTCACTTGAAGCGATGATAGAATACTTGCCGCTGTCATATTGTAGCGATGAAAGAATATTTGCCGCCAAATGTTGAAGCGGTATTGCCGCATGTCGCATTTGCGCGAGGTTATTCAATGCCGATAATATATCGAAGCGAGGGGTATTAGTGCTGCTGTCATGACAAGAGAGGTGCATTAAAATACACTATTATAACAGACTATGGATTGGTGATTGGTGACAATGAAATGGTGTTATGTCATGACATGTGTAGAATCATTAAGTAATCTATTGATTAGACTCATGAGTTATGGTACAGGGACAACCAAAAAGGGAGCGTTTAAAATGCATGGGAAAAACAGGAAGTGTGTTATTACGGTTTATGCATTTACGCCTTATATTCATATTGTGTTGGATATGGATTATTATATGCGAGGTTGTCCTTGTAGGTACATTTTGGCATGATAAAGGGGCTAAGGCGGGTTCAGGCGGTGAGCTTGTGAAGAACGCTTTAGATAAGGAAGGACATGATTATTTTGTATAGTGTCTACTCTAGGAGTAGTGTAAAGCTATAGTGAATAACATTCATTTGTTAGAGAATGTAATTAATCCATTTGAAAGTCCTTAACTTGGCATATTATTCTTAAGGCTCAAAGCCTCAACACGAACTTTTATACTCTGATAATGCATGTTAGCTCTAATTATGCCTTTAATCCACACATAAGGAACTAGGGTCCTTACAATAGTGGTATCAGAGCCAGGTTAGAGAACCCGGGAACGAGTGAAGGGTAGCCTTAGCATGGTTGGCTAGGTGGTTACATTTGGGCATGTTTATGCATGTGGAGCATATTGATGTATAAAATTGTTATACTAACATGCTTATTATCATTCCTGTTATCTAACGGTATAACATATGTATTGTTTTGGAATTGTTGTTAACCCTTGTGTTATTGCATGGCGGCTATGAACTTGGGGAACCTCAATGAAGAGGTAGGGGATGTTGGAAGCGTGAATGCAAGTATTGGTCAGACAAATCCTTTACCCCCACCGGCTGTGGGTGTAGAACCGGTAGCTCAGCTGTTACTTCCTGGGGAGCTTAGTTTGGCTCAATTCCTGACTTTCCACCCGCCCCGATTTGAGGGGACAGAGACATGGGAAGAGGCTGAGGAGTGGCTTGAGAGACTGGAACAGATATTTGTGTCCGTTCCTTGTGCTAGGACGGCATGGCTGAGGTTGGCGGAGTTCCAACTAGCAAAGAAGCCTTCCATGTGGTGGAAGACTACAGTGATGGAATTGAGGGCTCATGGTATGATAATTGATTGGACTCTCTTCAGGACCCAGTTTCTGAACCGGTATTTTTCTGCTGCTGCGAGACAGATGAAGGAGGATGAGTTCACAAACTTGAAGCAAGGAGGCATGACTGTATCAGACTATGCCGTGCACTATTCTTCACTGTTGAGGTATGTCCCTCATGTTGCCACAAACGGACATGCAAAGATGAGGCACTTCTTGAAGGGGTTGCGGCCAGAGCTGTTTGACCGGGTTATCACCAACAGCTTCACTTCTTTCGATGATGCTCTTACTAGAGCAGAACTTGCAGAGATTGGAGTTGGGGCCTATCCTAATGCTGTACCCCCACATGTGCCACCGCAGAGGCAAGTTACTGATAGCTTGAGGCCACGAGGGGAGTCATTTAAGCCTCGTGGTGCTTCTTCATCCTCTAGGTTTAGTGGGAAGAAATCTTTTAACCGGAAGCAGGAGAATAGGAAGAACAATCTATTGGCCAACCGGGGATCCTTGCAAGTGAATAGAACGGGGGAAACAAGGTGTGACAATTGTGGAGTGCCACACTCATCGTCAACTGCTCAGCTTGTTACAGTTGTGGCAAGATGGACCATATCTCTCGGTATTGCCCCACTCGGGGAGGACAGTCAGACTTCCAGGTGAATAGGCCGAGCTTTGAGGACAGGACAGTGCATCAGAGGCAGCAGATTATGCCTCGACCATTGGGAGGTATATAGTGGGACCGTCCCAGGGGCAAGTGTATGCACTGACTAGAGAGCAGACCCAGGCAACTCTGGAGGAGGTGATCGCTGGTATGTGCCATTTATTTACGCACCCTGCTTTTATTTTGATAGATACATGTGCCTCCCACTCTTTTGTATCTGTTGGTTTTGTGGAGAGACACCATATATGCACGTCTTCGTTACCCACGCCTCTTATGGTCTCGACACCCACTGGAAGAAATGTTGTTGCTGATCAGTTTCTTGCGGATTGCCTCATTTATTTGAGGGCAATGAGTTGAAGGCAGATTTGATTGTGTTGGGCATGTCATACTTCGATTGCATCGTGGGCATCGACATTCTGAACAGATATCAAGCAGTCGTGGACTGTCGACAGAGAACGGTTCGGTTCAGATCTAATATGGGAGTACAATGGACTTTCTATGGGAATGGTTCTCGTGCGAAGATTCCGTTAATCTCGGCGATCAAAATGTCCCAGTTGTTGGAACGTGGTCACATGGGCTATCTTATCTATGTCGTGGACACGACGGGAAAGAATAAAGAATTGAGGGTAGAGGATGTACCCGTGGTAGCAGAGTTTGCTGATGTGTTCCCGGAGGAGATCCCAGGATTCCCACCGGCTAGAGAAGTCGAGTTTGGGATTGAGTTATTACCGGGGACATCTGCTATCTCTCGTGCCCCTTACAGGATGGTAGCCGGCAGAGTTAAGGGAATTGAAGGAACAGTCGCAGGAACTCCTTGACAAAGGATATATATGTCCTAGCATATCGCCATGGGGCACACCGGTTCTCTTTGTGAAAAAGAAGGATGGTTCGATGCGGTTGTGCATCGATTACCGGCAACTGAATAAGGCCACGGTGAAGAACAAGTATCCTCTCCCAAGGATTGATGATTTATTTGAACAGTTGCAAGGTACAAAGCTGTATAGCAAGATTGATTTGAGGTCAGGGTACCACCAGATTCGGGTCAGAGAGGAGGATGTGCAGAAGACAGCATTTCGGACTCGGTATGGGCACTATGAGTTCCTAGTTATGTCGTTTGGTGTGACGAACGCCACATCTGTCTTTATGAGCTTGATGAACAGAGTGTTTCAACCATATCTTGACCAGTTCGTCATAGTATTTATTGACGACATACTCATCTATTCTAGGAGTGAAGAAGAGCACGTGAAACACTTGAGGACAGTGCTCCAAATCCTTAGGGATAATCAGTTATTTGCCAAGCTCAGCAAGTGTGAGTTCTGGTTAAGCAGTGTGGTATTCTTGGGGCATGTTATATCTAGCAGCGGGATATCAGTGGATTCCAGAAAGATAGAGGCTGTGATGGAGTGGGCTGCACTCACTTCTGTACCCGAGATACGAAGCTTTCTTAGTTTGGCCGGTTATTATCGACGCTTCGTCGAGGGATTTTCAAAGATCGCCAAGCCGTTGACTTAGTTGACCCAAAATGGAGTACCATTCTTTTGGTCTGAGGCTTGAGGAGAGCTTCCAAGAGTTGAAACACCGGTTGACGACGGCACCTGTGTTGGTAATTCCTACGGAGAACACTAGGTTTGTTCTTTATACCGATGCATCGCTTCAGGGCCTTGGATGTGTATTGATGCAAGATAAGCATGTGGTAGCTTATGCATCGAGGCAGTTGAAACCGTATGAGACTAGATATCCAGTCCATGACTTGGAGTTGGCGGCTATTATTTTTGCCTTGAAGATCTGGAGGCATTACTTATATGGTACGTCGTTTACTCAGGCGGAGTTGAATATGCGTCAGAGGAGATGGATGGATTTACTCAAGGACTATGATAGAGTACCATCTGGGAAAAACAAACTTGACAGCAGATGCATTGAGCCGGAAGGTGAAGAGTACTGCTGAGGATGTCATGCAATTGTCTGCCTTGATGACTTCATATTGCCATCTGGGCTATGACTTCGATGTTGTGATGCCCGGGGATTAATGGTATTAATCCCGGTGTGGTAATAATCCTTAATGGATTTTAATTGTGGCAATTAGGAATTAATTGCGATTTTGTGTCTCCCGAGGTTGTTAAATTGGGCATTTGGGATCGTTGGATCCAAAGGTTGAGATTGTATTCTTATTTTGGTGAAAAACCTATGAGTTGGGTTTTTGGTGGGACTTGGAGTCCGGGGTGCTTTATGTTGGGGCTGGTATGGGGATTTGACGTTGGAGACAGAGTTTTTGAAAGCAGATGATTTTTAATGAATCATGATGTATTTGTGGAGGTATTGGTATGTTGGGGCACTTTTGCTATAAATACCAGATGAACTCGCGATTCCGTCATTTTTTCCTGGAATCATCTCTCTCTTATCGCTCTCTTCCCTTTCCCTCTCCCCACCTTACCCCAAAACCCTTCCCGTCCTTTCCCCTTCAACAAAATCGTTGGGAACACGATTTAGGGGCCGGATTTCTTGAAGAAAAGTTGGTAATCTCATTCTCCTCTCTTCTAGCTTTGTTTTGATTTTTTTTTTGATGGGTTTGGTTGAGTTTTGAATTTGGGTTGGTTTGGGAGATTTTGTAAAAATCTTGAAATCTTATGGTTTTGTTTTAAAATGGGTTTTTAACCCTTGTTGGAGGTTCTTGTGTGTAGATTTGTTGTGGATTTGAGTTGGGAGGAGTTGGGGTGTGATTGGTGAAGGTTTTAAGCTTTTAAAAATGGAGGATTTCGAGTTATGCGAGAGTGGGCTTTTCAGCATGGTAGCGATCGATCGCTACTTTTGAGCGATCGATCGCCTCGCGCCAGTAAGGTCTGGCGATCGATCGCTACATCGAGCGATCGATCGCTCGGTATAGCGATCGATCGCCAGCAGGTGATTTTTAGTTTTCTTGGCTTTTTCGTGGGATTTTGGACTTGCGACTTAAATGGTCGGCTTCCAGGGCAATGGTTACATTCCAATGGGAATGATAGACTTTTAAAATGGTTTGGTGGAGCCAAGTTTAATTAAACGGAACTCTCGGTTGAGTTTTTGGCTATCTTTTAAACGTTTTAAATGGAATATTTTTGGGTATTATGCATGCCTAGCCATGGGCTTTTATTTTGGTAATCGTCATGGATTGACGATGGGTTTAGAGGCTGCAAACGTGCGTGGGCACGTGATTGCATGCTTATACTTGATTGTGAGTTGTTTATGTGTTTAAGCACATATTTCTCGAGGCATGGAACTCAAGCAAGGTTTGGCTTGGACTACGGAAACTTAAGGTACGTGTCACGTACCAGCATGACCTTAATTATATTATTGCTGTTGCTGTGCATGAGATAGATGATTGGTAAGGGTTAGTAGTCGGTGCATAATATATGGTGTCTTACAATAAGTGGTTAATGGAAACGGGACTGGTTGTTATGTCGATTTGTCTTATGTAATGTATGGTACCGCTTTGGAGCGAGTAATTGTCGTGATGTGGTCGTTATGGAGCGAACATCGGTAAGTGATGCCGCTACTTTTGAGTGAGCGAGGAAACGTGGCTTTTGACTAGATATCTAGGATATCTGTATTTATTTCTATTGATATTGAATTGGATCATGGATATAGTTAATCAGTGTGATGATTAACTGGATATTTGGAATTTGATGATTTTGGGTATTTTGAGAACAGGGACAATACAGTGGGATCCCGGATGAGGATGATGCCATTCAGGGAGTATCATTTAAATTCTTGGCAATTAATTGTTGTAATTTACGAATTATATAATTGTGATTATTGGTTTGGTGGTATTGGTATGCTCACCCCGTGTGGGGGCTGTCTCTGTTGGGGCAGGTGTCACAGGTACAACAGTAGCTCTGGAACTGTGATCGAGCTATGGATTGGAGGTGATTCCATGATCGAGGTACCGGAGCTCATGTGGAGCTGGATATTGTGTATGCCCTTTTTATACATTACGTACACATAGGTTTATTCGATGCTCGTGTGTGAGCAATAATTATGTGTATATGGGTTGTATAAAAAGGCATGGACCTTTTTCCTTTCATTCATATATGTGAGCAATTAACTAGGAATTGCTAGAGGAATTGAGATTGTGATTAGTGTATTACATGGGTGCATGATGTATTAAATGGTCTTACTATAGGGAATCATATATTACATGGAATGGAATAAATGGAGCAAGAAATTTTATAGGTGGTATTGTGTGCCACGTTTACATGTAATTGCCCTTACACGTGATTGTATGCACCAAATGTATGGCTTAATGCACTAATTGTAGGTTAAGGGCACGGGGGTCCTTACAGATGTTGATACATCACCAGTACATGTATCGACCTTATTAGCTGAGCCATATATATATGAGAATACCAGGAAAGCTCAGAAGACAGATGATGAGGTTCAGAGATGGTTATCATTAGTACATCTTGGACAGCCATCAAAGTTCAGAGTAGCTGAGGACGGATCCTTGAGGTTGGGTAGCCGTTGGGTAGTTCCGAGTACGTCGGAGTTGCGTAGAGGAATCTTGGAGCGAGCTCATAGCAGCAGGCTTAGTATTCACCCAGGCGGGAGGAAGATGTACAAGGATGTGTGTGATCAATTCTGGTGGAAAAGGATGAAACGGGATGTGATAGCATTCGTTAAGAGATGCTTGATCTGTCAACAGGTGAAGGCGGAAAGGCAGAGGCCTGGTGGCGAGCTGAGGAGCTTAGAGATACCGGAATGGAAGTGGGAGCATATATCTATGGACTTTGTGACCCACTTACCAAGGACTACTTTGGGTTGTGATGCCATTTGGGTGATCGTGGATAGGCTGACGAAGGTAGCTCACTTCATTCCCTACAGTATGACGTACACATACTTGAGGATGGCTTAGCTGTATGTCCGGGATATAGTGAGACTGTACGAGATTCCAGTGTCTATTGTATCTGACCGAGATCCACGGTTTACATCTCATTTTTGGGGAGGCCTTCAGACAACGTTGGGAACTGAAGTAAGACTGAGCACAACATATCATCCCCAAACGGAGGGTCAGGCTGAGCGTACGATACAGACTCTCGAGGACATGCTACGGGCTTGTGTATTAGAGTTTGATGCTTCCTGGCAAGATTCATTGGCCTTGGTAGAGTTCTCTTATAACAATAGCTATCAGGCGAGTATTCAGATGGCTCCGTTTGAGGCTCTGTCTGGTAGGCGTTGTAGGTCGCCATTATACTGGGATGATTTGACCAGTAAAGCACTAGGAGGACCCGAACTTATTCGGGTAATGGAGGATAAGATAAAGGTTATCCGACAGAAAATGAAGGCAGCCCAGGATAGGCAGGCAACCTACGCAAATAAGCGGCGAAGACCGTTGGAGTTTCAGTTGGGAGACATGGTCTTTTTGAAGATCTCACCTTTTAGAGGTGTTGTGCGGTTTGGTATGCATGGAAAATTATCTCCGAGGTATGTGGGACCGTATGAGATTTTACAGCGCATTGGTACATTGGCTTACCGTTTGGCGTTGCCGCCGTCATTGTCGGGCATTCGTGACGTGTTCCATGTATCCATGTTGCGGAAGTATGAGCCGCATCCGTCACATGTGTTGCAGCCTTCTGAGGTACAGTTAGATTCTGATGTGTCCTATGAGAAACGGCCAGTCAGGATTCTGGATAGAGCTGATCGCAGACTTTGGAACAAAGTGATACCGATGGTCAAGGTTCAGTGGGATCGTAGGGGTGTCGAGGAGGCCACGTGGGAGACGGAGCGGCATATGGTGCAGCATTACCCGGAACTATTTTCTGGTATGTGATTTATGTTTAGTTTTGTTTTGGGTAAGTGCATGCGATTTCGAGGACGAAATCTTATAAGTAGGGGAGTATTGTGATATCCCCGAAATGATTATATGCTTTTGAGCGTTAATTGTATTTATATGGTGATTATGGTGTTAATTAATTATCTTGGTGAAATGCTTAGTCACATATAGGCGTGACCCAGTGGTACATTTCAGGGTGCATGTTGTGCATGTTGGGAAATTGGGTGTTAGCATGATTTAATTGTGTTGGTTGATAATTACTTGGATAGCATGTATTTTAATTGAGGTTATGGTGCATTTTTGTTAAATGCTTTTAAAATATCATGTTGGGATATTTTATACATCATGCTAATTAGTGGGGTACCACTTTTAATCTTTAACCCACTTATACCTTTTTCCCCCTTTTTACTCTCATTCATTACCCACAACTCCCAACCCTAACCCAAAACCCCCAATTTTCGTCCAAGCCAAGGAGGAGGAGGAGAAATCCTTGCAAACTCTTCATTTGTTGGAATCTTGATAGGATTTGAAGTTCAATAGAGGTATAAACCCCTCCTTGTTAATTTCTTGAAGATTGGTTTTGAAATGGGTTGGTATTTTGGGGTTTATATGGGTTTGTTTTTGGGTATGTGTTGTATGTGGTTGGGTTATGATTTTTGAGGTGTTTCATGTTGGTTTTATGGAGTTATTATGGTATTGAGTTGTTGGGATGATTTGGTTTGAAGGGTGTGTAGTGGAGCTTTGGGTTTGTGCTCAAAAAATGGTGAAATCGCGTGTGCAGACCGTGGGGATCGATCGCCGTATATGGCGCGATCGATCGCCGAGGGACAGTGTAAAAATCTAGTGCAGGCGATCGATCGCCTCTAGCCAGTGAAGTCTGGCGATCGATCGCCATGTCAAGGCGATCGATCGGTAAGGCTCGCGATCGATCGCCAGCAGCCAATTTTTGAGAAATTGATTTTATGTTGGATTTTTGGTATTGGACTATTATTTGGCTTCTAATATTGGATTGTGTGATTGTGTAGAACCATCCCAGGTGGCGACACAGCCAAGGAAGTGAAGTCATACCAAATCCTACTTTTGGAAAGGTACGTAGAAGACGTACGGGCACCCAACGGTATATGTATCTATTATACTCATTGATTATGCATTGTGGATGCGAGTATATATGAAATTGTGCATTGTGGATGCAAATACTTGTTGAATTATGCATTATGATCGCATATGTATATGATGATTGTTTGGTGCACATCCCATGAGTCATGGTTATATAGAGTGATGATTTTAATGCTTTGCCGCTGTCACTTGAAGCGATGATAGAATACTTGCCGCTGTTATATTGTAGCGAGGAAAGAATATTTGCCGCCAAATGTTGAAGCGAGGGTATTGACGCATGTCGCATTTGCGCGAGGTTATTCAATGCCGCTAATATATCGAAGCGAGGGGTATTAGTGCCGCTGTCATGACAAGCGAGGTGCATTAAAATACACTATTATAACAGACTAGGGATTGGTGATTGGTGATAATGAAATGGTGTTATGTCATGACATGTGTAGAACCATTAAATAATCTATTGATTATACTCATGAGTTATGGTACAGGGACAACAAAAAAGGGAGCGTTTAAAATGCATGGGAAAAACAGGAAGTGTGTTATTACGGTTTATTCATATCGTGTTGGATATTGATTATTATATGAGGGGTTGTCCTTGTAGGTACATTTTGGCATGATAAAGGGGCTAAGGCAGGTTGAGGCGTTGAGCTTGTGAAGAACGCTTTAGATAAGGAAGGACATGATTATTTTGTATAGTGTATATTCTAGGAGTAGTGTAAAGCTATAGTGAATAACATTCATTTGTTAGAGAATGTAATTAATCCATTTGAAAGTCCTTAACTTGGCATATTATTCTTAAGGCTCAAAGCCTCAACACGAACTTTTATACTCTGATAATGCATGTTAGCTCTAATTATGCCTTTAATCCGCACATAAGGAACTAGGGTCCTTACAAAAATCTTTGCTATAACCTGATTAGCATAAGTTAACTGTGCGACAATGGACACTCAGTAGAGTTCAATCAGCACACATGCACAATTAGATCTACTGTTGGTAACACATTGCTTGTAGGAAAGAGACACTAGAATACATATAAAATTGCTTGGAATTTTGATGAACCTTCCTCACCTACTTGCTTTGCTGCCATGAACACTTCCAAAATTTGGTTTTGGCACAAACAATTAAGTCACTTAAATTTTAAAACTAGTTGATGGTTTATCCCAGATAGAGTTCTCAAAAGATAAGATCTGGTCAGCATGCCAACTTGGTAAGAAAATCAGATCTACATTTAAGAACAAGGGTAGTAAATCTTCTTCTCGATGCGTAGAGTTGCTGCAGATGGATCTTTTTGGTCCAATACTAGTAACAAGTCTAGGGGAAATGAAGTACACTCTAGTGTTAATAGACGATTTCTATCGTTTTACGTGGGTTCTGTTTCCAAGTGGCAAAGATCAGGCTACATTAAAGCTTATCAAACTACTAAAGAGACTTCAAAACGAGAAGTCGAGTGTGATAGGTAGAATTCGTAGTGACAAAGGTACTGAGTTTACCAATCAATCACTCAAATATCTAGATGATCGATGTTTTAAACACGAATACTCTGCTGCAAGAACTCCAAAACAAAATGGACTTGCTGAGCATATGAACCACACTTTGAAAGAAGCTGCTTGAATTATGCTTGCAGAGTCAGGTACCTCTTACATATTTTTGGGAGAAGCAGTCAACACAACTTGTTACACGCCGAACAGATCGATGATTAATAAACGTGTTAACAAAACAACATATGAGATATGGAATGGTAATAAACCAAATTTTTCCTATTTTCATGTGTTTGTTTGCAAATGTTTATTCACAACAATGGAAAGAGTCATCTAACTTGATGCTAAATCCGATGCCGTAATATTTAGTAAGGCATTTAGAGCATTTAATAACTGATCACTTACAGTAGAGGAATCCATTCATGTTATATTTGATGAATCTCTTAATATTTCTCTATCTGATTTTCAAGTAAATAATCTGAGTAATAGATCGAAAAATGCTCATATTGATGATAACTGTGATGATGAGTTGGATTGTAGCAGAAGGGTTGATTGTGTCTTAGAACCAGAAGTCCCTGAAGCACTAGCAGATATGCATTCCGAGCAACATGACTTAGACCCTGCTGTTGTGGACTCTACTGGACCAAACCCTACTGCAGTGGACAAAACATTCAAGAAGCAGAGATTGATCCCGTTGGACCTCCGCTCCGCTGGAAGCAAAACGACACACATGAATTGGTCATATGCAACCCTACTGCTCCTCTACAAACCAGAGGACATATTGTAAGGACCCCGTGCCCTTAACCCACGATTAGTGTATTAATCCATGTATTTAGTGCATACAATCATATAATCAGGGGGAAAACCACATGAAACCATAGCATAATGTACCAACAATAAAGTTTCTTACATTATTCCATATAATGTTCAAATTCCTCATACCACTCAACTCTTAAGTATGCATCTTATAATACACTAAAATTGTTCTCAATTCATTTAGCAATTCCTTAATTAATTGCATGCAACACATGAATGAAAAGAGAAAGGCCCTTGCCCTTTTTATACAAACCATATACACATATAGTAGTGCTCACATGCGAGCATCTAATGAGTGAATGTGTATTAAATGTATAAGTACCCTACTCAATACCTGTTCCACCTGCCCCAACAGAGACAAGCCCCACACAGGGTGAGCATACCAATAACACCGATCTAATAATCACAGTACATAATTTACAGAATATAAAACTCTAATATAAAAAATACTCCCCGTATAGTATCGTAATCCCATAGGATTCCCCGCGCTGTTCCTGTTCTCACAATAACCAAACCATCAAATTCCCAAAATCAGTTAATCACCACATTGATTAACTATGACCATTCCTACCATGCCAGTTTCATAATCAAATATGATTAAATCATTATATGAATGACCACAGATATCACATATCTAACCAATGATTCCAGAGTTCTATTCCATCACTCGCTCCACAATAGCGACATTTTAACCTCACGTGCGCTCAACAACGACGGCGTCATAACCGATGTTTGCTCAACAGCGACAACATCCAATCATTTCTTGCTCAATAGCGGCACCATATAATTTGCAATACTTACCAATTTATTGCATTAACATTATATCATGCATTTCACAATTGCGATAATATAAAAGACTACGTTGTATGTTATACGTACCTTAGACTTCCGTAGTCCGAATCAAACCTTGCCTTAGTCCCGTGATCCGATGAGTTATGTGCTAACACATAAAATAATTCACAATTAATTACAAGTATGCAACCACATGCCCAATCACATTCACCACCTCCAATATATCGTCAATCCATGACGATTAACCATTTTAAGGCCTCGAGCGTAGCATGCATTCTACTCAAAATATTCCATTTTATATGGTCAAGGCTAATCCATCATTCAATTGAGTAGTCCATTTTCTTATTAAAGTTCGACTACAATAATTCCATTTTTAAAGTATAACATTCTCATTGGAATGTAAACATTGCCCCGAAAATCCCCCGATTCCAAAATCCCAATATTTTGCCAAAATTAAAAAAAACCAAAGAAACAGGGCCGCGGTCGATCGCCACTTCCCGCGATCGATCGCGAGAACCCACTGCCCGAAAAAATGCATAGCCGCGATCGATCGCCGTACATGCCGATCAATCGCCAACAATTTCTAATTCCTAGCGATCGATCGGTAACATCTCACCATCGATCGCGAGTACTATTTATCGTCACCCATTTTCCAGACTCTCATCGCGATTGATCGGCGCCATGCCGCGATCGATCACGACCTGTGATTTTCAAAAAACTCGAGCTTTAATTGTGTTTTTCACACCTAAACTCAAAACCAACACCCCTTACACCTTCAACACCTCAATTACTCCATTTAAAACCAACAAAAACACCAAAAACACAACTTTCAATTTTAACCAAAAATTCCCAAATTCCAAATCCAACCCAATCCTAACCAAAATCCACAATGCTACTAACAAATTGAAAATAAAAGTGAGGAGAAGAAGATTACCAACTTATCTTCGAGAAATCCGGCTCCCAAGTCGAGCATCCAACGATTTGCTCCAAGGAAGAAAAGAGGGGAAGGGTTGGGATTGGGGGAGGGAGGCGTGAAGAAAAGCAAGGCCAACAATGATTGAACACCGAGTCCACTTGGTATATATAGTACCAATGCTCAAAAATCCCGAGTCCCCCACAAATACATCATGACTCATTAAAAATCATCTGTGTTCAATAATTACCTCTCAATCTCAATTTTCACTACCAGCCCCAACATAAAGCACCCCAGACCCCAGAACCCAGATCCCACCAAAAACCCAATTCCAAGGTTTAACACCACGATGAGAATACAATTTCAACGCTTGGATCCAACGACCCCAAATACCGGATTTTAAATCATCGGGAGTCCCAATACCGCAATTAATTCATAATTGCCATAATTAAAATCCTTTAAGGATCAATACCACACCGGGATTTACACCAATAATTCTCGGGCATCACACATATGATTAATGAATTTCTTTATGCTGCATTCATCTCTTATGTAGAACCTAAAATGGTAGATGAAGAAGGCATCGATTTTGATTAGACCTTCACCGTTGTTGCCCACTTTTGAGGACCCGTTCCTAATCAAGTGTTTAATTATCACACAATGATTATTATTTTTAAACATCGGAAGATTATTTAAAATTTTAACAACAAGTGGTCCTAAACTTTTTGGCATGACCTCCCCTCACGAGGGACATACCAAAAAAAATAAAAAAATGAAAACACAATAATAATATCCCCGGTGCAGAAAGTAAATACGTAACACATAGGCATCTAGCACATATCAACAACAACAACAACAACTAAGCCTTTAATCCTAATGAATTGGGGTAGGCTACATGAACAATAGAGAGAATCAAGTCCGGTCGGGCACATGCGTCAGTCTTCTCCAAACGCTTCTATCATTCAACATATCTTCTGTAATCTCCTTGCACTCCAAATATTTACGTATAACTTCGAGCCAAGTCTTCTTCGGTCGTCCTCTCGCTCTCGTGAACTGGCCGAAATCCATGGACTCCACTCGACGCATAGGTGCACTGCTGGGCCTACGTGGAACATGACCAAACCTGCGTAAACGTCTCTCTTACATCTTCTCTTCTATACAAGCTATACCTACTTCAGCTCGAATATCTTCATTCCTTATTTTATCTTTATCTTTTCTGATTTTACCGCACATCCAACGAAGCATACGCATTTCTGCCACACTCATCTTTTGGATGTGATTCCTCTTGGGTGCCCAGCATTTCGTCCCATACAACATTGCGGGTCTAACGGTGGTTCTATAAAACTTTTCCTTCAATTTCAGCGGGATATTACGATCGCATAGAACTCCGGTGGCGTTTCTCCATTTCAACCAGCCAGCCTGAATCCTGTGGTTAACGTCGCTGTCAATCTCTCCATCCTTTTGGACAACTGAACCTAGGTATCGAAACTTGCTGCTCATCGATACATCTTGACCACCGAGTGCTACAACACCGGAATCCCGAAAGGAACGACCACTAAATCTGCACTCCATATATTCCATTTTAGACCTACTTAATCTAAAACCCTTGGATTCCAAAGTCTCTCTCCATAACTCCAATTTGGCATTCACCCCTGCCATTGTCTCGTCGATTAACACAACATCGTCAGCAAAAAGTATGTTCCAAGGTAATTCATTTCGTATGTCTTTTGTTATCTCATCCATCAGTAGGGCGAACAGGAAAGGACTCAACGCAGACCCTTGATGCAATCCAATAGTGATCGAGAACTCACTTGTCACCCCACTGCACGTTCTCACATTGGATGCTACTTCGTCGTACATGTCCTTGATTATATTGACATACTTGATGTGAACTTTTTTCTTCATCAAAGCCCACCATAATATCTCCCTTGGTACTTTATCGTAGGCCTTCTTCAAGTCTATAAAGATCATATGCAGATCTTTACTCCTCTCACGATAGCGCTCAACAAGTTGACGAAGTAAATGGATAGCTTCAGTGGTTGACCGTCCTGGCATGAACCCAAATTGGTTCTCCGATATCTTAACTTCCCTCCTTAAACGACATTCAATTATCATATCCCAATGCTTCATTGTATGACACATGAGTTTTATACCACGATAGTTGGTGCAACTCTGAATGTTATCCTTATTCTTATAGATAGGGATGCGAGTACTCTTTCTCCATTCATTTGGAATTTTGTTACTCCTCCAAATCTTGTTAAATAGATCTGTTAGCCACTTTATCCCCGTCGGTCCTAAACATCTCCATACTTCAATAGGGATTTCATCAGGACCAACTGCTCTTCGTGCTTTCATTTTGTTCAAAGCTTCTTTAACCTCAGATTCTCTAATTCTGCTAGTAAACTCACGGTTTACATCATGTTGATGGATGTTACGATCACCTGAATCTTGGCTAAAGCCACCGTTGAACAAGCTGTTAAAATAATTCTTCCATCTTGTTTTGATGTCTTCATCTCGAACCAAGACTTTATGGTTCTCATATTTTATGCATTTCACTGCACATATGTAAGGACCCTAGTTCCTTAAGTGCGGATTAAAGGCATAATTAGAGCTAATATAAATGATCAGAGTAGAATAATCGTGTTGAGACTATGAGCCTTAAGAATTACATGCCAAAAATAAGGACTATCAATGGATTAGTTACATTCCCAAATCAAATGAATGTTATCAATTATAGCTTTACACTACTCCTAGAGTAGATACTATAAAAAATTAATCCTGTCCTTCCTTTCTCAAAAGAATTCTTCACAAGCTCACCACCTCAACCCGCTTAGCCCTTCTTATCATGCCAAAAGTGTACCTACAAGGACAACCCCCAAACATGAGCAATAATATCATTCATATTCAACACAATATGAATATAAAGCGTAAATGCATAATCATAATAAAACACTTCCCGTTTTTCCCATGCATTTTAAACGCTTCCCGTTTGGTTGTCCCTGTACCATAACTCATGAGTATAATCAATAGATTATTTAATGGTCTACACATGTCATGACACAATACCATCTCATCAAACCAAATACCAATCACCAATCCCTAGTCTGTCCATCACAATGTATTTTAATGCCCCTCCCTTATTTACATATAGGCGGCATAGAATAACCTCGCTTCAATGGACATGCGGCGCTCCCACCCCTCGCTTCACATTGAGCGGCAAATATTCTTTCCTCGCCCTATATGATAACCACGCTCAAATGTGACATGCGGCGCTCCCACCCCTCGCTTCACATTTAGCGGAAACAAACCAAATAGCGGCAAGCATTAAAATCATCAAGGGATGACCACGACTAATGGGATGTGCACCAATAACCATCATATGCATATACAATCATCATGCATAATTCAACATGTATTTGCATCCACAATGCATAATCACATATATACTCGCATCCACAATGCATAAACAATGAGTATATTAGATACATGTACCGTTGGGTGCCCGTACGTCCTCTACGTACCTTTCCAAAATGTAGGATGTGGTAGGACTTCAATTCCTTGGCTGTGTCGCCACCTGGGATGGTTCTACACATTCACACAATTCAATATTAGAACCCCATAATAGTCCGATACCAAAAATCCTACAATAAAAACCAAAAACATCATATTTTGTGACTCGCGATCGATCGCGGCAAAGGGCCGATCGATCGCGAGATCACACTGCCCGAACATAAATTTTTGTTCTATCGGCGATCGATCGCCACATTTGGCGCGATCGATTGCCACCCTCGCCGATCGATCGCCCAAATGTGGCGATCAATCGCCATATGCTTCTGGAGCACACTGCCTCCTTGCGATCGATCGCCAAAAACGGGCGATTGATCGCCGAGCCCTGTATCGCGAAAAATCGCCATTAATGCTCCAAAACTTCATTCCAACCCATACCAACTTCCCTACCAACAAACCAATAACATTAAACACATAATAACCTTCCATAAACACTTTAAGCACTTCAAAAATCCAACATTCAACCAAAACCACAACAACCCAACAGAAACCCATTTTAAAACCCTTCAAAACCATACCAAACTTAAACAAAACATTACAAAATCAACAATGAGGTATCCATACCTCTTGGGGACTTCAAATCTCCCAATAAACTCCACAAATCAAGGTTTTTGGAAGGATTCTCTTCACCCCTAAGCTCAAAAACGAAAATGAGGAGGGTAGGGTTTGTGGGAAGTGATTTTGAGGGATTTAGTAAAGTGTTTTGGTAAAGGTGGGGGTAGGGGTTTTAAAACAAGTCCAATTGCATCCCCACAACTAACATGATCTATTAAACATCCCAACATGATATTTAAAAGGCATTTCACCAAAATGCACCAAATCACAATCAAACTCATGCTTTACAATTAATTGCTAACCATGGCAAATAAATCATGCTAATAACAATTTTCCCAACATGCACAACATGTACCCTGAAATGCACTCCCGGGTCACCCCTTTCCATATGACCATGCATTTCCATAAGGTAAATAAATCCAACACATAATTAATTACCACCATAATTAATCATATAAACACAATTAATGCCCAAATTGCAATTAATCATTTCGGGGATATCACAATACTCCCCTACTTATAAGTTTTCGTCCTCGAAATCACATGCACTTACCCCCAAAAGAAACGAAACATAATCACATACCAGAGAATAGTTCCGGGCAGTGCTGCACCATATGCCGCTCCGTCTCCCACGTAGCCTCCTCGACACCCCTGCGATCCCACTGAACCTTGATCATAGGTATCACTTTGTTTCGAAGTCTACGGTCTGCTCGATCTAGAATTCTAACAGGCCGTTCCACATAAGACACATCAGATTCTAACTGAACCTTGGAAGGCTGTAATACATGCGACGGATCCGGCTCATACTTCCGCAGCATAGACACATGAAACACATCATGTATACCAGATAAAGAAGGCGGCAGAGCTAGTCGGTAAGCTAAGGTGCCAATGCGCTGTAGAATCTCGTACGGTCCAACATACCTCGGAGACAGTTTTCCGCGCATCCCAAATCGCACAACGCCTCTGAAAGGCGAGATCTTCAAAAAGACCTTATCTCCCAACTGAAATTCCAACGGTCTCCGCCGTTTATTCGCATAAGCTGCCTGTCTGTCCTGGGCTGCTTTCATTTTCTGCCTTATCATCTTTATCTTCTCTTCCATCTCCCGAATCAACTCCGGTCCTCCGACCGATTTACTGTCCAAATCATCCCAACACAAGGGTGATCTACTACCATCTGCCATAAAGAGCTTCAAAAGGAGCCATCTGAATACTCGCCTGGTAGCTGTTATTATAAGAAAACTCTACCAAGGCTACCGAATCCTGCCAAGAGACATCGAACTCCAATACACAAGCTCTCAACATGTCCTCGAGCGTCTGGATAGTACGCTCGGTCTGGCCATCCGTCTGAGGATGATATGCAGTGCTCAATCTGACTTCAGTTCCCAAGGCTGACTGAAGACCCTCCCAAAAATGAGATGTAAATCGTGGATCTCGATCCGACACTATGGAAATGGGGATCCCATGCAATCTCACCACATCTCGAGTATACAACTGCGCCATCCTCAAAAAGGTGAAAGTCATGCTATAGGGGATGAAATGAGCTACCTTAGTCAATCGATCCACAATCACCCAAATATCATCAAAACCTGAAGTACTCCTCGGCAGGTGAGTCACGAAGTCCATGGAAATGTGTTCCCACTTCCACTTCGGTATCTCCAAGCTTCTCAACTCGCCGCCAGGTCTCTGCCTCTCTGCCTTAACCTCCTGGCAGAACAAGCTCCTCTTAACAAAAGCGACGACATCAAACTTCATCCTTTTCCACCAAAACTGACCACGCAGATCTTTATACATCTTCTTCCCGCCTGGGTGGATGCTAAGTCTGCTACTATGAGCTCGCTCCAAGATCCCTCTACGCAACTCAGGCGTACTCGGAACCACCCAACGGCTACCCAATCTCAAAGATCCGTCCTCAGCCACTCTGAACTTCGTTGGCTGACCAAGATGTACTAAAGATAACCACCTCTGAACCTCATCATCTGACCTCTGAGCTCTCCTGATGTTCTCATAGATATCTGGCTCAGCTAACAAGGTCGATGCATACACAGGTGATGCATCTATGTCGAAATCATAGCCTAGATGGCAATAGGAGGTCATCATAGCCGACAAATGGATGACATCCTCAGCAGAACTCCTCACTTTCCGGCTCAAGGCGTCTGCTGTCAAATTAGCCTTTCCAGGATGGTACTCAATCTCACAATCATAGTCTTTGAGTAAATCCATCCATCTCCTCTGACGCATATTCAACTCCGCCTGAGTAAACAAGAATTTCAGGCTCTTGTGATCCGTATAAATGGTAAACGAAGTACCATACAAATAATGCCTCCAAATCTTCAGGGCGAAGATGATAGCCGCCAATTCCAAGTCATGGACTGGGTATCTAGTCTCATGCGGCTTCAACTGCCTCGATGCATAAGCTACCACATGCTTATCTTGCATCAGTACACACCCAAGGCCCTGAAGTGATGCATCGGTATACAAAACAAATATGGAATTCTCCGTAGGGATCACTAACATTGGCGCCGTCGTCAACTGGTGTTTCAACTCCTGGAAGCTCTCCTCATAAGCTTCTGACCAAAAGAATGGTACTCCCTTCTGGGTCAACTGTGTCAACGGCTTGGCAATCTTCGAAAATCCCTCGACAAAGCGTCGATAATAACCGGCCAAACCAAGGAAGCTCCGTATCTCAGGCACAGAAGTGGGTGCAAGCCCACTCCATCACAGCTTCAATCTTCCTGGGATCCACAGATATTCCGCTGCTCGATATGACATGCCCCAGAAACACTACACTGCTCAACCAAAATTCACACTTGCTGAGCTTGGCATACAACTTGTGGTCTCTGAGAATCTGGAGCACTGTCCTCAAGTGTTTCACATGCTCTTCCTCGCTCCGGGAATAGATGAGAATGTCGTCGATGAACACGATGACAAACTGATCAAGGTACTGCTGAAACACTCTGTTCATCAGACTCATAAAGACCGCTGGGAGCATTCGTCACGCCGAACGGCATCACTAGGAACTCATAATGTCCATATCGAGTCCGGAATGCTGTCTTCTGTACATCTTCCTCCCTGACTCGAATCTGGTGATACCCGGACCTCAAATCAATCTTGCTATATAATCTGGTACCTTGCAACTGATCAAACAAATCATCAATCCTTGGGAGAGGATATTTGTTCTTTACTGTGGCTTTATTCAGTTGCCGGTAATCGATGCACAACCGCATCGAACCGTCCTTCTTCTTCACAAAGAGAATCGGTGCGCCCCATGGCGATACGCTCGGGCGTATATATCCCTTGTCAAGGAGGTCCTGCAACTGCTCCTTTAATTCTCTCAACTCTGCCGGTGCCATCCTATAAGGTGCACGAGAGATAGCGGATGTCCCCGGTAACAACTCGATCCCAAACTCAACTTCTCTAGCCGGTGGAAATCCTGGGATCTCCTCTGGGAATACATCAGCAAATTCTGCTACCACTGGCACATCCTCAACTCTCAGTTCTTTATTCTTCCCAGACGTGTCCACGGCATAGATGAGATAGCCCGTGTGGCCACGTTCCAACAGCTGAGTCATCTTGATCGCTGAAATCAACGGAATCTTCGCACGAGAACCGTTGCCATAAAAGTCTACTGACTACCCAAATCAGGTTTGAACTTCACTGTTCTCTGCCGGCAATCTACCAGCGCCTGATATCTGTTCAGGATGTCAATACCCATGATGCAGTCGAAGTCTGACATGCCCAACACAACCAAGTCTGCCTTCAACTCGTTGCCCTCAAAATAAATGAGGCAATCTGCCATAAACTGATCGGCAACGACATTTCTTCCAGTGGATGTCGAGACCAAGAGAGGCGTGGGTAGAGAAGACGTGCGCATATGGTGTCTTTCCACAAAGCCCACAGATACAAAAGAGTGGGAGGCACCTGTATCTATCAAAATAAAAGCAGGGTACGTAAATAAATGACACGTACCGGCGATCACCTCCTCTGGGGCTGCCTGAGCCTGCTCTCTGGTCAGCGCATACACCTGTCCCTGGGACGGTCCCACTGTCTGACCTCCCGATGGTCGAGGCACAAACTGCTGCCTCTGGTATACTGTCCTGTCATCAAATCTCGGCCTGTTGCCCTGAAACTCTGACTTTCCTCCCCGGGTGGGGCAATACCGAGAGATGTGGCCCATCTTGCCACAGCTATAACAGGCAGGGCATTTACTCGAAGAATGTGGCCCTCCACAATTGTCGCACCTTGGCTCCCCCGATCTATTTCCTTGCGTAGGCCCTCGGTTGGCGGACCAATTGCTCTTCTTGTTCTCCTGCTTCTGACCAAAGAATTTCTTCCCACCGAACCGTGAAGATGAAGAGGCACCACGAGGTTTAAATGGCTCTCCCCGGGGCCTCAAGCTGTCAATAGCTTGTCTCTGTTGTGGTACTTGTGGTGGCACAGCACTACGGTAAGCTCCAACTCCAATTTCCGCCAGTTCTGTTCTCGTGAGAGCATCATCAAAAGAAGTGGGGTTATTGGTAATAACCCGGTCAAAGAGCTCCGGTCGCAACCCCTTCATAAAATTCCTCATCTTGGCGTGTCCATTGATGGCAATGTGGGGAACATACCTCAGCAACAAGGAATAATGCATGGCATAATCTGACACTGTCATGCTCCCTTGTTTCAAACTTGCAAACTCATCCTCCTTCGTCTGTCTTGCCGCTGCGGAGAAGTACCGGTTCAGAAACCGGGTTCTGAAGAGTGTCCAATCAATCACAGCACCCTGTGCTCTCAGTTCCATTACCGTGCTCCTCCACCACATCAAAGGTTTCTTTGCCAACTGGAACTCCGCCAGCCTCAGCCAAGCTGTAATAGCACAAGGAGCCGATACAAATATCTGCTCAAGTCTTTCTAGCCACTCTTCGGCCTCCTCCCCTGATTCTGTTCCCTCAAACCGGGGCGGGTGGTAAGACAGAAACTGAGTCAAGCTGATCTCACCAGGTAGTAATAACTGAGCCACTGGTTCCATGCCTACAGCTGGTGGAGGTAGAGGGTTTGCTTGACCAATACTAGCGTTCACGCTCCCAACATCACCGACCTCTTCATTAAGGTTCCCCGCATTCATAGCAGCAATGCTGTAACACAAAGGTTAACAACAATTCCAAAACAAATATACATGTTATGCCGTTAGATAACAGGAATGATAATAAGCATGTTAGGATAACAGGATATACATCAATATGCACCACATGCATGAACATGCTTCAAATGTAAGCACCTAGCCAATCATGCTAAGGCTACCCTTCACTCGTTCCCGGGTTCTCTAACCACTGCTCTGATACCACTAATGTAAGGACCCTAGTTCCTTAAGTGCGGATTAAAGGCATAATTAGAGCTAATATAAATGATCAGAGTAGAATAATCGTGTTGAGACTATGAGCCTTAAGAATTACATGCCAAAAATAAGGACTATCAATGGATTAGTAACATTCCCAAATCAAATGAATGTTATCAATTATAGCTTTACACTACTCCTAGAGTAGATACTATACAAAATTAATCCTGTCCTTCTTTTCTCAAAAGAATTCTTCACAAGCTCACCACCTCAACACGCTTAGCCCTTCTTATCATGCCAAAAGTGTACCTACAAGGACAACCCCCAAACATGAGCAATAATATCATTCATATTCAACACAATATGAATATAAAGCGTAAATGCATAATCATAATAAAACACTTCCTGTTTTTCCCATGCATTTTAAACGCTTCCCGTTTGGTTGTCCCTGTACCATAACTCATGAGTATAATCAATAGATTATTTAATGGTCTACACATGTCATGACACAATACCATCTCATCAAACCAAATACCAATCACCAATCCCTAGTCTGTCCATCACAATGTATTTTAATGCCCCTCGCTTATTTACATATAGGCGGCATAGAATAACCTCGCTTCAATGGACATGCGACGCTCCCACCCCTCGCTTCACATTGAGCGGCAAATATTCTTTCCTCGCCCTATATGATAACCACGCTCAAATGTGACATGCGGCGCTCCCACCCCTCGCTTCACATTTAGCGGAAACAAACCAAATAGCGGCAAGCATTAAAATCATCAAGGGATGACCACGACTCATGGGATGTGCACCAATAACCATCATATGCATATACAATCATCATGCATAATTCAACATGTATTTGCATCCACAATGCATAATCACATATATACTCGCATCCACAATGCATAAACAATAAGTATATTAGATACATGTACCGTTGGGTGCCCGTACGTCCTCTACGTACCTTTCCAAAATGTAGGATGTGGTAGGACTTCAATTCCTTGGCTGTGTCGCCACCTGGGATGGTTCTACACATTCACACAATTCAATATTAGAACCCAATAATAGTCCGATACCAAAAATCCTAAAATAAAAACCAAAAACATCATATTTTGTGACTCGCGATCGATCGCGGCAAAGGGCCGATCGATCGCGAGATCACACTGCCCGAACATAAATTTTTGTTCTATCGGCGATCGATCGCCACATTTGGCGCGATCGATTGCCACCCTCGCCGATCGATCGCCCAAATGTGGCAATCGATCGCCATATGCTTCTGGAGCACACTGCCTCCTCGCGATCGATCGCCAAAAACGGGCGATCGATCGCCGAGCCCTGTATCGCGAAAAATCGCCATTAATGCTCCAAAACTTCATTCCAACCCATACCAACTTCCCTACCAACAAACCAATAACATTAAACACATAATAACCTTCCATAAACACTTTAAGCACCTCAAAAATCCAACATTCAACCAAAACCACAACAACCCAACACAAACCCATTTTAAACCCTTCAAAACCATACCAAACTTAAACAAAACATTACAAAATCAACAATGAGGTATCCATACCTCTTGGGGACTTCAAATCTCCCAATAAACTCCACAAATCAAGGTTTTTGGAAGGATTCTCTTCACCCCTAAGCTCAAAAACGAAAATGAGGAGGGTAGGGTTTGTGGGAAGTGATTTTGAGGGATTTAGTAAAGTGTTTTGGTAAAGGTGGGGGTAGGGGTTTTAAAACAAGTCCAATTGCATCCCCACAACTAACATGATCTATTAAACATCCCAACATGATATTTAAAAGGCATTTCACCAAAATGCACCAAATCACAATCAAACTCATGCTTTACAATTAATTGCTAACCATGACAAATAAATCATGCTAATAACAATTTTCCCAACATGCACAACATGTACCCTGAAATGCACTCCCGGGTCACCCCTTTCCATATGACCATGCATTTCCATAAGGTAAATAAATCCAACACATAATTAATTACCTCCATAATTAATCATATAAACACAATTAATGCCCAAATTGCAATTAATCATTTCGGGGATATCACAACATAAGTCTCTTGTCTTCCTCTCCCTCGCTCCGGCAATCCTGTAGATATCTTTTTCTGCCTCCTTGGTATCCAAGTTATCGTACACTTCTTTGTAGACTTTAGCTCTAGCATCTCGAACCGCTGTCTTCGCTTCTTTTTTGGCAAGCTTATATCTTTCGAAGGTGGCCCCATTGTTCTTCTTCAGCTCTCTGTAAGCGTCTCTCTTGATTTGGATAGCCTTCTTTACGTTTTCATTCCATCATGATGCGTCCTTACCTGGTGGAGCATATCCTCTTGACTCACCAAGGAGTTCTGTAGCTACCATCTTAATGCCACGAACCATTTTGTTCCAGGTGGTATCGGGATCATCTCTTGGCGTCCAATTAACTTCCTTGACTACCTTCTCTACAAAAGATCCAACGTTACCTTCTTTTAACCGCCACCACTTAATTCTAGGTTCTAACTTATGCTTAATTTTAGTAGCCCTATTCTTAATCCTAACATCTAAAACTAAAAGTCGGTGTTGGGTAACTACATTCTCTCCTGGAATTACCTTACAATCCAAGCATTTAACTCTATCTATCCTTCTAGCCAAAAAGAAATATATTTTTTGGGTTGCACTAGACCCACTTCTAAAAGTAACTAGATGGGATGACCTCTTCTTGAACCAGGTATTCGCTAGGACTAAGTCATATGACATGGCAAAATCCAAAAGTGAATTACCTGCTGCGTTCCTGTCCCCAAAGCCATAGCCTCCATGAACACTCTCATAACCATCCCGATCTACGTGCCCATTGAAATCTCCCCCGATGAAGATTTTCTCATTATGGGGTATTCCTTGCACTACGTCGTTTAGATCCTCCCAAAATTTCCGTTTAATAGACTCATCTAGACCAATTTGGGGTGCATAGGCACTAATGATATTAAAAATATCATTGCCTAAAACTAGCTTAACTAATATTATCATATCTCCATTCCTCCTAACTTCCACTACATACTCAAGTAGTTTGTTTTCTACGATTACACCTACCCCATTACGATTCTTCTCCTTACCTATGTACCAAAGTTTATAGCCCCAAGGAGCTATAGTTCTGGCTTTCTCACCTACCCATTTAGTCTCCTGCAGACATAATACTAATTTTTCTTCTACTCATCGTCTCTACTAACTCTGCTAATCTACTGGTAAGGGAACCTACATTCCAAGAGGCTAAACGAATCCTATGGTCTTGGTTTCGAGCTAACTTCTTTACCCCCACTCGCTCGAGGTGAGGGAACCCTTGCTCATTTGACACCACACCCAGGCGTCGATGTGGCGCGTCGCTTATTGTAAGGACCCCTAGCCCTTAACCCTTGATTAGTGTATTAACCACTATGTGTGGCACATGCTTTCAAAAAAATCAATCGGGAAGCTCAGACGATGCTTTACCATTGAATGGCAATTACAAAATTTCTTTAATATTCAATGTTATAAGATCATCTCTACCAACAAATAGACTCATAAAGTTCGCCCATTACCATCCCCATTATGACACTTTTTACATTGTGGACTTTTATAAAAATTTGGGCAGAGTCTCCCCATAAATTGAGCTATCCCGAAACAAAAGCACATCACATAACATAATTCCCGGCCAGGGAAAACACAATACTCAACAGAATACATCAACACTAAGTAAATTCCCAGCCAGGGAAGACACCACACATAAGACAACAAAAGTGGGTTTCAACACCCACATAATACACCAATGACTCTCATATCATTAGCAATTCTACCCTTAACTGCATGCAACATAGAATGAAAGAGAGAAAGGCTCATGCCTTTATATACAATCCATATACAAGTATAACCGTGCTCACATGCGAGCATCATGAATGTGTATATAAACCTCGGGTGTATATAAGTACTCTATACGATACCGTGCTCCATCAAGCCCTGGTACCACGATCCTGGGAGTACACCCAATCAACAGCTCGAGCTCAGCTCCAAAGCCATCGATGTACCTGTTCACCTGCCCCAACAGAGACAGCCCCCCAACGGGGTGAGCATACCAATACACAAAATCTCATAATCACAATAATGAAATTCATAATTTACAATAAAAGTAAATACTAATGAATTCAAATGATACTCCCTGGATGGCAACGCCCTCATCCGGGATTCCGTGTACTGTCCCTGTTCTCACAATCATCAAACTCATCAAATCTCAAAAATCAGTAAATCAACACATTGATTAACTCATCGCATGCCTAATTCTCGAATATCAATAAATAGTGATTCCAAATTCATTATACATGCAAATATAGATATCTCAATATCAAATACTGATTTCTCAACTTCGCTATTAATCACAGATAGCTCAAATGCCTCGCATTTATTTTACCAATTCTCCATTATACTCAGACATCCCAAATGTCTTAAAATGATTACATGATTCCACAGTCATTCTCAGGCATCTCAATGCCCTACAATGGTCATATAAATCCAGTACCCCATATATCATGTAAGGTTATACTACTCTAGTATCACGCACGCTTGTGGCGGCGATATCAAGATTAGGTCGCTCCATAGCTATCTCAACACATATATATAACCATACGCACAACCATTTAATGCAATCAAAATACATTATGCATTTCACAAATGCTCTAATATAAAGTAATGCTCGTACGTCGCACGTACCTTAAATCTCCGAAGTCCGAGCCAAACCTTGCTCGAATTCCATGCCCCGAGGAATGATGTGCCATACGAAGATCGGAAGGAAATCGGTCGAAAATCGAAGAACCCTATAAATCGGACCTCAACGCATTTCTGGTAAATCCGAACGCGATTCGCAACGAAACTTCGAATTACCGGTGTGGAAAGCTGCGCCTGGACGAGACGAAGCAAACGGCGGTCCGGACGCGCCGGATGGTGGCCGGACGGCGGTGGGCGCGACGCTTTTACGCGCGGGGGTTGGGGCAACGGGAAAAGGGCAGAACGCGGGGAGAGAGAGAGACGGGCAAGGTGGAGCTGAAATGATTTTTTTATTAAAATCTCGGGTTCAACCGGTATATATAGCAAAAATACCCCGAAATATAATAGCCCACAAATACATCATGATTCATTAAAAATCATCTGTTTTCAAAAAACTCTCTCTCTAACCTCAAAACCCCCTACCGGTGCCCACACAAAGCACCCCAGATCGCGAGTCACACAAAAACTCAACTCATAGGTTTTTCACCCAAATAAGAATACAATCTCAACCTCGGGATCCAACGATCCCAACTACTCAAATAGACGAGCCCGGAAGGCCCAACACCGCGATTAAACTCCAAATCGCCACGTAAAACAACTTTAGGGGTCATTAATACTCCGGGATTAACATCTATAATCCCAGGTCATCACACTTATGGGCGACGACCTAGCAGCCCTTGCCCACTTATCACTACACCTAGGATCCGGTGCAGCGCATCGCTGTGTAGGGAACACCCCAACACAATTCATCTTATAGTTCATGTTTTTGAGATGTGACTAATTTATCCGGCTGGCTGTCACAGGCCTACCACCACCCTCCTCCTTTACCCTAGCTTGGGACAGGCAGTGATACATATCATAAGTGATCTATATCACCAATGATGTATATCACTGGCGGAGTTCATCTAGCACATAATACATACTAAAAATATTTACATCATACCATAGCATGCACAATAAGTCTCCATCACACATTTCATACTGCAAATATTTACATAATACCATCAGATGTAAATAAACACAGGATAACCACAATTATTCAAGATTGAACTGAATAAACTTAATACGATCCATGACACACCCTGGTATAATTTAACTATCCTACTACTGGGATAGACAAAGAAAAAACAACCTCAGGATGGCTTCCATCGAGCATTCCCTCTTTGGGATCCTAGTTACCCATAATAGCTGTCATTGTTTACACACAAAGACAACAACAGCCCCCTTGGGGGTGAGCCAAAGCCCAATTTGGAACTATCAAGTAATTACAACATGTATCTATAACATGTGATATATGATGTAATGTAGTGCAATATAATGCAATGCATGTAATGTACAATGAATCGAATGTCAAGACACCAAAAATCGGAGTCCAAAGAAAGGTATCATCAATCAATATCAAGCTTGAGCAGAGGGTGAGGCATCGCGCGACATAACTCCCCCATCGCCGTGCCCAACGTCCCTCGTGTCTAGGTCCGATGACAACGCGCGTGATTACAGTTGCTACCTACACTGTCTGTCATCGCCATGCCCAGCGTCCCCATGACACTATAGATCTCAATCATGGTAAGATCAATATGAAATGTCCAACGTGTATATCATGTATCGATGTATATTTATCAAATGATGTGTGTTAACAAAACATTTATTTTCATACATCGATATGCCAATTAAGATGCTATGAATGCTCATATTTCAATTAAAATCACATAGCCAAGTAATTTCACGTAATTCACGTAAGTTTAAGCAATTCATGTATCAAATAATACAGATACATGTCGTATGTTGTAATCGGTGACATACGACATGTATCTGGATTATTTGATACATGAATTGCTGAACCTACGTGAAATTACTTGGCTATGTGATTTTAATTGAATTATGAGCATTCATAGCATCTTAACTGACTTGTCGATGTACGAAAATATATGGTTTGTTAACACACATCATTTGATAAATATACATTGATGCATGACATACACGTTGGACATTTCATATTGATCTTACCAATCCTATATAATTTGATTATGATTGAGATCTATAGTGTCATGGGGACGTTGGGCATGACGATGATAGACAGTGTATGTAGCAACTGTAGTCACACGCGTTGTCGTCGGACCTACAAACGTGGGATGTTGGGCACGTCGATGGGGGAGTTATGTCGCGCGATGCCGCCACCCTCTGCTCGAGCTTGATATTGATTGATGATAAGTGTGATTTTTACACTTAAGTTGATATAAGATTAGGGGCGTTTTTGTAGTGATTTCTGGAAATTGTTACGTGTTTTGGTATATATTTGTTTATTTCTGGAATCCAGGTCCAAATGCATAAAAGTGGAGAAAATAAGCTATAATTAATAAAAAGAACCAAACCGAGTACAATCGGATATTATCGAACATGGATGAAATATTATATTATAATATCTGATATTAAAGGATTGAAGGAGAATAAAAGGAAAGCCCAGCATTCTTCGGAAATTCACATACGAGATATAGGGGACTTTGAGAGATTTAAAAGAGCAAAAAACGTGAGCAGATATTGATAAAAGAGAAAACGTTAGGTGAGCGACAGATGGGAGACTAAAAAAGTGACGTGAACAATCTGATAAGCAACGAGAAGCAAAGTTTACGGAGCAAGAGACGTGGGAAGAGAATCAATTCAGATAAAAGAGATTGCCATATCAGATTGAAGTGAGAGGTGAGCAGATTGAGAAAAAACAAAGACTGAAGAGACAAAACGTTGAGGAGATTGAGGATAAATGTCAGCAATAGTTACATGAGATTGAGGACTTCAATACAGATACAGAGAAGAGTGAAGGAAGCAAGGAACGAAAAAAAGGAGACAGATTTACGAAGGAAAACTTCTTCACACGTAACTCTTCTGCTGGACGAATTCCACACTTTCATTCACGGTAAAGAAATTTACGTGAACAGACAGAAGAGACTTCAATGTTTAAATATTTCACGTAAATATAGAAGTACACGTACAACAAAGCAACACAATCAGAGACGGAGCTACGAGTCGACGATGCGAATCAACATCGCTAGTTTATACGTATTTCTAAACTTTGTTTGTTTCTATTTAATTTCCTTATGCTTTTGATGTTGAAAAACATGATTTTGCATTTGATTTTAAATATGTTTCTAGGCTAAGTTTATTGTCAAGACTTAGGGGATCATTTGTATGAACCCGTGATTTAAATTGAATGTTTTGATTGAATCTTATATAGTTAAGTGCATAGATCATTGTTCTTCATGCTTTTAAGGGGTTGACCATTCTTGAATGATAGTAAATTACAATTGAGATAGAGAGATAAAATTGTGATTCGATATAGTGATTTATGCTGTGGATTTCAGACTGATATCGAGAGATGAAGTCAAGTACACTTGTGATAGCTATAGATATCTAGTAATCGAAAGCTAGAAGTTTTCATGGATCTTAATACAATATCGTGTTGATAAATAAGTACACGAAAGTGACTTACTACAATTTGATATTAGGTTTAATATAACTCGAGAGAGTATATTAGATAAATTTGGAAAACTCACCACCTTAGATTGTTTGAATTCGATTATTAACTAATAGACAAATTATGGGGGATTACATAGGTGAACCGAAAGACTTGATAATTGTCTCTATTGATTTTATTCTCATTCTCCATTGATTGTTTGGGTTACATATTGAGTTAAATTGTCACTTTAGTTAATTAATCACAACCATTTTTGCAGGCTAAATATAGTTAAACTAGTGGAGTTTGGTACTTATTTCCTAGTCCTCGTGGGTTCGACACTCATACTTAATTTATCATTATACTAAAACTTGACACCGTGCACTTTCGGTATAAAATCGCTACACTGGAAATAATTGTTTAAAATAACTGCGATCAAGTTTTTGGTGCCGTTGCCAGGGACTAGTTTTAATAATATCAAACGAAATTAGTTGATTGTAGTTTAGTCATTCCTTTTTCTTTTTTTTTTTTTGATTTTTTATTCTCTCTACTCTTCTACTATTTGTGTTCTTTTTGGTTGATTGTTACAGGTTGGTATCTCTTGGTGCATGCTAAGGAATAGCAAGCCTACACTTGAGCACTTTGATCCCGAGATTGAACGCACTTGTCAAAGGAGGCTAAGGCAAGCAAAAGCACACATGGCTAATACCGGGGTGATTCCGGTACCACCAGTTGCAAGATCACTCATGGACTATGCCCACCCTGCATTCCATGGATCACTGTCGAGTATCACGAGACCAACCATACTGGCTAACAATTTTGAGATCAAGCCTGCTATCATACAGATGATCCAACATTCAGTCCTGTTTGGGAGAGCAGCTACTGACTATCCAAATGCCCACATCTCCAACTTCTTGGAGATTTGTGATACATTCAAGCATAACGGCGTTACTGACGACGCCACCATGTTATATTTGTTTTCCTTTTCCTTAAAAGATAAAGCTAAATCCTGGTTATAATCGTTGCCTGCAGGGTCTATTACCACATGGGATGGAATGACGCAATTGTTCTTGTCAAAATTCTTTCCCATCCAAGACGGCTAAGATGCGGAATGATATCACAACCTTTGTCCAATATCCAGAGACACTGTATGAGGCTTGGGAGCGCTTCAAGGATCTATGAGGCTTGGGAGCCCAATATCCCTTTTCTTTACGTGATAAAGCTAAATCTTGGTTACAATCGTTGCGTGCAGGGTCGATTACCACGTGGGATGGGATGGCACAATTATTCTTGTCAAAGTTCTTTCCATCATCCAAAACGGCCAAGATGCGAAATGACATCACGACTTTTGCACAATACGATCCAGAGACACTGTACAAAGCATGGAAGCACTTCAAGGATCTACTGCGGAGATGCCCACATCATGGCCTCCCTATTCTGGCTGCAGGTACGAACATTTTATAACGGTTTATTTTCTGATAACCATTTTATGTTTGATGCAGCATCATGAGGAACTGTGATGAGGAAGACGCCGGAGGAGGCTTATACGCTGTTGGAGGAGATGGTTGTAATAGCTGCCAATGACAGTCCGTGTAATGCCTCGATATGACGTATACATATGTGATAAGATTATAGCGTAATTATGAACTAATTACGATATGTTGTGGACTCGGATTCAGGAGGAACCGAGTGTGACTAGTGGCAAGATTCATGTTGAAATGAATGTAACATAGTTAAAACAATGAAATGGAGGCACATGGTTTGGTTAACATGTAGCAAGAGAGAGAACTATGTTATGTGAGGGATATGAGTTACATGTAGTTGAACAATAAACCTACATGATTTGGTATGCATTTGAATTGATATGAAAGTTGCATATACATGTGATTTGGCATTTGAATTTGCTAGGAATGTCATGTGACTTTGCATTTCATATTAAGCCAAGTATATAAAGTTGATTTAAGCTCTCAAGGAACATAATACACCACAATTCACCTAGTAAATCTCTACAAAGCTCTCTTCCAAACCCTTGCTTATTCTTGCTTTCTTTTCTTGGTTCTAGCTTGGAATCATGGTCAAAATGAAGTATGTGGTAAGGAGCATGCTCTACTTTATGTAGTGAGTTGGTGTATTAACTTAGTTATGGTAGTTGTTATGCAATTTAAGAAGCATGTGATTTGTTTGAAGGAAGATGGAATTCATATGTTGTTGAATTAAATGAATTATGTTATAATCTTATAGAAACATGTTTATATGATGCTAGAGATTGCATGGAACATGTTTGATGTGAATTTTTGAGTAGTAGAAGAAGAACCATGAAGAAAAGCTCAAAATCGCCATTGTTCTAATATTCTGTTGTTGCCGATCGATCACTAGGATCGTACCGATCGATCGGTGAAACATGGGAAGTAAGGCGGTTCATGTACCGATCGATCGCTTGAATACCGTAGCATTTTTAAGAAGTTCAGACTTTAGAGCGATCGATCGCTAGCTTCTGACAGATTGATCGCTAGGGTTGCATGTTTGGACCGATCGATCGCTAGAGTGACCGATCGATCGGTAGACTTAAATTGTATATTTTTGTGGACTTTGATTTTGATGCCTATGATAACATGATACCTTATTGGTATTTATGTAGCATCATCGCATGGGACGGGGCAACGAGGCATGACGTCTAATTTATATCTTTTTTGTCGCATAACAGGTACGTATTGACGTACGAGTATATGATATGATTGTGATGATTATATGGATATTGTACCATATGATTGGTATGGTGATGATGTGAATATTGTACCATATGATTGGTGGTCATATGCATATACATTCATGAGATTCATTACGTTGAAAGGGGTGCCACGATAGATATGTCGCATATGCTTTGGCTGAGATCAGTGCCACGATAGATATGCCAGTGTTGGGCATATGCTTTGGCTGGGATTGTTGCCACGATAGGTATGCTACATATGCTTTGGCATGAGAGATATACGCCGGTTGGGTATATGCTCTGGCTGTTATAACATGTGAGGACGGTACTATGATATGTGCTGATAATATGAAGATGTGAGGAGGTTCTACTAACATATTGAGCTGAGATAGGCATATCATATTGGTCTGGTTATAACAGGATGAAGAATGAGACATGTCATGACATAATTGCATTTGATGATGCATGATACAGGACAACCACATTGGATATTTATAGTGCTTTATCGTTTATGTTTTTATTGATATCGAGTGGGATGATTGTTTATCTATACTCATGTTGTGTGATTGTTTCTGTGGGGACTCATAGACGTGGGAGGACGGGATTGTGAGTCTATTCCGCTGCGAGTTGAACCACTGCATAGGAGTTGTACGACTCTAGGTTGTTTTACAGTATAACTGATATGTATATTTTGACAGGATTGTGTAAGTATTGTAACAACCTACATTAATAAACTCTTAATCAATATATGATTTACTTAATTCTTATTCACATATGTATAATGAACTGATACATAATGGATTAAGTAACGAGGACCCCTTCAGTCCGACAGGAACGTGCCAAAGAAGCAAGCCAGAGTACATCAAGTGAGTGAAGTCACTGCCCTAGCTGCCCAGTTGGAAGCGCTTAACAAGAAGATTGATAGTTTGAGCATGCATGCAATGCAAGTTCAAACTGTTACATGCGAGCTTTGCCAAGGAGGACATCCGAGCACTGAATGCCAAGTAGGTAACCCTTTCGTTACAACTAATGAAGCTGCTAATTTTGTAGGGAACCGACCACCACAGACCTACCCCTACCCAAATATACATACAATACCGGGCCGAGGAACTATACCCAATGTAATGCCCGGAATAATTACTAATTGTCAAATGGATTTAATTAGGATATTCTTATGATATGTCGGGATAAATACAGAATTAAATTATCTGAAATTATTTGTTGTCCGGGAGTTGGATTAAATAATTTTTGAGTTGAACTTATCAGTTTATTAATTTTTTTAAAAGAGGCTCTTGCAAGTATTAATTATGAAATAATATGTCGAGGGTGGAGATTTACCTAATATTGTATTAAACTAATAATTGGATGGTATGGATTAATTATAAGGTTAGGGTTAAACCTTTATCTCTCTGCCGAGCTTACTACAACTCTTTTTCCTGCGTCAGACTCTGTGGAAGTCGTGTAAACCTCTTTCAATCGGTATCAAATGTACTTGACTTTACATACACGTTGTTTGTATCTACACCTGATACCATGAAAGGTTTTCGCCCTATAGCTTGCTCTAATCTTTTCTACTTTTATATTTCCAAGGTGCTCAGACGACTGAATGCTGTTGTGCCTACTCTTCTTCTTCTTAGTAAATGCTCATTACACACACTTGGAAATCGGTTCCCTCTCCACCCCTTCTCTTCAACGCACGCCTTCCCTCTTCCAGATGCAAAGGAGCGAATTGCTACTCCATTTTTGACTTAAATTCTTGCTCAGGTTTGCATGGGTTCGATGCTTAATTCCTTAGTTAATTACTTATCTTGTTCTTCGATTATGCACAATTCTTATGCGATTTTGGTGCTAAGTTTGGTTCGATATTTATTTGCTGCATATGGCTCGATTTCTTGCTGCTTGAGGGACGGTATTGGTGCGTTTTTGGGAAAAAAAAATCAGCTGCCTGGTTGTTCAAATTTTAGGCTGTTGTTTTGGACAGAAAACCTTGCTGTTGTGCTCGATTTTTTCTGCTGTAATTTGGCTCGAAAATGTGATGCTATTTTGGTTCAAAAATGATGGTGATTGGTTCGAAAATGTCATGTTGCTATGGTTCAAAAATCTTGTTGTGTTTTGTTCGAAAATCTTGCTGAATTGGGTTCAAAAATTGTTGCTGCCATGGTTAGAGATTCTTATTGTTTTGGCTTAAAAATAATGCTCATAAGGTGTTTGATATAATGCTTAAGTGGAGTTCGAGTTGACCAAAAGCTATACTAAATGTTTAGTAAGAAAGCCTACTTTTTGGAATTACATCATGGTAGTGTTTTGGCGAGTATTGGCTTTGGTTTGAGATGCTTAGTATGCGAATAAATGGGTTGGATACATGGTAGTGTGAGTTATAACTTGGAATAAAGATTGTGGTGATGTATATGCTCGAATGGACATCATATGAGTTTTAGATTGAAACTCAATGCATTTTTAATTTGTTTAAGTTGAATTTAAACAAATAAATGACTTTATGTTGGGATTAAGGGAATTGGATTTAAAGGGTAGAATCTTGTATCTACATGGATCCTTTCTTTCATGTCTTGGTTTGAATCACTTCGGTGTTGGTTTGGATGTTTGGAACATGTTAATTGGCTAAATTGAGTTTTGTTGTTGGGTGGTTGGATTATGTGATATTGTGGGCATAACTTATGAATTATTATGATATTTTATGCATCAAATATTGGTTATGAGATAACCCTTATACCTTTAAGTTCATGTAAAGCCTTCTTGAGCTCTCGGACAACAAAGAGGATGACTTGACGGTAAACACAGATTATAAGGTACGTGGTGACGTACGAGCAGGTATAATATGAATTATTTCATAATCCAGTATTCATATATTGTTGAATTGTGACGACTGAATCTAAGGGAACGAATATGTGAATGGGGTTGAGTATCATATTTTCAACGACGATACTAAACTTGATATTATGAAAGCGTGTAAGATTGAAACAAGAACATTGCGTGGAAGCTATACAGATTCAGAACTTCACAGGGAGTACATCTTATAGATTTTCGATACTCTTAAATTGTGATATCATGATCTTTATGCATTGTTATGATATGGGTAGTGTGATGTTGGTATGCTCACCCTATGTGGGGGCTGTTTCTCTTGAACAGGTAGAACAGGTACGACATGTACTACGATGTTTTGGGATGGTAAGCTCGAACTCGTTCAACGATGCTGCTTCCCGGAGTGTAGTTTGAGTATGGGTTGAAGGCATACATTATTTATGCATTTAATTGTTATTCATTTATTTATTGCTCGTATGTGAGCATCTGGATGCATGTATATGAAATGTATAAGGGTGTTGAAGCCCACTTTTGATGTCTTCTTAGTATGGTGTTTTCCCTGGCTGGGAACTTACTTAGGGTTTTGGTTTCTTTTAAGTATTGTATTTTTCCCTGGCTGGGAGTTATTTTGTGATGTGTTCATTTTCGGATAGCTCAATTTATGGGGAGACTCTGCCCAATTTTTTATAAAAACCCACAATGTAAAAGTTGTGTAATGGTGATGATAATGGGTGAACCTTGAGTCTTATTGCTGGTAGAAGTGATCATTCCATGCTGAGTATTATTTATGTCATGGAGAATATGTGAAGCATGTAATGATTCTTTTAAAGAATGAAAATTTCTTACACTCACACGACGTAATAAATGCACTAATGACGAGTTAAGGGGCCGGGGCCTTACATTAGTGGTATTAGAGCCAGGTTAGATCTTTGGGATGTTTAATGGCCTAGGGATGTGTTGATAGACATGTATATCACATACTTTTATGCATAATTGTAGTCTTCTGTCATTGTGACATGGCGCCTGGTATGTGCATTTTATGATATGAAGCAATGAAAATTAGTGCTATTGCTAACCATCGTGATTGCAGGATCGTATGAGATACGAAGAACATGATATTGATAAACGACCAGCAATACCAATGAACATACACAATGAGGGTGGTATGGTTGAAAAGCCTCTAGTATGGTAACTCGTTTTATTTATATCATTATCTTGACTATGGTGAAAACGATAATGCCTTTTAAGGTGCGTGATGAATGACATCGCTGACGGTAATTAATGTTGTTGATAAGTGGACGTTGTTACTAGTAGAGGGATAAATGCATTTTATTGAGTTAAGTTTTGTGTACATGTTATGTATATGTATGTGTAGTGCTGAGAAATCTGATTTTGCAGGAAAAATCAGGAAATGAAAACATGATACGTTGTCTAAGGATAGTAATGGTGGATAACAGACAACGGAATATAAGGGTATGATTTCCATATGATTATCAGATTTCAATTGATATTGAGCATACAAAAGTATTGCAATTAGAGTCCTGCTACGGGTATATCACCAGCGATGGATCATAATATTTGCCGATCATATGTCGAAGCGATGGTTAATGCCGCTGTCATATCATAGCGAGGGATATTATTGAGCCGCCGATATAACGTAGTAGGATTTGTGGACTGTTGTGTTAACCTTGATGCAGGTGTATGGAAATATCGTCGAGATTATGCGGAATGGGCATCACCTCTTGAGTCCAAAGGACAATGTGAACTTGTACGGGGTCACCTCTTGCACCTACGGGGCATGTGGCACGTGCATGGGAGTACATCTTGGGCCTGCGGAACAAAGTGATACATTTCTGATTATGCAGCTGTCATGTCGAAGCGATGACCGCTTTTATTTTAAACAATTATTTCCAATCTAGCGATTTTAGACCGCAAGTGCACGGTTGTCAAGTTTTAGTATAGTGAAAATTAAGTACGGGTTGTCGAATCCACAGGGACTAACGTATAAGTACCAAATAAGATTAATAAAATTATATTTAGCCTACGATTAACAAATGTGATTATCTGATACCAAACTAAACTAACATCCAACAGATAAACAAGAAAGAATAAAATGAATGGTTCTGGATATGCGAAGGTAAGTTACTCGAGAAATTTACCAAGCTTGTCGTTCAACTATGTTATCTTTAATGATTCAACTGAATTCTCAAAATATCAACCAATTGATTCTAAAGGTGAAAGGTTTTCTCTATTATTCGTTACACTCTCTCGAGCTGTAAAGAAACTAACAATAAATTAGAATAAGTCACTCTCGTGCACCTATTTACTAATTCAAAGTTGCATAAATTATCAAAACCTTATAACTCTAAATCTCTCGATTCCAAGTTCTCACGTATGTGATATCATCTCTCGATCTCAATCGTAACATACATCATAAATTAATGGAGCGTGTTACAACGTTATCTCTCGATCTCGGTTATAACTCTCAGATTCAATCAAAGCTAGCTAGACTTTGATCTACACAAACAATTAATTTATGAACAAAAGCAATCAATGCGCTCAAACACAATTGAATCAGTAATCAAACACAACGAAACTAAAACTCGAATAAAATAAACTCGATTTAATTCAAATCAAATACATAAGAGTTTTATTGTCTCTCGACCTCAAAAACATCAAATGAAATTGAAAATCAAATAAATTAAAGTTTAGAAATACGATAAACGGTGGATGAATCCGTGCGTTGCACCGTGATTTCTTCTCTTGTTCCTTCCTTGCACTCCGGAATGGATTGGCTTGACTTTGGACGACGAACGGAGATTGAATCTCCTTTGGCGGCGTTAGGCGGCTGCTAGGGCTGCTCCTCTTGACCTAATTCACGTCTGGTATCGTGTATGTCTGATTTGGAAGAGATTTTCCCTTTTATACCTCAAAAAATCATTTCAAAAAATGGAAGATAAGATTTTCCCGGATTTGCGTCTCGATCGATCGAGATTGTCGTCCGATCGATCGGTGCACTGTTCATGCCAGCCTTTGAAACTCACTGCCTCGCTCGATCGATCGAGATTTTCTACCGATCGATCGAGACTTTGAAAAAATCAGCTCTGAAGTTACTGCCTCGCTCGATCGATCGGAAAATTGTTCCGATCGATCGAGACTTGAAAATCTTTTCTTCTCAGCGCACTGTCTGGCTCGATCGACCGAGACATAATCTCGATCGATCGAGATTCCGAAAATCTCATTTCCTCAATTTTAGCTCTTTCTCGCCTCGATTTCGCCCGTTATCTTCATATTAGCTCATTTCTTCCACTTCCGATATATTTTCCTGAAACAAACGAATAAACACCAAAAAGCATAATATCATCCAGGAAAAATACGGAAAGTAGGAAGAAATTACAGTTAAAAACACTCAAAATCTAAGCCTATCAACTCCCCCAAACTTAGACTTGATCGTCCTCGAGCAAGCAATAAGCTCAAAAAGAAAAGTTAAACTCGATACTAAGCATGAATCATCTTTACAACATACGTAAAAACTCAGAAATCCTACTTACACATCAATAGAAGTCATTCAACATTTAACAAGAAGCAATTCCTCCTAAGTTAAACAATACATCGCAACATCGGAACGTGCGTGTGTGTTATTGTCAAACATGAGTTACATATATATCTTTAAGATCAACATGTGCCATATCAACTCCTAGTCAAGATTACTTTGAACTACTCTACAAATTTACTATCCAGCACTTCTCCACTAATGTAATTATTCCCTAGACTTGGATCAAAAGGTCTTAAAGCTTATAACGTTAGGCCTTTTGGTGTCGGCTTCAAAGAAAAGGTAGGATGAATTCAAAGAAGAGAGTATAATAAAATCAGTTCAACTATTTTGAGCTTCTCTTCAACTTTTTCTAGCCTTGGCCACTTTGGGTCTTATTTGAATTTTTCTTTTCAAGGCTTTTCTCTACAACATTCGTTTTTTCTTTGCTCATTCTTTCGTCCTTTTTGAACTCATTTGCATATAACAATTCCGTGCAATGAATGAGATTCATCATACTCTCCTAGGGATGGATAAAATTGTTCTTTTAGGCTCAAACCAAGGTGGGTATAATGAGTTTGCCAAGAATGCCGAATGGGGGTCTAATCATATGCAATGCATATACCATTCTTTTTCAATAAGGCTCAAAAGGGGACACTAAGTAATAATGTATAACAGGTAGGCTTGAAAGGCTCAAACGGTCCAAAGATCGCCTAAATCATCTCCAAGTCTAGTTCCTAATTATAAATTTTGCCTCAAAGTGCTTTCAACTAAACTGTAGAGTTATCTAAGATACTCAAGACTCATCATAGTTAACACAAATTTTCAATTTAATCAATACATACACGACTCCTATCTAGATGAGGATTAATTTCATCATGTATACCGTTGCAATTCCAACTCATCAATTCTCAAGAATAACTCAATCAAATAAAAAAATTTTTTTTGTTGGTAATGCTCAAGGATGAATCAGTCTCAAAATCATGCAGTCATGCTGGGAAAAGAAACAAGACAAGTAGCAGAATGTGCAAAAGCAAGATATATACAAATACTCAAAAACCCCCCCAAACTTAGCATGTGAATTGCCCTCAATGAACAAGAAAAATGAATGCACAGGCAAAGACACATACCATGACGACGATCGTCACTGATCGTCGTCCTCATCATGCTCCGGAGGGGGGACTGGGTAGTGGTGCTCCTCAGCACACACGGATTCATGCTACAAAACAAAAGTAAACAAAATAACAAAATCAATAAAACTAAACTAAAGAAAAAGAAAAATAAACAAAGGGAATAAGAAAAAGTTCTTGATATATAGTCCCAAGCTGGACTGCCATCTCCTCTCTCTTAGTCGTCAAGATAAACTATAGAGGTAACCGTTTGGACTTCATTGCTCATGTGGTAATGCTTTATGCGCTGCCCATTCACTGTAAATGTTCCCCTGCTAGGATCAGTAACTTCAATTGCACCAGAGGGATAGATCTTTGCAATGGTGAATGGCCCGGACCAACGAGAGTGTAGTTTGCCTGGGAAGAGTCGCAATCTGGAGTTGAACAAGAGTACATCATCTCCTACCTTGAATTCCCTTTGTTGTATACGCGAATCATGCCACTTCTTAGTTTTCTCTTTGTAAATCTTGGCATTCTCATATGCTTGATTCCTGAATTCTTCCATCTCATTCAATTGTAGAAGACGCTTCTCACCTACAGCCTGACAGTCAAAGTTCAACCATTTAATAGCCCAATATGCTTTATGTTCAAGTTCAACAGGGAGGTGACATGCCTTACCAAATACCAACTTATAAGGTGATGTGCCAATGGGTGTCTTAAAAGCATTTCTATAAGCCCATAGTGCATCATCTAAGCGTAAGGACCAATCCTTTCGGCTTAGAGTCACTGTCTTTTCTAAGATCCTCTTCAACTCTCGATTTGAAACCTCTATTTGCCCACTGGTTTGTGGATGATAAGGCGAAGACACTTTGTGGGTGACACCATATTTACTCAAAAGTTTTTCAAATTGTTTGTTACGAAAATGGGTGCCACCATCACTAATAATTGCTCGAGGGGTGCCAAAACGAGTAAAAAATTTTCTTTTCAAAAATTGTACAACCACTCGAGCATCATTGGTGCGCAAAGCTTCCGCCTCTACCCACTTTGACACATAATCTACTGCAACAAGTATGTATTTATTTAAACAAGAGCTTGGGAAAGGTCCCATGAAATCTATTCCCCACACATCAAAAATTTCACATTCAAGCATATTGATCAATGGTAATTCATTCCTCCTAGAAATATTACCGACCCTCTGACATCTATCACATGAAGAGACATACCTGAATGTATCCTTATACAGCGTTGGCCAATAAAATCCAGAAGCAAGTACCTTAGCCGCTGTTTTAGTAGCTCCAAAATGTCCACCAGCATCCCCATCATGACATTTCTGCAAAATATCCTGTATCTCCTCCTTGGGGACACAACGCCTTATGATGTTGTCTGCACAGACTTTAAACAAGTATGGTTCCTCCCACAACAGATGTTTAACCTCAGAAAAGAATTTTTTCTTTTGATAAAAAGTCAGATTTTGTGGGAGGATACCACTAACAATATAGTTTGCATACTGTGCATACCAAGGTAACAATTCAGCACTAAACAATTGCTCATCAGGGAAATTCTCATTAATCTCAACTACCTCATTGTCACTCGTATCAGTCATGTTCTCAATTCGCGATAAATGATCTGCAACCACATTTTCAACACCTTTCTTATCTCTTATCTCTAAGTCAAATTCTTGCAATAATAAAATCCACCTAATCAAGCGTGGTTTGGCATCTTTCTTTGCAAGTAAGTATTTAAGTGCAGCGTGGTCAGTGTACACAATAACTTTAGCAAGACATAGGTAGGAGTGAAACTTATCAAAAGCAAAAACTATGGCTAGAAGCTCTTTTTCAGTGGTGGCATAGTTAAGTTGTGCTTCATTCAAAGTGCGACTAGCATAGTAAATTGTATGAAATACCTTGTTCCTCCTTTGACCTAAGACTGCTCCTACTGCAGTGTCACTGGCGTCACACATTAGTTCAAAGGGTAACTCCCAATCAGGTGCGACCAATACCGGTGCAGTTACCAATTTCTCTTTGAGTGTCTCGAACGCCTGCATACAATCAGAATCGAATTCATAAGATGCATCTTTAGTTAACAAATGAGATAAAGGTTTAGAAATTTTTGAAAAATCCTTAATGAAACGTCGATAAAATCCTGCATGTCCTAAAAAACTTCGGATTCCTTTCACTGTTGTCGGCGGTGGTAATTGTTGTATCACTTGAATTTTAGCCCGATCCACTTCAATACCCTTTTCAGATATCTTGTGTCCCAAGACTATTCCTTCTTGGACCATAAAGTGACACTTCTCCCAATTTACAAGATTTGTCTCTTCACACCTTGCCAATACCAAAGTCAAGTTAGCTAAACATATATCAAAAGAAGAACCAAACACAGAAAAATCATCCATGAATACTTCTAGGAACTTCTCTATCATGTCATGAAATATGGCCACCATACATCTTTGAAAGGTAGCAGGTGCATTACATAATCCAAATGGCATTCGTCGGAATGCAAATGTGCCATAAAGACAAGTGAAGGTGGTCTTCTCTTGATCCTCAGGCGTAATAGCAATTTGGTTATATCCCGAATATCCATCTAAAAAGCAATAAAAATCATACCCTGCTAACCTTTCTACCATCTGATCAATGAAGGGAAGGGGGAAATGGTCTTTACGAGTGGAATCATTTAACCTCCTATAATCAATACACACTCTCCACCCTGGTGACTGTTCTTGTGGGTATTAACTCATTATTCTCATTAGGGACAACAGTAATACCTCCCTTCTTTGGTACACATTGAATAGGACTTACCCATGAGCTATCAGAAATAGGATAGATAATACCTGCGTCCATAAGCTTAATCACCTCAGCTTTGACTACCTCTTGCATTTTTGGATTAAGACGACGTTGAGGTTGAACCACGGCCTTGAATGTGTCCTCCATAAGAATTTTATGCATGCAGACCGATGGGCTAATTCCTTTGATATCTGATATCTTCCATCCAAATGCTTTCTTGTGCTCCTGAAGGACTTTCAGAAGCTTTTCCTCATTATCACCTGTCAAAGACGAAGAAATAATGATTGGTAAAGATCTTTCAGCATCTAAGAAAATATACTTGAGATGTGATGGAAGAGGTTTGAGCTCAAGATTAGGTGACTCTTCAACTGATGGCTTTTGAGGTTTAATATCTCTTTTTCCCAACTCTCCCAGATTCTCAGTGGCTTGCTTCATGTATGGACTGGTGTTGTTCATAAAAGCTATACTCTCGATGTTTTCCTTGCAGTGTTGCTCATCAGCTTCCACTGGCATGCTTCCATGTTATCCTTGAATGTATCTTGTAACAAATCATCTGTCAGAATATCAATAATATCTATACTGAAACACATGTGTTCGTCGTGTGGATGTTTAAGTGCTTTGAAAACATTAAAAGTAACTTGATCCTCCCCTACTCGGAGGACCAACTTCCCTTGTTGCACATCGATTATTGCTTTTCCCGTTGCTAAGAATGGTCGACCCAAAATCAGTGGTGTCTCTGAATCTGCTTCCATATCAAGTACCAGAAAATCAACGGGAAAGATGAATTTATCCACTTTGACTAAGACGTCTTCAATGATACCCCTGGGGTATGTGATGGATCGATCTGCTAACTGTAGTGAAACCTTAGTAGGTTTTGGCTCTCCTAGCCCCAACTTCCTGAAAATAGAAAATGGCATTAAATTTATACTAGCACCCAAATCACATAATGACTTTGTAAAAGATACTGATCCTATAGTGCACGGTATAGTAAAACTCCCTGGGTCTTTTAACTTTGGAGGCATTTTATTTTGCACAATTGCTGAGCACTCCTCCGTCAAACTTACCGTCTCATATTCGCCCAACTTTCGCTTATTCGACAATATTTCCTTCAAAAACTTAGCATAACTAGGCATTTGAAGTAAAGCATCAGCAAATGGAATATTAATATGTAGTTTCTTAAAAACTTCAAGAAATTTACCAAATTCTGCGTCCATCTTAGCCTTTTTCAATGCTGCGGGAAATGGGGGAGGAATTACTATCCTATCAATGTGTGTGATCGGTGTAGTGTTAGAATTATTACCTTTCTCTGTTGCCTTTCTCTCAGTCATATCCTTGCCTTCGGATGTCTCTCCATGACTCTCTTCAGCTTCAGCTTGCGGTCTTAGCTCTTTTCCACTTCTTAACTCAATGGCCTTTGCTTGCTCGTTTTGATTCTTCACTGTTCCCATTGAGATTGTGCCCTGCGTTTGTCCTGAAATTAATGATGCGAGCTTACCCACTTGCACTTCCAAGTTCTTTATTGCTGCATCCTGGGTTGTCATCCTGGATTCAGTTGATGCGATGAACTTGGCTATTAACTCTTCCATACTCAGTTTATTCGATCCTCCCCGTTGTAGTTGTGGATTTAACACTTTCTCTTTGTTGGACCACCTAAAATTGTTATGATTCCTCCACCCCGGGTTGTATGAGTTTGAGTACGGACTGTTGTGTGGCCTGTTACCTACAAAATTCACCACTTCATTAGTTTGCAAGAATGGGTTACCTGCCTGGCATTCGATGCTAGGATGACCGCCTCCACACAGCTCACAGAAGATAGCTTGGGCTTGCATTGCTGCCGCTCCCATGCTGTCTATCTTTCGGTTCATGGCTTCTAATTGAGCCGAAAGAGCAGTGATCTCGTCCACTTGATGGACTCCCATTGGCTTCTGTGGCGTGCTCCTCTCTGACTGCCACTGGTAACTGTTGCACGCCATTTCCTCCAACAAGCTATATGCCTCTTCCGGCGTCTTCCTCATTATTGATCCCCCAGATGCTGCATCAATCATGAACGGTTAGAAGAAAATAAACCGTTATAGAAAGTTTGTACCTGCAACCAAATGGGTAGACCATGGTGTGGGCATCTCCTCAACAATTCCTTAAAACGATCCCACGCTTCATATAATGTCTCGGGGTCAAACTGCCCAAAAGTCGTGATATCGTCCCGCATCTTCGCCGTCTTGGAAGGGGGAAAGTACTTTGATAAAAACGCCTTCGTCATCCCCTCCCATGTTGTTATAGAACCTGCAGGTAGTGAATTCAACCATGCCTTAGCTTTGTCTCGTAATGAAAAGGGGAAAAGTCTTAACCTGATGGCGTCGTCAGAGACGCCATTATGTTTGAACGTGTCATAAATCTCCAAAAAGTTGGAGATGTGATTATTCGGGTTGTCCGTAGCCTCTCCCCCAAACATAACCGAGTGCTGTATCATTTGTATGATCGCCGGCTTGATCTCAAAATTGTTCGCTTGAATCGTCGGCCTCGTAATACTGGACAACGATCCATGAAATGCCGGTTGCGCAAAGCCCATCATTGACCTTGGGTTTTGTGCTTCATTGTTATCTGCCATCGCTCGAGCTTCTCGTAATCGCCTAAGTAAAGTTCTCTCTATCTCCGGATCGAAAGGCTCGAGAATGGGCTTCTCTCTTCTGAGCATGCACTAGAGAAACGACTTCTGTACAAAATAGACAAAAGGAGACAACAAAATACACACAGTTATTAACAAAGATCAACAAAAGAAAACAGAAAAGAAAAACAAAAACGCAATAATAAAAGAATAGGCTAAATTACAATTAACTAATCTCGTATGATATTATACAGATTAGTCCCCGGCAACGGCGCCAAAAACTTGACCGCTTTTACTTTAAACAATTATTTCCAATCTAGCGATTTTAGACCGCAAGTGCACGGTTGTCAAGTTTTAGTATAGTGAAAATTAAGTACGGGTTGTCGAATCCACAGGGACTAACGTATAAGTACCAAATAAGATTAATAAAATTATATTTAGCCTACGATTAACAAAGGTGATTATCTGATGCCAAACTAAACTAACATCCAACAGATAAACAAGAAATAATAAAATGAATGGTTCCGGATATGCGAAGGTAAGTTACTCGAGAAATTTACCAAGCTTGTCGTTCAACTATGTTATCTTTAATGATTCAACTGAATTCTCAAAATATCAACCAATTGATTCTAAAGGTGAAAGCTTTTCTCTATTATTCGTTACACTCTCTCGAGCTGTAAAGAAACTAACAATAAATTAGAATAAGTCACTCTCGTGCACCTATTTACTAATTCAAAGTTGCATAAATTATCAAAACCTTATAACTCTAAATCTCTCGATTCCAAGTTCTCACGTATGTGATATCATCTCTCGATCTCAATCGTAACATACATCATAAATTAATGGAGCGTGTTACAACGTTATCTCTCGATCTCGGTTATAACTCTCAGATTCAATCAAAGCTAGCTAGACTTTGATCTACACAAACAATTAATTTATGAACAAAAGCAATCAATGCGCTCAAACACAATTGAATCAGTAATCAAACACAACGAAACTAAAACTCGAATAAAATAAACTAGATTTAATTCAAATCAAATACATAAGAGTTTTATTGTCTCTCGACCTCAAAAACATCAAATGAAATTGAAAATCAAATAAATTAAAGTTTAGAAATACGATAAACGGTTGATGAATCCGTGCGTTGCACCGTGATTTCTTCTCTTGTTCCTTCCTTGCACTCCGGAATGGATTGGCTTGACTTTGGACGACGAACGGAGATTGAATCTCCTTTGGCGGCGTTAGGCGGCGGCTAGGGCTGCTCCTCTTGACCTAATTCACGTCTGGTATCGTGTATGTCTGATTTGGAAGAGATTTTCCCTTTTATACCTCAAAAAATCATTTCAAAAAATGGAAGATAAGATTTTCCCGGATTTGCGTCTCGATCGATCGAGATTGTCGTCCGATCGATCGGTGCACTGTTCATGCCAGCCTTTGAAACTCACTGCCTCGCTCGATCGATCGAGATTTTCTACCGATCGATCGTGACTTTGAAAAAATCAGCTCTGAAGTTACTGCCTCGCTCGATCGATCGGAAAATTGTTCCGATCGATCGAGACTTGAAAATCTTTTCTTCTCAGCGCACTGTCTGGCTCGATCGATCGAGACATAATCTCGATCGATCGAGATTCTGAAAATCTCATTTCCTCAATTTTAGCTCTTTCTCGCCTCGATTTCGCCCGTTATCTTCATATTAGCTCATTTCTTCCACTTTCGATCTATTTTCCTGAAACAAACGAATAAACACCAAAAAGCATAATATCATCCAGGAAAAAATACGGAAAGTAGGAAGAAATTACAGTTAAAAACACTCAAAATCTAAGCCTATCAAGCGATGATGCCGCTGTCGTGTCGAAGCGATGGTAAATGCGATGTCACGTCAAAGCGATGATGCCGCTGTCATGTCGAAGCGATGTTGCCATCGTCATGTTGAAGCGATGATGCTGTTGTCGTGTCGAAGCGATGATACATGCCGCTGTCACGTCGAAGCGATGATGCCGTTGTCATGACGTAGCGACGCGATCGAGAACAAAGTGCTGCATGTAATGTGAGCCACCTCTCGGGTCCGAAAGGAACAAAGTGCTACATGCATGTGAGTACCTCTTGAGTCCACGATTGTTCCGCTGATTATATGGCGATGGTTCTTACCGCCGATTGTATACCGATGGTTTATGCCGCTGATTATTGGCGATGGTTTATGCCGCCGGGTATTCATAGCGATGGTTCATTCCTCTATTCTATGGCGATGGTTTATGCCGCCGGGTATTCATAGCGATGGTTCATTCCGCCATTCTATTGGCGATGGTTCATGCCGCCGGGTATTATATAGCGATGGTACATTCCGCTACATCTATAGCAATGGTTCATACAACCGGATATCTATAGCAATGATTTATTCCGCTGATTCTATAGCAAGGGTTTGTGCCGCTGGTCCTATGGCGATGTTTCATGCCGTTGATATGTCGAGGCAATGAGTATTTTTATACGGTCATGTTATTGATGATGAGTATATCAATTATGTATTGATATGAAATTATATTTTGTGGAATATTTATGTTGAGAACAGGGACAATTTAAAGGATCGAGTGTGGATCCACTGTGTACAGTAAGTATCATTACATCTTATTGTTTTAAGAATGTAATTTTATTCATTGTGATTGTGGATATTATATGGATGCCGTAGTGGCGATGAGATTATGCATGCCAGTGTTGGCGATGAGTATTGATATATTGCTATTGTGTTAGCAATGAATATTAGGGTGCCGTCATTGGGCGATGAATATTGATGTGTTGCTATTATGTTAGCATGAGTATTAGTGTATTGTTACTGTGCTAGCGATGTATATTGATGATGTGTTCATTTCAGATAGCTGTGGACATTGTGTTATTGTTGTTCATTGGGTACATCAGATGTATGCCCAAGAGGATATTGAAACCAGAGGAACAAGGAGTTGAGGTAAACTATTACGTTTGGTTTGACAGGTGAATATATGTTAATATATGTTGATAGATGCTGATTGCATTATCTCAATTGAGTCATATTAATTTTGAGAATCAATTGTACAGATGGAATAACAGAAAATGATAATCGCTTGAGATTGTATTTATTACTGTGAAAAGCATGCTAGATTGGTATATTGTAGGATTAGTAGATGAATGGACATGAGATTAATGGGTACGTCACAGGATGATGTGGGATCACTATGAATGTCGTGTGTGGACATGTGATCATTGTGAATATTCATGATTAATAAATTATTATGTTTCGAGGATGAGTTAAAGATTGAAATGAATTGCGCCATTGAGGCATGCAATTGATTTTTATGTTGAGTTTCAATCACACAGATATGTGATAGTATACTGTAGCATGATGTGTATAGGATTGCGTGAACCTTTTGACGCAGGGAATTGATGTTTGATGATGGAAACATTATGAATATAAAAATGCATAAATGACAAGGTACGTGGTTATGTTATGAGTATTTGAGAAATACTAATGAGTTTATTTTGTACTTGTCCCATGGCAGATGATAGTTGGGTGATGTAATGTGGAAAGGTTGATACTTCAGAGCATGTAGTACTGTGATGAGCATGATAATATGATGCTATTGTGTATTGTAGATGATTCCATCTACAAATGTATGACACGAATTATTCGATATTGATGTTGATGCCTTGTTTTAGATGGAGTATAATCGTGACATAGAATATTGATGTTAGGCCATTCATCATGATTTGATATTGATGATCTGTGACTGTTGGTGCGTATAATGTGGATATATGTATGTGGGAATTACTAATGGACTTCCTAGTAATTACTTTGCACCAGATAATAGCCAGGAGATAATATGAGATGTTGATGTGTAAAGGCTCAAGAGTACCGCTACTTCATACGGACGATGGTGGTGATGTTGGTATACATTTGCAACAACACATGTATGAAGTTATTTATATGATAAAGGTTGGTGTAATGTCATACATTCTTATATACACATGATATGCATGGATTGCATGATTTAGCGATTTTATGATGTGTACTATGATGAAAGTAAACTGTGACGGATTTAGATCTTGTGCAAGGAAACTGTACTGATGCGAGTACACAGGTACTGAAGTATGACAAGAAGTGCTTGATTGCTAAACACTGTAAGTGTTGGCTTTTATGAACTGTTAGCAATTTTCTTGATAAGTTAATTATAGCAATGAGCTTTTGAAATGTAAACAAAATTGAACAGGGCAAGTATGATGTTAACCTCGTATTGATTTACATGAATAGAGGAATTCATATGTTAGATTATTAAATACTAATGTTGGGATAGAGTAAAGTGATGTGATTTGCAGTCTTACCATTGTTGATGTAATGGGGGCACATGTGTGGGAAGTGATAATTCGAATGACTGTCATCCTACAGATGGTCAAATCACTATCTTGATCTGTATAATGGTACGTAAATTTTACTGTTGGATTTTATGGTAAGCATGTATTTAACTTTCGAGGTCGAAATTTTATTAGGTGGGGAGAATTGTAATGCCCGGAATAATTATTAATTGTCAAATGGATTTAATTATGATATTTTTATGATATGTCGGGATAATTACGGAATTAAATTATCTGAAATTATTTGTTGTCCCAGAGTTGGAATAAATAATTTTTGAGTTGAACTTATCAGTTTTAATTTTTTTTTAAAAGAGGCTCTTGCAAGTATTAATTATGAAATAATATGTGGATGGTGGAGATTTACCTAATATTGTATTAAACTAATAATTGGATGGTATGGATTAATTATAAGGTTAGGGTTAAACCTTTATCTCTCCCTCATTACACACTTGGAAATCGGTTCCCTCTCCACCCCTTCTCTTCAACGCACGCCTTCCCTCTTCCAGCTGTAAAGGAGTGAATTACTACTCCATTTTTGGCTTAAATTCTTGCTCAGGTTTGCATGGATTCGATGCTTAATTCCTTAGTTAATTACTTATCTTGTTCTTCGATTTATGCACAATTCTTATGCGATTTTGGTGCTAAGTTTGGTTCAATTTTTATTTGCAGCGTATGACTCGATTTCTTGCTGTTTGAGGATCGGTATTGGTGCATTTTTGGGAAAAAAATCATCTGCCTGGTTGTTCAAATTTTAGGCTGTTGTTTTGGACAGAAAACCTTGCTGTTGTGCTCGATTTTCTCTGCTGTAATTTGGCTCGAAAATGTGATGCTATTTTGGTTCAAAAATGATGGTGATTGGTTCGAAAATGTCATGTTGCTATGGTTCAAAAATCTTGTTGTGTTTTGTTCGAAAATCTTACTGAATTGGGTTAAAAAATTGTTGCTGCCATGGTTAGAGATTCTTATTGTTTTGGCTTAAAAATAATGCTCATAAGGTGTTTGATATAATGCTTAAGTGGAGTTTGAGTGTGACCAAAAGCTATACTAAATGTTTAGTAAGAAAGCCTACTTTTTGGAATTACATCATGGTAGTGTTTTGGCGAGTATTGGCTTTGGTTTGAGAAGCTTAGTATGCGAATAAATGGGTTGGATACATGGTATTGTGAGTTATAACTTGGAATAAAGATTGTGGTGATGTATATGCTTGAATGGAAATCATATGAGTTTTAGATTGAAACTCAATGCATGTTTAATTTGTTTAAGTTGAATTGAAACAAATAAATGACTTTATGTTGGGATTAAGGGAATTGGATTTAAAGGGTAGAATCTCGTATCTACATGGATCCTTTCTTTCATGTCTTGGTTTGAATCACTTCGGTGTTGGTTTGGATGTTTGGAACATGTTAATTGGCTAAATTGAGTTTTGTTGTTGGGTGGTTGGATTATGTGATATTATGGGCATAACTTATGAATTATTATGATATTTTATGCATCAAATATTGGTTATGAGATAACCCTTATACCTTTAAGTTCATATAGAGAGCTATCGGACAACAAAGAGGATGACTTGACGGTAAACACAGATTATAAGGTACGTGGTGACGTACGAGCAGGTATAATATGAATTATTTCATAATCCAGTATTCATATATTGTTGAATTGTGATGACTGAATATAAGGGAATGAATATGTGAATTGAGTTTATTATATGTGGTATGGTGGACACGTAAATGTACGTGGTCCGGACATGGAGTTGGGTATGGATGCCTTTGGCATGACCAGTATGAGAAAGTGTTGTGCGATAGATTAGACAGAACTGCATTGATATGGAATTATTTATGATTGAGCATAAATAATAGATTCTTCTTGTATTGAATTCATCGTGTGGTTGAGTATCATATTTTCAGCGACGATACTAAACTTGATATTATGAAAGCGTGTAAGATTGAAACAGGAACATTGCATGGAAGCTATACAGATTCAGAACTTCACAGGGAGTACATCTTATATATTTTCGATACTCTTAAATTGTAATATCATGATCTTTATGCATTGTTATGATATGGGTAGTGTGATGTTGGTATGCTCACCCTGTGTGGGGGCTGTTTCTGTTGAACAGGTAGAACAGGTACGACATGTACTACGGCGTTTTGGGATGGTAAGCTCGAACTCGTTGAACGATGCTGCTTCCCGGAGTGTAGTTTGAGTATGGGTTGAAGGCATACATTATTTATGCATTTAATTAGTATTCATTTATTTATTGCTCGTATGTGAGTATCTGGATGCATGTATATGGACTGTATAAGAGTGTTGAAGCCCACTTTTGATGTCTTCTTAGTATGGTGTTTTCCCTGGCTGGGAACTTACTTAGGGTTTTGGTTTCTTTTAAGTATTGTGTTTTTCCCTGGCTGGGAGTTATTTTGTGATGTGTTTCATTTTCGAATAGCTCAATTTATGGGGATATTCTGCTTTATAAAAACCCACAATGTAAAAGTGGTGTAATGGTGATGATAATGGGTGAACCTTGAGTCTTATTGCTGGTAGAAGTGATCATTCCATGCTGAGTATTGTTTATGTCATGGAGAATATGTGAATCATGTAATGATTCTTTTAAAGAATGAAAAATTCTTATACTCATATGACGTCATAAATGCACTAAGGACGAGTTAAGGGGTTGGGGCCTTACACCCAACCACCACCGAGCTATGCACCAAAGCCAAGCATGGAGGAGATCTTGTGATGTCCGGAATAATTATTAATTGTCAAATGGATTTAATTATGATATTTTTATGATATCTCGGGATTTAATTTTTGAGTATCGGATTTATTAGGAGTGGAATTGGGATAAATGATCCGGGATTGAATTTATAATACTAATTAAATTTCATGGGGATTCTATTAATGATAATAAGGATTAAATTTAGAGTATAAATTAAACTAAAAAGTGGATGGGGATGTATTTGAATGACATAGATTAAATTTAGGGTTTGACCAAACAAGACACACACTAAGTCCCCAACACACACTAAAATCGATCTCTACCTCTCCTCCTCCTCTCCACTTCGCGTCGCCTCTCATGCCAGCCTTAGGAAGTGAGATTTTTTTCACCATTTCAAGCATGATTCTTATTCAAGCTAGTATGGGTAAGATACTTAATGATTTCTTCTTCTTGTTCTTCAATTTATGCACGGTTTTGATTCGATTTTATGCTATGTTTTGGTTCAAAAATTTGAGATGTAAATGTTTGAAATTTGTGGTTGTGTTAGGGTCGAATTATTGCTTGTTTTGGGTTGATTTTCTTGCTGTTTTGGGGGCTTGGTTTTGGATGTTAATGGCTTGAAAAATCTGCTAGGGTTGAGTTCGAAATTCTTGATTTTTTGTTGGATTTTAGATTGATTTAGAATCATAAACTTGCTGCTGTGTATTTGAGTTTGTGGTGTGTCTATGACATGATTTCTATGTTAAAAATGACCCAATACCTTGCTGAAAATTGGCTGACTCGTTGGGGGTTTAATGGCCGAAAATTGAGGATGGTTTTGAGCTTAAAAATCATGCTTTTAAGGTGTTTGATAATATGCTTAAATGTAGTTCAATTGTTGGTCAAAAGTCTTGCTAGTTGTGTGGTGAAAAACTACTTGAATGCCTTGTAGCATTGTAGTGTTTGGTGGGCATTGGGCTATGGTTGAAGATGTTTATATCTTAAAATAAGTATTATCTTGTGATTAGAGTAAATGGATACATGTTAATGAGTGCTTCAATGATGTTAAAGACTTGGTCAAGAACCTTGCTAATTGTATAGCAAAATATGCCCATGTGTGATTTTAAACTTTGTAGAATGCTAGATTTGGATTTAACCTTGACATGGAGGGATTTAGCAGCCGAATGTTGCTGCGTGTGCGTGTGTACACCTCGGTGAGGGCGGGTGAGTGTTGTTGGCGTGATAAATGGTGCACTAGTGAGTGCATAAGTGTGATATACACATGTATGCATGTTTCCTAATATGTGTTATGACATGGAATAGAGTTTATGGTAATGTTTATGCTTGAATGGATAGCATAGCATGTATTATTGACTTTATGTTGGGATTAGGGGAATTGGATTTAAATGGTAGAATCTCTTATCCACATGGATCCTTTCTTTCATGTCTTGGTTCGAATCACTTCGGTGTCTGTTTGGATGTTTGGAACATGTTAATTGGCTAAATTTAGTTTTGTTGTTGGATGGTTGGATTATGTGATATTATGGGCATAACTTTATGAATGAATTAATATGAGATTTTGTGCATCAAATATTGGTTATGAGATAACCCTTATACCTTTAAGTTCATGTAGAGCCTTCTTAAGCTCTCAGACAACAAGGAGGGTGACTTGACGGTAAAAACAGATTATAAGGTACGTGGTGACGTACGAGCAGGTATACCCAGTAATTATTTATTCATGCATACATGTATTTTAATGTGATGTTTAAGGTTCAGTGATTGAGCTTGATAATTGAGTTTAATACACGTGGAATGGTGGATACGTCGATGTACGTGATCCGGGTATACGAGTTGATTATTGATGCCTTTGGCATGATCGATATGCGAAGTGGTTGAGAATGAGATTAATTGATAGGTAGAGCTGCCTTCGAGATGAGATTCGTCATGATTGAGTATAAACGGTAAATTGTGGTTATGTTGTATTTATTGCATTGATGAGGATCATGCTTTGAATAATGATATTGAACATGATGTTTATACAAGTATATAAGATTGAAACATGAACAGTTCGTGATAGCTATGCCAGTTCGGAATTTGTAACAGGGAGTATACTTTATGAGTTTTGAATAATCTAAATTGTTGTATTACAATTTCGTATATTGATTTGTGAATTAATATTGAGTTGGAGTATGCTCACCCTGTGCGGGGGCTGTTTCTGTTGAAACAGGTACAACAGGTACTAAGCTACCTTGGGATATTGGTTCGAGCTTGTTGGATCATGCCGCTTCCAGAAGCGTATATGAGTGTGGGTAAATAGATACGCTATTTTATTCAGTTAGATTGGTATTTATTTATTTGTTGCTCGTATGTGAGCAACTGGAAGCATGTATATGGACCGTAAAAGGGTGTTGAAGCCCACTTTTGATGTCTTATTAGTGTGGTGCTTTCCCTGGCTGGGAATTTACTTAGTGTTAGTATTATGTTTTAGTATTGTGTTTGTCCCCAGTTGGGAGTTATTACTAGTGATGTCGTTTCTATTCCCGGATAGCTCAGTTTATGGGGAGACTCTGCCCAAATTTCTATAAAAACCCACAATATAAAAGTGGTGTAATGGGGATGGTAATGGGCGAGATCTTTGAGTCTATTTGTTGGTAGAGATGACCATATAATGTTGAACATTATTTATGTCATGGGATTATGGGAAACATGTAATGATTCTTTTTAAAAATGAAAAGAAAATGAAAAATTTATACACACACGACGTCATAAATGAACTAATGACGAGTTTAAGTGTTGGGGTCTTACAGATCTTAGCCAAGCTCATATCGTCAGCTGAAACTAGATTCCAAAATCACGAGGCGTCGATAAAGAACTTGGAAGTCCAAGTGGGACAACTAGCAAAAATCGTAGCCGAACGAGCACAAGGATCACCATCTGGTGCCATTGAGACGAACCCTAGGGAGCAAGTCTATGCAATCACGTTGAGGAGCGGAAAGAAGGTCGCTGAGAAGAAGGATGCACACATTGAGCTAAATGGCGAGGCAGACATCAAGAAAGAAGAGGGACAAACACGGGAAAAAGGTAAGTCTACTAAGACCCCTACACCCATCACACCTGCTAAGGTAGATATCCCACCCCCATTCCCCTCTGCATATAAGAGAGCAAAAATAGATGCTAAGTTTGCTAAGTTTTTAGAATTGATAAAGAATCTCCATATTGAGATGCCTTTCATTGATGCTATTCGGCACATGCCAAATTATGCTAAGTTTTTAAATGAGATTATATCAAAAAAGCGGAAACTGGGAAAGCATGAGATGATAAACTTAATTGATGAGTGTTCTGCTGTGATTCAAAATGATTCACCTCCAAAGTTAAAGGATCCAGGGAGTTTCACTATACCTTGCAAAATAAATTCTAAATCTTTTAATAAATCTTTATGTGATTTGGGGTCAAGTGTCAAGTTAATGCCTTTGTCTGTGTACATGAAGCTGGGCCTAGGGGAACTCAAAGCAATTAATGTTTCACTGCAGATGGCGGACAAATCCATCAAGTACCCTCATGGGATAGTTGAGGATGTACCACTCAAAGTCGACAAATTCACCATTCCGGTGGATTTCATGGTGTTAGACATAAAGGAGGAGGTGGACATGCCATTAATACTAAGAAGATCGTTCCTAGCTACTGGAAGGGAATTGATTGATGTCTAAGCAGGGAAGTTGATCCTCCGAGTAGGGGGGATCAAGTTACTTATGATATGTTCAAAGTTGTGAACACTACACGCACTGAGCATCGATGTTTTAGTGTCAATATAATTGATACACTATCTGTTGATGCGATGCAGGTTAAAAGTGAGAAGAAGGTGGAGGTCCATCGAATGGCCAACAAAGATGAGGTAATTTTTGTGTAGGAGACTCCGTATGAATGAATAGGAAAAAGATGAGACTTTTTCCATGGAAGTCTGACGCACCATGGGCTGGACAGTTCAAAATTGTCGATGTTCTACCATTCGAGACCTTCAAACTGAGAGATGACCACGAGGCACTATTCACTGTGAAAGAGAAGTGGTTACGACATTACCACATGGAGGATGGAAAATCGTCCCCTACTAGCCCTTACGACACTTGAGCGTAAGTGGTAAAAAGTCCAGTTTGGGGCTATAAATCAAGAACTCTTTCCTATCCCTTTGCTTTGTTTTTAGTTTATTTTGGTTTGTTTTGTTTTTATTTTTAATTTTGGCGAGACTCCATGCGTGCTGTGACGTGTTCCAACACTATATCCCACGAGCTGATGAGGAATTGGACAACGATCACTGACGGTCGTTGTCAAAGGTAAATGCTTTGTCTTATTTTTCATGCTTATTATATTGAGGACAATGCATGAATTAAGTTTGGGGGAGTGCTTTACTGTTTCATACTTTTCTTTGAAATTGTATCGTTCTTTGAGCACCAACAAAAGTTTTTTCTTGAAAATGAGTTCAGTTAGTAAGATAAGAATGAATAATAGTAGTTATCTCTATTCCATGATGATATTAATCTCACTATGCATGTTAACTTGAGTTTTGATGATTGTAAGACTTGTTTGTGAATATCTTGTTTTGAGTAGCATGTCAAAGATGAGGAATATTTTGAGCACATTTGAGTCATAATCTTGCGAAGTGCATTTGTAGTAGTGAATTTTTGTGTGAAATTGATGAATTATTTTTGAGCATCTTAGGGTACCTTAGAAATTATTTGATGATGACACTTCAAGGTGAAATTTTATAGTCATGAACTTGAAGGAGATGATCTAGGCGATCTTTGGACCGTTTGAGCCCTTTCAAGCTTATCATGTATATATCAATCTCTAGTATCACAATTTGAGCCTAACTGAAAAAAAAATGGAGTATGTTTAGCATACTATTAGCCCCCATTCAATATTCTTTGGCAAACTCATTATACCCACTTAATTGAGCCTAAGTTGAATATTTTTATCTTTACCTAAAGGGAGTATAATGATTCTCATTAGATGCACATGAATTGCTATATCTTATTGTTGAAAAAATTGATGAATCAGAAAAGAAAATGATAGATAAAGCCTTGAGAAAAATTTGTGACTGAATAAGACCCAAAGTGGCCAAGGCTAAAAGAAAAAGAAGAGAAGCTCAATTTTGTGCTAAAAATATGAACGTTACATGCTTATACTCTCTTCTTTGTGTTACCCTATCTTTTCTTGAAGCCAAACACCTAGGCTTAACATTACAAGCTTTAAATGATCTATTGATCCAAGTTGAGGGAGTGACTACATTATTGGAGAAGTGTTTGAAAATATGACTATATGGTGCTCAAAGATAATCTTAACTTTCATTGCCTAGCATGATTTGATCTATGAAAATTGCATGAAACTTGAAAGTGACAATAGCACACACGAACGTTCTGATTCGGAGACATGTTGATTGATCTAAGAAAAAACACAACTTGTTAACTTTCTGATTGATTCTTGTTCGTCTGTAAGTAAGATGTCTGAGTAACATGATTGACTGCGAATTGGTTTATTTGAGTCATCAATATTGAACTCTACTTTGTGATTTTAATTCTTGCTCGAGACGATCAAGTTGAAGTTTGGGGGAGTTGATAAGTGTGATTTTTACAATTCATTTGATATAAGATTAGGGGCGTTTTTGTAGTGATTACTGGAAATTATTACGTGTTTTGGTATATATTTGTTCATTTCAGGAATTCAGGTCCAAATGCATAAAAGTGGAGGAAATAAGCTATAATTAATAAAAAGAACCAAACCGAGCACAATCGGATATTATCGAACATGGATGAAATATTATATTATAATATATGATATTAAAGGATTGTAGGAGAATAAAAGGAAAGCCCAGCATTCTTCGGAAATTCACATACGATATATAGGGGACTTTGAGAGATTTAAAAGAGCAAAAGACGTGAGCAGATATTGATAAAAGAGAAAACGTTAGGTGAGCGACATATGGGAGACTAAAAAAGTGACGTGAACAATCTGACAAGGAACGAGAAGCAAAGTTTACGGAGTAAGAGACGTGGGAAGAGAATCAATTCAGATAAAAGAGATTGCCATATCAGATTGAAGTGAGAGGTGAGCAGATTGAGAAAAAATGAAGACTGAAGAGACACGTGCCCTTGGGGGCCTGGGCCCCTACCGCGGGTCGGCAAGCGGACGGCGGGCACGTGCGTCGCTAGAAAAAAACGTTGAGGAGATTGAGGATAAACGTCAGCAATAGTTACGTGAGATTGAGGACATCAATACAGATACAGAGAAGAGTGAAGGAAGCAAGGAACGAAAAAATGGAGAGCAGATTACGAAGGAAAACTTCTTTGCACATAACTCTTCTGCTGGACGAATTCCACACTTTCATTCACGGTAAAGAAATTTACGTGAACAGACAGAAGAGACTTCAATGTTTAAATATTTCACGTAAATATAGAAGTACACGTACAACAAAGCAACACAACGAGAGACGGAGCTACGAGTCGACGATGCGAATCAACATCGCTAGTTTATACGTATTTCTAAACTTTGTTTGTTTCTATTTAATTTCCTTATGCTTTTGATGTTGGAAAACATGATTTTGCATTTGATTTTAAATATGTTTCTGTTGGGTTTCCGTACCCCGGCGCCAGATCCAAACGCAGCGGAAATAATATAATAAACAGATCTGACCCAGGGACGGACGATCGCGCCTGATTCATATATAAACATGCAAATATCAAATATAAATGCACGAAAAGAGATTACCGTTCACCGACGTGAATCTGATAGCGGTAGTCCCTCGAGTCCAATCAACCTGACCAGATCTACAAGCCAACACCAGTGCTAGTTTGGCGTTGGCATTTCTATGAGAGTGAATGAAATCGTATGGAATGAAAAATTGAGTCTCTCAACTAGAATGACATATTTATAGGGTCATTAAGTAACTAATGGGCTTTGGGTGCATAAAGCCCAATAGGCCAACTTTTGGCTTACAGGGCATATATGCTAACAATCTCCCACTTGCCCAAAAACCAACACATGAGCACTAAACTCATAATCCAAGTAGGTCAATCCAATTGAATAACTTGATGTACAAATGACGTACATAATTATGAGATAAATATATCATACTTTTTAATTTTAGAACTTTCTATAGATGGAACCTTTCCAAACATAGAAACTCCACTAAAGTGAGGAGCTTTCAAAAATTAAACTCATATCTTGAATATCAATCACACAATCTTGAGCACTTAACATTTAAGTCTCAATTCTCATCGATAGATCGGCGGCCGGTTGATTGTGACCCAGCGAGGCTCAAGTGTATCATAGCAGTAGGATCACAACCTTTGTGATTTTAGAAGTTAAACAACTTCTTGGGCTTACCCTGAATGCCCCATTGCCAATTAAACTCCTTTTAATAGACAATGGCTGAAATATAATTCCAGCACAACCTACCGATCGTGGGTAGCGCCTAGCATCTGTGCTTCACGAAGACCTAGATACAAATGACTAGCAACGTACGAGAACCTGTCAGTCATAGTTAGCGTGCAGTACATTCCTTTCACTCAATATGTCCCGATTGAATCAAGAGCATTGGTTGATCGAGACCCTTTATGATTTCAATAACTATGTATTTGTTTCACGTTATATGATTCATTTGTGTGCGTATATGAAAAACTCTTTTTTCACAAGCACTACCCACTCTGGCCAGAGATTCCTCGAATCATATATAGAAAAACACATAGGACATCCTGGTTCATCAAGACCAGTGGTGAATCCCCAACGACAATCATAGGCCTCTGACAGCATCACTGAATACCCAAAATAACAACTTTATGACCCGCATGTGATCAGTCATTAAATCAAAGTACACTGTTAGGATCGGTCCGGAGTGTTTAGAGGGGGGGGGGGGGGGGGGGGGGTGAATGAACACTCCTTACAAAATTTATCCCTTGTGAATTCTTTCGGATTAGTGAAAGAAATCTGTTACTTAATCAACTCTTTGAACAGAACAGACCACTAAGAAGTAAGTGCGGAAACGGTCTGCTCTTGTATAAGTAAGAACAGCTCGATGGCTAAGTGCAGAATGATAAAACACAGGATATGTTTCTGGAAGTTCGAAGGTGGTGTAATCCTTCTACGTCTCCCCTTCTTCCAATCAAGGAAGGTTTATACTAGAAGACTTTGATTTATACAATCCTGTTGTACAAACCCGATTCAGGCTGGATTTACCTCACTACCAGTCTGAAACTCCTAGTCACTCAACCTGCTCAGACACACTTTGTCTGACAGTTACAATATGTTGCTCACTTCTATTTTTCAATTGATCAGCGTGAGTTGTTGAGTCGAGAGTCTTTTTCTTTTTTTTGTTGCATCCTTTTATAGTTGAAGGTAGCAACGGCATTGTTTCCCTTAATGTGCAACTATGACTCTTTTTAAACTCTAAGAAAGCTACAGTCTTCTTCTTCAGGATACTTGCCGTTCTGGTATATGCTTTCGGCGACTGTCAGGTAAGCTCTTCTTTGTCTTCTTACCTATTATGGCAATCTTCAGTCTTTGGTCCATTGTAGCATTAATTGCAGCATTAAATGCTGCAATAAATAACCGTTGATGATTCGGACTGAGAAGCCATCTTATATGTATCCTTGACTGCTCTGATCTGATAAAGGTTGAGATCGTCTGAAGCATCGATCTAGTCAGTCTGGAATCCATCGATCCGGTCTGATATGTAATATTCTTTATCAGTTTGCTCTGTTTTGTCCGATCGATCTGGTATGCCTAATTTCCATCGATCCGGTCTGAAATGCTTTGCCATCTTGCTCTGTTAAGTCCGATCGATCTGGTATGCCTAATTTCCATCGATCCGGTCTGAAATGCTTTGCCATCTTGCTCTGTTAAGTCCGATCGATCTGGTCAATCTGATTTCTATCGATCCGGTCTGAACTGTTTTGTCATCTTTAAAATCTCATCGATAAGGTCCGGAACTAACAAATTCCCCCTTTTTGATGATGACAAAACCTAGCTTCTAAGTTTTGTCATCATCAAAAAGGGGGAATTTGTTAGTTCCGGACCTTATCGATGAGATTTTAAAGATGACAAAACAGTTCAGACCGGATCGATAGAAATCAGATTGACCAGATCGATCGGACTTAACAGAGCAAGATGGCAAAGCATTTCAGACCGGATCGATGGAAATTAGGCATACCAGATCGATCGGACTTAACAGAGCAAGATGGCAAAGCATTTCAGACCGGATCGATGGAAATTAGGCATACCAGATCGATCGGACTTAACAGAGCCAAGGTCGCGTGTTCGATTCCCTTGAGTTGCAGAGAGTGCAATTATTGGGGGAGGGATTGTTGGGGTTCAACAATTGTCTCTTGTGATTGGTCGAACACGTGGCGCTTGTGCCAGTGTATGGTTGAAAAGATTGATGTTGCGCCATTACCCTTAACTATAGTTATTGGTAAAGCGGTAAGCGCTAGATCCTACATACACAGCTATCTGTCAAGACCTCAATGATGCCTCGGGTCATGAGGAGTAATGGTGCACAACTATGACTAGAAATTCTATACTCGACAAGTGGTAACCACTTATAGAATTCCGAGTAGGGTCGTTCAGTGAACTCATTCCTAATGAGCACCTATTCATGTGTGCTGACTTCTCCAAGCCAACGCCGATGAAACGCGGCGCACTACACTAGACACATCATGAATACCAGTCTCTAGCGAGCATATATCGATATCCCATTCTCGAAGGCTCATCGACCAGGAACATTTAGAAATCGCAGTCGAGAATGTATTTCATGGTCACCATCATATGCGTAACCACATTCTATGGACTATAGCAACTTCAAGGACATCATCAATACATCAAGATGCATGGGTAAACAGATGAAGAGTGCCATATATATTAATATTCAAACAAAGATTTGTCATAATAAGATTATAAGTACAATCAATCAACTATTGATTTACTTAATCATGTATGACAACATTATCTTTCACTTTCTCAAAGCCAACTACTCATGTGTCTTAAGACCATCTTCCCAAGATGTCTGACAGACACCAATCGTTGTAAAGGCTTTGTCAGTGGATTCGCTATATTTTCCGTTGAAGCGATTTTCTCGATAATAATGTCGCGTCTACCATCTATCTCATTAGATGATATTTTCTCAATATATGTTTGGATACTGATGAGATCTTGGCTATTCATAATAGCTCAAATGTTGTCACAGTACCAGGGACTGTGTCAATCGCACTAGAAATTACACCCAACTCTTGGATGAAATTTCTTATCCAAACTGCCTCTTTGCTGCATCGTATGCTGCAATGTATTCAGCTTCAGTGGTGGAATCCAAAGTGATGTCTTGCTTGGAACGTTTCCAAGAGACATCACCATCATTGAGCTTAAATACAAATCCGAACATCGATATGGTATCATCTACATCCGACTGAAAAAACAGCATCAGCTTAGACTTCAACTTTTATTTCTCCACTTACAGATCCAAAAATCATGAACGTATCCTAAGTTCTTCATAAGCACTTGAGGATTATTTTCACAATTTTCCAGTGATCTTCACCGGGATCTGTCTGATGTTTGCTCATTACACTAAGAACATACATCAGGCCAAGTACATAACATAACATACATTATGCTATTAAAGTAGAAATATAAGGTACCAATGTCATCTTTTCTCTCTCCTCATCAATCTTAAAACATATTGACTTGAGAGATGAATACTATGACATATTATGAAGTAACTCGTTTTTCGACTATTCTATGCTAAACCCTTTTAGCACAGTGTTTATGTACGTAGATTGAGATATCTCAAGCATCCTTTAGATCTATCCCTATAGATCTCTACGCTAAACACGTATGACGCTTCCCCCAATCTTATATGGAGAAATTAGTAGATGATCGTGCTTTAATTGATTAATCCAATACCATTCATAATGAGTATGATATAATCAACTTAAAGCATCACAAATGTAACATGCTCCCACTAACCCTTTTGCACACACATGTCACTTCCGGATTTTTAACAAAACCAAACACTTTGATGATGTTATCAAACGGAGGTTCAAACTTCGGGATGCTTTCTTAGGCCCATAAATGGACCTCTGGAGTTTGAAAACATTTTTCTCACTCCAAGAAGTTGTAAACACATTTGGCTGCTACATTTCTACCTCAATGCCACCACTGAGAAATGTTGTGTAACTAAATTTAAATAGACTATAGCATCATAACCGATGAAAATTTTCTCATAAACAACTCTTTGCCTATGAGAATAACAGTTTCTCACCAGTCAAGCTTTGAAGGTCACTACCTTCCCATCCACTCCAAGCTTTCACTTGTAAATCCATGCAGCCAATGGGAACAATTCCCAAAGATGATCTACTAAGGCCCATACCTTATTGGAGTACATGGAGTCCATTTCAGATTTCATGGCATCTTGCCAATGTCCCGAATCAATATCTGACATCGCCTCCTTGAAAGTCCAAGGATCATATCCATGGTCTATTTCTTGACTACTTTCAAGGAGTAGATTCATTCTATCAGGAGCTCTTGAAACATTTTCAAATCTCCTTGGTGTGTGTAAATCAAAGGTTGTGATTGACTAAATTAATTTCACTGTTTTCACTTTTCTATGGTTTGTGGTTCTTGAACCCTTTCAAGTTATATTATTTTGTCATCCTTTCTAATAGAAACATTTTCTCTAGAAAGATTGCACTTGCGAAACAAGCTCTTTGCCTGCAATTGATAATATAAATTTCCACAAAATAACATAAGATGGATCAACTATCCAACTCATCTCCCACTGGCTGCTTCAAATAAGCAGAACAATCTCAAAATAAAAATTTGGATTATTTTGCAGTCCATATCGTATATGGAGTTTTGGTCACTGCATTGGTATGGATTATATTCAACAAATATGTAACTTTAGAGAGTTACTCAGAGAGAATCACATTCTCTTTAAGATAACTCAACATCATCTTGCACTAACATTTAGTGCTCCACATACGTCCATATGAATCAAATTCAATGGACATTCAACACATGCTAAACATATGTTGGATTTAAGTTATCATTCTTTTTATATTCTTTGAATATAATCATACTAATCATTCATAAGTTCACCAGATTCAATAAAACATGCATTCTTAAAAATACTGCAAATCACATTCGCATATTTAAAAGAATATCATTCTCTATCAAAATAGGAACAATATTCATGATTAAATCTAGAGCAAATAAATAATTGCTCAAACCAGTTCCTAACCAGTTCAAGATTTTATATTAAATAAATGTTTCAAACAGCATTTGCAACAACTCTTGCTACAATGCTTAGCCTCAGGTAGGTTTCACCTTCCTATGGCTCTCTACTTCTTCACATCACTTTGCAAAAATGCGAGCACAACTGGCATCATATACCAAGGAAGTAGAACCAATAGAAACATTTAATTTTAATATATAACATACCATTTCTAGAACGCTTCTAGTATAGGTATTCCTTACAATTTTGCGCCAGTGACCAGCAGTGAAAACATAGATGTCTCTCCTTTCTTAGTTGCTACTTTACCCTTTTTCGTCTTTTGAGGTTGGGAACCATTTCCCTTCATCTTCTTTATCCTTGAACTCTTCCTACCATTGGTAGAAGATTCGACAAGAAGAACACATTTCTCCTTTTGAATCAAGGACTCATGAGTTTTCAACATTTTGACTATAAGATCAAATATATAGCCAGTTAATGAGAATTTGTCACATTCAGATTTTCCAATTTCTCAACAAGAGATTATTTTCTTACACCATGCTCATAGACCGAAGCCCCATCTCGCATGTGAAATGAAAATAGCTCTTTTGAAATCGTGAGTCTCAGTAATCGCGTCCGTTCACCAAACAACATTTGTAGGTGTTGGAAACTATCAGCAATGTGAACGAATTTCTCATATCATTGTTGAAACTCATTGGTGACATTGATGCTATCATATAGCACCTAGTCTAGAGATCATCGTCCCATCACTTCTCAAGTGTGGCAATCTCTTCATGAGACGAACCGGGAGACACTTCAACAGGAGGCTCCCACCAAGGGTATATAGCCACCTTTTAGAAGCAAGCACTGTTTTAAAATTAATAGTCAATCAGAATAATTTGGTGCGGTTACTTTGTTTGTATCGGGAATTGATGCAATCGGATTCACGGCAATCACAATATTGAGAATAAACAGAAAATACATGCAAACCGTCTGATTATTAATTAATTCAAAAACTATGGACTTTAGTTATTGAATGCTCCCACTAAATTTTTCGAATTCATCACCCTCATGACAAATGAACGGAAAATCACATTTTCTTAGTGGGCTTGGAGTCCAACTAGCTCATGAAAACCCCGGACGTGGGCCCACCGGCTTCATGATACTAAAGGTAGATCACAATTGCATCATATGCAGCCCCCAAGATATTTGTCTCGCGATTGGCATAACCCTACGTGGGCAGGACAATTATGCCTTCTCACGTCAAACTAACCCATCCCACAGATGGAAATGTCACGCCCAAAAGACCCCACGTGGGTGAGTAATCTAGAAGGTTAACATAACCACACCCTTAATTAAGTGGCAGTTAAACGCACAGCTTTCCCATGCCAGATGCCCCCCACGTGGGTGAGTAAGGCAATATGACACAAGTAGCGTCTCATGGCTTAACTGTTGATGGAAGACAGGAAGCAACAAACCCTTTTGAGCTCCCCTTTTCAGTTTGATATTAAAAGTTTTGAATCATATTCAAAAGAGGGATATAATTTATTTTAAAATCTCATCAATTGCTTGTTTGTTTGTTTGTTTGTTTGCCGGATTCATGCAACTATGTTTTATTCATGCAATCATTTGTACTAATAAAACATACAAACAAACACTTATCATACATCACATGCATAATAAAAATAAATATGGACGATTACGGCCTTTTCCTAATTGATCCACGTGAGCCATACGTGGATCACAAGTCTGTCTAAGGTGATGCAGGTATGCAATGTAATCCTATTACATTTTGTTTCCATCATACATGTCTTGATTCTTGGTGCTCCGTCTTCAATCTCGATCTCCACTAATTCTAAAGATTTTACATTTAAATCATGCAAACAAGAGAATAGGGATACAAATCCGGGGAGGGATACATCAGAAAATAGAGAGAGCAGACTCGCAGGCCTGATAACCAAAAATCACAATAATAATGAAACAATAAAAACCTAAACATTCACCTAAACACATTGGTCAAGGCCCATAATCATCCACCATGGAATCACATCATATGTAATTAAACATTAAACTAAACAATTACATCATATGTAATTGTACTAATTACATCACATGTAATTAGAGCACAATAATTAATTTATTCTATCGTTTCCCACTAATCGCATCATTTATTGAAAATAAAATTAACAAATTAAATAAAACCATTTTATTTAATTTCTAATTAATTAAATTTCAATTAATTGGTAAAATCTCTATTTTACCTTTAAATCATATTAATCGAAAATAAAATTAACAAACTAAATGAAACACTTTCATTTAATTTCTAATTAATTAAATTTCAATTACTTGGTAAAATCACTATTTTACCTCAAATCATAATATTAGCCAAAAATAAAATTAACAAATTAAATGAAACATTTTCATTCAATTTTCAATTAATTAAATTTTCAACTGAATGTAAAATCTCCATTTTACACTTAATAAATTAAAAATCACATTTTTAATAAATTAAGTATTATGATTTATTATTCAAAAATAATATCCGGATAAAACATCTAAAATGACCCAAAAGAAATTCATGGACTCCAAATCATTTTGGATCCAAAATTAAAGTTCCTTTTAAAAATTTAAGCCACATCCAAACTCTTGCCCAAAAACTTTTTAAAATTCGAAAATTGGCCCAAAAATTGTCAAAATTCGAAATTTGGACATGGCATTATTCATCATCTTGTTAACAAAGCTAGGGTTTCCCCAAAACCCTAGCCGCCGCGCCTACTGTTCATTGTCCATCAAGATGGATCCTGCGCCCTTGCTGCAATGGGAGAATCAAAAGTTCACAACTCAGATTCGCGATGCCATCGCTGCAAAGGTACAATAGGATGTTCGAAAATCAGATTCGCGACGCCATTGCTGCAACATATTTGCAACGGGATTCGCTCATCTCGTCTTCTCCAATCAAGCTAGCCGCCGCACGCAGGTTCTGGCACGGTCGCTGCAACAGTTACAACACCGGCTGTGGCCTGCGAGGATTTGGACGGTCTAGCCACCATCGACGCAACACGCATCTCTGAAATTTCCATGGCAGCGAGCACGCGTTCAGCTTGCGGCGACTACACCGCTGAGGCAACCTTTGCCGCCACTAGTCGATGGTACAGCAGCGCCATCTGACCGGCCGCTGGTCCTTCACCGGCGATGACGATCGGCTGTCGGAAACATTTTCCGGCATGTCGATTTTTGGGTCTCGATTAAAACTCCTTTTAATCTATTTTCTATATTTTTCCGGATCCATATTTCGATAAAATCCAAACACGATTAGAAAATAGGAAACGATCAATAGATTAATTATCAAATACATGAATCAAAGCGCAACCTGGCTCTGATACCACTGTTGGGTTTCCGTACCCCGGCGCCAGATCCAAACGCAGCGGAAATAATATAATAAACAGATCTGACCCAGGGACGGACGATCGCGCCTGATTCATATATAAACATGCAAATATCAAATATAAATGCACGAAAAAGAGATTACCGTTCACCGACGTGAATCTGATAGCGGTAGTCCCTCGAGTCCAATCAACCTGACCAGATCTACAAGCCAACACCAGTGCTAGTTTGGCGTTGGCATTTCTATGAGAGTGAATGAAATCGTATGGAATGAAAAATTGAGTCTCTCAACTAGAATGACATATTTATAGGGTCATTAAGTAACTAATGGGCTTTGGGTGCATAAAGCCCAATAGGCCAACTTTTGGCTTACAGGGCATATATGCTAACAGTTTCTAGGCTAAGTTTATTGTCAAGACTTAGGAGATCCTTTGTATGAACCCGTGATTTAAATTGAATGTTGTTATTGATGCTTATATATTTAAGTGCATAGATCATTGTTCTTCATGCTTTTAAGGGTTTGGCCACCCTTGAATGATAGTAAATTAGAATTGAGATCGAGAGATACAATTGTGATTCGATATAGTGATTTATGCTGTGGATTTCAGACTGATATCGAGAGATGAAGTCAAGTACACATGTGATAGCTATAGATATCTAGTAATCGAAAGCTAGAAGTTTTCATGGATCTTAATACAATATTGTGTTGATATATAAGTACATGAGAGTGACTTACTACAATTTGATATTAGGTTTAATATAACTCGAGAGAGTATATTAGATAAATTTGGAAAACTCATCACCTTAGATTGTTTGAATTTGATTATTAACTAATAGACAAATTATGGGGATTACATAAGTGAACCGAAAGTCTTGATAATTGTCTCTATTGATTTTATTCTCATTCTCCATTGATTGTTTGGGTTACATATTGAGTTAATTTATCACTTTAGTTAATTAATCACAACCATTTTTCGTAGACTAAATATATTTAAACTAGTGGAGTTTGGTACTTATTTCCTAGTCCTCGTGGGTTCAACACTCATGCTTAATTTCTCATTATAGTATAACTTGACACCGTGTACTTGCGGTATAAAATCGCTACACTAGAAACAATTGTTTAAAATAATAGCGATCAATTGATGATACCTTTCTTTGGACTCCAATTTTTGGTGTCTAGACATTCGATTCATTGTACATTACATGCATTGCATTACATTGCACTACATTACATCATATATAACATGTTATAGATACATGTTGTAATTACTTGATAGTTCCAAATTGGGCTTCCGCCCACCCCCAAGGCGGCTGTTGTTGTCTTTGAGTATGGACAATGACAGGTATTACAGGTAACCATGATACGAAAGAGGGAATGCTCGATGGAAGCCATCCTGAGGTTGTGTTCTTTTGTCTATCCTAGTCGTAGGATAGTTAAATTATACAAGGGTGTGTCCTGGATCGTATAACTATGTAAATTAAGTTTATTCAGTCCAGTCTTGAATATTTGTGGTTATCTTGTGTTTATTTACTGCTGATGGTATTATGTAAATATTTTGAGTTTGAAATATATGTTGTTATTGTGCATGCTATGGTATGATGCAAATATTTTAGTATGTATTATGTGCTGGATGCCTATTATGCATGATATGGTATTATGTATTTACTTTCTGCACCGGGTATAGTATTATTGTGTTTTCATTTTTTTTCCTATGTCCCTCATGCGAGGATGTTATGCCAAAATTTTTAGGACCACGTGTCGTTAAAATTTTAAATAATCTTCCGTTGTTTACAAATAAATAATTATTGTGTAATAATTAAATACTTGATTAGGAACGGGTCCTCACACCACTAGAAGCCATTCGTATATTCCTTGCATTTGCTTCATTTAAAGACTTTAAAGTCTATCAGATGGACGTTAAGATTGCTTTCCTTAACGGAAAATCCAAGAAGAGGTTTATGTTGAATGACCTCCTGGGTTATTAAGCCATCAACAGCCTTCATTTGTCTACAAATTGGACAAAGCTTTTTATGGTCTGAAACAAGCTCCCCGAGCATGGTATAACTCTGTCAAAATATTTGACTGAGCATGACTTTACCATTGGCAAGGTAGACAAGGCCCTTTTTAAATTCACAAAAGGCGACCATACTTTATTAGTTCAGACTTATGTTGATGATATCATTTTAGTACTTATCCAAAACCTTTCGAGAAATTCTCTAAGATCATGCATGATCAGTTCGAGATGAGCATGATGGGTGAACTATCATTCTTCATAGGATTGCAAGTCAAATAGTCTACTGAGGGGATATTCATGAACCAGTCGAAGTATACAAAAGAATTACAGAAGAAGTACGGTATGAGTACTAGTTCAGCAGCAGCCACTCCCATGAGCTCGTCTGCTAAACTAGATTTGGATGAAGCAGGAATACTAGTAGAGGTAACAATGTATCATGGTATTATTGGTTCTTTACTTTACTTAACATCCAACAGACCTGATATCATGTTTGCTGAATATATGTGTGCTCGCTTTCAAGCTAATCCTATGCAATCACACTACACTGCTGCTAAGAGAATTCTTAAATACTTAGAAGGAACTGAAAAAATTGGCCTTTGTCCCAAGGATTTTACGTTTAATTTAATTGGATATTCAGATGCTGACTATGCAGGTTGTAAGATTGATAGGAAGAGCACCAATGGATCATGTCAATTCCTTGGAGATATGTTGATCTTCCGATTTAGCAAGAAGCAGACATCCATGGCAACATCTATTGCAGAAGAAGAGTACCTTGCTGGTGGAAGCTGTTGTGCTCAATTGTTGTGGATTCAACAGCAATTGAGAGATTATGGAATTGGGTCCACTGAGACACCAATATTTTGTGATAAGACGCCTGCTATAGCTATCACGTACAATCCAGTTCTTCACTCTCGGACCAAGCACATTGACATTCGTCATCATTTTATCCAAGATCATGTATTGAAGAAGGAGATTCGGATGGAATATGTATCCACTGAACAACAAGCAACCAACATTTTCAATAAACCCCCACCAGACGCTAAGTTTTTCTATTTTCGCGATATACTTGGCTTAGTTGATATAACTAAGTGATTTTCATTGTTTAATACTCATACATGCTTAATTTAGGGGGAATTACATTTGGGTTATTGCATGAATTTAGGGGGAACATTATTTGAGAGGGAATTTATACGCTTTATAAATGTCTATTGATGCTAAGCTAGTAAAACAATTGTCTGTTGTAGTAAAAGTTTGCAAACCAGCAGACTATACATACCAGTAGGCATTACCATATATGCTAGCTTATTGAAATCTTACATATTCAGCAACCAATTGGAACGTCAGATTTCAATTTTTATTATTAATAAATGTTGGTCTCGTTTAAATCATATTCGTTAATTTAAAATTTCAAAAATTATTTTGCTTGGATGAGCAACCCGTGTCCAGGTGTTTTATCATCTACAATACGACGTTTCATCTGCTCGTCGTCTTCAACCACCATTAGGTTTTTAAACTCATTTCTGTAATTGTTTTCGATTTTTTGCTCTAACATATTTTCTAGATTTTGTCTCTCAGATTTTCTATTCACAGAATACGTGTGCAAATCTTCAACTATCACCATGTCAAAGACAACCCAACATAGCTTTGCCACCAATGCCCTGCATGTTGATTTTCAATCAGTTAGCACACTCACAAATGAAGAACTGAAGGGAGTCTTCAGGAGTTTGGAAAACTCGGGGTTACTAATTCTGCTCAACCTCACTCCTCTCTACTACAAAGATGCCCTGCTAGAGTTCTATGCATCGACAAGAGTGGTCAATAGCACAGTTATTGCCTTTATTTTTGGGAAGCAAGTAACCATCACCCCATATGTGTTCACGTCACAACTATGTCTTCCAAATGAAGGTCTAACTGGCTTATCTGCAATCACCATTGCCACCAGATAAGAGTGAGCTTGTTATTTTCCAAGTCAGGACAACAACTGACCCTCCTTTCAAGAAAATTTTATTGAAGAATCACTAACGGGTGTTGGCAGACATTATTGCCCAAGGTCTGCTTTGCAAGGCAGGATCTTATGATGTTATCACCCCATAGAAGTTTGAGGTGATGTGTTCCATTATCAAAGGCTTAGAGATCAACTGAACAGTGATCCTTTTCAGAGTACTGACTGGGATGATTGAATCAACAAAAGATCACTCGGGCTTTGCTCTCCCACTTAGTCGAATCTTGGAAAGCCTGGAATTACCAATAGGTCCCGTCACAAATCTGGATCACACAAGGATCATCAATGCTAAATATTGCTATGCACAGAAAGCCTGTGAATGGGGAAGAGCCCCATCTAAGACTTCTACCACTAAAAGGAAAAAGGTTCAAGTGGTGAGTGACTCCGAGCAATCAATTTCTGAATCAATTGAGTCTGCTCCTTCCCAACCTCCACCCAAGAAGATTAGAACAATCAGAAGGAATCCTGCCTCTTCAAAAGAAACAACTTCAGTTGCTGAGGATGTGTCTACTGCACCAGAGGTTGCCGCATCCGAAGCCACTGAACCAAAGGCTGCAGCACCAAGAGATGTTGAACCAGAAGTTTTTGATGATGAACCTAATGGTCCTTTGAATACCATTTTTGCTATTCCTGCTGCACCAGTATCCATCGCAGTGCCTATTTGTTAGCATAAATGCCCAGCAAGCCAAACGTTGGCCCGTTGGGCTTTATGAACCATAGTCCAATTTGCTTAACTCATAACCACTATAAATATAACATTGATTTCTAGGGTTAAAATAAGAATTCCAATACACTCACTCTCTAGAATAGCCGTCATCACACTAGCACTGGTGCCGGGCTTGTAGATCTGGTCAGGTTGATTGGACTCGAGGATCACCGCCATCAGATTGATTTCGCTGTTAACGGTAATCTCTTTTCGAGCATTAATATTCGATATTTGCATGTTTATATATGAATCAGGCGCGATCGACCGTCCCCGGGTCAGATCTGTTTATTGTATTATTTCCGCTGCGTTTGGATCTGGCGCCGGGGTACGGAAACCCAACAGTGTTGTGACCCAGCGAGGCTCAAGTGTATCATAGCAGTAGGATCACAACCTTTGTGATTTTAGAAGTTAAACAACTTCTTTGGGCTTACCCTGAATGCCTCATTGTCAATTAAACTCCTTTAATAGACAATGACCGAAATACAATTTCAGCAACAACCTACCGATCATGGGTAGCGCCTAGCATCTGCGCTTCACGAAGATCTAGATACAAATGACTAGCAACGTACGAGAACCTGTCAGCCATAGTTAGCGTGCAGTACATTCCTTTCACTCAATATGTCCCAATTGAATCAAGGGCATTGGTTGATCGAGACCCATTATGATTTCAATAACTATGTATTTGTTTCACGTTATATGATTCCTTGTGTGCGTATATGAAAAACTCATTTTTCACAAGCACTACCCACTCTGGCCAGAGATTCCATGAATCATATATAGAAAAACACATAGGACATCCTGGTTCATCAAGACCAGTGGTGAATCCCCAACGACAATCATAGGTCTCTGACAGCATCACTGAATACCCAAAATAATGACTTTATGACCCACATGTGATCAGTCATTAAATCAAAATACACAGCTATCTATCAAGACCTCAATGACGCCTCGGGTCATGAGGAGTAATGGTGCACAACTATGACTAGAAATTCTATACTCGACAAATGGTAACCACTTATAGAATTCCGAGTAGGGTCGTTCAGTGAACTCATTCCTAATGAGCACCTATTCATGTGTGCTGACTTCTCCAAGCCGAACGCCGATGAAACACGGCGCACTACACTAGACACATCATGAATACCAGTCTCTAACGAGCATATATCGATATCCCATTCTCGAAGGCTCATCGACCAGGAACATTTAGAAATCGCAGTCGAGAATGTATTTCATGGTCACCATCATATGCGTAACCACATTCTATGGACTATAGCAATCTCAAGGACTTCATCAACACATCAAGATGCATGGGTAAACAGATGAAGAAGTGCCATATATATTAATATTCAAACAAAGATTTGTCATAATAAGATTATAAGTACAATCAATCAACTATTGATTTACTAATCACATATGACAACAATATCTTTCACTTTCCCAAAGCCAACTACTCATGTGTCTCAAGACCATCTTCCCAAGATGTCTGACAGACACCAATCGTTGTAAAGGCTTTGTCAGTGGATTCACTATATTTCTCTGTTGAAGCGATTCTCTCGATAATAATGTCACGTCTACTATCTCTCTCATTAGATAGTATTTTCTCAATATATGTTTGGATCCTGATGAGATCTTGGCTATTCATAATAGCTCAAATGTTGTCATAGTATACAGAGACTGTGTCAACTGCACTAGAAATTACACCCAACTCTTGGATGAAATTTCTTATCCAAACTGCCTCTTTGCTGCATCGTATGCTGCAATGTATTCAGCTTCAGTGGTGGAATCCAATGTGGTGTCTTGCTTAGAACGTTTCCAAGAGACATCACCATCATTGAGCTTAAATACAAATCCGAACATCGATATGGTATCATCTACATCCAATTTAAAAACCAGCATCAGCTTAGCCTTCAACTTTTATTTCTCCACTTACAGATCCAAAAACCATGAACATATCATAAGTTCTTCACAAGAACTTGAGGATTATTTTCACAGTTTTCCAGTGACCTTCACCGGGATCTGTCTGATGTCTGCCCATTACTCTAAGAACATACATCAGGCCAAGTACATACCATAGCATACAATATGCTATTAAAAGTAGAAATATAAGGTACCGATGTCATCTTTTCTCTCTTCTCATCAATCTTAAGACACATTGACTCGAGAGATGAATACTATGACATATTATGAAGTAACTCATTTTTTGACTATTCTATGCTAAACCCCTTTAGCACAGTGTTTATGTACGTAAAATGAGTGATCTCAAGCATCCTTTAGATCTATCCCTATAGATCCTTATGCTAAACACGTATGACGCTTCTCCCAATCTTACATGGAGAAATTAGTAGATAATCACACTTTAATTGATTAATCCAATACCATTCACAATGAGCATGATATAATCGATTTAAAGCATCACAAATATAACCATGCTCCCACTAACCTTTTTGCACACACATGTCACTTCCGAATTTTTAACAAAACCAAACACTTTGATGATGTTATCAAAACGAAGGTTCAAATTTTGGAATGCCTTCTTAGGCCCGTAAATGGACCTCTGGAGTTTGCAAACCTTTTGTTCACTCCAAGAAGTTGTAAACACATCTGGCTGCTACATTTCAACCTCAATGCCACCACTGAGAAATGTTGTGTTCACATCCATTACTCGTATCTCATATTCATAATATAAAGATATAACTAATAAAATCTAAATAGACTATAGCATCATAACCGATGAAATTTTCTCATAAACAACTCTTTGCCTATGAGAATAATCGTTTCTCACCAGTCAAGCTTTGAAGGTCACTACCTTCCCATTCACTCCAAGCTTTCACTTATAAATCCATGCAGCCAATGGGAACAATTCCCAAAGATGATCTACTAAAGCCCATACCTTATTGGAGTACATGGAGTCCATTTTAGATTTCATGGCATCTTGCGAATCAATATCTGACATCGCCTCCTTGAAAGTCCAAGGATCATATCCATGGTCTATTTCTTGACTACTTTCAAGGAGTAGATTCATTCTATGAGGAGCTCTTGAAACATTTTCAAATCTCCTTGGTGTGTATAATTCAAAGGTTGTGATTAACTAAATTAATTTCACCATTTTCACTTTTCTAGTGGTTTGTGGTTCTTGAACCCTTTCAAGTTATATTATTTTGTCATCATTTCTAATAAAAACATTTTCTCTAGAAAGATTGCACTTGCGAAACAAACTCTTTGCCTGCAATTGATAATATAATTTCCACAAAATAACATAAAATGGATCAACTATCCAACTCATCTCCCACTGGCTGCTTCACATAAGCAGAACAATCTCAAAATAAAAATTTGGATTATTTTTCAGTCCATATCGTATATGGAGTTTTGGTCACTGCATTGGTATGAATTATATTCAACAAATATGTAACATTAGAGAGTTACTCAGAGAGAATCATATTCTCTTTAAGATAACTCAACATCATCTTGCACTAACATTTAGTGCTCCACATACGTCCATATGAATCAAATTCAATGGACATTCAGCACATGCTAAATTTATGTTGGATTTAAGTTATCATTCTTTTTATATTCTTTGAATATAATCATACTAATCATTCATAAGTTCACCAGATTCAATAAAACATGCATTCTTAAAAATACTGCAAATCACATTCGCATATTTAAAAGAATATCATTCTCTATCAAAATAGGAACAATGTTCATGATTAAATCTAGAACAAATAAATAATTGCTCAAACCAGTTCCTAACCAGTTCAAGATTTTATATTAAATAAATGTTTCAAACAGCCTTTGCAACAACTATTGCTACAATGCTTAGCCTCAGGTAGGTTTCACCTTCCTAGGGCTCTCTACTTCTTCACATCACATGCAACTCTTTGCAAATGCGAGCACAACTGGCATCATATACCAAAGAAGTAGAACCAATATAAACATTTAATTTTAATATAAAACATACCCTTTTTAGAACGCTTCTAGTCTAGGTACTCCTCACAATTTTGCGCCAGTGACCAGCAGTGAAAACATAGATGCCTCTCCTTTCTTAGTTGCTACTATATCCTTTTTCGGCTTTTGAGGTTGAGAACCATTTCCCTTCCTCTTCTTTATCCTTGAACTCTTCCTACCATTGGTAGAAGATTCGACAAGAAGAACACATTTCTCCTTTTGAATCAAGGACACATGAGTTTCCAACATTTTGACTATAAGATCAAATCTACAGCCAGTTAATGAGGATTTCAGATTTTTCCAATTTCTCAAGAAGAGATATTTTTCTTACACCATGCTCATAGACCGAAGTCCCTTCTTGCATGTGAAATGAAAATAGCTCTTTTGAAATCGCGAGTCTCAGTAATCGCGTCCATTCACCAAACAACATTTGTAGGTGTTGGAAAATATCAGCAATATGAACGTGTTACTCATATCTATGTTGAAACTCATTGGTGACATAGATGCTATCATATAGCACCTAGCCGAGAGATCGTCGTCCCACCACTTCCCAAGTGTGGCGATCTCTTCATGAGACGAACGGGGAGACACTTCAACAGGAGGCTCCCACCAAAGGTATATAGCAACCTTTTAGAAGCAAGCACTATTTTAAAATTAATAGTCAATCAGAATAATTTGGTGCGGTTACTTTGTTTATATCGAGAATTGATGCAATCGGATTCACGGCAATCACAATACTGAGAATAAACAGAAAATACATGTAAACCGTTTGATTATTAATTAATTCAAAAACTATGGACTTTAGTTATTGAATGGTCCCACTAAATTTTTCGAATTCGTCACCCTCATGACAAATGAACGGAAAATCGTATTTTCTTAGTGGGCTTGGAGTCCAACTAGCTCATGATAGCCCCGAACGAGGGTCCAGCCGACCTCATGATACTAAATGTAGCTCACAATTGCATCATATGCAACCCCCAAGATATTCGTCTCGTGATTGACATAACCCTACGGAGGCAGGCCAATCATGCATTCTCACGTCAAACTAACCCATCCACGGATGGTAATGTTCGCCAATAAGACCCCACGAGGGTGAGCAATCTTAAAGGTTAACAGAACCCTATCTAATTAAGTGGCAGTTAAACACACAGCTTTCCCATGCCAGATGCCCCCCACGAGGGTGAGACAAGACACCTGACATAAGTAGCGTCTCATGGCTTAACTGTTGATGGAAGACAGGAAGCAACAAACTCCTTTGAGCTCCCTTTACAATTTGATATTAAAAATTTTGAATCATATTCAAAAGAGGGATTTAACAATTTTCAAATCTCATCCAGTACTTGTTTGTTTGTTTGCCGGATTCATGCAACTATGTTTTATTCATGCAGTCATATGTACTAATAAAACATACAAACAAACATTTATCATACATCATATGCATAATAAAAATAAATATGGACGATTACGGCCTTTTCCTAATTGATCCACGTGAGTCATACGTGGATCACAAGTCTGTCTAAGGTGATGCAGGTATGTAATGCAATCCTATTACATTTTTGCTTCCATTATACATGTCTTGATTCTTGATGCTCCATCTTCAATCTCGATCTCCCACTAATTCTAAAGATTTTACATTTAAATCGTGCAAACAAGAGAACAGGGATACAAATCCGGGGTGGGATACATCAGAAAATAGAGAGAGCAAGCTCGCAGGCCTGAAAACCAAAATCACAATTATAATGAACAATAAAAACCTAAGCATTCACCTAAACACATTGGTCAAGGCCCGTAATCATCCATCATGCAATAACATAATATGTAATTAAACATTAAAGTAAACAATTACATCATATGTAATTGTACTAATTACATCACATGTAATTAGATCACAATAATTAATTTATTCTATCGTTTCCCACTAATCGCATCAATAATTGAAAATAAAATTAACAAATTAAATAAAACCATTTTATTTAATTTCTAATTAATTAAATTTTTAATAAATTGGTAAAATCTCTATTTTACCTTTTAATCTTCATATTAATTTTAAATAAAATTAACAAATTAAATGAAACATTTTCATTTAATTTCTAATTAATTAAATTTTAATTACTTGGTAAAATCACTATTTTACCTCAAATCATAATATTAGCCAAAAATAAAATTAACAAATTAAATGAAACATTTTCATTCAATTTTCAATTAATTAAATTTTAAACTGAATGTAAAATCTCCAATTTACACTTAATAAATTAAAAATCACATTTTTAATAAATTAAGTATTATGATTTATTATTTCAAAAATAATATCCGGATAAAACATCTAAAATGACCCAAAAAAATTTTATGGACTCCAAACAATTTGGATCCAAAAATTAAATAATGCAATTTCAACCCAAAAAATATCCCAATATTTCGGATTTAATAAAAATAATTTTTTTTTAATTAAAAATTTTGAAAATTGCATTTAGGCCCCTAGGGTTACTATTCATCATCCCTTCCAATAAAGATGAAACCCTAGCCCTCACCCTCTAGCAGCAGCCGCCGCCGCCTCCTCTCGCTGCAGCCTCACGCCGACGGCTTCCCGTTGCAACCAACACGCGGTGGCAGTCACAGGTTTCCGGAAACAATTTCCGAAAGTTGGTTGCGATTTTCGTTGCTTCTCGATTCAGAAGTTTATACAGATTATAGGTCGCGATTTTGTACTGATCGGCTTCCATGGAGGTCTTGGTTTACGTCTGCAACAATTGCAGAAACCATGGCCGTCCAGACGAGGAACCAGTTTCGTGCTGCCGTCTTCCGCCATGGCCGCCGTCTAGCGCGCCTGAGAGAGGCCGGAAACACTTTCCGGTCGGTTTTTGGGTCTGGATTAAAACTCATTTTATTCCAATTTTCTATGTTTTCCGAAATCCAGATTTTTGAAAACTCAAACACGATTAGAATCGATGGGAAACGATCTAATAAAAATTAATTATTGAATATATGAATCAAAGCGCAACCTGGCTCTGATACCACTGTTGGGTTTCCGTACCCCGGCGCCAGATCCAAACGCAGCGGAAATAATACAATAAACAGATCTGACCCGGGGACGGTCGATCGCGCCTGATTCATATATAAACATGCAAATATCGAATATTAATGCACGAAAAGAGATTACCTTTAACAGCGAAATCAATCTGATGGCGGTGATCCTCGAGTCCAATCAACCGGCCGCCGATCTATCGATGAGAATTGAGACTTAAATGTTAAGTGCTCAAATTGAGTGATTTAGAAGAGATGAATTTAATTTTTGAATGCTCCTCAATTTAGTGGAGTTTCTATATTTGAAAATGTTTCATTTATAGAAAGTTCTAAAATTAAATCGTTTGATATATTTATGTCTCATAATTATGTACATGGATAGTACATCAAGTTGTTCAATTAGATTGAGTTACTTGGATTATGAGTTTGTAGTTTGTGTTGGCTTTTGGGCAAGTGGGAGATTGTTAGCATAAATGCCCAGCAAGCCAAACGTTGCCCCGTTGGGCTTTATGAACCATAGTCCAATTTGCTTAACTCATAACCACTATAAATATAACATTGATTTCTAGGGTTAAAATAAGAATTCCAATACACTCACTCTCTAGAATAGCCGTCATCACACTAGCACTGGTGCCGGGCTTGTAGATCTGGTCAGGTTGATTGGACTCGAGGATCACCGCCATCAGATTGATTTCGCTGTTAACGGTAATCTCTTTTCGTGCATTAATATTCGATATTTGCATGTTTATTTATGAATCAGGCGCGATCGACCGTCCCCGGGTCAGATCTGTTTATTGTATTATTTCCGCTGCGTTTGGATCTGGCGCCGGGGTACGGAAACCCAACACTATTGACTTCGTTCCCCTGCAATACATCAATACCAACAGACATCCAGGATCCTTCGCACTGAGCATTTGAACACCAAAAAACTGGATGTTCCTACTGCCTCCCAGTGACCACCCCTGCTGGAAAAGGAAAGGAACCCGTTGAAGTATACAAAAATGCAGTAACCACCGAGGTGAATTTTGTCCTTGAGAGGGTCGACGCTTTTGTTCAGAAAAAGCTAGGTTTATTTGATAAGTGGGTTAAGGCCCGGATTAAGACTCGTCTGAACAAATTTGATCAGATCTTGGAACAAGCCAGGAAGGGTGAGAATCTCATCCTACATCTTCTACAGACCGAGGATGTTGAAGAAGGCCTAAAACAAGAGAAGTGTTTCACCTTCTTCACTTTATTAAAATCTTAAACTCATTGATGCAATCCAGGCACACGACGTTCAACCCGATTTCGGGAACAACCCATAATGATGTAGTTGTTCTTCGCTTTCTGGAAGCACGCCTTAACCTGGCAAATCAGACCTTGCATGACATTAAGGCAGAGTTGGGAATCCACTCCACCTCGTATCAAGCTGATGATGATTCGATGGACCTGACTGAATTGCAAGCACTTGAGAGCCTCCCACTGAAGCCTCACCCATTTCATATTTCCACTTCAATGCTAGTAGACCACACAACGTCTACTTGCGATTGCCCCGATGATCATAGTCAACTTCACTCCTCTCCTAATCAACATCTGACTCTACTGGATGTTGATCTTACCAATGTTGATATCCTCAATCAGTCAGTGGTGGGTGCTGACTCTACTGATGTAGAAATGGCTGAATCTGAAAATGCCTTAGCCATTGTCGCATCTCACCACATGCCAGAACCAAGCCAAGTTTTTTTTGACGTCAACATTGTTTCCTTTCTTTCCTTACCTATTTTCTAACCCACTGACCAAATGCCTTCCCCTTTTTGGAAAATGTTGTTGATCAAACCCAACCCTTATCCTCTGTTGCTGCATTTTTAGACAGTCCTGCTGAGGATGTACATGGATTGAAAAGTGCTGAGGTATCTGTTGCTGCTACACTTATGTCTGCTGTAGAGTCTGATGTTTCTAGTCCTACATAAGTGATCCCGATATCTGTTGTTCCTACTGAAGACATACCAGATGAATTTTTTCCTGAATATCCTCCTCCGGAACCAGCAGATCACCGATTTACAATTCTTGAACATCGGATGATTTCTATGACAGACTCAATTAATGCCCTTACTAGCGAGATCAGAAATCTCAAATATGCTGAGAAAGGCGCTGGAACACTTATCCAACTGTATCAGACGCATGCTAATTTCCAGTTCCAGACCCTTAATAAAGATTTCAAAGATCTCTCCGACAAGGTATCCACAATGTAGAATTTTGTAATGGACTACAATGCTACCTTTCCTGGCAACTTTGGTACTGTCAAGCTGGAGATAGGCCAACAAATTTAAACTATCTACGTGGCGTTCTCAGACAACTGGCAAATATGCATACTCTATTTGCTTCTCAATTGCATGATATCCATGAAATTATGCAAAATGCTAGGATATAAATGCTAGTACAGCCAGAGTCCAGCAGACATCAAGAGCAGTCCAGCAGACACCCACCTCCGGTTCCCAGAACATCTACTTGACAAGGACTATCTAGCCAGCAAAGATGTCATTCCCAGCAGAGTGCACAAACCCCAAGGCGGTAAACCAACACTGAGGATCCAGAATATTTTGACCGTAACAAGCCTTGGTTTGGACGCCTGAGTAATGTAATTTTATTTATTTTGTCGTCTTTTATATGTATTTAATAAAATAAAATTGTTCAATTCTTATCTTCTGTTTTTAAATTCAGGATTGAATGACACCAGTTGATGTGTCATATCAATCCACAATAGCTAACACTGCCACAGTTTGGCTATATATATTCTACCTTCACTGCTTCACACTTTATACACCAAGTAATTTGCTCACTCTAAAATGCCTAAAATTCATTTTAAGTTCAAATTACTTCAACCTTCTGCAATAATTTTACATGGGTTTATTACTTATATAATTCAACCTATATGAGTTGATTACTTAACTAACACTCCACTGCCTAGTTCTCAACTTCTCATTCTTTATTACAGGTCTTGGTCTTAAAAATCGTACCAAGCTAGTATCTGAAAAGGCAAAAAAGAGAGTGTGATGACAAAGGGGGAAGACAAGCAGCTTGGAAGAGAGCTTGGAAGAAGATAGCTTAGAATTTTAATTCCTTGCATGTTTTTTTTCCAGTTCTGTCTTTTCTCTTGTTATATAGCTTTGAAACATAGCGAGGTTCCTACGTTTGGAATCTGCTCTACTAGCTATGTTTCTCAAGTTATTTGTAAGGATTGTTGTAAGAATTGGTGTAATAATTGTAAGCAGAGATCATTTTATATAGAAATGATTTTCTTTTTAATGTTCAGCTTGATTACTTCTCGTAATCTGCTTATTTATCTAACAAATAGTGCTATTCTCTACTGTTGTCTTATAACTCTTATCAAATATATTTGTTGCTCAAATTTCAAGCTAAAGACTCTACTGCCAAGTTTTGTCATCACAAAAAAAGGGAAAATTGTTGGGAAAATATTTATAAGTTTTGGTGATAACAAACATCTACCACTTAAAGTATCTACTGCATCAAAGAAGATTACTGACGAGATGTCCACCTACTGACTCTACAAAGATCTACCAGAAGAAAGTCTTCTGCTTCAAACCATTGTCAACCGGATGCAAAGAGTAGAAGTCTAATGTACAAAAAATGTAGAAGTTTACTGTACAAGAAGAGTAAAGTCTACTGGACAAAAAGAGTAAAGTCTACTGGATAGAGTAATCGAAGTGCACTAGTGAGCTCTCTGGAAGAAGTCAGCAGAGGCTTATGAAGACATTAGTTGACTCTGGTCCAGCAGACTAAGTCACTAAAGAGAAGTCAGCAGACGTAAGAGTGCAACAAAGACTGGCAATCGTACAACAGAGCGCTGTACTACCGTATCAGCGCCACCAATTCAATCGGAATAAACAAGCCAATGTGAACGAATTTGGAAAGACGACAAAAGAAATTTGGACGTAAATCAGGAAACGATTTCAAGCGATTCTTTTTATTTGACGAATAGTCATCGTTAGACTTTTTAGTCTATAAATACGTCAACAAGCAGATTGAAGAAAGCTCTCCCCGACTCTCTGAATCTTTACATTTGCGAAACAAGCAAAATGAAATACTTCACAAACATTCACTGAAATATCTGAAGTTTTACAGAGCAGCATCTGGAGCCTTCAACGTGATCTTGAAGATCTAATTACTCTAGTCTACTGCTCAAGAACACTCGAGGATAAACAAAGTTTTTATATTTTTAGAAAGTGTTCATAAAATCATTTGTAATAATTGTGATTCTGTGTGGCTAGGAGTTTAGGTAATCTGTGTTGGTGCCTAAGAAGGTTGTATACTGAAAAGTGTAAACCAAAATCTTCTAGTGTAACCTTCCTGGAAAGGAAGAAGAGGTGACATAGAAGCATTTGTGCTTCGAACTTCAAAAAACAATTCTTGTGTCATTTACTTTCTGCTTTACCCTACCGCACTTCAATTCTGCCTTCAATTATTTATTCATAAGACCAGTGGACACCTTCCGCACTGCTTTTTAGTTGTCCACTGACTTGTATTAAGTTGAGACCCTACACCAGTACTTTAAAGTCTGATGTAACCCGAAGAAAATTCAATTTTATACCATTGTTTATTCAACCACTTTCTCAACACTACCCCAATCCTAACACAAGATCTTGAGATCTCCAGTCCAACAAGGTTAGGATACCACTATGCAAATTTATTTGTAGATTTTAGTATCATTCCTCTTGATAATCCATACACTTGATCTCTATTCAACGCTTTTGTCAGCGGGTCCACCAAGTTATCCTTTGATTTCACATAATTGCGATAACTCCATTTGAGATCAGTTGTTGTAAAATATTATGTCTATGACAAATATGTCGAGACTTATCATTGTTAATGTAAGGCCTCGATGGTAATCAATCTAGAAAGCAACCCGCATAATTAAAAGTAAGACTTTGAATTAAGGTGTTCTAGACTACGATGAGTCAAGCAACTAGTGGAACATGTTTTTAATGCTCGTGCATGTGCATGATCACATGACACTTGGAGAACACATGCCACTAATTAATTAACTCATGTTTGATACATGATTTTGGACCATTAATCTTGAAAGATAGTGATGTATTGACACAATGGATTCTACGATACATGAAATGAGTAAAATTAATTGCCCACCAAGCATTGAAAATCAGCCATCACTCATTAAAATCAAACAACTTCTCTCTCCTTCCACTTAACCAAACAAATCCTCCTCCTTCTCTCTACCCATTTCAAAATTTTCAGCCATTTTAGCTCCCAAATTATTGTGAATTTGTGGATGCATGTTGCATGCAAATATAGATTTGCATAGGTATTGAGGGGAGAGCAAGAACCCTCAAGCAATTTTTAAGTTGGGGGTGTTTGTGGAGATGAAAGCTCTTGGAAAGCTTGGCTGGAGCTATGATGTTGGTTTGGTGCTCAAACTTTGAAGATATAGGAAAGTATATCATCATTTTTAAGCTTTATCGACTTTAATTTAAGATTAAGGTTTGAATTTTGGTGTTTGTTCATGGAAAGAGTTGCTGTCTAAATGAGTCTGCTGATTTCTGTATGCATGTAGTATATTACTTCGACTATTACGTATAGATATTGTTCGAATTTGAAGAAGTTTCCTCTAATCAAAGTTGTAGATAATTGAATTTTATATTTTTTAAAAACCAAAGCATGTGATTTCGAGCTCAGATGAAAAGTTATGTTGATTTTACTAGAGAGTGCACGTTCTTGACTCTGCATGCTCATACATGTCACATGCTCTGTGTTCTTCAAATTTCTGGGAATAAATGGCTACAAATTTGAAGTTTTACATCCTAATAAGAGTTGTAATATTCGGTGTTAGCTTGCATTTGAAATCCACTTCACTCAATTTGGAGTTCATATGCTAAAGTTATGCTATTTTTACCACATGGTGCTCAATATGAAAAATGCATTGCATGAGAGTTTTTAGGCTGTTACGTTTTGCAAAGAATGTACCTCAGGATGAACAAATTAGCTTAAAGCTCATAAAATATATATTATGGGATTGTGAGTTATCTAAATTCTACCACTAGAATCAGGTCATTCATATATTATATGAATTATTTATGAAGTTTCTACGAAAAGTGGTCAATCTGGAATTTAGAATTTCCACTGTTTTGCATAAATAATGTTTAGACCCAATTTGCCTTAGGTAAATGAACGAACTTGGGGAAGTATCAAACATATGAAATGTCATATTTTGGGTTAGCTTTATAAATTGGACCCATGTCATTTGATTAAGTTTTGAAAGAATTATGGGTTTATCATTAGATGCATGTCGCTGAAATTTAGAGTAGGCTAGGAATATGATCTTTAGAATGATGTTGACAGTCTTGGTCTATTTGAATGATATTTGGTCAGGTGACTATAGCCCGATCAATTTGCGGAGTACGAAAATTCTCGATAGTTGTTTGACTCCGTGGAGGAACGTAGAAAATCGGTTCTATCACGATGTCTGACAAAGACATGTGATGTACCTGGAGTATGATTTACTTGTCATTATTTGATTCCTATGTGATTATATGACATGTTGAGTTGCAGTATATGTGATTATATGATACATTGGACTGCATGATATGAGCTGTATTGATATGTGATGATATATTGAGTTGCACCATATGAGATTTTGAGTTGCATCACATGAGATGACATGATACATTGATGCATGGACATTGGACATATCATATTGATCCTACCATTCCTTTGATTTCATTTTGATATTGATGAGATCTGAAATGTCATGAGGATGTTGGGCACGACGATGACAGACAGTTAGGTAGCAGCTGTAGTCATGCGCGTTGTCGCCGGACCTAGACACTAGGGATGATGGGCATATCACAAGATGATTCTCCTAGCGCAACGTGTGTGTGTCGCGGCCCTCTGCTCGAGCTTGATATTGTTGATGATACCTTCTTTGCTCTCTGATATTTGGTATCTTGAGATTTGATTCATTGTACCCATTATGCATAACATTCATTTATGCATTGCATTCATGCACGACAAGCATGTCATGATACTTTGTCATACTATTGTGCTTTTATCTATTTATCATACTGGGGTCTGACCCCGGTTGTGTAGGCTCTCATGTATTTATTGGATGGGCATGATATGTTGTACATGCGGACGTCCTGCAGATGCCCGAGAGGATGCATCTAGGAGTACCGGAGCTCCTTGAGAGCGAGCTCAATTTCATGTTTTACGTTTTGTGTCCCAGGTCTTGTGAACATTTTTAAAACTATGGTTCTTTCCCGAGGAATGCCCTGAGTATTATGTACCTAGAAGTATTACCGTAGTTTAAGACTTTACTTAGTCATGTTGAATGATGAATGATGTATTATCTGTGAACTGAATAAATAGTTTTGGAATTTGTAAAAATGAAAAATTTAGAGCCAAGTTTTGGAATTTGTAAAACTAATCTTCCTCTGTTTACATAAATAGTCATCATTGTGTGATCATTAAACGTACGATTAGGACGGGGCCCTCACAGTTGGTATTAGCACATAATCTGGGATATGCTCGAACTAGAGTTAGGACACTATGTCTAGTCACAAATAAAATGTTTGTGCATGTCATTGACTACCTGTTTTTATTTGCTTTTGCCTGTTGTGATTACATGTTACATGATTAGAGTTCATACATGTAGCGAACTGATAGGCATGGACATGTAGATGATTTACCTGTAAGCATTGTAGATTGAGGATTGGATTGTAACTCGGTGATGACCAACTTCCATATTTTGGGAATTTCATTTATAGAATTAGAAATTAAACCTTGTGTTGTAGAACACTATTTCGAAGTAGAGAACGATAAGATAAGGGATGAATTTATCCTTATCTCCTGTAGAAGATAATGACATCTACATCTGAGATTTTTATCTATGAAGTTTAGATGTTGTGATGACCAGGGATTATAGGTGTTAATCCCGTAGTGTTAATAATCCCTAAAGTGGTTTTACGTGGCGATTTGGAGTTTAATCGAGGTGTTGGGCCTTCTGGGCTCGTTTATTTGGGTAGTTGGGATCGTTGGATCCAGAGGTTGAGATTGTATTCTCATTTGGGTGAAAAACCTAAGAGTTGGGTTTTTTTATGTGTCTCGGGATCTCGGGTGCTGTGTGAGCACCAGTAGGGGGTTTTGGAGTTAGAGAGAGAGTTTTTGAAAACAGATGATTTTTAATGAATCACGATGTAATTGTGGGGCTATTAATTTTTTGGGGTATTTTTGCTATAAATACCAATTGAACCCAAAATTTTGCATTAAATTTCATTTCAGCCCCTCATTTTTTCTCTCTCCCCGCTCGCGCCCCATTCCCGTCTGCACAGCCGCCGCGCGCAAAAGCGGTGCGCCCGCCGCCGTCCGGCCGCCGTTCGGCGCATGCGACCTACCACCGGCTTCGTCTCGTCAAGGCGCAGCTTTCCCCTCCGTCAATTCGAAGTTTCGTCGCGTTTTGAAGTCGGATTTTGGCTGGAAGCGCCGATCCCCAATTTCTAGGGTTCTTCGATTTTTCGTCCGATTTCTTCCGATTTTTCGATTGGGTAACCTCCTTTACCTCTTTTTCCATGCTTGTGATGTTTTCCCCTGCTTTTGTGAAGTTTGGTTCGAATTTTATTTCGAAATTGTAGGGTTTGATTTCGAAAATTTGGGGGTTTTTGGCAAGGGTATTGATTCTTGCAATTGATCGATTATTGCATGTTTTTGAGGTATATTGATGCTTAATTGGGTTCGAAATTGTGAGATTAGGGTTCGATTTTTGTAGGGTATTCTTGAACAAATTTCGATATTGTCTCATTCGTTCCCCTCCCTGCATGTACCCTGCCCCGGGTCTTTTAAAAGGTTAATTGTCGTGTGTTGGCAATATTTTGAGGGGTATGGGTGTGCTTGAGCATAGGTTACATGTTCGTAAATAATTGTGAATTATTTATCGTGTTAGCACATCATTCCTCGGGGCATGGAACTCGAGCAAGGTTTGGCTCGGACTTCGGAGATTTAAGGTACGTGCGACGTACGAGCATTTCTATATATTAGGGCATTTGTGAATGCATAATGAAATTTGATTTCATTGCATAATCGCGCATGAGGATTATATATATATATGTTGATATAGCCAAGGAATGACCCAAATCTTGATATCGCCGCTTGTAGCGTGCGTGACACTAGAGTAGGATGACTCTTACATGATATAAGGGGTACTGGGTTTATATGTATCTATTATAAGACATTTGAGATGTCTAGGGTTGTAGAATCATGTATCTATTATAAGACATTTGATATATCTAGGTTCGTAGAATCATGTATTCATTATGAGACATTTGAGATGTCTAGGTTCGTAGAATCATGTATTCATTATAAGACATTTGAGATGTCTAGGTATAATGAAGGATTGGTAAAACAAATGCTCGGCATTTGAGCTATCTGTGATTGATAGCGAGGTTGTGAAATCAGTATTAGATATTGAGATATCTATAATTGCATGTTTAATGAATTTACAATCACTATCTGTTGATATTCGAGGATTAGGCATGCGATGAGTTAATCAATGTGTTGATTTACTGATTTTTGAGATTTGATGAGTTTGATGATTGTGAGGACAGGGACAGTAAACGGAATCCCGGATGAGGTTGCCATCCAGGGAGTACCATTTAAATTCATTTGTATTTACATTTGTTGTAAATTATGAGTTTCATTATTGTGATTATGGGATTTTGTGTATTGGTATGCTCACCCCGTTGGGGGCTGTCTCTGTTGGGACAGGTGAACAGGTACATCGATGGCTGTGGAGCTGAGCTCGAGCTGTTGATTGGAGGTACTCCCAGGATCGTGGTACCAGGGCTTGATGGAGCACGGTATCGTATAGAGTACCTATATATACACCTGAGGATTTTATACAGATTCATGATGCTCGCATGTGAGCACGATTTTACTTGTATATGGATTGTATATAAAGGCATGAGCCTTTCTCTCTTTCATTTGAGGTTGCATGCAATTAGAGGTTAATTGCTAAATGATATGAGAGTCATTGGTGTATTATGTGGGTGTTGAAACCCACTGTCGTCGTCATATGTGTGGTGTCTTCCCTGGCTGGGAATTTACTTGTATTACTGCATTATGATGAGTATTATGTGTTCCCTGGCCGGGAATTATGTTATGTGTTGTGCTTTTTTGTTTGGGATAGCTCTATTTATGGGGAGACTCTGCCCAAATTTTTATAAAAGTGCACAATGTGAAAAGTGGCACCAAGGGGTTGGTAAAGGGCAAACATATGAGTCTTTTATTGTTAGGATGATGATCTTATAACATTGAGTATTAAAGGAAATTTTGTAATTGACATTCAATGGTAAAGTATCATCTGAGCTTCCCGATTGACTTTTTATTGAAAGCATGTGCCACACATAGTGGTTAATACACTAATCAGGAGATAAGGGCTAAGGGGGTCCTCACATTAGTGGTATCAGAGCAGTGGTTGCTCATTGGGGCTGTTAAGGGCCTAGGAAGTTATTGATAGCACATATTTATGCATGATGGCATTAATGTTGTATGACATAACAAATTGTTTATGTGCTATTATGATATGAAAAGTGGTATTGCTAACCATTGTGGTTGCAGGAATCGTGTGGAACACGATAGGATGGCATTAATAGGGATGTCTGGCACTCCGTGTGTTATGTGCCAAGGAAGCTGGTTTTAAGAAAATCAGGTAAAGGGATATTTCCGAGGTAACATGTACTTTATGTTGTCTTGTTGACACATGATGAATGCAATGTGGTGCATTAAGGTTATGATACATGTTATTATGCATTGTTTTTGCATATGTATGTTGTGAAATATATGAGGTGTATTTCACGAGTCAAGGTTATCTTAGTAAGGATTTTAATGGCTTACGCTAAGGTCCATTGGAAGCGAGGAAGAATTCCGCTTACATGGAGTAGCAAGAAGCATTAAAATGTACTAATGATAAGGGCTCAGGAGTCAAGGTTATCTTAGTAAGTATTTTAATTGCTTACGCTAAGGTCCATTGGAAGCGAGGAAGAATTCCGCTTACATGGAGTAGCAAGAAGCATTAAAATGTACTAATGATAAGGGCTCGGGATTGAAATAAGGATTTAAGGAGGAAGGATATCATGACATTTATTTGTGAAACCATACATTCTCATAATGTGTTTTTATTATGTATTGAATGTTGATGCATAGCGTATATGGCTATTGTTGTTAACCCTGATGGTTGCAGGTTACAGGAAATAAGGAATACAAAAAGGAATGATGATTATACATATGTACGGGCATCCCAAGGGCAACATGTATTATGTGTTTAGTCATTTAACACAAGGTAAATCAAGGTATGCATAAGATAGTGCATTATGATATGATACATGTTGATACGCATCGTTTTGCATATGTATATTGTGAAATATAAAGTGAGGATTTCAATGCTTACACTAAGGTCCATATGAGCGAGGAAGAATTCCGCTTATATGGAGTAGTAAGAAGCATTGAAATGCACTATTGATATTTCACGAGTCCAGGTTATCCTAGTGAGGATTTCAATGCTTATGCTAAGGTCCATATGAAGCGAGGAAAAATTCCGCTTATGTGGAGTAGTAGGAAGCATTGAAATGCACTACTGATAAGTGACTCAATTCCATAAGAAGCAAGAATTCTGCTGACATGGATTCCATAGGAAGCGAGGAAAAATTCCGCTTACGTGGATTTCCATAAGGAGCGAGAATTCTGCTTACGTGGAAAAGGAAGGAGGAACCATAATTTCTTGTGACGATTTGTATTCATTTCTCTATGAGGACACGGTTTATAGCGATGGTTCATTCCGCTATATTGATAGGCGATGGTTCATTCCGCCAGGTATATTTATAGCGATGGTTCATTCCGCTATATTGATAGGCGATGGTTCATTCCGCCAGGTGTATTGATAGCGATGCCTCTTTCCACTACTAAGTGGACGATGATTCATGCTCAGGTGTATAGCGAGGTTGCATGCCACTTATTATATGACGAGGTGTCATGCCGTCGATTCTATAGCGAGGGATTTTAGCCGCTATGTACTCAGCACAGGATTTTGCCGCCTTCGAGCGATGGGTGCTGATTACGCACTATTATTGAGCGACGGAGACAGGTATGACGCTATATTGTTAGCGATGAGGTATGAGATATTGCTATTTTATTAGCTTTATTGTAGCTGGCATGCATTGATATACATGTTTTATTATGCCTATTTTACTAGCATGATAGTGGATGACATACGCTGATGTACATGTATCGTCACTAGTTGGCAATGTCTTAGATGCCATGAGTTGGCATGTGTCATCACAGGATGACGATGACGATGGTGTAGGAGATGTCTTATTAGACATGCATCATCGTTACGATGATCAATGCGTTGTGTATACGTATTCAGTGGTATGCCTTGGGTGCCAGTACCGAGCACAAGGTGGTGTGTGCGGCACCGATTGACGTGACCCTTATACCGAGCGGGTTGCTCGAGGAATGGATGGATGCGCTGTACAGGTGATTGTACGTCAGCTTACGTTTGGGGTGATCATATTACGAGTGGTGATACCCTTGAGGTATGCTCGTTGGAATGGCTTTTGGCCATGTAATTTGACGACAGGAGTAATCATGAGGAAATTACTCGCTTTCTGTCGATGTGACATGTGGTAGACATGGTCACACCACCCATGAGGATGTAGGATGAGTCCTAAGGGAGTAGGATCAGGTTATGTTAAGTACATAGGGACATTGGAATGTCCAGGGTGTATCGGCATTAGAGGAATGTTGGATAAAGACCCACTACTCTATTGAGTTTTCTTCCCACAGTATGATATACCATGTGGAAACGTCCGTCTTATTGGTAGGTTTGAGGTGAACCTAGAGAGGCAGCGACCAGTTTGTCTGCCGTGTGTGTGCAGCACCATGAGGGGCTTGCTAGAGCCGTTATACTGCTCGTTGGAACCAAGTTTGACAAATCGTAAGGTGATACGATGTAAATTGTGGTGGACTCTAGTAGTCACCATGTCATTTGAGGTTAAGGCTGAGGTTGTGCATGCCTCACTGAAACGTGTATACGTTTATGTTTAATCTTGGTGAGACTTGTCTGGGATAGCTCAGGATGTTGGAGTACCAACAAGAGAGTCATCAGGTCGTTATTGACTCAATCTAAGGGAACCCGTGTATTAGGGATACAATGGGTGTTATTGTATCCAGTTTTCCGAACGGTGGTTCGAGACTAGTGGATCTCGAGTTCGATGGCACTTCCCTTGTGAGGAAGGAGGTAGTATTATACCTATTTGGGAATCTTTGAAAGATTCGATGAGTTGGTGCTTGTGGTGTTGATTTTGAGAATCACGCCGTGTTGTTGATCGTCGATTTTCATTCTCCATTGGATGGGAATGACTCAGGATTGACATTTGTGTTTGGGGCTTAGGGGTATGTTGCAGATACCCGAGCCAAGTGCATTGAGTATGCATGCGATGTCAATACTTAGGCAGGTATACCGGTGAGTATACGGATGCCAGTTGTTGTTTTCCTTTTGTCAAGCATAGAGTTATGCTATTTTAGGATGATTAAATCTCTGATGAGAGATATGGAACACCTTGAGATCGACACAAGCGTTGAGGATGCAATGGGTTTATTGCATGCCCTTTCAGAATTTTAAACTCTGTGGAGTCTCGATTATTGCGACCAGGATGTGGTTCTTGGGATATCCGGAGGTGGACATCTTGTGATATGTCTTTTGTGTGGATCGGTGGCCGTGAGTTGCCCGATCCGAGTTGCAGAGGGTGCAACTGCTCCTTGGATGGAGGTGGTCTGTATAGTGGAAACCAGGTTTGGTATGTGTACACCGTGGTATACTAGTGTTTCCCTCGTAACGAGGTAAGTTAGACATCGTGAGTCTTGATAAAGACGTCATGGAATGATATCTACGATAGAATCAAGAGCGATTCGAATCCTTACAGTTTCAGTTGACTAACTGCTTTTGGATTATTAGCGTTGAGCTGTGCTGACGCTCTTTGACGTTATGATGGATTTGGAAGTCTATTCCACTCCAGAGTTTGACACGAGGTCAACGTTCTCACGGTTGAGGTGTCATTCAGGATGCGTTCTTACTAGTTGTATTAGAACTAAGGATGACTGTCCGATCTACAGTCGTAAGTATAGGTTGTTTTGCAGTCATGAGAGACTGACTTTTGGGATGACCCGCACCGAGGTACGTTTTGCCTCTTGGGTGATAGGTTGGTTTTGGTAAGTCGCTCTGTTTCAGAGTTTGATGAGAGGTAAGTATCCTCGCGTTTATTAATACGATTCTGATATGGTCAAGAATCGAGGTTATGGCTTCATGTTGTTGTGTAGCCTGGGTGTTACGTGATACACCAGTGCTAATTTCGAGGACGAAATTCTTTTAGTGGGGGATATTGTGATGACCAGGGATTATAGGTGTTAATCCCGTAGTGTTAATAATCCCTAAAGTGGTTTTACGTGGCGATTTGGAGTTTAATCGAGGTGTTGGGCCTTCTGGGCTCGTTTATTTGGGTAGTTGGGATCGTTGGATCCAGAGGTTGAGATTGTATTCTCATTTGGGTGAAAAACCTAAGAGTTGGGTTTTTTTATGTGTCTCGGGATCTCGGGTGCTGTGTGAGCACCGGTAGGGGGTTTTGGAGTTAGAGAGAGAGTTTTTGAAAACAGATGATTTTTAATGAATCACGATGTAATTGTGGGGCTATTAATTTTTCGGGGTATTTTTGCTATAAATACCAATTGAACCCAAAATTTTGCATTAAATTTCATTTCAGCCCCTCATTTTTTCTCTCTCCCCGCTCGCGCCCCATTCCCGTCTGCACAGCCGCCGCGCGCAAAAGCGGTGCGTCCGCCGCCATCCGGCCGCCGTTCGGCGCATGCGACCTACCACCGGCTTCGTCTCGTCGAGGCGCAGCTTTCCCCTCCGTCAATTCGAAGTTTCGTCGCGTTTTGAAGTCGGATTTTGGCTGGAAGCGCCGATCCCCAATTTCTAGGGTTCTTCGATTTTTCGTCCGATTTCTTCCGATTTTTCGATTGGGTAACCTCCTTTACCTCTTTTTACATGCTTGTGATGTTTTCCCCTGCTTTTGTGAAGTTTTGGTTCGAATTTTATTTCGAAATTGTAGGGTTTGATTTCGAAAATTTGGGGGTTTTTGGCAAGGGTATTGATTCTTGCAATTGATCGATTATTGCATGTTTTTGAGGTATATTGATGCTTAATTGGGTTCGAAATTGTGAGATTAGGGTTCGATATTTGTAGGGTATTCTTGAACAAATTTTGATATTGTCTCATTCGTTCCCCTCCCTGCATGTACCCTGCCCCGGGTCTTTTAAAAGGTTAATTGTCGTGTGTTGGCAATATTTGAGGGGTATGGGTGTGCTTGAGCATAGGTTACATGTTCGTAAATAATTGTGAATTATTTATCGTGTTAGCACATCATTCCTCGGGGCATGGAACTCGAGCAAGGTTTGGCTCGGACTTCGGAGATTTAAGGTACGTGCGACGTACGAGCATTTCTATATATTAGGGCATTTGTGAATGCATAATGAAATTTGATTTCATTGAATAATCGCGCATGAGGATTATATATATATATGTTGATATAGCCAAGGAATGACCCAAATCTTGATATCGCCGCTTGTAGCGTGCGTGACACTAGAGTAGGATGACTCTTACATGATATAAGGGGTACTGGGTTTATATGTATCTATTATAAGACATTTGAGATGTCTAGGGTTGTAGAATCATGTATCTATTATAAGACATTTGATATGTCTAGGTTCGTAGAATCATGTATTCATTATGAGACATTTGAGATGTCTAGGTTCGTAGAATCATGTATTCATTATAAGACATTTGAGATGTCTAGGTATAATGAAGGATTGGTAAAACAAATGCTCGGCATTTGAGCTATCTGTGATTGATAGCGAGGTTGTGAAATCAGTATTAGATATTGAGATATCTATAATTGCATGTTTAATGAATTTACAATCACTATCTGTTGATATTCGAGGATTAGGCATGCGATGAGTTAATCAATGTGTTGATTTACTGATTTTTGAGATTTGATGAGTTTGATGATTGTGAGGACAGGGACAGTACACGGAATCCCGGATGAGGTTGCCATCCAGGGAGTACCATTTAAATTCATTTGTATTTACCTTTGTTGTAAATTATGAATTTCATTATTGTGATTATGGGATTTTGTGTATTGGTATGCTCACCCCGTTGGGGGCTGTCTCTGTTGGGACAGGTGAACAGGTACATCGATGGCTGTGGAGCTGAGCTCGAGCTGTTGATTGGAGGTACTCCCAGGATCGTGGTACCAGGGCTTGATGGAGCACGGTATCGTATAGAGTACCTATATATACACCTGAGGATTTTATACAGATTCATGATGCTCGCATGTGAGCACGATTTTACTTGTATATGGATTGTATATAAAGGTATGAGCCTTTCTCTCTTTCATTTGAGGTTGCATGCAATTAGAGGTTAATTGCTAAATGATATGAGAGTCATTGGTGTATTATGTGGGTGTTGAAACCCACTGTTGTCGTCATATGTGTGGTGTCTTCCCTGGCTGGGAATTTACTTGTATTACTGCATTATGATGAGTATTATGTGTTCCCTGGCCGGGAATTATGTTATGTGTTGTGCTTTTTTGTTTGGGATAGCTCTATTTATGGGGAGACTCTGCCCAAATTTTTATAAAAGTGCACAATGTGAAAAGTGGCACCAAGGGGTTGGTAAAGGGCAAACATATGAGTCTTTTATTGTTAGGATGATGATCTTATAACATTGAGTATTAAAGGAAATTTTGTAATTGACATTCAATGGTAAAGTATCATCTGAGCTTCCCGATTGACTTTTTATTGAAAGCATGTGCCACACATAGTGGTTAATACACTAATCAGGGGATAAGGGCTAAGGGGGTCCTTACAGATGTAATCCTTGTGTCAAGAATGACACCGGAAGTAATTAACCGCGCATTTTGTCGATTGAATTTGAGAACTAGAGACCAATAAGGCAAGAATGTATGCAGAAATGTTCATCAAGTTCCGCTTTATGCCGAGACGATAATATAGAGCTAGACTCTTGGCAAATCGAGAAATTTTGTACGTGAATATCATTGTATTTAATTTCCAGACATGTTTCCTTTAAATTCCTTCTAGAAACTATAGCCATACATAATATCAGATTGAGGAACATTGTGCCTTGTTTCCTATAATTACGCCTACCCAAGTTTTATCGACTCTGGGTAAGGACAGATTGGTTGAACTATATGTTATTTGATTTTATCGAGTGACTCAGATAAATCAGAATCTTTCTTTTTGCACTTTTTCGGAGTTGGATCCTTGTGGTTGTATCTCTCACAAAAGGAGGACTACCTGACAAGAGAACCCGGAAGTGACAAGTTTTATTTTATGGAGGAAGAATCCGTTAGTACAGTACTGAGTATTTTTGAAGAATCGTGATAGATTCTTTCAAGTGAGGCTCCGATTTGAGTCAGTTTAACCGATAGAAAACTGATATCGAATTGATGAGGGGAAATACTTATTTGTTCATCAGTTATCTCAGAAGACACATATTGATGTTTGGAGCAATTCAATAGTAGCTCCAATAGTATATCAATAATAGCAGAGCCGCAACAGTTTCAGAAACCGCAAAGGTTTAAATTGAAATGTATGAAGATTGAGAAGATATTATTTCAAACCATCCGGAACCAATGGTTCTAGGAGTGCTTATGGGTCGTTGCTAGATCTTGTGGATCATTGAGGATAAAGACAACCTACTTCTCATTGTGTAGAGTTTTGAAAGTCTTGTAAGACTGTGGTCAGATAGAGTAGTATCCCAAAGTTAACCATTAGGGATGTATACGACCACATTAGCCGATACTCTTTGCTGGAGGTAGTTTTTGAAAGTGGCTCTCGATTTCGATCCACTCAGTTCCACCAATAGTCCAGTTAAATGCAGAGTGGGAGTAATACTCCAATTTTTCCGAAAACCTCAGCAAGTCAGGGAGTTCGCTTGGACAGATGATTAAGTTAGAAAGATTTCAGGAAGTGTGATTGCAAGTATACGTTTATATTTCGATCGCATTGAACGAATTTTATGTGATACAAGAAACTTCAGCTATCACATCAGCTGCTAGATTCACTCAAACGAGTTATGTTGCAATAACTGTGGTATACAATATGATGGGAGTACATGATCAGGAATTTGATGGTGTTACCAGCAGACAAATCTGGTTGGATACTTGCACGGACTATCGAGATACAGTAACTGTTTCAAGAATACATTACGATTTCGATAATATAATGGTCATACATAAAATTGCTATGGCCGAGTGTGCCAAGCTATTACCATTAGTATCGATGATGAATATGCTTCGGTTGTTATCCTTTGAAAAATTAAGGATATATGAGTTATACGATTGATATCTCAAAGGAAGAGCAGCAATTACCATACATTTTGATGTTATAAAGAACTTCTTAATGTGTTAGTCAGATGAGATTTTGGAATTCCCCATCAAAGAGGGAAATCATTTTCGACGTTGAAATTGATTCCAGGTACGGCACCAGTTGCTAAAACACTGTACGAGATGGCATCAAAATTCAAGGAATTAAGAAAGAGCAGTTGTAGAATTTTCCGAGTAAAGGTTACATACGCTAGAGTATGTGACCATGTGGAGCACTTGTTCTTTTGTGTAGAAGAAAGATGGTATGATAACAATATGCATCGAGCACTGTCATGAATAAATACCTGATGTCTAGAGTCGATGATCTATTTGATCAACTTCAAGGAGTAGTAGTCTATAAAAAGATAAATATTCACTCCGCTTAGAGTCAGTAAGGAATATATTCCTAAGACAATGTAGGACAAGATAATTGGGCAGTTAAAATTTTGAATAATGCATTTTGGTCTGAAGATAGTATCATCCATGTTCATAGAATTATGATTAGAGTGTTCAAGGAACTTCTTGGACAAATTTGAAATCGCATCCATTGATGACATGTTGGTGTATTTAAGAACCAAGAAAGACACAAGGAACACTTGTGAATAGATCTTTACACACTTCGAGAAGTCCGATTGTATACTAAACAAACAGGTGTAATTTCTGGTTGGATTGAGTTACGCTTTTGGGTCTTGAGATATCTGCTTGAAAGATATCAGTTAATCCAAGTAAAAGAGGGACAATGATAATTTTGGCCCAGATCAACCATTGGGCAGGAATTTTAAGTTTCTTAGGTCTTGGCAGGCCATTGCAGGTGTTGCATGAGTAATCCTTGCAGATAGCCAAGTATATTATTAATTGACAAATAAGAATCATGGTTTCAGTTGTTCAGATGAATATGAAAATCGTGTTCATAAACTGAAGTAACAATTGACTACAGCTCAAGTATCATCTTTGCCATCTGGATCAAGAGAATATGTGATTATGCAAACACATCAACTAGAGGATTGGAAATGTATCCTCATGTGGTATGGAGGTATTGCCGATGTTTCAAGGCAACTGAAAACTCACGTCGAGTTAGCCGCCATCACTATTATGCTGAAATTATGGCACCACTATTTGAAAAGCAGTTCATTATTCACCCTGACTACAAGAGGTTGGTATATAAATATATGCACTCAGTCAGAGTTGAATACGGATCAGAGGTGATGATTAAAACTACTGAAAGACTTTTACTGTGAATTACAGTAGTATAAAGGAAAGACGGATCAAGAAACAGATTCTTTGAGTTGTAAAACTCTAGATGTCAAGGTAGCATCTATGCATGTATGACTGGATTACGACAAACTATATGCATCTTTAAGGGCATTTTAGCCACGAAGAGGGCATTTTGTTGTACCGATTGTTGTACTTTTGAGCTATAGTTTATCTCAACGATTTGAAGGCTCAAAAATTAGACTCCAACATCCATTGTTGAGAAAACAACACGACTGATAATGTGATACGTGTATACGGAGTACCAGTTTCCATTATTGTGGACAGAGATCCGAAAATTGTATCAAGATTTGGAGTTTCCAAGCAACTTATGGATACAAACATTGATGATGAGTACTAACTAACCAGACAGCATGTATTAATAGATGAAGCTTTGAATAGAGCACTTGAAAGTAGAGACTAATAGTGATTCTTCTAAAGTTGAATAAAGATTCTCAAATTATCACAATGTAATGTAGGAAAGCCTATAAGATTTATCAATATATGAAGGCAGCCGGAGATAGGCAAGCTGTAATGCCTCGATTTGCTTTATACACGTGTCATATGATTATATCGTTATTATGACTAATTTCGATATGATATGAATTGGGTTTGGGTTGACCCAAGGATGAATTAATACATGTATAAAATGATATATGGCAATGAATGAAACATATGTCATATCACCTTGATGTGCATTTAACCTACATTTGAGGAGATGTGAGGGGATGTACATGTGAATTTGAGTTTGAATTGTGTTTTGAGTTTGAGTTTCATGTACATGTGAGTTTGGATGAGCTGTTATTAAAAAGAAAATTAGCTTGATAAGCTCACACTACACCAAATCACACCTACTAAAATCCTACACAAGCTCCTCTCCAACTCTTTGAAGTTCCTCTTGGTTTAAGCTTGGAATTCATTTGAGAATTGAGCTAGGAAGTGAAGTGAAGTGAATTTATACAATATTGGTAAGGAATTTATAGTTTTGAACTTGAATTGTGTAGTTGGTAAATGAAGTATGTGCATTGGCATATCAAGTATTCATATGTCAAATCATAACTTGTTTTTATGCCAAGATATTGATGCTATAATCTTAGAAACATGTTTATATGATCCTAAGGTTTTCATGAACTGTGGTTAAAGGATAGGAAATGAATTGTGTAAGAAATACTATGAAGAAGGTTTAAAATCGCCATGTTTGTTTTCTGAAACAGAGGAGGCGATCGATCGCTGCGTTTTAGGCAATCGATCGCCTATGGCTAAACATGGGTAAGTCGGTGTTTGAGCGATCGATCGCTTCAAAGTAGGCAATCGATCGCCTTGAGGCAGTAGGTTTTTCAAAGGAGAGGCGACCGATCGCTTGAAATTAGGAGATCGATCGCCGAAGATCAAAACGTTAGGCAATCGATCGCCTCAAAGCATGAGATCGATCGCCATGGTTAGGTTTTGAAAAATGTTATATTTTGTTGAGTTTGATTTTAATGCCTATTATAACATGATATATTATTGGCATTGTTGTAGCATCATCATAGGGGACAGGACAACGAGGCGGTTAGAAATTGACGCCTGATTTACATCTTTTGCATTGCACGACAAGTACGTGTTGACGTACGGAGTATAGATATGATGTGATGATGATGTTATGGTTTTGATATCATATGATTTATATTCGCTTGTATCATATGATTGGTAGTATCATATGCATGTACATACATGGATTTCATATGATTGGGATGGATGCCTTGATAGATATGTGTATATGCTTTGGTAAGATCAGTGCCTTGATAGATATGCCTGGTGTGGTATATGCTTTGGCTGGGATTGTTGCCATGATAGATATACTACATATGCTTTGGCTTGGGAGATATACGCCTGGTGTGGGTATATGCTCTGGCTATTATCACAGATGAGTATGGTACTATGATATGTGCTGCTAATATGAAGATGTGATCTGGTTCCACTGACATATTGAGCTGAATAGGCATATCATATGGGGCTCGTGATAATAGGGTAATTGTTGAGACATGTCATGACATAGTGCATTTGTCCATGCATGATACAGAACATTCACGTTAGATGATTTATTGTGCTTTATCATTGATATTGATATTGTGTTTTGATATTGCACTGAGATAGTTATTCTTTATACTCATTGTGTGAATGTTTCTGTAGGAACTCATAGACGTGGGGAGACGGGATGTGAGTCATTTTCCGCTGCGAGCTGAACCACTGCTTAGGAGTTCTCTTGTAGTAGGTTTTGTTTATACATGTGATGTATAGTTGGTTAGGTTTTGTAACAACTTAACTAGTAAGATACTCTTAATCAGTGCATGTTTTTACTTAATTCAGACTCACGAATGTATGCTTAATTGATACATAATGGATTAATTGTTGAGGACCCCACATTAGTGGTATCAGAGCAGTGGTTCGAGAACGGGGTGAACATGGGTAGAGGAAGTGTATTAGGGAGTTACCTAAACACTTTGAGAATGGTAATAGCATGTTAGGATTTGGAATATGATGTTTTTCTAACATGTTATATCATTGTGAATGTTATTGTTAACCCTTGATCTACAGATATGACAGACAGAGGGTATCATGAGGATGTTGGGGATGCCATGAGTGGCAATGCTAGTGTGAGGATGGCGCCTGTACCACCACCACCGATTGAGCAAGGGCCAGTAGAACAGGTACCGTTGCCTGGAGAATTGACTTTGACGCAGTTTCTGAGTTATCAGCCACCCAGGTTTGAGGGTACGGAATCAGGGGAACTGGCAGAGGAGTGGCTAGAACGTGTGGAACAGATATTTGTATCAGCACCGTGTGCCAAGACTGCTTGGTTACGCTTAGCTGAATTCCAGTTAGCTAAGAAAGCTATGATGTGGTGGAAATCCACAGTGCTTGAGTTGAGGGCTTAAGGACAGACAGTTAACTGGGATGTGTTTAGATCGAAGTTCTTGGAACATTATTTCTCTGTTGCTGCAAGGCAGATGAAAGAGAATGAATTTACAAACTTGAGACAGGGAGCAATGAACGTATCGGATTATGCGGTACACTATTCTTCTTTGCTCCGGTATGTGCCACATATTGCTGTTAACACCAAGGCAAAGATCAGACAATTTGTGAAAGGTTTGAGGCCTGAATTGTTTGATAGGGTCATGTCCAATAACCCTACATCTTATGAAGAAGCGTTGACTAGAGCCGAGATGGCTGAGATTGTAGTAGGAGTATATAAAGATGTTGGACAAGCCCAACCACCTACATCTGAAAGTATGAGACCTAGAGGAGAACCATTTAAATCATCACGAGGTGGTGCATCTTCATCTAGGTTTAGTGGGAAACGTTTTGGACCACGGAAAGGGGATGACCGAAAATCTAAGGGACAATCCCAAGGCAGTAGTAGTAGTAGTGGACGAGGATTACAATGCTTTAAATGTGGAGGGCCACATTATCAAAGAAATTGTCCACAGTTTGATACGGTGGTTTGTTTCCATTGTGGGAAGCCAGGACATGTGATCCGTGATTGTCCTCAAGTGGGTGGACAACAGAGGAGAGGACCAATGTCAGAGAATGCAGTGCAGCAGAGGCCACAGGGTGTACCACAGTCTGGTGGAGGACAGAGGACATGAACACCTCAGGCTCAGGTGTGTGCACTGAATAGGGAGGAAGCAGAGACAGCTCCTGATACTGTGATAGCGGGTAAGTGTACTTTGTTTACTTATCCTGCTTTTCTGTTGATTGATACTGGTGCATCACATTCTTTTATTGCACAAGCTTTTATTGATCAGTATCATATATGCTCGTCTCCACTGTTGATGCCTCTTTATGTTTCGACACCCATGGGAACTACTGTGATGACTTGTCAGAGTGTGTCTAATTGTGCTATTCAGTTTTGAGACTGAGTATGGACTACAGGCTGATTTGATTATGTTAGATATGTCAGATTTTGATTGCATCCTTGGAATCGATGCGTTGAGTAAATATCAGTCTGTTGTGGATTGTTGTCAGAAGATTGTGAGATTTCAGTCTGATACTGGAACTCAATGGTATTTTTATGGCCAGGGATCGAGGGACAAAGATTCCTTTGATATCAGCAATCCGAATGTCGCGTTTGTTAGAACGTGGACATACGGGTTATTTGATTTATGCCCTTGATGTCAATGAACAGAAAAGAGAAAGGAAAGTGGAGGAGATACCAGTGGTTGCAGAATATGCGGATGTGTTTCCAGATGAGATACCTGGATTCCCACCGAGTCGAGAAGTGGAATTTGGTATTGATTTGATACCGGGTACTTCTGCAATTTCACGAGCTCCTTATCGGATGGCACCAACTGAATTGAAAGAATTGAAAACTCAATTGCAAGATTTATTGGACAAGGGGTACATACGTCCTAGTGTATCGCCTTGGGGTGCTCCGGTCTTATTTGTTAAGAAGAAGGATGGGACAATGCGATTGTGTATTGACTATCGACAATTGAACAAGGTAACCATAAAGAATAAATATCCTCTTCCTCGTATTGATGATTTGTTTGATCAGTTACAGGGTTCAAGGATTTATTCTAAGATTGATTTGAGGTCAGGATATCATCAAATACGTGTGAGGGAAGGAGATATACAGAAGACAGCATTCAGAACTCGTTATGGACATTATGAGTTTCTGGTGATGCCATTTGGAGTGACAAATGCTCCCGCTGTCTTTATGAGTTTAATGAATCGGATTTTCCAGGAATACCTTGATCGATTTGTCATTGTCTTTATCGATGATATACTGATCTATTCGCAGAGTGATGCAGAACATGTTCAACATTTGCATATGGTATTGCAATTGTTGAGGACACATCAGTTGTATGCCAAACTCAGTAAGTGTGAGTTTTGGTTGACTAGTGTCGGCTTTTTAGGACATGTTATTTCAGAAGAAGGTATATCAGTTGATCCAAAGAAAGTGGAAGCAGTGTTGAATTGGTCAGCACCTACTTCTGTGCCAGAGATTTGTAGATTCTTAGGTTTGGCTGGATATTATAGACGGTTTGTTGAAGGCTTTTCAGCGATCGCCAAACCATTGACACATTTGACACAAAAGGGAGTATCATTTCAATGGTCAGAGGCTTGTGAGCGTAGTTTTCAGGAATTGAAACATCGATTGACTACAGCTCCAGTCTTGATCATTCCATCGGAGCATGACATGTTTGCATTATATACTGATGCATATTTACTTGGTTTGGGTTGTGTATTGATGCAGGACAAACATGTAGTGGCTTATGCATCACGACAGTTGAAGCCACATGAAATGAAATATCCAGTACATGATTTGGAATTAGCTACCATTGTCTTTGCCTTGAAGATATGGCGACATTATTTATATGGTACGTCGTTTACCATATATACTGATCATAAGAGTTTAAAATTTCTATTCACTCAAGCGGAGTTGAATATGAGACAAAGGAGATGGATGGATCTGTTGAAAGATTATGATTGTGAGATTGAATATCATCCAGGAAAAGCGAATCTTACAGCAGATGCCTTGAGTCGAAAGGTACATCATACGGCTGATGAGATGATTCATTTATCCGCATTGATGACTTCTTGTTGTACTTTGGGTTATGATTTTGATGTGGAACTAGTGCCAGTACGGGTATCAACATTGTTGGTTGAACCCGACATTTTTGAGAAAATTAGAACAACACAAATGACTGATGATGAAGTACAACGTTGGAAAGAAATGATAAGTCAAGGACAAACATCACAGTTTGTACTTGCAAATGATGGAATTTTAAAATACAAGACTTGTTGGGTAGTACCTGCGATATTGGGACTACGTCAAGAACTACTACAACGTGCTCATTGTAGTAGATACAGTATACATCCTGGAGGAAAGAAAATGTATCATGATTTACATACACAATTTTGGTGGAAACGTACGAAACAGGATGTGTTGAACTTTGTGAAACGATGTTTGATCTGTCAACAAGTGAAAGCGGAAAGACAAAGACCAGGAGGTGAATTACATAGTTTGGAAATTCCTCAGTGGAAATGGGAACATATCACGATGGATTTTGTGACTCATTTGCCACGGACGTCTTCTGGTTGCGATGTTATTTGGGTGATCGTTGATCGACTCACCAAAGTATCTCATTTTGTGCCATATTGTATGACATTTACATATCTGAGAATGGCACAGTTGTACATTCAACATGTAGTGAGATTACATGGTATTCCAGTTTCCATTGTATCGGATAGGGATCTGAGATTTACTTCTCATTTCTGGGAAGGGTTACAAACAGTGTTGGGAACTGAAGTGCGGTTGAGTACAGCATATCATCCTCAGACAGATGGAAAAACAGAGCGTACGATACAGACGCTTGAGGGTATGTTGCGTGCCTGTGTATTAGAGTTCGATACCTCTTGGCAAGAGTCGTTGCCATTAGTGGAATTTTCATATAACAATGTTATCAATCTAGTATACAGATGGCACCATTTGAGGCTTTGTATGGGCGACGATGTAGATCGCCATTGTATTGGGATGATGTGGATCAGTCTTCCTTACATGGACCGGATATGATTCATGATATGGAAGAGAAAGTAAAGTTAATTCGATTGAAACTTAAAGCTGCTCAAGACAGACAGGCTGCGTATGCCAATAAGCGACGTAGACCACTTGAATTTCAAGTTGGTGACCGTGTGTTCTTGAAAATCTCACCTTTTAAAGGTGTAGTACGGTTTGGTAAGCATGGAAAATTGTCTCCACGTTATGTTGGTCCATATGAGGTGTTGCAACGTATTGGTACGTTGGCATATCGCTTAGCACTACCGCCGGCCTTGAGTAGTATTCATGATGTTTTTCATGTTTCACTGTTGAGGCAGTATGTACCAGATCCGAGTCATATCTTAAAGTTACCTGAGGTACAGTTGGATACAGATGTGTCGTACGAGGAACGACCGGTTATGATCTTGGATCGAGCTGAACGTAGGTTACGTAATAAAGTGATTCCTATGGTTAAGGTACAGTGGGACAGACGGGGTGTCGAAGAGGCAACGTGGGAGACGGAGCAGCATATGATGCAACGATATCCGGATTTGTTTTCTGGTATGATTTTACAGTTTTATGATTCTGTTGGTACATACGTACTGTACTGTTGCATATATGATTATGTTTCCTCGCTTCATGTAGTAGAATTGTTGAGTTGCGTATCTATACATGCATGTTTGTATATGCAATTTCGAGGACGAAATTCAATGAGTGGGGGAGAATTGTAATGCCTCGATTTGCTTTATACACGTGTGATATGATTATATCGTTATTATGACTAATTTCGATATGATATGAATTGGGTTTGGGTTGACCCAAGGATGAATTAATACATGTATAAAATGATATATGTCAATGAATGAAACATATGGCATATCACCTTGATGTGCATTTAACCTACATTTGAGGAGATGTGAGGGGATGTACATGTGAATTTGAGTTTGAATGGGGTGTGTTTGTGAGTTTGAGTTTCATGTACATGTGAGTTTGGATGAGCTGCTATTAAAAAGAAAATTAGCTTGATAAGCTCACACTACACCAAATCACACCTACTAAAATCCTACACAAGCTCCTCTCCAACTCTTTGAAGTTCCTCTTGGTTTAAGCTTGGAATTCATTTGAGAATTGAGCTAGGAAGTGAAGTGAAGTGAATTCATACAATATTGGTAAGGAATTTATAGTTTTGAACTTGAATTGTGTAGTTGGTAAATGAAGTATGTGCATTGGCATATCAAGTATTCATATGTCAAATCATAACTTGTTTTTATGCCAAGATATTGATGCTATAATCTTAGAAACATGTTTATATGATCCTAAGGTTTTCATGAACTGTGGTTAAAGGATAGGAAATGAATTGTGTAAGAAATACTATGAAGAAGGTTGAAAATCGCCATGTTTGTTTTCTGAAACAGAGGAGGCGATCGATCGCTGCGTTTTAGGCAATCGATCGCCTATGGCTAAACATGGGTAAGTCGGTGTTTGAGCGATCGATCGCTTCAAAGTAGGCAATCGATCGCCTTGAGGCAGTAGGTTTTTCAAAGGAGAGGCGACCGATCGCTTGAAATTAGGAGATCGATCGCCGAAGATCAAAACGTTAGGCAATCGATCGCCTCAAAGCATGAGATCGATCGCCATGGTTAGGTTTTGAAAAATGTTATATTTTGTTGAGTTTGTTTTTAATGCCTATTATAACATGATATATTATTGGCATTGTTGTAGCATCATCATAGGGGACAGGACAACGAGGCGGTTAGACATTGACGCCTGATTTACATCTTTTGCATTGTACGACAGGTACGTGTTGACGTACGAAGTATAGATATGATGTGATGATGATGTTTGGCTTTGATATCATATGATTTATATTCGCTTGTATCATATGATTGGTAGTATCATATGCATGTACATACATGGATTTCATATGATTGGGATGGATGCCTTGATAGATATGTGTATATGCTTTGGTAAGATCAGTGCCTTGATAGATATGCCTGGTGTGATATATGCTTTGGCTGGGATCGTTGCCATGATAGATATACTACATATGCTTTGGCTTGGGAGATATACGCCTGGTGTGGGTATATGCTCTGGCTATTATCACAGATGAGTATGGTACTATGATATGTGCTGCTAATATGAAGATGTGATGTGGTTCCACTGACATATTGAGCTGAATAGGCATATCATATGGGGCTCGTGATAATAGGGTAATTGTTGAGACATGTCATGACATAGTGCATTTGTGGATGCATGATACAGAACATTCACGTTAGATGATTTATTGTGCTTTATCATTGATATTGATATTGTGTTTTGATATTGCACTGAGATAGTTATTCTCTATACTCATTGTGTGAATGTTTCTGTAGGAACTCATAGACGTGGGGAGACGGGATGTGAGTCATTTTCCGCTGCGAGCTAAACCACTGCTTAGGAGTTCTCTTGTAGTAGGTTTTGTTTATATATGTGATGTATAGTTGGTTAGGTTTTGTAACAACTTAACTAGTAAGATACTCTTAATCAGTGCATGTTTTTACTTAATTCAGACTCACGAATGTATGCTTAATTGATACATAATGGATTAATTGTTGAGGACCCCACACAGGCCATCGTTGCCAATAAGAGAAAAAGATTATTAGAATTGGAGATCAACGATGGAGTATTCTCCAGAATCTCTTTATGGGATGATTCGGTTCAGCCGTCGAGGTAGTCTGTCATCTCATACATTGGTCCTTACCAGATCTTAGAAGATTCCTATAATACATTAAAAACCTCATGTACCTATACTAAGGAAGTTGGAACCATATCCATCTCGCATGTTTTAGCCGAGAGAGAGATTGTGATGAGCATTTCCTTGTCCTTGAGGGATGATTTATTTGATTTATGAACAATAATGAGAAGGTACAGCAGAATCGTAGCCATTGATGAGTTACCATGGTACATAGAAATCATGGGATTTGGAGGCCAAGATGCGACATGAATGGCCATACTTATCTGAGAACATTGATTTGTATCCCATGTCTAGTTCATACGAGCAAACAATGCATTTGTAAAGCCGAACAAATGTAATTTATGTGTTGGAATTTGTAATTTTTGTGATTTTGGGGACGAAATCTTATAAGGGTGGGGGTGGGGGTGGGGAGAAATGTAAGGCCCCGATGCTAATCATTCCAGATTAACGATGATTAAGCAAAACCAGATAATTAAAAGTACATACTTTTAATTAAGGTGTTCATGACTAAGATGAGTCAAGCAAGTAGTGGAACATGTTTTTAGTGCTTATGCATGTGCATGATCACATGACACTTGGAGAACACATGTCACTAATTAATTAACTCATGTTTGATACATGATTTTGGACCATTAATCTTGCAAGAGAGTGATGTATTGACACATAGATTCTACAATACATGAAATGAGTAAAATTAATTACACACCAAGCATTGAAAATCAGCCATCACTCATTAAAATCAAACAACTTCTCTCTCCTTCCACTTAACCGAAAAAATCCTCCTCCCTATCTCTACCCATTTCAAAATTTTCAACCATTTTAGCTCTTAAATTCTTGTGAATTTGTGGATGCATATTGCATGCAAATATAGATTTGCATAGGTATTGAGGGGAGGAGCAAGAACCCTCAAGCAATTTTTAAGTTGGGGGTGTTTGTGGAGGCGAAAGCTCTTGGAAAGCTTGGCTGGAGTTATGATGTTGGTTTGGTGCTCAAACTTTGAAGATATAGGAAGGTATATCATCATTTTTAAGCTTTATCAACGTTAATTTAAGATTAAGGTTTGAATTTTGGTGTTTGTTCATGGAAAGAGTTGCTGTCTAAATGTGTCTGCTGATTTCAGTATGCATGTAGTATATTACTTCGGCTATTACGTATAGATATTGTTTGAATTTGAAGAAGTTGCCTTTAATCAAAATTGTAGATAATTGAATTATACGTTTTTAAAAAACAAAGCATGTGATTTGGAGCTCAGATGAAAAGTTATGTTGATTTTACTAGAGAGTGCACGTTCTTACTCTGCATGCTCATGCATGTCACATGCACTGTGTTCTTTGAATTTCTGGGAATAAATGGCTAAAAATTTGAAGTTTTACATCCTAATAAGAGCTGTAGTATTAGGTGTTAGATTACATTTGAAATCCACCTCAGTCAATTTGGAGTTCATATGCAAAAGTTATGCTAATTTTACCACACGGTGCTCAATATGAAAAAGGCATTGCATGCGAGTTTTTAGGCTGTTATGTTTTGCAAAGAATGTACCTCAGAATGAACAAATTAGCTTAAAGCTCATAAAATATATATTATGGGATTGTGACTTATCTAAATTCTACCACTAGAATCAGGTCATTAAATATTATATGAATTATTTATGAAGTTTCTACGAAAAGTGGTCAATCTAGAATTTTGAATTTCCCCTGTTTTGCATAAATAATGTTTAGACCCAATTTGCCTTAGGTAAATGAACGAATTTGGGAAAGTGTCAAACATATGAAATGTCATATTTTGGGTTAGCTTTAATGCTAAATTAGACCCATGTCATTTGATTAAGTTTTGAAAGAATTATGGGTTTATCATTGGATGCATGTAGCTGAAATTTAGAGTAGGCTTGGAAAATGATCTTTACAATAATGATGTTGACAATATTGGTCTATTTGAATTTTATTTGGTCAGGTGACTATAGCCCGAGGTCAATTTGAGGAGTACGGAAATTCTGGCTAGTTGTTTGACTCGGTCGAGGTACGTAGAAAATCGGCTCGATCACGATGTCTGACAAGGACGTGATGTACCCGAGGTATGATTTACTTGTCATTATTTGATTCCTATGTGATTATATGACATGTTGAATTGTAGTATATGTGATTATATGATACATTGAACTGGATGATATGAGCTGTATTGATATGAAATGATATATTGAGTTGCATCATTTGAGATTACATGAGACGTTGATGCATGATATATTGAGTTGCATCACATGAGATGACATGATACATTGATGCATGAACATTGGACATATCATATTGATCATGCCGTTCCTTTGATTCCATTTTGATATTGATGAGATCTGTAGTGTCATGGGGGACGCTGGGCATGTCGATGACAGGCAATTCATATAGCAACTGTAGTCACGCGCGCTATCGCTGGACCTAGACACGAGGGATGATTGGCACATCACAGGATGATTCTCCAAGCTCAATGTTGGTGTGTCGCCACCCTCTGCTCAAGCTTGATATTGCTGATGATACCTTCTTTTGACTCCGATATTTGGTAGCTTGAGATTTGTTTCATTGTACCCATTATGTATAACATTCATTTATGCATTGCATTCATGCACGGCAAGCATGCCATGATACTTTGTCATACTACCTGTTTCTTGTACTAGGGTCTGACCCCCGTTGTGGGGGATGTCATGTCTTTATTGTGTAGGCATGATAGGTTGTGCAGGTGGACGCCCTGCAGGTGCTCGAGAGGATGCATCTAGGAGTACCAGAGCTCCTTGAGAGCGAGCTCAGGTTCATGTTTTACGTTTTGTGTCCCAGGACTTAGTGAACATTTTTAAAACTATGGTTCTTTCCCGGGGAATGCCCTGAGTATATGTACGTAGAAGTATTACTTTAGTTTAAGACTTACTTGTCATGTTGAATGATGAATGATGTATTATCTGTGAACTGAATACATAACTAGATATATTTTCAGTCGCATGATATATGTATCATCGAAAAGCAAAAAAATTTAGAGCCAAGTTTTTTAATTTGTAAAACTAATTTTCTGTTGTTTACATAAATAATCATCATTGTGTGATCATTAAACATATGATTAGGATGACCCTCACAGTTAATATTGTTTTGTGCTCTAGCAATTTCCAACTGATTCTCACAATGAATCATAATTGCTTACACTAGTTTGTCCAACATAGAATATTTTCCAAGTAATTATGAAGCCATTGCGCTTTTTCCGCAGCTTTGTCTACAAATATAAACCACTATCCCATCATGGATCGATTGTTGCATGACACGATAGCCACACCAATGTTAAACACACAACCATTTATGGATTTCAATTTTTTCGTATCACATATCCAATTTGCATCATTGTATCATTCTAATAAAATTGAATACCGTAAGTTTCGAATTCTAAGGGTGGCAAACTTACAAATCCCAAATTCAAGATTTAGCTTCTTGTAAACTTGGTTTTAAGCGATATTTCTTACCAAATTCGAAACTATTATAAATTCTCAAATTTAGAAATCACCATTCAAATTTTAAGAGCTGAGATTCTTAGAAAATCCAAGTTCAAGATTTTCATTTCTTGCAAACTTGAATTTTAAGCGCAAAACTTAAAAAAATTTAAATTATAATTAATTATGAGAATAGTATTTCAGATATCTTGGAAACTTTAATTCCAAATATGACATTTGATGCACCAATATTCATAAGGTCAAAATGTTTCATTAACATTTTCTTCATTTTAATGATCTCTATATTGCTTCTCATAATGAGCATATCATCAATGTATAAGCATACCATTACATATGCTTCAGTGTGAATCACATTTGTCACATTTCTTTATTTGGCGTTTGTTTACTTTAGTCAGACACCCCACACTTAGTCAGACACCTTCACACTTTTAAAGTATTTGTAGAAAGACTTTCATCATTTCCATAGTCCACAAGGATTTTCATCCTTGTCTAAGTGTGACACTCAGAATATCGTTGACTAATAAGTTTGTTTTCCCCACAATATTAGGTCAATCTCAAACTTATCAAGATTTCATTGATGTTCAAACTTTCATGTTTCAAATTCTAAGTGTTATTAACTTAGAAATCAAAATTCAAGAGTTTAAGTCTGCAAAATTTTGATTTAGTGTACTTGCTTACAAAAGATTAAAAATTGAACAAAATTATCGTATTTGATTCACAATTTGTATTTTAAGCGTACAAACTTAGAAGCCATGAATTCAAGAGTTAATTCTCTTGAAAATTCAAATCTTAAGCGTAAAGTGCTTAAACAACTCAAATAGAATCAAATGAGAATACCTCATAGTCAAAACAATTGTAGCCATTGATTCATCATTTTCATTTTAAGCAAACAAATTTAGAAAACTAATTCAAGATTTAATTTCTTGCAAATTCGAGTATTAAATGTAAAATACATAGAAAACTCATATAGAATCAATCCACAATTTTTCCATTGCAAATTCAATTGTATAATTGGTCTTTAACCTCATTCTTGTAGTGTTTAAACGCTTCTATGGTCTCGTATTTGCTTCATAGCAAATAGCCATAACAATATATTGTGCATTCATCGATGAAGTATCGAATTATTTTTTCCTCACCTCTAGTTTGCACAAACTTTGATTCACAAACATCAATGTGAATTAATTCTAGATGTGTGTTTTCCAACTAATGAATGGCGGTTTAGTTAACTTAGTCTACACATAAGTCTCACACTTATATTTTCAAGTTAACATCACAGAAAACAATAAGTTTAACATTGCTTATTTGCTTTGCGGATTATAATTACATGACTCAAATACTCATATCATTAATCATAAGACTCAATCAAATAAGAAAAGTGAAAAACTTTATTTCTTTCAATCGACGAATAACCGTCATTACATTTATTTTGGATAACTCCTCATGGAGAGTACAGTTATGTTGATACAAGATTTCAAGCGATAAGCATTAGATCAGAGAAATCGTCTCACATCTTGTCATATTCAGTTACATTGATTTGATTCTTAGCTTTATTCTTATTGTCAATCTTGTCTCAACAATCCTTTGCTTTATGGTTCGGTTTACCACATATGAAGCAATTTCCCATGAACTTTTAAGGTTCTTTTGTTGTTGGCCATCATGGTCCTTTCTCTTCTTTCAATGATTGCTTGATTCCACAACATTGACTCTTGCACTCATTTAGTTAATGTCTATTTCCGACTTGTGATACCCTCTTCAATCCTTAGTCGAACAATCAAGCCCTCGAGTCCCATTTCCTTCATTTGTGTTTCAGATAGTTCTTGAATTCTTTCCACACCAGAGGAAGTTTCTCAAGACTTGCTTAGACTCGTTCCTTCCGCATGAATCTCGTGCAAGAGTATTTGTATCTCTTGCACTTGACTTACTACGGATTTCAAGTCTACCATCTTAAAATCCATGATTTGCCCCGCTATCAACTTCTTAAGTTATGCATCTTCCGCCTTATATTTGGTTTCTAGCATGTTCCACAATTCTTTTGCGGTTTGGACTTGATAATACACATTGTATAGTGCATCATCAAGGCCATTCAAGATGTAAGTTTTGGATAAGAAATCACTTTGGTTCCATGCATCTACAACGGCACTCTTCCGAAGATCAATCTCTTCTTCTTCAACGGTTGGTGGATCTTCCTTCAAAAACTTTGCCAAGCTTAGAGTTGTGAGATAGAAAATCATCTTTTGTTGCCATATTTTAAAATCTGTGCCATTGAACTTTGGTGTCTTTTCTCCATGTGTTGCAGGAACATTTGTTGATGTTGAATCCATTTATTTTAAATAAATATAACAAAAATCCTCTTAAGATTGTTGTTTGCATTGTATGGGAATCGTCTGCGATATAGGAAAAGAAATGAAGAACTTTGTCAAGTCGACGCAAGTGCAATAAACTTTGTTCTTAGGAGGAATTTCCACCATTCTCGGTGCTTTCGGAATGCGGCAATCATCTCCCAATATACAAGGACTTCTTTTTGTGATAGTAGCACACCAAATCACAAGAACATCAACTACAAAGGTTGCAAACTCTCATTTTTAAGAACAAGATATGAATATGTATGATATGCACTTTGATTTTGCTTTTCTCTCACAATGTGTTTTTGATTTGAAAATCTGATAATAATTCAGCACATGGATGTTGTATATATCTTATGCCATAAGATGTCACCAAAAGTCACCATTTGGAAGCACCAATCTATGAAAAAATGGCATCTGCACGCCAAGAGGTGCAACCATTCAGAAAACTGCCAGAATGGCGCAGCACCCCAGCGCCCCTAGCCTGGGAAAATTTTTCCCAGGCAGTGGCACTATGGCGCCTACAACACCCGGCGCCTAACGCAGGCGCTACTGCCCGAAATTTTTCCAAGCATGTTTGGTGCCCGAAAATTGCTGTTTTGCCTCGTTTCATTCGTTCGATATTTCTTTGCTTAAATTCATTAAGCTTATTTTTAATTCATTAAACCTCAAAATTTCCAACAGATGTAATGTAAATACAATATATTTTTGCTTTTTTTTAATAGCTAACCATAAAAAATCGCTAACTCAAAAATTCATCTATTTAGCTAAAAATATCGACGTTTTCCAAAATATTGTAGTTAAAATTTATTTATTTTTAGGATAAAACTAATAAAGGATTCAAAAATATGAATAAATTTGAATTTGTGGGTAAAAAGAGTTTGAGTATAACTTATAAGCAAAATCTTTATTGCCTATTAATGTGATTGATAGGATACTGATGTGAGCCATTATTTTCTATGTTAGATAAAGTAAGTGTAGTAGAAAATAAATAGAAGACATCATGATTTTTTACGTGAAACCTTCGAATTGAAGGAAAAACCACGGGACCTTGTAAGGACTCCCGTGCCCTTAACCCGTTATTAGTGTATTAAGCCATTAGTGCATACAATCATATTATCATGGGAAGGAGACCACATGCAAGCATAACATCATATACCATCTATACAATTTCTTGCATTAGAACCCTATAATATTCAACTTCCCCAACCAGAACCACTTTCATAGTATGCATCCTAATAATACACTAACATACTCTCAGTTCATTTAGCAATTCTGAATTTAATTGCATGCAGACAATAAATGAAGAGAGAAAAACCATGCCCATTTATAATTCCATATACACGTAAAAACGTGCTCACATGATAGCACCCAATGAATAAGCGTGTATCTAATGTATAAGATACTCTACCAATACCGTTACTGGTACTTCAATCCTGGAAGCACCTCTCATGCACAGCTCGATCTCAACTCTGGATCTACGTACTTATTCAACCAGCTCTGGTACTTCAATCCTGGAAGTACCTCAAATCAACAGCCGAGCTCAACTCCAAAGCTACTGCTGCACTTGTATCACCTGCCCTAACAGAGACAGCCCCCACACCAATCCAATAATCACAATATTACAGTTCATAATTTACAGAATGTAAATGCCATGAAATTAAATGATACTCCCTGGAAGGTATCATCCTCATCCGGATCCCGTGTATTGTCCATGTTCTCAAAATAACCAAACTCATCAAATTCCAAAGCCAGTTAATCTCCACATAGATTAACTAATATCATTTCTGCCATACCAGTTCCATATCAAATATGGTTAAATTATTAAATGAAATACCATAGATATCACATATATCTAACCAATGATTCCATGTTTCTATTTCATTGCTCGCTCCACAATAGCGGCATTTTAACCCCACTCATGCTCAATAGCAGCGGCGTCATAATCGATGGTCACTCATTGACGACAACATCCCAATCATCGCTCGCTCAAAAGCGGCACCATATAATTTCCAATATATATATATATATCCACTTATAGCAATTACCATAAACCATGCATTTCAATATCCGTTTATTGCTAATACCATGTACCATGCATTTCCATATACATTTATTGCAACATAGTGTATCATGTACTCAACAGTTGCAATTATAATAAAGGGCTATGCTCGTACGTCATACGTACCTTATAATTCCGTAGTTCGAGTCCAACCTTGCCTGAGTCCCACGACTCGATGAGTAAGTGCTAACATGCAAATAACTCACAATCAAACATAAGCATGCAACCAAGTGCCCAAGCACGTTCATAACTCCCAAACCTATCGTCAATCCATGACGATTACCAGTATAAAAGCCCCCCGGCTAAGCATGCATAATACCCTAAATATTCCATTTTAAAAGTTTAAATGATAGCCAAAAACTCAACCGAGAATTCCGTTTTATTAAACTTTGGCTCCAACCAATCCATTTTAAAAGTATAGCATTCCCATTGGAATGTCGACATTGCCCCGCAATTGTAAGGACCCCAAGCCCTTAACCCTTAATTAGTGTATTAACCACTATGTGTGGCACATGCTTTCAATAAAAAGCCAATCGGGAAGCTCAGATGATACTTTATCATTGCATGGCAATTACAAAAAATTCCTTTAACACTCAATGTTATAAGGTCATCAGCCTAACAACGAAATAGACTCACAAAGTTCGCCCAATACCATCCCTTTTTGCCACTTTTCACATTGTGGACTTTTATAAAAATTTGGGCAGAGTCTCCCCATAAATAGAGCTATCCCGAAATAAAAGCACAACACATAAAATAATTCCCGGCCAGGGAAAAACATAATACTCATCAGAAAGCAGTAATACCAAGTAAATTCCCAGCCAGGGAAGACACCACACGTATGACGACATAAATGGGTCTCAACACCCACATAATACACTAACGACTCTCATATCATTAGCAATTCTACCACAATTGCATGCAACATATAATGAAAGAGAGGAAGGCTCATGCCTTTATATACAACCCATATACAAGAATGTCCGTGCTCACATGCGAGCATCATAAATGTGTATATAAACCTCGGGTGTATATAAGTACTCTATACGATACCGTGCTCCATCAAGCCCTGGTACCACGAACCTGTGAGTACATCAAATCAACAGCTCGAGCTCAGCTCCACAGCCATCGATGCACCTGTTCACCTGCCCCAACAGAGAAAGCCCCCAACGGGGTGAGCATACCAATACACAAAATCTCATAATCACAATAATGAAATTCATAATTTACAACACAAGTAAATATTAATGAATTTTAAATGATACTCCCTGGATGGCAACATCCTCATCCGGGATTCCGTGTACTGTCCCTGTTCTCACAATCATCAAACTCATCAAATCTCAAAAATCAGTAAATCAACGCATTGATTAACTCATCGCATGCCTAATACTCGAATATCAACAGATAATGGTTGCAACTCATTAAACATGCAAATATAGATATCTCAATATCAAATACTGATTTCACAACCTCGCTATCTATCACAGATAGCTCAAATGCCTAGCATTTATTTTACCAATTCTTCATTATACCCAGACATCTCAAATGTCTTATAATGAATACATGATCTCACGATCATTCTCAGGCATCTCAAATGCCCTACAATGGTCATATAACCCAGTACCCCATATATCATGTAACAGTCATCCTACTCTAGTGTCACGCACGCTACAAGCGGCGATATCAAGATTTGGGTCATTCCTTGGCTATATCAACATATATATATATAATCCTCATGCGCGATTATTCAATGAAACCAAATTTCATTATGCATTCACAAATGCCCTAATATATAGAAATACTCGTACGTCGCACGTACCTTAAATCTCCGAAGTCCGAGCCAAACCTTGCTCGAGTTCCATGCCCCGAGGAATGATGTGCTAACACGATAAATAATTCACAATTATTTACGAACATGCAACCCATGCTCAAGCACACCTATAACCCTCAAAATATTGTCAACACACGACAATTAACCTCTTAAAAGACCCGGGGCAGGGTACATGCAGGGAGGGAAATAAATGAGACCATATCGAAATTTGTTCAAGAACACCCTACAAAAATCGAACCCGAATCTCACAATTTCGAACCCAAATAAATACCATAATTCATCTAAAATGAGCATTAAGCTATCCAAGCAAGAATCAACACCCCTTGCCAAAAACCCCCAATTTTCGAACCCCAAACAAGCCCTTAAATTCGAACCCCAAACAAGCCCTTAAATTCGAACCCTTATAATTCATCAAATTCGAACACAATAATGGCAGGGAAATACACGAAAATGACGAAAAAGGGGTAAAGGAGGTTACCCAATCGAAAATCGGAAGAAATCGGACGAAATCCGATGAACCCTAGAAATTGGGGATCGACGCCTCCAGCCAAAATCCGAACGAGAAACGCGATGAAACTTCAAATTGACGGAGGGGAAAGCTGCGCCTCGACGAGACGAAGCCGGTGGTAGGTCGCATGCGCCGAACGGCGGCCGGACGGCGGCGGGCGCAGCGCCTGAAGCGGCGAGGGCAGGGGAGGTCGGGAAATCGCGCGCGGGAGGGAGAGAGAGGAAAGTGGGCTGAAATGAAATTAAATGCAAAATTGTGGGTTCAAATGGTATTTATAGCAAAAATACCCCGAAAAATTAATAGTCCCACAAATACATCATGATTCCTTAAAAATCATCTGTTTCAAAAACTCTCGCTCTAACTCCAAAACCCCCTACCGGTGCTCACACAGCACCCGAGATCCCGAGACACATCAAAAACCCAACTCTTAGGTTTTTCACCGAAATGTGAATACAATCTCAACCTCTGGAACCAACGATCCCAACTACCCAATTAAACGAGCCCAGAAGGCCCAACACCTCGATTAAATTCCAAATCGCCACGTAAAACCACTTTAGGGATTATTAACACTACGGGATTAACACCTATAATCCCTGGTCATCACAATATCCCCCACTAAAAGAATTTCGTCCTCGAAATTAGCACTGGTGTATCACGTAACACCCAGGCTACACAACAACATGAAGCCATAACCCCGATTCTTGACCATATCAGAATCGTATTAATAAACGCGAGGATACTTACCTCACATCAAACTCTGAAACAGAGCGACTTACCAAAACCAACCTATCACCCAAGAGGCAAAACGTACCTCAGTGCGATTCATCCCAAAAGTCAGTCCCTCATGACTGCAAAATAACCTATACTTACGACTGTAGATCGGACAGTCATCCTTAGTTCTAATACAACTAGTAAGAACGCAACCTGAATGACACCTCAACCGTGAGAACGTTGACCTCGTGTCAAACTCTGGAGTGGAATAAACTTCCAAATCCATCATAACGTCAAAGAGCGTCAGCACAGCTCAACGCTAATAATCCAAAAAGCAGTTAGTCAACTGAACTGTAAGGATTCGAATCACTCCCGATTCCATCGTAGATATCATCCACTGACATCTTTACCAAGACTCACGATGTCTAACATACATCGTTACGAGGGAAACACTAGTACACCACGGTGTACACATACCAAACCTGGTTTCCCGCTATACAGACCACCTCCATCCAAGGAGCAGTTGCACCCTCTGCAACTCGGATCGGGCAACTCACGGCCACCGATCCACACAAAAGACATCTCACAAGATGTCCACCTCCGGATATCCCAAGAACCACATCCTGGTCGTAAAAAAAAAACAATCGAGACTCCACAGAGTTTCAAATTCTGAAAGGGCATGCAATAAACCCATTGCATCCTCAACGCTTGTGTCGACAGTGACACCCAACCAATCCGAATTCCTGCCATCCCTTAATAATCCTAGGATTTAACAATCCAAACTTGGGAAGGTTATCGCATAACCCGGAGGAAAACACCAACAAGGAAGTACCTTAACCCACACAAGGTAATCCCTCTTCAAGGGAGTCAACTAACTTCACGATTGTTCCTCATAAATATCGTGCCATGGAGATTCCCAATCTCAAGGTGTTCCATATCTCTCATCAGAGATTTAACCATCCTAAAATAGCATAACTCTATGCTTGACAGGAAGGAAATCAATAACTGGCATCCGTATACTCACCGGTATACCTGCCTAAGTATTGACATCGCATGCATACTCAATGCACTTGGCTCGGGTATCTACAACATACCCCTAAGCCCCATACACAACTGTCAATCCTGAGTCATTCCCATCCAGGAGAATGGAAATCGACGATCAATAACACGGCGTGATTCTCAAAATCAACACCACATGCACCAACTTACCGAATCTTTCAAAGATTCCCCAAATAGGTATAGTACTACCCCCTTCCTCACAAGGGAAGTGCCATCGAACTCGAGATCCACTAGTCTCGAACCACTGTTCGGAAAAACTGGATACAATAACACCCATCGCATCCCAAATACACGGATTCCCTTAAATCGAGTCAACAACTACCTGATGACTCTCTTGTTGGTACTCCAACATCATGAGCTGTCCCAGACAAGTCTCACCAAGATTAAACATAAACGTATACACGTTTCAGTGAGGCATACACCACCTCAACCTCAAATGACATGGTGACTACTAGAGTCCACCACAAACCACATCGTATCACCTTACGATTTGCCAAACTTGGTTCCAACGAGCAGTATAACGGCTCTAGCAAGCCCATCATGGTGCTACACACACGTGGCAGACAACCTAGTCTCTGCCTCTTTAGGTTTACCTCAAACCTACCAACAAGACGGACGTCTCCACATGGTATATCATACTGTGGGAAGGAAACTCAATAGAGTAGTGGGTCTTTATCCAACATTCCTCTAATGCCGATACACCCTGGACACTTCAATGTCCCTATGTACTTAACATAACCTGATCCTACTCCCTTAGGACTCATCCTACACCCTCATGGGTGGTGTGACCATGTCTACCACATGTCACATCGACATAAAGCGAGTAATTTCCTCCATGATTACTCCTGTCGTCAAATCACATGGCCAAGAGCCATTCCAACGAGCATACCTCAAGGGTATCACCACTCTTAAAATGATCACCCCAATGTAAGCTGCGGTACAATCACATGTACAGCGCATCCAACCATTCCTCGAGCAACCCGCTCGGTATAAGGGTCACGTCAATCGGTGCCGCACACACCACCTTGTGCTCGGTACTGGCACCCAAGGCATACCACTGAATACGTATACTCAACGCATCGATCATCGTAACGATGATGCATGTCTAATAAGACATCTCCTACACCATCGTCATCGTCATCCTGTGACGATACATGCCAACTCATGGCATCTAAGGCATTGTCAACTAGTGACGATACATGTCATCCACCATCATGCTAGTAAAATAGGCATAATAAAACATGTATATCAACGCATGCCAGATACAATAAAGCTAATAGAATAGCAATATCTCATACCTCATCGCTAACAATATAGCGGCATACCTGTCTCCGTCGCTCAATAATAGTGCGTAATCAGCACCCATCGCTCGAAGGCGGCAAAATCCTGTGCTGAGTACATAGCGGCACAATCCCTCGCTATAGAATCGACGGCATGACACCTCGTCATATAATAAGTGGCATGAAACCTCGCTATACACCTGAGCATGAATCATCGTCCACATAATAGCGGAAAGAGGCATCGCTATCTATATATACGGCGGCACGAATCATCACCAATAATCACAAAGAGGTGAATCATCATCATCGACACAGCGGGACACATCACCGCTATCATCCGTGTCCGGCGGTATAAACCATCGCCAATCAATATAGCGGAATGAACCGTCGCTATAAATACACCTGGCGGAATGAACCCTCGCCAATCAATATAGCGGAATGAACCGTCGCTATAAATACAAATCGACACAGCGGAACACATCACCGCTACCATCCGTGTCATCACAATGGAATGAATATAAATCGACACAGCGGGACACATCACCGCTATCATCCTTGTCATCACAATGGAATGAATATAAATCGACACAGCGGAACACATCACCGCTATCATCCGTGTCATCACAAAGGAATGCACCATCATCCTTTCTTGAGTCAGTCATCATCAGTTATGTTAATGCTTCCCCGCTCAGTATGGTATACCTCGCCTCCATGTGCCAGCGGGTCTCCCCCCTCCCGCTCCACATGCGCAGCGATAATGCGTAACCTCGCCTCCATGTGCCAGCGAGCCTCCCCCCTCCCGCTCCACATGCGCAGCGATAAAGCGTAAGCATTAAAACCTTAACTGTGATCGCCCTGACTCGTGGAATACACCTCTTTATTCCACATCACAATATGCAACAACAATGCATAATATGCAACAACAATGCATAATAACATGTATCATAACAGTAATGCATCACATTGCATTCATCATGTGTCACACAGACAAACATGAATACATGTTACCGTTGGGATACCCGTACGTCTTCTACGTACTCCATATTTCCTGTAACCTGCAACCATCATGGTTAGCAACAATAGCCATATACGCTATGCAGCAATCATCCAATGCATAAATGCAACCACTTGCAAGTCAATACGTATACCAAGACATGTTACCTCGGAAATATCCCTTTACCCGATTCTCTTACAAAATCAGATTCCTTGGCACATAACACACGGAGTGCCAGACATCACAATTAATGCCATCCTATCGTGTTCCACACGATTCCTGCAATCACACTGATTAGCAACACTACTTTTCATATCAGAAAAAGCACATAAACAACTAGTCGTGTCATACAACATTAATGTCATCATGCATAAGTATGTGCTATCAATAACTTCTTAGGCCCTTAACAGCCCCAATGAGCAACCACTGCTCTGATACCACTAATGTAAGGACCCCAAGCCCTTAACCCTTAATTAGTGTATTAACCACTATGTGTGGCACATGCTTTCAATAAAAAGCCAATCGGGAAGCTCAGATGATACTTTATCATTGCATGGCAATTACAAAAAAATTCCTTTAACACTCAATGTTATAAGGTCATCAGCCTAACAATGAAATAGACTCACAAAGTTCGCCCAATACCATCCCTTTTTGCCACTTTTCACATTGTGGACTTTTATAAAAATTTGGGCAGAGTCTCCCCATAAATAGAGCTATCCCGAAATAAAAGCACAACACATAAAATAATTCCCGGCCAGGGAAAAACATAATACTCATCAGAAAGCAGTAATACCAAGTAAATTCCCAGCCAGGGAAGACACCACACGTATGACGACATAAATGGGTCTCAACACCAACATAATACACTAACGACTCTCATATCATTAGCAATTCTACCACAATTGCATGCAACATATAATGAAAGAGAGGAAGGCTCATGCCTTTATATACAACCCATATACAAGAATGTCTGTGCTCACATGCGAGCATCATAAATGTGTATATAAACCTCGGGTGTATATAAGTACTCTATACGATACCGTGCTCCATCAAGCCCTGGTACCACGATCCTGTGAGTACATCAAATCAACAGCTCGAGCTCAGCTCCACAGCCATCGATGCACCTGTTCACCTGCCCCAACAGAGACAGCCCCCAACGGGGTGAGCATACCAATACACAAAATCTCATAATCACAATAATGAAATTCATAATTTACAACACAAGTAAATATTAATGAATTTTAAATGATACTCCCTGGATGGCAACATCCTCATCCGGGATTCCGTGTACTGTCCCTGTTCTCACAATCATCAAACTCATCAAATCTCAAAAATCAGTAAATCAACGCATTGATTAACTCATCGCATGCCTAATACTCGAATATCAACAGATAATGGTTGCAACTCATTAAACATGCAAATATAGATATCTCAATATCAAATACTGATTTCACAACCTCGCTATCTATCACAGATAGCTCAAATGCCTAGCATTTATTTTACCAATTCTTCATTATACCCAGACATCTCAAATGTCTTATAATGAATACATGATCCCACGATCATTCTCAGGCATCTAAAATGCCCTACAATGGTCATATAACCCAGTACCCCATATATCATGTAACAGTCATCCTACTCTAGTGTCACGCACGCTACAAGCGGCGATATCAAGATTTGGGTCATTCCTTGGCTATATCAACATATATATATATATAATCCTCATGCGCGATTATTCAATGAAACCAAATTTCATTATGCATTCACAAATGCCCTAATATATAGAAATACTCGTACGTCGCACGTACCTTAAATCTCCGAAGTCCGAGCCAAACCTTGCTCGAGTTCCATGCCCCGAGGAATGATGTGCTAACACGATAAATAATTCACAATTATTTACGAACATGCAACCCATGCTCAAGCACACCTATAACCCTCAAAATATTGTCAACACATGACAATTAACCTCTTAAAAGACCCGGGGCAGGGTACATGCAGGGAGGGAAATAAATGAGACAATATCGAAATTTGTTCAAGAACACCCTACAAAAATCGAACCCGAATCTCACAATTTCGAACCCAAATAAATACCATAATTCATCTAAAATGAGAATTAAGCTATCCAAGCAAGAATCAACACCCCTTGCCAAAAACCCCCAATTTTCGAACTCAACCCCTTAAATTCGAACCCCAAACAAGCCCTTAAATTCGAACCCTTATAATTCATCAAATTCGAACACAATAATGGCAGGGAAATACACGAAAATGACGAAAAAGGGGTAAGGGAGGTTACCCAATCGAAAATCGGAAGAAATCGGACGAAATCCGATGAACCCTAGAAATTGGGGATCGACGCCTCCAGCCAAAATCCGAACGAGAAACGTGATGAAACTTCAAATTGACGGAGGGGAAAGCTGCGCCTCGACGAGACGAAGCCGGTGGTAGGTCGCATGCGCCGAACGGCGGCCAGGACGGCGGCGGGCGCAGCGCCTGAAGCGGCGAGGGCAGGGGAGGTCGGGAAATCGCGCGCGGGAGGGAGAGAGAGGAAAGTGGGCTGAAATGAAATTAAATGCAAAATTTTGGGTTCAAATGGTATTTATAGCAAAAATACCCCGAAAAATTAATAGTCCCACAAATACATCATGATTCCTTAAAAATCATCTGTTTTCAAAAACTCTCTCTCTAACTCCAAAACCCCCTACCGGTGCTCACACAGCACGCGAGATCCCGAGACACATCAAAAACCCAACTCTTAGGTTTTTCACCGAAATGTGAATACAATCTCAACCTCTGGATCCAACGATCCCAACTACCCAATTAAACGAGCCCAGAAGGCCCAACACCTCGATTAAATTCCAAATCGCCACGTAAAACCACTTTAGGGATTATTAACACTACGGGATTAACACCTATAATCCCTGGTCATCACAGCAATCAGCTAATTAAACCCCGTTTCCAAAATCCCGACATTTTGCCAAAGGTTTAAAAAAAACACAAGAGTTCGAGAAGCGATCGATCACCGATTTTATAACGATCGATCGCGCGCACCCGTTGCCAAAGAGAACACTCTCGCGATCCATCGCGCGTCACCGCGATCGATCACCAATCACCTTGCGATCGATCATTGAGACTTGACGATCGATCTCCTATACTGTACATCATCACCAAATTTCAGAATCTCGTCACGATCGATCGGCACTCCTCGGTGATCGATCTCGACCTGCGATTTTCCGAAAACTCGAGCTTCCATGGTGTTTTTCACACCCAAACTCAAAACCAACACCCCATACACCATCAACTCCTCAAATACACCATTTAAAACCAATAAAAACTCTAAAAACTCAACTTTGGATTTTTAATAAAAAATCCGTAAATCCACAACCAACCAAAACCTTAACCAAATTCTACAATACTACTACCAAATCGAAGACAAGGATGAGGGGAGGATTAATACCTGATTATCTTCGAGAAATCCGGCTTCCAAGCCAAGCTACCAACGATTTCTCTTCCAAGGGAGAAAAGAGGGGAAATGGGGAGGGTTAGGCCCGCAGAGAGAGAGGGAATCCGTGCAATGCCGGAATATCGAGTCTACCTGGTATATATAGTACCAAAACTCCAAAATATCAATCCCTTCACAAATACATCATGACTCATAAAAAATCATCTGTTTCCATAAATTATCTCCCAATCTCTATTTCAATTATCAGCCCCAGTACAAAGTACTCCGGACCTCAAATCCCACCAAAAACCAAATTCCAAGGTTTTTCACCACGATGAGAATAAAATCTCATCCCTTGGATCCAACGACTCCAAATACCGGATTTAAAATCCCCTGGAGTCCCAATACCGCAATTAATTCATAATTGCCACAATTAAAATCCATTAAGGATCATTACCACTCCGGGATTAACACCATTAATTCCCGGGTATCACAGACCTAGTGCAATATAAATTCCATTATAAACGAGGATATTTTTACAGTGTGTTTGTACAAGGATTGAATAAAAGCCAAAGAATAAATCAAGGGGAAATATTCCTTCTGCATGGGATGAAGGGCCTGGAAGAAGAATTTTTTTCATCCAATGAGAATGAACCCTCTTTGAATAAATATACCATCTCCTTCAAAAGGAGAAAATATCTCCCATTATGCCCACAAAACTTCCCCCAATTAGCCATTAAATTACTCCCATTAACTCCATGTCAGCCTTATACATGTTCTTATTTCTCGCCCCACTCATCCATGATATCTTCCATGACTCTTGCCCCTTAATGTATGGATAATGGGTCAACCCCACACCACTAATTGCTCTTTTGTTTATGTCATGTTCTACTCAAAGTATGTCCGGGAAATTTGGGTTGATTAGCCACTATGACCGGGTCTTATGTGATTGTTTGACAATGTGGGACCGAGCAGAATATCCTCCTCTTCGGGCATTTCCCTGTTCGGATATTTTCCTATTCATCAATGATTTTACTCGATGTGGTCTAATTTTTCACAGACGGCACCAATGTTTTCTTCTATTTATTTTCTACTACACTTACTTTACCGAACATAGAAAATAACAGATCACATAATTGGCACCGTATGTGAAAACAATTGAGATAAGGCGTAGCTGTCGAAGGCAGGCGAGTTTTGAAGAAACCAACTTTGGTGGGTGACGGGGAAGATGAATATTTGAGTTAAAACTTCATAGGCGTAACCCAATCTTGGCGTCAAACTCTCCTTTTATTCTGTCAATCTCGCCATCTCATGTTCTAGTCGCTTCATTTTATTACCATGGCCTCTTGAGAAAATCATAGATCTCCGAATCTAGTTTGAGAGTTCCACCAGAGATCACCTGTCTTTTGAATTTCTATTTCCACCAACAGTGAGATTGGCTAGAGAGATTTTGAAAATTTAAGAGCAAGTGTAGAGGTTGTCCCACTTCGATAGATCGACGCATTTCGATCACTATCTTCACCTTGAAGTCCTTGATTGACACCAAAATTGATTCTTTCACCCCAAGAATTCTACCCACTCTTGAGCGTGGTTTGTACGAACCTTACACCATGATGAATCCGGAGTCCCGGCGTTGATGACATCTCCCAAAACCTTTATGCTCCGAGTCAATGAAAGCCAGAAGATATCTGTCAAGGACCATGTCGCTAAAGTTGGATTCGACAAGAATCATTGCTAGGTTTGTGCTGGACCACCATCATGGTTCACCGTCGTGGTCGCGGTGCTCGGAACGGAGGCATCCATTCCAGTTCCAATGACATTTCACGGAACGGTCACGTCGCTGTTTTTTTTAAAAAATTATTTAAAATTTCAAAAAGTTGAGTTTTTAATATATAGTCATTTATATATTAATTACTATGGATTTAATATGATATTTTTTGATTTTTTTTGGTTGTTTTAGCTAGTCAAAAGTTGAGTAGATCATACATAAGATTTTTGATTTTTTGGCTAATTTTCAAATAAATTTAATTTATGTGATAATATTTTACTGAACGAGTGGTTTACTCTATTTAGCTAATACACTATTTATGTATCGCTTCTTCATCTGGACAACTATTTTCTCCACATATTAACTTCTTGAAAAAGCGAGCATCAACTTTTCTAAAATGAAATATACAAAAATATAAAATTTATTCTGTGACAATCAATTGATGAATATTATTTATTTAAAATACATAAATATTAATCCTAAAGTAGTCATTCTCCACATTATTTTTTGATAAATATTATAATAAAATAAAAAATTAGTTGAGAATTAGACACAAAAACTAATAATAAATTTGTTTAAAAACATTTTTTTTCTTAAAATTTAATGTGAATAGAAACTTTACACTTCTTCTCCCCAAATCTCATCTACTTCAAACTCCAAATCACATTCCTGATTTCATGTATATTCTACAAGCCTGGTTATGTAACCAAGAGTGATTCCCCCTAAATTCCATATTATATTTTCATCCTAAAGCCATTCGAAGCACAACCAGCATTGTAACATTGATCAAAATTCACAATTACCCAAAACCTCAATGTTTCTTGAACCGAAACACCATCAGGATCTGAAAAGTTCAAGAAAATGAACAAACACAAAGGAATTTCAACATAACAAATGAAGAATCAAATGGATCTCTAATTGTTCAAAATCTCGTGCCAAAAGCCCAAAAGTAATTGACTTAGTGCACAATTTCAACAAAAAACATCTACTTTTAAAGAATTAATTTTTTTTATTCAAATCCGTTCCGCGCCGTTCCGCTCCACCGATAAATCGCCGCTTTCCGATAACATAACATCTTTCCAGAGCAATCTACGTTACGAGCTGGAACTTTAGAACGCCCACCTCCGTTCCCGTTCCGGAACGGCCGCTCCGTTCCCAATTCTGCAAACCATGACCACCATGATTGAGGTGTCCATGGTTCGCCATCGCGGTCGCGGTGGCCGTCGCGGAGGTTGTTGTTCCAGTTCCATTGACATTTCACGGAACGGTCACGGCGCAGTTTTTTTTAATTATAAAAGAATTCATTTTTTTCGATAATTTGGAAAATTGTTAAAAAAATATATGTAAATCATAAAAAAAAACATCCATATTTTGAAGAAAATAAGAAATTAAAGTTATTGATAAATCTTATTAAAACTTTACTAATATAAATTTTATACACAATATATACTAAAACTTTGACAATCCTTTCAAAATTCATATATGATATATAAATATTTTACAATATGAACTTAGAAAAGTACATGTCGAAGTTATATCACCTGGACTAATACCATGAGGAGTGGCGTGGAGGAACAAAATCATCAGTGTACTCTCTATCAGGATCCCGTTGATCCAGCAAATGGTTGTGGATATAAATCAGTATTAACTTGTCTTGGCGGATATTGATTGAATCGGGCATTTGAAACAGAATTGATGTTGGGCAACGTATATGGATTTAATAATATTTCATCACGACGATGGTAGTCTCCAAATCCTCGTTGCCCAAAAGAACTGCTAGCCCCACTGGAAGATATATAATCATGGCCATGACGAATACCACTTGCGTGCTCTGGATGATCATGATATCTGTTTCCAATTCCACTTGCACTAGATGAAGAATTTGAAGTATTAATACTTCTACTGCAAGAACTGCTAGCCCCACTGTTGGACTTCATTAGTATCATATCTATAATCATCTTCACTGTCAGCGTCACTGTCAAGTGCATGTATACTTTGTTGAATTGCATCTACTGCAATTTCTTTTTTTCTTTTTTCTTACATTTCTCTCAGACTTGGTAACTTGAAGATGTTTCCGAAGCATTAATGATATCTCCTTTGGAGCTTTACTACATGACTCAACATTTCCAGAAACATGTGCAAGATGCTGTTTTAATCTTGTAATTCCCCCGGTTACAACTATTTCACAAAATTTGCATCGTATTATCTTTCGATTGTGTCCGATGGGTTGACCAAACTCCCAACCAATATCAAGTTTCGGCGTCATTCTTCTAAAAAAAAATTTGCAATTGGAAAAAAAAAAAACTAAGTTTTATTATATGTTGAATGATAACATTTTCATGTAAACCACGTTGCATATAAAAATTTATTTTTTAGTCAAAAAACATTAATCATAAAATAAGTTATATCTACACACACAACAATCTTCAATCACGTATAATAATTTATAAAATAAAATAGGCAAAGATTATGATGATGAATGAGATATTAAAATCGACTCTACTTGTATTTTAGGGCCAAATATTATCAAAATTATTTATGTTTAAAAGTTCAAGATTTGATTCTACAAACAGATAATACACATGGTGAGCTCAAACTAATAACCAAGCCCGAATTCGAGATAATAAAAGCATAAAGTTGAGTCTAAAATTCATAAATTGAAGATATAATAATTACTTACTTCGTAGTCTGTAGAAACGAAGAGCATGTGATTATGTAAGAGAAGTTTTAAAAGCAAAAAAAAAAAAGAGCAAAGCGACGGTTTTTAAAGGAAAAGTAGGCCTAGCACATGGTTTTCATTTCACAAAATTCCAACCAAACTTTTCAAAAAAATATCCAACCATCGCTAGTGAAAAGATGGCATGTTTACATTTGGTGCTTTTTAAAAAAAATGTATTTATTACTCGTATCCGTTCCGCGCCGCTTCCGTTCCGCCGTTCCACTACCCTCACCATCGTTAAATCGCCGTGTTACGCTTTCATAACGCCTATCCACAATAACCTACGTTTCAGTCCGGAGCTTTGGCTGGGCCACCAACGTTCCCGTTACGGAACGGCCGTTCTGTCCGTTCCGCGACCGCCACAGCGAACCATGGTTCAGGTGTCAGATGAGTTTTGGGCCCGAGTTACATTTGCTTCAGTTTCAGTGCTACTATGCTGGGGTCTCATGCTTCATTTCCTATGACCTAGAGATGAATTGGCATTTGGCCCGGAATATGTGGCAGCCCTGTACGTGAGTTAAAATTCTGATATTTGTGTAGAAAAACAGAGGGATCGAACTTGGATCATATGGCCTGCTTATATCGCTATCTTTGTCGATCTTCTTGGATGGTTTCATGTTAAGCTGTGGCGGGCTTATTGTTATCTATCCAGAAAATAAACTCCCTAAAAAGTTGCTACAAATTATCAATATTACCTCTTTTGGTTTTCATTCTCTTGTCGGGACACTATCGGACTTTGATAATAGTTTAATATCAAACTTTTGAGTCACATTTGGGAGTTACGGATTCCAAGGACGAGAGTTCAGTTGCAATATTTTTCTTGGAGCTATGGAGGTGGCAACATGTAGAGTCACAATCATGCTTGTTCTTATCCAAGCTTGTGGCCTACACATTTCTCATAAAAAATGAAGAGAATGTGCAGCTCCTGAAACATCCTTGGGCAGTCGACCACTTTAAATATAAGTTTCACATTCATATTATCTAATTATCCCAAATATTTTATGGAATACTTACTTACAAGAGATGCTAGAATTATTTAATAATTCAACATGATCAATACTCTCGAAAAATCTCGGTGCATAGATTAGGTGGAAAAATTGAATGATATTTCAATTCGCTAAATGAAATTTTATGAAATTTCATGAATCTAGCATGTCACAGTTGTCAACTTGAATTCATGTTAAGGCATATCACAATAGGATGCGCGGATAAACGAACAGAGTAATTGACTAGTACTGTTATCCTTAAGGGTCCGCTTGGTACGAAAAATGTGATTATTGAATGATTAGTAAAAAGAGTTATATAAATAATGACTAGAAACTATAAAATAGAATGTAATAAACTAATATCATGTTTTGTATGATTATTATACATAGGATAAATTAAAACAAATACACACATTCTACCTAAAATACCATTTCACATAATCCTACTTCAAAGTTGTTTTTAAATTCCCAGGCTCAAAAACTTAGCCGTCACAAAAAATCCGCTCCTGCCGTCTCCAATTTTCCACTACATCTCCTCCCACATTCTTCAATTTTTTTGTAGATCTGTTCCACAAAATTTCTACTCCATTCAACGAACAATTGCAGTCCTTCACATAGAGCAAAGACGCTAGGTACATGTCTTTGAAGTGGATCTAGGGCATGAGATTTAGGGGAGAAGGCGGATTGTGTAAGAGCTAATCGATTTGTGGTATGTTTTTCGCCTTCTCTTCCATTTTTTTGGTCGGTTTTGACATATATCTGGTATAAATAATTGGTTTTATGTATTTGTATTAGATTTGAAATGTTGGAAAAAGGAAATCTGTAGGGGAAGTTTTCTTGTTGAGTGTCGAAATATTTTTTAACACGTCTGTTGCAAACATTAATTGAAAACCATGTTGTGTTCCCGATGTCTAATGTATTTTGAATTCTGTATTTCAAACATAGATGTGTTTCTCTGTTTGTGTGTTTGTTGTGATTATAATCGGAATCTGGACTGTTGTGGAAATGGTAGTAATGTTATTTTCTGAAGAATATAACAATATTTTGGGTTTGTAATTCTTTTGCTTTGTATTTTAGTGTTAGTTGTATATCTACTATGAAATTATATTAGATTATGAAAAGTAATTTAATATTAAAAGTTAGAATTACCTTCCATTTCTTTCATTTATCGAACAATGAAATTTCATTTGTGTTGAAGATACAATTGGACAAGTTAGTGGACATTCCAGGAGAAAGGTATACATGTTCCCCCTATAGCTATTCAAAGGTTTCTGTTGGTGTTTGTGACTATTTGTACATGGGACAAATATTTTGAATTATATGAATATTTGCATTTTATTTGAGTATTTTTAAATAGGTGAAGCTTGCATGAAATTTAGGACCATTATGTTGAATATTTATGTTGAATTCTTGCATTATGTTGAATAATTATGTTGCATTATGTTGAATATTGTTTAATATTTATATAAGAATGTTTGGTTGGTGTTGCGTGAGATTTAGGACCAAATATTTGTGGTTCTCATTCTGTAGTCGATTATGCACGGTACTACCATTAATATTTCATCTAATATTTTAATAATATTGCTTTATGAGTACAATTTACAACAACATCTCAAATTCATGTTCATACCAACAACTTGTATTTGCATCATTAATGTTATGTCATATTTGTAGGTGTTAAAGATTGTTGCCTATATCATCCAAACCATCACATTGGACTTTGATTGATTGGCGTGCTATTAAATTTGGTAGATTAGTTGAAGTTGATGCATTGTTATATTCCATTTATAGACCACTTGTATTTTTCCCATTCTTGTATTCGGCTGAAAGTATTTGACAATTAACTCCCATTATTTGTTCAGCTTAATATCATGTCTGTGAGTTTCCATTCCTGTCTCAGGAGTCTGTAAACAACATGGCTAAAGTAGAAGTGATCACCAGTTCTTCGGATGATGATAACAAAGCTGATGCTGAAGTTATGGAGTCACCTCAAGGAACACTTAAAGGTGATGTTGGTGGTGGTAGTTCTATGGAAAGAACACCCACGAAAACAATGTGGATCGACCCATATGCTGATGAATACTACAAGGTGAGCACAATCACCGTCAGAGGCTCGAAAAAGAGTCCTCTGGAGGGTGTTGAGGGCAGTAAGAAGAAGCACAAAAGTGTTGTAATCATACTTGATACGTCGGACGATTCCAGCAGGTAATTATTGTTGTGCTCGATATATTTGTTAGTTTTGAGACCACCCTTTTGGTTATTTTGTACTTCTTCATGTAATACGATATGTAATAGGTGGTTATGATTGCAAGACATTTGGTTGGTGTGTGGACAAGTTTATATTCTATAGTGTTTTCTAGCGGCTAACTTGTATACTTTTGGAATCCTACAAGGTTGATAATTTCGTTAAGAAATATTATGTTACATGTGTTTGTTTCCACTCCATTATTATTTATTTTCTTATAAATATTCCACCATTTTTTATGCTTCATTCCAAGTCTACTTCATGTATTTATATATATGTGTTAAAATCATCTTCAGTGACCCCTTTATCTTCACTGCCGCTTAATGTGAAATCCATGCAATACACAATTTTGCAATATTGAAGTTGCTTGCACATAACTAGAATTGGATACAAAGTAGTTAAAAGGAACATATCACAAAAACAACAACAAACTATGTTGCAAATTAAGCATCCTTTAAGCACCATTATATCACCTATGCTCCCAAGCCTTATTAGGTATGATAACAATAAAAACCACCATTTAAGCACCATAATACCAGAATACATTCCAAAATATGATTGAGTTTCCAATTGTTGCAAATGTCAACTTACAATACTTCATCCATAAATAGAATAGATCCATAACCATTTCACATTTTTCATCAAAACATCACAAAACAAGAAAACTTAGCAAAATAATCATTACCCCTTTACATTATATCAAAAGCACACCTTTATGGCACACCTTTGTGGTTATACTGCTTTCTAACCACCTTGCAAAAGCCTCCGTGCTAGGCTCAACCTCCCAGAATGACCAAAGCGTACAAAAAGTAACAACTTATTATGGTTGTCAATCAACAACCCCGCCACAATAAATTTCTCGTCATCTGTGAGCTCCGGTATTGTTCTCATGGCTTCTATCACAACATCTTATGAATTTGTAATCTTATTGTCTGACGATAACTGTTTGAATAGTTCTGTCATTGTTCGTTTGGTTTGTTCTGCGAACTTGTTTATGGCTGCCTGCGAGGGCCTGATCCTAATGTGGTATTTAATTATCACATAATTATTAATTTGCTTAAACAGTGGAAGAATAGTTACAATTTTCTTGTAAAATGTCCCTAAAAAATTTCAGCTTTTCGATAATACATATATAATGCTACTGAATATATATATAGTAATACATTCCGTTTACTGACAATACATCATTCATTATTCAACATAACACTTATAGTCTTTGGAAATGTTAAAAATCAAATACAACATACACGAGCATACCCCGATAAATTTATTTTCTTAAAAGTAGACTAATACTACTGGGAAATGAAACCATGCATAAACCTGAGCTCACTCATCACAGAGCTCGGTTATCTCTTGATGCATCACCGTAAGCATCAGAACATTGTCCTCCTGCAAACCCTGTCATGCCCGAACAACAAAAGACATGACAGCCCACACAAAGGGGGTCTGTACCCAGTACGAGAAATAAATAAAATCACGTCAAGAATGACAAAGTATCATGCAATACATACAATGTATCAATGCGATACATAAATGGGTACAAAGAAACGAATATCAAGATACCAAAATCGGAGTGTAAATGAAGGTATCATCAATCAATATCAAGCTCGAGAAGAGGGTGGCGACATCATATATCCTCCATCGCCATGCCCAGTGTGATATCCCCGAAATAATTATATGCAATTTGGGCATTAATTATATTTATGGTGTTAATTAATTTAGTGTTGGAATTAATTATCTTGGTGAAATGCTTAGTCACATGGTATGCGTGACCCGGTAGTGCATTTCAGGGTGCATGTTATGCATGTTGGGAAATTGGGGGTTATCATGGTTTTATTGTGATTGTTGATAATTATATAGTAAAGCATGGATTTAATTGGGGTTTTGGTGCATTTTGGTAAAATGCTTATAAAATATCATGTTGGGGTATTTTATACATCATGTTAATTAATGTGGTACATGTTTTAATAATAACATTTAAACCCCACTACCCCACCTTACCCTTCTCACTTTACCAATCCCCAATTACTCTCCCAACCCTAACCCTTTAACCCATTTTCGAGTTTGGCAAGAAGAGGAAGGAGAAATCTTTGCAAAAACTCAATTTGTGTGATTCTTGGTAAGATTTGAGGTCTAGGAAGGGTATAGATCCCTCCTTGTTGTTTTTGTATGGATTGGTTTTGATTTGAGTTGATATTGGAGTTTTTGAAATGGGTTTGTTTTGGGTTGGTATGGTTTTTGGTTGGGTGTTAGATTTTTGGTTGTTTTAAAGTGTATTTTGAAGGTTTATGGTGTTTTTATGTTGTGGGGTTGATGGTATATTTGTTGGTGAAGTTGGGGAAGAAAATATGGTGTAAAATGGTGGATTCTCGATGTGCAGATAGCGGCGATCGATCGCCCAAAAATGGCGATCGATCGCACGCGGGCAGTAGGCGATTGCTGTGTCTGGCGATCGATCGCCATGATGGGGCGATCGATCGGTGAGGCGAACGATCGATCGGTGAGGCGAGCGATCGATCGGTGAGGCGAGCGATCGATCGCCTCAAAAATGGCGATCGATCGCCTAACGCCAGAATTTGGCATTCAAGGCTGCTGGACCTCGCGATTGATCGGGACTCCACAGCGATCGATGCCTGAATGGTGTATTTTGATTATTTTTGTGGGATTTTTGGTATTGGACTATTATTGGCTCCTAATATTGGTTTGTGTGAATGTGTAGAACCATCCCAAGTGGCAACACAGCCAAGGAGATAAAGTCCATCGACATCTCCATTTTGGAACTAAGGTACGTAGTGAGACGTACGGGCATCGAACGGTCAAACATATTATTACGCATTGAATTGGTTATGCACTATGGTTGCACACATGGAATTAATTATGCATTGTAGTTGTATACATGGTCTTGGTTATGCATCATGGATTGCATACATGATTTGGTCATGCATTGTGGTTGCTTGTGTATATTGGATGCATTGGTGCATGTGATTGTGAGTCGGGATTATATTCTAGTGATGGAGAATACTTGCCGCCAGTGGCGTAGCGATGTGAACACTTGCCGCTGTCATACCGTAGCGATGAGAGAATATTTGCCGCTAATATGAAGCGAAGAACACGACCGCTGTCATATTTATAGCGAGGGATATTAGTGCCGCTGGTATTGTCTAAGCGAGGGGTATTTTCGCTGTCATGTTAACACGAGGGGTATTATGCCACTGATATAATAAGACTTGGAAATCGAACACGGTATACATGGAATGGATGCATGTCATGACATACATTATTGGTATTATAATCCATTGATTATGATTGTGGTACAGGGACAACCAAAGGTAGCTTTTAAATGTATTAAATACAGGAAGTGATTCGTATTTATGGTTTATGCATTTAAATTACAATCATATTATTGTGAATGTGATTTATATCCATGCTCATGGTTTTGGGGTTGTTCCTGTAGGTACTTTTGGGCGGAAGGGCTAATGCGGGTTGATGCAGTGAGCTTGTGAGGAGTGCTCTTGGTAGCAGGCGTAGTTCTTTTGTATAGCATCTACTCTAGGAGTAGTGTAAAGCTATATGATTAACATTCATTAGTTGGGAATGTAACTAATCCCTTTTGGAAAATTTATTTTGGCACTATAATCTTAACAATTCAAGGCATCAACACTATCTTTATACTCTTTAGATGTATGTTAACTCTATTTACGCCTTTAATCCGCACTTAAGGAACTAGGGTCCTTACATTAGTGGTATCAGAGCAGTGGTTAGAGAACCTGGGAACGAGTGAAGGGTAGCCTTAGCATGGTTGGCTAGGTGCTTACATTTGGGCATATTTATGCATGTGGTGCATATTGGTGTATAAAATTGTTATACTAACATGCTTATTATCATTCATGTTATCTAACGGTATAGCATATGTATTGTTTTGGAATTGTTGTTAACCCTTGTGTTACAGCATGACGACTATGAATTTGGGGAACCTCAATGAAGAGGTAGGGGATGTTGGAAGCGTGAATGCAAGCATCGGTCAGACAAATCCTTTACCTCCACCGGCTGTGGGCATGGAACCGGTAGCCCAGTTGTTACTGCCAGGGTAGCTTAGTCTGACTCAGTTTCTGACTTTCCACCCACCCATGTTTGAAGGGACAGAGAGACAGGGGAAGAAGCCGAAGAGTGGCTAGAAAGACTGGAACATATATTTGTGTCCGCGCCTTGTGCTAGGACGGCTTGGTTAAGGCTGGCACAATTCCAATTAGCTAAGAAGTCTTCCATGTGGTGGAAGACGATGGTGATGGAGTTAAGGGCTCAGGGTATGGTGATTGACTGGACTTTATTCAGAACCCGATTTCTAAACCGGTACTTCTCTGTTGTGGCTAACCAAACAAATGAGGATGAATTCATGAACCTGAAGCAAGGGAGCATGACTGTCTCGGACTATGCCATGCACTACTCATCACTATTGAGGTATGTTCATCACATCGCTACGAACGGATATGCCAAGATGAGGCACTTTTTGAAAGGACTGCGATCGGAACTGTTTGACCAGGTTATTTCCAACAACCCGACTTCTTTTGATGATGCTCTCACTAGAGCGGAGCTGGCAGAGATAGGAGTCAGTGCTTACACGGACGTTGCACCCCACAAGTCCCACCACCGAGGTCAATGTCTAATAATCTGAGACCACGAGGAGAATCATTTAAACCTCGTGGGGCTTCTTCTTCTTCTCTGTTTGGTGGGAGGCGAATGGATAACCGGAGGTGTAGTGCGCCTAGCAATAGAGGGCAGACTCAAGTGAGCATGACCGGAGTAGTGAAGTGTCACTTTTGTGAAGGACCACATCACATGCGCGACTGTACGGCTTGTTATAAATGTGGCAAGATGGGCCATATATCTCGGTTTTGTCAGAACAGTGATGGCCAGGTAGACCTCAGAGGAGGCAGATGGAGATTTTCTAGCGGGACAGTGCAGCAGAGGCAGCCGATGTTGCCTCGACAGGTAGGGGGTCAGGCGATAGGGCCACCTCAGGGACAGGTCTATGCACTGACTAGGGAGCAGGCAGATGCAGCTCCAGAGGAGGTGATAGCTGGCAGGCCGATGCAGCTCCAGAGGAGGTGATAGCTGGCACGTGCCTTTTATTTACATATTCCCCTTTATTTTGATAGACACAGGTGCTTCGCACTCCTTTGTGTCTGCGGACTTTGTGGAGAGACATCATATGCGCACGTCTCCGTTACCCACGTCTCTATTGGTCTTGACACCCACCGAAAGGAAGTTGTTGCTGATCAGTTTATGATGGACTGCCTCATTTATTTTGAGGGCAATGAGATAAAGGCAGATTTGATTGTATTGGGTATGTCAGATTTCGATTGCATTGTGGGCGTCGACATACTGAACAGATATCAGGCAGTAGTGGATTGTTGGCAGAGGACAGTTCGGTTCAGATCTGTTATGGGGATTCAGTGGACTTTCTATGGGAACGATTCTCGTGCGAGATTCCATTGATATCGGCGATCAAAATACCCCAATTATTGGAACGTGGACATACGGGCTATCTTATCTATGCCGTGGACACGACCGGGAAGAATAAATAGTTGAGGGTTGAAGATATACCTGTGGTAGTGGAATTTGCTGATGTATTTCCGGAGGAGATTCCAGGATTCCCACCGGCTAGAGAAGTTGAGTCCGGGATTGAGTTATTACCGGGGACATCCGCTATTTCTCGTGCCCCTTACAGGATGGCACCGACGGAGTTGAGGGAGTTGAAGGAGCAGTTGCAGGAGCTCCTTGACAAAGGATATACACGCCCTAGCGTATCACCTTGGGGCGCACCGGTTCTTTTTTGTGAAGAAGAAGGATGGTTTGATGTGTTTGTGCATCGATTACCGGCAACTGAATAAGGCCACGGTAAAGAACAAGTATCCTCTCCGAAGGATTGATGACTTATTTGATCAGTTGCAGGGTACGAAGTTGTATAGCAAGATTGACTTGAGGTCAGGTTACCACCAGATACGGGTCAGGGAGGAGGATGTGCAGAAGACAGCATTTCGGACTCGGTATGGACACTACGAGTTCCTAGTCATGCCATTCGGTGTGACGAATGCCCCGGCTGTCTTTATGAGTTTGATGAACAGGGTGTTCCAGCCATATCTTGACCAGTTCGTCATTGTGTTTATTGACGACATACTCATCTACTCTCGGAGTGAGGAAGAGCACGTGAAACACTTCATGACAGTGCTCCAGATCCTCAGAGATCATCAATTATTTGCCAAGCTCAGCAAGTGTGAGTTTTGGTTGAGCAGTGTAGTATTTCTGGGACATGTTATATCTAGCAGTGGGATATCGGTGGACCCCAGGAAGATTGAGGCTGTGATGGAGTGGGCTGCACCCACTTCTGTGCCCGAGATACGAAGTTTTCTTGGTTTGGCTGGTTATTATCGACGCTTCATCGAAGGATTTTCTAAGATTGCTAAGCCATTGACTCAGTTGACTCAGAAGGGAATACCATTTTATTGGTCTGAGGCTTGTGACCAGAGCTTCCAAGAGTTGAAGCATCGATTGACGATGGCGCCGGTGTTGGTGATTCCCACGGAGAACAAGAGGTTTGTTCTATACACTGACACATCGCTACAAGGCTTGGGATGTGTTTTGATGCAAGATAAGCATGTGGTAGCTTATGCATCGAGGCTATTGAAGCCGCATGAGGCTAGATACCCAGTCCATGATTTGGAGTTGGAGGCTATTATCTTTGCCCTGAAGATTTGGAGGCATTATTTGTATGGTACATCTTTTACCATATATACGGATCATAAGAGCCTGAAATTCTTATTTACTCAGGCGGAGTTGAATATGCTCAGAGGAGATGGATGGATTTACTCAAGGACTATGACTGTGAGATAGAGTACCATCAAGGAAAAGCAAACTTGACGGCAGACGCCTTGAGTCGGAAGGTGAAGAGTACTGCTGAGGATACAATGTATTTGTCAGCTATGATGACTTCTTACTGCCATCTGGGCTATGATTTCGATGTGGATGCATCGCCGGTATGGGTATCGACTTTATTGGCAGAGCCGGACATTTATGAGAATATCAGGAGAGCCCAGAAGACGGATGATGAGGTTCAGAGATGGTCATCATTGGCAATTCAGGGACAGCCATCAAAATTCAAAGTGGCTGAGGATGGTTCTTTGAGACTCGGTAACCGATGGGTAGTTCTGTGTAAGCCGGAGTTGCGTAGAGGGATCTTGGAGCGAGCTCATAGTAGCCGGCTTAGTATCCACCCAGGCGGGAGGAAAATGTATAAGGATCTTTGTGATCAATTCTGGTGGAAGCGAATGAAGTGTGATGTGATCGCTTTTGTCAAAAGGTGCTTGATCTGCCAGCAGGTTAAGACAGAGAGGCAGAGACCTGGTGGCGAGCTAAGGAGCTTAGAGGTACCGGAATGGAAGTGGGAGCACATATCTATGGACTTTGTGACCCACTTGCCGAGGACTACTTCGGGTTGTGATGCCATTTGGGTGATCATTGATAGGCTGACGAAGGTAGCTCACTTCATTCCCTACAGTATGACGAACACATACTTGAGGATGGCTCAGTTGTATGTAGGGGATATAGTGAGACTGCACTGGATTCCAGTGTCTAAGTATCTGACAGAGATCCACGGTTTACATCTCATTTCTGGGGAGGTCTTCAGTCAGCTTTGGGTACTGAGGTGAGGTTGAGCACAACATATCATCCCCAGATGGATGGTCAGACTGAGCGTACTATACAGACGCTCAAGGACATGCTACGGGCTTGTGTACTAGAGTTTGATGCCTCATGGCAAGATTCATTGGCCTTGGTAGAGTTCTCTTACAACAATAGCTATCAGACGAGTATTCAGATGGCTCCGTTTGAGGCTCTGTATGGTAGGCGTTGTAGGTCGCCATTGTACTGGGACGACTTGACCAGTAAAGTAGTGGGAGGACCCGAACTGATTCGGGAAATGGAAGATAAAATAAAGGTTATCCGTCAGAAAATGAAGGCAGCCCAGGACAGGCAGGCAGCCTTTGCGAATAAACAGCGGAGATCGTTGGAGTTTCAGTTGGGAGACAGGGTCTTTTTGAAGATCTCACCTTTCAGAGGTGTTGTGCGGTTTGGTATGCGTGGGAAATTGTCTCCAAGGTATGTGGGACTGTATGAGATTTTACAAGCGCATCGGTACCTTGGCTTACCGTTTGGCTTTACCACCGTCGTTATCTGGTATTCACGACATTTTCCACGTATCTATGTTGCGGAAATATGAGCCAGATCCGTCACATGTGTTGCAGCCTTCTGAGGTACAATTAGATCCTGATGTGTCCTACGAGGAACGGCCAGTCAGGATTCTAGATAGAGCTGATCGCAGACTTCGGAACAAAGTGATACCGATGGTCAAAGTTCAGTGGGATCGCAGGGGTGTCGAGGAGGCCACGTGGGAGACGGAGCGGCATATGGTGCAGCACTACCCGGAATTATTTTCTGGTATGTGATTTATGTTTAGTTTTGTTTGGGTAAGTGCATACGATTTCGAGGACGAAATCTAATAAGTAGGGGAGTATTGTGATATCCCCGAAAGAATTATATGCAAATTGGGCATTAATTATATTAATGTGATTATTTATGGTGTTAATTAATTTAGTGTTGGAATTAATTTTCTTGGTGAAATGCTTAGTCACATGGTATGCGAGACCCGGTGGTGCATTTCAGGGTGCATGTTATGCATGTTGGGAAATTGGGGGTTATCATGGTTTTATTGTGATTGTTGATAATTATATGGTAAAGCATGGATTTAATTGGGGTTTTGGTGCATTTTGGTAAAATGTTTATAAATTATCATGTTTGGGTATTTTATACATCATGTTAATTAATGGGGTACATGTTTTAATAATAACATTTAAACCCCACTACCCCACCTTACCCTTCTCATTTTACCAATCCCCAAATACTCTCCCAACCCTAACCCTTTAACCCATTTTCGAGTTTGGCAAGAATAGGAAGGAGAAATCTTTGCAAAAACTCCATTTGTGTGATTCTTGGTAAGATTTGAGGTCTAGGAAGGGTATATATCCCTCCTTGTTGTTTTTGTAAGGATTGGTTTTGATTTGAGTTGATATTGGAGTTTTTGAAATGGGTTTTTTTTGGGTTTGTATGGTTTTTGGTTGGGTGTTAGATTTTTGGTTGTTTTAAAGTGTATTTTGAAGGTTTATGGTGTTTTTATGTTGTGGGGTTGATAGTATATTTGTTGGTGAAGTTGGGGAAGAAAATATGGTGTAAAATGGTGGATTCTCGATGTGCAGACAACGGCGATCGATCGCCCAAAAATGGCGATCAATCGCACGCGGGCAGTAGGCGATTGCTGTGTCTGGCGATCGATCGCCATGGTGGGGCAATTGATCGGTGAGGCAAGCGATCGATCGCCTCAAAAATGGCGATCGATCTCCTAACGCCAGAATTTAGCATTCAAGGCTGCTGGACCTCGCGATCGATCGGGACTCCACAGCGATCGATGCCAGAATGGTGTATTTTGATTATTTTTGTGGGATTTTTGGTATTGGACTGTTATTGGCTCCTAATATTGGTTTGTGTGAATGTGTAGAACCATCCCAGGTGGCAACACAACCAAGGAGATAAAGTCCATCGACATCTCCATTTTGGAACTAAGGTACGTAGTGAGACGTACGGGCATCGGATGGTAAAACGTATTATTACGCATTGAATTGGTTATGCACTATGGTTGCACACATGGAATTAATTCTGCATTGTGGTAGAATACATGGTCTTGGTTATGCATCATGGATTGCATACATGATTTGGTCATTCATTGTGGTTGCATGTGTATATTGATTGGATGCATTGGTGCATGTGATTGTGAGTCGAGAGTATATTCCAGTGATGGAGAATACTTGCCGCCAGTGGCGTAGCGATGTGAATACTTACCTCTGTCATACCGTAGCGATGAGAGAATATTTTCCGCTAATATGAAGCGAAGAACACGACCGCTATAATATTTATAGCGATGGATATTAGTGCCGCTGGTATTGCCTAAGCGAGGAGTATTTCGTTGTCATGTTAACGCCAGGGGTATTATGCCACTGATATAATAAGAATTGGAAATCGAACACGGTATACATGGAATGGATGCATGTCATGACATACATTATTGGTATTATAATCCATTGATTATGATTGTGGTACAGGGACAACCAAAGGGATCTTTTAAATGTATTAAATACAGATTCGTATTTACGGTTTATGCATTTAAATTACAATCATATTATTGTGAATGTGATTTATATACATGCTCATGGTTTTGGGGTTGTTCCTGTAGGTACTTTTGGGCGGAAGGGCTAAGGCGGGTTGATGCAGTGAGCTTGTGAGGAGTGCTTTTGGTAGCAGGCATAGTTCTTTTGTATAACATCTACTCTAGGAGTAGTGTAAAGCTATAGGATTAACATTCATTAGTTGGGAATGTAATTAATTCATTTTGGAAACTTTATTTTGGCACTGAAATCTTAACAGTTCAAGGCATCAACACAATCTTTATACTCGTTAGATGTATGTTAACTCTATTTACGCCTTTAATCCGCACTTAAGGAACTAGGGTCCTTACACCCATCATCCCTCGTGTCTAGGTTCGGCGACAACGCACATGACTACGGTTGCTACCTAAAATGTCTGTCATCGTGGTGCCCAATGTCCCATGACACTAAAGATCTCAATCATAATCAAAGGGTATCAAGGAAGTAGAAAATCAATATGATATTCCCAACGAATCATCTATGCATCATGTGCCATATGCAACTCAATATGTCATGAAATCTCATGTGAAAGTCAATATAATTCATGTAATCCACATAAGAAATCAAATATCTCATATAAATCAAGTAATGTCATATAAGATCATATATTAGCATCATTACACGTCTTTGCCAGAGGTCATGATAAAACTCATTTCTACATACCTCAGACCAAAACTAATCTACCGAGTACTCCCCTGAATCTATTAACCTGTTCATGTAAATTCAAAATGACAATAAGTGTTCAATCAGTGCATTGAATCAAATTCAACTTCCAAGTATTAACCTTAGCAATTTTCTTAAATTTTTAGCCTGACCCATTTTCGTGAAAAATCACTGTAATTCATATGACGTCAAAACGACTCGATTCCAGTTTGTTCAATGTTCTACAACTCTCATTTTATATGCTAAGGCTGGTTCGACCATCTAAATGTAGTTCAGACCCAAATATGACACATTTGAAAACTTGCCAGAATTTCCGAAATGGTACTGTGGCGGTTTTAGTAAAAATAGCATAACTTTGTCATTTTAAATCCAAATAGTCTCAAATTTGGCCACAGAAAGCCAACTCAAATATCTATAAGTTTTATAAAATGACCGACCACGAAATCGAAAGGGAAACTGGTCAAAAGTTTGGTATTCCTCGCTGAAAGTTCATTGACAGCACATGCAAAACCCAATCTGGCACACCTTAGTAAAATGAGCATATCTCACTCATTTTAAGTCCAAAGCATCTGAAATTTCAGCCACAGTAAGAAAGCGTAATTATCTAAATTTTTATATTTTGCTCAAAGTCAGATTCGGATTCTAAGAATCCAAAATTTGAACCCATATTGCACGCAACATTAAAATCTGTAGATTCATTTTGACAACAAGTTTTCTTGACTTAACTCATAATTTTCGACCCAAATGTAAAAACCATGATAATAAAACTTGAAAAGAAGGGTTATACCTCCCAAGATCTTCAATGTTTGAGCACTAACCTAAACCCACTCCAAGATTCTGTCAAGAGATGATGCCTTCACAAGATTTCCATGCCCCCCCCCCCCCCCCCCCTTATCTCCTAATCTTGGATCTCTTTGGAGTACCTTGCTTCTCCAACCTTGGGGTTCCCAAATCTTCACTTGCATGTGGTTTTTAGCCACAATTTGGGTGTCACTTTGGGGAGGAGAAGGCTGGAAATTTTTTAACAAGAAGAGAGATGGAGGAGGAAAAAATGGAGGAATGGAATGAGAGAAATTAGTAGAGGAAAATGAAGTGGGGCGTGACTTGCTAAGCACTTGATATGATTTTTTTTTAATATTTTAATTGTTGGGTGCACCAAGTGTCCAATTGCATAAAAAATGTGCTCTAGCATGGCGCTTGGCCGATTTTTGCATACATAAATTGATGTATTTTTATCTCAATTAAAAAAAAAAGATGTTATCCGGAACAATTTAATGCGTAGTATCAACATTTAAATCACCCGGGTTTTGCATAATTATTATTAATCCGGGATAATTAGCATCGGGGTCTTACATCCCCCCTCCTCGTTAAAATGATTTCATCATCGAAATCGCAAAACTGAGTATAACTCAACAAATATCTCATTCGGCTGCTCACAAAATTTTACTAGTAATCATCACTACTGTGCATGAGATATCATGAATATCTCAAACCAATGAGGCCATTCTTGTCTCAATGTAGCATCTTCTTTCCCATGTCGTTCTTCCGGGCCATATCAACTACATAGTACCAACGGAAATAATCTCGTGTTGCTCAATACTTTCTCGTACTAGTTCTAACTTCTGATTGACAATAATGTCTATTTAAAACTCATCAAGTTAAATCATATAAGATGTCTCAATCTAATTCATATACATAAGAATCATCATGTATCAGTGACAACTGTTGTGGTAGTGTCAACGATATACCACTGAACCAAAACTTCTCTATGACTCCACAAGGTTCAAAATATTGAGGCAACATCGTACTTCACCGAACGAACCGTATCGATCATCGTAAATGTAATATCTTCATATTTACCTGATTTTCAACATGAAATTCTAACGATATATTCATCTTGTTGGCATAGCAAACCTGCTTAGTTTAAACCAATTTCATTTGTTTTTGTAGAAAATATCGTTCATGTTATTTCCTCAACAATCTCAAGTTGTGCCAAATATTCCTTATCAATCTCATCTCAACCTATCAGCGATCGGCAATTCTGGCTCTACTAAACCTCAATCGATACCATCCTGATAGTTGTCTGGACTTAAATTATAGGAAAATCCTACTAGTGTAAAGTGATTTCTGTCAATTCTCACTAAATTCATCACTATTAATCGGGACATAACTTCTGAAGTCTGGATAATTCTCTCAGTTTGTCCATCAGTTTGGGTATGATAAGCAATACTCATTGCTAACGTAGTACCCATGACATTCTGAAAACATTTTTCGAATTTGGATATTATCATCGGATCTCTATCAGATAGAATTGTTACAGAAACTCATTGTAATTAAACCACATTATCAACATCTTAAACATGTCGTTTTCTCATAGGCATATAGACAATATGAAATCAATATCTTGTATTGAATATGTGATGATCACCACTTGCAACTACTTGCAACACCTTACCACAACATGATACCACAACATGATACATTGAATTTAGGTACTAAGAATTGAATCAAACTATCCTTAAATACATCATTGCTTACATAATATTAAGTTGATGTCATTGATTACATAATATTAACTTGATGTCATTGATTACATAATATTAACTTGATGTCATTGATTACATAATATTAACTTGATGTCATTGCTTACATATTTTCTTGAAAAACTTCTATAAATACCAAGCTAGATTCATTAGTAGAAACACAAAACGGTTAAAGGAAATACTCTCAAAATACTCTCAAAATATCAAATATTCTAGCAAGAAAAGAAGTTGATTTTTGAAGGTTGTAGATCCATACTCTTTCAAGTTTAAAGAATCATTGTAAACAATCAGGTAAGTGGGCTTTTGTTATATTATCCTTTCGTTTTGACAACATATGAATGCTTATGAAAAATACAGTCGAATATGTGAACTATTTTAAAAACTATAATGTCATGATGAATATCGGGAGATAAGTGCTATGTAAAACAACGTGCTACGAACGTGTGAGCCACCTCTTGAACCAATGGGGCAAAGTGTTATACGTACGGGAGCCACCTCTTGAATTCGTAGTAGCCACCTCTATAATCCTTATGTTATGTAGATCGATCTAATTTGATAAGTATATTATATGTGTTCTAATATGATGCTTTTGGTAGGGCTCAAAAGAGCAAAATTATGTTATGTGTATCAGTTTATGTTTTGACATCTGTTTTGAAATCTGTATAAGTATATGTTTTTGGCATATTTGATTGACCCCCACTTACTGAGTGTCAACCAGAAAACTCACCCCTTACATCCCCTCCCCAGATAAAAGTGAGACAGATACCGAAGATGCAGAACAACACAACTTTTGGGGTTGGTGATCTACCGCAATTATTTCAAGATTTTACATAATTATGCTTCCGCTAAACTCTGTTAAGATTAAGTTATGGTTTTATTTTCAGTTGTAAAACATTTATGTTTATGGAATAAATAGACTGGTTGTATTAAATTCTGTACTATGAGGCTTGTTGATTTTCAATTGTATTTGGAATCAACGCCGGTGTTATCGATCCCGGTCTCGGGGCGTGACAGTTAAGTGGTATCAGAGCTAAACCAGGTTCCATAATCCCGTTGGGAAAAGATTTTTGGTTGAAACAAATTAACCGGAATATGAATCTCGGATCCAATATACCAACTGATTAAATCTAAAAAAAATAAAAAATCAGTTTGGGGAATCAAAATAACAATCTGAATTTAAAAAAAAAAACTGAAATTGGCTATTGCCTGTTCTATATCGCTGCCGCCGCTCCTTACCTGAAAGTAGACCAATCACCATGACCGCCTGAACAAGACGAAGACACTACAACAAGAATCGAACCGAACGGACTACGATTTCCCGGCCAAATCGCCGATTACAACTCACGCATGAAAAATGACGTCATTTTTCCGATGCGCCGTCTCCGACAACCGATGGTCCAATCGAGCATATCACTGAAACCGGAACCAACTCTAGTACGAAAGCCCTCTACAATTTCCAAGTTCCAACTAACGAAAGATGTTCAATTGATCGATCGAAGCCGAGCATTGAAGAACCCTAACCCTAGCTGGCGAAATTTCATTTGATAAATTGCTCGACCATTCGCCAAATCCTAATTAACTTCGTGTTTATACTCGCCATGGTATGGGCAAAAAAAGCTCTCTGTCATATCTTTCTCACAAACAAAGTTACATGCTCAATTTTTAATCAAAGTTCACGCTATAGAACCCTTAAATTTCGAAAACTTTGAGCTTCGATTTCTCTCAAAATCGAACACCATTTTCAAATTAATTCTGGGTTTATGATACCCATATAATGCTCATTAAAATCCCTTGACTAAATTTGAATTTCCAGATCTGGATTGACAAAATTTTGAATCGCAATTTTTGCACCCATTAGCCTAGAAAAAGCTTGACAAATCTATATGATAACCATATAATTTCGCTTGTAAGAATGACCTTAAACTTTGCAAATTTCTTCAATATTTTTAAGCTATGAACGTTTGCAAATCGACAATCTTTATTAACATAAATTTAGAGGAGTGTAATTTATAACTGCAATATTAGCGGTGTGGAACCTTTATTTCTTTTATATAATTATCAATACAAACTGAATATTTAATTCAAAATATTACATATCTGATCCACAATACAAAAAGAAATAAACTCATGATAAATAAAATTAAATTTCCAAACGGCATCACCAACATATATGAAAACATAATAAACTGTAAAATAAAATACAAAATTAAAAACATTGGGGTTTCTTCAGACATGTCTTGAAGCTCGCCCTCGTCCAGATGAACCACCCTTTCTTCTAGCCAAACTTTAGATTAAAAAGTTCAGTCTCAGTAGTAATTACTGAAACCAAACACTAAATGATAACAAAGAAGATTTTAGAGGTGTGATTTTCAACTCAGCATCAAGCCATTATTTATAATAAAATTGAGGCTTGGATTGATGAATGACTCGATGTGGGAGAATTACTTTTGGACCAAAATTACAAATGTGTGAATTTGTAGGGCATGGCTGGACGACCACCCCGTAACAACCGCAACCCACGATATGCATTCTCACGCAATAATGACAATGAAGCTGTAGGAAGCCAAGATCCACCACAATCTCCAAAAACGGGTTTAAGTCGTGAAGACTTCATGGCCATAGCTACCATAGTAGCCACTACTCTTCAGGGGATTATTAACCCAACTGCTAATCAGGCACAACCACAACCTTAGCCTCAGCCGCATGGGATAAAATATCATTATGAGTCTCTTCGCAAGAATCGAATGTCAACATTCGATGGTAACTCATAACCAGAAGTGGCTCAGCACTGGCTGAAAGAAGTAGAGAAACATCATAGACTACTGGAAGTGCCTCAAGAAATCAAAGTGGAAGTTACATCGCCATTTCTTGTTGACGATGCAAATAAGTGGTGGGATAGTATGTCACCCTCGATGGAAGTGACCGGACCAATCACTTCCCAAAGGTTCCGTGGTGCATTTCTAAAACAATACTTCCCAGCAGCCATTAAACTCCAAAAGTTGGAGGAATTTGATAACCTGACACAAACTCCAGGAATGTCAGTGATAGAGTATTCCTCAAAATTCCATTCTCTTGGGACTTACGCCCCAACCATTATGGCAGATGATGACTTAAAGCTACACCATTTCAAGAAGGGTCTGAACATTCGGATCCAATCAGCATTAGCAGTGTTGGAAACCATCAACTTTGAGGATGTGATGGGAGCAGCCATCAAGGCCGAGTCTGACATACATCACCGAGAAGAAGAGTTCAAGCGCAAAAGACCTCTCCCTCATCAGCCCTCTAACAATGGCCAGAAGTTCAAACGGCCAAATCAGTTCCATAATCAACAAAGGGGATCTACATCTACCCCAAACAACAAAGAATTCCCAAAGTCCCCAATCTGTAATCTTGCACATACTGGGGAATGTCGTAGACAAAGTGGTGCTTGCTTCCAATGTGGGAAGTTTGGACATAGAATTGCTAATTGCCCTGAGACTGAGAAGAAGGGGACTGGAGCAGGCAATGGCATCCCTCCAAACAAACCTAATGCCAGGGTGTTCGCCATGACACAGAATGAGGCGAATAATGCCAATGACGTTGTGACAGGTACTGTCTTAATCAACAAATTGCCTGCTTATGTGATGTTTGATTGTGGAGCTACGCACTCATTTATATCTAAGAGGTTCGCTAAGAAGTTAAAATTTATTCCTGACATACTTAGTGAACCATATAGAGTAGCAACTCCTGCTAACAAAACCTTGGAAACACATAGTATTCATCGAGGTTGCAAAATTCACATAAGTGACAAAAAGTTCAACACCGATCTGATTCAACTCAACATGGTGGAGTTTGATGCTATCTTAGGAATGGACTGGTTATCTAAATACCACGCCTTAGTTGACTGCCATAATAAGAAAGTCAAACTCGAGCACCAGACCAAGAAGAAATCTTATATTGTGGCAATACAAAAGAGCGTAAATTTCTTTTATCTGCTTCTCAAACTTGGAAAGCCATGAAAAGCAGTGAGAGAATTTACCTAGCCATGATAAACAAAGTCACGGAAGGAGCTGAACTCAGACTAGAAGATATTCCGGTAGCACAAGAATTTCCGGATGTTTTTGTTGGGATATGCCCTAAGACAAGTCATTAGATGATTGTTTAAGACATACAATGTTTATGGATTTATGAATGGCAATTCATTATTATATATTATTCTTTTAACTGTGCATTGTGAATTAATATATATGTTAATGTCCTTAGAATAATATTGTATTATTCTTAAAGATGTTCCTAGTCAAGTATTATCATGAAAGGGATAATGATAATACGTAGAGACTAGTATATGTTGATCGATGAATTGTTCATTGATATGAGATATCAAATCAACATATGGGTACATGTTAGAGAACGATGTACTGAACAGACCCACCATGAGAATGCAACATGGATAGTTATATGATCGTCATATGCAATTCTCATAGTGATAATAATGTATGTAATCCTTACGACTTGTGATCATCAGAGATCCCAACATAAGGAGTTATGTATCTTGATATCGTCAAACGTTACCCGTAACAGGGTATACTATAAAGGCGACTATTGGATACACTACGAATTATGTAGAGGAATGTTGACTGATCGAGATAGGATTTGTCCCTCCTATATAACAGGAGATGTGTTTGGCCCTTGATCAAGTGAGAACTAAAATGCATGGCCATGCTCGAATGAGTCGATATGAGATATCGAGCTTATTCGTTTATTCTAGTTCTACTTGGGGATCAAGAAATAGAGATTGAATATACGAGTATGACTATTCCATGACTCGTGTTCAATCTAAACACAAAGGACAAAGGGATTAAGTTACATGGTTAATATTATCACAAGTTCTAAAGGTTATGTCGAGTCATTGACATTCTCGTAATTTGGGTAGCATCGATGTGTTGCTAGATACCGCTCGATGCTTGCGACATAAAATGAGATTTTATGTCACTGCCAACATTACGAGATCCTATCGGGTCGCACAAAAGATTAAATCGAGAAGGGAAATTAAATTCATGGGATGAATTAAATTATTAAGAGGAGTCTTAATTAATAATCATAAGGATTAATTAAATCATGGGCTTAAGCCCATGAAGCTTTAAGAAAGCCTTTAATTAATTATATTTAATATGATTGCAAGGTGATAAATTGTAAGACAACTTTCATATCACACTAACCTAAATCAAGAAGGAAGCACACGGCCTCCACAACCAAAAGGCTCTCGGTTTTCTCATCATAGCCGAGGAGAATTTTGAGTTTGGTGCGAGCCATTCGATTGAGAATCGAGTGTTCTTTCTTGTTCCGATTTAATAACTTGTCTAGCAACTTGTTATTAAATCATCCCTTCACTCGATTCGATCGTGTGGATACCGTTGAGGCAAAACCATTCGAGTTTTGCTATTGACTCGGAGAAGGCGTAAGACGTGGTGCAGCTCCGTGGATTCGGCTTCAAACGCGCTACAAGGGTAAGACACTTGTAATTCTCTAATCCGATATGAATCCCTATGTATAGATCACTGGTTTGTAATCCCAAAATTTTATTCCGCTGCGTTGTATGCTCATGGGGTTACTTACAGTGGTATCAGAGCCGTGTACAAGGCTCATATCGGATTTTATGTGGTTAAATAGTTTAATCATGTTAGAATTAATATTGCATGCTATTTAAAACTGTATTTTCATATATGATATGGAAAAATCGATTTTGTGAAGATCATCGTATGATAATATATATGATATAATTGACGGATCGAAATATATGATAATTCGTGATCAAAAACCGGAACATGGCTCGTGTAGGCTCATGGCCGAGGCCACCTAGGTGCTAGGTTTTCGAACCCTAGTCACCATGGCTCGGCCGCCGCTACTAAGTGGCTAGGGTTTTGAACCCTAGTCAAATTGGCCTCTCGGCCGCCGCCTAGGAGCTAGGGTTCGGACCCTGGCTCGAGCATGGGTCAAGCCGTCGCACTATCTAGGGTTTTGAACTCTTTTGGCTCGATAAAGTATTGAGAAGGTGCAAGTTGGCTCGATAGAATCAAGATGGTGCAAGGCGGCTAGGGTTTTGAACCCTAGCAGCGCCGCACCCAAGCCGCCGCATGGACCATGGCTCGGCCATGGGCTAGGGTTTCGAACCCTAGGCCCACTATTGGTCCAGCCGTGGGTCTTGGTTCGAATCATGGTGGTTCGTGTTTTAGTCGCTTTAGTTCGTGGCATGTGATGTCCCGAGCGTACGATAATTTTTCAAAAATTATTTTACAGTTTTAATTAAAATTAAATTTAAAATGTTTAGAATTTAATTAATTAAATGTTAATGCATGCTTTATGTGTTGTTTGAGCATGGTGCGTGGTTATAGCCCTTTGACCTATTAGATAGGATTTGTGAATGATTGTAATTTATAATACGACCTGCGTGTCGTGCCTTTCTCTATTTCATTCTAAATGTTATCCCTCCCCTATGTTCCCCTCGAATGTGAATCGAGGAATTCTATATCTTGTAAAATAGTGTAGTTTATTTATTGATGGTGATCAATGAAGATGGAGCATCGTGCCGGGATGAGGAGGCCATTCACAAATTGGAGCCAAAGGAAGGTGCTTATGAAGTTACCTTAGGTTGACTCATAGGAGTTTCTCATTGGCTTGAGAAACTCATTAGTAGGGGACTATAACCATGTCACGTTTTAATTATGTATGTTGATGCATGATTTATCTTATGTTTTAGTTTGATAATAGTATTTCACATATATGTAGATATGTATACAACTATATGTAGTGGACATATTTTAAATTATCAAATTAATCATGAGATCAATAAATCCCTCTAAAATATTAAGTTTTAGATGCCTTCCAAATAAAAGTACTCGTCAATAACTTCGATTGTACATGTGTGGGTTTGCCAAAGCAAAGCACCGTGGCAATCTTAGTAAGGCGCGAAAGGATAAAAGTGATATCCGTCATACTTTAATTGGGTACGACTTAACTAGGTTATCTCAATAGGATTGGGAACCTAGAGGCATGTGTTGGATTATAATTCATTTGATGAATTGAACAAAGTGTTGTTCGTCCAACTATCCAAGAATTATATGTGATGTAATTGACAAAGTGTTGTCTACCTAAATAACCGAGTCTTGGGCGATTAGCCAAAGCTAACTCAAGATTAGGCGAAATATGGATCTTGGCCCACTAAAAGTTTCGAGGGTTGATATTTTTCAAATAAAATAGTGGGAGTATCATTTAATATAAGACCATGTTAAATGATTTAAATCATAAACTTATTTTGCATATTTATATTGTAGATATCCATGGCAACTACAAACGTTACTAGCACTTTATCACTGCGATCGGTCCTTGAGAAGGACAAATTAAATGGGACGAATTTCCTAGACTGGCATAGGAACTTGAGGATAGTCCTCAAACAAGAAAAGAAACAATATGTTCTAGAGGAACCCTTACTCGCTGAGGAACCTCCCCTAACAGCTACAAGAGCTGAAAAAGATGCTTACAAGAAGCATCAGAGTGACGCACTTGATGTTGGGTGCCTCATGCTTGCCACTATGAACTCTGAGCTTCAGAAGCAACATGAGGAAATGGAGGCGTTCGATATGATCGAACACTTAAAGCAATTGTACCAACAGCAAGCTAGACAAGAGAGGTATGACGTCTCTAAAGCGTTATTCCAGTGCAGGATGGTAGAAGGAAGCTTAGTTGGAACTCATGTGCTCAAGATGATTGGGTACATTGAGAATCTGGACAAGCTAGGTTTTCCATTGGACCAAGAGTTGGCCACTGATGTAATCTTGTAATCGTTGCCGGAGAGCTTCAGTCAATTTGTAGTAAATTACAATATGACTGATATGGAAAAGACTCTGCCCCAGTTGCTTGGTATGTTGAGAACATATGAAGCAAACACTAAGAAGACTAAGGCCACAATGTCCTTATTGTGAATAAAGGCAAAGGAAGGGCCAAAGCCAAAGGCAACAAGAAAGCAAAGAAGGTCTTTGCTAAATCTAAGCCAAAGTCTTCTGCACTGAAGCCAAAGGGAGGGATAGCAAAGGAAGGGAACTGTTTCCATTGCGGTGAGACCGGCCATTGGAAAAGGAACTGCAAAGTATATCTGGAGGATCTAAAGAAAGGAAGTGTGACTTCCGCTTCAGGTATTTTTGTTATAGAAGTCAATTTATCTACTTCTTCATCATGGGTATTAGATACTGGATGTGGATCTCACATTTGTGTAAATGTGCAGGATCTCAAAAGGAGTAGGACATTGGCAAAAGGTGAAGTTGATCTCCGAGTTGGAAATGGAGCAAGAGTTGCTGCATTAGCTATAGGAGATTATCATTTAGCTTTACCTTCTGGTTTATCGTTGATTTTAAAAGACTGTTATTTTGTGCCTTCAATTACTAAAAACATTATATCTATTTCTTGTTTAGACAAGTATGGTTTTTCATTTATAATAAAGGACAATTGTTGTTCTATTTATTTAAATGATATGTTTTATGCTGATGCACAAATGGTGAATGGTCTTTATGTATTAAATCTTGATATGCCTATCTATAACATAAATACTAAAAGGATTAAAAATAATGATTGTAATCCGACTTATCTCTGGCACTGTCGCTTGGGCCACATAAACGAGAACCGCATATCTAAACTTCATAAGGATGGAGTATTAGATTCATTTGATTTTGAATCATATGAAACATGCGAATCTTGTTTAATGGGCAAGATGACTAAAGCCCCTTTCAAGGGACATGTTGAAAGGGCAAATATTTTATTGGGACTAATACATAGTGATGTATGTGGACCAATAAGTACACAAGCTAGAGGTGGTTTTCAATACTTCGTTACATTTACTGATGACCTCAGTAGATATGGGTATGTGTACCTAATGAAACATAAACATGAAACCTTTGAAAAGTTCAAAGATTTCAAGAATGAAGTACAAAACCAACTTGGCAAAAGTATCAAAATCCTTCGATCAGATCGAGGAGGAGAATACTTAAGCCAAGAGTTTCATGACTATCTAAAGGAGTGTGGGATAGTCCCACAACTCACTCCTCCGTATACTCCACAATGGAATGGTGTATCCGAGAGGAGAAATCGAACCTTGTTAGACATGGTTAGATCAATGATGAGTCATGCAGATCTTCCGATATCATTTTGGGGACACGCTCTAGAAACAGCGATTTTCTTACTGAACCGTGTTCCATCTAAATCAGTGGATAAATCAGTGGAAAAGACACCATATGAGATATGGACTGGGAAGCGTCCTAGTATGTCTTTTATGAAGATTTGGGGTTGTGAGTCTTTCGTTAGACGTCACGCCACTAACAAACTTGGACCCAAATCTGATAAGTGTTTATTTGTGGGGTATCCTAAGGAAACGAAAGGATACTATTTCTACCTATCCCACCGAGAACAAAGTGGTTGTTGCTCGGACTGGTGTATTTCTTGAAAGAGAATTTATTTCTAGAAAAACCAGTGGGAGAAAAATAGAACTTAGTGAAGTTCAACCACAAGAAAACACTGAACCTGAAATTGAGATGGAAACAGAGCAGGCACCACAAACTGTTGTGGAAGAAGCACCTGCTCAAGAGACACAAGCCCAGCGTAGGTCTGTAAGAGTACACCGGGAGCCAGAGAGATATGGATTTCTTGTGACTCAACAAGGTGACTTACTACTTATTGATGAGGATGAGCCGTCATCTTATCAACAAGCTATAATGGGCAATGATTCTGAGAAATGGCAAGAAGCCATGAAATCTGAGATGGAATCCATGTATGCAAACCAAGTATGGACTTTGGTTGATCCACCTGAAGGGGTACGACCCATAGGGTGCAAATGGATTTTCAAGAAAAAGACCGATATGGATGGTAATGTACAAACCTATAAAGGTCGGCTGGTTGCAAAAGGATTCAAACAAATTCATGGTATTGACTATGATGAAACCTTTTCACCAGTGGCCATGGTTAAATCCATAAGGATCTTACTTGCAATAGCTGCATTTCATGATTATGAAATCTGGCAGATGGATGTCAAAACAGCTTTCCTTAATGGAAATCTGCTCGAGGATGTGTACATGACACAGCCCGAGGGTTTTGTCGATCCAAAGGATGCTGGAAAGATATGCAAGCTACAACGATCCATTTATGGATTGAAGCAAGCTTCTCGGAGTTGGAATCTTCGTTTTGATGATGCAATCAAAGAGTTTGGTTTTATCAAAAATGAAGATGAACCTTGTGTCTACAAGAAGGTCAGTGGGAGCGTAATCATTTTCCTAGTGTTGTATGTAGACGACATACTTCTTATTGGAAATGATATCCCTGCCTTGCAATCTGTAAAGATTTGGCTAGGGAACTGCTTTTCGATGAAAGACTTAGGAGAAGCTACCTATGTGTTAGGAATCAAGATCTATAGAGATAGATCGAGAAGGCTTCTTGGTCTAAGTCAAAGTACATACATAGACAAGGTGCTTAAAAGGTTTAGCATGCAAGAATCCAAGAAAGGATTCGTGCCTATGACACATGGTATTTATCTCTCGAAGGAACAGTGTCCTTCAACACCAGATGAGAGACAACGCATGAGTAAGATTCCATACGCGTCAGCTATTGGATCTATCATGTATGCCATGATATGTACTCGTCCCGATGTATCGTATGCTTTGAGCATGACGAGCAGATATCAAGTTGATCCAGGTGAAGGTCACTGGATTGCTGTCAAGAATATCCTGAAGTACTTGAGAAGGACTAAGGATACATTCTTGATTTATGGAGGTGAGGAAGAGCTCAATGTAATGGGTTACACTGATGCAAGCTTCCAAACCGACAAAGATGATTTTCGATCGCAATAAGGATATGTGTTTTGCCTAAGATATGCAAAGTACCAACAGATGATAATGTATCTGACCCATTGACGTAGCCACTGTCACAAGCAGTAGCATGATCGTCATACTAGATCTCTGGGCATTAAGGTATATGTCTGAGTGGTCTTAGTGCAAGTGGGAGATTTGTTGGGATATGCCCTAAGACAAGTCATTAGATGATTGTTTAAGACATACAATGTTTATGGATTTATGAATGGCAATTCATTATTATATATTATTCTTTTAACTGTGCATTGTGAATTAATATATATGTTAATGTCCTTAGAATAATATTGTATTATTCTTAAAGATGTTCCTAGTCAAGTATTATCATGAAAGGGATAATGATAATACGTAGAGACTAGTATATGTTGATCGATGAATTGTTCATTGATATGAGATATCAAATCAACATATGGGTACATGTTAGAGAACGATGTACTGAACAGACCCACCATGAGAATGCAACATGGATAGTTATATGATCGTCATATGCAATTCTCATAGTGATAATAATGTATGCAATCCTTACGACTTGTGATCATCAGAGATCCCAACATAAGGAGTTATGTATCTTGATATCGTCAAACGTTACCCGTAACAGGGTATACTATAAAGGCGACTATTGGATACACTACGAATTATGTAGAGGGATGTTGACTGATCGAGATAGGATTTGTCCCTCCTATATAACAGGATATGTGTTTGGCCCTTGATCAAGTGAGAACTAAAATGCATGGCCATGCTCGAATGAGTCGATATGAGATATCGAGCTTATTCGTTTATTCTAGTTCTACTTGGGGATCAAGAAATAGAGATTGAATATACGAGTATGACTATTCCATGACTCGTGTTCAATCTAAACACAAAGGACAAAGGGATTAAGTTACATGGTTAATATTATCACAAGTTCTAAAGGTTATGTCGAGTCATTGACATTCTCGTAATTTGGGTAGCATCGATGTGTTGCTAGATACCGCTCGATGCTTGCGACATAAAATGAGATTTTATGTCACTGCCAACATTACGAGATCCTATCGGGTCGCACAAAAGATTAAATCGAGAAGGGAAATTAAATTCATGGGATGAATTAAATTATTAAGAGGAGTCTTAATTAATAATCATAAGGATTAATTAAATCATGGGCTTAAGCCCATGAAGCTTTAAGAAAGCCTTTAATTAATTATATTTAATATGATTGCAAGGTGATAAATTGTAAGACAACTTTCATATCACACTAACCTAAATCAAGAAGGAAGCACACGGCCTCCACAACCAAAAGGCTCTCGGTTTTCTCATCATAGCCGAGGAGAATTTTGAGTTTGGTGCGAGCCATTCGATTGAGAATCGAGTGTTCTTTCTTGTTCCGATTTAATAACTTGTCTAGCAACTTGTTATTAAATCATCCCTTCACTCGATTCGATCGTGTGGATACCGTTGAGGCAAAACCATTCGAGTTTTGCTATTGACTCGGAGAAGGCGTAAGACGTGGTGCAGCTCCGTGGATTCGGCTTCAAACGCGCTACAAGGGTAAGACACTTGTAATTCTCTAATCCGATATGAATCCCTATGTATAGATCACTGGTTTGTAATCCCAAAATTTTATTCCGCTGCGTTGTATGCTCATGGGGTTACTTACAGTTTTTCCAGATGATCTCCCCGGATTAGTCCCGGATCGTGAAATAGAGTTTGATATTAACTTGGTGCCAGGCGTTGCATCCATTTCGAAGGCACCATATCGAATGGCTCCAGCTGAATTGAAAGAGCTAAAAGAACAACTGCAAGAACTCTTGGACAAGAATCACATCAGACCAAGTACATCTCCATGGGGAGCTCCAGTACTGTTTGTAAAGAAGAAAGACGGGAGTATGAGATTGTGTATCGATTACAGAGAATTAAATAAGATCACAATCAAAAATAGATATCCTCTCGAAAGGATAGACGACCTATTCGATCAACTCAAGGGAGCTAAAGTCTTTTCTAAACGTGATCTAAGATCGGGCTATCATCATCTCAAGATTAAAGCAAGAGATATTTCGAAGACTGCCTTCCGAACAAGATATGGGCATTACGAGTTCACAGTGATGCCATTTGGTTTGACGAATGCTCCAGCCGCATTCATGGACTTGATTAATCGAGTATTCAAGCCATTCCTAGACAAGTTCGTAGTAGTGTTCATCGATGACATTCTGGTCTATTCCCCGAGTAAAGAGAAACACGAGGAACATCTTCGTCTTACTCTACAGACCTTAAGAGAGAAAGAACTCTTTGCCAAGTTCAAGAAATGCGAATTTTGGCTAGACAACGTTGCATTCTTAGGGCATATCATCTCCGAAGCAGGCGTGTCCATAGATCCTAAGAAAGTGGAAGCGATTATGGACTGGCCAAGACCAAAGACTGTTACGGAAATTCGAAGTTTCTTAGGGCTAGCTGGCTATTATCGAAAATTTGTGAAGGATTTTCCTCGATAGCCATACCCCTTACAGAACTCACACAAAAGAACTCCAAATTCATATGGAGTAAGGAGTCTGAGGAGAGTTTCGAGACTTTAAAGAAGAAGCTTGCATCTACACCTGTATTGGTATTGCCAACTGAGAATATGGGTTTTACCATCTACAGCGATGCATCAAAAGAAGGTCTAGGATGTGTGCTCATGCAAGAAGGAAGAGTGATTGCCTATGCATCAAGGCAACTCAAACCGTATGAACAAAACTACCCTAAGCATGACCTTGAGTTAACAGCCATAGTTTTTGCCTTGAAAATATGGAGACATTACCTTTACGGTGCCAAGTGTGAAATTTTCACAGATCATCAGAGTCTCAAGTATTTGTTCACCCAGAAGGAATTAAATATGAGGCAAAGACGATGGATAGAACTATTGAAGGACTATGACCTTACGATAAGCTACCATCCAGGGAAAGCAAATAAAGTCGCAGACGCACTAAGTCGGAAGGGCACAGGGAAGATGATTTTAGCATCCCTTTCAGCTTATCCCTGCCTCCGAGCTCCGAGAAACGATAAAGTTAGACCAAAGTCAGGATCCTAGCCTAACTAAACTGAAAGAACAGGTTAAGGAAGGAAAATTACCCGATTTCACAACAGACAATGATGGAACTTTATGGATGAAAAGAAGGTTATGTGTACCAAACGTGAAGGACCTTAGACGAGAAGTAATGATTACAACACATAAATCAAAGTTCTCCATCCATCCTAGAAGCACAAAGATGTACACAGACCTCAAAGAAAGCTTCTGGTGGAATGGAATGAAGAAAGACGTTGCTGAATTTGTCGCTAGATGCTTAGTTTGTCAGCAAATTAAAGTTGAACATCAAAGACCAGGAGGATTACTTCAACCTCTTGAAATTCCGGAATGGAAGTGGGATCATATCTCCATGGACTTTGTAGTAGGATTGCCAAAGTCTCGACAAAGTCATGACGGTATATGGGTAATTGTGGATAGACTCACAAAATCTGCACATTTCCTCCCAGTCCGTATGAATTATAACTTGGATAAACTAGCGACCCTATACATGGATAATATTATGCGACTTCATTGAGTCCCGAAAAGTATTGTATCCGATAGAGATCCCAGATTTGTGTCACGCTTCTGGAATAGTTTTCAACAAGCTATGGGAACTAAGGTAACTCTTAGCACGACCTATCACCCACAAACGATGGCCAAACAGAGAGGACAATCCAAACCCTCAAGGATATGTTAAGAGCTTGTACCATAGATTTCAGTGGAAATTGACGTGAGCTCTTGCCTCTGATTGAGTTCGCCTACAACAATAGTTATCATAGCAGCATTGGAATGGCACCATACGAAGCACTCTATGGGCGAAAATGTCGATCACCGTTATATTGGGATGAAATTGGAGAGAAAGCTATCATTGGACCGAGCTTGTACAGACCACAATCGACAAAGTCACAATCATTAGAGATAGGCTCAAGGCAGCTCAAAATCGACAGAAAAATTGGGCTGATATGAAAAGAAGACCGTTAGAATTCGAGATTGGCGACAAGGTTTATGTAAAGGTCTCACCAATGAAAGGATTCATCCGATTTGACAAAGCAGGGAAGCTAAGACCAAGATATGTTAGACCATTTGAAATCCTAGAGAAAGTGGGAACTCTAGCTTATAGAATAACACTACCTCCAAGCCTCTCAAGAATTCATAATGTATTTCACGTATCACAGTTAAGAAAGTACATTGCTGATCCAAATCATGTACTCGAAGCAGAACCTTTAGTAGATCAAGGAAACTTGAACGAAACCCTGAAGTATGAAGAAATTCCGATCCGAATCATAGACTCAAAGGATCAAGTACTGAGACGAAGAATCATTCCATATATCAAAGTTCAATGGTCGAACCATACAGAGAGAGAAGCCACTTGGGAACCAGAAGAGAAAATGCGAGAAAAATATCCCTATCTGTTCCAAGATCAAGCTGCTTCAAGTTTCGAGGACGAAACTCCTCATAAGGAGGGAAGAATGTGATGATCACCACTTGAAACTACTTGCAACCACCTTACCACAACATGATACCACAACATGATACATTGAATTTAGGTACCAAGAATTGAATCAAACTATCCTTAAATACATCATTGCTTACATAATATTAAGTTGATGTCATTGATTACATAATATTAACTTGATGTCATTGCTTACATATTTTCTTGAAAAACTTCTATAAATACCAAGCTAGATTCATTAGTAGAAACACAAAAAGTTTAAAGGGAATACTCTCAAAATACTCTCAAAATATCAAATATTTTAGCAAGAAAAGAAGTTGATTTATGAAGGTTGTAGATCCATACTCTTTCAAGTTTAAAGAATCATCGTAAACAATCAGGTAAGTGGGCTTTTGTTATATTATCCTTTCGTTTTGACAACATATGAATGCTTATGAAAAATACAGTCGAATATGTGAACTATTTTAAAAACTATAATGTCATGAAAATTCTGAATATCGGGAGATAAGTGCTATGCAAAACAACGTGCTACGAACGTGTGAGCCACCTCTTGAACCAATGGGGCAAAGTGCTATACGTACGGGAGCCACCTCTTGAATTCGTAGGAGCCACCTCTATAATCCTTATGTTATTTAGATCGATCTATTTTGATAAGTATATTATATGTGTTCTAATATGATGCTTTTGGTATGGCTCAAAGGAGCAAAATTCTGTTATGTGTATCAGTTTATGTTTTGAAATCTGTATAAGTATATGTTTTTGGCATATTCGATTGGCCCCCACTTACTGAGTGTCAACCAGAACACTCACCCCTTACATCCCCTCCCCAGATAAAAGTGAGACAGATACCGAAGATGCAGAACAACACAACTTTTGGGGTTGGTGATCTACCGCAATTATTTCAAGATTTTACATAATTATGCTTCCGCTAAACTATGTTAAGATTAAGTTATGGTTTTATTTTCAGTTGTAAAACATTTATGTTTATGGAATAAATAGACTGATTGTATTAAATTCTGTACTATGAGGCTTGTTGATTTTCAATTGTATTTGGAATCAACGCCGGTGTTATCGATCCCGGTCTCGGGGCGTGACAGAATAGTCAATCAACTATGATTCAACTGTTCATAATATCAGTTTGATCTAAACAATTGAGTTCTCGAATTTAGAAATTTCCCAAATTCTTTGTGACACTTACAGATTCTGTAGTATTCCATCAGGTCTCGTCTTTTTATCTTGACCTGCTGGCATGTCAAATAATTTGCCACAAAATTCCAAAATTTCTTTCTTCATACCATCCCATCAGAAATAGGATCTCAAGAATGATACATCTCATCATTCCCGGAATAACACTATGTCATCTATAGTGTGCTTTCTGCAGTAATACTTCTTTCGAATCGGTAGGATTCGATGCTATTACTGATTGTTCAATCGCAATCCAACACTAATTGGCATACTAAAATCTAGTTGATTGATGAGGCAGAACCAATTTCTTCAATTAATATATGTATGGGTCTGTCCAGTGTTTTTAAAATCGGACCGGACATGAAACCGGTGCCCTTACGGGTTACATGTTAGATTGGTTGAACCGGTTGAACCATTGATTCAACCGGTGATGACGTCAGCATTATATAATATATATATTTTAAGTTATGTAAAATATATATACCATATATTTTACTATAGTTTCAAGTTGTTCACAAAAAAAAATATCGTTACACCAACATAACATGTCAAACTTCAAAAATCAGATAAAATGAAATGTCTAACATAAAATAATAATAATAATAAAACATCTAAAAAACAATAAATAATGCCAAAAAGATCAATATCCCAAAATTATAATAAAATATTTAAAATATTATAAAATTATTCACATATATTATAATTTACTAGAAACTAAGCATGTTTATATAATATACAAGACACATTTATTGAATTATATGAACTTTTTGATAAAAACACGCATAAAATATTATTTTGTAATCATTTCAATAACAATAAATTAAATATAATATATTTTGTTCTACAAATTTGATTTATAATTTTAAAAAATAAAAAAAGAATTAAAATTTTAAAAAGGAAAGAAAAATGAAGGAACATACTGGTTCAACCAGTCAACCGTTTCACTGATTGAACCGATTTTTTACCGGTTTAATCCGGTTCCCACTGATTTTTTTATCAGGTGGTTTTGAAGGGTCAACCGGACCGGATCAAGCATTGGTTACATGTTAAACTGGCCGGTTCGGATCGGTTTTCAAAACACTGGGTCTGTCCTTCGAGTCTTTCTGATATTCGAAATTAGAGGTGACTCAAACTGCAAAGCATACATTGATGCTACCATTGCACCTTGCACTTTTCGGTTTAGCGCATCTGCTACTAGTTTCACTTTCCCTGCTTGATATTGACTATCAGAGTCAAATTCTTTAATCTAGTCGTCGTTTCTATCTCATATTCAACTCTGACGGAATAATAGATATTTAAACTCCTAAAATCAGAGTATATCATGAATTGTTTGCCATACAGATAACGTTGCCACATCTTCAAGGCAAAATAATGGCTACAAGCTCGAGTCCATGAATATGATATCATGATTCTTTCAGCTTCAACTATCTCGAAGCATATGCAATCATCTCCTCATGAGCAGAACGTATCCCAAATCTTTGACCAACGTATTTTCATAAACTATATATCCCTCTGAACGAGTTAAGAAAATCAACACTAGGCTATAGTCCACTTCTGTTCCAGTTTATGAAAACTGCTTTCACATTCATCTAACCAAACAAAACACAAATTTCTTCTTATACATCGAACTTCCTTACAACTGATCCAATACTTCTCGATCAACTGCCTTTAGTCGATACACATCTTCATAATACCATCTTTCTTCTTCACGAACAGCACTGATGTTTCCCCAAGGTGGAATCCTCAGACATATGTACCCTTATCGAGAATATTCTGTAATTATTCTTCTAAATCTGTCAACTCTGCTGATGTCATTCCGTACAGTGCTTTCGATGTCGAATCTATTCCTTGGCATCAAGGAACAGTTAAAATCGATTTCCTTCTCTATTGAAAATTCTATTATTTCCTCAGGAAAATCTTGGTAAGTTTTCTTACCACTAGGATATCGGTCAACCTCGACTCTTCCTGATCAGCATTAACTGCTTATTATCAAATATCCCTCATTTTCCAAGTATTGCAACCACAATATTCTCATTACTGATACTATCAGGATCTTAGCTTGCTATTCGTGGCTATAAACTTTTTATTTGAAACACAATATAGTGGAAAATTCATTACACGCTGAAATCAACTTACAATATCTCAAACCATTAAATTCAAATTCACAATACTATCATCAAATTGTAAGATACAGTTCACTATTACAAGTATGGATAGTATAATCATCACTGCTGGTGTATTGTCCAAATCATAATATTCAATGCACATTTGACGCAATGTATGAAAATGATGCTTTTGTATCAATAACACTCGTGCAGTGTGATCAAATACATGACATGTATATGCGATCACCAGTAATGAAGCATGTCTAACCTTGTCCTCTATCAAGGTGTACTCTCGGCCTGTTGCGAAACCAAAAATAACTATCAGGTATTATCTCTGGTCTGCAGGTAACTAACTGCTGCTAGAACTGGGTGGTCGAAAAGTATAACCACTATGATATCTACCCCTAGCTCAGGGTATTTGTTGTTATGGATGCGTTTGTTCCTGAGTACGTAACGAACATGATCTGACTGGCCACAATCGATATCAGTTCCTCTTATTCTTTCACATGGATCAGTAGATATCTACATCCACACATCCATGGTGACCTCGAAAAGATCTAGTACCCTACAATCTCTTAGCACCTCTAGAATTTCTAGAGCTGGATGAACTGGAGTGATACTTCTGAAACTTTTCTAGGACTACTTGAATTATTCCAAATGATAGTCACTTCACTAACATTTAATCCAGTCCTAGCTACTTCACACCACATCGGTGTCTTATCCTTCATCCGAAACACTTTTAATTCGAATCTCGTCGCTAGTGAATAGATATCGAGATTAAGCACATACTTCCATTTCTCAAGTCTACAATAATCGATTATCATTTTCCATGTAGTCAACATGGCCTTCTCGTAAACATCCTTTTCCGTGTCAAAAATAGTGAAAACTCATCTTCCAACACTACCATTACTCTAGATACTCTCATCAAGAAGAGTTCATATTGTAGTATTTTTCATAGTTCGAACACATAAAATGGAACTGAATTACGACAGTCCACATATCCAAGTCCTCATTAAACCAATTCTCACTAATTTCAATAACCTCAAGTTTAAAATTATCATCTCAACGGGCACAAGTTTTGATGTAAACTCATACACATTACCTGGTCTTTCGAACTCAAATTTTGATGTCAATCGACAAAACACATGTTAAATAGCTCTAGTGGCATCCCACTAATCACAAGGATTAAATCCCAAAGTGATAAATAAAATTCCCAATAATGGGCGCATTATCACTAAGTTATAATTCAATTAACACTTTATAGTGCCTACATGTACAATAGATAACTATTAAAGTCTATATCACTGCTACCTGTCCAAACACTAACTGTCTATCATAAAATCAAAACATCATATATATAAGTCTCAAGTCATAGATGTTATCATCACTTACTCTACATCATCATCCGATTAGCAACTGTCAGTGCTAACAGATAAAATTCTAAAATTCTCTAGACTACATGCAACTCAGCATATTATAATACTCAGAGATATGGCATCTAGCTTTCATTGCTTAGTAATCCAATACATGTCTAAAATCTCTTTATCTAACATGTAATCATAGCATGCAAGATCATATAAAATCACATAGTCAAACACATGCACAAACAATTCATTTGTGTCTGTACTCAGTGTCCTAACTCAAATTTCAAGCATATCACAGATTATGCTCTGATACCATAATGTGAGTGTCTGATCCGAATGTGGTGTTTAATTATCACACAATGATTAATTTGTATAAAAAAACGGAAGAATAATTTCAATTTGCTTGTCAAATGACCCTAAAAAATTTTCGCTTTTCGATGATACATATATATAATGCTACTGAAAAAAAAAATATAGTTATATATTCTGTTTACCGACAATACATCATTCATTATTCAACATAACACTTATAGTCCTTGAATGCATTATTCAACATAACACTTATAGTCCTTGAAAATGTTATTAGTAAAATACAACATACACGAGGCATACACCCGTGAATTTAGTTTCTTAAAAGTAGAGTAATAGTACTGGGAAATGAAAACCATGCATAAACCTGAGCTCACTCATCACGGAGCTCGGTTATCTCTAGATGTATCACGGTAAGCATCAGAACCTTGTCCTCCTGCAAACCCTGTCATGCCCAAACAACAAAAGACACGACAACTCCCATAAAGGGTGTCAGTACCCCAGTACGAGAATAAATAAAATCGCGTCAAGAATGACAAAGTATCATGCAATGTATACCGGGTATAAATGTGATGCATGAATGGGTACAAAGAATCGAATATCAAGATAACAAAATCGGAGTCCAACGGAAGGTATCTTCAATCAATATCAAGCTTGAGCCGAGGGTGGCGGCATCGCGCGACATATCTCCTCCATCGCCATGCCTACCATCCCTCGTGTCTAGTTCCGGCGACAACGCGTGACTACAGTTGCTACTTCAACTCCCTGTCATCGCCGTGCCCAGCGTCCCCATGACACTAAAGATCTCAGTCATAATCAAAGGGTATCATGGAAGTAGAAAATCAATATGATATGCCTAATGAATTATCTATGCATCATGTGACATATGCAACTCAATATCATGCAATCTCATGTAAAAGTCAATATAATTCATGTAATCCACATAAGAAATCAAATATCTCATATAAATCAAGTAATGTCGTATAAGATCATACATTAGCATCATTACGTCTTTGCCAGACGTCATGATAAAACTCATTTTTACGGACCTCATACCAAAGCTAATCTACCGAGTACTCCCAGAATCTATTAACCTGGTCATGTAAATTCCAAAATGACTCTAAGTGTTCAAGTAGTGCACTGAATCAAATTCAACTTATAAGTATTGACCCTTAGCGATTTTCTTAAATTTTTAGCCTGACCCATTTTCATAGAAAAATCACTGTAATTCATATGACGTTAAAACGACTCGATTCCAGTTTGTAAAGTTTGACCATTAAAGTCTACAACTCTCATTTGATATGCTAAGGCTGGTTTGAAAATCTAAATGTAGTTTAGACCCAAAATACGACACATTTGAAAACTCGCCAGAATTTCCTAAATGTTACTTTGGCAATTTTAGTAAAAATGGCATAACTTCGTCGTTTTAAATCCAAATAGTCTCAAATTATGGCCACAGATAGAAAACTCAAATATCTATAACTTCTATAAATTGATCAACCTTGAAATCGAAAGGTAAACTTGTCAAAATTTCGTAATTCTTCATTGACAGCACATGCAGAACCCAGTCTGGCACACCTTAGTAAAATGAGCATATCTCACTCATTTTAAGTCCAAAGCATCTGAAATTTCAGCCACAGTAAGAAAGCGTAATTATCTAAAACTTTTATATTTTGCTCAAAGTCAGATTTGGATTCTAAGAATCAAAAAATTCGAACCCATATTGCATGCAACATTAAAATCTGCATATTCATTTTGACAACAAGTTTTCTTGACTTAACTCATAATTTTCGACCCAAACGTAAAAACCATGATAATAAAACTTGAAAAAGAAGGGTTATACCTCCCAATATCTTCAATGTTTGAGCACTAACCAAAACCCACTCCAAGATTTTGTCAAGAGATGATGCCTTTACAAGATTTCCATGCCCCCCCTTATCTCCTAATCTTGGATCTCTTTGGAGTACCTTGCTTCTCCAACCTTGGGGTTCCCAAATCTTCACTTGCATGTGGTTTTTAGCCACAATTTGGGTGTGAATTTGGGGAGGAGAAGGCTGGAAATTTTTGAACAAGAAGAGAGATGGAGGAGGAAAAAATGGTGGAATGGAATGAGAGAGAAATTAGTAGAGGAAAATGGAGTGGGGCGTGACTTGCTAAGCAGTTGATATGAATTTTTTTAATATTTTAATTGTTGGGTGCACCAAGTGTCCAATTGCATAAAAAATGTGCTCTAGCATGGCGCTTGGCCGATTTTTGGATACATAAATTGATGTATTTTTATCTCAATTAAAAAATAAGATGTTGTGATCCGGAACACCTTTTTGTAGTATCAACATTTAAATCACCCGGGTTTTGCTTAATCATTAGTCTTACACTGCCATTATGGTATCATTATCATCCACTTCTTCCCACTTTTTCCCCATTGGCTTTGCACCTCCAGTTGGTTTTGATATTAGTGTAAGCGAATCATACATAGACTCACCATCACAAAATCCATTTTCGCTTTTCCAACCATGAGTTATAGACTCTTTTAGAGCCTGTATTAGCACCACTCTTCACGTTCAGTCCAGCGTCTGGTCTTATCCGCTTTATTGCCTTTACTTACACGGCTACCCACCGTTGCACCACTTTCCATAGAGATTAAGCATTTGATGTCCCGCTGCTGTAAAAAGTACATGATAACGGTCAAGTATATTGAAACATATGCATAACTTAAACAATATGCTAAAATGCAACAAACAACATCAAAATATAATCACACTAATAAAAAAACAAAGTAACAAAGGTATGGCAAAGTTACACTAACACTACATTGTTAGTTGATAATATTGAAGAACCACATCAAATAAGCACCAAAGTTTAAATTCCAGTATCATCCACTCTCACTACATTGCTACTTGATAATATCAAAGAACTACAACAACCACTATTTATTTCTGATTGTTATTCCACATGGACATGGCAAAGTTCTCCCTCCATGCATCCCATTCTTCTGATGCATCCAAATTTTGAATGAAATCGTCTTCAGCAGCATGTGCCTAGCTAACAACCTCCTCCTCGACTGACTCAATTAGATCATCAGGCATTTAAGAACGTAGTAATTCTGCGGACCTAAACACGGTTCCGCCAAGCACCCCGATGATATCGTACTCGCCTGTAAGGATTTAAGAATCCCTCAACATTGGCGTACCCATTATCACATAGATAATAACACCTTGCATAAATATATTATGTAAGGATAACGTAATCAAAATGCATACACTATGGATAATGGAAAAAATTACAAAGTTCCATAACCTCTTTGAACTTTGAACATATCATCACGACTCAATGCATCACGTAGAACTCTAGCATCTGCTGCAGATCCCTCCCACCCCGTAAGCACATAATGAAGTTGAAATTACGGTTGCAAACCCCAAGAATATTTACTGCAATAATACATTTTCTTGTTCGAGATTTTGCCCTCTCAGAACTGGGAACATGTACACTGACATATGTTCCATCTAATGCACCAAGAAATCCCTGTGAAGTTAAACGTTGACAGAGTAAAATGTTGGTAGTACTATGTACATTGTGGGACCCGATTCGGGACATATTAGTTTATCTCTTATCTAGTACCACAATCTATTCATAAATATATAATATAAATTTTTATGATTTACTTTTGTATAGTAAATATGTAATAATTACTTATTAACAGTAGCGGAAGTGTTTATATAATTTTTTTTTAACAAAATACAACTCAAAACAACTCCTTAAAAAGGTTCGACACTATAGCAAATATAAAGTACCAAGTACTGGTAAGCCAACATGTTCATCATTTTTTTTCCTAATTTTCCTCTGGTTCTACCTCCGGTTCTCTTGTATCTGGAACTCATAATAAATAACAAGGAAAAAAAATTGAGGTGAAGTCTTTAAGGACTTAGTGAGGGAATAACAATGGCTTACATTTTGTACTTATCAAATGATGCAATGTATCAATATGGCATGTAATGTAATAAAGAAATAGCACAAAACTAAGGAAATTACCAACGAACAATAACGATTTAAAATATTATGATGAATTTTGTGGGCTATATAGGTGGCTCCCACCCGACAGTTAGGTGTAGCACTTTTCCCCAAATATTCAGATATGATGTGTACATTCATTCATTTACAAGCCAATGTGAACCATTCTTTTGACCGTAACACGGTGCACGTTGTTCAGATGAACCATATACCCGGATTGTCATCTGTTATTCATTGGACTCACTTTCCGGGCCGAAGCCGTGTTGTCCAGTGGACTCAATATTCAGGCATATGTGTGTTGTCCAGGGCTCCAGTAGTCATTCAATCATTCGGAGAAACAGAATAGAGAAGAACACGGTATAAGGCATGTAGACAATATGATCAATGAACTGTTGTGATGCACAATATGATTACATATATGAAAAGTATTGTAATGAATACATATAATGTAAGTTCCAGGCCAAATGCCAAAAATATTATTTTGAAAGAAATATGTAGTATACCTCACCTTACTAGCTTACGATATTTTACTGGATTGACTCGATTTTGAACCCGGTTGCCAATGAAATTCCTATAAGCATAAAATAAGTAATTTATAGCGATTAGTGACCCAAATGCATGGTGAACATTCTTAAAGATTATTTTTGGTATAAAATTAGTCCGGGTAATTTTGAATAAGACTTTAAAAATTCATAATAATTTAACAATTAGTTGAAAAATCAAACTTTCCAAAAAGATTAGTGCAGAAACGTTCGGCAACCGGAAAAGTCGAAATCGTGGAGGTGCGTGAACAACTCGCGCCGCCTTGATGGCTCGTGATCGGCGCTCCGGCATCACGCGCGACTGAAATTTTCAGGGGATGATCACCTCATCGAGTTCTACAACTTTTGTTCAGAAACCGTTTTAAAATTTGCAGCCGATTTTTCCCAGATTCTGAGTTTTCGGATGATTAAGTAGGGTATTTTGGTCGCCGAAAACTTGTACGTCCGGCGACTTCTGGGATAACGGCCGACGTGAATATATACTATAACATATTTTAAACAACTTTAAGTTTGTACCTGAGACTTAAAATGGAAAATAACGTATGGAACAAGGGTTTGAACATACTACCTCAAAGCGATTTTTCACGGTTCAGAAACTTTTTAGCTATTTTTCCTAATGAGTTTGCTACACCACCCACGTAAGTTTGTTTCTGGGTTGATAAGGAAGGTTTGGTAAAATTTTCAGAATTTTTGGAAAGGTTTTGGTTAATTTTATGGATTTTGGGCTATTTTTGGCCTAAACTTCTAACATTTCTTTGGCATTTTTCTAATGATTTTTGGACGATTTTTATAGCTGAAAGTGATGAATTTGGAGTGTATTTATAGGCAAAATTTGAGTAGAAGAGTTGCATGCATGAGGACATTTGTCATGATCAACAATTTTATACCAACTCTAATAGTAATGTTAACTTTATAAGCATTATCATTTTATTTTTTTGATTATTATTATTATTATTATTTATTATTTATTTTTAAAAAACAAGGGTGTTATAGTCTCCCCCCTTAAAGAATCTGGTCCCCAGATTCAAATGTTGTCACTGGAAGAGTTCGGGATACTGATGCCTAATATCATCTTCTTTTTCCCATGTAGCTTCTTCGACGCTTTGTTCCTTCATAGTACCTTTACCAATTGGATGGGTCCGGAACAGAGTTCATTGATTTTCTGACCAATGATATGAATTGGTCGTTCTTCGTACGAGAGATCTGGTTCTAATGTTAGTTGGTTGGAGTCGACCACTTATTTATCGTTCATGTGGCATTTTCGTAATTATGACACATGAAAGACGTTGTGTATTCCAATGACAGTTTTTGGTAGTGCTAATCGATAAGCTACATGACCTACTCGTTCAATTATCTCAAATGGTCCTAAGAATCGTGGATGCAACTCACCTTTCTTCCCAGCCCTCCTGATTCCTTTTCTTGGCGATACTTTCAGCAACACACGGTCTTCATCAAATTCCAAATTTTTTCGTCTTTTATCAGCATAACTTTTCTGTCGACTTTGAGTTTGAATCCTTTGCTTAATGATTTGCACTTTATCTGGCCTCGTGTATGACGTCCGGCGGTATTGCTCGGCTATTTCCATCCTTAGTACTTCGTCATTCCTCCACATCCCAATTGAGAGGAGAGCGACATTTTCGCCCATATAATGCCTCATATGGAGTCATTTGTATAGTGGCTTGATAACTGTTATTACAGGCGAACTCTGTTAGGATCGGGATAGTGTTTAGAATGGGGGGTTGAATAAACACTAGATTCAATTTCGATTTTGCACGGGTTTGCTGCAGACTGTTAAGTACTGCAATAGCTTCTCAATATATTGCAAGTCAGCAGACACTGATTATAGTGCGGAAGACGTCTGCTGGACTTGTGAGTGATAATAACTGAATGGTAAAGAAGCAGTAAGTAAATGACACAAGTATTGTTTCTGGAAGTTCGAAGCACAACGCTTCTACGTCTCCCCTTCTTTCCTTGCAGGAAGGTTACACTAGAAGAACTTGGTTTACACTTTACAGTATACAACCTTCTTAGGCACTCACACAGCTTGGCCTAAACTCCTAGCAATCACAAATTCTTAATTTGATTACAATGATTTCTATGAAACTCACACAAAAATAAACTTGTTTAACTTCGAGTGTTCTTCGAGCAGCAGACTCAGTTGTAGTTAATCTGTCACGATTACAGTAGTAGTGCTTGTTTGCTCTTGCTGAACCTTCAGAGAATATCAGTGAGATGATTTTCTTTTTGCGTTGAGGTGTCTCTTTTTGTTTGATCAGATGGTTCAGCTAACCTCTTCATTATTCACTTGGGCGTATTTATAGACTTATTGATCTAACGACAACTTGTCTATATTTGGAAGAGATCCATTTTCTGTTACCATTCCATATTCTGATTGTCTTCTTTCCTATTTTGTTTAGCAACGGCTCTTTTATTCTGACGCTAATGGTGGCGGAGATATAGCAGGGTGCGCCGTTCTGTTGAACCTTTGTCAGAATAGGTTGTACTTGTTTTGTCTTTTTGCTTTGTGCTCTTGCTGGATGGTTAGACCTATGCTGGCTTTCTTCTTTCAAATGGTCTTTCATTCTTCTGTACTCAGTAGAGGTCTGTCCAGTAGTTGTCCATCCAGTTGATGTTTGTTCGGTAGATGTCCATCTGGTAGATGTTTGTCCAGTAGATGTTCATCCAGTTGATGTCCATCCAGTTGATGTTTGTCCGGTAGATATCCATCCGGTAGATGTTTGTCCAGTAGATGTTCATCCAGTTGATGTCCATCCAGTTGATGTCTGTCCGGTAGATGTCCATCCGGTAGATGTTTGTCCAGTAGATGTTCATCCAGTTGATGTCTATCACCCAATAGGTGTCTGTATCCAGTAGGTGTCTGTCCAGTTGATGTTTGTCACCCGGTAGGTGTCTGCATCCAGTAGGTGTCTGTCCAGTTGATGTTTGTCACCACCAAAACTTAGAAATGTTTTCCCAACAATTTCCCCCTTTTTGGTGATGACAAAACTTAGTACTGGAGACTCTTGCTTGATCATATGAACAACAACTCCTGTTAAGACTTAGAGACAAACATAGAATTTGCAATTTGTTAGAATAGATAAGCAGATTACAAGTAGTAATCAAACTGAGGCAATGAAGGAATATCACTTTTAAATAAAATGAATTCTGATTACATGGAACATCTTACAAATTACATAGAACATCTTACAAGTCATACAACAGACCTATTTCTACAATCTATCCAAATGGAGAAACATAGCCAGTATGGAATGATCCGAGCCAGGTAGTTTCAGGGTTATTGACAAAGGGAGGGGGAGAGAAAGTGCATACAGAGAGGCTTAGAACAGAGAAAGACCTAGAAAGCTATCATTATCTTCAAAGTAGTCCTCTGTTCATTTGGCAAGATCTCTGTCTTCAATGAAAATTCTCTGTCTTCCCCCTTTTTGTCATCAGCACCCAAGCATCTGCTGTTCCAAATTCCAGGCTGGTGGAGAGCACCAGGACTGGTCCATGAAGGATGAGCCAGTAGAGGTGGGTTAGATAAGTAATCAACCCATGTAGGGTTGATTTAGATAAGTAATGAACCCATGAATATGTTGTAGAAACAGTTGCAAAACTAGTAAGAATAGTAGTTAAGAGTTGCATGATTGATGATTTGAGTTAGAGAACTAGCATGCTATTTATAGCGAAAAACTAGCAAGCTGTAGTGTGAAATGTCATATCGTGCGTAAAAAAGTGCAGATAAAGATAGATAAGAATTGACAACTCTTATGAATATTTATAATAAACAGATAATGGAAACACAAAAAGACAATAAAAGTTATTGTTTGCCCCCTAGCCAATGCTGGGAGTAGTCACGGGTGGAGGGTGGAGTGTCAGCCTGAGTTTGTCGGGAACTGTGGGACCTTTGCTGAGAGGGAGGCCTTGACCGACTGGATGCTCCAGCTACAATAGATGAGCGATGAGCTGGAGGCTGTTCTCGTTGGGTCAAAGGAGCAGGTCTGCTGGACTCGGGCAATCTTCTAGCAGTTTGGGGAGCAGCTGGTAGGCTGTTGCTCAAGTCTTGAATTTGTGAAGCAAAGGCCACCTGCATAGTTGCTAATTGATCCGATAGAGCTTTCTTGGCATCCTCTATATTATCTTCAAGAGCCAGTGAGGTGGCGCTATGAAGTGATTCATTCTGCTGAGTGATCTGAAGACGATCCTGCCCTATCCGAGAGAGAGAGAGTCCGCAAAAGCATCCGCAACAAAGGTCTGGAGCCTGGTTACTGTAGTCGTTAGACTAGTAATGTCGCGATAGACGTGCTGGAATTGAGAGTCAGTATGCTGCTGGTGGCTCCCAAGAATAAGAGTAGCAGTGCGTTCTTCTTGTTTGAGCTTGTTGACGTCACTGGCCAGTGCAGAGATGGCGTTGGAAAGATGCACCAGTTGATCAGCAATATTGGGTGGGCCTTCCAGATGAATATGAGTTGAAAAGTCAAAAAAAATCCTCAGGAGGATCTTGGGCCAGAGATTGATCCAGAGCATCTGTTTGAGTCTCAGCATTAGTAGTGATAACGCCGGGATGACCCTCAATATCAGCAGTCAACAGAGCAGGGACTTCAATGATTGGTGCAGCAGGTGCGGTTGTAGCAATGACATCCATGCTAGTAACAGCTTATTCCAGCTCGGTTGCAGAAGACTGAGTGTGACCAGCAGAGTGAGAAGAGGGCTCGCTGGGTTCATCATTACCAGAAGAGATGGTAACTTGATGAACCACAATCTGAATCACTGTGTCAACATTTGCATGATCAACATCCAGCAGTTGTAGCGGTTGATCATTGGCAAGACTCTGATCGGAGGAGATAAGTGGATCAGCGGTAGAGATGATCTCCATGTCAGTAGGAACTATCTCCAAAGTAGTTGGGGTAGTCTCGAAGTTAGTAGGAGCTGGACTTGCATTTCTTGAGACGGAAGAGCAGGAGTGGAGACCTGTTGATAGGCAGAGATCATGAAGAGCACGCTCAGCCATATCCAGCTTGGGTCCTAGAGCATTTAAAACAGCCCGATCATGATTCGCTGTTCCAGAATCAATATTGAATTGCTGAAGGCGGGAATGAACAAGAGCTTGAAGTTCTCCCACATAATTCATCATGCGGAAGAGATCTCGAAGCTTCAAACTCATTTCAGTGCCCGGGACCTGAAGATAAGCCAAGATGAGGTTCTCATCTTCCCGTGCTTGATCCAGAATTGGAGTGAAGTCATCGAAGCGAATGTTTAGGAGCGCCTTGACCCATCGATCAAAAATTTCAAGCTGTGGCTTCAGCTTGGCTTCTACTTCATCCATAACCATTTGTATCTCAAAGGCTAAGGGGTGGTCACTGGTGTCATAAGTCATTTTCCCTTTCCAGTGGTGGTGTCCTTGGGATGACAGTAAGGACAAGTGGACTTTGGTTGCCTAAAGCTGATTGAGCCAGGTGCTTGTTGAGAGCTCATCAGTTTGGTGGAGTGGTCAGGTGGAGCGACTGATGCATCAAGTACCATGGCCAATGAAGCAACTGAGGCAGTTGGTTCCTCTGGTGGAGGATTTTCAGGACTTGGCTCCCTACTAGTGATGACTGCTGCTGGGACTGCAGAAGAGATGGTATCAGAGGCAGCAGTGACTATCTTTCGGAGAGCAGGAGGAGCCCCTTTTCTGGTCCTGGGCTTCTTACGAGGAGGAGGAGGAGATGACTCAGCGGATTCGGATATTGTTTGCTCAGAATTGCTTACAACTTGAGTTGTTCATCGCTTCGTCAGACCAACCTCTCTGCCAGTCCGTTGCCTGTGAATCTGGATGTACTTAGCAGTGATAAGTCTGCCTGGATGAAGATTGGAGGAGGCCCCCGCCTGAATGTTTTTACTGTCAAACATACTGCTGAGAGGGAGAGCAAAACCAGATTGACCTTTCCCTGAAGTGATTAGCCGGTAAGGACCTGAAACAGAACAACTGACCAGTTGACTTCTAAACCTTTGAAAATGGCCCCCATGACGTCAAACTTCTCAGGGGTGATGATATCAAAAGATCCAGCTTTGCACAGGAGCCCTTTGGAAATGACATCGGCCAGTTGACGGAAATGACTCTTCATTAAAACCTTTTTAAACGGAGGACGTCAAAGGCGAGCGTCAGAGTTGGAGAATATGGTGCGCATTTCTTCCCTAACAACCACTGGAATAGTGGAGAAATCTGTAAGTCCAGTAGAGGGAAGACAAAAGTGAGTGGCAATTCTAGTTGAGTGATGGTAACCAGTTGACCAGAGATGGAGGCCACCACGGAGTCATCTACAACTTTAGCAGTGGCAAAGAACTCGTGTAGAGCTTCCTTGTAGAATGTTGTAGCCTGGCTAAGGATCACTATGTATCGAACTTGTGAAAAACTTCATTTGTATCTTCATCAGAGGTTGTGGAGATTGAATGAAAATCAACATGTACAGCATTAGTGATGAAACTGGGCTGTGTATTCTTAGACATTTTTGATGTAGATACCGAGAATCAAAAATCCTGTAGTGTAAGAATTTCTGGGAAGAGAGTTAACACAGTAATTTTGGAAAAGATACGAGTAAGAAACAAAAGTAATGGCGGTCAAAGGAAAGAGTAGATGTAACGTCGTACTGTAGATGAGCGGACACATGGATACGTGGCGGTCATCTAACGATTTAAAAAATTTAACAAATAAATAAAAGGACATGATTTGGGCGGGATTGAAATGATTTATTTTTATATAAAAGTAAATTTGAATTCCGACGTTCCAGTAGGTTAAGAGTTACCGAAGGTTATTTTTGTCAAAGCATATTTGGTAAAATCTGCTGGTATGTAGGGTCCGACTTGTAAGGTAACGTCTACTGGTATGTAGAGTCCTACTGGTACGGAAACACCTACTACAACAGGCTGTTGTTTTACCAGCTGAGCTTAGATAACCAAGATAAAATCCTAACTGAAATTCCCCCTAAATTCATGCGATTTCTACTGAGTAATTCCCCCTGAATTCATTATACTTAAATAATAACAATCATGGATTGATTTCAATTAAACCAAGAATATTTCGAAAGTAGGAAAACTTAGCGTCCGATAGGGGTTTTGTGAAGATGTCTGCTGCTTGTTGTTCGGTAGATATGTATTCTAGCAGAATCTCTTACTTCATAACGTGATCTCGTATGAAATGATGACGGATGTCAATATATTTGGTGCGAGTATGAAGAACCGGGTTGTATGTAATGGCTATGGCAGACGTATTATCACAAAATATGGGTGCCTCAGTGGATTCAATTCCATAATCTCTCGGTTGTTGTTGAATCCAGAGCAGTTGAGCACAGCAGCTTCCAGCAGCAAGGTACTCTGCCTCTGCAGTAGACGTTGCTATGGATGTCTGCTTCTTGCAACCCCATGAGATTAGTCTATCTCCAAGAAATTGACAGTATCCACTGGTACTTTTTCTGTCAATTTTGCATCTAGCATAGTCCGCATCGGAATATCCGATCAGATTAAAAGTTGAGTCTCTTGGATACCATAGACCAACATTCTCAGTGTCTTTCAGATATTTGAGGATCCTTTTTACAGCCGTGAAGTGTGACTGCTTGGGATTTGCTTGAAATCGAGCGCACATACAAACTGCAAACATAAAGTCTGGTCGGCTGGCCGTCAAGTAAAGTAATGATCCGATAATACCTCGATACATTTTTTCTTCGACTGGTATTCCTGAATTATCCAAGTCGAGTTTTGCAGATGAGCTCATTGGAGTGGCCGCTGCTGAACTTGTACACATCCCATATTTCTTCAACAGTTCTTTAGTATATTTAGACTGAGTTATCAGAATTCCCTCACTGGATTGCTTGACTTGCAATCCTAAGAAAAATGATAATTCTCCCATCATGCTCATCTCAAATTGATCCTGCATAATTTTAGAAAATCTTTCGCAAAGCTTTGAGTTAGTACTGCCGAAAATAATATCATCAACATAAATTTGAACAAGCAGAGTATGGTCACCCTTTGTGAATTTGAAAAGGGTCTTGTCCACCGTGCCAATGGTAAAGTTATGCTCAGTCAAATATTTTGACAGAGTTTCGTACCATGCACGAGGAGCTTGCTTTAGACCATACAAAGCTTTGTCGAGACGAAAAACAGAAGAAGGCTGCTGATGGCTTTCAAATCCAGGAGGTTGCTCAACATAAACTTCTTCCTGGAGTTTGCCGTTAAGAAACGCACTCTTAACATCCATCTGATAGACTTTAAAGTCTTTAAAAGCAGCAAATGCAAGAAATATGTGAATGGCTTCTAATCGAGCTACAGGGGCAAAAGTTTCATCAAAATCAATGCCTTCTTCCTGTCTGTAGCGTTGTGAGACTAATCTTGCTTTATTTCTGATGACTATACCATTTTCATCTAATTTATTTCTAAATACCCATTTGGTACCTATTATAGTGTGATGTTGTAGTCGTGGTACTAAATACCATACTTTGTTTCGCTCAAACTTATTTAATTTTTTCTGCATTGCTTCTACCCAGCTTGGGTCTAACATAGCATCATCAATCTTCTTAGGTTCTATGTGAGATATGAATGCAGCATGAAGAAATTCATTAATCATTTGTCCTCTGGTGCGTAGAGGAGCAACAGGGTTACCTATGACCTGCTCGGGAAGATGATCTTTCATCCACCGGAGCGGAGGTCCAAGAGGATTGATTTCTTCCTTTGGGCGAATACAAGTGGCTAGATCAGAAGATCTGATTGACGCATCTTTTCTGTTAGTTCTATCTGCTGCAGCAGGAGTGAGTATAACATTGGTATTGTCAGCTGGGTGCAGTGCTTGTTGACCAGCAGACTCCTCTGCTTGAGCTCAGGAACTTCTGGTTCTAAAGAGCAGTCAATTCTGCTTCTGTAATTTATCTCATCATCAACATTTTCATCAATATAAGTGCTTTTCAGTCGATTGCTCAAGTTGTTGATTTGCAGATTAGATACAGTACAATCAATAGGTTCATCAAATTTTACATGCACAGATTCTTCTACAGTAAGAGTTCTATTATTAAATACTCTGAAAGCTTTACTAACTGTAGAATATGCAAGAAATACTCCAGCATCAGATTTGTCATCAAAAGCGGTGAGATGAGTCTTTCCATTTTTTGTGAATAAAACATTTGCAACCAAACACATGGAAATAAGAAATATTTGGCTTACTGCCATTCCAGATCTCATAAGTATTTGCTCGCTTATTAATCATTGATCTGTTCTGCGTATAACATGCTGTGTTGACAGCTTCTGCCCAAAATCTCTGCGATATATTTGATCCTGCAAGCATAGTTCGCGCAGCTTCTTTCAAAGTACGGTTCCTACGCTTAGCAACTCCATTTTGTTGAGGGGTTCTTGCAGCAGAGTATTCGTGTTTAATACCAAGGTCATCTAGATATGATTCGAGTGACTGATTGGTAAACTCGGTACCTTTATCACTACGAATCCTATCTATCCCACACAATTTCTCATTTTGGAGTCTTTCAGTAGTTTGATCAGCTTTGGAGTAGCCTGATCTTTGCCACTTAGAAACAGGACCCACGTAAAACGAGAGTAATCGTCTATTAACACTAGGGTATACTTCATTCCCCCTAGACTTGTTACTGGTAAATGAAAGAAGAGATCCATATGCAGCAACTCTAGGCACCGAGAATAAGATTTACTCCCTTTGTTCTTAAAGGAGGATCTGATTTGCTTACCAAGTTGGCATGCTGCACAGATCTTGTCTTTTGAGAACTCTATTTGAGGCAGTCCAATGACTAGATCAAGTTTACGCAGACTGTCAATAGTTTTAAAGTTTAAGTGACTCAATCGTTTGTGCCAAAGCCAATTTTTGGAAGTATTCAAGGCAGCAAAGCAAGTAGAGGAGGTAGGCTGATTAAGATTCCAATTCAATTTTATATGTGTTCTCATGCCTTCTTCCTACAAGTAATACACTGCCATCAATAGATTTGATTGTGCATGAGTGCTGGTTGAATTCTACAGAGTGACCATTGTCACAGAGTTGACTGATGCTAATCAAGTTATAACATAAATTTTCAACCAACAGAATATCTTTAATAATAATGTTACCGTAGATAATCTTACCCTTACCCATGGTTCTACCTTTCGCGTTGTCTCCAAAAGTTATTCTAGGTCCGGTGGTGTCCACCAATTCAGACAATAAGCACGCATTCCATGTCATGTGTCTAGAACATCCGCTGTCCAGAAACCACTCTGAGCTCCGAACTAGATGAATTCTAGCTTTCTACAATTAAAGCGATAAGATGATTGGTACCCAATCCTACTTGGGTCCAGACAGGATTAGTCCTTTTGGGACCCACACTTGTATAACCCTGAATTGTTTGGGTCTGTGTGTGTCCTGAAACGTGTGTGCATTAAATGATGAAGATGTTCTTGGGTGATATGTGTGATACTGAGTGTATGCATGTTGTTTAGGTTTTTGGTTCCTGTTTGGAAGCATATATCTCTTTTGGACAGGCATACAATTATAGTACCAGTTGGGTTTTACCTCTCGAGTGGCCTACCAGTGGGTTTATGTTTATTTCTAAACTTTTGCCCTGGCCTACCTTTCTCTTCTGGCTCAACATAACTGATACCTTTGTGTGATGCCCGTTCCTTGATGAGTATTGGCTCAACAGATTCCTTAACCAACTCACTTGGTTCATATACTGTGCTTGATCTTACAAAATTCATTGTTTGAATCTTGTTCTTCTCTAGACACAGTCGAGATTTGATGCCAGATGAGTTACTATCATTGTTAGAGTAGCCTATGCCGGTAAGATCACCAGCAAGCCTTATTGACTCAAGCATCTCATCTTTTCTGGCAGTAGATGCGTTCCATGTGCGAACCAGTTTACTGGGTTTCTGGTGTGCACATGTTGCTTCATCCCTTTCTTTCTCGAGCCGACTTACTTTTTCCCTTAAGCTTTTCAACTCATTTGATTGTTCACAATCAAGTTTGTTGTTTTGCCTGTTCTGTTGGGACTGGTTGTTCGGTCTTATAATTCTCGAAGGATTCATACAACATCTGATACTCATTAATCATGTTCTGCAATGCATTAGTGAGCTCATTATGTGTAAATTCAGAGAGATTCGAATCAGTTACCTCACAGTCATCATTGGCCATTAAGCAATGAACTTCTTCCTCTTCACTCTTACAGAAGTGAAGGAAGTCAAAAGAAGACAAATTTTCAGAAACAACAATGCTGCAGAGGATTCAAATAGGATTGAGAGCTTAATTTCTAAAAAAAAAAAAAACTAGTAAAATGAGTCAACACATAAAAGCATTATAAACCAACTACAATTCAAAAATTGCATACCACATAAATAAAGAACTTGAAACATAAGCTTAAAGGGAAGATTTATCAACTTTTGGAGAAGCATGAATTTTTTTTAACAGCAAGAGAGTACCAAAGAACAATAATTTAGGGATTATATGATGAATTACTTGAAGAAGAGATGTTTACGTCTTAGAGAGTGATGAACCACGTCGTCTTCATTGTCGTTTGTAAGGTTCAAGTTCTGCCTTCTAAATTTCGATCGATGTCAGCTTCCGTGGGTTTCTAATTTGTTTATGTTTGGGTTTAGGGCAAAGGGTCTAAGTGTAATTTGCCATCATAGTCAAGGGTATTGTACCATGGAGTTTGTTAATACCAATCTGTTGGACTACAAACATTTCAATTAGCCCTTCTTATCCACAGATTGCAGGAATAGGAAGGTTAATAGAAAAACGAAACAAACAACAGTTTAACAAGTTTATCACTCCACTATCCTTCCTAATCAACCCTACCAAACATAACCTAAGAATATTGTCATATAAAATCGTTTTGATTGTAGGATTCAAAAGTCTTGAAATTTCTTGGAACCATGTTTCTTATATTTTCTTTCGATTTTGACACTCTCTGGTACTGTTTATATGGATTTGAGATTCTTGGAACATCTTGGTTGCCTATTTCTTGAGTTGAGAAAAAAAGGGGTTATATTTGATTGTAATGATGTAGAGTTTTGTCCCCTCCTATAGTAATTATTGAGGCTCTTAATAAATTTGTTAAGAATTAACAAATATAATATGAGGTGAGAATGTGATAAGTGAAAAAGAGGAACATGGTTATTTGGTGTTGGGTAGACAAATCCGAATGTATGCTCTTACATGTTAATTCCTTTTTTTAATATGTCGAGCTTATTATCATCACATTATGATCAGCTTCACTAGCTCATAATTTTATCATCGTGGGAATTTGAATATTTCAAATTCCTTATTCTATATCAAATGCAAGATATTATTGTTTTGGATCGTTTCTGTCTCGTCTTTTATGAATTATTGTAGTACATTTACATAAAGCTCATGACATGCCATATACTGGCTATGTGCACTTAGCCGAGCTCAAGATATATCACTTTCATTACCAAGCATATTACCTCGGCATATTAGGTTGTGCTCAGCATCCTGCCTAGGATTCAGCACAGTGGTCGACACTCAGCAATCGACCTCGACTTAGGTGCTCATTCGCCATGCCTTGATTATGGTTATTCCTGTCCAATTACTATTTGAATTTCGTAGACATATATTTTGTGTCGTGCTATTTTACTATTATTTCAGGACATGATCAACGGCTCGGGTATGCAATCTAGCTGTAAGGCCCTATTATTTGAGTTCGGGCATGCAATCTACCAGCAATGCCCTATTACATTGAGCTCGGACATGCAATCTAGCAGTAATGCCCTATCACATTGAGATTGGACGCACAATCTAGCTCTAAGACCATATTACATTGAGCTCGGGCCTGCAATCTAGCAGTAAGACACTATCACATTGAGCTCGGGTGTGCAATCTAACAGTAAGACCCTATCACATTGAGCTCGAGTGTGCAATCTAGCACTAAGACCCTATTCTCTATAAGCTCGGGAAGTTCGAGCATGTTTATTCGTGCTCGGGAGTCGATCTTGTTCTATTGTTGCTCGGATGTCTAGCTTGTTTTATTATTGTTCGTTGTTGGCGGGTTAAATGCATGATCGGTATGTTTGGTCTATATTGAATCTAAAACGTGACTGATTGATGGTGCTCGGGAGTCGAACTTGTTCTATTGTTGCTCGGGTGTCGAGCTTGTTTTATTTTTGTCGGCTGTTGGCGGGTTCAATGCGGGATCGTGATGTTTGTTTCGTATTTGAACCTAAAACATGACTGATTGATGGTGCTCGGGAGTCGAGCTTGTTCTATTGTTGCTCGGGTGTCGAGCTTGTTTTATTATTGTCCAATGCTGGTGGGTTAAATGCGGGATCGAGATGTTTGGTCAATATTTGAACCTAAACCGTGACTGATCTATGGTGCTCGGGAGTCGAGCTTGTTCTATTGTTGCTCGGGTGTCGAGCTTGTTTTATTATTGTCCACTGTTGGCGGGTTAAATGCGGGATCAGGATGTTTGGTCCGTATTTGAACCTAAAACGTGACTGATTGATGGTGCTCGGGAGTCGAGCTTGTTTTATTGTTGTCCGTTGTTGGCGGGTTAAATGCAGTATCGGGATGTTTGGTCTGAATTTGAACCTAAAACGTGACTGATTGATGGTGCTCGGGAGTCGAGCTTGTTCTATTGTTGCTCAGGTGTCGAGCTTGTTTTATTATTGTCCATTGTTGGCGGTTTAAATGCGGGATAAAGTTTTTTGGTCCGTATTTGAACCTAAAATGTGACTGATTGATGGTGTTCGGGAATCGAGCTTGTTCTATTGTTGCTCGGGTGTCGAGCTTGTTTTATTATTGTCCGTTGTTGGTGGGTTAAATGAGGGATCGTGATGTTTGGTCCGTATTCTAACCTAAAACGCGACTTTTTTATTGTGGTCGGGAGTATCGAGCTTGTTCGTAATCTTATTAAAGGGATCGCGATGTTTGGTCCATGTTTAAACTTCTTCAAAATTTTATTGTTTATTCATGGGACGGGATGTTTGGTCCATGTTTAAACTTCTTTGGAATTTTGTTGTTTATTCATGGGATCAGGATGTTTGGTCCATGTTTAAACTTGTTTGGAATTTTATTGTTTATTTATGGGATCCGGATGTTTGGTTCATGACTAAACTTGTTCGGAATATTATTCATGGGATCAGGATGTTTGGTCCATGTCTAAACTTGTTCGAAATTTGATTATTTATTCATGGGATCGAGATGTTTGGTCCATGTTTAAATTTGTTCGGAATTTTATTTCATGGGATCGAGATGTTTGGTCCATGTTGAAACATAAAATTGCCAAAGTGTTTGTGTTTGTGATGTTTTCCCAAGAGCCCAGTTATATTTATCTACTCGGGATGTTTTCCCTAGAGCTAAGTTATATTATTGGTGCTCGGGATGTTTTCCCTCGAGCCCGATCATTATCTGCATGTTTTCCCTCGAGCCCGATCATATCTATTTGCTCGGGAACATATCTATTTGCTCGGGATGTTTTCCCTCGAGCCCGATCATATCTATTTGCTCGGGATAGTTTTGATGTTCGGTGCTCGGGAATGATTCTTTATTGGTGTTTCAGAAGTTCTGGATGGTTATTCAATGGGGTATTTGATGAGCTCGAATGTATTGTTTTTGATACTCAGGACGAGCTTTATTTGCTCTGAATATTTCTTATACTGGAGTTCGGATGTATTTCATCTGTTCGGGATGCTTATCTATTATCTCTAGAGCTCGGTTATATCTTATGAGCTTTATCTTCTTGGGTATATATTAATTCTCGAACTCGGATTTCATATTTCATGGCTTGAAACCGGCTCGCAAGACTTATAAGGGCTACAAAGCTGCACTTAGCTTATTATGATTCGAGCAGATTTTGTGATATCTCCGAAATAATTAATTGCAATTTGGGCATTAATTATGTTATGTGATTATTTTTTTGGTGATAATTAAATTATGTGTTAGAATTAATTATCTTGGTGAAATGCTTAGTCACATGGTAGGCGTGACCCGGTGGTGCATTTCAGGGTGCATGTTATGCATGTTGGGAAATTGGGGTTATCATGGTTTATTTATGGTGGTTGATAATTATTTGGTAAAGCATGGATTTAATTGAGATTTTGGTGCATTGTGGTAAAATGCTTTTAAAATATCATGTTGGGATGTTATATACATCATGCTAATTGTTGGGGTACAATTTTAATTAACCCCCTTTAACCCCATTACCCCCACCTTACCCTCCTCACTTTACCAATCCCCAATTACCCTCCCAACCCTAACCCTTTCTCCATTTTCGATTTTGGCTTAAAAGTGGAAGGGAAATTCTTGCAAAAGCTTTGTTTGTGAGATTATTGGTAGGATTTGGAGTCCTCAAGAGGTATGGATACCTCCTTAGTGTTTTAATGGTGTTTGGTTTGGATTTGAAATGGTTTTGGTTGTTTTAAAATGGGTTTGTTTTGGATTTGTATGGTTTTTGGTTGAGTGTTAGATTTTTGGTTGTTTTAAAGTGTATTTTGAAGGTTTATGGTGTTTTATGTTGTGGGGTTGATGGTATATTTGTTGGTGAAGTTGGGGAAGAAAATGTGGTGAAAAATGGTGGATTTTTGATGTTCAGACAACGGCGATCGATCGCCCAAGAAATGGCGATCGATCGTACCCGGGCAGTACGCGATGGCTGTGACTGGCGATCGATCGCCATGATGAGGCGATCGATCGGTGAGGCGAGCGATCGATCGGTTAGGCGAGCGATCGATCGATCGCCTCAAAAATGACGATCGATCGCCTAGTGTCAGAAAGTGGCATTCTCGGCTGCTGGACCTCGCGATCGACCGGGGCTCCACAGAGACCGATCGCGAGATGCTAAAATGGGTGTTTTTGGTTATTTTTTTGGGATTTTTGGTGTTGGACTATTATTGGCTCCTAATATTGGTTTGTGTGAATGTGTAGAACCATCCCAGGTGGCGACACAGCCAAGGAGATAAAGTCCATCGACATCTCCATTTTGGAACAAAGGTACGTAGTGAGACGTACGGGCATCGAAAGGTAAAACATATTTTACGTATTGAATTTGGCTATGCATTATGGTTGCATACATGGTCCTAGTTATGCATTATGGTTGCACGCATGGTTTGGATATGCATTATGGTTGCATGTGTATATTGGATGCATTGGTGCATGTGATTGTGAGTCGAGAATATATTCCAGTGATGAAGAATACTTGCCGCCTTCATGTCGAAGCGATGATAGAATACTTGCCGCTATCATATTATAGCGATGAAGAATATTTGCCGCAAATATGTCAAAGCGAAGGATCATGCCGCTCTCATATTACTATTGCGAGGGATATTATGCCGCTAATATGTCGAAGCGAGGGGTATAATGCCGATGTCATGTAAACGCGAGGGGTATTATGCCACTGATATAATAAGACTGGAAATGGCCATTGGTATACATGGAATGAGTGCATGTCATGACATACATTATTGGTATTATAATCTATTGATTATGATTGTGGTACAGGGACAACCAAGGGAGCTTTTAAATGTATGAAATACAGGAAGTGATCGTTTTATGGTTTATGCATTTGAATGACAATCATATTATTGTGAATATGATTTATATCCATGCTCATGGTTTTGGGGTTGTTCCTGTAGGTACTTTTGGAGCGGACGGGCTAAGGCGGGTTGATGCAGTGAGCTAGTGAGGAGTGCTCTTGGTAGCAGGCACATTCTTTATACTCTGTTTATGCATGTTAGTCCTATTTACGCCTTTAATCCGCACTTAAGGAACTAGGGTCCTTACATTAGTGGTATCAGAGCAGTGGTTAGAGAATCTGGGAACGAGTAAAGGGTAGCCTTAGCATGGTTGGCTAGGTGGTTACATTTGGGCATGTTCATGCATGTGGAGCATTTTATGTATAAAATTGTTATACTAACATGCTTATTATCATTCATGTTATCTAACGGTATAACATTTGTATTGTTTTGGAATTGTTGTTAACCCTTGTGTTACAGCATGGCGTCTATGAACTTGGGGAACCTCAATGAAGAGGTGGGTGATATTGGAAGTGTTAATGCAAGCATAGCTCAGACAAATCCTTTACCTCCACCGGCTGTGGGAGTGGAACCGGTGGCACTGTTGTTGTTGCCTGAGGAGCTTAGTCTGACACAATTTCTGACTTTCCACCCGCCCATTTTTGAGGGGACAGAGACAGGGGAAGAGGCCGAAGAGTGGCTAGAGAGACTGAACAGATATTTGTGTCCGCGCCTTGTGCTAGGACGGATTGGTTAAGGCTAGCAGAGTTCCAACTAGCGGAGAAATCTTCCATGTGGTGGAAGACGACTGTGATGGAGTTGAGGGCCCAAGGTATGGTGATTGACTGGACCTTATTTTGAACCCGGTTTCTAAACTGGTACTTCTCTGCTGCGGTTAGGCAAACAAAGGAGGATGAATTCACAAGCCTGAAGCAAGGGATCATGGCAGTCTCGGACTATGCCATGCATTATTCATCATTGTTTAGGTATGTTCCCCATATCGCAACAAACGGGCATGCCAAGATGAGGCACTTTCTGAAAGGGTTACGACCGGAACTATTTGACCGGGTTATTTCCAACAACCCGACATCTTTTGATGATGCGCTTATTAGAGCGGAGTTGGCAGAGATAGGGCTGGGTGCTTATACTGATGCCGTGCCCCCACCAGTTCCATCACAAAGATCTACATCTGAGAATCTGAGGCCCCGAGGAGGATCTTTTAAGTCACGGGGGACTCCTTCCTTTTCTAGGTTTAGCGGAAAGAGGCCGGATAGCCGGAAGCAAGGAGACCGGAGGGGTGGTGCATCTACTTTTGGGGGACCAACTCAAGCTAGTAGAGTTGGAGATGTTAAGTGCCACTTTTACGGAGGGTCGCATTTGATGCGTGATTGTTCTGCGTGTTACATATGTGGCAAGCCGGGCCACATTGCTAGACGTTGTCCCAATCGGGAAGGACAGATGGATCTTAGGGAAGGTCGAGGGAGGTTTTCTAGTGGGACGGTACAGCAGAGGCAACCGATGGTGCCTCGACATATGGGAGGACAGGCGATGGGGCCACCTCAGGGACAGGTCTATGCACTGACCAGGGAGCAGGACGATGCAGCTCCAGAGGATGTGATAGCTGGTACGTGCCTTTTATTTACATATGCCGCCTTTATTTTGATAGACACAGGTGCTTCGCACTCCTTTGTGTCTGCGGACTTTGTGAAGAGACATCCTCTATGCACGTCTCCGTTACCCACGTCTCTATTGGTCTCGACACCCACGGGAAGAAACGTCATTGCCGATAAGTTTCTGATGGACTGCCTCATTTATTTTGAAGGTAATGTATTGAAGGCAGATTTGATTGTATTGGGTATGTCAGACTTCAACTGCATTGTGGGCATCGATATTCTGAACAGATATCAGGCAGTCGTGGATTGTCGGTAGAGGACAGTTTGATTCAGTTCTGATTTGGGGATTCAATGGACTTTCTATGGGAATGGTTCTCGTGCAAAGATTCCGTTGATTTGGCGATCAAAATGTCCCAATTATTGGAACGTGGACACACGGGCTATCTTATCTATGCCGTGGACACGACGGGGAAGGGTAAAGAGTTGAAGGTAGAGGATGTGCCCGTGGTAGCAGAGTTTGCGGATGTGTTCCCGGAGGAGATTCCAGGATTCCCACCGGCTAGAGAAGTCGAGTTTGGGATTGAGTTATTACCGGGGACATCCGCTATTTCTCGTGCCCCTTACAGGATGGCACCGCCAGAGTTAAGGGAGTTGAAAGAGCAGTTGCAGGAGCTCCTTGACAAAGGATATATACGCCCTAGCGTATCGCCTTGGGGCGCACCAGTTCTCTTTGTGATGAAGAAGGATGGTTCGATGCGTTTGTGCATCGATTACCGGCAACTGAATAAGGCCATGGTAAGGAACAAATATCCTCTTCCAAGGATTGATGATTTATTTGATCATTTGCAGGGTACTAAGCTTTATAGCAAGATTGACTTGAGGTCAGGTTACCACCAGATTCGGGTCAGAGAGGAGGATGTTCAGAAGACAGCGTTCCGGACTCAGTATGGGCATTACGAGTTCCTAGTTATGCCGTTTGGTGTGACGAACGCCCCGGCTGTCTTTATGAGCTTGATGAACCGAGTGTTCCAACCCTATCTGGACCCGTTTGTCATCGTGTTTATTGACGACATACTCATCTATTCTCGGAGTGAGGAAGAGCACGTGAAACCTTGAGGACATTGCTCCAGATCCTCAGAGATCATCAGTTATTCACCAAGCTCAGCAAGTGTGAGTTTTGGTTGAGCAGTGTAGTATTTCTGGGGCATGTTATATCTAGTAGTGGGATATCGGTGGATCCCAGGAAGATTGAGGCTGTGATGTAGTGGGCTGCACCCACTTCTGTGCTCGAGATTCGGAGTTTTCTTGGTCTGGCTGGTTATTATCGACACTTCATCAAAGGTTTTTCTAAGATTGCTAAGCCATTGACTCAGTTGACTCAGAAGGGGATACCTTTCTATTGGTCTGAGGCTTGTGAGCAATGCTTCCAAGAGTTGAAGCATTGTTTGACGACGGCGCCGGTGTTGGTGATTCCCACGGAGAACAAGAGGTTTGTTCTGTACACTGATGCATCACTACAGGGCTTGGGTTGTGTATTGATGCAAGATAAGCATGTTGTAGCTTATGCATCGAGGCAGTTGAAGCCGCATGAGGCTAGATACCCAGTCCACGACTTGGAGTTGGCGGCTATTATCTTTGTCCTGAAGATTTGGAGGAATTATTTGTATGGTACATCTTTTACCATATACACGGATCATAAGAGCCTGAAATTCTTGTTTACTCAGGCGGAGTTGAATATGCGTCAGAGGAGATGGATGGATTTACTTAAGGACTATGACTCTGGGATAGATTACCATCCGGGGAAAGCAAACTTGACAGCAGACGCCTTGAGTCGGAAGGTGAAGAGTACTGCTGAGGATGTCATGCATTTGTCAGCCATGATGACTTCCTATTGCCATATGGGCTATGACTTCGATGTAGATACATCACCACTGCATGTATCGGCCTTATTAGCTGAGCCAGATATCTATGAGAATATCAGGAGAGCTCAGAAGTCAGATGATGAGATTCAGAGATGGTTATCATTAGTACATCTTGGTCAGTCGAAGTTCAGAGTGGCTAAGGACGGATCCTTGAGATTGGTTAGCCGTTGGGTGGTTCCGAGTACGCCAGAGTTGCGTAGAGGGATCTTGGACCGAGCTGATAGTAGGCGATTTAGTATCCACCCAGGAGGAAGAAAAATGTACAAGGATCTTTGTGATCAATTTTGGTGGAAACGGATGAAACGTGATGTGATCACTTTTGTCAAGAGGTGTTTGATCTGTCAGCAGGTTAAGGCAGAGATGCAGAGACCTGGTGGCGAGCTAAGGAGCTTAGAGATACCGGAATGGAATTGGGAACACGTATCTATGGACTTTGTGACCCACTTGCCGAGGACTAATTCTGGTTGTGATGCCATTTGGGTGATCATTGATAGGCTGACTGAAGGTAGCTCACTTCATTCCCTACAGTATGACGTACACATACTTGAGGATGGCTCAGCTGTATGTCCGGGACATAGTGAGACTACATGGGATTCCAGTGTCTATTGTATCTGACAGAGATCCACGGTTTGCATCTCATTTCAAGGGAGGTCTACAGTCAGCTTTGGGTACTGAGGTGAGGTTGAGTACAACATATCATCCCCATACGGACGGTCAGACCGAGCGTACCTCGAGGACATGCTACGGGCTTGTGTATTGGAGTTTGATGCCTCATGGCAAGATTCATTGGCCTTGGTAGAGTTCTCTTACAACAATAGCTATCAAGCGAGTATTCAGATGGCTCCGTCTGAGGCTCTTTATGGTAGGCGATGTAGGTTGCCATTGTACTAGGATGACTTGACTAGTAAAGTAGTGGGAGGACCCGAACTGATTCGGTAAATGGAGGATAAGATAAATGTTATCCATCAAAAAATGAAGGCAGCTCAGGACAGACAGGCAGCCTATGCGAATAAATGGTGGAGACCGTTGGAGTTTCAGATGGGAGACAGGGTCTTTTTAAAGATCTCACCTTTCAGAGGTGTGGTGCGGTTTGGTATGCGTGGAAAATTGTCTCCAAGGTATGTTGGACCGTATGAGATTTTACAGCGCATCGGTACCTTGGCTTACCGTTTGGCTTTACCACCGTCGTTATCTGGTATTCACGACGTATTCCACTTATCTATGTTGCGGAAATATGAGCCGGATCCGTCACATGTGTTGCAGCCTTCTGAGGTACAGTTAGATTCTAATGTGTCCTACGAGGAATGGCCAGTCAGAATTCTGGATAGAGCTGATTGCAGACTTCGGAACAAAGTAATACCGATGGTCAAGGTTCAGTGGGATCGCAGGGGTGTCAAGGAGGCCACGTGGGAGATGGAGAGGCATATGGTGCAGCAATACCCGGAACTATTTTCTGGTATGTGATTTATGTTTGGATGCGTTTTGGCTAAGTGCATGCGATTTCGAGGGCGAAATTTTATAAGTAGGGGAGTATTGTGATATCCCCGAAATAATTAATTGCAATTTGGGCATTAATTATGTTATGTGATTATTTTTTTGGTGATAATTAAATTATGTGTTTGAATTAATTATCTTGGTGAAATGCTTAGTCACATGGTAGGCGTGACCCGGTGGTGCATTTCAGGGTGTATGTTATGCATGTTGGGAAATTGGGGGTTATCATGGTTTATTTATGGTGGTTGATAATTATTTGGTAAAGCATGGATTTAATTGAGAATTTGGTGCATTGTGGTAAAATGCTTTTAAAATATCATGTTGGGATGTTTTATACATCATGCTAATTGTTGGGGTACAATTTTAATTAACCCTCTTTAACCCCATTACCCCACCTTACCCTCCTCACTTTACCAATCCCCAATTACTCTCCCCTAACCCATTCTCCATTTTCGATTTTGGCTTAAAAGTGGAAGGGAAATTCTTGCAAAAGCTTTGTTTGTGAGATTATTGGTAGGATTTGGAGTCCTCAAGAGGTATGGATACCTCCTTAGTGTTTTAATGGTGTTTGGTTTGGATTTGAAATGGTTTCGGTTGTTTTAAAATGGGTTTGTTTTGGATTGGTATGGTTTTTGGTTGAGTGTTAGATTTTTGGTTGTTTTAAAGTGTATTTTGAAGGTTTATGGTGTTTTTATGTTGTGGGGTTGATGGTATATTTGTTGGTGAAGTTGGGGAAGAAAATGTGGTGAAAAATGGTGGATTTTCGATGTTCAGACAGCGCGATGGCTGTGACTGGCGATCGATCGGTGAGGCGAGCGATCGATCGCCTAGCGCCAGAAAGTGGCATTCTCGGCTGCTGGACCTCGCGATCGATCAGGGCTCCATAGAGATCGATCGTGAGATGCTAAAATGGGTGTTTTTGGTGATTTTTGTGGGATTTTTGGTATTTGACTATTATTGGCTCCTAATATTGGTTTGTGTGAATGTGTAGAACCATCCCAGGTGGCGACACAGCCAAGGAGATAAAGTACATCGACATCTCCATTTTGGAACAAAGGTACGTAGTGAGACGTACGGGCATCGGACGGTAAAACATATTTTACTTATTGAATTTGGCTATGCATTATGGTTGCATACATGTGTTGGGATATGCCCTAAGACAAGTCATTAGATGATTGTTTACGACATGCAATGTATTATTATTTTATTAATGGCAAGTCATTATTATATATTATTCGAATATCTGTGCAATATGAATTGATATATAAGTTAATGTCCTTAGAATAATATTGTATTATTCTTAAAGATTGTCCCTAGTCAAGTATTATCATAAATAAGGATAATGATAATACATTGAGACTAGTATGTTTTGATTGATGAATTGTTCATGGATATGAGATATCAAATCAACACATGGGTACATGTTAGAGAACAATGTACTGGACAGACCCACCATGAGAATGCTACATGGATAGTTATATGAGTGTCATAAGCAATTCTCATAGTGATAATAATGTATGTAATCCTTACGACTTGAGATCATCAGAGATCCCAACATAAGGAGTTATGTATCTTGATATTGTCAAACGTTACCTGTAACAGGGTAAACTATAAAGGCAACTATTGGATACACTACGAGTTATGCAGAGGGATGTTGATTGATCAGGATATGATTTGTCCCTCCTATATAACAGGAGAAATGTTTGGGCCCTTGATCAAGTAAGACTAAAATGCATGGCCGTGCTCGAATGAGTCGATATGTGATATCGAGCTTATTCGTTTATTCTAGTTCTACTTGGGGATCAAGAAATAGGGATTGAATATACGAGTATGACTATTCCATGACTCATGTTCAATCTAAACACATGGACAAAGGGATTAAGTTACATGGTTAATATTATCACAAGTTCTAAGGTTAATGTCGAGTCAATGACATTCTTGTAATTTGGGTAGCCTTGATGTGTTGCTAGATACCGCTCATTGCTTGTGACATAAAATGAGATTTTATGTCACTGCCAACATTACAAGATCCTAGCGGGTCGCACAAAAGATTAAATCGATAAGGGAAAATTAAATTCATTGGATGAATTAATTAATTAAGAAGAGTCTTAATAAAATGATTATAAGGATTTAATTAAATCATGGGTTTGGGCCCATGAGACTTTAAGATCTTGAACCTTAATTAAATCTTATAATATAAATACTGTTGGGATATGCCCTAAGACATGTCATTGGATGATTGTTTTGACATACAATGTTTATGATTTTATGAATGGCAATTCATTATTATATATTATTCGTTTAACTGTGCAATGTGAATTAATATATATGTTAATGTCCTTAGAATAATATTGTATTATTTTTAAACATTGTCCCTAGTCAAGTATTATCATGAATCGGGATAATGATAATACATAGAGACTAGTATGTATTGATTGATGAATTCTTCATTGATATGAGATATCAAATCAACACATGGGTACATGTTAGAGAACGATGTACTGGACAGACCCACCATGAGAATGCAACATGGATAGTTATATGATTGTCATATGCAATTCTCATAGTGATAATAATGTATGTAATCCTTACGACTTGTGATCATCAGAGATCCCAACATAAGGAGTTATGTATCTTGATATTGTCAAACGTTACCCGTAACAGGGTAAACTATAAAGGCGACTATTGGAATCTCTACGAATTATGTAGAGGGATGTTGACTGATCGAGATAGGATTTGTCCCTCCTATATAACAGGAGAAGTGTTTGGCCCTTGATCAAGTGAGAACTAAAATGCATGGCCATGCTCGAATGAGTCGATATGTGATATCGAGCTTATTCGTTTATTCTAGTTCTACTTGGGGATCAAGAAATAAAGATTGAATATACGAGTATGACTATTCCATGACTCGTGTTCAATCTAAACACAAAGGACAAAGGGATTAAGTTACATGGTAAATATTATCACGGTTCCTAGGTTATGTCGAGTCATTGACATTCTTGTAATTTGGGTAGCCTTGATGTGTTGCTAGATACCGCTCATTGCTTGTGACGTAAAATGAGATTTTATATCACTGCCAACATTACAAGATCCTATCGGGTCGCACAAAAGATTAAATCGATAAGGGAAATTAAATTCATGGGATGAATTAAATAATTAAGAGGAGTCTTAATTAAATGATTATAAGGATTTAATTAAATCATGGGTTTGGGCCCATAAGACTTTAAGAAAGTCTTGAACCTTAATTAAAGTCTTATAATATAAATACAAGGTTTTTGATTAATTGTTAATCATACAATTCATAACACAAAACCTAGCCACCATAGGAAGCTCTCGGCCACCTCTCTTGGCCGCCGCCTTGGTCTTTGATTATTCCGGCCATCTTCTTCGATTTAGAATCGTGTGTGGCTCTTGTTACGGTTTAAGAACAAATCTAGCACTTTGTTCTTGAACAATCCCTTCCCGATTTGATCGTGTGGATACCGTTCAGGCAAAACTTGATAAGTTTTGCTAGTGACTCGAAGGAGGCGTTGGACGTGGTGCTGCTTCGTGGAATCTGCTCAAACACGCTACAAGGGTGAGACTTTTGTAATCCCTAATCCGATATGATAACCTATGTATAGATCCGGTGTCTTGTAATCCATAAAATTTTATATTCCGATGCGTACCATGCTTGATGGATTACTTACAGTGGTATCAGAGTCGTGTACAAGGCTCATATCGGAATTATGTGGTTAAATTGTTTTAATCATATTAGAATTAATATTGCATGCTATTTAAAACTGTATGAACATATGTGATATGTTAATATTAAGTTTGTGAAATTATCATGAAATTATATTTGATATAATTGATGTTTGATGTATACGATTCACAAATCGAATAATCGAATCAATTGTATGATGTTTCGGCCACCACCTAGTGCACTTGACCCACGGCTTAGCCACGTGAGGGCTAGGGTTTTCGAACCCTTGGCTCGAGATGGCCTAGTCGTTGTGGCTCATGTTCGTGCATGGAGGTTTCGAGACGTGGATGAGTTTTGAACTCTTTGGCTCGATAATGGTTCACGCATGCATGGATAAGTGGCTTCACCACGTGAGAGCTAGGGTTTTCGAACCCTTGGCTCGAGATGGTTGAGCCACTACCGTGCATGGCCTGACCATGATTCGTGGCTCATGAATTCCGGCGTTTTGAACAAGTTGGCTCGATGGAAACACAAGGAAGGAGCAAGGCGGCTAGGGTTAGACCCTAGCGCCGCCGCCGCTCGCTCATAGGTTCAGACCGAGCTGTGGGCTAGGGTTTTGAACCCTAGGCCCATGATTGCTCCAGCCATGATCGCTAATGGTTCGAACCATGATGGTTCGTAATTTAATCGCTTAAGTTCGAGGCATGTGATGTCCCGAGCGTACGATAATTTTTTCAAAATTTATTTTACAGTTTTAATTAGAATTAAATTTTAAAATATTTAGGATTTAATTAATCAAATGTTAAAGCATGTTTTATGTGTTGTTTGAGCATTGTGCATGGTTATAGCCCTTTGACCTATTAGATAGTATTTGTGAATGTTTGTAATTTATAATACGGCCTGCGAGTCGTGCCTTCTCTATTTTTCTCTAAATGTTATCCCTCCCCTATGTTTCCCTCGAATGCGAATCGAGGAATTCTATATTTGTAAATGTAATATAGTATAGATTATTTTATTGATGGTGATCAATGAAGATGGAGCTTGGTGCCGGGAGAGGAGGCCATTCACAACTTGGAGCCATTGGAAGGTGCTTATGAAGTTACCTTAGGTTGACTCTTAGAAGTTTCTCATTGGCTTGAGAAAATCGCTAGTAGGGGCTATAATCATGTCACGTTTAATTATGTATGTTGATGCATGATTTATCTTATGTTTTAGATTGATAATTGTATTACACATATATGTAGATATGTATACACCTATATGTAGTGGACATATTTTAAATTATCAAACTAATCATGAGATCAATAAATCCCTCTAAAATATTAAGTTTTAGATGCCTTCCAAAATTAAAAGTACTCGTCAAAACTTCGATTGTACATGTGTGGGTTTGCCAAAGCAAAGCACCGTGGCAATCTTAGTAAGACGTGAAAGGATAAAAGTGATATCCGTTATACTTTAAATTGGGTACGACTTAACTAGGTTATCTCAATAGGATTGGGAACCTAGAGGCATGGGTTGGATAATAATTCATTTGATGAATTGAACAAAGTGTTGTTCGTCCAACTATCCAAGAATTACATGTGATGTAATTGACAAAGTGTTGTCTACCTAAATAACCGAGTCTTGGGCGATTAGCCAAAGCTAACTCAAGATTAGGCGAAATATGGATCTTGGCCCACTAAAGGTTACGAGGGTTGATAATTTTAAACAAAATAGTGGGAGTATCATTTAATATAAGACCATGTTAAATGATTAAATCATAAACTTATTTTGCATATTTATATTGTAGATATCCATGGCAACTAACAATACAACAAGCACATTATCACTGCGATCGGTCCTTGAGAAGGACAAATTAAATGGGACAAACTTCCTAGACTGGTATAGGAATCTGATGATAGTCCTCAAACAAGAAAAGAAGCAATATGTCCTAGAGGAACCCTTACCTGTTGAGGAACCTCCCCTGACGGCTACTAGAGCCGATAAAGATGCTTACAAGAAGCATCAGAATGACGCACTTGATGTTGGCTGCCTTATGCTTGCCACCATGAACTCTGAGCTTCAGAAGCAACATGAGGAAATGGAGGCTTTTGATATGATCGAACACTTAAAGCAATTGTACCAACAGCAAGCTAGACAAGAGAGGTATGACGTCTCTAAAGCGTTGTTCCAGTGCATGATGGTAGAGGGAAGCCTAGTTGGAACTCATGTACTCAAGATGATTGGGTACATTGAGAATCTGGAGAAGCTGGGTTTTCCATTGGACCAAGAGTTGGCCACCGATGTGATCTTGCAATCGTTGCCTGAGAGCTTCAGTCAATTTGTAGTAAATTACAATATGACTGACATGGAAAAGACTCTACCACAATTGCTTGGTATGTTGAGAACATATGAAGCAAATACAAAGAAGACTAATGCCACAAATGTTCTTATTGTGAATAAGAGCAAAGGAAAGGCCAAAGCTAAGGGCAATAAGAAAGCAAATAAGGTCTTTGTTAAATCTAAGCCAAAGTCTTCTGCACTGAAGCCAAAGGGAGGGATAGCAAAGGAAGGAAACTGTTTCCATTGCGGTGAGACCGGTCATTGGAAAAGGAACTGCAAAGTATATCTGGAGGATCTCAAGAAAGGAAGTGTGACTTCCACTTCAGGTATTTTTGTTATAGAAGTCAATTTATCTACTTCTTCATCATGGGTATTAGATACTGGATGTGGATCTCACATTTGTGTAAATGTGCAGACCTCAAAAGGAGTAGATTGTTGGCAAAAGGCGAAGTTGATCTCCGAGTTGGAAATGGAGCAAGAGTTGCTGCATTAGCTATTGGGGATTATCATTTATCTTTGCCTTCGGGTTTATCGTTGATTTTAAAAGATTGTTATTTTGTGTCTTCAATTACCAAAAACATTATTTCTATTTCTTGTTTGGACAAGTATGTATTTTCATTTATTATAAAGGACAACTGTTGTTCCATTTATCTAAATGATATGTTTTATGCTAGTGCACAAATGATGAATGGTCTTTATTTATTAAATCTTGATATGCCTGTCTATAACATAAATACTAAAAGGATTAAAAATAATGATTGTAATCCGACTTATCTCTGGCATTGTTGCTTGGGCCACATAAACGAGAACCGCATATCTAAACTTCATAAGGATGGAGTATTAGATTCATTTGATTTTGAATCATATAAAACATGCGAATCTTGTTTAATGGGCAAGATGACTAAAGCCCCTTTCAAGAGACATGTTGAAAGGGCAAATGTTTTATTGGGACTAATACATAGTGATGTATGTGGGCCAATAAATACACAAGCTAGAGGCGGTTTTCAATACTTCGTTACATTTACTGATGACCTCAGTAGATATGGGTATGTGTACCTAATGAAGCATAAGCATGAAACCTTTGAAAAGTTCAAAGATTTCAAGAATGAAGTACAAAACCAACTAGGCAAAAGTATCAAAATCCTTCGATCAGATCGAGGAGGCGAATACTTAAGCCAAGAATTTCATGACTATCTAAAGGAGTGTGGGATAGTCCCACAACTCACTCCTCCGTATACTCCACAATGGAATGGTGTATCCGAGAAGAGAAATCGAACTTTGTTGGACATGGTTCGATCAATGATGAGTCATGCAGATCTTCCGATATCCTTTTGGGGACATGCTTTAGAAACAACAATATTCTTACTGAACCGTGTTCCATCTAAATCAGTGGAAAAGACACCATATGAGATATGGACTGGGAAGCATCCTAGTATGTCTTTTATGAAGATTTGGGGTTGTGAGGCTTTCGTTAGACGTCACGCCACTAACAAACTTGGACCCAAATCTGATAAATGTTTATTTGTGGGGTATCCTAAGGAAACGAAAGGATACTATTTCTATTATCGCACCGAGAACAAAGTAGTTGTTGCTCGGACTGGTGTATTTCTTGAAAGAGAATTTATTTCTAGAAAAACCAGTGGGAGAAAAATAGAACTTAGTGAAGTTCAACCACAAGAAAACACTGAACCTGAGATTGAGATGGAAACAGAGCAGGCACCGCAAATTGTTGTGGAAGAAGTACCTGCTCAAGAGACACAAACCCAGCGTAGGTCTGTAAGAGAACACCGGGAGCCGCAGAGATATGGATTTCTTGTGACTCAACAAGGTGACTTACTACTTATTGATGAGGATGAGCCGTCATCTTATCAAGAAGCTATAATGGGGACTGATTCTGAGAAATGGCAAGAGGCCATGAAATCTGAGATGGAATCCATGTATTCAAACCAAGTATGGACTTTGGTTGACCCACCTAAAGGGGTACGACCCATAGGGTGCAAATGGATTTTCAAAAGAAAGACCGACATGGATGGTAATGTACAAACCTATAAAGGTCGATTGGTTGCAAAAGGTTTCAAACAAATTCATGGTATTGACTATGATGAAACATTTTCACCAGTTGCCATGGTTAAATCCATTAGGATATTACTTGCAATAGCTACATTTCATGATTATGAAATCTGGCAGATGGATGTCAAAACAGCTTTCCTTAATGAAAATCTGCTTGAGGATGTGTACATGACACAACCCGAGGGTTTTGTGGATCCAAAGGATGCTGGAAAGGTATGCAAGCTACAACGATCCATTTATGGATTGAAGCAAGCTTCTCGGAGTTGGAATCTTCGTTTTGATGATGCAGTCAAAGAGTTTGGTTTCATCAAAAACGTAGATGAACCTTGTGTCTACAAGAAGGTCAGTGGGAGCATAATTATCTTCCTAATATTGTATGTAGATGACATACTTCTAATTGGGAATGATATCCCTGCCTTACAATCTGTAAAGATTTGGCTAGGGAATTGATTTTCTATGAAAGACTTGGGTGAAGCCACCTATGTATTAGGAATCAAGATCTATAGAGAAAGATCGAGAAGGCTTCTTGGCCTAAGTCAAAGTACATACATAGACAAAGTGCTAAAACGGTTTAGCATGCAATAATCAAAGAAAGGATTCGTGCCTATGACACATGGTATATATCTCTCGAAGGAACAATGTCCTTCAACACCAGATGAGAGACAACGCATGAGTAAGATTCCATATGCGTCAGCTATTGGATCTATCATGTATGCCATGATATGTACTCGTCCCGATGTATCGTATGCTTTGAGCATGACGAGCAGATATCAAGTTGATCCAGGTGAGGGTCACTGGATTGCTGTCAAGAATATCCTGAAGTACTTGAGAAGAACTAAGGATACATTCTTGATTTATGGAGGTGAGGAAGAGCTCAATGTAATGGGTTACACTGATGCAAGCTTCCAAACCGACAAAGATGATTTTCGATCGCAATCTGGATATGTGTATTGCCTAAATGGAGGTGCTGTGAGCTGGAAGAGTTCAAAGCAAGAGACAGTAGCCGATTCTACAACGGAAGCTGAGTATATTGCTGCCTCGGATGCAGCAAAGGAAGCTGTTTGGATCAGGAAGTTCATTTCTGAACTTGGAGTGGTGCCTAGCATTAATCTATTGTGACAACAATGGAGCGATCGCATTGGCTAAGGAACCTAGATCTCACCAAAGATCCAAGCACATACTTCGGCGCTTTCATTTCATTCGAGAAATCGTTGAAAGGGGAGATGTTAAAATATGCAAAGTACCAACAGATGATAATGTATCTGACCCATTGACGAAGCCACAGTCACAGCAGAAGCATGATCGTCATACTAGATCTCTAAGCATTAGGTATATGTCTGAGTGGTCTTAGTGCAAATGGGAGATTTGTTGGGATATGCCCTAAGACATGTCATTGGATGATTGTTTTGACATACGATGTTTATGATTTTATGAATGGCAATTCATTATTATATATTATTCGTTTAACTGTGCAATGTGAATTAATATATATGTTAATGTCCTTAGAATAATATTGTATTATTCTTAAACATTGTCCCTAGTCAAGTATTATCATGAATCCGGATAATGATAATACATAGAGACTAGTATGTATTGATTGATGAATTGTTCATTGATATGAGATATCAAATCAACACATGGGTACATGTTAGAGAACGATGTACTGGACAGACCCACCATGAGAATGCAACATGGATAGTTATATGATTGTCATATGCAATTCTCATAGTGATAATAATGTATGTAATCCTTACGACTTGTGATCATCAGAGATCCCAACATAAGGAGTTATGTATCTTGATATTGTCAAACGTTACCCGTAACAGAGTAAACTATAAAGGCGAGTATTGGAATCTCTACGAATTATGTAGAGGGATGTTGACTGATCGAGATAGGATTTGTCCCTCCAATATAACAGGAGAAGTGTTTGGCCCTTGATCAAATGAGAACTAAAATGCTTGGCCATGCTCGAATGAGTCGATATGTGATATCGAGCTTATTCGTTTATTCTAGTTCTACTTGGGGATCAAGAAATAAAGATTGAATATACGAGTATGACTATTCCATGACTCGTGTTCAATCTAAACACAAAGGACAAAGGGATTAAGTTACATGGTAAATATTATCACGGTTCCTAGGTTATGTCGAGTCATTGACATTCTTGTAATTTGGGTAGCCTTGATGTGTTGCTAGATACCGCTCATTGCTTGTGACGTAATCACTGCCAACATTACAAGATCCTATCGGGTCGCACAAAAGATTAAATCGATAAGGAAAATTAAATTCATGGGATGAATTAAATAATTAAGAGGAGTCTTAATTAAATGATTATAAGGATTTAATTAAATCATGGGTTTGGGCCCATAAGACTTTAAGAAAGTCTTGAACCTTAATTAAAGTCTTATAATATAAATACGAGGTTTTTGATTAATTGTTAATCATACATTTCATAACACAAAACCTAGCCACCATAGGAAGCTCTCGGCCACCTCTCTTGGCCGCCGCCTTGGTCTTTGATTTTCCGGCCATCTTCTTCGATTTAGAATCGTGTGTGGCTGTTGTTACGGTTTAAGAACAAATCTAGCACTTTGTTCTTGAACTATCCCTTCCCGATTTGATCGTGTGGATACCGTTCAGGCAAAACTTGATAAGTTTTGCTAGTGACTCGAAGGTGGCGTTGGACGTGGTGCTGCTTCGTGGAATCTGCTCAAACACGCTACAAGGGTGAGACTTTTGTAATCCCTAATCCGATATGATAACCTATGTATAGATCCGGTGTCTTGTAATCCATAAAATTTTATATTCCGATGCGTACCATGCTTGATGGATTACTTACAAATACAAGGTTATAATTAATTGTTATAAGATACAATTCATAATCACATAACCTAGCCTCCACTCTACTCCATTCGGCCGCCTCTTTCTCTCATCAAAACCTCACGGCCGCCGTCGATTTCTTGGGAGAAGAGATTGGTAGTCGTTGTGTAAGGACCCTAATCCTTAAGTGCGGAATTAAGGCATAATAGAGCTAATATAAATGATCAGAGTGAGAAATAGAACATGTTGAGTCTATGAGCTTAAGCATTACATGCCAAAAAAATAAGGACTACCAAATGGATTAATTACATTCCAATCAAAAGAATGTGTGCAACTATAGTTTTATACTACTCCTAGAGTAGATACTATCCAAAATAATCCTGTCCTTTCATCCTCAATAGAATGCTCGTCAAGCTCACCACCTCAACCCGTTCAAGCCCTTCTATCATGCCAAAAAGGTACCTACAAGGACAACCCCCAAACATAAGCAATAATAATCATTCATATTCAACACAATATGAAGATAAAGCGTAAATGCATAATCATAATAAAACACTTCCTGTTTTCCCCATGCATTTCAAACGCTTCCCGTTTGGTTGTCCCTGTACCATAACTCATGAGTATAATCAATAGATTATTTTTAATGGTCTAAACATGTCATGAACATATACCATTTCATCAATACCAAATACTGATCACCAATCCCTAGACTGTCCATCACAATGTATTTTAATGCCCCTCGCTTATTTACATATAGACGGCATAGGATAACCTCGCTTCAATGGACTGCGGGACTCCCACCCCTCGCCTCTCATTGAGCGGCAAATACCCTTTCCTCGTCCTATATGATAACCACGCTCAAATGTGACATGCGGCGCTCCCACCCCTCGCTTCACATTTAGCGGAACCAAACCAAATAGCGGCAAGCATTAAAATCGTCAAGGGATGACCACGACTCATGGGATATGCACCAATAATCATATGCATCTATAAACATCATGCATAACATGTATTTGCATCCACTATGCAATACCACATATATACTTGCATCCACAATGCATAAACAATAAGTATATAAGATACATGTACCGTTGGGGTGCCCGTACGTCCACTACGTACCTTTCCAAAATGTAGGGTATGGTAGGACTTCAATGCCTTGGCTGTGTTGCCACCTGGGATGGTTCTACACATTCACACAAATCAATATTAGAACCCAATAATAGTCCAATCCCAAAAATCCTACAAAAAAATCCAAAAATACCAAATTTTGGCTTTCGCGATCGATCGCCCATCACGGCGATCGATCGCCAAACCTCACTGTCCGAGACCAACATTTTTCGCCCTTCGGCGATCGATCGCCACCCTTGGCGCGATCGATCGCCAGCCGCGCCGATCGATCGCCCAAGAGTGGCGATCGATCGCCAAACGCTTGCAAAACCCACTGCCTGGGCGCGATCGATCGCCTGGAAAGGGGCGATCGATCGCCAACCTCTGTTACCCGAAAAACTCTATTTTTGCACCTCAAAACCAATCCAATCCATTCCAACACTTAAACCAACCAACCAACAACATAAATATCAACATAAACCACCAAAACATACTTCAAAACAAGTATAAATCTAACCCTTAACCAAAACCACAACAACCCAACACAAACCCATTTCAAAATCATTAAAAACCCTTCCAAAACTAACCCAAACACAATAAAAATGACAATGAGGCATCCATACCTCTTGGGGACCTCAAATCACCCAATAATCTTCACAAATCAAGTCTTTTGGAAGGTTTTCTCCCCACCTCTTTGCTCCAACTCGAAAATGGAAAGGGGGGAAGGGTTTGGGTGGTGATTTTGGTAAAGTAAGAGTGAGAGTGTATGGTGGGGTTGGGGTAATAAAAGGTGTTGGTTAATTAATTAAAAAGCATACTAAAATAATTCCATGGTGTATAAAACACCCCAACATGATATTTTTCAAAGCATTTACTCATAATGCACCAAATATCAATTAAACACATGATTTCTAATCAATTGCTACCAAAGGGAAATAAATCATGCTTCCAATAATATTTACCCAACATGCACCACATGCACCCTGAAATGCAACCCCGGGTCATCCTATCCACATGACCATGCATTTCCATAAGGTAAATAAATTCCAACACATAAATAATTACCACATAATTAATCATAATAATCGTAATTAATGCCCAAATGCAATTAACCATTTCGGGGATGTCACAATACTCCCCTACTTATAAGATTTCGTCCTCGAAATCACATGCACTTACCCCAAAAGAAACTAAACATAAACTCATACCAGAGAATAGTTCCGGGTAGTGCTGCACCATATGCCGCTCCGTCTCCCACGTAGCCTCCTCGACACCCCTGCGATCCCACTGAACCTTGATCATAGGTATCACTTTGTTCAGAAGTCTACGGTCTGCTCGATCCAGAATCCTGACAGGCCGTTCCACATAAGATATATCGGACTCTAACTGAACTTCGGAAGGCTGTAACACATGCGACGGATCCGGCTCATACTTCCGCAGCATCGATACATGAAACACATCATGTATCCCAGATAAAGAAGGCGGCAAAGCCAGTCGGTAAGCTAAGGTGCCAATGCGCTGCAAAATCTCGTACGGTCCAACATACCTCGGAGACAGTTTCCCGCGCATCCCAAATCGCACAACGCCTCTGAAAGGAGGGATCTTCAAAAAGACCTTATCTCCCAACAGAAATTCCAACGGTCTCCGCCGTTTATTTGCATAAGCTGCCTGTCTGTCCTGGGCCGCTTTCATTTTCTGTCTTATTGTCTTTATCTTCTCTTCCATCTCCCGAATCAATTCCGGTCCTCCGACCAATTTGCGGTCCAAATCATCCCAACACAAGGGTGATCTACACCGTCTGCCATAAAAAGCTTCAAACGGAGCCATCTGAATACTCGCCTGGTAGCTATTGTTATACGAAAACTCTACCAAAGGCACTGAATCCTGCCAAGAGGCATCAAACTCCAAAACACAAGCTCTCAGCATGTCCTCGAGCGTCTGAATAGTGCGCTCGGTCTGGCCATCCGTCTGAGGATGATAAGCAGTACTCAATCTGACTTCAGTTCCCAAGGCTGACTGAAGGCCTTCCCAGAAATGAGATGTGAATCGCGGATCTCGATCTGACACTATGGAAACGGGGATCCCATACAATCTCACCACATCTCTAATATACAACTGCGCCATCCTCAAAAACGTGAAAGTCATGCTATAGGGGATAAAGTGGGCTACCTTAGTCAATCGATCCACAATCACCCAAATAGCATCGAAGCCTGAAGCACTCCTCGGCAAATGAGTCACGAAGTCCATGGAAATGTGCTCCCACTTCCACTTCGGTATCTCCAAGCTTCTCAACTCGCCGCCAGGTCTCTGTCTCTCTGCCTTAACCTGCTGGCAGATCAAACACCTCTTTACAAAAGCGACGACATCAGACTTCATTCTCTTCCACCAAAACTGACCACGCAGATCTCTGTACATCTTCTTCCCACCTGGGTGGATGCTAAGTCTGCTACTGTGAGCTCGCTCCAAGATCCCTTTACGCAACTCCGGCGTACTCGGAACCACCCATCGGTCACCCAATCTCAAAGACCCGTCATCGGCCACTCTGAACTTCGTTGGCTGACCAAGATGTACTAAAGATAACCACCTCTGAACCTCATCATCTGACTTCTGAGCTCTCCTGATGTTCTCATAGATGTCTGGCTCGGCTAACAGAGTCGATACATACACAGGCGATGCATCTATGTCAAAATCATAGCCCAGATGGCAATAGGAGGTCATCATAGCAGACAAATGAATGACGTCCTCAGCAGAACTCCTCACTTTCCGGCTCAAAGCGTCTGCTGTCAAATTGGCTTTTCCCGGATGGTACTCGATCTCGCAATCATAGTCCTTGAGTAGGTCCATCCATCTCCTCTGCCTCATGTTCAGCTCTGCCTGAGTGAATAAAAACTTGAGGCTCTTGTGATCCGTGTATATGGTGAACGAAGTCCCATATAAGTAATGTCTCCAGATCTTCAGGGCGAAGATGATAGCCGCCAATTCCAAGTCATGAACTGGATATCTGGTCTCATGCGGCTTCAACTGCCTCGATGCATAAGCTACCACATGCTTATCTTGCATCAGAACACACCCAAGGCCCTGCAGTGATGCGTCAGTATACAGAACAAATCTGGAGTTCTCCGTAGGGATCACTAACACTGGCGCCGTCGTCAACCGGTGCTTCAACTCCTGGAAGCTCTCCTCACAAGCTTCTGACCAAAAGAAAGGCACTCCCTTCTGGGTCAACTGAGTCAGCGGCTTGGCAATCTTCGAAAAGCCCTCGACAAAGCGTCGATAATACCCGGCCAAACCCAGAAAACTCCGAATCTCAGGCACAGAAGTGGGGGCAGCCCACTCCATCACAGCCTCAATCTTCTTGGGATCTACAGATATCCCGCTGCTCGATATGACATGCCCCAGAAACACTACACTGCTCAGCCAAAATTCACACTTACTGAGCTTAGCATATAACTGATGCTCTCTGAGAATCTGAAGCACTGTCCTCAAGTGTTTCACATGCTCTTCCTCACTCCGGGAGTAGATAAGAATATCGTCAATAAACACAATGACGAACTGATCAAGATACTGCTGAAACACCCTGTTCATCAGACTCATGAAGACTGCTGGAGCATTCGTCACGCCGAACGGCATCACTAGGAACTCATAATGTCCATATCGGGTCCGGAACGCTGTCTTCTGCACATCTTCCTCTCTGACCCGAATCTGATGATACCCGGATCTCAAATCAATCTTGCTATACACCCTGGTACCTTGCAACTGATCAAACAGATCGTCGATCCTTGGAAGAGGATACTTGTTCTTCACTGTAGCCTTATTCAGTTGCCGGTAATCGATGCACAACCGCATCGAACCGTCCTTCTTTTTCACAAAGAGTACTGGTGCGCCCCATGGCGACACGCTCGGGCGTATATATCCCTTTTCTAGGAGATCCTGTAACTGTTCTTTCAACTCCCTCAATTCTGCCGGTGCCATCCTATAAGGTGCACGCGAGATAGCGGATGTCCCTGGCAACAGCTCGATCCCAAACTCGACTTCCCTAGCCGGTGGGAATCCTGGGATCTCTTCGGGGAATACTTCAGCAAACTCTGCTACCACTGGCACATCCTCAACTCTTAGTTCCTTATCCTTCCCAGACGTGTCCACGGCATAAATAAGATAGCCCGTGTGGCCACGTTCCAACAGCTGAGTCATCTTGATCGCTGAAATCAACGGAATCTTCGCACGAGAACCGTTGCCATAGAAGGTCCACTGACTGCCCAACTCAGGTCTGAACTTCACTGTCCTCTGTCGGCAATCTACCACTGCCTGATATCTGTTCAGAACATCAATACCCAAGATGCAGTCGAAGTCTAACATGCCCAATACGATCAAGTCTGCCTTCAATTCGTTGCCCTCAAAATAAATGAGGCAGTCTGCCATAAACTGATCAGCAACGACATTTCTTCCAGTGGGTGTCGAGACAAGGAGAGGCGTGGGTAAAAGAGACGTGCGCATATGGTGTCTTTCCATAAAACCCACCGATACAAAAGAATGGGAGGCACCTGTATCGATCAATATAAAAGCAGGGTACGTAAATAAATGACACGTACCGGCAATCACCTCCTCTGGGGCTGCCTGAGCCTGCTCCCTGGTCAGTGCATACACCTGTCCCTGGGGTGGTCCTACTGTCTGACCTCCCGATGGTCGAGGCCCAAACTGCTGCCTCTGCTGCACTGTCCTATCCTCAAACCTCGGCCTGCTGCCCTGATACTCTGACTGTCCTCCCCGTGTGGGGCAATACCGAGCGATGTGGCCCATCTTGCCACAAACATAACATGCAGGACACTTGTTTGAAGAATGTGGCCCTCCACAATTGTTGCACCTCGGCTCTCCCGGCCTATCCCCTTGTGAAGATCCTCTATTGGCAGACCAATTACCCTTCTTGCCATCCTGTTTCTGACCAAAGTGTTTCTTTCCACCATACCGTGAAGATGAAGAGGCACCACGGGGTTTGAATGGCTCACCCCGGGGCCTCAAACTGTCACTGGTCTGCCTCTGTTGCGGTACTGGTGGTGGCATAGCGTAAGCTCCCACTCCTAGCTCAGCAAGCTCCGCTCTTGTGAGAGCGTCATCAAAAGAAGTTGGGTTATTAGTGATAACCCGGTCATAGAGCTCCGGTCGCAATCCCTTCATAAAGTTTCTCATCTTAGCGTGTCCACTGGTGGCAATGTGGGGAACGTACCTCAGCAATGAAGAGTACCGTGTGCATAGTCTGCCACTGTCATGTTCCCCTGCCTCAGACTTGTAAACTCGTCCTCCTTTGTCTGTCTTGCTGCTGCGGAGAAGTACCGGTTCAAAAACCTAGTCCTGAAGAGTGTCCAGTCAATCACAGCACCCAGTGCTCTCATCTCCATTACTGTGCTCCTCCACCACATCAGAGGTTTCTTGGCTAATTGAAACTCCGCCAGCCTCAGCCAAGCTGTCACAGCACAAGGAGCCGATACAAAGATCTGCTCAAGTCTTTCCAACCACTCTTCAGCCTCTTCTCTGGACTCTGTCCCCTCAAACCGGGGCGGATGATAAGATAGAAATTGTGTCAGACTGATCTCACCCGGTAGCAATAACTGAACCACTGGTTCCATGCCTACGGCCGGTGGAGGTAGAGGGTTCACTTGACCGACGCTTGCATTCACACTACCAATATCTCCAACTTCCTCATTAGCAGCCATGCTGTAATACAAATGTTAACAACAATTCCAAAGCAGTATATATAATGTGCCGTTAGATAACAGGAATGAGAATACACATGTTAGTATAACAGAATATACATTAATATGCACCACATGCATAAACATGCTTCAAATGTAAGCACTTAGTGTGATGCCCCGAAATTAATTAATGGTAACTTGGACATTAATTATGTTTATATGATGTATCATGTGTTGATAGGATTTATGTGTTGGGTATTAAGATGTTAACATGATTAATTGTGTTAAATTATCAAATATGAGGAAGATGTGATTTTAAATGAAGTTTAGAGCATTGCTGAAAAATGCTTTTGAAATACCAAGTAGGGTATTTTATACATCATGTTAAGTTTGGGGTACAATTTTTATTAAGTCATTACAACCCCTTTTTAATCCCATACCCATCACTTTAACCCCTTTACCTTTCACTTTATTAAAAACCCCCAAATCACTTCCCAACCCCAAACCCTACCCCATTTTCGAAACTCACCAAAAGAAGAGGAGAAAAGTCCCACAAAATCCTTATTTGTGTGATCTTTGCTAGGATTTGGAGCCTACAAGAGGTATGGAACCATTCCTACAAGTTTTATGATGTTTGGTGTTGAAATGGGTTAAGTTTTGATGTTTTATGTGGGTTTATTTGGGGTATGTGTTGTTTATGGTTGGGGTATGATTTTTTGAAGTGTTTATGTTGGTTTTAGTGGGTTATGTTGTTATTGAAGTTATGAGGAAGTTTGGTTTTGGGGTGGTATGTGAAGGAGCTTGAAAAATGAGCATTAATGGCGAAAATTCGATGTACAGCACTCGGCGATCGATCGCCCGTCCTTGGCGATCGATCGCGAGCGTCCAGTACCAGCCAGAGGCATTTGGCGATCGATCGCCACTTTTGGGCGATCGATCGGCGAGCCTGGCGATCGATCGCGCCAAAAGTGGCGATCGATCGCCAAGAAGGAGATTTTGGCCCCTCGTCCAGTGCGATCTCGCGATCGATCGCGCCTGGGCGGCGATCGATCGCGAGCTGAAGAAAAGTGGATTTTTGATTTTTTTTGTGGGATTTTTGGATATTGGACTATGTTTAGCTTCTAATATCAATTTGTATGGTTGTGTAGAACCATCCCAGGTGCCCACAACATCCAGGAGATAAAGCTCTCCAAATTCTCCACTTTTGGGAATTAAGGTACGTAAGAGACGTACGAGCATCGGACGGTAAACCATGCCCTTACATATTATGATGATGTTTAAGATGATGTTTACGATGATGACGTTTAAGATGATGTTATGATGATGATATCTATGATGATATTTATAATGATGATGCTTATGATGATGTTACGATGATGATGCTTAAGATGATGTTTATGATAACGATGTTATGAGGACGTCTATAATGACGAAGTTTATGATAAGGTCATACGACGTGTATGATTGGGTAAGACGCCCATGTGGTAAGACACCACCCAAAGTATAGGATTGGGTAAGATGCCCTCGTGGTAAGATGCCACGCAATGTTTATAATATGGTAAGACGCCATATGACTGGGTAAGATGCCCACATGGTAAGATGCCACGCAATGTTTATAATATGGTAAGACGCCATATGATTGGGTAAGATGCCCACGTGGTAAGATGCCACGCAATGATTATGATATGGTAAGATGCCATACAATGGGGTAAGACACCCCAATATATGAATAAGAGTCAGGGATAACCAAGGAGGTCGGAGGACGACCAATAACTTTTACTTAACTAAGATGTTATGCATTATTGTATGCTTTTATATAATGTTAAGTAAATATATGAATGCTCATGATGTGTTATCCCTGTAGGTACACTTTTGGACCAAGGGCCTAGGGTCGGGTTGAGGAAGTGAGCTAAAGGGAGCATGATGAACGTAGGATGCAGGATTTTTGATAGTCTCTACTCTAGGAGTAGTGTAAATCTATAGCTTTAACATTCTTTATTGGGAATGTAATTAAATAGCTTTGAAAACTTTATTTTTGGCCTGTAATCTCCCTAGCTCAAACTACAACCGGAACCCTTAAAAGGTTATAAATGCATGTTCTGTCCAATTTATGTGTACTAAATGATATTAAGGTAGGAAGACCCTACATTAGTGGTATCAGAGCAGTGGTTAGATAACCCGGGATGAGTGAAGGGTAGCCTTAGCAATAAGTTAGCTAGGTGCTTACTTTCGAACATGTTTTGTGCATAAGTTGCATATGAAGTATATGATGTTATGCTAACATGTTTTGTTTATCTAACGAAGTATTATACGAACTGCTTTTGGATCTTGTTGTTAATCCTTGTGTTGTAGTATGGCAGCAAATGTAGAGGTAGGTGACGCAGTGAGCGTCAATGCAAGCGCGGGGCGTACGAATCCCCTACCCCCGCCAGCTTTTGATGATGAACCGGCCGAACAACGGTTGTTGCCAGGGGAACTAAGCCTAACTCAGTTTCTCGCTTACCGACCCCCAACCTTTGAAGGAACTGAAACTGGGGAACGAGCTGAGGAATGGTTGGAAAGAATAGAGCAAATCTTTGTGGCAGCCCCATGTGCGAAGACAGCATGGATACGGTTAGCAGAGTTCCAGTTGGCCAAGAAGGCGCTGATGTGGTGGAAGACCACTGTGGTAGAGCAAGAGGCTCAAGGTCATGAAGTTAACTGGAAAATGTTTCGAACTCGCTTTCTGAACCGTTATTTCTCGGCTGCAGCACGACAGGCTAAGGAAGATGAATTCACTCACCTCAAGCAAGGTAATATGTCAGTATCAGATTATGCTCTTCAGTTCTGCTCCTTGCTCCGATATGTGCCTCACATTGCCACAAGCACGCAAGCAAAGATGAGGAATTTCATGAAGGGTCTGAGGCCGGAGCTATACGATAGGGTGATCACTTATGGCCCTACTTGTTTTGATGATGCACTCTCAAGGGCTGAGCTAGCCGAACTAGGAGTGGGTGCATACCCTGATGTTGTACCACCGTCGGCACCCTCTCAGAAATCCACCCCGGATAATTTGAAGCCGAGGAATGATCAGTTCAAGTCAAGGGGGAACTCCTCAGCGTCAAGGTTTAGTGGTAAGAAGTCCGACAATAGGTGGAAAGGAAACCGAAGAGGTGATGCCCCATCTGGAAGGGGGCAGTCTCAGGGAGACAGATCCGGGAGAATCCAATGCACTCTTTGTGGGCAACCACATCTGGCGAAAGACTGTATAGGGTGCTATGTTTGTGGCGACAAGGGCCACTTTGCTAGACAGTGTCCCAACAGGGGAAGTCAACAGGGTTCTGCGGGGAGGCCTGCAGATAGGACAGCACAGCACAGACCACCCTTTGTACCGAGACAGCATGGAGGTCAGCCCATGTGGCCACCTCAAGGACAAGTCTATGCACTGACAAGGGAGCAGGCTTCAGCGGCTCCGGAGGAGGTTATAGCGGGTACGTGTCTTTTATTTACGCACCCTGCTTTTATATTGATCGACACAGGTGCGTCACACTCTTTTGTGTCGACAAGTTTTGTGGAAAGGCACCACTTATGCACTTCTCCGTCGCCCACGCCTCTTATAGTCTCGACCCCCGCTGGAAGAAGTATGATTACTGATCGGATCGTCTACAATGGCCTCATTTATTTTGAGGATAAGGAACTAAGGTCAGATTTGATTGTTCTAGGAATGTCAGATTTTGATTGCATTCTGGGCATTGATGTTCTGAATAAGTATCAGGCAGTTGTGAACTGCAGGCAGAGAACTGTACGGTTTAAATCCGATATGGGAATTCCATGGACGTTCTATGGGGATGGTTCTCGCTCAAAGATTCCGTTGATATCTGCTGTCAAGATGGCGCAGTTGTTGGAACGAGGTCATTCAGGATATCTCATTTATGCCGTCGATGTTACGGAAAAGAAAGGAGAAGTGAAAGTTGAGGATGTGCCCGTAGTGGCGGAGTTCCCTGATGTCTTTCCGGAGGAGATTCCCGGATTCCCGCCGACGAGAGAGGTCGAGTTTGGGATTGAGTTATTACCAGGGACGTCTGCCATTTCTCGTGCCCCTTATAGGATGGCACCAGCGGAGCTAAGGGAATTAAAGATTCAGTTGCAAGAGCTCCTTGATAAGGGCTATATACGCCCTAGCGTATCGCCCTGGGGAGCACCAGTGTTATTTGTGAAGAAGAAAGATGGTTCGATGCGTTTGTGCATCGATTACAGACAACTGAACAAAGCCACGGTGAAGAATAAGTACCCACTTCCGAGGATCGATGGTTTGTTTGATCAGTTGCAGGGTACGAGGCTCTACAGTAAGATCGATCTGAGGTCGGGGTACCATCAGATTCGAGTAAGAGAAGAGGATGTCCAGAAGACAGCCTTCAGGACTAGGTATGGGCATTATGAATTCCTAGTCATGCCTTTTGGGGTGACAAATGCCCCGGCTGTTTTCATGAGTTCGATGAACAAGGTGTTCCAGCCATATTTGGATCAATTCGTCATAGTTTTCATTGACGACATACTCATCTACTCTAGGACCGAAGAAGATCATGTACGGCACTTGAGGACAGTACTTCAGATCCTTAGGGATCATCAGTTGTATGCAAAGCTGAGCAAGTGCGAGTTCTGGTTAGACAGCGTGGTATTCCTAGGCCATGTCATATCTAGTCAAGGAATATCTGTGGATCCGAGGAAGATTGAAGCTGTGATGGAGTGGGCAGCACCCACTTCTGTACCCGAAATACGGAGTTTTCTTGGCTTAGCAGGTTATTACCGACGTTTTGTCGAGGGATTTTCTAAGATCGCTAAGCCATTGACACAGCTGACTCAGAAAGGAGTCCCATTCTTTTGGTCCGAAGCTTGTGAGGAAAGCTTCCAAGAATTGAAGCGTCGTTTGACGACAGCGCCAGTATTGGTGATTCCGTCTGAGGATAAGAGGTTTGCCTTGTACACGGATGCGTCACTGCAGGGTTTGGGCTGCGTATTGATGCAAGACAGACAAGTGGTAGCCTATGCTTCGAGACAGTTGAAGCCTCATGAGACCAGGTACCCAGTCCATGATCTGGAACTGGCGGCTATCATTTTCGCCTTAAAGATTTGGCGTCATTATCTTTATGGTACTACGTTTACCATCTTTACGGACCATAAGAGCCTAAAGTTTCTATTCACTCAAGCTGAACTGAATATGCGTCAAAGAAGATGGATGGATTTGCTCAAGGATTATGACTGTGAAATTGAGTACCATCCTGGTAAAGCAAATTTGATAGCAGACGCCTTAAGTCGGAAGGTGAAGAGCACCGCTGAGGATGTTATGTGTTTATCAGCTTTGATGACTTCCTATTGCCATCTGGGCTATGATTTCGATGTAGACACGTCGCCGGTGCGAGTGTCGACCTTATTGGCCGAACCAGACGTATTTGAGGCAATCAGGAAAGCCCAGAGGTTGGATGATGAAGTTCAGAGATGGTCATCAATAGTACTTCGAGGTCAGCCAACAAAGTTTAGTGTGGCTGAAGATGACTCTTTAAGATTGGGCAACCGATGGGTGGTCCCAGATGCGCCAGGATTGGGTAAAGGAATTTTAGAACGGGCTCATAATAGCCGGTTCAGTATCCACCCTGGAGGAAGAAAGATGTATAAGGACCTAAGTGGTCAATTCTGGTGGAGACGCATGAAGCGTGATGTGATCAGCTTCGTTAAGAGATGTTTGATCTGCCAACAAGTAAAGGCAGAAAGGCAGAGGCCTGGTGGCGAGCTGAAGAGCTTGGAGGTACCTAAGTGGAAGTGGGAGCATATATCTATGGACTTCGTGACCCACTTGCCAAGGTCGGCCTCTGGATTTGATGCGATCTGGGTGATCGTAGATAGGCTGACGAAGGTAGCTCATTTCATCCCTTACAGTATGACTTTCACGTATTTAAAGATGGCCCAATTATATGTACGGGATGTAGTGAGGTTGCATGGGATTCCAGTCTCGATCGTGTCTGACAGAGACCCAAGGTTTACTTCTCATTTCTGGGAGGGTCTCCAGACAGCCTTGGGCACCGAGGTGAGACTAAGTACAGCTTATCACCCTCAGACTGATGGCCAAACGGAGCGTACTATACAGACGCTCGAAGATATACTGAGGGCATGTGTTTTGGAGTTTGATACTCCGTGGCAAGAGTCTATACCTCTGGTGGAGTTCTCCTACAATAACAGCTATCAGGCGAGCATTCAAATGGCCCCTTTTGAAGCTCTGTACGGACGACGATGTAGGTCACCGTTGTATTGGGAGGACTTGACGAGTAAAGCGGTCGGAGGACCGGATATGATTAAGGACATGGAGGAAAAGATTAAGATGATACGCTTAAAGATGAAAGCGGCCCAAGATAGGCAAGCAGCCTATGCAAATAAGCGGCGACGGCCGCTAGAATTTCAAGTGGGAGACAAGGTCTTCTTGAAAATCTCACCCTTCAGGGGTGTTGTTCGATTTGGTATGCGGGGGAAGTTATCCCCGAGGTATGTTGGACCGTATGAGGTGTTACAGCGTATCGGCACTTTGGCTTACCGATTGGCTCTACCGCCGTCCTTATCCGGAATTCATGATGTCTTCCATGTTTCTATGTTGAGAAAGTACGAGCCAGATCCGTCTCATGTTTTACAGCCTACTGAAGTGCAGTTAGACTCAGATGTATCCTACGTTGAACGACCGGTCAGAATTCTGGATCGTGAGGATCGCAGATTACGAAGCAAAGTTATACCGATGGTCAAAGTTCAGTGGGATCGACGGGGTGTCGAGGAGGCTACGTGGGAGACGGAGCGGCATATGATGCAGCATTACCCCGAACTATTTTCTGGTATGATTTATGTTTAGTTTCTTTTGGGTAAGTGCATGCGATTTCGAGGACGAAATCTTGTAAGTAGGGGAGTAATGTGATGCCCCGAAATTAATTAATGGTAACTTGGACATTAATTATGTTTATATGATGTATCATGTGTTGATAGGATTTATGTGTTGGGTATTAAGATGTTAACATGATTAATTGTGTTAAATTATCAAATATGAGGAAGATGTGATTTTAAATGAAGTTTAGAGCATTGCTGAAAAATGCTTTTGAAATACCAAGTAGGGTATTTTATACATCATGTTAAGTTTGGGGTACAATTTTTATTAAGTCATTACAACCCCTTTTTAATCCCATACCCATCACTTTAACCCCTTTACCTTTCACTTTATTAAAAACCCCCAAATCACTTCCCAACCCCAAACCCTACCCCATTTTCGAAACTCACCAAAAGAAGAGGAGAAAAGTCCCACAAAATCCTTATTTGTGTGATCTTTGCTAGGATTTGGAGCCTACAAGAGGTATGGAACCATTCCTACAAGTTTTATGATGTTTGGTGTTGAAATGGGTTAAGTTTTGATGTTTTATGTGGGTTTATTTGGGGTATGTGTTGTTTATGGTTGGGGTATGATTTTTTGAAGTGTTTATGTTGGTTTTAGTGGGTTATGTTGTTATTGAAGTTATGAGGAAGTTTGGTTTTGGGGTGGTATGTGAAGGAGCTTGAAAAATGAGCATTAATGGCGAAAATTCGATGTACAGCACTCGGCGATCGATCGCCCGTCCTTGGCGATCGATCGCGAGCGTCCAGTACCAGCCAGAGGCATTTGGCGATCGATCGCCACTTTTGGGCGATCGATCGGCGAGCCTGGCGATCGATCGCGCCAAAAGTGGCGATCGATCGCCAAGAAGGAGATTTTGGCCCCTCGTCCAGTGCGATCTCGCGATCGATCGCGCCTGGGCGGCGATCGATCGCGAGCTGAAGAAAAGTGGATTTTTGATTTTTTTTGTGGGATTTTTGGATATTGGACTATGTTTAGCTTCTAATATCAATTTGTATGGTTGTGTAGAACCATCCCAGGTGCCCACAACATCCAGGAGATAAAGCTCTCCAAATTCTCCACTTTTGGGAATTAAGGTACGTAAGAGACGTACGAGCATCGGACGGTAAACCATGCCCTTACATATTATGATGATGTTTAAGATGATGTTTACGATGATGACGTTTAAGATGATGTTATGATGATGATATCTATGATGATATTTATAATGATGATGCTTATGATGATGTTACGATGATGATGCTTAAGATGATGTTTATGATAACGATGTTATGAGGACGTCTATAATGACGAAGTTTATGATAAGGTCATACGACGTGTATGATTGGGTAAGACGCCCATGTGGTAAGACACCACCCAAAGTATAGGATTGGGTAAGATGCCCTCGTGGTAAGATGCCACGCAATGTTTATAATATGGTAAGACGCCATATGACTGGGTAAGATGCCCACATGGTAAGATGCCACGCAATGTTTATAATATGGTAAGACGCCATATGATTGGGTAAGATGCCCACGTGGTAAGATGCCACGCAATGATTATGATATGGTAAGATGCCATACAATGGGGTAAGACACCCCAATATATGAATAAGAGTCAGGGATAACCAAGGAGGTCGGAGGACGACCAATAACTTTTACTTAACTAAGATGTTATGCATTATTGTATGCTTTTATATAATGTTAAGTAAATATATGAATGCTCATGATGTGTTATCCCTGTAGGTACACTTTTGGACCAAGGGCCTAGGGTCGGGTTGAGGAAGTGAGCTAAAGGGAGCATGATGAACGTAGGATGCAGGATTTTTGATAGTCTCTACTCTAGGAGTAGTGTAAATCTATAGCTTTAACATTCTTTATTGGGAATGTAATTAAATAGCTTTGAAAACTTTATTTTTGGCCTGTAATCTCCCTAGCTCAAACTACAACCGGAACCCTTAAAAGGTTATAAATGCATGTTCTGTCCAATTTATGTGTACTAAATGATATTAAGGTAGGAAGACCCTACACTTAGCCTATCATGCTAAGGCTACCCTTCACTCGTTCCCGGGTTCTCTAACCACTGCTCTGATACCACTAATGTAAGGACCATAATCCTTAAGTGCGGAATTAAGGCATAATAGAGCTAATATAAATGATCAGAGTGAGAAATAGAACATGTTGAGTCTATGAGCTTAAGCATTACATGCCAAAAAATTAAGGACTACCAAATGGATTAATTACATTCCAATCAAAAGAATGTGTGCAACTATAGTTTTATACTACTCCTAGAGTAGATACTATCCAAAATAATCCTGTCCTTTCATCCTCAATAGAATGCTCGTCAAGCTCACCACCTCAACCCGTTCAAGCCCTTCTATCATGCCAAAAAGGTACCTACAAGGACAACCCCCAAACATAAGCAATAATAATCATTCATATTCAACACAATATGAAGATAAAGCGTAAATGCATAATCATAATAAAACACTTCATGTTTTCCCCATGCATTTCAAACGCTTCCCGTTTGGTTGTCCCTGTACCATAACTCATGAGTATAATCAATAGATTATTTTTAATGGTCTAAACATGTCATGAACATATACCATTTCATCAATACCAAATACTGATCACCAATCCCTAGTCTGTCCATCACAATGTATTTTAATGCCCCTCGCTTATTTACATATAGACGGCATAGGATAACCTCGCTTCAATGGACTGCGGGACTCCCACCCCTCGCCTCTCATTGAGCGGCAAATACCCTTTCCTCGTCCTATATGATAACCACGCTCAAATGTGACATGCGGCGCTCCCACCCCTCGCTTCACATTTAGCGGAACCAAACCAAATAGCGGCAAGCATTAAAATCATCAAGGGATGACCACGACTCATGTGATATGCACCAATAATCATATGCATCTATAAACATCATGCATAACATGTATTTGCATCCACTATGCAATACCACATATATACTTGCATCCACAATGCATAAACAATAAGTATATAAGATACATGTACCGTTGGGGTGCCCGTACGTCCACTACGTACCTTTCCAAAATGTAGGGTATGGTAGGACTTCAATGCCTTGGCTGTGTTGCCACCTGGGATGGTTCTACACATTCACACAAATCAATATTAGAACCCAATAATAGTCCAATCCCAAAAATCCTACAAAAAAATCCAAAAATACCAAATTTTGGCTTTCGCGATCGATCGCCCATCACGGCGATCGATCGCCAAACCTCACTGTCCGAGACCAACATTTTTCGCCCTTCGGCGATCGATCGCCACCCTTGGCGCGATCGATCGCCAGCCGCGCCGATCGATCGCCCAAGAGTGGCGATCGATCGCCAAACGCTTGCAAAACCCACTGCCTGGGCGCGATCGATCGCCTGGAAAGGGGCGATCGATCGCCAACCTCTGTTACCCGAAAAACTCCATTTTTGCACCTCAAACCAATCCAATACATTCCAACACTTAAACCAACCAACCAACCAACAACATAAATATCAACATAAACCACCAAAACATACTTCAAAACATGTATAAATCTAACCCTGAACCAAAACCACAACAACCCAACACAAACCCATTTCAAAATCACTAAAAACCCTTCCAAAACTAACCCAAACACAATAAAAATGACAATGAGGCATCCATACCTCTTGGGGACCTCAAATCACCCAATAATCTTCACAAATCAAGTCTTTTGGAAGGTTTTCTCCCCACCTCTTTGCTCCAACTCGAAAATGGAAAGGGGGGAAGGGTTTGGGTGGTGATTTTGGTAAAGTAAGAGTGAGAGTGTATGGTGGGGTTGGGGTAATAAAAGGTGTTGGTTAATTAATTAAAAAGCATACTAAAATAATTCCATGGTGTATAAAACACCCCAACATGATATTTTTCAAAGCATTTACTCATAATGCACCAAATATCAATTAAACACATGATTTCTAATCAATTGCTACCAAAGGGAAATAAATCATGCTTCCAATAATATTTACCCAACATGCACCACATGCACCCTGAAATGCAACCCCGGGTCATCCTGTCCACATGACCATGCATTTCCATAAGGTAAATAAATTCCAACACATAAATAATTACCACATAATTAATCATAATAATCGTAATTAATGCCCAAATGCAATTAACCATTTCGGGGATGTCACACGTTGATCGGTTTTGAACCGGGATTCAGTTTTGGTTCAAGAATAAGTCTAGCAACTTGTTCTTGAACGTCCCTTGTTCGATTTGATCGTGTGGATACCGTAGAGACAAAGGTGCAAACTTTTGTTTGTGACTCGAGGTGCTACAACGTGGAATCTGCTTCAAACACGCTACAAGGGTGAGACTCTTTTATTATCTCTATTCCGATATGACCACTTTGTATAGATCCGCGGTTTTAGTAATCCAAAATTTAAATTCCGCTGCGTTGTATGCTCGTTGGATTACTTACAACATGGTCTTAGTTATGCATTATGGTTGCACGCATGGTTTGGATATGCATTATGGTTGCATGTGTATATTGGATGCATTGGTGCATGTGATTGTGAGTCGATATTATATTCCAGTAATCTAGAATACTTGCCGCCTTCATGTCGAAGCGATGATAGAATACTTGTCGCTGTCATATTATAGCGATGAAGAATATTTGCCGCAAATATGTCGAAGCGAAGGATCATGCCTATTGCGAGGGATATGATGCCGCTAATATGTCGAAGCGAGGTGTATTAATGCCGCTGTCATGTAAACGCGAGGGGTATTATGCCACTGATATAATAAGACTGGAAATGGCCATTGGTATACATGGAATGAGTGCATGTCACGACACACATTATTGGTATTATAATCTATTGATTATGATTGTGGTACAGGGACAACCAAGGGAGCTTTTAAATGTATTAAATACAGGAAGTGAATCGTATTTACGGTTTATGCATTTGAATTACAATCATATTATTGTGAATATGATTTATATCCATGCTCATGGTTTTGGGGTTGTTCCTGTAGGTACTTTTGGGGCGGACGGGCTAAGGCGGGTTGATGCAGTGAGCTAGTGAGGAGTGCTCTTGGTAGCAGACACATTCTTTTGTATAGTCTCTACTCTTGGAGTAGTGTAAAGCTATATGATTAGCATTCATTGGTTGGGAATGTAATTAATCCCTTTTGGAACTTTATTTTGGCATTGTAATCTTAACAGCTCAAGGCATCAACACGATTTTTATACTCTGTTTATGCATGTTAGCCATATTTACGCCTTTAATCCGCACTTAAGGAACTAGGGTCCTTACAGATTTCTCATAGTCTGGTTTTCTCGGGATTTCGACCTACCTCTCAGTGGATATTACCTCGGATTTATTTACCATTTTGGTTTTATTGGATGGATTCAAAATTCACAAATTTCGAAAAATACACTGAAACAACAAAAATGATTTTACCCCATGTATATAAACCAAGATCTCGACTTCGCCCATCTTGCTTTACTTCATGGGGTGATTGATGTGGTGGGAAAATTAGACCACATCGGGTAAAATCATTGGCGAACATAAAAATATCCGAACAGGGAAATGCCCGAAGAGCAGGATATTCTACTTGGTCCCACGTGGTCAAACAGTGACATAAGGCCCGATCATTGTGGCTAATCAACCCAAATTTCTCGGACATGCTTTGAGCAGAACATGCCATAAACAAAAAAGCAATTAGTTGTGTGGAATTGACCCATTATCCATACATCAAGGGGCAAGAGTCATGGAATACATCATGGATGAGTGGGGGCGAGAATTAAGGACATAAATAAGGCTGACATGAAGTCAATGAGAGTAATTTAATGGCTAAATTGGGGGAAGATTTGTGGGCACAATGAGAGATATTTTCTCCTTTGTGAAGGAGATGGGATATTTATTCAAAGAGGTTCATTCTCATTGGATGGAAACAATTCTTCCTCCCACCATTCATCCCCTGCAGAAGGAATATTTCCCTTGATTTATTCTTTGGCTTTTGTTCAATCCTTGTACAAACACACTGTAACTTATAGTGAAATTTTATAATGAATTAGGTCCCGTGATTTTTCCTTCAATTCGAAGGTTTTCCACGTAAAAAAATCATGATGTCTTCTATTTATTTTCGACTACACATACTTTACCGAACATAGAAAATAACGGATCACATCAGATATGAAATATCATTGGATAAATAATATGATGCTCTTTTTAAATGATTGAAATTGTATTTATGATTATAAGATTAATTAATTTTTTTATTAATATATGTTTGTTTTGGTGTAATAAAATTATGATTTATTGGATTATTTTTACTTAAATATATTTTATACATTTCTTAAATATATATTAATATAATTTCTTAAATATATATTAATATAATTTTTAAAATTTTAATTACTAAAGATTTTTTAATTATTTATTTTTTAAGATCTTATCCATTGTTTAAAGGCAAGTAAACATTGCCGTACTAGAAAACGGGTAACCGGATCCTTAATTAACAAAGAAAATCTACTCGTTTTCTTCCCCGTCTAACCCTAAATTCATAGAAACGCCTGGATCCCTTGCCTGAATCGAAGGAAACCTTAAGCAATTATTGAATCGAATTCATGGACATCCTAAAACAGGAGTTGATGAAGAAGAGGCAAAGTCTGTCCGAGGATGTCGGAGGGAAAAAAATCTTCAAGCGTTCTGAAATCGAGCAGAAACGCCTTCAGCGGCTGCGAGAAGAGGAAAAACGCGAGGCCGACGCGAAATCCCTCCTTCGGAATAAATTACACCAAGAACAACACAACAACGACCCTAATCCATCGTCGGGTCAAAATTCCATGCCCGAAATCCCGAAATCCAAGCCCGAATCGTCCTCTTCGAAAACCCTAGCGGATGATAAGAACATCGACGATCTCAAGCTACCGAAGCAAGAAGTCGTTCGCCGCCTCCGCTTCTTGAAACAGCCAGTGACTCTCTTCGGAGAAGACGATGGGGCCAGACTGGACCGTTTGAAGTTTGTTTTAAAGGCTGGATTGTTTGAGCTTGATGATACTGATATGACGGAGGGCCAAACAAATGATTTCTTGCGTGATATCGTGGAGCTGAAGAATCGGCAGAAATCAGGTATTCCGAGTGATAGGAAGAGGAAGGGGAGGGAGAACGCGGGGGAGGATAACGAGGGTGGAAGTCGGGATGAGGATTTGAGTGAGGATGGGGGTTCTTCTGATGCGGATCACGACAAGGATTTGAAACGAATGAAGTCAAATTTCGAGGAGTTGTGTGACGAGGATAAGATTCTTGTGTTCTTTAAGAAGCTGTTGAATGAGTGGAAACAGGAATTGGATGAGATGGGTGATACTGAAAAGAGGACGGCCAAAGGGAAGTCCATGGTGGCCACTTTCAAGCAATGTGCCCGTTATTTGAATCCGCTATTTAAATTCTGTAGGAAGAAGGTGACTGTTACTTTGACTATTACTTACTGAACTTTGCTTCTTCATGTCTACCATAACTAGAACACTGAAAGAACCAAGTTCTCTTGACTAAACTGAAACGCAGGGAGGAATTAATGAGGGAGCCCACATAATGTATTCATAAGGCACCATATTACCATTTTAGATCGAATTTTGAAGAACTGCCTTTTGAGCATCTACCCAAATGTATAAACACCGGGTAATGTTGTGTGGCATGTTAACTTAAGGCTTATAATTGATGTTTTTACTTTGAAGATATTCTTTGTCTGCATGCTACTATAGAATCTATCGTCAACAAGATTTTTTATGCACATTATTTGTAAAAGTCATCATGCCACATGATAGTATGTCAAGAGGGGGTGTGAAGATACACTACTCGTCAGCCACATCATTTAATCCATAAAATCATACATGGTTAATTACTTGTTCTATACTATTCTTATGACCCGTGAATTTATCATCTGAATGCTGGTGATTTTCGTGCTGTTTTTAATCTGTCTAGGTTCTTCCCGACGATATTCGACAAGCGCTGCTGGTGGTTGTTAAGTGTTGTATGAAACGTGACTACCTTGCCGCAATGGACCAGTACATTAAAATGGCGATTGGAAATGCTCCATGGCCCATCGGTGTTACTATGGTTGGTATTCATGAACGTTCTGCACGGGAAAAGATTTATACCAACAGTGTCGCGCACATAATGAATGATGAGACAACTCGTAAGTATTTACAATCTGTTAAGAGGCTGATGACCTTCGCTCAACGTCGGTATCCAACTATGCCTTCCAAAGCTGTTGAATTCAACAGTCTTGCAAATGGCAGTGATTTGCAGTCGCTATTGGCGGAGGAGATGTCGTTTGGAGGGAAGCGGCAATTGGAGGAGAGGCTGATGTTGATGCCTGCTCCTAAAGATGACTAGTTACCTTTGTGATGGATCATTAGGTTCTTAATTTTACTATGTAGCTTCTCGTGAGGCGTCCAATGGACATAGATGCCCTGCATCACTGGTTATTATCATATGGTTATCATTCATAATGATCAAATTTGTTTGCGTACTTCCTGGAATGAAAACATGATGAATGAAGTACGATGAAATTAAATTTTGATGACTTTTTATGTATTTTTTTTTTTTGCAGAATACAATGTTATCTGTGTGGTGCTCCAAACGTTGCCACGTAGACAGACAAAAGATACGTCATCTGTATAAAATTTTTGGCATAATCTCCCCGTAATTGAACCTCCCAGCAATACTACAAACATAAATACAAATGACGTCTCCACAAAATAAATATGATCTTTTCACATGCACCAACACAAGAAAATATAATAGACTAGTTCACATACGAGTCACAACCAGTTCAAAACAGAATATTACAGTTGACTCCTACGAATCAACACGACATCTCATAGTCCTTACTCCAACTCTATCGTCTAGGCATGTCACATGTTTCAAAAGAAACAACCCCCAATGAGTGAGCACACCAACAATAATAACAACATAATCATAAACACATATTATCAACAATATAAAATATTGAAAACGTAAAAGAAGATACCCACTAAATTCAATAATCATAATACTGGAATTCCTTGACTATATATGTAACTCAATCCCAACATTAAATTGAAATCCATCAATCACCTCAACCATATCTCATCCGATTTGTATAATCGATAAAGTGGCAACATCGAGCTTATTATACCACATCTTCGCACCATCTTTGCGACCCATTGTATGTAATCGATATAGTGGCATCACCAAGCTTACTATGTCGCTCATTCCAGCGACCATCAACATCATCATTCTTTTACAATCATCAGTATATCATAACAACTTCAATATGAATATCAATACATGCTTGTACGTCAACACGTACCTGATAAACTATATTAGGATTAGGCTATTATTGACGTTCCGAAGCTTGTGAGGTATCTATAACATGTATTACTCATATCAACTCATTATAACAACATCAAGTGGTCCTGACCTTTTCAGTTAGCGATTTTACATTCATGCTATGTTGTAATATCATCACGGGTCTTTTAGTTTACGTTCACAGGGATGTGGTGTGGCCCTGCGTGGCACTTGTGCTTCTAGGTTAGTTAATATTTGTTACGATTTTTTTGACGCTAGTAAGGTCTCGTCCTATATATGATGTTTTCTATTTATTATGATATAATATATGGTTTACGTTCAAAAAAGAAAAAAATAATAATTTAGCTAATTATATATATAGATTTTAAGTTGTTATAATTCTTAAGCCTTTATAATTTTTCAGGGCATTACAGTTTCTATCACCCTTTTAACGAATTTCGACCCCGAAATTCAACTCATCAACATATGTAATAATGAATAAATACGCATACCATCAAAATAAGTCGGGGTAGCGATCCCTCATATGTCGCTCCCCAAGTTGCCTCCTCGACACCCTGTCTCTCCCACTGAACCTTTACCATCTGTATCACTTTACTACAAAGTTTTCGTTCTGTTCGATCTAGAATACAAATAGGGTGTTCAACATAAGATAAATCAAGATCTAGCTGTACCTCTGATGGCTGTAATACATGTGAAGGATCTGGTTTATACTTCCGCAGTATAGATACATGAAATACATCATGAATACTAGATGAAGATGGAGCTAGAGCTAATCGATAAGCCACACTACCAATCCACTGTAATATCTCATACGGACCAATATATCTCGGTGATAATTTTCTCCGCATACCAAATCACATTGTTCCACGGTGAGATGATACTTTCAGAAGCACATGATCACCAACCTGAAATTCCAATGGTGTAATGCCTCGATGAATAATGCCTCGATATGAGTCAGGCACGTTTGATGTGATTATTGAGTAATTATGAGATAATTACCACATAATGTGGACTCGAGTTCGGGTTGAACCGAGTGTGGTAAGTGTATGACAAGTATATGAGCTTTCAAGAAATTGTACATAATATGTAGTTGCTAGTTGAGAATAAATACATTAATATATTGGTTTGAAATGTTGGTGAATGCATTGTTTGATATTGGACAAGAGAATGAATATTCATGTTTCGTGTAGGAAGAGCATGAGTTACAGATAGTGGGGCAACAATTATACATGAATTTGACATGAATTGATTGTGAATTTCACATGCATTTGGATTGCATATTGGAGGATATATATTAAGTCCATATCATTTTGAAACACATAGTACACCAAACACACCAAGAAATCTCTACAAAAACTCATTCCAAATCCTTACTTCCTCTTGCACTCTTTTCTTGGCTTTGAGCTTGCAATCAAAGGGAAAGTTGTTGTGAACTAGAAGTTCTCTTTGTTTGGTAAGAGTTATGAGTTTTATGTACTTGTCATGTGTTGGTTTAAATTGAGTTGGAGTATAAGAATATTACTTGATAGCTCTTAAATTAAATGAGATATAATGTAAAGAATTTAGTTGTTTAGTTGAGGAAACACGTTAATATGATGTTAGGTATGAAATTTACAAGTTTTAATGATATGTTTTGAAGTGGAGATGAACCATGGAGATAAGCTTGAAAATCGCCATGTTCTGAAATTTTCAGACATCGACGATCGATCGCGAACCATATGGCGATAGATCGCCGAAACAGATTGCGAGCCATATGGTTATAGATCGCCGAAACAGGGGAAAATTAAGGCGGTGAAATGCTTTGGCAATCGATCGCGAGAAACATGTCAATAGATCGCTAGGATTGAAATTTTGGAAAATGTTATATATTGTTTGAATTTGATGGTGAAGCCTATTATGACATTATACATTGTTGGTATTCATGTAGCACCATCACAGGGGGGCAGGACAGAGAGGCAGTTAATCATTGACGCCTGAACTTATATATTTTGTACAACACATCAGGCACGTGTGGATGTACGGATATTGATGTTCTTATTGTGATACATGACTTGTTGTGAGGAGATGTTGATATAAATATATGATTGTTGTAATCATATTGTTGCATATTCATGTTGTTGAGGCATATGGTTGATGCCATGAGGGGCATGATGCCGTTGGGCATGTGATATAACTGTTATAATGTGTGAGGACGGAAATATGATATGTGCTGCTAATATGGGACGTGAAGGCTGAGCCACTGACATATTGAGCTGAGAGGCTATATCATATATGTCCCGATATAACATGTTGATGAATGAGACATGTCATGACATATTTGCATATTGTGGTACATAATACAGAATCAATCACAGTTGAGATGTGAGGATGTTTATTTATCGTATTGTGAATACTTATTGATATGGGATTTAGATGGTGATATATCAATACTCATGGTGTGTGGTTGTTTCTGTAGGAACTCAAAAATGGGGAAAGCTGGGAGCGTGAGTCGATTTCTGCTACTAGATGAACTACTGTCTAAGAGAATGAACTTGATAGGAGTTCTGATATGTAAACGATGTATATGTCATGTTTTGAGAATGATGTAATAACTGGCATAGTATAACTCTTAATGGCTGCGTTTGGTACATAGGATTAAAGTGGGATAATGATATTATCCCATGTTTGGCTCGCATACTAGCACAAGTGTTTAATCCCGGAGTCCCGGGATTAAACACTGTAGATATAGGAATTAATGGGAAATTGGATCCCTTCTTCCACATATGATTGGTAAACCCATTTCAAATAGTATTCATGATAACGAGGCAAATTTACTAGATTACCCTTTTCACACTTTTTTTTAATGAATTTGTATTTTTTTTATTTCAAATTAGTTTTGTAATATCTAATATAATATTTATATCGTATTTACACATATTATATAATTCATTATAATATTTTATTAATTATTAAATTAAAGAAGTAAATTTAATTTAATTATTTGTTTAAACAAATTATATTAATGTAATTATACTAATTTGCATTATGAATTCTGCTGCCATTTCAAATAAATACGAGTTATTTTCTAATGAATTAATACTAATTTATAGAAAATGCATTTGCTTGAAGATCATCTTCTCTATCATCCCGACCCATTTCAAGCAAATTCGACTGTGCGGAGAAGACCGAGAAAGAATGGGAGAAGAATGTGACCGACCATTTTCTCCAGTTTGTGCGACCCATTTCTCTTGATGTGTTTTACAATGTAATTCAGAATGAGCCATGAATTTGTGGCAAAAAAATCTTATCTTTGTTTTAATCTAAGATTTTCCTTAGAGTAAGCAAGACTCTTATTCACATTTATTGATGCTAATGGTGGTTTAAACCAACAACGCGCATCGGTATAAAAAAAATCACTCCTGGAACATTTTTTTTGAATTTATATAACCTCTTTGCTTATATAGAACTAAAGAACACGATGAATTTTAGCTATGAAATAGGGAAGAAAGCTTGGAAAAATGTTCTTACGTTATATTATATATATTTTACTTCATTTGTAATACTTTTTATAATATTGATAATTTATCAATACTATTGTAACATTTTATTAATAATCAAAATAAATAAATTTAATTTAATTTAGTTTATTTAATTAATTGTTTAAATAAATTTAATTATTAAAATAAATTATTTAATGTCATAAATTAAAATATTTATAAATAAATATCGGATAGAATAAAAGAATTGTTGTAAATAGTAATAATAAGTGAAACCTCAACAAGGGTATTTTTGGTATTTTATGAATAATATAAATCTATACTATATATTATCAGGTACACCAAACACAATATTATTTATCATATTTTACTAATCATACGCACCAAACACAATATAGTTTATCCATCAGTTTACTTATCATCTCATTATCCACATTTTTATCTATCCATCATTTATTCTATTACAGCAACCAAACGTAGGCAATGAGTTTACTTAATCCTAATTATAATTGTGTAATGATGTGATACACTTAAGGATTAAGTAGCGAGGACCCCACATTAGTGGTATCAGAGCAGTGGATAGAGAACTGGATGAACAAGGGTAGAGGAAGTGAATTAGGGAGATGCCTATTCACTTGAAAAATATGTTTTTGTAGTTGTGTAGTATATGATGTTATACTAACATGCTTTATACGTTTGAATATTATTGTTTGAAGTGCAGCATGGCAGCAAGAATACCTGGCCATCCTCAAAAATAAGTTGGGGATGCGATGAGTATGAATGCTATTGTTGGTTTGATTCCTGTGCCACCACCACCAGTAGGCCAAGGGCCAGTTGAACAGGTATTGCTACCTGGGGAGTTGACACTGACTCAATTTCTCAGTTACCAGCCACCTCAATTTGAAGGAACTGAATCTAGTGAACATGCTGATGCATGGTTAGAGCGTGTTGAACATATTTTTGTATAATATTAGCTGAGTTCAAGTTGGCTAATAAAGCAACAATGTGGTGGAATGTCACAGTTTTTCAATTGAAAGCTCAGGGCTAGTCTGTGGACTGGGATACATTCAGGAGTCGATTCCTGGATCACTTCTCTGTGGCTGCAAGTGTGTTTAAAGAAGATGAATTCACCAATCTGAAACTGAGAACAATGAAGGTAGCTGACTATGCTTTGCAATATTCTTCTTTGTTGAGGTATGTGCCTCATATAACTGCCAATACCAAGGCCAAAATCAGACAGTTTGTAAAGGGATTGCGGCATGAGTTGTTTTGATAGGGTGATTTATAATAACCCTACTTTGTTTGAGAAGGCAATGACTAGGGCAGAGATGGCTGAGATAGGCATGGTGCATATAAAGATGTAGGACAAGCTCAAAACCTACATCGGACAGTATGAGTCCTAGAGGAGATCAGTTTAAACCACGATGAGGTGCATCATCCTCATTGGGCGGAGATTTTATAATCAGAGAGGTGGTGATCGATTCTTGAAAGGGCAGGCGCAGGGAAGCATTAGTAGGGGATTGAGATGTTTCAATTGTGGAGGGCTACACTATAGGAGAGATTGTCCACATACGGATGGTCCAGTTTGCTTTAGATGTGGGAGGACAGGACACATTGGGAGGGATTGTCCTCAGGCTGGAGGGCAATAGAATAGAATGAATATGTCAGAGAGTACAGAGCAACAGAGACCACAGTTTGTACATCGGACTGTTGGAGGACAAAGAGGAGGGTTGCCCCAAGTTCATGTGTATGCACTGAACAATGAGCAAGCAGAGACAACTCCTGATGATATGATAGCGGGTAAGTGTTATTTATTTACTTATCCTACTTTCTTATTAATTGATACTGGTGCATCACATTCGTTTATTGCAAAGAATTTTATTGAGCGGTATCATATATGACCGTGTCCACTGTTGATGACTTTATCTGTCTCGACACCGATGGGAAAGACTATTTTGGCTGGTCAGTTTGTATATGAATGATCTATTCAGTTTAATGAGTATGGAATACAGACAGATTTGATTGTACAAGATATGAATGATTTTTATTGTATTCTGGGTATTGATGTGTTGAGTAAAGATCAAACTGTTGTGGATTGTTGTCAGAATATAGTTCATTTTCAGTTTGATTATGGAAACCAGTGGATCTTCTATGGGCAGGGATCTCGTGCAAAGATCCCATTGATATCTGCTATCTGGATGTCACATTTATTAGAACATGGACATACATGATATTTGATTTATGCTATTGACATAGCTGAGAAGAAAGTAGAGAGAAGAGTGGAGGATATACCAGTAGTAGCAGAGTATTTAGATGTCTTTCCAGATGAGATTCATGGATTTCCACCAAGTCGTGGGGCGGAATTTGAAATTGAATTGCTACCTGGTACCTCTGCTATTTCACGAGCACCGTATCGAATGACACCAATTAAACTGAGAGAGTTGAAAACTCAGCTACAAGATTTACTTGATAAGGGAAACATACCCCCTAGTTTATCTCCTGGGGTGCTCCGGTGTTATTTGTAAAGAAGAAGGACGGATCGATGAGACTGTGCATTGACTATAGCAGTTGAACAAGGTAACAATTAAGAATAAATACCATCTTCCCCGTATTGATGATTTTTTTGATCGGTTGTAGGGATCGACGATATATTCTAAGATTGATTTGAGATCTGGATATCATCAAATACATGTGAGGGAAGAAGATGTGCAGAAGAAATCATTCAGAACTTGCTATGGACATTATGAGTTCCTAGTTATGCCATTTGGTGTGACTAATGCTCCAGATGCCTTCATGAGTTTGATGAATAGTCTTTCAGGAATACCTTGATCAATTTATCATTGTGTTTATCAATGATATACTGATCTATTCTCGTAGTGAAGCAGAGCATGTCCAACATCTGCATATGGTATTGCAAATTTTGAGAACGAATCCATTGTATGCCAAACTCAGCAAGTGTGAGTTTTGGTTGAATAGTGTAGTTTTTTTGGGATATGCGGTCTCCAAAGACGGTATATCAGTGGATCCAAAAAAGATAGAAGCGGTATTGAATTGGTCAGCGCCTACTTCTGTGCCAGAAATTCGTAGTTTCTTTGGTTTGGCAGGCTATTACAGATGGTTTGTTGAAGGATGTTCAAAGATTGCTACACATCTGACACAGAAAGGAGTACCTTTCCTTCAGGAATTGAAACATCGGTTGACCACTGCCCCGATGTTGATAATTCCATCAGAACAAGAAAGGTTTGAATTATATACTGATGCCTCTTTACTTGGTTTAGATTGTGTATTGATGCAGGATAAACATGTTGTGGCATATGCTTCTAGACAATTGAAGCCACATGAACTGAAGTATTCAGTGCATGACCTGGAGTTGGCAGCCATAGTCTTTGCATTGAAGATATGGCGACACTACTTATATGGTACGTATTTTACCATATATACTGACCATAAGAGTTTGAAGTTTTTGTTCATTCAGATAGAGTTGAACATGAGGCAAAGGAGATTGATGGACCTATTAAAAGATTATGAATGTGAGATTGAGTATCATTCAGGAAGAGCCAATTTGACAGCGGATGCATTGAGTCGAAAAGTGAAATATACTACGAATGATATGATTCAGTTGGCAGCCTTGATGACGTCTTGTTCTGGTATATGAGTTTGATGCAGTGTCAGTGCCAATAAGTGTATCAACATTATTAGTTGAACCTGATATTTTTTTAGAATATCCGAACAGCACATAACACTGATGATGAAATACAACAATGGCAAGAGATGATAAATCAAGGAAAAACATCTTCATTTGTGGAGGCAAATGATGGAAACACGGAAAGTGTTGGGTAGTTCCTGTGACATCTGGACTACGCCAAGAACTACTACAACGTGGTCATTGTAGTAGATACAATATACATCCTGGAGGAAATAATATGTACAAGGATTTGCGTACACAATTTTGGTGGAAACGTATGAAACATGATACGCTTGATTTTGTGAAGAGATGTTTGATTTGTCAACAAGTAAAAGCAGAATGATAGAGACCAGAGGATGAATTGTTGAGTTTAGAGATTCCTACATGGAAATGTGAACATATCACTATGGATTTTGTTACCCATTTGCCAAGGACTTATTCTGGTTTTGATGCTATGTGGGTAATAGTTGACAGGCTGACGAAGGTAGCTCACTTCAAACCATATAGTATGACATTTATCTCTTTAAGATGGCTCAGTTGTACATTCGAAATGTAGTGAGACTACATTTCGAATGTACTCTGACCGAGATCCAAGGTTCACTTCTCATTTTTGGGAAGGGTTACAATCAGCAATGGGGACTGAAGTGAGATTGAGTACAATGTATCACCCTCAGACAGATGGTCAGACAGCGCGTACGATACAGCCGCTTGAGGATATGTTGCGGGCATGTATATTAGAGTTTGATAACTCGTGGCAAGAGATTGCCATTAATAGAATTCTCGTATAATAATAGTTATCAAACCATCATACAAATGGCACCGTTTGAGGCATTGTATGGGCAAAGATGCAGATCGCCATTGTATTGGGATGATGTGGATCAGTCTTCTGTAAGTGGACCGGATATGGTACGAGAACTGAAAGAGAAAGTAAAGATGATCAGATTGAAATTGAAGGTTGCACAAGATAGACAAGCCGCTTATGCAAATAAACGGCGTAGGCCTCTTGAATTTCAAGTTGGTGACAAAGTGTTTTTGAAAACATCACCTTTCATAGGTGTAGTCCGATTTGGTATGCGTGGAAAGTTGTCACCACTTATGTTGGTTCGTATGAAGTATTACAACGTATTGGAATGTTAGCACATAGATTGGCATTGCCGCCATCTTTGAGTGGTATCCATGACGTGTTTCATATTTCGATGTTGAGAAAATATGAGCCAGATCCGAATCATGTATTGCAAGCGCCTGAAGTACAGTTGGATACATATGTGTCATATGTGGAACGACCAGTCCGGATATTAGATCAAACAGAGCGTAAATTGAGAAGTGAAGTAATACCGATGGTTTAAAAACAGTGGGACAGGCGAGGTATTAATGAGGCAACGTGGGAGACGGAGCAGCATATGATGCAACAATATCCTGAGTTATTTTCTGGTATGTTGTTTATGTTTTTATTATACTGCTGATGAGTATTCATATTACTGCAATGTTGAGTATGTGTGGTCGCGTTTTATTTAAACAATAAAATTCCAAATCAGCGAGATTTAACCGCAAGTGTACAGTACCAAGTTTTAGTATAGATAGGAAGAATACGGATTGTCGAACCCACAAGAACTAACAAACAAGTACCAAATAAGATTTCTTTAAACTATATTTAACCTACGATAATTAATTAATAAGTTAACAAATAACTAAATTAAACTACTCTAATCCAACCAAAACAATCGATGATCACGAGAAAAGTCCACATGAAAGAATTATCAAGACAGTGATTCACCTAACCAATCCACAATTCTTTTCTCCATACATCTCTACGGTGACGGATTTTCTGAATTTTTTCAATATACTCTCTCGGGCTATATTAAACCTAGCATCGAATTGCAACAAGTAACTTTCGTCACGTATTTAACAATTCGATATTGAATGAAAACTTATGAAAACCACTAACTTAAGATTAAATAACCTAAAGCTATCACTCGTATGCGATTTTATCTTTCGATCTAATCTTAAACATATGGCATTAATTATTATGTCGTATTATAATTTTATCTTTCGATCTCAATTATAATAAATTATCATTCTGTAAGACCCCAACACTTAAACTCGTCATTAGTTCATTTATGACGTCGTATGTGTATAAATTTTTCATTTTCCTTTCATTCTTAAACAAGAATCATTACATGTTCCCATAATCCCTAGACATGACCAAACAAACAGACTCAAGGGTTTCACCCATTACCATCCCCATTACACCACTTTTACATTGTGGGTTTTTATAAAAATTTGGGCAGAGTCTCCCCACAAACTGAGCTATCCGGAAATAAAAACACATCACATAATATAACTCCCGACCAGGGACACACGATACTAAACAGAATACGGAAACACAAGTAAATTCCCAGCCAGGGAAGACACCACACTCATAAGACAACAAAAATGGGTTTCAACACCCTTATACAGTCCATATACAAATACAAGTGCTCACAGAAGAGCAACGAATAACGGATACACATCCGGATGCATAATTAGTATATATATACCAACCGCTCAACCTCGTATATCGGCTCAATCTCATACTATGCTTCTGGAAGCATCATCTAACAAGGTTCGAGCCTAGCACTCCAAAGCAGCATCGTACCTGTTGTACCTGTTTCAAGAGAAACAGCACCCACACTGGGTGAGCACACTCCCACTCAATATTCAATCACAAATCAACATACAAAATCATAATGCAATAATTTAAATTATTCAAAACTCATAAAGTATACTCCCTGTACAATTACGAATTTGTATGGCTTCCACACACTGTTCCTGTTTCAAACTCACGCACTTCATAATGTCAAGTTTTGTATTGTCACTGAAAATGTAATACTCAACAACACTTATGAATTCAATACAATGACAATATATTATTTATGCTCAAACATAAATAGTTCAATATCAATATAAACCTGGTTATCCCAATGTAAACCTGGTTATCCCACCATCTCATCTTCGATACTTTCTCATATCGTTCATGCCCACGGCATCACTACTCAACAAGTATAATCGGATCACGTACCACTACGTGTCCCCCATAACTCGTATATGAAACTCAATTATTAAAGTCAAACACTTACCTGAATCATCATATTCAAATTTGCATGTATACATGAATGTATAGATAATAGATATACCTGCTCGTACGTCACCACGTACCTTATAGTAGACAACATGAACAAGCTATCATCAAAGTCCGAAGTCTCCTGTAGAGTCTATATCGAACATCAATTCAATATTAGCTCATAATCCGAGCAATGAACATCCATCAAATAGTTCTTACTTTTATTTCCATATCACAAATCAATAACTCAATATTATGAATCAAAACATAATCAATACTTTGGATGCACACATCCTCACATTAATCATGATATTTCATTGGTAATGCAAAACCCCATCATCTCCCACCATCCGCTACATCACACACATGATGCGGGATACACACACCCATACGTGCAAGATCACGCCCAACTCACATAGCAGTTCACTAGACACGCAAGTTCAACAGGGGGAAAGAAAATGCAAGGTGTATGCATAATAATATCCAACTAGTATCTAACTAAAACAATCCAATTAAGCCACATGTTCCACAATTATTCAAACCCACACCGAGGTGATTCAAACTAAGACATGAAGGAAGGGATCCATGTAGATACAAGATTCTACCCTTTTAAATCTAATTCTCTTAATCCCTACATAAAGTCATTTATTGATTAAATTCAACTTTAACAATTTAAGGATGCATTGAATTCCAACATTCTTGATTTGGAACTCACTACTAAGAGTAGTAATTCAATAAAGTAACATAAATCAACAATACATGCCATGATACACATTCAAGCATATACATCACCATAAATTCTATCCCATGTCAACACATACTAGCATGTATCTAACCCACTTATTTACACACTACACATGCTTCCCATTGAACACATCCCATACCAAAGCCCAACATCCACCAAATATCACAATGGCTACAAGCCATAAAGTTAGTCATTTTCACCCCACTAACAAAACTTAGACCCACACTCGAATCTCATTTAAGCCTATTAACAAACACATTCCAGGCATGATTTTAATCTTCATCTTTTAACCAATAATAATACTAAGTCAAGACTTATTCCACAATTTATTTTCAACAATTAACCATTCAATAAAGTGAGCCCCCATCAACTTCCAACAATCTAAACATTGCTCATGCTATCCCATTCCCAATCACAATACTTCAATACATGAAGGAATACATACATACACACCATTTTCACCCACAAACACATGCTGGACACACACACACACGCAGAAACACACACACACACACACTGCTGCACACACTTGCACACACTCGAACACACACATTGGAAACCCTACCAATATGTTAGCAAAATCGAACCAAAGCTCCATAAAAAATCGAGGGATTTCAGGGGAAAAACGGTTGAAGGATGAGGAGAAATACCCACAAAAAAATCGGAAGAAAATCGTCCAAAAATCGGACGAAATCGCGATTTTGAACCACTGCGCTTCCTTGCGAGATTCGAACGAAATACGTGACGAAACTTCACGTTCTTGGTATGGAAAGAAGCGCCTGGAAGAGACGAAGGCGATGGCGGTTTGGACGCGCCGGAAGAAGCTCGGACGGCGGCGGGCGCGCGCGTTTAGCGGCGAAGGGTCGAGCAGCAGCGAAGGAAAGAAGGGTTCGGGTCTTTGTGCGTGTTTTTACACGTTAAAATGTGTGTCCGAAAATACCCAACATAACATATTTATATTTTTGTATCCTTGCCCGGTTTTGTACATCGAAGTGTCACCGGTGCACTGATAAATTAAATTTACAACTACCAATCGGGATTTATACACACTCCAAAAAAACCCAAAACTTAAATTCTTCATTTTAATTAATTTATCTCCAAAATATTATCGGAGTATATTTTACAATCTCGAAATATTTTATGATCCGATTAACTTGCCAGTTGACCCCCACTTGGTCAATTCCACTTCTAATTAATTAATTCTAAAATTAATTATCACTAAAATCCAAATCATATTTAGTCCAACAAATGATTAATTCTAAAATTAATTATCACTAAAATCCAAATCATATTTAGTCCAACAAATGATTATAATAAATCTGGACATCACACATTCAAAATGGGATCAATCCTTCAAAAACATGAAGAACAATAAAACATGCACATAGAAGATGTATAAATCCATTATTCATTCAAAACTAAAATAGAAAAGTAAAAGCAAACTCCCAAATCGACTTCATTCATTGATTCTCGGTCCTTCCTTGCTGCTTTCTTGGTCGTGCTCCTCGATTATCTTGTTGGCTTGTTCCAAATCATAGGGTGAAGGTTGAATAGTGGATGAATGGTAGAAGGATAGAGGTTGGACGTGAAGTTATGGTGTGAAGGAAAGGAGTGAGGCGTGGATGGTGAATGCATGGATGTGTGGTGGAAGGAAGGGCTGGTTCTGGACGTCTGTGATATGGTGAGATGGAGGTGGTGTATGGTTTGAAGATGGATGGATAAAGAAAGGGATGTGAGGTATGGAACCCTATGGGATCGATTCCAAGGCGTATGATGCAGTCTGTAATCTGGCGTATATGTGATCGAGGTGTATATATAGAGGCGTGTATGATATGGAAACTTGTTACCAACTTTTCAGGATTCTTGGCGTAGCTACGCCTCTCTTTCGGCTTAAATACACCAACATCAATTCCTGAAATTTGCATGGGTCGTAGCTTTGGCATAGCTACGCCATATTGAAGGCGTGAATATGCCAATTTATTTCCTTCTGTTGTTACGTGAATGTGAATTATGAGCTGCCATGTGAATCTCTTCTCCATATCCTCATGGCCCATCTTGTGTCATGTAGGTCCCAGTCTTTGAATGTGCCTCAAATATTATCATATGTCGTGTATCTAATATTCTGCTGCATGAATTCTAGTATGGTGCGTGAGTTAAAATCTGATTTTGGCTGTTGATTTGCCGCATGAATTGCTCTGGAGATGATAATAAATCTTATTTCCTTGTTGTGTCCAGCTCTTGAAATCTTCTATTCAATATTTAATGTGTTGCACGTTAGCTGAATGATGTTGAGTGTTTACGTGAATCTCCTTTGCGTCAATATATTTCCTTATAGATTATTTGGTGTCTTTTTTATCAATTCTCGCACTTTTATGTGAATTCCTGAAATATGCAAATATAATACCATAAATCATAATATTATTCAAGAATCACTATAAAAACCACTAGAATATCACAGCTAAATAAGTGTAAAACGATATTTATCAACTCCCACAAACTTATTACTTGATCGTCCTCGATTAAGCATTAAAATCACAAGGTAAAGTTCATTTGTGATACTTGGAACAATTATTTCACGACTTGCATTATTTTCCAACAACTTCTCCACTATTGATAGTTACTCCCTAGACTTGGATCAAAAGGTCTTTTAAAAGCTTGTAATGTTAGGCCTTTGGTGTCGGTTACAAAGAAAAAATAGGATAAGCACAAAGAAGAGAGTATAATCATATACATTTCAATTTTTTCGCACATTTTTCTCTTTTAATTTTTTCTAGCCTTGGTCACTTTGGGTCTTATTTATATATTTTTTCTCAAGGCTTATTCTTTACATCTTTTCTTTTTCTCTTTTTTTCATTCATCAATCTTTTCAATAAGTTCATCTATATATTCACGTGCATCGAACGAGATTCATTATACTCCCTTAGGGTAAGGATAAATTTTCAATTTAGGCTCATAAATGTGGGTATAATGAGTTTACCAATGAAAGTTGAATGGATTATATGCAATGCCTATACCATTCTTTTTTTTTCTTTCAATAAAGCTCAAAATGGACACTATGAAATGATGTAGACAAGGTAGGCTTGAAAGGCTCAAACGTTCCAAAGATCGCCTAGATCATTTACAAGTCAAGTTCATAACTATAAAATTTTGCCTCAAAGTGTCATCAAATAGGTTCTAGGATAACTATAAGATGCTCAAGACAAATCACCAAGTTCACAACAATCATCACTATTCAACATACAATCCACAAGATCATGACTCAATGTGCTCAAAGTATTCCTCATTCTTGACATGCTCACTCAAAATAGGATATTCATGTACAAGTATAACAATCATCAAAATTCAAGTTCATATGCATAGTGAGATCAAATCCTCATTGAATAGTCGCTACTATAATTCATTCTTTTCTCAAGTTTGAACTCAAAAAAAAAAAAAAGCTCATAATAATCGGACGATTCAAGTTTCAATTAAGCACACAACATGTGGATAAAAGAAGTAAAACATGCAAGCCACTACCCCAAACTTAAATCAAACATTGTCCTCAATGTTTAAAAGAATCAAAAGGAAACAGTAAACCCCTGATCAAGATGCTTGCATGAGGGTTGAGGAAGATTGGCTTTTGAAAGCTCCACTGCTGTAGTGGTTCATCGCTCCAACTGAGTACCTAGCAAGAAAAGAATGCAAATGGTAAAATACTCGACTCGAGAGATACACAAACTAAATGCAAAAAACTGAAAAAAAAAAAAAACTAAATAGCAAAAGGATACGCTTGTGTTACCTCCCAAGAAGCGCTGATTTCTAACGGCTTGACCATCATAAGTAACCATCAAAGAGCGGCTGCCCCCCATTGTAAGTATCGTATGATACCACTAATGGTATTGATTCAGTATGCCCTCAAGCTTGGAAAGATATGAACAGTGTAAGCTCGTTGCTCCAACAACACTCTTCAATTGGTAGGCATGGGAGAATGATTTTTGATTTGGCTTCATATCTTGGAGGATATATTGTGGTGATGTTCACATCGATGGAAAGAATGGATCCACATATAGCATAGAACAAGTAGCCATCGATGGATGCATATCAAAGTTCTCGAAAATCTCCTCCCCCAACATCACTCTTGGCTCTCTTCCCACATGATCTCCTCGGTTGGCTTGTTCACTGTGGCTCAATCACTTCAAGTGGCTCAACTTCCCTTGACTTTTCCACATGCGTAGGATTGCTCCCCCAAACTTGATTAGTTGAGTGAGCATCACCATGTAACGAGGCCTGATTTTTAGATCTCGTATCCTTCTCTTGGCAGCTCATTGAAATGGTTTCCACAAGGATTGATAATTGTTGATCTAGGTGACGTATATAATTGGTCTGGTTTTCTAAACGTTGCTCAGTTGACGCCATGAATCTAAGTAACATATCCTCTGGTTGAGCCATTACTTCTGCAGAACTATCTCTCTTCTCTCCAAGATGCTCGAATGGTTGGTTTATAAGATGAGGGTAGTGAGGCTCCGGTGGGTATTGGTGACTCCAACATTGTAGTGAAGGATCACAGTGCCAGTGGTCATCGAAGTCCGCCATATCATTGAACAAGTGCAATACACTGTCTTCATCTCTGTCAAACAGGGGACTACCGGTTGCCAAAGCTCCATTCAATATCCATCATTGTATCTCCAAATCCAATCCATTGTAGAAACATTACAAAAGAGTATAGTCGAAAAGTCATGTTACCGGAATGTATTTGCTAAGTTGTTGAATCTCCCCCAAACTGCATAGAACGACTCGGAACGTTGTTGGGGAAAGCTTGTGAAGGCTTGTTGATGTAGCATCTCCAAGTACCACGCAAGAAAAACCAAAATAAAACACTTAATTTTTTTTCTCCGAATTAAATATAAAAAAGAAAAATATGGTTAAATTACAGTCAAAGAATCTCGTATGATATTACTAAAGCTAATCCCCGGCAACGGCACCAAAACCTTGATCATGTTTTATTTAAACAATAAAATTCCAAAGCAACGCGATTTAACCGCAAGTGCACGGTGTCAAGTTTTAGTATAGATAGGAAGAATACGGATTGTTGAACCCACATAGACTAACAAGCAAGTACCAAATAAGATTTCTTTAAACTATATTTATCATACGATAATTAATTAATAAGTTAACTAATAACTAAATTAAACTACTATAATCCAACCAAAACAATCGATGATCACGAGAAAAATCCACAAGAAAGAATTTCAAGACAATGATTCACCTAACCAACCTTACAATTCTTTTCTCCATATATCTCTACGGTGACGGGTTTTTCGAATTTATTCAATATACTCTATCGAGCTATATCAACCCTAACATCGAATTGCAACAAGTAACTTTCGTTCACATATTTAACAATTCGATATTGAATGAAACTTTGTGAAAACCACTAATTTTAGATTATAACCTAAAGATATCACTTGTATGCGATTTTATCTTTCGATCTAATGTAAAACACACGATATGAATTATTATGTCGTATTATAATTTTATCTTTTGATCTCAATTATAATAATTTATCATTCAAAGGGGATCAATCCTTCAAAAGCATGAAGAACAATAAAACATGCACATAGAAGATGTATGAATTCAATCACAATATCAATAGGAAAAACTATGTTTCGGATATCTCTCAATCATCAAAAACACAATAATCCAATATTCATTCAAATCTAAAATAGAAATGTAAAAGCAAACTCGCAAGTCGACTTCTTTAGTTGATTCTCGATCCTTCCTCGCTTCTTTCTCGATCGTGCTCCTCGATTATCTTGTTGGCTTGTTCCAAATCATAGTGTGAAGGTTGAATAGTGGATGATTGGTAGAAGGATGGAGGCTGGACGTGAACTTATGGTGTGAAGGAAAGTAGTGAGGCATGGATGGTGAATGCATAGACGTGTGGTGGAATGAAGGGCTGGTTCTGGACGTCTGTGATATGGTGAGATGGAGGTGGCGTATGGTTTGAAGATGGATGGATGAAGAAAGGGATGATAATAAATCTTATTTCCTTGCTGTGTCCAGCTCTTTAAATCTTCTATTCAATATTTAATGTGTTGCACGTTAGCTGAATAATGTTGACTGTTTACGTGAATCTCCTTTGCGTCAATGTATTTCCTTATCATCATTATTTGGTGTCTTTTTGATCAATTCTCGCACTTTTATGTGAATTCCTGAAACATGCAAATATAATACCATAAATCATAATATTATTCAAGAATCGCTATAAAAAGAACTAGAATATCACAGCTAAATGTGTAAAACGACACTTATCAATGTGTTTTTGTTTATTGTAGTAGTTTTGAGTATATTCAATTTCGAGGACGAAATTCAATTAGTAAGGAAGAATTATAATGCCTCGATATGAATCATTCATGTTTGATGTGATTATTGAGTAATTATGAGATAATTACGATATAATGTGGACTCGAGTTTGGGTTGAACAGAGTGTGATAAGTAGATGACAAGTATATGAGCTTTCAAGATGTTGTGACATAATATGTAGTTGCTAGTTGTGAATAAATACATTAATGTATTGGTTTGAAATGTTGGTGAATGCAGTTTGATATTGTACACGAGAATGAATATTCATGTTGTGTGTAGGAAGAGCGTGAGTTACACATAGTGTGACAACAATTAAACATGAATTTGACATGAATTTAGTGTGAATTTCACATGCATTTGGATTGCATATTGGAGGATATATATATTAAGTCAATATCCGATTTTGAAACACAGTACACCAAACACACCAAGAAATCTCTACAAAAACTCATTCCAAATCCTTACTTCCTCTTGCACTCTTTTCTAGGCTTTGAGCTTGGAATCAAAGGGAAAGTTGTTGTGAACTAGAAGTTGGCTTTGTTTGTTAAGAGTATGAGTTTTATGTACATGTCATGTGTTGGTTTAAATTGAGATGGAGTATAAGAATACTTGATAGCTCTTAAATTAATATGAGATATAATGTAAAGAATTTAGTTGTTTAGTTGAGGAAACATGTTCATATGATGTTAGGGTGTGAAATTATCAAGTTTTAATGATATTTTTTGAAGTGGAGAAGATGAACCATGGAGATAAGCTTGAAAATCGCCATGTTTTGAAATTTTCAGACATCGGCGATCGATCAAGAGCCATATGGCGATAGATCGCCGAAACAGGGAAAAAATGTGATGCCCCGAAATTAATTAAATGCAATTTGGGCATTAATTATGTTTATATGATGAATTATGTTGATAATTGATTCATGTGTTGAAATTAATTATCTTGTTGAAATGCTTAGTCACATGGTAGGCGTGACCCAGGGTTGCATTTCAGGGTGCATGTTATACATGTTATAAAATGAAGTGTTAACATGATTTAATTGTATTGAGTGTTAATTATGAGGAATATATGAATTTAGTGGAAGTTTGTTGCATTTTTGTAAAATGCTTTTAAAATACTATGTTGGGGTATTTTATACATCATGTTAAGTTTGGGGTGCAATTTAATTAACTTTATAACCCCTTTACCCCACTACACTTTATTCACTTTACCCATCTCTTTTAAATCCCCAAATTCATCCCCAACCCTAACCCATTTGCTATTTTCGGTTTTGGCATAAAGTGGAAGGAGAAATCTTCACAAAACCTTTGTTTGTGAGATTTATTGTAGGATTTGGAGTCCTTAAGAGGTATGGAACCATTCCTAAAGTTTTTATGATGTTTGGTTTGATTTTGAAATGGGTTTTGATTGTTTGAAATGAGTTTATTTTGGGTTGGTGTGATTTTTGGATGGGTGTAGGATTTTTAGTTGTTTAATGATGTAAAATGAAGGTTTGAAGTGTTTTTATGTTATTGGTTTGTTGGTGTAAGTGTTGGTGAAGATGGGGAAGAAAATGTAGTGCAAAAATGGTGTTTTTCCACGCACAGGCAGCGGCGATCGATCGCCCGTTTTTGGCGATCATTCGCGCGCAACCAGTAGGCGCCAGTAACAATTGGCGATCGATTGTCACATTTGGGCGATCGATCGGCGAGGCTGGCGATCGATCGCGCCAAAAGTGGCGATCGGTCGCCAAGGGCTGAAATTTTCAGCATCGTCCAGTATGATCTCCCGATCGATCGGGCCTGGGCGGTGATCGATCGCTAGCTGTAAAAATGTGTGTTTTCGATTATTTTGTGGGATTTTTGGATATTGGACTATAATTAGCTTCTAATATCGATTTGTATGGTTGTGTAGAACCATCTCAGGTACCCACAACTTCAAGGAGATAAAGTTCTCCGACTTCTCCACTTTTGGAATTAAGGTACGTAAGAGACGTACGGGCATCGGACGGTAAAACACATCCCTATACTATGACTACGCAATGATTGCATAAGTATTTACAATGTTTATGATGATGATTATGATAAGTAAGTTTATGATGATGATGTTTATGATAAGTAAATATGATATGATGTTTATGAGGTCGTTTATGATAAGATGATGATGTTTACAAGATGATGATGTTTATGATATGATGATGATGATGTATGTTTGACTATGTTATTGAGAATGGTAGAGTGTTCTGGTAGTTGTTATGGGAAAGTGAGGAAGTTACTTACCGCTGACATTGCTAGCGAGGAGATACATCCGTTATCAAGGTGTAGCGAGGGGTATCACAGTACCGCTATATGTCGAAGCGAGGGGGCCAATTGTTCCGCGGACATAACAAGACCAGAAACATCCCCATTTCTAAATAGCATTGTTGATTATGAACATATATGTGAAGTATGATTTTAATCATTTATGTCAAGAACTAATGATTATATGCATGACTATGAAACAGGGACAACCAAAGTCGGTTAATGCGATTAACCAGGAAGTATATGTTACGATTATTTTCATGCATTTATTTATATGCCATTATCTTATGATGTTAAGTAATGATGTACATGCTCATGATGGGTTGTTCCTGTAGGTACACTTTTGGACTGAAGGGCTAAGGGTCGGGTTGAGGCAGTGAGCTAAAAGGAGCATGAAAGAATATAGGATACATGATTTTGATAGTCTCTACTCTAGGAGTAGTGTAAACCTATAATGTTAGTATTCGTTTTTGGGAATGTAATTATTAAGTTTTGAAATTTTATTTTTGGCCTGTAATTCTATTAGCTCAAAGCTACAACCGGAACCCTAAGATGTTATTAATGCATGTTTAGTCCATAATACGTGATTATGATGATGTTAAGGTAGGAAGACCCTACATTAGTGGTATCAGAGCAGTGGTTAGAAAACCCGGGAATGAGTGAAGGGTAGCCTTAGCAATAAGTTGGCTAGGTGCTTCTTTTTAAACATGTTTTGTGCATATGTTGCATATGAAGCATATGACTATTGTACTAACATGTTATGGTTTCTAACGATGTATTATATGAACTGCTTTTGGGCATTGTTGTTAACCCTTGTCTTGCAGCATGGCAGCAAATGTGGAAGTAGGAGATGCAGTGAGTGTTAATGCTAGTGCTGGGCGTACCAATCCCCTACCACCGTCAGCCTTGGGCGAAGAACCCTCTGAGCAACAGTTACTACCTGTGGAGCTAAGTTTGGCTCAGTTTCTGACATACCGACCCCCGATGTTCGAAGGAACTGAGACAGGGGAACTGACAGAGGACTGGTTAGAGAGGATAGAACAGATATTTGTGGCAGCTCCTTGTGCTAAGACAGCCTGGATAAGACTAGCGGAGTTCCAATTGGCCAAGAAGGTGCTGATGTGGTGGAAGACCACAGTGATAGAGCAAGAGGGTCAGGGTCAGGAAATAAATTGGAAACTGTTCAGAACTCGGTTTCTGACCCGCTACTTTTCAGCTGCTGCACGACAGGCTAAGGAGGATGAATTTACCAACCTCAAGCAAGGTAACATGCCTGTGTCAGATTATACACTTCATTACTGTTCTTTGCTCAGATATGTACCTCACATCGCCGCAAGTACTCAAGCAAAGATGAGGAACTTCATGAAATGTTTGAGGCTGGAACTGTATGACAGGGTGATTACTTATGGCCCTACTTGCTTTGATGACGCCCTTTCATGGGTGACCGCTTTATTTTTAAACAAAAGATATTTCAAAGAATAGTTTGAAGCGATTCTACCGCAAGTGCACGGTTGTCAAGTTTTAGTATAGTGAAAATTAAGTAAGGGTTGTCGAATCCACAGGGACTAACGTATAAGTACGAAATAAGATTAATAAAATTATATTTAGCCTACGATTAACAAAGGTGATTATCTAATGCCAAACTAAACTAACGTCCGACAAATAAACAAGAAACAATAAAATGTATGGTTCCGGATATGCGAAGGTAAGTCACTCGAGAAATTTACCAAGCTCGTCGTTCAACTATGTTATCTTTAATGATTCAACTGAATTATCAAATTATCAACCAATTGATTCTAAAGGTGAAATGTTTTCGCTATTATTCGATACACTCTCTCGAGCTGTAAAGAAACTAACACTAAATTAGAATAAGTCACTCTCGTGCACCTATTTACTAATTCAATATTGCATAAATCGTCAAAACCTTATAACTCTAAATCTCTCGATTCCAAGTTCTCACGTATGCGATATCATCTCTCGATCTCAATCGTAACATACATCATAAATTAATGGAGCGTGTTACAACGTTATCTCTCGATCTCGGTTATAACTCTCAGATTCAATCAAAGTTAGCTATACTTTGATCTACACAAACAATTAATTTATGAACAATAGCAATCAATGCGCTCAAACACAATTGAATCAATAATCAAACACAACGAAACCAAAAATCGATAAAATAAACTAGATTTAATTCAAATCAAATACATAAGAGTTTAATTGTCTCTCGACCTCAAAAACATCAAATGGAATTGAAAATCAAAGAAATCAAAGTTTAGAAATACGATAAACGGTGGATGAATCCGTGTGTTGCACCGTGATTTCTTCTCTTGCTCCTTCCTTGCACTCCGGAATGGATTGGCTCGACTTTGGACGAAGAACGGAGATTGAATCTCCTTCTTGGCGGCGGCTAGGGTTCCTCTTTTTTTCGAGATGGGCGTCTGATATGATTCTCCTATTGTATGGAAATGATTTATCATTTAATCCCTCGAAAATCCGTTCAAAAATGGAAGATAAGATTTTCCCGGATTTGCGTCTCGATCGATCGAGAATTGCGTCCGATCGATCGGTGCACTGTTCATGTCAGCCTTTGAAACTTACTGCCTCGCTCGATCGATCGAAAAATTGTTCCGATCGATCGAGACTTGAAATTCTTTTCTTCTCAGCACACTGTCTGGCTTGATCGATCGAGACATAATCTCGATCGATCGAGATTCCAAAAATCTCACTTCCTCAATTTCAACTCTTTCTCGCCTCGATTTCGCCATTTTTCTTCAGTTTAGCTCATTTCTTTCATTTCCAACTAATTTTCCTGAAATAGACAATTAAACACCAAAAAGCATAATATCATCCAGGAAAATGTATGAAAAATGGGAAGAAATTACAGCTAAAAACACTTAAATTCTAAGCCTATCAACTCCCCCAAACTTAGACTTGATCGTCCTCGAGCAAGAAATAAGCTCAAAAAGAAAAGTTAATCTTCATACTATGCATGAATCATCTTTACAACTCACGTAAAAACTCAGAAATCCTACTTACACATCAATAAAAGTCATTCAACATTCAACAAGAAGCAATTTCTCCTAAGTTAAACAATACATCGCAACATTGGAGCGTGCGTGTGTGCTCTTGTCAAACATGAGTAATGTACATATCTTTAAGATCAAAAAGGGCATAACAACTCCGAGTCAAGATTACTTTGAACTACTCTACAAATTTACTATCCAGCACTTCTCCACTAATGTAATTATTCCCTAGACTTGGATCAACAGGACTTTAAAAGCTTATAACGTTAGGCCTTTTGGTGTCGGCTCCAAAGAAAAGGTAGGATGAATTCAAAGAAGAGAGTACAATAGAATCAGTTCAATATTTTTTTTCGCACACTATTGAGCTTTTCTTCAACTTTTTCTAGCCTTGTCCACTTTGGGTCTTATTTAAATTTTCTTTTCAAGGCTTTTCTCTACATCTTTTCTTTTTCTTTGCTCATTCTTTTGTTCACAATGAACTTATCAACATCTAACAATTTAATGCAATGAATGAGACTCATTATACTCCCTTAGGGGTAGGTAAAAATTTTCTTTTAGGCTCAATCCAAGGTAGGTATAATGAGGTTGCCAAGAATGTCGAATGGCGGTCTAATCATATGCAATGCATATACCATTCTTTTTCAATAAGGCTCAAGAGGGGACACTAAGGAATGATGAATACAAGGTAGGCTTGAAAGGCACAAACGGTCCAAAGATCGCCTAAATCATCTCCAAGTCAAGTTCCTAATTATAAATTTCGCCTTAAAGTACTTTCAAATAAATTGTAGAGTTATCTAAGATACTCAAGACTCATCATAGTTAACACAAATTTTCACTTTAATCAATACATACTTCACTCAATCATGACTCAATAAGTGCTCAAATTATTCCTCAGTTTTGACATATGGTTAACAAAGGATATATACAAACAAGTTAAACATTTTCATGACTCCTATCTAGATGAGGATTAATTTCATCATGTATTACCGTTGCAAATCTAATTCTTCATTTCTCAAGACTAACTCACAAAATTTTTTTTTTGTTGGTAATGCTCAAGGATGAATCAGTCACAAAATCATGCAGTCATGCAAGTAGAGAAGCAAGACAAGTAGCAATATGTGCAAAAGCAAGATATATACAAATACTCAAAACCCCCCCAAACATAGTACGTGAATTGCCCTCAATGAACAAGAAAAATAAATAAATGCAAAGGCAAAAACACATACCATGACGACGATCGTCACTGATCGTCGTCCTCATCATGCTCCGGAGGGGGGACTGGGTAGTGGTGCTCCTCGCCCTGATATGGCGGAAATGGTGGGTACTCAGAAGGTGGAGGTGCATGCGGATGATAAGGTGCAAAGTGTGGCTCCGGCGGGAACTGGAAACCTGGAAAGCCCTGGGCCATGGCAGTGTTCCATGCACTCTGATAGTGCATGAATTCCATCTGACGCTGAGCTACCTGCTCATGGTCCATCTGCAATGCTCTCTGCATGCCGTGAATGTCCCGCTGCATGCTATGAATACTCTGCTGCCCTAGACGAATATCTTGGAGATCCCTATGAAGAGAATCCAATGTAACACATGTACGCCCTTTAGCAGAGGATGATGCTCCAGCCTGTGTAGTGTCCGAGGGTCTTAGTTCGGTCCTTCGTCGGCCCATAGGAGGTGGTTGACCGTCCACAATGATTGGGGTCTTCGGCGGAAGAAGCTCCTCATCTTCCCCCCATGTCACTCCATATCGCTGACATAAAGCAGTGATCGTGGATGGAAACGGTAGTGCGGAGGTCGGTGGGCTGCTCCCAATCTCTTGAATGTGATCACTGATGATCTCGCCGAAGTTCACTTCCTTCCCTGGGAGGATGGCAAATACCAGGTCCGCTCTGTCTTTTGTCACCTCATAAGTTGAAGGCATGACCCGCGAGGCAACAAATGAGAACCATGATTGGGCCTCTGGCGTCAAATGCTTTTTTAGAACCAACTGTGGCTCTCCTTTATCGTTCCTTTGCCAATCCACTCCCGGCATGCCAATAACTGCCAATACCTCATCGTAGTCTATCCTGCTATCCTTGAATGATTGGTATGCACAGTTATGCAGGAACGGCATCCGGTGAATATTATTTATTGAAGCTCGATCCACCAACAATCCTTCCCTCGAACATAAACACTTACTTGGTGCCCTGGTTTAACAGCTCGAAGGTTTGTGTAAAATCCCCTTACCAGTGGCACCACAGCATCAATAGGTGTCTGGACAAATTGATACCACCCTTTTCGCCGTGCTGTCCTAATGACTGGGCACTCAATTTTTTCCATGCTCATGCCCCTTTCACGACTAAGGGGTTTCTTATGATAGGTGGGGTATAATTCAGTAATTGTGGCATTGACAAACCTCTGTTCGTCATGCTCTTGCTCCGAAGTAGTTGCCTCTGCTTTTTTCTCTTCTGTGAGGTTGCCGCTTGCTTGGACCTCTTTGTAGGAGCCATCTATGTGCTAGGTTATTCCCAAATATCTCAAATGACTTCAACTAACACCACACAACACTGTAAATCCAACACCCTTCAACACCACAAAACTTCCTCCAAATTTAAATCCTTCCTAACCCAATTCTACTACAATTCAAGAAATTGCACCAAAAGATAAAAGCTTTGAGATTTTGAAGCCAATTACCGCTTAAAAATCCGATCTTGGAAGAGTTTGGCACTTGTCTTGGAATTCCCTTTTTGATGCACTTCTACCCAATTTGCCTTGCAATTCTTCAAATCTGCAATGAAAATCTCATTAGAACAAATATTACTTCCAAGAGTTGAAGTAAATTGGAAATTTGATGGAAATAGGATGAGATTATGTGCAAAAATTGGAAGAGGCGACTAGGGTTCTGTTGATGAGAGGAGAGAAAGTGTTTTGTAAAGTGCATATTTGTCTTCGGTGCCCTATATATTTTTTTAAAATTTTCTCTCGCTCGATCGGTCGGAAAAAATTTTCGATCGATCGAGCGAGGCAGTAGGCAAAACGTTTTTTTAAAAACTTCGGGCGATCGATCGAGATTTTGTCTCGATCGATCGCCAACACCAGAAACCAGAAATTTAATTTTCTCTCAACACTTTCTCTCTCGGGTTGCCTCGCCTACATCCTTATTGCTCTTACTTTCACATCTGCAATAAAAACACACGGACTTATTCACGGACAAAATAGAAACACAACTAACAACAAAACAAACTAAAACAAGGAATTGAAACAAAACTCGAGGAAGGAAGAGAAAGTTCTTAATTTATAGTCCCAAGCTGGACTGTCACCTCCTCGTCTTGTCAATTCGATGGCTCCTTTGGATTCTTTACAGAATCACTTGGGAGTGTACCTTGCGTTCTCCCCGAAATCAACGTGGCCAACTGCCCTATCTGCACTTCCAAATTTTTAATAGATGCATCCTTATTCTGCATCCTTACCTCCATCGATGAAATCAACTTTGCCATAAGTTCCTCCATACTCGGCTTTTGTGTGAACCCTGCCTGCGGTTGTGGGTTCAACACATTCTCTTGATTCGACCATCTCAAATTCGGGTGGTTCCTCCATGGTTGGTTATAATTCGAATATGAATTGTTGGGTGGCCTGTTACCTACAAAATTCACAGCCTCAATAGATTGGTTAAACTGGTTACCTGCCTGACACTCGATGCTTGGATGACTGCCTCCACACAAATCACAGAAAACAGCTTGAACTTGCATTGCTGATGCTCCAATGCTATCTATCTTTCTGTTCATAGCCTCAAGCTGTGCCGAAATAGCAGTGATGTCATCCACTTGATGAATTCCTATTGGCTTCTGTGGCGTGTTCCTCTCTGACTGCCATTGGTAGCTGTTGCACGCCATTTCTTCCAATAAGCTATATGCCTCCTCCGGTGTCTTTCTCATTATTGATCCCCCAGATGCTGCATCTATCATCGAACGGTTAGAAGAAAATAAACCATTATAGAAAGTTTGTACCTGCAACCAAATGGGTAGACCATGGTGTGGGCATCTCCTCAACAATTCCTTAAAACGATCCCACGCTTCATATAACGTCTCGGGGTCAAACTGCCCAAAAGTTGTGATATCGTTCCGCATCTTCGCCGTCTTGGAAGGGGGAAAGTACTTTGATAGAAACGCTTTCGTCATCCCCTCCCATGTTATTATAGAACCTGCAGGTCGTGAATTCAACCATGACTTAGCTTTGTCTCGTAATGAAAAGGGGAAAAGTCTTAACCGGATGGCGTCGTCGGAGACGCCATTATGTTCGAATGTGTCACAAATATCCAAAAAGTTGGAGATGTGATTATTCGGGTCGTCCGTGGCCGCTCCCCAAACATAACCGAGTGCTGTATCATTTGTATAATCGCCGGCTTGATCTCAAAGTTGTTCGCTTGAATCGTCGGCCTCGTGATACTGGACAACGATCCATGAAATGCCGGTTGCGCAAATTCCATCATTGACCTTGGGTTCTGTGCTTCATTATTATCTGCCATCGCTCGAGCTTCTCGTAATCGCCTAAGTAAAGTTCTTTCTATTTCCGGATCGAAAGGCTCGAGAATGGGCTCCTCTCTTCTGAGCATGCACTAGAGAAAACGATTCCTGTACAAAATAGACAAAAGGAGACAACAAAATACACAAATCAAAAATCAAAACAAATCAATTAACAAAAACAAAGAAATAAAACAAATCGAAATAATAAAGAATTGGCTAAATTACAATTAACTAATCTCGTATGATATTATACAGATTAGTCCCCGGCAACGGCGCCAAAAACTTGACCGCTTTATTTTTAAACAAAAGATATTTCAAAGAATAGTTTGAAGCGATTCTACCGCAAGTGCACGGTTGTCAAGTTTTAGTATAGTGAAAATTAAGTAAGGGTTGTCGAATCCACAGGGACTAACGTATAAGTACCAAATAAGATTAATAAAATTATATTTAGCCTACGATTAACAAAGGTGATTATTTAATGCCAAACTAAACTAACGTCCGACAAATAAACAAGAAACAATAAAATGTATGGTTTCGGATATGCGAAGGTAAGTCACTCTAGAAATTTACCAAGCTCGTCGTTCAACTATGTTATCTTTAATGATTCAACTGAATTATCAAATTATCAACCAATTGATTCTAAAGGTGAAAGGTTTTCGCTATTATTCGATACACTCTCTCGAGCTGTAAAGAAACTAACACTAAATTAGAATAAGTCACTCTCGTGCACCTATTTACTAATTCAATATTGCATAAATCGTCAAAACCTTATAACTCTAAATCTCTCGATTCCAAGTTCTCACGTATGCGATATCATCTCTCGATCTCAATCGTAACATACATCATAAATTAATGGAGCGTGTTACAACGTTATCTCTCGATCTCGGTTATAACTCTCAGATTCAATCAAAGTTAGCTAGACTTTGATCTACACAAACAATTAATTTATGAACCATAGCAATCAATGCGCTCAAACACAATTGAATCAATAATCAAACACAACGAAACTAAAACTCGATAAAATAAACTAGATTTAATTCAAATCAAATACATAAGAGTTTAATTGTCTCTCGACCTCAAAAACATCAAATGGAATTGAAAATCAAAGAAATCAAAGTTTAGAAATACGATAAACGGTGGATGAATCCGTGTGTTGCACCGTGATTTCTTCTCTTGCTCCTTCCTTGCACTCCGGAATGGATTGGCTCGACTTTGGACGAAGAACGGAGATTGAATCTCCTTCTTGGCGGCGGCTAGGCGGCGACTAGGGTTCCACTTTTTTTCAAGATGGGCGTCTGATATGATTCTCCTATTGTATGGAAATGATTTATCATTTAATCCCTCGAAAATCCGTTCAAAAATGGAAGATAAGATTTTCCCGGATTTGCGTCTCGATCGATCGAGAATTGCGTCCGATCGATCGGTGCACTGTTCATGTCAGCCTTTGAAACTTACTGCCTCGCTCGATCGATCGAAAAATTGTTCCGATCGATCGAGACTTGAAATTCTTTTCTTCTCAGCACACTGTCTGGCTCGATCGATCGAGACATAATCTCGATCGATCGAGATTCCAAAAATCTCACTTCCTCAATTTCAACTCTTTCTCGCCTCGATTTCGCCATTTTTCTTCAGTTTAGCTCATTTCTTCCATTTCCAACTAATTTTCCTGAAATAGACAATTAAACACCGAAAAGCATAATATCATCCAGGAAAAAATATGAAAAATGGGAAGAAATTACAGCTAAAAACACTTAAATTCTAAGCCTATCAATGGGCTGAGCTAGCCGAACTGGGAGTTGGTGCATATCCTGATGCCGTGCCACCTCCAGCACCCCCTCAGAAATCTACTTCTGATAATTTGAAGCCGAGGAGTGATCAGTTCAAGCCAAGGGGGAACACGTCGGCTTCGAGGTTCCGTGGTAAGAGGCCCGAGAATCGTTGGAAAGGAAGACGTAGGAATGATGCCCCGTCGGGAAGAGGACAGTCTCAGGGAGACAGATTTGGGAAGGTCCGGTGCTCTCTTTGTGGGCAACCACACTCGACGAAAGACTGTGTAGGCTGTTATGTATGTGGCAATAAGGGCCACTTTGCTCGGCAATGTCCCAATCGGGAGGGACAACAGAACTCTACGTGGAGGCCTGCGGACAGAGCAGTGCAGCACAGGCCACCGTTTGTACCGAGGCAGTATGGAGGTCAGCCTATGGGGCCACCTCAGGGGCAAGTTTATGCTTTGACCAGGGAGCAGGCTACAACGGCTCCGGAGGAAGTGATAGCGGGTACGTGTCTTTTATTTACGCACCCTGCTTTTATATTGATAGACACAGGTGCGTCACACTCTTTTGTGTTGACAAGTTTTGTGGAAAGGCACCACATATGCACTTCTCCGTTGCCCACGCCTCTTGTAGTCTCGACACCCGCTGGAAGAAGTTTGATTACTGATCAGATTGTCTATGACGGCCTCATTTATTTTGAGGGTAACGAGCTAAGGTCATATTTTATTGTTCTGAGAATGGTAGACTTTGACTGCATTGTGGGCATTGATGTTCTGAACAGGTATCAGGCAGTTGTGAACTGCAGGCAGAGGACTGTCCGATTCAGGTCTGATATGGGAGTCCAGTGGACATTTTATGGGGATGGTTCCCGTTCAAAGATCCCATTGATATCTGCTGTCAAGATGGCACAGTTATTGGAACGAGGCCATACATGATATCTCATCTATGCTATCGATGTTATGGAGAAGAAATAAGACTTAAAGGTTGATGATGTGCCCGTAGTGGCGGAATTTGCTGATGTTTTTCCGGAGGAGATTCCCGGATTCCCCCCGACGAGAGAGGTCGAGTTTGGGATTGAATTATTACCAGGGACGTTTGCCATTTCTCGTGCCCCGTATAGGATGGCACCAGCGGAGCTAAGGGAGTTAAAGATTCAGTTGCAAGAGCTCCTTGACAAGGGCTATATAGGCCCTAACGTATCGCCCTGGGGTGCACCAGTTTTATTTGTCAAGAAGAAAGATGGTTCGATGCGTCTGTGCATCGATTACAGACAACTGAACAAAGCTAAAGTGAAGAATAAGTATCCACTTCCGAGGATTGATGATTTGTTTGACCAGTTACAGGGTACGAGGCTCTACATTAAGATCGATCTGAGGTCGGGGTATCATCAGATTCGAGTAAGAGAAGATGATGTTCAGAAGACAGCTTTCAGGACTAGATATGGGCACTATGAATTCCTAATCATGCCTTTTGGGGTGACGAATGCCCCAGCTGTTTTTATGAGCCTGATGAACAGGGTGTTCCAACCGTATTTGGATTAGTTCGTCATTGTTTTCATTGACGATATACTAATTTACTCTCGGACTGAAGAAGAGCATGTAAGGCACTTGTAGACAGTACTCCAGATCCTTAGGGATCATCAGTTATATGCAAAGCTTAGCAAGTGTGAGTTCTGGTTGAGCAGTGTGGTATTCTTGGGTCATGTTATATCTAGCAGCAGGATATCTGTAGATCCCAGGAAGGTTGAAGCTGTGATGGAGTGGGTTGCACCCACTTCTGTACCCGAGATACGGAGCTTCCTTGATTTGGCAGGTTATTACCGACGTTTCGTCGAAGGATTCTCGATCGATCACGAGAACTGGCGATCGATCGTGGCAAGACAAAACTTTTTGATGATCGATCGGTGAGATTTGGCAATCGATCGCTAGGGTATATTTTGTTTGAATTTGATGGTGAGGCCTTTTATGACATTGTACATTGTTGGTATTTATGGGGTCCTAGCTACTTAATCCGTTATGTATCAAATCATTATACATTTGTGAGTAATGATTAAGTAATAACACACACTGATTAAGAGTTTTACTATGTCAGATATTACAACATAGACAAAAAAACCTGACATAATATTAATCACATGTACAGATGAGCAACCTAAATAAGTTCAACTCCTAATCAGTGGTTCAGCTCACTGCAGAAGTCGACTCACAATCCCGTCCTCCCATTCCATGAGTCCCTACAGAAACAATCACACAACGTGAGTATTGATAGACAACCTGATTTTGAGCTTATCTTCATGGTGTAATTCTTCCAACTCAATTCATTCTATGAAAACATGATAAAGGCATACATAACATCATATGAGTATGTTTCCTTAACTAAACTACTCAATTCTTTCCTTTATATCATGTATAAATTGAAGAATTACCAAACTAATGTGTTTCTATTCCAACTCAAACTAAACAAATACATAACAGGTAGATAAAACACATACACATGACTCTTACCCACTAGAATCCTCTTCTAGTTCACAAGCCTTGTGATTCTAAGCTTAAATCCAAGACAAGAGTGCAAGAGCAAGGGTTTGAGAGGAGCTTGTGTAGAGATTTGTGAGTGAGATGTGGTGTTTGTATGTGTTTCATATATGATTTTACTTCATATATATTTTCCAACTTTCCCAACAAATGCAAGGGAAATTCATGTCAAATTGTGCTTCATGTAGTCTACAATGCATAAAAGTTATACCTTCCATGTTGATATATTATTTTTATTCAAACATGTACCACAACTTACACATGAACATGATTTCATTATTCCCAATTATGTTTAGTTCCTAGCAACGTACACATTATTCCTTCCTTTCATTGCATCATTCATGCTCGGTTCAAGTCGAACCCGAGTCCACATCAGACAGTACTTCATTCATAATTACGCCATAATCATAACAAACATGTTAATTTCATATCGAGGCATTACAATTCTTTCCTATTAATTGAATTTCATCCACAAAATTGTATATACATGACATGAACAACATAAACATATACTCAATTATATGTTTAACATCAAAAAACTTGCAGTAACATGAATGATCACCAGTATCAACAACAATATAAAAATATACCAGAGAATAAATCAGGATACTGCTGCATCATATGCTGCTCTGTCTCCCACGTTGCCTCCTCGACACCCCATCTGTCCCACTGTACCTTTACCATTGGGACTACTTTACTTCACAATTTCTGCTCTGCTCTATCCAAGATCTTAACTGGTCGTTCCTCATATGACACGTCTGTATCAAACTGTATGTCAGACGATTTCAATACATGACTAGTATCTGGTTCATATTTCCTCAACAGTGAAACATGAAATACATCGTGGATACCACTCAATGATGGCGGTAGTGCCAATCGATACCAATATGTTGCAATATCTCATACAGACCAACATATAGTGGCGACAACTTTCCACGCATGAAAAATCGTACCACACCTCTAAAAGGTGAGATTTTCAAGAATACTCTGTCACCAACTTGGAATTCAAGCGGTCTACATCGCTTATTCGCATAAGCGGCTTGTCTATCCCGAGCAACTTTTAATTTCAATCTGATCAGCTTCACTTTGTCTTCCATTTCACGTATCATATCCGGTCCACTGATAGAATACTGATCAACATCATCCCAATACAATGACGATCTACATCCTCGCCCATACAATGCTTCAAACGGTGCCATCTGTATACTAGTTTGATAACTATTATTGTACGAGAATTCAACTAATGGAAACAACTCTTGCCAAGAGTTATCAAACTCTAGGATACACTCACGTAACATATCCTCAACCATCTGTATCCTACGTTCTGTCTGACCATCTGTCTGAGGATGATAAGTTGTACTCAATCGTACTTCAGTCCCATTGCTAACTGTAGTCCTTCCCAAAAATGAGAAGCAAACCTCGGATCTCGGTCCAATATAATCGAAACTGGTATTCAATGTAGTCTCAATACATTTTGAATATATAACTGAGCCCTTCAAGTAGGTAAACACCATAATGTACGGTATGAAGTGAGCTACTTTCATCAGTCTGTCAACTACCCAAATAGCATCGAAGCTAGAAGAAGTTCTTGGAAAATGGGTCACAAAATCCATCGTGATATGTTCCCATTTCCATTGAGGAATCTCTAAACTCAATTCACCTCCTGGTCTTTGTCTCTCTGCTTTTACCTGTTGACAAATTAAACACCATTTCACAAACTCAAGCACATCCTGTTTCATGCGTTTCCACCAGAACTGTGTATGCAATCTTTGTACATTTTCTTTCCTCCAGATGGATACTATATCTACTATAATGTGCACGTTGTAGTAGTTCTGGCGTAGTCCCAAAGAAGCAGGCCAACGCTTTTCATATCTCACACTCGCATCACTTGCTATTCCAAAAGGAGATATTTTTCTTGACTTATCATCAACCAATGTTGTACTTCATCATCAGTAGTTTGTGCCCTTATGATCTTCTCAACAATATCAGGTTCAACCAACAGTGTTGATACCCTTACTGGCACGGTCACTACATCAAACTCATAACCCAATGTACAACAAGAAGTCATCAACGCTGATAATTGAATCATATCATTGACAGTATATTGTACCTTTCGACTTAACGCATCAGCTGTCAGATTGGCTTTTCCTTGATGATATTTGTGATATCCCCGAAATAATTATAAGCAAATTGGGCATTAATTATGTTTATGTGATTATTTATGGTCTTAATTAATTAGTGTTGGAATTAATTATCTTTGTGAAATTCTTAGTCACATGGTAGGCGTGACCCGGTGGTGCATTTCAGGGTGCATGTTATGCATGTTGGGAAATTGGGGGTTATCATGGTTTTATGTGATGATTGATGATTTATGGTAAGGCATGGATTTAATTGAGGTTTGGTGCATTTTTGTAAAATGCTTTTAAAATATCATGTTGGGGTATTTTATACATCATGCTTTATTGGGGTACATGTTTTAATTGTAATTCTTATACCCCACTACACCCCTTCACCCCCATCACTCTTTACAATCCCCAAATTTCTCTCCCAACCCTAACCCCAAACCCCATTTTCGATTTTTGGCAAAAGTGGGAAGGCAAATCTTTGCAAAAGCTCCATTTGTGAGGTTCTTGGTAGGATTTGGAGTCCATAAGAGGTATGGATACCTCCTTGATGTTTTTATGGTGTTTGGTTTGGATTTGAAATGGTTTTGAAGTGGGTTTGTTTTGGGTTGGTATGGTTTTTTGGTTGGGTGTTAGATTTTTGGTTGTTATTAGTGTTTATATTGAAGGTTTATGGTGCTTTGTTGTTGTTGTTGTTAGATTGGTACTTGAGTTGGAATGGATTGGGAAGGTATAAGGTTGAAAAATGGCGATTTTTCATGTTGTAGGTCACGGCGATCGATCGCCCAAAACGGAGCGATCGATCGCGCGCAGGGAGTGGCAAAATATAGCATTTGGCGATCGATCGCCATGATGAGACGATCGATCCTTGAGGCGAGCGGTCGATCGCCTCAAAATGGCGATCGATCGCCTAGCGCCAGAAAGTGGCATGCTCGGCTGCTGGACCTCGCGATCGATCGGAGCTCCACAGCGATCGCGAGATGCTAAAATGTGTGTTTTTGGTTATTTTGTGGGATTTTTGGTATTGGACTATTATTGGCTCCTAATATTGGTTTGTGTGAATGCGTAGAACCATCTCAGGTGGCAACACAACCAAGGAGATAAAGTCCAAAGACATCCCCATTTTGAAACTAAGGTACGTAGTGAGACGTATGGGCATCGGACGGTAAAACGTATTATTACGCATGGAATTAATTATGCATTGTGGTTGCATACATGGTCTTGGTTAGGCATCATGGTTGCATACATGGGTTGAATATGCATTGTGGTTGCATGTGTATATTGGATGCATTGGTGCATGTGATTGTGAGTCGAGATTATATTCCAGTGATGAAGAATACTTGCCGCCTTCATGTCGAAGCGATGATAGAATACTTGCCGCTGTCATATTATAGCGATGAAGAATTTGCCGCAAATATGTCGAAGCGAAGGATCATGCCACTGTCATATTACTATTGCGAGGGATATTATGCCGCTAATATGTCGAAGCGAGGGGTATTAATGCCGTTGTCATGTAAACGCGAGGGGTATTATGCCACTGATATAATAAGACTGGAAATGGCCATTGGTATACATGGAATGGATGCATGTCATGACATACATTATTGGTATTATAATCCATTGATTATGATTGTGGTACAGGGACAACCAAAGGGAGCTTTTAAATGTATTAAATACAGGAAGTGATTCGTATTTACGGTTTGTGCATTTAAATTACAATCATATTATTGTGAATATGAGTTATATACATGCTCATGGTTTTGGGGTTGTTCCTGTAGGTACTTTTGGGCGGAAGGGCTAATGCGGGTTGATGCAGTGAGCTAGTGAGGAGTGCTCTTGGTAGCAGGTACATTCTTTTGTATAGTCTCTACTCTAGGAGTAGTGTACAACTATAGGATTAACATTCATTAGATGGGAATGTAATTAATCCCTTTTGGAACTTTATTTTGGCACTGTAATCTTAATAGCTCAAGGCATCAACATGATTTTTATACTCTGTTTATGCATGTTAGCTCTATTTATGCCTTTAATCCGCACTTAAGGAACTAGGGTCCTACAATATTCGATCTCACAATCATAATCTTCCAAGAGATCTATCCATCTCCTTTGTGTTACAGCATGGCGGCTATGAATTTGGGGAACCTCAATGAAGAGGTGGGTGATATTGGAAGTGTTAATGCAAGCATATGTCAGACAAATCCTTTACATCCACCGGCTGTGGGAGTAGAACCGGTGGCACAGTTGTTGTTGCCTGGGGAGCTTAGTCTGACACAATTTCTGACTTTCCACCCGCCCATGTTTGAGGGGACAGAGACAGGGGAAGAGGCCGAAGAGTGGCTAGAGAGACTGGAACATATATTTGTGTCCGCGCCTTGTGCTAGGACGGCTTGGTTAAGGCTAGCGGAGTTTCAACTAGCGAAGAAATCTTCCATGTGGTGGAAGACGACTGTGATGGAGTTGAGGGCCCAAGGTATGGTGATTGACTGGACCTTATTTCAAACCCAGTTTCTAAACCGGTACTTCTCTGCTGGGGATAGGCAAACAAAGGAGGATGAATTCACGAGCCTGAAGCAAGGGAGCATGACAGTCTCGGACTATGCCATGCATTATTCATCATTGTTGAGGTATGTTCCCCATATCGCAACAAACGGGCATGCAAAGATGAGGCACTTTCTGAAAGGGCTGCGACCGGAACTATTTGACCGGGTTATTTCCAACAACCCGACATCTTTTGATGATGCGCTTATTAGAGCGGAGTTGGCAGAGATAGGGGTGGGTGCTTATACTGATGCCGTACACCCACTAGTTCCATCACAAAGATCTACATCTGAGAATCTCAGACCCCGAGGAGGATCTTTTAAGTCACAGGGGACTCCTTCTTTTTCCCTGTTTAGCGGAAAGCGGCCAGATAGCCGGAAGCAAGGAGACCGGAGGAGTGGTGCATCTACTTTTGGGGGACCAACTCAAGCTAGTAGAGTTGGAGATGTTAAGTGCCACTTTTGCGGAGGGCCGCATTTGATGCGTGATTGTTCTGCGTGCTACATATGTGGCAAGCTGGGCCACATTGCTCGACGTTGTCCCAATCGGGAAGGACATATGGATCTTAGGGAAGGTCGAGGGAGGTTTTCTAGTGGGACGGTACAGCAGAGGCAACCGATGGTGCCTCGACATATGGGAGGACAGACGATGGGGCCACCTCAGGGACAGGTCTATGCAGTGACTAGGGAGAAGGCCGATGCTGCTCCAGAGGAGGTGATAGCTGGTACGTGCCTTTTATTTACATACTCCGCCTTTATTTTGATAGACACGGGTGCTTCACACTCCTTTGTGTCTGCGGACTTTGTGGAGAGACATCATATGTGCACGTCTTTGTTACCCACGTCTCTATTGGTCTCGACACCCACTGGAAGGAATGCTGTTGCTGATCAGTTTCTGATGGACTGCCTCATTTATTTTGAGGGCAACGAGATAAAGCCAGATTTGATCGTATTGGGTATGTCAGACTTCGATTGTATTGTGGGCATCAACATTTTGAACAGATATCAGGCAGTAGTGGATTGTCGGCAGATGACAGTTCGGTTCAGATCTGTTTTGGGGATTCATTGGACTTTCTATGGCAACGATTCTCGTGCGAAGATTTCGTTGATTTCGGCAGTCAAAATGTCCCAATTATTGGAACGTGGGCACATGGGATATCTTATTTATGCCGTGGACATGACGGGAAAGAGTAAAGAGTTAAGAGTTGAGGATGTACCAGTGGTGGCAGAGTTTGCTGATGTGTTCCCGGAGGAGATTCCAGGATTCCCACCGGCTAGAGAAGTCGAGTTTGGGATTGAGTTATTACTGGGGACATACGCTATTTCTCGTGCCCATTACAGGATGGCACCAGTGGAGTTAAGGGAGTTAAAGGAGCAGTTACAGGAGCTCCTTGACAAAGGATATATACGCCCTAGCGTACCGCATTGGGGCGCACCGGTTCTTTTTGTGAAGAAGAAGGATGGTTCGATGCGTTTGTGCATCGATTACCGGCAACTGGATAAGACCACGGTAAAGAACAAGTATCCTCTCCCAATGATTGATGATTTATTTGATCTATTGCAGGGTACTAAGCTTTATAGCAAGATTGACTTGAGGTCAGGTTACCACCAGATTCGGGCCAGAGAGGAGGATGTTCAGAAGACAGTGTTCCGGACTCGGTATGGGAACTACGAGTTCCTAGTTATGCCGTTCGGTGTGACGAACGCCCCGGCTGTCTTTATGAGCTTGATACCGGGTGTTCCAACCTTATATGGATCAGTTCATCATTGTGTTTATTGATGACATACTCATCTACTCTCGGAGTGAGGAAGAGCACGTGAAACACTTAAGGACAGTGCTCCAGATCCTCAGAGATCATCAGTTATTTGTCAAGCTCAGCAAGTGTGAGTTTTGGTTGAGTAGTGTAGTGTTTCTGGGGCATGTTATATCTAGCAGTGGGATATCGGTGGACCCCAGGAAGATTGAGGCTGTGATGGAGTGGGCTGCACCCACTTCTGTGCCCGAGATACGGAGTTTCCTTGGTTTGGCTGGTTATTATTGACGTTTCGTCGAGGGATTTTCTAAGATTGCTAAGCCTTTGACGCAGTTGACTCAAAAGGGGATACCTTTCTATTAATCAGAGGCTTGCGAGGAGAGCTTCCAAGAGTTGAAGCACGGGTTGACCACGGCACCCGTGCTAGTGATTCCTACGGAGAATAAGAGGTTTGTTCTGTACACTGATGCATCACTACAGGGCTTGGGTTTTGTATTGATACAATATAAGCATGTGGTGGCTTATGCATCGAGACAGTTGAAGCCGCATGAGGCTAGATACCCAGTCCATGATTTGGAGTTGGCTGCTATTATCTTTGCCCTGAAGATTTGGAGGCATTATTTGTATGGTACATCTTTTACCATATATACGGATCATAAGAGCCTGAAATTCTTATTTACTCAGGCGGAATTAAATATGCGTCAGAGGAGATGGATGGATTTACTCAAGGACTATGACTGTGAAATAGAGAACCATCCGGGAAAAGCAAACTTGATGGCAGACGCCTTGAGTCGGAAGGTGAAGAGTACTGCTGAGGATACCATGTCTTTGTCAGCTATGATGACTTCTTACTGCCATCTGGGCTATGATTTCGATGTGGATGCATCGTCGGTGTTGGTATTGACTTTATTAGCAGAGCCGAACATTTATGAGAACATCAGAAAAGCCCAGAAAACGGATGATGAGGTTCAGAGATGGTCAGCATTGGCACTTAAGTTCAGAGTGGCTGAGGATGGTTCTTTGAGACTTGGTAACCGATGGGTAGTTCCGAGTACGTCGGAGTTGCGTAGAGGGATCTTGGAGCGAGCTCATAGTAGCCGATTTAGTATCCACCCAGGAGGAAGAAAAATGTATAAGGATCTATGTGATCAATTCTGGTGGAAGCGGATGTTGCGCGATGTGATCACGTTTGTCAAGAGGTGTTTGATATGTCAGCAGGTAAAGGCAGAGAGGCAGAGGCCTGGTGGCGAGCTAAGGAACTTAGAGATACCGGAGTGGAAATGGGAGCACATATCCATGGACTTTGTGACCCGTTTGCCGAGGACTACTTCGGGTTGTGATGCCATCTGGGTGATCATTGATAGGCTGGCGAAGGTAGCTCACTTCATTCCCTACAGTATGACATACACATACTTGAGGATGGCTCAGCTGTATGCCCGGGACATAGTGAGACTACATGGGATTCCAGTGTCTATTGTATCTGACAGAGATCCACGGTTTACATCTCATTTCTGGGGAGGTCTACAGTCAGCTTTGGGTACTGAGGTGAGGTTGAGTATAGCATATCATCCCCATACGGACGATCAGACTGAGCCTACTATACAGACGCCCGAGGACATGCTACGGGCTTGTGTATTGTAGTTTGATGCTTCATGACAAGATTCATTGGCCTTGGTAGAGTTCTCTTACAACAATAGCTATCAGACGAGTATTCAGATGGCTCCGTTTGAGGCTCTGTATGGTCGGCGATGTAGGTCGCCTTTGTACTGGGATGACTTGACCAGTAAAGCAGTGGGAGGACCCGAACTGATTCGGGAAATGGAGGATAAGATAAGATTATCCGTCAGAAAATGAAGGCAGCTCAGGACAGACAGGAAGCCTATGCGAATAAACGGCGGAGACCGTTGGAGTTTCAGTTGGCAGATAGGGTATTTTTGAAGATCTCACCTTTCAGAGGTGTGGTACAGTTTGGTATGCGTGGGAAACTGTCTCCAAGGTATGTTGGACCGTATGAGGTTTTGTAGCGCATCGGTACCTTGGCTTACCGTTTGGCCTTGCCACCGTCGTTATCCAGTATTCACGACGTATTCCACGTATCTATGTTGCAGAAGTATGAGCCGGATCCGTCACATGTGTTGCAGCCTTCTGAGGTACAGTTAGATTCTGATGTGTCCTACGAGGAACGGCCAGTCAGAATTCTGGATAGAGCTGATCGCAGACTTCGGAACAAAGTGATACCGATGGTCAAGGTTCAGTGGGATCGCAGGGGTGTCGAGAAAGCCACGTGGGAGACGGAGCGGTATATGGTGCAGCACTATCTGGAACTATTTTCTGGTATATGATTTATGTTTAGTTCGTGTTGGGTAAGTGCTTGCGATTTCGAGGGCGAAATCTTTTAAGTATGGGAGTATTGTGATATTCCCAAAATAATTATATGCAAATTGGGCATTAATTATGTTTATGTGATTATTTATGGTGTTAATTAATTAGTGTTGGAATTAATTATCTTGGTGAAATGCTTAGTCACATGGTAGGCGTGACCCGGTGGTGCATTTCAGGGTGCATGTTATGCATGTTGGGAAATTGGGGGTTATCATGGTTTTATGTGATGATTGATGATTTATGGTAAGGCATGTGCATTTTTGTAAAATGCTTTTAAATATCATGTTGGGGTATTTTATACATCATGCTTTATTGGGGGTACATGTTTTAATTGTAATTCTTATACCCCACTACACCCCTTCACCCCCATCACTCTTTACAATCCCCAAATTTCTCTCCCAACCCTAACCCCAAACCCCATTTTCGATTTTTGACAAAAGTGGGAAGGCAAATCTTTGCAAAAGCTCCATTTGTGAGGTTCTTGGTAGGATTTGGAGTCCATAAGAGGTATGGATACCTCCTTGATGTTTTTATGGTGTTTGGCTTGGATTTGAAATGGTTTTGAAATGGGTTTGTTTTGGGTTGGTATGGTTTTTTGGTTGGGTGTTAGATTTTTGGTTGTTATTAGTGTTTATATTGAAGGTTTATGGTGCTTTGTTGTTGTTGTTGGATTGGTACTTGAGTTGGAATGGATTGGGAAGGTATAAGGTTGAAAATGGTGATTTTTCATGTTGCAGGTCGCGGCGATCGATCGCACAAAACGGAGCGATCGATCGCGCGCAGGAAGTGGCAAAATATAGCATTTGGCGATCAATCGCCATGATGAGGCGATCGATCGGTGAGGCGAGCGATCGATCGCCTCAAAAATGGCGATCGATCGCCTAGCGCTAGAAAGTGTCATTCTCGGCTGCTGGAACTCGCAATCGATCGGAGCTCCACATCGATCGATTGCGAGATGTTAAAATGTGTTTTTTTGGTTATTTTTGTGGGATTTTTGGTATTGGACTATTATTGGCTCCTAATATTGGTTTGTGTGAATGTGTAGAACCATCCCAGGTAACAACACAACCAAGGAGATAAAGTCCATCGACATCCCCATTTTGGAACTAAGGTACGTAGTGAGACGTACGGGCATCGGACGGTAAAACGTATTATTACGCATGAAATTAATTATGCATTGTGGTTGCATACATGGTCTTGGTTATGCATCATGGTTGCATACATATGCATTGTGGTTGCATGTGTATACTGGATGCATTGGTGCATGTGATTGTGAGTCGAGATTATATTCCAATGATGAAGAATACTTGCCGCCTTCATGTCGAAGCGATGATAGAATACTTGCCGCTGTCATATTATAGCGATGAAGAATATTTGCCGCAAATATGTCGAAGCGAAGGATCATGCCGCTGTCATATTACTATTGCGAGAGATATTATGCCGCTAATATGTCGAAGCTAGGGGTATTAATGCCGCTGTCATGTAAACGCGAGGGGTACTATGCCACTGATATAATAAGACTGGAAATGGCTATTGGTATACATGGAATGGATGCATGTCATGACATACATTATTGGTATTATAATCCATTGATTATGATTGTGGTACAGGGACAACCAAAGGGAGCTTTTAAATGTATTAAATACAGGAAGTGATTCATATTTACGGTTTATGCATTTACAATCATATTATTGTGAATATGATTTATATACATGCTCATGGTCTTGGGGTTGTTCCTGTAGGTACTTCTGGGCGGAAGGGCTAAGGCGGGTTGATGCAGTGAGCTAGTGAGGAGTGCTCTTGGTAGCAGGCAGATTATTTTGTATAGCCTCTACTCTAGGAGTAGTGTAAAGCTATATGATTTACATTCATTAGTTGGGAATGTAATTAATCCCTTTTTGGAACTTTATTTTGGCACTGTAATCTTAATAGCTCAAGGCATCAACACGATTTTTATACTCTGTTTATGCATGTTAGCTCTATTTACGCCTTTAATCCGCACTTAAGGAACTAGGGTCCTTACAATATTCGATCTCACAATCATAATCTTCCAAGAGATCTATCCATCTCCTTTGTTGTTCAACTCTGTCTGAGTGAACAAAAACTTCAAACTTTTGTGATCAGTGTATATGGTAAATGATGTACCATATAAATAGTGTCGACATATCTTCAACGCAAAGACTATGGCTGCCAACTCCAGATAGTGCCCTGGATATTTCATTTCATGTGGCTTCAGTTATCTTGATGCATATGCCACAACATGTTTCTCCTACATCAATACACAACCTAAACCAAGTAATGATACATGGGTATAAAGAGCAAACCTGTCATACTCTGATGAAATAATTAACTCTGGAGTAGTGGTCAACCGTTGTTTCAATTTCTGAAAGCTATGCTCACACGCCTCTGACCATCGGAAAGGTACTCCCTTCTGTGTAAGCTGTCTTAAAGGTTTGGCAATCTTTTAAAAGCCTTCAACAAATCATCTGTAATATCCTGCCAAACCCAAGAAACTACGAATCTCAGGCACAGAAGTAGGTGCTGACCAATTCAATATCGCTTCTATCTCTTTCGGATCTATTGATATACCATCTTTGGAGATCACATGTCCCAAAAATACTACACTGTTCAACCAAAACCCACACTTGTTGAGTTAGGCGTATAAGTGACGTGTTCTCAAAAGTTGCAATACCATATGCAAATGTTGGACATGCTCTTCTTCACTCCAAGAATTAGATCAGTATATCATCGATAAATACAATGACAAATTGATCAAGGAATTCCTGAAAATTTCGATTTATCAAACTCATTAAGACAGCTGGAGCATTTGTCCCACCAAATGGCATAACTAGGAACTCATAATGATAGCGAGTTTTGAATGTTGTCTTCTGTACATCTCCGAAATCAATCTTAGAATAGATCATCACTCCATGTAACTGATGAAACAAATCATCAATACGGGGAAGATGATATTTATTCTTAATACCTTGTTCAACTGTCTTTAGTCAATGCACAGTCGCATCGATCCGTCCTTCTTCTTAACAAACAATATCTGAGCACCCCAAGGCGATACACTAGGACGTATGTATCTCTTGTCAAGTAACTCTTGCAATTGAGTATTCAACTCTCTCAGTTCAGTTGGTGCCATGTGATATGGTGCTCGTGAAATTGCAGAGGTGCCAGGGAGCAATTCAATGCCAAATTCCACCTCACGACTTGGTGGAAATCCAGGAATCTCATCTGGAAATACGTCTATGTATTCTGCAACCACTGGAATATCTGTGATATCCCCGAAATAATTATATGCAATTTGGGCATTAATTATGTTATGTGATTTCATGGTGATAATTAATATATGTGTTGGAATTAATTATCTTGGTAAAATGCTTAGTCACATGGTATGCGTGATCCGGGGTACATGTTAAGCATGTGGGGAAATGAGGTGTTATCATGATTTATTTGTATTGGAGGTTAATTATAAGAAATGTATGGATTTAATGAAGTTTAGAACTTTTGTGTAATGCTTTTAAAATACCATGCTGTGGTGTTTTATACATCATGCCCATTGTGGGATACATGTTTAATATAGTCAATGCCACCACCTCTCTTTTCACTTCACATCATACCTTTTCACCTTTTTGAAATCTCTCCCAAACCCTCTCTTCCTTCCATTTTCGTTTTTGACACAAGGTGGAGCAAGAAAACCTTGGCTAAACCCTATTGTGGTGATTTCTTGTCAAACTTTGAAGCCAAAAAGGAACCATCCCAGGTAGCCACACAACAAAGGAGATAAAGTCCCACGACATCTCCAATTTTGGAACTAAGGTACGTAGTGAGACGTACGGGCATCGGACGGTAAAACGTATTATTACGTATTGAATTGGTTATGCACTATGGTTGCACACAAGGAATTTATTATGCATTTTGGTTGCATATGTGGTCTTATTTATGCATTATGAATTGCATATATGGTTTGGTCATGCATTTCGGTTGCATGTGATTGTGAGTCGGAATTATATTACAGTGATGGAGAATACTTGCCGCTAGTGGCGTAGCGATGTGAACACTTGCCGCTGTCATACCGTAGCGATGAGAGAATATTTGCCGCTAATATGAAGCGAAGAACACGACCACTGTCATATTTATAGCGAGGGATATTAGTACCGCTGGTATTGTCTAAGCGAGGGGTATTTCCGCTGTCATGTTAATGAGAGGGGTATTATGCCACTGATATAATAAAACTCGGGAATTGAATATGGCATACATGGAAATCGGTGCATGTCATGACACACATTATTGGCATTATAATCCATTGATTATGATTGTGATACAGGGACAACCAATGGGAGCTTAGAAATGTATTAAATACAGGAAGTGAATTGTATTTACGGTTTATGCATTTTAATTACAATCATATTATTGTGAATATGATTTATATACATGCTCACGGTTTTGGGGTTGTTCCTGTAGGTACTTTTGGGACGGACGGGCTAAGGCGGGTTGATGCGGTGAGCTAGTGAGGAGTGCTCTTGGCATAGCAGGCCTAATTCTTTTGTATAGTCTCTACTCTAGGAGTAGTGTAAAACTATAGGATAATATATATTGATTGGAATGTAATTAATCCCTTTTTGGAAATTTTAATTTGGCCTGTAATCTTAACGGCTCAAGACATCAATATGGACTTTTTATCATTAGATGCATGTTTAGCTCTATTACGCCTTTAATCCGCACTTAAGGAACTAGGGTCCTTACATTAGTGGTATCAGAGCCAGGTTAGATAACCCGGGAATGAGTGAATGGTAGCCTTAGCATGGTTGGCTAGGTGTTTACATTTGGGCATTTTTATGCATGTGATGCATATTAGTGTATAAATTGTTATACTAACATGCTTATTATCGTTCACGTTGTCTAATGGCATAACATATATATTGTTTGGAATTGTTGTTAACCTTTGTATTACAGCATGGCGGATATGAATGTGGAGAACCTCAATGAAGGGGTGGGTGATGTTGGAAGCGTGAACGCTAGCATTGGTATGACAAATCCCTTACCTCCACCTGTTGTGGGCGTGGAGCCGGTAGCTCAGTTGCTTTTACCAGGGGAGCTTAGTCTGAGTCAGTTCCTAACTTTCCACCCGCCCATGTTTGAGGGGACGGAGACAGGAGAAGAAGCTGAGGAGTGGCTTGAGAGACTAGAACAAATATTTGTGTCCGCTCCTTGTGCTAGGACAGCATGGCTGAGGTTGGCGGAGTTCCAACTGGCGAAGAAGTCTTCTATGTGGTGGAAGACGACAGTGATGGAACTGAGAGCCCAGGGTATGGTGATTGAAACAGGGGAGCATGTCAGTCTCGGACTATGCCATGCATTACTCATCCTTGTTGAGGTATGTTCCCCACATTGCAACAAATGGGCATGCCAAGATGAGACACTTTCTAAAAGGGCTGTTACCGGAACTTTTTGATCGGGTTAGCTCCAATAACCCAACTTCTTTTGATGACGCTCTCACTAGAGCAGAACTGGCAGAGATCGGAGTCAGTTCTTACCCAGACGTTGCACCCCCACAAGTCCCACCGCCGAGGCCAGCGTCTAATAATCGAAGGCCACGAGGAGAATCATTTAAACCCCATGGGGCTTCTTCCTCATCTTCTCGGTTTGGTGGGAGACGAATGGATAACCGAGGGGTGGTGCGCCTAGCAACAGAGGGCAGACTCAAGCGAGTAGGAGTGTAGTGGTGAAGTGTCACTTTTGTGGAGGACCACATCACATGCGAGACTGTACGGCCTGTTATAAATGTGGCAAGATGGGCCACATATCTCGGTTCTGTCAGAATGGTGATGGTCAGGTGAATCTCAGAGGAGGCAGAGGGAGGTTTTCTACCGGGACGGTACAGCAGAGGCCACCGATGGTGCCTCGACAGATGGGAGGACAGGCGATGGGGCCACCTCAGGGACAGGTCTATGCATTGACCCGGGAGCAGGCCGATGCAGCTCCAGAGGAGGTGATAGCTGGTACGTGCCTTCTATTTACATGTTCCGCCTTTATTTTGATAGACACAGGTGCTTCGCACTCCTTTGTGTCTGCGGATTTTGTGGCGAGACATCATATGTGCACGTCTCCGTTACCCACGTCTCTATTGGTCTCGACACCCACCGGAAAGAAAGTTGTTGCGGATCAGTTTCTGATGGACTGCCTCATTTATTTTGAGGGCAATGAGATAAAGGCAGATTTGATTGTATTGGGGATGTCAGACTTTGACTGCATTGTGGGTATCGATATTCTGAGCAGATATTAGGCAGTGGTAGATTGTCGACAGAGGACAGTTCGGTTCAGATCTCATTTGGGAGTTCAGTGGATTTTCTATGGCAAAGGGTCTCGTGCGAAGATTCCGTTGATTTCGGCAATCAAAATGTCCCAATTGTTGGAACGTGGACACACGGGCTACCTCATCTATGCCGTGGACACGTCGGGAAAGGGTAAAGAGTTGAGGATTGAGGATGTACCAGTAGTAGCAGAGTTTGCTGATGTATTCCCGGAGGAGATTCCCGGATTCCCCCCGGCAAGGGAAGTCAAATTTGGGATTGAGTTATTACCGGGGACATCCGCTATTTCTCGTGCTCCTAACCGGATGGCACCGGCAGAGTTGAGAGAACTGAAGGAGCAGTTACATGAACCCCTTGATAAAGGGTATATACGCCCTAGCGTATCACCTTGGGGCGCACCGGTTCATTTTGTGAAGAAGAAGGATGGTTCGATGCGTTTGTGCATCGACTACAGGCAATTGAATAAGGCCACGGTAAAGAACAAGTATCCTCTCCCGAGGATTGATGATTTATTTGATCAGTTGCAAGGTACGAAGCTGTATAGCAAGATTGATTTGAGATCCGGGTACCACCAGATACGGGTCAGGGAAGAGGATGTACAAAAGACAGCATTTCGGACTCGGTATGGGCACTACTAGTTCTTAGTGATGCCGTTCGGTGTGACGAACGCCCCGGCTGTCTTCATGAGTTTGATGGATCGGGTGTTCCAACCCTATCTGGATCAGTTCGTCATTGTGTTTATTGACCATATACTCATCTACTCCCGGAGCCAGGAAGAACACGTGAGACACTTGAGGACAGTGCTCCAGATCCTCAGAGATCATCAGTTATATGCCAAGCTCAGTAAGTGTGAGTTTTGGTTGAGCAGTGTAGTATTTCTGGGGCATGTCATATCTAGCAGTGGGATTTCAGTGGATCCCAGGAAGATTGAGGCTGTGATGGAGTGGGCTGCACCAACTTCTGTGCCCGACATACGGAGTTTTCTTGGTTTGGTGGGTTATTACCGACGCTTCGTTGAGGGATTTTCTAAGATTGCTAAGCCACTGACACAGTTGACCCAAAAGGGAGTACCCTTCTTTTGGTCAGAGGCTTGCGAGGAGAGCTTCCAAGAGTTGAAGCACCGATTGACGACGGCGCCGGTATTGGTGATTCCTACGGAGAACCAGAGGTTTGTCCTTTATACTGACGCATCACTGCAGGGCTTGGGTTGTGTACTGATGCAAGATAAACATGTGGTAGCTTATGCATCAAGGCAGTTGAAGCCGCATGAGGCTAGATACCCAGTCCATGATTTAGAGTTGGCAGCTATTATCTTTGCCCTTAAGATTTGGAGACACTATTTATATGGCACATCATTTACCATATATACGGATCATAAGAGCCTGAAATTCTTGTTCACTCAGGCGAAGTTAAATATGCGTCAGAGGAGATGGATGGATTTGCTCAAGGACTATGACTATGAGATAGAGTACCATCCGGGGAAAGCCAATTTGACAGCAGACGCCTTGAGTCGGAAGGTGAGGAGCACTGCTGAGGATGTCATGCATTTGTCGGCTATGATGACTTCTTGTTGCCATCTGGGCTATGACTTCGATGTGGACGCATCACCGGTTTGGGTATCGACCTTATTGGCCGAGCCAGATATCTATGAGAATATCAGGAGAGCTCAAAGGACAGATGATGAGGTTCAGAGATGGTCATCATTGGCACTTCAGGGACAGCCATCAAAGTTTAGAGTGGCTGAGGATGGTTCTTTGAGGCTTGGTAACCGATGGGTAGTTCCATGTACACCGGATTTGCGTAGAGGGATCTTGGAGCGAGCTCATAGTAGCCGATTCAGTATCCACCCTTGAGGGAGGAAGATGTATAAGGACTTGTGCGATCAGTTATGGTGGAAGCGGATGAAGCGTGATGTGATCGCTTTTGTCAAGAGGTGTTTGATCTGTCAGCAGGTTAAGGCAGAGAGGCAGAGACCCGGTGGCGAACTAAGGAGCTTAGAGATACCGGAGTGGAAGTGGGAACACATATCTATGGACTTTGTGACCCACTTGCCGAGGACTACTTTGGGTTGTGATGCTATTTGGGTGATCATCGACAGACTGACGAAGGTAACTCACTTAATTCCCTACAGTATGACGTACACGTACTTGAGGATGGCTCAACTGTATGTCCGGGACATAGTGAGACTACATGGGATTCCAGTATCTATTGTGTCGGACAGAGACCCGCGGTTTACGTCTCATTTCTGGGGAGGTCTTCAGTCAGCATTGGGTACTGAGGTGAGATTGAGTACGGCATATCATCCCCAGACGGATGGTCAAACTGAGCGTACTATACAGACGCTCGAGGACATGCTACGAGCTTGTGTGTTGGAGTTTGATGCCTCATGGCAAGATTCTTTGGCCTTGGTAGAGTTTTCTTACGACAACAACTATCAGGCGAGTATTCAGATGGCACCGTTTGAGGCCTTGTATGGTAGGCGTTGTAGGTCGCCATTATACTGGGACGACTTGACCAGTAAAGCAGTAGGAGGACCCAAAATGATTCAGGAGATGGAGGATAAGGTGAAGGTTATCCGTCAGAAAACGAAGGCAGCCCAAGACAGGCAGGCAGCCTATGCGAATAAACGGCGGAGACCGCTGGAGTTTCAGTTAGGAGACAGAGTCTTTTGAAGATCTCACCTTTCAGGGGTGTGGTTTGGTTTGGTATGCGTGGTAAATTGTCCCCGAGGTATGTGGGACCGTATGAAATTTTACAACGCATCGGTACCTTGGCTTACCGTTTAGCACTACCGCCGTCGTTGTCTGGTATTCACGATGTGTTCCATGTATCTATGCTGCGGAAGTATGAACCGGATCCGTCACATGTATTGCAGCCTACTGAAGTTCAGTTGGATTCTGATGTATCCTATGAGGAACGGCCAGTCAGGATTTTGGATAGGGCCGATCGCAAACTTCGGAACAAAGTGATACCGATGGTCAAGGTTCAGTGGGATCGCAGGGGTGTCGAGCAGGCCACGTGGGAGACGGAGCGGCATATGATGCAGCACTACCCGGAATTATTCTCTGGTATGTGAATTATGTTTGGTTTCGATTTGGGTAAGTGCATGCGATTTCGGGGACGAAATATTATAAGTAGGGGAGTATTGTGATATCCCCGAAATAATTATATGCAATTTGGGCATTAATTATGTTATGTGATTTCATGGTGATAATTAATATATGTGTTGGAATTAATTATCTTGGTAAAATGCTTAGTCACATGGTATGCGTGACCCGGGGTACATGTTAAGCATGTGGGGAAATGAGGTGTTATCATGATTTATTTGTATTGGAGGTTAGTTATAAGAAATGTATGGATTTAATGAAGTTTAGAACTTTTGTGTAATGCTTTTAAAATACCATGCTGTGGTGTTTTATACATCATGCCCATTGTGGGATACATGTTTAATATAGTCAATGCCACCACCTCTCTTTTCACTTCACATCATACCTTTTCACCTTTTTGAAATCTCTCCCAAACCCTCTCTTCCTTCCATTTTCGTTTTTGACACAAGGTGGAGCAAGAAAACCTTGGCTAAACCCTATTGTGGTGATTTCTTGTCAAACTTTGAAGCCAAAAAGGAACCATCCCAGGTAGCCACACAACAAAGGAGATAAAGTCCCACGACATCTCCACTTTTGGAACTAAGGTACGTAGTGAGACGTACGGGCATCGGACGGTAAAACGTATTATTACGTATTGAATTGGTTATGCACTATGGTTGCACACATGGAATTTATTATGCATTTTGGTTGCATATGTGGTCTTATTTATGCATTATGGATTGCATACATGGTTTGGTCTTTCATTTCGGTTGCATGTGATTGTGAGTCGGAATTATATTACAGTGATGGAGAATACTTGCCGCTAGTGGCGTAGCGATGTGAATACTTGCCGCTGTCATACCATAGCGATGAGAGAATATTTGCCGCTATTATGAAGCGAAGAACACGACCGCTGTCATATTTATAGCGAGGGATATTAGTACCGCTGGTATTGTCTAAGTGAGGGGTATTTCCGCTGTCATGTTAATGCGAGGGGTATTATGCCACTGATATAATAAAACTCGGGAATTGAATATGGCATACATGGAAATCGGTGCATGTCATGACACACATTATTGGCATTATAATCCATTGATTATGATTGTGATACAGGGACAACCAATGGGAGCTTAGAAATGTATTAAATACAGGAAGTGAATTGTATTTATGGTTTATGCATTTTAATTACAATCATATTATTGTGAATATGATTTATATACATGCTCACGGTTTTGGAGTTGTTCCTGTAGGTACTTTTGGGACGGACGGGCTAAGGCGGGTTGATGCGGTGAGCTAGTGAGGAGTGCTCTTGGCATAGCAGGCCTAATTCTTTTGTATAGTCTCTACTCTAGGAGTAGTGTAAAACTATAGGATTAATATATATTGATTGGAATGTAATTAATCCCTTTTTGGATATTTTAATTTGGCCTGTAATCTTAACGGCTCAAGACATCAATATGGACTTTTTATCATTAGATGCATGTTTAGCTCTATTACGCCTTTAATCCGCACTTAAGGAACTAGGGTCCTTACAATATCCTTTACGTTTATAATCTGTATTTATTCCATAATCATCAAACTGAATGGAACAATCATACACACGCTGACAAGTCATCACAGTAGTTCCCATGGGTATCGATACATACTGAGGCATCAAAAGTGGAGACGAGCATATATGATATCGCTCAATAAATGATTGTGCAATAAATGAATGTGATGCACCAGTATCAATCAATAACAAAGCCGGATAAGTAAATAAACACCACTTACCCTCTATCACATCATCAGGAGCTGCCTCTGCTTGCTCCTTGTTCAGTGCATAAACCTAAATTTGGGGCGGTCCTACTCTCTGTCCCCCACCAGTTTGAGTTACAAATTGTGGTCTCTGTTGCACTATGCTCTCTGACACATTCCCTCTGGCCTGTTGTCCTCCAGCTTGAGGACAATCACGTCTGTCCTGGTCTCCCACATCCATAACAAACTAGACCCTCAATATGTGTGCAGTCGTAAAATGTGATCCACCACAATTAAAACATTTTAAACATCTACTACTGCTACTACTGCTGCCTTGGGATTGTCCTTTGGCACCTCGTTCGCCCCCTTTCCGAGTATCAAATTTCCTACCACCAAATCTCGAGGATGATGCACCTCCTCGTGATGGTTTAAACTGATCCCCTCTAGGTCTCATGCTGTCTGATGTATGTTTATGAACTTGTCCTACATTTTTATAAGCCCCAACACCAATCTCAACCATTTCAGTCCTCGTCAGCTCATCCTCAAAAGAAGTAGGGTTATTAGAAATAACCCTATCAAACAATTCAGGCTGTAAGCCTTTTACAAACTGCCCGATCTTTGCCTTAGTGATTGCAGCAATATGCGGTACATACCACAACAACGAAGAATACTGCAAAACATAATCAGATACCTTCGTTGTTCCCTGTTTCAGATTATTGAACTCATCTTCTTTCAACTGTCTTGTAGCAACAGAGAAATAATGATCCAAAAAGTGATGTCTAAACACATCCCAGTCAACAACCTGTCCTTGAGCTCTCAACTCTATCAGTGTCGCTTTCCACCACATCATTGCTTTCTTTGCCAACTGAAACCCATCCAAACGCAACTAGGCTGATTTGGCACACGGTGCTAACACAAAGATCTGGTCAATACGTTCTAGCCATTCCTCAGCCTATTCCCCAGATTCAATACCCTAAAGCAAGGTGGCTGATAACTCAAAAATTGAGTCAGTGTCAGCTCTCCAGGTAACAACACCTGGTCTAATGTCCCTTGGCCTAGTGGTGGTGGTGGTACAGGCTCCAAACCAACACTAGCATTGCCACTCATGGCATCCCCAACATCATCTTGAGGTAATCTTTCTGCCATTACCGCACAACAGGGGTTAACAACAACATTCAAATGTATAAAGCATGTTACTATAACAACATATCACAGTTATCAACATGCTTTCAAGTGATTATGCAACTCCCTAAGTCACTTTCTCTACCCTTGATCACCCAGTTCTCGAACCACTGCTCTGATAGCACTAATGTGGGGTCCTCGCTACTTAATCTGTTATGTATCCAATCATTATACATTTGTGAGTAAGGATTAAGTAATAACACACACTGATTAAGAGTTTTACTATGCCAGTTATTACAACATATACAAAAATCCTGACATAATATACACCACATGTACAGATGAACAACCTAAATAAGTTCAATTCCTAATCAGTGGTTCAGCTCACAGGAGAAGTCGACTCACAATCCCGTCCTCCCACGTCTACGAGTCTGATGTAACTAGAAATAGACACATCTATTGCGCTTAATTGTCTACAATTTGGTATGTTTTGAAGGATAATTTGATACATGTGCTACCTAATCGTATGTTTGTGTAATTATAGGTGAAATCGAAGAAATCAAGCTAAAAAAATGCGTAAAAAGACAAAGGAAAGCTTTGGAGATGATAAGGACTCAAGGTTGATCAAGAAAAAGGATAAAAATGTAATTTTGGAGAAGAGATCGATCGCATGGAAGAGGGGATCGATCGCCTTTGGACAGAATGTTGAGCAACAAAAATCACGAGCTAGCGATCGATCGGTACATTTGAGCGATCGATCGCCAAAGTCTAATGGAGTCGGCGATCGATCGGTACATATGAGCGATCGATCTCCCAAGGAAATTCACCCAAAAAAATAAAGCTAGCGATCGATCGCTAGCTTGAAGCGATCGATCGCTGCAGAGTCCGAGAAAATAAGGAAATTAAGAGTTTTATCATCTTTGGGAAGATTTTACCATATATGCTTGCTATATCTCAAAATTATCAGTCTCCTAAACCATAATTCAGACTTTAGAACATAGTTTAGAGATTAGAATAATTTTTACTCAACTTTTGTGAAGAACGGCTTGAAGAACGAAGAAGGAAGCGACGCTCCGGAATCATGATTCCTTTTAGTAATTCTTCTTTTTACTATTAGTTTAATGTTTTATTGAATATACTTGATTGTTTTTAATCCAATTACGAGTAGCTAAACACTTTAATTCTTGGTTGAGGGATACTTGCCTTTGGAATAAAAACACTTTTGAAGATTTTGGTTTGATTGTTGGATTTTTAATTCAATTTCAGTTTGTTTTTCAGATTTGGATTATTATGATTGTTGTGTGTGATTGATTGATTGATCACCTAGTAATCATTTACACAATCTAATGCTAAGTTTGATAATTACCTGCTGTTGGTATTAAATTCTTAAGAAAAACGATTGGATGATTAATTCTAACGGCTGTAGTTTTTATTGATTAGATTCCTCAAACTTACTAGTTTTTGGAGCTATCATTGATTTAATATTAACGGCTGTAGTTTTGTTTAAAGATTTGATAAGAGTTGAATTGAATGCTGTTTTCTATTTGACTACGATTAAGGTAAGGGATGAATTAAATTTTCAATTGATGAATAATTGAATGAATTCAAATGTTTAATGATTTGATGATCAAGTGAATAATTTCCAAAGGTAAAGTTGACCAAAAACCAAGAATTGATAATCTTGATAATTTAGTGATTTGCTTGTTTTAGTTTAATTAAGTTATAGTTAAGAATTTTGAAAACCACCTAATTGTTACTTTGTTACTTGGTTTTTTCGTTAACACAAGATAATACCCTTCTTCGTGGGATCGATCCCTACTTTCACTACTACATTAATATTACTAAGAGTTGGGTTAATTTAGGCGTACACGATAAGCGCTACCAAATTTTGTTGTTACTTGGTTTTTTCGTTAACACAAGATAATACCCTTCTTCGTGGGATCGATCCCTACTTTCACTACTACATTAATATTACTAAGAGTGGGGTTAATTTAGGCGTACATGATAAGCGCTACCAAATTTTGCCAAAATTTGGTAGCGCTTATCGTGTACGCCCAAATTAACCATTTTCAAGTTAACAGCAGTAAATATGTAGCAGCGTGAGTAAGGATCGACCCCACAGGGAATGATGTATTTCGTGTCAATTACGTAACCAAATAGTAAAAAGGGGATTTTTTTCCGAAAGTGATTAACTACTACTAAGCAAAATCTATTAATTAAACTAATTAGCAAAATTAAACTAAAGTGATTTAAAATTATGAGAAAAGCGATTCTTGGTTTTCAGTTGACTTTACCTTGGATTTATGTATTCAATCATCGATTATCACAAAAGATGTAATTTTTACTTGAATATTCATCACTAGATATTCAACTCTTATCTTACCTTATGCCTAGTTAAGATAGCCCAAGCGCTCTAAATTAACATGTAGCTTTAAACCAATCAAAACAACATCAGTTAAGATTAATATTAACAATAGCTTTCAATTCTAGTAAGAATGATGAAACTTAGACAAGATAATCCAAGCGTCTATGTTTAACTAGTCACGTGTTTTTTCTAAGAATTTAACAACATCAACAGCAGGCAATTATCAATCATAGTTGCTTCAAATGCCAAGCATTAGATTACATGTAAAAATCATTAGATGGGCGATTTAACAATCAAACATAACATTCATGGCCTGAAAATCAGAAAAACACATGATACTCTATAAAAATTAATAAAAGAACTCATGAAAAACATAAAATCCAAGGTATTGTCTTCATTTAACCAAGAATAAAAAACGTTTAGTGGTGTGCGCTTATCGTGTACGCCCAAATTAACCCCACTCAATCCTCAAGATTGATAACAATAATGTAGTAGTGTGAGCAGGGATCGATCCCACGAGGAGGTGTGAATTCTTGTGTTAATGAAAATCAAAACAAAAGAATAATAAAAGGATGGGGTTGTGAGGTTGAATTATACTAATTAAAATTAAAAACAAAGATTAACTAATGAAAGCGATTCTTGGTATCGGTCGACTATACCTTGGATATTATCATCTATTTCATCGATTCACAAAAGACTCAATTTTACTTGAATATTCATCAATTGGAAATCTAATTCCTCCCTCACCTTATTCATAGTCAATTAGTCCAATCGTTCTAATTTAACTTTCACCAATCAATCAATCTCTATATGCATATTCAAGATTAAAATCATGACATCATTCAAAACTAGTGAGCGATGAATCTAAACAACATAAACACAAGCGGTTTATATAATTTAGTCAATGGTTTTCTCTAAGAATTTAATAACACCAACAGCAGGCAATTATCGATCTTAGTTGCTTCTTCAATTAGATTACTCAAACAATCTCTTATTTGATATCCAATTAGCAATAGATTATATGCAAGTTACTAGGTTGTCAATCCAATAAACAAACATCAATCATATCAACAAAATCAGAAAAACAATGAATTCAATAAAATCGATAAACAAAAGCGTATGAATCTCCCCAAGATAAATAAATCCAAGGTTTTGCTTCCTCAACCAAGAATTAAGACTAGCTACACATAATTAAAACAAAACTATAAATAAAAACAAGGGAAAGAAAACTAATCCGATCTTCGCTCGTCGAGGTGTCAATCCCGCCTTCGCTTCGATCTTCGTAGACGTTCTTCAACAAAAAAAAGAAAATATAAAACTAGTCTAAAATTATTCTACCCTAACTATCTAGATGTTTAAAGGTCTGATTTTCGTGCATATATGTATAGGGAGGCTGATGGAGTAGGTTAGAATCCATGTGGGAATGAAAGAAATCAAGAATTTTAACTTTCCAAAATCCTATTGGCGTAATTACGCCTAGAATAGCGTAGCTACGCCTACAGATGCCGTAGCGTTTGCGTAATTACGCCTAATAATGGCGTAATTACGCCTGTCATCAATTTTTCTGGCGAGTTTTGTATTTTGGCCGTAACTTTCTCGTCCGAACTCCAAATTCAATGAATCAGCTGTCCACGCGAAGATAACTCAAAGTTCTACAACGTTTCTATGGACCACATTTCCAAAACATGGCTCGAACATATAGAAATTTGAGGAGAAAGGAGCAACATGTGTCTTGGATTCTGGTTTTTTCCTCTTTTCTTCAACTTTATTGCTTCTTTCATCATTTTAGCTTGATTTCTTCACCTTTCCCTACATTTACACAAATATACGATTAGGTAGCATACGTATCAATTTATCCATCAAAGTATACCAAATCGTAGACAATTAAGCGCAATAGATGTGTCTATTTCTAGTCACATCAAACACCCCCCTACTTAATCTTTACTCGACCTCGAGTAAATCAGACAAAACTAAAATCTTTTTGCTTGGCTCATAGCATCAAAACAAACTAACTTGTCCTCACTTTTATGCCTCAACAATTATAAACATGCATAGTAATGAAAGGCGGTGAAAAGTTAACAGTGGAACAATTTCAATCCCTAAACATTTCGTACCCACAAAGCAGTGAACGTGTGTGTGTGGTCATGAACAAGTGTCATGTACAAATTATAGATCCAATAGATGTAAACTCACAATAGTTCAAGTCATACACTAACACAAGTATAAGCTCACTTGCACACTCTTCTCCACTATCTTAGCCACTTTGCAAACATAAATCAAGTAGGTCTTTATTAGCTTGTAGTGTGGCCTAGGTATTGGCTTATGAAAGAAAGGTAAGGATATATCAAGTAAGAGAGTATGATGATATGCACACTAAAAGCTTCTCTTCTTGCTTGAATTTTTCAACTTTTGTTTCAACATTTTTCTTCTTTTGTGCCTTGGCTCCCCTTGGAGTCATATTTTTTATCTATTTCCTCAAGGCATTCCTTTTCTTTCATGTATTTCATTCTTTTGACAATAAAGTTCACAAATATACTTCAATGATTCCCAAGTGCATTTGAATGAAATACATCATACTCCCTTAAAAGGTATGGATTGAAATCATATTTAGGCTAAAAGGGTAGGATGATAAGCTAGTCAAGGAATGTTGAATGGGGGTCTTTAGTATGCTTAGCATACTACCATTCTTTTACATTAAAGCTCAAAAAGGGTACTAGAGATTGATTTTATTTACATGGTAGGCTTGAAAGGCCCAAACGCATCAAAGATTGCCTATATCACTTTCATGTTTGCAAGTAGTCTAGACATACGCCTCAAAGAGCATGTAGTTAAGTTCTAGCATGTATTAGAGACTTCTTAAGACTATTACAAAGTTCACACAATCTTCACTAAGCTATGCACACTTCACAAGCCATGACAATAATGTGCTCAAAATATTCAACTACTAAGTTAAAGTAAACTTTGCATTAGAGTTCAAAGTGTTCCAAGGTTAACAATTCACCTATGTTCAAAAGCATGCATGATATCAATTAGGTTTCATCATGGGCTAGTGATTCTAAGCATGTGTTCATTACTAGCTATGAGCTCAAAAGTTTCAAATTTTTCGATTTTTTTGTATTTTTGTAATAGAAAAGCAATAACAAGCCACTAATCCCTCCCCCATACTTAAATCTTACATTGTCCCCAATGTAAGGCAAAAATACAAGAGAAGATAATCTAACTACTAAAGCAAAAAAAATAAATAAAAGGGAGAAAGGAAACTAACTCCCCTTGGGTTGCCTCCCAAGCAGCGCCTAATGTCGGTGGCCCGACGCCAGTTCTCTCGCTTAAGGCGATGCCTATTCGCCTTGCACCTCTTGGAGGGTTTTTGTCTTTTCACTATGTCGCCTTCCTCCAAAGAAGTCAGTTGAGGTCGATAAAGATCTACCTCATGGCATCCTTTAACTTGTTGTCCCCTATGCTCTCCTTTGGGAATCTCATTCTGGTGAGATTCCTTGTTATCCACCTCGATCTCTGTTTGTTGTTCAAGTATTGATGGCCTCAGTACCATCGTTGCTGGAGTTTCTACCTCTTCGCCACTGTCCAAAGTGATGTTGTCTTCGAAAAAATAGTCCCAAGGATCCATTTCATCACAGTATTCTTTCGCCGACTCCTCTTCCACAGCACCTGATTCATCTAAGTAATCAACATAGCTCTCAGTTGGAAACATACCATTCGGAGTTGTAGGATGTACAAGCTCCTTTTCTTCTATTGGCACATGTGTCTCCTCTTCTAGCTCGGGTGGCATCAGTACCACCTTCTCCATAGTCTCCTCTTCTTCATCACTCCATGATTCAAATGCAATCATGGTCTCCTTTTGTGCTGCTATCCGATCGATCGATCTTATTAGTTGCTCCATTTGGTTACCCAAATTCTGAGTGCTAGCCCTGAATTCCTGTTGAATTGCAAAGTACTATCATTAAGTTTTGAAACAAGATCCTCTAAAGACTCACCAGGGGTATGGTATTGAGGTTGTTGCGGCCATGGCGGATATTGCGGTATGTATGGCGGTAGAGTGCTTTGCATGTAGGGTGGAGGTGGGCTCCTCCATTGATTGTCAGAGTTGAGAATGGGATGATCACTCCAACTTGAGTTGTATGCACTTTGTCCACTCCCTACGCCAAGTTGTTGCACAAGATACTCCAATTCATCTAGTCGCCTATAGTCCTCCATGATAAGATCCGATTTTTGAGAAATCAACCTGTAAGCACTAACAAACAAGAGTGGCGGTGGGGGGAAAGAAAGAAAGAAAAAGAAAGAGAGAAATAAAACAGAAAATATTAACACAAAAATATACAACGCCTCCCCGGCAACGGCGCCAAAATTTGGTGTGCGCTTATCGTGTACGCCCAAATTAACCCCACTCAATCCTCAAGATTGATAACAATAATGTAGTAGTGTGAGTAGGGATCGATCCCACGAGGAGGTGTGAATTCTTGTGTTAATGAAAATCAAAACAAAAGAATAATAAAGGATGGGGTTGTGAGGTTGAATTATACTAATTAAAATTAAAAACAAAGATTAACTAATGAAAGCGATTCTTGGTATCGGTCACTCTACCTTGGATATTATCATCTATTTCATCGATTCACAAAAGACTCAATTTTACTTGAATATTCATCAATTGGAAATCTAATTCCTCCCTCACCTTATTCATAGTCAATTAGTCCAATCGTTCTAATTTAACTTTCACCAATCAATCAATCTCTATATGCATATTAGATTAAAATCATGACATCATTCAAAACTAGTGAGCGATGAATCTAAACAACATAAACACAAGCGGTTTATATAATTTAGTCAATGGTTTTCTCTAAGAATTTAATAACACCAACAGCAGGCAATTATCGATCTTAGTTGCTTCTTCAATTAGATTACTCAAACAATCTCTTATTTGATATCCAATTAGCAATAGATTATATGCAAGTTACTAGGTTGTCAATCCAATAAACAAACATCAATCATATCAACAAAATCAGAAAAACAATGAAATCAATAAAATCGATAAACAAAAGCGTATGAATCTCCCCAAGATAAATAAATCCAAGGTTTTGTGTGATGACCAGAAATTATGGATGTTAATCCCAGAGTGTTAATAACCCGTAAAGTTGTTTTACGTGACAATTGGAGTTTAATCGAGGTGTTGGGCCTTCTGGGCTCGTCTATTTGAGTAGTTGGGATCGTTGGATCCCGAGGTTGAGATCGTATTCTCATTTCGGTGAAAACCTGTGAGTTGGGTTTTTAGTGTGACTCGGAATCTCGGGTGCTTGGTGTGGGCACCGGTAGGGGGTTTTTGAGTTAGAGAGAGAATTTTTGAAAACAGATGATTTTTTAATGAATCATGATGTATTTGTGGGACTATTAGTATTTTGGGGTGTTTTTGCTATAAATACCAGTTGAACCCGAGATTTTAATTATCGGAACCATTTTCCCCACCTTCCTTCTCTCTCCCCGCGCGCGAGCTTTCCCGATCCCCTTTGACCCCCGCGCACAAAAGGCCTCCGCCCGCCGCCGTCCGGCCGCCGTTCGGCGCGTGCCACCCGCCGTTGGATTCATCTCTTCCAGGCGCTCCTATCCATACCATCAATTTGAAGTTTGGTCGCGATTTGAGCTCGGATTTCTGCAGAAAGCGTAGGGTTCGAAAACTGGAGTTCATCCGATTTTTGGGGCTCGATTTTGGTATGTTTTTGGTACGATTATTCTGGTGTTTTTGGGGCGTTTTTGAGCTATTTTTGAGTCGATGATTTCAGACTTTTTGGTTCGAAAATATTTGTTGCATTTGGTTCGAATTTCAGCTCTATTTTCGTGAGTTAGGGTTCGAAAAATTTGGGGTTTTTGACAAGGAGTGATTCTTGTTAGTAATTGATTAATTCATGTTTTAGATGCATTATGATGCTTGATTGTGTTCGAAATTGAGGAATTGGATTCGAATTTAGGGCTTTGAATTCGAATTTTGGGGGTTTTGGCATGTGGGGCGATTATTCATGTTGTTGATTGATTAATTCATGTTTAGATGAATTATGGTGTTTAATTGGGTTCGATTTGTGTTGTGAAGGTTCGAAAATTTGTGGGGAATTCTTGAGCAATTTTCGATATTGGTTTATTGTCGTGTGTTGACAATATTTTTTAGGGTTATGGGTGTGCTTGATCATGGGTTGCATGTTCGTAATTAATTGTGAATTAATTTATCGTGTTAGCACATCGTTCCTCGGAGCATGGAACTCGAGCAAGGTTTGGCTCGGACTTCGGAGATTTAAGGTACGTGCGACGTACGAGCATTACTTTATATGAGAGCATTTGTGAAATGCATAATGTATATTGACTTCATCGATGGTTGTGCGCATGGCTATATTTAAGTGTTGATATATATGGGGTACTGGGCCTATATGACTATTGTACGGCATTTGAGATGCCTGAGAATGATCGTGGGATCATGTACTCATTATAAGACATGTGAGATGTCTAGGTATAATGGAAAATTGGTAAAATAAATGCTAGGCATTTGAGCTATCTATGATTGATAGCGAAATTGAGAAATCAGTACTAGATATTGAGATATCTATATTTGTATGTATAATGAACTTGGAATCATTGATTATTGATACTTGAGAATCAGGCATGCTATGAGTTAAATCAATGTGTTGATTTACTGATTTATGAGATTTGATGAGTTTGATGATTGTGAGAACAGGGACAGTACACGGAATCCCGGATGAGGATGTTGTCATCCAGGGAGTATCATTTAAAATTCATTAATATTTACTTGTGTTGTAAATTATGAATTTCATTATTGTGATTATGAGATTTTGTGTATTGGTATGCTCACCCCGTTGGGGGCTGTCTCTGTTGGGGCAGGTGAACAGGTGCATCGATGGCTATGGAGCTGGGCTCGAGCTGTTGATTGGATGCACTCACAGGATCGTGGTACCAGGGCTTGATGGAGCACGGTATCGTATAGAGTACTTATATACACCCGAGGTTTATATACACATTTATGATGCTCGCTTGTGAGCATGGATATTCTTGTATATGGGTTGTATATTGTGGGGTCTTCCCACCTTAACAGTGATTAATAGACATAAGAAGGACTAAAAATGCATTAAAGTAACATCTTAAGGTTTTGGTTGTTACATGAGCTAACGGGATTACATGCCAAAATGCAAAACTTCAAAAACAATTCATTACATTCTAAAGGAATGTCATTTAGATTTACACTACTCCTAGAGTAGATACTAATCATCACTTGAATTCTATACATTCCTGTGTCCCTCGCAGCTCACTGTCTCAACCCGACCCTTAGTCCTTTCGTCCGAAAGTGTACCTACAGGGACAACACATCATGAGCATATATAATCTTACTTAACATTATAAACATCATAGTAAATGCATGAAACATTGGTTAAGTAATATGCTGGTTATACATTCACTTCTTATTGTTGTCCCTGATTTAGAATCATGCATATGGGGCATCTTACCCCCGTGGCATCTTACCACAACATCATCGTATGGCCTCTTACCATATGGGGCATCTTACCCCGTGGCATCTTACCACAATACATCGCATGGCCTCTTACCATGTGGGGCATCTTACCCCGTGGCATCTTACCACAATACATCGCATGGCCTCTTACCATGTAGGGCATCTTACCCCGTGGCGTCATACCACAATACATCACATAAATGTCATCATATAAGCATCGTATAAGCAATAAACATCATATGAACTTCATCGTATAAACATCATATAGACATCATCGTGTAAACATCGTATAAACACCGTCATTTCATCGTGAATACTCATGCAATAAAAGCATAGTTGTAGAATAGAGATGTGTGTTACCGTCCGATGCCCGTACGCTTCTTACGTACCTTTTCAAAAGGAGGAGGAGTCAACAGACTTTATCTCCTAGATGGTGCCGGTACCTGGGATGGTTCTACAAGACCACATAATACCATATTAGATCCTCAAGACCACCTTACATCATAAACTTAACAAAATAAAACATCATTAAATTTTTCAACTTTCTGCCTGTCTCGATCGATCGGCCCTAGGTCTCGATCGATCGAGACACTGTGCACTAACAATGTCTTGGCTTCCTGCCTCGCTCGATCGATCGAACATTTTACCGATCGATCGAGGAGCTTCACCGATCGATCGAGAAATCCTTCGATCGATCGACATCAAAGTTTTAAATCATACATTAGACCCACTGTCTCGCTCGATCGATCGGAACTAAATCTCGATCGATCGAGAGCTCTGAAAAATCGGGACTCCCCCAGATTTTTGAGCACCCCATTTCATACCATCCATACTACTTCATATCACACATAAAGTGCTTAAACAAGAATATCAATAACTTCCACATACTTTCATGCATGTATTAACTTTAAAGGTTCACTTATAACTTAAACCTACATGCATTAAACCTACCCCTTTTTATCATTACCCGACCAGCTTTTTCAGAAAACAGGGCATGATTCTTCAGTCCAGAATTCTTGAACACACATCTTTATAGCAATGAAACTACTACATATCCCGTAGTTCATGCTTAAACAAATATGTTGGCATGTTCACCAAACTTCCTGGTATGTACTCATGCCAAAGGTTTATTCATAACCTAAGCTAACATGTATCATAATATCATCATAAACTTAGAGCTCAACCAACTTACAGAAAACAGGGCATCATGGCATTACCCAGATTTTCGAACACTTAGTTTCAAGCCAACAAAACTACCACATAGCACATATATCATGCTCATATAAACATGCTAGGAACTTCATAGGAACATCATGAATGAGCTTAAATCAAAGGTTCGACAAAAACCTAACCTAGCATGCCATTTTCATACCAAGTAAAACATTAACTTAAACAAAACTTAAACCAAACAGAATATGGTTTCTCACCCTCCTTTGCTCCGATTTTTGGAAGGTTTCTTGCAAAGAATTTTGAAGTTTCTTCCTTCCTACCTGCTAAGCTGGAGCTGGATGTGTTTTGGACGAAAATGGGGTGAGATTGGAGTGATGGAGGTGAAGTGAAAGAGTGGGGGAAAAGGCATGGGCACCCAGCCACTTGCAGCATGGGTTGGGGGTAGGTGGTGTGGGTTGGGGTGCCATGTGGTGTTTAATTGTACCCCGGTATATAGTACGATGTATTAAAATATCCTCACTCGATATTTTCTAACTTCATATAATTAATACATCCCTTAAAATAGTCAACATGCTCCCCACATCATATCATCATAACATAATTCGTGGCCCCCAATTTAAATACACCATAACCCTTAGACACATCATAATTCATCATCATAGAACATAATCATATTACATTTCGGGGTATTACATTACTCCCCTACTTATAAGATTTCGTCCTCGAAATCCACATGCATCATCATATCGAAACTAAACATAAAAACATACCAGAGAATAGTTCCGGATAGTGCTGCACCATATGTCGTTCCGTCTCCCACGTAGCCTCCTCGACACCCCGACGATCCCACTGAACTTTGACCATCGGTATAACTTTGCTTCGTAGCCTGCGATCCTCTCGATCCAGAATTCTGATAGGTCGTTCAACGTAGGACACATCTGAATCTAACTGTACTTCAGTAGGCTGTAATACATGGGACGGGTCTGGCTCATACTTCCTCAACATAGAGACATGGAAAACATCGTGTATGCCAGACAAGGATGGCGGTAGAGCCAAACGATATGCCAAAGTACCGATACGCTGTAAAACTTCATATGGCCCAACATACCTCGGAGATAACTTTCCCTGCATCCCAAAACGAACCACGCCCCTGAAGGGCGAGATCTTTAAGAAGACCCTGTCTCCTAACTGGAATTCTAGCGGTCGTCGCCGCTTATTGGCATAGGCCGCTTGCCTATCCTGGGCCGCTTTCATCTTCAGGCGTATCAACTTTATCTTACCTTCCATATCCCTGATCATATCCGGTCCTCCGACCGCTTTGCTGGTCAAGTCCTCCCAATACAGTGGTGATCTACATCATCGTCCATACAGAGCTTCAAAAGGGGCCATTTGAATGCTCGCCTGATAACTGTTATTATAGGAGAACTCCACCAGCGACACTGAATCCTGCCACGGAGTATCAAACTCCAAAACACATGCCCTCAACATGTCCTCGAGCGTCTGAATGGTACGCTCTGTTTGACCGTCTGTCTGAGGGTGATAGGCCGTACTCAGTCTCACCTCTGTGCCCAAAGCTGTCTGGAGACCCTCCCAGAAATGTGAAGTGAACCTCGGGTCTCTGTCAGACACTATCGAGACTGGAATACCATGCAATCTCACAACATCCCGTATATACATTTGAGCCATCTTTAAGTATGTATAAGACATACTATAAGGGATGAAATGAGCCGTCTTCGTTAGCCTATCTACGATCACCCAGATCGCATCAAATCCTGAGGTCGTCCTTGGCAAGTGGGTCACGAAATCCATAGATATATGCTCCCACTTCCATTCAGGAACCTCTAAGCTCTTCAGCTCTCCACCAGGCCTCTGCCTCTCTGCCTTTACCTGCTGGCAGATCAAACATCTTTTAACAAAAATGATTACCTCACGCTTCATGCGTCTCCACCAGAATTGATCGCATAGATCTTTGTACATCTTCTTTCCCCCTGGGTGGATACTGAAACAACTACTGTGAGCCCGCTCCAATATTCCTTTACGCAGTCCTGGTGCATCTGGGACTACCCATCGGTTGCCCAGTCTCAAGGAATCATCCTCAGCCACTCTAAACTTGGATGGTTGGCCTTGAAGTACCAATGATGTCCACCTCTGAACCTCACTATCCGACTTCTGGGCCTTCCTGATCGCCTCAAATATGTCTGGCTCCGCCAATAGGGTCGACACTCGCACAGGCGACGTGTCTACATCGAAATCATAGCCCAGTTGGCAATAAGACGTCATCAAGGCCGACAAACACATAACATCCTCCGCAGTACTCTTCACCTTCCGACTTAAGGCATCTGCTATTAGGTTCGCTTTACCTGGATGGTACTCAATTTCACAATCATAGTCTTTGAGCAAATCCATCCATCTTCTTTGCCTCATATTCAACTCTGCCTGAGTGAATAAGAACTTCAGGCTCTTATGGTCCGTATATATAGTGAAAGACGTGCCATACAAGTAATGCCTCCAGATCTTTAAGGCGAATATGATGGCCGCCAATTCCAAATCATGCACTGGATACTTAGCTTCGTGTGGCTTCAGCTGCCTCGATGCATAAGCCACCACATGCTTATCTTGCATCAACACACAGCCCAAGCCCTGCAATGACGCATCCGTATACAAGGCGAACCTCTTATCCTCAGACGGAATTACCAGTACAGGTGCTGTAGTCAAACGACGCTTCAGCTCTTGGAAGCTTTCCTCACAAGCCTCAGACCAAAAGAAGGGGACTCCTTTCTGAGTCAGCTGTGTCAGGGGTTTGGCAATCTTCGAGAAACCTTCGACGAAACGTCGGTAATAACCTGCCAGACCGAGGAAACTCCGTATTTCCGGTACAGAAGTGGGTGCAGCCCACTCCATCACAGCTTCAATCTTCCTTGGATCCACAGATATTTCGTGGCTAGATATGACATGGCCTAAAAATACCACGCTGTCCAACCAGAACTCGCACTTACTAAGCTTTGCGTACAGCTGATGATCCCTAAGGATCTGAAGTACTATCCTCAAGTGCCTTACATGCTCTTCTTCCGTCCGAGAGTAGATAAGTATGTCGTCAATGAAGACTATGACGAACTGATCCAAATACGGCTGGAACACACTGTTCATCAAACTCATGAAGACAGCTGGGGCATTCGTCACCCCAAAAGGCATGACCAGGAATTCATAGTGCCCATATCTAGTCCTGAAAGCCGTCTTCTGAACATCATCTTCTCTTACTCGAATCTGATGGTACCCCGACCTCAGATCGATCTTACTATAGAGCCTCGTACCCTGCAACTGATCGAACAAGTCATCGATCCTCGGAAGTGGATACTTGTTCTTTACTGTAGCTTTGTTTAACTGCCTATAATCAATGCATAGACGCATCGATCCATCTTTCTTCTTAACAAATAAGACAGGCGCACCCCATGGCGATACGCTAGGGCGTATGTAGCCCTTATCAAGGAGTTCCTGCAACTGTATCTTTAACTCCCTTAACTCTGCTGGTGCCATCCTATACGGGGCACGAGAAATTGCAGACGTCCCTGGTAGCAATTCAATCCCAAATTCGACCTCTCTCGTCGGTGGGAATCCGGGAATCTCCTCCGGAAAGACATCAGGAAACTCCGCCACTACGGGCACATCCTCAACCTTCAATTCCTTCCCCTTATCCGTTATGTCAACAGCGTAGATAAGATATCCTTCATGGCCTCGTTCCAATAGCTGTGTCATCTTGACAGCAGATATTAACGGAATCTTCGGACGGGAACCATCCCCATAGAATGTCCACTGGACTCCCAATACAGATCTAAATCGGACAGTCCTTTGCCTGCAGTTTACCACTGCCTGATACTTGTTCAGAACATCGATGCCCACAATGCAATCGAAGTCTGTCATTCCCAACACAATCAAATCTGATCTTAACTCATTATCCTCAAAATAAATGAGGCCATCATAAACAATCTGATCCGTAGTCAAACTTCTTCCAGCGGGGGTCGGGACCATAAGAGGCATGGGGGACGGAGAAGTGCATATGTGGTGCCTTTCAACAAAACTTGTCGACACAAAAGAGTGTGACGCACCTGTGTCTATCAATATAAGAGCAGGGTGCGTAAATAAAAGACACATACCCGCTATAACTTCCTCCGGGGCCCGGGGCCGCCGTAGCCTGCTCCCTCGTCAAAGCATACACCTGTCCCTGAGGTGGCCCCGCGGGCTGACCTCCATACTGTCTTGGCACAAAGGGTGGCCGGTGTTGTGCCGTTCTGTCCGCAGGTCTCCCCGTAGAGCTCTGCTGTCTTCCCCTGTTGGGACACCGCCGAGCAAAGTGGCCTCTATCGCCACAGACATAACATCCTACGCAGTCCTTGCCAAATGTGGCTGCCCACAAAGAGTGCACTGAACTCTTCCAGATCTGTCTCCCTGAGACTGTCCTCTCCCAGATGGAGCATCATTCCTACCTTTCCCTTTCCATCGATTCTCGGGCCTCTTGCCACTGAATCTCGATGCTGAAGTGTTCCCCCTAGGCTTAAACTGATCACCCCTGGGCTTCAAATTATCAGAAGTGGGTCTCTGAGGGGGTGCTGGAGGTGGCACAGCATCAGGATATGCACCGACTCCCACTTCAGCTAGCTCAGCTCGTGAGAGTGCATCATCAAAACAGGCAGGGCCATAAGTGATCACCCTGTCATACAGTTCAGGCCTCAAGCCCTTCATGAAATTCCGCATCTTCGCTTGAGTGCTTGCAGCTATGTGTGGCACATATCGTAGTAAGGAACAGTAATGTAGAGCATAGTCAGATACAGGCATGGTACCTTGTCTTAAACTGGTAAACTCATCCTCCTTGGCCTGTCTTGCAGCGGCTGAGAAATAGCGGTTCAAAAACCGCGTTCGGAACATCTTCCAATTTACTTCCTGTCCCAGAGCCTCTTTCTCAATCACTGTGGTTTTCCACCACATCAATGCCTTCTTGGACAGCTGAAATTCTGCTAATCGGATCCAGGCCGTCTTTGCACAAGGCGCTGCCACAAATATCTGTTCGATCCTCTCTAACCATTCCTCAGCTTTCTCTCCTGATTCAGTTCCCTCGAACATCGGAGGTCGATACATCATAAACTGAGCCAAGCTCAATTCCCCAGGTAGCAACTGCTGTTCAGAGGGTTCCTCTCCCAAAGCTGGTGGTGGCAATGGGTTCGTACGCCCAGCACTTGCATTTACACTAATGGCGTCACCCACTTCTATATTTGCTGCCATGCTGCAACACAAGGGTTAATAACAACACCAAAAGCAGTTCATAATGCACATCGTTAGATAATTAAACATATTAGCATAACATAGAAACTTCATATGCAAAATACACATAAAACATGTTCAATAGTAAGCACCTAGCTATCTTATTGCTAAGGCTACCCTTCGCTCATTCCCGAGTTATCTAACCACTGCTCTGATACCACTAATGTGGGGTCTTCCCACCTTAACAGTGATTAATAGACATAAGAAGGACTAAAAATGCATTAAAGTAACATCTTAAGGTTTTGGTTGTTACATGAGCTAACGGGATTACAGGCCAAAATGCAAAACTTCAAAAACAATTCATTACATTCTAAAGGAATGTCATTTAGATTTACACTACTCCTAGAGTAGATACTAATCATCACTTGAATTCTATACATTCCTGTGTCCCTCGCAGCTCACTGTCTCAACCCGACCCTTAGTCCTTTCGTCCGAAAGTGTACCTACAGGGACAACACATCATGAGCATATATAATCTTACTTAACATTATAAACATCATAGTAAATGCATGAAACATTGGTTAAGTAATATGCTGGTTATACATTCACTTCTTATTGTTGTCCCTGATTTAGAATCATGCATATGGGGCATCTTACCCCCGTGGCATTTTACCACAACATCATCGTATGGCCTCTTACCATATGGGGCATCTTACCCCGTGGCATCTTACCACAATACATCGCATGGCCTCTTACCATGTGGGGCATCTTACCCCGTGGCATCTTACCACAATACATCGCATGGCCTCTTACCATGTAGGGCATCTTACCCCGTGGCGTCATACCACAATACATCACATAAATGTCATCATATAAGCATCGTATAAGCAATAAACATCATATGAACTTCATCGTATAAACATCATATAAACATCATCGTGTAAACATCGTATAAACACCGTCATTTCATCGTGAATACTCATGCAATAAAAGCATAGTTGTAGAATAGAGATGTGTGTTACCGTCCGATGCCCGTACGCTTCTTACGTACCTTTTCAAAAGGAAGAGGAGTCAACAGACTTTATCTCCTAGATGGTGCCGGTACCTGGGATGGTTCTACAAGACCACATAATACCATATTAGATGCCTCAAGACTACCTTACATCATAAACTTAACAAAATAAAACATCATTAAATTTTTCAACTTTCTGCCTGTCTCGATCGATCGGCCCTAGGTCTCGATCGATCGAGACACTGTGCACTAACAGTGTCTTGGCTTCCTGCCTCGCTCGATCGATCGAACATTTTACCGATCGATCGAGGAGCTTCACCGATCGATCGAGAAATCCTTCGATCGATCGACATCAAAGTTTTAAATCATACATTAGACCCACTGTCTCGCTCGATCGATCGGAACTAAATCTCGATCGATCGAGAGCTCTGAAAAATCGGGACTTCCCCAGATTTTTGAGCACCCCATTTCATACCATCCATACTACTTCATATCACACATAAAGTGCTTAAACAAGAATATCAATAACTTCCACATACTTTCATGCATGTATTAAATTTAAAGGTTCACTTATAACTTAAACCTACATGCATTAAACCTACCCCTTTTTATCATTACCCGACCAGCTTTTTCAGAAAACAGGGCATGATTCTTCAGTCCAGAATTCTTGAACACACATCTTTATAGCAATGAAACTACTACATATCCCGTAGTTCATGCTTAAACAAATATGTTGGCATGTTCACCAAACTTCCTGGTATGTACTCATGCCAAAGGTTTATTCATAACCTAAGCTAACATGTATCATAATATCATCATAAACTTAGAGCTCAACCAACTTACAGAAAACAGGGCATCATGGCATTACCCAGATTTTCGAACACTTAGTTTCAAGCCAACAAAACTACCACATAGCACATATATCATGCTCATATAAACATGCTAGGAACTTCATAGGAACATCATGAATGAGCTTAAATCAAAGGTTCGACAAAAACCTAACCTAGCATGCCATTTTCATACCAAGTAAAACATTAACTTAAACAAAACTTAAACCAAACAGAATATGGTTTCTCACCCTCCTTTGCTCCGATTTTTGGAAGGTTTCTTGCAAAGAATTTTGAAGTTTCTTCCTTCCTACCTGCTAAGCTGGAGCTGGATGTGTTTTGGACGAAAATGGGGTGAGATTGGAGTGATGGAGGTGAAGTGAAAGAGTGGGGGAAAAGGCATGGGCACCTAGCCACTTGCAGCATGGGTTGGGGGTAGGTGGTGTGGGTTGGGGTGCCATGTGGTGTTTAATTGTACCCCGGTATATAGTACGATGTATTAAAATATCCTCACTCGATATTTTCTAACTTCATATAATTAATACATCCCTTAAAATAGTCAACATGCTCCCCACATCATATCATCATAACATAATTCGTGGCCCCCAATTTAAATACACCATAACCCTTAGACACATCATAATTCATCATCATAGAACATAATCATATTACATTTCGGGGTATTACATATATAAAGGCATGAGCCTTTCTCTCTTTCATTATATGTTGCATGCAATTGTGGTAGAATTGCTAATGATATGAGAGTCGTTAGTGTATTATGTGGGTGTTGAAACCCACTTTTGTCGTCTTATGTGTGGTGTCTTCCCTGGCTGGGAATTTACTTTGTGTTCAGTATTCTGTTGGGTATTGTGTATTCCCTGGCCGGTAATTATATTATATGATGTGCTTTTGTTTTGGGATAGCTCAATTTACGGGGAGACTCTGCCCAAATTTTTATAAAAGTCCACAATGTGAAAAGTGGCAAAATGGGGATGGTAATGGGCAACTCTATGAGTCTATATGTTAGTAGAGATGATCTTATAACGTTGAATATTAAAGGAATTTTGTAAGCATCATTTGAGCTTCCCGATTGACTTTTTATTGAAAGCATGTGCCACACATAATGGTTAATACACTAATTAAGGGTTAAGAACTTGGGGTCCTTACATTAGTGGTATCAGAGCAGTGGTTAGCTCTTTGGGGCTGTTGAGGGCCTGGAACATGCTGATAGTGATGAGTAGCACATATTTATGCATGATAGTAGTTAGTGTGGTGTGGCACAACTATTTTGCTTATGTGCATTTGTGATATGTGATCATAGTGAAACGATTATATGTCATGACATCTATAGAATCATAATATAACTTGTTGATTATGATTGTGAGTTGTGACACAGGGACAACCAAGTGGAGCATTTTGAAATGCATTGGGATACAGGAAGTACTTTGTACTCATAGTTTATGCATTTACTCATTATAATCATATTGTGTGGAATATGGATTATCGTATGCTCATGGTTTGGAATTGTTCCTGTAGGGACACTATGACGTGGAAAGGCTAAGGCCATGGTTGAAAAGACACGAAACGGTAACCTGCATTTTATATACATCCTGGAATTATGCATTGTGGTTGCATGTATACATGTAGTGATGATTTTAATGCTTTGCCGCCAAATGTTGAAGCGAGGGGTGGGAGTACCGCATGTCGCATTTGAGCGAGGTGCATTAAAATACACTCATGATGATGTATGTTGGTATATGGATTATGCTTTGTGATGCAGGTATGGATGAAATACTTGGTGAATATCCCATGAGTCATTGTTATGGATGAGTGATGATTTTAAATGCTTGCCGCTATTTATTATTTTTGTGCCGCTAAAATGTGAAGCGAGGGGTGGGAGCGCCGCATGTCACATTGAAGCGTGGTTAGCATATGAGGCGAGGAAAGAATATTTGCCGCTAAAATGTGAGGCGAGGGGTGGGAGTACCGCATGTCCATTTAAGCGAGGTTATTCTATGCCGCCTATATGTGAAGCGAGGGGTGGGAGTACCGCATGTTTTTACTTGAGCGAGGGGCATTAAAATACACTACCGTGACAATGACTAGGGATCGGCTATATTGACTGGCGATGGTTCTTGCCGCCATGTATATTGATAGCGATGGTTCATGCCGCTATATTGACTGGCGATGGTTCTTGCCGCCATGTATATTGATAGCGATGGTTCATGCCGCTATATTGACTGGCGATGGTTCTTGCCGCCATGTATATTGATAGCGATGGTTCATGCCGCTATATTGACTGGCGATGGTTCTTGCCGCCATGTATATTGATAGCGATGGTTCATGCGGCTATATTGACTGGCGATGGTTCTTGCCGCCATGTATATTGATAGCGATGGTTCATGCCGCTATATTGACTGGCGATGGTTCTTGCCGCCATGGATATTGATAGCGATGGTTTATTCCGCTATATGCACTGGCGATGGTTCTTGCCGCCATGTATATGGATAGCGATGGTTCATTCCGCTATATTGATTGGCGATGGTTCTTGCCGCCGGATATATTGCTAGCGATGCCTCTTTCCGCTATTATGTGGACGATGATTCATGCTCAGGTGTATAGCGAGGTTTCATGCCACTTATTATATGACGAGGTATCATGCCGTCGATTCTATAGCGATGGATTGTGCCGCTATGTGCTCAGCACAGGATTTTGCCGCCTTCGAGCGATGGGTGCTGACTACGTACTATTATCGAGCGACGGAGACAGGTATGCCGTTATATTGATAGCGATGAGGTATGTCATATTACTTGTGTTAGCATTATTGTGGATACTATGTGTTGCTATATATATGCCATGCGTTTGACGATGAGATTATGGATGTCGTGTATTGCCATGTACCGTCGTATGTTTGACGATGTTAGTTGGAGGTCATATGTTGACATATGCCGTCACGGGATGACGATGACATAGTTGATGTTCTATGTAGACGTGTGGCGTCGTTTTGATGATTAATACATTTATGTTATGTATTTGGTTATATTGTTTGAGTGCCTTGGTGGGCACATGGTAGTGTCTGAGTCACTAGTTGACGAGACCATTATGCCGAGCAAGTTGGTCGAGGAACTATTGGGTGCGTCGTATAGGAATTATACCGCAGCACATATTTGAAGTATATATTTGTCGAGCAATGATACCCTTGGGTATGCTCGTTGGTTTGTCTAGGGCCAAGTGATTGGTGGTAAGAGCAGTCATTGAGGAAACTACTCGCTTGTGTTGTGATGTAGGGTAGACATGGTTGCACCCACCCTGAGGGTGTGGGATAAGTCTTAACGGATTATGATTGCATCATAAGTGAGCAAGGACACCGGGTTGTCCATTATGCTTGGTATTTTAGAGATATGCTGGGCGATGACCCACAACTCTAATAATTTGTACGGTATGGTATACCGGATTGGGACGTGTGTCACGTCGATAAGCTGGTACGAGCCTATGGAGACAGTGCTTTGCTAGCCAGATATCGTGGTAATGATATAGTGTGATTGTTGGAGCCATGATACTGCACGATGGAACCGAGTTTGGTGAATCGTATGATGATACGATGAAAGCTTTTGGCAGGCTTTTGATTGTCACTTTGTAGCATGATGTTGAGGCATGTGACACCCCATGAGAACGTTTATACGTCTATTGTTTTGAGGGATTTGTTTGGGGCAGCTCATAATGTGGGAGTACTAACAAGAGAGTCATCAGGTCGTTATTGACTCGATCTGAGGGAACCCGTGCATTTGGGATGCAATGGGTGTTATTGTATCCAGTTTTCCGAACAGTGGTTCGAGACTTGTGGATCTCGAGTTCGATGGCACTCCCCTTGTGGGGAAGGAGGTAGTATTATACCCATTTGGAAATCTTTGAAGGATTCAGTAAGTTGGTACGTGTGGTGTTGATTTTGGGAATCACGCCATGTTGTTGATCGTCGATTATCATTCTCCACTGCAATGGAATGACTCAGAATTGACAGTTGTGTATGGGGGCTTAGGGGTATGTTGTAGATACCCGAGCCAAGTGCATTGAGTATGCATGTGATGTCAGTGCTTAGGCAGGTATACCGGTGAGTGTACGGATGCCAATTTTTGACTTCCTTTTCGGCAAGCATAGAGTTATGCTATTTTGGATGGCTAAATCTCTGATGAGAGATATTGAACACCTTGAGATTGGGAATCTCCATGGCACGATAAATTATGAGAAACAATCGTGAAGTTAGTTGACACCCTTTGAGGAGGGATTGTCTTGTGTGGGTTGAGGTGTTTCATTGTTGGTGTTTTCCTTCGAGTTACGCGATAGCCTTCCCAAGTTTGGATTGTTAAATCCTAGGATTATCAAGGGATGGCAGGAATTCGGATTTATTGGGTGTCGCTGTCGACACAAGCGTTGAGGATGCAATGTGTTTATTGCATGTCCTTCCAAGATTTGAACTCTGTGGAGTCTCGATGGTTTATTTATGATCAGGATGTGATCCTTGGAATATCCGGAGGTGGACATCTTGTGAGATGTCTTTTGTGTGAATCTGTGGCCGTGAGTTGCCCAAATTGAGTTGCAATGATGCGACTGCTCATTCGATGGAGGAGGTTTGAAAGTGGAAACCAGGTTTGGTATGTGTGCACCGTGGTATGCTAATGTTTCCCTCGTAACGATGTATGTTAGACATCGTGAGTCATGATAAAGATATCATTGGACGATATCTACGATGGAATCGGGAGCGATTCGAATCCTTGCAGTTTCAGTTGCCTAACTGCTTTTGGATTATTAGCGTTGAGTGGTGCTGACGCTCTTTGATGTTATGATGGATTTGGAAGTCTATTTCACACCAGAGATTGACACGAGGTCAACGCTCTCACGGTTGAGGTGTCATTCAGGGTGCGTTCTTACTAGTTGTATTAGAACTGAGGATGACTGTCTGATTTACAGTCGTAAGTATTGGTTGTTTTGCTGTCATGAGGGACTGACTTTTGGGATGAACAGCATCGAGGTATGTTTTGCCTCTTGGGTGATATGTTGGTTTTGGTATGTCGCTCTGTTTCAGAGTTCGATGTGAGATAAGTATTCTCGAGGTTTTTAAGACGATTCTGATATGGTCAGGAATCGAGGTTATGACTTCTTGTAGTTGTGTAGCCCGGGTGTTACGTGATACACCGGTGCTAATTTCGAGGATGAAATTCTTTTAGTGGGGGATATTGTGATGACCAGAAATTATGGATGTTAATCCCGGAGTGTTAATAACCCGTAAAGTTGTTTTACGTGACAATTGGAGTTTAATCGAGGTGTTGGGCCTTCTGGGCTCGTCTATTTGAGTAGTTGGGATCGTTGGATCCCAAGGTTGAGATCGTATTCTCATTTCGGTGAAAACCTGTGAGTTGGGTTTTTAGTGTGACTCGGAATCTCGGGTGCTTGGTGTGGGCACCGGTAGGGGGTTTTTGAGTTAGAGAGAGAATTTTTGAAAACAGATGATTTTTTAATGAATCATGATGTATTTGTGGGACTATTAGTATTTTGGGGTGTTTTTGCTATAAATATCAGTTGAACCCGAGATTTTAATTATCGGAACCATTTTCCCCACCTTCCTTCTCTCTCCCCGCGCGCGAGCTTTCCCGATCCCCTTTGACCCCCGCGCACAAAAGGCCTCCGCCCGCCGCCGTCCGGCCGCCGTTCGGCGCGTGCCACCCGCCGTTGGATTCGTCTCTTCCAGGCGCTCCTATCCATACCATCAATTTGAAGTTTGGTCGTGATTTGAGCTCGGATTTCTGCAGAAAGCGTAGGGTTCGAAAACTGGAGTTCATCCGATTTTTGGGGCTCGATTTTGGTATGTTTTTGGTACGACTATTCTGGTGTTTTTGGGGCGTTTTTGAGCTGTTTTTGAGTCGATGATTTCAGACTTTTTGGTTCGAAAATATTTGTTGCATTTGGTTCGAATTTCAGCTCTATTTTCGTGAGTTAGGGTTCGAAAAATTTGGGGTTTTTGACAAGGAGTGATGATTCTTGTTAGTAATTGATTAATTCATGTTTTAGATGCATTATGATGCTTGATTGTGTTCGAAATTGAGGAATTGGATTCGAATTTAGGGCTTTGAATTCGAATTTTGGGGGTTTTGGCATGTGGGGCGATTATTCATGTTGTTGATTGATTAATTCATGTTTAGATGAATTATGGTGTTTAATTGGGTTCGATTTGTGTTGTGAAGGTTCGAAAATATGTGGGGAATTCTTGAGCAATTTTCGATATTGGTTTATTGTCGTGTGTTGACAATATTTTTGAGGGTTATGGGTGTGCTTGATCATGGGTTGCATGTTCGTAATTAATTGTGAATTAATTTATCGTGTTAGCACATCGTTCCTCGGAGCATGGAACTCGAGCAAGGTTTGGCTCGGACTTCGGAGATTTAAGGTACGTGCGACGTACGAGCATTACTTTATATGAGAGCATTTGTGAAATGCATAATGTATATTGACTTCATCGATGGTTGTGCGCATGGCTATATTTAAGTGTTGATATATATGGGGTACTGGGCCTATATGACTATTGTACGGCATTTGAGATGCCTGAGAATGATCGTGGGATCATGTACTCATTATAAGACATGTGAGATGTCTAGGTATAATGGAAAATTGGTAAAATAAATGCTAGGTATTTGAGCTATCTATGATTGATAGCGAAATTGAGAAATCAGTACTAGATATTGAGATATCTATATTTGTATGTATAATGAACTTGGAATCATTGATTATTGATACTTGAGAATCAGGCATGCTATGAGTTGAATCAATGTGTTGATTTACTGATTTATGAGATTTGATGAGTTTGATGATTGTGAGAACAGGGACAGTACACGGAATCCCGGATGAGGATGTTGCCATCCAGGGAGTATCATTTAAAATTCATTAATATTTACTTGTGTTGTAAATTATGAATTTCATTATTGTGATTATGAGATTTTGTGTATTGGTATGCTCACCCCGTTGGGGGCTGTCTCTGTTGGGGCAGGTGAACAGGTGCATCGATGGCTATGGAGCTGGGCTCGAGCTGTTGATTGGATGCACTCACAGGATCGTGGTACCAGGGCTTGATGGAGCACGGTATCGTATAGAGTACTTATATACACCCGAGGTTTATATACACATTTATGATGCTCGCTTGTGAGCATGGATATTCTTGTATATGGGTTGTATATAAAGGCATGAGCCTTTCTCTCTTTCATTATATGTTGCATGCAATTGTGGTAGAATTGCTAATGATATGAGAGTCGTTAGTGTATTATGTGGGTGTTGAAACCCACTTTTGTCGTCTTATGTGTGGTGTCTTCCCTGGCTGGGAATTTACTTTGTGTTCAGTATTCTGTTGGGTATTGTGTATTCCCTGGCCGGGAATTATATTATATGATGTGCTTTTGTTTTGGGATAGCTCAATTTACGGGGAGACTCTGCCCAAATTTTTATAAAAGTCCACAATGTGAAAAGTGGCAAAATGGGTATGGTAATGGGCAACTCTATGAGTCTATATGTTAGTAGAGATGATCTTATAACGTTGAATATTAAAGGAATTTTGTAAGCATCATTTGAGCTTCCCGATTGACTTTTTATTGAAAGCATGTGCCACACATAATGGTTAATACACTAATTAAGGGTTAAGGGCTTGGGGTCCTTACATTTTGTCTTCCTCAACCAAGAATTAAGACTAGCTACACATAATTAAAACAAAACTATAAATAAAAACAAAGGAAAGAAAACTAATCCGATCTCCGCTCGTCGAGGTGTCAATCCCGCCTTCGCTTCGATCTTCGTAGACGTTCTTCAACAAAATTGAAAAGAAAATATAAAACTAGTCTAAAATTATTCTACCCTAACTATCTAGATGTTTAAAGGTCTGATTTTCGTGCATATATGTATAGGGAGGCTGATGGAGTAGGTTAGAATCCATGTGGGAAGGAAAGAAATCAAGAATTTTAACTTTCCAAAATCCTATTGGCGTAATTACGCCTAGAATGGCGTAGCTACGCCTACAGATGCCGTAGCGTTGGCGTAATTACGCCTAATAATGGCGTAATCACGCCTGTCATCAATTTTTCTGGCAAGTTTCGTATTTTGGCCGTAACTTTCTCGTCCAAACTCCGAATTCAATGAATCAGCTGTCCACGCGAAGATAACTCAAAGTTCTACAACGTTTCAATGGACCACATTTCCAAAACATGGCTCGAACATATAGAAATTTGAGGAGAAAGGAACAACATGTGTCTTGGATTCTGGTTTTTTCCTCTTTTCTTCAACTTTATTGCTTCTTTCATCATTTTAGCTTGATTTCTTCACCTTTCCCTACATTTACACAAATATACGATTAGGTAGCATACATATCAATTTATCCATGAAAATATACCAAATCGTAGACAATTAAGCGCAATAGATGTGTCTATTTCTAGTCACATCATTTAGCCTAGCATAATTAAATCGAAAACACTCAAATCTATCCTAGAAAACATCAAACTAATAGGAAAAGAAAGAATTACTAAAGGGAAGCACGATTCTGGAGCGTCAATTCCGTCTTCGTTCTTCGTTCTTCAAGTCGTTCTTCACAAAAGTTGAGAGAAAATTATTCTATTGTCTAAACTATGTTCTAAAGTCTGAATTATGATCTAGGAGGCTGATAATTTCGAGATATAGCAAGCATATATGGTAGGATATGGTAAAATCTTCCCAAAGATGGTAAAATCTTAATTCCCTTATTTTCTCGGACTCTACAGCGATCGGTCGCTTCAAGCTAGCGATCGATCGCTATCTTTATTTTTTTCGGCAAATTTCCTTGGGCGATCGATCGCTCGTATGTACCGATCGCTGACTCCAGTAGACTTTGGCGATCGATAGCTCAAATGCACTGTTCGATCGCTAGCTCGTGATTTTTGTTGCTCAACTTTCTGTCCAAAGGCGATCGATCACCTCTTCCATGTGATCGATCTATTCTTCAAAATTACATTTTAGCCTTTTTCTTGATTAGCCTCGAGTCCTTATCATCTCCAAAGCTTTCCTTGGTCTTTTTACGCCTTTTTAGCTCGATTTCTTCGATATCACCTACATTTACACAATTATACGATTAGGTAGCATATGTAACGAGTTATCCATCAAAACATACCAAATCGTAGATAATTAAACGCAATAGATGTGTCTATTTTTAGTCACATCAAATACTCATAATTTACCTCAAATAATCAAATAATTAATAATAATAATTTTTGGGCATCACATAGGTGGTGATATATCAATACTCATGGTGCGTGGTTGTTTCTGTAGGAACTCATAAACTGGGAAATCCGGGAGTGTGAGTCGACTTCTGCTGCTAGATGAACTACTGTTTAAGAAGATGAACTTGATAGGAGTTCTGATATGTAAATGATGTATATTATGTCATGTTTTGAGAATGATGTAATAACTGACATAGTATAACTCTTAATCAGTTTTCATTTTAAACTTAATCCTAATTATAAATGTGTAATGATGTGATACACTTAAGGATTAAGTAGTAAAAGGACCACACAAAGGGTCGACTTCGTTTCTTTGCATACGCAACCTGTTTGTCCTGAGCTGTTTTCATTTGTTGTTGAATTAGTTTTACTTTATCTTCCATTCCCTGGATCATCTCAGGCCCACCAACAGCTGTCCTATCAGTATCATCTCAACATAGTGGAGACTTACAACCGTCGCCCAACAGTGCCTCAAATGGGGCCATCTGAATACTAGTCTGATAACTGTTATTATATGAAAACTCCACTGATGGTATACATTCAGGCCAAGTGATAAGTGTGATTTTTACACTTATTTCACAATGATTTTATAGTGGTTTTTGTAGTGATTCCTCGAAAATATTACGTGTTTGGTATATATTTGTATATTTCAAGAATCTAGGTCCAATTGCATAAAAGTGGAGGAAATAAGCTATAATGAATGAAAAAGGACCAAACCGAGCAAATATGGAAAAGGAGGGTCGAAATCGCAAGATTGAAGATTTTTGAGATCCGCGATCGATCGGCAACTTACAAAGATCGATCGCCACCATCCAGAAGATTTCCGCGATCAATCGGCAAAAACATCACGATCGATCGCGGATATAAAAATTTTGGTTATTTTGTCCAGAATGTTTTGGCGATCGATCGGTAACTTACGAAGATCGATCGCCGAACCCGAAAAAATTGAGATTTTGTTTTCTTCTTGGTTATTTTGTGTCCAAACTTTGCAAAACTCTTCCTACTATAAATATGTATTGTTAGGATCGGTCCGGAGTGTTTAGAGGGGGGGTGAATGAACACTCCTTGTAAAATTTAATCCCTTGTGATTTCTTTTGGATTAGTGAAAGAAATCTGTTTCTTAATCAACTCTTTTATTGAACAGACCACTGAATGTATAAGTGCGGAACGGTCTGTTTTTATAATTGTAAGAACGACTCGATGGCTTGAATGAGAGAACGAGTGCAGAAAGATAAGACACAGGATATGGTTCTGGAAGTTCGAAGGTGGTGTAATCCTTCTACGTCTCCCCTTCTTCCAATTAAGGAAGGTTTCTACTAGAAGACTTTGATTTATACAATCCTGTTGTACAAACCCGATTCAGCTGGATTTACCTCACTACCAGACTAAAACTCCTAGTCACTCGATCTGTTCAGACACTCTCTGTCTGACAGTTACAATTTGTTTCTTACTTCTATTTTTCAATAAAGAATACACAAGATGCGCACAGTGATCCTAAATGATCAAATATTACAATGTAATCGTGCTTAAGAATAATTTCAGCTCGAGAGATTCTGAGCTTGAACGCTTGTGCTGTTTTTTGATTGATCAGCGAGAGTCTTATGTTTATCTGTATTGTTGTTGCATCCTTTTATAGTTGCATGTACCAACGACATTATTTCCCTTAATGTGCAACTCTTGACTCTGCTTAATCTCTGAGTAAGCTACAGTCTTCTTCTTCAGGATACTTGCTATTCTGGTTCATGCTTTCGGCGACTGTCAAGTAAGCTCTTCTTTGTCTTCTTACCTTTTATGGTAATCTTCAGTCTTTGGTCCTTTGTAGCATTAATTGCGACATTAAATGCTACAATAAATAGCCGTTAATGATTCGGACTGAAGAGCCACTCTTTATGCATCCTTGACTGCTCTGAACTGATAAAGATTGAGATCGATCTGAAGCTTCGATCTAGTCAGTCTGATATCTATCGATCCGGTCTGATATGTGATATGCCTTATCAGCTTGTTCTGTTTTGAGCTATCGATCTGGTCTGTCTGATTACCCTCGATCCGGTCTGATATGCTTTGTCATCTTATCAGCTTGATCTGTTTTGGGCGATCGATCTAGTCAGTCTGATTTCTCTCAATCCGGTCTGATATGTTTTGTCATCTTTAATATCTCATCGATAAAGTTCGGAACTAACAAATTCCTCCTTTTTGATGATGACAAAACCTAGCTTCTAAGTCTTTTTAACCAGTCTGATAAGAACTCTGAAGCGTATACTTTCGGATCGATTACTTCTTTTTGTTCAAAATAAATGAACATTATAAAGTTGGATCGATTAAGCCTTTTATTATTAAGCCTTTTATTTTAATTCAAAATAAATGAACAAGGACTTAACAAAGAAAGATTTCTTTATTGATCACCAACAATCTTGCATATAGACGGTCTGAATATTTAAACAATTTATTTTCTTGAAGACTGAGACTGATGCGGCTTGAAGTCTTTTTTCTTTTCCCCCTTTTTGTCAGCAGCAATCTCTTGGAGAAAATCTACAGCTTGTGCTAGCTGAGCGCTGATAGCATCAAGACGAACGTCTTGAGCGCGGAGGGAATTGGCGACGGATGCTCTAACTTCAGTGGCCAGCTCGATCTGCTCTTTTCTCAGGATAGTTTTATAGGAAGCTTGCTGAGAGAATAGATCATTCAGTCCTCGCTGAAGGCTGCCGATACTGGCTGTCATCTTCTCTTTGAATGAATCAAAGTCGAAAGAAGCCTCTGACCTTGATGAACTTCTATAACACGTTGAGAGAGTGACAGACAGTTGTCAGATAAGTGTTGTGCATTAGATAGTCGGCTTGGAGAGTGATTTGATGATGATAATGCATGATCATCTTCTTCAGCAATCGGTATAATTGAAGATACAGCAGCTTGGTGACTTTCGGACCGGATCAAAGTGACCAGAGCCGAAGAAAATGCTTGTATGAAAGCCATATCTTCATCTAATTGGACTGGAGGAGTGCTGGGTCTGGAGGGCTCCTCAATTTGTAGAGCTGCAACAACTGTGGACATCACCAGATCCGGATCGACGAACTCTGGTGCGCCAACTGTTGCAAGTTCTGCGGTTGGACTGATTTGAACGTGGGAGACTGATGATCCCAAAGGAATAGATGTTGTTGGAGAGTCCAACAAGACATTCAATGGTTCATCTTCTGTAGCAGACGGAGCATTAGGCAATGACTGCTCCGCTGTCTGATCGGCTACTAGTTCTGCAGTCTGATCTGCTGCGCGATCTGCAGTCTGGTCTGCTGCTCCAGAGGGAATAACCTCAATGAAAGGTTCTGCCAGAGTCTTGCTTGCAGAGGGATGATCCGGGCTGGTTACTGGAGTGGATATGCTGGTTTTCTGTCGTTGAAATCGGACAGCTAAATGGAGAGCATGAATATCCATCTCTAATTGAGCAATAACAGCCCCATCATCTCTGGCAGTTGGAGCATTCGGATCGAAGTTCGCTTTCTTAGCAGCTAAGAGAAGAGTCGCCAGTCTGAATCTTTGATTGGCCTTAAATAGCTCTTTGCGCTGCACAACAATCCGAACATCATCGGTCTCTGTCCCCTTCAGAACTTCTTATTCCATTTTCTGAAGGCGTCTGAGTTTGCCGAAGAACATCTGAATGTGGTTGATCGTTCTGTACTCGACGTACTCATCAAAAACCACAATGAGCTCCTTCGCTTGCTCTTCAACGTCCTCCATAGCAATGTCAATAGCTGTCTGCGCTGCAGATTTGGGCTTAGAGGAGAGTGGTTCGGAGAGAATGGCTTTGCCTTTGCCGGTGGAGGAAGGGGACTTGATCCCTGATTGGGTATAGTCTCCCAACTCAGTGATAACAATCCCTTTGACCACGGGAATGGCAGAGGGGACTCGGATGGTTACTTTGGGTGCATTGGTTGAAGTGGTTGAAATTTGGGTTGTAGGTTTGGGTGCAGGGGTGGCTTTTGTTGGAGGCAATATGGGTAGTGTTTTGATTGGTTTGGTAATCTGGGTTCTTGGCTTCTTGGGAAGGGGCTTGGCTGGTAGCGAGGGAGTAGACTGAGTGTCTTCAGAGTCATTCTGGATAGTTAACTTTCGCTTGACCCGAGGTTGGCGAGCAGCAGCCTGTTCTTATCCCTTCTCAATCTTGACTGCCACCAGATTGGTAGGGGTAGGTGGAGCACTCTTGGACTTCAGCAGTGCTAGCCCTTTGGAGTTGAGAATTTTGAAGGGACTCAGAGCAGACTGCTTCCCCAGCTCAATGTCCAAAGTTTCCAGTAGCTTGCTGAGAGGAACAACAAAGCTACGGCCTGTTTGGAGGCAATCACTGTATCCATCAGGACTCTAAATAGAATCACGAACCAGTTCATCTTCTGTCCGGAAACAATAGCAGCCATGGCCCTGAACTTCTCGGTAGTGACGGTGTCAAAACTTCCAGCTTTGCCCAATAATGGCTTGCCCACAATTTCGCACAACACCTGGAAATGAAAGAGCATTTCCTTCTTTTTGAATGAGGGCTGCAGGCGGTGGCCAAATATAGAAATCTTCCCCTGAAGAGCTGTGAGAGAAGCTTGAGGAATCTGCCCAAACTCAGTCAGTCCAGAGTTGGGAAGACCAAAGGTCTTGGCCAGCGTCAACGGCGAGATTTCAAATGTTTTGCCCTATACAGAGGTGGAGATAGATGTCTTCTGGGATACAGCATTGGCAAATATTTCACGAATCTCTGATTCGTAAACCATCGTGCCACACTCCAGAAAATTCCGTAATCCAGACGATTCCAAAGCTCGGAAAATGGAGACCATCTCTGCATCTTCAGCCCTGTAAATATCATTGAACTCAACAGAGAGAGAGTTGTGAGTTATGGTAGCCATTGGAGTAAAATGGAAGAATATACGAAGAGTTTTGAGAGGTTATGAGAGAGTTAGAAAGCAGACAGCGGTAAATGGTAAAAAGTGAATGAAAATGAAATGTCCAGCCCGCTAAATAAGAGAGAGAAGACATATGTCTTTATCTCGAAGACTGATAATTAAATAATTCAAAATAAACAGTCAGGATAAAAGAAATATAAGGCGGTTAAAATTTGCAATCAGTCCGGGCTGTTTTTGTTTTAAATAAATACAAAATAAAGGATTTATTGTCCAGACAGATCATAGGATAACATCAGATTGACATAGATCGGTCTAAAAGTTCGGACCGGTCTGCGTCTTTCTGAACATTGTATTATCGATCTGTGCCAACAAAAATCTTTAAACGTGAAAAGAAGAAAACATCTAAACTATCAAGATAAGTCAATTAAACCAAGAATTTGACGGAAATAATTAAACTTAGCCTCGGGGAGCGGTTTGGTGAAGATGTCTGCTGCTTGCTGCTCTGTTGAGATGTGCTCGATCCGAATCTCCTTTTTGCCAACATGATCTCGAATAAAATGATGTCTTATATCAATATGCTTTGTTCGAGAGTGCAAAACTGGATTATATGTTATAGCGATTGCACTTGTGTAAGGACCCCAAGCCCTTAACCCTTAATTAGTGTATTAACCATTATGTGTGGCACATGCTTTCAATAAAAAGTCAATCGGGAAGCTCAAATGATGCTTACAAAATTCCCTTAATATTCAACGTTATAAGATCATCTCTACTAACATATAGACTCATAGAGTTGCCCATTACCAACCCCATTTTGCCACTTTTTACATTGTGGACTTTTATAAAAATTTGGGCAGAGTCTCCCCGTAAATTGAGCTATCCCGAAATAAAAGCACAACACATAACATAATTCCCGGCCAGGGAAAAACATAATACTCATCAGAATGCAGGCAATACCAAGTAAATTCCCAGCCAGGGAAGACGCCACACATAAGACGACAGAAGTGGGTTTCAACCCCCACATAATACACTAACGACTCTCATATCATTAGCAATTCTACCACAATTGCATGCAACATATAATGAAAGAGAGAAAGGCTCATGCCTTTATATACAACCCATATACAAACATAACCGTGCTCACATGCGAGCATCATAAATATGTATAAAACCCTCGGGTGTATATATGTACTCTATACGATACCGTGCTCCATCAAGCCCTGGTACCACGATCCTGGGAGTACATCCAATCAACAGCTCGAGCTCAGCTCCACAGCCATCGATGCACCTGTTCACCTGCCCCAACAGAGACAGCCCCCAACGGGGTGAGCATACCAATACACAAAATCTCATAATCACAATAATGAAATTCATAATTTACAACACAAGTAAATATTAATGAATTTTAAATGATACTCCCTGGATGGCAACATCCTCATCCGGGATTCCGTGTACTGTCCATGTTCTCACAATCATCAAACTCATCAAATCTCATAAATCAGTAAATCAACACATTGATTTAACTCATAGCATGCCTGATTCTCAAGTATCAACAATCAAAGATTCCAAGTTCAATATACATACAAATATAGATATCTCAATATCTAGTACTGATTTCTCAATTTCGCTATCAATCATAGATAGTTCAAATGCCTAGCATTTATTTTACCAATTTTCCATTATACCTAGACATCTCACATGTCTTATAATGAGTACATAATCCCACGATCATTCTCAGACATCTCAAATGCCGTACAATAGTCATATAGACTCAGTACCCCATATATATCAACACATATATGCATATAGTCATACCCACAACCATCTAATGCAATTACAACACATTATGCATTTCACAATTGCTATCACGTAAAGTAATGCTCGTACGTCGCACGTACCTTAATATCCGAAGTCCAAGCCAAACCTCGCTCGAGTTCCATGCTCCGAGGAACGATGTGCTAACACGATAAATTAATTCACAATTAATTACGAACATGCAACCCATGCTCAAGCACACCCATAACCCTCAAAAATATTGTCAACACAAGACAATAAACCAATATCGAAAATTGCTCAAGAATTCCCCACCAATTTTCGAACCTTCACAACATAAATCGAACCCAATTAAACACCATAATTCATCTAAAATATGAATTACTCAATTAACAACGAAAATCATCATCCCCAAGCCAAAATCCCCAATTTTCGATTCAAGCCCTAAATTCGAATCCAATTCCTCAATTTCGAACACAATCAAGCATCGTAATGCATCAACAACATGAATTAATCAATCCATAACAAGAATCATCCCTCCTTGTCAAAAGCCCCAATTTTTCGAACCCTAAATCACAAAAATCGAGCTTAAATTCGAACCAAATGCAACAAATATTTTCGAACTAAAAAGTCTGGAATCATCGACTCAGAATCAGCTTAAAAACGCCCAAAAACACCAGAAAAATCGTACCAAAAACATACCAAAATCGAGCCCCAAAAATCGGATGAAATCCAGTTTTCGAACCCTACGCTTTTCTGGCAAATCCGAACGCGATTCTCGACGAAATTTCGAATTGTTGGTATGTATAGAAGCGCCTGGAAGAGACGATTCCAACGGCGGGTGGCACGCGCCGAACGGCGGCCGGACGGCGGCGGGCGGAGGCCTTTTCTGCGCGGTGGTCGAAAAGGGATCGAGATGTGCGCGCGGGAGGAGAGAGGGAAGAAAGGGGGAAAAATGGTTCCGATAATTAAAATCTCGGGTCCAACTGGTATTTATAGCAAAAATACCCCGAAATACTAATATCCCCACAAATACATCATGATTCATTAAAAATCATCTGTTTTCAAAAATTCTCTCTCTAACTCAAAAACCCCCTACCGGTGCCCACACACAGCACCCGAGATTCTGAGTCACACTAAAAACCCAACTCACAGGTTTTCACCGAAATGATAATACGATCTCAACCTCGGGATCCAACAACCCCAACTACTCAATTAAACGAGCCCAGAAGGCCCAACACCGCGATTAAACTCCAAATCGCCACGTAAAACAACTTTACGGGTTATTAACACTCCTGGATTAACATCCCTAATCTCAGGTCATCACAATATCCCCCACTAAAAGAATTTCGTCCTCGAAATTAGCACCGGTGTATCACGTAACACCCGGGCTACACAACTACAAGAAGTCATAACCTCGATTCCTGACCATATCAGAATCGTCTTAAAAACCTCGAGAATACTTACCTCACATCGAACTCTGAAACAGAGCGACATACCAAAACCAACACCAACTCATCACCCAAGAGGCAAAACGTACCTCGATGCGGTTCATCCCAAAAGTTAGTCCCTCATGACTGCAAAACAACCAATATTTACAACCGTAGATCGGACAGTCATCCTTTGTTCTAATACCACTAGTAAGAACGCATCATGAATGACACCTCAACCGTGAGAGCGTTGACCTCGTGTCAATCTCTGGTGTGGAATAGACTTCCAAATCCATCATAACGTCAAAGAGCGTCAGCACCACTCAACGCTAATAATCCAAAAGCAGTTAGGCAACTGAAACTGCAAGGATTCGAATCGCTCCCGATTCCATCGTAGATATCGTCCAATGATATCTTTATCATGACTCACGACGTCTAACATACATCGTTACGAGGGGAACATTAGTATACCACGGTGCACACATACCAAACCTGGTTTCCACTTTCAAACCTCCTCCATCGAATGAGCAGTCGTATCATTGCAACTCAATTTGGGCAACTCACGGCCACAGATTCACATAAAAGACATCTCACAAGATGTCCACCTCCGGATATTCCAAGGATCACATCCTGATCATAAATAAACCATCGAGACTCCACAGAGTTCAAATTCTGAAAGGACATGCAATAAACTCATTGCATCCTCAACGCTTGTGTCGACAGCGACACCCAAAAAAATCCGAATTCCTGCCATCCCTTGGCAATCCTAGGATTTAACAATCCAAACTTGGGAAGGCTATCGCATAACTCGGAGGAAAACACCAATAAGGAAATACCTTAACCCACACAAGATAATCCCTCTTCAAGGGAGTCAACTAACTTCACGATTGTTCCTCATAATTATCGTGCCATAGAGATTCCCAATCTCAAGGTGTTTCATATCTCTCACCAGAGATTTAACCATCCAAAAATAGCATAACTCTATGCTTGACAGAAAGAAAATCAATAACTGGCATCTGTATACTCACCAGTATACCTGCCTAAGTACTGACATCGCATGCATATTCAATGCACTCGGCTCGGGTATCTACAACATACCCCTAAGCCCCAAACACAACCGTCAATTCTGAGTCATTCCCTATCCAGTGAAGAACGATAATCGACGATCAACAACACGGTGTGATTCCCAAGATCAACACCACACGTACCAACTCATCGAATCTTTCAAAGATTTCCAAATAGGTATAATACTACCTCCTTCCCCACAAGGGAAATGCCATCGAACTCGAGATTCACAAGTCTCGAACCACTGTTCGGAAAAACTAGATACAATAACACCCATTTCATCCTAAATACACGGGTTCCCTCAGATCGAGTCAATAACGACCTGATGACTCTCTCGTTGGTACTCCAACATCATGAGCTGTCCCAGACAAGTCTCACCAAAATTAAACATAAACGTATACACGTTTCAGTGAGGCATGCACAACCTCAACCTCAAATGACATGGTGACTACTAGAGTCCACCACAATCCACATCGTATCACCTTACGATTTGCCAAACTTGATTCCAACGAGCAGTATCATGGCTCCAACAATCACACTATATCATTACCACGATATCTGGCTAGCAAAGCGCTGTCTCCATAGGCTCATATCAAGCCCACCAACAAACCATATGTTCCATCTCGGTATGCCATACCGTACAAACTGTTAGAGTAATGGGTCATCGCCCAACATATCTCTAAAATACCAAGCACAATGGGCAACCCGGTGTCCTTGCTCACTTATGATACAATCATAATCCGATAAGACTTATCCCACACCCTCAGGGTGGGTGCAACCATGTCTACCCTACATCATAACACAAGCGAGTAGTTTCCTCAATGACTACTCTTACCACCAATCACTTGGCCCTAGCCAAACCAACGAGCATACCCAAGGGTATCATTGCTCGACAAATATACTTCGAATATGTGCTGCGGTATAATTCCTATACGGCGCACCCAATAGTTCCTCGAGCAACTTGCTCGGCATAATGGTCTCGTCAACTAGTGACTCAGACACTACCATGTGCCCACTAAGGCACTCAAACCATATAACCAAATACATAACATAAATGTATTAATCATCAAAACGACGCCGCACGTCTACATAGAACATCAACTATGTCATCGTCATCCCGTGACGGCATATGTCAACATATGACATCCGACTAACATCGTCAAACATACGACGGTACATGGCAATACACGACATCCATAATCTCATCGTCAAACACATGGCATATATATAGCAACACATAGTATCCACAATAACGCTAACACAAGTAATATGCCATACCTCATCGCTATCAATATAGCGGCATACCTGTCTCCGTCGCTCGATAATAGTACGTAGTCAGCACCCATCGCTCGAAGGCGGCAAAATCCTGTGCTGAACACATAGCGACACAATCCATCGCTATAGAATCGACGGCATGACACCTCGTCATATAATAAGTGGCATGAAACCTCGCTATACACCTGAGCATGAATCATCATCCACATAATAGCGGAAAGAGGCATCGCTAGCAATATATCCGGCGGCAAGAACCATCGCCAATCAATATAGCGGAATGAACCATCGCTATCCATATACATGGCGGCAAGAACCATCGCCAGTCAATATAGCGGCATGAACCATCGCTATCAATATACATGGCGGCAAGAACCATCGCCAGTCAATATAGCGGCATGAACCATCGCTATCAATATACATGGCGGCAAGAACCATCGCCAGTCAATATAGCGGCATGAGCCATCGCTATCAATATACATGGCGGCAAGAACCATCGCCAGTCAATATAGCGGCATGAACCATCGCTATCAATATACATGGCGGCAAGAACCATCGCCAGTCAATATAGTCGATCCCTAGTCATTGTCACGGTAGTGTATTTTAATGCCCCTCGCTCAAATAAAACATGCGATACTCCCACCCCTCGCTTCACATATAGGCGGCATAGAATAACCTCGCTTAAATGGACATGCGGTACTCCCACCCCTCGCCTCACATTTTAGCGGCAAATATTCTTTCCTCGCCTCATATGCTAACCACGCTTCAATGTGACATGCGGCGCTCCCACTAATGTAAGGACCCCAAGCCCTTAACCCTTAATTAGTGTATTAACCATTATGTGTGGCACATGCTTTCAATAAAAAGTCAATCGGGAAGCTCAAATGATGCTTACAAAATTCCCTTAATATTCAACGTTATAAGATCATCTCTACTAACATATAGACTCATAGAGTTGCCCATTACCAACCCCATTTTGCCACTTTTTACATTGTGGACTTTTATAAAAATTTGGGCAGAGTCTCCCCGTAAATTGAGCTATCCCGAAATAAAAGCACAACACATAACATAATTCCCGGCCAGGGAAAAACATAATACTCATCAGAATGCAGCAATACCAAGTAAATTCCCAGCCAGGGAAGACGCCACACATAAGACGACAGAAGTGGGTTTCAACCCCCACATAATACACTAACGACTCTCATATCATTAGCAATTCTACCACAATTGCATGCAACATATAATGAAAGAGAGAAAGGCTCATGCCTTTATATACAACCCATATACAAAAACCGTGCTCACATGCGAGCATCATAAATATGTATAAAACCCTCGGGTGTATATATGTACTCTATACGATACCGTGCTCCATCAAGCCCTGGTACCACGATCCTGGGAGTACATCCAATCAACAGCTCGAGCTCAGCTCCACAGCCATCGATGCACCTGTTCACCTGCCCCAACAGAGACAGCCCCCAACGGGGTGAGCATACCAATACACAAAATCTCATAATCACAATAATGAAATTCATAATTTACAACACAAGTAAATATTAATGAATTTTAAATGATACTCCCTGGATGGCAACATCCCCATCCGGGATTCCGTGTACTGTCCCTGTTCTCACAATCATCAAACTCATCAAATCTCATAAATCAGTAAATCAACACATTGATTTAACTCATAGCATGCCTGATTCTCAAGTATCAAAAATCAATGATTCCAAGTTCAATATACATACAAATATAGATATCTCAATATCTAGTACTGATTTCTCAATTTCGCTATCAATCATAGATAGTTCAAATGCCTAGCATTTATTTTACCAATTTTCCATTATACCTAACATCTCACATGTCTTATAATGAGTACATAATCCCACGATCATTCTCAGACATCTCAAATGCCGTACAATAGTCATATAGACTCAGTACCCCATATATATCAACACATATATGCATATAGTCATACCCACAACCATCTAATGCAATTACAACACATTATGCATTTCACAATTGCTATCACGTAAAGTAATGCTCGTACGTCGCACGTACCTTAATCTCCAAAGTCCGAGCCAAACCTCGCTCGAGTTCCATGCTCCGAGGAACGATGTGCTAACACGATAAATTAATTCACAATTAATTACGAACATGCAACCCATGCTCAAGCACACCCATAACCCTCAAAAATATTGTCAACACAAGACAATAAACCAATATCGAAAATTGCTCAAGAATTCCCCACCAATTTTCGAACCTTCACAACATAAATCGAACCCAATTAAACACCATAATTCATCTAAAATATGAATTACTCAATTAACAACGAAAATCATCATCCCCAAGCCAAAATCCCCAATTTTCGATTCAAGCCCTAAATTCGAATCCAATTCCTCAATTTCGAACACAATCAAGCATCGTAATGCATCAACAACATGAATTAATCAATCCATAACAAGAATCATCCCTCCTTGTCAAAAGCCCCAATTTTTCGAACCCTAAATCACAAAAATCGAGCTTAAATTCGAACCAAATGCAACAAATGTTTTCAAACTAAAAAGTCTGGAATCATCGACTCAGAATCAGCTTAAAAACGCCCCAAAAACACCAGAAAAATCATACCAAAAACATACCAAAATCGAGCCCCAAAAATCGGATGAAATCCAGTTTTCGAACCCTACGCTTTTCTGGCAAATCCGAACGCGATTCTCGACGAAATTTCGAATTGTTGGTATGTATAGAAGCGCCTGGAAGAGACGATTCCAACGGCGGGTGGCACGCGCCGAACGGCGGCCGGACGGCGGCGGGCGGAGGCCTTTTCTGCGCGGTGGTCGAAAGGGGATCGAGATGTGCGCGCGGGAGGAGAGAGGGAAGAAAGGGGGAAAAATGGTTCCGATAATTAAAATCTCGGGTCCAACTGGTATTTATAGCAAAAATACCCCGAAATACTAATATCCCCACAAATACATCATGATTCATTAAAAATCATCTGTTTTCAAAAATTCTCTCTCTAACTCAAAAACCCCCTACCGGTGCCCACACACAGCACCCGAGATTCTGAGTCACACTAAAAACCCAACTCACAGGTTTTCACCGAAATGAGAATACGATCTCAACCTCGGGATCCAACAACCCCAACTACTCAATTAAACGAGCCCAGAAGGCCCAACACCGCGATTAAACTCCAAATCGCCACGTAAAACAACTTTACGGGTTATTAACACTCCGGGATTAACATCCCTAATCTCAGGTCATCACAACTTGTGTTGTCGCAAAATATCGGAGAGTCAACAGCTTGGATGCCATAGTCTTTGAGCTGGTGTTGAATCCAGAGCATTTGAGCGCAACAGCTTCCAGCGGCAAGATATTCTGCTTCAGCTGTAGATGTGGCAATTGATGTTTGCTTCTTACTGAACCAAGAGATCAATCTTTCACCTAGAAATTGACATGTTCCACTGGTGCTTTTACGATCAATCTTACAGCCAGCGTAGTCTGCGTCTGAATATCCGATCAAGCTGAAGTTAGAATCTTTGGAGTACCAAAGACCAACGTTCTGAGATCCTTTCAAGTATTTCAGAATACGCTTAGCAGCAATAAAATGTGATTGCTTTGGTTCTTACTGAAATCTGGCGCACATACAGACTGAGAACATAATATCAGACCGGCTCGCTGTAATATAAGAGCGATCCGATTAGTCCTCTATACATAGTCACTTCGACTGCCGTTCCCCCTTCGTCTTTGTGATGTCCCCGAAATGATTAATTGTGTTTAAGGCATTAATTGTGTTCATAGGATTAATTATGATTAATTATGGTGGTAATTGCCTTATGTGTTAGAATTAATCGCCATGTGGAAATGCTTGGTCATGTGGGCAAGTAGAGCATTTCAGGGTGCATGTTATGCATGTTGGGTAATTGGGTGTTCTAATGGCTTACATGTGTTGGTAGTCATTTATTTTGTGAAACATGCATTTAATTGGAATTTGGTGCATTGTGGTGAAATGTGTTTAAAATACCATGTTGGGGTATAATTTACATCATGTTAATTGTTGGGGTACAAAATTTAAATAAAAGTTAACCCTTACCCCACCACCTCATTCCACTTTAGTCTTTACACTCAAAATCCCCAATCTCTCCCAAACCCTTATTTTTTCTCCTCAAACCCGATTTTTGCTCCAAAGTGGGAAGGAAGTTCTTGCAAAAATTTCATTTTGGTGATTCTTGGTAAGATTTAGTGCCTATGATGTTTATATATCACTTCTTGATGTTCTTGAAGTGTTTGGTTGAGTTTTGGAAGGGTTTTAAAAGGGTTTGAAATGGGTTTGTTTGGGTTAGTGTGATTCTTGGTTTGGATTTTTAGTGGTTTTATGATGTGTGTTGAAGGTTTTAAGTGTTTTAATGATGGTGTTGAGGTTGGTGAAGGTTTAATGTGCAAAAATGGTGATTTTCGTGGTACAGGGGCTGGCGATCGACGCGAGCAGGCAGTAGGCTCCAGAAGCCTTTGGCGATCGATCGCCACTTTTGGGCGATCGATCGCGCCAAAAGTGGCGATCGATCGCCGAAAGCAAAAATTTGTTGGTTCGGGCAGTGTGATCTCGCGATCGATCGGGACGCCTTGGCGATCGATCGCGAGACACACAAAAGTGTGTTTTTGGCATTTTTATGGAATTTTTGGATATTGGACTATAATTGGCATCTAATATTGATTTGTATGGTTGTGTAGAACCATCTCAGGTACCAACAACATCGAGGAGATAAAGTTATACAACTTCTCCACTTTTGAAACTAAGGTACGTAGTGAGACGTACGAGCATCGGACGGTAAATCGTGTTACAACTTTAATGATGTATATTGTGAATAGTATGTCCTTATATGTGATGGAATATGTGAAATGATAGTGTTATATCATGATATTGGAATCAATTGTGTTTGATTATTGTGGTAGAATTGATGAATGTTCCGGTAGCCTTTATCTCCGAGCGAGGGAGGTACTTGCCGCTGTCATATGAAGCGATGGTAGTATGATATTTGCCGCTGTCATGTCTAAGCGAAGTAACATGCCGCTGTCATTGTCGAAGCGAGGGATATCATATGATGCCGCTATATGTCGAAGCGAGGGGTCCTAAAATTCCGCTGTTGTATTGGGACCGGAACAGTCACAATTCTAGTGATTATTGTGGAGTATTGTGGATATAATTGGAAACACGTTATCGATCGTTATATCGTGAACTAATGATTTTGTGCATAAGTTTGTGAAACATGAACAACAATGAAATGTGCTAATGTGGTGATCAAGGAGCATATCTATAATTTGTCTCATACGCTTAATTATTTTATTAAGTTGAATTGTGTTAAGTGGTGATATATATATGCTCATGGTGAGTTGTTCCTGTAGGTACGCTTTTGGACAAAAGGGGCTAAGGGTTGGGTTGAACTGTGAGCTGAAGGAGACTTGAAAGAAGATAGAATACAGGATTTTTGTTAGTCTTAACATTCATTTTGGGAATGTAATTAACTAACTATTGAAGTTTTATTTTTGGCCTGTGACTACATTGAGCTCACATAACAACCAGAACTCTAAGATGTCTCTAATACATATTTAGCCCTGTTTATATCTTGATTTCACCGTTAAGGAACTAGGGTCCTTAAATTAGTGGTATCAGAGCAGTGGTTAGAGAACCCGGGAACGAGTGAAGGGTAGCCTTAGCAATAAGTTGGCTAGGCGTCTACTTTTAAACATGTTGTGCGCATATGAAGCATGTGACTGTTATGCTAACGTGTTATGGTTTTCTAACGATGTATTATGTGAATTGTTTTTGTATATTGTTGTTAACCCTTGTGTTGCAGTATGGCAGCAAATGTCGATGTTGGTGATGCAGTAAGTGTAAATGCTAGTGTTAGGCACACAAATCCCCTACCGCCGCCAGCCTTGGGCGATGAGCAGTCCGAACAGCAGTTATTGCCGGGAGAACTGAGTTTGACGCAATTTCTAGCTTATCGGCCCCCGACTTTTGAAGGGACTGAAACAGGGGAAAAGGCTGAGGAATGGCTAGAGAGGTTGGAGTAGATATTTGTAGCTGCCCCGTGCGCAAAGACAGCCTGGATACGGCTAGCAGAGTTTCAATTGGCCAAAAAGGCGCTGATGTGGTGGAAGACCACAGTGATTGAACAGGAGGCTCAGGGTCAGGAAATAAAATGGAAGCTGTTTAGGACTCGATTTCTGACCCGATACTTCTCAGCAGCGGCTCGGCAGGCTAAAGAAGATGAATTCACTAGCTTGAGGCAAGGTACTATGCCGGTGTCTGACTATGCTCTCCAGTACTGTTCCTTACTTAGATATGTGCCTCATATCGCCACTAGCACCCAAGCAAAGATGAGGAACTTTATGAAAGGCTTGAGGCCGGAGTTGTATGATAGGGTGATCACTTATGGCCCTACTTGTTTTGATGACGCCCTAGCACGAGCTGAACTGGCAGAATTAGGAGTGGGTGCATATCCGACTGTGGCACCGCCTCCAGCACCATCACAGAGACCGACCCCTGAAAACTTGAAACCAAGGGGCGACCATTTTAAGTCAAAGGGAAACTCATCATCTTCCAGATTCAGTGGTAGATGGCAAGATGCTCATGGAAGGGGTGGTCGTGGAAGTAATACTCCGTCTCATAGGGGACAGTCTCAGGCTAGCAATTTTGAGAAGGTTAAGTGTTTTCTGTGCGGAGGACCCCATTCAGTGAAATGATGCTCTGCTTGTTATGAATGTGGTAAACATGGTCACTTGGCCCGAAATTGTCCTAACCGGGGAGGGCCACAGAATACTATGGGGAGACCTTCAGACAGGCCAGCACAACAGAGACCACCATTTGCACCGAGGCCATTGGGAGGACAGCCGTTGGGGCCACCTCAAGGGCAAGTGTACGCCCTAACCAGGGAGCAGGCTACAGCAGCTCCAGAGGAAGTGATAGCGGGTACGTGTTATTTATTTACGCACAATGCTTATATTTTGATAGATACAGGTGCGTCACACTCCTTTGTGTCGACGAGTTTTGTGAAGAGGCACCGTATATGCACGACTCCGTCACCCACGCCTCTTGTGGTTTTGACACCCGCTGGAAAGAGTGTGATTACATATCGGTTTGTTGATGGCGGCCTCATTTATTTTGAGGGCAACGAGTTGAAGTCAGATTTGATTGTTCTGGGAAAGTCGGACTTCGACTGCATTGTGGGTATTGATGTGCTGAACAGATATCAGGCAGTAGTGGACTGCAGTCAGAGGACAGTACGGTTCAGATCTGATTTAGGGGTTCGGTGGACTTTTTATGGGGATGGTTCCCGCTCAAGAATTCCGTTGATATCGGCCTTAAAGATGACTCAGTTATTGGAACGTGGGCATGAGGGTTATCTTATTTATGCCATTGACATTGTTGGAAAGAAAGAAGAGTTAAGAGTCGAAGATGTACCCGTGGTTGCCGATGTATTTCCGGAGGAGATTCCCGGATTCCCGCCGGTTAGGGAAGTTGAGTTCGGGATCAAATTATTACCGGGGACATCCGCTATTTCTCGTGCCCCTTACAGGATGGCACCAGCGGAGTTAAGAGAGCTGAAAGAGCAGCTACAGGAACTACTTGATAAGGGTTACATACGCCCCAGCGTATCACCTTGGGGTGCGCCTGTGTTATTTGTGAAAAAGAAAGATGGGTCGATGAGATTGTGCATCGACTACAGGCAATTGAATAAGGCCACAGTGAAGAACAAATACCCTCTTCCGCAGATCGATGACTTGTTTGATCAGTTGCAAGGCACGAGGTTGTACAGTAAGATTGATTTGAGGTCGGGGTACCACCAGATCCGAGTTAGAGAGGATGATGTGCAGAAGACAGCCTTCCGGACCCGTTATGGTCACTATGAGTTTTTGGTCATGCCGTTTGGAGTGACAAACGCCCCGGCTGTGTTTATGAGCTTGATGAATCGAGTGTTCCAACCCTATTTGGATCAATTCGTCATTGTATTTATTGACGATATACTTATCTATTCTCGGAGCGAGGAAGATCACAGGAATCATTTGAGGACAGTGCTCCAGATTCTGAGGGACAATCAGTTGTATGCAAAGCTGAGCAAGTGTGAATTTTGGCTGAGCAGCGTGGTATTTTTGGGGCATGTGATCTCTAGTGATGGGATTTCTGTGGATCCCAGGAAAGTGGAAGCAGTGATGGATTGGTCTGCGCCTACATCTGTGCCCGAGATCCGTAGCTTCCTCGGTTTGGCGGGTTATTACCGACGTTTCGTCGAGGGATTCTCTAAGATCGCTAAACCGTTGACGCAGTTGACTCAGAAGGGTGTTCCGTTTTCTTGGTCTGAAGCATGTGAGCAAAGCTTCCAAGAGTTGAAGCACAGGTTGACTACAGCACCTGTTCTGGTGATCCCTTCGGAGAACGAAAGGTTTGCTTTGTACACGGATGCATCACTACAGGGATTGGGCTGTGTACTGATGCAGGATAAGCATGTGGTGGCTTATGCATCGAGGCAGTTGAAGCCTCATGAGACCAGGTACCCGGTTCATGATTTGGAACTGGCAGCCATTATTTTCGCTTTGAAAATTTGGCGGCATTATCTTTATGGTACTTCTTTTACCATTTACACGGACCATAAGAGCTTGAAGTTCCTATTTACCCAAGCGGAACTGAATATGAGGCAAAGGAGGTGGATGGACTTGCTCAAAGACTATGATTGCGAGATAGAGTACCATCCAGGGAAGGCGAACCTGACAGCTGACGCCTTAAGTAGGAAGGTGAAGTATACGGCAGATGATGTTATTCAGTTATCGGCCTTGATGACCTCTTGTTGTCATTTGGGATATGACTTTGATTTAGATGTATCGCCGGTGCTGGTATCGACCCTATTGGCAGAACCGGACATCTTTGAACTTATCAGGAAAGCTCAGATGACAGACGTTGAGGTACAGAGATGGTTATCATATTTACGTCTGGGTCAGTTATCGAAGTTCAGAGTAGCAGAAGATGGTTCCTTGAGGCTTGGTAACCGTTGGGTAGTGCCGAGGGCACCAGAGTTGCGTCAAGGAATCTTGCATCGTGCTCATAGTAGCAGATTTAGCATCCATCCAGGTGGAAGAAAGATGTACAAGGACTTGTGTGATCAATTTTGGTGGAGACGGATGAAGAGAGACGTTATATCATTCGTTAAGAAGTGTCTGATTTGCCAACAAGTGAAAGCAGAAAGGCAGAGACCCGGAGGCGAGTTGAAGAGTTTAGAGATACCAGAGTGGAAGTGGGAGCACATCTCTATTGATTTCGTCACCCACTTGCCAAGGACTGCCTCGGGATTCGATGCGATCTGGGTGATTGTGGATCGACTGACGAAGGTGGCTCACTTCATCCCATATTGTATGTCTTTCACATACTTAAAGATGGCCGAGTTGTATGTACGGGACGTGGTGAGATTACATGGCATCCCAGTCTCGATTGTGTCTGATAGAGACCCGCGGTTCACATCGCACTTTTGGGAGGGTCTTCAATCGGCTTTGGGTACAGAAGTGAGGCTGAGTACGGCTTATCACCCTCAGACAGATGGTCAGACAGAGCGTACCATACAGACGCTTGAGGACATATTGAGGGCATGTGTTTTGGAGTTCAATACTCCGTGGCAAGATTCAGTGCCACTAGTGGAATTCTCTTATAACAACAGTTATCAGGCGAGCATTCAGATGGCTCCATTCGAGGCCCTTTACGGTCGACGATGTAGGTCACCGTTGTACTGGGAAGATTTGACTAGTAAGACGGTCGGAGGACCGGAATTGATTCGTGAAATGGAAGAGAAAATCAAAGTGATCCGTCAGAAAATGAAAGCGGCTCAAGATAGGCAAGCGGCCTATGCTAATAAACGACGGCGACCATTGGAATTCCAAGTGGGAGACAGAGTCTTTCTGAAAATCTCACCTTTCAGAGGTGTAGTTTGTTTCGGTATGCGCGGGAAGTTGTCTCCGAGATATGTTGGGCCGTACGAGGTATTACAGCGCATTGGCACTTTGGCTTATCGTTTGGCCCTACCGCCGTCCTTGTCTGGTATACATGATGTCTTCCATGTATCTATGTTGAGGAAGTATGAGCCAGACCCGTCTCATGTGTTGCAGCCTTCAGAGGTTCAGTTGAGTTCAGATGTATCCTATGTTGAACGGCCAGTCAGAATTCTGGATCGAGAGGATCGCAGACTTCGAAGCAAGGTTATACCGATGGTCAAGGTTCAGTGGGATCGTCGGGGTGTCGAAGAGGCCACGTGGGAGACGGAACGACATATGGTGCAGCACTACCCAGGACTATTCTCTGGTATGTGTTTATGTTTAGTTTCTTGTGGGGTAAGTGCATGTGATTTCGAGGACGAAATCTTCTAAGTAGGGGAGTATTGTGATGTCCCCGAAATGATTAATTGTGTTTAAGGCATTAATTGTGTTCATAGGATTAATTATGATTAATTATGGTGGTAATTGCCTTATGTGTTAGAATCAATCGCCATGTGGAAATGCTTGGTCATGTGGGCTAGTAGAGCATTTCAGGGTGCATGTTATGCATGTTGGGTAATTGGGTGTTCTAATGGCTTACATGTGTTGGTAGTCATTTATTTTGTGAAACATGCATTTAATTGGAATTTGGTGCATTGTGGTGAAATGTGTTTAAAATACCATGTTGGGGTATAATTTACATCATGTTAATTGTTGGGGTACAAAATTTAAATAAAAGTTAACCCTTACCCCACCACCTCATTCCACTTTACTCTTTACACTCAAAATCCCCAATCTCTCCCAAACCCTTATTTTTTCTCCTCAAACCCGATTTTTGCTCCAAAGTGGGAAGGAAGTTCTTGCAAAAATTTCATTTTGGTGATTCTTGGTAAGATTTAGTGCCTATGATGTTTATATATCACTTCTTGATGTTCTTGAAGTGTTTGGTTGAGTTTTGGAAGGGTTTTAAAAGGGTTTGAAATGGGTTTGTTTGGGTTAGTGTGATTCTTGGTTTGGATTTTTAGTGGTTTTATGATGTGTGTTGAAGGTTTTAAGTGTTTTAATGTTTTTGAGTTGTTGGTATAAATGGTGTTGAGGTTGGTGAAGGTTTAAATGTTCAAAAATGGTGATTTTCGTGGTACAGGGGCTGGCGATCGATCGCCCGTTTTTGGCGATCGACGCGAGCAGGCAGTAGGCTCCAGAAGCCTTTGGCGATCGATCGCCACTTTTGGGCGATCGATCGGTGAGCTTGGCGATCGATCGCGCCAAAAGTGGCGATCGATCGCCGAAAGCAAAAATTTGTTGGTTCGGGCAGTGTGATCTCGCGATCGATCGGGACGCCTTGGCGATCGATCGCGAGACACACAAAAGTGTGTTTTTGGCATTTTTATGGAATTTTTGGATATTGGACTATAATTGGCATCTAATATTGATTTGTATGGTTGTGTAGAACCATCCCAGGTACCAACAACATCGAGGAGATAAAGTTATACAACTTCTCCACTTTTGAAACTAAGGTACGTAGTGAGACGTACGAGCATCGGACGGTAAATCGTGTTACAACTTTAATGATGTATATTGTGAATAGTATGTCCTTATATGTGATGGAATATGTGAAATGATAGTGTTATATCATGATATTGGAATCAATTGTGTTTGATTATTGTGGTAGAATTGATGAATGTTCCGGTAGCCTTTATCTCCGAGCGAGGGAGGTACTTGCCGCTGTCATATGAAGCGATGGTAGTATGATATTTGCCGATGTCATGTCTAAGCGAAGTAACATGCCGCTGTCATTGTCGAAGCGAGGGATATCATATATGTCGAAGCGAGGGGTCCTAAAATTCCGTTGTTGTATTGGGACCAGAACAGTCACAATTCTAGTGATTAATGTGGAGTATTGTGGATATAATTGGAAACGCGTTATCGATCGTTATATCGTGAACTAATGATTTTGTGCATAAGTTTGTGAAACAGGAACAACAATGAAATGTGCTAATGTGGTGATCAAGGAGCATATCTATAATTTGTCTCATACGCTTAATTATTTTATTAAGTTGAATTGTGTTAAGTGGTGATATATATATGCTCATGTTGAGTTGTTCCTGTAGGTACGCTTTTGGACAAAAGGGGCTAAGGGTTGGGTTGAACTGTGAGCTGAAGGAGACTTGAAAGAAGATAGAATACAGGATTTTTGTTAGTCTTAACATTCATTTTGGGAATGTAATTAACTAACTATTGAAGTTTTATTTTTGGCCTGTAATTACATTGAGCTCCCATAACAACCAGAACTCTAAGATGTCTCTAATACATATTTAGCCCTGTTTATATCTTGATTTCACCGTTAAGGAACTAGGGTCCTTACAGTCTTTGTCTAACTTGATTGTACGACTCATTGGAGTGGATGCAGTTGAGCATGTTTCCATTCCGAATCTCTTAAGCAGCTCTTTGGTATACTTGGTTTGGTTGATGAAAATATCATTGCTGAGCTGTTTGACTTGGAGACCCAAAAAGAATGAGAGTTCTCCCATCATGCTCATCTCAAACTGTCCCTGCATCAACTTGGAAAATTTCTCGCATAATTTGGGGTTAGTTGACCCAAATATTATATCATCAACATAAATCTGAACTAACAGGGTATGTTCCCCCTTAATATATTTAAAGAGAGTTTTATCTACTGAGCCAATCTGAAAATCATGGTTCAGCAGAAATTGAGATAGAGTGTCATACCAGGCTCTTGGTGCTTGTTTCAGACCATATACTGCTTTATTCAGTAGGTATACATGATTATGGAATGAGTGGTTCTGAAATCCAGGAGGTTGTTCAATGTAAACTTCCTCCTGAAGCTTACCATTAAGAAAGGCGCTCTTGACGTCCATCTGATATACCTTGAAGTCTTTAAAGGCAGCATATGCAAGAAAGATTCTGATTGCTTCAAGTCTGGCGACTGGTGCAAATGATTCATCGAAGTCAATTCCTTCTTCTTGTCGGAATCCTTGTGCCACCAGTCTGGCCTTGTTTCTAACCACAGTTCCATCTGCGTCCAACTTGTTTCTGAAAACCCATCTGGTTCCAATAACAGGCAGATCGCTTGGTCTGGGGGTTAGACTCCAAACTTGATTTTGTTCGAATTGATTAAGCTCTTCTTGCATGGCCTTAATCCAGTTGAAATCAGTCAGAGCTTCATCGATCTTCTTAGGTTCCAGAGTTGAGATGAAGGCAGCATGAGTGAACTCATCCATCATCTGTCCTCTGGTTCTAATCGGTGCAGAGGGACTTCCAATCACTAGATTAGGTGGATGCCTCTTAGTCCATCGATAGCTAGACTCTGGATTGTCTGGTCCAGCCGGATGAGTAGTAGTAGTGGTATGATCAGCATCTGCTTTGATATGAGAATTTGGATCATCCGGATCGGCTCGATCTGAAGAAGCTTCATTGCCTTGATCCGATCTGGCTGGCACTTCAGGTTCTGGTGGATTGTCTCTTGACCTGTTAGCTACAATCTCATCATCACTGTTAGCTTCGAGATGGATGTTTTCCATCTGATTTTGAATTGATTCTTTGTTACCCTCAACACACAAAGATTCATCAAAAACTACATGAACTGATTCTTCTACAGTTAAGGTTCGATTATTAAAAAACTCGATAAGCTTTGCTAGTTGATGAATATCCTAAGAATATTCCATTATCTGACTTAGCTTCAAATGCTGTAAGATGATTCTTACCATTGTTGTGAACGAAGCATTTACAGCCAAATACATGAAGGTGAGAAATAGACGGTCTGTTACCAGTCCATATTTCATATGGAGTGAGATTCAGCTTCTTGTTAATCATAGACCGATTTTGAGTGTAGCATGCAGTATTTACAGCTTCTGCCCAGAACTTTTGTGAAATTCCAGAATCAGCAAGCATTGTTCTTGCTGCTTCTTTGAGCGTTCTGTTTCTTCGTTCTGCAACTCCATTCTATTGAGGAGTTCGAGCGGCTGAAAACTCATGCTTAATTCCATGATCTTCTAGAAATGATTCAAGATTCTGATTTGAAAACTCAGTGCCTTTGTCACTTCGAATCCTGTCTATGCTGGATGATTTCTCATTCTGAGTGCGTTTCAGCAGCTTGATCAACTTCGGACCGGTCTGATCTTTACTGCTCAAAAATATAGTCCATGTAAAGCGTGAGTAATCATCAATAACAACAAGAGTATACCACATTCCCCCTAAACTTGTTATTGGTATAGGACCAAACAAGTCCATATGCAATAGTTCTAAACAACGGGAGGAGGATTTGGCATTCTTGTTTTTGAAGGATGATCTGATATGTTTGCCCATTTGGCAAGCTTCGCAGATCTTATCCTTAGCAAAATCGATCTTGGGCAGACCGATAACTAAATCATGTTTACACAGGCTAGAAATAGTCTTAAAATTTATATGATTCAAGCGTTTGTGCCATAGCCAGTGTTTATTATCATTGTTAGCGATGAAGCAAGTAGGATTATCAGGTTGAGCATGATTCCAATTAATCTTATATGTATTTCCATTTCTGATTCCTACAAGCATGGTCATACCATCTGACGATTTAACAGTGCAAGTGTGTTTGTGAAATTCTACAGCATAACCATTATCACAAAGTTGACTTATACTAATCAGATTATAGCACAGATGTTCAACTAACAGCACATCATTGATAATAATGTTACCATGGACAATCTTACCCTTGCCCACGGTCTTACCCTTTGAGTTATCCCCGAAAATGATCTTGGGTCCAGTACATTCTGTAACTTCAGACAGCAGCTCGATGTTTCCAGTCATGTGACGAGAACACCCGCTGTCCAAGTACCAGTCTGATGCAAGTTTCTTCAGTACCTGTCATCAAACATAATTATTGTTGCTACCTAATCCTATTTGGGTCCAGAACGGATTAGCCCTTTGGGAACCCACACCTGTATCAGCTTTAATGGCTTGTGTGTGTGTGGTGTGCTGTGAGCTGGTCTGTTTCGATGTTGTGTGTGATAATGTGTGTGATATGGAAACCTTTGATTCTCATGGGGTAGTCTATATCTTCGTTGAACTGGTTTTGAATTATAGTAATTGTATTGTCTTCCTTGCCTTCGATCTTGCACCCTTAGATTTGGTCTGAAAGACGCAAAGCTTGCTGGTGCCTTTTCTTTGGCTTGGTTGACATATCCAATTCCTTTTCTCAAACCTTGATTCACGAAAGAGACTCCCGTTTGAATTGTAGGTGCTTCAGTCTCATATACTGTGTTGGATTTAACAAATGTCATTTGTTTGATTTTGTTCTTTACCAGCAACAGTTCAGATTCATCTTTGGTGGATTCTTTGGTGTCAAAGCCTATGCCGGTGAAATCACCAACGTTTCTTTGTACCTCTTGTAATTCTTCCAAAGATGTTGTGATATCCCCGAAATAATTATATGCAATTTGGACATGTTTATGTGATTAATGGTGATAATTAATTCTGTGTTGGCGTAAATTATCTTGGTAAAATGCTTAGTCACATGTTAAGAGTGACCCGGTAAAGCATTTCGGAGTGCATATTATTCATGTGGGGAATTTGGGTGTTATAATGGTTTAATTGTTATGGGTTGTGTATTTTGATAAAGCATGATTTTAAATGGTGATTTTGGTGCATTGTAGTAAAATGCTTTTAAAATATCATGTGGAGGTATTTTATATATCATGCTTGTAATTTGTTTCACATTAAAGAGAATTAAAATTCATAGCATGGCAAAGGAGGGCAACTTGCATACTTTATATCCCATCACCCCATCCCTCTCAGATTTTGTCTCTAAACCTCATCCATCCACTCCTTGAACTCCCATTTTCGTTTCTAAACCAAGAGGAGAGGAGGGAGATTTGAAAAGGAGGAGTTTTTGTGTTTTCTTGCCAAAAACTTGAAGCTCAAGTGGTAAGCTTCCTTTATGGTAGAGTCTTGTTGAGTCTTGGTTGATTTATAGCTTGTTTTTGAGGTTAAATGAGTGGATCTTGGTTCATCTTGTTGTTCATGATGGGAGATGTATTTTCATGTTGTTTTGTGGTTATATGTTGAGCTTAGTGGTTACTTTTGGTTGTACTTGAGTATAGGTGTGGTTAGAAGCTCATACTTGGATGTTTCTCGCTGAAACAGGGTTTCTCGATCGATCGGAAATTTGGTCCGATCGATCGAGCAAGACAGTACCTAAGCCAGGCGTAAAAATAGCTTACCGATCGATCGGCGTTTTTATCGATCGATCGGTGTGATGTCTCGATCGATCGGTAAAATGGCCCGATCGATCGGTGGAGGCAGTATCCAAATGCTTATTTTCTCAACTTGGCGATCGATCGGGGCTTAGGGCCGATCGATCGCAAGGCTTAAATTTTGGATTTTTGAGATTTTGTTCTAAATGGTAATGTTTTTGAGAATGGTTCCTTTATTGATTTCTAATATGGATTCATGTGATTATGTAGAACCATCTCAGGTAGCCACACAGCCTAGGAGATAAAGTCCAAGATATCTCCACTTTTGGAACCAAGGTACGTAGTGAGACGTACGAGCATCGGACGGTAAAACGTGCCATACATTTAATTATGTACATTGTGGATAGTAAATCCTTACACGTGATGATATATGTGAAATGATTGTGAATTACTGTGATAATGGAATCAACTATTGTGATTGATTAATGTGATGGGAATTGATGAATGTTCCGGTAGCCTTTATCTCCGAGCGAGGGAGGTACTTGCCGCTGTCATATGAAGCGATGGTAGTATGATATTTGCCGCTGTCATGTCTAAGCGAGGTAACATGCCGCTGTCATTGTCGAAGCGAGGGATATCATATGATGCCGCTATATGTCGAAGCGAGGGGTCCTAAAATTCCGCTGTTGTATTGGGACCGGAACAGTCACAATTCAAGTGGTTAAAGTGAATTATTGTGATTAAAATTGGAAACGCGTTATCGATCATTATATCTTGAACTAATGATTTTGTGCATAAGCTTGTGAAACAGGAACGACAATGAAATGTGCTAATGTGGTAATCGTGGAGCATATCAATTAATCGTTTCATATGCTTAATTACTTGATTAAGTTAAATTGTGTTAAGTGATGATGTATATATATATGCTCATGGTGAGTTGTTCCTGTAGGTACATTTTGAATCAAGGGGGCTGAGGGTCGGTTGAACTGTGAGCTGTCGAAAGTATAAATGAAGATAGAGTACAGGAATCTTGGATAGTCTCTACTCGAGAAGTAGTCTAATGCTATCACTTAAACATTCATGATCGAGAATGTAACTGATTAATTGATGAAATTTTATTTTGGCCTGTAACCTAATTGTGCTCATATCAAACCAGAACCCTAAGATGTCTTTAATACATATTTAGCCCTATTTATATCTTGAATTCACTGTTAAGGTTTAGGGTCCTTACATTTAGTGGTATCAGAGCAGTGGTTAGAGAACCCGGGAACGAGTGAAGGGTAGCCTTAGCAATAAGTTGGCTAGGCGTTTACTTTTAAATATGTTGTACGCATATGAAGCATGTGACTGTTATACTAACGTGTTATGGTTTTCTAACGATGTATTATGTGAATTGTTTTGTATATTGTTGTTAACCCTCGTGTTGCCGTATGGCAGCGAATGTTGATGTTGGTGATGCGATAAGTGTAAATGCTAGTGCTAGGCATACAAAGCCCCTACCGCCGCCAGCCTTGGGCGAAGAGCCGTCCGAACAACAGTTATTGCCGGGAGAACTGAGTTTGACGCAGTTTCTAGCTTATCGGCCCCCGACTTTTGAAGGGACTGAAACAGGGGAGAAGGCCGAGGAATGGCTAGAGAGGTTGGAGCAGATATTTGTAGCTGCCCCGTGCGCAAAGACAGCTTGGATACGGCTAGCAGAATTTCAGTTGGCCAAAAATGCGTTGATGTGGTGGAAGACCACAGTGATTGAACAGGAGGCTCAGGGTCAGGAAATAAACTGGAAGTTGTTTAGGACTCGATTTCTGACCCGGTACTTCTCAGCGGCGGCACGGCAGGCTAAAGAGGATGAATTCAATGGCTTGAGGCAAGGTACTATGCCGGTGTCTGACTATGCCCTCCAGTACTGTTCCTTACTTCGATATGTACCTCATATCGCCTCTAGCACCCAAGCAAAGATGAGGAACTTCATGAAAGGCTTGAGGCCGGAGTTGTATGATAGGGTGATCACTTATGGCCCTATTTGTTTTGATGATGCCCTAGCACGAGCTGAACTGGCAGAGTTGGGAGTGGGTGCATATCCGAATGGGCACCGCCTCCAGCACCATCTCAGAGACCGACCCCTGAAAATTTGAAACCAAGGGGCGACCAATTTAAGCCAAAGGGAAACTCCTCATCTTCCAGATTCAGTGGTAGATGGCAAGATGCTCGTGGAAGGGGTGGTCGTGGAAGTAATGCTCCGTCTCATCGGGGACAGTCTCAGGCTAGCAGTTTTGAGAAAGTTAAGTGTTTTCCATGCGGGGGACCCCATTCAGTGAAAGTATGCTCTGCTTGTTATGAGTGTGGGAAACATGGGCACTTGGCCCGAAATTGTCCTAATCGGGGAGGACCACAGAATACTATGGGGAGACCTTCAGACAGGCCAGTGCAGCAGAGACCACCATTTGCACCGAGACCATTGGGAGGACAGCCGTTGGGGCCATCTCAAGGACAAGTGTATGCCCTTACCAGGGAGCAGGCTACAGCAGCTCCAGAGGAAGTGATAGCGGGTACGTGTTATTTATTTACGCACCCTGCTTATATTTTGATAGATACAGGTGCGTCGCACTCCTTTGTGTCGACGAGTTTTGTGGAGAGGCACCGTATATGCACGACTCCGTCACCCACGCCTCTTGTGGTTTCGACACCCGCTGGAAAGAGTGTGATTGCAGATCAGTTTGTTGATGACGGCCTCATTTATTTTGAGGGCAATGAGTTGAAGTCAGACCTGATTGTTCTGGAAATGTCGGACTTCGACTGTATTGTGGGTATTGATGTGTTGAACAGATACCAGGCAATGGTGGACTGCAGTCAGAGGACAGTACGATTCAGATCTGATTTAGGGGATCGGTGGACTTTTTATGGGGATGGTTCCCGCTCAAGAATCCCATTGATATCGGCCTTAAAGATGACTCAGTTATTGGAACGTGGGCATGAAGGCTACCTTATTTATGCCATTGACATTGCTGGAAAGAAAGAAGAGTTAAGGGTTGAAGATATTCCAGTAGTTGCCGAGTTTGCCGATGTATTTCCGGAAGAGATTCCCGGATTTCCGCCGATTAGGGAAGTAGAGTTCGGGATCGAATTATTACCCGGGACATCCGCTATTTCTCGTGCCCCTTACAGGATGGCACCAGCGGAGTTGAGAGAGCTGAAAGAACAGCTACAAGAACTACTTGATAAGGGTTACATACGCCCCAGCGTATCACCTTGGGGTGCGCCTGTGTTATTTGTGAAAAAGAAGGATGGGTCGATGAGATTGTGCATCGACTACAGACAATTGAATAAGGCCACAGTGAAGAATAAATACCCTCTTCCGCGGATCGACGACTTGTTTGATCAGTTGCAGGGCACGAGGTTGTACAGTAAGATTGATTTGAGGTCGGGGTACCACCAGATCCGAGTTAGAGAGGATGATGTGCAGAAGACGGCCTTCCGGACCCGTTATGGTCACTATGAGTTTTTGGTCATGCCGTTTGGAGTGACAAACGCCCCGGCTGTGTTTATGAGCTTGATGAATCGAGTGTTCCAACCCTATTTGGATCATTTCGTCATCGTATTTATTGACGATATACTTATCTATTCCCGGAGCGAGGAAGATCACAGGAATCATTTGAGGACAGTGCTCCAGATTCTCAGGGACAATCAGTTGTATGCTAAGCTGAGCAAGTGTGAATTTTGGCTGAGCAGCGTAATATTTTTGGGGCACGTGATTTCTAGTGATGGGATTTCTGTGGATCCCAGGAAAGTGGAAGCAGTGATGGATTGGTCTGCGCCTACATCTGTGCCCGAGATCCGTAGCTTCCTCGGTTTAGCGGGTTACTACCGACGTTTCGTCGAGGGATTCTCTAAGATCGCTAAGCCGTTGACGCAGTTGACTCAGAAGGGTGTTCCGTTTTCATGGTCTGAGGCATGTGAGCAGAGCTTCCAAGAGTTGAAGCACCGACTGACTACAGCACCTGTTCTGGTAATTCCTTCGGAGAACGAGCGGTTTGCTTTGTACACGGATGCATCACTGCAAGGATTGGGCTGTGTACTGATGCAGGATAAGCACGTGGTGGCTTATGCATCGAGGCAGTTGAAGCCTCATGAGACCAGGTACCCGGTTCATGATTTGGAACTGGCGGCCATTATTTTCGCTTTGAAAATTTGGCGACATTATCTCTATGGTACATCCTTTACCATTTACACGGATCATAAGAGCTTGAAGTTCCTATTTACTCAAGCGGAACTGAATATGAGGCAAAGGAGGTGGATGGATTTACTCAAGGACTATGATTGCGAGATAGAGTACCATCCAGGGAAGGCGAACCTGACCGCTGATGCCTTGAGCAGGAAAGTGAAGTATACAGCAGATGATGTGATTCAGCTATCGGCTTTGATGGCCTCTTGTTGTCAATTGGGATATGATTTTGATTTAGATGTATCGTTGGTGCGGGTGTCGACCTTATTGGCAGAACCGGACATCTTTGAACTTATCAGGAAAGCCCAGGTGACAGACGTTGAAGTACAGAGATGGTTATCATGTATACGTCTGGGTCAGCCATCAAAATTCAGAGTAGCAGAAGATGGTTCCTTGAGACTTGGTAACCATTGGGTAGTGCCGAGGGCACCAGAGATGCGTCAAGGAATCTTGCATCGTGCTCATTGTAGCAAATTTAGCATCCATCCAGGTGGGAGAAAGATGTACAAGGACTTGTGTAATCAATTTTGGTGGAGACGGATGAAGAGAGACGTTATGTCATTCGTTAAGAAGTGCCTAATTTGCCAACAAGTGAAAGCAGAAAGGCAGAGGCCCGGAGGCGGGTTGAAGAGTTTAGAGATACCAGAGTGGAAGTGGGAGCACATCTCTATGGATTTCGTGACCCATTTGCCAAGGACTGCCTCGGGATTTGATGCGATCTGGGTGATTGTAGATCGACTGACGAAAGTGGCTCACTTCATTCCATATAGTATGACTTTCACATACTTAAAGATGGCTCAATTATATGTTCGGGACGTAGTAAGATTGCATGGCATTCCAGTCTCGATTGTATCCGATAGAGACCCGCGGTTCACATCGCACTTTTGGGAGGGTCTTCAATCAGCTTCTGGTACAGAGGTGAGACTGAGTACAGCATACCACCCTCAAACAGATGGTCAGATAGAGCGTACCATACAGACGCTTGAGGACATATTGAGGGCATGTGTATTGGAGTTCGATACTCCGTGGCAAGATTCAGTGCCACTTGTAGAATTCTCTTACAACAACAGTTATCAGGCGAGCATACAGATGGCTCCATTTGAGGCCCTTTACGGTCGACGTTGTAGGTCACCGTTATACTGGGAAGATTTGACTAGTAAGACGGTCGGAGGACCGGAATTGATTCGTGAAATGGAAGAGAAAATAAAAGTGATCCGTCAGAAAATGAAAGCGGCTCAAGATAGGCAAGCGGCCTATGCTAATAAACGACGGCGACCATTGGAATTCCAAGTAGGAGACAAGGTCTTTCTACAAATCTCACCTTTTAGAGGTGTAGTACGTTTCGGTATGCGGGGGAAGTTGTCTCCGAGGTATGTTGGGCCATACGAGATATTGCAGCGCATAGGTACTTTGGCTTACCGACTAGCCCTACCGCCGTCATTATCCGGTATTCATGATGTCTTCCATGTTTCTATGTTGAGGAAGTATGAGCCGGACCTGTCTCATGTGTTGCAGCCTTCTGAGGTTCAGTTGAGTTCGGATGTGTCCTATGTTGAACGGCCAGTCAGAATTCTGGATCGAGAGGATCGCAGACTTCGAAGCAAGGTCATACCGATGGTCAAGGTTCAGTGGGATCGTCAGGGTGTCGAAGAGGCCACGTGGGAGACGGAACGGCATATGGTGCAGCACTACCCAGAACTATTCTCTGGTATGTGATTATGTTTAGTTTTGGTTGGGTAAGTGCATGTGATTTCGAGGGCGAAATCTTATAAGTAGGGGAGTATTGTGATATCCCCGAAATAATTATATGCAATTTGGACATGTTTATGTGATTAATGGTGATAATTAATTTTGTGTTGGCGTAAATTATCTTGGTAAAATGCTTAGTCACATGTTAAGAGTGACCCGGTAAAGCATTTCGGAGTGCATATTATTCATGTGGGGAATTTGGGTGTTATAATGGTTTAATTGTTATGGGTTGTGTATTTTGATAAAGCATGATTTTAAATGGTGATTTTGGTGCATTGTAGTAAAATGCTTTTAAAATATCATGTGGAGGTATTTTATATATCATGCTTGTAATTTGTTTCACATTAAAAAGAATTAAAATTCATAGCATGGCAAAGGAGGGCAACTTGCATACTTTACATCCCATCACCCCATCCCTCTCAGATTTTGTCTCTAAACCTCATCCATTCACTCCTTGAACTCCCATTTTCGTTTCTAAACCAAGAGGAGAGGAGGGAGATTTGAAAAGGAGGAGTTTTTGTGTTTTCTTGCCAAAAACTTGAAGCTCAAGTGGTAAGCTTCCTTTATGGTAGAGTCTTGTTGAGTCTTGGTTGATTTATAGCTTGTTTTTGAGGTTAAATGAGTGGATCTTGGTTCATCTTGTTGTTCATGATGGGAGATGTATTTTCATGTTGTTTTGTGGTTATATGTTGAGCTTAGTGGTTACTTTTGGTTGTACTTGAGTATAGGTGTGGTTAGAAGCTCATACTTGGATGTTTCTCGTGAAACAGGGTTTCTCGATCGATCGGAAATTTGGTCCGATCGATCGAGCAAGACAGTACCTAAGCCAGGCGTAAAAATAGCTTACCGATCGATCGGCGTTTTTACCGATCGATCGGTGTGATGTCTCGATCGATCGGTAAAATGGCCAGATCGATCGGTGGAGGCAGTATCCAAATGCTTATTTTTCTCAACTTGGCGATCGATCGGGGCTTAGGGCCGATCGATCGCAAGGCTTAAATTTTGGATTTTTGAGATTTTGTTCTAAATGGTAATGTTTTTTAGAATGGTTCCTTTATTGGTTTCTAATATGGATTCATGTGATTATGTAGAACCATCTCAGGTAGCCACACAGCCTAGGAGATAAAGTCCTAGATATCTCCACTTTTGGAACCAAGGTACGTAGTGAGACGTACGAGCATCGGACGGTAAAACGTGCCATACATTTAATTATGTACATTGTGGATAGTAAATCCTTACACGTGATGATATATGTGAAATGATTGTGAATTACTGTGATAATGGAATCAACTATTGTGATTGATTAATGTGATGGGAATTGATGAATGTTCCGATAGCCTTTATCTCCGAGCGAGGGAGGTACTTGCCGCTGTCATATGAAGCGATGGTAGTATGATATTTGCCGCTGTCATGTCTAAGCGAGGTAACATGCCGCTGTCATTGTCGAAGCGAGGGATATCATATGATGCCGCTATATGTCGAAGCGAGGGGTCCTAAAATTCCGCTGTTGTATTGGGACCGGAACAGTCACAATTTAAGTGGTTAAAGTGAATTATTGTGATTAAAATTGGAAACGCGTTATCGATCATTATATCTTGAACTAATGATTTTGTGCATAAGCTTGTGAAACATGAACGACAATGAAATGTGCTAATGTGGTAATCGTGGAGCATATCAATTAATCGTTTCATACGCTTAATTACTTGATTAAGTTAAATTGTGTTAAGTGATGATGTATATATATATGCTCATGGTGAGTTGTTCCTGTAGGTACATTTTGAATCATGGGGGCTGAGGGTCGGTTGAACTGTGAGCTGTCGAAAGTATAAATGAAGATAGAGTACAGGAATCTTGGATAGTCTCTACTCGAGAAGTAGTCTAATGCTATCACTTAAACATTCATGATCGAGAATGTAACTGATTAATTGATGAAATTTTATTTTGGCCTGTAACTTAATTGTGCTCATATCAAACCAGAACCCTAAGATGTCTTTAATACATATTTAGCCCTATTTATATCTTGAATTCACTGTTAAGGTTTAGGGTCCTTACAGATGTTCTGGATTTTGTCCATGTTTTGAATATATGAGAAAGCTTAGCATTTTGTGTGCTAATTCTCTTATTTTCTTCATGGAACTGATCATAGGAGATTTTCAGCTTATTCAGCTCGATCTGGAGATTGTTGCACTCACCCTGCTCAGAGCAGCTTGGTTTGTTGTGCTCATCCATTTCATCATTGACTTTAGCTTTATTTTTCTCAAATGATTCAGCTAAGATCCTATAATCATTAGCCATGTCTTGCAGTGCGGACTTGAGCTCTTCACGTGTGAATTCATTTGAGTCAAATCAAATACCTCGTCTGTCTGACTCATCTCTTCGTCTACCATTAGACATTGAATATCTTCTTCGCTTTCGCTAGAAGAATATTCGGAGCTTTCTGAATCGGAGTCAGTCTGAGCCCACTTGCTGTTTCCTTCTTCAGCTACTAGGACCTTTTGGGACTTTCCATGATTTTTGCGGTCTTTGTAGTGCTTCTTTTTCCTGTCATCGCGATGCTTCTCCTTCCGTTCTTCTTTCTTCGGTCTGGTGCAATCTGCAATGAAATGTCCGGTCTTACCACAATTGTAGCAAGCCTGATCATTAACAGCATCGTCCTTTCTAGATTTATAATGAGAGGGTTTAGAATTCCTCTTATTTTTAGACATGAATTTACCAAATTTCTTGATAAATAATGACATAGCATCATTACTTATCTGTTCGATAGATCGATCTGATGTGGAGGCGATCTGGTCTGGAATAGCTACCAGTGCTTTGTTTGGTTGAGAGATGAATGGCTCTGCTTCACCTCTGCTTATCAGTTCGAACTCATATGCTTTAAGATCTGCGAACAGATCATGAAGTTCAACCTTGTTCAGATCTTTGGACTCCCTCATTGCAATGGTCTTAACATCCTATTCTTTTGGCAGGGCTCTCATAACTTTAAGAGCGATCTCTCTGTTTGAGTATTCTTTGCCCAAACCATTCAGTTAATTAATGATACCAGTGACTCGTTCATCAAACTCATTTAGAGTTTCTCCACTCTTCATCTTTATGCTCTCAAATCTTTGAAGAGCAACAGTCAGCTTGTTTTCTTTGGTCTGGTCGTTGCCTTCACATAGCTGTGCTATCTTCACCCAAATTTCTTTGGCAGTAGAGCACATTTTGATTTTGCTGAACATGTTCTTGTCCAATGTCTTGAACAAGATGTCTTTGGGAACGTTGTCGAGATTTGCTTTCTTTCTTTCCTCATTCGTCCAGAGGGATCTGTCCTTCTCTACCATTTGTGGTTCTCCACCAATAATGGCGACTGCTGTATTGACTTTCAGAATCTTCATTGGTCCATCAGTGATGACGAACCACATATCGTCATCCTGAGCTGCCAGATGAGCTTGCATTCTGATTCTCCAGTCATCATAGTCTTCTTTTGAGAACATAGGAATTTTGTTGAATGATGCCATCAGCTCAAGTGTCTTTGTGCTGATTAAGATGACCTGCTCTGATACCACTTGTTAGGATCGGTCCGGAGTGTTTAGAGGGGGGGTGAATGAACACTCCTTGTAAAATTTAATCCCTTGTGATTTCTTTCGGATTAGTGAAAGAAATCTGTTTCTTAATCAACTCTTTTATTGAACAGACCACTGAATGTATAAGTGCGGAACGGTCTGTTTTTATAATTGTAAGAACAGCTCGATGGCTTGAATGAAAGAACGAGTGCAGAAAGATAAGACACATGATATGTTTCTGGAAGTTCGAAGGTGGTGTAATCCTTCTATGTCTCCCCTTCTTCCAATTAAGGAAGGTTTCTACTATAAGACTTTGATTTATACAATCCTGTGTACAAACCCGATTCAGCTGTATTTACCTCACTATCAGACTGAAACTCCTAGTCACTCGATCTGTTCAGACACTCTCTGTCTGACAGTTACAATTTGTTTCTCACTTCTATTTTTCAATACAGAATACACAAGATGCGCACAGTGATCCTAAATGATCAAATATTACAATGTAATCGTGCTTAAGAATAATTTCAGCTCGAGAGATTCTGAGCTTGAACGCTTGTGCTGTTTTTTGATTGATCAGCGAGAGTCTTATGTTTATCTGTATTGTTGTTGCATCCTTTTATAGTTGCATGTACCAACGACATTATTTCCCTTAATGTGCAACTCTTGACTCTGCTTAATCTTTGAGTAAGCTACAGTCTTCTTCTTCAGGATACTTGCCGTTCTGGTTCATGCTTTCGGCGACTGTCAGGTAAGCTCTTATTTGTCTTCTTACCTTTTATGGTAATCTTCAGTCTTTGGTCCTTTGTAGCATTAATTGCGACATTAAATGCTACAATAAATAGCCGTTAATGATTTGGATTGAAGAGCCACTCTTTATGCATCCTTGACTGCTCTGATCTGATAAAGATTGAGATCGATCTGAAGCTTCGATCTAGTCAGTCTGATATCTATCGATCCGGTCTGATATGTGATATGCCTTATCAGCTTGTTCTGTTTTGAGCTATCGATCTGGTCAGTCTGATTACCCTCGATCCGGTCTGATATGCTTTGTCATCTTACCAGCTTGATCTGTTTTGGGAGATCGATCTGGTCAGTCTGATTTCTCTCGATCCGGTCTGATATGTTTTGTCATCTTTAAAATCTCATCGATAAAGTTCGGAACTAACATGTATTGCATTGGACGTTTTTGGGGACTCTTGGATCATAATTCACCCTACAAACTCAGCCATCATCATTCTCCTTCATCACCAACCATCCATACATCATAACCATTGAAGAGGAGACGCATCGGAAGAGACGGGACGACGGAGCAACGCAAGGAGTCAAAGCCTCTCGTTATATTCGTATTTCTAAACTTTGTTTGATTCTAATTGATTTCTTTACGCTTTTGATGTTGAAAAACACGATTTTGCATTTGATTTTGAATATGTTTCTAGGCTAAGTTTTGTTGTCAAGACTTTGGGATCCCATGTTATGAACCCACAATTTTTAAATTAAGTTTTGATTGATTCTTACAAATTCTTTGAGTTTAATTTGTTGTGTTCATGCTTTCAATGGACTAAAATCATTGATTGATTATTTATTGCAATTGAATTGACCATAGGAGATTGTGATATGATATAGTAAATTAAACCGTGGATTTCAGACTGATATCGAGAGATGAAGTCAAATACACGTGTGATAGCTATAGATATCTAGTAATCGAAAGCTAGAAGTTTTCATAAATCAACTTACAATATTGAGTGTTAAATAAGTGTATGGTCATTACCTTGTTGCATCTTAGTATTAGACTTGTTGTAACCGGACCAAGGTATAACAAGTGTATTAAGAAAACTCGTCACCTTAGAACATTTGAATTTAATTTTTAACTATAGGCGAATAGTGGGGAATTGCATGGGTGAACCGAAAGTCTTGATATTGTCTTTATTGATTCTAATCTTATTCGTTCTTGTGTGTTGGGTTATTTATCGAGTTAATTAGTCAATTTAGTTAATTAATTATAACTACTTATCGTAGGCTAAATATAGTTAAACTAGTGGAGTTTGGTAATTATTTCCTAGTCCTCGTGGGATCGATAATTCGTACTTTTAATATCATTATACTAAAACTTGACACCGTGCACTTGTGGTACGCAATCGCTACACTGAAAAATATTGTTTAAAATAAAAGCGACCAAGTTTTTGGTGCCGTTGCCGGGGACTAGTTTTAATAATATCAAATGAGATTAGTTGACTTTAGTTTAGTCATTCATTTTTCTTACTTTTCGAATTTTTTTTCCCATTCTCTCTACTCTTCTACTGTTTATGTTCTTTTTGGTTGATTGTTACAGGTTTTTATCTCTTGGTGTATGCTAAGGAGTAGCAAGCCTACACTTGAGCCTTTTGACCCTGAGATCGAACGCACTTGTCAAGGGAGGGTAAGGCAAGCAAGAGCACACATGGATAATACCGAGGAGATTTCGGTACCACCAGTTGCAAGATCACTCATGGACTATGCCCACCCTGCAATCCATGGATCACTATTGAGTATTGCAAGACCAACCATCCATGCTAACAATTTTGAGATCAAGCATGCTATCATACAGATTATCCAACATTCAGTCTAGTTTGGGGGAGCAGCTACTGACGATCCAAATGCCCACATCTCCAACTTCTTGGAGATTTGTGATACATTCAAGCATAATGGCGTTACTGACGACGCCATCAGGTTACGCTTGTTTTACTTTTCTTTAAAAGATAAAGCTAAATCCTGGTTACAATCGTTGCCTGCAGGGTCTATTACCACGTGGGATGGAATGGCGCAGTTGTTCTTGTGAAAATTATTTCCACCATCCAAGACGGCTAAGATGCGGAATGATATCACAACCTTTGCCCAATATCCAGAGACACTGTATGAGGCTTGGGAGCACTTCAAGGATCTACTGCGGAGATGCCCACATCATGGCCTCCCTATATTGCTACAGGTACAAACGTTTTATACTGGTTTATTTTCTGATAATTGTTCTATGATTGATGCAGCGTCAGGAGGAACTGTGATGAGGAAGACGCCCGAGGAATCTTATACGATGTTGGAGGAGATGGTTGCTAATAGCTGCCAATGGCAGTCCGACAGGAAGTGCCAAAGAAGCAAGCTGGGGTACATCAGGTGAGTGAAGTCACTGCCCTAGCTGCCCAGTGGAAGCGCTGAACAAGAAAATAGATAGTTTGAGCATGCATGCAATGCAAGTTCAAACTGTTACATGTGAGCTTTGCCAAGGAGGACATCCGAGCACGGAATGCCAAGTAGGTAACCCTTTTGTTACAACTAATGAAGCTGTTTGTAGGGAATAGACCATCACCGACCTACCCTTACCAATAATACGTAGAGGGCCGAGGAACTATCCCCAACCACCACCAATGTATGCACCAAAGCCAAGCATGGAGGAGATCTTAACCAAGTTCATATCATCTGCTGAAACGAGGATGAACAATCATGAGGTGTCAATAAAGAACTTGGAGGTCCAAGTAGGACAGTTAGCAAAGATTGTAGCTGCACGAGCACCAGAGCACTTCCTAGTGACACTGAGACAATCCTAGGGAGCAAGTCCATGCCATAATGTTGAGGAGCGGAAAGGAGGTCGCTGAGAAGAAGGATGCACACATTGAGTTGAATGGCGTGGCGGACATCAAGAAAGAAGAGGATCAACCACGCGACAAGGGTAAGTTTACTAAGACCTCTACACCCATCATACCACTTGCTAAGATAGATATCCCACTCCCATTCCCCGTTGCATATAAGAGAGCAAAGATAGATGCTAAATTTGCTAAGTTTTTAGATTTGATAAAGAATCTCCATATTGAGATGCCTTTCATTGATACTATTTGGCACATGCCGAATTATGCTAAGTTTTTAAAGAAGATTCTGTCAAAAAAGCAAAAACTGGGAGAGCATGATGATAAACTTAACTGAGGAGTGTTTTGCTGTCATTCAAAATGATTCACCTCCAAAGTTAAAAGATCCAGGGAGTTTCATTATACCTTGGAAAATCAATTCAAATCTTTCAATAAATATTTATGTGATTTGGGTGCAAGTGTAAATTTAATGTCATTGTCTGTCTACAGGAAGCTGGGCCTAGGAGAGCTTAAACCGATAAATGTTTCACTGCAGATGGCGGAAAAGTCCATCAAGTACCCGCATGGGATAATTGAGGATGTACAAGTCAAAGTCGACAAGTTCCCTTCCGGTGGATTTCATTGTGTTGGACATGAAGAAAGATGCTGACATGCCCTTGATCCTAGGAAGACCATTCCTAGCTACTGGAAGGGCATTGATTGATGTCCAAAAAGGGCAATTGATCCTCCGAGTAGGGGGGATCAAGTTACTTTTGACACGTTAAAAGCTTTGAACACTACACACACTGAGCACCGATGTTTTAGTATCAATTTAATTGATACACTGTCTGTTGATGCGATGCAGGTTAAGTGTGAGAAGAAGGTGGAGGTCACACCGAAGGCCCATCAAAGAGGAGGCAAATTCCGTGAAGGTGACTAAGTTCAAATGAATAGGAAAAAGATGCGACAATTTCCATGGAAGTCTGACGCACCATGGGTTGGAGCGTTCAAAGTTGTCGATGTTCTACCATTCAATGCCTTCAAACTGAGAGATAACCACGGGGCACTATTTACTGTGAAAGAGAAGTGGTTACGACATTACCACAAGGATGACGGAAAATCATCCCCCACTAGGCCTGGTGGTACTTGAGCTTACATGGTAAAAAGTCCAGCTTGGGACTATAAATCAAGAACTTTTTCTTATCTTTTTGCTTTGTTTTTCTTTTGCTTTTGGGTTTGTTTTGGTTTGCTTTTGTTTTGTTTTAGATTTTGGTGAGACTCCATGCGTGTTGTGTTATGTTCCATTACTTTGCCCCATGAGCTGATGAGGAATTGGACAACGATCACTGACGGTCGTTGTCAAAGGTAAATGCTTTGTCTCATTTCCATGCCTAGTACATTGAGAACAATGCATGGATTAAGTTTGGGGGAGTGCATTACTGTATCATGTTTTTTTCATTGGAATTGTATCGTTTCTCGAGCACTGAAAAAAAATTCTTGAAAATAAGTTCAATTAGTAAGATAAGAATAAATCATAGTAGTGATCTCTATTCCATGATGATATTAGTCTCACTATGCATGTCAAGTTGAGTTTTGATGCTTGTAAGACTTGTGTGAATATCTTGTTTTGAGTAGCATGTCTAAGATCATGACTTTATTAAGCACATTTGAGTCATGATCTTGTGAATTGCATTTGGAGTAGCAATAATCGTTGTGAACTTGATAAATTGTTTTGAGCATCTTAGTACCTTAGAACTTATTTGATTATGACACTTTGAGGAAAAATTTTATAGTTATGAACTTGATTTGGAAATGATTTAGGCGATCTTTGGACCATTTGAGCCTTTAAAGCTTACCATGATATATATCAATATCTAGTGTCCCATTGTGAGCCTAATTGAAAAAGAATGAAGTATGTTCAACATAATATTAACCCCCATTCAACATTGTTTTTTGGCAACTCATTATACTCACCTTTATGAGCCTAATTAAAAAATTATCCTTACCCTAAGGGAGTATAATGATTCTCATTACATGCACTTGAATTGCTACATTTGATGAGTTTATTATTGAAAAAATTGATGAATGAGTAAAGAAAAAGATAGATAAAGCCTTGAAAAAAAAAAGACTAAATAAGACCCAAAGTGGCCAAGGCTAAAAGAAAAAGAAGAGAAGCTCAATTTTGTGCTAAAATTCTGAACTTTACATATTTATACTCTCTTCTTTGTGTTATCCTATCTTTTATTTGAAGCCAACACCTAGGCCTAATATTACAAGCATAAAAAGACCTATTGATCCAAGTCTACGAGTGACTACATTAGTGGAGAAGTTGTTTGAAAATAGGTCTATGGAATGCTCAACGAGATAATCTTACTTTCCATTGACTAACATGATTTGATCTATGAAAATTGCATGGAGCTTGAAAGTGACAATAGCACACACGCACGTTCTGATTTGGAGATATGTTGCTGGATCTAAGAGAAAACACGACTTGTTAAACATTTTGGATTGACTCTTGTTTGTCTGTAAGTGAGATGTCTGAGCTACATGATTGATTGTGAATTGGTTTATTTGAATCTTCAATATTGAACTCTACTGCGTGATCTTATTTCTTGCTCGAGACGATCAAGTCTAAGTTTGGGGAGTTGATAAGTGTGATTTTTACACTTATTTCAATGATTTTATAGTGGTTTTTGTAGTGATTCGTGGAAAATATTACGCGTTTTGGTATATATTTGTATATTTCAGGAATAAGCTATAATGGATGAAAAAGGACCAAACCGAGCAAATATGAAAAAGGAGGGACGAAATCGCAAGATTGAAGATTTTGAGATCCACAATCGATCGGCAACTTACAAAGATCGATCGCCACCATCCAGAAGATTTCCGCGATCAATCGGCAAAAACATCAAGATCGATCGCGGATATAAAAATTTCTGTTATTTTGTCCAGAATGTTTTGGCGATCGATCGGCAACTTAGGAAGATCGATTGCCGAATACGAAAAAATTGAGATTTTGTTTTCTTCTTATTTTGTGTCCAAACTTTGCAAAACTCTTCCTACTATAAATATGTATTGCCTTGGACGTTTTTGGGGACTCGTGGTTCATAATTCACCCTACAAACTCAGCCACCATCATTCTCCTTCATCACCAACCAACCATACATCATAAGAGGAGAAGCATCGGAAGAGACGGGACGACGTAGCAACGCAATGAGTCAAAGCCTCTCGATATTTCCGTATTTCTAAACTTTGTTTGATTCTATTTGATTTCTTCATGCTTTTGATGTTGAAAAACACGATTTTGCATATGATTTTGAATATGTTTCTAGGCTAAGTTTTGTTGTCAAGACTTAGGGGATCCCATGTTATGAACCCACAATTTTAATTAAGTTTTGATTGATTCTTACAAATTGTTTGAGTTTAATTTGTTATGTTAATGCTTTCAATGGATTAATATTCTTGATTGATTATTTATTGCAATTGAATTAACCATAGGAGATTGTGATACGATATAATAAATTAAATCGTTGATTTCAGACTGATATCGAGAGATGAAGTCAAATACACATGTGATAGCTATAGATATCTAGTAATCGAAAGCTAGAAGTTTTCATAAATCAACTTACAATATTGAGTGCGTGATCATTGCCTTGTTGCATCTTAGTATTAGACTTGTTGTAACCGGACCAAGGTATAACAAGTGCATTAAGAAAACTCGTCAGCTTATAGCGTTTTAATTTAATTCTTAACTATAGGCGAATTGTGGGGATTGCATGGGTGAACCGAAAGTCTTGATAATTGTCTCTATTGATTCTAATCTTATTCGTTCTTGTGTGTTGGGTTAATTATCGAGTTAATTAGTCAATTTAGTTAATCCTAACTAGTTATCGTATGCTAAATATAGTTAAACTAGTGGAGTTTGGTAATTATTTCATAGTCCTCGTGGGATCGACAATCCGCACTTTTCATATCATTATACTAAAACTTGACACCGTGCAATTGCAGTACGTAATCGCTACACTGAAAAATATTGTTTAAAATAAAAGCGACCACCAAGTAGTTTCAAAATCCATAACATATGCACGTAACATATCCTCCAAAGTCTGTATGGTACGTTCAGTATGACCGTCAGTCTGTGGATTATATGTCGTACTCAGTCTCACCTCTGTCCCCGTCGCGGTCTGTAATCCTTCCCAGAAATGTGAAGTAAATCTTGGATCCCGATCAGATATGATAGATATAGGAATTCCATGTAATCTTACCACCTCCTGACATACAATTGTGCCATCTTCACAACCCAAATAGCATCATATCTCGGGGCAGTTCTTGGTAAATGGGTCACAAAATCCATCAAAATATGCTCCCATTTCCAAGTCGGTACCTCCAGACTCCTCAACTCACCTCATGGTCTTCTTCTTTCAGCTTTTGTTTGCTGGCAATTCAGGCATTTTCGCACAAATCAGTGACATCTTGTTTCATCTTTTTCCACTAGAACTGTGAACGTAAATGCATGTACATCTTTTTTGCCACCGGGATGAATAGAATATCTGCTACAATGAGCACGTTGTAGCAATCCTTGGCGCAATCCAGGTGTATCATGAACTACCCATCGATCATGTAATCACATACTATCATCTTCTGCTATCCTGAAACAAGACTCCTTCCTTTGTAAAACAAGTCTTTTCCATCATCGAACCTCCTCATCTATTCCCTGTGCTTCACGAATGCTTCCAAAAATATCAGGTTCAGCTAAAAAAGTCGATACCTAAACTGGAGATGTAGATACATCAAAATTATAGCCCAAATGACAATAAGACATCATCAATGCTGATAAGTGGCATATATCCTCAGTAATAAAGCTCACTTTATGACTCAAAGCATCAGCTCTGAGATTGGCTCGACTAGGATGATACTCAATCTCACAAATCATAATCTTTAAGCAAATCTAACCATCTTCGTTGCCTCATATTTAACTCAGTTTGAGTAAACAAAAATTTCAAACTCTTGTGATCAGTAAAGATAGTAAACGAGGTGTCGTATAAATAATGTTGTCATATCTTTAATGCAAATATAATGGTTTCCAGCTCCAAGTCATGTACTGGATACCTCGTCTCATGGGGTTTCAATTGTCTCGATGCATACGCCACCACATGTCGTCCTGCATCAATACACAACCTAAGCTCTGTAATGATGCATCAGTATATAAAGCAAACCTTTCATTTTCTTTTGGAATTGTCAACACTGGAGCAATCGTCAATCGGTGTTTCAATCCTGGAAACTCTGTTCACATGCCTCTACCATCTTTGGATCAACTAAGATTCCATCTTTTGATATCATGTGCCCAAGAAATACCACCCTATCCAGCCAAAACTCACATTAACTGAGTTTAGCATACAATTGCTTATCTCGAAGAATTCGTAATACGGCATGTAGATGCCTTACATGCTTTTTCTCACTCCTGCAATATATCAGAATATCAATAAGCACAAATACAAACTGATCAAGATAAGGCTGAAATACACGCTTCATCAAACTCATAAAGATAGCTGAAGCATTAGTCAATCCAAAAGGCATGACCAGAAACTCATAATGTCAGTATCTGGTTCGAAAAGCTGTCTTCTGTATATCCTCTTCCCTATCCCATGCCTGATGATATCCAGACCTTATATCTATCTTTGAAATTGAGGTTCACTGCAACTGATCAAATAAATCAATCATTATGTGGGAGGGGATATTTATTCTTTATTGTTACCTTATTCAGTTGCATATAGTCGATACACAATCGCATCGAGCCATCTTTCTTTCGAACAAATAGGACCGGAGCACACCCAAGGCGATACACTAGGACATGTGTATCCCTTTTCAAGAAGATTTTGTAATTGAGTTTTTAGCTCCCTCAATTCCGCTGGTGCCATCATGTATGGTGTGTGAGAAATAGGGGATGTACATGACAACAACTCGATTTTTCAAACTCCACCTCACGAGCTGGTGGAAAACCTTGAATCTCATCTAGAAACACATCAGCAAACTCAGCAACCACATGTATATCCTCTATTTTAACTTCCTCCTTTTCGATCACATCAATTGCATAAATAAGGTACCCATCATTTCCAGGCTCCAGAAATGTGGACATTCTGACAGCAGATACTAATGGAATCCACGGACGAGAACCCTACCCATAAAATGTCAACCGCTCTCCCTACTCAGACTCAAAGTGCACTGTCCACTGATAACAATCAACAGTAGCCTGATATTTCCACAGAATATCAATACCCACAATCTTATCAAAATCAAGTATATCAAGAATAATCAAATCAGCCCGTATTTCATTGCCCTCATATGAAATAATGCAGTTTGGTACCATTGACGTAACTAATATCTCTTTTCCAGTAGGTGTCGAGATAGATAGAGGTGTAGGCAAGGGAGACGAGCTCATGTGATGCAGCATAACATATCTCAATGAAATAAAGGAATGGGAAGCACCCGTATCAATAAGAATAAAAGCATGGTAAGAACATAAATAACACTTACCCATTATCACATCATCTCATGCTTCCTCTGCCTGCTCCCTCGTCAATGCATATACCTGCCCTTGAGGTGGTCCAGACCCCCATCCTCGTGTTTGTCCTCCTGGTGGTCGAGGTGCAAACCGCTGTTGTTGAACTGTCCTCTCTGACGAACTGTGGGGTCCTCGTTACTTAATCCATTATGTATTCAATATTATACACATGTGAGGAGTTAAGTAATAAAAAACACTCAACAGTTACGAAATTTTAATACAACCTGACATAATATACAACACATGTATGTATTCACAACCTAACGACGTCCAACTCCTAATCAGTGGTTCAGCTCGCAGCGGAATACAACTCACAATCCAGGCTCCCCACGTCTATGAGTCCCCTACAGAAATAATCACACAACATGAGTATTTATAATCAACTATTTCAGTTCTATATCAACAAGAAAGACAGAATACGATAATCATCATCGTAAAATCTCAATAGTGATTGTTTTGTATGCATCACCAATTGCAAATATGTCATGACATGTCTCAACTATCAACCTATTATAACGGGACCGGTGATATGCCTATCAGCTCAATATGTCAGTGCTCAGCCTTCACGTCCCATATTGGCAGTACATATCATATAACCGTCATCACACATTATAACAGCCAAAGCATATATTCAACCGGAGTATACCTCTCATGCCAAAGCATATGCTCAACAATAACATACCTATCATGGCATCACTCTCAACAACATGCATGCATATCATCATGAATATATACACATATGATATCATCAATCATATATCCACTTCAATATCATCATCACAATAACATCAATACTCGTACGCAACACGTACCTGTCGTGCGACACAAAATATCTAAATCAGGCGTCAATGTTTAACAGCCTCATTGTCATGTCTTCTGTGATGATGCTACAACAATATCAATAATATATCACGTTATAATAGGTTTCAAAATCAAAGTCCACAAAATATAACATTTTGTCAAAAATTCAACCCTAGTGATCGATCGCCACTTTTCACCGATCAATCGTCAAAATGTTCTATCCATCGCGATCGATTGCCACTTCTTCTCGATCGATCGTCCAAATGTTCTGTTCACTCATGATCGATCGCCATGTTTTCACAAATCGATCGCCAATCCATTTCATCGCCTTATAATTTTACTCTGCTTCGGCGATCGATCGCCATAAGGCTCGCGAGCGATCGCCGATGTCTGAAATTTTCAGAACATGGCGATTTTCAACTTTATCCCCATGGTTCTACCTCCATGCTTCTTATCACACCTCTAAACTTTCATCAAAGTTAAACTACAGCATGTTATGCACATTTCTTTCATGAAAAACAAGTTCCTGCTCTTTAATTCCATCCAAAGTAATTAAAAATTACTTCAACATAATTTGACAACCTATCCTACACATATATATGTGTATATAAGTTCACAAATAATTAAATTCATACCAATTCACTTTGATGTTGCTACTCAATAAGCTTTCCTTTTGATTCCAAACTTCAAGTCCAGAAAAGAAGCAAGTACAAGTAAGGGCTTAAGGAGGAGCTTATGTAGAGATTTGTAGGTGTTTATAGTGTAAGTATGTGTTCTCAATCTGATTTGTAGGTATATATGCACCTTCAAATTCACATGTACATGCAACTCTCATATCAAATTCAAATGCCAATTCACATGTACATGCAACTCTCATATCAAATTCAAATGCATGCAAATTCATGTAGGTATATTGTTCAATTACATGTAACTCATGTCCTTCCTAGCCATAACATAGCTCTCTTGCTACATGTTTCACAACCATGTACATTATGTTTCATTTGTTTGATCTTGACTCCTATTCCTTTCATCTTATATCTACTACTCACACTCGGTTCCATCCGAACTCGAGTCCACATCACTCCGTAATTATCACATAAATACGTCAGAATCACATCAAACATATTGATTCATATCGAGGCATTACATTCTCCACTACTAATTGAATTTTGTCCCCGAAATTGAAGAAACTCGACAGTACTGCAATAAATAAAATCACATACCCATTCATATTGCAATAAGGAACACATATTCACTATGGCAAAAGTGCAATAATATGACTCCTCACCAGTAGTATACTAAAAACGTGAACAACATACCAGAAAATAACTCAAGATAACGTTGTATCAAATGCTGCTCCGTCTCACACGTTGCCTCCTCGACACCCCGTCTGTCCCACTATACCTTCACCATTGGTATCACTTTACTTCTCAATTTGTGCTCTGCTCTATCCAAGATCCTGACTGGTCATTTCACATACGACACACCTGTATCCAACTGCACTTCAAACGGTTGTAATACATGACTTGGATCTAGTTCATATTTCCTCAATAGTGAAACATGAAATACATCGTGAATACTGCTCAATGCTGGAGTTAGTGCCAATCGATATGCTAACGTACCAATACGTTGCAGCACCTCATAAGGACCAGCATATCGTGGTGACAACTTTCCACGCATACCAAATCGTACCACTCCTCAAAAAGGTGAGATTTTCAAGAACACTCTGTCATCAACTTGAAATTCAAGTTGTCTACGTCGCTTATTGGCATAAGCGGCCTGTCGATCCTGAGCAGCTTTTAATTTCAATCTGAACAGTTTCAATTTCTCCTCCATTTCACGTATCATATCTGGTCCATTTAGTGAAGACTGATCAACATCATCCCAATACAATGGCGATTTACATCGTCGCCCATATAGTGCCTCAAACGATGCCATCTTATACTAGTTTGATAACTATTATTATATGAAAATTTCACTAATGGCAACGACTCTTACCAAGAGTTATCAAACTCCAATACACAGGCCCATAACATATCCTCAAGCGTCTGTATTGTACGCTCTGTCTGTCAATCTATTTGAGGATGATAAGTTGTACTTAATCGTACTTCAGTCCCCATCGCTGACTGTAATCTTTCCCAAAAATGAGAAGCAAATCTCGGATCTTGGTCCGATACAATTGAAACAGGTATTCCATGTAGTCTCACTACATTTTGAATGTTTAAGTGAGCCATCCTCAAGTAGGTAAACGTCATACTGTATGGTATGAAGTGAGCTACTTTCGTTAGTCTGTCAACGACTACCCAAATCTCATCAAAGCAAGAAGAAGTATGTGGCAAATGGGTTACAAAATCCATTGTACTGTGTTCCCATTCCATTGAGGAATCTCTAAACTCATCAATTCACATCCTGGTCTTTGTCTATCTGCTTTCACTTGTTGACAAATTAGACAGTGTCTTACAAACTCAAGCACATCTTGTTTCATGCGTTTCCACCATAATTGTGTACACAAATCATTACATTTCTTTCCTCCAGGATGTATATTATATCTACTACAATGAGCACGTTGTAGTAGTTCTTGGAGTAGTCTCAAAGAAGCAGGTACTACCCAACATTTTCTATATTTCAGACTTCCATCACTTGCTATCACAAACTGAGATGTTTGTCATTGACGTATCATTTCTTTCCAATGTTGTACTTCATCATCAGTGGTTTGTGCCATTCTGATCTTCTCAAATATATCGGGTTCAACCCAAAATGTTGACACCCTTACTGGCACTGTCACTACATCAAACTCATATCCCAATGTACAACACGAAGTCATCAAGGCTAACAAATGAATCATATCATTAGCAGTATTTTGTACCTTTTGACTTAAGGCATCCACTGTTACATTGGTCTTTCCGGGATGATATTCGATCTCACAATTATAATCTTTTAAGAGATCCATCCATCTCCTTTGCCGCATATTCAACTCTGTCTGAGTGAATAAAAACTTCAAACTTTTATGATTTTGTACATATGGTAAACGACGTACCATATAAATAATGTCGACATCTCGTCAACGCAAAGACTATGGCTACCAACTCCATATCATGCAGTGGATATTTCATTTCATGTGGCTTCAGTTGTCTTGATGCATAAGCCACTACATGTTTATCATGCATCAATACACAGCCTAAACCAAGTAACGATGCATCAGTATATAGTGCAAATCTGTCATGCTCTGATGGAATAATCAACACTGGAGCGGTAGTTAACCGATGTTTTAATTTCTGAAAGCTATGCTCATATGCCTCTGACCATCTAAATGGTACCCCCTTATGTGTCAGCTGTGTTAATGGTTTGGAAATTGTTGAAAAACTTTCAACAAACCGTCTGTAGTATCCGGCCAAACCTAAGAAACTACGAATCTCTGGCATAGAAGTAGGTGCTGACAAATTCAACACCGCTTCTATCTTTCTCGGATCGATTGATATACCTTCTTTGGAAATCACATGCCCCAAAAATCCTACACTGTTCAACCAAAACTCACACTTACTGAGTTTGGCATATAATTGATGTGTTCTCAATAGTTGCAATACCAGATGCAAATGTTGGACATGCTCTATTTCACTCCGAGAATAGATCAGTATATCATCGATAAACACAATGACAAATTGATCAAGGTATTCCTGAAAAACTCGATTCATCAAACTCGTGAAGACGGCTGGAGCATTTGTCATGCCAAATGGCATTACTAGGAACTCATAATGTCCATAGCGAGTTCTGAATGCTGTTTTTTACACATCTCCTTCACTCACACGTATTTGATGATAATCAGATCGTAAATCAATTTTCAAATAGATCATCGATCCCTGCAACTGATCAAACATCAATACGGGGAAGATGATATTTATTCTTTATGGTTACCTTGTTCAACTGTCTATAATCAATGTACAATCGCATTGACCCATCTTTATTCTTAACAAATAATATCTGAGCACCCCAAGGCGATACACTTGGACGAATGTATTCCTTGTCCAATAAATCTTGTAACTGAGTTTTTAACTCTCTCAATTCAGCTGGTGCTCGTGATATCGCATAGGTACCAGGTACCAATTCAATGCTAAATTCCACTTCTCGACTTGGTGGAAATCCAGGAATCTCATCTGGAAATACATTTGCATACTCTGCAACCACTGGTATATCCTCTACTCTTCTTTCTACTTTATTTTCCGCTACATCAAGAGCGTAAATCAAATATCCCGTATGTCCACGTTCTAACAAACGCGACATCGAATAGCTGATATCAAAGGAATCTTTGCACGTTGTAGGGTCTTCCTACCTTAACATGATTATAATAACGTATTATGGACTAAACATGCATTAATAACATCTTAGGGTTCCGGTTGTTACTTGAGCTAACAGGATTATAGGCCAAAAATAAAATTTCAAAACTTATACATTCCCATAAACGAATGTTAACATTATAGGTTTATACTACTCCTAGAGTAAATACTATCATCCTGAATCCTATTCCTTTTTGTGCTCCTTGCAGCTCACTGCCTCAACCCGACCCTTAGCCCCTTCAGTCCAAAAGTGTACCTATAGGGACAACCCATCATGAGCATGTACATCATTACTTAACATCATAAGATAATGGCATATAAATAAATGCATGAAATAATCGTTAACATATACTTCCTGGTTAATCGCATTAACCCACTTTTGTTGTCCCTGTTTCATATTCATGCATGTAATCATTAGTTCTTGACATAAATGATTAAAATCTTACTTCACTTATATGCCCATAATCAACAATGTTAATTAGAAATGTGACTGTTCTGGTCATGTTATGTCAGCGGCACAATTGGACCCCTCGCTCGACATATAGCGGTACTGTGATATCCCTCGCTACACCTTGATAGCGGATATATCTCCTCGCTAGCTATGTCAGCGGTAAGTACCTTCCTCGCTTGCCCATAACAACCACCAGAACACTCTACCATTTCTAATAACATAGTTTCACATACATCATAAACATGATAGCATCTTTACTCATCATAAACATCATCGTATCTTGTCATAAACATCGTCGTATATTTACTTATCATAATCATCATTGTACACTACTTATCATTAACATCATCAACCTGTTACATAAATACTTATGCAATCATTGCATAGTCATAGTATAGGAGTGTGTTTTACCATCCGATGCCCGTACGTCTCTTACGTACCTTAATCTCAAAAGTGGAGAAGTTGAAGAACTTTATCTCCTTGAAGTTGTTGGTACCTGGGATGGTTCTCTTGAGGACTCCAAATCCTACAACAAATCCCACAAACAAGACTTTTGCAAGGATTTCTCCTCTCCTTGGAGCCAAAAATCGAAAATGGGAAGGAAGGTAGGGTTTGAGAGTGAAATTGGGGATTTAAAAGTGGTGGTAAAGTGAGGTGGGTACAGTGGGGTAAAGGGGTTATAAAGGTTAATTAAAATTGTACCCCAACAATTAACATGATGTATAAAATACCCCAACATGGTATTTTAAAAGCATTTTACAAAAATGCACAAACCTTCCACTAAATCCATATTTTCCACATAATTAACAACCAATACAAATAAATCATGTTAACACCCCATTTTCTAACATGCATAACATGCACCCTGAAATGCAACCCCCGGGTCACGCCTATCATGTGACTAAGCATTTCAACATGATAATTAATTCCAACACATAAATCAATTATCACCATAATTAATCACGTAAACATAATTAATGTCCAAATTGCAATTAATCATTTTGGGGATGTCACAATACTCCCCTACTTATAAGATTTCGTCCTCGAAATCGCATGCGCTTACCCAAAACGAAACTAAACATAAATCACATACCAGAAAATAGTTCCGGGTAGTGCTGCACCATATGCCGCTCTGTCTCCCACGTAGCCTCCTCGACACCCCGACGATCCCACTGAACTTTGACCATCGGTATAGTCTTGCTTCGTAATCTGTGATCCTCTCGATCTAGAATTCTTATTGGTTGTTCTACGTAGTATACATCTGAGTCCAACTGTACTTCAGTAGGCTGTAATACATGAGACGGGTCTGGCTCATACTTCCGTAACATAGAGACGTGAAAGACGTCATGAATACCAGATAAAGACGGCGGTAGAGCCAAACGGTAGGCCAAAGTACCGATACGCTGCAATACTTCATATGGCCCAACATACCTCGGAGATAACTTCCCCCGCATACCAAAATGAACCACACCCCTGAAGGGTGAGATTTTCAAGAAGACCTTGTCTCCTAACTGGAATTCTAGTGGTCGTCGTCGCTTATTGGCATAGGCTGCTTGCCTATCCTGAGCCATTTTCATCTTCTGGCGTATCAACTTAATTTTTCCTTCCATATCCCTAATCATATCCGGTCCTCCGACCGCTTTACTAGTCAAGTCCTCCCAATACAGTGGTGACCTACAGGGTCGACCGTAAAGAGCTTCGAATGGAGCCATCTGAATGCTCGCCTGATAGCTGTTATTATACGAGAACTCTACTAGTGGTATTGAATCTTGCCACGGAGTATCAAACTCCAATACACATGCCCTCAACATATCTTCGAGCGTCTGTATAGTACGCTCCGTCTGGCCGTCTGTCTGAGGGTGATAAGTTGTACTTGTAAGTAATCCTTAGAGCATACAACGCAGCAGAATAAAATTTATGGATTACTAGAACAATAGATCTATACATAGGATTTCATATCGGATTAAGGTTTACAAAAGTCTCACCCTTGTAGCGTGTTTGAACAGATTCCACGGTGCAATACGTCCAACGATCCCGAGTCACGAGCAACACCTCCAATAAGTAGTAAGTCACCTTGTTGAGTCACAAGAAATCCATATCTCTGTGGCTCCCGGTGTTCTCTTACAGACCTACGCTGGGCTTGTGTCTCTTGAGCAGGTGCTTCTTCCACAACAGCTTGCGGTGCCTGCTCTGTTTCCATCTCAATCTCAGGTTCAGTGTTTTCTTGTGGTTGAACTTCACTAAGTTCTATTTTTCCCACTGGTTTTTCTAGAAATAAATTCTCTTTCAAGAAATACACCAGTCTGAGCAACAACTACTTTGTTCTCGGTGGGATAATAGAAATAGTATCCTTTCGTTTCCTTAGGATACCCCACAAATAAACACTTATCAGATTTGGGTCCAAGTTTGTTAGTGGCATGACGTCTAACGAAAGCCTCACAACCCCAAATCTTCATAAAAGACATACTAGGACGCTTCCCAGTCCATATCTCATATGGTGTCTTTTCCACTGATTTAGATGGAACACGGTTCAGTAAGAAAATCGCTGTTTCTAGAGCGTGTCCCGAAAACGATATCGGAAGATCTGCATGACTCATCATTGATCTAACCATGTCCAACAAGGTTCGATTTATCCTCTCGGATACACCATTCCATTGTGGAGTATACGGAGGAGTGAGTTGTGGGACTATCCCACACTCCTTTAGATAATCATGAAACTCTTGGCTTAAGTATTCACCTCCTCGATCTGATCGAAGGATTTTGATACTTTTGCCAAGTTGGTTTTGTACTTCATTCTTGAAATCTTTAAACTTTTCAAAGGTTTCGTGCTTATGCTTCATTAGGTACACATACACATATCTACTGAGGTCATCAGTAAATGTAACGAAGTATTGAAAACCACCTCTAGCTTGTGTACTTATTGGACCACATACATCACTATGTATTAGTCAGAATAAAACATTTGCCCTTTCAACATGTCCCTTGAAAGGGGCTTTAGTCATCTTGCCCATTAAACAAGATTCGCATGTTTCATATGATTCAAAATCAAATGAATCTAATACTCCATCCTTATGAAGTTTAGATATGCGGTTCTCGTTTATGTGGCCCAAGCGACAATGCCAGAGATAAGTCGGATTACAATCATTATTTTTAATCCTTTTAGTATTTATGTTATAGATAGGTATATCAAGATTTAATAAATAAAGACCATTCACCATTTGTGCACTAGCATAAAACATATCATTTAAATAAATGGAACAACAGTTGTCCTTTATAATAAATGAGAATCCATACTTGTCCAAACAAGAAATAGAAATAATGTTTTTAGTAATTGAAGGCACAAAATAACAATCTTTTAAAATCAACAATAAACCAGAAGGCAAAGATAAATGATAATCCCCTATAGCTAATGCAGCAACTTTTGCTCCATTTCCAACTCGGAGATCAACTTCGCCTTTCGCCATCAATCTACTCTTTTTGAGGTCCTGCACATTTACACAAATGTGAGATCCACATCCAGTATCTAATACCCATGATGAAGAAGTAGATAAATTGACTTCTATAACAAAAATACCTGAAGCGGAAGTCACACTTCCTTTCTTTAGATCCTCCAGATATACTTTGCAGTTTCTTTTCCAATGGCCGGTCTCACCGCAATGGAAACAGTTCCCTTCCTTCGCTATCCCCCCTTTTAGCTTTAGTGCATAAGACTTTGGCTTAGATTTAACAAAGACCTTCTTTGCTTTCTTGTTGCCTTTAGCTTTGGCCCTTCCTTTGCCCTTATTCACAATAAGAACATTTGTGGCCTTAGTCTTCTTTGTATTTGCTTCATATGTTCTCAACATACCAAGCAATTGTGGTAGAGTCTTTTCCATGTCAGTCATATTGTAATTTACTACAAATTGACTGAAGCTCTCAGGCAACGATTGCAAGATCACATCGGTGGCCAACTCTTGGTCCAATGGAAAACCCAGCTTGTCCAGATTCTCTATGTACCCAATCATCTTGAGCACATGAGTTCCAACTAGGCTTCCCTCTACCATCCTGCACTGGAATAACGCCTTAGAGACGTCATACCTCTCTTGTCTTGCTTGATGTTGGTACAATTGCTTTAAGTGTTCGATCATATCGAACGCCTCCATTTCCTCATGTTGCTTCTGAAGCTCAGAGTTCATGGTGGCAAGCATAAGGCACCCAACATCAAGTGCGTCACTCTGATGCTTCTTGTAAGCATCTTTTTTGGCTCTTGTAGCCGTTAGGGGAGGTTCCTCAGCGGGCAAGGGTTCCTCTAGGACATATTGTTTCTTTTCTTGTTTGAGGACTATCCTCAAGTTCCTATGCCAGTCTAGGAAATTCGTCCCATTTAATTTGTCCTTCTCAAGGACCGATCGCAGTGATATTGTGCTAGTAACGTTGTTAGTTGCCATGGATATCTACAATATAAATATGCAAAATAAGTTTATGATTTAAATCATTTAACATGGTCTTATATTAAATGATACTCCCACTATTTTGTTTAAAAAAAAAATATCAACCCTCGAAACCTTTAGTGGGCCAAGATCCATATTTCGCCTAATCTTGAGTTAGCTTTGGCTAATCGCCCAAGACTCGGTTATTTAGGTAGACAACACTTTGTCAATTACATCACATATAATTCTTGGATAGTTGGACGAACAACACTTTGTTCAATTCATCAAATGAATTATAATCCAACCCATGCCTCTAAGTTCTCAATCCTATTGAGATAACCTAGTTAAGTCGTACCCAATTCAAAGTATAACGGATATCACTTTTATCCTTTCGCGCCTTACTAAGATTGCCACGGTGCTTTGCTTTGGCAAACCCACTCATGTACAATCGAAGTTATTGACGAGTACTTTTAATTTTGGAAGGCATCTAAAACTTAATATTTTAGAGGGATTTATTGATCTCATGATTAGTTTGATAATTTAAAATATGTCCACTACATATAGTTGTATACATATCTACATATATGTGTAATACAATTATCAATCTAAAACATAAGATAAATCATGCATCAACATACATAATTAAACGTGACATGGTTATAGCCCCTACTAACGATTCTCTCAAGCCAATGAGAAAATCCTAAGAGTCAACCTAAGGTAACTTCACAAGCACCTTCCTTTGGCTCCAATTTGTGAATGGCCTCCTCATCCCGGCACGATGCTCCATCTTCATTGATCACCATCAATAAAATAAACTACACTATTTACAAGATATAGAATTTCTCGATTCACATTCGAGGGGAACAAAGGGGAGGGATTACATTTAGAATGATATAGAGAAGGCACGACTCGCAGGTCGTATTATAAATTACAAACATCCACAAATCCTATCTAATAGGTCAAAGGGCTATAACCACGCACCATGCTCAAACAACACATAAAGCATGCATTAACATTTAATTAATTAAATTCTAAACATTTTAAATTTAATTCTAATTAAAACTGTAAAATAGAATTTTGAAAAATTATCGTACGCTCGGGACATCACATGTCACGAACCTAATGCGACTAATCCACGAACCATCATGGTTCGAACCACAAAAGCGCACGGCTGGACCAATTATGGGCCTAGGGTTCGAAACCCTAGCCCATGGCCGAACCATGGCTCGAGCGGCGGCGGCGCTAGGGTTCCAAACCCTAGCCGCCTCGCACCATCTTTATTTTTCATCGAGCCAACTTGCTCGAAACACCGAAATTCATGAGCCACAAGCCACGGTCCAACCATGGACGGTTCATGACGGTGACAGCTTAACCATCTCGAGCCAAGGGTTCGAAAAACCCTAGCCCTCATGTGGTGTAACCGTCGACCCTCATAATTCCGTGGACCGTGATCGAACCAACTTGCACCTTCTCAATACTTTATCGAGCCAATAGAGTTTAAAAACCTTAGATAGTGCAACGGCTCGACCCATGCTCGAGCCAAGGGTTCAAAACCTAGCTCCTAAGCGGCGGCCGAGTGTCGTGGTGACTGGGTTCTAAACCCTAGCCTTTTGGAGGCGGCGGCCGAGCCATGGTGACTAGGGTTCGAAACCCTAGCCCTTTGGTGGCGGCGGTCGTGAGCCATGCATGAGCCAATGTTCCGGTTTTGATCATGAATTATCATATATTTCGATCCGTCAATTATATCATATATAATATTATACGATGATTTTCACAAACTCGATTTATTCCATATCATATATGAAAATAAACAGTTTTAAATAGCATGCAATATTAATTCTAATATGATTAAACTATTTAACCACATAAATCCGATATGAGCCTTGTACACGGCTCTGATACCACGGTAAGTAATCCTTAGAGCATACAACGCAGCGGAATAAAATTTATGGATTACTAGAACAATGGATCTATACATAGGATTTCATATCGGATAAAGGTTTACAAAAGTCTCACCCTTGTAGCGTGTTTGAGCAGATTCCACGGTGCAATACATCCAACGATCCCGAGTCACGAGCAACACCTCCAAGGTCTTGCCTCAACGGTATCCACACGATCAAATCGAAAAAGGATGTTCAAGAACAAGTTGCTAGACTTATTCTTGAACCAAAACTGATCTCCCGGTTCAAAACCGATCGACGACGGCCAACCAAAACCCTAACTACAACCGACGGCGGCCGTGAGGGGTGAGGAAGAGGCGGCCGAGTGGAGCTCTTGTGTGGCTAGGTTTTGATATCAAGCTATGATATAAAAGTATGATTAACAATTAATCAAAACCATGTATTTATATTATAAGGCTTTTAATTAAGGTTCAAGACTTTCTTAAAGTCTTATGGGCCCAAACCCATGATTTAATTAAAACCTTTTAATCACTTAATTAAGACTCTTCTTAATTAATTAATTCATCCAATGAATTTAATTTCCCTTATCGATTTAATCTTTTGTGCGACCCGATAGGATCTTGTAATGTTGGCAGTGACATAAAATCTCATTTTATGTCGCAAGCAAGGAGCGGTGTCTAGCAACACATCGAGGCTACCCAAATTACAAGAATGTCAATGACTCGACATAACCTTTAGAACTTGTGATAATATTAACCATGTAGCTTAATCCCTTTGTCCTTTGTGTTTAGATTGAACACGAGTCATGGAATAGTCATACTCGTATATTCAATCTCTATTTCTTGATCCCCAAGTAGAACTAGAATAAACGAATAAGCTCGATATCTCATATCGACTCATTCGAGCATGGCCATGCATTTTAGTTCTCACTTGATCAAGGGCCAAACACATCTCCTGTTATATAGGAGGGACAAATCCTATCTCGATCAGTCAACATCCCTCTACATAATTCGTAGTGTATCCAATAGTCGCCTTTATAGATTACCCTGTTACGGGTAACGTTTGACGATATCAAGATACATAACTCCTTATGTTGGGATCTCTGATGATCACAAGTCGTAAGGATTACATACATTATTATCACTATGAGAATTGCATATGACGATCATATAACTATCCATGTTGCATTCTCATGGTGGGTCTGTCCAGTACATCGTTCTCTAACATGTACCCATATGTTGATTTGATATCTCATATCAATGAACAATTCATCGATCAACACATACTAGTCTCTACGTATTATCATTATCCCTATTCATGATAATACTTGACTAGGGACATCTTTAAGAATAATACAATATTATTCTAAGGACATTAACATATATATTAATTCACATTGCACAGTTAAAAGAATAATATATAATAATGAATTGCCATTCATAAAATCATAAACATTGTATGTCAAAACAATCATCTAATGATTTGTCTTAGGGCATATCCCAACAGTACTCAGTCTCACCTCTGTGCCCAAAGCTGTCTGGAGACCCTCCCAGAAATGTGAAGTAAACCTTGGGTCTCTGTCAGACACAATCGAGACTGGAACCCCATGAAACCTCACCACATCCCGTACATATAATTGGGCCATCTTTAGGTATGTGAAAGACATACAATAAGGGATGAAATGAGCCACCTTCGTCAACCTATCCACGATCACCCAGATCGCATCAAATCCAGAGGCCGTCCTTGGCAAGTGGGTCACGAAGTCCATAGATATGTGCTCCCACTTCCATTCAGGTACCTCTAAACTCTTCAGCTCGCCACCAGGCCTCTGCCTCTCCGCTTTTACTTGCTGACAAAACAAGCACTTCTTGACAAAGGTGATGACGTCTCTTTTCGTCCGCCTCCACCAAAACTGGTCGCATAAGTCCTTGTACATCTTCCTCCCACCTGGATGTATGCTAAACCTGCTGCTATGAGCACGATGCAAGATCCCTTGACGCAACTCCGGTTCCCTCGGCACTACCCAACGGTTACCAAGCCTCAAGGAACCATCTTCTACCACTCTGAACTTTGATGACTGACCTTGAAGTACTATCGATGACCATCTCTGAACCTCATCATCCGACCTCTGGGCTTTCCTGATAGCCTCATATATGTCTGGCTCAGCCAATAGGGTCGACACTCGCACCGGCGACGTGTCCACATCGAAATCATAGCCCAGATGGCAATAAGAAGTCATCATAGCTGATAAATTCATGGCAACCTCAGCAGTACTCTTCACCTTCCGACTTAAGGCGTCTGCTATCAAGTTCGCTTTACCAGGATAGTACTCAATTTCACAATCATAATCCTTGAGTAAATCCATCCATCTTCTTTGTCGCATATTCAATTCAGCCTGTGTGAACAAAAACTTCAGGCTCTTATGGTCTGAATAGATGGTAAACGTCGTACCATACAGGTAATGCCTCCAAATCTTCAAGGCAAATATAATGGCTGCTAGCTCTAAATTGTGGGACCCAACTCGGGCACAAAATATATAATCCCTTATCTGGTACCACATTCCCTACTATATAAAAATATAGATATATTTGTAGGGTATTACTTTAAAATAATCCATACATAATAATTAATCATATTACGTTAGCAGAAGTGTTCAAACAATTAAATATATTTCGTTAGCGGAAGTGTTCAAACAATTAAATATATTTCGTTAGCGGAAGCATTCATAATAACTATTAACAAAATACAATCCCTGACAAACTCATTCTAATGATCCGATACTTAACCAAGAAGAAATATTATCAGTACTGATAAGCCAACATTTCCATTTTTCCTTATTATCCTCTGATCCTGGATCTCGTTCTCCTGTATCTGGAACTCATGATAAATAACAAACAGAAAACAGAGGTTAAGTCTTTAAGGACTTAGTGAGGGAATAACAATAGCTTTTCATGTATATAATAACAAATAATGCAATCTGTCGATATGATATGTCATGTAACAAGAGATAACACTGCGATCAAATAATATTTCAATGAAACGATGACGTTTACAACTTGAGAAGGAATATCATGAGCTAAAGAGGTGGCTCCCACCCGACATTAAGGTGTAGCACTTTTCCCCACGTATCCGGATCAGGAAATATGATTAACGAAACAAAGACGAATTAGGACAATAGAATGAATATTGTGGGCTAAAGAGGTGGCTCCCATCCGACATTTAGATGTAGCACTTTTCCCCACATATTCGAATACGATCCAATACAAACATTCATTTACGAGCCGAGGTGAACCATTCTCCGGACCGATACGGTGCGCATTGTTCAGATGAACTATATACCCGGATTCTCATCCGTTGTTCATTGGACTCACTTTCTGGGCCGAGGCCACGTTGTCCATTGGACTCATGTCCAGGGCTCCATTCATTCATTCATTCAAGGGAATAGATTAGTGATAAACACAGTACTTTCATATGCAGGCAATATGATCAATGAAACATTATAATGAACAACATGATAACATCAATGGAAGGTACGACATTGAATAAACATTTACAGTAAGTTCCAGGCCAAATGCCTAAGATGTTATATAGAAAGAAATCGGTAGTACACCTCACCTCATGATGCTCTCTTGACTTGATTGGCTCGATTTTGAACTCAAATGCCAATAACATTCCTATGAACATAATATAAGGTAATTTATAATGATCCACAACCTAAAGGTATGGTTTAACATTTATAAGAATCATTTTTGTACGAAACTTATCCGGATAATTTTAAGCAAACATTTGAAAATTCATTAAAAATCAAGTTTAAGTCTAAACTTCACGAAACTTTCCAGAAATGTCTTAAATCAGTTCAGCAACGTTCGCAGCTCGGAATTTCAAGAAACTTGCCGGCGCGTGAGTTACAAGCGCCTCCATGACGGAGCATGGCCGTGCTCCGTCCGCAACGCGCGGCTAATATGTTTTCAGCAGGTTCGCCTCGTTTCGATCTACAACTTTCGTATAGAAACCATTTTGAAATTCTCAACCGATTTTGCCCAGATTTTGAGTTTTCAAAATGATTACCCATGGTAATTCGTTCGCCGGAAAATACTGTTTCCGATGAGGTTTACGACCAACGGCCGACACATAAGTAAAGTAAAACATATTTGGAACACTTTTTGTTTGTAAAACATTTTCGAAATCTATTTTAAAAGGTGTGAAATCGAAGCTTGAATATGCTACCTTGAAATGGGTTTATGAAATTCTGGCAGCACTTTGTTCTTCGTGTTCTTGAATTTTCTGGGCAATATCAGCTTGTGATTTTTCAACACCTCCTTTACAGAAGATGATCTGGGTGTGTGAGGAGTGTTGTGAAATATTTTCGGAATTTTCGGACAAGCTTTGATAATTTTCCTCATAATTTTCTCTTTGCCTCCATATTCTACATAATTCCTACACTCTAACTTTCTCCCAATTTCTAACACTCTCTACATGAAATTTTGTGGGTTCAATCTGAAGGAATGGGGGTGGTTTTATAGGCAAGAATGAAGGGCTTAAGCCACAATTGGGGAGACATGTGTCTTGGCCAAGAAATGACATGTGATAACCTAAATATTAATATTTTAATCCTTTAAATACTATATTTATTATTTAATATGTTTTTGTTCTATTAATAATATTTAAGTTGTTTTACAATGAATTTATCTACTTTTGTACATATCTTAGAGTAGCAATTAAAATTTATAAATCATTTTGCTAATAATTTCTTGACTAGTCTTTTGGTACTTATAATTGTTTAAGTTATTTATTATGCTTGTATCTATTTTATTGGTATGTATATTTAGGTATAAAGTACAAGTTATATCCATACACTTTTTTATTTTATTTTTATTTGTAAAGTTTTTAAAGAATAATATTTTGGTCCAAAAATCAAATATTCATATTAAAGAATATAAAGATATTTTTATATAATTATTATGTAAATTTAATATTACAAGTAATATATGTATTCACTTTGTGAATGATTTTATATAATTTCCAATAAATAGTTATATTGTTTACTCTTTCTTTTATTATCTTTTTTTTTTCTTTTTATTGTCTATTTTGATGTATGCATTTTTAATATATTAAGATTATTATTTTAGTAACATTTAAAATAGCTTCAAATTATTTTTGTCAAATTTTTGTAATTGGGATTTTAGGGGTGTTACAATCTCCCATCCTTCAAGGAATCTGGTCCCCAGATTCCATCCTTGTCACTGCAGAAGAAATCTTCTTAGTAGTACGTACTTCAGCATCCTAGCTTTTTTCATCTTGATTTCTGTAGTTTACGCATTGATGCCCTTCATCAAGTTGATCTTCTAGCAATGATTCTCTATGGATCTTCTTGTTGACGTCAAGTTGAGAAAACGACACTTGTGATTTTTTCAGTTTCTGATAAAGCAGCCTCAGTTTACCCCTGAGTTATTAATCTCGACCACTTCGAACCCTTAGTTACTTATTTATCATAATATTATTATTATTATTATTATTATTATTATTATTATTATTATTTTTGGTTATGCATAGGGTTTTCTTATTCGTATTTAAATATTAATCCAGAAGATAGTTTGCGGTAATTTCTACATCTCTATGAAGAGACGAATAAACATCTAAAAGAATTCTAAGATTGTTATGGTGTTGATTAGGTATTTGGATTTGTCCTGTCTTCATTAGTCGAAGTTAATATCGTAATTCAAATTATTTATTTGCTATTATCGTTATGGTTTTATTTTAATATAAGTTTAGCATAAATTAACTAATCATTTTATTCATTCCGAGTAACTAGGTTAGATCAACAAAATACTATTGATTTCTCATAAGTAATATCTTCTATTGTACATAATTAGTGATCTTAATATTCGTAGACTGACAGTTATTGTCTAATGAAAGATTGACTTGCTTTAAGAGATATCAATTATGGTTGTTGGGTTGGTGTCTTCTTTCTCTGATGAGTGTGTCTTCTTTAGAAGAATTAAAGATTGAATAGAGGAACTTCCGAACATTTGGCGATCTTAGATGTGTCGATAATAATGATTAGTATCCGGATAAGAATGAAGGAGTATAAGCGAAAGTCATTGGTCCGAGAAGGAAATTTTTTTTTTTTTATTTTAGTCCACTATGGAGGAATGAAAGTAGGGCAGAGGCAATCAAAGAAGCTGACTATCATCAACAACAAAAGTTTTGATGTCAAGTTCAAATGAGTCATTTACCAGATCGAAATGAGGTATAAATTGACAAAGAAACTAACTGGAGTAGCTTACGCCGCAAAAGACCTCTGACTGAAAAGATTGAGTGAACTTCAAAGGGAAGAAATGTTAGACTCAAATTCAATCCAAGATAACGATTATGCTTAGACTTTTCTCTCTGGTAGCTAAATTTACCTCGGTTCGAACTTTCTCCTCTCTTACGGCCAATTGGATGCTGAAATCTTGGGTTTGAGCTTTTTATCTTTCGCTCGAGAATCTTAGATACGAGTTGGTCATTTCCTACATGAATTTCCACTTTTCCAAAAATTTCTTCTGTTTGATTGGGTTTTGTTGCAATATCCACATACCTTATATTTTTCCATCGGTCTTCTCGAAGTCTTCTGCTCGAAGGTTCTTCATGCTTGCTGTGTTAGGTCTCCTTCTCTTTCATGTTACTTGTTTCCAAGGAATTTGAGGTTTTGTGTTTTCTTCATCCTCTTCTCTTTTAGGGCAGAGGTTTGATTTCGGTCTCCACTCGAAGTCGTAGAGCTTAAATAGCGGTGGAGCTAAAGTCTAAAAGTTCGCTAGATAGGTTGCCCAACAAATGTCTAAATTTAAGCCTTGGGAAAATTCTTCGTCCTTCAGAGCTTATCTTTGATGTATTGAGGATCGTAGTTAGTTATTGAAATTCAACTTCGTATTCTGCCACTGTCATGGTGCCTTAAGCGAAAGTCATAAATTCTTGTTCTTGAGTGTTGAGTATTATTTGAATTATATACCTACCTTGGAATTTCTGGAAGAAGTTGACACAAGTCTTCGTGTGTTGTTTCTCCTCCACTGATGTTCTATAACTTGCCATCAATTATGTGTTACCTCTTCGAACTGATAGAATGCAAAATTCACCTTTTGTTCTTCGGAGTAATCAAGAGTGGAGAAGACTTTCTCTAATTTGGTGATTAATGATTCCACGTGCTGGGGTGACTTGAAACGTAGGTAGTCTAAATCTAAGGAATCGTTCAAGAACCTCACTTGTTACTCGAGACATCGATTACTCTCACCAAAGATTCTTGGTTGTGGCTGCTGAAAGAACTGCACGGATTGTTGAGATATGTCGAACACATTTCTTTGATCTTGTTCTTGCTATGAAATATGATGTTCCTTCCCTTGGTTTCCAACCAATTGTCGCGTAGCGGTTTCGTCATTGCTGGAGGGGTTATTTCGTCTTGCACTTGATGATGCTTTCTAGACCAGGGATTATTTCTCGACGACATAAAATTAATGTAAAGGTTGTGTTTCAAAACAAATTTATTTTAAATCAAGAGTTAATATTATATTAATGCACAAAGTAAAATTAATAACTAGAATAAAGCTAAGTCACCATTATTTGAAATAGTGACAACTGTGGGGGAAAAAATGTTTTGGTACTAAACTATCAATCCTCCTTGGTTGATCTTGGATTTACTCGATCTAAGTGTCAATCATAATAGACTCAATAGAAGAAACTGTCGAGCTCGGCCTATAGCACATTCCATGGTTACCTTATATATTATGGATCCCAAAACTTACATGTAGGTGAAATTCAACTCTTGAGGTTACTAAAGATTGATTGATATTTCTTACCAAGACGATCTAAGCATACTTTTACTAGACTTTTACCCTGAAATATAAACCACTTGAATTCATCAATATCTTACAACCCAAATCATAAAATTCTTACAGAGTTTATTCTATGACCCAAAGATATTTCGGAATTGACTTGAAGCCTGGGCTCTGATACCACCTCTGTGGGACCCGACTCGGGCACAAAATATATAATCCCTTATCTGGTACCACATTCCTACTATATAAAAATATAGATATATTTGTAGGGTATTACTTTAAAATAATCCATACATAATAATTAATCATATTACGTTAGCGGAAGTGTTCAAACAATTAAATATATTTCGTTAGCGGAAGTGTTCAAACAATTAAATATTTTCGTTAGCGTAAGCGTTCATAATAACTATTAACAAAATACAATCCCTGACAAACTCATTCTAATGATCCGATACTTAACCAAGAAGAAATATTATCAGTACTGATAAGCCAACATTTCCATTTTTCCTTATTATCCTCTGATCCTGGATCTCGTTCTCCTGTATCTGGAACTCATGATAAATAACAAAAAGAAAACAGAGGTTAAGTCTTTAAGGACTTAGTGAGGGAATAACAAAAGCTTTTCATGTATATAATAACAAATAATGCAATCTGTCGATATGATATGTCATGTAACAAGAGATAACACTGCGATCAAATAATATTTCAATGAAACGATGATGTTTACGACTTGAGAAGGAATATCATGAGCTAAAGAGGTGGCTCCCACCCGACATTAAGGTGTAGCACTTTTCCCCACGTATCCGGATCAGGAAATATGATTAACGAAACAAAGACGAATTAGGACAATAGAATGAATATCGTGGGCTAAAGAGGTGGCTCCCATCCGACATTTAGATGTAGCACTTTTCCCCACATATTCGAATACGATCCAATACAAACATTCATTTACGAGCCGAGGTGAACCATTCTCCGGACCGATACAGTGCGCGTTGTTCAAATGAACCATATACCCGGATTCTCATCCGTTGTTCATTGGACTCACTTTCGGGCCGAGGCCACGTTGTCCAGTGGACTCATGTCCAGGGCTCCATTCATTCATTCATTCAAGGGAATAGATTAGTGATAAACACAGTACTTTCATATGCAGGCAATATGATCAATGAAACATTATAATGAACAACATGATACAATAAATGGAAGGTACGACATTGAATAAACATTTACAGTAAGTTCCAGGCCAAATGCCAAAGATGTTATATAGAAAGAAATCGATAGTACACCTCACCTTATGATGCTATCTTGACTTGATTGGCTCGATTTTGAACTCAAATGCCAATAACATTCCTATGAACATAATATAAGGTAATTTATAATGATCCCCAACCTAAAGGTATGGTTTAACATTTATAAGAATCATTTTTGTACGAAACTTATCCGGATAATTTTAAGCAAACATTTGAAAATTCATTAAAAATCAAGTTTAAGTCTAAACTTCACGAAACTTTCCAGAAATGTCTTAAATCAGTTCAGCAACGTTCGCAGCTCGGAATTTCAAGAAACTTGCCGGCGCGTGAGTTACACGCGCCTCCATGACGGAGCGTGGCCGTGCTCCGTCCGCAACGCGCGGCTAATATGTTTTCAGCAGGTTCGCCTCGTTTCGATCTACAACTTTCGTATAGAAACCATTTTGAAATTCGCAACCGATTTTGCCCAGATTTTGAGTTTTCAAAATGATTACCCATGGTAATTCGTTCGCCGGAAAATACTGTTTCCGATGAGGTTTACGACAAACGGCCGGCACATAAGTAAAGTAAAACATATTTGGAACACTTTTTGTTTGTAAAACATTTTCGAAATCTATTTTAAAAGGTGTGAAATCGAAGCTTGAATATGCTACCTTGAAATGGGTTTATGAAATTCTGGCAGCACTTTGTTCTTCGTGTTCTTGAATTTTCTGGGAAATATCAGCTTGTGATTTTTCAACACCTCCTTTACAGAAGATGATCTGGGTGTGTGAGGAGTGTTGTGAAATATTTTCGGAATTTTCGGACAAGCTTTGATAATTTTCCTCATAATTTTCTCTTTGCCACCATATTCTACATAATTCCTACACTCTAACTTTCTCCCAATTTCTAACACTTTCTACATGAAATTTTGTGGGTTCAATCTGAAGGAATGGGGGTGGTTTTATAGGCAAGAAGGAAGGGCTTAAGCCACAATTGGGGAGACATGTGTCTTGGCCAAGAAATGACATGTGCTAACCTAAATATTAATATTTTAATCCTTTAACTACTATATTTATTATTTAATATGTTTTGTTCTATTAATAATATTTAAGTTGTTTTACAATGAATTTATCTACTTTCGTACATATCTTAGAGTAGCAATTAAAATTTATAAATCATTTTGCTAATAATTTCTTGACTAGTCTTTTGGTACTTATAATTGTTGAAGTTATTTATTATGCTTATATCTATTTTATTGGTATGTATATTTAGGTATAAAGTACAAGTTATATCCATACACTTTTTTATTTTATTTTTATTTGTACAGTTTTTAATGAATAATATTTTGGTCCAAAAATCAAATATTCATATTCAAGAATATAAAGATATTTTTATATAACTATTATGTAAATTTAATATTACAAGTAATATATGTATTCACTTTGTGAATGATTTTATATAATTTCCAATAAATAGTTATATTGTTTACTCTTTCTTTTATTATCTTTTTTTTTCTTTTTATTGTCTATTTTGATGTATGCATTTTAAATATATTAAGATTATTATTTTTAAAATAGCTTCAAATTATTTTTGTCAAATTTTTGTAATTGAGATTTTAGGGGTGTTATATAAATCATGGACTGGATACCTAGCCTCATGTGGCTTCAGCTGTCTCTATGCATAAGCCATCGCATGCTTATCTTGCATCAACACACAGCCCAAACCCTACAGTGATGCATCTGTGTACAAGGCAAACCTCTTATTCTCAGAAGGAATTACCAATACAGGTGCCGTAGTCAAACGATGCTTCAATTCTTGGAAGCTTTGCTCACAAGCTTCGGACCAATAGAACGGGACTCCTTTCTGAGTCAGCTGTGTTAGGGGTTTGGCAATCTTTGAAAAACCTTTGACAAAACGTCGATAATAACCGGCCAAACCGAGGAAGCTCCGTATCTCGGGTACAGAAGTGGGTGCAGCCCACTCCATCACAGCTTCAACCTTCCTGGGATCTACAGATATCCCGCTGCTAGATATAACATGACCCAAGAACACAACACTGCTCAACCAGAACTCGCACTTGCTGAGCTTTGCATATAACTGATGATCCCTAAGGATCTGGAGCACTGTCCTCAAGTGTTTCACGTGTTCCTCTTTGGTCCGAGAGTAAATGAGTATATCGTCAATGAAAACAATGACGAACTGATCCAAATACGGTTGAAATACTCTGTTCATCAGACTCATAAAGACAGCTGGGGCATTTGTCACCCCAAAAGGCATGACTAAGAATTCATAGTGCCCATACCTAGTCCTGAAAGCTGTCTTCTGAACTTCATCTTCCCTTACCCGAATCTGATGATATCCCGACCTCAGATCGATCTTAATGTAGAGCCTTCGTGCAACTGGTCAAACAAATCATCGATCCTCGGAAGTGGATACTTATTCTTCACTGTGGCTTTGTTCAGTTGCCTGTAATCGATGCACAGATGCATCGAACCATCTTTCTTTTTGACAAATAGGACTGGTGCACCCCAGGGCGATACGCTAGGGCGTATGTAACCCTTATCAAGGAGCTCTTACAACTGAACCTTCAACTCCCTTAACTCCGCTGGTGCCATCCTATACGGGGCACGAGAAATGGCAGACGTCCCCGGTAGTAACTCAATCCCAAACTCGACCTCTCTCGTCGGTGGGAATCCGGGAATCTCTTTCGGAAAGACATCAGGAAACTCCGCCACTATGGGCACATCCTCGACCTTTAATTCTTCCCTCTTTTCATTAATATCAACAGTATATATGAGATATCATGTAAGGCCCCGTTCCAACAACTGTGCCATCTTGACAGCAGAAATCAATGGGATCTTTGAGCGGGAACCATCCCCATAGAATGTCCACTGGACTCCCATATCAGACCTGAATCGGACAGTCCTCTGCCTGCAGTTCACAACTGCCTAATACATGTTCAGCACATCGATGCCCATAATGCAGTTGAAGTCTGACATTCCCAGAACAATCAAATCTGACCTTAGCTTGTTACCCTCAAAATAAATGAGGCTGTCATAGACAATCCGATCAGCTATCAAACTTCTTCCAGCGGGTGTCGAGACCAGAAGAGGCGTGGGCGACGGGGACGTGCATATACGGTGCCTCTCCACAAAACTCGTCGACACAAAGGAGTGTGACGCACCTGTGTCTATCAAAATAAAAGCAGGGTGCGTAAATTAATGACACGTACCCGCTATCACTTCCTCTGGAGCCGCTGTAGCCTGCTCCCTTGCCAATGCATAAACTTGCCCCTGTGGTGGCCCCATAGGCTGACCTCCATACTGCCTTGGTACAAACGGTGGCCTGTGCTGCACTGCTCTGTCCGCAAGCCTCCCCGCAGAGTTCTGTTGTCCCTCCCGATTGGGACATTGCCGAGCAAAGTGGCCCTTATTGCCACATACGTAACAACCTACGCAGTCTTTCGTCGAATGTGGTTGCCCACAAAGAGAGCACTGGACCTTCCCAAATCTGCCACCCTGAGACTGTCCTCTTCCTGACGGGGCGTCATTCCTACGGTTTCCTTTCCAACGATTCTCAGGCCTCTTACCATTGAACCTCGAAGCTGATGCTTTATTTGTATTGGTTGTTAATTATGTGAAAAATATGGATTTAGTGGAAGGTTGGTGCATTTTTGTAAAATGCTTTTAAAATACCATGTTGGGGTATTTTATACATCATGTTAACACCCCATTTTCTAACATGCATAACATGTACCCTGAAATGCAACCCCCGGGTCACGCCTATCATGTGACTAAGCATTTCAACATGATAATTAATTCCAACACATAAATCAATTATCACCATAATTAATCACGTAAACATAATCAATGTCCAAATTGCAATTAATCATTTTGGGGATGTCACACACGTGATCCCTGTCCATAGAAGAGCCATTAGTTTCCAGTATCAGACTGAAACCTCACTGTCTTTTGACAACAATTTACAACAGTTTGATATCTACTCAACACATCAATACCAAGAATAAAGACAAAATTCGTCATATCTAACACAATCAAATCAGTCTATATTCCATAATCAGTATCAAACTGAATAGCACAATCAGACACACGCTGACAAGTCATCACAGTAGTTCCCATAGGTGTCAAGACATATAGGGGCATCAACAGTGGAGTGATCGCTTTTATTTTAAACAATTATTTCTCAGTGTAGCGATTCTACCCCAAGTGCACGGTGTCAAGTTTTAGTATAGTGATATGAAAGAAAAGATGTCGAACCCAAGGGACTAACGTATAAGTACCAAATAAAATTAGCAAATTATATTTAGCCTACGAAATAAGGATGATTAATTAACTAATTAAACTAAAGACTTAAAAATAAAACAACTCCTTTGAAAATGCGAAGGAATTCCGCTCAAGAAATCTATCAAGATGTTCGTTCAATTGTGTTATCGTCAATGATTTGTTTGTTAAAACAATTACTTATCAATCAATAATTAAGGTGACGGAATTCCGAATATCATCAATATACTCTCTCGAGCTATATTGAAACTAGTAATAAATTGACACAAGTAACTCTCGTTCACTTAAACCAATTTAATACCGAATAAATCTCTATGAAAACTGTTGATCTTTAAATCTTTCAATTTAAAGTGACCACGTGTGTGATTTAATCTCTCGATCTAAATCTTAAACATACAACATGAATTATTTTAGCGTATCATAATTTCATCTCTCGATCTCAATTATAATTCATAATTTCAATCAGAGGTAGCTAGGCTTTGATATCTTTAAGCATATAATTCATGAACAAAAGAAATCAATCCACTCAAACACAATCAAAATCAAAGATTCAAACACAATATTCCTTAAACTTGATAGAATAAACTCAATTAAATTCAAATCAAATTAATAAGATGCTTAATCGTCTCTCAACCTCATAAACATCAAATAAATATGAAAATCAAATTAACTAGAGTTTAGAAATACGATAAACGTAGGAGAGACTCCGTGCGTTGAACGATCTTTCTTCTCTCGCTTCCTTCCTTGCACTTCAAAGGATCTCTCTTGCCTTGTTCTTCGGAGTTGAAAGGCGGCTCAAGAATATTCAATTAGGTCTGATAATCATCTGAAGAATGACTCCAATTTTCGTGCCTTCTTTCCTAATTTATAGAGGAGGGGGAATATGGAAGAGTTTCCAAAAATCAAAACCAAATCAAGACTTTATTTTTCTAAACTTTCTGTGTCTCGATCGATCGGTGCATAAGTATCGGTCGATCGAGCGCCTTCAGTTTCCGAGTCTGACTTTCTCTGCCTCTCTCGATCGATCGAGTTGAAGCTTTCGATCGATCGAGATTCTTCACATTTTCTTACCAACTCTCTACCAGTGTCGATCGAGCGAGATGGTGATTCCCATCGATCGAGAATGCCAGAACTCAAATTCTTCGTTTATTGGCTTGATTTGATCCGTTTTCTTCCTTGTAGCTCAATTCTTCCACATTCCACCTAGATTCCTGAAACAATCAAATAAGTACCAAAAAGCATAACATCTTCACGGAATCTACACGAAAATATATAAAAATCAAAGCCCAAATACGCGTAATAATCAACCCTATCAACTCCCCCAAACTTAGATTTGATCGTCCTCGAGCAAACATTAAGATCAAAATACAAAGTTCATCATCAATACTTTGAATGAATTAACTTAGCAACTCGATTGTAAAATATCAGAAATCCCACTAACACTTCAATCATAAGTCTATCCAAAAATTAACAAGAAGTGTTTTCTCCTAAGCTAAGCAATATATCGTAAAATCGGAACGTGCATGTGTGTTCATGTCAATCTTGAGTTTCATATATACTTTTAGGATCAAATAATTGCCATTAAACTCAAAGTCACGATTTACTATTAAACACTCCATAGGCCTACTTTTCAAGCACTTCTCCACTAATGTAGTTATTCCCTAGACTTGGATTAATAGGTCTTTTAAAGCTTGTAATGTTTGGCCTAGGTGTTTGGCTTCAAAGAAAAGATAGGGAAATACAAATAAGAGAGTATAATCATAGAGAATTCAAATTTTTTAGCACACTTTGAGCTTCTCTTCTTTTTTTCTAGCCTTGGCCACTTTGGGTCTTATTTATTCAATTTTTTTTCTCAAGGATTTATCTATCTTTTTCTTTTCTCATTCATCAATTTTTTCAACAATTAGCTCATCAAAGTTTAGCAATTCAAGTGCATCTAATGAGAATCATTATACTCCCTTAGAGTCAATATAAAAATCTTCCATTTAGGCTTAAGTAGGTGGGTATAATGAGGTTGCCAAAGAATGTTGAATGGGGGCTAATAGTATGTTAAACATACTTCATTCTTTTATCAATTAAGCTCAAATTAGGGAACTAGAGATTGATATAAACATGGTGTGATGTCCGGGGATTTATGGTGTTAATCCCGTTGTGGTATTAATCCTTGATGGATTTTTAATTGTGGCAATTAGGAATTAATTGTGGTTTGGCATCTCCCGAGGTTGTTTAATCGGGCATCTGGGATCGTCGAATCCAAAGATTTGAGATTGTATTCTCATTTTGGTGGAAAACCTTTGAGTTGGGTTTTTAGAGGGACTTGGAGGCCGGGGTGCCTTATGTTGGGGCCAGTCTGGGGAATTGATGTTGGAGAGAGAGTTTGTGAAAGCAGATGATTTTTAATGAATCATGATGTAATTGTGAAGGTATTGGTATTTTGGGGCATTTTTGCTATATATACTAGTTGGACTAGGGGTTCCGTCATTGGGAATCCATTTCTCTCCTCTCCTCTCCCTCTCACGCCACTCTCTCACCCAAACCCTTCCCCTTTCCCTTTGATGGGCGAAATCGTTGGAGGCTCTTCCTAGGAGCCGGATTTCTCGAAGATAAGTTGGTAAGTTTCTTCCCCTCGTAATTGCCTTCGATTTGAATGTGGTTTTGTGTGGTTTGGTGGTTTTATGGGTTGGGTTTGAGTTATGGAATTTTAAAGAATTTTGGATTGGTTGGGTTGAGGAGTTTTTATGGTGTTTATTTTGGGGTTTAATGTTGTAAGGGGTGTGAGGATTGTCGTTGGGCAAAATTTTGCAAGAAAAACGCCATTCTTGGCTTTTACAGGTCGAGGCGATCGATCCCTAGGGCAGGGCGATCGATCGCCGCGACGTTGTTGGAAATTTCAGGAAGATGAACAGTGAGGCGATCGGCCGCCTCAAATGAAGCGATCGATCGCCATGAGGCAGTGGCCATTTATGCTAAGAGGCGACCGATCGTCTGAAAAGGAGCGATCGATCGCCTGTTCCTATTTTTGCGAGGCGATCGATCGCATGAAATCATGCGATCGATCGCCAATGCCTTATTTTGGGGAATTATTTCGTGTTGAGTTTTCGATGCATGCTTCGCCCGGGGCCTTTTTAAATGGTTAATCGTCATGGATGACGATATATTTGGGGTTTGTGATCGTGCTTGGACACGTGGTTGCGTGCTTGAGATTAATTGTGGATTATTATCATGTTTAGCATATAATTCATCGGTCACGGGACCAAAGCAAGGTTTGGACTTGAACTACGGAAAGTATAAGGTACGTATGACGTACGAGCATAGCCTTTTATATAATTGCAATTGTTGAATGCTTGGTACACTGTATTGAAATGAATATGTGTAGAAATGTATGATATATGATATCAATAGTGAATGGATATTGGAATTACATGGTTTATGGTAATTTCTACAAACGGACATATATGCATTGTGAATCATATGGTGCCGCCTTTGAGCGAGCAATGGTTGGATGTTGTCTCTTTTGAGCGAACATCGATTACGACGCCACTGCCATTGAGCATGCGTGGAAATGGAATGCCGCTATTGTAGAGCGAGCAATGAAATAGAGATATGAAACCATAAGTGAGAAACATGGATTGTCTATAATCATTGTTTAATGATTTGATGTTATTGATTATGATATTGGTATATGGCTCATGGAATTGTTAATCAATGTAATGATTAACTAGCATTTGGGAATTCGATGGTTTCAGTGTTTTGATAACAGGGACGGTACAGGAAACCCCGGATGAGGATGATACCATCCAGGGAGTATATTTTGTATTTCATAGCAATTTGCATTGTTGTAAATTATGAATTGTATTGTTGTGGTTATTGGATTTGGGATATTGGTATGCTCACCCCGTGTGGGGGCTGTCTCTGTTGGGGCAGGTGGTACAGGTGTAGCAGCAGCTTTGGAGTTGAGCTCGGGCTGTCGATTGAAGTACTTCCAGGATTGAGGTACCAGAGCTGGATGGATAGGCGCTCAGATCCAAAGTCGAGATCGAGTTGCGCTTGAGAGGTGCTTCCAGGATCGAAGCACCAGTAATGGTATCCCGTAGAGTGTTTTATACATTAGATACACGCTTATTCATTGGGTGCTCTTATGTGAGTACATATTACGTGTATATGGAATGTATAAATGGGCTACGGCTTTTCTCTATTCATTTATGGTTAGCATGCTATTAATTGTGGAATTGCTAAATGAATTGAGAGCATATTAGTGTATGTTGAAAGGTGCATGACATGTTTTATGGAATATGTTGGGAAAGTATAGACATTACACGATTAATGTAAAGGAATTATAGATGGCATTCATGCTAGAGTTACATGTAATTACTTTCCCTTTGTTAACATGATAGTACACACTAAGTACAGTGTTTAATACACTAATATCGGGTTAAGGGCACGGGGGTCCTTACACATGGTAAGCTTGAAAGGCTCAAACGGTCCAAAGATCGCCTAAATCATTTCCAAGTCTAGTTCCTAAGTATAAAATTTCGCCTCAAAGTCTCTCAACTAGGTTCTAAAGTGTTTCAAGATCCTCAAGACAAATCATAGTTAACAAAATTGTTCCAACATATAATTCACTCAATCATGACTCAAAAGTGCTCAATATGTTCCTCAATTTTGAAATATTAATTTAACCTAAGATATTCACAAACAAGTCAAAAATCTTCAAAACTTTAGTTGAGTTGGGGATTAATATCATGTAATACCATTGCAAGTCTAATTCATTATTTCTAAATGATGAACTCATTTTCAAGAAAAAAAAATTTTTATGTGCCCAAAAACGACCTAATCTCATGCTAGACTAGTCATGCAAGGAAGTAACAAAAGATAACAGCATAAACCAGTGAACACCCCCCCCCCCCCCCAAACTTAGTACATGCATTGCCCACAATGTATGGTAAACAATAAGTGCAAAGGCAAAGCACATACCTCGACGACGATCGTCAGTGATCGTCGTCCTCATCATGCTCCGGAGGCGGTACTGGATAGTATGGCTCCTCAGGCTGGTATGGTTGGTACTCAGGTGGTGGTGGTTGTTGGTATGGCGGGAATGGTTGAAATTGCGTCTCAGGCGGGAACTGTATATCTGGGAAACCTTGGGCCAAGGCATTATTCCATGAACATTGGTATTGTAGGTGCTGACTTATCTGTCCTTGGCCCCACTGTAGTTCCCGTTGCAAATTTTGGATGCCCTGCTGCTCCAGGCGGAGTTCTTGGAGATCCTTGTGATGGGAGCCCAAGGTAATCGATGAATGCTCTGCAACGGAAAAGGAGGATGGCCCAGCATGTCTGCTGCTCGAGGGTCGTGGCTCGGCCCTTCGTCGGCCTGTAGGAGGTGGTGGCCCATCAACCACAATTGGTCCTTTGGGTGGTATGAGTTCCTCATCGGTGTCCCACTTCACTCCACCTCTCTTGCAAAGGGCTGTGATAGTCGATGGAAAGGCAACGCAGAGGTGGGCGGACTTCTGCTGATGTCACAGATATGTTCATTGATAATGTGCCCCAAATCCACTGTTTGCCCTATAAGTATGGCATATACCAGGACAGCTCTCTCTTTGGTAACCTCAGAAGTGTGGGTCGATGGCATGACCCTGGAGGCTATGAAGGAGAACCAAGCTTGTGCCTCTGGCTTCAGATGTTTCTTCAGGACCAATTGGGGCTCTCCATTGCTGTTTCTTTGCCAATAAATCCCCTCGATACCGATTACAGAAATTACCTCGTCATAGTTGATTTGGCTTGTTTTGAACGCTTGGTAATCACTGTTCTTTATAGATGGCATCCTAAAAATCGCATTCACTTTGAATCGATCATATTCAATATCTTTACCCCTTACAAATACAACTTCCCTTGAATTTGGGTGGATTGTCCGCAAATTAGCATAGAATTTCCTCACTACCGGGACCACCGCATCAATAGGTTGTTGGATGAATTCAAACCACCCCCGTCGCCTAGCTTCTTGAATGACCGGGCATTCAAGCTTATCCACACTCGTTCCCCTTTCGCGACTGAGGGGTTTGCGATGATAGCTATGGTACAATTCCGCTGCTACGGAATTCACAAAGCGCCGATCACCATAATCTGCAGCCGAAGTGGTGGCTTTGACTTGCTTTTGCTTTCTCTTTGGCGCCATTGATCAATTTACAATTCTTACTTCTTCAATCCCAACCACAACAATAAATCACCAATATCACAAACCACAGCAAGGATTTACAGATCTTACCAACCAACCTTTCACTTCACCAAAATTTAACTACTCACTTTCCAAAATCACCAAACACTTCAACCTTATATATCCAAACAAAAATATTCACTAAATTATGGATATAGAGAAGAGTTGAAACCATATACCATGAAAATCTAGGTGATCATTTGGAATCTTGCTTTAGTTCCTCCTTGTTGATGAAATCTCCCAATTTCAGTTGTGGATTTTCAAATGTGTTGCAAAAAGTGTGATTAGATGAAGCTTTGAAGCTTATATTGCAAGATTTGTGAGTGTGTGGGAAAATTATAGGAAGAAATTTGGGGATTTGGTAAAAGGGGCGATTTTTTTCTTGGCAAAATTGGAGAGGTTGTGTTTTTGTGCTTTGATATTGCTGATATCTGATGTTAAAAACGAAAATTTTTGTTGCTCAATCGATCGAGAGTTTCCACTCGATTTATCGAGCGAGACAGAAAAAATTTTCTTCTCTTTATGACCTTCCGTGATCGATCGAGAGTGAAATCTCGATCGATCGGTGACACCAGAAAAATTTTATGTTTTTCAACCCATGGTCGATCGATCGAGTTTTAATCTCGATCGATCGAGCCTTCCAGACCAATTTAACCAAATTTTTCACTTTTCAAAATTCGATCCGCTCCACCAATTGGACTCATTCCATTTTTCTGCATTTTAAAATTAACGCATGGAATTAGGCTCGAAAAATAACAAAAATGAAAATAAACACAATTAGACTAACAAATGAAAAACAAGGGATAGAGGAAAGTTCTTAATTTATAGTCTCAAGCTGGACTGTCACTTCCGTCTCAGTGGTCCATTTTTGCTTGCTCCTTCGGGTTTTTCACCGTATCAGTAGGTAGTGTCCCTTGAACTCGTCCATGAATTATAGCTGCTAGTTGCCCCACTTGAACCTCCAAGTTTTTTATAGATGCATCCTGATTTTGCATCCTTGTTTCAGTTGATGAAATTAACTTGGTCAAGAGCTCCTCCATACTCGGTTTAGGTGCATTTCCCGGTTGTTGTTGTGGGTTCAACACGTTGTTTTGGTTGGACCATTGCAAGTTCGGATGATTTCTCCACCCCGGATTGTAAGTATTGGAGTATGGGTTGTTGGGCTGCTTGTTTCCTACATAATTCACGGACTCATTAGACTGTATGAATGGATTACCTGCTTGGCACTCAGTGCTTTGATGATTGCTTCCACATAATTCACAGGTGATAACTTGAGCTTGCATTGCTGTCACGCTCATGCTATCTATCTTTTTGTTCAGCGCTTCCAACTATGCCGAAAGAGCAGTGATGTCATCAATTTGGTGAACTCCAGCTGGTTTCTTTGGCACATTTCTCTCCGATTGCCATTAATAGCTATTAGAAGCCATCTCTTCTAAGAGTTCATAAGCTGCTTCCGGTGTTTTGCGCATAATAGATCCTCCTGAGGCTGCATCAATCATAGAACGGTTAGATGAAAATAAACCATTATAAAAAGTTTGTACCTGGAGCCAAATAGGAAGACCATGGTGTGGGCATCTCCTAAGCAAATCCTTGAAACGATCCCACGCCTCATATAGTGTTTCAGGATCGAATTGCCCGAACGTGGTGATATCGTTCCTTATCTTTGCCATTTTGGAAGGGGGAAAGTATTTGGACAAGAATGCTTGCGTCATCCCCTCCCAAGTGGTGATGATCCTGCAGGTAAAGAGTTCAACCAAGCTTTAGCTTTATCTTTTAATGAGAAAGGAAATAACCTTAACCTGATGGCGTCGTCAGAAACGCCATTATGTTTGAAAGTGTCACAAATCTCCAAGAAGTTGGAGATGTGAGCGTTCGGGTCATCAGTGGCTACTCCTCCAAACATCACGGAAGCTGGATCATCTGTATTATAGCCGGCTTTATCTCGAAATTGTTGGCTTGAATGGTTGGCCTCGTAATACTTGAAAATGATCCATGAAAAGCTGGTTGAGCATAATCTATCATCGATCTTGGATTCAGTGCTTCATTCTTCGCGCCCCCTTCTCGATTGTTATCGGCCATTGCTCGAACTTCCCTTCTTTTCCTTAGACACGTACGCTCGAATTCTGGGTCAAACGGCTCAAGTTCGGGGTTGCTACTCCTTAGCATGCACCAAGTAAACGACTACCTGTAAAAATCAATACAAAGGAAAAACACAAATGTAGTAAACCCAATGGTCAAGAGTGACAAACAAATAAAACAAAAATAAAAATTAATGGCTAAATTACAATTAACTAATCTCGTATGATATTATACAAACTAGTCCCCGGCAACTACGCCAAAACTTGATCGTTTTTATTTTAAACAATTATTTCTCAGTGTAGCGATTCTACCGCAAGTGTACGGTGTCAAGTTTTAGTATAGTGATATGAAAGAAAGGATGTCGAACCCACAGGGACTAACGTATAAGTACCAAATAAAATTAGCAAAATTATATTTAGCCTACGAAATAAGGATGATTAATTAACTAATTAAACTAAAGACTTAAAAATAAAACAACTCCTTTGAAAATGCGAAGGAATTCCGCTCAAGAAATCTATCAAGATGTTCGTTCAATTGTGTTATCGTCAATGATTTGTTTGTTAAAACAATTACTTACCAATCAATACTTAAGGTGACGGAATTTCGAATATAATCAATATACTCTATCGAGCTATATTGAAACCAGTAATAAATTGACACAAGTAACTATCGTTCACTTAAACCAATTTAATACCGAATAAATCTCTATGAAAACCGTTGATCTTTAAATCTTTCAATTTAAAGTGACCACGTATGTGATTTAATCTCTCGATCTAAATCTTAAACATACAACATGAATTATTTTAGCGTATTATAATTCCATCTCTCGATCTCAATTATAATTCACAATTTCAATCAAAGGTAGCTAGGCTTTGATAGCTTTAAGCATATAATTCATGAACAAAAGAAATCAATCCACTCAAACACAATCAAAATCAAAGATTCAAACACAATATTCCTTAAACTTGATAGAATAAACTCAATTAAATTCAAATCAAATTAATAAGGTGCTTAATCGTCTCTCAACCTCATAAACATCAAATAAATATGAAAATCAAATTAACTAGAGTTTAGAAATACGATAAACGTAGGAGCGACTCCGTGCGTTGAACGATCTTTCTTCTCTCGCTTCCTTCCTTGCACTTCAAAGGATCTCTCTTGCCTTGTTCTTCGGAGTTGAAAGGCGGCTCAAGAATATTCAATTAGGTCTGATAATAATCTGAAGAATGACTCCCATTTTCGTGCCTACTTTCCTAATTTATAGAGGAGGGGGAATATGGAAGAGTTTCCAAAAATCAAAACCAAATCAAGACTTTATTTTTCTGAAAATTCTGCGTCTCGATCGATAGGTGCATAAGTCTCGATCGATCGAGCGCCTTCAGCTTCCGAGTCTGACTTTCTCTGCCTCTCTCGATCGATCGAGTTGAAGCTTTCGATCGATCGAGATTTCTTCACATTTTCTTACCAACTCTCTGCCAGTGTCGATCGAGCGAGATGGTGATTCCGATTGATCGAGAATGCCAGAACTCAAATTCTTCGTTTATTGGCTTGATTTGATCCGTTTTCTTCCTTGTAGCTCAATTCTTCCACATTCCACCTAGATTCCTGAAACAATCAAATAAGTACCAAAAAGCATAACATCTTCACGGAATCTACACAAAAATATATAAAAATCAAAGCCCAAATACACGTAATAATCAACCCTATCATGGAGACTAGTATATATGATACCGGTCAATAAAAGCTTGTGCAATAAATGAATGTGATGCACCCGTATCAATCAACACAAAAGCTGTATAAGTAAATAAACAACACTTACCCGCTATCACATTATCAGAAGCTGCCTCTGCTTGCTCCTTGTTCAGCGCATACACTTGAACCTGAGGCGATCCTGCTCTGTGTCTTCCACCAGTCCGTGGTAGAATCTGTGGTCTCTGTTGCACTGTCCCCTATGATACATTGCCTCTACCATGTGGTCCTCCAATTTGAGGGCAATCTCGTATCATGTGTCCCGCTCTTCCACATCGGAAACAGATTGGACCGTCAATATGTGGGCAATCTCATTTATAATGTGGTCATCCACAATTAAAACATTGCAAACCTTGACCACTGCTACTACTACTCCTGCCTTGGGACTGTCCCTTGGCACCTTGTTCGCCGCCTTTCCGTGTCGCAAATCGCTTCCCACCAAATCTCGAGGAAGAAGCACCTCCTCGTGATGCTTTAAACGGCTCCCCTATGGGTCTCATGCTATCTGATGTAGGTGTTTGGGATTGTCCTACATCCTTATAAACTCCAACTCCAATCTCAGCTATCCCGGCTTTAGTCTGTGCTTCCTCAAATGAAGTACGGTTATTAAATCACCCTATCAAACAAATCAGGCCTTAAGCCTTTCACAAACTGTCTGATCTTTGCCTTTCTATTTGCAGCAATATGCGGTACATACCTTAACAATGAAGAATATTGTAAAGCATAATCAGATAATGTCATGGTTCCCTGTTTCAGATTAGTAAACTCATCTTCTTTCATCTGCCTCGCAGCAACAGAGAAATAATGCTCCAGAAAGCGATGTCTAAACACATCCCAATCAATAACCTGTCCTTGAGCTCTCAACTCAACCAGTGTTTCTTTCCACCACAGCATTGCTTTCTTTGCCAACTGGAACTCAGCCAAACGTAACCAGACGGACTTTGCACAGGGTGCTGATACAAAGATCTATTCTACACGTTCTAACCATTTCTCCGCCTTTTCCCCTGATTCAGTACCCTCAAAGCGAGGTGGCTGATAACTCAGAAACTGGGTCAGGGTTAATTCCCCAGGTAACAGTACTTTTCCACTGGCCCTTGCCCAACTGGTGGTGGTGGCACAGGCGCCAACCCAACACTAGCATTGACACTCATGGCATCCCCAACATCATCGTGAGGTTCTCTGTCTGCCATTACTGTGCATCAAGGGTTAATAATAATATTCAAATATATAAAGCATGTTATATAACATCATATCAAAGCTCTCAACATGCTTTCAAGTGATTAGGCAACTCCTTAATACACTTCCTCTACCCGTGTTCACCCCGTTCTCGAACCACTGCTCTGATACCACTAATGTGGGGTCCTCGTTACTTAATCCATTATGTATTCAATATTATACACATGTGAGTAGGAGTTAAGTAATAAAACACAATGAGTTAAGAGTTTTTACTATGTCAGTTCTTACAACAGTTACGAAATTTTAATACAACCTGACATAATATACAACACATGTATGTATTCACAACCTAACGACGTTCAACTCCTAATCAGTGGTTCAGCTCGCAGCAGAAGACAACTCACAATCCAGGCTCCCCACGTCTATGAGTCCCCTACAGAAACAATCACACGGCATGAGTATTTATAATCAACTATTTCAGTTCTATATCAACAAGAAAGACAGAATACGATAATCATAATCGTAAAATCTCAATAGTGATTGTTCTGTATGCATCACCAATTGCAAATATGTCATGACATGTCTCAACTATCAACCTGTTATAACGGGACAGATGATATGCCTATCAGCTCAATATGTCATGAAAAACAAGTTCATGCTCTTTATTCCATCCAAAGTAATTCAAACTTACTTCAACATAATTTGACAACCTATCCTACACATATATTTGTGTATACAAGTTCACAAATCATTAAATTCATACCAATTCACTTTGATGTTGCTACTCAATAAGCTTTCCTTTTGATTCCAAACTCCAAGTCAAGAAAAGAAGCAGGTAGAAGTAAGGGCTTAAGGAGGAGGTTATGTAGAGATTTGTAGGTGTTTAGGGTGTATGTATGTGTTCTCAATGTGATTTGTAGGTATATATGCACCTTCAAATTCACATGTCCATGCAACTCTCATATCAAATTCAAATGCAAATTCACATGTACATGCAACTCTCATATCAAATTCAAATGCATGCAAATTCATGTAGGCTTATTGTTCAATTACATGTAACTCATGTCCTTCCAAGACATAACATAGCTCTCTTGCTACGTGTTTCACAACCATGTACATTATGTTTCATTTATTTGATCTTGACTCTTATTCCTTTCATCTTATATCTACTACTCACACTCGGTTCCATCCGAACTCGAGTCCACATCATACCGTAATTATCACATAATTACGCCAGAATCACATCAAACATATATGATTCATATCGAGGCATTACACGAACTACCTCTGCAAGATCTAGGATCCTGCCGACTACCACGGTTCGGACAATGTCTCGCCACATGGCCAATGCATGCACACTCGTAACAAGTAATATCAGTCTGTGTACAATCTCGGACCAAATGAGGTCCTCCACATCGATAACATGTCAGCTCCAGGGACCCACTGCCTCGTCCCTGACTAGATTGGAAATCACCACTACGACCCGTGAATCAAAACATGGTTTTCCAGATGATTAAGATGATGAAGAAGAACCTTTCTGGAATTTCAATGTCTCCCTCAAGGTCGCAAATATTCTTTAGTCAGACTCTGTGATTGTGTTGGAGTGCCATAAGCTTGTAACATAATTTCTGCCAATTTTGCTCGCTTCAATGCATCCTCGAACGACACAGGTTTATTTGACAACACTCGATCATATATTTTCACCCTTAACCCTTGAATAAAGTGTCGCATCTTGGCATGAGGGCTAGTAGCTATATGCGACACATATTTTAGTAAGGAAGAATACTGATAAGGAAAAGTTTCCCTACTCAAATTTTCAAATTCTTTCTCTTTTCTCTGACTAGCAGCCATAGAGAAATACCTATCTAGAAGACGTGTGCGAAATGTGTGATGCCCAGGAATTATTGGTGTTAATCCCGGTGTGGTAATAATCATTAATGGATTTTATTGTGGCAATTGTGTATTAATTACGGTTTTGGGACTCCCGGAGGTTTTAAATCCGATTTTCGGAGTCGTTGGATCCAAAAGATGAGATTGTATTCTCATCGTGGTGATAACCTTGGAGTTTGGTCTTTGGTGGGATTTGGGGATCCGGAGTACTTTGTACTGGGCTGGTAATGGAAATAGAGCTTGGGAGGTAATTATTGAAAACAGATGATTTTTAATGAGTCATGATGTATTTGTGGAGGAGTTGGTATTTTGGAGCTTTGGGGCTATATATACCAAGTGGACTCGGTGTTACGGGATAACACAAATCATTCCCCTCCTTCTCTCCCTCCTCAACGCCAAACCCTTTCCCCCTATTTCCCTTCTTTTCCCTTGGTGGGAAATTGGTAGCTTGGCTCGGGAGTCGGATTTCTCGAAGATAATCAGGTATTAATCTTCCCCTCGCCTTTGTCTTCGATTTGGTAGTTGTATTGTAGAGTTTGGTTGGGTTTTGAATTGGTTATGGAATTTGGGGGTTTTTGAGAAAAATTCAAAGTTGAGTTTTTAGTGTTTTCATTGGTTACATATGGTGTATTGGATGTGTTGAGGGAGTTAGGGGTGTTGGTTTTGAGTTTGGGTGTGAAAAACACCATGGAAGCTCGAATTTTTTGGAAACCCGCAGGTCGCGATCGATCGTGGCATGGCGCCGATCGATCGCGACATGTTGCTGATTTGAGAAGGTGATGAACAGTAGCGGCGATCGATCGCGAAAAGAGGGCGATCGATCGCGGGGTCCTTGGCGATCGATCGCGGCATGATTATTTTCGGGCAGTAAGGTATGGCGATCGATCGCGGCTTGGCGCCGATCGATCGCAGCCCTGTTCCCTTTGTTTTTTTTTCAAAATTTTGGAAAATGTCGGGATTTTGGAATCGAGGTTTAAGTGGCCCATTTCCGGGGCAATGTCTACATTCCAATGGGAATGCCATACTTTTAAAATGGATTGATTGGAGCCAAAGTTTATTAAAATGGGATTCTCGGTTGAGTCTTTGGCTATCTATTAAACTTATAAAATGGTATATTTTGGGTATTATGCATGCTTAGCCGGGGGGCTTTTATTTTGGTAATCGTCATGGATGGACGCTAGACTTGGAAGTTGTGAACGCGCTTGGGCACGTGATTGCATGCCTATGTTTAATTGTGAGTTATTTATGTGTTAGCACATCTCATCGGACGTGGAACCCAGGCAAGGTTGGACTCGAACTACGGGATAATAAGGTACGTATAACGTACGAGCATAGCCTGTTATATTATTGCAACTGTGAAATGCATGGTATGTGGTAATTGCAATAAATGGATGTTGAAATGCATGATATATGGTGCTTGTGATAAATGGATTGTGGAATGTATAGTATATGGTAATTGTGATAAATGGAAATACGTTGGGGATTGCATGGTGCTGCCTTGAGCGAGCAATGATTGAGATGTTGTCGCCGTTGAGCGACCATCGGTTATGCCGCCGCTATTGTTGAGCGTGCGTGGGGTTAAAATGCCGCTATTATGGAGCGAGCTATGAAATAGAATTATGAAATCATTGGCTAGATATATGTGATATTTGTGGTACTCTATTTGATGATTTAATCATACTTGATTATGAAACTGGTATAGCAGGAATGGTTTTAGTTGATCAATGAGATGGTCAACCGGCTTTTGAGAATTTAATGGTTTGGTTATTTTGAGAACAGGGGCAGTACAGGGGATCCCGGATGAGGATGATACCATCCAGGGAGTATCATTTAAATTCATGGCATTTGCATTTTGTAAATTATGACCTGCAATATTATGATTATTGGATTGGTGGTATTGGTATGCTCACCCCGTGTGGGGGCTGTCTCTGTTGGGGCAGGTGATACAGGTGCAGCGGTAGCTTTGGAGTTGAGCTCGGGCTGTTGATTGAGGTACTTCCAGAATTGAAGTACCAGAGCGGGTTGATTATGCACGTAGCTCCAGAATTGAGATCGAGCAGTGCATGGGAGGTGCTTCCAAGATCGAAATACCAATAGCCGCATTCAGTAGAGCATCTTATACATTAGATACACGGTTATTCATTCGGTGCTCTCATGTGAGTACGTTATTACGTGTATATGGAATGTATAAATGAGCAATGGCTTTTCTCTCTTCATTTATTTGTTTGCATGCAATTAAATGTGGAATTGCTAAATGAACTGAGAGCATGTTAGTGTATTATAAGGGTGCATGCTATGTAAGTGATCTTGGTTGGAGAATTTGAACATCATGTGGATCAAATGCAAGAAATTTTCTGGATAGTATATGGTGTTACACTTGCATATGGCATTTTTCCCCATGATAGTATGATTATATGCACTAATGTTATGGATTAATACACTAATAACGGGTTAAGAGCACGGGGGTCCCTACATTAGTGGTATCAGAGCAGTGGTTTGCTCTTTTGGGCTGTTGAGGGCCTAGGAACATGTTAATGGGAATGAGAAGCACATACGTATGCATGATGGTATTTAGTGTTGTGTGCCACAACTATATTGCTTATGTGCATTTATGATTTGTGTTCATAATTGGAATATGTTGTTGCTAACCATGGTGGTTGCAGGGTCATATGAGACATGGATTATGCATTATGGTTGCATATATATCGGAGTGACGATTTTAATGCTTTGCCGCTAAATGTTGAAGCGATGGTAAAAATTCCGCATGTCACATTTGAAGCGAGGTGCATTAAAATACAATCATGGCGATGTTTATTGGAATATGGGTTATGCATTACGGTTGCATGCATGGCGTAGCGACGTGAATACTTGCCGCTGTCATATTATAGCGATGAAGAATATTTGCCGTAAATATGTCGAAGCGAAGGATAATCCGATGTCATATTACTATTGCGAGGGATATTATGCCGCTAATATGTCGAAGCGAGGGGTATTTCCGCTGTCATGATAAAACGAGGAGTAGTGGCGCCGCTGTCATACCACCGCGATGAAGAATATTTACCGCTTAAGGAGGGATATTATACCGCTAATATGGCGTAGCGATGAGCTTTCCGCTGTTATATGATAGCGACAGAGGATATTTGCCGCTTAAGCGGGGGATATTATGCCACTGGTATGTCGAAGCGAAGTAGCGAAGAGGGATATTTGCCGCTTCTTAGCGAGGGATATCATGACGCTAGTTTATTGGCGATGGTTCATGCCGCCGGGTATCTAGTGATGGTTCATGCCGCCGGGTATCGATATAGCGATGGTTCATTCCTCTAGTTTATTGGCGATGGTTCATGCCACCGGGTATCCATATAGCGATGGTTCATTCCGCTAGTTTATTGGCGATGGTTCATGCCGCCGGGTATCTATATAGCGATGGTTCATCCCACTAGTTTATTGGCGATGGTTCATGCCGTCGGGTATCGATATAGCGATGGTTCATTCCGCTAATTTATTGGCGATGGTTCATGCCGCCGGGTATCCATATAGCGATGGTTCATTCCGCTAGTTTATTGGCGATGGTTCATGCCGCCGGGTATCTATATAGCGATAGTTCATTCCGCTATTCTATTGGCGATGGTTCATGCCACCGGGTATTCATAGCGATGGTTTATTCCGCTATTCTATTGGCGATGGTTCATGCCGCCGGGTATTACATAGCGACGGGTCATTCCGCTACATCTATGGTGATGGTTCATGCCGCCAGGTATCATATAGCGATGTACATTCCGCTACATATATGGCGATGGTTCATACCGCCGGATATCTATAGCGAAGTTTTATGCCGCTGACTCTATGACGAGGGATCATGCCGCTGATTCTATAGCGGTGGGTTATACTGCTATGTGCGTAGCACTAGATTATGCCGCCTAAGCGATGGGTGCTGCTTGTGTACCGCTGGTGGACGATGGATACAGGTATACCGCTATCTTGATAGCGATGAGGTATGGTATATTACTATTTTGTTAGCATTATTGTGAATACCATGTGTTGTTATATACCGTCATGTGTTTAACGATGAGATTTTGGATGTCATATGTTGGCATATACCGTCACAGGATGACGATGACATTGCGGATGTTCTATGTAGACATGTAGCGTCGTGATGAATAATACGTCGGAGCGTATGTATTTAGTTGTATGGTTGGAGTGCCGATGGTGGGCACAGAGTAGTGTCTGGGTCACTAGTTGATGGGACCATTATGCCGAGCAGGTTTGCTCGATGGACTACTGGATGCATTGTACCGATGAGTGTACCGCATCATGTAATGGGGGTATATATTTGTCGAGTAGTGATATCGTTGGGTATACTTGCTGGAATGGCTAAGGCCAAGTGATTGGTGGTAAGAGTAGTCATAGAGGAAACTACTCGCTTATCGTTGTAATGTGTGGTAGACATGGTTACACCCACCCTGAGGGTGTGGAATAAGTCCTAATGGATTAGGATTGCACTGTGGTTGAGCAAGGACACCGGGATGTCCATTATGCTTTGGTGTTTTAGAGAAATATTGGGTGATGACCCACTACTCTAATGGCTTGTTACAGTATGGTATACCAAGTGGAACGTATGATGCGTTGGTAGGCTTGGTACAAGCCTATGAGGGCAGCGTATTGCTAGCCAGGTATTATTGCAGTGATATAGTGTGCTTGTTGTAGCCATTACACTGCTCGCTGGAACTGAGTTTGGTGAATCGTATGGTGATACGATGAGGGTTTATGGTAGACTCTTGTAGTCTCTATGTAGCTTGATGTTTGAGGCAGGGAATACCTCACGGGGACGTTTATACGTCAAATGTTTCGAGGGACTTGTACCGGGACAACTCGATTTTGTTGGGAATACCAACGTGAGTGTCAGCAAGTCGTTGTTAGCTCTGGTTGAGCGTCCTTGCATATGGAATGCAACATGAGTCGCAATTGGAATTGTGGGATATAGTTAGTGGGGTAACACTACTATATTGATTTCATCTCTTGGAGAAATTTGGATTGTATTGTCATGGAGACAGTTGGTATCGATCGTGGGTTGATTGTAAATCAGCCATTGTAATCATTACTGATGATGGACTGGGTAATGGCTTTATATTTCCGGTAAGACGTACGAGGAGACGTCTCTGGGAGATGCTCGAGGTTTATGGAGTACTATGGCATTAGTACAGAGCATCATTAGAATGCGTATACGTGGTGTATACGGGTTTCGATTTGGTAATAGTGGCATTGATGCACTATTCTAACCAGTTGTGTATTTCTGGGTTCCGGAATGTATTATGGTATAAGTATATCCAGGTTTTCCGAACAGTGGTTCGAGGTTGGAGGGTCATGGACTCATGGCACTTTCCTTGTGAGGAATGCGGTATTGATATACCTACCAGTTGAATCTTTTGGGAGATTCGTTTTTTTGGTTTGTGTAGTGTTGATGTTAAAATCACACCCTTTTTGGTTTGTCAACCATCATTCTCCGTGGAGTGAGAATAATTGAGGATTGACAGTTGGTTTTGGGGATTTTGGGTATGATTGGAGATACCCGAGTCTATTGCATTGAGTATGCATGTGGTGTTCGTGCTTGGACATGTATGCCGTTGTGGGCATACGAATGCCAGCACTTTCTTGGTACTCGTCGAGCATCGGATTTATATGCTTTGATGAATGAATCTCCGGTGAGAGATTGTAGCACCTTGAGATTGGAAATCTCGATGGCACGATGTATTCTGAGGAATAATCGTGAGGTCCGGTTGACTTCCCCTGAGGAGGGATTGTCGTGTTTTGGGACCAAGGTAATTCTTGCTAGTTAATTCGATAGCTTCCTTGTGTTAGGATTGTTGAATCCTAGGGTAAACGAGGGATGGCCATGTTTCGGATGTGTTGGGTGTCGTGGTTGGCATGTGAGGCGGGAATGCGATTGATTGTTTTGCATGCCCTTTCGGGAATTTGAGACCTTGTAGAGTCTCGATGATGTATTGGACCAAGATGTGATTTTCTTGGAACTTATGATGTAGACATCTTTAGAGATGTGTTTTGAATTGATCGGTAGCGATGAGTTGCCCGATCCGTGTTGCAATGTGGTGCAACTACTCCTTTGATGGAGATGGATTTGGAAAGAGGAACCGGATGTAGTTTAGATACACTGTGGTGTACTAGTGGTCACTTTGGTAACGATGTATGTTTAACATCGTTGGCTATATCGTAGAGATATCATTGGGACGATATCTATTTTGGAATCACGAATGATTCGTTTGATTTGCAGTTATGTTTGGCTGACTGCTTTTGAAATGGTTAGCATCGGGGAAATGCTGACGTCTTTCTTTGAGTTTGTGATGGTTTGGGAGATTTACTCCATTCCAGGATTTGGTGCGAGGTCGATGTCCTCACGGTTGGTGTGTCGTTCATGATATGTTCGTGATTCGACGGTGTTGATCCGTTTTGATTATGTGGTTTGGCTGTACAAGGAGTACGCCTGTGCAAATTTCGGGGATGAAATTTTATTAGTGGGGGATAATTGTGATGCCCGGGGATTATTGGTGTTAATCACGGTGTGGTAATAATCCTTAACGGATTTTATTGTGGCAATTGTGTATTAATTGCGAGGGGACTCCCGGGGTTTTAAATCCAATTTTTGGAGTCGTTGGATCCAAGGGATGAGATTGTATTCTCGTCGTGGTGATAACCTTGGAGTTTGGTCTTTGGTGGGATTTGGGGATCCGGAGTACTTTGTACTGGGCTGGTAATGGAAATAGAGTTTGGGAGGTAATTATTCAAAACAGATGATTTTTAATGAGTCATGATGTAATTGTGGAGGAGTTGATTTGGAGCTTTGGGGCTATATATACCAAGTGGACTCGGTGTTACGGGATAACACAAATCATTCCCCTCCTTCTCTCCCTCCTCAACGCCAAACCCTTTCCCCCATTTCCCTTCTTTTCCCTTGGTGGGAAAAATCCTTGGTAGCTTGGCTCGGGAGCCGGATTTCTCAAAGATAATCAGGTATTAATCTTCCCCTCGCCTTTGTCTTCGATTTGGTAGTGGTATTGTAGAGTTTGGTTGGGTTTTGAATTGGATATGAAATTTGGGGGTTTTGAGAAAAAATCAAAGTTGAGTTTTTAGTGTTTTATTGGTTACAAATGGTGTATTGGATGTGTTGAGGAAGTTAGGGGTGTTGGTTTTGAGTTTGGGTGTGAAAAACACCACTGAAGCTCAAATATTTTGGAAACCCGTAGGTCGCGATCGATCGCGGCTTGGCGCCGATCGATCGCGACATGTTGCTGATTTGAGAAGGTGATGAACAGTAGCGGCGATCGATCGCGAAAAGAGGGCGATCGATCGCGGGGTCCTTGGCGATCGATCGGGGCATGATTATTTTCGGGCAGTAAGGTATGGCGATCGATCGCGGCTTGGCGCCGATCGATCGCGGCCCTGTTCCCTTTGTTTTTTTTTTTTCGAAATTTTGGAAAATGTCGGGATTTTGGAATCGAGGTTTTAGTGGCCCATTTCCGGGGCAATGTCTACATTCCAATGGGAATGTCATACTTTTAAAATGGATTGGTTGGAGCCAAAGTTTAATAAAATGGGATTCTTGGTGGAGTCTTTGGCTATCTATTAAACTTATAAAATGGTATATTTTGGGTATTATGCATGCTTAGCCGGAGGGGCTTTTATTTTGGTAATCATCATGGATGGACGCTAGGTTTGGAAGTTGTGAACATGCTTGGGCACGTGATTGCATGCCTATGTTTAATTGTGAGTTATTTATGTGTTAGCACATAACTTATCGGACGTGGAACTCAGGCAAGGTTGGACTCGAACTACGGGATAATAAGGTACGTATAAGCATAGCCTGTTATATTATTGCAACTGTGAAATGCATGGTATGTGGTAATTGCAATAAATGGATGTTGAAATGCATGATATATGGTGCTTGTGATAAATGGATTGTGGAATGTATAGTATATGGTAATTGTGATAAATGGAAATACGTTGGGAATTGCATGGTGCCTCCTTGAGCGAGCAATGATTGAGATGTCGTCGCCGTTAAGCGACCATCGGTTATGCCGCCGCTATTGTTGAGCGTGCGTGGGGTTAAAATGCCGCTATTGTGGAGCGAGCTATGAAATAGAATTATGAAATCATTGGTTAGATATATGTTATATATGTGGTACTCTATTTGATGATTTAATCATACTTGATTATGAAACTGGTATAGCATGAATGGTTTTAGTTGATCAATGAGATGATCAACTGGCTTTTGAGAATTTAATGGTTTGGTTATTTTGAGAATAGGGACAGTACAGGGGATCCCGGATGAGGATGATACCATCCAGGGAGTATCATTTAAATTCATGGCATTTACATTTTGTAAATTATGGCCTGCAATATTATGATTATTGGATTGGTGGTATTGGTATGCTCACCCCGTGTGGGGGTTGTCTCTGTTGGGGCAGGTGATACAGGTGCAGCGGTAGCTTTGGAGTTGAACTCGGGCTGTTGATTGAGGTACTTCCAGAATTGAAGTACCAGAGCGGGTTGATTAAGCACGTAGCTCCAGAATTGCGATCGAGCAGTGCATGAGAGGTGCTTTAAGGATCGAAGTACCAATCGCCGCATTCGGTAGAGTATCTTATACATTAGATACACGTTTATTCATTGGGTACTCTCATGTGAATACGTTATTACGTGTATATGGAATGTATAAATGAGCAATTGACTTTTCTCTCTTCATTTATTTGTGTGCATGCAATTAAATGCGGAATTGCTAAATGAACTTAGAGCATGATAGTGTATTATAAGGGTGCATGCTATGTAAGTGATCTTGGTTGGAGAATTTGAACATCATGTGGATCAAATGCAAGAAATTTTCTGGATAATAGATGGTGTTACACTTGCATATGGCCTTTTTCCCCATGATAGTATGATTATATGCACTAATGGTATGGATTAATACACTAATAACGAGTTAAGGGCAGGGGGGGTCCCTACAAAATGCATCCCAATACATTGTATGTCCAGGATCTATCAATGCAGTCTCAGTCAACTTCCACCACAAATATACTTTTCTAGAAAGTTGGAATTCTGTCAAACGTAGCCAAGTTGATTTAGCACACAGAGCTGTAACAATAATTTGTTCTATTCGTTCCCATTCTTCTGCTTCCTCCCAAAATTATGTCCCCTCAAACATAGGAGGATGATAACTGCTAAACTGTGACAAACTCAACTCACCAGGCAATAATAGATGTTCTGTTGGTTCTTGAGCCATAAGAGGGGGTGATGGCAAAGGATTCACTTGCCCTGTTGTACTACTGACATTGACGGTTTCCCAAATTTCATCTCTCTGTTGTCCTGGTTCCCTAGCTTCCATACTGAAAATACTGGCAATTTAGTCATTAACCATAACATTTAACAAATATTTTCAGTATTAAATCAATGACATTCTTCGCATCAGCATACACGCAGCTAGTGTTCAATCAATCACATCAATGTAACAGAGAGACACACCAAAGCATAGACATGCACAAGTCAATATCACCATCCAACTTTCATGACCCCAAACCATCCCAGACACATAACCACTGCTCCGATACCAACAAATGTGGCCCCCCAAAAATAGCCACGTAGACAGACAAAAGATGATGTCATTTGTATAATTTTTTTGCATAATCTTCCCGTAATTGAACCTCCCAGCAATACCACATACATAAATACAAATGACATCTCCCCAAAATAAATATGATCTTTCACATGCACCAACACAAGAAAATATACATTCAAGCCATTTACAAATATATAGACTAGCACATACGAGCCACAACCAGTTTAAAACAGAATATTACAGCTGACTCCTACGAATCAACACGACAACTCCTAGTTTTTCCTCCAACTCTATTGTCTAGGCATGTCACCTGTTCCAACAGAAACAGCCCCCAAAAATGGGTGAGCAAACACCAACAATAATAACAACATAATCATAAACATATATTATCAACAGTATAAAATACTGAAACGTAACAGAAGATACTCCCTGAATTCAATAATCATTATACTAGAATTCCCTGACTGTATCTGTAACTCAATCCCAACATTAAATTGAAATCCATCAATGATCACCTCAACCATATCTCATCACCGAGCCTACTATACCATATCGTCGCATCTTCTTTACGCCCATATTATATAATCGCTATAGTGTCATCACTAAGCCTACTATACATCATCGTCGCGTCATCATTGCGACCCATCGTACATAATCGATATAGTGGTATCAATAAGCCTACTATACCCCATCGTCGCTCCCCTACTACTGTGACACCATCAACAACAACAATAATAATAATAACACGTCGCTCATTCCAGCGACCATCAACATCATCATTCATTTACAATCATCAATATATCATAACGACATCGATATGAATATCAATACATGCTTGTAATCAACACGTACATGATAAACGATATTAGGATTAGGCTATTCTTGACGTCCCGAAGCTTGTGAGGTAACTATAACATATTAACTCATATCAACTCATTATAATAACATCAACATACATCTAATCACACTTCAAATAGCCTTGAAATAATAATAAATTCATCAAGATAGTATACTTCCACATATTCATCACTTTATTCATTACATTATTAGACAATAAAGTATCTAATCCTATATGTTAATTTATTAATTCACCACCCAAGATTCTACTGCAACTTGATGTTCTCTTACTTTGACATTTTACTCACCATTTAAATCTTGGGTTTTTGATCTCATGTAATTAGGAAATAAATCATGACTTCAAAATACTAAATATTAAAAATTCAATATGAACATAAAATAAACCATTTTTTTGTTTTAATCATCTCTAACAACCCCTCAAATACTACCATGAACATAATAAACATATAACAATCAACTACATGATTAACTTCTTGAATTTGAGAGTCACTCGATTAAACAACTAAGCATGAATTCAATTTGCTACAGCCATGAATTATCAATAATCGTACAATCCCCAATAACACCCCTCGTTCTTTTCTCAATATCTGGTGTCATTCCATGTCACCCTATACCCATAACAAATTTATCATTTTAACTTTCTGATTTGAACTTCTAAAATCTAATAATATATTCCATTTAACATTAAATTTTTAAGAATCCACACCCATGAAATTACAAGGAAGAAACAAGGCAATTTCAATATGAAATGCAACAAAAACACATATCGCACTTGAACAATAAGAAACTCATTGCCTTACCCTACTTGAGAGTTGACAAGTGCATATTTGTTATAAATTTCTTTTTCTCTAATCTTGACGATGTGCTTTTCAATGTGTATTCCCCCAAAGAAACTGCGAAAGATCTTTTGGAATCATTAGAAATGAAGTATAAAGTTGACGTCGCGGGCGCAAAGAAATTTGTAGCCGGACGATTCCATGACTATCGAATGGTAGATGGCAAGAGCGTTGTTGAGCAATGCAAAGAGTTGCAGCTGATATATCATGAACTCGTTGTCGAAGGTATGGGGCTAAATGATGCCCTCCAAGTGGCGATGATGACTGAAAAATTACCGCCATCTTGGAAGGACTTCAAGAGCTACCTTAAGCACAAGCAAAAGATGATGAGTCTCGAGGACCTTATCAGGAGGCTGCGCATCGAGCACGACAACCAAAAAGTTGACAAGAAATCAATTGGAATGATTTCCAAGGCCAACGTGGTTGAAGTTGGGACAGCTCCCGTGGAAATAAGCACAAACGCACTGTTGATTCCAAGGGAGATACTCAGAACAGGAGGTTCACCGGTGACTGTTACATGTGTGGTAAACCTAACCATAAGGCCAATGACTGCACTCAACGCCAAACCAATGAGGGTAAAAGGAAGATAGTCCCAAACAAAGGCAAAGACAAGAGACCTAATCATGCCCACATTGCTGAGGACAACCTGAGTTCCGACATGGATGACATGCATCTGGCTGCTGTGGCGTTGGAGGTGAACCTTGTTGGATGGAACTCTAAGGAATGGTGGGTGGACACTGGGGCTACTCGCCACATATGCGCCAACAAATGGATGTTTAATACCTCTCAGTCGGTATGATGAGCATTGCTACAGGGAAATTCAGCAATCTCAAAAGTTGAGGGCAAGGGGGCGGTTGTGATAAAGATGATTTCAGGCAAAGAGTTGATTCTTACCGAGGTGCTCTGATAAGTGTGATGTTTACACTTATTATACTATGATTTTATAGTGGTTTTTGTAGTGATTCCTGGAGATATTATGTTTTTTGGTATATATTGTATTTTCAGGAATAAAATTAGAAATGCATAAAAGCTGAGAATTGAAGCTATTTAACAATGAAAATGAAAAATCAAGCGAACATGTTGAAGAAGGACAAGATTTTGATTCTTAAAAAAATAAAATCATGGTTACTATTCCCACGATTGACCGCCAAGAAACGGCGATCGATCGTCGGGAGGCAGAATGTTTTGGCGATCAATCATCGGGACTTCGCGATCGATCGCCAGATGCTGAAATTTCTAGATTTTGTTTCCTATTTGAATATTTTGTGTCCAAAAACATGAAAACTCACCTCCCACTATTTATGGACTTGTCTTGGACGAAAAGGGGGACTTTTTGCTCGTAATTAAACCCTACACAAGTAGCCTCCATCACCTTCATCCTCAACCAACCATCCATACACCATCAAACCAGTGAAGAGGAGACGCATCGGAAGAGACGGGACGACAGAGTAACGCAAGGAGTCAACGTCTCTCGTTATTTCCATATTTCTAACTCTAGTTCTATATTTCCATTTGATTTTGATGTTTAGATTGTTGCAAAACAAGTTTATGCATTGTTATTTGATGGAGATTGTTGGCTAGGTTTGTTGTCAAGACTTGGGGGATCCAATGTTTTGAACCCACAATTTTAATTAAGTTACGATTCTTACAATTCTTTGAGTTTAATTTATTGAGATTAATCATCCTTGATTGATTATCTATTGTGATTGAATTGACCATAGGAGATTGTGATACGATATAGTAAATTAAATCGTGGATTTTAGACTAAGATCGAAAGATAAAGTCAAATACATGTGTGATAGTAATAGATTTACCAAAATCAAAGGCTAGAAGTTTTCATAAATCGACATATAATATTGAGTGTTAAATAAGTGCATGATCATTGCCTTGTTGCATCTTAGTATTAGACTTGTTGTAACCGGACCAAGGTATAACAAGTGCATTAGGAAACTCGTCACCTTAGAACTTTTGAATTTAATTCTTAACTATAGGCGAATTGTTGGGGATTGCATGGGTGACCCGAAAGTCTTGATAATAGTCACTATTGATTCTAATATTCTGTGTTCTTGCTTGTTGGGTTGATTCTTGAGTTAATTCGTCAATTTAGTTAATAAATCACAATCAATTTTCGTAGGCTAAATATAGTTAAATTAATTGAGTTTGGTAATTATTTCCTAGTCCTCGTGGGTTTGACACTCATACTTTTAAAATCATTATACTAAAACTTGACACCGTGCACTTGCGTTACATAATCGCTACACTGGAAATTTACTGTTTAAAATAATAGCGATCAAGTTTTTGGCGTCGTTGCCGGGGACTAGTTTTAATAATATCAAACGAGATTAGTTGACTGTAGTTTAGTAATTTGTTTGTTTTTATTTTTCAATTTTTTTCCTTTTCTCTACTTTTCTACTGTTTGTTTCTAGTGTTGATCTTACAGGTTGTTATCTCTTGGTGCATGCTAAGGAGTAGCAAGCCTACACTTGAGCCTTTTGACCTCAAGATCGAAGGCACTTGTCAAAGGAGGTTAAGGCAAGCAAGAGAACTAATGGCGAATAACGAGGAGATTCCAGTACCACCAGTTGTGGACTACGCACACCCTTCATTCCATGGATCACTGTCTAGTATCACGAGACCAACAGGCTAACAGTTTCGAGATCAAGCCTGCTATCATACAGATGATCCAACATTCGATCCAGTTTGGGGGAGCAGCTACTGATGATCCAAATGCCTATATCTCCAACTTCTTGGAGATTTGTAATACATTTAAACATAATGGTGTTACTGACGACGCCATCAGGTTACGTTTGTTTCCTTTCTCTTTACGTGATAAAGCTAAATCTTGGTTACAATCGTTACCTGCAGGTTGTATTACTACGTGGGATGGGATGGCGCAATTGTTCTTCTCAAAGTTCTTTCCACCATCCATGACGGCCAAGATGCGCAGTGATATCACGACTTTTGCCCAATACGATCCAGAGACACTGTACGAGGCTTGGGAGTGCTTCAAAGATCTACTGCGGAGATGCCCACATCATGGCCTCCCTATCTGGCTGCATGTACAAATGTTTTATAATGGTTTATTTGTTGATAACCATTCTATGATCGATGAGGCATCATGAGGTACTGTGATGAGGAAGACGCCCGAGGATGCTTATACGTTGTTGGAGGAGATGGCTGCTAATAGTTGTCAATGGCAGTCCAAAAGAAACGTGCCAAAGAAGCAAGATGGATTGCATCAAGTGAGTGAAGTCACTACCCTAGCTGACCAGTTGGAAGTGCTGAACAAGCAGATCAATAGTTTGAGCATGCATGCAATGCAAGTTAAAAATGTTACATGCAAGCTTTGCCAAGGAGAACATCCGAGCATGGAATGTCAAGTAGGTAACCCCTTCGTTACAACTAATGAAGTTGTTAACTTTGTAGGGAACCGACCACTACCGACCCACCCTACCCAAATACGTACAATACGGGCCAAGGAACTATCCCCAACCACCACCAGGTTATGCACCAAAGCCAAGCATGGAGGAGCTGCTAACTAAGTTCATATCATCTGCTGAAACAAGGATGAACAATCATGAGGCGTCGATAAAGAACTTGGAAGTCCAAGTGGGACAGTTAGAAAAAATCATAGCCGGGCTAGCAAGGCTCATTACCTAGTGACACTAAAAGAATCCTAGGAGTGGAAAGGAGGTCGCTAAGAAGAAGGATGCACAAGTTGAGTTAAAAGGCGAGGCGGACATCAAGCAAGAAGAGGTGCAAACACACGACAAAGGTAAGTCTACTAAGACCTCTACACCCATCACACCACCTGCTAAGGTAGATATCCCACTCCATTTCCCACTGCATATAAGAGAGCAAATATAGATGCTAAATTTGCTAAGTTTTTAGATTTGATAAAGAATCTCCGCATTGAGATGCCTTTCATTGATGCTATACGGCACATGCCAAATTATGCTAAGTTTTGAAGGAGATTCTATCAAAAAAGCTGGGAGAGTATGAAATGATAAATTTAACTGATGAGTGTTCCGTTATCATTCAAAATGATTCACCTCCAAAGTTAAAGGATCCAGGGAGTTTCACTATACCTTGCAAAATAAACTCTATATCTTTTAAGAAATCCTTATGTGATTTGGGTGCAAGTGTGAATTTAAGGCCTTTGTCTGTCTACAGAAAGCTGGGCTTAGGAGAGAACCGATCAATGTGTCACTGCAGATGGCGGACAAGTCCATCAAGTACCCTCAAGTGATAGTGGAGGATGTACCACTAAAAGTCGATAAATTCACCCTTCCGGTGGATTTCATTGTGTTGGACATGAAGGAAGATGCTGACATGACGTTGATCCTAGGAAGGCCATTCCTTGCAACTAGAATAGCACTAATTGACGTCCAAGAACGGAAGTTGATCCTCCGTGTAGGGGAGGATCAAGTCGTCTTTGATATGTTCAAAACTTTGAACACTGCACGAACTGAGCACCGATGTTTTAATACCAATATCATTGATACATTATCTATTGATGTGACGCATGTTAAGAGCAAGACGAAGTTGGAAGTCACGTCAAATGCCCATCAAAAAGGGATCAAATTACGTAAGGGGGACTTGGTGTTAATGAATCGATCTAAGATGCGACTATTCCCATGGAAGTCGGATTCACCATGGGCTGGCCCTTTCAAAGTTGTCGATGTTCTACCATGCGACACTATTAATCTGAGAGATGACCAAGGGGCATTGTTCACGGTCAAAGAGAAGTGCGGCACTTGAGCTTAGATGGTAAAAAGTCCAGCTTGAGACTATAAATCAAGAACTCTTTCTTATCTCTTAGCTTTTTTTTGGTTTGTTTTTGCTTTTATTTTTGATTTTGGCGAGACTCCATGTGTGCTGTGATCTGTCCAACACTAGACCCCCATGAGCTGATGAGGAATTGGACAACGGTCGCTGACGGTCGTTGTAAAAGATAAAAGCTTTGTCTTATTTTCCATTCCTATTACATTGAGGACAATGCATGAATTAAGTTTGGGGGGTGCATTACTGTGTCATGCTTTTTCTTTGGAATTGTATCGTTCTTTTGGCACCAACAAAAAATTTTCTTGAAAATGAGTTCAATTGGAGAGAAAAGAATGAATCATAGTAGTTGTCTCTATTCCATGAGGATATTAATTTCACTATGCATGTCAACTTGAGTTTATTTTAAGACTTGTTGTGAATATCTTGTTTTGAGTTAGCATGTCAAAGATGGAGGATATTTTGAGCACATTTGAGTCACAATCTTGTGAATTGCATTTGGAGTAGTAATAATCTTTATGAACTTGATGAATTGTTTTGAGCATCTTAGAGTACCTTAGAAACTATTTGAGGGTGACACTTTGAGGCGAAATTTTATAGTTATGAACTTGACTTGGAAATGATTTAGGCGATCTTTGGACCGTTTGAGCCTTTCAAGCTTACCATGATATATATCAATCTCTAGTATCCCATTTTGAGCCTAATTGAAAAGGAATGGAGTATGTTTAACATACTATTAGCCCAAATTCAACAAATTTATTTGGCAACTCATTATACCCACTATTATGAGCCTAAATTGAAAAAAAAAAATTATCCTCACCCTAAGGGAGTATAATTATTTTCATTAGATGCACATGAATTGCTATATTTGATGAGCTATTGTTGAAACATTGATGAATGAGAAAAGAAAAGAAAAGAAAGAGCCTTGAAAAAAAAATCTAATTAAGACCCAAAGTGGCCAAGGCTATAAAAGAAAAAGAGGAGAAGCTCAAGTTGTGTTAAAAATTTGAACTTTACATGATTATACTCTCTTATTTGTGCTTATCCTACCTTTTCTTTGAAGCCAACCTTCCTTTTGATCCAAGTCTAGGGAATTACTACATTAGTAGAGAAGTTGTTTGAAAATATGCCTATGAGATGCTCAACGATAATCTTACTTTTCATTGACTAGCATGATTTGATCTATAAAATTTGCATGGAACTTGAAAACGACAATAGCGCGCACGCACGTTCTGATTTGGAGACATGTTGCTTGATCTAAGAGAAAACACGACTTTTTAAACATTTTTGATTGACTCTTGTTTGTCTGTAAGTGAGATGTCTGAGCTACATGATTGACTGTGAATTGGTTTATTTGAATTATCAATATTTAACTCTACCTTTTGATCTAATATCTTGCTCGAGACGATCAAGTTAAGTTTGGGGGAGTTGATAAGTGTGATTTTTACACTTATTATACTATGATTTTATAGTGGTTTTTGTAGTGATTCCTGGAAGATATTATGATTTTTGGTATATATTTGTAATTTTCAGGAATAAAAGTAGAAATGCATAAAAGTGGAGGATTTAAGCTATTTAACAATGAAAAGGAACCAACCGAGCGAACATGTCAAAGGACAAATTTTTATTCTTAAAAAAAAAATAAAAAAATTTCATTTTCTATTCCCGCGATTGATCGCCAAGAAACGGCGATCGATCACCGGGAGGCAGAATGTTTGGCGATCAATCGTCGGGACTTCGATCGATCGCCAGATGCTGAACTTTTGAGATTTTGTTTCCTTATTGAATGTTTTTTGTCCAAAAACATGAAAACTCTCATCCCACTATTTATGGATCTTGGACGAAAAGGGGGACTTTTTTAATTAAAGCCTACACAAGTAGCCACCATCACCTTCATCCTCTACCAACCATCCATACACCAGCAAACCATTGAAGAGGAGACACATCGGAAGAGACGGGACGACGGAGCAATGCAAGGAGTCAACGCCTCTCGTTATTTCCGTATTTCTAAATCTAGTTCTATATTTCCATTTGATTTTGATGTTTAGAATGTTGCAAAACAAGTTTATGCATTGTTATTTGATGGAGATTGTTGGCTAGGTTTGTTGTCAAGACTTAGGGGATCCCATGTTTTGAACCCACAATTTTAATTAAGTTTTGATTGATTCTTACAATTCTTTGAGTATGATATCATGATTTCAATGGATTAATCTTCTTTGATTGATTATTTATTGCGATTGAATTGACCATAGGAGATTGCGATACGATATAGTAAATTAAACCGTGGATTTTAGACTAAGATCGAAAGATAAAGTAAAATACATGTGTGATAGCAATAGATTTACCAAAATCGAAGGCTAGAAGTTTTCATAAATCGACATACAATATTGTGTTAAATAAGTGCATGATCATTGCCTTGTTGCATCTTAGTATTAGACTTGTTGTAACCGGACCAAGATATAATAAGTGCATTAGGAAAACTCGACACCTTAGAACGTTTGAATTTAATTCTTGACTATAGGCGAATTGTGGGGGATTGCATGGGTGAACCGAAAGTCTTGATAATTGTCTCTATTGATTCTAATATTCTTCGTTCTTGCTTGTTGGGTTGATTATTGAGTTAATTAATCAATTTAGTTAATAAATCACAACCAATTTTTGTAGGCTAAATATAGTTAATTAATTGAGTTTGGTAATTATTTCCTAGTCCTCGTGGGTTTGACACTCATACTTTTAAAATCATTATACTAAAACTTGACACTGTGCACTTGCGATACATAATCGCTACACTGGAAATTCATTGTTTAAAATAATAGCGATCATGCTCCACGTGCCAGAGATCCGTAAGAATATCACCTCGGGAGCAGTGCTGAACAAGAAATGCTTTCGGCTTGTGTTTGAATCCGACAAAGTCATTCTGTCCAAGGGTAGTATGTTCGTGGGCAAAGGCTACTTGGCAAATAACCTCTTCAAGATGACTGTAATGACTTTAGCTCCTAAGGTTAAGTCTAGTACAGAGGTTGAGATTGATATAAATGCAGCCAATGAGGCTAGCACAAGTAATGTAATGACTTTTGCCAATTTGGCTAATAAAACTTTAAAGTTTTTTATTATTGTTGTGAGTCGTTACATTTGTGGCAAGGTAGATTAGGACATGTGAATTATAAGTCCTTACAAAGGCTAAAGTCTCTTAATCTATTATCTAAATTTAACATCAATCATAAACACAAGTGTGAGACTTGTGTAGTTGCCAAATTAACCAAGTATTCGTTCCACTCAATTGAGCGAAGCACAGAACCGTTAAACTTGATTCATACGGATGTTTGCGATCTAAAGTATGTACAATCTAGAGGCGGTAAAAATTATTTCATAACTTTTATCGATGATTGTACAAGATATTGTTATGTCTACTTAATGAGAAGTAAAGATGAAGCAATAGACATGTACATCCACTACAAGAATGAAGTTGAGAATCAACTCGATAAAAAGATTAAAATTCTTCGAAGTGACCGAGGCGGTGAATATGAGTCACCATTTGCACAAATATGTGCTGAGAGTGGCATTATTCATCAAACCACTGCGTCTTATTCTCCTGAGCAAAATGGTATTGCTGAAAGGAAGAATATAAGCTTAAGGAAATGATTAATGCAATGCTTATAAGTTCTGACTTACCTCGGAACTTGTGGAGAGAAGCCTTGCTTTCCGCCAACTATGTGCTAAACAGAGTACCACATAAAAAGTTGGATAAAGCACCTTATGAATTGTGGAAAGGTTGTGCACCTAGCTACAAGTTTTTAAGGGTTTTGGGTTGTCTAGCAAAGGTTCCAATTCCTCCTCCTAAACGGACTAGTATAGGACCTAAGACAGTGTATTGTGTATTTATCGGATATACTAGAGCCTATCGATTTCTTGTACACAAGTCAGATAATGCAGAAATGCATGTAAATGCTATCATTGAGCCTAGAGATGCTTCATTCTTTGAGAAAATCTTTCCCCACAAAACTCAGACAGTGACTGAAACCAATGTTGAGAGATATGTGGGGGATAGAGAATCTCAAGAGAATATAGAATCACCTAGACGAAGCAAAAGAGCGAGAAAAGAAAAGTCTTATGGCTTAGATTTCCTAACATATTTGTTGGAAAAGGATCCGGCTACTTTCAAGGAAGCAATGTCCTCTCAAGACTCCGATCTTCGGAAAGAAGCGGTGAACAGGTAGATAGAATATATCTTACATAATCATACTTGGGAACTAGTGGATCTTCCTGCAGGTTGTAAACCACTATGCCACAAGAGGATCTTCAAGAGGAAGATGAAAGTTGATGGTACGGTAAATAGGCTAGACTTGTAGTCAAAGGCTATAGACCAACTGATAGTTTTGATTATTTCGACACATACACTCTTGTATCCAGGAAAAAGTCAATAAGGTTCATAATTACATTTGTTGCATTATATAACCTAGAGTTCTATCAAATGGATGTAAAAACGGCTTTTCTAAATGGAGATTTAGAAGATGAGGTTTACATGGACCAACCTGAAGGGTTTGTCGTTCCAGGTAATGAAACGAATGTGTGTACACTTGTGAAATCCTTGTATGGACTAAAACAAGCACCTAAACAATGGCACAAAAAGTTTGATAGTCATGCTTACAAATGGGTTTAAACAAACCAATGCGATAAATGTGCCTACGTGAAACGAGACAATACAAACTATGTGATAGTATGTCTCTACGTGGATGACATGATAATTGTTGGTAATGACAATAACATCAAAATTACTAAGAAAATGTTATCGCGAAATTTTGAGATGAAAGACCTATGTATTGCAGATGTGATTCTTGGGATGAAAATAACCAAACATGCAGATGGATATTCTCTCTCCTAGAGTCATTATGTCGAGAAGATACTTGACAACTTTGACAAGGGAAATAATACCATTGCGAGAACACCTATGGAGGTGGTGTCAAATCTTTGCAAGATCGAGGAGAAGGTGTGCAACAACTTGAGTACTCTAGGGTCATAGGCAGTCTAATGTATCTCATGTATTGCACTAGACCTGACTCAGCCAACAAATTGAGCAGATATACTAGTAATCCCAGTTATGAGCACTGGAAGGCAGTAGTTCGAGTTCTTAGATATCTAAGATACACTACTAACTACGACTATATTATACTAGATATCCAACAGTAGTTGAAGGGTACTCAGATGCAAATTGGATATCGGACTCCAAGAATATAAAGTCCACGAGTGGATATATCTTTATAATGGGAGGTACAGTTGTTTCATGGAAATCATGCAAACAGACGTGCATTGCTAGATCAACTATGGAATTTGAATTATAATTGTGTAATGATGTGATACACTAAAGGATTAAGTAGTGAGGTCCCCATAAAGGGTCGACGTCGTTTGTTTGCATACGCAACTTGTCTGTCCTGAGCTATTTTCATTCATTGTTGAATTAGTTTTACTTTATCTTCCATTTCCTGGATCATCTCAGGTCCACCAACAACTGCCCTGCCAGTATCCTCCCAACATAGTGGAGACTTACAACATCGCCCATATAGTGCCTCAAATGGGCCCATCTAAATACTAGTCTGATAACTGTTATTATTTGAAAACTACACTAATAGTATAGATTCAGACCAAGTAGTTTCAAAATCCATAACATCTGCAGGTAACATATCCTCCAAAGTTTGTATGGTACGTTCAGTCTAACAGACAGTCTGTGGATGATATGTCATACTCTGTAAGGACCCCCTTAGCCCTTAACCCCTGATTAGTGTATTGACCACTATGTGTGGCACATGCTTTCAATAAAAAGTATCGGGAAGCTCAGATGATACTTTACCATTGAATGGTAATTACAAAATTCCTTTAATACTCAATGTCATAAGATCATCAGCCTAACAACAAATAGACTCATATGTTCGCCCTTTACCATCCCCTTGGTGCCACTTTTTACATTGTGGGCTTTTATAAAAAATTTGGGCAGAGTCTCCCCATATATAGAGCTATCCCGAAATAAAAGCACAACACATAACATAATTCCCGGCCAGGGAAAACATAATACTCATCAGAATACAACAATACCAAGTAAATTCCCAGCCAGGGAAGACACCACACACATGATAACAAAAGTGGGTTTCAACACCCACATAATACACCAATGACTCTCATATCATTAGCAATTCTACCCTTAATTGCATGCAACATAGAATGAAAGAGAGAAAGGCTCATGCCTTTATATACAACCCATATACAAGTATAACCGTGCTCACATGCGATATCATGAATGTGTATATAACCCTTAGGTGTATATAAGTACTCTATACGATATCGTGCTCCATCAAGCCCTGGTACCACGATCCTGGGAGTACATCCAATCAACAGCTCGAGCTCATCTCCAAAGCCATCGATGTACCTGTTCACCTGCCCCAACAGAGACAGCCCCCAACGGGGTGAGCATACCAATACACAAAATCCCATAATCACAATAATGAAATTCATAATTTATAACAAAAGTAAATACTAATGAATTTAAATGATACTCCCTGGATGGCAACGTCCTCATCCGGGATTCCGTGTACTGTCCCTGTTCTCACAATCATCAAACTCATCAAATCTCAAAAATCAGTAAATCAACACATTGATTAACTCATCGCATGCCTAATTCTCGAGTATCAATAGATAGTGATTCCAAATTCATTATACATGCAAATATAGATATCTCAATATCTAATACTGATTTCACAACCTCGCTATCAATCACAGATAGCTCAAATGCCTAGCATTTATTTTACCAATCCTCCATTATACCTAGACATCTCAAATGTCTTATAATGAATACATGATTCTACGATCATCATCAGGCATCTCAAATGCCCTACAATAGTCATATAAACCCAGTACCCCTTATATCTTGTAAGAGTTATCCTACTCTAGTGTCACGCACGCTACAAGCGGCGATATCAAGATTTGGTCGTTCCTTGGCTATATCAACATATATATATAACCACACGCATAATATTCAATGAAATCAAAATACATTATGCATTTCACAATGCTCTAATATATATAGTAATGCTCGTACGTCGCACGTACCTTAAATCTCCGAAGTCCGAGCCAGACCTTGCTCGAGTTCCATGCCCCGAGGAACGATGTGCTAACACGATAAATAATTCACAATTATTTACGAACATGCAACCCATGCTCAAGCACACCCATAACCCTCAAAATATTGTCAACACACGACAATTAACCTTTTAAAAGACCCGGGGCAGGGTACATGCAGGGAGGGAAACAAATGAGACAATATCGAAAATTGTTCAAGAACACCCTACAAATTTTCGAACCCTTATCTCACAAATCGAACCCAATTAAACACCATAATTCATCTAAAATGTGAATTAAACTATCAAAACAAGAATCAACACCCCTTGCCAAAAACCCCCAAATTTCGAACCAAACCCTACAAAATTCAAAATAAATTCGAACCAATACCACCAAATATAGCAGGGAATACATGACAAGCATGGAAAATGGGTAAGGAAGGTTACCCAATCGAAAATCGGAAGGAAAATCGACCGAAATTGAAGAACCCTAGAATTTGGGCTTTTTCGTTTTCTGCAAAATCCGAACGAGAATCGAGACCAAACTTCGAATTACCGGTACAGAAAGGAGCGCGTGGACGAGACGAAGCCGGCGGCGGGTCGGACGCGCCGAACGGCGGCCGGACGGCGGCGGGCGAAGCGCTTGAAGCGGCGGGGGTTGGTGCAGACGGGAAATGGGCGCGGGGAAAGAGAGAGTGACGGGCTGGAGGGCTGAAATGAAAATTTTAATTAAATCTCGGGTTCAATTGGTATTTATAGCAAAAATACCCTGAAATACTAATAGCCCCACAAATACATCATGATTCATTAAAAATCATCTGTTTCCAAAAATTCTCTCTCTAACTCCAAAACCCCCTACCGGTGCCCACACAAAGCACCCCAGATCCCGAGTCACACTAAAAACCCAACTCATAGGTTTTTCACCCAAATGAGAATACAATCTCAACCTCGGGATCCAACGATCCCAACTACCCAAAAAAACGAGCCCAGAAGGCCCAACACCACGATTAAACTCCAAATCGCCACGTAAAACAACTTTAGGGGTTATTAATACTCCGGGATTAACATCTATAATCCATGGTCATCACAATATCCCCCACTAAAAGAATTTCGTCCTCGAAATTAGCACCGGTGTATCACGTAACACCCAGGCTACACAACAACATGAAGCCATAACCTCGATTCTTGACCATACCAGAATCGTCTTAACAACCGCGAGGATACTTATCTCACATCAAACTCTGAAACAGAGCGACATACCAAAACCAACATATCACCTAAGAGGAAAAACGTACCTCGATGCGGGTCATCCCAAAAGTCAGTCTCTCATGACTGCAAAACAACCTATACTTACGACTGTAGATCGGAGAGTCATCCTTAGTTCTAATACAACTAGTAAGAACGCATCCTGAATGACACCTCAACCGTGAGAACGTTGACCTCGTGTCAAACTCTGGAGTGGAATAGACTTCCAAATCTATCATAACGTCAAAGAGCGTCAGCACAGCTCAACGCTAATAATCCAAAAGCAGTTAGTCAACTGAAACTGTAAGGATTCGAATCGCTCCCGATTCCATCGTAGATATCATTCAATGACATCTCTATCATGACTCACGATTTCTAACATACATCGTTACGAGGGAAACATTAGTATACCACGGTGTATACATACCAAACCTGGTTTCCACTCTCAAACCTCCTCCATCGAAGGAGCAGTCGCATCATTGCAACTCAATTTGGGCAACTCACGGCCACATATTCATACAAAAGACATCTCACAAGATGTCCACCTCCGGATGTTTCAAGTATCACATCCTAATCATAAATAAACAATCGAGACTCCACAGAGTTTCAAATTCTGAAAGGACATGCAATAAACCCATTGCATCCTCAACACTTGTGTCGACAGCGACACCCAACCAATCCGAATTCCTGCCATCCCTTGATAATCCTAGGATTTAACAATCCAAACTTGGGAAGGCTATCGCATAACTCGGAGGAAAACACCAACAAGGAAATACCTTAACCCACACAAGATAATTCCTCCTCAAGGGAAGTCAACTAACTTCACGATTATCCCTCATAATCATCGTGCCATGGAGATTCCCAATCTCAAGGTGTTCCATATCTCTCATCAGAGATTTAACCATCCAAACATAGTATAACGTTATGCTTGACAAAAAGGAAATCAATAATCTGGCATCCGTATAGTCTCCGGTATACCTGCCTAAGCACTGACATCACATGCATACTCAATGCACTTGGCTCGGGTATCTACAACATACCCCTAAGCCCAAACACAACTGTCAATCCTGAGTCATTCCCATCCAGTGGAGAAAGATAATCGACGATCAACAACACGGCGTGATTCCCAAAATCAACACCACATGCACCAACTTACCGAATCTTTCAAAGATTCCCAAATAGGTATAATACTACCTCCTTCCCCACAAGGGAAGTGCCATCGAACTCGAGATCCACAAGTCTCGAACCACCGTTCGGAAAAACTGGATACAATAACACCCATTGTATCCCAATTACACGGGTTCCCTCAGATCGAGTCAATAACGACCTGATGACTCTCTTGTTGGTACTCCAACATTCTGAGCTGTCCCAGACAAGTCTCACCAAGATTAAACATAAACGTATACACGTTTCAGTGAGGCATACACAACCCCAATTTCAAATGACGTGGTGACTACTAGAGTCCACCACAATCCACATCGTATCACCTTACGATTTGCCAAACTTGGTTCCAACGAGCAGTATAACGGCTCTAGCAAGCCCCTCATGGTGCTGCACACACGCGGCAGACAAATTAGTCTATGTCTCTTTAGGTTTACCTCAAACCTACCGACAACATGGACGTTCCCACATGGCATACCATACCATGGGAAGATCAATAGAGTAGTGGGTCTTTACCCAACATTCCTCTAATGCCTATACACCCTGGACACTCCAATGTCCCTATGTACTTAACAGAACCTGATCCTACTCCCTTAGGACCCATCTACACCCTCAATGGTGGTGTGACCATGTCTGTCACATGTCACATCGACAGAAAGCGAGTAATTTCCTCCATAATTACTCCTGTCGTCAATTTACATGGCCAAAGGCCATTCCAACGAGCATACCTTAAGGGTATCACCACTCGTAATATGATCACCCCAAACATAAGCTGCGGTACACTCATATGTACAGCGCATCCATCCATTCCTCGAGCAACCCGCTCGGTATAAGGGTCACGCCAATCGGTGACGCACACACCACCTTGTGCTCGGTACTGGCACCCAAGGCATACCACTGAATACGTATACTCAACGCATTGTTCATCGTAACGATGATGCATGTCTAATAAGACATCTCCTACACCATCGTCATCGTCATCCCGTTACGATACATGCCAACTCATGGCATCTAAGGCATTGTCAACTAGTGACGATACATGTACATCAGCGTATGTCATCCACTATCATGCTAGTAAAATAGTCATAATAAAACATGTATATCAACGCATGCCAGCTACAATAATGCTAATAGAATAGCAATAACTCATACCTCATCGCTAACAATATAGCGGCATACCTATCTCCGTCGCTCAATAATAGTGCGTAATCAGCACCCATCGCTCGGAGGCGGCAAAATCCTGTGCTGAGTACATAGCGGCACAATCCATTGCTATAGAATCGACGGCATGACACCTCGTCATATAATAAGTGGCATGAAACCTCGCTATACACCTGAGCATGAATCATCGTCCACATAATAGCGGAAAGAGGCATCGCTATCAATACATCTGGCGGAATGAACCATCGCCCATCAATATAGCGGAATGAACCATCGCTATCAATACACCTGGCGGAATGAACCGTCGCCAATCAATATAGCGGAATGAACCATCGCTATCAATACACCTGGCGGAATGAACCATCGCCAATAAATATAGCGGAATGAACCATCGCTATCAATACACCTGGCGGAATGAACCATCGCCAATCAATATAGCGGAATGAACCATCGCTATCAATACACCTAGCGGAAAGAACCATCGCCAATAAATATAAATCGACACAGCGGAATACATCACCGCTATCATCCGTGTCCTCATAATGAAATGAATATAAATCGACACAGCGGGATACATCACCGCTATCATCCGTGTCCTCATAATGAAATGAATATAAATCGACACAGCAGGACACATCACCGCTATCATCCGTGTCCTCATAATGAAATGAATATGAATCGACACAGCGGGACACATCACCGCTATCATCCGTGTCATCACAAAGGAATGAATCATCATCCTAACAAGCGGCATCTCATCGGTATCTCATCCTCGCTTCGTATGGCATCCACGTAAGCAGAATTTTGCTCCTTATGGAAATCCACGTAAGCGGAATTTTTCCTCGCTTCCTATGGAATCCATGTCAGCAGAATTCTTGCTTCTTATGGAATTGAGTCACTTATCAGTAGTGCATTTCAATGGTTCTTACTACTCCACATAAGCGGAATTCTTCCTCTCTTCATATGGACCTTAGCGTAAGCATTGAAATCCTCACTAGGATAACCTTGACTCGTGAAATACACCTCTTATATTTCACAACATACATATGCAAAACGATGCGTATCAACATGTATCATATCATACTGCACTATCTTCTTGCATACCTTGATTTACCTTGTGTTAAATAACTAAACACATAATACATGTTACCCTTTGGATGCCCGTACATATGTATAATCATCATTCCTTTTCGTACTCCATATTTCCTGTAACCTGCAACCATCAGGGTTAGCAACAATAGCCATATACGCTATGCATCAAACATTCAATACATATATGCAACCACTTGCATGTCAATACGTATACCAAGACATGTTACCTCGGAAATATCCTTTTACCTGATTCTCTTACAAAATCAGATTCCTTGGCACGTAACACACGGAGTGCCAGACATCACTATTAATGCCATCCTATCGTGTTCCACACGATTCCTGCAACCACAATGGTTAGCAATACCACTTTTCATATCATAATAGCACATAAACAATTTGTTATGTCATACAACATTAATGCCATCATGCATAAATATGTGCTATCAATAACTTCCTAGGCCCTTAACAGCCCCAATGAGCAACCACTGCTCTGATACCACTAATGTAAGGACCCCCTTAGCCCTTAACCCCTGATTAGTGTATTGACCACTATGCGTGGCACATGCTTTCAATAAAAAGTCAATCGGGAAGCTCAGATGATACTTTACCATTGAATGGCAATTACAAAATTCCTATAATACTCAATGTCATAAGATCATCAGCCTAACAACAAATAGACTCATATGTTTGCCCTTTACCATCCCCTTGGTGCCACTTTTTACATTGTGGGCTTTTATAAAAAATTTGGGCAGAGTCTCCCCATATATAGAGCTATCCCGAAATAAAAGCACAACACATAACATAATTCCCGGCCAGGGAAAACATAATACTCATCAGAATACAGCAATACCAAGTAAATTCCCAGCCAGGGAAGACACCACACATATGATAACAAAAGTGGGTTTCAACACCCACATAATACACCAATGACTCTCATATCATTAGCAATTCTACCCTTAATTGCATGCAACATAGAATGAAAGAGAGAAAGGCTCATGCCTTTATATACAACCCATATACAAGTATAACCGTGCTCACATGCGATATCATGAATGTGTATATAACCCTTAGGTGTATATAAGTACTCTATACGATACTGTACTCCATCAAGCCCTGGTACCACAATCCTGGGAGTACATCCAATCAACAGCTCGAGCTCATCTCCAAAGCCATCGATGTACCTGTTCACCTGCCCCAACAGAGACAGCCCCCAACGGGGTGAGCATACCAATACACAAAATCCCATAATCACAATAATGAAATTCATAATTTACAACAAAAGTAAATACTAATGAATTTAAATGATACTCCCTGGATGGCAACGTCCTCATCCGGGATTCTGTGTACTGTCCATGTTCTCACAATCATCAAACTCATCAAATCTCAAAAATCAGTAAATCAACGCATTGATTAACTCATCGCATGCCTAATACTCGAATATCAACAGATAGTGGTTGCAAACTCTTTAAACATGCAAATATAGATATCTCAATATCTAATACTGATTTCACAACCTCGCTATCAATCACAGATAGCTCAAATGCCTAGCATTTATTTTACCAATCCTCCATTATACCTAGACATCTCAAATGTCTTATAATGAATACATGATTCTACGATCATCCTCAGGCATCTCAAATGCCCTACAATAGTCATATAAACCCAGTACCCCTTATATCTTGTAAGAGTTATCCTACTCTAGTGTCACGCACGCTACAAGCGGCGATATCAAGATTTGGTTCCTTGGCTATATCAACATATATATATAACCACACGCATAATATTCAATGAAATCAAAATACATTATGCATTTCACAATGCTCTAATATACATAGTAATGCTCGTACGTCGCACGTACCTTAAATCTCCGAAGTCCGAGCCAGACCTTGCTCGAGTTCCATGCCCCGAGGAACGATGTGCTAACACGATAAATAATTCACAATTATTTACGAACATGCAACCCATGCTCAAGCACACCCATAACCCTCAAAATATTGTCAACACACGACATTTAACATTTTAAAAGACCCGGGGCAGGGTACATGCAGGGAGGGAAACAAATGAAACAATATCGAAAATTGTTCAAGAACACCCTACAAATTTTCGAACCCTTATCTCACAAATCGAACCCAATTAAACACCATAATTCATCTAAAATGTGAATTAAACTATCAAAGCAAGAATCAACACCCCTTGCCAAAAACCCCCAAATTTCGAACCAAACCCTACGAAATTCGAAATAAATTCGAACCAATACCACCAAATATAGCAGGGAATACATGACAAGCATGGAAAAGGGGTAAGGAAGGTTACCCAATCGAAAATAGGAAGGAAAATCGACCGAAATCGAAGAACCCTAGAATTTGGGCTTTTTCGTTTTCTGCAAAATCCGAACGAGAATCGCGACCAAACTTCGAATTACCGGTACAGAAAGGAGCGCCTGGACGAGACGAAGCCGGCGGCGGGTCGGACGCGCCGAACGGCGGCCGGACGGCGGCGGGCGAAGCGCTTGAAGCGGCGGGGGTTGGTGCAGACGGGAAATGGGCGCGGGGAGAGAGAGAGTGACGGGCTGGAGGGCTGAAATGAAATTTTTAATTAAATCTCGGGTTCAATTGGTATTTATAGCAAAAATACCCCAAAATACTAATAGCCCCACAAATACATCATGATTCATTAAAAATCATCTGTTTCCAAAAATTGTCTCTCTAACTCCAAAACCCTCTACCGGTGCCCACACAAAGCACCCCAGATCCCGAGTCACACTAAAAACCTAACTCATAGGTTTTTCACCCAAATGAGAATACAATCTCAACCTCGGGATCCAACGATCCCAACTACCCAAAAAAACGAGCCCAGAAGGCCCAACACCACGATTAAACTCCAAATCGCCACGTAAAACAACTTTAGGGGTTATTAACACTCCGGGATTAACATCTATAATCCATGGTCATCACATACTCAGTCTCACCTCTGTCCCCATCACGGTCTGTATTCCCAGAAATGTGAAGTAAATCTTGGACCTCGGTCAAATATGATAGATATAGAAATTCCATGTAATCTTACCACCTCCCTGACATACAATTGTGTCATCTTCACATGTGTAATGCATATTATAGGGTATAAAATGGGCAACTTTTGTTAATCGATCGATAACAACCCAAATAGCATCACATCCCAGGGCACTTCTTGGTAAATGGGTCACAAAATCCATCGAAATATGCTCGCATTTCCAAGTCGGTACCTCCAGACTCCTCAGCTCACCTCCTGGTCTTCTTCTTTCAGCTTTTATTTGCTGGCAATTCAGGCATTTTTGTACAAAATCAGTCACATCTCTTTTCATCTTTTTTCACAAGAACTGTGGACGTAAATCCCTGTACATCTTTTTGCCACCAGGATGAATAGAATATCTGCTACAATGAGCACGTTGTAGCAATCCTTGGCGCAATCCAAATGTATCAGGAACTACCCATCGATCATGCAATCGCAGACTATCATCTTCTGCTATCCTGAAACGAGACTCCTTCACTTGTAAAACAAGTATTTTCCATCGTTGAACCTCCTCATCTATTCCATGTGCATCACAAATACTTCCAAAAATATCAGGTTCAGCTAAAAGAGTCAATATGTGAACTGGAGATGTAGCTACATACAAATTATAACCCAGATGACAATAAGACATCATCAAGGATGATAAGTTGCCTATATCCTTAGCAGTAAAGCTCCCTTTACTACTCAAAGTATCGGCTGCGAGATTGGCTCGACCAGGATGATACTCAATCTCACAATCATAATCTTTAAGCAAATCTAACCATCTCCGTCTGTAATGACGTACCACATATCATCATCCTGAGCTGCCAGGTGAGCTTGCATTCTGATTCTCCAATCATCATAATCTTCTTTTGAGAATATGGGAATCTTATTGAAGGATGCCATCAGTCCAGGTATTCTATTGATTAAGAATGCCTGCTCTGATACCACTTGTTAGGATCGGACGGGAGTATTTAGAGTGGGAGTGAATGAACACTCCTCAAAAATTAATTCTTATTAATTTCACTCAGGTTAGTAAATGAAATCTGTTTCTTAACCAGTACTTAAGTAGAACAGACCAATGAAATGAAAGTGCGAAAACGGTCTGTTCTTAGCTAGTAAGAACGGTTGATGGCTATGAAATGCAAGATAGTGCGAAATGTAAGTAGACGATATATGTTTCTGGAAGTTCGAAGGTAAATCCTTCTACGTCTCCCCTTCTTCCAATCAAGGAAGGTTTTACTAGAAGACTTTGAGTAATACAACTTTTTGTACAATCCCGATTCAGCTGGATTTACCCCACTACCATACTGAAACTCCTAGTCTCTCAATCTGTTCAGACACAATCTGTCTGACAGTTACAAAGATATCACTCTTCTATCTTAGAACAAAATACAATTGAAAGAGTGGTTTAATCTAAGCACAAATGATCCTTAAGTGATCAAATAAAACGATGAGCTGTGCTTCTAATTTTGAGCAGATCGATACGTTGAAATTTTTCGATGATAGTGTTATGCTCAACTGAATGCTTGATAAAGTTGATTGATCTTTTATGCGTTTTTGAATCTCTTGTGTCTCATCCTCTATTTGAGCTTTTGAAGTTGCACCTATATATAATCGTCTCTGCCAACGACAATTTTCCTTTTGTGTGCAACTCTATACTCTGGTCAGTAGATGAACAAGCTGCAGTCTTCTTCTTTAGGTACTTTCCCTTCTGGTCTGTTCTTTCGCGCTTGTCAGATAGACTCTCCTTTGTCTATTTATCATTTAAGGTAATCTTCAGTCCTTCAGCATTAAATGCACCATTAAATGCTTCAATAAATAGCCGTTGATTATTCGGACTGAAGACCGAAGCTTACTAACTTCGTCTGTTCTGATCTGATCTGTATCGAGCTGATCTGTATCGAGCTGGTCTGGTCTGATCTTGTTGATCGATCTGGATCTGCGTCGATCTGGTCAGTCTGGTTTACATCGATTTGGTCTGTTTTGAGATAGACTTTATTGGTCTGATGTGTTTTGTCATAGGCTCGATCGGTCTGGTCTGTTTTGTCATAGGCTTTGTCTGGTCTGTTTTGTCATCTTTAAAATCCGGAACTAACATCCTCTTATAGTCTCCATTTAATATATATTTTTATATTATTGTGATGTGAGACCACATTTTTGCGACAGTCATGTGGAACTGAGGCAGACACTGGAGTCAGTGAGTACATCTTGCCCTCTGATAGAGCGGCTATTTTTTGAATCATCAGTTGATTCTTGTGATTCATGTTCTAAGTGCTGAATAGGCATTTTTTTCTCATACTTTATTGATTCTATTCAGGTAGAAATGACAGTTTAAAATTGCATACATGCAATGAGCTAGTGACTAATTGTCAGTATTTATCAACATTGGTACTAAGAGGATTTAAATTACAGGACATGAAACTTCGTGTACTTGTGAAGGTATCATTACTTGTTACTTTCTGGATGCATCTGTCTTCCACCCCCTGTCCATGAGATGTTCTGGAAATTATATGTCCAAAAGACGCCCTTGATTGTCTGATCCATGCAGGGATTCCGCCACTTGAAATTTGTTGACTTTTCAACATCCTATTCAATTACTGGCGACTTTTCTTAGGTACATTTACTTCTTTTCTTCGACTTGCAATGCTAATGCACCTTGGCCATTTGTGCCTTTATCCTATACATGTCTGCTTTCAGGAATGTTGGTGGCTGTATGGGTGAAAACTTATTGGAGGTTTTGATTTTGAGGGATTGTATGCACTTGAGAGAAGTGAGGGTTATTTTTCACTCCCTCTCTTGTAGTAACTGAAAATTAATGCAAAAGAATGGAGTGCATTTTTAACTTATCATCGATAACTTGTGGCATTCAGGCTGAAGTTTCACGGTTGCTGTCGGATATTCTTGTAGGACGCTTCAAATACCTTAGGCACCTTGTGAGTATACAGAAATGATTCGTCGCCCTCCTCCCTTTATCTCTCGTGACCAATCTTAGTTTCCAGCCTTTCTTCCCTTTAAGCTTTCAGTACATAATAATTGTTTGGGTGTTAACAGGATGTATCAAATCGAGAGGGTCTTGGCGTCTAATGATGATTGGTATCATCGATGCTACCCCCCAAGGTTTATTTAACTCTGTCTTGAGTTATGTATGTAAATGTTTCACATCTTATATTTTAACCGTCATTTGTACGAGATCATGCAGTTTTGTTTCGTTAGGACTGTTATTGCAAGAAAGGCCTCATTTATGTGTGCTTGCGGATTTTCCTGCAGAAGGGAGGTACCTAATTTCTCTATTTGTTTTTGCAATTTTGGGCGTAGATTTCATTCACTTTTGATCCTGTTTCGGTTTTCAGTTTTGTAGATGAACCGATGACCAGCAGTGATGTGAACAGTGATATGAATTGACCCTCATTGACAAGTAGTCATAGATCTGAGGGATCCGCATACTCTTTTTCACCCGATCACAGTTACAATAGCGATCAGAGTAGAGGTAATGAGGGCAATCCAAACTGTCACTAGTACAAATTGTCATCATTTACTAGTTAATAAGTGAATTGTTATTTTGAGATGTAACCTTCGAAGCAGTTTCAATTTCTTGACATTGTAAATCCATGAGCACCGCTGCTAGTAATCGGCTGTTAGTTTACTATGTATTCTCGTGCTTAAATGTCTTGCACACCTGATTACTAAGGTGTGTGAGAGTGGCGTTTCTTTATTCTGTGAAACCAAGTGTTCATCTTTCCCTTAATATCATTACAATCGTGGTGGATGCTGTCGAACTTTGTTATTATTTATTAATCTTTTTGAGAGAGTGGATTATTCGTTTACTTGGTTTTGCCACAAATGTGTTATAAACATCAAGATTTAGCTTTGAAATTACATGTTAAAATGTTAAGTGCATATTTGAGGGGTAAATTGCACCTAAATAATAAAATAAGGGGGTAATCTGCATATTTTGAATAATATATTAGGGTAATCTGCACATAAAAATAATATAAGGGGTAAATTGTATCTAAAGTTAGAAGGAAAAAAAATGACAATAGGTGCAACTTATCTCCCCGTGGTTTGAAAATATGCATTACACACTCCCGTGGTTTGTAAGTATGTGTAAAACACTATTCGTGAACGAGGGTGTTTTTGTCACTATATTTTGCAAATGCATATTTATAAATCATATGTGGTAAAAGTGTTTATTGGTGATATCAATAGGATAAATTACCCTAGCTCGAATTTGAACTATGTTGGTTGGAAACATTTGCTGAGAAAAATTAAAATCAATTGAAACGGTGTTTTATAGTATATATTATTCGTGATCAATCAATTAATCTAAGTAGTGGAACGATTGATTTTGCCATTATTTAGCTTCAGGGCAGAATCACACCTTTCAGAGAGGCATCGTGCGTTTAGCCACTGGTGCTAGTGTTTATCCGCATGCAATAAATAGCAAGAACCAGACTCTGTAAAGGGGAACGATTTTGGATAAATTGCATGATATTTTATTTCTATAGATATAAATGAGAGTTTTGTCAAGTCATGTAAGAGATCTTGTAAACCAAACGTAAATAGAATTGCAAGAGTACGTGATATAGTTACATCTAGCATTACATTTATATGAAGCCTTTAATAGTTTTGATTGAAAAAGTTCTTAAATCACCTTTTTTCTCTCCATTTTTCTTGATGCTCTTTAGATACAATAATTACTCAATCAAACCAATGTAGAAAATACAAAGACGATAACTAACGACCCAAGAAAAACAGAAAGGGAAGAAAAAGAAGCTACCTTAATCCTCCATATCATGAAACTCATTTCCAAGAAAATTTTCCGATCTGCCCATTCAAAGAGTGCAAAACTAGCCAGCTACATGTGACTATTCCTATTCCATTAAGAGTTATTGTCCAAAGTTGGCACCTGAGATAGAAAAACTATGACTTAATATAGGGTTGTTGCTGCCCTGGAACAGTGCGGACCATACATCTCAAAAATTTGGTCCAGATGCCCACTAACTCTCAGGCATCATCAAAGTAACCGGTTAATATCCAGCATAATTCATATGTAATTACAAGTATTCAGCCACCACTTTCTTGATCGTTTGGAGAATTAAATGCGTTTACATTATATTATCCTAACCATAAAATTACATAAATTCGGCAAAACTAAAAACAAAAATGGGAAAAGAATATCAAGTATCAACCGACAATATGAAATTAATCATTACTTAAGGTAGAAAAGTGACTCCGAAAACACAAAAAATTGAATTTTATTTCACATTGTCAAAATAGGATTTTCCCTTTGTTTTAAGAATAAAAAGAATCAATAAACCCAAATAAATGTATGTGAGATTCGAGAAGTTCAACTTAAAGAGGCAGTCTGGTTTCAAAAAACTTTATCCACCTTACTAGTTATGAAAAATACTAAGAGCATTTGAGGCAATGGGGAGTTAAGTTACCATGAAGGTTTAGTATCCCAAAAAGAGTCATACTCAAGGGAGAGATAATTGAGATAGCCATCCATGTCTTGTACCACACCATTTTCATCGAAGAAAGATGAATCTTGAACTGGGTTGTCTCCATTCCTGAAATCACTCCTTCTGAGAAGGTTTAGTATCCCAAACAGAGTCATACTCAAGGGAGAGATAATTGAGATAGCCATCCATGACTTGGACCACACCGTTTTCAACGAAGAAAGATGAATCTTGAACTGGGTTGTCTCCATCCTGAGATCACTCCTTCTGAGAGATGTTTGGTTTCTAGCTTTGGGGGGATTGAGGCAATGGGGAGTTAAGTTACCAAAAAGCGAGTTGCTTTATATCTGGTTTCAATAAATGTTGAACATGAATAAAGTTCAGAAACAATGCATCAGCTGCATTTCTTCAACCAGTCAGCCGGAGTTGGCCACGAAGATAAATGCATTTAAAATATTATAATTACAATATATTTTAAGAATATTTTTTTTTAATATTTTAAGAAATTTAGCATTACATCTCTATCTTTCAGTATAACCCTCCTACTCTCTGGTGTGTAGCGCACACCATTTACATGCATATTAATTCACAAAATATGTGCATATATAAAAATTGCAGTAAGCTCTTCAAGTCTCTGGGTTTGAACTTTTGTGCAAAAATAATCCATTTAGTCCTTTAATGACGATAAAATTTAATAGAACACGTCACATAATGATGCACATTATTATTATGAAATAAAACATTTGGTGTTTAGTGAAAGTAACACGCCTTCTCAAAGCCATTGTGCTTTCATGGATTCACACATTTTCATGGAACAAAAATCAAAACACTAGCATAAAAAAATATCGACTTTACCAACGGAGGTATCAACATTATTCACATAACCCATCAGATAGAGCCATCAAAAGTTTGTTTATAAGACGAGTATTCAATAAAAATACATCATGTGTGCTAACTCCGGTTGGAATAATTCACAATCTAGTTGTACTTGTCGCACGGGAATATCACCTCTGGAACCTATATGATTTTTGGAAGTGACAGATCCAGCTTCTCGCCGATTCACTGACTTGCCCTAAGTTCCAGTTTTGGAGGTCGAAGGATAAAGCAGATGCGTCCACAGTGAGGCGCCTTCACTAAGCTAGTCCAGTCCATTAGCAAAGAGTGATTCTATGCCCAAAGGCCGGTGAATCACATATTATCACCTGTTACCCACATGTCGTGTAACAATTTAGCATCACACTGATCCAAACAAGCGCATGTAACCATGTCACAATTTGTAGACAAATGAATAATTAATTAAGAAATAGCAAACACTTGAGACATATTTCTAAATAAATGTATTTAATATAGTTTTTCCAACACTATGGTCATTCTTAGTCAACCAAATAGAGGAGTAACCATGACAAGCAAGAAATGAAGTAAGGATCACACACCATATATCAATCATCCGCGTCCTCACCAGCCCTTGCACCGAATGGATCGTGAGAAGGGCCTGAATCCTGCCCAATATGACGCTGAACCAACCGCTGCAAATCAGCCATAACCTTCTGTTCACGCTTGGCCTTCTCCTCATAGTTGAACATCGCCAGTGCCCGTTTGTCCTCTGCACTGTAAACCTGGTTTTCTTTTCTGATACGAATGGCATTCATCCTCTGATGTCTGCTACCACTCATCACATAGCCAAGATTCTCGAACTTGGAAATCTCATCAGCTGAAAGACCCACTTCACCTCTACGAGGGATACGCTTCCCTTGCTGAACATATTGAGCAATGGCATCACCTTCACCAGGCCTAAGCGCCCCACCATAGCTTATATGCCCTTCTGCCCTTGGCAAAGGCATCGGACCGACAACTGGATCATCATCCAACGCATGCTTCTTCTGCAAGTCATTCATTTCCTTGAACTTAATCACCTCACTATTAACATCATTGTTCGCATTAACTTCATCCACATCTTCTTTAATGCCATTTGCATCCTTTTCTGAATCAGAATCACTCTCGTGTAAGTATGCCGTGGGGCTCTCTGATTTTATCTTCCTCTTGCTTCTTTTAGACCTTGTTGATGATTCATGCTTCACTTTCTTTAACAGCATACCATCATTAACATCAGAACTCCGAGTTTCACTTTCATCTCCACTGTCTAGATCGCTTGATAAGCTCTTCCCGCTGCTCTTTCTCTTAAAACTTGTGTTTCTCCTATTACTCTTCTTTCCACTTCCCCTTCCTCGTCTCCTTTCTTCTTCCGATTCATCATCACTCGACTGCATCGATTCACTGTCACTCTCAGAAACAGATTTTGATCTCTTACTCTTGCGTGTAGATCTGGATTTTCTAACCGTCCTCCTTTTCCTTGTCCTAGAATCATCTGTTTCGGATTCAGAATCAGCAGACTCCAACTCAGAATCACTGTCACTCTCAGAAACATATTTTGTTCTCCTACTCTTGCGCCTAGAATCAGATTTTCTAACCTTACGCTTCTTCTTTGACCTAGAGTCATCTGACCCAGATTCAGAATCAGTAGACTTCGACACAGATTCAGTCTTCGACAATTTTTTTATGTCTGGCTTTGATTTTCCACCCTCTTTAGCAAGTTTTTCGTCTTCTACTCCAACATCGTCTTCTAATTTTCCATCCAATGCTATATTTAAATCCCTAGGGGGACTAGGAGTGCAATTCCATATACAATTTTTCAAAATTTTCCTCAGCCTCTGGCGCTTGATCCGACGGTATTCTTCATACCCTAGACCTTTCAATTCGTCGTCAGATTGAGGATCCCTATCATGTCCGTTTCTGAAATCCCGATCGAGATAGTGTTTCTTTCGATCATCATGATTGAGTTCTTTTCTTTCGCCAGATTTAAGAGTTCCATCGGGCGCAGGATATGAGTAGTCGGGGGAAGAACGATCGTATCTGTTATAACCGTTATTATAGGGGCTACGGCCGCGTATGAGGTTAGGGCTCCGGCTCCGGCCCCGGCTTTGGTTGCGCCGATGGTGTCGGCGTGATTCGGGAGAATAGCGAATATTTCGGCGGCGGCGATCTTCAGGAATTTCTATGGAGGATGAGATTCTTGCCATTATGTGATTCGAGGAGATCCGAACAAAGGAAAAAAAAGATTGGGAACGGATGAGATCTAGGGTTGGGTCACTTAACAGCGCCTTTTGATTTATCTGAAAACGTAATCTTTTCAACGTACACACCACTAGGGGTGGAAATTCGGGTACCGATACCCGATACCCGACCCGACTCGATCGGATATTTTTTTACAAAAGTCGGGTAACACCCGAAGCCGAATTAATTATTATCGCGTCGAGTTTGGGTAGGATTTTCCCTACCCGAAACCCGATCGGTAACCATTATGAATTAACCATAGTATAGTGTATATTATATTGCTCAGGTCAATCTCAATTATCAATTATTAGATGCCATCCCCAATATATCCCAATTCTCATTACCAATTGTTCATGTATAACTTCTAATCGTTGCTCTCCAGACCACGCTCGTTATTTCATGATACATATTTTTTTAAAAAAAAATTATGTATCTGTTGGGTTATTTTTTTTCTAAGCCAAATAAAGCTAAAATACTAGGTTGTTCCTACCCTCAGTTTCTGCTATTGCTATTGGTTCATTTGATATAATGCCCTTTGGTAATACGTATTAAAAATTTAAGTGACGATCCTTTCATTTAATTAATGAGTCTTATGACATTTTTGCAGTCTTTAGTAATAACATTGGACATTGTCTATAAATTTGCTTCTTGGACTCTTTTTACAAAAAATACAGATTGGCTAATTTGCTTCTTGGACACTTTTTACAAAAAATACAGATTGGCTAATGATTTATAAAGATTAAATTGTAATATATATATATATATATATATATATTTGCAATTTCTAAACAATATACATTTGCAATTTCATCAATTTGTTTTGGAAAACTTTGAGCCAGTACCAAATAAACAAACATAATTCAATTCGGTCCATGAAAAAATTAGAACAACGTTAATTCTAAACAATTATCATCAAACAAACTATCGGTGAGCGAGTTGGATTCTGAAATTGCAGAGAGGCTGATAGGATTAAAGATGGAGCGGATTCGAGATCGCTAATCTCCTATGGATTGGGATTGGGGAGAGAGAAATCTTGGGGAAGAAGAAACTAGTTCATTAATTAATTGGTTGAATCAATACAACTATGATGCAAGTCTTCCTTTTATATACATGTCCATGTAGTAACTAACTTCTGTACTCGACCCAAGACTAACACCTTACTAATTACATTGCTATGTTTATTTATTTAGCCAGATTACTACACAATCTGTTACATAGCATACTGCCCTTCTGCATCATCCACTACATCCTTGAGCATCCTTCATTTCATTTGCTGGAGCAAGCCTTGACTCTATTTGTATGGTCATGAACCTCATCTGCATGCGACTTTTGCTACTACTCCTCTTTGTAGTCGTATCAGAGGCGAAAGTAATTTATCAGTTGGGAAAAGATGAATGGCTGGACGAGAAGAAGAAAGGCTTACTGTGAAAGCTACCAATGGTTTCCGAGTTGGGGATTAAAGTTCTTCATCTATACCTGCTGTGTAGAGAGTGTGAAGACGCTCGCTGGTTGCACCGAGGAGAGCGAGAAGAAAATAAAATCCATAGAATAACCCACATGTTTTATAGACTTGCAAGAAAATGTGAGGGAAGCATCAGAAAACTCGTTCAAATACAGTTGTGATGATAACGACGGCCATCACCCAGCAAAAAAACACATAACAACGACCATTTATTTGACTAATCGTTTTCATTGACTTTTATTATCATTCCACGTTTGTTTTTTTTTTAGTATTGGAATTTATAATGTTGTTGGTGTATTTAATTTAAAGTTTAATGATTTATTTAATTTAATATTATTGGTGTATATAATTAAGCTTAAAGTCTATCAAAGCACGCAATTACATTATATCGGTGCACGCTGTTATACTACACCAGGACACATATTACACTGTACCGGTGTACTTAATTTACAATCCAGCAATGTACTTAACTTAATGTTATTGGTGCACTTAATTTAAACTATAGCGGTGCACTTAATTTAATGTTATTGGTGCTCCTAATTTAATTTAAATTCTATCGGTGCACACATTTACAATTTTACACTACATCGGTGCATTTAATTTAAGTCTAGCGATCCACTTAATTTAATGTTGTTGGCTTACTTAATTTAAAATCAAACGGTGCACTTAATTTAATGTTATTGATGCACCTAATTTGATTTATAGTCCACCGGTGCACGTAATTACATTATACTGAAGCACACAATTAATGTTATTGGTGCATTTAATTTAGTTTAAAATCTATCGGTGGACGTTATTACTCTACAACAGTGCATGCAATTAAACTACGTGGGTACACGCAATTACGGTGCACTTAATTTAGAGTCTCACAGTCCACTTAATTTATAATCTGTCGGTACACTTTTAGTAAGTGTTGCACTTAATTTTAACAATATGGTGTACTTGTAATGTGGATGGCATTTTGTACATTGTTGTGTCATATATATTTTATAACTTATGTGTATAATTAAAATTATTATATTTTTTGTTAATGTATAAAAGGTAAATTTATCAAAAAATTAAATTAAAATATTTAAATAATTTGAATTGATTACAAATTAAATACATAATTTTACTAAGTAAATTTTTAGATAGATATTTAATGGAATAGAAAAATTATAGATAAATAATAAGAATTGAATAATATTATATTTTTTATATTTTTTCATTAATACAAAAAAGATAAATTAATCAAACATTAAATTCAATTATATATTTAAATAAAATGATTTGATTATATTCAACAAAAGTTAATATATAAATTTATTAATACATTTGTAGATAGATATTTATTGGAATAAAATATTATTGTAGATGAAAAATAAGGAATATGCAGATATATAATTTTTAAAAATAATGAAGGAGAGCATCTCAATGTAGGGGTATTTAAGAAAAAACAAAAGATTTTTTTAACTAAAGAGATGAAAATTAGACTTATTTGGATAAAGTTTTATGGAATGTGGATTTAATTGTAAAAAAGAATTTTGTTTAGATTAAGTTGAAAAATATTGTGGCACATATATGCAATTTCCTCATTTTTTTGGGAAAATTTGTCGCTCAAATTGATCCATAGTCTCAAAAATTTTCAGCAAATTCAGCAAATTTATTCATTGACAACTCTATGACTATGCATCTCCACTATAGGCTTCATGAAACCCCCATCACCATGAAATTTTGGGACTACTTTCTTCATATTTTGTCGTGTGCACATAATGCAATGAATAAAGTGTGAGTAATCCGATAACCAGATACACATCGGAATAAATAAAATATCAGATTACACCACGGAGTTGTACGAAGGAAAAAATATGGGTGTTTAAGAATTTATACCTTTGTATTGTGTTTGATATAGTATCTTCGAGTCACGAGCAAAACTTTGCACCTTGCCTTTACGGTATCCATACGATCAAATCGCCTAAAGGGACTGTTAGGATCGGTCCGGAGTGTTTAGAGGGGGGGTGAATGAACACTCCTATTAAAAATAATCATTTGTGATTTCTTTCGGATTAGTGAAAGAAATTTGTTTCTTAATCAACTTTTCTGCAGAACAGACCACTGAATAATTTAGTGCGGAACGGTCTGTTATTAGGCTAGTAAGAACGGCTCGATGGCTTGAAAAGTATAACAGGTGCATAATGATAAAAGACACAATATGTTTCTGGAAGTTCGAAGGTGGTGTAATCCTTCTACGTCTCCCCTTCTTCCAATTAAGGAAGGATTCCACTAGAAGACTTTGATTTATACAATCCTGTTGTACAAACCCAATTCAGCTGGATTTACCTCACTACCAGACTGAAACTCCTAGTCTCTCGATCTGTTCAGACACACTCAGTCTGACAGTTACAATAGATTCTCACTTCTCTATCTTAGTACAGAATACAAAAGATAGACTTAAGCTATGCACACAATGATCCTAAGATGGTCAAATATTACAATATGCTTGTGCTTATGAAGATTTTCAGCTCGAGAAAGTCTGAGCTTGTAAGCTTGTGCTGTTTAGCTTTCTTTTGCGTTTTTCGATTGATCAGACTCTTCCTTGAGCTCTTCTGTTGCATCCTTATATAGTTGTATGTACCAACGACATTATTTCCCTTTATGTGCAACTCTTGACACTGCTCAAACTCTGAGTAAGCTACAGTCTTATTCTTTTGGGCACTTGCCATTCTGGTTCATGCTTTCGGCGACTGTCAGGTAAGATCTTCTTTGTCTTCTTACCTTTTATGGTAATCTTTTTTCAGTCCTTGGTCTTTTTCAGCATTAATTGCAACATTAAATGCTTCAATAAATAGCCGTTAATGATTCGGACTGAAGAGCAAATCTAATTCAGCCTTGTCTGCTCTGATCTGATAATAGTTGAGCTGTTCTGAAGCTTCGATCTGGTTAGGCTATGTTCATCGATCCGTTCTGATTTGCGATATACCATTTCAGCTTGATCTGCTTTGAGCGATCGATCTGGTCAGTCTGATTTCTATCGATACGTTCTGATTTGTTTTGTCATCTTTAAAATCCGAAACTAACAAATTCCCCCTTTTTGATGATGACAAAACCTAGCTTCTATATCTCTTTATTCGGTCTTTTAAGAAATCTGACGCGTATACTTGCGGATTAATTACTTCTTCTTGTTCAAAATAAATGAACATAGTTATGTTTAAGTTCAGATTGATTAAGCCATTTAGTTCAAAATAAATGAACAAGGACTTAACTAAGAACTCTGATTTTTATTGAGCAAAATCTTATATACAATTACAGACAAGTCTGACTTATATATAGACTGCTACTTTCTTGATGAAGACTGAGGTGGCTTGAAGTCTTTACTCTTTTCCCCCTTTTTGTCAGCAGCAATCTCTTGAAGAAAATCGACAATCTGGGCGAGCTGACCGCTGATAGCATCAAGACGAGTGTCTTGAGCAATGAGGGACTTGGCGACGGAGGCTCGAACTTCAGTGGCCAGCTCGATCTGTTCTTTTCTCAGACTGTTTTTATATGTAGCTTGCTGAGAGAACAGATCATTTAGTCCGCGCTGAAGGCTGCTAATGCTGGCTGTCATCTTCTCTTTGAATGATTCAAAATCAAAAAAGGTAGTCCTCTGACTTTGATGAACTTCTATGACTCGTTGAGAGAGAGATAGACAGTTATCAGAAAGGTGCTGAAGGGACTTAGCCAGAGATGGAGCTTCATCAGAGAAACGGCTTGGAGAGTGATCAGATGACGACACGGCATGATCAACTTCTGCGGCAATTGGTATAAGAGAAGTCATGGCAGATTGGCGTGTTTCGGGCCGGATCAAGATGACCAAGTCCGAAGAGAATTCTTCTAAAAACACCAGATCTTCAGCAGATTAGTCTGGAGGAGTGATAGGTCTGGTAGGCTCCTCCACCTGTAATGCAGCAACAACAGTGGACACCACCAGATCCGGATCGACGAAGTCTGGGGAGATGACTGTTGTATGTGTGGCGGTTGGACTGTGCGGAATTTGGGAGACTGAGGGTACAATGGGGATGGAAGTTGTTGGAGAGTCCAACAATACATCCATTGCTTCAGCTTCAGCTGCAGACGGAGCATTAGTCAGTGACTGTTCCGCTGTCTGCTTCTCTGTCTGCTCCGCTGTCTGCTTCACTGTCTGCTCCGCTGACTCAGAAGGAATTTGCTCAAGGAATGGTTCAGCCAAAGTCTTGCTTGCAGATGGGTGATCCGGGCTGGGAACTGGAGTGGATATGTTAAGCTTCTGTCGTTGAAAACGAACAGCCAAATGAAGAGCATGAACATCCATTTCCAGCTGAGCAATGACGGCACCATCATCTTTGGCAGTCGGATTGCTCGGATCAAAATTCGTCTTCTTAGCTGCAATGAGCAGATTTGCCAGTCTGAATCTTTGGTTGGCCTGGAACAAATCTTTGCGATGCACATCAAATCTGACGTCGTCAGTCTCTGTATGGACCCCAAGCCCTTAACCCTTAATTAGTGTATTAACCACTATGTGTGGCACATGCTTTCAATAAAAAGCCAATCGGGAAGCTCAGATTATACTTTGGCAATTACAAAATTTCTTTAATATTCAACATTAAGATCATCTCTACCCGCAATTAGACTCCCATGTTCGCCCTTTAACACCCCCATTACACCACTTTTGCATTGTGGGCTTTTATAAAAATTTGGGCAGATTCTCCCCATAAATTGAGCTATCCCAAAACAAAAGCACATCACATAAAATAATTCCCGGCCAGGGAATACACAATACTCAACAGAATACTGAACACAAAGTAAATTCCCAGCCAGGGAAGACACCACACATAAGACGACATAATTGGGTTTGAACACCCACATAATACACTAACGACTCTCATATCATTAGCAATTCTACCACAATTGCATGCAACATATAATGAAAGAGAGAAAGGCTCATGCCTTTATATACAACCCATATACAAGAATATCCGTGCTCACATGCGAGCATCATAAATGTGTATATAAACCTCGGGTGTATATAAGTACTCTATACGATACCGTGCTCCATCAAGCCCTGGTACCATGATCTTGGGAGTACATCAAAGCAACAGCTCGAGCCCAGCTCCACAGCCATCGATGTACCTGTTCACCTGCCCCAACAGAGACAGCCCCCAACTGGGTGAGCATACCAATTCCACAATTTCATAATTATAATGACATAATACATAATTTACGAAAATGTAAATATTGTGGAACATATGTGATACTTCCTGGATGGTATCATCCTCATCATAGCGTACCCCTGTAATAACCCTGTTCTCAAAACAGATAAATCATCAAATCCTGAATATGCAGTTAATCATCATATTGGTTAACCCTAGCTGTAAGGACCCCAAGCCCTTAACCCTTAATTAGTGTATTAACCACTATGTGTGGCACATGCTTTCAATAAAAAGCCAATCGGGAAGCTCAGATGATACTTTACCATTGAATGGCAATTACAAAATTTCTTTAATATTCAACATTAAGATCATCTCTACCCGCAATTAGACTCCCATGTTCGCCCTTTAACACCCCCATTACACCACTTTTGCATTGTGGGTTTTTATAAAAATTTGGGCAGAGTCTCCCCATAAATTGAGCTATCCCAAAACAAAAGCACATCACATAAAATAATTCCCGGCCAGGGAATACACAATACTCAACAGAATACTGAACACAAAGTAAATTCCCAGCCAGGGAAGACACCACACATAAGACGACAAAAGTGGGTTTCAACACCCACATAACACACTAACGACTCTCATATCATTAGCAATTCTACCACAATTGCATGCAACATATAATGAAAGAGAGAAAGGCTCATGCCTTTATATACAACCCATATACAAGAATATCCGTGCTCACATGCGAGCATCATAAATGTGTATGTAAATCTCGGGTGTATATAAGTACTCTATACGATACCGTGCTCCATCAAGCCCTGGTACCACGATCCTATGAGTACATCCAATCAACAGCTCGAGCTCAGCTCCACAGCCATCGATGCACCTGTTCACCTGCCCCAACAGAGACAGCCCCAACGGGGTGAGCATACCAATACACAAAATCTCATAATCACAATAATGAAATTCATAATTTACAACACAAGTAAATATTAATGAATTTTAAATGATACTCCCTAGATGGCAACATCCTCATCCGGGATTCCGTGTACTGTCCCTGTTCTCACAATCATCAAACTCATCAAATCTCATAAATCAGTAAATCAACACATTGATTTAACTCATAGCATGCCTGATTCTCAAGTATCAATAATCAATGATTCCAAGTTCATTATACATACAAATATAGATATCTCAATATCTAGTACTGATTTCTCAACTTCGCTATCAATCATAGATAGCTCAAATGCCTAGCATTTATTTTACCAATTTTCCATTATACCTAGACATCTCACATGTCTTATAATGAGTACATGATCCCACGATCATTCTCAGGCATCTCAAATGCCGTACAATAGTCATATAGGCCCAGTACCCCATATATATCAACACATAAATATAGCCATGCGCACAACCATCGATGAAGTCAATATACATTATGCATTTCACAAATGCTCTCATATAAAGTAATGCTCGTACGTCGCACGTACCTTAAATCTCCGAAGTCCGAGCCAAACCTTGCTCGAGTTCCATGCTCCGAGGAACGATGTGCTAACACGATAAATTAATTCACAATTAATTACGAACATGCAACCCATGCTCAAGCACACCCATAACCCTTATATAGAAAATTATTGTCAACCCACGACAATTAACCATTATCGAACATTGCTCAAGAACACCCCACAAATTTTCGAACCTTCACAACACAAATCGAACCCAAACTAAACATCATAATACATCTAAAACATGTAATAAATCTATCAATAGCAAGGACCATCACCCCTTGCCAAAAACCCCCAAAAATTCGAACTCAAACCCCTCAAACAGCAAGAAATTCGAACCAAAAGCCAAGCAATTTTCGAACCAAAACCTCACTCAAACAGCAAGAAATTCGAACCAAAAGCCAAGCAATTTTCGAACCAAAACCTCACTCAAACAGCAAGAAATTCGAACCAAAAGCCAAGCAATTTCTTTGAACCACAAAGCAAGAAATTTTCGACCCAAACTAAGCACCAAAACGCCCCAAAAACACTGGAAGAAAAGCCCCAAAAATCATACCAAAATCGAGCCACAAAATCGAACAGAATCCAGTGACGAACCCTAGCGCTTTCTGCAGAAATCCGAGCTCAAATCGCGACCAAACTTCGAATTGTTGGTACGGGGAGGTGCGCCTGGAAGAGACGAAGCTGGCGGCGGGTCGGACGCGCCGAACGGTGGCCGGACGGCGGCGGGCGCGGCGTTTGAAGCCGCGGGGGTCAAAACAGACAGGAAAACACGCGGGTCGGGGAGAGAGAAAAACGGGAAAGGTGGGGGAAAAATGGTTCCGATAATTAAAATCTCGGGTTCAACTGGTATTTATAGCAAAAATACCCCGAAATACTAATAGCCCCACAAATACATCATGATTCATTAAAAATCATCTGTTTTCAAAAACTCTCTCTCTAACTCAAAAACCCCCTACCGGTGCCCACACCAAGCACCCGAGATTCTGAGTCACACTAAAAACCCAACTCACAGGTTTTCACCGAAATGAGAATACGATCTCAACCTCGGGATCCAACGATCCCAACTACTCAAATAGACGAGCCCGGAAGGCCCAACACCTCGATTAAACTCCAATTGCCACGTAAAACAACTTTAGGGGTTATTAACACTCCGGGATTAACATCTCTAATCCCTGGTCATCACACTAGCCAGTTCCAATTTAACAACATTTCATAACATCTTTCTTTATCTAGCAATTATCAAAATTCTAGATATCATATTGGGATTTCCTTAACTTCCGATACTAGTTAATCACTTCTCTGATTAGCTACGTCTCTGTTCCTATTCATTACCAATAGGGAATAAAATACAGATATCCTAGATATCTAATCAAATACCACATTTTCATTTCTTACTTCAAAGTAGCATCATACTATCGGTGTTTGCTCCGTAGCAACCACACCCCATCATTTGCTCGCTTCATAGCGGCACTAAGCATTTCACCATGTGAATCAACATAACGTAACCAAGTCCCGGTACCATCATAGTAAAGCATTTCATGTATTTTAAATCATGCATCATACGTGTAAAACATCATTTAAACTATGCTCGTACGCTAAACGTACCTTAAATCCTCGAAGTCCGAGCCAAACCTTGCTCGAGTTCCATGCCACGAGGAACGATGTGCTAACACGATAAATTAATTCACAATTAATTACGAACATGCAACCCATGCTCAAGCACACCCATAACCCTCAAAATATTGTCAACGCACGACAATTAACCTTTTAAAATACCCGGGGTAGGGAGGGAAACGAAAGAGACAATAACGAAAATTGTTCAAGAACGCCCTACAATTTTCGAACCTTAATCTCACACATCGAACCCAATGAAACACCATAATTCATCTAAAATATGAATTAATCAATCAACAACAAGAATAATCGCCACACATGCCAAACCCCCAAAGTTCGAATTCAAAGCCCTAAATTCGAACACAATTAAACATCCTTATACATCTAAAACATGTAATAAACGACCCATAACAAGAATCGCCACACCCCTGCCAAAGATCACAATTTTCGAACCCACTTCACCCACACAACCAAAAATTCGAACCAACCCCAACACCAATAGCAAGTATTCGAACTAATCCATCCAAAAATAGCAGGGAATTACACAATAACAACGAAAAAGGGGTAAGGGGGGTTACCCAATCGAAAATCGGAAGAAAAACGTTCGAAATCGACGAACCCTAGGAATTGGGGATCGGCGCACTTCCGCAAAATTCGACTTCAAAACGCGACGAAACTCTCAATTGCCGGAGGGGATAGCTGCGCCTCGACGAGACGAAGCCGGCGGCGGGTCGCACGCGCCGAACGGCGGCCGGACGGCGGCGGGCGCACGCCTGGAAGCGGCGTGGGTCTGGGGAAAATCGGGAAGCAGCGCGGGCGCGGGAGAGAGAGGAGGAAAGGGGCTGAAATGATTTTCCAATTAAAATCTCGGGTTCAATTGGTATTTATAGCAAAAATATCCCAAAATACTAATAGCCCCACAAATACATCATGATTCATTAAAAATCATCTGTTTTCAAAAACTCTCTCTCTAACTCAAAAACCCCCTACCGGTGCCCACACCAAGCACCCGAGATTTCGAGTCACACTAAAAACCCAACTCACAGGTTTTCACCGAAATGAGAATACAATCTCAACCTCGGGATCCAACAATCCCAACTACCCAAATAAACGAGCCCAGAAGGCCCAACACCGCGATTAAACTCCAAATCGCCACGTAAAACAACTTTACGGGTTATTAACACTCCGGGATTAACATCCCTAATCTCTGGTCATCACAATATCCCCCACTAAAAGAATTTCGTCCTCGAAATTAGCACCGGTGTATCACGTAACACCCGGGCTACACAACTACATGAAGTCATAACCTCGATTCCTGACCATATCAGAATCGTCTTAAAAACCTCGAGAATACTTACCTCACATCGAACTCTGAAACAGAGCGACATACCAAAACCAACACCAACTCATCACCCAAGAGGCAAAACGTACCTCGATGCGGTTCATCCCCAAAAGTCAGTCCCTCATGACTGCAAAACAACCAATATTTACGACCGTAGATCGGACAGTCATCCTTCGTTCTAATACCACTAGTAGAACGCATCATGAATGACACCTCAACCGTGAGAACGTTGACTTCGTGTCAAACTCTGGAGTGGAATAGACTTCCAAATCCATCATAACGTCAAAGAGCGTCAGCACCACTCAACGCTAATAATCCAAAAGCAGTTAGTCAGCTGGAACTGCAAGGATTCGAATTGCTTCCGATTCCATCGTAGACATCATTCAAAGACATCTCTATCATGACTCACGATGTTTAACATACATCGCTACGAGGGAAACACTAGTATTCCACGGTGTACACATACCAAACCTGGTTTCCACTTTCAAACCTCCTCTATCGAAGGGGCAGTCGCATTGTAATGCCTCGATTTGTTTAATACACGTATGATATGATTATGGTGTAATTATCTCACTTGACGATATGATAACTGGGGGTTCGAGTGGAACCAAGAATGAATTGATTCATATATGAAATGAAATATGGGAAGGCATGAAACATGGTGTGTAATGCATTCATAATATAAACATATGAATTATGGATTAAGAGTTGAAGGTGCATCATATGTGCATATGAGTTTGCATTTGAGTATGCATATGACTTTAATGTGAATTAGAGTTTCATTTTGAATGTGAGGTTCATTTCATGTACATGTGATTTAACATGTAATTATCTCCAAATGACATGATATCAAGTAAGATAAGGACTTAATGACCTTATATCAAGTGCATGATGGAGGCAAAATCACATAATACACCACTTTCACCTAAAAATCTCTACAAGCTCCTCTCCAAACCCTTAGAGCTTTTGGTAGGCAAAGCTTGGATTTTCACTTGTGAAGTGAGCTAGGAAGTTGGGTGAAGTGATTTCTTAGCCTCTTGGTAAGAAATTCATAGTTGTATACTTGAATTATTCATTAATGTTGATATATGTGAAGGAAAAGCTCAAGTGTGCATGTGTACAATCATAACATGTTTATATGCTAGGAATTGGAATCTATGATGTTAGATTTATGTTTATATGTTCCTAGGTATTGCAAGAAACATGTTGACATGGTTTAATATGAGATGTAGGAGAAGATTCATGGAGATAAGCTTGAAAATCGCCATGCTCTCACTTTTCTGGGCATCGGCGATCGATCGGTGCGAGTAAGCGATCGATCGCCGATGACAGTAACATTTTAAGGCGGTGAAATTGGATGGCGATCGATCGGTGAAAGTGTCGCGATCGATCGCAATGAACAGAGCATTGTGGCGATCGATCGCCAAGTTATTGCGATCGATCGCGAGGGGGCAGAGAGTTTTGGCGATCGATCGGTGTTGATCGCGATCGATCGCCAGTGTTAATATTTTGAAAAATAAAATATTTTGTGGAATTTGATTTTAATGCCTATGATAACATGATATATTGTTGGCATTGTTGTAGCACCATCACAGGGGACAGGACAACGAGGCACTTAGCTATTGACAACTGCTTTATCTCGTTTGTGTCGCAGTACAGGTACGTGTTGACGTACGGAGTATAGATATGATATGATGATGCTATTATGGTTTTGATATCATATGATTTATGTTATCGTTGTGTCATATGATTGGTAGTATCATATGCATGTGCATACATAGATTTCATATGAGTGGTATGGATGCCTTGATAGATATGTGTATATGCTTTGGTACGATCATTGTTTTGATAGATATACCTGGTGGGGTATATGCTTTGACTGCCACGATAGATATGCTAGTGTTGGGCGTATGCTTTGACTGGGATCGGTGCCTGGATAGATATGCTAGTGTGGGGCATATGCTTGGGCTGGGATCGTTGCCACGATAGATATACTACATATGCTTTGGCTTGAGAGATATACGCCTGGTGTGGGTATATACTCTGGTTATTATCACAGATGAGTATGGTACTATGATATGTGCTGCTAATATGAAGATGTGATGTGGTTTCACTGACATATTGAGCTGAATAGGCATATCATATGAGACTCGTGATAATAGGGAACTTGTTGAGACATGTCATGACATAGTGCATTTGTGGATGCATGATACAGAACATTCACTGTTATCTGATTTATTGTGCTTTATCATTGATATTGATATTGTGTTTTAATATTGCACTGAGATAGTTGTTATCTATACTCACGTTGTGAATGTTTCTGTAGGGACTCATAGACGTGGGGAGCGTGAGTCATGATTTCCGCTGCGAGGGGAACCACTGCCTAGGAGTTCTTTTGAATTAGGTTGTTTATGTACATGATATGTATAGTTTGTTAGGGTTTTGATAACCTTGTAAACAACTTAACTAGTATGAACTCTTAATCCGTGCATGGTATATTACTTAATTCAGACTCACATATGTATGTTTAATGGATACATAAGGATTAAGTAAATCAGGCCCCACATTAGTGGTATCAGAGTAGTGGTTCGAGAACGGGGTGAACATGGGTAGAGGAAGTGTATTAGGGAGTTACCTAAACACTTTGAGAATGGTAATAGCATGTTAGGAGTTGGCATATGATGTTCTTCTAACATGTTATATATATTTGTGAATGTTATTGTTAACCCTTGATCTACAGCTATGACAGACAGAGGGTTACATGAGGATGTTGGGGATGCCATGAGTGGCAATGCGAGTGTACGGATGGCGCCTGTGCCACCACTACCGATTGAGCAAGGGCCAGTGGAACAGGTACTGCTACCTGGAGAATTGACATTGACACAGTTTCTGAGCTATCAGCCACCCAGGTTTGAGGGGACTGAATCAGGAGAATTGGCGGAGGAATGGCTGGAACGTGTGGAACAGATATTTGTCTCCGCACCATGTGCCAAGACTGCTTGGTTGCGTTTAGCTGAATTCCAGTTAGCCAAGAAGGCTATGATGTGGTGGAAATCCACAGTACTTGAGTTGAGGGCTCAAGGACAGACAGTGAACTGGGATGTGTTTAGAACAAAGTTTCTGGAGCATTATTTCTCTGTTGCTGCAAGGCAAAGGAAAGAGGATGAATTTACAAACCTGAGACAAGGAGCCATGACAGTATCTGATTATGTTGTTCACTATTCTTCTTTGCTCCGATATGTGCCACATATTGCTGTCAATACAAAGGCAAAGATCAGACAATTTGTGAAAGGGTTGAGGCCTGAATTGTTTGATAGGGTCATGTCCAATAACCCTACATCTTATGAAGAAGCCTTGACTCGAGCTGAGATGGCTGAGATTGCGGTAGGGGTGTATAAAGATGTTGGACAAGCCCAACCACCTACATCTGACAGTATGCGACCTAGAGGAGATTCCTTTAAATCACCACGAGGTGGTGCATCGTCATCTAGGTTTAGTGGGAAATGGTTTGGACCAAGGAAAGGGGATGACAGAAGGGCTAAGGGACAGTCCCAAGGTAAGTAGTAGCAGTAGTGGACGAGGATTACAATGTTTTAAATGTGGAGGGCCACATTATCAAAAGAATTGTCCACAGTTTGATACAGTAGTTTGTTTCCGTTGTGGGAAACCAGGACATGTGATCCGTGATTGTCCTCAAGTGGGCGGACAACAGAGGAGAGGACCCATGTCAAAGAATACAGTGCAGCAGAGACCACAGAGTGTAGTACAGTCTGGTGGTGGACAGAGGGCAGGAACACCTCAGGCTCAGGTGTATGCACTGAACAGGGAGGAAGCAGAGGCAGCTCCTGATGCTGTGATAGCGGGTAAGTGTACTTTGTTTACTTATCCAGCCTTACTTTTGATTGATACTGGTGCATCACATTCTTTTGTTGCACAAACTTTTGTTGATCGGTATCATATATGCTCGTCTCCACTGTTGATGCCTCTTTATGTTTCGACACCCATGGGAACTACTGTAATGGCTTGTCAGAGTGTGTCTGACTGTGATATTCAGTTTGAGACTGAGTTTGGATTACAAGCTGATCTGATTGTGTTAGACATGACAGATTTTGATTGTATTATTGGGATTGATGTGTTGAGTAGATATCAGTCTGTTGTGGATTGTTGTCATAAGGTTGTGAGATTTCAGTCTGATACTGGAAATCAATGGTACTTTTATGGCCAGGGATCGAGGGCAAGGATTCCATTGATATCGGCAATCCGAATGTCGCGTTTGTTAGAACGTGGACATGCGGGTTATTTGATTTATGCCCTTGATGTTACGGAACAGAAACGAGAAAGGAAAGTGGAGGAGATACCAGTGATTACAGAATATGCGGATGTGTTTCCAGATGAGATACCTGGATTCCCACCAAGTCGAGAAGTGGAATTTGGTATTGATTTGATACCTGGTACTTCTGCAATTTCACGTGCTCCTTATCGGATGGCACCAACCGAGTTGAAAGAATTGAAAACTCAATTGCAAGATTTGCTGGACAAGGGGTACATACGTCCTAGTGTATCGCCTTGGGGTGCTCCGGTTTTATTTGTGAAGAAGAAGGATGGGACAATGAGATTGTGTATTGATTATAGACAGTTGAACAAAGTAACCATAAAGAACAAATATCCTCTTCCCCGTATTGATGATTTGTTTGATCAATTGCAAGGATCAAAGATATATTCTAAAATTGACTTGAGGTCAGGATATCATCAAATACGTGTGAGGGAAGGAGATATACAGAAGACAGCATTCAGAACTCGTTATGGGCATTATGAGTTTCTGGTAATGCCATTTGGAGTGACAAATGCTCCTGCTGTCTTTATGAGTTTAATGAATCGTGTATTTCAGGAATACCTTGATCGATTTGTCATTGTCTTTATCGATGATATATTGATCTATTCACGGAGTGATGCTGAACATGTTCAACATTTGCATATGGTACTGCAATTGTTGAGGACACATCAGTTGTATGCCAAACTCAGTAAGTGTGAGTTTTGGTTGACTAGTGTTGGATTTTTGGGTCATGTTATATCAGAGGAAGGTATATCAGTTGATCCAAAGAAAGTGGAAGCAGTGTTGAATTGGTCAGCACCTACTTCTGTGCCAGAGATTCGTAGTTTCTTAGGTTTGGCTGGATATTATAGACGATTCGTTGAAGGATTTTCAGCGATTGCCAAACCATTGACACATTTGACACAGAAGGGAGTATCATTTCAATGGTCAGAGGCTTGTGAGCGTAGTTTTCAAGAATTGAAACATCGATTGACTACAGCTCCAGTCTTGATCATTCCATCTGAGCATGACAGGTTTGCATTATATACTGATGCATCTTTACTTGGTTTGGGTTGTGTATTGATGCAGGACAAACATGTAGTGGCTTATGCATCACGACAGTTGAAGCCACATGAAATGAGATATCCAGTGCATGATCTGGAATTGGCTGCCATTGTCTTTGCATTGAAGATATGGCGACACTATTTATATGGTACGTCGTTTACCATATATACTGATCATAAGAGCTTAAAATTTCTATTCACTCAAGCGGAGTTGAATATGAGACAAAGGAGATGGATGGATCTGTTGAAAGATTATGATTGTGAGATTGATTATCATCCAGGAAAAGCTAATCTTACAGCAGATGCCTTGAGTCGGAAAGTACATCATACGGCTGATGAGATGGTTCATTTATCTGCTTTGATGACTTCTTGCTGTACTTTGGGTTATGATTTTGATATGGAGTCAGTGCCGGTACGGGTATCAATATTGTTGGTTGAACCTGACATTTTTGACAAAATAAGAACGGCACAAGGGAGTGATGATGAGGTACAACATTGGAAAGAAAAGATAAATCAAGGACAAACATCTCAATTTGTACTAACAAGTGATGGAACTTTGAAGTACCGAAACTGTTGGGTAGTACCTGCGTCATTAGGACTACGCCAAGAACTACTACAACGTGCTCATTGTAGTAGATACAGTATACATCCTGGAGGGAAGAAAATGTACCATGATTTACGTACCCAATTTTGGTGGAAACGTATGAAACATGATGTATTGAGTTTTGTGAAACGATGTTTGATTTGTCAACAAGTGAAAGCGGAAAGACAAAGACCAGGAGGTGAATTACATAGTTTGGAAATTCCTCAGTGGAAATGGGAACATATCACGATGGATTTTGTGACTCATTTGCCACGGACGTCTTCTGGTTGCGATGCAATTTGGGTAATTGTTGACAGACTTACCAAAGTATCTCATTTTGTGCCATATTGTATGACATATACATATCTGAGAATGGCACAGTTGTACATTCAACATGTAGTGAGACTACATGGTATTCCAGTTTCCATTGTATCGGATAGGGATCCGAGATTTACTTCTCATTTCTGGGAAGGGTTACAAACAGCGTTGGGAACTGAAGTGCGGTTGAGTACAGCATATCATCCTCAGACGGATGGACAAACAGAGCGTATGATACAAACGCTAGAGGATATGTTGCGTGCTTGTGTATTAGAGTTTGATAACTCATGGCAAGAGTCATTGCCATTAGTGGAATTTTCATATAACAATAGTTATCAGGCTAGTATACAGATGGCACCATTTGAGGCCTTGTATGGGCGACGATGTAGATCGCCATTGTATTGGGATGATGTGGATCAGTCTTCCTTACATGGACCGGATATGATTCATGACATGGAAGAGAAAGTCAAGGTAATACGATTGAAATTGAAAGCTGCTCAGGATCGACAGGCTGCTTATGCCAATAAGCGACGTAGACCACTTGAATTTCAAATTGGCGACCGTGTGTTCTTGAAAATCTCACCTTTTAAAGGTGTAGTACGTTTTGGAAAGCGTGGAAAATTGTCTCCACGGTATGTTGGTCCATATGAGGTGTTGCAACGTATTGGTACGTTGGCATATCGCTTGGCACTACCACCAGCCTTGAGTAGTATGCATGATGTTTTTCATGTTTCACTGTTGAGGAAGTATGAACCAGATCCGAGTCATGTATTACAGTTACCTGATGTACAGTTGGATACAGATGTGTCGTATGAGGAACGACCGGTTATGATCTTGGATCGAGCTGAACGCAGGTTGCGTAACAAAGTGATTCCTATGGTGAAGGTACAGTGGGACAGACGGGGTGTCGAAGAGGCAACATGGGACGGAGCAGCATATGATGCAACGGTATCCGGATTTAATTACTGGTATGATTTTACAGTTTTATGATACTGTTGCATACATGATCATGTTTCCTATTGTCATATCGTAGGATTGTTGAGTTGCGTATTTTAATATGCATGTTATGTATCTACAATTTCGAGGACGAAATTCAATAAGTGGGGGAGAATTGTAATGCCTCGATTTGTTTAATACACGTATGATATGATTATGGTGTAATTATCTCACTTGACGATATGATAACTGGGGGTTCGAGTGGAACCAAGAATGAATTGATTCATATATGAAATGAAATATGGGAAGGCATGAAACATGGTGTGTAATGCATTCATAATATAAACATATGAATTATGGATTAAGAGTTGAAGGTGCATCAATATGTGCATATGAGTTTGCATTTGAGTATGCATATGACTTTAATGTGAATTAGAGTTTCATTTTGAATGTGAGGTTCATTTCATGTACATGTGATTTAACATGTAATTATCTCCAAATGACATGATATCAAGTAAGTTAAGGACTTAATGACCTTATATCAAGTGCATGATGGAGGCAAAATCACATAATACACCACTTTCACCTAAAAATCTCTACAAGCTCCTCTCCAAGCCCTTAGAGCTTTTGGTAGGCAAAGCTTGGATTTTCACTTGTGAAGTGAGCTAGGAAGTTGGGTGAAGTGATTTCTTAGCCTCTTGGTAAGAAATTCATAGTTGTATACTTGAATTATTCATTAATGTTGATATATGTGAAGGAAAAGCTCAAGTGTGCATGTGTACAATCATAACATGTTTATATGCTAGGAATTGGAATCTATGATGTTAGATTTATGTTTATATGTTCCTAGGTATTGCAAGAAACATGTTGACATGGTTTAATATGAGATGTAGGAGAAGATTCATGGAGATAAGCTTGAAAATCGCCATGCTCTCACTTTTCTGGGCATCGGCGATCGATCGGTGCGAGTAAGCGATCGATCGCCGATGACAGTAACATTTTAAGGCGGTGAAATTGGATGGCGATCGATCGGTGAAAGTGTCGCGATCGATCGCAATGAACAGAGCATTGTGGCGATCGATCGCCAAGTTATTGCGATCGATCGCGAGGGGGCAGAGAGTTTTGGCGATCGATCGGTGTTGATCGCGATCGATCGCCAGTGTTAATATTTTGAAAAATAAAATATTTTGTGGAATTTGATTTTAATGCCTATGATAACATGATATATTGTTGGCATTGTTGTAGCACCATCACAGGGGACAGGACAACGAGGCACTTAGCTATTGACAACTGCTTTATCTCGTTTGTGTCGCAGTACAGGTACGTGTTGACGTACGGAGTATAGATATGATATGATGATGCTATTATGGTTTTGATATCATATGATTTATGTTATCGTTGTGTCATATGATTGGTAGTATCATATGCATGTGCATACATAGATTTCATATGAGTGGTATGGATGCCTTGATAGATATGTGTATATGCTTTGGTACGATCATTGTTTTGATAGATATACCTGGTGGGGTATATGCTTTGACTGCCACGATAGATATGCTAGTGTTGGGCGTATGCTTTGACTGGGATCGGTGCCTGGATAGATATGCTAGTGTGGGGCATATGCTTGGGCTGGGATCGTTGCCACGATAGATATACTACATATGCTTTGGCTTGAGAGATATACGCCTGGTGTGGGTATATACTCTGGTTATTATCACAGATGAGTATGGTACTATGATATGTGCTGCTAATATGAAGATGTGATGTGGTTTCACTGACATATTGAGCTGAATAGGCATATCATATGAGACTCGTGATAATAGGGAACTTGTTGAGACATGTCATGACATAGTGCATTTGTGGATGCATGATACAGAACATTCACGTTATCTGATTTATTGTGCTTTATCATTGATATTGATATTGTGTTTTAATATTGCACTGAGATAGTTGTTATCTATACTCACGTTGTGAATGTTTCTGTAGGGACTCATAGACGTGGGGAGCGTGAGTCATGATTTCCGCTGCGAGGGGAACCACTGCCTAGGAGTTCTTTTGAATTAGGTTGTTTATGTACATGATATGTATAGTTTGTTAGGGTTTTGATAACCTTGTAAACAACTTAACTAGTATGAACTCTTAATCCGTGCATGGTATATTACTTAATTCAGACTCACATATGTATGTTTAATGGATACATAAGGATTAAGTAAATCAGGCCCCACACGCATCATTGCAACTCAAATTCGGCAACTCACGGCCACAGATTCACACAAAAGACATCTCACAAGATGTCCACCTCCGGATATTCCAAGGATCACATCCTGATCATAACAATCGAGACTCCTCAGAGTTTCAAATTTGAAAGGACATGCAATAAACCCAATGCATCCCAAATACTTGGATTCCCAGACCGAATCAATGACGATTTGATGACTCTCTTGTTGGTACTTCAACATCATGAGCTGTCCCAGACAAATCTCACCAAGATTAAACATAAACATATATATGTTTCAGTGAGGCATGCACAACCTCATCCTCAAATGACGTGGTGACTACTAGAGTCCATCACAATCCACATCGTATCACCTTACGATTTGCAAATCTTGGTTCCAACGAGCAGTATAACGGCTCTAGCAAGCCCATCATGGTGCTGCACACACGCGGCAGACAAACTAGTCGCTGCCTCATTAGGTTCACCTCAAACCTACCAATCAGATGGACGTTTCCGCACGGCATACCATACCATGGGAAGAAGAATCAATAGAGTAGTGGGTCTTTACCCAACATTCCTCCAATGCTGATATACCCTGGACACTCCAATGTCCCCATGTACTTAACATAACCTGATCCTACTTCCTTAGGACCCATCTTACACTCTCATGGGTGGTGTGAGCATGTCTACCACATGTCATATCAATAGAAAGCGAGTAATTCCTCCACGATTACTCCTGTCGTCAAAAACATGGCCTAAAAAGCCATTCCAACGAGCATACCTCAAGGGTATCACCACTCGAAATATAATCACCCTAAACATAAGCAGCGGTACAATCACATGTACAGCGCATCCACCTATTCCTCGAGCAACCCGCTCGGTATAAGGGTCACGTCAATCGGTGACGCACACACCTCCTTGTGCCCGACACTGGCACCCAAGGCATACAACTGGAAACGTATACTCAACGCATTGTTCATCGTAACGATGATGCATGTCTAATAAGACATCTCCTACACCATCGTCATCGCCATCCCGTGACGACACATGCCCACTCATGGCATCTAAGGTATCGTCAACTAGTGACGATACATGTCAACAATGACATCTAAACAACCGAGTCAACTCGTGACGGTCCATGTACATCAACATATGTCATCCATCATCATGCTAGTAAAATAGTCATAATAAAACATGTATAACAACGCATGCCAGCTATAATAATGCTGAATAGTATAGCAATATCTCATACCTCATCGCTAACAAGATAGCGGCATACCTATCTTCGTCGCTCAATAATAATACGTAATCAGCACCCATCGCTCGAAGGCGGCAAAATCCTGTGCTGAATATATAGCGGCACAGTCCATCGCTATAGAATCGACGGTATGATACCTCGTCATATAATAAGTGGCATGAAACCTCGCTATACACCTGAGCATGAATCATCGTCCACATAACAGCGGAAAGAGGCATCGCTATCAACATATCTGGTGGCACTAATCATCGCCAATCCTCATAGAAGAATGAGTCATCGTAAATCCACATAATAGCGGAATGGGGCATCGTTATTAACATATCCGGCGGCATAAACCATCGCCAATCCTCATAAAAGAGTGAGTCATCGTAAAATAGCGGAATGAGGCATCGCTATCATCATATCTGTAAGGCCCCAACACCTAAACTCGTCATTAGTTCATTTATGACGTCGTATGTGTATAAATTTTTCATTTTCTTTTCATTCTTTAAAACGAATCATTACTTGTTTCACATCATCCCAAGACACAAACAAATGCTCAACATAATATGTTCATCTTTGCCAACAAATAGACTCAGGGGTTTCACCCAATATCATCCCCATCATACCACTTTTGCATTGTGGGTTTTTATAAAAATTTGGGCAGAGTCTCCCAACTAGGCTATCCGGAAATAAAACTCATCACATAATATAATTCCCAACCAGGGACAACGCAATATTAAACAGAATATAGAAACACAAGTAAATTCCCGGCCAGGGAAGTCACTACACTAATAAGACAACGAAAGTGGGTTTCAACACCCTTATACAGTCCATATACACATACAAGTGCTCACAGAAGAGCAACGAATAACGGATATTCATCCGGATGCATAGTTAGTATAAATACCAACCGCTCAACCTCGTATATCGGCTCAATCTCATACTATGCTCCTGGAAGCATCATCCAACAAGGTGCGAGCCTAGCACGCCAAAGCAGCATCGTACCTGTTGTACCTGTTTCAACAGAAACAGCCCCCACACAGGGTGAGCACACTCCAACTCAATATTCGATCACAAATCAACATATGAAATCATAATGCAACAATTTAGATTATTCAAAACTCATAAAATATACTCCCTGTACAATTCCGAATCTGTATAGCTTCCACACACTGTTCCTGTTTCAAACTCACGGACTTTCATAATGTCAAGTTCAGTATTATCATCAAAAATATGATATCCAACAACATTATGAATTCAATACAACAACAATGCATCATTTATGCTCAACATAAATAATTCAACATCATGTAGACCTGGCTATCCCAATGTAACCCTGGTTATCCCACTATCTCGTTCTCGATATTTTCTCATATCGTTCATGCCCACGGCATCACTACTCAACAAGTAACATTGGATCACGTACCACTACGTGTCCCCCATAACTCATATATGGAGCTCAATTATTAAAGTCAAACACATACCTGAATCATCATATTCAAAATTGCATGTATACATGAATGTATAGATACTAGATATACCTGCTCGTACGTCACCACGTACCTTATAGTAGACAACATGAATAAGCTATCATCAACGTCCGAAGTCTCCTGTAGAGTCTATATCGAACATCAATTCAATATTAGCTCATAATCCGAGCAATGAACATCCATCAAATAGTTCTTACTTTCATTTCTATATCACAAATCAATAACTCAATATTATGAATCAAATCATAATCAATACTTTGGATGCACACATCCTCACATGAATCATGATATCACATTGGTAATGCAAAACCCCATCATCTCCCATCACCCGCTACATCACACACATGATGCGGGATACACACACCCATACGTGCAAGATCACGTCAAACTCACATAGTAGTTCACTAGACACGCAAGTTCAACAGAGGGAAGAAAGTGCAAGGGTGTATGTATAATAATATCCAACTGGTGTCTAACTAAACAATCCAATTAAGCCAATTAACACGTTCCACAATTATTCAAACTCACACCGAGGTGATTCAAACCAAGACACGAAAGAAGGGATCCATGTAGATAAGAGATTCTATCCCTTTAATCCAATTCCCTTAATCCCAACACAAAGTCATTTATTGATTAAATTCAACTTTAACAATTTAAAGATGCATTGGTTCCATAATTCTTGATTTAGAACTCACTACTAAGGGTGGTAATTCAATAAAGTGACATAAATCATTAATACATGTCATGCTATCCACTTGAGCATAAATATCACCATAACTCTATTCCATGTCAACACATACTAGCATGAATCTAGTCTTCACCTTTTAACAACAATGACTCTAAGTCACGACATTTAATCACCAATTCATTTTCAACAATTATCCGTTCAATAATGTGAGTTATGATTAAATCCCTACAATTAATAACATTTTCATGCTATCAAATTCCCAATTGTTCATACTCAGTTCATCGTCACATAACCGCCTTAACCCATTACACTAATTTAAGTTAACCTTTTAGATGAACAAAACATCATCCAACCACAAGGCACAACATATATAGAAGCCTTGTACCTATACCAATACATGTTGGAACACACATACACACCATCTTCATCCACAAACACATGCTGGACACACACCCACACGCAGAAACACACACACGCACACACACTGCTGCACACACTGCACACACTCGAGCAACCCTACCAAAAATGCCATCAAAATCGAACCAAAGTTCATCAAAAATTCGTGGGATTTCAGGGGAATAACGACTAAGGGACGACGAGAATTACCCACAAAACAATCGGAAGAAAATCGCTCCAAAATCGGACGAAATCGTGATTTTGAACCGCGCACTTTCTTGCAAGATCCGGGCGCGATCGGCGACGAAACTTCACGATATTGGTATGGAAAGAAGCGCCTGGGAGATACGAAGGCGGCGGCGGTTCGGACGCGCCGGAAGGAGCTCGGACGGCGGCGGGCGCGGCGGTTTAGTGGCGAGGGGTCAGGTATCGCGCGGGAGGAGAAGGGGTTCGGGATTTCTGTGCGCGATTTTACACCTTTTAATGTGTGTCCGAAAATGCCAACATAACATATTTATTTTTTTTGTATCCTAACCCGGTTTTGTACATCGAAGTGTCACCGGTGCACTGATAAATTATTTTTAGACAACGATTGGGATTTATACACACCCCAAAAACCCAAAACTTAAGTTCTTCATTTTAATTAATTTATCTCTAAAATATTATCGGAGTATATTTTACAATCTCAAAATATTTTAGGATCCGATTAATTTGCCAGTTGACCTTCACTTGGTCAATTCCACTTCTAATTAATTCTAAAATTAATTATCAATAAAATTCAAATCATATTTAGTCCAACAAATGATTAATAATAATCTGGACATCACAATTCTCCCCAACATATAGAATTTCGTCCTCGAAATTTCAACGCATGCTTACCATAAAAGCCAACTGTAAAATTTACGTACCGTATATAGCTCAAGATAGAGACTTTACCATTCGTAGGATGACAGTCATCGGAATCATCGTGGCTCACACATATGCCCCATTGCACCAACGATCGCAATACTGCAATTCACATCACTTTACTCCATCCCAACATTAGTATTTAATAATCTAATACATGAATTCCTCTATTCATGTAATCAATACGAGGTTAACATCATACTTGCCTTGTTCAATTTGTTTACATTTCAAAAGTTCATTCCTATAATTAACTTATCAAGGAAATTGCTAACAGTTCATAAAAGTCAACACTTACACCGTTTAGCAATCAAGCACTTCTTCTCATACTTCAGTACCTGTGTAATCGCATCGGTACAGTTTCCTTGCACAAGATCTAAATCCGTCACAGTTTACTTTCATCATAGTACACATCATAAAATCGATAAATCATGCAATCCATGCACATCATGTATATTCAAGAATATATGACCATACATCAACATTTATCTTAATTAACTTCATACCTATGTCGCTGCAAATGCATGCAACTTATCCGCACATCATCACCATCGTCCGTATGAAGTAACGGTACTCTTGAGCCTTTATGCATCAATCTTTCATATATCATCTCCTGGCTATTATCTGGTGCAAGGTAATGACTAGAAAACCCATTAGTCATTCTCACATACGCATATACACATTATACACACCAATAGCCACAGACCATCAGTATCAAATCATGATAAATGGCTTAACACCAATATTTTCATGTCACGATTATACTCATCTAACACAAGGCATCAACATCAATATCGAATAGTTCGTGACATACCTTTGTAGATGGAATCATCTACAATACACAATGGCACCATAATATCATGTTAATCACAGCACTCACATACTCTTAAGTATCAACATTTCCATATTACTACACCCAATTATTATCTGTCATAGGACAAGTACCAAAATAATCCCGTTAGTATTTCTCAAATACTAGTAACATAACACGTACCTTGTCATTTACGCATTTCGACATCCATAATGTTTCTGTCATCAAACACTCTGTATCATAAGTTTCTCACAGTTCTATACACAACATGTTACTGCACACTATCACATAGGGTGATTGAGATTTAACATAAGAATCAGTTGCATGCTTTAATGACGCAATTTATATCAATCTTTAACTCATCCTCGAAACATAATAATTCATTAATCATGAATATTCACAATGAACACATGTCCACACACGACATTCGTAGTAATCACGCGTCATCCCGTGACATACTCATGCCATCCCGTGACGACACATGCCCACTCATGGCATCTAAGGTATCGTCAACTAGTGACGATACATGTCAACAATGACATCTAAACAACCCAGTCAACTCGTGACGGTCCATGTACATCAACATATGTCATCCATTATCATGCTAGTAAAATAGTCATAATAAAACATGTATAACAACGCATGCCAGCTATAATAATGCTAGATAGAATAGCAATATCTCATACCTCATCGCCAACAAGATAGCGGCATACCTATCTCCGTCGCTCAATAATAATACGTAATCAGTACCCATCGCTCGAAGGCGGCAAAATCCTGTGCTGTATATATAGCGGCACAGTCCATCGCTATAGAATCGACGGCATGATACCTCGTCATATAATAGGTGGCATGAAACCTCGCTATACACCTGAGCATGAATCATCGTCCACATAATAGCGGAGAGAGGCATCGCTATCAATACCCGGCGGTATAACTCATCGCCAATCAATATAGCGGAATGGACCATCGCTATCAATACATCTGGCGGAAAGAACCATCGCCAATCAATATAGCGGAATGAGGCATCGCTATCAACACATCTGGCGGAAAGAACCATCGCCAATCAATATAGCGGAATGAGCCATCGCTATCAATACATCTGGCGGAAAGAACCATCGCCAATCAATATAGCGGAATGAACCATTGCTATCAATACATCTGGCGGAAAGAACCATCGCCAATCAATATAGCGGAATGAACCATCGCTATCAATACATCTGGCGGAAAGAACCATCGCCAATCAATATAGCGGAATGAACCATCGCTATCAACATATCTGGCGGCACTAATCATCGCCAATCCTCATAGAAGAATGAGTCATCGTAAATCCACATAATAGCGGAATGGGGCATCGCTATTAACATATCCGGCGGCATAAACCATCGCCAATCCTCATAAAAGAGTGAGCCATCGTAAAATAGCGGAATGAGGCATCGCTATCATCATAAACATCATCATAATCATCATATCATCTTTATTCATCATAAACACCATCATAAACATCATATTCACATATATACTCACAACAAACTATGTTAATTAGAAATGGGACTGTCCGGGTTCCATTATGACAGCGGCACAATTGGCCCCCTCGCTCGACATAACACATCGTATGATACCCATCGCTACGCCTTGATAGCGGATGTATCTCTTTATTCAGCGGATGATACTCATCGCTACGCCTTGATAGCGGATGTACCCCATCACTCAGCGGATGATACCCATCGCTACACCTTGATAGCGGATGTACCCCATCGCTCATCAGCGGATGATACCCATCGCTACACCTTGATAGCGGATGTACCCCATCGCTCATCAGCGGATGATACCCATCGCTACACCTTGATAGCGGATGTACCCCATCGCTCATCAACTATGTGAGCGGCAAAGACCTTCCTCGCTTGCCCATAATGACCACCGGACATTCAACCATTCTAAGTAACATAGTTAAACATACATTATCATCTTGTAACATCATCATCATATAAACATCATCATCTTATAGCATCATTATCTTAGAGATATAACAGTAAATGTACGAAATCATAGTTGAGTAAGCTTGTTGGTTATTCATTAACTTCTTTTCATTTTCCCTGGTTCATATTCATGCATATGTGCATCTTACCCTGTGGCATCTTACCACCTTATAAACATCATATCATTCTATAAACATCATATTAACATCATCATTACTTATCATAGTCATCATCGTAAACGTCATACCATCTTCATTTATCATAACATCATCATCATAAACTTATTTATAATAACATCATCGTAAACATCTTGTCATCTTTATTCATCGTAGAAATTATCTTCATCTATCATAATATCGTCGTAAACATCTTGTCGTCTTTATTCATCATAGACATCATCATCATAAACTTACTTATCCTAATCATCATCATAAACATCGTAAATACTTCTGTAATTATAGCATAGTCATAGTGTAAGAATATGTTACCGTCTGATGCCCGTACGCGTCTTACGTACCTTCCTTGCTTGAACATTACATGAACAAACGCATTAGTATATTCAATAATAATTGAGACCATACCGAAGTATTCCACTGTCGGTTGTCCACCCAGTCTGTCCTCAGACAATACATCATATCTTTCTTTTCCCTGATTTTCTTACCAATCAGATTCCTTGGCACGTAACATATAGAGTGTTAGACATTACTATTAATGCCATCCTATCGTGTTCCACACGATTCCTGCAACCACAATGGTTAGCAATACCACTTTTCATAACATAAAAGCACATAAACAATTAGTCATGTCGTATAACATTAATGCCATCATGCATAAATATGTGCTATCAATAACTTCCTAGGCCCTCAACAGCCCCAATGAGCAACCACTGCTCTGATACCACTAATGTAAGGCCCCAACACCTAAACTCGTCATTAGTTCATTTATGACGTCGTATGTGTATAAATTTTTCATTTTCTTTTCATTCTTTAAAACGAATCATTACTTGTTTCCCATCATCCCAAGACACAAACAAATGCTCAACATAATATGTTCATCTTTGCCAACAAATAGACTCAGGGGTTTCACCCAATATCATCCCCATCATACCACTTTTGCATTGTGGGTTTTTATAAAAATTTGGGCAGAGTCTCCCCATAAACTAGGCTATCCGGAAATAAAACTCATCACATAATATAATTCCCGACCAGGGACAACGCAATATTAAACAGAATATAGAAACACAAGTAAATTCCCGGCCAGGGAAGTCACTACACTAATAAGACAACGAAAGTGGGTTTCAACACCCTTATACAGTCCATATACACATACAAGTGCTCACAGAAGAGCAACGAATAACGGATATTCATCCGGATGCATAGTTAGTATAAATACCAACCGCTCAACCTCGTATATCGGCTCAATCTCATACTATGCTCCTGGAAGCATCATCCAACAAGGTGCGAGCCTAGCACGCCAAAGCAGCATCGTACCTGTTGTACCTGTTTCAACAGAAACAGCCCCCACACAGGGTGAGCACACTCCAACTCAATATTCGATCACAAATCAACATATGAAATCATAATGCAACAATTTAGATTATTCAAAACTCATAAAATATACTCCCTGTACAATTCCGAATCTGTATAGCTTCCACACACTGTTCCTGTTTCAAACTCACGGACTTTCATAATGTCAAGTTCAGTATTATCATCAAAAATATGATATCCAACAACATTATGAATTCAATACAACAACAATGCATCATTTATGCTCAACATAAATAATTCAACATCATGTAGACCTGGCTATCCCAATGTAACCCTGGTTATCCCACTATCTCGTTCTCGATATTTTCTCATATCGTTCATGCCCACGGCATCACTACTCAACAAGTAACATTGGATCACGTACCACTACGTGTCCCCCATAACTCATATATGGAGCTCAATTATTAAAGTCAAACACATACCTGAATCATCATATTCAAAATTGCATGTATACATGAATGTATAGATACTAGATATACCTGCTCGTACGTCACCACGTACCTTATAGTAGACAACATGAATAAGCTATCATCAACGTCCGAAGTCTCCTGTAGAGTCTATATCGAACATCAATTCAATATTAGCTCATAATCCGAGCAATGAACATCCATCAAATAGTTCTTACTTTCATTTCTATATCACAAATCAATAACTCAATATTATGAATCAAATCATAATCAATACTTTGGATGCACACATCCTCACATGAATCATGATATCACATTGGTAATGCAAAACCCCATCATCTCCCATCACCCGCTACATCACACACATGATGCGGGATACACACACCCATACGTGCAAGATCACGCCAAACTCACATAGTAGTTCACTAGACACGCAAGTTCAACAGAGGGAAGAAAGTGCAAGGGTGTATGTATAATAATATCCAACTGGTGTCTAACTAAACAATCCAATTAAGCCAATTAACACGTTCCACAATTATTCAAACTCACACCGAGGTGATTCAAACCAAGACACGAAAGAAGGGATCCATGTAGATAAGAGATTCTATCCCTTTAATCCAATTCCCTTAATCCCAACACAAAGTCATTTATTGATTAAATTCAACTTTAACAATTTAAAGATGCATTGGTTCCATAATTCTTGATTTAGAACTCACTACTAAGGGTGGTAATTCAATAAAGTGACATAAATCATTAATACATGTCATGCTATCCACTTGAGCATAAATATCACCATAACTCTATTACATGTCAACACATACTAGCATGAATCTAGTCTTCACCTTTTAACAACAATGACTCTAAGTCACGACATTTAATCACCAATTCATTTTCAACAATTATCCGTTCAATAATGTGAGTTATGATTAAATCCCTACAATTAATAACATTTTCATGCTATCCAATTCCCAATTGTTCATACTCAATTCATCGTCACATAACCGCCTTAACCCATTACACTAATTTAAGTTAACCTTTTAGATGAACAAAACATCATCCAACCACAAGGCACAACATATATAGAAGCCTTGTACCTATACCAATACATGTTGGAACACACATACACACCATCTTCATCCACAAACACATGCTGGACACACACCCACACGCAGAAACACACACACGCACACACACTGCTGCACACACTGCACACACTCGAGCAACCCTACCAAAAATGCCATCAAAATCGAACCAAAGTTCATCAAAAATTCGTGGGATTTCAGGGGAATAACGACTAAGGGACGACGAGAATTACCCACAAAACAATCGGAAGAAAATCGCTCCAAAATCGGACGAAATCGTGATTTTGAACCGCGCACTTTCTTGCAAGATCCGGGCGCGATCGGCGACGAAACTTCACGATATTGGTATGGAAAGAAGCGCCTGGGAGATACGAAGGCGGCGGCGGTTCGGACGCGCCGGAAGGAGCTCGGACGGCGGCGGGCGCGGCGGTTTAGTGGCGAGGGGTCAGGTATCGCGCGGGAGGAGAAGGGGTTCGGGATTTCTGTGCGCGATTTTACACCTTTTAATGTGTGTCCGAAAATGCCAACATAACATATTTATTTTTTTTGTATCCTAACCCGGTTTTGTACATCGAAGTGTCACCGGTGCACTGATAAATTATTTTTAGACAACGATTGGGATTTATACACACCCCAAAAACCCAAAACTTAAGTTCTTCATTTTAATTAATTTATCTCTAAAATATTATCGGAGTATATTTTACAATCTCAAAATATTTTAGGATCCGATTAATTTGCCAGTTGACCTTCACTTGGTCAATTCCACTTCTAATTAATTCTAAAATTAATTATCAATAAAATTCAAATCATATTTAGTCCAACAAATGATTAATAATAATCTGGACATCACAATATCCGGCGGCATAAATCATCGCCAATCCTCATAAAATAGTGAGTATCGTAAAATAACGGAATGAGGCATCGCTATCATCATATCCGGCGGCATAAATCATCGCCAATCCTCATAAAAGAGTGAGTTATCGTAAAATAGCGGAATGAGGCATCGCTATCATCATAAACATCATCATAATCATCATATCATCTTTACTCATCATAAACATCATCATAAACATCATATTCACATATATACTCACAACAAACTATGTTAATTAGAAATGGGACTGTCCCGGTTCCATTATGACAGCGGCACAATTGGCCCCCTCGCTCGACATAACACATCGTATGATACCCATCGCTACGCCTTGATAGCGGATGTATATCTTTATTCAGCGGATGATACCCATCGCTACGCCTTGATAGCGGATGTACCCCATCGCTCAGCGGATGATACCCATGCTACACCTTGATAGCGGATGTACCCCATCGCTCATCAGCGGATGATACCCATCGCTACACCTTGATAGCGGATGTACCCCATCGCTCATCAGCTATGTGAGCGGCAAGACCTTCCTCGCTTGCCCATAATAACCACCGGACATTCAACCATTCTAAGTAACATAGTGAAGCATACATTATCATCTTGTAACATCATCATCATATAAACATCATTATCTTATAGCATCATTATCTTAGAGATATAACAGTAAATGTACGAAATCATAGTTGAGTAAGCTTGCTGGTTATTCATTAACTTCTTTTCATTTTCCCTGGTTCATATTCATGCATATGGGCATCTTACCTGTGGCATCTTACCACCTTATAAACATCATATCATTCTATAAACATCATATTAACATCATCATTACTTATCATAGTCGTCATCGTAAACGTCATATCATCTTCATTTATCATAACATCATCTTAAACATCTTATCATTTTTATTCATTATACACATCATCATGGCATCGTAAATTCTTATGCAATCATAGTATGATCATAATATAGGAGTATGGCCTCTTACCATATGGGCATCTTACCCCGTCATAACATCGTATCACATCATCATAAACTTACTTGTCATAAACATCGTCATCATAACATATTCGTCATAAACTTACTTATCAAAATCATCATCGTAACATCATCATCATAGTCATCATCATCCTAACTTACTTATCATAATCATCATCATCATAACATTATCATCATAATCATCATCATCATGAACATCATATATACTTATGCATTCAATGCATAGTCAGAGTTAGGAGTGTGTTACCGTCCGATGCCCGTACGCGTCTTACGTACCTTCCTTGCTTGGGCATTACATGAACAAACGCATTAGTATATTCAATAATAATTGAGACCATACCGAAGTATTCCACTGTCGGTTGTCTACCCAGTCTGTCCTCAGACAATACATCATATCTTTCTTTTCCCTGATTTTCTTCCAAAATCAGATTCCTTGGCACGTAGCATATAGAGTGTTAGACATCGCTATTAATGCCATCCTATCGTGTTCCACACGATTCCTGCAACCACAATGGTTAGCAATACCACTTTTCATATCATATGAGCACATAAACAATTAGTCATGTCGTATAACATTAATGCCATAATGCATAAATATGTGCTAGCAATAACTTCCTAGGCCCTCAACAGCCCCAATGAGCAACCACTGCTCTGATACCACTAATGTAAGGACCCCAAGCCCTTAACCCTTAATTAGTGTATTAACCACTATGTGTGGCACATGCTTTCAATAAAAAACCAATCGGGAAGCTCAGATGATACTTTGGCAATTACAAAATTTCTTTAATATTCAACATTAAGATCATCTCTACCCGCAATTAGACTCCCATGTTCGCCCTTTAACACCCCCATTACACCACTTTTGCATTGTGGGTTTTTATAAAAATTTGGGCAGAGTCTCCCCATAAATTGAGCTATCCCAAAACAAAAGCACATCACATAAAATAATTCCCGGCCAGGGAATACACAATACTCAACAGAATACTAAACACAAAGTAAATTCCCAGCCAGGGAAGACACCACACATAAGACGACATAATTGGGTTTCAACACCCACATAATACACTAACGACTCTCATATCATTAGCAATTCTACCACAATTGCATGCAACATATAATGAAAGAGAGAAAGGCTCATGCCTTTATATACAACCCATATACAAGAATATCCGTGCTCACATGCGAGCATCATAAATGTGTATATAAACCTCGGGTGTATATAAGTACTCTATACGATACCGTGCTCCATCAAGCCCTGGTACCATGATCCTGGGAGTACATCAAATCAACAGCTCGAGCCCAGCTCCACAGCCATCGATGTACCTGTTCACCTGCCCCAACAGAGACAGCCCCCAACGGGGTGAGCATACCAATTCCACAATTTCATAATTATAATGACATAATACATAATTTACGAAAATGTAAATATTGTGGAACATATGTGATACTTCCTGGATGGTATCATCCTCATCATAGCGTACCCCTGTAATAACCCTGTTCTCAAAACAGATAAATCATCAAATCCTGAATATGCAGTTAATCATCATATTGGTTAACCCTAGCCAGTTTCAATTTAACAACATTTCATAACATCTTTCTTTATCTAGCAATTATCAAAATTCTAGATATCATATTGGGATTTCCTTAACTTCCGATACTAGTTAATCACTTCTCTGATTAACTACGTCTCTGTTCCTATTCATTACCAATAGGGAATAAAATACAGATATCCTAGATATCTAATCAAATACCACATTTTCATTTCTTACTTCAAAGTAGCATCATACTATCGGTGTTTGCTCCGTAGCAACCACACCCCATCATTTGCTCGCTTCATAGCGGCACTAAGCATTTCACCATGTGAATCAACATAACGTAACCAAGTCCCGGTACCATCATAGTAAAGCATTTCATGTATTTTAAATCATGCATCATACGTGTAAAACATCATTTAAACTATGCTCGTACGCTAAACGTACCTTAAATCCTCGAAGTCCGAGCCAAACCTTGCTCGAGTTCCATGCCCCGAGGAACGATGTGCTAACACGATAAATTAATTCACAATTAATTACGAACATGCAACCCATGCTCAAGCACACCCATAACCCTCAAAATATTGTCAACGCACGACAATTAACCTTTTAAAATACCCGGGGTAGGGAGGGAAACGAAAGAGACAATAACGAAAATTGTTCAAGAACGCCCTACAATTTTCGAACCTTAATCTCACACATCGAACCCATGAAACACCATAATTCATCTAAAATATGAATTAATCAATCAACAAGAAGAATAATCGCCCCACATGCCAAACCCCCAAAGTTCGAATTCAAAGCCCTAAATTCGAACACAATTAAACATCCTTATACATCTAAAACATTTAATAAACGACCCATAACAAGAATCGCCACACCCCTGCCAAAGATCACAATTTTCGAACCCACTTCACCCACACAACCAAAAATTCGAACCAACCCCAACACCAATAGCAAGAATTCGAACTAATCCATCCAAAAATAGCAGGGAATTACACAATAACAACGAAAAGGGGTAAGGGGGGTTACCCAATCGAAAATCGGAAGAAAAACGTTCGAAATCGATGAACCCTAGGAATTGGGGATCGGCGCACTTCCGCAAAATTCGACTTCAAAACCCGACGAAACTCTCAATTGCCGGAGGGGATAGCTGCGCCTCGACGAGACGAAGCCGGCGGCGGGTCGCACGCGCCGAACGGCGGCCGGACGGCGGTGGGCGCACGCCTGGAAGCGGCGTGGGTCTGGGGAAAATTGGGAAGCAGCGCGGGCGCGGGAGAGAGAGAGGAGGAAAGGGGCTGAAATGATTTTCCAATTAAAATCTCGGGTTCAATTGGTATTTATAGCAAAAATACCCCAAAATACTAATAGCCCCACAAATACATCATGATTCATTAAAAATCATCTGTTTTCAAAAACTCTCTCTCTAACTCAAAAACCCCCTACCGGTGCCCACACCAAGCACCCGAGATTTCGAGTCACACTAAAAACCCAACTCACAGGTTTTCACCGAAATGAGAATACAATCTCAACCTCGGGATCCAACAATCCCAACTACCCAAATAAACGAGCCCAGAAGGCCCAACACCGCGATTAAACTCCAAATCGCCACGTAAAACAACTTTACGGGTTATTAACACTCCGGGATTAACATCCCTAATCTCTGGTCATCACAGTCTCTGTCCCCTTAAGGACTTCTTGTTCCATCTTTTGTAGTCTTCTCAGCTTTCCGAAGAACATATCAATGTGGTTGATCGTTCTGTACTCAACATATTCATCAAACACCACAGTGAGCTCCTTGACCTTTTCTTCAACATCTTCCATAGCGATGTCGATGGCTGTTTGAGCGGCTGATTTGGGTTTTGAGGAGAGGGGTGCAGTGAGGATTGCCTTGCCTTTTCCGGTGGGAGATGAGGTTTTGATCACCGATTGGGTGTAGTCTCCCAATTCAGTGATAACAATGCCTTTGACCACAGGAATGGCAGAAGGGACTCTGATGGTTACTTCGGGTACAGTGGTTGGAGCTGTTGAAGGTTGGGTTGTAGTTTGGGGTGCAGGGGTAGCTTTTGTGGGAGGCAATATAGGTAAGGTTTTAAGAGGTAAGGTTTTGATTGGCTTGGTGATCTGGGTTCTTGGCTTCTTAGGAGGGGGCTTGGCTGGAGATGAAGGAGCAGATTGAGTTTCCTCGGAGTCAGTCTGAATAGTCACTTTACGCTTGACTCGAGTCTTTCCAGCAGCAGCCTGTTCTTCTCCTTGTTCAATCTTGACAGCCACTAGATCGGAAGAAGTGGGTGGAGCACCTTTTGACTTCAGTAGTGCCAATCCCTTGGGGTTGAGAATTTTAAAGGGACTCAAAGCAGACGACTTCCCCAACTCGATGTTCAAAGTCTCTATAAGCTTGCTGAGGGGAACTGCAAAGCATACAACCTGTTTGGAGGTGATAACTGTTTCAAGCAAAACTCCAAACAAGATTGCGGACCAATTCATCTTTTGTCCCTAGTGAATAGCAGCCATGGCCCGAAATTTCTCGGCAGTAACAGCGTCATAGCTTCCGGCTTTCCCCAAAAGTGGCTTGCCAACAATCTCGCATAAAACTTGGAAATGAAAGAACATTTCCTTCTTCTTGAATGATGGTTGCAGTCGATGTCCAAAAATGGATACCTTCCCCTGAAGATCGGTGATAGTGGCCTGAGGAATGTGGCCAAAGTCCGCCAGTCCGGTGTTGGGAAGACCAAAGGTCTTTGCCAGCGTTGACTGAGAAATGTCAAATGAGTTGCCCTTGACGGTGGTGGAGATGAACGTCTTCTGAGATACAGCATTGGCAAATAACTCTCGAATCTCCGACTCGTAAACCACCGTACCGCATTCCAGAAAGTTCCGCAATCTAGAAGACTCCAAGGATTTGAACATGGAGACCATTTCTGGATCTTCAGCCCTATAGATTCATTGAACTCAACAGATAGAGAATTGTGAGTGATAGTAGCCATTTGAGTGTAATGAGGAATACGGAGAAATTGAAAATATGTTAGAGTTAGAAAACAGACTGCAGTAATTTGTAAAAAGTGAATGAAAGTGAAATGTTCAGCCCGCTAAATGGGAGAGAGAAGACACGTGTCTTTATCTCGATGACTGATATTTAAATAATTCAAAATAAACGGACAGGATGATAGAGAGAGAAGGCGGTTAAAATTGCAATCAGTCCGGGCTGTTTTAAATAATTACTTTATTTAAAGATTTGTTGACCAGACAGATCATGGGATAACATCAGATTTGACATAGATCGGTCTGAAAGTTCGGACCGGTCTGTGTCTTTCTGATCATTGTATTATTGATCTGTGCCAGCATATAATCTTTAAAAGCGAAAAGAAAGATATATCTAAAATATCAAGATAAGTCTATTAAACCAAGAATTTGACGAAAATAATTAAACTTAGCCTCACGAAGTGGTTTGGTGAAGATATCTGCTGCTTGCTGGTCTGTTGAAATATGCTCGATCCGAATTTCCTTTTTGCCAACATGATCTCGAATAAAATGATGTCTGATATCAATATGCTTTGTTCGAGAGTGCAAAACTGGATTATACGTTATAGCAATTGCACAGGTGTTGTCACAAAATATTGGAGATTCAACAGCTTGAATGCCATAGTCTTTGAGTTGGTGTTGAATCCAGAGCATTTGAGCGCAACAGCTTCTAGCGGCAAGATATTCTGCTTCAGCTGTAGATGTGGCAATAGATGTTTGCTTCTTGCTAAACCAAGAGATCAATCTTTCACCTAAGAATTGGCATGTTCCACTGGTGCTTTTGCGAGCAATCTTACAGCCAGCATAGTCAGCGTCTGAATATCCGATTAAGCTGAAGTTGGAATCTTTGGAATACCAAAGACCAACGTTCTGAGATCCTTTTAAGTATTTAAGAATGCGCTTAGCAGCAATAAAGTGTGTGTGATGACCAGGGATTATAGATGTTAATCCCGGAGTGTTAATAACCCCTAAAGTTGTTTTACGTGACGATTTGGAGTTTAATCGCGGTGTTGGGCCTCCCGAGCTCGTCTATTTGGGTAGTTGGGATCGTTGGATCCCGAGGTTGAGATTGTATTATCATTTCGGTGAAAAACCTATGAGTTGGGTTTTTAGTGTGACTCGGGATCTGGGGTGCTTTGTGTGGGCACCGGTATGGGGTTTTGAGGTTAGAGAGAGAGTTTTTGAAAACAGATGATTTTTAATGAATCATGATATATTTGTGGGGCTATTAGTATTTCGGGGTATTTTTGCTATAAATACCAGTTGAACCCGAGATTTTAATTATTGGAAGCCTTTTTCCTCACCTTGCCCGTCTCTCTCTCTCCCCGCTACTTCCCGTTTTTCCCCAACCCCTGCCGCCGTCCGGCCGCCTTCCGGCGCGTCCGACCCACCAACGGCTTCGTCTCTTCCAGGCGCACCTTCTCATACCAAGAATTTGAAGTTTCGTCGAGAATCGCGTTCGAATTTGCCAGAAAAGCGCAAGGGTTCGAAAATTCAAATCTGTCCGATTTGGGGCTCGATTTTTGCACATCATTCCTCGGGGCATGGAACCCAAGCAAGGTTTGGCTTGGACTACGGAGATTTAAGGTACGTGCGACGTACCAACATTACTATATATTAGAGCATTTGTGAAATGCATAATGTATTTTGATTGCATTGAATAATTGTGCATGAGATTATATATATGTGTTGAGAAGCTATGGGGCGACCTAATCTTGATATCGCCGCCACGAGCGTGCGTGACACTAGAGTAGTGTAACTCTCATAAGATATATGGGGTATCGGATGTATATGACCATTGTAGGGCATTGAGATGCCTGAGAATGATCGTGGAATCATGTATTCATTATAAGACATTTGAGATGTCTAAGTATTGTGATGTCCCCGAAATGATTAATTGCAATTAAAGCATTAATTATGTTTATATGATGAATTATTACGATGATTAAGTTGTACGTGGAAAAATGAAGTGTTAGCATGATTTAATTGTGTTGACTTTAATTATGAGGAAGGTATGGATTTAATGAAGTTGGTTGCATTTTTGTAAAAATGCTTTTAAAATACCAAGTTGGGATGTTTTATACATCATGTTAAGTTTGGGGTATGATTTTAAATTAGTCCACAACCCCTTTTTAACCCATCACTCATCACTTAAACCCCCCACTTTACCTTACTCTTTTTTAAAACCCCCCAACTCATCCTCAACCCTAAACCTTACCACATTTTCGAAATCCTTCAAAGGAGGAAGGAGGAAGCTCCACAAAACTTGAGTTTGTGTGATTTTTATCAAGATTTGGAGTCTTCAAGAGGTATGGAACTCTTCTTAAAGTTTTGATGATGTTTGGATTTGAAATGGGGTGATTTTTGAAGTGATTATGTGGGTTGTTTTGATTTATGTGTTGTATGGGTTTGGAGTATGGTTTTATGAGGTTTTTGTGGTGGTAAGTTGTTGGGATGTATTTGGTTTAAGATGTATTGGTTTATTTGGTAGTTTTGTACCAAAAAGATGGAGTTTACTCGAAAAATCGCAGCGACCGATCGATCGGTAGCAGGGCAACGATCGATCGGTGCATGTGCGAAGCGAGGGCTGAAGTTTCTTTATTTACCGATCGATCGGTGGAAGTGACCGATCGATCGGTGGATGGCTAGCGATCGATCGATATCTTGGATCGATCGATCGGTAAAAGCCGTAGCTTAAAATGGAAATTATGAACAGTTACCGATCGATCGGTGGATGGCTAGCGATCGATCGGTATCTTGGACCGATCGATCGGTAAAAGTCGTAGCTTAAAATGGAAATTATGAACAGTTACCGATCGATCGGTAAGGACGACCGATCGATCGGCAGAGCGTTTTTGCTGAAGATGTTTTTCTTGGCTTAATTGATGGAATTTTTGGTATTTGGCTATTGTTTAGCTTCTAATACCGATTTGTATGATTGTGTGGAACCATCCCAGGTGCCAACAACATCGAGAAGATAGAGTTCTTCAATTTCTCCACTTTTGGAATTAAGGTACGTAAGAAGCGTACGGGCATCGGACGGTAACACACTCCTAACTATGACTATGTATTGATTGCATAAGTAAGTATGATGATGATGCTTACGATGATGATTATGATAAGTAAGTTTATGATGATGATGATGATGCTTACGATGATGATTATGATAAGTAAGTTTATGAGGATGATGTTTATGATGATGATGCTTACGATGATGATTATGATAAGTAAGTTTATGATGTTTATGATGATGATGCTTACGATGATGATTATGATAAGTAAGTTTATGATGATGATGTTTATGATGATGATGCTTACGATGATGATTATGATAAGAAAGTGTATGATGATGATGTATATGATGATGATGTTTATGATGATGATTATGATAAGTAAGTTTATAATAATGTTATACGATGTTCATAAAAGGGTAAGATGTCCATATGGTAAGATGTCATACAATGTTATAATGTGGTAAGATGCCACGGGGTAAGATGCCCATATGGTAAGAGGCCATACGATGTTATTATGTGGTAAGATGCCACGGGGTAAGATGCCATACGACGTTATTATGTGGTAAGATGCCACGGGGTAAGATGCTCATATGGTAAGAGGCCATACGATGTTATTGTGTGGTAAGATACCACGGGGTAAGATGCCCATATGCATGAAGGTAAATCAGGGTTGACAAGAAGAAGTTAACGAATAACCAGCAAGTTACTTAACCAAGACTTTCGTACATTTACTGTTGTATTTTGTTACGATGCTTAAATCTTAAATGATGATGACGTTATAAGATGATGACGTTATAAGATGATGATGCTATAAGATGATGATATAAGATGATAATGCTTATATGATGATGATGTTATAAATGATGATATGTATAAGATGATAATGCTTATATGATGATGATGCTATAAGATGATGATATAAGATGATAATGCTTATATGATGATGATGTTATAAATGATGATATGTATAAGATGATAATGTTTATATGATGAGGATGCTGTAAGATGACGATATTTATAAGACGACGATTTTAATCATTCATGCCAAGAATTGATGATTATATGCATGACTATGAAACAGGGACAACCAAAGAGGGTTAATGTAATTAACCAGGAAGTATACGTTACCAATTATTTTCATGCATTTATTTATATGCCATTGCCTTATGATGTTAAGTAACGATGTAGATGCTCATGACGGGTTGTTCCTGTAGGTACACCTTTGGACCGAAGGGCTAAGGGTCGGGTTGAGGCAGTGAGCTAAAAGGAGCATGAAAGAAGATAGGATACAGGACTTTTTGGATAGTCTCTACTCTAGGAGTAGTATAATTCTATCGCTTTAACATTCATTATTGAGAATGTAATTAGTTAAGTCTTAAAATTTCATTGTTGGCCTGTAATCTTTTTAGCTCAAAGCTACAATCGGAACCCTAAGACGTTATTAATGCTTGTTTAGTCCATAAAGTGTGTGTTAAGATGATGTTAAGGTAGGAAGACCCTACATTAGTGGTATCAGAGCAGTGGTTAGATAACCCGGGAATGAGCGAAGGGTAGCCTTAGCAAGAAGTTGGCTCGGTGCTTACTTGTAAACATGTTGTGTGCATATGTTACATATGAAGTATAGGATGCTATGCTAACATGTTTTATTTATCTAACGAGGTATTATATGAACTGCTTTTGGGTATTGTTGTTAACCCTTGTCTTGCAGTATGGCAGCAAATGCTAAAGCAGATGATGCGATTTCATATGCGCTTCTCCGTCGCCCATGCCTCTTGTAGTCTCGACACCCGCTAGAAGAAGTTTGATAACTGATCAGATTGGTTATGACGGCCTCATTTATTTTGAGGGTAACGAACTGAGGACAGACTTGATCGTTCTGGGAATGTCAGACTTCGATGTGGGCATCGATGTGCTGAACAAGTATCAGGCAGTTGTGGACTGCAGACAAGGACTGTCCGATTCAGGTCTGATATGGGAGTCCAATGGACATTCTATGGGGATGGTTCCCGTTCAAGGATTCCGTTAATATCTGCTGTCAATATGGCACAGTTATTGGAACGAGACCATAAAGGATACCTCAGCTATGCGGTTGTTATTACTCAAAAGAGGGAAGAGTTAAGGGTTGAAGATGTGCCCGTAGTGGCGGTATTTCCTGATGTATTTCCGGAAGCGATTCCCGGATTCCCACCGACGAGAGAGGTCGAGTTTGGGATTAAGTTACTACCAGGGACGTCTACCATTTCTCGTGCCCGTATAGGATGGCACCAGCGGAACTAAGGGAGTTAAAGGTTCAGTTGCAAGAGCTCCTTGATAAGGGCTATATACGCCCTAGCGTATCACCCTGGAGTGCGCCAGTTTTGTTTGATAAGAGGAAAGATGGTTCGATGCGGCTGCGCGTCGATTACAGACAACTGAACAAAGCCATAGCGAAGAATAAGTATCCGTTTCTGAGGATTAATGATTTGTTTGATCAGCTGCAGAGTACGAGGCTCTATAGTAAGATCGATCTGAGATCGTGGTATCACCAGATTCGAGTTCGAGAGGATGATGTACATAAGACAGCTTTCAGGACTAGGTAGGGGCACTACGGATTCTTAGTCATGCCCTTTGGGGTGACGAATGCCCTAGCTGTTTTATGAGCCTGATGAACAGAATGCCCCAACCATGTTTGGATCAGTTCGTCATAGTTTTCATTGACGATGTGCTTATTTACTCTCGGACTGAAGAGGAACACGTAAAGCACTTGAGAACAGTACTCCAGATCCTTAGGGATTGCCAGACCCCTGACACGGCTGACTCAGAGAGGAGTGTCGTTCTTTTGGTTCGAAGCTTGTGAGGAAAGCTTCCAAGAATTGAAGCGTTGTTTGACTACGACACCTATATTGGTAATTCCTTCTGAGTATAAGAGGTTTGCCTTGTACACGAATGCATCTGGCTTGTACATCGAGGCGGTTGAAACCACATGAGACTAGGTACCCAGTCCAGGATTTGGAGCTGGCAGCCATTATATTTGCCTCGAAGATTTGGAGGCATTACTTGCATGGTACGTCGTTTGCCATCTACACGGACTATAAGAGCCTGAAGTTTTGTTCACACAGGCTGAGTTGAATAGGCAACAAAGAAGATAGATGGACTATACATGTAAAGCAAATTTGACAGCAGACGCCTTAAGTTGGAAGTGAAGTGTACTGCTGATGACGCTATGTGTTATCAGCGATGATGACCTCTTGTTGCCATCTGGGCTATGATTTTGATGTGGACGCGTCGCCGGTGCGAGTGTCAACCTTGTTGGCTGAACCGACATATTCAAGATTACCAGGAAAGCCCAGAGGTCAGATAATGAGGTTCCGAGGTGGTCATTATTGGTACTTCGGGGTCAGCCATCAAAGTTAGAGTGGCTGAGGACGATTCCTTGAGATTGGACAACCGATGGGTAGTCCCAGATACGCCGGAGTTGCTTAAAGGAATATCAGAACGGGCTCATAGTAGTCGGTTCGATATCCACCCAGGAGGAAGGAAAATGTATAAGGACCTAAATGGTCAGTTCTGGTGGAGACGCATGAAGCACGATGTGATCGCTTTCGTTAAAAGATGTTTGATCTGCCAACAGGTAAAGGCAGAAAGGCAGAGGCCTGGTGGCGAGCTGAAGAGCTTGAAGGTACCTAAGTGGGAGTGGAGGCATATCATTATGGACTTTGTGACCCACTTACCAAGGACGGCCTCTGGATTTGATGCGATCTGGGTGATCGTGGATAGGCTAACGAAGGTAGCTCACTTCATCCCCTACTGTATGACTTTTGCGTACCTAAAGATGACCCAGTTATATGTGCGGGATGTGGTGAGATTACATGGTATTCCAGTCTCGATAGTGTCTGACAGAGACCCAAGGTTTACTTCACACTCGAGGATATGATGAGGACATGTGTATTGGAGTTTGATACTCCGTGACAAGATTCTATACCACTGGTATAGTTCTCCTTTAATAACAGCTATCAGGCGAGCATTCAAATGGCCCTTTGAAGCTCTTTATGGACAACGATGTAAGTCACCGCTGTATTGGGAGGACCTGACTAGTAAGGCGGTCGGAGGACCGGATACGATTAAGGATATAGAAGACAAGATTAAGACGATACGTCAAAAGATGAAAGCGGCCCAGGATAGGCAAGCAGCCTATGCCAATAAGTGATGACGACCGCTAGAATTCCAAGTAGAAGACAAGGTCTTCTTGAAAATCTCACCCTTTAGGGGTGTAGTTCGTTTTGGTATGCGGGGGAAGTTATCCCCGAGGAATATGAGCCAGATCCATCTCATGTTTTATAGCCTACTGAAGTGCAGTTGGACTCAGATGTATCCTACGTAGAACGACCGGTCAGAATTCTGGATCGTGAGGATCGCAGATTACGAAGGAAAGTTATACCGATGATTAAAGTTCAGTGGGATCGTCGGGGTGTCGAGGAGGCTATGTGGGAGACGGAGCGGCATATGGCACAGCACTACCCGGAACTATTCTCTGGTATGTGATTTATGTTTAGTTTCTTTTGGGGTAAGTGCATGCGATTTCGAGGACGAAATCTTATAAGTAGGGGAGTAATGTGATGTCCCCGAAATGATTAATTGCAATTAAAGCATTAATTATGTTTATATGATGAATTATTACGATGATTAAGTTGTACGTGGAAAAATGAAGTGTTAGCATGATTTAATTGTGTTGACTTTAATTATGAGGAATGTATGGATTTAATGAAGTTGGTTGCATTTTTGTAAAAATGCTTTTAAAATACCAAGTTGGGATGTTTTATACATCATGTTAAGTTTGGGGTATGATTTTAAATTAGTCCACAACCCCTTTTTAACCCATCACTCATCACTTAAACCCCCCACTTTACCTTACTCTTTTTTAAAACCCCCCAACTCATCCTCAACCCTAAACCTTACCACATTTTCGAAATCCTTCAAAGGAGGAAGGAGGAAGCTCCACAAAACTTGAGTTTGTGTGATTTTTATCAAGATTTGGAGTCTTCAAGAGGTATGGAACTCTTCTTAAAGTTTTGATGATGTTTGGATTTGAAATGGGGTGATTTTTGAAGTGATTATGTGGGTTGTTTTGATTTATGTGTTGTATGGGTTTGGAGTATGGTTTTATGAGGTTTTTGTGGTGGTAAGTTGTTGGGATGTATTTCGTTTAAGATGTATTGGTTTATTTGGTAGTTTTGTACCAAAAAGATGGAGTTTACTCGAAAAATCGCAGCGACCGATCGATCGGTAGCAGGGCAACGATCGATCGGTGCATGTGCGAAGCGAGGGCTGAAGTTTCTTTATTTACCGATCGATCGGTGGAAGTGATCGATCGATCAGTGGATGGCTAGCGATCGATCGATATCTTGGACCGATCGATCGGTAAAAGCCGTAGCTTAAAATGGAAATTATGAACAGTTACCGATCGATCGGTAAGGACGACCGATCGATCGGTAGAGCGTTTTTGCTGAAGATGTTTTTCTTGGCTTAATTGATGGAATTTTTGGTATTTGGCTATTGTTTAGCTTCTAATACCGATTTGTATGATTGTGTGGAACCATCCCAGGTGCCAACAACATCGAGAAGATAGAGTTCTTCAATTTCTCCACTTTTGGAATTAAGGTACGTAAGAAGCGTACGTGCATCGGACGGTAACACACTCCTAACTATGACTATGTATTGATTGCATAAGTAAGTATGATGATGATGCTTACAATGATGATTATGATAAGTAAGTTTATGATGATGATGATGATGCTTACGATGATGATTATGATAAGTAAGTTTATGATGATGTATGATGATGATGCTTACGATGATGATTATGATAAGTAAGTTTATGATGATGATGATGATGCTTACGATGATGATTATGATAAGTAAGTTTATGATGATGATGTTTATGATGTTGATGCTTACGATGATGATTATGATAAGTAAGTTTATGATGATGATGTTTATGATGATGATGCTTACGATGATGATTATGATAAGTAAGTGTATGATGATGATGTATATGATGATGATGTTTATGATGATGATTATGATAAGTAAGTTTATAATAATGTTATACGATGTTCATAAAAGGGTAAGATGCCCATATGGTAAGATGCCATACAATGTTATAATGTGGTAAGATGCAACGGGGTAAGATGCCCATATGGTAAGAGGCCATACGATGTTATTATGTGGTAAGATGCCACGGGGTAAGATGCCCATATGGTAAGATGCCATACGATGTTATTATGTGGTAAGATGCCACGGGGTAAGATGCCCATATGGTAAGAGGCCATACGATGTTATTGTGTGGTAAGATACCACGGGGTAAGATGCCCATATGCATGAAGGTAAATCAGGGTTGACAAGAAGAAGTTAACGAATAACCAGCAAGTTACTTGACCAAGACTTCGTACATTTACTGTTGTATTTTGTTACGATGCTTAAATCTTAAATGATGATGATGTTATAAGATGATGACGTTATAAGATGATGAAGTTATAAGATGATGATGCTATAAGATGATGCTATAAGATGATAATGCTTATATGATGATGATGTTATAAATGATGATATGTATAAGATGATAATGCTTATATGATGATGATGCTATAAGATGATGATATAAGATGATAATGCTTATATGATGATGATGTTATAAATGATGATATGTATAAGATGATAATGCTTATATGATGAGGATGCTGTAAGATGACGATATTTATAAGACGACGATTTTAATCATTCATGTCCAGAATTGATGATTGTATGCATGACTATGAAACAGGGACAACCAAAGAGGGTTAATGTAATTAACCAGGAAGTATACGTTACCAATTATTTTCATGCATTTATTTATATGCCATTGCCTTATGATGTTAAGTAACGATGTACATGCTCATGACGGGTTGTTCCTGTAGGTACACCTTTGGACCGAAGGGCTAAGGGTCGGGTTGAGGCAGTGAGCTAAAAGGAGCATGAAAGAAGATAGGATACAGGACTTTTTGGATAGTCTCTACTCTAGGAGTAGTATAATTCTATCGCTTTAACATTCATTATTGAGAATGTAATTAGTTAAGTCTTAAAATTTCATTGTTGGCCTGTAATCTTTTTAGCTCAAAGCTACAATCGGAACCCTAAGACGTTATTAATGCTTGTTTAGTCCATAAAGTGTGTGTTAAGATGATGTTAAGGTAGGAAGACCCTACAAGTATAATGGAAAATTGGTAAAATATATGCTAGGCATTTGAACTATCTGTAATTGATAGCGAAGTTAAGAAATCAGTATTTGATATTGAGATATCCATACTTGCATGTATAATGAATTTGGAATCACCACCTATTGATATTAGAGAATTGGGCATGCGATGAGTTAAATCAATGTTTTGATTTACTGATTTTTGAGATTTGATGAGTTTGATGATTGTGAGAACAGGGACAGTACACGGAATCCCGGATGAGGACGTTGCCATCCAGGGAGTATCATTTAAATTCATTAGTATTTACTTTGGTTGTAAATTATGAATTTCATTATTGTGATTATGAGATTTTGTGTATTGGTATGCTCACCCCGTTGGGGGCTGTCTCTGTTGGGGCAGGTGAACAGGTATATCGATGGCTGTGGAGTTGAGCTCGAGCTGTTGATTGGATGTACTCCTAGGATCGTGGTACCATGGCTTGATAGAGCACGGTATCGTATAGAGTACTTATATACACCCGAGGGTTATATACACATTCATGATGCTCGCATGTGAGCACGGTTATACTTGTATACGGGTTGTATATAAAGGCATGAGCCTTTCTCTCTTTCATTTTATGTTGCATGCAATTAAGGGTAGAATTGCTAAATGATATGAGAGTCATTGGTGTATGATGTGGGTGTTGAAACCCACTTTTGTTGTCTTATGTGTGGTGTCTTCCCTGGCTGGGAATTTACTTAGTGTTGCTGTTTTCTGTTGAGTATGTGTTTTCCCTGGCCGGGAACTATATTATGTGATGTGCTTCTATTTCGGGATGACTCTATTTATGGGGAGACTCTTCCCAAATTTTTATAAAAGTCCACAATGTAAAAAGTGGCGTAAGGAGAATGGTAATGGGCGAACTTTATGAGTCCAGTTGTTGTTAGGATGATGATCTTAACATTGAATATTAAAGAAAATTTTGTAATTGCCATTCAATGGTAAGTATCATCTGAGTTTCCCGATTGATTTTTATTGAAAGCATGTGCCACACATAGTGGTTAATACACTAATCAAGGGTTAAGGGCTAGGGGTCCTTACAGTGTGATTGCTTTGGGTCTGACTGAAATCTAGCGCACATACAGACTGAGAACATTATATCAGGCCGGCTCGCTGTAAGATACAAGAGCGATCCGATCAGTCCTCGATACATAGTTACTTCAACTGTTGTTCCCCCTTTGTCTTTATCTAGCTTGATTGAAGGACTCATTGGAGTTGATGCAGTTGAACAGGTTTCCATTCCGAATCTTTTGAGAAGCTCTTTGGTATACTTGGTTTGATTTATGAAAATGCCAGTGCTGAGCTGTTTGACTTGGAGACCCAGAAAGAATGAAAGTTCTCCCATCATACTCATCTCAAACTGTCCCTGCATTAACTTAGAGAATTTCTCGCATAATTTGGGGTTAGTTGACCCAAAAATGATATCGTCAACATAAATTTGAACTAACAAAGTATGTTCCCCCTTAATAAATTTAAATAGCGTTTTATCCACTGAGCCGATCTGAAAATCGTGGTTCAGCAGAAATTGAGACAGAGTGTCAACCAGGCTCTTGGAGCTTGTTTCAGTCCATATACTGCTTTATTCAGTAGATATACATGATCTGGAAGTGAGTGGTTCTGAAATCCAGGAGGTTGCTCAATGTAGACTTCCTCCTGAAGCTTACCGTTAAGAAAGGCACTCTTAACGTCCATTTGATATACTCTGAAGTCTTTAAAAGCAGCATAAGCAAGAAATATTTGGATTGCTTCAAGTCTGGCGACTGGTGCAAAAGATTCATCGAAGTCAATTCCTTCTTCTTGTCGGAATCCTTGCGCCACCAGTCTGGCCTTGTTTCTAACCACAACTCCATCTGCGTCTAGCTTGTTTCTGAAAACCCATCTGGTTCCAATAATAGGCAGATCACTAGGCCTGGGGGTTAGACTCCAGACTTGATTTTGTTCAAATTGATTAAGCTCTTCTTGCATGGCTTTAATCCAGTTGTAATCAGTCAAGGCGTCATCAATCTTTTTAGGTTCCATATTTGATATGAAAGCGGCATGTGTGAATTCATCCATCATCTGTCCTCTGGTTCTTATAGGTGCAGAAGGACTTCCAATTACTAGATCGGGTGGATGCCTCTTTGTCCATCGATAGCTTGATTCTGGATTGTCTGGTCCAGAAGGATGAGTAGTAGCAGCATTATCAGCATCTGCTTTAACATTAGAGTCTAGAACTTCCGGATCGGCTCGATCTGAAGGAGCTTCATTGCCTTGATCCGGTCTATCTGGTACTTCTAGTTCCGGTGGATTATCTCTTGACCTGTTAGCTACAATCTCATCATCACTATTAACTTTGAGATGTATATTTTCCATCTGATTTTGAATTGATTCATTGTTACCCTAAATACATAAAGATTCATCAAATACTACATGAACTGACTCTTCTACAGTTAAAGTGCGATTATTGAAGATGCGAAAAGCTTTACTATTGGATGAATATCCTAAGAATATTCCATTAACTGACTTAGCTTCGAATGTTGTAAGATGATTCTTACCATTATTGTGAACGAAGCATTTGCAGCCAAATACATGAAGATGAGAGATAGACGGTCTGTTACCAGTCCATACTTCATATGGAGTAAGATTCAACTTCTTGTTGAACATAGACCGATTTTGAGTGTAGCAAGCAGTATTTACAGCTTCTGCCCAGAACTTTTGCGCAATTCCAGAATCTGCAAGCATTGTCCTTGCTGCCTCTTTAAACGTTCTGTTCCTTCGTTCTGCAACTCCATTTTGTTGAGGAGTTCGAGCGGCTGAAAATTCATGCTTAATTCCTTGATCTTCTAGAAAGGATTCAAGATGCTGATTTGAGAATTCAGTGCCTTTGTCACTTCGAATCCTATCTATGCTTGATGATTTCTCATTCTGAGTGCGTTTCAACAGCTTGATCAACTTTGGACCGGTCTGATCTTTACTGCTAAAAAATATAGTCCATGTAAAGCGTGAGTAATCATCAATAACAACAAGAGTATACCGCATTCCCCCTAAACTTGTTATTGGTATAGGACCAAACAAGTCCATGTGTAATAATTCTAAGCAGCGTGAGGAGGATTTGACATTCTTGTTTTTGAAGGATGATCTGATCTGTTTGCCCATTTGGCAAGCTTCGCAGATCTTATCCTTAGCAAAATCGATCTTGGGCAGACCGACAACTAAATCATGTTTACACAGGCTAGAGATAGTCTTAAAGTTGAGATTATTCAAGCGTTTATGCCATAGCCAGTGTTTATTATCATTATTCGCGATGAAGCAAGTAGGATTATCAGGTTGAGCAAAGTTCCAATTAATCTTATATGTATTTCCATTTCTGATTCCTACAAGCATGGTCATACCGTCTGACGATTTAACAGTGCAAGTGTGTTTGTGAAATTCTACAGCATAACCATTATCACATAGTTGACTGATACTGATCAGATTATAGCATAAATTTTCAACTAACAACACGTCATTGATAGTAATGTTACCATGGACAATCTTACCCTTGCCCACGGTCTTACCCTTTGAGTTATCCCCGAAGATGATTTTGGGTCCAGTACATTCTGTGACTTCAGACAGCAGCTCGACGTTTCCAGTCATGTGACGAGAACGCCCACTGTCTAAGTACCAGTCTGATATTAGATTCTTCGGTACCTGTCATCAAACATAATTATTGTTGGTACCCAATCCTACATGGGTCCAGAACGGATTAGCCCTTTGGGAGCCCACACCTGTATCAGCTTTAATGGCTTGTGTGTGTCTGGTGTGCTGTGAGCTGATCTGTTTCGATGTTGTGTGTGATAATGTGTGCGATATGGAAACCTTTGATTCTTATAAGGTAATCTATATCTTCGTTGAACTGGTTTTGAGTTATAGTAATTGGATAGTCTTCCTTGCCTTAGATCTTGCACCTTTAGATTTGGTCTGATAGACACAAAGCTTGCTGGTCCCTTTTCTTTGGCTTGGTTAACGTACCCAATTACTCTTCTCAAACCTTGAAGGAGACTCCCGTTTGAATTGTAGGTGCTTCAGTTTCATATACTGTGCTGGATTTAACAAATGTCATTTGTTTGATTTTGTTCTTCACCAGCAACAGTTCAGATTCATCTTTGGTGCAGTCTTTGATATCAAAGCCTATGCCGGTGACATCACCGACATTTCTTTGTACCTCTTGCAATTCTTCCAGTGATGCTCTTGATTTTGTCCATGTTTTGAAAATATGAGAAAGCTTAGCATTTTGTGTGCTAATTCTCTTGTTTTCTTCATGGAGCTGATCGTAAGAAATTTTCAGCTTGTTCAGCTCGATCTGTAGATTATTGCACTCACCTAGCTTAGAGCAGCTTGGTTTGATGTGCTCATCTATTTGATCATTGGCTTTAGCTTTAGTTTTCTCAAATGATTCAGCTAAGATTCTATAATCATTAGCCATGTCTTGCAGTGCGGACATAAGCTCTTCTCGTGTGAATTCATTTGAGTCAAGATCGAATACCTCGTCTTTTTGACTCATTTCTTCGTCCGCCATAAGACATTGAATATCTTCCTCGCTTTCGCTGGATGAATATTCGGAGCTTTCTGAATCTGAGTCAGTCTGAGCCCACTTGCTGTTTCCTTCCTCTGCTACTAGGACCTTTTGGGACTTCCCATGATGATTTTTACGATCTTTGTAGTGCTTCTTTTTCTTGTCATCATGATGCTTTTCTTTACGTTATTCTTTCTTCGGTCTGGTGCAATCTGCAATATAGTGTCCGGTCTTACCACAATTGTAGCAAGCCTGATCATTAACATCATCGTCTTTTCTTGATTTATAATGATGAGAGGGTTTAAAATTCCTTTTATTCTTAGACATAAATTTACCAAATTTCTTGATAAATAATGACATAGCATCATTACTTATCTGTTCGATAGATCGATCTGTTGTGGGGGTGGTCTGATCTGGAATGGCTGCCAGTGCTTTGTTTGGTTGAGAGATGAATGGCTCTGCTTCACCTCTGGTGATCAGTTCGAACTCATATGCCTTAAGATATGCGAACAGATCATGAAGTTCAACTTTGTTCAGATCTTTAGACTCCCTCATTGCAATGGTCTTTACATCCCATTTTTTTGGCAACACTCTAATTACTTTCAGAGCAATCTCTCTGTTAGAGTATTCCTTGCCCAGACCATTTAGTTCATTGATAATACCAGTAACTCTTTCATCAAACTCGTTTAGAGTTTCTCCAATCTTCATTTTTATGCTCTCAAATCTTTGAAGAGCAACAATCAACTTGTTTTCCTTGGTCTGGTCGTTCCCTTCACATAGATGTGCTATCTTCTCCCAAATTTCTTTGGCAGTAGAGCACATTTTGATTTTACTGAACATATTCTCGTCCAACGTCTTGAACAAGATGTCTTTGGCAACGTTGTCTAGATTTGCTTTCTTTCTTTCTTCATTCGTCCAGAGGGATCTGTCCTTCTCGACCATTTGGGGTTCACCACCAGTAATGGAGGCTGCTGTATTGACTTTCAGAATCATCATTGGTCCATCAGTGATGACGAACCACATATCGTCATCATGTGCTGCCAGATGAGCTTGCATTCTGATTCTCCAATCGTCATAGTCTTCTTTTGAGAACATAGGAATTTTGTTGAATGATGCCATCAGCTCAAGTGTCTTTGAGATGATTAAGACGACCTGCTCTGATACCACTTGTTAGGATCGGTCCAGAGTGTTTAGAGGGGGGGGGGGGGGGTAAATGAACACTCCTATTAAAAATAATCCTTTGCGATTTCTTTCGGATTAGTGAAAGAAATCTGTTTCTTAATCAACTTTTCTGCAGAACAGACCATTGAATAATTTAGTGCGGAACGGTATGTTCTTAGGCTAGTAAGAACGGCTCGATGGCTTGAAAAGTATAACAGGTGCAGAATGATAAAAGACATAATATGTTTCTGGAAGTTCGAAGGTGGTGTAATCCTTCTACGTCTCCCCTTCTTCCAATTAAGGAAGGATTCCACTAGAAGACTTTGATTTATACAATCCTGTTGTACAAACCCAATTCAGCTGGATTTACCTCACTACCAGACTGAAACTCCTAGTCTCTCGATCTGTTCAGACACACTCAGTCTGACAGTTACAATAGATTCTCACTTCTCTATCTTAGTACAGAATACAAAAGATAGACTTAAGTCTATGCACACAATGATCCTAAGATGATCAAATATTACAATATGCTTGTGCTTATGAAGATTTTCAGCTCGAGAAAGTCTGAGCTTGTAAGCTTGTGCTGTTTAGCTTTCTTTTGCGTTTTTCGATTGATCAGACTCTTCCTTGAGCTCTTCTGTTGCATCCTTATATAGTTGTATGTACCAACGACATTATTTCCCTTTATGTGCAACTCTTGACTCTGCTCAAGCTCTGAGTAAGCTACAGTCTTATTCTTTTGGGCACTTGCCATTCTGGTTCATGCTTTCGGCGACTGTCAGGTAAGCTCTTCTTTGTATTCTTACTTTTTATGGTAATCTTCAGTCCTTGGTCTTTTTCAGCATTAATTGCAACATTAAATGCTTCAATAAATAGCCGTTAATGATTCGGACTGAAGATCAAAGCCTTGTCTGCTCTGATCTGATAATAGTTGAGTTGTTCTGAAGCTTCGATCTGGTTAGGCTGATGTTCATCGATCCGTTCTGATTTGCGATATACCATTTCAGCTTGATCTGCTTTGAGCGATCGATCTGGTCAGTATGATTTCTATCGATCCGTTCTGATTTGTTTTGTCATCTTTAAAATCCGGAACTAACAGGGACGTTGAATTATCAAAGTGCTAGGCTTGAAAATTCCGATGATGAAGGACGGCTTGTGTTCTCCCAAGACTCACAAAAACATAGCACATATATATACAGATATATGTGGCGGCAAAAAGGCTTGGGTTTTTAAAACCAGAGGTCTAATCATATATATATATATATATTATTTTGGATTAGGACTCTTCCTAATTTATTTTATTCAAATGATTATTATCTCCTATTATCGATTTAATCTTTTGTGCGACCCGTTAGGATCTTGTAACGTTGGCAGTGACATAAAATCTTATTTTATATAACAAGCAATGAGCGGTATCTAGCAACACATCAAAATTACCCAAGTTACAAGAATTTCATTGACTCGACATTACCTACGGCATGTGATAATCTTTATCATGTTATTTAATACATTTGTCCTTGGTGTCTAGATCGACACGAGCCATGGAAAAGGTCACGTTCGTATAGTTCAATCTTTTATTTCTTGATCTCCGAGTAGACTAGAATTAACGAATAAGCTCGATAACACATATCGACTCATTTAAGAATGGCCATACATTTTAGTCTCACTCGATCAAGGGCCCAAACACTTTTCCTATTATATAAGATGGACAAATCATATATTGATCACTCAACATCCCTCTACATAATTCGTTGTATATCCAATGACTATCTTTATAGTTTACCCTATTACAGGTAATGTTTAACAATATCAAGATACACAATTCCTTATGTTGGGATCTCTAGTGATCTCAAGTCCTAAGGATTACATACGTTATTATCACTATGAGAATCGTTTATGACATTTATATAACAATCATGTAGCATTCTCATGGTGGGTCGGTCCAGTACATAGTTCTCTAACATGTACCTATGTGTTGATTCGATATCACATATCCATGGACAAATTCATCAATCAATACATACTAGTCTATATGCATTATATTATCATAATTCATGATAATACCTGACTAGGGACAATCTTTAAGAATAATACAATATTATTCTAAGGACATTAATATATATATTTATTTATTTATTTATTCATATTACATAGATATTGGAATAATATATAATAATGAATTGCCATTTTGAAAATCATATTACAATGTATGCCAAAATCAATCATCTAATGAATTGTCTTAGCACATATCACAACAAATCTCCCATTTGCACTAAGACTAATCAGTCATGTATTTAATGCCTAAAGATCTAGTATGACAATCATGCTTCTGCTATGTCAGCGGTTTCTTCAGCGAGTCAGAGATATTATCATCAGTTGGTACTTTGCATATTTTCACGTCTTCTCTTTCAACGATTTCTCGGATGAAATGAAAACACCAAAGTATGTTTGGATCGTTGGTGAGATCTGGGTTCCTTAGCCAATGCGATAGCTCCATTGTTGTCACAATAGAGTTCAATCGGATCTAGAATGCTAGGCATTACCCGAAGCTCAGAAATGAACTTCCTTATCAAAACAGCCTCCTTAGCTGCATCTGAGGTATCAACATATTCAGCTTCAATAGTAGAGTCGGCTACTGTCTCTTGCTTTGAACTTTTCTAGCTTACAACACAACCATTTAGGCAAAACACATATCCTGACTGCGATCGAAAGTCATCCTTGTCGGTTTGGAAGCTGGCATCAGTATAACCCATTACATTGAGTTCTTCCTCACCTCCATAAACCAAGAATGTATCCTTAGTTCTTCTTAAGTATTTCAGGATATTTTTGACATCGATCCAATGACATTCACCTGAATCAACCTGGTATCTGCTCGTCATGCTTAAAGCATACGAAACATCGGGACGAGTACATATCATGGCATACATGATAGATCTAATAGCTAACGCATACTCACATGTTGTCTCCCATCTTGTGTTGAAGGACACATATCCTTTGAGAGATATATCTCATGTATCATAGGCACGAACCCTTTTCTTTGATTCTTGCATGCTAAACCGTTTTAACATTTTATCTATGTATGCACTTTGACTTAGGCCAAGTAATTTCTTGATCTATCTCTATAGATCTTGATACCTAACACGTAGGTGGTTTCACCCAAGTCTTTCATACAAAAGCAATTCCCTAGCCAAGTCTTTACAGATTGCAAGGCAGGGATATCATTCCCAAAGAGAAGTATGTCATCTACATACAACACTAGGAAGATAATTATGCTCCCACTGACCTTCTTGTAAACACAAGGTTCATCTATGCTCTTGATGAAGCCAAACTCTTTGATTGCATCATCAAAATGAAGATTCCAACTCCGAGAAGCTTGCTTCAATCCATAAATGGATCGTTGTAGCTTAAATATCTTTCCAACATCCTTTGGATCGACAAAACCCTCGGGCCGTGTCATGTACACAACCTCAAGTAAGTTTCCACTAAGGAAAGCAGTTTTGGCATCCATCTGCCAGATTTCAAAATCATGAAATTCAACTATTATAAGTAAGATCCTGATGGATTTAACCATGGCGACCGGTGAGAATATTTCATCATAGTCATTACCAAAAATTAGGTCCCACGATGAAATGACTGGTCTAGTTACCTTTGAAAAAATTCTAACAATAGGGAGGAGAATAATACATGAAAAAAAAAAGATGAAAATGTTCTCATTGCTAAAAATAGGCTGAAAATTTTGAAATATATGGATGCATGTCACATAAACCGTCCTTATGTTGAGCTCGCCGACCTCATAAACTGTCATGTTTCTACTTTGTCTAAATAACAGCTCTCCCGCACTGTTACTCTCATTTGTTTTCCCGACCTCATAGGCCGAGCTAATCCCCTTCGTATATCTCGTCTTACTGACCAAGTCCAAGCGGGAACTCACATACTCCCAGATTTTAGGAGTCATGGGGATCGTGGTTTTATGGTACTGATCGACGTGTTCCAAGATCTTAGGAATCATGCAAGATCGTGGTCTTACTGATCCAAACCGTCCACCCACGAGACAAAGCCTATAAATGGCAGGCTAATTCAAGATTTCAGGTATGTATTTCTCTATATACACAGCCGTATAGATAAAGTCGAGTGATTACAGATTTTTTATATATCTCTCGTCATCTGACTTAAGCATCGGAGGGGACCGCCTGGAAAATCTTCCGACCCCCTTCTAACACTTGTGTCTGATCCTAGCAGGTTACTATTCAATTCATTGAAGACACAAAAAGAGGTATATCGATCTCTTATTGACATTTGGAGACCATCACTCTTTTTTGGGAGCATCAATGTGTATTCGAGAGTGTGTATGACACCTTGTAGATGACCGAGTAAGGCCTATTCTTTCATCAAATTGTTTCTTTTAAAATCTTGATGAAGAGTAAGAACCTTGTTGAAATCTCGATCACCCAAATTGTATGCAATTCTCAGATAGATGTTAAAGGCTATTTTTCATGCATTCAAATTTCCTGCAACAGCTCCCAAACAAGAGTCTTTGAGGTTCGGGATCCTTTTGTCAAAGATTGCCATGTTGAGTGGCGAACCAAATCCTTCCTTGAAAGTTGCTTTGAAGATAACTCTAATGGCTCCGATATGAATCCATGAGAGCGTATTAGCAACTTTTCTTTTCACATTGTTCTTAATCTCCTAGATTTCTCTGTAGGGGATTAACTGCATCTCAATTTGATTTTCTGTTAATTCCATTGGGATAACAAATTCACCTATTATTACTTATGGATAATTTGATACTTTCTACTTCGAAGACCAATCATATCCATAGTTCTTTCCATGGATTCAACTATAAACCCATCGTACATCTGAAGTATTGGTTCCTCTTTCATGATTCTCATGAGAGTTTTGTGTGAGAGAAGAATCCTGTTGTATCTTCTCTGATCATGTGTTGAAGGAACTTTCCTTCACTCTGATTCTGAACTGGATCTGCTTCCATATCCAGAATAGATATCTTCTTCATAGATGTTTTCATCTGAGATGATACCACAAATTGTTACGCTTGTACAAATTTTGGAAATAAACAGCATCTTCGAACTCTTTGGTATGCTCGAACTGTTTCATTCCTCATTTTTGATTCTCTGGACAATCTGTAGAGATATGTCCCCTTGCACTGCACGTCCAACAGTTACAATCTTTAAACTTTCATTTGCTCTAGTATGAGTTCGTCTGAAAGTTCTCTTTGTTGGTGCTTTGGTAATACTTGTTTGATTAGAACATGTTGACGTAGTTCTACTCCTGGTTGATCTTGATGTTTGCCCTGATCTGTAACTACAGGCTTTCTGCTTTGACCACAACTTTCTAGGTCTTCGTGAAGACCAAACTCTTCTCAAACCACTTCCTCGGGCATATGGATTATTTCTGTGCTTCTTCATCTTACGCCTTTGGGTATAGCTTCCAATGACAGTAGGGATATCATTCTCGACACAGCAAAGAGAAACTGTTTTTTTATTCTTCTTAATCTCTTGTAATTCTTTTGGACTGCTCTTGATGGAACCACTCTGCAAGTTTGATTTTGAGAATGACATTCTCCTGGCCACCGTCTCTGTTTCTTGCGTATATACTCCTGGATAAACATTTCTCTCCATGTGCTTAGAATTTGGCAAAGAATAGCTCAGATGCATCATTGTCATCATTATTTGCCTTCAATCTATACTGTGTGAAGAGTTTGATATACTCATCTACATGGCAGATATCATGTAGTTCAAGGCTGTAAAGAGCTTGTTTGTACTTTTTAGCCTTCTCTTGTTCCATTACTTCGAAGTATTCAGCTCCTATTAAAAGGACTTTGAATAGTTTTACCATCATGTCAACAATTGTCGTTAATGACTTTTCGGCTAAAACTTCATCTTTGATGCTTTGGGAAATGAGTTCCCAAATATTTTTGGACGATCATTCCAAGCTCATATTAAGAAGCAGTATGAACCCTTATTTGTTGAGATCAAGCGTCATGCTGCAATTCTCATGGAAGACGTCCACTCATCGATCAATACATCTCGATTTTTGAAATCCAAATATCCATATTTAGCATTAGTCCGTATGGGTGTATCAGATCTAACTGAGATTTCATGTATGACGTTTGATGTATTGCTGGCCTTCGAGAATGACTCCTTGTTCCTGAAGAACTTGGTCGTGACTCAAACTCCTTGACCCGAGTTTGAACATCACGAAGGTTTTCAAGAATTTTCTCTTGATGTTTGATGATCATCTCCATCTGATTTGGATCTGATGGAGTTGAGCCGGGATATTATTTTGTTTGTTCCCATAACTCTGCACCGTTTTCTGGATCTCTCCAAGATCTTTGGAGATCTTTGAACTATCCGGCTCGATTTCATGAAATGTTGGTTCTCCCATCCTTTTCGTTTTGTCCAGATCCTGTTGGGTTGTTAGGATCTGGAATCATGTAGTCGTGTTCAGTATGGTCTTCCTCGTGAGCTTCGGCTAACTCGAACTCTAGTTTGAGGTTCACCCGGTGAAGTCTCCTAGCCATCCTCTCCAGTTTTTTATAACGGTTATGCTAGCTTGGCTAGCATTAGCTCCTCGTAGAATTTTACATCTCTGGTTGAACTCGGCCAGACGTTCCTGATTAACTTCTTCCAATTTTTGGAAGTACCACATATATGAATGACATCTCGAACATTCGTTCGGATCCATATTTGTTGAAGTAGTATCCTCAGTTAGGATAATACTAATATTCATAAACATTATTATAATATTTCCAGAATAAACCTAGGCTCTGATACCAATTTTCAAGAGGATCGTCATTAAAGGAAAATGGCATAGAAAATGACTAGATTGCACAAAAAATAATTCATCAAGGGTATTATAGTCCAACAAAGTCATATTTTGGTTTAAATATTAAATTTGGGATCACCTTGAATAAAGGTTTTCATGTTTTGGCTCTTAGTGTGTTATTATTTTTAAAATCGGATCTAATTGAATTATTGTTTTATAATTTATATTAAAATGTAATTAACCCTTTTAAATATGGGAAAATTGTGGGCCGGTACTATTTGGTAAAAGATTTTTCGGCCCAGTCACTCCAAAAAAATTTCTTTCAACTAGGTCGAGTTTTGGTCAAAATGACCAAAATAGTCTTCTGTCTTCCTTGGATTAAATCCTTCAACATCAAAACCCTAGTCTCCAACCCTCACATCAGCCACATGTCCCAACCACTAACGCCGTCGTCGGAAGTTGTCGCTCCTCCCATGGCGTCGGAGCTGCGCGCACTGGTCAAACGAAAACAAAAAGGTTGTGCAAGAAGACAAAATCATCGCATTCTTCTATTTATCATCTATTTACCGATTGTTTTGATTTTGTTCTATATTTCTTATGAATTTCAATTTTTTTGTAATGTCTGTATGTAGATTTTTAATGTGAAACGTAAAAGTATAACGTATTTGAATTGTTCGATCAAACATTTGAATGAAAATTTTATATTTATTATGAGTTTCAATTTTATTGTAATGATTGTTTGTAGATTTTTAATGTAAAACTCAAAATTTTAATGTATTTGATATGTTCGATCAATTGTTTGAATGAAAATTTTGAGAATGTAATGATATTGAAACCATTGGTGCATGTAATTTACATGCACCGACAGTTCATGAGTCTATCGGTGCATGTAATTTACATGCACCGATGACTCAGTGGTGCATGTAATTTACATGCACCAGCAGTTCATGAGTCTATCGGTGCATGTAATTCACATGCACTGATAGACTCATTGGTGCATGTAACTTACATGCATCTTTAGACTTATGTGTTGCTTTCTTATTCAGTTTGTTATTTCACATCTCGAGCCTTCTATTTCAGTTTGCTATTAATTAAAAAAAATTAATGAGGAAAAATGTTACATATTCAAAATTATATATAAAAAGGCTATGTTTTTGGTTAAATATAGTATAAGCCTATAGGTGCATGTAATTTACATGCACCAAAATAGACTCAGCGGTGCATGTAATTCACATGCACCGACTTGCTAAAATCTATCGATGCATGTAATTTACATGCACCGATAGACGGAGATGCACTAATATACGATTTTTTTTATCTAATTACTAAATAACAATGATCAAATCAAAAAAATATAATTAATTTTTCATTATATAATTTTTACAATTGATCTTATAACAAATTAAAGATACAATATATTACTTTAGAAATTAAATTTTATTATGGATGAGTATATACTATATGATAAATTATTGCATAATCTCATAACAAAATTCTATTAGTTTTCAAATGATAATATATTACACAAACATGTCTTAATTTTAAGTGTTATTTGTGATCGTCTTTAACACTTACTATATGATACTTATTTATTATGTAATTTGAGAACCAATGCAAATGTTGAGTCTACCGATGCATGTAATTTACATGCACCGGTAGACTAGGGGCGCATGTAATTTACATGCACCGTTATATGTTGCTTGCTTGTTGATCTTATAACAAATTAAAGATACAATATACTGGTGATGAAGACCTGAAAGGACCTTATACTCTCTCCGCGCTTGTACAAAAGAGTAAATGATACTAATTTGAGAAACAATGCAAATTTTGAGTCTACCGGTGCATATAATTTACATGCACCGGCAGACTATAGGTGCATGTAAATTACATGTACCGATAAAATTTGAGTCTACCGGTGCATGTAATTTACATGCACCGGTAGACTATAGGTGCATGTAAATTATATGCACCAGTAGACTACCCGTGCATGTAAATTACATGCACCGGTAGACTAGTGGTGCATGTAATTTACATGCATCTCTATGAGTTGCTTGCTTGTTTAAAAAAAAATTGAAATACTTAGAGAGACATTTTAGCAAACACATAATCTGCACCAAAATTGAAATAAAAGTTCAATGTTACGTAAATCCAAAAATACCATAAAACAACAAATAAAATTGAAACAAAACGTCGGTTTTCCGTGGTTGGAGAAGAATGACATTTGGCAAAATGAAAAGGAGTCGTCGCCGCCTCCACCACAACAGCGCCACCGCTCCATACTCGTCGCCTAACCACCATTGCTGATTTTCAGAACACGCGACCATCACAAACTCTCACGACGATGAACATATAATTCAACTGTTATAAATTGGTTTTTAGAACAAGGGTGTTTTAGGAATAGCAAAGGACTAATTAAATTAGGGTTTCATAAAAATGGACTTAGTTGAAAGAAGATTTTTACAAGATGTATTTAGTTGAAAAGAAAATATTTTGCTATATTTAATTGAAACAAGTTTTAAAACAAGTTTTGAAAAGTGATACCTATGTGTAATTTCATCTTAAAATATTTGCTCAAGTTAATTAGATTGGGCCAAATCTTATGAGGCCCATTGACTCTAAGAGGACCACTTTCATATATGCAAAACCCTTGACCGAGACAGGCTTCCCCTCGACTCCCTGAGAAAGTAGGAAAACGCCTCACCGCACTCAGCTTCTCAAGAGCATCGGCGCGAGGCTGGAGGTCGATCAGAAGAGACCGTAAGTTTATGAGTTCACTTTCGAATTTCTCCTGTGCATATGATTCTAGAAGATGTGTATTATGGAACAATGTAATATTGTATAATAACATGATTAGTTTTCTCTTTGCTTTTGCAGAAAATGGCGGACAAGGCAGTAACGATTAGAACTAGGAAGTTCATGACAAATCGTCTTCTTTCCAGGAAACAATTTGTATGCTTCTGTGAATTTTATTCTTTTTTAGTTTGCTTGTATTTCATCTTCGTTTGCATTTGTTTATTTAATTAATTTTCTTTTCAGATCATTGATGTGTTACATCCAGGAAGGCCCAATGTTTCTAAGGTGTGATGTACAGTTAATTTCATTTCTTAAAATGTACCTTTATATGTTTTGCATTGTTTTGTTATTATATTTTTTGGGGCTACGGGATTTAGTTGAAGACTGCTTTGTATCATTTTTTATTCCTATGCAGATGTGGTGGTACAACCTTGAGATTTATTTGTTTTCAAATTTATTTCATCCTAAAAATAATGCGAAATACTGTTTCTAGTACAAGATGGAGTTTTCTAGAATCTTTATTAACCTGTGATAGAAATAAAGGAAATTGAAGTATGTTATCATACTCTTGGATGTTAGTATTTTGATGGTCTTCATTAAATGTATTTTCTTTTACTACAAAATTAAAAAGACTTGTTTGCTTTACTAGAGAAAATATGGACCACTTTAGTTGTTTGTTTGTTTTTTTAAGTTTAATTGTGTTTTTGCTTATTTGTGACTGGTTTTGGGGGCATAACTACCATTTAGTATTCTAATTTCTTGTTCCTGCTTCATCCTATTGAAGGCTGAGTTGAAGGAGAAATTGGCGAGGATTTATGAGGTAAAGGATCCAAATGCCATCTTCGTGTTCAAATTCCGGACTCACTTTGGAGGAGGGAAATCTACTGGATTTGGCTTGATCTATGATTCTGTTGAAAATGCGAAGAAGTATGAGCCAAAATACAGGCTCATCAGGGTAATTCTTCTGTTTACTCGGCTCATCTCGGTTCTTTTAATTTCTGGAATTGATTTTATCATTTCATAAAAAAGTTATCGGGGGCTTGGTTTAAAGAATGCCATAGAAATACCTCTTTGAATTGAAAGCTGTATTCTGGCATTCATGACTTGTAAAACTTGTAAGCTGCTGTCTTTTGACATTAACTGCCTGATACTCTTAGTTGGGTGTCATCACATTGTGGTGCCTTAAGTGTTACCTATATGCTAATGTTCACCGTCTTAGCTCTTATATTTCTGTCTCCCTCACAAATTGGTTCCAACAATCATTGTTTTGAAAAGGTGAGAATACTCTTTCTTCCTTTCAACGTGTTAAGGTCTCTAAAATCAAATACCTATTTGAAACCCATGTATGCAGAATGGTCTTGATACCAAGGTCGAGAAGTCTAGGAAGCAGATGAAAGAAAGGAAGAACAGAGCAAAGAAGATTCGTGGTGTTAAGAAGGTACAAATATGTGCCCTACAATCGAGATTATTTATCCAGTTTATGCCCTGATGCTACTTGAAAAAAAATGCTTTTTCTGTATTGTGCATTTCTTTTTAAGTCGCAAAACCCGTTCTGATGCTGAAACCGTCTTTCTTGGAGTAAAGGAGTTTTCTTGCTTACCGAATTGTATATTAACTTACCTCTACCAATCATGGTTGAACTAAATTTGTGCAGACTAAGGCGGGAGATGCTGCTAAGGCTGGCAAGAAGAAATAAGTCCCCGAGAATTTTTTGTTCCTTTCAGTTTTGAAGCCGGGAAGATTCTCATATAATAAGATGTTGCTCTCTTACGTTTCTCATTAGTTTCGAATGATAGGTTGCATCATTTTGGATTCTTGTTTAATTAATATTTCCTCTTCTGAGAATCTTCTTCTCAGAGCCTTTCTAGATAATGACTTGTGTAAGCTACTTCGTTTTCTGGTCACGTGATATGTTGAGACAGCACGGTTCAGATTTGATGATGTCTGCTAACATTTTCTAAATGGTAACAAAAAATATGAACTGAGAAACATTACCTTACCATATTGTTGGGATATGCCCTAAGACAACTCATTAGATGATTGATTTTGGCATACAATGTAATATGATTTTAATAAAGGCAATTCATTATTATATATTATTCCAGTATCTGTGTAATATGAATATATATATGTTAATGTCCTTAGAATAATATTGTATTATTCTTAAAGATTGTCCCTAGTCAAGTATTATCATGAACAATGATAATGATAATGCATTGAGACTAGTATGTATTGATTGATGAATTGTTCATGGATATGAGATATCAAATCAACGCATAGGTGCATGTTAGAGAACAATGTACTGGATAGACCCACCATGAGAATGCTACATGGATAGTTATATGAACGTCATAAGCAATTCTCATAGTGATAATAATGTATGTAATCCTTACGACTTGAGATCACCAGAGATCCCAACATAAGGAGTTGTATATCTTGATATTGTCAAACGTTACCTGTAACAGGGTAAACTATAAAGACAATCATTGGATACACCACGAATTATGTAATGTCCGGGAATAATTAATAATTTTTATTGGATTTAATTCTGATGTTTATATGATATGTCGGGATTTAATTATTGAGTATTGGATTTTAGAACGGAGTTGGGATAAATGATTTCGGGATTGGAATAAATAATTTCGGGTTGAACTTGTGATGCAAATTAAATTGAGATGATTTTTCTTGTAATATTAAATTATTGAACTCTATATTAATTTATTTATGGAATAGGATGATAATTGTATGGTGTAATTTAACCAAGGGCTAGGTTGCACACCCACACAAAAAGAAACCCACCTCCCCTCCTTTCCCAAAAACACGATTTCTTCATTCCTTCTTTCCTCCCCATTTCACGTCGCCTCCTCCAGCTGCAAGGGCCGAACCCAACCTAGCTCGATCGTGATTTTTCTCAGGTTTGCATGAGGAAACTTGTCTTGCACCTTAATAATTCTTCTCCTTGTGTATTTGTTTTGGTTGTTCGATTTTTTCATGCTATTCTAGTGAGAATTTTGGGCATGTGTTACTGCTGCCAAAGGGAGGGAGGGATGACCCTTGCTAACCGAATTTTATGCTATGGGTTGTGTTCTAACATGATTTAAATCATTATTTGGGAGTTGGTATCAATTGTTGCAATTTTCGATCCCTTATCTGCTGTATTGTGCATCACGTTCGAACAGGTTCTGCTAGGGAGGGGGGAAACTTGGTTTTGGTAGATTAATTCCTACCTTATTGGTAAGGTTTTAGCTGGTTTAGACCATTAATTTGATGGTGATTATAAAAATCGAACCATGGTGTGTGTGTGATGCACAGATTGTGCAGGTATTCTGTGTGTGCGTGTGTCGTGCTGAGTGTGTGTTAGTGTGTGTGTGAGTTGCTCAGAGTTGGGTTTCCTTCTTCATCCTACATTTCAATGTCTAAATTCGATTGCTAGCTGCTATGACAACTGAATCTCGTATATGAATATATGTGGAATATGAAATTAGTTGGATATGCGTATGTATGTCTGCTGTTACGTGAAACCTGCTGCATGGTGAGCTTAGTTACTGCACTTTGATTTTATTTACTGCCTGCTAAATTGCTCCGAATCTATCCACTGTTTTGGTCAAATCCTGTGCTATTTTTGGACTGAAATTATACTGTTATGTGGACCGAAATGATGCTGGTATGTGATCGAAAATATGCTGCTATCTTGGTTCGAAAATTATATGGTTTAGATTGATAACTGCTGCTGACAGGGTGTGAAAGGAGCAGCTTGGTGGTTCGAAAATCATGCTAGCAATGGTTTGAAATTCTAGTGGTTTGGAGGCATAAGCTTGATACTACATATTTGAGTTTGTGGGGGGTGTCTATGACTCGATTTTTGGGGCTGTCTTGGTTGATTATAAAAGCCAACTTCAACTTGAAAAACTTGCTTATAAGGTGTTTGATAATATGCTTAAGTTGTGTTCAAGTGTTGGCCAAAAACTCTACTATATGTGTAGCAAGAAAGTCTACTCTTATGCCTTATATCATGATAGAGTTTTGGAGAGTATTGGGCTATAGTTTGGGGTGCTAATAACTTAGATACATGTTAAGGTGTGTTAAACATGTATTAAAGAGTATATTAATCAATATACTTGAATGTGTACAATAGCATGAATTAGTGATTTATGTTACTTTATTGAGTTATTTCTAAAGTGTGGAGACTAACTTGATTAGTATAGTTGATTAAAGTGAGTCTGTAAAGATAATTCGAGTATGAAAATTATAACTGGAAATTCGGATAGTACGAGAAGTGTTATTGATTTGTGAATATCATTTCTTAAGAAAGAGATAATAATTCCAAGTATCAAGTGTAATATGTTAACTAGATGTTGAGACTGTTGAATGATTGAGCTAATGTGGAACGGACATTCGATTTATAGATACTCCATGAGCCTCCGCACATCTAGGGTGGCTTATTCACGTCGTCAACCTTAAGGTACGTGGTGACGTACGAGCATGTATACCCAGTATTTATATATTTATGTATACATGTATTTTGAATGTGATGTTTAAGGCTAAGTGATTAAGTTTGGTAATTGAGTTTAATATACGTGGAATGGTGGATACGTAGATGTACGTGATCCGGGTATACGAGTTGAATATTGATGCATTTGGCATGATCGATATGAAAAATGGTTGAGAATGAGATTAATTGATAGACATAGTTGCCTTGGATATGAGATTCATTGTGATTGAGCGTAAAATGTTGAATTGTGATTATATTGAATTTATTACATTGATGAGTACCACATTTTGAATAATGATACTGAACTTGATGTTTATGAAAGTGTATAAGATTGAACAGGAACAGTTCGTGATGGCTATGCCGGTTTGGAATTGTACAGGGAGTATATTTTATAGATTTTCAATAACCTTAATTGTTGCTTTACAATTTCGTATACTGATTTGTGGATGAATGTTGAGTTGGAGTATGCTCACCCGTGTGGGGGCTGTTTCTGTTGAAACAGGTACAACAGGTACTAAGCTACTTTGGGATATTGGTTCGAGCTTTGTTGGATCATGCCGCTTCCAGAAGCGTATATGAGTGTGGGTAAATATGATACGCTATTTATTCATTTAGGTTGGTATTCATTTATTTGTTGCTCGTATGTGAGAAACTGGAAGCATGTATATGGACTGTATAAGGGTGTTGAAGCCCACTTTTGATGTCTTCTTAGTATGGTGTTTTCCCTGGCTGGGAACTTATTTAGGGTTTTGTTTTTTTTAAGTATTGTGTGTTTCCCTGGCTGGGAATTACTGTGTGATGTGTTTCATTTTTGGATAGTCCAATTTATGGGGAGACTCTGCCCAAATTTTTATAAAAGTGATGGGGAATATACGAAGCATGTAATGATCTTTTAAAGAATTGAAAATTTTCACATGCATACGACGTCATAAATGCTTAAATGTCGTCTTTAAGTGTTGGGGCCTTACAAATTATGTAGAGGGATGTTGAGTGATCAGGATATGATTTGTCCCTCCTATATAACAGGAGAAGTGTTTGGGCCATTGATGAGACTAAAATGCATGGCCATGCTCGAATGAGTCGATATGTGATATCGAGCTAATTCAGTTATTCTAGTCAACTTGGGGATCAAGAAATAAAAGATTGAACCATACGAGTATGACTATGCCATGACTCGTGTTTAATCTAAACACATATGACAAATGGATTAAGTTACATGGTTAATATTATCACATGCCATAGGTTATGTCGAGTCAATGACATTCTTGTAACTTGGGTAGCCTTGATGTGTTGCTAGATACCGCTCATTGCTTGTTACACAAAATTAGATTTTATGTCACTGTCAACGTTGCAAGATCCTAACGGGTCGCACAAAAGATTAAATCGATAAAGGGAGTTTAATTCATTGGATGAATTAAGTTTATTAGGAAGAGTCCTAAACATTAATTAAAGGGGGCCGATTATATATATTAAGATATATATATTAAATATGATGGATATATATAGACTGATATAATATTGTTATGGGCTATAGGGTTTTTGGAAAACCCATTAATAAAGCCGCCGATATTATGTCTATATATACATGCATATTAGGTTAAAGGAGGTCAATTGTGATTAACGAAAAACCTAGCAGACGACCGTGAGGCGCAGCCGTCTCCTCCACTCGTCTCCTTTTTGTCCGTTCCTTCCCTTGTTGAAGATCAAGTCTAGCAACTTGTTCTTCAACGTACTTTTTCGATTTGATCGTGGATACCGTAGAGGCAAAGTTGCTAGTTTTGTTCCTGACTCGAGGACGTGTTGGATGTGCCGCTTCGTGCAGATTTCTGCTTCAAACACGCTACAAGGGTATGATTCTTTTCACCCCGATCTGATTAACTCCGTATAGGTCCTCGGTTTGGAATCCAAATATTTTATTTCCGCTGCATATTTGCATGTTGGATTCCTTACATTGGTATCAGAGCCAGGTTCGAAGCTCATATCGGGGCTATGTGATTAATTGTTTAATCATGTTTTGAGTCATTTATGCATGCTAATTAAAACTGTAAGAACAACATATATGATGTGTTATAATCAAGTTTGCAAAAATTATCGTAAAAATTATATATGATATAATTAACGAATTATATGTATAAGATATATGCGTGCGCGCGATCAAGCGCTTGAGGCGGGCGACCGCATAGACGCAAGGGCGCGCGACCGAGCCACCACTCCTCACCAAGGCGCGCGACCGAGCCTCTTGTGAAGGGCGACTGGTTTGGCGTTGTGAAGGGCGACTGGTTTGGCGTTGTGAAGGGCGACCACATGGTTATGAAGGGCGACCGCATGGCTTGTGAAGGGCGACCGATGCTTGGGCTCATGGCTTGAGGCGGGCGACCGATGCTTGGGCTCATGGCTTGAGGCGGGCGACCGAGCTCATGGCGCATGGCTTGAGGCGGGCGACCAAGCTCATGGCTCATGCTTGAGAGGTGGGCAGCGTTCGTGCCCCTCTCGTGAGCGGGGTCCGAGACATTTGATGTCTGCGGGGTCCGAGGCATGTGATGCCATTGGCGTGCGATAAGTTTTCCAAATTTTATATTAAAGTTTATGTACATAGAATTAAATTTTAAAATGTTTAGAATTTAATTCATAAATTGTGGTAGCATGTTTTATGTGTTATTTGAGCATGATGCATGGTTATAGCCCTATGACCTATTAGATAGGAATTTTGTGAATGATTGTAATTTAAATACGGCATGCGAGTCGTGCCTTCTCTATTTTTTTTCTGAATGTATTCCCTCTCCTATGCTCCCCCTCGAATGTAACTCGAGGACGTCACTATATCATGTAATTGTTATATAGTATAGTTAGAGTTTTATTGATGGAGATCAATGAAGATGGACCATGGTGCCGGGACGAGGAGGCCATTCACAAAAGGACCAAAGATGTGCTTGGAGAAGTTACCATTAGGTTGACCTTTTAGATTTTCTCATTGGCTTGAGAAAATCATTAGTTGGTACTATAACCATGTCACATTTATTTTATGTTGATGTATGTGATGCATGTTTATCGTTTTATTTAATATTGATGCTTGATATACATATATGTAGATATGTATATATTTATGTACTAGACATATTTTCAATATTAATAAAATCATGAGATCTTTAAATCCCTCTTATAATATTAAGTCAATTAAGATGCCTTACAATTAAAAATACTCGTCAAGATTTCGACTGAACATGTGTGGGTTTGCCAAAGCAAAGCACCGTGACAATCTTAGTAAGGCGCGAAAGGATAAAAGTGATATCCGTGTTATTTTAAAATTGGGTTCGACTTAACTAGCGTTATCTCAATAGGATTGGGAACCTAGAGGCATGGGGTTAGGAAATAATTCATTAGATAAATTAGAACAAAGAGTTGTTCACCAACCATCCAAGAGTTACATGTGATGTAATTGACGAAGCGTTGTCTACCTAAATAACCGAGTCTTGGGTGATTAGCCAAAGCTAACTCAAGGTTAGGTGAAATATGGATCTTGGCCTACTAATGGTTTTTGAGGGTTGATGTTTTTAACTAAATAGTGGGAGTATCATTTAATATAAGACCTTATTAAATAATTAAAATCATAAACTTATTTTTCATATTTATATCGTAGATATCCATGGCATCAAACAATGTTACAAGCACACTTTCATTGCGATCGGTCCTTGAGAAGGACAAATTAAATGGGACAAACTTCCTAGACTGGTATAGGAATCTGAGGATAGTCCTCAAACAAGAGAAAAATCAATATGTCCTTGAGGAACCCTTACTTGCTGAGGAACCTCCCGTTACGGCCGCGAGAGACGATAAGGATGCTTACAAGAAGCATCAAAATGACGCACTTGATGTTGGTTGTTAATGCTTGCAACCATGAACTCTGAGCTTCAGAAGCAACATGGGGAAATGGATGCGTTCAATATGATTGAACATCTAAAGCAACTTTACCAACAACAAGCTAGACAAGAGATGTATGACGTCTCTAAAGCGTTATTTCAGTGCAGAATAGTAGAAGGAACCCTTGTTGGATCTCATGTACTCAAGATGATTGGATACATAGAGAATCTTGAGAAACTAGGTTTTCCGTTGGACCAAGAGTTGGCCACAGACGTGATCTTGCAATCGTTGCCTGATAGCTACAGTCAATTTGTTCTGAATTATAATATGATTGAAATTGAGAAGACTCAACCGCAGTTGCTTTGTATGTTGAGAACGTACGAAGCAAACTCAAAGAAGTCTAAGCCCACAAACGTACTTATTGTGAATAAGAGCAAGGGAAATGCTAAAGCAAAAGGCATTAAAAGGAACAAGAAAGTCTTTGTCAAACCTAAGTCTCATGCTACTGCACTTAAGCCAAAGGGAGGAGTGGCTAAGGAAGGAAACTGCTTCCATTGCGGTGAGCACGGTCATTGGAAGAGATATTGCAAGTTATACCTGGAAGATCTTAAGAAGACGAAGGGAAGTGTGACTTCTACTTCAGGTATTTTTGTTATAGAAGTCAATTTATCTACTTCTTCATCATGGGTATTAGATACTGGATGTTGTTATCACATTTGTGTTAATGTGCAGGATCTCAAAAGGAGTAGAGTTTTGGCTAAAGGCGAAGTTGACCTCCGAGTGGGAAATGGAGCAAGAGTTGCTGCATTAGCTATTGAAGATTATTCATTAACTTTGCCTTCTGGTTTAATATTAGATTTACAAGACTGTTATTTTGTGCCAACTATTACTAGAAACATCATTTCAATTTCTTGTTTGGACAAGGTTGGTTTTTCATTTATTATAAAGGACAAATGTTGCTCCATTTATTTGAATGAGATGTTTTATGCTAGTGCACAATTGATTAATGGTCTTTATGTTTTAAATCTTGATATGCCTGTGTATAACATAAATACTAAAAGGATTAAGAATAATGATTCTAATCCAACTTATCTCTGGCATTGTCGCTTGAGCCATATAAACGAGAATCGCATATCAAAACTTCATAAGGATGGAGCTTTAGATTCATTTGATTTTGAATCATATGAATCATGTGAATCTTGTTTAATGGGCAAGATGACTAAAGCCCCTTTCAAGGGACATGTTGAAAGGGCAAGTGATTTATTGAGTCTCATACATAGTGATGTATGTGGCCCAATAAGCACACAAGCTAGAGGTGGTTTTCAATACGTCGTTACATTTACTGATGACTTCCATAGATATGGGTATGTGTACCTAATGAAACACAAACATGAAACCTTTGAAAAGCTCAAGGATTTCAAGAATGAAGTACAAAACCAGCTTGGCAAAAGTATCAAAATCCTTCGATCAGATCGAGGAGGTGAATACTTAAACCAAGAGTTTCATGACTATCTAAAGGAGTGTGAGATAGTCCCACAACTCACACCACCATATACTCACAATGGAATGGCGTATCTGAAAGGAGGAATCGAACTTGTTGGACATGGTTCGATCTATGATGAGTCATGCAGATCTTCCGATTTCCTTTTGGGGACATGCTTTAGAAACAACAATATTTATACTGAACCGTGTTCCATCTAAATCAGTTGAAAAGACACCATATGAGATATGGACTAAGAAGCGTCCTAGTATGTCTTTTATGAAGATTTGGGGTTGTGAGGGTTACGTGAGACGTCACGCCTCCAATAAACTTGGACCCAAATCTGATAAGTGTTTATTTGTGGGGTATCCTAAGGAAACGAAAGGATACTATTTCTATTATCCCACCGAGAACAAAGTGGTTGTTGCTCGGACAGGTATCTTTCTTGAAAGAGAATTTATTTCTAGAAGAACCAGTGGGAGACAAATAGAACTTAGTGAAGTACAACCATAAGAAAACACTGAACATGATATTGAGATGGAAACAGAGCAGTCACCACAAGTTGTTGTGGATGAAATACCTGCTCAAGAGACACAAGCCCAGCGTAGGTCAGTAAGAGTACACCACGAGCCACAGAGATATGGATTTCTTGTGACTCAACAAGGTGACTTACTACTCATTGATGAGGATGAACTGTCATCCTATCAAGAAGCTATAATGGGCCCTGATTCTGAGAAATGGCAAGAGGCCATGAAATCTGAGATGAAATCCATGTATGTAAACCAAGTATGGACTTTGGTTAACCCACCTGAAGGGGTAAGACCCATAGGGTGCAAATGGATTTTCAAGAAAAAGACCGATATGGATGGTAATGTACAAACCTTTAAAGGACGACTGGTTGCTAAAGGTTTCAAAAAAATTCATGGTATTGACTATGATGAAACTTTTTCCCCAGTTGCCATGGTTAAATCCATAAGGATCTTACTTGCAATAGCTGCATTTCATGATTATGAAATCTGACAGATGGATGTCAAAACAGCTTTCCTAATGGAAATTTACTTGAAGATGTGTACATGACACAACCCGAGGGTTTTGTCGATCCAAAGGATGCTTGAAAGATATGCAAGCTACAACGATCCGTTTATGGATTAAAGCAAGCTTCTCGGAGTTGGAATCTTCGTTTTGATGATGCAATCAAAGAGTTTGGTTTCATCAAGAACGTAGATGAACCTTGTGTCTACAAGAAGGTCAGTGGGAGCATAATTATCTTTCTAGTGTTGTATGTAGATGACATACTTCTCATTGGAAATGATATCCCTGCCTTGCAATCTGTAAAGATTTGGCTAGAGAATTGCTTTTCTATGAAAGACTTGGGTGAAGCCATCTACGTGCTAGGTATCAAGATCTATAGAGATAGATCAAGAAGATTACTTGGCCTTAGTCAAAGTACATACATAGATAAAGTGCTAAAACGGTTTAGCATGCAGAATTGTGATATCCCCGAAATGATTATGTGCATTTGAACTTTAATTGTTGTAAGAAGATTATGGTGTTAATTTATTGGGTTAAATTAATAATTGGGGGAAAATGTTTAGTCATGCGGTAGTCATGGTCTATTAATGCATTACAGGGTGCATGTGATATATGTTGGGAATTTGGGTTATGGCATTATTATTTGGGGAGTGTGTTGGTCATTGTGGTATAGCATGTTTAATTGGAATTTGAAGTATTTTATTGATTAAATACTATAAAATATCATGTGAGAATATTTTAATACATAATGCTAAGTACCGGGACCAAAACATAACACATCACATAACCCACCATCCAACCACCCCCCCAACCCATACCTCTCCTACTGCAGCCATACCCGTTCTCCACTCTCCCACTCCACCTTCTCATCTCGGAAATCCCACCCCTTTTTCACCCAAAAATCGTCCAACATCAGGTAAGCAAGTAGGAAGGTGAAGGCTGCAAATTCTTGGTGAGGAAACCTTCCAAAAGTTGGAGCAAAAGAGGGTAAGGAACCATAATATGTTTTGGTTTAAGTTTTGTTTTGAGTTCATGTTTTTTTGAGTGAAAAATGGCAAGTTTAGTAGCCTTTTGTTGTGATGCTTGTTTTGGGTAGCTACATAGTAGTATATTGGGGTATTTTGCATGATAACTGGTTGGGGAATGATGATTTATGGTGTATTTTATGGTAGCTTTAGGAAGGTGCTCGAAAATGGCAATTGTTCGCGATTTGCAGGTATTGGCGATCGATCGGCGCGTTTTCCCGATCGATCGCGAGCACTAGGGTGCGAGGCAGAACACTTCAGCGATCGATCGCGAGTTTGGCGCGAGCGATCGGCACAACATCAGCGATCGATCACGGAAGACAGAATTTTGAATGTTGAGGCAGTAGCATCTCGCGATCGATCGGGGCATATTGGCGATCGATCGCGAGAAGCCAAAACATGTGTTTTTAATTATTTTTGTGGAATTTTTGGTATTGGGCTATTATTGACATCTAATATTGTGTTGTACACTTGTGTAGAGCCTTCACAGATAGCTACACAACGCAGGGGATAGAGTCCTGCAATATACCATATTTTGGAAAGGTACGTAAGCGATGTACGGGCACCCACTGTAACATGTATTATATGTTTATTAATTTGACACACGATAGATGCAAGTATGTATCAGTTTATGCATTGTGAGTGTGATACATGTTGATTATGCATTGTGGTTGCATATGTATGTTGTGGAACATTTGGTGTGTATTCCACGAGTCACGGTTATCACAGTGATGATTTTAATGCTTGCCGCTACTATGCCGCTAAAATGTGAAGCGAGGGGGTGGAGGTCCGCTTGCACATTGAAGCGAGGTTTGCCATATGAAGCGAGGTTAGAAATGTCGCTTATATGATGAAGCGGGGGGGGGGGGGGGGGGGGGGGGGAGGGGTGGGGAGGTCCGCTTGTTCTAAAGTTATGAAGCGAAGGGCATTAAAATACACTGATGATGAACTGACTAAGGATTGATTTTAAGATTTAAGAAGTGAAGTTATGTCATGACATTTGTTTAAAATTGTAATATCAGTTATTGATTTAATTATGAGTTATGGTACATGGACAACCAAAATGGGCGTTTTAAATGCATTGGAATTCAGGAAGTATTTTATATCTATGGTTTATGCATTTACGCTTTACATTCATATTATGTTGAATATGAATTACCATGTGCTCATGTGTTGGGGGTTGTCTTTGTAGGTGCTTTTGACATGGAGAACCGGGGTCGGGGTTGATACGCTGAGCTGTAAGGAGTGCTACAGGATTAGCAGAACAGAAATTACTTTTGTATAGTATCTACATAGTGTAGACTAAAGATGTAGTTTAGTACACTTTTGTTATGAATGTATCTAATTCCTTTTGAACTTCTCTGGTACTGTAACTCTTAAGCTCGGGATTATCAACACGGCCTAATACTCTGATTTATGAATGATTAGTTCTCTTAATTGCACCCTAGAATCTTGTTTAGATAACGGGGTCTCAAATTTTGGTATCAGAGCAGTGGTTAGAGAACCAGGGAACGAGCGAAGGGTAGCCTTTAGAAACAAGTTGGTTAGGTATTCATTGGTGGGCATGTTTATGCATGTTATGCATATTTTGTGTATAAGTTGTCATACTAACATGCTTTTGAATATTCCTCCTATTGTTATCTAACAACTTGTATTACGAACTGCTTTTGGTATTGTTGTTAACCCTTATGTTACAGCATGACGGCTATTAATCCAGAGAACCTCAATGAAGAAGTAGGAGATGTGGGCAGTATAAATGCGAGTATTGCTCAGACGAATCCTTTACCGCCACCTGCTGTGGGCATGGAGCCCAGTTCACAGATATTGCTACCAGGGGAACTTAGTCTGACTCAGTTCTTGAGCTATCATCCGCCGCTATTTGAAGGGACTGAGACTGGGGAAGCAGCCGAGGAATGGCTAGAGAGACTGGAGCAGATATTTGTGTCAGCGCCCTGTGCACGGACTGCCTGGCTGAGGTTGACAGAGTTTCAACTGGCGAAAAAGTCTTCCATGTGGTGGAAAACAACAGTTATGGAGCTGAGGGCTCAGGGTATGCCAGTAGATTGGACTGTGTTCAGGACCCGGTTCCTTAACCGGTATTTCTCCGTCGCTGCCAGATAAGTAAAAGAAGATGAGTTCACCAACCTGAAGCAGGGTAACATGACTGTATCAGATTATGCCATGCAGTATTCTTCACTGTTGAGGTATGTACCTATCGCTGTGAATGGTCATGCCAAGATGAGGCATTTCCTGAAGGGACTGACGCCAGAGTTATTTGACCGACAGGACGGATCTAGCGCTAAGAAAGTAGGAAGGGGGTTTTCCAGCGATCTTGGGACAGCCTTCCTGAAAGCATTTCCTAAATGCGAGAGGTTTGACAGGGTTGTCTCTAACAACCCCAGCTCATTCGATGATGCCCGGACTAGAGCAGAGCTGGCAGAGGTTGGGGTTAGCGTGTACAAGGAAGCTGTACCCCCTTTTGTACAACCACAGAGACCGGTTGTTGACAGCCTGAGGCCACGAGGAGACCAGTTTAAGCCTCGTGGGGCTTCTTCATCTCCTAGATTTGGTGGGAAGAAATTTCAGAATCAGAAGCAAGGCAATCGGGGACCAGCACAGGGAAGTAGAACAGGAGGGAACGAATGTGACAATTGTGGAGGATCTCACTTGACACGAGACTGTCGAGGCTGTTATATTTGTGGCAAGATGGGCCACCTGGCTCGGGTTTGCCCCAATCGGGGAGGTCAGACAGACTTTGGGCCGAATATGCCAAGATTTGACGCCGGGGCGGTACCACAGAGACAACAGTTTGCACCCCGAACGCAGGGAGGTCAGGCAGCAGGGCTGCCGCAGGGTCAAGTATATGCACTGACTCGAGAGCAAGTAGAGGCAGCTCCGGAGGAGGTGATTGCTGGTACGTGCTACTTACTTACGTACCCTGCATATGTTTTGGTAGATACATGTGCTTCTCATTCTTTCATACTTCTGCCTTTGTTGAGAGACACCATATGTGCCCGTCTCTGCTGCCCACGCCTCTTATGGTCTCGACACCCACGGGAAAGCATGTGATTGTGGATCGACTATTATCTGATTGCCTCATTTATTTTGAGGGCAATGATCTGAGGGCTGATCTGATTTTGTTGGATATGGCAGATTTTGACTGTATTGTCGGTATTGATGTGTTGAGCAGATACCAGGCCGTGGTTGATTGCCGACAGAGGATGGTGCGTTTTCTGTCTGATCAGGGGTTTCAGTGGACCTTCTATGGGGACGGCTCTCATCCAAGGATTTCGTTGATTTTGGCAGTTAAGATGCCGAGGTTGTTAGAACGTGGTCACACATGCTATCTTATTTATGCCGTGGACGTATCAGAGGAAAATGAAGAGTTGAGGATCGAGGATATACCAGTAGTTGCGGAATTCACCGATGTGTTTCCGGATGAGATTCCAGGATTTTCGCATATCAGAGATGTTGAGTTTGAGATTGAGTTACTGCCAGGGACAACTGCTATTTCCCGTGCCCCTTATAGGATGGCACCGGCAGAGCTGAGGGAGCTGAAAGTACAATTACAGGAACTTCTCGACAAGGGATACATACGTCCTAGTGTATCACCTTGGGGTGCGCCAGTCCTGTTTGTAAAGAAAAAAGGATGGTTCGATGAGCTTGTGCATCGATTACCGTCAGTTAAATAAGATGACGATTAAGAACAAGTATCCCCTTCCGAGAATTGATGATTTATTTGATCAGCTTCAGGGCACAGAGCTTTACTCGAAGATTGACTTGAGGTCCGGCTACCACCAGATACGAGTTAGAGCTGATGACATACAAAAGACAGCTTTTCACACTCGGTATGGGAACTACGAGTTCTTAGTGATGCCGTTCGGGTTGACGAATGCCCCGGCTGTCTTTATGAGCCTGATGAACAGAGTGTTTCAAAAGTATCTTGATCAGTTCGTGATCGTATTTATTGAAGACATTCTGGTTTATTCAAGAATTAAGGAGGAGCATGCCAATCATTTGAGGAAGGTGCTTCAGATCCTCAGAGATCATCAGTTGTACGCCAAACTCAGCAAGTGTGAGTTCTGGCTGAACAGCGTAGCATTTCTGGGTCATATTATCTCTAGTGAGGGGATATCAGTAGATCCCAGGAAGATAGAGGCAGTTATGGATTGGTCTGCGCCTACTACAGTTCCTGAGATCCGAAGTTTTCTTGGTTTGGCCGGGTATTATCGATGCTTCGTCGAAGGGTTTTCAAAGATTGCCAAGCCATTGACGCGGCTAACTCAGAAGGGAGTTCCATTCTTTTGGTCGGAAGCTTGTGAGCAGACTTCCAGGAGTTGAAGCACAGATTGACTTCGGCACCAGTATTGGTGATTCCCAGGGAGAACAAGCGGTTCGTTCTCTATACTAATGCATCCCTTCAGGGTTTAGGATGCGTACTGATGCAGGATAAGCATGTAGTGGCTTATGCTTCGAGACAATTGAAGCCACACGAGACGAGGTATCCAGTCCATGATTTGGAGCTAGCAGCTATATTGTTTGCCTTGAAGATATGGCGACACTACTTATATGGTACCTCATTTACCATCTACACCGATTACAAGAGCCTGAAGTTCTTGTTTACGCAGGCTGAGCTGAATATGAGACAAAGAAATGGATGGACCTACTGAAAGACTATGATTGTGAAATCGAGTACCATCCGGGAAGAGCAAATTTGACAACCGACGCTATGAGTCGGAAAGTGAAGAACACAGCAGAAGACGTCATGTGTTTGTCAGCTATGATCACTTCCTACTGTCAATTGGGTTTTGATTATGATGTGTCTGCTTCACCGGTTCAGGTATTGACTTTATTAGCTGAGCCGGACATTTATGAACACATACGGAAGGCTCAGGGGGCAGACGAAGAGGTCCAGAGATGGTTGTCAGTGGTTCGTCTGGGTCAATCGTCAAGGTTCAGAATAGCTGAGGACGGTTCTTTGAGGTTAGGTGACCGATGGGTGGTTCCGAATACTCCTGAGTTACGTCAGAGAATATTACAGCGAGCCCATTGCAGCAGGATGAGTATCCACCCGGGCGGAAAGAAAATGTACAAAGATTTATGTTGCCAGTTTTGGTGGAAACGAATGAAACAAGATGTTACTACATTCGTTAGGCGATGCTTGATTTGTTAGCAGGTGAAGGCTGAGAGGCAGAGGCCTGGTTGTGAGCTTAGGAGCTTGGAAGTGCCAGAGTGGAAGTGGGAGCACGTATCCATGGACTTTGTGACCACTTACCGATGACTGTTTCGGGTTTTGATGCTATCTGGGTAGTCGTGGACAGACTGACTAAAGTGGCTCACTTCATTCCATACAGTATGACCTTCACGTATTTGAGGATGACACAGTTATATGTTCGAGATGTGGTGAGACTACACGGGATCCCTGTTTCGATTGTGTCTGATCGAGATCCGCGGTTTACATCTCACTTCTGGGAAGGCCTTCAGTCAGCTCTGGGTACAGAATTGAGGTTGAGCACAGCCTACCATCCTCAAACGGATGGACAGACCGAGCGTACTATCCAAACGCTCGAGGATATGTTGAGAGCATGTGTATTGGAGTTTGATGCTTCTTGGCAGGACTCGGTAGCCTTGGTAGAATTTTCTTATAACAATAGCTACCAGGCAAGTATACAGATGTCTCCTTTTGAGGCCCTCTACGGTAGACGTTGTAGGTCACCGTTATGTTGGGACGACGTGGACCGTAAATTGGTCGGAGGACCAGAGTTGGTCCAAGAAATGGAAGAAAAGGTGAAGGTAATCAGAAAGAAAATGAAAGCAGCTCAGGACAGGCAGACAGTGTATGCTAATCAACGGTGTCGGCCGTTAGAGTTCAGTTGGGCGACAGGGTCTTCTTGAAGATCTCACCTTTTAGAGGTGTAGTACGTTTTGGAATGCGGGGGAAGTTATCCCCGAGATATGTTGGACCGTACGAGATCTTACAGCGTGTTGGCACCCTGGCTTACCGACTGGCCTTACCGCCCTCTCTGTCCGGTATACACGATGTATTCCACGTATCTATGTTGCGAAAGTACGAGCCAGATCCTTCTCATGTGTTGCAACCTTCTGAGGTTCAGATAGAGTCCGATGCATCTTATGTGGAGCGGCCTGTTAGAATCCGGGATCAGGCAGATCGCAGACTTCGGAACAAGGTGATACCTATGGTCAAAGTTCAGTGGGATCGTAGGGGTGTCGAGGAGGCCACGTGGGAGACGGAGCGACACATGGTGCAGCACTATCCGGAACAGTTTTCTGGTATGTGATTTATGTTTTGTTTTGTTTTGTTTTGGGTAAGTGCATGCTGATTTCGAGGACGAAATCTTATAAGTAGGGGAGTATTGTGATATCCCCGAAATGATTATGTGCAGTTGAGCTTTAATTGTTGTGAGAAGATTATGGTGTTAATTTATTGGGTTAAATTAATAATTGGGGGAAAATGTTTAGTCATGCGGTAGTCATGGTCTATTAATGCATTACAGGGTGCATGTGATATATGTTGGGAATTTGGGTTATGGCATGATTATTTGGGGTGTGTGTTGGTCATTGTGGTATAGCATGTTTAATTGGAATTTGAAGTATTTTATTGATTAAATACTATAAAATATCATGTGAGGATATTTTAATACATCATGCTACATACCGGGACCAAAACATAACACATCACATAACCCACCATCCAACCACCCCCCCAACCCATACCTCTCCTGCTGCAGCCATACCCCTTCTCCACTCTCCCACTCCACCTTCTCATCTCGGAAATCCCACCCCTTTTTCACCCAAAAATCGTCCAACATCAGGTAATCAAGTAGGAAGGTGAAGGCTGCAAATTCTTGGTGAGGAAACCTTCCAAAAGTTGGGCAAAAGAGGGTGAGGAACCATAATATGTTTTGGTTTAAGTTTTGTTTTGAGTTCATGTTTTTTTGAGTGAAAAATGGCATGTTTAGTAGCCTTTTGTTGTGATGCATGTTTTGGGTAGCTACATAGTAGTATATTGGGGTATTTTGCATGATAACTTGTTGGGGAATTATGATTTATGGTGTATTTTATGGTAGCTTTAGGAAGGTGCTCGAAAATGGCAATTGTTCACGATTTGCAGGTATTGGCGATCGATCGGCGCGTTTTCCCGATCGATCGCGAGCACTAGGGTGCGAGGCAGAACACTTCAGCGATCGATCGCGAGTTTGGCGCGATCGATCGGCACAACATCAGCGATCGATCGCGGAAGACAGAATTTTGAATGTTGAGGCAGTAGCATCTCGCGATCGATCGGGGCATATTGGCGATCGATCGCGAGAAGCCAAAACATGTGTTTTTAATTATTTTTGTGGGATTTTTGGTATTGGGCTATTATTGTCATCTAATATTGTGTTGTACACTTGTGTAGAGCCTTCACAGATAGCTACACAACGCAGGGGATAGAGTCCTGCAATATACCATATTTTGGAAAGGTACGTAAGCGAAGTACGGGCACCCAACGGTAACATGTATTATATGTTTATTAATTTGACACACGATAGATGCAAGTATGTATCAGTTTATGCATTGTGAGTGTGATACATGTTGATTATGCATTGTGGTTGCATATGTATGTTGTGGAACATTTGGTGTGTATTCCACGAGTCACGGTTATCACAGTGATGATTTTAATGCTTGCCGCTAAAATGTGAAGCGAGGGGGTGGAGGTCCGCTTGCACATTGAAGCGAGGTTTGCCATATGAAGCGAGGCTAGAAATGCCGCTTATATGATGAAGCGAGGGGGGGGGGGGGGGGGGGGGGGGGGAGGTCCGCTTGTTCTAAAGTTATGAAGCGAAGGGCAGTAAAATACACTGATGATGAACTGACTAAGGATTGATTTTAAGATTTAAGAAGTGAAGTTATGTCATGACATTTGTTTAAAATCGTAATATCAGTTATTGATTTAATTATGAGTTATGGTACAGGGACAACCAAAATGCGCGTTTTAAATGCATTGGAATTCAGGAAGTATTTTATATCTATGGTTTATGCATTTACGCTTTACATTCATATTATGTTGAATATGAATTACTCTAATTCCTTTTGAACTTCTTTGCTACTGTAACTCTTAAGCTCAGGATTATCAACACGGCCTAATACTCTGATTTATGAATGATTAGTTCTCTTAATTGCACCTTAGAATCTTGTTTAGATAACGGGGTCTCACAAGATCAAAGAAAGGATTCGTGCCTATGACACATGGAATATATCTCTCGAAGGATCAGTGTCCTTCAACACAAGATGAGAGACAACGCATGAGTAAGATTCCATATGCGTCAGCTATTGGATCGATCATGTATGCCATGATATGTACTCGTCCCGATGTCTCGTATGCTTTGAGCATGACGAGCAGATATCAAGTTGATCCAGGTGAAGGTCACTGGATCGCTGTCAAGAATATCCTGAAGTACTTGAGAAGAACTAAGGATACATTCTTGATTATGGAGGTGATGAAGAGCTCAATGTAATAGGTTACACTGATGCAAGCTTCCAAAGCGACAAGGATGATGTAAGACCCCAACACCTAAACTCGTCATTAGTTCATTTATGACGTCGTATATGTATAAATTTTTCATTTTCTTTTCATTCTTTAAATAGAATCATTACATGTTTCCCATAATCCCATGACATAAATAATGTTCAACATTATATGATCATCTCTACCAACAAATAGACTCAAAGATTTCGCCCATTACCATCCCCATTACACCACTTTTATATTGTGGACTTTTATAAAATTTGGGCAGAAATTGAGCTATCTCAAAATAAACACATTACCAAAATAACTCCCAGCCAGGGAAAACACAATACTTAACAGAATACAGAAACACTAAGTAAATTCTCAGCCAGGGAAGACACCACACTAATAAGACAACAAAAGTGGGTTTCAACACCCTTATACAGTCCATATACAGATACAAGTGCTCACAGAAGAGCAACGAATAACGGATACTCATCCGGATGCATAATTAATATATTTACCAACAGCTCAACCTCGTATATCGGCTCAATCTCATACTATGCTTCTGGAAGCATCATCCAACAAGGTTCGAGCCTAGCACTCCAAGGCAGCATCGTTCCTTTATACCCGTTTCAACAGAAACAGTCCCCACACAGGGTGAGCATACTCCAACTCAAAATTCAATCACAAATCGATATACAAAATCATAATGCAACAGTTTAGATTATTCAAAACTCATAAAATATACTCCCTGTACAATTCCTAGTTTGTATAGCTTCCACGCACTGTTCCTGTTTCAGACTCACGCACATTCATAATGTCAAGTTTAGTATTATCATTGAAAGCGTGATACTCAACGACACTATGAATTCAATACAACAACAATATATTATTTATGCTCAACATAAATAATTCAACATCAATGTACACCTGGTTATCCCACTATCTCATTCTCGACACTTTCTCATATCGCTCATGCCCAAGGCATCAATACTCAACTAGTATAATCGGGTCACGTACCACCACGTGTCCTTCACACAACACATGTATACACATATTCTTTTCTTTACTCATCTTCTTGGATCACGTATAACTACGTATCTACCAAACTACGCATTTTAAACTCAATTATCAGTTCAATCGATTAACCTGAAACATCATATTCAAATTACATGTGTACATGAATGTATAGATACTAGATATGCCTGCTCGTACGTCACCACGTACCTTATAGTAGACAACATGAACAAGCTATCATCAACATCCAAAGTCTCCTGAAGAGTCTATATCGAATATCAATTCAATATTAGCTCGAAATCAAAGCAATTCATAACCATCATATAATTCTTACTTTCATATCCATATCATAAATCAATAACTCAATATTATGAATCAAATCATAATCAATACTTTGGATGCACACATCCTCACATTAATCATGATATATTATTGGTAATGCAAAACCCCATTATCTCCCACCAACCGCTACATCAACATACATGATGCGGAAAAACACACACCCATACGTGCTAGATCACACCCAACTCACATAGCAGTTCACTAGACACAGCAGTTCAACAGGGGGAAAGGAAGTGTAGGGTGTTTGTATAATAACATCCAACCAGTGTCTAACTAATACAATCCAATTAAGCCATAAATAATTAATATTGGAAACCAAAACCCTCAATAGCAACATAATTCTAGCCCCAAAACAGCAACTAAAATCGATCACTCACCAAGGGGAAACCAGGTGCACCCACAACTATCTAACTCAAGATTTAATCAAGCCACTACATGAATTAACGATATAATAATTGATTACACAACCATCAAGACTCCTAACCTCAAGCCAAAAAGAAATCGAGCCCTAAATCCCCCAACCAGAAGAGAAATTCGAACCAAGTAACAACAAAGATTTGAAGAAATGAGCAGCATAGCGTTCGGTCAACTAGCAGCAGAAAGACGTTCCAAATCGACCAAAAGTGAAGCAAAACAACAGCTAAAAGTTCGACCAACTACAACAGAAATTCAAGTTCCAAATGGCTGTAGAAATTCGAACCCAACACAGATTTCGAACCATAAATCAGCAGTTTTTTTCGGACATAACCAAGACATCAAGCCAAAACATCAGCAGGAGCTACACAAACCCATATACACAGCAGAAACGCACACACGCCCACACCACCTACACGCACCCCATGCTTCAATCCCTTCCCTTTTTACCCACTAACAAATTAATGGTCTAGAAACAGCTAGGATAACCAACAATGTAGAATCGAATAAACAAGCATCAAATATTTCCATGATAAAAGCAAAACAATCGCCCCTGCCAACTTCCCCAAAACCGAACCAGCAATTCAACATGCAACGAACAAAAAATTCGAACAAACTTCATCAAAATTTCGAGGGATTTCAGGGGAATAACGACTGAAGGATGAGGGAGGATTACCTACAAAAATATTGGAAAAAATCGCCCCAAAATCGGCTGAATTCGGAAATTTGAACCACTGCGCTTCCTTGCAAGATCCGAACGCAATCCGCGACGAAACTTCAGGTTCTTGGTATGGAAAGTTGCGCCTGGAAGAGACAAAGACGATGGTGGTTCGGACGCGCCGGAAGGAGGTCCGGCGGCGGCGTGCGCGCGACTTTATCGGCGAGTGGTCGGACATGCACAATGATCCAGCAGAGAATTAAAGAGAGGATCGGGTTTTAGTGCGTGAGTTTACACGTTTTACTATGTGTTCCGAAAATGCCCAACATAACATATTTATATTTGTATCCTGGCCCGGTTTTGTACATCGAAGTGTCGCCGGTGTACTGATATATTATTTATAGACAACGATTGGGATTTATACACACTCTAAAAACCCAAAACTTAAATTCTTCATTTTAATTAACTTATCTCTAAAATATTGTCGGAGTATATTTTACAATCTCAAAATATTTTATGATCCGATTAACTTGTCAGTTGACCTTCACTTGGTCAATCCACTTCTAATTAATTAATTCTAAATTAATTATCAATAAAATCCAAATCATATTTAGTCCAACAAATGATTATTAATAAATCTGGACATCACAATTCTCCCCAACATATAAAATTTCGTCCTCAAAATTTCAACGCATGCTTACCATAAAAGCCAACTGTAAAATTTACGTACCCTATATAGCTCGATATAATGACTTTACCATCTGTAGGATGACAGTCATCGGAATCATCATGGCTCACACATGTGCCCCATTGCACCAACGATCGCAAGAAGTGTTTAACCGTCAAGCTTCTTTGGCATATCTCACTACCTGTGTACTTTCATCGACACAATTCCATTGCACAATCTTATTTCCCGTCATATACTTTCATCACAGTACCCATCATATAATCTCGTTAAATCATGCAATCCATGCTTTCATGTATATTCAAGAATATATGACAATACACCAACATTTATCTTAATTAACTTCATACCTGTGTCGTTGCAAATGTATGCAACTTATCCCCACATCATCACTATCATCCGTATAAAGTAACGGTACTCTTGAGTCTTTACGCATCAATCTTTCATATATCATCTCCTGGCTATTATCTGGTGCAAGGTAATGACTAGAAAACCCATTAGTCATTCTCACATACGTATATACACATTATACACACCAACAGCCACAACAATTCATGATAAATGGCTTAACACCAATATTCTCATGTCACGATTATACTCATCTAACACAAGGCATCAACATCATTATCGAATAGTTCGTGACATACCTTTGTAGATGGAATCATCTACATACAAAATGGCATCATAGTATTATACTCATCACAGTACTCACGTACTCTTAAGTATCAACATTTCCACAGTACATTAGCCAACTATTATCTGCCATAGAACAAGTACAAAATAAACTCGTTAGTATCTCTCAAATACTCATAACATAACACGTACCTTGTCATTTACGCATTTTGATATTCATAATGTTTCCATATCAAACATCAATTCCCTGCATCAAAAGTTTCACGCAATCCTGCACACATCATGCTACAACAGACTATCACGTATCTGTGTGATTAAAATTCAACAAAATACCATTTCATAAATGAATAACATATCATGGTGTAGTATGTATTCGTGATTTCTCATACCCAGTCTCATCACATATATCGTTATTTATATGCCTTCCAGTTTCTAACACAATATCAAAATGATCAATCGTTTAAAGTGAATGTTTACAAATCCCATGTATTCACATTATGACATTATTATATTGTCTATCACATCATGTCTAACTCATCATTAATCATTCCATGATTATTTATCAGTGTTGTCATTATATACCGGATAATAACGTCATAATTTCGTACTTACTACGTCGACCTGCAATCGTTCACCATGATCACACGTTCACACAGGACATTCATAGCGATCTCATGTCATCCCATGACATTCCATATCATCTCATAACCTGTTCATTAATCTCACAATACACAAAACAATCATATTTTTATAAACCAATATCATTTCAATCTCTTTCTCAATTCTTCCTTATCTTTATATTGGTTCTCATAGACCATATCAATGAATCAAGATAATTCACAATCCATATAAATCAAACATGTTACATCAAACGAAATGATTTACCTCAATTCCTCGTTCCGTGGAATATTCCAATATTCTCTTGAGCTTACAACTCATGTGTCCAAGAAATAACAACAACACAATTGTCCACTGTTATCTGTGATCAAACATCATCAATATACAATGCTAACACAATAGCAATACAGTAAACTCATGCTAACATAATAGCAGCACATCAATATTCGTCGCGCAACGACGGCACATTAATATTCATTGCTAACGCAATAACAATATATCAACACTCATCGCCCACACTAGCATGCATAATCTCATCGTCACCACGGGCATGCACATAATATCCATAATCACAATGAATAAAATTACATTCTTAAACAATAAGATGCAATAACACTTACTGCACGCAGTGGATCCACACTTGATCTTTTAAACTGTCCCTGTTCTCAACATAAATATTCTACAAAATATAATTTCATATCAATACATAATTGATATACTCATCGTCAATAACACGACGGTCTAATATACTCTTCGTCAATACACGACATCAAAAATAATACGAAAGAAACAGTAATATACATCCATTCCTCGCTAACAAGGTAGCGGCATACCTGTCTCCGTCGCTCAACAGCAATATGTAATCAGCACTCGTCGCTCGAATGCGGTATAAACCATCGCTAATCATCATAGAGGGATGAATCATCATCAATCGACACAGCGGAATGAACCATCGCTATACATGTGTTCGGAGAGAAGAACCATCGTCAATCATCATAAAGGAATGAATCATCCTCAGTCGACACAACGGAATGAACCATTGCTATACATGTGTCCGGCGGCATGAACCATCGCCACTCATCATAAAGGAATGAATCATCCTCAGTAACGTAGCGGAAAAGACATCGCTATTAATAACCAATCCCTAGTCTGCTTATCATCAGTGTATTTTAATGCCCATCGCTTCATAACTTTAGAACAAGCGGAACTCCCCTCCCTCGCTTCTTCATACAAGCGGTATTTCTATCCTCGCTTCGTATGGTAAACCTCGCCTCCAAGTGCAAGCGAGCCTCCCCCCTCCCGCTCCACATTTTTAGCGGTATAAGTGGTAAGCATTTCATACAAGCGGTATTTCTATCCTCGCTTCGTATGGTAAACCTCGCCTCCATGTGCAAGCGAGCCTCCCCCCTCCCGCTCCACATTTTTAGCGGTATAATAGCGGTAAGCATTACAATCCTCACTGTGATAAACAAGACTCATGGGATGTGTAATCATCATTCCAATGCATAATCCATATTTCCTGTGACCTGCAACCATCATAGTCGCAACAATAGCTATAAATGCTATGCACCAAACATATATACATATATGCAGCCCCAATGCAAAATCAATATGTATATCAAATACATGTTACCGTTTGGTGCCCGATAGCTCGTCATGCCAAAATGCACCTACAGGAACCATTCCAAACCGTGAGCCTATAATAATCCATATTCTCCACAATAAGATTATATAAGTAAATGCATAAATCACAAATACAAGGCACTCTTTGTATATTTTCCAATGCATTTAAAATGCTCTTCTTGGTTGTCCCTGTATCACAACTCACAATTAAAATCAATGGATCATATTACGATTACACAAATGTCATGACATATAAACATGCTATCAATATGATCATAGGCCCTCAACAGCCCCAAAGAGCAACCACTGCTCTGATACCACTAATGTAAGACCCCAACACCTAAACTCGTCATTAGTTCATTTATGACGTCGTATATGTATAAATTGTTCATTTTCTTTTCATTCTTTAAATATAATCATTACATGTTTCCCATAATCCCATGACATAAATAATGTTCAATATTATATGATCATCTCTACCAACAAATAGACTCAAAGATTTCGCCCATTACCATCCCCATTACACCACTTTTATATTGTGGACTTTTATAAAAATTTGGGCAGAGTCTCCCCATAAATTGAGCTATCCCAAAATAAACACATTACCAAAATAACTCCCATCCAGGGAAAACACAATACTTAACAGAATACAGAAACACTAAGTAAATTCCCAGCCAGGGAAGACACCACACTAATAAGACAACAAAAGTGGGTTTGAAAACCCTTATACAGTCCATATACAGAAACAAGTGCTCACAGAAGAGCAACGAATAACGGATACTCATCCGGATGCATAATTAATATATTTACCAATAGCTCAACCTCGTATATCGGCTCAATCTCATACTATGCTTCTGGAAGAATCATCCAACAAGGTTCCAGCCTAGCACTCCAAGGCAGCATCGTTTCTGTTATACCTGTTTCAACAGAAACAGTCCCCACACAGGGTGAGCATACTCCAACTCAAAATTCAATCACAAATCGATATACAAAATCATAATGCAACAGTTTAGATTATTCAAAACTCATAAAATATACTCCCTGTACAATTCCTAGTTTGTATAGCTTCCACGCACTGTTCCTGTTTCAAACTCACGCACATTCATAATGTCAAGTTTAGTATTATCATTGAAAGCGTGATACTCAACGACACTATGAATTCAATACAACAACAATATATTATTTATGCTCAACATAAATAATTCAACATCAATGTACACCTGGTTATCCCAGTATCTCATTCTCGACACTTTCTCATATCGCTCATGCCCAAGGCATCAATACTCAACTAGTATAATCGGGTCACATACCACCACGTGTTCTTCACACAACACATGTATACACATATTCTTTTCTTTACTCATCTTCTTGGATCACGTAGAACTACGTATCTACCAAACTACGCATTTTAAACTCAATTATCAGATTCAATCGATTAACCTGAAACATCATATTCAAATTACATGTGTACATGAATGTATAGATACTAGATATACCTGCTCGTACGTCACCACGTACCTTATAGTAGACAACATGAACAAGCTATCATCAACATCCGAAGTCTCCTGAAGAGTCTATATCGAATATCAATTCAATATTAGCTCGAAATCAAAGCAATTCATAACCATCATATAATTCTTACTTTCATATCCATATCATAAATCAATAACTCAATATTATGAATCAAATCATAATCAATACTTTGGATGCACACATCCTCACATTAATCATGATATATCATTGGTAATGCAAAACCCCATTATCTCCCACCAACCGCTACATCAACACACATGATGCGGAAAAGCACACACCCATACGTGCTAGATCACACCCAACTCACATAGCAGTTCACTAGACACAGCAGTTCAACAGGGGGAAAGGAAGTGTAGGGTGTTTGTATAATAACATCCAACCAGTGTCTAACTAATACAATCCAATTAAGCCATAAATAATTAATATTGGAAACCAAAACCCTTAACATAGCAACATAATTCTAGCCCCAAAACAGCAACTAAAATCGATCACTCACCAAGGGGAAACCAGGTGCACCCACAACTATCTAACTCACGATTTAATCAAGCCACTACATGAATTAACGATATAATAATTGATTACGCAACCATCAAGACTCCTAACCTCAAGCCAAAAAGAAATCGAGCCCTAAATCCCCCAACCAGAAGAGAAATTCGAACCAAGTAACAACAAAGATTTGAAGAAATGAGCAGCATAGCTTTCGGTCAACTAGCAGCAGAAAGACGTTCCAAATCGACCAAAAGTGAAGCAAAACAACAGCTAAAAGTTCGACTAACTACAACAGAAATTCAAGTTCCAAATGGCTGTAGAAATTCGAACCCAACACAGATTTCGAACCATAAATCAGCAGTTTTTTTCGGACATAACCAAGACATCAAGCCAAAACATCAGCAGGAGCTACACAAACCCATATACACAGCAGAAACGCACACACGCCCACACCACCTACACGCACCCCATGCTTCAATCCCTTCCCTTTTTACCCACTAACAAATTAATGGTCTAGAAACAGCTAGGATAACCAACAAGGTAGAATCGAATAAACAAGCATCAAATATTTCCATGATAAAAGCAAAACAATCGCCCCTGCCAACTTCCCCAAAATCGAACCAGCAATTCAACATGCAATGAACAAAAAATTCGAACAAACTTCATCAAAATTTCGAGGGATTTCAGGGGAATAACGACTGAAGGATGAGGGAGGATTACCTACAAAAATATTGGAAAAAATCGCCCCAAAATCGGACAAATTCGGAAATTCGAACCACTGCGCTTCCTTGCAAGATCCGAACGCAATCCACGACGAAACTTCAGGTTCTTGGTATGGAAAGTTGCGCCTGGAAGAGACGAAGACGATGGTGGTTCGGACGCGCCGGAAGGAGGTCCGACAGCGGCGTGCGCGTGACTTTAGCGGCGAGTGGTCGGACATGCACGATGATCCAGCAGAGAAGAAAAGAGAGGATCGGGTTTTAGTGCGTGAGTTTACACATTTTATTATGTGTTCCGAAAATGCCCAACATAACATATTTATATTTGTATCCTGGCCCGGTTTTGTACATCGGAGTATCGCCGATGTACTGATATATTATTTATAGACAACGATTGGGATTTATACACACTCTAAAAACCCAAAACTTAAATTCTTCATTTTAATTAACTTATCTCTAAAATATTATCGGAGTATATTTTACAATCTCAAAATATTTTATGATCCGATTAACTTGTCAGTTGACCTTCACTTGGTCAATTTCACTTCTAATTAATTAATTCTAAAATTAATTATCAATAAAATCCAAATCATATTTAGTCCAACAAATGATTATTAATAAATCTGGACATCACAGATGATTTCCGATCGCAATCAGGATATGTGTTTTGCCTAAATGGAGGTGCTATGAGCTGGAAGAGTTCAAAGCAAGAGAAAGTAGCCGATTCTACAACTGAAGCTGAGTATATTGCTGCCTCAGATGCAGCAAATGAAGCCGTTTGGATCAAGGAGTTCATTTCTGAGCTTGGGATTATGCCTAGCATACTAGATCGGATTGAACTCTATTGTGACAACAATGGAGCCATCGCATTGGCTAAGGAACCAGATCTCACCAGTGATCCAAACACATACTTCAGCGCTTTCATTTCATTCGATAAATCGTTGAAAGAGGAGATGTGAAAATATGCAAAGTACCAACTGATGATAATGTTTTCGACCCACCGACGAAACCTCTGTCACAGCAGAAGCATGATTGTCATACTAGATCTTTAGGCATTAAGTACATGTTTGATTGGTCTTAGTGCAAGTGGGAGATTTGTTGGGATATGCCCTAAGACAACTCATTAGATGACTGATTTTGGCATACAATGTAATATGATTTTAATAAAGGCAATTCATTATTATATATTATTCCAGTATCTGTGTAATATGAATATATATATATATGTTAATGTCCTTAGAATAATATTGTATTATTCGTAAAGATTGTCCCTGGTCAAGTATTATCATGAACAAGGATAATGATAATGCAATGAGATTAGTATGTATTGATTGATGAATTGTTCATGGATATGAGATATCAAATCAACACATGGGTGCATGTTAGAGAACAATGTACTGGACAGACCCACCATGAGAATGCTACATGGATAGTTATATGAACGTCATAAGCAATATAATGATAATAATGTATGTAATCGTTACGACTTGAGATCACCAGAGATCCCAACATAAGGAGTTGTATATCTTGATATTGTCAAACGTTACCTGTAACAGGGTAAACTATAAAGACAATCATTGGATACACCACGAATTATGTAGAGGGATGTTGAGTGATCAAGATAGGATTTGTCCCTCCTATATAACAGGAGAAGTGTTTGGGCCCTTGATCAAGTGAGACTAAAATGCATGGCCATGCTCGAATGAGTCGATATGTGATATCGAGCTTATTCGTTTATTCTAGTCAACTTGGGGATCAAGAAATAAAAGATTGAACCATACGAGTATGACTATTCCATGACTCGTGTTTAGATTAAACACATAGGACAAAGGGATTAAGTTACATGGTTAATATTATCACAGGCCATAGGTTATGTCGAGTCAATGACATTCTTGTAACTTGGGTAGCCTTGATGTGTTGCTAGATACCGCTCATTGCTTGTGACACAAAATTAGATTTTATGTCACTGCCAACGTTGCAAGATCCTAACGGGTCGCACAAAAGATTAAATCGATAAAGGGAGTTTAATTCATTGGATGAATTAATTTTATTAGGAAGAGTCCTAAACATTAATTAAAGGGGACCGATTATATATAATAAGATATATATATTAAATATGATGGATATATAGACTGATATAATATTGTTATGGGCTATAGGGTTTTTGGAAAACCCATTAATAAAGCCGCCGATATTATGTCTATATATACATGCATATTAGGTTAAAGGAGGTCAATTGTGATCAACGAAAAACCTAGCAGACGATCGGTGAGGAGCGGCCGTCTCCTCCACTCGTCTCCTTTTCGTTCGTTCCTTCCCTTGTTGAAGATCAAGTCTAGCAACTTGTTCTTTAACGTCCCTTTTCGATTTGATCGTGGATACCGTAGAGGCAAAGTTGCTAACTTTGTTCCTGACTCGAGGACGTGTTGGATGTGCCGCTTCGTGCAGATTTCTGCTTCAAACACGCTACAAGGGTATGATTCTTTTCACCCCGATATGATTAACTCCGTACGGTTTGGAATCCAAATATTTTATTTTCGCTGCATATTTGCATGTTGGATTCCTTACACATATAAAAGATATACGATCGTGCGCATATATATAATACAAGAATATGCAGATGCAACATACAAGATCCGAAGCCTAGTCTGTGCTGGTATAAGACACCCTCGGTGACGCTAAGTAGTTTCTCGTGAAGGTAGAAACAATTTATGGTCGGCCATCTAAAAATAATTGGCTTTTATCTATGATATAAATACTCCTAAAAATAATCACTCGGTGCTATGATATTTCTAGGACACTGACACGTCTCGAATACGTTCGGTGGTATGTCCTTAATTTAAAAATAAAATAAAATCCGACACGGACACAACACTTTAAGGGTTAATTGTACAATTTTAAAGGTTACGTGTTTGTTAAATTTTATGTTAAATGAATTAATATATATATATAATCGTATCCTGAAATGTTTGAAATCCGGGCCATCGTTACAGTGTCGTGTCCCTGTCGCCGTTTCAGATTTCGTGCATCCTAAGCTTTTACAAATGTGTTAGTACGTTTACAAATTCAAATAATCTGGTGCACTGGTTATATGCTGATGATGCCTGAATGTTATATACAAATAAGGTATACATACATGTCCTACTCAGCGTAACGCATAGAGCTTTATCAGATGGATTATATCCTCCATGGGAATAATTCTTTGCTACCCCATGGGGCGGTGCCCCATGGGGTACATCTGACCACACATTGGGAATATTCCCACGGGAATATTCCCAATGTGTGGTCAGATGTACCCCATGGAGCACCGCCCCATGGGGTAGCCAAGACATCACCCCTCCATGGGTTGTATGATAGCATCAAGGAAAGTAAATAATAATTGAGCAATCCTTAATCGCTCATCATCAACTATCGAAATCCCAAAATTTCAGGGTTAAGCAATAGAAATAGATTTTCTAATAGGATTTTTTACATCATCTCTCTGCCTCGCATGCACGACAGAGGAATTCAAGAAAAGCATGAAGCCGTAAATAATGAGTCAAAGATACCGATCTTACCAAGTGACCATGAATGCTATAAAATGTTTTCAAACAACAAAAATCAGGTCCTGATGTAAGTTGCTAGAATCGGCACTAATGCGACCAGTAATGATAAGGGGCGAAGCCACATTGGGCAGGGGGCAACTGCCCCACTTGCAAAAAAGAAAATAAAAGTTATTACCCTATAAAAAATTGCATTTACCCTAAAAACAAATTTGCAGTTTGCCCTCTAAAATTATATTATCCCCTTAATTTTTTTTGACATCCATTTTTTATGTTAGTCTGTTTTGCCCCCTAACTAAAAATTCTATATCCACCAACAGTGGTAATGATGACAATTAATATGCAGTGTAGAGGAGTCACATTTCAAAGCAAACATGTGATATCTAAAATGCCATGTAACTCGGTCGTTATGCTGCAATAATGAGAGAGTAACGGAGAAGCGATATACTAAAAAATCTAGTACAGAAGATGGTTTGGTACCACGCAACAAGTACAGAAGGGAAATGTCAAAATGTACAAAAGTTCACTACAATGACGAATCATGCTGATGCGCAATTACAAAACAAAATGAGACTCAAATGAATGATTAGCCAATTAATTAAAGATTCTAATGAGCTGAATCATTGTATTACTCAACTACAAGAGGGTAGTGTAATGCCTCCACACAAGATATTGGACAGCCACAAAAATGTTGGCCCAAACACTCGGTTCCGAATCATTATGTGGACATAGAGAAATCCAAGCAAACGACTATTGCTCTCATTAACTGCTATTGCATGAACAAAACCTACAGTTTTAGCTTTGTACATCCAAGAACTGTTCCCCGGCACCGTGTTATAGGAGCCACCTGGCGCCAAACCGGTCTCTCGCTTCCTAGCATCAGAACATCAACATCAGAAGTAGCTTTGATGTCCCAATTCATCCTGTCCGGTCCGATGACCCCTCCAATTATGTAAACATCGTCTCCCAAGCCTATCATGGCAAAACCAATTTTACGACGAAACTCCGACGCAGAAACTATTAACTTATTTGAATCCCTTTCCTGTTTGTAAATCTGGCCATGACTCATTATATAAAGCTTTCCCTTAACAACTGCCATGGGACCCTGAAGCCAACCATACTCATGAACAGTCCAACCCTGCTTAATACTTTCCAAGACTTGTATTGATGACAATCCCTTGTGCAAGATATGAACTTTACCACCAACAACAACACCAGTACATGCAGAATTGTGTGTGTAGTGGAGATCAGGTATTGGAACCCACTCATCCTTTCCGGGGTCATAGATTTCAGCATTGGAGATTGATTTACGGGAGTTGGTAAAACCACCTGCAACAATTATCTTTTCATCCAATTCACAACAAGCAAACATGGCACGAGGGACGGTCATGGATGCGCACAAGGACCACTGCCGAGCTATTGGATCATATGACCAAACCTCGTCCGATGCAAAACATCCATCCTGGTCACCAGTCAAAGGGTCCACAGCATCACTACCGCCACCTAGTACATATAGCTTTCCGGCAACAGAGACGACACCAAAGTGGGCAAGGTGCCGAATATTTGAAGGAAGATCCGGGAGAGTGATCCAAAGGTCATGTACAGAATCATAAAGCTGCCACAAATTGTCAGGGTCATAAGCACATACACATATGAACTCCTCGGTTGCATTAACCTCCTCACGGGCTTTAAAAAGCTCATTGCTGTGAATGGCATTGCGCCAGGAACTAGAAACAAGCTCTAGTTTAGGATGTAGATAAAAGGGAACTCTTGCAAGACACCTTAAGGCCACAGCATCTGGAAGGCCTTCAATGAGTCCAGACATGATTATTGCAGTATCTCATATATTTCTCAGCTACAACAGAATTGAGTTGTTGCTAGGCGAGAAACGGATGCACCTATATAAAACGCGAAATTGAGAAAAAGAATGTAATGGGATTAGAAAGGACATAATGACAATTATGAAAATTAGAAAGCATATGACTCTCCATCATACGAAAAATTTCTCCATAAAGTTTTGGGTATGAATACATCATTTACACTATCTTGTTTGTATACTGATAGTTTTTGTTTGTCATTCTATTTATATAAATTCCAACCAATTTTCCCTCAGAAATATTTTATCAGAAATTGTTATATAGACGGTACAGCAGAAAAATTTCCATTGAGACTCAAAAGATTTCAAATCCAGCTAGCTTGGCAAGGTCGCCTACCTCATTTCCTCTCAATTAGCAAAACAAAAGCATCGCTCCCAAATGAGAAACAAAGAAGGTGTGCACTACAAATTTAACAGGATGATATTGATTTCCCAATTTGTTTTTGAAGCTGAAAGACTGATACATGTCAACCTTCATTATTCAGTCGAAAAACAAAGGAGAATGGAATTGGAATTGCACGGACCCATAAAATTATATGGGAAAACAGAGAAAACTATGTTACATGGATATGACACGATGCAGATACAAGGACCTGGATACGACACGATGCAGATAAGGGATGTGACAGTTTTCACAACTTAGGACACGACTAGGGAGCATGCAACTGTTTTATAGACGTGTACATACACGCGCAAAAATACACATATATGTGATTTTTTAAATTTGTTAAACACGACAGATATTTTGCAATTTGTAATATAAATCACAACATTAATGAATTCAAATGCAGTATTAAATATATCAATTAGGAAATTCAACTAATGTAGAATTTATATTTATTGTTTAAAACAAAAACAAAAAAAATCAATAATAACTTAATCAAAGAATCTATCTTACAGTAATCGGCACGGTCAAGATTTGACCATTCACCAAATCGGACATGATCAATATATTTAGGCCTGTGCAGTGTCCAATATATATCTACCAAATATCTGTATCCGTATAAAATATCTGATACGACACGTATATGGGTCTATTTTAGTAGTATCATGCATCACCATAGTGAGAAATTTATGATAATTTTCTATAAATACACACCTTTCTCGCCTAGCAACAACTCAATTCTGTTGCAGCTGAGAAATTAAACTAAAGTATAAGACAAGCTCGGACTTTATACCCTTCTAACAAGTCACTTCCATAAAAGCATACAGAGATTGATCTTATAAGAGATTGTAGGTTACTTGAACTAGCTCGGAACTTTATACCCTTATGCTAAAGCATAAGACAAGCTCGGAACTTTATACCGAAAAACTACACATGAAGGCCCTCACCCACCATTACGCCTGGCCTTGATCTTATAAGAGATTGTAGGTTACTTGAACTAGAAGATAATGCAATTCCCTTCCAAATTAAGCATGCAAAAGAAGAACTACCAGTTCAAATAAATTGACAGTGTATTATCAGATTTAAGATTGCATTACAATTGCTAACATTTGCTCATTCTTTTAAGCTGGATTGATGAAACAAACAAAAAACCCAACTAATTTTGTGAGTATATTTAAACAAATAATTCCGTAGTTCACAACATTTATGCATAAACCAGATTTGTTCCATTCACAAACGATGTTTAAAGAACACAATGTCAAATCCACATGCTTTTGAATAAGACACCAAAGGTTGGCAACAAGTGCGACCCAAAATAATTGCAAACAACAAAAATTCACATCAGAAAGAAAAAAATTCAATTATTGATTTCCAAACCCAAATCTTTCAAATTGATATCCAAACCTAACGAGCAATTAAAAAAGAGTGTCCATACAAACACAAATAAGAAAATTCCCATGAAAAAGAAAAAATCAATGTAACTTTAATTCACCAAATTCCAAACAAAATTATAACAGAATGCAAGAATTAAATAAAAACACAACCAACCTGTATCACAAATAACCAGATCAAGAAACCAGTTATCCAAATCTTCGTCCCGAAATTGATGTGAAAAAAAGAGGGAAAAAAAACTATCAATTTTGCGTAGAGGTTTCGCCGTTCAACCAGTCAATAAACACACATTTCTTTTTCTCTAGGAAATTGCAATAAAATTATCAATAACTAAATAATAAGTTAACTAAATCCATAAAAAAGTTAACATTACATAATAATTCTCAATACCAAAACCCAATTCAAATAGGTCCATATTTTAAGTATTTATGTAGTTTAGGTTTTTATTAAGAAGAAAATACATTGGATTTGAAATCATGTCCATAACTGTTTTTTTTAATTGAAATTACATCGAATCGTGAATACCTATTGATCAATTAACTATTTTCTTGATTCATCTATACAATGCGATCAAATTAACGTGTTTTTTTTAATCATCCAAAACACCTGCGATGGATTCGAATTCCATCGAAATTTAAAAACCGTAGAATCGTCGATACACATTGATCAATTAACTATTTCATTGATTCATCTATACATTGCGATCAAATTAACGTGTTATTTTTTTCATCTAAACACCTGCGATGGATTTGACATTCATCATTTTGTTGAAGTTTAGAGGTGAAACCCAAATGTTGAACGTGAATTCCGGCTTCTCATTCAATGATTAACATCTATTGCATCTGGTAAGTGGTCTGATTATAATTTCGACGGGGTTTCGTTTAAGTATTCCATTAAAGGACACTCTAATTGTTGTTTGAACAATGAAGATGATATGAGAAACATGTTTATGTTATGTAAAATAATTGATGTGCATTTGTTGACATTGAATGTCGACGATGAAAAAATAGTATTATTTGGAGCTTCGCTGTTAGTAGGAATTTGATTATGACGTCTGCTAGTGAAGGCCACGATATTGCACCTTTCGAGTCTTGTGGTGCACGGGTTCCACGTGCAGCACGTCTCAAATGATGCATGTGATTGCACCAAGAGATAACCAAGATGCCTGTGATGCACCTGCATCAGAAAACTCAACATATGCATATAATGTAACTGAAGAAGGTTGTAATTCATCTTCTGGTTTAATTCCGAACATCGAAGATGTGATGTCAACAGTAAGGAAAAGTTGTTGTTATGTAATGGTTGGCCATCAATTATTAGTAGGGTAGGTCAAGACTTTAGAGGCGGTGTACAAGAGTTTCGGAGTGAACTTAGCAAATATTCGGTTGAAATTGGTTTCGATTTTAACTACATTGAAAACAATAGGGATATAGTAGGTGTTGTGTGTGTGAATAAGCATGATGAAGGTTGTGGTTGGTTTGTGAATGCCAACGTTTCACGAGTAAATGGTTCTTTTTATATCAAAAATTGAACAATGTTCACGCTTGTGGGCTTAGGGTAATGAAACACAAATAAAAGAGGATGAGATCGGATATATATCTGGAATTATTGCTGAACGAGTCAGTGCCAATCCTACCTTCTCTGCAATGTCTTTGTGTGATCTAATGAAAAGAGATTATGGCTTGGATATCACGTACAGTAAAGCATAGAGAAGCGTGGAGAAGGCTAGATCTACTGCATTTGGAAGTTACGAGGAGTCCTTTCAAAAACTGAAGTGGTATGTTGATGCTGTGAAATCAATTAATGTTGGAAGTTTTGTAAAGCTTGAAGTTGATGAGAGTGATCGATTCAGTCGTCTGTTTGTTTCATTTCATGCTAGCATTGATGGGTTCAAATATTGCCAGCTAATGTTATTCCTTGATGGAACGTTTTTGAAATCCCGTTTCAAGGGCACCCTTTTGTCCGCCACTGCCAAGGATGGTAATCGAGGTATGAAATTATCTAATATGTTGTGTTTAGATGCTAATGCACGATTAATCGATAGTGCACTGATGCACCACTGCGCATTGCTCTGTATATGTACCGTGCGTTGGCAATTATTCATGTGATCATTTACATGTGCACATTCATTCTGGGACATTGTACACGTGCACCATGAGGTTAACATCGTTTTCGACACATAACCGGAAATAAGTACCAGCATTGGTGATTTCTTCGTTTAACGATGTATGTTTGTTCCTTTTGGCTTTTTGCTGTTGTAGATTCCGAGAACTTTGATAATTGGTATTGGTTTTTGAATTGCTTGATCAACATTATTGACAATGGCAAAGATGTTGTGTACATTTCAGATCGGAATGTCGGTTTAATGGAGGCCTTATGTGGGGCCTCGTTACCTTAGTCCTCATGTTTTAGGTTTAATTCTGTCATTCACATTCTTTATTTGTCAGGATTAAGATCCTATCACTACTGATCAAAAATTTTCACTATATTTTGCGCTTACATTATTCATATACATCACATCTTGTATATTATTTACATAGCACAAATTATCCAATCTCGATCAGTTTAACTCCTAGCAGCTGAAGGTAGGCTCACAATCCCAACTTTCCCCGGCTATGAGTCCCTACAGAACAACCACACAACACATGAGTATAGCGAAATGATGTTTACAATTCAACATCAATATAATGCATAAAAACTGGATAAACAACTACTTGTAATTTCATGCATTTATAATACTCCTTCCTCGTTGTTCCTGTACATCCCCCCTGTACAAACCTCAAAACACAATATACATGCTCAATATGTTATCACAGATTTCAGTCAATATCCTGTTATAACGGGACCGATATGATATACCTCTTAGGTAATATGTCAGTGGCTCAGCCTTCACATCCCATATTAGCAGCACATATCATATTTTTGTCCTCACACGTTATAACATCCAAACCATATGCCCAACAAAAGCATACCTCTCATGCCAAAGCATATGCTCAACAGTAGTATACATTTCATGGCATCAACTAGATACCTCAACAACATATAGAAACAGTCATAGCATATGCCCAACAGTGGCATACCTCTCACATGGCATCAACGATCTCATCATATAGAAACAACCATAGCATATGCCCAACAAGAGCATACCTCTCATGCCAAAGCATATGCTATGGTTGTTTCTATATGTTGTTGAGGTATCTAGTTGATACCATGAGAGGTATACTACTGTTGAGCATATGCTTTGGCATAAGAGGTATGCTCTTGTTGGGCATATGCTTTGGCTGTTATAACGTGTGAGGACAGAATATGATATGTGCTGCTAATATACGACGTGAAGGCTGAGCCACTGACATATTACGCTAAGAGGCATATCATATCGATCCCGTTATAACATGATATTGACTGAAATCTGTGTGACATATTGAGCATGTATATTGTGTTTTGAGTAGGGGTGCTTAAGGATCGATCCGGTACGATCCGGTCCGGAACCGGTCGGTTCCGGATCTGATAATCCCGAAATCGGACCGATCCTTTAAGGAACCGGATTGGATCCGGTTCCGATCCAATCGGTTCCGGGTTGGATTGGTTCCAACCCGGAACCAGATTTTTCTTTACTTTTTTTTTTAAAAAAGTAAAAAACTAAGGGATTTATCGAATTTTTTTTTTTTAAAAAAATAGATCCGGTTCCGGTTCAATCCGGAACCGGATCGGTTTGGTCCGGAACCGGTAAGATACCGGATCCGAAAAGATAGAACCGATCCGGTCCTGTATCAAACCGGTTCCGGAGCACCGGACAAGTTAGTCCGGTTCCGGCTCGGACTAACCGGTTCGGTTTTGGGCCGGGTCCATATTGACCCGGCCCGTTAAGCACCCCTAGTTTTGAGGTTTGTACATGGGGTATGTACAGGAACAACCAGGAAGGAGTAGTATAAATGCATGAAATTACAGGAAGTTGTTTATCCAGTTTTTATGCATTAAATTGATGTTGAATTGTAAACATCATTTCGCTATACTCATGTGTTGTGTGGTTATTATGTAGGGATTCATAGCTGTGAAAAGTTGGGATTGTGTGTCTAGCTTCTGCTGCTAGGAGTTAAACTGATCGAGATTGGATAATTTGTGTTATGTAAATAATATACAAGATGTGATGTATATGAATAGTGTAAGCACAGAATATAGTGAAAAATCTTGATCATTAGTGATGGGATCTTAATCCTGACAAATAAAGAATGTGAATGACTGAATTGAACCTAAAACATGAGGATTAAGGTAACGAGGCCCCACATTAGTGGTACCAGAGCAGTGGTTCGAGAACTGGGTGACCAAGGGTAGAGTAAGTGAAGTAGGTGTTGGGATATGCCTTAAGTCATTAGATGATTGTTTACGACATACAATGTATTATGATTTTATTAATGGCAAGTCATCATTATATATTATTCGAATATCTGTGCAATATGAATTGATATATAAGTTAATGTCCTTAGAATAATATTGTATTATTTTTAAAGATTGTCCCTAGTCAAGTATTATCATAAATAAGGATAATGATAATACATTGAGACTAGTATGTTTTGATTGATGAATTGTTCATGGATATGAGATGTCAAATCAACACATGGGTACATGTTAGAGAACAATGTACTGGACAGACCCACCATGAGAATGCTACATGGATAGTTATATGAGTGTCATAAGCAATTCTCATAGTGATAATAATGTATGTAATCCTTACGACTTGAGATCATCAGAGATCCCAACATAAGGAGTTATGTATCTTGATATTGTCAAACGTTACCTGTAACAGGGTAAACTATAAAGGCAACTATTAGATACATACGAGTTATGCAGAGGGATGTTGATTGATCAAGATAAGATTTGTCCCTCCTATATAACAGGAGAAGTGTTTGGGCCCTTGATCAAGTAAGACTAAAATGCATGGCCGTGCTCGAATGAGTCGATATGTGATATCGAGCTTATTCGTTTATTATAGTTCTACTTGGGGATCAAGAAATAGAGATTGAATATACGAGTATGATTATTCCATGACCCGTGTTCAATCTAAACACATGGACAAAGGGATTAAGTTACATAGTTAATATTATCACAAGTTCTAAGGTTAATGTCGAGTCAATGAGATTCTTGTAATTTGGGTAGCCTTGATGTGTTGCTAGATACCGCTCATTACTTGTGACATAAAATGAGATTTTATGTCACTGCCAACATTACAGATCCTATCGGGTCCCACAAAAGATTAAATCGATAAGGGAAAATTAAATTCATTGGATGAATTAATTAATTAAGAAGAGTATTAATTAAATGATTATAAGGATTTAATTAAATCATGGGTGGCCCATGAGACTTTAAGAAAGTCTTGAACCTTAATTCTTATAATATAAATACAAGGTTATAATTAATTGTGAGAGATACAATTCATAATCACATAACCTAGCCTCCACTCTACTCCATTCGGCCGCCTCTTTCTCTCATCAAAACCTCATGGCCGCCGTCGAGTTCTTGGGAGAAGAGATTGGTAGTCGTTGATCGGTTTTGAACCGGGAGTTCAGTTTTGGTTCAAGAATAAGTCTAGCAACTTGTTCTTGAACGTCCCTTGTTCGATTTGATCGTGTGGATACCGTAGAGACAAAGGTGCAAACTTTTGTTTGTGACTCGAGGTGCTACAACGTGGAATCTGCTTCAAACACGCTACAAGGGTGAGACTCTTTTATTATATCTATTCCGATATGACCACTTTGTATAGATCCGCGGTTTTAGTAATCCAAAATTTTAATTCCGCTGCGTTGTATGCTCGTTGGATTACTTACAGTAGGGAGATATCTATTCACTTGAAAGCATGTTATATCTTTACTGTAGTATAGGATGTTGTGCTAACATGCTTTATGTGTTTCGATATATTGTTGTTAACCCTTGTTTTGCAGTATGGTGGTACGACTTGTTATGAATCCCCATGAATTAGAGGGGATGGTGTGAGTGTCATTGTGGTTGAAGTCAGTTTGTGTAATCTTTTACAGTGGGCCAATGGCCAGGGGAAATAGATATGCTTATCTGGTGACTGGCCAGTCATTCAGTTTGTGAACTATATGTGTTCCAATATGAAGGGACTGAATCTGCGGAGCAAGTCCAGGAGTGATTGGAGTGTGGTGACCAGATCTTGGTGTCAGCTCCATGTACAAAGGCAGTGTGATTGAGACTGTGAATGGTGACTGATGATGGAATGAGATGTCGTCAGATTGTGATTCTGAATCACTAATTGTGCTGTTGTTCTCAGACAGCTATATGAAGATGATTTTCTGATTATGAAACAGGATATGACAGATGTGAGGTTCTTTTGTTCATTTTTGTTCTTGTTTAACTATGTCTGTGAGGGGCTTGATGCCTCAGTTGTATGTTAGAGTTATTGTGATTAACCCGATGTCAGTTTGTGGATGTGGTGTTGAGAGTCTAGCTGGTACATGTTGGAGATGATGTACTCAGTATGAGATTGCGGTGATGACTGACAATGGGCACTTTGTGCTACCACTGATTAGTGTATGACAGATGATGGGTAATGAAACCATCGTTATGATGTCTGATGAGAAAGACATATATGGATGTCTCTATGAGAGTCTGTGAATAGAATGACATGAGTGGCATACCATTGTGTGTCTTAGATTGACACGAGAAAACTCAGTTGGGTTTGTTTGCTTGCGAGATGAATCGTTATGGCATTTGGTTCTGTGGACTGCATAGTCGGATGTGCTATATGTGTGCTGAGTCATACGTTGTATGTGTCTAGGCATTGAATTGGTTGATATGGACATTGCATGTGTATAGCGATGTCGGGAAGAACAGAGATAATTGTGATACGAATAAACATGTCACTACATTCTCATGAGTGATGATTGAGTTGTACTGGTTGACGCTTTTAACATATATGCATATTTTCTCAGGAAGTGAGATTGGGAAGAGGATATTCTCTTATCTCTTATGGTTGTAGTCTCATACAGACTTTATGATGGAAATAATGACATCATGGTGGGAGTCAGGAAAAACCTGTGTAGTCATACAATGGGATAGTGTGTGGAATGATATAGTATCTTGGACTGTCTCACATGTTGTTGGTGATGTGCACACCTGATGGAAATAAGGGATCTGCCCATTTGATGGAGTGTGAGTACCCAGTGAGTACCGAGTATGAGACATTGTATGATGTGATAACAAGAGCTTATTGTCCACGTGGTATGGTCACAATAACATGTTTGTACTTGAGATGAGAGTTTTCTCGAGCAAGTGCTTGTATGTTTGTATGTCTACATTACCAAAATGTATTCTTCACAAGTCAGTTTTATTAGTACGACCGATACGTGTTGTACTTGACGCGTATCAAACGGTCGTGAATATGATTGAGATTGTTACTCAACTGAGCTATTGTGATGGGGATTATGATCTCCATTGGATTGATTGTATACTGGGGATGTACTGGTAAATTAACAAGAATTATGGGACATATGTGGTCTCATAACATGATATTGTTGAGTTTCAGGAATGATATCTGGTGTGGAGACACTATGGGCTTAATTGCATGGTCATTGCAAAGTACTTGCCTTGACCAGTATGGTAATAATTTTGGTATTAGTGTCAGAGCTATTGTACGAATTCGTTGTGTCCGTAGTTCAGTCTTATGCTGGCACTGTTAGGAATCCGATCAAACAATACGCAGCGGAAAATAAAAACTGGATTCCTACCATGGACCTATACAAAGTAATCATATCGAGATTGAATAGAATCATACCCTTGTAGCGTGTTTGAAGCAGATTCCTATTTGCAACGCCACGAGTCACAAACAAAGATCTGCACCTTTGTCTATACGGTATCCACACGATCAAATCGAAAGGGACGTTAAAGAACAAGTTGCTAGACTTGTTCTTCAACCGAAACAAAGACACACACGGTTCACAACCGATAAACGACGGTCGGATGATCAACCAAGGCGGCGGCTGTGGCCGATGGTTCTCGGATGAGAGGGGAGGCCGAATGCCTTTTTGGGTGGCTACTATGTTTTAGAAAAACTAACATTTTTTTTTTTTTTAATCTCAAACCCTTGTTAGCTTATTATATCTAATATTAGATTTAATTAAAGTCTTTCAAAAAACCTCATTGGCCCAAACCCAACATCTTAATTAAATCCATATATCTAATATTTGTAATTAAGACTCTTCTTAATTAATTAATTCATCAAATGGATTTTATCTCCCTTTATCGATTTAATCTTTTGTGCGACCCGATAGGATCTTGAAATGTTGGCAGTGACATAAAATCTAATTTTATGTCACAAGCAATGAGCGGTATCTAGCAGTACATCAAGGCTACCCAAATTACAAGAATGTCATTGACTCGACATAACCTATGGACTGTGATAATATTAACCATGTAACGTAATCCCTTTGTCCAATGTGTTTAGATTGAACACGAGTCATGTAATAGTCATACTCGTATATTCAATCTTTTATTTCTTGACCCCCAAGTAGAGCTAGAATAAACGAATAAGCTCGATATCACATATCGACTCATTCGAGCATGGCCATGCATTTTAGTCTCACTTGATCAAGGGCCCAAACACTTCTCATGTTGTGAGACCCCGATATCACAACAAGTTACTAAGGTGCAATTTAGAGAACTTAAACATTCATGTGAATATATCAGAGTAACGTGTCGTGTTGATTTAACCTGAGCTTTAGAGATTACAGTACCAAAATGTTTCAAAAAGGAATAACACAATTCCTACAAAGGCACTACATTATAGTCTTACTCTACCCAGAAGAAGCTATACAAAATTTCTCTAACATGCTAATCCTGTAGCACTCCTTACAGCTCAGCAAATCAACCCCGACCCTGGTTCTCGTCAACAAAAGCACCTACAAAGACAACCCCCAACACGTGAGCATAAAACAATTCATATTCAACATAATATGAAAGTAAGGCATAAATGCGCAATCCTAAATACAAGCACTTCCTGTATTTCCTGCATTTATAACGCCCAATGGTTGTCCCTGTACCATAGTTCATAATAAAACACATTATATGAATGTATGGCTTTACAAAATGTCATGACATTTCCTTTTTTTAATTCTTGAGTCAGTCATCATCAGTTATTTTAATGCTTTCTTAACCTCAAACAAGCGGTATCGCATACACGCTTCATCATACTAGCGGTATCTCTTCCTCGCTTAGTATGGTATACCTAGCCTCCATGTGCCAGCGAGTCTCCCCCCTCCCGCTCCACATGCGCAGCGGTAAAGCATAAGCATTAAAACCTTAACTGTGATCGCCCTGACTCGTGGAATACACCTCTTTATCCCACATCACAATATGCAACAACAATGCATAATATGCAACACAATGCATAATAACATGTATCATAATCTTAATGCATCACATTGCATTTTCATCATGCGTCACACAGACAAACATAAGTACATGTTACCGTTGGGATGCCCGTACGTCGCTTACGTACCTTTCCAAAATGTGGTGTGTTGCAGGACTCTATCCCCTGCGCTGTGTAGCTACCTGTGAAGGCTCTACACCAGTGTACAACACAATATTAGATGTCTCATTACAATCCAATATCAAAACTTTAACAAAATATAACAAATTATATTTTTCAACATTCTGGGTCTCTCGATCGATCGGCCCCTCTTCCCGATCGATCGAGAAGACGCCTAAAATCAAAACCAAGATTCTGCCCCGCTCGATCGATCGAGATGAAATATCGATCGATCGAGATGCTCTGTTCGAGAAATGTCAACCCAGAATTCTCGAACACCTAAAATCACACCCTTAAATCCAACATGTAAGACATACAACATGCCCAAATAAACATGCTAATAGTTACAACACACTACCCTGAGTGTATTCATACCAAAATTACACCCCAAACATAAGCCCATCTGCATAAACGATGACCATTTACACAAGTACTCGATCATCTTTTCGGAAACAGGGCAACACATTTTATTTCCATATTTCCTGAGTACGTCATTTCATGCTATAATAACTATCACATATAACATAAAGCATGCTCGAACAAACATGCCAAGGGCTTTACAAAACTACCATGCATAAACTCAAATCGAAGGTTCACCACAAACCCTTCTAACATGCATGATACCACCTCCTCAAAATCACTCCCTAACCATAATTTCCCAGAAAAACAGGGCATACACCTACCCAGATTTCCGAACACCCTTCTTTACATGCTTATATCCTCAACATAAAACATGCAACATGCTCAAGAAAAATACAGAGAGCCTCACAATAACACCATAAAAGCATTTAAATCAAAGGTTTCAAGAAACCTAAGCTAACATGCCGTTTCTCGCCACCTAAAAACATGTACTCAAACAAGTTTAAACCAAAAACAGAGCATGGTTTCTCACCCTACTTTGCTCCGATTCTTGAAGGCTTTCCAGGCGATGAAAAGGGACAAGCTCCTCAGAGTTTTGCTTAGCTGAAGCTGGTGAAGATATGGGAGAGAAGGCTAGAGAATTTGGATGGCTGAGAGTGGTGGAATGATTGGGCCAAGTGGTGAACAAAGTCAGCTGTGCAGTGTGATTGGTATGGGTTGGGGGGGGGGGGGGGGGGGGTTGGTTGGGTCTTGGGTGGTATGATGTGTTATGTTTTGGTCCCGGTATTTAGCACGATGTATAAAAATATCCTCACATGATATTTATAGTATTTTCTCAATAAAATACTTCAATTTCCGTTAACATGCTTTACCCAAAACAAACAACACACACCCCAAATAAACAAGCCACGACCCCCAAAATCTCAACATATATCACATGCACCCTGAAATGAAACTCCCCAATAATACTAATCCAAACCCATGAATTAACACCCAAATCATCATAATTTAACTCAAATGATTAACATCACAATAATCATTTCGGGGATATCACAATACTCCCCTACTTATAAGATTTCGTCCCCGAAATCAAACATGCTTACCAACATGAAGTAACCAATACATGAAAGCATACCAGAAAACAGCTCTGGATAGTGCTGCACCATGTGTCGCTCTGTCTCCCACGTGGCCTCCTCGACACCCCTACGATCCCACTGAACCTTGATCATAGGAATAACCTTGTTCCGAAGTCTGCGGTCTGCCCTATCCAAAATCCTGATAGGCCGCTCAACATAAGAAACATCGGACTCAATCTGCACCTCTGAAGGCTGCAACACATGTGAAGGATCCGGCTCATACTTCCTCAGCATAGACACATGAAATACGTCGTGTATACCAGACAGAGAAGGCGGTAACGCCAAACGGTACGCCAGAGTACCAACACGCTGTAAGATCTCATACGGCCCAATGTATCTAGGAGACAACTTCCCCCGCATACCAAACCGTACTACGCCTCTGAAAGGTGAGATCTTCAGAAAAACTCTGTCGCCCAACTGAAACTCCAACGGCCTACGCCGCTGATTGGCATATGCTGCCTGTCTGTCCTGAGCTGCCTTCATCTTTCTCTTGATGACCTTAACTTTCTCTTCCATTTCCTGAACCAACTCTGGTCCTCCAACCGACTTACGGTCCAAGTCATCCCAACACAAGGGTGACCTACAACGCCTACCATAGAGGGCCTCGAAAGGAGCCATCCGTACTTGCCTGGTAGCTGTTGTTGTAAGAGAACTGCACCAAGGCTATCGAGTCCTGCCATGATATGTCGAACTCTAGCACACAAGCTCTCAACATATCCTCGAGCGTCTGTATCGTACGCTCGGTCTGTCCGTCCGTCTGAGGGTGATAGGTTGTGCTCAGCCTCAACTCTGTACCTAGAGCTTTCTGCAGACCCTCCCAAAAGTGAGATGTGAACCGCGGATCTCGATCGGACACTATCGAAACAGGGATCCCGTGTAGTCTCACCACATCTCTGACATATAACTGTGCCATCCTCAAGTGCGTATATGTCATACAGTAGGGAATGAAGTGAGCCACTTTAGTCAGTCTATCCACGACTACCCAGATGGCATCAAAACCCGAAACAGTCCTTGGTAAGTGGGTCACGAAATCCATAGACACGTGCTGCCACTTCCACTCGGGTATCTCCAAACTCCTCAGTTCACCTCCAGGCCTCTGCCTTTCAGACTTCACCTGCTGACAAATCAAACAACGCTTGACAAATGAGGTGACATCTTGTTTCATATGCTCCTTATACATCTTCTTCCCGCCTGGGTGGACACTCATCCTACTGCAATGAGCTCGTCATAATAAACCCTGACGCAACTCAGGTGCATCTGGAACCACCCATCTATCACCAAGTCTCAGAGAACCGTCCTCAGCCACTCTGAATCTCGATGGCTGACCTGAATGAACCACTAACATCCATCTCTGAACCTCTACATCGGTCCCCTGAGCCTTTCTGATGTGATCATAAATAACAGGCTCCGCTAGCAAGGTCAAAACCTGTACTGGTGAAGAAGATACGTCATAATCAAATCCCAAATGGCAGTAGGAGCCCAACATAGCTGATAAACACATGGCATCCTCTGCAGTGCTCCGCACTTTCCGACTCAGGACGTCGGCTGTCAGATTTGCTTTCCCGGGATGGTATAGGATTTCACAATCATAATCCTTCAGCAGGTCCATCCATCTCCTCTGCCTCATGTTCAACTCAGCCTGTGTAAACAAGAACTTCAGACTCTTGTGATCAGTGAAGATGGTAAATGAGGTACCGTATAAGTAGTGTCGCCATATCTTCAAGGCGAACACTATAGCTGCCAACTCCAGATCATGGACTGGATACCTCGTCTCATGTGGCTTCAACTGTCTCGAAGCATAAGCCACTACATGTCTGTCCTGCATCAGTACGCACCCTAATCCCTGTAGCGATGCGTCGGTATAAATAACAAATCCTTTGTTCTTCTTGGGAATCACTAGAACTGGTGCAGTAGTCAGCATGTGCTTCAATTCCCTGAAACTCTGCTCACAAGCCTCTGTCCAACAGAATGGGACTCCCTTCTGAGTCAGCTGTGTAAGTGGCTTGGCGACCTTTGAGAAACCCTCGACGAAACGTCGATAATAGCCAGCCAGACCAAGAAAACTTCGAATCTCACTGACTGAAGTAGGGGCAGACCAGTCCATAACTGCCTCTATCTTTCTCGGGTCTACTGATATCCCCTCTCGTGATATGATATGACCCAAGAATGCAACACTGCTCAGCCAAAACTCACACTTGCTGAGTTTGGCGTACAACTGATGATCCCTGAGGATCTGGAGCACTATCCTCAGATGATTGGCATGATCCTCCTCATTCCTTGAATAGACCAGGATGTCATCAATGAAGATTACGAACTGATCGAGGTACTCCTGAAATACCCTGTTCATCAAGCTCATAAAAGTAGCAGGGGCATTCGTCACCCCGAATGGCATCACCAAGAACTCATAGTGCCCATACCGAGTTCTAAAAGCCGTCTTTTGGACATCACCAGCTCTAACCCGCACTTGATGATAGCCTGACCTCAAGTCTATCTTGGAGTACACCTCTGTACCCTGAAGCTGGTCGAACAGATCATCATCCTCGGAAGTGGATATCTGTTCTTCACTGTGACCTTGTTCAATTGCCTATAGTCAATCACAGACGCATTGATCCATCCTTCTTTTTCACGAACAAGACTGGTGCACCCCAAGGCGATACACTAGGACAAATGTATCCCTTGTCGAGGAGCTCCTGTAACTGTACCTTCAGTTCCCTCAGCTCTGCCGGTGCCATCCTGTAAGGAGCACGGGATATAGCAGAAGTCCCTGGCAGCAGCTCAATAGCAAATTCCACATCCCTGACAGGCGGAAATCCCGGAATCTCATCTGGGAACACATCAATGAACTCCGCCACAACCGGAATATCCTCAGCTCTTACTTCCTTTTCCTCAGATACATCCACAGCATAAATGATGTAACCTGTGTGGCCGCGCTCCAATAATCACGCCATCTTAACCGCTGATATTACCGGAATCTTTGGACGAGAGTCGTCCCCATAAAAGATCCACTGAAACCCCTGATCAGACAGAAAACGTACAATCCTCTGCCGGCAGTCTACCACAGCTCGGTATCTGCTCAACACATCTATGCCGATAATACAGTCAAAGTCTGCCATCTCTAACTGAATCAGATCGGCCCTCAGATCATTGCCCTCAAAATAAATGAGGCAATCAGACAATAGCCGATCCGCAATCACATGCTTCCCCGTGGGTGTCGAGACCATAAGAGGTGTGGGTAACAGAGACGAGCACAAACGGTGTCCCTCCACAAAAGCAGTAGATACAAAAGAATGGGAAGCACCTGTATCTATCAATATAAGTGCAGGGTACGTAAATAAATGGCACGTACCAGCAATGACCTCCTCTGGGGCTGCCTCAGCCTGCTCCCTGGTCAGCGCATACACCTGTCCCTGCGGCGGTCCTGCCGTCTGACCTCCCTGTGGTCGTGGTGCAAACTGCTGTCTCTGTGGTGCCCTCCCAGCATCAAACATCGGCCTATTCGGCCCTGAGACTGTCTGACCTGCCCGATTGGGGCAACCTCGAGCAAAGTGGCCCACCTTGCCACAGACATAGCAACCCGGACAGTCCCGTGACAAGTGCCATCCTCCACAATTGCTACACTTGCTTCCCACAGTCTTGCTCCCTTGTGTGGGTCCCTTATTGTTCTGTTTCTGACCCTGAGACTTCTTCCCACTAAATTTGGAAGATGATGAGGCTCCATGAGCCTTGAACTGATCCCCTCGTGGCCTCAGACTATCAGTAGCAGGCCTCTGAGGTGGTATAGAAGGGGGTACAACATCCTTGTACGCGTCCACCGCAATCTCCGCTAACTCTGCCCGTGTCAGGGCGTCATCAAATGAACTGGGGTTGTTGGAGATAACCCTATCAAATAGTTCTGGCATTAATCCCTTCAGAAAGTTCCTCATCTTTGCATGGCTGCTGACAGCAATATGAGGTACATACCTCAGCAGTGAGGAATACTGCATAGCATAGTCCGACACTGACATGATACCCTGCTTCAAACTGTTGAACTCATCCTCTTTTAATTGTCTGGCAGCTGCAGAGAAATACCGGTTAAGGAATCGGGTCCAGAATACAGTCCAGTCAACTGCTATACCTAGAGCTCTCAGCTCCATCACCGTGGTCTTCCACCACATAACAGGCTTCTTAGCCATCTGGAACTCGGCTAACCTTAGCCTGGCCGTGCGTGCACAGGGTGCAGTCACAAGTATCTGCTCTATACGTTCCAACCACTCCTCAGCTACTTCACCAGACTCAATCCCCTCAAACATGGGCGGATGGAAACTCAGAAACTGCTTCAAACTGAGCTCCCCTGGCAGTAACATCTGTACACTGGGCTCCACGCCCACAGCAAGTGGTGGTAGAGGATTCGGCGGAGCAATATTGGCATTCCTACTGTCCATATCCCCTATCTCCTCATTGGGGTTCTCCGGATTAATCTCAGCCATGCTGTAATACAAGAGTTAACAAAATACCAAAAGCAGTTCATAATATAAGCCGTTAAATAACAAGAGTATCATATTCAAAGCATGCTAGTATAACACTTATACAACCATATGCATCACATGCATAAGCATGCCCAAATGAATACCTAGCCAACTTGTCTCTAAAGGCTACCCTTCACTCTTCCCTGGTTATCTAACCACTGCTCTGATACCACTAAATGTGAGACCCCGATATCACAACAAGTTACTAAGGTGCAATTTAGAGAACTTAAACATTCATGTGAATATATCAGAGTAACGTGTCGTGTTGATTTAACCCGAGCTTTAGAGATTACAGTACCAAAATGTTTCAAAAAGGAATAACACAATTCCTACAAAGGCACTACATTATAGTCTTACTCTACCCAGAAGAAGCTATACAAAATTTCTCTAACATGCTAATCCTGTAGCACTCCTTACAGCTCAGCAAATCAACCCCGACCCTGGTTCTCGTCAACAAAAGCACCTACAAAGACAACCCCCAACACGTGAGCATAAAACAATTCATATTCAACATAATATGAAAGTAAGGCATAAATGCGCAATCCTAAATATAAGCACTTCCTGTATTTCCTGCATTTATAACGCCCAATGGTTGTCCCTGTACCATAGTTCATAATAAAACACATTATATGAATGTATGGCTTTACAAATGAATGTCATGACATTTCCTCTTTTTAATTCTTGAGTCAGTCATCATCAGTTATTTTAATGCTTTCTTAACCTCAAACAAGCGGTATCGCATACACGCTTCATCATACTAGCGGTATCTCTTCCTCGCTTAGTATGGTATACCTCACCTCCATGTGCCAGCGAGTCTCCCCCCTCCCGCTCCACATGCGCAGCGGTAAAGCATAAGCATTAAAACCTTAACTGTGATCGCCCTGACTCGTGGAATACACCTCTTTATCCCACATCACAATATGCAACAACAATGCATAATATGCAACACAATGCATAATAACATGTATCATAATCTTAATGCATCACATTGCATTTTCATCATGCATCACACAGACAAACATAAGTACATGTTACCGTTGGGATGCACGTACGTCGCTTACCTTTCCAAAATGTGGTGTGTTGCAGGACTCTATCCCCTGCGCTGTGTAGCTACCTGTGAAGGCTTTACACCAGTGTACAACACAATATTAGATGTCTCATTACAATCCAATATCAAAACTTTAACAAAATATAACAAATTATATTTTTCAACATTCTGGGTCTCTCGATCGATCGGCCCCTCTTCCCGATCGATCGAGAAGACGCCTAAAATCAAAACCAAGATTCTGCCCCGCTCGATCGATCGAGATGAAATATCGATCGATCGAGATGCTCTGTTCGAGAAATGTCAACCCAGAATTCTCGAACACCTAAAATCACACCCTTAAATCCAACATGTAAGACATACAACATGCCCAAATAAACATGCTAATAGTTACAACACACTACCCTGAGTGTATTCATACCAAAATTACACCCCAAACATAAGCCCATCTGCATAAACGATGACCATTTACACAAGTACTCGATCATCTTTTCGGAAACAGGGCAACATTTTATTTCCAGATTTCCTGAGTACGTCATTTCATGCTATAATAACTATCACATATAACATAAAGCATGCTCGAACAAACATGCCAAGGGCTTTACAAAACTACCATGCATAAACTCAAATCGAAGGTTCACCACAAACCCTTCTAACATGCATGATACCACCTCCTCAAAATCACTCCCTAACCATAATTTCCCAGAAAAACAGGGCATACACCTACCCAGATTTCCGAACACCCTTCTTTACATGCTTATATCCTCAACATAAAACATGCAACATGCTCAAGGAAAAATACAGAGAGCCTCACAATAACACCATAAAAGCATTTAAATCAAAGGTTTCAAGAAACCTAAGCTAACATGCCGTTTTCTCGCCACCTAAAAACATGTACTCAAACAAGTTTAAAACAAAAACAGAGCATTGTTTCTCACCCTACTTTGCTCCGATTTTTGAAGGCTTTCCAGGCGATGAAAAGGGACAAGCTCCTCAGAGTTTTGCTTAGCTGAAGCTGGTGAAGATATGGGAGAGAAGGCTCGAGAATTTGGATGGCTGAGAGTGGTGGAATGATTGGGCCAAGTGGTGAACAAAGTCAGCTGTGCAGTGTGATTGGTATGGGTTGGGGGGGGGGGGGGGGTGTGGTTGGGTGTTGGGTGGTATGATGTGTTATGTTTTGGTCCCGGTATTTAGCACGATGTATAAAAATATCCTCACATGATATTTATAGTATTTTCTCAATAAAATACTTCAATTCCCGTTAACATGCTTTACCCAAAACAAACAACACACACCCCAAATAAACAAGCCACGACCCCCAAAATCTCAACATATATCACATGCACCCTGAAATGAAACTCCCCAATAATACTAATCCAAACCCATGAATTAACACCCAAATCATCATAATTTAACTCAAATGATTAACATCACAATAATCATTTCGGGGATATCACACATGTTATATAGGAGGGACAAATCCTATCTCGATCAATCAACATCCATCTACATAATTCGTACTGTATCCAATAGTTGTCTTTATAGTTTACCCTGTTACAGGTAACGTTTGACACTATCAAGATACATAACTCCTTATGTTGGGATCTCAGATGATCGCAAGTCGTAAGGATTACATACACTATTATCACTATTAGAATTGCTTATGACACTCACATAACTATCAATGTAGCATTCTCACGGTGGGTCTGCCCAGTACAGTGTTCTCTAACATGTACCCATGTGTTGATTTGATATCTCATATCTATGAACAATTCACCAATCAAAACATACTAGTCTCAATGCATTATCATTATCCCGATTCATGATAATACTTGACTAGGGACAATCTTTAAGAACAATACAATATTATTCTAAGGACATTAACTTATATATTAATTCCTATTACACAGATACTCGAATAATATATAATAATGAATTGCCATTAATAAAACCATAATACATTGTATGTCATAAACAATCCTATAATGAGTTGTCTTATGGCATATCCCAACAAATCTCCCACTTGCACTAAGACCAATCAGACATATACTTAATGCCTAGAGATCTAGTATGACGATCATGCTTCTATTGTGACAGTGGCTTCGTCAGTGGGTCAGATACATTATCATCAGTTGGTACTTTGCATATTTTTACATCTCCTCTTTCAACGATTTCTCGAATGAAATGAAAGCGCCGAAGTATGTGCTTGGATCTTTGGTGAGATCTAGGTTCCTTAGCCAATGCGATGGCTCCATTGTTATCACAATCTAGTTCAATCGGATCTAGTATGCTATGCATCACCCCAAGTTCAGAAATGAACTTCTTGATCCAAACAACTTCGTTTGCTGCATCTGAGGCATCAATGTATTCAGATTCAGTTGTAGAATCGGCTACTGTCTCTTGCTTTGAACTCTTCCAGCTCACAGCACCTCCATTTAGGCAAAACACATGTCCTGATTGCGATCGGAAATCATCTTTGTCGGTTTGGAAGCTTGCATCAGTGTTACACATTACATTGAGCTCTTCCTCACCTTCATAAATCAAGAATGTATCCTTAGTTCTTCTCAAGTACTTCAAGATATTCTTGACAACAATCCAGTGACATTCACCTGGATCAACCTGATATCTGCTCGTCATGCTCAGAGCATACGAGACATCGGGACGAGTACATATCATGGCATACATGATAGATCCAATAGCTGACGCATATGAAATCTTACTCATGCGTTGTCTCTCATCTGGTGTTGAAGGACACCAATCCTTCGAGAGATGTATCCCATGTGTCATAGGCATGAATCCTTTCTCTGATTCTTGCATGCTAAACTGTTTTAGCACTTTGTCTATGTATGTACTTTGACTTAGGCCAAGTAATCTTCTCGATCTATCTCTATAGATCTTGATGCCTAATACATAGGTGGCTTCACCCAAGTCTTTCATAGAAAAGCAATTCCCTAGCCAAATCTTTACAGATTGTAAGGCAGGGATATCATTCCCAATGAGAAGTATGTCATCTACATACAACACTAGGAAGATAATTATGCTCCCACTGACCTTCTTGTAGACACAAGGTTCATCTACGTTTTTGATGAAACCAAACTCTTTGACTGCATCATCAAAACGAAGATTCCAACTCCGAGAATCTTGCTTCAATCCATAAATGGATCGTTGTAGCTTGCATATCTTTCCAGCATCCTTTGGATCGACAAAACCCTCGGGTTGTGTCATGTACACATCCTCAAGTAAATTTCCATTAAGGAAAGCTGTTTTGACATCCATCTGCCAGATTTCATAATCATGAAATGCAGCTATTGCAAGTAAGATCCTAATGGATTTAACCATGGCAACTGGTGAAAAAGTTTCATTATAGTCAATACCATGAATTGTTTGAAACCTTTAGCAACCAGTCCACCTTTAAAGGTTTGTAACCATCCATGTTGATCTTTTTCTTCAAAATCCATTTGCACCCTATGGGTCTTACCCCTTCAGGCGGGTCAACCAAAGTCCATACTTGGTTTGCATACATGGATTCCATCTCAGATTTCATGGCCTCTTGCCATTTCTCAGAATCAGGGCCCATTATATCTTCTTGATAAGATGACGGTTCATCCTCATCAATAAGTAGTAAGTCACCTTGTTGAGTCACAAGAAATCCATATCTCTGTGGCTCACGGTGTTCTCTTACAGACCTACGCTGGGCTTGTGTCTCTTGAGCAGGCATTTCATCCACAACAACTTGTGGTGTCTGCTCTGTTTCCATCTCAATATCATGTTCAATGTTTTCTTGTGGTTGAACTTCACTAAGTTCTATTTGTCTCCCACTGGTTCTTCTCGAAATAAATTCTTTTTCAAGAAAGACACCAGTCCGAGCAACAACTACTTTGTTCTCGGTGGGATAATAAAAATAGTATTCTTTCGTTTCCTTAGGATACCCCACAAATAAACACTTATCAGATTTGGGTCCAAGTTTATTGGAGGCGTGACGTCTCACGTAAGCCTCACAACCCCAAATCTTTATAAAAGACATACTAGGACGTTTCCTACTCCATATCTCATATGGTGTCTTTTCAACTGATTTAGATGGAACACGGTTCAGTATGAATATTGCTGTTTCTAATGCATGTCCCCAAAAGGAAATCGGAAGATCTGCATGACTCATCATTGATCGAACCATGTCCAACAAAGTTCGATTCCTCCCTTCGGATACACAATTCCATTGTCGAGTATACGGAGGTGTGAGTTGTGGGACTATCCCACACTCCTTTAGATAGTCATGAAACTCTTGGCTTAGGTATTCTCCTCCTCAATCTGATCGGAGGATTTTGATACTTTTGCCAAGTTGGTTTTGTACTTCATTCTTGAAATCTTTGAACTTTTCATAGGTTTCATGTTTATGTTTCATTAGGTACACATACCCATATCTACTGAAGTCATTAGTAAATGTAACGAAGTATTGAAAACCACCTCTAGCTTGTGTGCTTATTGGTCCACATACATCACTATGTATAAGACTCAATAAATCATTTGTCCTTTCAACATGTCCCTTGAAAGGGGCTTTAGTCATCTTGCCCATTAAACAAGATTCACATGTTTCATATGATTCAAAATCAAATGAATCTAATACTCCATCCTTATGAAGTTTTGATATGCGATTCTCGTTTATATGGCCCAAGCGACAATGCCAGAGATAAGTTGGATTAGAATCATTATTCTTAATCCTTTTAGTATTTATGTTATAGACAAGCATATCAAGATTTAATACATAAAGACCATTAATCAATTGTGCACTAGCATAAAACATATCATTCAAATAAATGGAGCAACACTTGTCCTTTATAATAAATGAAAACCCAACCTTGTCCAAACAAGAAATTGAAATAATGTTTCTCGTGATAGAAGGCACAAAATAACAGTCTTTTAAATCCAATAATAAACCAGAATGCAAAGTTAAAGAGTAATCTCCTATAGCTAATGCAACAACTCTTGCTCCATTTCCCACTCGGAGATCAACCTCGCCTTTCGCCAATATCCTACTCCTTTTGAGATCCTGCACATTAACACAAATGTGAGAACCACATCCAGTATCTAATACCCATGATGAAGAAGTAGATAAATTGACTTCTATAACAAAAATACCTGAATTGGAAGTCATACTTCCCTTTGTCTTCCTAAGATCCTCCAGATATCTTTGCAGTTCCTCTTACAATGTCCGGTCTCACAGCAATGGAAACAGTTCCATTCCTTAGCCACTCATCCCTTTGTCTTGAGTGCAGAAGCTTGAGGCTTAGATTTAACAAAGACTTTTTTGTTCTTCTTAAAGCCCTTTGCTTTAGCCTTTCCTTTGCTCTTGTTCACAATAAAAACATTAGTGGGCTTAGGTTTCTTGGTGTTAGCTTCAAAGGTTCTCAGCATACCAAGCAACTTTGGTAGAGTCTTTTCGATTTCAATCATATTTCAAGACAAATTGACTGTAGCTATCAGGCAACGATTGCAAGATTACGTCAGTGGCCAACTCTTGGTCCAATGGAAAACCCAGCTTCTCAAGATTCTCAAGGTACCCAATCATCTTCTGTACATGAGTTCCAACAAGGCTTCCTTCTACCATCCTGCACTGGAATAACACTTGGAGACGTCATACCTCTCTTGTCTTGCTTTGTTGGTAGAGTTACTTTAAGTGCTCGATCATATCGAACACCTCTATTTCCTCATGTTGCTTCTGAAGCTCAGAGTTCATGGTGGCAAGCATAAGGCAACCAACATCAAGTGCGTCATTTTGATGCTTCTTGTAAGCATCCTTATCGCTTTAGCGACCGTCACGGGAGGTTCCTCAGCAGGCAAGGGTTCCTCTAGGACATATTGTTTTTTCTCTTGTTTGAGGACAATCCTCAAATTCCTATACCATTCTAGGAAATTAGTCCCATTCAGTTTGTCATTCTCAAGGACCGATCGTAATGACAGTGCGCTAGTTACGTTGTTTGATGCCATGGATATCTACAATATAAATATGCAAAATAAGTTTATGATTTTAATCATTTAATAAGTTCTTATATTAAATGACACTCCCACTATTTTGTTTAAAATTATCAATCCTCGAAACCTTAGTGGGCCAAGATCCATATTTCACCTAATCCTGACTTAGCTTTGGCTAATCAGCCAAGACTCGGTTATTTAGGTAGACAACACTTTGTCAATTACATCACAGGTAATTCTTGGATGGTTGGACGAACAACACTTTGTTCAAATTCATCTAATGAATTATTATCCAACCCCATGCATCTAGGTTCCCAATCCTATTGAGATAACCTAGTTAAGTCAGACCCAATATAAAGTAAAACGGATATCACTTTTATCCTTTCGCGCCTTACCAGGATTGTCACGGTGCTTTGCTTTGGCAAACCCACACATGTTCAATCGAAGTCTTGACGAGTACTTTTAATTTTGGAAGGCATCTAAAACTTAATATTATTAGAGGGATTTATTGCTCTCATGATTTTATTGATAATTAAAATATGTCTGGTACATATACGCATATACATATCTACATATATGTATAATAATAATCAATATAAACATCATAAGATAAACATGCATCACATAAATTAACTTAAATAAAACGTGACATGGTTATAGCCCTACTAAAGATTTTCTCAAGCCAATGGGAAAATCCTAAAAGGTCAACCTAAGGTAACTTCTACAAGCACCTCTATGGCTCCCTTTTGTGAATGGCCTCCTCATCCCGGCACCATGGTCCATCTTCATTGATCTCCATCAACAAAATAAACTATACTATATAACAATTACATGATAAAGAGAAATCGTCGAGTTACATTTGAGGGGAACATAGGGGAGGGTTAATATTTAGGAAAAATAGAGAAGGCACGACACGCAGGCCGTATTAATATACAAACATTCACAAAATCCTATCTAATAGGTCATAGGGCTATAACCATGCACCATGCTCAAACAACACATAAAACATGCTATAACAATTAATGAATTAAATTCTAAACATTTTAAAATTTAATTCTAATTAAAAACTGTAAAATAAAATTTTGGAAAATTATCGTACGCTCGGGGCATCATATACCACAATGACTCGGCGACTTGCTAACCCTAGCAATCTCACGGTCGCAACCAAGCCATGGATCAAGGGTTCAAAAAACCCTAGTTGAACCACGGCCCAACCATGCATGAGCCAAGGGCGACGACGGCTTGACCTAATCGAGCCAAAGGGTTCGAAACCCTAGCAAGGATGATGGCTTGGCCCATGTACAAGCCAAGGGGTTCAAAACCTTAGCCACAAAGGCGGCTCGGCCCATGCTCGAGCCAACGACTTCGAATTCTGGACGGTGGTGGCCGAACCAACATGAGCCAAGGGCTCAGCCGGCACACTCATGTATCGTATACGTCAATCCGTCAATTATATCACATATAATATTACGATGATTTCCACAAAATCGATTATCACATATACAGTTTCAAAGCATGCAAAAGATTCAAAATTATGATTAAACAATTAATCACATATTCCCGATATGAGCTTTGTACACAACTCTGATACCACTGTTAGGAATCCGATCAAACAATACGCAGCAGAAAATAAAAACTGGATTCCTACCATGGACCTATACAAAGTAATCATATCGAGATTGAATAGAATCATACCCTTGTAGCGTGTTTGAAGCAGATTCCTCTTTGCAACGCCACGAGTCATGAAACAAAGATTTGCACCTTTGTCTCTACGGTATCCACACGATCAAATCGAAAGGGACGTTAAAGAACAAGTTGCTCGACTTGTTCTTCAATCGAAACAAAGAAACACATGGTTCACAACCGATAAACGGCGGTCGGATGATCAACCAAGGCGGCGGCGGCGGCGGTGGCCGATGGTTCTTGGATGACAGGGGCGGCCGAATGCCTTTTTGGGTGGCTACTAGGTTTTAGAAAAACTAACACTTTTTTTTTTTTTTTTATCTCAAACCCTTGTTAGCTTATTATATCTAATATTAGATTCAATTAAAGGCTTTCAAAAAGCCTCATTGCCAAACCCAACATCTTAATTAAATCCATATATCTAATATTTGTAATTAAGACTCTTCTTAATTAATTAATTCATCCAATGGATTTTATCTCCCTTTATCGATTTAATCTTTTGTGCGACCCGATAGGATCTTGCAATGTTGGCAGTGACATAAAATCTAATTTTATGTCACAAGCAATGAGCGGTATCTAGCAACACATCAAGGCTACCCAAATTACAAGAATGTCATTGACTCGACATAACCTATGGACTGTGATAATATTAACCATGTAACTTAATCCCTTTGTCCAATGTGTTTAGATTGAACACGAGTCATGTAATAGTCATACTTGTATAGTTCAATCTTTTATTTCTTGATCCCCAAGTAGAACTAGAATAAACGAATAAGCTCGATATCACATATCGACTTATTCGAGCATGGCCATGCATTTTTGTCTCACTTGATCAAGGGCCCAAACACTTCTCCTGTTATATAGGAGGGACAAATCCTATCTCGATCAATGAACATCCCTCAACATAATTCGTAGTGTATCCAATAGTTGTCTTTATAGTTTACCCTGTTACAGGTAACGTTTGACAATATCAAGATACATAACTCCTTATGTTGGGATCTCAGATGATCTCAAGTCGTAAGGATTACATACACTATTATCACTATTAGAATTGCTTATGACACTCATATAACTATCCATGTAGCATTCCCACGGTGGGTCTGTCCAGTACAGTGTTCTCTAACATGTACCCATGTGTTGATTTGCTATCTCATATCTATGAACAATTCATCAATGAAAACATACTAGTCTCAATGCATTATCATTATCCCGATTCATGATAATACTTGACTAGGGACAATCTTTAAGAACAATACAATATTATTCTAAGGACATTAACTTATATATTAATTCATATTATACAGATACTCGATAATATATAATAATGAATTGCCATTAATAAAACCATAATACATTGTATGTCATAAACAATCATATAATGAGTTGTCTTAGGGCATATCCCAACGGGTACTTCACAAGCATCATTGGACTGTGTATCCATTGCATAACCAGATGTAAGAATGATTTGATAGGAGCAGTCTTACACTATCAGGTATGCATTTCAATTGTATGATGTGGTACATGCTTGATGGTTAATGTGAGTTTGACAGGTGATGTTTTCTAGTATGTCACAATATCATGACATCCCTGGTTGACAGCATTAATAGCATTGCTGAATTCTTGTGATATTGATGTTCTTATATAGAAGAAGAACGGAATGAGTTATCATTGTCTACGACATGTGCTTTGTTGGAGAAATTCATGTGGAAGTTGGAGTGCATATGCTTGGAATAACGGTATGATTAACGCATGTTGTTTTCAACTGTTAAGTGGTATATGTTTGATGAGCACTAAGCAGTGTATAAAGAGTGATGGATCTCTTGAAAGAGCTGGTGATATACTCGAGAATGGTAGTCTCAATGGAGTAGTTGATGCAAAGGAATGTCATTATCGAATTAGTTCCTTGTGTTTGAGGAAAAAATGACTTACATGGTAAATGTAATATCTAACCATGCAAATGGTGTGGATAAATATTATGTAAGCATACTCATTGTACTGGACACGACGAATCATAGAAGTTAGTGCGAAATGACCAGAACTCAAATTGATTTGGTTATTGATATATCTGTCGTAAGTATGCAACGAGGTATCGTACATGGTTTCTGATGGACACTATACGTTGATCTGGTTGATGAGGGTTTCTCGATTTAGTTAGCAACCGATGTACTTTCTCTCTTGATTTCCTTTAGTTGTTATGGAATTGGAGATGTAGGACTGTATGCAAGTTTTACATACGATGATAGATGGATATATTTTGTTTGACACATTGTGTAATTGCATTGTACAGAGCAAAGTGGTGAAATGTTATAGCAGTGATAGCTCTGTGCACATATGCTTTGATGAGATATTAATGTGAAAGTAATGAATTACTTGCCTTTGATGAGATCAATTAGTTATCTTCATAGATTGGTGTGAGGGTGAAATCCTCGGAGTTGCTATTTTGTTGTTGACATATCTATAACGCGATACCATGTAGGGATGAACTGGTTTGCGTGGCATGTTGAGGACATGTGGACAACAGTCAAATGTAATGCATGGTCAAGTTGTGACATATTGATGACACTATGTACGATGGTGGTGTGTGGTCACGGATGTCACTCATTCTTTTCTCGGACTGTTGTTGTGTTGAGTAAGATTGTATGCGAACTGCAAGTTAAGATCTATCTACACAGTGGCAAGCTCATGTATATTCCTTGTTGTGTCCATGATGTATGTCATATTATGTTGTAAAAGGGTCTGGTCCAGTTTGATAGATTGTTCACCTTGGTCAGATATATGGACCATCGATTGTACTACTATGTGGTGATACACTGGCCTACCACTGGATTTGCCACTTTCAGTGATTGGTACCTGTCCTGTGGTTTTATGACAGGCATATGATTCATAAGACACAGGGAGATACAGATGGAGTGTAAGTGTATGATACGATCAGTTCGGATCTTGATGGGTGCAGACTGTCAATTACCAAGTACAGTGGTCTTTATGATATCAGTGTGATAAGGACAATGTTGAAATGGCGATGTGCATAATAGAGTAAGTATATGATGCACCAATATCAGGAGCTCGTTTCTGGTATGTTTCTGTTTAAATATTCTTATTGCACAGCTGATAAATTGCAATGCTGGTAATTTGATGTTTTGGATTGCATATATGCCTAAATCATGTGTATGTGCGTCTTGTTGCGATTGTGCTGCCTACATGATTCAATTTCGAGGACAAAATTCAAGTAGTAGGGGAGATTTGTAATGCTTAGCCATTAATCATTCATGTTTTATGTGATTACTGGGTAATTATGAGATAACTACGATATGCTGTAGACTCGGGTTAGGATTGGACCAATTATGAATTGATGACATATGCTAAAACGATTAGTTTGGTCATGTTTGAACTGAACTGAACTAAACATGATACATGTTAGTCATATGTGCTACAAGAAAGGTGATTCAATGAGATAAAAGAAGTTGTGACCAAATATATGAAGTTGGTGTAATGCATAGTGATTATGCCATGGATTTGAGTTATAAATGGAGTTCTACATAGTGTAGTAGTAATTCTACATGGAGAGTATGTATGTGATGCATGGTAACACATGGAATTACCTGGACATGAGTTATTCCTACCTATAAAGAGATGCACATCAGATTTGGAATACATAGTTCACCTTACTTCACCTACAAAAACTCTACTAAGCTCCTTCTCATCTCCATGAATATTCTTATGTATTTTCTTGGATTTCGCCTTGGACAAGAGAGCAAGTTATGTGAAGTCAATTTATACCTTCATGGTAAGGAATATGTATTTTATACACTTGTTTATATGTTGGTTGAAAGTAGAGTGAATGAAACTCAAAGTGATATCTATTGATGGTCAATGTGAATTGAAGTCCATGAAATAAGTTGTGTTAGCAAGGAAATATGTGAATATTATGATTAAGTAAAGTTTCCTGCTGTTGTAGTAGTGAATTATGTGATGTAGGTGGAGAACCATGAGGAGAGACATCAAAATCGCCATGTTCTGAATTTTACAGAGCGTAGCGATCAATCGCTAGGAGTGTAGCGATCGATCGCTCGAAGCGAAAGTGGTTAGCGATAGATCGCTAATGAGTACCGATCGATCGCTAGAAGGTCGAAACATTTTGTGAAAATTAAACTTAAATAGCGATCGATCGCTAGCAGTGACCGATCGATCGCTGGGGTTACAAAATTGAAGCGATCGATCGCTAGAAATGACGGTTCAATCGCTAGGATGAATTTGTTGGGCATATGCTATGGCTGTTTCTGTGGGGTCCTCGTTACTTTAATTCGTTATGTATCAAATACTTATGCATATGTGAGTAGGAATTAAGTAATATCACACACTGATTAACAGTTTTACTATGTCAGTTATTACAGCATTTACAAAACCCTAATGTACGTCACGTGTATATAAGAACAACCTAAAGAAGTTCAACTCCTAATCAGTTGTTCAGCTCGCAGCAGAAATCAACTCACAATCACGTCCTCCCACGTCTATGAGTCCCTAAAGAACAATCACATGACATGAGTATGGATAATCAACCATCTCAGTTCTATATCAATAAAAAAAAACATAGTACGATAAATCATCATCGTAAAATTTTCACTGTGATTGTTCTGCATCATGCATCACCAAATGCAAATATGTCATGACATGTCTCATTCATCATCCTGTTATAACGACACACATATGATATTGCTTTTCCACTCAATATGTCAGTGGAACCTCCTCACATCTTCATATTAGGAGCATATATCATATATCTAGCTCACACGTTATAACAGTCCAAAGCATATACTCAACAAGAGCATACCTCTCATGCCAACGCATATACTCAACAAGAGCATATGTCGCATGCCAAAGCATATACTCAACATGAGCATACCTCTCATGGCATCAACCTCATTAACATGAATGTATACACATATGATTCCAACAATCATATAATGTAATCTCAACATATAAAAGCAACATCACATCAATCAGTATCAATACTTGTACGTCAACAAGTACCTGTCATGCGATATAAAATATAGAAATTCAGGCGTCAATGTTTAACCGCCTCGTTGTCCTGTCCCCTGAGAAGATGCTACATGAATACTAACAATGTATCATGTTATAATAAGCTTCAATATCAAATTCCACAAAAAATCTCATATTTTTAAATTTTCATTCTAGCGATCGATCGGGCACTCTCGCGATCGATTGCTTCAATTCAGAAAACTTTCCCCCTGTCTCAGCGATCGATCGGCATGATGCTAGCGATCGATCACTAGACAACAATAGGTTCAGAACATGGCGATTGCATATCTCTTCTCTTGGTGCTTCTCATACACCTCAAGTTCTATCATCTAAACTTGGTACATGCAAACTCTAGCATCATATAAACATGTTTCCATCCTATTACAACTCATTTCTTTGCATTATAACATGCAACAATTTAAACCAATTCAACTTGGATTTTAAAGAATAACATTCATGTAGAAACTCATATGTAACCATTTGTACAAGCTTAGAAACATTAATTTCTTACCAAATAGATTCAACTGCAAGTGAAATACAAGTTTCAAGCTGATTATCCAAGCCAAAACCAAGAAAAGATGCAAGAGCTTGAGGAGAGTTTTGTAGGAATTTAGTGTGTGAAATTTGGTGCACTATGAGTTTTAAAATCTGAATCCCCTTATTTATACTTAATAGTAAGTCATTCCAAAAGCACTCCATGTGTTCTCTTATGCATCAAATCCATGTCCTCCATGTAGAGTTACTACTACACCATGTATAACTCATATCATAACTTCATATATCAATTGCATAATCAATACAATCAAACATGTTTTACACCAACTCTATATAGTTGTTCCCACCTTATACCATTTCATTTAGTCACATATTTTCCATATCAAATATGCATATCATTTCACGTTGTCATATTACCACACTTCATATAATTTCCCATACTCGGTTCAACTCGAACTCGGGTCAACGTCATACCGTAATTATCACATAATTATGCAATAAACATAGCAAAACATGTATGATTCATACCGAGGCATTATAGTTTCTATATGTTGTTGATGTATCTAGTTGATGCCATGAGAGGTATGCTACTGTTGAGCATATGCTTTGGCATGAGAGGTATGCTCTTGTTGGGCATATGCTATGGCTGTTTCTATATGATGAGATCGTTGATGCCATGTGGGATGTATGCCATTGTTTGGCATATGCTATGGCTGTTTCTATATGTTATTGAGGTATCTAGTTGATGCCATCAGAGGTATGCTACTGTTGAGCATATTCTTTGGCATGAGAGGTATGCTCTTGTTGGGCATATGCTTTGGCTGTTATAACGTGTGATGACAAAAATATGATATGTGCTGCTAATATGGGACGTGAAGGCTGAGCCACTGACATATTACACTAAGAGACATATCACATCGGTCCCGTTATAACAGGATATTGACTGAAATCTGTGATGACATATTGAGCATGTATATTGTGTTTTGAGGTTTGTACAGGGGGTATGTACAGGAACAACCAGGAAGGAGTAGTATAAATGCATGAAATTACAGGAAGTTGTTTATCCAATTTTTATGCATTATATTGAAGTTGAATTGTAAACATCATTTCGCTATACTCATGTGTTGTGTGGTTGTTCTATAGGGACTCATAGCTGGGGAAAGTTGGGATTGTGAGTCTAGCTTCTGCTGCTAGGAGTTAAACTGATCGAGATTGGATAATTTGTGTTATGTAAATAATATACAAGATGTGATGTATATGAATAATGTAAGCCCAAAATATAGTGAAAAATCTTGATCATTAGTGATAGGATCTTAATCCTGACAAATAAAGAATGTGAATGACTGAAGTGAACCTAAAACATGAGGACTAAGGTAACGAGGCCCCACACCCTACCTCTCGTGGTTGGACCTACTCTGAAACATTTTTTTTGCCTTTATTATTTAAAATGCAACCTTCGTGACAGATATGCTGGCAAACATTTTTCCAATCTGTTTCGGGAGAGGTTGTGTTTCTTGCTTGATGAGTGTGCATATTCACCAACGAACGCCATTTTCAGTGAAAAGCTTTTGGTATGGATCAACAGTTGAAGAGTTTTTTAAAGGAATTGCTTTGGAGAAGTGGACAAACGCTTACTCAACTGGCTTGCAATATGGAAAGATGTATTCAAATGCAGCTGAGTCATTCAATCATGGATTTTAGAGGCGAAAGGCCTGCCTATCACTCACATGGTGGATTGTATCCGGGTGAAGCTGATGGTTTTGTTTTGTGATAGGAGGTTGAAGGCGGCCCCATGGAATGGTGTTTTGTATGCTAGGATGGAGAAAAGATGGACTTCTTATGAAAACATGGCTCGCACATGGAATGTGAAGATGTCATCTGTATTCTCATACCCTTCAGTTACTGTGCACCTTGATAAAAATAGACATGTACTTGCTACATGTGGCAGCTGGATGGATTCCCATGTCCTCATGTAGTTGCTGTGTTCAGGAGGAATAAATTGCTCATTGATGAAGTTGTTGACAAATATTTCCATTCTAATACCTACAGATCATGCTATGAAGGAGTTATTTTTCCAATTCCTAGATGTCGGAATGTAGATTTTCCTCCACATGATTTCGGAACAATTATTTTACCTCCTCAAACAAAAAGTCAACCTGGTCGTCCAAAGAAACGAAGAATTAGATCGAGAGGTGAAACCAGTAGACAAGTGTGTTGCAGTCGTTGTCGTAAATATGGTCGTAATAGGAAGACTTGTGAGGAACCTATTTCTTGATGCATGGCTTATATAATTTCTCTGCGTAAAATTTATTTGTTCATACATTAGTTTTGATCGGAAACTTTAATTGTTTTATGTTCGAAAATACAATTGTGCACCATCTCAAATTTACATCGTGCACCTAAAATCTAATCGTGCAGAAAGTTCACCTATTCATATATCCAATCGTGCACAAAAACAAACTAAATTCAATCTTTGAATTATTCGTGCACAAACAATGAAACTAATCATGCACCCATTCATAAATCCAATCGTGCACCCACTTTCAGAAACAATCGTGCATCTTCAATCATCCTTGTCATGAATCAGTCATTAAATTATTCGTGTACAAGAACAAAATTAATCGTGCGTCACCTAATAAATCAAATCGTGCAGTACATAACAAATTAAATCGTGCATCCCATAATAAATTTAATCGTGCACCCTATTAAAAATTTCGATCATGCACCAACTCTAAATTTCAAACGTGCACCCAATCAAAATTTGAATCATGCACATATTAAAAATTTCAATTGTGCACAAAAAAAATTCAGTCTTTTAATTAGTCGTGCACAAACAACAAAACTAATTGTGCACTCATTCATAAATCCATTCATGCATCCACTATCAAAAATAATCGTGCATCTGCAATCATCCCTGTCATGAGTCAGTTATTAAATTATTCGTACACAAGAACACAATTAACCGTGCACCCACTCAAAATTTCAATCATGCACCCACTCAAAATTTCAATCGTGCAACCTCTAACAAATTCAATCGTGCGCCCATTCATAAATTCAATCATTTTTATACAATAAATTAAATTCAATAATTTTAACCTAATCGTGCACAAACAACAAACTAAATTCAATCGTGCACATTAAACAAACTAAAGTCAATATTTTTTGTACTCGTGCCCAATCAACTAAAAAGTCGTGCAGTTTCATTATATTTCAATCAAGCACCTTTACAATTTTACAAAATTCAATCGTGCACCTTTACGATTTTAAGTTTTTACAATATATACATATGTAGGTGTAACTATTTGTTCACTGATGCAACGTCGACGATCATGGTCACCATCTTAGCTCTGTACATGGAACTGAAGTCTTCATTTGTCAGCTTAGGTATAGGTTTGTCTGTCATTAAATGCTCCATATTCATGTAGACAAAAACATCACAATCTACGGAGCCATGTTTTTGTTGTGCCGCTTCTTTATATGATTGCATTGGGTAAAATTGTCCACTATGGCTGTACTGGATACCTCTGGTGGTTGGACACTCCATGATGATCTTATGCATATTTTCTTCAACGCAGTCCTTCTGTATTTTGAAATTGAATTCACATTAGATAAGTAACATAATCAGTGACATAAAAAGTAAAACTATGTTTACTTTCCTTATAACTCACCAATACCTTGGCCTTCTCAAAAAAATAGTCTGTAGACTCTCTGTGTGATGGCCACATGGAATTGTAATGCATCCATATGCATTCCTGATTATCAAATGCAAGGAGTGTCCAGTGATATCCAGCATTTGTTTGTGGGTCTTCTTTCCCACATGTGTTTATTGGGAAAATTAGAAATCTGTTCAACACTGCTTCTGGTAGCTTCTTATATATGTGCATTTCAGCGATCCCCTTGTTGTTCTCGGCTTCCACGGGCGGAAGATCACCTTTCATACACCGTATAATGTATTGTTGGGAAGGTTTAAAAATGAAAATATATGACAGTTGAATTTTTAAAAAAATATTTGAATTGTAAGTTGAGATACATTACCCAACAGAGATTGTAAAAAACGAAGCCATGTTTCCTCCGTTTTTTCTTTTCCATGTCTCTATTCACAACAATTGCGATATCCCCGAAATAATTAATTGCAATTTGGGCATTAATTATGATTATGTGATTATTTATGGCGTTAATTAATTTAGTATTGGAATTGATTAAAATGGCGAAATGCTTAGTCACATGGTAGGCGTGACCGGGTAATGCATTTCAGGGTGCATTATGTTCATGTTGGAAAATTGGGTATTAACATGGTTTATTTGTGTTGGTTGTCAATTATTTGGAAAGCATGGATTTAATTGAGATTTTGGTGCATTTTGGTAAAATGCTTTTAAAATATCATGTTGGGGTATTTTATACATCATGCTATTTTTGGGGTACATGTTTTTAATTAACCCCCACCTTTATACCCCACTAACCCCCACTTTACCTTTCACTTTACCAATTCCCAAATCACTCTTCCAAAACCCTATCCCCAACCCATTTTCGTTTTTGATTAAAGGAGGAAGGAGAAATCTTCACAAAAGCTTGGTTTGTGAGATGTTTAGTGAGATTTGGAGTCCATAAGAGGTATGGAACCCTCCTTGATGTTTTAATGGTGCTTGGTTTTGATTTGAGTTGGTATTTGTTGTTTTGAAATGGGTTTGTGTTGGGTTGGTATTGGTTTGGTTGGGTGTTAGATTTTTGGTTGTTTAAAGGTGTATGTTGAAGGTTTATGGTGTTTTTATGTTATGGGTTTGTTGGTATATGTGTTGGTGAAGATAGGGAAGAAAATATGGTGCAAAAATGGTGTTTTTCGAAGTGCAGGAAGCGGAGATCGATTGCCCGTTCTGGTTTTCGATCGCGCGCATACAGTACGCTCCAGTAGCGTTTGGTGATCGATCGCCATTTTTGGGTGATCGATCGGCGAGGCTGGCGATCGATCGCCAAAAGTGGCGATCAATCGCCGAGTGCAGAAAAATTCACACTCGGGCAGTGTGATCTCGCGATCGATCGAGCCTTGCGGCGATCGATCCCGAGACACCAAAATGTGTGTTTTTGGTTATTTTTGTGGGATTTTTGGTATTGGACTATTATTGAGTTCTAATATTGGTTTGTGTGAATGTGTAGAACCATCCCAGGTGGCAACACAACCAAGGAAGTGAAGTCCTACCACATCCTACTTTTGAAAAGGTACGTAAAGAGACGTACGGGCATCCAACGGTACATGTATCTATTATACTCATTGAATTTGCATTGTGAATGCGAGTATATATGGAATTGTGCATTGTGGATGCAAATACATGTTGAATTGTACATTATGATTGCATATGTATATGATGATTGTTTGGTGCACATCCCATGAGTCATGGTTATATAGAGTGATGATTTTAATGCTTTGCCGCTGTCACTTGAAGAGATGATAGAATACTTGCCATTGTCATATTTGTAGCGAGGAAAGAATATTTGCCGCCAAATGTTGAAGCGAGGGTATTGCCGCATGTCGTATTTGCGCGAGGTTATTCGATGCCGCTAATATGTCAAAGCGAGGGGTATTATTGCTGCTGTCATGACAAGCGAGGTGCATTAAAATACACTATTGTAACAGACTAGGGATTGGTGATTGGTGATAATGAAATGGTGTTATGTCATGACGTGTGTAGAACCATTAAATAATCTATTGATTATAATCATGAGTTATGGTACAGGGACAACCAAAAAGGGAGCGTTTAAAATGCATGGGAAAAACAGGAAGTGTTTTATTACGGTTTATGTATTTACGCCTTATATTCATACTGTATTGAATATGGATTATTATATGCTCATGTTTTGGGGGTTGTCCTTGTAGGTACATTTTGGCATGATAAAGGGGCTAAGGCGGGTTGAGGCGGTGAGCTTGTGAAGAACGCTTTTGATAAGAAAGGACATGATTATTTTGTATAGTGTCTGCTCTAGGAGTAGCGTAAAGCTATAGTGAATAACATTCATTTGTTAGAGAATGTAATTAATCCATTTGAAAGTCCTTAACTTGGCATGTAATTCTTAAGGCCCAAAGTCTCAACACGAACTTTTATACTCTGATAATGTATGTTAGCTCTAATTATGCTTTTAATCCGCACTTAAGGAACTAGGGTCCTTACAACAATAGCCCACTGATTTTTAATCTAAAAAAAATCATAAGATTATGAATTTGATTTTGAATTGTGTATTCCACAGATTAACATACGTAAATATTAAACATGGTGCATGCACACAAGTGCACTTTAATGTAAATTCCAATCGTGCACAAAGAACAAAATAAATTCAATCTTTTAATTAGTCATGCACGAACAACAAAACTAATCCTACAGCCATTCCGTAATCCAATCGTGCACCCACTATCAGAAACAATCGTGCATCTTCAATCATCCCTGTCATGAATCAGTTATTAAATTATTCGTACACAAGAAAACAAGTATTCGTGCATCCCTTAATAAATTAATTCGTGCATCCCCAAATAAAATAAAACGTGCATCCCATAATAAATTTAATCATTAACCCTATTCAAAATTTCAGTCGTGCAACAACTCAAAATTTCAATCGTACACCCAACCAAAATTTCAATTGTGCAACCTCTAACAAATTCAATCAAGCACAAAAAACAAAATCAATTCCATCTTTTAATTAGTCTTGCACAAACAACAAAACTAATCGTGCACCCATTCATAAATCCATTCGTGCACCCACTATCAGAAACAATCGTGCATGTTCAATCATCCCTGTCACTATTCAGTTATTAACTTAATCGTGCACCCACTCAAAAATTCAATCATGCACCCACTCAAAAATTCAATCATGCACCCACTCAAAAATTCAATCATGCAACCTCTAACAAATTCAATCGTGCACCCATTCATAAATTGAATCATACATACAACAAACTAAATTCAATATTTTAACAAAACATGTGCCTTTACTCTAACTGCTCGTGTATCATAACATAATTCAGTTGTGGAGAAGTCTCTGACTAATCGTGTACCAACTGAATCCATTAAAACCCGAATATATTACATAACTCGTTCATCAAAGACTGATTGTCGAGGATTGCGCCAATATCCCTAATGTCTAATTCCATCTTAGTGAGTTCATCTATCCAGATTGTTCCCCTGCACGCTACAAATAAACACTGTAAGAGAATTTTTTTGTTTGTGCATTATTGGTTAACAATGTAAGTACGACTTACCATCTTCCTTCCTTTTTGTTTATTTTTATAATGGCTTATCTAACTTTTTTTTGTAAATTTTCGGTAAGCAGAATAGTTTGTGTTGAACGTAAAGTCATCCTTCATCATCTTTCTCTTTCCCTTTCTGTCCTTGATTTCGATGAAATCATCGTCTAACATTCTCAAAATTTTCATTTCTATTTTCCTTTGTTTTTCTTCCTCATCTTCCTTCTCAAGTTCTCTCTTTGACTTTTTACCCCTTCTTCTTGTTACCGGCTGTGTGGTCCTCTAAAATCCTTGGCCTTATGTCCGCCCTTCTGTTTCATCGTTTCATGAATCATTGCCAACGATGTGTCTTTAGGATTTGCGACCTCGTAAATGTCTCCTTTGCATGAGAAAGCCCTTCATTCTCCTGATGCAGCCGCGCATTTTCCTTCTCCATGTCCTCCTTTAGTCTTTTAATATCATCATATCTAGCCTGCATGTCATCCAATTCTTCATCATTCACAAAAAGCAATGTTTTCTTTTCTTCACGCTGTGTTTGGATCTCAGCAACTTCTATAAATTGTGCAGTATGAATGATTTGTGCCTCTTGGACAAAGGCTTTTAATTTGTCTTTAACATTTGCGACTTCAATCGAAAGCCTCTCATTTCCTGCAGCCGTGAATTTTCCTTTACATGACCGGATGCAGCCGTGCATTTTCATTTTCGATGTCCTTCTTCGGCCTATGAATTTCATCAAATGCAGACCGCAACTCATTGAATGATTCATCCTTCACAATTTTTTCATTTCTTCAAACTGTGTTCGGATCTCGGCAACTTCTATAAATTTGTCTTTCAGATTATTTAACTCATTTTCCTTTGTCACTAGCAAAGCCTTTGTTTCTTCGAGTTGTGCTAAGAGGTCTGCAGAGTGAAGGAACTGAGAAGTTGGGATTGTATCATTAATCACATTAATTACAGCGTCAAGACCTTCATTTAGTGATGAAAGACAAGGAACAAATGTATCTTGTTGCATCTCATGACTCACAAGATGAGTCTCTGCCTCTTCTGCACACCGACTTCCACCAAATTATGTTCAAATGACATTTGGATATCATCATACAAGTTGTTCAGTGTAGTCCCTTAACCAACAAATACTCCTGCAATTGTTGCATCTGGTGTTGATACACATTGTTGGTTTGTAAAATCAGCGGTCGTTTCGTCCTGAGTTGTTTTTCACCAATCTGGGTGGTTGTATGTGATTGGAGTATGTGGTTCACATGCTTCAATATTCCCAACAATCTCAGCTTCTTCATGTGAAATCTCCAGAATACTTTTCAGAATCTGAATTATTTTGTTACAGTGATCAAGTAATATCAGTAATCATGCATATGCTCATTATCAATAATTAAACGTGCTACAGTACATTACTAATTAATCTTGCAGTAGTACATCACAAAATCAATTGTGCACCAGTGCAGGTATATGACATAATTTACTGTAAGTACTTATGTATGTACAGTCAAGATTCTTGATGTCAACTATCTGCATCTTCTCATACAAATCATTCAGATTCCATTTCATAAACCTCGGCATTGCATTCAGCTGGATTGTACTTATCAAACTTGTCCGCTCACAAAACCAATACTACAAAACAATGGAACTGTATATTATCATGCATTTAATAAGAAATTTAAATGCACATGTCTTTATTTTTTAAAGAAGACGTACATGTAAAATCATAACACAACCCGAGTGTTTATCATTGGTTGATTGGATGAGGTTGTTCAGCAACGCCATCAAAAATGTGCTCTGATCAGTTATGGTTGCACATTGTTTCCAGGTCATCAACAACAGACGTGTATGCCCATGGGAGGCTGCCTGATTTGATGGCAATGAAAAAGGATGTCAATATGTATAGTGTTGCCAATCTAGCAACATCTTCTACATCTACGAGATTGAAACTTGAAACCTTGCTTGTCAATTTATTGTACAACATGCTCTTACTTGTAAGACCACGTTATCTAAACAAGATTCTAAGTGCAATTAAGAGAACTAATCATTCATAAATCAGAGTATTAGGCCGTGTTGATAATCCTGAGCTTAAGAGATTACAGTACCAAAAGTTCAAAAGGAAATATACATATTCCTAACAAAAGGTACCAAATTATAGCTATACTCTACTCTTTGTAGAAACTACACAAAAAGGAAAATTCTGTTCTGCTAATCCTGTAGCACTCCTTACAGCTCAGCGTATCAACCCCAACCCTAGTTCTCCATGTCAAAAGCACCTACAACCCCCAACACATGAGCACATCATAGTTCATATCAATCATAATATGAATGTAAAACATAAATGCATAAATTATAGGCATATGATACTTCCTGAATTTCCAATGCATTTAAAACGCCCATTTTGGTTGTCCCTGTACCATAACTCATAATCAAATCAATATATGATATTATGGTTTCTTTTAATAAATGTCACGACATAACTTCACTTCTTAAATCTTTACTTCAATCCGTAGTCAGTTTATCATCAGTGTATTTTAATGCCCCTCGCATCATAACTTCATAATAAGCGGAACTCCCCTCCATCGCTTCTTCATACAAGCGGTATTTCTATCCTCGCTTCGTATGGAATACCTCGCCTCCATGTGCAAGCGGACCTACACCCCTCGCTCCACATTTTTAGCGGTATAAGCGGTAAGCATTAAAATCATCATTGTGATAACCCTGACTCGTGGAATACACACCAAATGTTCCACAACATACATATGCAACAACAATGCATAAACAACAGGTATCGTACTCATAATGCGGAAACTTGCATTTATCGTATGTCAAATAAACAAACATATAATACACGTTACCGTTGGGTGCCCGTACGTCGCTTACGTACCTTTCCAAAATATGGTGTGTTGCAGGACTCTATCCCCTGCGTTGTGTAGCTATCTGTGAAGGCTCTACACCAGTGTACAACACAATATTAGATGCCAATTTATAGACCAAAATCAAAAAATCCAACAAAAACATCATTTTCCACTATTCAGCATCTGGCGATCTATCGCTGCATCGAGGCGATCGATCGCCAGACTTCACTGGCTCGAGGCGATCGATCGCTCCATTTATGGCGATCGATCGCCTGCCTTCGATTTTATCTACTGGTCTTCGGCGATCGATCGCTGCGTTTGTAGCGATCGATCGCCACACGCTGTGTGCGCGATTTCTCCAGATTTTTCGAACACCCATCTTCATACCATCCAATCTAGCATATAAGACATACAACATGCTTGAACAAACATGCTAAGAGCTACAATATACTACCATGAATGTATTCAAATCGAAGTTCTACCCAAACTTAAACCCAAATGCATCAAAATCGTCCAACTAAATCAGTACTCACTCAAGCTCTTCAAAAATAGGGTATCATATTTATTTTCCAGATTTTCGAACACCTCTTTTCACACCTATAAATCCACCCAATTAAACATGCATCATGTTCAAAGAAACATGCTAGAGGCTTCATTATACTATCATGCAAGCACTCAAAACAAAAATTCACCCAAACATAAACCAACATGCTTTATTTCACCCCAACTCTAACTCAACTCAACCAAAAATTAACCAAAACAAGATATGGTTCCTCACCCCTCTTGGCTCCAACTTTTTGCAAGGTTTTAAGCCTTGAAATTTGCAATTTCTTCCTCCTACATGCTAAGCTGCTGCTGGATGCTTTTGGGGGTGAAGATTGGGGAAGAAAGAGTGATGGAGGTGGAGTTAAAGGAGAGGGCAAGTGGAGGTATGGGGCAGCTGCTGGTATGGGTTGGGGGGGTGTGGTTGGGTGGTAGGTTATGTGATGTGTTATGTTTTGGCCCGGTATTTAGCATGATGTGTTAAAATACCCTCACATGATATTTATAGTATTTAATCAATAAAATACTTCAAATTCCAATTAAACATGCTTCACCAAAACGAATAACACCAACCCCAAAATAATCATGCCATAACCCAAATTCCCAACTTAAATCACATGCACCCCGAAACGCATTTCCCCAATATTATTAATTCAACGCAATGAATTAATACCATAATCTTCATAACATAAATAAATGTTTAAAAGCACATAATCATTTCGGCGATATCACAATACTCCCCTACTTATAAGATTTCGTCCTCGAAATCAGCATGCACTTACCCAATACAAACAAAACATAAATCACATACCAGAAAACAGTTCCGGATAGTGCTGCACCATGTGTCGTTCCGTCTCCCACGTGGCCTCCTCGACACCCCTACAATCCCACTGAACTTTGACCATAGGAATAACTTTGTTTCGTAGTATGTGATCTGCCCGATCCAGAATCCTGATAGGCCGCTCCACATAGGAAACATCGTACTCTATCTGAACCTCAGAAGGTTGCAACACATGAGAAGGATCTGGCTCGTACTTCCGCAACATAGACACATGAAACACATCGTGTATACCGGACAGAGAGGGGGGTAAGGCCAATCGGTATGCCATAGTACCAATACGCTGCAAGATCTCGTACGGTCCAACATATCTCGGGGATAACTTCCCCCGCATCCCAAAACGTACTACACCTCTGAAAGGTGAGATCTTCAAAAAGACTCTGTCGCCCAACTGAAACTCTAACGGCCGACGCCGTTGATTAGCATACGCTGCCTGTCTGTCCTGGGCTGCTTTCATTTTCCTTCTGATCACCTTTACCTTTTCTTCCATTTCTTGGACCAACTCTGGTCCTCCGACCGATTTACGATCCACATCATCCAAATATAAAGGCGACCTACAACGTCTACCATAGAGAGCCTCAAAAGGAGCCATCTGTATGCTTGCCTGGTAGCTATTGTTATAAGAAAACTCTACCAAGGCCACTGAGTCCTGCCACGAAGTATCGAACTCCAACACACAAGCCCGTAACATATCTTCGAGTGTCTGTATGGTACGCTCGGTCTGTTCGTTTGTTTGGGGATGGTATGCTGTGCTCAACCTCAATTCTGTACCCAGAGCCGACTGAAGACCTTCCCAAAAGTGAGATGTAAACCGCGGATCTCGATCAGACACAATCAAAACAGGGATCCCATGCAGTCTCACTACATCTCTGACATATAACTGAGCCATCTTCAAGTACGTGAAGGTCATACGGTATGGAATGAAGTGAGCCACTTTAGTCAGTCTGTCCACGACTACCCAGATGGCATCAAAACCCAAAACAGTCCTCGGTAAGTGGGTCACGAAGTCCATGGATACGTGCTCCCACTTCCATTCTGGTATCTCCAAACTTCTAAGCTCACCACCAGGCCTCTGCCTCTCAGCCTTCACTTGCTGACAAATCAGACATCTCTTGACGATGCGGTGACATCTTGTTTCATTCGTCTCCACCAGAACTGGCTACTTAAGTCCTTATACATTTTCTTTCCGCCCGGGTGGATACTCATCCTGCTGCTATGGGCTCGCCGTAATATTCCCTGACGCAACTCAGGCGTATTCGGAACCACCCATCTATCACCCAGTCTCAAGGAACCGTCCTCAGCCATCATGAATCTCGACGGCTGACCGAGACGAACCACTGACAACCATCTCTGAACTTCCTCGTCAGTCTCCTGAGCCTTTCGGATGCTCATAAATAACCGGCTCAGCTAATAAGGTCAATACCTGTACCGGTGAAGCAGACACATCATAATCAAATCCCAACTGGCAGTAGGAGCCCATCATAGCTGATAGACACATGGCATCCTTTGCCGTGCTCTTCACCTTCCGACTCATAGCGTCGGCTGTCAGATTTTCTCTTCCAGGATGGTATTAGATTTCACAGTCATAATCCTTCAGCAGGTCCATCCATCTCCTCTGTCTCATATTCAGCTCAGCCTGCATAAACAAGAACTTCATGCTCTTGTGATCAGTGAAGATGGTGAATGAAGTACCGTATAAGTAGTGTCGCCATATCTTCAAGGCAAACACTATAGCTGCTAGCTCCAAATCATGGACTGGATACCTTGTCTCGTGTGGCTTCAATTGTCTCAAAGAGTAAGCCACAACGTGCTTATCTTGCATCAGTACGCATCCTAAACCCTGAAGCGGTGCGTCAGTATAGAGAGCGAACCCCTTGTTCTCCCTGGGAATCACCAATACTGGTGCTGAAGTCAATCTGTGCTTCAATTCCTGGAAGCTCTGCTCACAAGCTTCCGACCAAAAGAATGGAACTCCCTTCTGAGTCAGCTGTGGCAGTGGCTTGGCAATCTTTCAAAATCCTTCGACAAAGCGTCGATAATACCCAGTCAAACCAAGAAAACTTTGGATCTCAGTGACTGAAGTCGGCGCAGACCAGTCCATAACTGCCTCTATCTTCCTGGGATCTACTGATATCCCTTCTCGAGAGATAATATGACCCAAGAACGCTACACTGTTCAGCCAGAACTCACACTTGCTGAGCTTGGCGTACAACTGATGATCCCTCAGGATATGTAGCACCGTCCTCAAATGATTGGCATGCTCCTCCTTACTTCTCGAGTAGACAAGAATGTCGTCAATAAACACGATCACGAACTGATCAAGATACTTCTGAAACACTCTGTTCATCAGGCTCATAAAGACAGTCGGGGAATTCGTCACCCCAAACGGCATCACTAAGAACTCGTAGTGCCCATACTGAGTTTGAAAGGCTGTCTTTTGAATGTCATCTGCTCTAACTCGTATCTGGTGATAGCCTGACCTCAAGTCAATCTTCGAGTAAAGTTCTGTGCCCTGAAGCTGATCAAATAAGTCATCAATCCTCGGAAGGGGGTACTTGTTCTTAATCGTCACTTTATTCAATTGACGGTAATCGATGCACAGACGCATCGAACCATCCTTTTTCTTTACAAACAAGACTGGTGCACCCCATGGTGATACATTAGGGCGAATGTATCTTTTGTAGAGGAGCTCCTGTAACTGCACTTTCAGCTCCCTCAGCTCTGCCGGTGCCATCCTATAAGGGGCACGAGAAATAGCAGATGTCCCTGGCAGTAATTCAATCGCAAACTCCACATCTCTGATCGGCGGAAATCCTGGAATCTCATCCGGAAACACATCGGTGAATTCTGCAACTACTGGTATATCCTCGATCCTTAGCTCTTCCTTTTCCACTGATACATCTACGGCATAAATAAGATAGCATGTGTGACCGCGTTCTAACAACCGCGACATCTTAACTGCCGAAATCAACGGAATCCTTGGACGAGAGCCGTCCCCATAGAAGGTCCACTGAAACCCGTGATCAGATAGAAAGCGCACCATCCTCTGTCGGCAATCAACCACGGCCTGGTATCTGCTCAACACATCAATACCGACAATACAGTTAAAATCTGCCATATCCAACAAAATCAGATCGGCCTTCAGATCGTTGCCCTCAAAATAAATGAGGCAATCAGATAACAGTTGATCCGCAATCACATGCTTTTCCGTGGGTGTCGAGACCATAAGAGGCGTGGGCAACGGAGACGAACACAAGTGGTGTCTCTCCACAAAAGCAGAAGATACAAATGAATGAGAAGCACATGTATCTACCAAAATAAATGCAGGGTACGTAAGTAAGTGGCACGTACCAGCAATCACATCTGCCTGCTCTCGCGTCAATGCATATACTTGACCCTGCGGCGGTCCTGCCGCCTGACCTCCCTGTGGTCGAGGTGCAAACTGTTGTCTCTGTGGTGCCGTCCTGGCGTCAAATCTTGGCATATTCGGCCCAGAGTCTGCCTGACCTACCCGATTGGGGCAAACCCGCGCCAGGTGGCCCACCCTGCCACAAACATAACAGCCTCGACAGTCACGTGTCAAATGAAATCCTCCACAGTTGTCACACTTGTTCCCTCCTGTTCTATTTCCCTGCGCTGGTCCCCGATTACCTTGCTTCTGATTCTGAAATTTCTTCCCACCAAATCTTGAAGATGAAGAAGCCCCACGAGGCTTAAACTGGTCTCCTCGTGGCCTCAGGCTGTCAACAACCGGTCTCTGTGATGGTACAAAAGGGGGTACAGCTTCCTTGTACACACTAACCCCAATCTCTGCCAGCTCTGCCCTAGTCAGGGCATCATCAAATGAGCTGGGGTTGTTGGAGACAACCCGATCAAATAACTATGGCCTCAGTCCTTTCAGAAAATGCCTCATCTTGGCATGACCGTTCACAGCAATGTGAGGCACATACCTCAACAGTGAAGAGTATTGCATGGCATAATCTGACACAGTCAAGCTGCCCTGCTTCATGTTGGTGAACTCATCTTCTTTTACTTGTCTGGTAGCGACGGAGAAATACCGGTTAAGGAACCGGGTCCTGAACACAGTCCAATCCACTGTCATACCCTGTGCCCTCAGCTCCATAATTGTTGTCTTCCATCACATGGAAGATTTATTCGCCAACTGAAACTCTGCCAACCTCAGTCAGGCAGTCCGTGCACAAGGTGCCGATACAAATATCAGCTCTTGTCTCTCAAGCCATTCCTCGGTTGCTTCCCCAGTCTCAGTCCCTTCAAATAGCGGTGGATGATAGCTCAAGAACTGGGTCAAACTTATCTCCCCTGGTAGCAGTATCTGTGCACTAGGCTCCACGCCTACAGCAGGTGGCGATAGAGGATTTGACTGAGCAATACTGGCATTGATACTGCCTACATCTCCTACCTCTTCATTGGGGTTCTCCGGATTAATAGCCTCCATGCTGTAACACAGGGGTTAACAACAATACCTAAAGCAGTTCATAATATAAGCCGTTAGATAACAAGAGTAGTCATATTCAAAAGCATGTTAGTATAACAACTTATACAAAAATATGCACCATGCGCATAAACATGCCCACCATTGAATACCTAGCCAACTTGTTTCTAAATGCTACCCTTTACTCTTTCCCTGGTTATCTAACCACTGCTCTGATACCACTAAATGTAAGACCCCGCTATCTAAACAAGATTCTAAGTGCAATTAAGAGAACTAATCATTCATAAATCAGAGTATTAGGCCGTGTTGATAATCCTGAGCTTAAGAGATTACAGTACCAAAAGTTCAAAAGGAAATATACATATTCCTAACAAAAGGTACCAAATTATAGCTTTACTCTACTCTTTGTAGAAACTATACAAAAAGGAAAATTTTGTTCTGCTAATCCTGTAGCACTCCTTACAGCTCAGCGTATCAACCCCAACCCTAGTTCTCCATGTCAAAAGCACCTACAAAGACAACCCCCAACACATGAGCACATCATAGTTCATATCAATCATAATATGAATGTAAAACATAAATGAATAAATTATAGGCATATGATACTTCCTGAATTTCCAATGCATTTAAAACGCCCATTTTGGTTGTCCTTGTACCATAACTCATAATCAAATCAATATATGATATTATGGTTTCTTTAAATAAATGTCATGACATAACCTCACTTCTTAAATCTTTACTTCAATCCTTAGTCAGTTTATCATCAGTGTATTTTAATGCCCCTCGCATCATAACTTCATAATAAGCGGAACTCCCCTCCCTCGCTTCTTCATACAAGCGGTATTTCTATCCTCGCTTCGTATGGAATACCTCGCCTCCATGTGCAAGCGGACCTACACCCCTCGCTCCACATTTTTAGCGGTATAAGCGGTAAGCATTAAAATCATCATTGTGATAACCCTGACTCGTGGAATACACACCAAATGTTCCACAACATACATATGCAACAACAATGCATAAACAACAGGTATCGTACTCATAATGCGCAAACTTGCATTTATCGTATGTCAAATCGACAAACATATAATACACGTTACCGTTGGGTGCCCGTACGTCGCTTACGTACCTTTCCAAAATATGGTGTGTTGCAGGACTCTATCCCCTGCGTTGTGTAGCTATCTGTGAAGGCTCTACACCAGTGTACAACACAATATTAGATGCCAATTTATAGACCAAAATCAAAAAATCCAACAAAAACATCATTTTCCACTATTCAGCATCTGGCGATCTATCGCTGCATCGAGGCGATCGATCGCCAGACTTCACTGGCTCGAGGCGATCGATCACTCCATTTATGGCGATCGATCGCCTGCCTTTGATTTTAGCTAGTGGCCTTCGGCGATCGATCGCTGCGTTTGTAGCGATCGATCGCCACACGCTGTGTGCGCGATTTCTCCAGATTTTTCGAACACCCATCTTCATACCATCCAATCTAGCATATAAGACATACAACATGCTTGAACAAACATGCTAAGAGCTATAATATACTACCATGAATGTATTCAAATCGAAGTTTTACCCAAACTTAAACCCACATGCATCAAAATCGCCCAACTAAATCAGTACTCACTCAAGCTCTTCAAAAACAGGGTACCATATTTCTTTTCCAGATTTTTGAACACCTCTTTTCACACCAATAAATCCACCCAATTAAACATGCATCATGTTCAAAGAAACATGCTAGGGGCTTCATTATACTATCATGCAAGCACTCAAAACAAAAATTCACCCAAACATAAACCAACACGCTTTATATCACCCAACTCTAACTCAACTCAACCAAAAATTAACCAAAACAAGATATGGTTCCTCACCCCTCTTGGCTCCAACTTTTTGCAAGGTTTTAAGCCTTGAAATTTGCAAGCTCTTCCTCCTACATGCTAAGCTGCTGCTGGACAATTTTGGGGGTGAAGATTGGGGGAGAAAGAGTAATGGAGGTGGAGTGAAAGGAGAGGGCAAGTGAAGGTATGGGGCAGCTGCTGCAGGTATGGGTTGGGGGGGGGGGGGGGTGGTTGGGTGGTGGGTTATGTGATGTGTTATGTTTTGGTCCCGGTATTTAGCATGATGTGTTAAAATATCCTCACATGATATTTATAGTATTTAATCAATAAAATACTTCAAATTCCAATTAAACATGCTTCACCAAAACGAATAACACCCACCCCAAAATAATCATGCCATAACCCAAATTCCCAACTTATATCAAATGCACCCCGAAACGCATTTCCCCAATATTATTAATTCAACCCAATGAATTAATACCATAATCTTCATAACATAAATAAATGTTTAAGAGCACATAATCATTTCGGGGGTATCACATTACTCATCCTAAAATTTTTTGACTTTCCATCCAGGGAAACACCTACGTAAAAATGATGTATCTGCATACTCCGGGGATTTCAATTCTAATGTATGAATCCCATCTTTAATTCCAAAAATTAAACGTCCATCAATGACATTAATTCTCATTGTGTCCCCCAAAAGTACATTTCCATAATTGGTCGATCACGCTTCTTCCACTGGTCTACGACAATTCTGTCTGAAAATATCAAACTAAGAAGGACACCGAATGGTGTTCTCTGCAGAAGATGCATGTGTTCATTACGTAGCTCTAGTTTTTTTTCAAATCAGTAACCACCCCCTGCAAGTTTACCCGATAGGGAGTTGGTTTGTTCCATATTTTTTTGCCTTCAACTGTTGGCGATTCAGGAGTGGAACCTGAATTTTTAAAGTTGTACTTACGGGTTAATTGAATTAGGTGCAAACATCACAATTTTAATATCGTGCATCATTAAATTCAGACCATCGTACAACAACAGATGACAACAGAAATTTCAATCAGCCAAACGGAGCAATCAGTGGAAACCAGAAACTTAATAAATGCCACAAATAATCAGTAATTTGTTCACAAATAGCAATGAACGCTCTAAACACAAAAAAAAAACAATTTTTTTGAAATCTTACCCAATGTCATCGCTTTTTTTTTTTTTTGCTTTTTGCTTGCACTTTCATTTTCAGAGAGCACAACGGTCTTCCATTTGGGGCCATTGCTTTAGTTTTCGATTTTCCCAAGAGGAATGTATTCGAACTTGATTATGGTGAAGGTTCGCGTTCAAATTTAAAGTAACAAGACGATTTCTGTTTGAAATGGGAATGTCAGCGTCGAAATAGGATCTTAAAACTTTTAAGAATGAACTTTTGTTTTTTAAAAGCAATTGAAGAAAAAAATACAACATGAAAAGCGTAACACGCTTACATAAATTTAATTCTTGGTTTCCAAAAGATAAAATTTAAAACGTTTTAACCGTACACGCTTAGTTATACTCGTGCACCAACAAATTCAATCATGCATCTAAATTCAACTCCGTCATGCATTACTACATAAATTAAACGTGCACAACATACTTAGATTATCTTGCACAACAAACTAATCGTGCACAACATACTGAAATAATCGTGCACAACATACTAAAATAATCTTAACTCAACCAACTCATGCATTGGTACATGACCAATCGTGGATAACAAACAAAACTAATCGTGCATCGGCTAACAAATTCAATTGTGCATCTTCAATTCAATCGTACACACATTAATAAAATCAATCGTGCACAATAAAAACAACTAATATTGCACCCATTATTAAATTCAGTGCATACTTTAATAAATTTATTCATGCACTAATTAACAAAAATAACATATAATTTGCTTCAATTTATTCTAGGGGTTGCACGATAAGTACCTTAATTAATCGTGCACAAACACAATAACATGTCGTGCACACATTAATGAATTCAATAAACACGACTAATCGTGCACCAACAAATTTAACCGTGCATCTAAATTCAACTCAGTCACGCATTACTACATAAATAAAACGTGCACAACATACTTAAATTATCGTGCACAACAAACTGAAATAATCGTGCACAACATACTAAAATAATCGTGCACAACATACTAAAATTGTGATGTCCGGGGATTATGGTGTTAATCCCGGTGTGGTATTAATCCTTGATGGATTTTTTTAATTATGGCAATTAGGAATTAATTGCGGTTTGGCATCTCCCGAGGTTGTTAAATCGGGCATTTGGGATCTTTGGATCCAAAGGATGAGATTATTCTCATTTTGGTGAAAAACCTATGAGTTGTGTTTTTAGTGGGACTTGGTGTCCGGGGTGCCTTATGTTGGGGCCAGTCTGGGGATTTGATGTTGGAGAGAGAGTTTTTGAAAACAGATGATTTTTAATGAATCATGATGTATTGGTGAAGGTATTGGTATTTTGGGGCATTTTTGCTATATATACCAGTTGGACTCGGGATTCCGTCATTTGGAATCCATTTCTCTCCTCTCCTCTCCCTCTCACGCCTCTCTCACCCCAAACCCTTCCCCCTTTTCCTTGGATGAGTAAAATCGATGGAGGCTCGTCCTAGGAGCCGGATTTCTCGAAGATAATAAGGTATTATTCATCCCCTCGCATTTATCTTCATTTTGATAGTGGTTTTGTGATGTTTGGGAAGGTTTTGTGTTGGATTTAAAGAACTAGGTTTTTAAAGAATTTTGGGTTGGATGGTTTGAGGAGTTTTTATGGTGTTTATTTTGAGGTTTAATGTTGTAAGGGGTGTGAGGATTGTTGTTGGGCAAAATTTTGCAAGAAAAACGCCATTTTTGGCTTTTACAGGTCGAGGCGATCGATCCCTAGGGCGGGGCGATCGATCGCCGCGACGTTGTTGGAAAATTCAGGAAGATGAACAGTGAGGCGATCGACCACCTCAAATGAAGCGATCGATCGCCATGAGGTAGTAGCCATTTACGCTAAGAGGCGACCGATCGCCTGAAAAGGAGCGATCGATCGCTTGTTCCTGTTTTCGCGAGGCGATCGATCGCCTGAAAACATGCGAGATCGATTGCCAATGCCTTATTTTGGGGAATTATTTTGTGTTGAGTTTTCGATGCATGCTTCGCCCGGGGCCTTTTTAAATGGTTAACCGTCAAGGATGACGATATATTTGGGGTTTGTGAACGTGCTTGGGCACGTGATTGCATGCTTGAGATTAATTGTGGATTATTATCGTGTTTAGCATATAATTCATCGGTCACGGGACCAAGGCAAGGTTTGGACTTGAACTACGGAATTATAAGGTACGTATGACGTACGAGCATAGTCCCTTTATATAATTGCAATTGTTGAGTGCTTGGTACACTGTATTGCAATGAATGTGTGTGGAAATGCATGACACATGATATTAGCAAAAAACGGATTTTGAAATGCATGGTTATGGTACTTGCTTCAAATGTCTATATATGCATTGAGAATTGCATGGTGCCGCTTTTGAGCGAGCAATGGTTGGGATGTTGTCGCCTGTGAGCGAACATCGATTATGACGCCGCTACTTTTGAGTATGCGTGGAAATGGAACGCCGCTATTGTAGAGCGAGCTATGAAATAGAACTATGAAACCATAAGTGAGATATATGGGGAATTTGTAATCATTGTTTAATGATTTGATAGTATTGATTATGATACCGGTATATGGATAATAAATTCGTTAATCAATGTAATGATTAACTGGCATTTGGGAATTTGATGGTTTCAGTGTTTTGAGAACAGGGACAGTACAGGAAGCCCCGGATGAGGATGATACTATCCAGGGAGTATATTTTTTATTTCATAGCAATTTTCATTGTTGTAAATTATAAATTGTATTGTTGTGGTTATTGGATTGGGATATTGGTGTGCTCACCCCGTGTGGGGGCTGTCTCTGTTGGGGCAGGTGGTACAGGTGTAGCAGCAGCTTTGGAGTTGAGCTCGGGCTGTTGATTGAAGTACTTTCGGGATTGAGGTACCAGAGCTGGATGGACAGGCGCTCAGATCCAGAGTCGAGATCGAGTTGCGCTTGAGAGGTGCTTCCCGGATCGAACCACCAGTAACGGTATTACATTAAATACACGCTCATTCATTAGGTGCTCTTATGTGAGTACACATTACGTGTATATGGAATGTATAAACGGGCTACGGCTCTTCTCTGTTCATTTATGGTTTGCACGCAATTAGATATAGAATTGCTAAATGAACTAAGAGTATGTTAGTGTATTATGAGGGTGCATGTTATATGGATAATCATGGTTGGGGAATTTGAATATTATGTGGTTTAAATGCAAGAAATTTCCTGGATATCATATGGTGTTGCACTTGCATATGGTTTTTCCCCTAATAGTATGATTATATGCACTAATGATATGGCTTAATACACTAATAACGGGTTAAGGGCACGGGGGTCCTTACATTAGTGGTATCAGAGCAGTGGTTAGCTCTTTGGGGCTGTTGAAGGCCTGGAACATGCTGATAAGGATGAGTAGCACATATTTATGCATGATAGTAGTTAGTGTTGTGTGACACAACTATTTTGCTTATGTGCATTTGTGATATGTGATCATAGTGAAACGATTGTATGTCATGACATCTATAGAATCATAATATAACATGTTGATTATGATTGTGAGTTGTGACACAGGGACAACCAAATGGAGCATTTTGAAATGCATCGGGATACGGGAAGTACTTTGTACTCGTAGTTTATGCATTTACTCATTATAATCATATTGTGGGGGAATATGGATTATCGTATGCTCATGGTTTGGGATTGTTCCTGTAGGGACACTATGACGCGAAAGGCTAAGGCCATGGTTGAAAGACACGAAACGGTAACCTGCATTTTATATACATCATGGAATTATGCATTGTGGCTGCATGTGTACATGTAGTGATGATTTTAATGCTTTGCCGCCAAATGTTGAATCGAGGGGTGGGAGTGCCGCATGTCGCATTTGAGCGAGGTGCATTAAAATACACTCATGATGATGTATATTGGAATATGGAATATGCTTTGTGTTGCAGGTATAGACGGAATACTTGGTGAATATCCCATGAGTCATTGTTATGGATGAGTGATGATTTTAAATGCTTGCCGCTATTTATTGTTTTGTGCCGCTAAAATGTGAAGCGAGGGGTGGGAGCGCCGCATGTCACATTGAAGCGTGGTTATCATATGAGGCGAGGAAAGGATATTTGCCGCTAAAATGTGAAGCGAGGGGTGGGAGCGCCGCATGTCCATAAGCGAGGTTATTCTATGCCGCATATATGTGAAGCGAGGGGTGGGAGTACCGCATGTTTTATTTGAGCGAGGGGCATTAAAATACACTACCGTGACAATGACTAGGGATCAGCTATTCTTTGGCGATGGTTCATTCCGCCAGATGTATTGATTGGCGATGGTTTATGCCGCCAGATATATTGGTAGCGATGGTTCATTCCGCTATATTGATTGGCGATGGTTTATGCCGCCAGATATATTGATAGCGATGGTTCATTCCGCTATATTGATTGGCGATGGTTTATGCCGCCAGGCATATTGATAGCGATGGTTCATTCCGCTATATTGATTGGCGATGGTTCTTGCCGCCAAGTATATTGATAGCGACGATTCATTCCGCTATATTGTTCATTCCGCCAGATATATTGATTGGCGATGGTTCTTGCCGCCAAGTATATTGATAGCGACGGTTCATTCCGCTATATTGATTGGCGATGGTTCATTCCGCCAGCTATATTGATTGGCGATGGTTTATGCCGCCAGGTATATTGATAGCGATGGTTCATTCCGCTATATTGATTGGCGATGGTTCATTCCGCCAGATGTATTGATTGGCGATGGTTCTTGCCGCCGGATATATTGATAGCGATGCCTCATTCCGCTATTCTATTGGCGATGGTTCATGCCGCAGGGTATTCTATTGACGATGATTCGTGCCACCGCATATTATATAGCGACGGGTCATTCCGCTACACCTATGGCGATGGTTCATATCGCCGGATACCTATAGCGATGTCTTATGCCGCTGACTCTACGACGAGAGATCATGCCGCTGATTCTATAGCGATGGGTTATACCGCTATGTGCATAGCGCTGGATTATGTCGCCTACGAGCGATGGGTGCTGCTTGTGTACCACTGGTGGACGATGGATACAGGTATTCCGCTATCTTGATAGCGATGAGGTATGGCATATTACTTGTGTTAGCATTATTGTGGATACTACGTGTTGCTATATACGCCATGTGTTTGACGATGGAATTATGGATGTCGTGTATTGACATGTACCGTCATAAGTTTGACGATGTTAATTGGATGTCATATGTTGACATATGTCGTCACGGGATGACGATGACATAGTTGATGTTCTATGTAGACGTGTAGCGTCGTTTTGATGATTAATACATTTCTGTTATGTATTGAGTTGTATGGTTGAGTGCCTTTGGTGGGCACATGGTAGTGTCTGGGTCACTAGTTGACGAGACCATTATGCCGAGCAAGTTGCTCGAAGAATTTTGGGTACACCGTACAGGGATTGTACCGCAGCACATATTTGGAGTATATTGTTCGAGTAATGATACCCTTGGGTATACTCGCTGGTTTGGCTTAGGCCAAGTGTTTGGTGGTAAGAGTAGTCATTGAGGAAACTACTCGCTTGTTGTGTGATCTGCGGTAGGCGTGGTCACACCCACCCTGAGGATGTGGGATAAGTCCTAATGGATTAGGATTGCTTCGTGGTTGAGCAAGGACACCGGGATGTCCATTATGCTTTGGCTTTAGAGAAATTTTGGGTGATGACCCACTACTCTAAATGGATGTTACGGTATGGTATACCGGGTGGAACGTATGAGACGTTGGTAGGCTTGATATGAGCCTTTGGAGGCAGCGCTTGTTAGCCAGATATCGTGGCAATGTTATAGCGTGCTTTTGATAGCCGTTATACTGCTCGTCGGATTCGAGTTCAGTGAATCGTATGATGATTCGATGAGGACTTTTGGTAGACTCTTGTAGTCTCTTTGTGGCATGATACTTGTGGCAGGGAATACCTCGCGGAGACGTTTATACGTCAAATGTTTTAAGAGGCTTGTTTTGGGACGACTCAATTTTGTTGGAATACCAACGTGAGCGCCGACAAGTCGTTGTTAGCTCTGGTTGAGCATCTTTGCATATGGTATGCGACGGAAGTCACAATTGTGGTTGTGTGGTATAGTTAGTGGAGTGACACTACTATATTGACTTTATCTCTTGGAGAGATTTGGATTGTACTGTCATGGAGGCAGCTAGTATGGATTGAGGGTTGATCGTGAATCAACCAGGGTAAGCCCTACTAGTGTTGGACTAGGTGATGGCTTCGTACTTCCAGTGAGACGTTCGAGGAGACGTCTCTGGGGTATACGAGTTTCGATTTGATGATAGTGGCTTCGATGCACTATTCTGAACCAATTGCTTATTTTGGTTCCGAGATATATGTTGGTATGTATATCCAGTTTTCCGGACGGTGGTTCGAGGTTGGAAAGTCATGGATTCATGACACTATCCTTGTGGGAAAGGCGGTATTGACATACCTGCCGGTTGAATCTTTGGGAGATTCGTTGCTTTGGTTGTGTGGTGTCGATGTTGAAATCACACCCTTTGGCTTTGGTCTGTCGACCACTATTCTCCGTGGAGTGAGAATAATCGAGGTTTGACAGCAGGTTTTGGGACGTTGGGTATGCTTAGAGATACCCGAGTCTATTGCTTTGAGTGTACCTGTTGTGTTGGTTCTTAGACATGTATACCCGTGTGTGTATACGAATGTCAACTCTATTTCGTTCCTTGTTGAACATCGGATTAGTGTGCTTGGTTTGATGAATCTCCGGTGGGAGATTGTGACAATTCGAGATCGGAAATCTCGATGACACGATGCATTCTGATGAATGATCGTGAGGGTCGTTGACTTCCCCTGGGGAGGGATCGTCGTGTTTTGGAACCATGGTAATTCTTGTTGGTTAATTCGATAGCCTTCCTGTTTTAGGATTGTTGAATCCCAGGATAGATGAGGGATGGCCAGGATTTGGATTTGTTTAGTGTCACGGTCGACACGTGTTTGGAAATACAATTGTTCGTCTTGCATGTCCCCTGTGGAACTTGAGACCTTGTAGAGTCTCGATAGTGTGTTTTGGACCAAGATGGGACTTCTTGGAACACATGGTGGTAGACATCTGTAGTGATGTATTTTGTGTGGATTAATGACCGTAGATTACCCGATCCGGGTTGCAAGGGGTACGACTACTCCTTTGGAGGAGATAATCGGGAAGCGAAAACTAGATTTTCTGTGAGTATACTGTTGTATACTAATGGCCCACATCATTACGATGTGTGTTAAGCATCATGGACGATTGGTGGATATCATGGAGAGATATCTATGTCAGAACCAAAGGGTTTTGATTGATTGCAGTCATGATGGACTGACTTCCGGAACAATTCACATCGAGGTATGTTATTATCTTTCGGGTTTACATTGGTTTTGGCATTTGCTCTATTGTAGAGTTTGGTGCGAGATTGGTGTTCTCGCAGTTAATGATTCGATTCTATTGTGGTCCAGAATCGGGGTTGTGGCTTTACTTTGTTTGTGTAGTCCTGGTGCTACGTAGAGTATGCCGGTGCAAATTTCGAGGACGAAATTTTATTAGTGGGGGATAATTGTGATGTTCGGGGATTATGGTGTTAATCCTGGTGTGGTATTAATCCTTGATGGATTTTTTTAATTGTGGCAATTAGGAATTAATTACGGTTTGGCATCTCCCGAGGTTGTTAAATCGGGCATTTGGGATCGTTGGATCCAAAGGATGAGATTGTATTCTCATTTTGGTGAAAAACCTATGAGTTGGGTTTTTAGTGGGACTTGGTGTCCGGGGTGCCTTATGTTGGGTCCAGTCTGGGGATTTGATGTTGGAGAGAGAGTTTTTGAAAATAGATGATTTTTAATGAATCATGATGTATTGGTGAAGGTATTGGTATTTTGGGGCATTTTTGCTATATATACCAGTTGGACTCGGGATTCCGTCATTTGGAATCCATTTCTCTCCTCTCCTCTCCCTCTCACGCCTCTCTCACCCCAAACCCTTCCCCCTTTTCCTTGGATGAGTAAAATCGATGGAGGCTCGTCCTAGGAGCCGGATTTCTCGAAGATAATAAGGTATTATTCATCCCCTCGCATTTATCTTCATTTTGATAGTGGTTTTGTGGTGTTTGGGAAGGTTTTGTGTTGGATTTACAGAATGGGTTTTTAAAGAATTTTGGGTTGGATGGTTTGAGGAGTTTTTATGGTGTTTATTTTGAGGTTTAATGTTGTAAGGGGTGTGAGGATTGTTGTTGGGCAAAATTTTGCAAGAAAAACGCCATTTTTGGCTTTTACAGGTCGAGGCGATCGATCCCTAGGGCGGGGCGATCGATCGCCGCGACGTTGTTGGAAAATTCAGGAAGATGAACAGTGAGGCGATCGACCGCCTCAAATGAAGCGATCGATCGCCATGAGGCAGTAGACATTTACGCTAAGAGGCAACCGATCGCCTGAAAAGGAGCGATCGATCGCCTGTTCCTGTTTTCGCGAGGCGATCGATCGCCTGAAAACATGCGATCGATCGCCAATGCCTTATTTTGGGGAATTATTTTGTGTTGAGTTTTCGATGCATGCTTCGCCCGGGGCCTTTTTAAATGGTTAACCGTCAAGGATGACGATATATTTGGGGTTTGTGAACGTGCTTGGGCACGTGATTGCATGCTTGAGATTAATTGTGGATTATTATCGTGTTAAGCATATAATTCATCGGCCACGGGACCAAGGCAAGGTTTGGACTTGAACTACGGAATTATAAGGTACGTATGACGTACGAGCATAGTCCCTTTATATAATTGCAATTGTTGAGTGCTTGGTACACTGTATTGCAATGAATGTGTGTGGAAATGCATGACACATGATATTAGCAATAAACGGAGATTGAAATGCATGGTTATGGTACTTGCTTCAAATGTCTATATATGCATTGAGAATTGCATGGTGCCGCTTTTGAGCGAGCAATGGTTGGGATGTTGTCGCCTGTGGGCGAACATCGATTATGACGCCGCTACTGTTGAGTATGCGTGAAATGGAACGCCGCTATTGTAGAGCGAGCTATGAAATAGAACTATGAAACCATAAGTGAGATATATGGGGAATTTGTAATCATTGTTTAATGATTTGATAGTATTGATTATGATACCGGTATATGGCTAATAAATTCGTTAATCAATGTAATGATTAATTGGCATTTGGGAATTTGATGGTTTCAGTGTTTTGAGAACAGGGACAGTACAGGAAGCCCCGGATGAGGATGCTACCATCCAGGGAGTATATTTTGTATTTCATAGCAATTTACATTGTTGTAAATATAAATTGTATTGTTGTGGTTATTGGATTGGGATATTGGTGTGCTCACCCCGTGTGGGGGCTGTCTCTGTTGGGGCAGGTGGTACAGGTGTAGCAGCAGCTTTGGAGTTGAGCTCGGGCTGTTGATTGAAGTACTTTCGGGATTGAGGTACCAGAGCTGGATGGACAGGCGCTCAGATCCAGAGTCGAGATCGAGTTGCGCTTGAGAGGTGCTTCCCGGATCGAACCACCAGTAACGGTATCCAGCAGAGTGTTTTATACATTAAATACACACTCATTCATTAGGTGCTCTTATGTGAGTACACATTACGTGTATATGGAATGTATAAACGTGCTACGGCTCTTCTCTGTTCATTTATGGTTTGCACGCAATTAGATATAGAATTGCTAAATGAACTAAGGGTATGTTAGTGTATTATGAGGGTGCATGTTATATGGATAATCATGGTTGGGGAATTTGAATATTATGTGGTTTAAATGCAAGAAATTTCCTGTATGGTGTTGCACTTGCATATGGTTTTTCCCCTAATAGTATGATTATATGCACTAATGATATGGCTTAATACACTAATAACGGGTTAAGGGCACGGGGGTCCTTAAAAAAATAATCTTAACTCAACCATCTCATGCATTGGTACATGGACCAATCGTGGATAACAAACAAAAATAATCGTGCATCGACTAACAAAATTCAATTGTGCATCTTCAATTCAATCGTGCACACATTAATAAAATCTATCGTGCACAACATACTAAAATAATCATAACTAAACCAACTCATGCATTGGTACATGGATAACAAACAAAACTAATCATGCATCGACTAACAAATTCAATTGTGCATCTTCAATTCAATCGTGTGCACGTTAATAAAATCAATCGTCCACAATGCACCCATTAATAAATTCAATCGTGCATACATTAATAAATTGATTCGTGCACTATTTAATAAAAAAGTAACATACAATTTGCTTCACGTCACGAACACAAATAAAATCTACAAACTTTTAAAAATTATATAAACACAAAATATAAATCTTCACAACAAAAGACAAGTGGGGCTCTCATAACTTGATCTTTACAAGAATATAATATATGATATTTGCAGCCTAGTCAAGATGCTTCGTTCACGATCACTCGGATCATTTTTGCTCGATAGTTTGTACTTAACTCTCCTTTTTTCTTTATGTGGTACTGGTTGTCTTGTCATAAAATGTTCTATATTTGTGCAGACGAAAATAGGTCAATCCATAGATCTAGGTTCTTGTTGTGCTGCATCTTTGTATGATTCAATTTCATATTTATGTTTATTTGAACTTTTTTCGAAAACTGACAAGACAGATTTTCCTCACTTAATGTATGCATTGTGTCTTCAACGTAGTCCTTCTGTCCAAATTGAAAGAAATTTTGTTAATGTCATCATCGGTTGCATATTCACAAGAGGACTCGCGATTAGTGCAGCATACCAATATTTTTGCTCTCTCAAAGAAGTAAGCCCGCTATCTACCATGTCTTGGCATCATTGAATTGTAATGCATCCACTTGCTTTCAAGGTTATCAAATACAAGCAATGTCCAGTGGTATTTATCGGTTGTTTGTGGGTCTTCTCTACCACATGCGTTTATTGGGAAAATTAAAAACCTATGTGACATTGCCTCATGAAGCCTTTTATTAATAAGATTATATGATGCTTTGCTATAGTATGACCCCTGTTGTATCTTCATGACATATTGCTACAATATGTTACCAATCACAAGACGATGAATGAATATTTAAATTGAATAAAGAAAACATAATTTAGTTTTTTGATTTACCCATGACTTGCTGTCAAATACGTAGCTTAACTTCTTTATTCCACTGTTGACAAGCATGCGATCAATAATGATTGCCCATCAATCAATAATCTACTGAAAAATGGAAGGATAAGTTCAAAGTTTGAAAAACCAATCGTGCAATATTGCAGTTAACAATCATGCTTCACTATATTGATAAATCGTGCAGCATCACATTATATTGATAAATCATGCATTATCATATTAATCAATCGTGCATAATCACATTAATCAATCATGCATCTTTGTGAATAATGAGTCGTGCATCCTTCAAATTAATCATTCATGTATCCTTCATAGTCGCCAGTCGTGCATTGGTATTCATAATTATTCACGCACCATGACAAAACAATTGTGCTTTTAGTGAGTAATGCTTAACTTAAAAAGTTCGGTAGGGCTTCATTGTTCACAATTAATCCCGCATCTCTAACATGTAGTGACTTCCTCGATGCTTCATCATATATTATCCCCCTGCAAAAGGTCAAAGTTTTTAAATCACAATTGTTTAGTATCGACTACGTTCATTGACACATACCATTCTCCCTCCCTTTTGTTTATATTTAAGAGATGCTCCCTATCCTCTTTCCTCAATTTCTTGTAAACAGACATGGTACAAATGAAGATGAATTTTTTTTCTTCAGACGTGTCTCCTGCTTCTGGACATCCTTCGTCAGATCCATCGTCTTCCAACATTATGATTTTTTTTTCCTTCATCATCTTTGCCTTCTGGTATTGAAGACTCGTAGGGTGTTGGTGCTCCAATTAACAAATTTCCTTGTCGGATGCCAGATGGTTGTGATTCATTTGTGGGGCCAGCATTCATTGTCTATTGTGAACACATTTAAATCAGTGTGCAGATGAAGTGTGTGAACATGCACCATACCAGTGTTGTACAAATATACGACACAAAGACTTACATTATCATAGGGAAGGGCATCGATGTCAGCATTCTGAAACTTTTTGTAAAACTCTTTAATTCCATCTCAGGAATCTAGGTTCAAGGTCGGTATTGACTGGAATAATCAAGTATGTCCTCTCACACATTAAATACTACAAATAGATTTTTGTGATCAACCTTTTTATCAGAACAAATATGAAAAAACACCCCACCAAAAATTATAAAAATTATAATATAACTTACTTGTAGAATGAGCACACAACCGTACTGTGTATCCTTATTTGATTGCTTGAGGATGTTCTGCAATGTATTCAAAATGTGTTGGGACCAGTTATAATTGTAAATTGTATCAAGGTCCTCAACAACACGTATGTATGCCCAAGGTAGGTTTGTTGACTTTGGTGAAATTAGGAATGTCGCTAGAATATACAACGTCACCAATCTCGCAACATCTTTCACATCGTTAACATCGTTGCTCGTGGCCTTCATCATCATTTTCTTGCAAAGAAAGCTTTTGCTCAATCTAAGTTCCTTATCTCCTTGCTTCTCTGGGAAGCAACAACCAAGGAATTCCGTTAATGTGTTATTTCGTAGTTGCACCTCGACATTTCGATTTCCATCTCTAACTCAGAAAATTGAACGCACGTCCTCTGTAGTAATTTCTAGCCTTTGATTACCTAGTGCAAAATATCAGGACTCCTTGTTGAAACATGCTATAATCTTTTTAATGATTGTGTCACGCTTCTTGTAATGCTCTATCACAACAATGTCTGAACGAATACAGTTTACAAGATCCTAGAAAGGTGTACTATGTAGAACTCTGATATTTTCTGGCCACAAGATGAGTGATCTTAAATCTGTTATGACAGTTTGCAAATTTGATCTGTACGGTGATCCTTTGCGATATATTTTTGACATTATTTGTGAAGATGGCGCTGGACGTTTTAAATATGATATCCCAAACTTAAATAGTAAGAACCATTGTATACATTATAAACGGTGTACGTCCAGAAAAAAATTTAACCTTTTAATCGTGCACCAACAATACAAATAATCGTGCATCTATTATCGATATATCGTGCATTATTTTTTTACTTAATCATGAACAATGAACAAAACTAAGCGTGCATCGATTTAAGTTCACTCGTGCATCGTTACTCAGCCCATCAACAATCTGTACCTTCACGAATCGTGCACATTAAACACAAATAATCATGCACATTAAACACAAATAATCGTGCACAACTAAAAAATTTGATCATGCATAACTAAAGATTTTAATTGTGCACAACTAAAATTTAATTCTTGCACAAATTTAACACCAAACATTACAAACAGTCAAACCCTTGGCATCATCAGAGCGAAGAATGCAAAAAATAAAAAACTAAAACAAAATTGAATATAGGAATAAATATTTACTAGAAATCGTAACAGTTTTGCCCTGGTTTACAATGCTTCTTCCTGGTTGAAGTTGCTGATATAACCTTGCCCGGTGTCACATTTACAGATTACAAGAGAAGAGCGGCAATTCTACGATAAAATGTACGTCAGTTTACAGAGAGATATGACTTGCACTCTGAAATGTTAGGGAGAAAATGAATTTGAATTGTTGATTTTTAAGAGAAATAACTAGGGTTCAATGGTTCCCCCCAAAATCGTCTACGGCATTTAAAGGTGCTCATTTTTGTATTTTAACACGCAATTGGACTGAATTGATTGCTTATTTTTCTGAGGATTGTGCCGCATTATAGTTCAACGTATGGTATCGGCCCATAAGTACCCCTTCTTTCTTTCACAAATGAATGAAGCAATCCAAAGTGTGAATATCTGGTCAGGCTGTTCACGGGCCGAATTGGACCAGACTCGGACTGGATCCAACTGGTTCCGGGTTCCATAAAGTAAAATCGGACCAATCCGGTTCCAGTTCCTTCACCCAAACCGTGGATCCAATCCGATTCTGAACCCCGAATCCAATAGTATGGATTGGGTTCGGATTGTACCTGTTCACCTTGAACAGGTCAGACGATCGATAGCCATTCTCGTCGATCGATCACCAATGCAACCTTTTTTCTTTTTAAAGTTATGGCCTTTGGCGATCGATCAACAGGCCTATTTTTTATGTTTAGATTTGCGTTTCAACCCAAATCGTAAAGGAAAAATACATAGTTTATTGAATATGGAAAACAACCTAAAAACTACAGCATTTGAAATTTATAAAAAAAACATACATTATTCATCATAGTTGATTAGTATAGTCTTGACCAATTCTTCTTCTTCTTCGGAACTTTCGTTGCCGAACTCGTCGACTCATCCTTGTCTCTTACATATTTTACAAATAACAACAGATTCGTTCGTACCGATTTTGTCTCGACATCAAAATGATCCCAAACCTTGCTTCACTTGGGACGGTTAGTTGACCAACCGCAGCGATAGTTGTTGCGGATGATCCTGCATGTGGCGGGATTTGGGCATTGGGATGTTCTACAATTTGGTCATCTTCTTCATGCATACCATGTATATCATTAAGGTTTGCAAAATAATCATATTGTTCTTGTACTATATGTGGAATTAAGGGAGTATGACCATCACGACCACCACAAGTAGAAGAAGATGACATTGTATATTGAATATAATTTATCTCAACAACAAAATAATGATATGATAAATGATAATGAGATAGCAACTTGGAAACTTTAGATGATTTTAGACCAAAATAATAATGATAGATAATGAGAGCATGAGAGAGTAACTTGGAAACTTTGGATGAATTTAGCATACAAATGAAGGTGTATTTATAGTTGTAATTTTAAAACAAAAAAATGCTCAATGGCCATATAGCCATTGGGGGTCCACCTGCCTTGGTGCCAACGGCTATATAGGAACACAAAAAAACTATTTTTTAAAAAAAAAATTCGCATGTACCCAGCTTGGAACCGAAATCGAAACTGGTCTGGAATCAGAACTGAAATGGAAATGGTCTGGAACCGAAACCGGTTCTGGAACCTGTGAAACCAGAATCGAAGGATTGGTTGTTCCAAACCCCTAGAATCAGTCCGACCCAGTAAATACCGGGTCGGATACCGGTTTGGAACCGGGTTAACTAGTTTCGATTCTGGACAATATTTAATCGGTCCAGTTTTGGATCGGATCAGTTAACTCAATCCAATAAACAGCCTGAATATCTGGTAAAGGGATTTACTCCTGGTATAGGGAATAAATTAGGCAACCTCATAGAGGGAGATTAGCCTTGGGCTTCCGAACATCACGTGGCCGGCACATGTTCCTTAGTTGTGTGAAATGAGATTCACAAGCCATTTGCTTTCTTTTTCTTATATTTGGAAAAAAATTAAATTTCATCAAGCATATAATTAATTATAATCCATAAAATATATCATCTTTTTAAAGTCTATGTTACTTTTTTTTTTTTCAAAGAACATAATAAAATGAAAGTCCAGACATCAAATTACATAAGCGAAAATCATTCGAATTTAATTACACTTTTACAAAAATCCATATGAATGTAATTATATGCAGTATTCAGAATTCATATGTTCAAAGTAGTCTGATCTCTTCTCGGAAAAGCTTCGTGCACCGAGTATGCTTTTTTTGTATTCAGAATCCATAGCCGTAGACCGATAATAAAGGATTTCTCCAACTTTGATTTGTGAATGTGCTCAATTATCATTCGCTTCCAAAATTATACAACATCCATATAATTTTTTAATTTCAAGTGTGGTATAATGAAAATGAGAGATTTATACAACTTCGAGTTAATGTGAGATAATCTTTTGATTTAGATTTTTTTTTAGTTCGTAATTGGTAAAATTGTGACATAAATAAAAATAGGTAGCTTGATCGAATTGAAAAAAATTGTATTCGAAAGTCTAAGATTTATTATCCTCAATTTTTTTAAAAAATTGGAAATTTATGAGGTCATACGTGGAATATTCCTTATTAACACTCGATGCATCGAAATCCATATTATTAAATATTGAATTCTTAATTTAATATCACATTTATTTCTTGCTCCTTTCATTTATTAACTTCAATACACACTCGTAAAATATGCTACCATACAAAATTTAAGCAATCGTGACATAAAATATTTGTGTTTTTAGAAGAGTAAAATATATACTATAGCCATGTTTGCTCTGAATGATTGGGATTAGTAGTCTTAAAATTAATTTCCCATGTTTGATTTGTTTTTATGGAAAAAAATAATCTCGTCATATTTATCCTACTTTATTGCAAAGTGGCCTATATAAAATTTTTCAAATTTATTTATTATTTTAAAATTTGAATTTCCGTCAAAATTTCAATTTATTTCTTATAATTTAATCCAAAAATGTGAAATTCCCTCCAAAATTTGAAATTCCAGTCAAATATGAAATTCAAATTTTCGAAGGTATTTTAGTCATTATACCAAACAATAAAATTAATCTATCATCTTATTATTCAACCAAACACCATATAACTTATCACACCATATTATTTAATATAATCTCATAATTTTAATCATTATATTACTTATCACATCACTCGATCAAAACGGTATATATATATATTATAAGTGAAATTTGAACAAAAATTACTTGAAATGGATTGATGTCTCTGGCTGACTCTCGACAATCGAATTTGGTATAAAATTTATGAAATTTCATACCCATATTTTTAAATAGCAACACCATTTATAATATTGTAGGTCCTTCAAATTTTAACTAATATTTTTTACGAAATCACCCATCAAATTATACAACACATGACCCCTAAAATAACAAAAAACAAGAACATTAGAACACAAAACAAAATCCTAAATGTACGAAATGTGTACAAGGAGTAGTATATTGCATGATAAAAAAGTAGTATATATGAACTTTGTTTCTGAAATATAATGAGCTGCAAAGTGCAAAATCTTGTGAAGCTACAGAAGAGCAGTGGCAAAGAACGCAAAATCCAAGGAATAAAAAACAAGTCAGAAATTGCATTGGTACAGGTATCCATATGTTCCGCGAAATCTCCGAATCCGGGGGCAGATTAAGCACACGAGAGTATTAGGAGAGATATTGCTAGAAAACTGAATGCTTCTCTGATGTTGCTTCCTCCATTGGAGGAGCCATCAGTTCTTGGAACTGTTTTAGACCCGCTCCCTGTATTCACAAGATAGTATGCTGCTGACAGTTGTCCATATTGGAAATGTACAAAATATGTTATATGAGTTGTTTATTTTGAGTTGTAACCATGTATTCTTGATAAGATATCAAAGCCAGTTTTTCCGTGCATGCTCACATCACCCACATTATCAATCAAACTTATATAATGTCACATGGGATGTGAGGGTGAGGAGAGATTGTTGAGAGAACTATTTATTTGATACAACTACACGCATTACCAATTGGTTTTGAGTTAAAACCTCATTATTCTTAATATAGTCCCGATTACACATTAAGTTGGTTGATTTGGAGAAGAAGATGAAATACTTGATGTTACCTAATGGAATATCTGGCTCCGATGGTGAGGTTGGACTCTCGGGCCTTTGGTCGGCAGGAGATTCGGAAGGTGGACTTGCTGGGGTAGACGGCCCGTTATTTGAAGCTGTTTCATAATCAATTTGAAGGTGGTTTCGTAATAGTCGTTAAAAATCCAATATGTTAATTTCGATTAACGGTGCGAGTAAATATATGTGTATATCTTACCGTAACACTGGCTTACCGGAGGCGTTTGCACGTTGCAAACGCCTGGCAATCCAAGTGCCTGAGTTTGATTTATCACAATGCCAAGATATGAGTTGGATCCACCTTTCAGGAGCACGCAAAGACATTGTGTCTGTGATTGGACGACACCCGAAAGCTGGGAACAGCAAGATGATGATGGGGTCGATGAATTTCCGCTAACGTAGTTGAGGCATGGAGTCAGCCCCACGAGAGCATTTGTGCAGCCTGTTGTGCTGTGGTTCTGTGAAAAAACATGAGCATGACAAGCATAACTATGCATATGCAACTCATTTTCGAAGCCATTTTTCGATCAAAGGTGGTGCTTGTGAAATGGGATCTTGGAAGACCAGAATTTTGAAGATTAAAATTGCTGGATTCAGGTTTAAATAGGACTTTGTTTTTGGGAGGGGGGGGATGATACAATCGATAGGTTCTGTTTTGTTGGCCTAATTTGACATTAATCATAATCGTGAAGATTTATGCTCAACAGTGTAGGAAATATGAGTAACATGTGGCCACCTAACATGGAACATGCTATACTTCTTCAAATAAAACGTCAGTTGAAGTAGTTGAGCTCCACAAGAACATTTCAAATCCACCCATTTTTCCCTCTACATCGAACAAAACTATCAATAAATAGGCATATATATACATACATTCATATCTTGAGTCCTCAACTGCTAAGATCGAACTTTTCTACCACTCCATTTTCTTGAAAAGCTTTCAAGAAACACAGATGGTTTACTCATATGTTCAATCAATGCTTGCAACTCTGCTAATATTTTCGTTTCTGGAGGCGAAAGCGCAGATCAGCCCACCATTTACCAGTGCAATGATCAACAGTTTCACCCCATGCTTAAACTACGTCACCGGAAGCAGCGCCAAGGGTTCTTCTGTTGGGTTTCCGTACCCCGGCGGCCAGATCCAAACGCAGCGAAAATAATACAATAAACAGATCTGACCCGGGGACGGTCGATCGCGTCTGATTCATATATAAACATTCAAATATCATAATATAATGCACGAAAAGGGATTACCGATAACAGCGAAATCAATCTGATGGCGGTGATCCTCGAGTCCAATCAACCTGACCAGATCTACAAGCCCGCACCAGTGCTAGTGTGATGTCGGCTATTCCATGAGATGAAGTGTATTGAATGGTCTTCCTCAACCCTAAAGATGAATGTTATATTTATAGTGTTATTGATTTAACTAATTGGGCTTGGATCCATAAAGCCCATCGGGCCAACGTTTGGCTTGCTGGGCATTTATGCTAACAATCTCCCACTTGCCCAAAAGCCAACACAAAACTCCAAACTCATAATCCAAGTAACTCAATCCAATTGAATAACTTGATGTACTACTAATGTACATAATTATGAGACATAAATATATCAAACGATTTAATTTTAGAACTTTCTATAAATGAAACAATTTCAAATATAGAAACTCCACTAAATTGAGGAGCTTTCAGAAATTAAATTCATCTCTTCTAAATCACTCAGTTTGAGCACTTAACATTTAAGTCTCAATTCTCATCGATAGATCGGCGGCCGGTTGATTGTGACCCAGCGAGGCTCAAGTGTATCATAGCAGTAGGATCACAACCTTTGTGATTTTAGAAGTCAAACAACTTCTTTGGGCTTACCCTGAATGCCTCATTGTCAATTAAACTCCTTTAATAGACAATGACCGAAATATAATTCCAGCAACAACCTACCGATCGTGGGTAGCGCCTAGCATCTGCGCTTCACGAAGACCTAGATACAAATGACTAGCAACGTACGAGAACCTGTCAGCCATAGTTAGCGTGCAGTACATTCCTTTCACTAAATATGTCCCGATTGAATCAAGGGCATTGGTTGATCGAGACCCTTTATGATTTCAATAACTATGTATTTGTTTCACGTTATATGATTCATTTGTGTGCGTATATGAAAAACTCTTTTTTCACAAGCACTACCCACTCTGGCCAGAGATTCCTCGAATCATATATAGAAAAACACATAGGACATCCTGGTTCATCAAGACCAGTGGTGAATCCCCAACGACAATCATAGGCCTCCGACAGCATCACTGAATACCCAAAATAACAACTTTATGACCCGCATGTGATCAGTCATTAAATCAAAGTACACAGCTATCTGTCAAGACCTCAATGACGCCTCGGGTCATTAGGAGTAATGGTGCACAACTATGACTAGAAATTCTATACTCGACAAAAGGTAACCACTTATAGAATTCCGAGTAGGGTCGTTCAGTGAACTCATTCCTAATGAGCACCTATTCATGTGTGCTGACTTCTCCAAGCCAACGCCGATGAAACGCGGCGCACTACACTAGACACATCATGAATACCAGTCTCTAACGAGCATATATCGATATCCCATTCTCGAAGGCTCATCGACCAGGAACATTTAGAAATCGCAGTCGAGAATGTATTTCATGGTCACCATCATATGCGTAACCACATTCTATGGACTATAGCAATCTCAAGGACTTCATCAATGCATCAAGATGCATGGGTAAACAGATGAAGAAGTGCCATATATATTAATATTCAAACAAAGATTTGTCATAATAAGATTATAAGTACAATCAATCAACTATTGATTTACTTAATCATGTATGACAACAATATCTTTCACTTTTCCAAAGCCAACTACTTATGTGTCTTAAGACCATCTTCCCAAGATGTCTATCAGACACCAATCATTGTAAATGCTTTGTCAGTGGATTCACTATATTTTTCTGTTGAAGCGATTCTCTCGATAATAATGTCGCGTCTACAATCTGTCTCATTAGATAGTATTTTCTCAATATATGTTTGGATCCTGATGAGATCTTGGCTATTCATAATAGCTCAAATGTTGTCACAGTACACAGAGACTGTGTCAACTGCACTAGAAATTACACCCAACTCTTGGATGAAATTTCTTATCCAAACTGCCTCTTTGTTGCATCGTATGCTGCAATGTATTCAACTTCAGTGGTGGAATCCAATGTGGTGTCTTGCTTGGAACGTTTCCAAGAGACATCACCATCATTGAGCTTAAATACAAATCCGACCATCGATATGGTATCATCTACATCCAATTTAAAAACTAGCATCAGCTTTGCCTTCAACTTTTATTTCTCCACTTACAGATCCAAAAACCATGAACATATCATAAGTTCTTCATAAGAACATAAGGATTATTTTTCACAGTTTTCCAGTGACCTTCACCGGGATCTGTCTGATGTCTGCCCATTACTCTAAGAACATACATCAGGCCAAGTACATACCATAGCATACAGTATGCTATTAAAAGTAGAAATATAAGGTACCAATGTCATCTTTTCTCTCTCCTCATCAATCTTAAGACCCATTGACTCCAGAGATGAATACTATGACATATTATGAAGTAACTCATTTTTCGACTATTCTATGCTAAACCCTTTTAGCACAGTGTTTATGTACGTAGATTGAGAGATTTCAAGCATCCTTTAGATCTATCCCTATAGATCCTTATGCTAAGCACTTATGATGCTTCTCTCAATCTTACATGGAGAAATTAGTAGATAATCATGCTTTAATTGATTAATCCAATACCATTCACAATGAGCATGATATAATCGACTTAAAGCATCACAAATGTAACCATGCTCCTACTAACCCTTTTGCACACACATGCCACTTCCGGATTTTAACAAAACCAAACACTTTGATGATGTTATGAAAACGGAAGTTCAAACTTCGAGATGCCTTCTTAGGCCCATAAATGGACCTCTGGAGTTTGAAAACATTTTTCTCACTACAAGAAGTTGTAAACACATTTGGTTGCTACATTTCTACCTCAATGCCACCACTGAGAAATGTTGTGTTCACATCCATTACTCATATCTCATATTCATAATATAAAGATATAACTAATAAAATCTAAATAGACTATAGCATCATAACCGATGAAAATTTTCTCATAAACAACTCTTTGCCTATGAGAATAATCGTTTCTCACCAGTCAAGCTTTGAAGGTCACTACCTTCCCATCCACTCCAAGCTTTCACTTGTAAATCCATGCAGCCAATGAGAACAATTCCCAAAGAGGATCTACTAAGGCCCATACCTTATTGGAGTACATGGAGTCTATTTCAAATTTCACGGCATCTCGCCAATATCCCAAAACGATGTCCAACATCGTCTCCTTGAAAGTTCTAGGATCACATCCATGGTCAAAATCATTTTGACTACTTTCTATGAGTAAATTAAATTTATCAGGAGTTCTTGAAACATTTTCAAATCTCCTTCGTGCGTGTAAATCAAAGGTTATGATTGACTCAATTAATTTCACCGTTTTCACTTTTCTAGTGGTTTGTGGTTCTTGAACCCTTTCAAGTTATATTATGTTGTCATCCTTTCTAATAGAAACATTTTCTCTAGAAAAATTGCACTTGCGAAACAAACTCTTTGCCTGCAATTGATAATATAAATTTCCACAACATAACATAAGATGGATCAACTATCCAACTCATCTCCCACTGGCTGCTTCACATAAGCAGAACAATCTCAAAATATAAATTTGGATTATTTTTCAATCCATATCGTATATGGAGTTTTGGTCACTGCATTGGTATGAATTATATTCAACAAATATGTAACTTTAGAGAGTTACTCAGAGAGAATCACATTCTCTTTAAGATAACTCAACATCATCTTGCACTAATATTTAGTGCTCCACATACGTCCATATGAATCAGATTCAATGGACATTCAGCGCATGCTAAATATATGTTGGATTTAAGTTATCATTCTTTTTATATTCTTTGAATATAATCATACTAATCATTCATAAGTTCACTAGATTCAATAAAACATGCATTCTTAAAAATAATGCAAATCACATTCGCATATTTAAAAGAATATCATTCTCTATCAAAATAGGAACAATGTTCATGATTAAATCTAGAACAAATAAATAATTGCTCAAACCAGTTCCTAACCAGTTCAAGATTTTATATTAAATAAATGTTTCAAACAGCCATTGCAACAACTCTTGCTACAATGCTTAGCCTCAGGTAGGTTCACCTTCCTAGGGCTCTCTACTTCTTCACATCACATGCAATTCTTTGCAAAAATGCGAGCACAACTGACATCATATACCAAAGAAGTAGAACCAATAGAAACTGTTAGTTCCGGACCTTATCGATGAGATTTTAAAGATGACAAAACATTTCAGACGGGATCGATAGATATCAGTTTGACCAGATCGATCGGACAAAACAGAGCAAGATGACAAATTATTTCAGACCGGATCGATGGAAATCAGGCATACCAGATCGATCGCGCAAAACAGAGTAAGCTGATAAAGCATATCACATATCAGACCGGATCGATGGATTCCAGACTGACTAGATCGATACTTCAGATCGATCTCAATCTTTATCAGATCAATGCAGTCAAAGATACATAAAGGATGGCTTCTGAGTCCGAACCATTAACGGTCATTTATTGTAGCACTTAATGCTGTAATTAATGCTACAAAGGATCAACAGTCGAAGATTGCCATTAAAGGTAAGAAGACAAAGAAGAGCTTACCTGACAGTCGCCGAAAGCATACACCAGAACGGCAAGTGTCCTGAAGAAGAAGACTGTAGCTTTCTCAGAGTTTAAAAAGAGTCAAAGTCGCACATTAAGGGAAACAATGCCGTTGCTACCCTCAACTATAAAGGATGCAACAAAAGGAAGACAACTATGGGGGATTCCAACTCACGCTGATCAATTGAAAAACACACAAGAAAGCATCTGCACACGCTTACAAAGTTCAGAAGCTTTCGAGCTGAAGTTATTTATTTAAGCGCAATTACTTTGTAACATTTGATCATTGTAGGATCACTGTGCGCATTGTGTATTGAAAAATAGAAGTGAGCAACTTATTGTAACTGTCAGACAGAGTGTGTCTGAGCAGGTTGAGTGACTAGGAGTTTCAGACTGGTAGTGAGGTAAATCCAGTCTGAATCGGGTTTGTACAACAGGATTGTATAAATCAAAGTCTTCTAGTATAAACCTTCCTTAATTGGAAGAAGGGGAGACGTAGAAGGATTACACCACCTTCGAACTTCCAGAAACATATCATGTGTCTTATCCTTCTGCACTTAGCCATCGAGCCGTTCTTACTTTTACAAGAGCAGACCGTTTCCGCACTCACCTTTTTAGTGGTCTGTTCTGTTCAAAGAGTTGATTAAGTAACAGATTTCTTTCACTAATCCGAAAGAATTCACAAGGGATAAATTTTATAAGGAGTGTTCATTCACCCCCCCCCCCCCTCTAAACACTCCGGACCGATCCTAACAAGTGGTATCAGAGCAAGGTCATCTTAATCAGCACAAAGACTAAGCTGATGGCATCATTCAACAAAATCCCCATGTTCTCAAAAGAAGACTATGATGACTGGAGAATCAGAATGCAAGCTCATCTGGCAGCTCAGGATGACGATATGTGGTTCGTCATCACTGATGGACCAATGAAGATCTTAAAAATCAATACAGCAGTAGCCATCTCTGATGGAGAACCACAAATGGTGGAAAAAGATAGATCCCTCTGGACGAATGAGGAAAGAAAGAAAGCAAATCTCGATAATGTGGCCAAAGACATCTTGTTCAAGACTTTGGACAAGAACATGTTCAGCAAAATCAAAATGTGCTCTACTGCCAAAGAAATTTGGGAGAAGATAGCACAGCTATGTGAAGGCAACGACCAGACCAAAGAAAACAAGTTAACTGTTGCTCTTCAAAGATTTGAGAGCATAAAGATGAAAAGTGGAGAAACTCTAAATGAGTTTGATGAAAGAGTCACCGGCATCATAAATGAACTGAATGGTCTGGGGAAGGAATATTCTAACAGAGAGATCGCTCTGAAAGTAATGAGAGCTCTGCCAAAGGAATGGGATGTAAAGACCATTGCTATGAGGGAATCAAAAGACCTTAACAAGGTTGAACTTCATGATCTGTTTGCAGATCTTAAGGCCTATGAGTTTGAACTAATAAGTAGAGGTGAAGCAGAACCATTCATCTCTCAACCAAACAAGGCCCTGGCAGCCACTCCAGACCAGATCGCTTCAACATCAGACCGATCTGCTGAACAGATGAGTAACGATGCTATGTCATTATTTATCAAGAAATTCGGTAAATTTATGTCTAAAAATAAGAGGAACTTCAAACCCTCTCATCATTATAAATCAAGAAAAGATGATACTGTTAACGATCAGGCTTGCTACAATTGTGGTAAGACCGGACACTTCATTGCAGATTGCACCAGACCGAAGAAAGAAGAACGGAAAGAGAAGCATCATGATGATAGAAAGAAGAAGCACTACAAAGACCGCAAGAATCATGGAAAATCCCAAAAAGTCCTAGTAGCTGAAGAAGGAAACAGCAAATGGGCTCAGACAGACTCAGACTCAGAAAGCTCTGAATATTCTTCCAGCGAAAGCGAAGAAGATATTCAATGTCTTATGGCAGACGAAGAAATGAGTCAGACAGACGAGGTATATGATCTTGACTCAAATGAATTTACACGAGAAGAGCTCATGTCCGCACTGCAAGACATGGCTAATGATTATAGGATCTTAGCTGAATCATTTGAGAAGAATAAAGCCAAAATCAGTACTCAAATGGATGAGCACAACAAACCAAGCTGCTCTGAGCAGGGTGAGTGCAAAAATCTCCAGATCGAGCTGAATAAGCTGAAAATCTCTTATGATCAGCTCCATGAAGAAAATAAGAGAATTAGCACACAAAATGCTAAGCTCTCACATATATTCAAAACATGGACAAAATCCAGAACATCCTTGGAAGAATTACAAGAGGTTCAAAGAAACGTCGGTGATTTCACCGGCATAGGCTTTGACACCAAAGAATGCACCAAAGATGAATCTGAGCTGTTTCTGGTAAAGAATCAAGTCAAACAAATGACATTTGTTAAATCCAGCACAGTATATGAAACTGAAGCACCTAAGATTCAAACAGGAGTCTCTTACGAGAATCAAAATCTGAGAAGAGGAATTGGTTATGTTGACCAAGCCAAAGAAAAGGCACCAGCAAGATTTGCGTCTATCAGACCAAATCCAAAGGTGCAAGATCGAAGGCAAGGAAGACAATACAATTACTATAACTCAAAACCGATTCAACGAAGATATAGACTACCTTATGAGAATCAAAGGTTTTCACAGCGCACACATTATCACACACAGCATCGAAACAGACCAGCACACAGCACACCCTACACACACAAGCCATTGAAGCTGATCCAGGTGTGGGTTCCCAAAGGGCTAATCCGTTCTGGACCCAAATAGGATTGGGTACCAACAATAATTATATTTGATGACAGGTACCGAAGAAACTCGCATCAGACTGGTATTTGGACAGTGGGTGTTCCCGTCACATGACTGGAAACATCGAGCTGCTGTCTGAAGTGACAGAATGTATTGGACCCAAAATTATTTTCGGAGATAACTCAAAGGGTAAGACCGTGGGCAAGGGTAAGATTGTCCATGGTAACATCATTATCAATAATGTGCTGTTAGTTGAAAATCTGTGCTATAATCTGATTAGCATAAGTCAACTCTGTGATAATGGCTATGCTGTAGAATTTCATAAACACACTTGCACTGTTAAATCATCAGAAGGTATAACCATGCTCGTAGGAATCAGGAATGGAAACACTTATAAGATTAACTGGAATCATGCTCAACCTGATAATCCTACTTGCTTCATCGCTAACAATGATAATAAACATTGGCTGTGGCATAAACGCTTGAATCATATCAACTTTAAGACCATTGCTAGCCTGTGTAAACATGATTTAGTTATCGGTCTGCCCAAGATCGATTTTGCTAAGGATAAGATCTGCGAAGCTTGTCAAATGGGCAAACAGATCAGATCATCCTTCAAAAACAAGAATGCCAAATCCTCCTCCCGCTGTTTAGAATTACTGCATATGGACTTGTTTGGTCCTATACCAATAACAAGTTTAGGGGGAATGCGGTATACTCTTGTTGTTATTGATGATTACTCACGCTTTACATGGACTATATTCTTAAGCAGTAAAGATCAGACCGGTCCGAAGTTGATCAAGCTGCTGAAACGCACTCAGAACGAGAAATCATCCAGCATAGACAGGATTCGAAGTGACAAAGGGACTGAGTTGTCAAATCAGAATCTTGAATCCTTTCTAGAAGATCATGGAATCAAGCATGAGTTTTCAGCTGCTCGAACTCCTCAACAGAATGGAGTTGCAGAACGAAGAAACAGAACGCTCAAGGAAGCAGCAAGAACAATGCTTGCTGATTCTGGAATCTCTCAAAAGTTCTGGGCAGAAGCTGTAAATACTGCTTGCTACACTCAAAACCGATCTATGATTAACAAGAAGCTGAATCTCACTCCATATGAAATATGGACTGGTAACAGACCATCTGTTTCTCACTTTCATGTATTTGGCTGTAAATGCTTCGTTCACAACAATGGTAAGAGTCATCTTACAGCATTTGAAGCTAAGTCAGATAATGGTATATTCTTAGGATATTCATCAATTAGCAAAGCTTATCGAGTTTTTAATAATCGAACTTTAACTGTAGAAGAATCTGTTCATGTAGTCTTTGATGAAACTTTATGTGTTGAGGGCAACAAAGAATCAATTCAAAATCAGATGGAAAATATCCATCTCGAAGCTAACAGTGATGATGAGATTGTAGCTAACAGGTCAAGAGACAATCCACCAGAACCAGAATTACCAGACAGACCGGATCCAGGCTTTGAAGAAACTTCAGATCGAGCTGATCTGAATGCTCCTGACTCAAATATTAAAACAGATGCTGATCATGCTGTTAATGTTCATCCGACCGAACCAGACAATCCAGAGTCAAGCTATCGATGGACTAAGAAGCATCCACCTAATTTAGTGATTGGTAGTCCTTCTGCACCAATCAGAACCAGAGGACAGATGATGGATGAGTTCACTCATGCTGCCTTCATCTCTACTCTGGAACCCAAGAAGATCGATGAAGCTCTGACTGACTTCAACTGGATTAAAGCAATGCAAGAAGAGCTTATTCAATTCGAACAAAATCAAGTTTGGAGTCTAACCCCCAGACCAAGCGATCTGCCTGTTATTGGAACCAGATGGGTCTTTAGAAATAAGCTAGACGCAGATGGAACTGTGGTTAGAAACAAAGCCAGACTGGTGGCACAGGGATTCAGACAAGAAGAAGGAATCGACTTCGATGAATCATTTGCACCAGTCGCCAGACTTGAAGCTATCCGAATCTTTCTTGCTTATGCTGCCTTTAAAGACTTCAAAGTATATCAGATGGACGTTAAGAGCGCCTTTCTTAATGGAAAGCTTCAGGAAGAAGTCTACATTGAGAAACCACCTGGATTTCAGAACCATTTGTATCCCAATCATGTATATCTACTGAATAAAGCAGTGTATGGTCTGAAACAAGCTCCAAGAGCCTGGTATGACACTCTATCTCAATTTCTGCTGAACCATGATTTCCAGATCGGCTCAGTAGATAAAACTCTATTTAAATTCATTAAGGGGGAACATACCCTATTAGTTCAGATTTATGTTGATGACATAATCTTTGGGTCAACTAACCCCAAATTGTGCGAGAAATTTTCTAAGTTAATGCAGGGACAGTTCGAGATGAGCATGATGGGAGAATTGTCATTCTTTCTGGGTCTGCAAGTAAAACAGCTCAACAATGACATTTTCATCAATCAGACCAAGTATACCAAGAGCTCCTCAAGAGATTTGGAATGGAAACATGCTCAACTGCATCAACTCCAATGAGTCCAACAATCAAGTTAGACAAAGATGAAGGGGGAACGGCAGTTGAAGTAACCATGTATAGAGGACTAATCGGATCGCTATTGTATCTTACAGCGAGCCGGCCCGATATTATGTTTTCAGTCTGTATGTGCGCCAGATTTCAGTCAGAACCAAAGCAATCACATTTTATTGCTGCCAAGCGTATTCTGAAATATTTAAAAGGATCTCAGAACGTTGGTCTTTGGTACTCCAAAGATTCAAACTTCAGCTTGATCGGGTATTCAGACGCAGACTACGCTGGGTGTAAAATCGATCGTAAAAGCACCAGTGGAACATGTCAATTCCTAGGTGAAAGATTGATTTCTTGGTTCAGTAAGAAGCAAACATCAATTGCCACATCCACAGCTGAAGCAGAATACCTAGCCGCTGGAAGCTGTTGTGCTCAAATGCTCTGGATTCAACACCAGCTCAAAGACTATGGCATCCAAGCTGTTGACTCTCCGATATTTTGCGACAACAAAAGTGCAATCGCTATAACGTATAATCCAGTTCTGCACTCTCGCACAAAGCATATTGATATACGACATCATTTTATTCGAGATCATGTTGGCAAAAAGGAAATTCGGATCGAGCACATTTCAACAGAACAGCAAGCAGCAGACATCTTCACTAAACCGCTTCCTGAGGCTAAGTTTAATTATTTCCGTCAAATTCTTGGTTTAATTGACTTATCTTAATTAGTTTAGATGTTTTTATTCTTTTCGCACTTGAAGATTTTTTTTTACAACAGATCGATAATACAATGTTCAGAAAGACACAGACCGGTCCGAACTTTCAGACCGATCCTTGTCAGTCTGGTTTTATCCTATGATCTGTCTGGCTAATAAAAACAGCTCGGACTGATTGACCATTTTAACTAGTTGTACTTTAATCGCCTTATCTTTCTTCATCCTGACCGTTTATTTTGAATTATTTAATTCTCAGTCTTGGAGATAAAGACACGTGTCTTCTCTCTCCTATTTAGCGGGCTGAACATTTCATACTTGTTCACTTTTCACAATTTACCGCTTTCTACCTTCCTACTCTCTCACTCTCTTACTCTTCGCACTTCCTTTAAACTCTTTTTAAAATGGCTACCATCACTCATAACTCACTCTCCGTTGAGTTTGATGACATTTACAGAACAGAAGATGCTGCGATGGTGTCCATTTTTAGAGCCCTGGAATCATCTGGTTTAAGGAACTTCTTGGAATGCGGAACAGTTGTGTATGAATCAGAAATCCGCGAGCTGTTCGCCAACGCCATCTCCCGGAAGACATCCATTTCTACTACTGTCCAGGGCAAATCTTTCGAGATCTCGCCAACAACGATGGCCAAGACCTTTGGCCTCCCCAGTTCCGGACTGACAGAGTTCGGACAGACTCCTCAAGCGTCACTCTTAGATCTTCAGGGGAAGATTTCTATTTCTGGCCAACGATTGCAACCCTCCTTTAAGAAGAAGGAAATGCTCTTCCATTTCCAGGTGCTGTGCGAAGTGGTAGGCAAGCCACTTTTGGGTAAAGCAGGAAGCTTCGATGCTGTAACCGCCGAAAAGTTCAGGGCCATGGCGGCTATTGTATCCGGCCAGAAGATAAACTGGTCCATGATTTTGTTTGGAGTACTGCTGGAAACGGTGATTGCATCCAAGCACGCCGTATGTTTTGCTGTTCCTCTCAGCAAGCTCTTGGAGTCCTTAGGCCTCGAGCTGAGCAAGCCGTCTGCTCTCCGTCCCTTTAAGATCCTTAACTCCAAAGGGCTTGCACTGCTGAAATCCAAGAGTGCTCCGCCTACTCCTGCTACTCTGGCTGCAGTCAAGGTTGAGCAGGACGAGGAACCAGTTGCTGTGCGCAAACCTCGGGTCAAGCGGAAGCTGACCATTCAGACTGACTCAGAAGCCACCCAGTCTGCTCACTCATCACCAACCAAGCCACTTCCCAAAAAGCCCCGAACCCAGATTACCAAACCAGCCAAATCTCTACCTCCACCCATACTACCACCCTCTAAAGCAACCCCTGCCCCTCAACCTTCCACCCAGCTTTCACAAGCTTCAACCCCTGCACCCAAAGTCACCCTTAGAATTCCCTATGCCAATCCCGTGGTCAAAGGGATAGTCATCACTGAGTTGGGAGACTATACCCAATCAGGGATTAAGTCCCCTTCCTCCACCTGCAAGGGAAAAGCCATTCTCACCGAACCCCTCTCTACTAAACCCAAATCTGCAGCGCAGACTGCTATCGACATCGCCATGGAGGATGTTGATGAGAGGCTAAAGGAACTCATTGTGGTTTTTGATGAATATGTCCAGTACCGGACTATCAACCACATTGAGCTGTTCTACGGTAAGCTGCACAGATTGAAGAAAATGGAAGATGAAGTTCTGAAAGGAACAGAGACTGATGATGTTCGACTTGCCGTGCAGCGCAGAGATTTATTTACGGCAAAACACAGATTCAGACTGGCTAATCTGCTTCTTGTTGCCAAAAAGAAGAACTTCGATCCGCTTGCTCCAACTGCCAGAGATGATGGGGCTGTGATTGCTCAACTCGAGATGGATGTTCATGCTCTATCCTTAGCTGTCCGTTTTCAACGACAGAAGCTAAGTATCTCCACTCCAGCCACAAGCCCGGATCATCCTTCTGCAAGCAAGACTCTGGCAGAACCATTTATCGAGGTTATTCCTTCTGATGCAGCACAACAGACAGAGGATCAGCCTGCAGAGCACGTACCAGACCAGACAGCGGAGCAGCCATTGTCTAATGCTCCGTCTGCAACAGATGATGAACCAATGAATGTTCTGTTGGACTCTCCGACAACATCTATTCCATTGAAGTCATCAGCCTCCCGTGCACAACCCAGTCCAGCTGAAGCATGTGCAACAACTGAAGTACCAGACCTCATCGATCCGGATTTCGTGGTATCTACAGTGGTTGCAGCTCTCCAAGTTGAGGAACTTCCCAGTCCCCACTCTCCTCCGGGACCATCAGATGAAGATTTGGCCTTCATTCAAGGTTTCTCTTTGGATCTGATCACTCTGATCTGATCCGAAAGTCATCAAGCTGCCATTTCTTCCATCGTGCCGATTGATGAAGAAGATGACCATGCCATGTCATCATCAGATCACTCTCCCAGCAAGCTATCTGATGCACCTCCATCCCTGGCACGGACTATCCAGCACTTCTCTGATACCTGTCTGTCCTTGACTCAACGCATTTTAGAAGTTCATCAAGGTCAGAGGGTCACAGCCTTGGACTTTGCTTCCTTCAAAGAGAAGATGAATGCCAGTATCGGAAGCCTTCAGCGCGGCATAAACGATCTGTTTTCTCAACAGGCCTCTTACAAGAACAGCCTGAGAAAAGAGCAGATCGAGCTAGCCACTGAAGTCAGAGCATCCGTTGCCAATTCCCTCCGCGCTCAAGACGTTCGTCTTGACGCTATCAGCGCGCAGCTAGCACAAGTTGTCGACTTTCTTCAAGAGATTGCTGCTGACAAAAAGGGGGAAAAGAAGACAGACTTCAGGCCGCCTTCTAGAAAATAATATTTTCAGACTGTGTATTTTTAGGATTTTCTTGGTGATCAATAAAATCCTCGTTTGATTAAGTCGGTGTTCATTTATTTTGAACCTCATCATAAGGCTTAATAATAAAGATTTAATCGATTCAACTTAATGAAGTTCATTTATTTTGAACAAAGAAGTAATCGATCCGAAAGCATTCGCTTCAGAGCTCTTATCAAGACTGGTTAAAAAGACTTAGAAGCTAGGTTTTGTCATCATCAAAAAGGGGGAATTTGTTAGTTCCGGACCTTATCGATGAGATTTTAAAGATGACAAACATTTCAGACCGGATCGATAGATATCAGTTTGACCAGATCGATCGGACAAAACAGAGCAAGATGACAAATTATTTCAGACCGGATCGATGGAAATCAGGCATACCAGATCGATCGCGCAAAACAGAGCAAGCTGATAAAGCATATCACATATCAGACCGGATCGATGGATTCCAGACTGACTAGATCGATACTTCAGATCGATCTCAATCTTTATCAGATCAAAGCAGTCAAAGATACATAAAGGATGGCTTCTCAGTCCGAACCATTAACGGTCATTTATTGTAGCACTTAATGCTGTAATTAATGCTACAAAGGATCAACAGTCGAAGATTGCCATTAAAGGTAAGAAGACAAAGAAGAGCTTACCTGACAGTCGCCGAAAGCATACACCAGAACGGCAAGTGTCCTGAAGAAGAAGACTGTATTCTCAGAGTTTAAAAAGAGTCAAAGTCGCACATTAAGGGAAACAATGCCGTTGCTACCCTCAACTATAAAGGATGCAACAAAAGGAAGACAAGTATGGGGGATTCCAACTCACGCTGATCAATTGAAAAACACACAAGAAAGCATCTGCACACGCTTACAAAGTTCAGAAGCTTTCGAGCTGAAGTTATTTATTTAAGCGCAATTACTTTGTAACATTTGATCATTGTAGGATCACTGTGCGCATTGTGTATTGAAAAATAGAAGTGAGCAACTTATTGTAACTGTCAGACAGAGTGTGTCTGAGCAGGTTGAGTGACTAGGAGTTTCAGACTGGTAGTGAGGTAAATCCAGTCTGAATCGGGTTTGTACAACAGGATTGTATAAATCAAAGTCTTCTAGTATAAACCTTCCTTAATTGGAAGAAGGGGAGACGTAGAAGGATTACACCACCTTCGAACTTCCAGAACATATCATGTGTCTTATCCTTCTGCACTTAGCCATCGAGCCGTTCTTACTTTTACAAGAGCAGACCGTTTCCGCACTCACCTTTTTAGTGGTCTGTTCTGTTCAAAGAGTTGATTAAGTAACAGATTTCTTTCACTAATCCGAAAGAATTCACAAGGGATAAATTTTATAAGGAGTGTTCATTCACCCCCCCCCTCTAAACACTCCGGACCGATCCTAACATAAACATTTAATTTTAATATAAAACATACCCTTTCTAGAACGCTTCTAGTCTAGGTATTCCTTACAATTTTGCGCCAGTGACCAGCAGTGAAAACATAGATGCCTCTCCTTTCATAGTTGCTACTATATCCTTTTTCGTCTTTTGAGGTTGGGAATCATTTCCCTTCCTCTTCTTTATCCTTGAAATACCATTGGTAGAAGATTCAATAAGAAGAACACGTTTCTCCTTTGAATCAAGGATACATGAGTTTCCAACATTTTGATTATAAGATCAAATCTACAGCCAATTAATGAGGATTTGTCACATTCAGATTTTCCAATTTCTCAACAAGAGATATTTTTCTTACACTATGCTCATAGACCGAAGCCCCATCTCGTATGTGAAATGAAAATAGCTCTTTTGAAGTCACGAGTCTCAGTAATCGCGTCTATTCACCAAACAACATTTGTAGGTGTTGGAAAATATCAGCAATGTGAACGAATTTCTCATATCTGTGTTGAAAACCATTGGTGACATTGATACTATCATATAGCACCTAGTCTAGAGACCATCGTCCCATCACTTCTCAAGTGTGGCAATCTCTTCATGAGACGAACCGGAAGACACTTCAACAGGAGGCTCCCACCAAGGGTATATAGCAATCTTTTAGAAGCAAGCACTATTTTAAAATTATTAGTCAATCAGAATAATTTGGTGCGGTTACTTTGTTTGTATCGAGAATTGATGCAATCGGATTCACGGCAATCACAATACTGAGAATAAACAGAAAATATATGCAAACTGTTTGATTATTAGTTTATTCAAAAACTATGGGCTTTAGTTATTGAATGCTCCCACTAAATTTTTCGAATTCGTCACCCTCATGACAAATGAACGGAAAATCGTATTTTCTTAGTGGGCTTGGAGTCCAACTAGCTCATGATAGCCCCGGGCGAGGGTCCAGCCGACCTCATGATACTAAAGGTAGCTCACAATTGCATCATATGCAACCCCCAAGATATTAGTCTCGTGATTGACATAACCCTACGGAGGCAGGCCAATTATGCCTTCTCACGTCAAACTAACCCATCCCACGGATGGTAATGTTCGCCAATAAGACCCCACGAGGGTGAGTAATATTAAAGGTTAACATAACCCTATCCATAATTAAGTGGCAGTTAAACACACAGCTTTCCCATGCCAGATGCCCCCCACGAGGGTGAGACAAGACACCTGACACAAGTAGCGTCTCATGGCTTAACTGTTGATGGAAGACAGGAAGCAACAAACTCCTTTGAGCTCCCTTTACAGTTTGATATTAAAATATTTTGAATCATATTCAAAAGAGGGATTTAATAATTTTCAAATCTCATCAAGTACTTGTTTGTTTGATTGCCGGATTCATGCAACTATGTTTTATTCATGCAGTCATATGTACTAATAAAACATACAAACAAACATTTATCATACATCACATGCATAATAAAAATAAATATGGACGATTACGGCCTTTTCCTAATTGATCCACGTGAGCCATACGTGGATCACAAGTCTGTCTAAGGTGATGCAGGTATGCAATGCAATCCTATTACATTTTTGCTTCCATTATACATGTCTTGATTCTTGGTGCTCCATCTTCAATCTCGATCTCCCACTAATTCTAATGATTTTACATTTAAATCGTGCAACCAAGAGAATAGGGATACAAATCCGGGGTGGGATACATCAGAAAATAGAGAGAGCATGCTCGCAGGCCCGATAACCAAAATCACAATAATATGAAACAATAAAAACCTAAACATTCACCTAAACACATTGGTCAAGGCCCATAATCATCCATCATGCAATTACAACATATGTAATTAAACATTAAACTAAACAATTACATCATATGTAATTGTACTAATTACATCATATGTAATTAGATCACAATAATTAATTTATTCTATCGTTTCCCACTAATCGCATCATTAATTGAAAATAAAATTAACAAATTAAATAAAACTATTTTTATTTAATTTCTAATTAATTAAATTTCAATATGGTAAAATCTCTATTTTACCTTTTAATCATCTTATTAATCGAAAATAAAATTAATAAATTAAATGAAACATTTTCACTTAATTTCTAATTAATTAAATTTTCAATTAATTGGTAAAATCCATATTTTACTAATCGAAAAATAAAATTAACAAATTGAATGAAACAATTTCATTCAATTTTCAATTAATTAAATTTTTGATTATTCGGTAAAATCACTATTTTACCTCAAATCATAATATTAATCGAAAATGAAATTAACAAACTAAATGAAACACTTTCATTTAATTTTTAACTAATTAAATTTTCAATTACTTGTAAAATCTCCATTTTACACTTAATAAATTAAAAATCATATTTTTAATTAATTAAGTATTATGATTTATTTCAAAATAATATCCGGACAAAACATCTAAAATGACCCAAAAAATCTATGGACTCCAAACAATTTGGATCCAAACAATTTTACGAAATACCAGCACCAATTTTCGAAACTTTAGCCAATCAAATTTTTTTTTTTTTTTCTTTTTTTTTTTCGAAAAATTCATATCTAAAGTCTATACTGTTCATCTTCCTTCCCCACAAAACAAAATCGAAATTAGGGTTTTTGCTTAACCTAGCCGCCATCCCCAAAATCGAATTTTTAGGGTTGATGCTAGGGTTAGCGCCGCCACCCCTTTCACCAGGCTGCACGCCGCCAGCCTCACGCTGCTCCGACGGAATACTGCTGAACGTCTGCCATGGATCTCACGCCATTTTCCTCAGCAACGTTTGCAGAGATTTGTGTGAGTTCCGTGCGCAAATCAACCAACCTGCTGGTTGATTCCAGTCTGGGCGCGCGGACGGCGGTGGAGAACAATTTCTCAGCCGTGTCCGCCGCCATCCCGCCAGCGACCGCCGCCAGGGTGAAGATTCCGGCGATGGGTTGTAAGAAACAGTTACCATCGATTTTGGGTAATCCATTTTCTATATTTCCGGACTCCGTAATTTTTGAAATTCGTACAGATTAGTTATACGATTGGAAACGATCTAATAAACATTAATTATTGAATACATGAATCAAAGCGCAACCTGGCTCTGATACCACTGTTGGGTTTCCGTACCCCGGCGGCCAGATCCAAACGCAGCGAAAATAATACAATAAACAGATCTGACCCGGGGACGGTCGATCGCGTCTGATTCATATATAAACATGCAAATATCATAATATAATGCACGAAAAGGGATTACCGATAACAGCGAAATCAATCGGATGGCGGTGATCCTCGAGTCCAATCAACCTGACCAGATCTACAAGCCCGCACCAGTGCTAGTGTGATGTCGGCTATTCCATGAGATGAAGTGTATTGAATGGTCTTCCTCAACCCTAAAGATGAATGTTATATTTATAGTGTTATTGATTTAACTAATTGGGCTTGGGTCCATAAAGCTCATCGGGCCAACGTTTGGCTTGCTGGGCATTTATGCTAACATCTTCCCCTACCCAAGAATGCTGCAAGGCCTTGGACTCTCTTGTGTCTGGCAGCATGGATTGTTCCTGCCTTATAATAACCGGAAACGTCCCTGTCTCGATACCATTTGTGAACAGAAGCTTGGCAATTTCACTCCCTCGAGTATGCAAAACTTCTGTACCAGTACAATGCAAAGGTAAAAAAATCTCCATGGATGAACAATTCGTGATGAACTTTTTGGTCTTTTGGGTTGCTAAAGAATGAGTTTTCTCACATTTTTGCAGCCACTGGTGATCCCTTACCGGCTCCAGGTACGCTCACAATAACAGAAAAATTATTTAATCTTACTCTTAGCTATGAAACCGTGGTTGGCTAAAAACTGATAAATTCGCAGGTCCTGTTTTATTCGGGCCAAGTGCAGCTCCTTCTGCGGCTTCTTCTCGTGGTAATAATCCTATAGCTAGCGTATGTGCTTTGAAGTTCGAGTTTTTTGCTCGTTTTTATAACCAGGTCATTACTTTTTTTTTTTCTTCCGATTTTATGGTTTATTTAATAATGGGTATTGGTTACAATTTCAGCAGTCTTTTGATTTAATAATCATCTGTGAGTTTAAAATTATGGAGAAACTTCAAGCATAATAACGGCAATATAAAAAAATGATCCTATAAAATTTGGGCTTTTCAAATACTAATCACAATTTTTTAGGGCTAATCATCCATGTCCCAAAGAAATTACTTTTAATAAAAAAATAATCTCATATAAATGGTTTTAACAAATTTAGTCACACATAAATTATTTTTTAATAAAAATGGTCAGATAATTGAATATGATATTTTGAGACCACTTTTGATTAGAAACAAACGTTTGAAACTAGTCTTATTTAAAAATTATAGTTATGGTCTAGTATATCATGAACTATATTTGATTAGTTTTACAAGTTTGAGACTAATATTGTAAAAAACATATATTCTATGTGACCATTTTGAAATTTAACCCATAACAATTCAGTTAATAAATTGTGATTCAAATCTATCTATTATAACTATAATTTATGTGTATCTAATTGGATTGTAACGATTTAAGTATTCTTTTTTGTTGTTCTTTGCAACTTAATTGTTATGAAATATGTTATGAATGAAGAATTGAATGGCGTTGAACAATTCTTGTTTTAATTTTTAGGTAATTTATTTTAAAACCAAAGTGTTAAATTTTATTTATTTTATTATACTAAATTAGAATTTGTTTCTTATAATTATTTTTCATTAAAAATACATGTATATATATATATATATATATATATATATATATATATATATATATATATATATATGATGTGATAAAAAAGAAAAGAACACTTGAAATAATAAAATCATTTCTGGTTTCAGCTTCTAAAGCGGCGGCAGCGAATGCGCCACCACCAGCAGACACCTTGGATATCTCGCCGGCTTCTCCTCCAGAATTTCCGTCAACACCAAGTGCGAATCCAGGGATTAGACCTGTGGTCAATCCAAAATCGGATTCGAATTTATCAACTGTTTCATTGCCGTATCTTGTTCTGATTTGAATAGGAATCATGTTGTTCAAGTTCTGATACAATCTCGAGTTTTTCTTTTGTTGTTGGGCGTGTTCGAAACTGTATTCTTGATCAATTAAATTTTGACAATGTTTTCTTCAAATCGTATTACTGGTCTACTTCTTTCGTTTTATTTTAGGCAAACTCACTTAAAATCTCTTGCCCAAACATAATTTTAACATCATCTGTGTATCAAAGATTCTTTATTTAAACTCCATTCTATACTTCTTTTCTTTATTCCAACACCCTACCAACCTCAAAAGTCATAAAAATCGTTACTTTAATTGCATAAAACTCCTTAAAGCTTTTAGGCTATGTTGCACCGATACTCCAAAAAAATTTGCGGTCAAAGTATCGGATACTTCTGAGATACGGATACGCCCGGATACGGCACCGATACATATCGGATACGCCACGTGGCGTATCCGAGAATAAAAAATAAGTTTTTATTTCGGATACGGTCAAGATACGCCAGTTGACCGTATCCGATACGGGTAGGATACTGGAACTTTCGAAATATTTAAAAAAAATAGGGTTGAAACTGTAATTAAAATTAAATTATTTAACTAAATCCCTATTTCCTAACCATTTTAATGTGTTTATGTCGATTATATGCTTGAAATTTTTAGATGTCCTGGATTAATATTTTACCATTTGTCGTGAAGTTGGTGAGTTTGCAACTTTATTCTGATTTCTAATGTGTTTAATATTGATTATATGCTTGAAACTTGATTTATTACAAATATTATTAATTATATATTTATATATATATAAATTAATTAATAAAATTTGCCGTATCCGGAGGTATCGTATCCTCCAAATTTTGAAAATCCCGTGCAGTCGTACCCGTATCTGCGTATCCACGTATCCGCGTATCCGTATCCGTGTAACATAGCTTTTAGGATTATTATAAAAACACCCAAAATCTCATTTTTGCTAATAAACAACTCCTAATAAGTCTACGTAAATACAGGGGCCTTAATGAATATGAGATTCTTCAGTTTCTGTCATCTTCAGGGGACCCAAGAGCATACTTTTGCAAATGACTCACAGTTCATAATGAATTTTTTAGCCCTGAAATTCTATTATACTAAGAACAAGTGAAAATAAATAACAGGCACATCATGCTTCCGCATTACTATAAAATTTTAACAAACTGAAATATACTATTTTGACCATAACGGCACCGGGTGAGGTGGGTTGCAAAGCCACCAGTCGAAAAATTACTGCCACAGACTGTTTTACAAGTGGCTCATCGCCATCCAACCTCAGCCCCTCAGGCGAGGTTAGTCTGCAAGTTATCCAACTCTTTCAGAAACCGCATATCACAGCCCTAATTTGTTTCCTACCTTAGGGCGTAAGGTATAATCAAGATATAAGAAATATTTAAAGAAATCTGGGAGATAGATGGGCAACATTCTTCGTTTTGTTCTGGAAATACTTATAATATCTATTACATTAAACGTCTCCATTTGGGAGGAGACGTACTTGTTTAACCTCTCATAAAGATGAGGCTTGACTCAAGAATACATAAACTAAAAACAGAACAATATTGCAAACGACTACAAAAGAATGAAAGAAATGAAATATTACCAAGCTATGAAAGTCGAAAGATTACAAAGCTTGGAGACTACAATTTTATTCTCAGAAAACTATGGAGAATTTTTGATGTCCTTAGCTTCCTGAATGAGTGCCTTTACATAGGCATGAATCCGAACTTGAACTTCGGATTCCAAATCTTGATAATTGTTGAGCGCGCTTGTGACCTTAACTTTCACGTGGTCTGGCATCTTTGTTTGAGTGTGTCAACTTTTATTCTGAGTGATCCATTAGTTTGTCCGAGTGTGTTTAACAGCTATCACACTATTTTTTAATGGTCCACGCATTTTCCTTTTGTCGGAGAATCTTTACATTATTTGTTTTTGTGGTCCCGAGCTTCTGGAAAACGGGCTCTCTTGCCAGCATGTATTTGTCTTTTCCCGCCTCTGATATGTCGGGTTTGGATCGGAATCCTTCACTGAATTCTGGTTCTTTCTGCTCCTGGCATGCTTGGCAAATATGATCTATCTACGGCCAATGTGTGCCATGTTGCAGAATTTTCGTTAAGTTTCTTTTCTTGCAGGAATTTTGTTTTCCCAAAGAATTCTCCTCTTTGTTTCGAAGAGGTCTTCAGCAAATCTCGCTGATGTTCCTGTCATGGAATTCAGCATGAGAGTATCGTTGGATAATTCTGAAAGAACTTAAATGAGTATTTGACTTTGTCCATATCGGTTAGACAAACCAAAAGACCCCATGCGCGTCTGGTTGAAACTTAATCTTCTGTGATAGTTCCAGCCAAATCTGGTATGCCGTCTGGTAGCGTCATTCTTATATTTTTTAAGGCGTTCCCATCTGGTCGTCTGAGCTTGATAAAATGAAAAGCTTCAATGAAGCCCTTCTTCGCTGGTTCTGGAGCATCACTGAAAAAATACAACTCCAATATATCTCCTCTGGCCAAATGTGGATTATTGGCTCATGTCTCGTGAACAGCTTCTCTGATCCATTTTGCTAATTTTGAAATTTCAGAGAATACTGGTGCAACAGTATAAACCGAAGCAAGAGTTCGAAATTATACCATTCTTGAACTTCGTTTGGATGGCTTCATGGATTCATCCAAACCCTCGGATATTTTTCGGAGATATTAACAATAGTTTTGTCTGGGTTGATACATCGTTTGGTTATTAGTTTCTCCCAAGTGCGTTGGTAATCCTGCATAGGAGAAGAAACTAAATCGTCATTAGTTTGAACCCTAGAGGTGTCATTAATTGGCCTAAGGTTCAACTCTCTCTCTTACCCCAAAGGTGCTGGGTTGACTTGCAGGTTCAGATTGTGATGACATCTGACCCTCAACATTCGCTAACACTTGTACATCATCAAGGAATGCATCATCTGCAGCACTCGTGACAGGGATACTTGAATCCCCTGCCTCAGGGTTAGATGAGCCCCGTTCTCTAAACACACCATTTGCACCGTTGGAGGTGCGGCCTGGAGGTGCGGCCCTTTCAAGACTTCAAACAAACGTTCATGGTCTCGAGCTTGATATTGATTGATGATACCTTCCTTTGGACTCCTATTTTGGTATCTTAAGATACGATTCTTTGTACCCATTCATACATCACATTCATACATGGTATGCATTGCATGAAACTTGTCATTCTTGACATGATTTATTTGTTTCTCGTACTAGGGTACTGAGGAAGCATCTTAGAATACTAGAGCTCAACAAGATCGAGCTCAGGCTTGGTATGTTGAGTCCGAGTCCCAGTAATTGATAAAGTACATTTTAACTACATTTTAGTTACCGGGGTATGCTCCGAGTATCTGTATTTTTAGTATTCTATTACTGGTTGGTTATATACTTGACGTTTATGTGATGAGCAATATGTTGGGAAACTGGAATTACATATTTTCAATATCATTATATATGTATCACCTAAAAGAGAATTTTTTTAGGGCTATTTGACAGGACATTTGAAATAAATATTCCATTGTTTACGTAAATTAATAATTACGTGATAATTAAACACCACATTAGGATCGGGCCCTCACATTATGGTATCAGAGCATAATCTGGATATGCTCGAACTAGAGTTATGGCACTGAGTCTAGTCACAAATAAAATTGTTTGTACATGTAATTGACTACGTGTTTTTATATGCTCTTGCATGCTATGATTACATGTTAGATGATGAGCTTTAGACATGTAATGAATTACTAAGCAGTGACAGCTAGATGTCATATCTCTGAGTATTATAATATGTTGAGTTGCATATAATCTAGAGAATTTGAGAAATTTTATCTGTTAGCACTGACAGTTGCTGATACGGATGATGATGTAGAGTTAGTGATGATAACATCTATGACTTGAGATTTATATATGATGTTTTGATTTTATGATGGACAGTTAGTGTTTGGACATGTAGCAGTGATATGAACTTTATAGCTATCTATCGTACCTGTAGGCACTGTAAACTGTTAATTGAGTTATAACTTAATGATAATTATTGAGAATTTTATTTATCACTTTGGGACTTAATCCTTGTTATTAGTGGATGACACTAGAACTATTAACCCTACGTTTTGTTGATTGACATTGGGATTTTGAGTCCGAAAGACAAGGGTAATTCGTGTGAGTTTACTTCAAAACCTGTGCACGTCGAGATGATAATTTAGAACTTGAGGATGTTGAAATTAGAGTTATGTCCATTGAAGAATAGAGTATAGATGTTGTGAGAAACAACTTGGATCGATTTGAATGAGGATTTGGATTTGGGGACTATCGTAATTCAGTTCCAGTTTATGTGTCCGAACTATGAATAAATACTACAATATGAACTCTTCTAGATGAGAGTACCTAGAGGATGTTTACGAGAAAGCCATGTTGATTACATGTAAAATGATAATCGATTATCGTGGACTTGAGAAATGGAAGTATGTGCTTAATATCAATAGCTATTCACCAGCGAAGAGATTTAAATTAGAAGTGTATCGGCTGAAGGATACGACACAGATGAGCTAGAACTAGATTAAATGTTAATGAAGTGATTACCATTGGAATAATCCAAGTAGTCCTAGAAAAGTTTCAGAAGTATCACTCCAGTTCATCTAGCTCTAGTAATTCTAGAGGTGCTAGAGATTGTAGGATACCAGATCTTTTTGAGGTCACTGTAGATGTAGGTATCTACTGATCCATGTGAAAGAATAAGAGCTGGTATCGATTGTGGCCAGTCAAAGCATGTCCGTTATGTGCTCAGGAACAGATGCAGCCACAACAACAAATACCCTGATCTAGGGGTAGATATCAGAGTGGTTATTCTTTTCGACCACTCAGTTCCAGCAGCAGTGAGTTACCTGCAGACCAGATACGAGTGATCGTAGATACATGTCATGTATTTGATCACACTGCAAAAGTTTTGAGGCAAAAGCATTATTTTCATACATTGCATCAAATGTGCATTGATTATTATGATTTGGAAAACACACCAGCAGTTATGATTATACTATCCATACATGTAATAGTGAACTGTATTTTACAATTTGATGATAGTATTGTGCATTTGAATTTAATGTGTTGCCAAGATATGATTTTGATTTTATCGAGGGCATGGAGACTCTAATAAATTTTGAGATATTGTAAGTTGATTTCAGGGTGTACTGAATTTTCGACTGTATGGTGGCTCCAAAGGAAATGTTTAAGCCATGAATAGCAAGCTAAGATACTGATAGTATCAGCTATGAAAATATTGTGGTTGCAATACGTGGAAAATGAAGGATATTTGATAATAAGCAGTTGATGCTGATCAGGAAGAGTCGAGGTTGACTTATATCCAAGTGGTAAAAAAACTTACCAAAATTTTCATGAGGAAATAATAGAATTTCCACTAGATAAGGAAATCGATTTTAACTGTTCGTTAATGCCAAGAAATAGTTTCGATATCGAAAGCACTATACGGAATAGCATCGGCAGAGTTGACAAATTTAGAAGAATAGTTACAGAATATCCTCGATAAGAGTACATACATCTAGTATGCCACCTTGGGAAAACATCAGTGTTGTTCGTGAAGAAGAAAGATGGTATTATGAAGATGTGTATCGACCAAAGGCAGTTGAACCGGGGCACTATCAAGAATAAAATACTCACTGCCTAAGATCGAGAAGTATTTGATTAGTTGTAAGAAACTTTGATGTATAAGAAGAATTTTTTAAATCTGGTTACCATTAGTTTGAGTCGGAAGATAAAATGTTCTCTAGGCAATTGGTCAAACCAGCTATAGGCATTTTGAATTTTTGGGTAATGCTGTGTGGTCTAACAACTATACCAGTAGAGTTAACGAATTTGATGAAAAGAGTATTCCGTAGCTTTTTGGGCGGAATTGTGATAATATTCATCAGTGGTATACTTGTGTACTCGAGATACGAAGTTTTATGAGTTTGGCCAGATATTACAAGCTTATGGAAGGATATTCTAGGATAGCCTGTCCTACTAACCAATTGACCAAGAAGAAATTTGAGTTTTGTTTGGTCAGATGAATGAGAAAGCAGGTTTTATAAAATGAAACAGATGGGATACGTTCTGATGTATCATGAAGAGATGATTGCATATGCTTTGAGATAGTTGAAGCTGAAAGAACATGATACCCTATTCATGAACTCGAACTTGCAGCCATTATTTTTGCCTTGAAGACGTGACAATGTTATCTGCATGATGAACAATTCATGATATACTCTGATTTTAGGAATTTAAATTATCTATTTTTCAGTTAGAGTTGAATATGAGATAGAAGCAATGACTATATATATTAAAGAATTTGACTCTGATAGTCAATATTAATCAAGGAAATTGAAACTAGTAGAAGATGCACTTAACCGAAAAGGGCAAGGTGCAATGGTAGCATCAATGCATGTTTTGCAGTTTGAGTCACGTCTGATTTCCAAGATCAGAAATACTCGAAGGACAGACCATACAAATATTGATTGAATAAATTGGTTTTGTGTCATCAACCAACTAGATTTTAGTATACCATTTAGTTGTGGGTTGCAATTGAACAATCAGTAAATAGCAACCAATCCTCCGATTCGAAAAAAACTATTACTATAGAAAGCACATTATAGATGATAGTGTTATTCTGGGAATGATGAGATGTATCATTCTTGAGATCATATTTCTGATGGGATGGAATGAAGAAAGAAATTTTGGAATTTTATGGCAAATTGTTTGACCTGCCAGCAGGTCAAGACAAAAAGACAAGATCTAATGGAATACTGCAGAATTTGTAAGTGCCACAATGAATTTGAGAAATTTCTAGCTTTGAGTTTTATAACTCAATTGTTTAGATCTAACAGAGATTGTGAAACAACTTGAATCAGAGTTGATAGACTATTCAATACGAGATATTGATTTCATATGATAGTATGTACGCCTATGGGAAAACGACATGTTTAAGATGTGGACAATGTGGTTTAGTTACAGTGAGTGCCTGTAACAATTGTATCTGATAGAGATCCGATGATGATATCCGAATTCGAAAACTATTTTTGAGAATGTCACCCAGATCGATGTACAAACTGTGAGAATTATCAGACTTTGGAAGTTATGTCCTGATTATTAGTGATAAATTTAGTGAGAATTGACAGAAATCATTATTCACTAGTAGAATTTTCCTATAATTTAAGTTTCAGACAACTTTTGGGATGTCATCGCTTGATTGCCGATCGCTGATATGTTGAGATGAAATTGATAAGGAATATTTGGCACAACTTGAGATTGTTGAGGAAATGCCAGAACAATAAATTTTCTGCGAAAACGAATGAAATTGGCTTAAAGTAAGCAGGTTTGCTACGCCAACAAGAGAAATATATCGTTAGAAATTTCAAGTTGAGATCAGGTAAATATGAAGATTTTACCTTTACGATGATCGATACGATTAGTTCGGTGAGGTACGATGTTGCCTCGATATTTTGAACCATATGGAGTCATAGAAAAGTTTGGTTCAATGATCTTTGAGATTGAGACATTTCATATGATTTAAATTTTGAGTTATACTTAGTTTTGCGATTTCGAGGACGAACTCATTTTAAGAGAGGAAGAAGTGTAATGCCCCGTTGTTAATTAATTATGATTAATCTAGATTAACGATGTTTAAGCAAACCCGGGTGATTAAAATTTGAGACTTTGAATTAAGGTGTTCCGGACTCCGACGAGTCAAGCAACTAGTGGAACATGCTTTTAGTGCTTGTATGATCACATGGCACTTGGTGAACACATGCCACTAATTAATTAACTCATGTTTAATACATGATTTTGGACCATTAATCTTGCAAGATAGTGATGTATTGACACATGGATTCCACAATACATCAATGTTAAAAAAAATCACCCTACTAAACCTTCAAAAATTTTGGCCACCTCATTTAAATCCTCCAACTTCTCTCTCCTTCCACTCAACCATTTTTCTCCTCCTTCTCTCTTGCTATTTCGAAATTTCAGCCCTTTTCACTCCCAAAATTCTCGTGAAATATTGAATGCATGTCACATGCAATCATAGATTTGAAAAGGTATTGAGGAGAGGAGAAGAACCCAACAAAGAGATTCAAGTTTGAAGCAAGTTTGGAGGAGTTCAAGATAGAAAGAAGCTATGGTGATGGTTGGGTGCTCAAATCTTGAAGATAATTGAAGGTATACCATCATCCTTGAGTTTTATTAACTTGGATTTAGGTATGAGGGTCTAACCATGGTGTTTATTCATGAAAAAGTTGCTGTCAAATCTGTTTCAGCTAGTAGGCAGTTCATATAGTCTGGTATTTTGAGTTTTACACATGGTTAAACTTCGAATTTGAATATGACTCGCCAATAAAAGTTGTAGTATTTTGTGTTAGCTTTAATTTTCCACCAAAATCAGCTAATTTGGATTTAAGATGAAAAAATTATGGTTGTTGTATCACAACGTGTCAAATCTGGAACTTCAGTGCATGCGAGTTTTTATGCACGGTGTTCTTCGATTTTATGGGAATAAATGGCTACGAATTTAAAGTTTTAGGCTCTAATAAGAGTTGTAGTATTCGGTGTTAACTTGTATTTGGAATTGAGCTCACTCAATTTGGAGTTCATATGAAAAAAGTTATGCTAATTTTACATACAACTATGCAATCTGGAAACAGGGTAGTTACGACTTTTAGGCTATAACATTTTTCAAAGAATGTACCTTAATATGAACTAATTTGCTTAAAGCTTATAAGAGATGCAGAAGTTTGAGTTAGCTTGCATTAGAAACTGGACTCACATGATTTGGAGTCCATATGAGTGAGTTATGCCTTTTTCCCTATCATTACTCAATTTGCACTAACAGAGCATGTTAGAATTCGATGAAATATGCTATGAATCGACCTCTAGACCTATCATATTGATCTATCCACTTCTTTGATATCATTGATTCTTTGATATCCTTGATGATGACTGAGTTTATTTACTCTGCGTGTCGGGGACGACGGGCACAACGATGACAGACAGTTTAGGTAGCAACTGTAGTCACACGCGTTGCTACCAGACCTAGAAACGAGGGATGGCGAGCACAACACATGATGATTCTCCTAGCGCAAATGTGTGTGCTGTCAACCTTTACTCGAGCTTGATATTGATTGATGATACCTTCCTTTGGACCCCGATTTTGGTATTTTGAGATTCGATTCTTTGTACCCATTCATACATCACATTCATACATGGTATGCATTGCATGAAACTTGTCATTCTTGACATGATTTATTTATTTCTTGTACTGGGGTACTGACCCCCGTAGTGGGGGCTGTCATGTCTTTTGTTGTTCGGGCATGACAGGTGTTACAGGTAGACAGATGTTGGATGCTCGCGAGGAAGCATCTTAGAATACCAGAACTCAGCAAGATCGAGCTCAGGTTTGGTATGTTGAGTCTGAGTCCCAGTAATTGACAAAGTACTTTTTAACTACATTTTAATTACCGGGGTATGCTCCGAGTATTTGTACGCTTATGTGATGAGCAATATGTTGAATTGGGAAACTGGATTACATATTTTCAGTATCATTATATATGTATCACCTAAAAGCGAAAAATTTTAGGGCCATTTGACAGGACATTTGAAACAAATTTTCTATTGTTTAAGCAAATTAATGATTATGTGATAATTAAACACCACATTAGGATCAAGCCCTCACATATTATCTATTTTTAAGATAAACGTTTTTGCAAGTAAGAATAATGGCCATTTTTTAAAAGCCTTTCGAACTGCAAAGAACTCATTCTCGTTGATGTGCCATCTGATAACTTCGTTATTGTAAAATAAACCAATGAACTATCTGCATGGTACTTCTCCTTCTGGTGTGACATTCATAAGTACTGCATCCCACCAATGATCACTAGCATCGGTATATAATACCAGTTCATCATCGTCGTTTGTAATTGCAAGATTTGGTAGTTGCCTGCAAACTTCTTTAAGCTGTTTCACAGCTCATCTGTGATCTTCATTCCACTCGAACTTAACATCTTTCCTGAGTAGTGGACTTAATACCTTCCGGTGGTTTGCTAGATTGTTGATGAACATTCCAGCAAAATTAAGAACTCCCAGAAAACTATGAAGTTTCTTTAAATTTTTGAGGTCATCTGGATATCCTTGCACCTTTTCTACAATATGATTCTGCAAGATAATTCCAGATTCATCGATCTCATTTCTGAGGAACTCGATCTTTCTTGTGGCAATCACTGCTTTCCTTTTGGATAACACTAATCCTTCCTTGTAGCAAACATCTGTAAAGAGTTTCAAATGTGTAATGCTCTTTCATTTTTCTTGACGCAATGAGGATGTCGTCAATATACACGAACATGAAGCTGAAGTAATCCTTAAAAAGATTATCCATCTTCATTTGGAATATCTGGGGAGCATTTGTCAATCTCATTGGCATGACATTCCAGATATAATGTCCTTGTGGTGTTGAGAATGCTGTGAACTTTTTTCTTGATTCCTTCATCTTAATCTGGTAAAATCCAGACCTACAATCGAATTTAGAAAACACCTTGGCATTCTTGATGCTATGCACCAAATGTTTTCTGCTTGGGATAAAATATCTATCAAAATCCAAGATGTCGTTGATTCCTTTGTATTTAATTACTAATCTTGGTTTTTCTCTTTTGATTTCTACGTGATTCAGAACAAAGAATCATGTACTGCTATATGGAGAAACATCTGATGAGATTAACTTAAGATCAAGATATTCCTTAATTATATTCTGCATATCCCTCCGATCTTCCATATCATGGGGATTGGTTTGAATCTGACGAACTCATTTTTTTTTCCATCTTTCAACTTCAAAGTAGCTTTGAGCTCATTCTTGTTCCACCATGCCAGAGGATCCTCGTTGTAGTTCCTCTGAATTTTCTTTTTTACATCCTCTAGAGTGATTTGCTCTTCGAGTGTAGTTTCAGGTTGTGGAACTTCTTCTTGTAATGCATTTTTTAGTAGCAACACGGTTTCTAGAGTAACTTCTTCCTCATCATGTTCTCTGAAAGACATAATATTAACCCAGTCAAAAGTTTGAGAGTGCTTGTTGGGAAAACATTTCTAAGTTTTGGTGATAACAAACATCTACTGCTTGAAGTGTCTACTGCATAAAAGGTGAAAAACTTAAAAGACATCCACCGGGTGAAAAGCTTAAAAGACACCTACCTGGTGAAAAGCTTAAAAGACATCCACTGGGTGAAAAGATTAAAAGACACCTACTGAGTGAAAAGCCTAAAAGACATCCACCCGGTGAAAAGCTTAAAAGACATCCACCGGGTGAAAAGCTTAAAAGACACCTACCGGGTGAAAAGCCTAAAAGATACCTACCGGGTGAAAAGCGTAAAAATACCTATCGGGTGAAAAGCTTAAAAGACATCCACCGGGTGAAAAGTTTAAAAGACATCCACCGTGTGAAAAGCTGAAAAGACATCTACCGGGTCCAAAGACCAAGAGTTATCATCCACAGAATGCAGAGAGTGAACGTCCATTGGAACAAGAGCACAAGCAGACGTTTAAGAAGTTATTAGTCGACTTCAGTCCATCAGACTAAGTAACTAGTAACTATACAACAGATGATGGAATGGACATCAGCTGGCCAAATAACCAGCAGATATACAGTGAAGGAGAAGTCAGCAGACGTATAAAACAACAAGACAAAACAAGTACAAAATCACTCTGACAAAGGCACAACAGAGCTCCAGACTACTATATCAGCGCCCCAATAACATCAATTTGAAGTAGTCATTGATTAGCAAAATTGGAAAGAAGACAAAAAGAATTTGGAAGAAAATCAGGAAGCTGATTTTACGCAGATCTTTTCAACTAAAGAAAAGTTGACGTTAGACTGCTATGTCTATAAAACGTCAAATTGAAGAATGAAAGTGCTGAACAGTCCGATCAAGATTCAAAAGACAAAAATCAATTTCATTCAATTCAAGCAAAACATTCAACACGTTCATTGAAATATTATGAAGTTTTGCAAGAGCAGCAAAGAAGCCTAAGTGTGATCTTAAAGATCAAAGCCTGTTGAGTTTGCTGCTCAAGAACACTCAAATCTTAAGATATTTATATTTTGTGTGAGTGTTGTAAAAACACGTTGTAAGCGACTGAGAGAGTTGTATTGCTAGGAGTTTAGGCCAATCTGTGTGAGTGCCTAAGAAGGTTGTATACTACAAAGTGTAAGCCAAAGTCTTCTAGTGTAACCTTCCTTCAAAGGAAGAAGGGGAGACGTAGAAGCGTTGTGCTTCGAACTTCCAGAACATATCATGTGTTATTTACTTGCTGCACATTATCATTCAGTTATTTTATCTCACAAGTTCAGCAGACGTCTTCCGTAATATTACTAGTGTCTGCTGACTTGCTATCAATTGAGAACCTACAGGAGTACTTAACAGTCAGCTGTAAGAAGAAGAATCGAAATTGAGTCTTGTGTTTATTCAAATCCCCTTCTAAACACTACTTGGATCCTAACAAAGTGGTATCAGAGCAAGGCCTTCTCGATTGTGAGAAATTCTAAGAACTGATGGCCTCTTTCAGCAAGATCCCGATGTTCAAAAAGATAAATATGATGACTGGAGAATCAGAATGCAAGCACATCTAAGTGCTCAATATGATGGCATGTGGTTCTTCATCACTGGCGGATGACGATCAAGAAGGTCAACAAACAGCGTCCAATATCAGTGGTGAACCTCAGATGGTTGATAAGGACAGAGCACTTTGGACCAATGTGGAAAAGAAAAAAAGCAAATCTGGACAATGTAACCAATGACATTCTGTTCAAGACATTGGGCAAAAACATGTTCAACAAAATCAAAATGTGTCCTACTGCTAAAGACATCTGGGAAAAGATTGCACAACTGTGTGAAGGAAATGATCAAACCAAAGAGAATAAGCTTAATGTCACTCTACAGAAGTTTGAGAACATCAAAATGATGTCAGGAGAAACTATCAATGAATATGATGAGAGAGTAACTGGAATCATCAACGAACTTGCCTGGGTAAGGATTTATCAAACAGAGAAGTTACCATAAAAGTCATGAGGAGACTTCCAAGGGAATGGGATGTGAAGACCATCGCCATGAGAGAATCCAAAGATCTAAACAAGATCGATCTGCATGATCTATTTGCTGACTTAAAGGCGTACGAGTTTGAACTAGGCATTCGAATTGAAGATGAACCCGGCACCAGTCAACCAACAAAAGCACTTGCTGCATCAGAGTCCCTGTCCATCACAACAGAGTGAACAAATGTGTAATGTGCAATTGCGCTTTTTTTATGAAAATTTGGAAAGTTCATGAAGAAAACCAGAAGACTTACCAGTCTTATCCAAGGAAGCATAACTTCAAAAATAGATCAGAAGAAGATGATCATGTCTGATTCAACTGCCTTAAACTAGGAAATTTTATTGCTGATTGTACAAAGCCAAAGAATGATGATCAAAGAAAGCATCCAAGGAGTACAAGAAGTCTAAGGAAAAGAGAAGATCATCCAGACGATACAGAGATCAGAAAGTCCTTGTTGCCGAGGAAAACAAGAGCAAGTGGGCTGATTCAAAATCAGAATCAGAAGAATATTCAAGCTCATCCACTGAAAGTGAAGATGGAGGAGTCAACTGTCTCATGGCAAATGATGATAGTGAGGTAACTGATTCTATCCATTCTGAATTTACACATACTGAAATCACTTACAGGACATGATAAATGAGTATCAATTGTTGTATGAGTCATTCGAGAACATTCAAACCCCATCGAACAACAAGACAATAAACTTGATTGTGAACAATCAAGGGAGCTGGAATGCCTAAGGGAAAAAGTAAGTCTGCTTGAGAAAGAAAAGGACGAAGCTAAATGTGCACACCAGAAACTTATCAAGTTGGTTCACACATGGAACACTTCAACTGCCAGAAAAGATGAAATACTTGAGTCGATAAGGCTTGCTGGTAATCTCGCCGGTATAGGCTATATCAACATAACTCATCTGGCATTAAATCTCAACTGTTTCTGGAGAAAACAAGTTTCAAACAATGAACTTTGTTAGATCCAGTACAGTATATGAACCAAGTGAATTGGTTAAGGTATCTGTCAAGCCAACACTTGTTAAGGAACGAGCATCACATAAAGGTATTGGTTTGAGCCAGTAGAGAAAGCTAGACCGGTGCAGAAGTTCAAAAATGGACATAAGCCTACTGGATAAGCAACTCGAGAGGTGAAACCAAACTGGTATTATAATTGTATGCCTGTCCAGAAGAGATATATGATTCCCAACAGAAACCAAAAACCAAAACAACATGCATACACTCACTATCACACGCAAACATTATCACCATCTCTCGCACACACATTTCAGGACACACACAGACCCAAAAGGTTCAGGGTTATCCAAGTGTGGGTCCCGAAAGGACTAATCCTCTCTAGACCCAAGTAGGATTGGGTACCAATAAATTCATCACTTTAATTGTAGAGATCTAGAATCCCGCATGTTCAAAGCTCAAAGTGGTTTCTGGACGGTGGATGTTCTAGAAATATGACTGGAAGTGCTTGTCTGCTATCTGAATTAGTAGACACCAATGAACCAAGAATAACTTTTGGTGACAACACGAAAGGTAGAACAGTGGGTAAGGGTAAGATTATACATGGTAACATTGTATTAAAGATGTACTGTTAGTTGAAAATCTATGCTATAACTAGAACAACATTAGTCAACTATGTGATAATGGTCACTCAGTACAATTCAACCAGTACACGTGCACAATTAAATCTACCGATGATAATTCACTGCTTGTAGGTAAGAGGTATGACAACACTTATAAGATTGACTAGAATTTTGATCAGCATGCCTCACCTACTTGCTTTGCTGCCTTGAATAGCTCCAAAAATTGGCTTTGGCACAAGCGTTTGAGTCACTTAATTTTTAAAACTATTGCCAGTCTACGTAAGCTTGATCTAGTTGATGGACTGCCCCAAATAGAGTTCTTAAAATACAAGATCTGTTCAGATCTTGGTAAGCAGATCAAATATACCTTTAAAAACAGATGGAGTAAAACTTCTTCTCGGTGCCTAGAGTTGCTACACATGGATCTTTTGGTCATATACCAGTAACAAGTCTAGGGGGGAATGAAGTATACCCTGGTGTTAATAGACGATTACTCTCGTTTTACATTGGGTCTCGTTTCTAAGTGGAAAATATTAGGCTACTACAAAGCTGATCAAACTACTGAAAAGATACAAAATGAGAAATCGTGTGGGATAGATAGAATTTGTAGTAATAAAGGTACCGAGTTTACCAATCAGTCACTGAATCATATCTAGATGACCTTGGTATTAAACACGAATACTCTGCTGCTAGAACCCCAGAGCAAAATGGAGTTACTGAGCATAGGAACTGCACTTTGAAAGAAGCCGAACTATGCTTGCAGAATCAGAAATATCACAGAGATTTTGGGCAGAAGCAGTTAATATAGCTTGCTATACGCAGACCATATCAATGATTAATAAACGAGAAAACAAAACACCGCATGAGATCTGGAATGCAGCAAGCCACTTATTTCCATGTGTTTGGTTGCAAATATTTTATTCTCAATAATGGAAAGACTCATCTCACCGCCTTTGATGCTAAATCTGATGCTGTAATATTTCTTGGCTAATCTGTTGTTAGTAAGGCATTCATAGTATTTAACAATAGAACACTTACAGTAGAAGATCTATTCATGTGAAATTTGATGAATCTTTGATAATACTATATCTGAATTGAAAATCAATAATTTGAGTAATCGATTAGAAAATACTCATATTGATGATAATTATGATGATGAGTTGGAAACAGAAGTAGGGTCGACTGCATTTAGAGCCAGAAGTCCCAGAAGCACAAGCAGAAGTACCTACTGGTCCACAAGGGCTGAATCATGCTATCCATGACACTACTAGATATACCCCTGCTGTAGTAGATATAGCAAACATCAATGATGGATCAATACAGTCTACTGAGCTACCAACTCAAATTCATACCAATGAAGAAACAAATCCTCTTGGACCTCTGCTCCGGTGGAAGAATGATCATCCACCCGGGCTGGTCATAGGAAACCCTGCTGCTCCTCTACGTACCAGAGGACAGATGATTAATGAATTTTTTCATGCTGCATTTATCTCTCATTTAGAACCCAAGAAGATAGATGATGATATTTTAGATCCAAGCTGGATAGAAGCTATGCAAGAAGAACTAATCAGTTTGAGAGAAACAAAGTATGGCACTTAGTATCACGTCCACCGCATCACACTGTCATAGGTACCAAATGGGTATTTAGAAATAAATTGGACGAGAATGGTACTATAATTAGGAATAAAGCAAGATTATTTGCACAGGGATACATATAAGAAGAAGGCATTGATTTCGATGAAATATTTGCCCTTGTAGCCCGATTAGAAGCTATTCGCATATTCTTGCATTTGCTACATTTCAATACTTCAAAGTTTATCAAATGGACGTTAAGAGTGCTTTCCTTAACGGTAAACTCCAAGAAGAGGTTTATGTTGAACAACCTCCTGGGTTTGAAAACCATCAGCAGCCTTCTTCTGTTTATAAACTGAACAAAGCTTTGTATGGTTTGTAACAATCTCCCCGGGCATGGTATGAAACTCTATCAAAGTACTTGACTGAGCATGAATTTACCATTGGCACGGTGGACAAGACCCTTTTTAAATTCAAAATAGGTGACCATACCCTACTGGTTCAGATTTATGTTGATGATATTATTTTTGGTGGTACTAACTCAAAACTTTGCGAAATATTTTCCAAAATCATGCAGGATCAGTTTCAGATGAGCATGATGGGAGAGTTATTGCTTTTCTTAGGATTGCAAGTCAAGCAGTCTAATGAAGGAATCCTGATCAACCAGTCGAAGTACACAAAAGAGCTGCTAAAGAAATATGGAATGAGCTCTAGTTCAGCAGCAGCCACTCCTATGAGTTCGTATGCTAAACTAGATTGTATGAAGCAGGCATACCAGTCGAAGTAACACCGTATCACCGTATTATCAGATCTTTACTATATTTGACAGCCAGCAGACCAGACATCATGTTTGTTGTATGTATGTGCGCTCGCTTTCAATCCGATCCTAAGCAATGTGTGATATCCCCAAAATAATTAATTGCAATTTGGGCATTAATTACGTGATTATTTATGGTGTTAATTAATTTAGTGTTGGAATTAATTAATCTTGGTGAAATGCTTAGTCACATGGAATGCGTGACCCGATGGTGCATTTCAAGGTGCATGTTATGCATGTTGGGGAATTGGGGGTTATCATGGTTTTATTGTGATTATTGATAATTATATGGTCAAGCATGAATTTAATTGGAATTTTGGTGCATTTTGGTAAAATGCTTAAAAATATCATGTTGGGGTATTTTATACATCATGTCACTTAATGGGGTACATGTTTACTTATAACCCCTTTATTACCCCATTACCCCACTTTACCCATCACTTTACCAATTCCCCCCAAATCATTCCTCCAAACCCTATTCCCTTACAATTTCGAAATTGGCATTAAAGTGGAGGAGAAATCCTTGCAAAAGCTTTGTTTGTGGGATTATTGGTAGGATTTGGAGTCCTTTAAAGGTATGGATACCTCATTGGTGTTTTAATGGTGTTTGGTTGGATTTGAAATGATTTTGGTTGTTTTAAAAATGGGTTTGTTTTGGGTTGGTATTATTTTTGGTTGGGTGTTAGATTTTTGGTGTTATTAATGTTTATATTGAAGGTTTATAGTGTTTTGATGTTGTTGTTGGGTTGGTATTTGAGTTGGAATGGATTGGGAAGGTATAAGGTTGAAAAATGGCGATTTTTCAGGTTGCAGGTCGCGGCGATCGATCGTCAAAAACGGAGCGATCGATCGCGCGCATGCAGTGGCAAAATATAGCATTGGCGATCGATCGGTGAGGCGAGCGAGCGATCGCCTCAAAAATGGCGATCGATCGCCTAACGCCAGATTTTGGCATTCTCGGCTGCTGGACCTCGCGATCGATCGGAGCTCCACAGCGATCGATCGCGAGATACTGAAATGTGTGTTTTTGAAATTTGTGGGATTTTTGGTATTGGACTATTATTGGCTCCTAATATTGGTTTGTGTGATTGTGTAGAACCATCCCAGGTGGCCACACAGCTTAGGAGATAAAGTCCACGACACAACAAATTTTGGGACTAAGGTACGTAGTGAGACGTACGGGCATCGGACGGTAAAACATATTATTACGCATTGAATTGGTTATGCACTATGGTTGCACATATGGAATTAATTATGCATTGTGGTTGCATACATGGTTTTGGTTATGCATCATGGATTGCATACACGGTTTGGTCATGCATTGTGGTTGCATGTGTATATTGGATGCATTGGTGCATGTGATTGTGAGTCGAGATTATATTCCAGTGATGGAGAATACTTGCCGCCAGTGGCGTAGCAATATGAATACTTGCCGCTGTCATACCGTAGCGATGAGAGAATATTTGCCGCTAATATGAAGCGAAGAACACGACCGCTGTCATATTTATAGAGAGGGATATTAGTGCCGCTGGTATTGTCTAAGCGAGGGGTATTTCCGCTGTCATGTTAACGCGAGAGGTATTATGCCACTGATATAATAAGACTTGGAAATTGAACACGGTGTACATGGAATGGATGCATGTCATGACATACATTATTGGTATTATAATCCATTGATTATGATTGTGGTACAGGGACAACCAATGGGAGCTTAGAAATGTATTAAATACAGGAAGTGAATTGTTTTTACGGTTTATGCATTTGAATTACAATCATATTATTGTGAATATGGTTTATATACATGCTCATGGTTTTGGGGTTGTTCATGTAGGTACTTTTGGGCGGACGGGCTAAGGTAGATTGATGCGGTGAGCCAGTGAGGAGTGCTTTTTGCATAGCATGCTAATTCTTTTGTATAGTCTCTACTCTAGGAGTAGTGTAAAGCTTCTTTTGGTAGGGAATGTAATTAATCCCTTTTGAAAATTTTATTTTGGCCTGTAACCTTAACGACTCAAGGCATCAACACGAACTTTATATTCATTAGATGCATGTTAGCTCTATTTACGCCTTTAACCCGCACTTAAGGAACTAGGGTCCTTACACAATGTCACTTCACTACTACTAAAATGATTCTCAGGTATCTAAAAGGAACTGAGAATGTCACTCTCTGGTATCCCAAGGATTCAACATTCAATTTAGTTGGATATTCAGATGTTGACTATGCCAGCTGCAAAATTGATAGATAGAGTACCAGTGGATATTGTCAATTCCTAGGGGATAGATTGATCTCAGGGGGTTGCGAAAAGCAGTCATCCATTGCAACGTCTACTGCAAAGGCAAAATACCTTGATGCTAGAAGCTGATGTGCTCAACTGCTATGGATCCAACAACAACTAAGAGACTATGGAATTGGGTCTACTGAGGCACCAATATTTTGTGATAATACATCTGCCATAGCTATCACGTATAATCCAGTTCTTCATTCTCGGACCAAGCATATTGACATTCGTCATCACTTCATCCGAGATCACATAATGAAGAAGGAGATTCGGTTGGAATACATATCCACCGAACAACAAGCAGCAGATATCTTCACAAAAGCCCTACCGGACTCTAAGTTTTCTTACTTTCGCAATATACTTGGTTTAATTGATACAACTAAGTGATCTTATTAATTTAATTTCTCATTTATGATAAATTAAGGGGGAATTACATTTTATAGTATTATTTAAGGGGGAACTTTTGTTTTTTTTCCGAAGGTCTACTAATGCTCAGCTGGTAAAACAATTGCCTGCTACAGTAGATGCTACTTCACCAGTAGACTCTACATACCAGTGGACATTACCATATAAGCTCTGCTGTTAATAACCTTCATTAATTAGAAACCAAATGGAATGTCGGATTTCAAATCTAATTTTGTATTAATACTGAATTATTTCGGTCTCGCTTAAATCGTATCATTTTTAGTTTTATTTCAAAAATTTCATTGGTTAGATGAATGCCACGTGTCCAAGTGTACGCTCATCTCCAGTACGACCTTCCATATCCCCTCTCTTTAACCGCCATTAACTTTTTCAATTTCCAAATTATTGTGCTAACAATTTGTTCGCACTAATTTTTTTGCAGACTTCACAGTTACTCACTTACTCCGCACTTCCACAATCAAAATGTCAAAGACCAGCCAACCAAGTTTTATTACAAATGTTGTCCATGTGGATTTTAACTCAGTCTACACCAGCACCGATGAGGAGATGAGGGGTCTTTTCCAATGTTTTGAAAACTCCGGCATGCTGGTTATGCTGAACCTCACACCCACATTTTACAGAGAAACTCTCCAAGAGTTTTATGCTACAGTGAGGGTGGTTAACAACACCGTGGTGTCCTCCATCTCCGGCCAAACTGTCACAATCACACAGGAGTACTTTGCCACTCAACTGAGCCTTCCCACTATTGGGCTCACAGATCTTTCTACCGTATCCATCGCTGTGCGAGAAGAGATGTGTACAGTGTTCTGATGTGACTAGAAATATACACATCTAGTATGCTTAATTATCTACGATTTGGTATATTTTGATGGATAAATTGATACATAAGCTACCTAATCGTATATTTGTGTAAATGTAGGAAAATGTGAAGCAATCAAGCTAAAATGATGAAAGAAGGAATAAAGTTGAAGAAAAGAGGAAAAAACCGGAATCCAAGACACATGTTGCTCCTTTCTCCTCAAATTTCTATATGTTTGAGCCAAGTTTTGGAAATATGGTCCATATAAAAGTTGTAGAACTTTTTGTTATCTTCGCGTGGACATCTGGTTCATAGAATTCGGAGTTTGTACGAGAAAGTTACGGTCAAAATACAAAACTCACCAGAAAAATGGAAGACATGCGTAATTACACCATTATGATGCGTAAATACGCCAATGCTACGGCAATTGAAAAATCTGAAAAATTGAAATAGACGTATTTATGCCACTTTGACGTATAAATACGCCAGAAATATTGGAAGCCATAATTTTGACACATCATCAGGCGTCTTTACGCCATTTTGAGGCGTAGCTACGCCAGCAGAGGTTTGAAAAGTTTGGATTCTTTATTTCTTTCCTCCCCACATGGATTCTAACCTACTCCATCAGCTTTCCTATACATATATGGACAAAAATCAGACCTTTGGACTATTAGGTAAAGTAGGTAGAATAGTTTAGACTAGTTTTATATTTTTCTTTTCAATTTTGTTGAAGAACGCAACGAAGATCGAAGCGAAGGCGGGATTGACACCTCGATGAGCGAATATTTGATTAGTCTTCTTTCCCTTGTTTTTATTCATCGTTTTTCTTAGATTATGTCTAGCTAGTTTTTAATTCTTTGTTGAGGAAGATAAATCCTTGGATTTTATTTATCTTGGGGAGATTCTTACGCTTTAATTATCAATTTTATTGAATATCAAGAGTTTTCTGATTTTATTGATATGATTGTTGTGTTTGTTTATTGGATTGACAACCTAATAATTTGAATGAAATCTAATGCTAAATTAGATATCAAATACGGAATTGTTTGATCCATCTAATTTACGAAGCACCTAAGATTAATGAATTTCCGCTTGTGAGTTTGTTAAATTCTTAGGAAGAACACTTGACTAGATTAAACATAGACGCTTGGATTATGTTGTTTAGCTTCATCGATCTCACTAGTTCATATGCTATCATCGATTTAAATCTTATTCGCTTGTATTTTGATTGATTGATTGATAAGGGTTAAACTAGAACGCTTGGCTACTTAACTAAACGTAAGGTTAGATGTACTTTGATTATTGGAATAAACGTCCAATGGTGAATATTCATATGAAAAATTGAGTCTTTTGTGAATCGATGAAATAGATGATAATTCCAAGGAATAGTCGACCTATATCAAGAATCGCTTTCATTAGTTAATCTTTATTTTTAATTTTAATTAGTAAATTCAGCCTCACAACCCCATACTTTATTATTCTTTTGTTTTGATTTTCATTAACACAAGAATTCACACCTCATCGTGAGATCGATCCCTACTCACGCTACTACATTATTGTTATCAATCTTGAGGATTGTGTGGGGTTAATTTGGGCGTAGACGATAAGCGTCTACCAAATTTTGGCGACGTCGCCGGGGAGGAATTGTATGTTTTTTTTCATCTTTCTCTTTCTTTTTCTTTCTTTCCCCCCACCGCTACTCTTGTTTGTTCGTGCTTACAGGTTTATTTCTGAAAAATTGGATCTTATCATGGAGGACTATAGGCGACTAACGAATTGGAGTATCTTGTGCACCAACTTTGCATATGGAGTGGACAAAGGACATACAATTCAAGTTGGAGTGATCATCACAATCTCAACTATGACAATCAATGGATGAACCCACCTCCACCTTACATGATACCGTCATACATACCGCACTACCCGCCATGTCCACAACAACCTCAATACCATACCCCTGGTGAGTCTTTAGAGGATCTTTTTTCAACACTTAATGATAGTACTTTGCAATTTCAACAGGAATTCAGGGCTCATACTAAGAATTTGGGTGACCAAATGGAGCACCTAATAAGATCGGCCGATCGGATAGCAGCACAAAGGGGGATCATGATTGAATTCGAATCATGGAGTGATGAAGAAGTGGAGACTTTGGAGAAGGTGGTACTGATGCCACCAGAGCTAGAAGAGGAGACACATGTGTCAATAGAAGAAAAGGAGCTTGTACATCCTACATCTCCGAAAGGTACGTTTCCAACTGAGAGCTATGTTGAAGCACATATGAATTATGTGTTGTGGAAGAGGAGTCGGCTATAGAATATTGTGATGAAATGGATCCCTGTGACAATTTTTTCGAAGACAACATCACCTTGGACAGTGGCAAAGAGGTAGAAACTCCAGAAACGATGGTACTGAGGCCATCAATACTTGAAGAACAAACAGAGGTTGAGGTGGATAACAAGGAATCTCACCAAGATGAGATTCCCAAAGGCGAGCATAGGGGACAACAAGTTAAAGGATGCCATGAGGTAGATCTTGATCGGCCTCAACTGACTTCTTTGGAGGATGGCGACATAGTGAAAAGACAAAAACCCTCCAAGAGGTGCAAGGCGAATAGGCATCGCCTTAAGCAAGAGGACTGGCGTCGGGCCACCAACGTTAAACAGAGGCGCTGCTTGGGAGGCAACCCAAGGGAAGTTAGTTTCATTTTTCCTTTTTATTTTTTTACTGCTTTGTTAGTTTAGTTTCTCTCTTCATGCATTTTTGGCTTACATTGGGGACAATGTAAGATTTAAGTATGAGGGAGGGATTAGTGGTGTGTTGCTTTCCTATTACAAAAATACAAAAAAATCAAAAAAATTGAAAATTTTGAGCTCATAGTTAAGTAACGAACGCATGCTTAGAATCACTAGCCCATGATGAAACCGAATTGATATCATCCATGCTTTTGAACATAGGTGAATTGTTAACCTTGGAACACTTTGAACTCTAATGCAAAGTGTGCTTTAACATAGTAGTTGAATATTTTGAGCACATTATTGTCATGAAGTGTGCATAGCTTCGTGAAGATTGTGTGAACTTTGTGATAGTCTTAAGAAGTCTCTAATACATGCTAGAACTTAACTGCATCCTCTTTGAGTCGTATGTCTAGACTACTTACAAACATGAAAGTGATATAGGCAATCTTTGATGCGTTTGAGCCTTTCAAGCCTACTATGTAAAGAAAATCAATCACTAGTACCCTTTTTGAGCCTTAATGCAAAAGAATGGTTGTATGCTAAGCATACAAACAATCCCCATTCGACATTCTTTGATTAGCTTATCATCCATCTCTAATAAGCCTAAATATGAATTCTATCAATACATTTGAAGGGAGTATGATGTGTTTCATTCACATGCACTTATGTATTCAATGATTCAAATTTTTGTGAGCTTCATTATCAAAAGAATGAAATGCATGAAAGAAAAGGGATGTCTTGAAAAGAATTAATACAAATATGACTCCAATGGGAGCCATGAAAAATGATTAAAGTTTACATTGCAAAAATCATGCAAGAAGAGGAGCTAATTATTGTACATATCACCATACTCTCTTGTTTGATGCATATTTTTCCTTTATTTCATAAGCCAATACCTAGGCCAATCTACAAGCTAATAAAGACCTACTTGATTTGTGTTTGCAAGTGGCTAAGATAGTGGAGAAGAGTGTGCAAGTGAGCTTATACTTGTGTTGGTGTATGACTTGAACTATTGTGAGTTACATTAATTGGATCTATAATTTGCATATGACATTTGTTTATGAACACACACGCACGTTCACAGCTTTGATAAGTATGGAATGTTTAGGGATTGAACTTGTTCCACTGTTAACTTTTCACAGCCTTTTGTGATGCCCGGGGATTAATGGTGTTAATCCCGGTGTGGTAATAATCCTTAATGGATTTCAATTGTGGCAATTATGAATTAATTGCGGTTTCAGGACTCCCGAGAATTTTAAATCCGGTAATTGGAGTCATTGGATCCAAGGGATGAGATGGTATTCTCTTCGTGGTGATAACCTTGGAATTTGGTTTTTGGTGGATATGGGCTCCGGAGTACTACTGGGGCTGGTAATGGAAATAGAGTGTAAGGACCCTAGTTCCTTAAGTGCGGATTAAAGGCATAATTAGAGCTAACATACATCATCAGAGTATAAACGTTCGTGTTGAGACTATGAGCCTTAAGAATTACATGTCAAGGCAAGGACTATCAATGGATTAATTACATTCCCAATCAAAAATGAATGTTATCAACTATAGCTTTACACTACTCCTAGAGTAGATACTATACAAAAGTAATCCTGTCCTTCTTTTCTCAAAAGTATTCTTCACAAGCTCACCACCTCAACCCGCTTTAGCCCCTTTTTCATCATGCCAAAAAAGGTACCTACAAGGACAACCCCCAAAAATGAGCAATAAATTATTCATATCCAACACAATATGAATATAAGGCGTAAATGCATAAATCATAATAAAACACTTCCTGTTTTTTCCATGCATTTTAAACGCTTCCTGTTTGGTTGTCCTTGTACCATAACTCATGAGTATAATCAAATAGATTATTTAATGGTCCACACATGTCATGACATAATACCATTTCATCATCACCAATTACCAATCACCAATCCTAGTATGTTCATCACAATGTATTTTAATGCCCCTCGCTTTTCATATAGGCGGCATAGAATAACCTCGCTTCAATGGACATGCAGCGCTCCCACCCCTCGCTTCTTATTGAGCGGCAAATATTCTTTCATCGCCTCCTATGATAACAACGCTTAAATGTGACATGCCGCGCTCCCACCCCTCGCTTCACATTTAGCGGCACCAAATCAATTAGCGGCAAGCATTAAAATCATCAAGGGATGACCACGACTCATGGGATGTGCACCAATACCATCATATGCATATACAATCATCATGCATAATTCAACATGTATTTTGCATCCACAATGCATAATTCCATATATACTCGCATCCACCATGCATAAACAATGAGTATATTAGATACATGTACCGTTGGGTGCCCGTACGTCTTCTACGTACCTTTCCAAAAGTGGAATTTGATATGGCTTCACTTCCTCGGTTGCGTCGCCACCTGGGATGGTTCTACACAACCCCATATTAGAAGCAAAAAAAATCCATTTTCCAAAATTCCACTGCTGGCGATCGATCGCTTCGCTGAGGCGATCGATCGCCTCAATTTTTGCTTCGCGGCGATCGATCGCGCCATACATGGCGATCGATCGCCTACCTTATATTTTGGACACTGTCCCTCGGCGATCGATCACGCCATTTCAAGCGATCGATCGCCTACCCTGTGATTTTGGTACTGCCTGTTGGCGATCGGTCGCCTCATTTCAGGCGGTCGATCGCCTCACACAGACTCGTGATTTTCCACCATTAATGCACACCAAAACCATCCCAACTCATACCAATACTCCTCCCACCAACCCAACAACATAATAACACAATAAATCGACAAAATACACCTCAAGCAACACAAAAATCCAACACCCAACCAAAAATGATACCAACCCAAAGTAACCCATTTCCAAAACCCTTCAAAACTATTTCAAACTCAAACCAAACACAATAAGAACAACATGGAGGTATCCATACCTCTAGGGGACTTCAAATCTCACACCAAATCCCACAAATCAAGTTTTTTGGAAGAACTTCTCTTCACCCGTTTGCCCAAAATCGAAAATGAAGAGAAGGAAGGGTTTGGAGGAGAAATTGGGGAAAGTATGAGTGATGGGTGTAGAGGGGTTGGGGGTACAAGTGGGTTGTTTTAAAATAAAATGCATTCCACAATTCCATGGTGTATAAAACACCCCAACATGATATTTTAAAGCATTCTCCCAAAATGCATCAAAACCCCAATTAAAATCATGTTCGACCAAATAATTATCGATTACCATAAACAACCATGATAACCCTTAATTTCCTAACATGCATAACATGCATCCCCGGTCACACCTATCATGTGACTAAGCATTACAATATGATAATTAAATTCAGCACATAACTCAATTATCACCATAATTAATCATATAAACATAATTAATGCCCAAATTGCAATTAATTATTTCGGGGATATCACAATACTCCCCTACTTATAAGATTTCGTCCTCGAAATCACATGCACTTACCCCAACATGAAACTAAACATAAATAACATACCAGAAAATAGTTCCGGGTAGTGCTGCACCATATGGCGCTCCGTCTCCCACGTAGCCTCCTCGACACCCCTGCGATCCCACTGGACCTTGATCATAGGTATCACTTTGTTCCGAAGTCTGCGGTCTGCTCGATCCAGAATTCTAACAGGCCTTTCCACATAAGACACATCGGATTCTAACTGAACCTCAGAAGGCTGCAATATATGCGATTCCGCAACATGGATACATGAAACACATCATGTATACCAGATAAAGAAGGTGGCAGAGCTAGTCGGTTAGCCAAAGTGCCAATGCGCTGTAAGATCTCGTACTGTCCAACATACATCGGAGATAGTTTCCCGCGCATCCCAAATTGCACAACGCCTCTGAAAGGCGAGATCTTCAAGAAGACCTTATCTCCCAACTGAAATTCCAACGGTCTCCGCCGTTTATTCGCATAAGCTGCCTGTCTGTCCTGGGCTGCTTTCATTTTCTGCCTTATCATCTTTATCTTCTCTTCCATTTCCCGAACCAGTTCCGGTCCTCCGACCGATTTACGGTCCAAATCGTCCCAACACAAGGGTGATCTACATCGTCTGCCATAAAGAGCTTCAAAAGGAGCCATCTGTATGCTTGCCTGGTAGCTATTATTATAGGAGAATTCTACCAAGGCCACTGAATCTTGCCAAGAAACTTCAAACTCCAATACACAAGCCCTCAACATGTCCTCAAGCGTTTGGATAGTACGCTCAGTCTGGCCATCCGTCTGAGGATGATAAGCAGTGCTCAATCTAACTTCAGTTCCCAAGGCTGACTGAAGACCCTCCCAAAAATGAGATGTGAATCGTGGATCTCGATCCGTCACTATGGAAATGGGGATCCCATGCAATCTCACCACATCTCGAATATACAATTGAGCCATCCTCAAAAAGGTGAAGGTCATGCTATAGGGAATGAAATGAGCTACCTTAGTCAATCGATCCACGATCACCCAGATAGCATCGAAACCCGAAGTGCTCCTCGGCAAGTGAGTCACGAAGTCCATGGAAATGTGTTCCCACTTCCACTTCGGTATCTCCAAGCTTTTCAACTCGCCGCCAGGTCTCTGCCTCTCTGCCTTAACCTGCTGGCAGATCAAGCACCTCTTAACAAAAGTGACGACATCACACTTCATTCTTTTCCACCAAAACTGACCACGCAGATCTTTATACATCTTCTTCCCGCCTGGGTGGATGCTAAGTCTGCTACTATGAGCTCGCTCCAAGATCCCTCTACGCAACTCCGGCGTACTCGGGACCACCCAACGGCTACCCAATCTCAAAGATCCGTCCTCGGCCACTCTGAACTTCGATGGTTGACCAAGATGCAATAAAGATAACCATCTCTGAATCTCATCATCTGACTTCTGAGATCTTCTAATATTCTCATAGATATCTGGCTCAGCTAATAAGGTCGATACGTACACAGGCGATGTATCTATTTCAAAATCATAGCCCAGGTGGCAATAGGAGGTCATCATAGTTGACAAATGGATGACGTCCTCAGCAGTACTCCTCACTTTCCGGCTCAAAGCGTCTGCTGTCAAGTTAGCTTTTCCGGGATGGTACTCAATTTCACAATCATAGTCCTTAAGTAAGTCCATCCACCTTCTCTGCCTCATGTTCAGCTCCGCCTGAGTGAATAAAAACTTGAGGCTCTTGTGATCCGTGTAAATGGTAAACGAAGTACCATACAAATAATGTCTCCAAATCTTTAGGGCGAAGATGATAGCCGCCAATTCCAAGTCATGGAATGGGTATCTAGTCTCATGCGGCTTCAACTGCCTCGACGCATAAGCCACCACATGCTTATCTTGCATCAGTACACACCCAAGGCCCTGAAGTGATGCATCGGTATACAAAACAAACCTGGAGTTTTCCGTAGGAATCACTAATACTGGCGCCGTCGTCAACCGATGTTTCAACTCTTGGAAGCTCTCCTCACAAGCTTCTGACCAAAATAATGGTACTCCCTTCTGGGTCAACTGTGTCAATGGCTTGGCAATCTTCGAAAATCCCTCGACAAAGCGTCGATAATAACCGGCCAAGCCAAGGAAGCTCCGGATCTCAGGTACAGAAGTGGGTGTAGCCCACTCCATCACAGCTTCAATCTTCCTGGGATCCACTGATATCCCGCTGCTAGATATGACATGCCCCAGAAACACTACACTGCTCAACCAAAATTCACACTTGCTGAGCTTGGCATACAACTGGTGATCTCTGAGAATCTGGAACACTGTCCTCAAGTGTTTCACGTGCTCTTCCTCGCTCCGGGAGTAGATGAGAATGTCGTCGATGAATACAATGACGAACTGATCAAGATAGGGTTGGAACACCCGATTCATCAAGCTCATAAAGACAGGCGTTTGTCACACCGAACGGCATCACTAAGAACTCGTAGTGCCCATACCGAGTCCGAAATGATGTCTTCTGTACATCCTCCTCCCTGACTCGAATCTGGTGATACCCGGATCTCAAATCAATCTTGCTATAAAGTCTGGTACCTTGCAATTGATCAAACTGATCATCAATCCTTGGGAGAGGATACTTGTTCTTCACTGTAGCCTTATTCAGTTGCCGGTAATCGATGCACAAACGCATCGAGCCATCATTCTTTTTCACAAAGAGAACCGGTGTGCCCCATGGCGATACTCTCGGGCGTATATATCCCTTGTCAATGAGATCCTGCAACTGCTCCTTCAATTCTCTCAACTCCGCCGGTGCCATCCTGTAAGGTGCACGAGAGATAGCGGATGTCCCTGGTAATAACTCGATCCCAAACTCGACTTCTCTAGCCGGTGGGAAACCTGGGATCTCTTCCGGAAATACATCAGCAAACTCTGCTACTACGGGTACATCCTCAACTCTTAGTTCTTTATCTTCCCAGACGTGTCCACGGCATAGATGAGATAGCCCGTGTGGCCACGTTCCAACAATTGAGTCATCTTGATTGCTGAAATCAACGGAATCTTCGCACGAGAACCGTTGCCATAAAAAGTCCACTGTATCCCCAAATCAGATCTGTACCTCACTGTTCTCTGCCGGCAATCTACCACTGCCTGATATCTGTTCAAAATGTCGATACCCATAATGCAGTCGAAGTCTGACATGCCTAACACAATCAAGTCTGCCTTCAACTCGTTGCCCTCAAAATAAATGAGGCAATCTGCCAGAAACTGATCGGCAATTACATTTCTTCCAGTGGGTGTCGAGACCATGAGAGGCGTGGGTAAAGAAGACGTGCACATATGGTGTCTCTCCACAAAGCCCACAGATACAAAAGAGTGGGAGGCACCTGTATCTATCAAAATAAAAGCAGGGTACGTAAATAAATGACACGTACCGACAATCACCTCCTCTGGGGCTGTCTGGGCCTGCTCTCTAGTTAGTCCATACACCTGCCCCTGGGACGGTCCCACTGTCTGACCTCTCGATGGTCGAGGCATATTCTGCTGCCTCTGATGCACTGTCCTGTCATCAAATCTCGGTCTGTTTCCTTGAAAATCTGGCTGCCCTCCCCGAGTGGGGCAAAACCGAGAGATGTGGCCCATCTTGCCACAACTATTTCCTTGCATAGGCCCTCGGTTGGTCGACCAATTGTTCTTCTTGTTCTCTTGCTTCCGACCAAAGGATTTCTTTCCACTGAACCGTGAGGATGAAGAGGCACCACGAGGTTTAAATGACTCCCCTCGGGGCCTCAAGCTATCAGTAGCTTGCCTCTGTTGTGGCACCTGTGGGGGTACAGCACTAGGATAGGCCCCAACTCCAATCTCAGCAAGCTCTGCTCTCGTGAGAGCATCATCAAAGGAAGTGGGGTTATTGGTGATAACCCGGTCAAAAAGCTCCGGTCGCAACCCCTTCATAAAGTTTCTCATCTTTGCATGTCCATTGGTGGCAATGTGTGGGACATACCTCAGCAACGAAGAGTAGTGCATAGCATAGTCTGACACTGACATGCTCCCTTGTTTCAAGCTTGTAAACTCATCTTCCTTCATCTGTCTCGCCGCCGCAGAGAAGTACCGGTTCAGAAACTGGGTTCTGAAGAGCGTCCAATCAATCAATGCACCATGTGCACTCAGTTCCATTACCGTGCTCTTCCACCACATGGAAGGCTTCTTTGCCAGCTGGAACTCCGCCAGCCTCAGCCATGCTGTAACAGCACAAGGAGCGGATACAAATATCTGTTCAAGTCTCTCTAGCCACTCTTCGGCCTCCTCCCCTGATTCTGTCCCCTCAAACCGGGGCGGGTGGTAAGACAGAAACTGAGCTAAACTGATCTCACCAGGTAGTAACAACTGAACCACGGGTTCCATGCCTACAGCTGGTGGAGGTAGAGGGTTTGCCTGACCAATGCTCGCATTAACACTGCCAACGTCACCCACCTCTTCATTGAGGTTTCCCAAGTTCATAGCCGCCATGCTGTAACACAAGGGTTAAAACAATTCCAAAACAAAAACATATATATGTTATGCCGTTAGATAACAGAAATGATAATAAGCATGTTAGTATAACAGTATACACAACAATATGCACCACATGCATAAACATGCTTCAAATGTAAGCACCTAGCCAATCATGCTAAGGCTACCCTTCACTCGTTCCCGGGTTCTCTAACCACTGCTCTGATACCACTAATGTAAGGACCCTAGTTCCTTAAGTGCGGATTAAAGGCATAATTAGAGCTAACATACATCATCAGAGTATAAACGTTCGTGTTGAGACTATGAGCCTTAAGAAAGAGATGTCAAGGCAAGGACTATCAATGGATTAATTACATTCCCAATCAAAAATGAATGTTATCAACTATAGCTTTACACTACTCCTAGAGTAGATACTATACAAAAGTAATCCTGTCCTTCTTTTCTCAAAAGTATTCTTCACAAGCTCACCACCTCAACCCGCTTTAGCCCCTTTTTCATCATGCCAAAAAAAGGTACCTACAAGGACAACCCCCAAACATGAGCAATAATATTATTCATATCCAACACAATATGAATATAAGGCTTAGATGCATAAATCATAATAAAACACTTCCTGTTTTTCCCATGCATTTTAAACGCTACCTGTTTGGTTGTCCCTGTACCATAACTCATGAGTATAATCAAATAGATTATTTAATGGTCTACACATGTCATGACATAATACCATTTCATCATCACCAATTACCACTCACCAATCCCTAGTCTGTTCATCACAATATATTTTAATGCCCCTCACTTTTCATATAGGCGGCATAGAATAACCTCGCTTCAATGGACATGCGGCGCTCCCACCCCTCGCTTCACATTGAGCGGCAAATATTCTTTCCTCGCCTCCTATGATAACCATGCTTAAATGTGACATGCGGCGCTCCTACCCCTCGCTTCACATTTAGCTGCACCAAATCAATTAGCGGCAAGCATTAAAATCATCAAGGGATGACCACGACTCATGGGATGTGCACCAATACCATCATATGCATATACAATCATCATGCATAATTCAACATGTATTTGCATCCACAATGCATAATTCCATATATACTCGCATCCACCATGCATAAACAATGAGTATATTAGATACATGTACCGTTGGGTGCCCGTACGTCTTCTACGTACCTTTCCAAAAGTGGAATTTGATATGGCTTCACTTCCTCGGTTGCGTCGCCACCTGGGATGGTTTTACACAATCACACAACCCCATATTAGAAGCCAAATAATAATCAAATACCGAAAATTCGTCAAAAAAATCCATTTTCCAAAATTCCACTGCTGGCGATCGATCGCTTCGCTGAGGCGATCGATCGCCTCAATTTTTGCTTCGCGGCGATCGATCGCGCCATACATGGCGATCGATCGCCTACATTATATTTTGGACACTGCCCCTCGGCGATCGATCGCGCCATTTCAGGCGATCGATCGCCTACCCTGCGATTTTGGTACTGCCTGTTGGCGATCAATCGCCTCATTTCAGGCGGTCGATCGCCTCACATAGACTCGCGATTTTCAACCATTAATGCACACCAAAACCATCCCAACTCATAACAATACTCCTCCCACCAACCCAACAACATAATAACACAATAAATCGACAAAATACACCTCAAGCAACACAAAAATCCAACACCCAACCAAAAATGATACCAACCCAAAGTAACCCATTTCCAAACCCTTCAAAACTATTTCAAACTCAAACCAAACACAATAAGAACAACATGGAGGTATCCATACGTCTAGGGGACTTCAAATCTCACACCAAATCCCACAAATCAAGTTTTTTGGAAGAACTTCTCTTCACCCCTTTGCCCAAAATCGAAAATGAAGAGAAGGAAGGGTTTGGAGGAGAAATTGGGGAAAGTATGAGTGATGGGTGTAGAGGGGTTGGGGTATAAGTGGGTTGTTTTAAAATAAAATGCATTCCACAATTCCATGGTGTATAAAACACCCCAACATTATATTTTAAAGCATTCTCCCAAAATGCATCAAACCCCAATTAAAATCATGTTCGACCAAATAATTATCGATTACCATAAACAACCATGATAACCCTTAATTTCCCAACATGCATAACATGCATCCCGAAATGCATCCCCGGTCACACCTTTCATGTGACTAAGCATTACAATATGATATAAATCCAGCACATAACTCAATTATCACCATAATTAATCATATAAACATAATTAATGCCCAAATTGCAATTAATTATTTCGGGCATATCACATAGAGGTTGAGAGGTAATTATTGAGAACAGATGATTTTTAATGAATCACAATGTATTTGTGGAGGTATTAGTATGTTGGAGTCTTGGTACTATATACACCAAGTGGACTCAGTGTTTCGTCATTGCACGAAATATCGTCTCTCTCTCTTCTCTCCCCCTCTCTCCTCGCTTCCCGCCCTTTTCCCCCAAACCCCTCTTTTTCTTCCCTTGAAGAAATGGCTAGAGGCTTGGCCCGGGAGCCGGATTTCTCTAAGATAATAAGGTATTGTTCTTCCCCTCGTTCTTATCTTCGATTTGATAGTAATATGGTGGATTTTGGTTGAGTATTTTGTTGGGTTTTGAAATTGGGGGTTTTTGATAAAAATTCAAAGTTGAGTTTTTAGTGTTTTTATTGGTTACAAATGGTGTAATGGAGATGAGTATGGGGTGTTGGTTTTGAGTTTGGGTGTGAAAAACCCCATTAAAACTCGAGTTTTTCGGAATATTGCAGGTCACGATCGATCGCGACATAATTCTGGAAATTGGTGACGATGAATAATACTCACGAGCGATCACGAGATGTTACCGATCGATCACGAGTGGCAGAGAAAGTTGGGTATCGATCGGCATGGGTAGGCGATCGATCACGGCTTGTTTATTTTCGGACAGTGGGATGTGGCAATCGATCGCGGCTTGACGCCGATCGATCGCATCACTGTTCCCTTTGATTTTTCAAAAATTTTGGAAAATGTCGGGATTTTGGAATCGAGGTTTAAGCGGCCCATTTCCGGGGCAAAGTCTACATTCCAATGGGAATGCCATACTTTTAAAATGGGTTGGTTGGAGCCAAAGTTTAGTATAACGGAATCTGTTGAGTTTTTGGCTATTTTTTTAAACATATAAAATGGAATATTTTGGGTATCATGCATGCTTAGCCGGGGGGCTTTTATTTTGGTAATCGTCATGGATGGACGATAGGTTTGGAAGTTGTGAACGTGCTTGGGCACGTGATTGCATGCCTATGTTTAATTGGGAGTTATTTGCATGTTAGCACTTAACTCATCGGGTCGTGGGACTCATGCAAGATTGGACTCAAACTACGGAATTATAAGGTACGTATGACGTACGAGCATAGTCCTTTATTATAATTGCAATTGTTGAGTGCATGGTACACTGTATTGCAATAAATGTATATGGTAATTGCTACAAATGGATATATATGCATTGGGAATTATATGGTGCCGCTTTTGAGCGAGCAATGATGGGATGTTGTCGCCCTTGAGCGAACATCGGTTATGACGCCACTGCTGTTGAGCATGCGCAAGAATGAAATGCCGCTATTGTAGAGCGAGCAATGAAATAGAACTATGGAACCATAAGTGAGATATATGGAATATCGGTAGTCATTGTTTAATGATTTGTTATTATTGATTATGATATTGGTATGTGGCAAATGGATTTGTTAATCAATGTAATGATTAACTGGCAGTTGGGAATTTGATGGTTTCAGTTATTTTGAGAACAGGGACAGTACAGGGAATCCCGGATGAGGATGATATCATCCAGGAAGCATCTTTTATATTTCATAGCATTTACATTTTTGTAAATTATGAATTGTATTATTGTGATTATGGGATTTGGGATATTGGTATGCTCACCCCGTGTGGGGGGCTGTCTCTGTTGGGGTAGGTGATTAGGTACACCGATGGCTTTGGAGTTGAGCTCGAGCTATGGATTGGAGGTGCTTCCAGAACCCTCTTCAACCCCTTGCTTCTTCTTTCCATCTTTTGCTTGGAATTCACTTGGTAATCAAGCTAGGAAGTTAAGTGAAGTAACTTCATCATTTCTTGGTAAGAATTGTATAGCATATGATGTATATGGAATTAGTTGATGGAAACTTGAAGCATGTGGTTATTTTTGTATGCTTTGAATTGATACTTGTTATCATGCAAAGAATTGAGTTATATGATGAGAGAAACATGTTCATATGATATTCAAGATTGCATGAAACATGTTGATGTTGATTTTCGAGTTGTAGGAGATATACCATGAGGATAAGCTCAAAATCGCCATGTTCTGATTTTTCTGGACATCGGCGATCGATCGCTAGCTTTGTGGCGATCGATCGTCGAGTACAGAGCAAAAATATAAGGCGGTTCATGTATGTGGCGATCGATCGGTAAAAATGTGGCGATCGATCGCGAGAAACAGAACAATGAGGTGATCGATCGCGAGGTAGTGGCGATCGATCGCGATGGAACAGAACAGTATGGCGATCGATCGGTGAGATGTGGCGATCGATCGCCAGGGTCAGAATTTTTAAAAATGTTATATTTTTGTAGAATTTGATTTTAATGCCTATGATAACATGATATATTGTTGGTATTGTTGTAGCATCATCACAGAGGACGGGGCAACGAGGCGGTTAGACATTGACGTCTAATTTATATCATTTTTGTCGCAGAACAGGTACGTGTTGACGTACGAGTATATGATATTATTGTGATGATGATGTGAACATGTTATCATATGATTAGTGGTATCATATGAATGTGTTCATGAGATTTATATGATTGAGATGGATGCCACTATATATATGTAGTATATGGTTTGGCTGAGATCGGTGCCATGATAGATATGCCAGTGTTGGGCATATGCTTTGGCTGGGATTATTGCCACAATAGATATGCTACATATGCTTTGGCATGAGAGATATACGCCGGTTGGGTATATGCTCTGGCTGTTATAACATGTAAAGACGGTACTATGATATGAGCTGCTAATATTAAGATGTGAGGAGGTTCCACTGACATATTGAGGTGAGACAGGCATATCATATTGGTCTGGTTATAACAGGATATGAGATGAGACATGTCATGACATAATTGCATTTGATGATGCATGATACATGACAATCACATTTGATGTTTATAGTGCTTTATCGTTTATGTTTTATATTGATATCGCACTGGGATGGTTTTGTATCTATACTCATGTTGTGTGATTGTTTCTGTAGGGACTCATAGATGTGGGAAGACGGGATTGTGAGTCTATTCTGCTGCGAGCTGAACCACTGCTTAGGAGTTATTTTGGTTTAGGTTGTTGTTATGATGTCTATAAGATGTGTAGTTTGACATGGTTTTTGTTAACTTGTAACACCCTATATAACTAAACTCTTAATCAGTGTATGTTTACTTAATTCTTACTCACATATGTATAAATGAAACTGATACATAATGGATTAAGTAACGAGGACCCCACAAGATCGGTGCCACGATAGATATACCAGTGTTGGGTATATGTTTTGGCTGGGATTGTTGCCACGATATGTATGCTACATAAGCTTTGGCATGAGAGATATACGTTGGTTGGGTATATGCTCTGGTTGTTATAACACGTAAGGACGGTACTATCATATGTGCTGCTAATATAAAGATGTGAGGAGGTTCCACTGACATATTGAGCTGAGATAGACATATCATATTGGTCTGGTTATAACAGGATGAGGAATGAGACATGGCATGACATATTTGCATTTGGTGATGCATGATACAAGACAATCACATTTGATGTTTATAGTGCTTTATCGTTTATGTTTTTATTGATATCGCACTAGGATAGTTGTTTATCTATACTCATATTGTGTGATTGTTTCTGTAGGGACTCATAGACGTGGGAGGACGGGATTGCGAGTCTTTTTTCGCTGTGAGCTGAACCACTGCTTATGAGTTTTGGTCTAGGTTGTTTTGTTGTATATATATGATGTATATTATGACATGGTTTTTTGTCAACTTGTAACAACCTGCATAACTAAACTCTTAATCAGTGTATGTTTTACTTAATTCTTACTCACATATGTATAAATGAACTGATACATAACAGATTAAGTAACGAGGACCCCACATTAGTGGTATCAGAGCAGTGGTTCGAGAACGGGGTGAACAAGGGTAGAGGAAGGTATTAGGGAGTTACCTAATACATTGAAAGCATGTTATGAGTATTGATATGTTGTTATACTGACATGCTTTATATATTTGTTTGTTGTTGGTAACCCTGTATTTACTGTAATGGCAGACAGAGTACCTCATGACGATGTTGGGGATGCCATGAGTGGCAACGCTAGTGTTGGATTGGCGTCTGTGCCACCACCACCATTTGGGTAAGGGCCAGTAGAACAGGTACTGTTACCATGGGAGTTGACTTTGACACAGTTTCTGAGTTATCAGCCACCTCGCTTTGAGGGTACTGAATCAGGGGAACAAGCAGAGGAATGGGTGGAACGTATTGAACAGATCTTTGTGTCAGCACCATGTGCCAAGTCCGCCTGGATACGTTTGGCCGAATTCAAGGTGGTGGAGAAAGCTATGATGTGGTGGAAAGCCACATTGATTGAGCTGAGAACTCAAGGACAGACAGTGAATTGGGATGTTTTCAGAACTCGGTTTCTTGATCACTATTTCTCTGTGGCTGCGAGACAGAGGGAAGAAGATGAGTTCACAAATCTGAAACAGGGAACAATGACAGTGTCTGATTATGCTGTGCAGTATTCTTCATTGTTAGGGTATGTACCACATATTGCTGCAAACACAAAGGCAAAGATCAGACAGTTTGTGAAAGGCTTGAGGCCTGAGTTATTTGATAGGGTGATTTCTAATAACCCTACGTCATATGAAGAAGCATTGACTAGAGCTGAGATGACTGAGATTGCCGTTGGAGTGTATAAGGATGTAGGACAATCCCAACCACCTACATCAGAGAGTATGAGACCTAGAGGAGAACCGTTTAAAGCATCACGAGGTGCCTCTTCCTCTAGATTTAGTGGGAAGCGATGTGTTCAGCGAAAGGGTGGTGAACGAGGTACGAAGGGATAGTCCCAAGGCAGTAGCAGTAGCAGTGGTCGAGGGTTACAATGTTTTAAGTGTGGAGGGCCACATTTTAAACGAGATTGTCCACAACTTGATACTCCGGTCTGTTTCCGCTATGGGAGGACAGGACACATGATCAGAGATTGTCCTCAAGCTGGGGGACAACATATGAGAGGGAATATATCAGAGAGTACAGTGCAGCAGAGACCACAGGGTTTTCCACGGACTGGTGGAGGACAGAGAGCAGGACCACCTCAGGCTCAGGTGTATGTACTGAATAAGGAGCAAGCAGAGGCAGCTCCTGATGATGTGATTGCGGGTAAGTGTAGTCTATTTACTTATCCTGCTTTACTTTTGATTGATACTGGTGCATCACATTCCTTTATTGCACTAGCGTTTATTGACCGGTATCATATATGCTCGTCTCTACTATTGATGCCTCTATATGTCTCGACACCCATGGGAACTACTATGATGGCTTGTCAGAGTGTGTCTACTTGTGTTATTCAGTTTGATACTGAGTATGGGATACATGCTGATTTGATTGTGCTAGATATGATGGATTTTGATTGTATTCTTGGTATTGATGTGTTGAGTAGATACAAAACTGTTGTAGATTGTTGTCAAAAGACAGTGAGATTTCAGTCTGATACTGGAACTCAATGGATCTTCTATGGACAAGGATCACGTGCCAAGATTCCATTGATATCTGCTCTTAGAATGTCCCGTTTGTTAGAACGTGGACATACGGGATATGTGATATATGATGTGGATGTCACAGAGAAGAAGTAGAAAGAAGAGTGGATGATATACCAGTGGTTGCAGAGTATGCAGATGTATTTCCAGATGAGATTCCTGGATTTCCACCAAGTCGAGAAGTGGAATTTGGTATTGAGTTAGTGCCTGGTACTTCTGCAATTTCAGGAGCACCATATCGAATGGCACCATCTGAAAAGATAATTGAAAACTCAATTACAAGATCTATTAGACAAGGGGTACATACGTCCTAGTATATCGCCTTGGGGTGCTCCGATATTGTTTGTCAAGAAGAAGGATGTTTCAATGCGACTTTGCATTGACTATAGACAGTTGAACAAGGTAACCATAAAGAATAAATATCCTCTTCCTCGTATTGATGATTTTTTTGATCAGTTACAGGGATCTACAATATATTCTAAGATTGATTTGAGATCTGGATATCATCAAATACGTGTAAGGGAAGGAGATGTACAGAAGACAGCATATAGAACTCGTTATGGACATTATGAGTTCCTAGTGATGCCATTTGGTGTGACGAATGCTCCAGCTGTCTTCATGAGTTTAATGAATCGAGTTTTCCAGGACTACCTTGATCAATTTGTCATTGTGTTCATTGATGATATCTTGATCTATTCTCGGAGTGAAAAAGAACATGTCCAACATTTACATATGGTGTTACAATTATTGAGAACACATCAGTTATATGCCAAACTTAGTAAGTGTGAGTTTTGGTTGACTAGTGTAGGATTTTTGGGACATGTGATCTCTAAAGATGGTATATCAGTTGATCCGAGAAAGATAGAAGCGGTGTTAAATTGGTCATCACCTACTTCTGTGCCAGAGATTCGTAGTTTCTTGTGTTTGGCTGGATACTATAGACGGTTTGTTGAAGGATTTTTAGCAATTGCCAAACCACTTACACAACTGATACAGAAGGGAGTACCATTTAGATGGTCAGACGCATGTGAGCATAGTTTTCAGGAATTGAAACATCGGTTAACTACTGCTCCAGTGTTGATTATTCCATTAGAGCATGACAGGTTTGCTCTTTATACTGATGCAACATTACTTTGTTTGGGTTGTGTTTTGATGCAGGATAAACATGTAGTGGCTTATGACTCACGACAGTTGAAGCCACAAGAAATGAAATATCCAGTACATGATCTGGAGTTGGCTGCCATTGTCTTTGCCTTAAAGATAGGGCGACACTATTTATATGGTACGTTGTTTACCATATATACTGATCATAAAAGTTTAAGTTTTTACTCACTCAAGCAGAGTTGAATATGAGGCAAATGAGATGGATGGATCTCTTAAAGGATTATGATTGTGAGATCGAATATCATCCAGGAAAGGCTAATCTCATGGCATATGCCTTAAGTCGAAAAGTTCATAATACTGCTGATGATATGATACATTTATCAGCCTTGATGACTTCTTGTTGTACCTTGGGTTATGAATTTGATGTAGACATAGAACCAGTACGGGTATCAACATTGTTGGTTGAACCCGATAACTTTGAGAAAATCAGAACGGCACAAGTTACTGATGATGAGGTACAACACTGGAAGGAAATGATATGTCAAGGACAAACATCTCAGTTTGTACTTTCAAGTGATGGATTGTTGAAATATAGAAACTGTAGGGTAGTACTTGCAGCATTAGGACTACGCCAAGAAATACTACAGCGTGCTCATTGTAGTAGATATAGTATACATCTGGGAGGAAAGAAAATGTATAAAGATTTGCGTACCCAATTCTGGTGGAAACGTAGGAAACAGGATGTACTAGATTTTGTGAAACGGTGTTTGATCTGTCAACAAGTAAAAGCAGAACGACAAAGACCAGGAGGTGAATTGAGAAGTTTGGAAATTCCTCAATGGAAATGGGAACATGGTACCATGGATTTTGTTACCCATTTGCCACTGACTTCCTCTGGCTTTGATTCTATTTGGGTAATTGTTGATAGACTAACGAAAGTAGCTCACTTCATACCTTAAAGTATGACATTTACTTATTTGAAAATGGCTCAGTTATATATTCAAAATGTAGTGAGACTACATGGCATACCAGTTTCAATTATATCGAACAGAGATCTTAGATTTGCTTCTCATTTTTGGGAAGGATTACAGTCAGCACTAGGGACAGAAGTATGATTGAGTACAGCGTATCATCCTCAAACAGATGGACAGACAGAGCGTACGCTACAGACGCTTGAGGATATGTTGCGGGCATGTGTATTAGAGTTTGATAACTCTTGGCAAGAATCGTTGCCATTAGTGGAATTTTCATACAATAACAGTTATCAAACTAGTATCCAGATGACACCATTTGAGGCATTGTATGGGCGACGCTGTAGATCACCATTATATTGGGATGATGTTGATCATACTGCACTCCATGGACCAGAATGCTACATGAAATGGAGGAGAAAGTGAAACAGATCAGATTGAAATTGCAAGCTGCTCAGGATAGACAGACTGCTTATGCCAATAAGCGACGTAGACCACTTGAATTCCAAGTTGGTGATCGAGTATTCTTGAAAATCTCACATTTTAAAGGTGTGGTATGATTTGGTAAACGTGGAAAGTTGTCTCCACGGTATGTTGGTCCTTATGAAGTGTTGCAACGTATTGGTACGTTGGCCTATCGATTAGCACTACCGCCAGCATTGAGTAGTATCCACGGTGTGTTTCATGTTTCACTGTTAAGGAAATATGAACCAGATCTGGGTCATGTATTGCCACCATCTGAAGTACAGTTGGATACAGACGTGTCTTATGTGGAACGACCAGTGAAGATTCTGGATAGAGCTGAGCAGACATTATGTAACAAAGTGATACCAATGCTAAAGGTACAGTGGGATCGACGGGGTGTCGAGGAGGCAACGTGGGAGACAGAGCAGCATATGACACATCAGTATCCTGAGTTATTTACTGGTATGAATTTACATTCTTATGATACTGCTGGTGAGTATTTACTGCAATGTTACATATATGATTATGCTTTTTACCTTATTGCAGTAGAATTGTAGGATTGAGTATATGTTCATGCTATATGTATGTACAATTTCGAGGACGAAATTCAATAAGTAGGGGAGAAACGTAATGCTTCGATATGATGTATACATGTATGTTATGATTATGGCGTAATTATGAAGAATTACGGTATGATGTGCCTCGGGTTTGGGTTGATCCGAGCATGGGTAATGCCATGCATGAATGAATTGTAGTTGAAAGTAATAAAATGACTATGTATATGTGAGCAAGCAAAGATGGTGAGTTAATAACATAGACATGTAGTATGGACTTAACAATGTTATGTTATAGTGAACAAGAGACAAAATGCATCACATAATTGGAATTTACATTTGACATGAATTTGAGAGAAATCTGCACTTGCATTTGAGTTGAAGTGGAAGAGTAGATATAACATGTTAAATCAGATGGATAAACACACAACACACCATAACTCGCCCACAAATTCTCTACACAAGCTCCTCTCAAAACCCCTTTCTTGCTCTTGTTTCTTTTTTTGGATTTGAACTTGGAATCAAGGAAACCTATTGCAACTTAGAAATTAGCTTTGTGTGGTAAGGATTATGAGCTTTATGTAGTTGTTTTATGTTGGTGATGTTGGTAAAAGATGAGTTGGAGTTGAGGAGTATCATGTAATACTTAATCCATCTATGCATAATAGAAAGAAAGAATTGAGTTGTAATGATATGGAAACATGTTTCAATGAAGGTATAACATCCAAATATCATGTTTGAATGTGGATTTTCGAGTTGTAGGAGATACACCATGAGGATAAGCTCAAAATCGACATGTTCTGAATTTTCTGAACATCGGCGATCGATCGCGAGCCCTATGGCGATCGGTCGCCTAGAACAAAGACAATATAAGGCGGTGAAAACATATGGCGATCGATCAGTGGAAATGAGGCGATCAATCGTGAGGAAACAGAACACTTTGGCGATCGATCACGAGATAATGACGATTGATCGCGATGGAACAGAACATTATGGCGATCGATCGGTGAAATGTCGCGATCGATCGCCAGGGTCAAGATTTTGAAAAATGTTATATTTTTGTAGAATTTGATTTTGAAGCCTATTGTAACATGTTATATTGTTCATATTGTTGTAGCATCATCACAGGGGACGGGGCAACGAGGCGGTTTCTACATTGACACCTAATTTATATCGTTTGTGTCGCAGAACAGGTACATTTGACATACGAGTATATGATATTGTTGTGATAATGATGTGATCATGGTATCATATGATTAGTGACATCATATGCATATGCATTCATGATATTATATTGTTAAGATGAATGCCACGATAGATGTGTAGTATATGCTTTGGCTGAGATCGGTGCCACGATAGATATACCTGTGTTGGGTATATGTTTTGGCTGGGATTGTTGCCACGGTAGGTATGCTACATAAGCTTTGGCATGAGAGATATACGTTGGTTGGGTATATGCTCTGGCTGTTATAACACGTAAGGATGGTACTATGATATGTGCTGCTAATATAAATATGTGAGGAGGTTCGACTGACATATTGAGCTGGGATAGACATATCATATTGGTCTGGTTATAACAGGATGAGGAATGAGACATGTCATGCCATATTTGCATTTGGTGATGCATGATACAGGACAATCACATTTGATGTTTATAGTGCTTTATCGTTTATGCTCTTATTGATATCGCACTGGGATAGTTGTTTATCTATACTCATATTGTGTGATTGTTTCTGTAGGGACTCATAGACGTGGGAGGACGGGATTGTGAGTCTTTTTCCGCTGCGAGCTGAACCACTGCTTAGGATATTTGGTCTAGGTTGTTTTGCTGTATATATATGATGTATATTATGACATGGTTTTTTGTCAACTTGTAACAACCTACATAGCAAAACTCTTAATCAGTGTATGTTTTACTTAATTCTTACTCACATATGTATAAATGAACTGATACATAACGGATTAAGTAATGAGGACCCCACACAGAGATTGGAGTTGGTGCTTATACTGATGTTGTACCCCCACAAGTTCCATCGCAAAGATCTTCATCTGATAATCTAAGGCCTCGAGGAGGATCTTTTAAATCCCGTGGAACTTCATCTTCTTCCCAATTTAGTGAGAAGCGACCGGATAGTCGGAAACAAGGGGACTGGAGGGGCAGTGCATCCACCATTGGAGGACCAACTCAAGCAAGTAGAGTTGGAGAAGTAAGATGTCATTTCTGTGGAGGACCGCATGTGATGCGTGACTGATAGGGTTGATTATTACGCGTATTTGGGCTTTGATTTGTATATATTTTCGTGTAGATTCCGTGAAGATGTTATGCTTTTTGGTATTTATTTAATTGTTTCAGGAATCTAGGTGGAATGGGAAGAATTGAGCTACAAGAATTTGAGTTCTGGCATTCTCGATCAATCGGAATAGGAGGTCGATCGATCGGAAGAGGCAGAAGTTTTGGCCAACATTAAATTTCAGAGCTCGATCGATCGGATAAACATTCTCGATCGATCGACACTGGCAGAGATTATGCAAGAAAATGTGAAGAAATCTCGATATATCGGAAGCTTCAACTCGATCGATCGAGAGAGGCAGAGAAAGCCAGACTCGGAAGCTAAAGGCGCTCGCTCGATCGAGACATATCAACCTATCGATCGAGACGGAGAATTTTCAGAATTTTAAAAGCTTGATTTGGTTTTGATTTTTGGAAACACTTCCATATCTTCCCTCTTGTATAAATAAGGAAAAGAGGCACGAAAATTGCATCCATTATTCTGAAGAGAATCAGACCTAGATAATTCTTTAGCCACCTTTCATCTTCCCGGAACAAGAAAAGGTTGAAGAATCCTTTGAAGTGCAAGGAAGGAAGTGAGAGAAGAAGCTCGGTCAACGCACGGAGTCGCTCCTACGTTTATCGTATTTCTAAACTCTAGATTAATTTGATTTTCATATTTATTTGATGTTTTTGAGGTTGAGAGACGATTAAGCATCTTATTAATTTGATTTGAATTTAATTGAGTTTATTCTATCAAGTTTAAGGAATTTTGTGTTTGAATATTTGATTTGGTTGTGTTTGAGTGAATCAATATCTTTTGTTCATGAATTATATGCTTCATGCTATCAAAGTCTAGCGACCTTCGATTGAAATTGTGAATTACAATTGAGATCGAGAGATAAAATTAATACGCTAAAATAATTCATGTTGTATGTTTAAGATTTAGATCGAGAGATTATATCACATACGTGGTCACTTTAAATTGAAAGATTTAAAGATTGTAATGCCTCGATTTACTTTATATACCTGTCATATGATTATGGCGTAATTTGGAATAATTACGGTACGATGTGGACTCGGGTTCGGGTTGAACCGAGGGTTAATACTCACGTTGTGTGAATGTTTCTGTAGGGACTCATAGATGTGGGAGGACGGGATGTGAGTCATTTTCCGTTGCGACCTGAACCACTGCCTAGGAGTTATCTTGTAGTAGGTTGTTGTTTGTACATATGATGTGTAGTGGATAGGTTTTTATAAACCCTGTAACAACTTAACTAGTACGATACTCTTAATCAGTGCCTGTTATTACTTAATTCAGACTCACATATGTATGTTAACATGATACATAATGGATTAAGTAACGAGGACCCCACATTAGTGGTATCAGAGCAGTGGTTCGAGAACGGAATGAACATGGGTAGAGGAAGTGTATTAGGGAGTTACCTAAACACTTGAAAACATGTTGAGAATGGTAATATCATGTTAAGATATGTAATAAGATGTTCTTCTAACATGTTTTATCAATATAAATGTTATTGTTAACCCTTGATATACAGTTATGACAAACAGAGGGTATCATGAGGATGTTGGGGATGCCATGAGTGGCAATGCTAGTGTGAGGATGGCGCATGTGCCACCACCACCAATTGAGCAAGGGCCAGTGGAACAGGTATTGTTGCCTGGGGAATTGACGTTGACGCAATGTTTGAGTTATCAGCCACCCAGGTTTGAGGGGACTGAATCAGGGGAACTGGCGGAGGAATGACTGGAACGTGTGGAACAGATATTTGTATCAGCACCGTGTGCCAAGACTGCTTGGTTACGCTTAGCTGAATTCCAGTTAGCTAAGAAAGCTATGATGTGGTGGAAATCCACAGTGGAGCTGAGGGCTCAAGGACAGACAGTTAACTGGGATGTGTTTAGAACGAAGTTCCTTGATCATTATTTGTAAGGACCCTAGTTCCTTTAGTGCGGATTAAAGGCATAATTAGAGCTAACATACATCATCAGAGTTTAAATGTTCGTGTTGAGACTATGAGCCTTAAGAATTACATGCCAATTCAAGGACTATCAATGGATTAATTACATTCCCAATCTCAAAATGAATGTTATCAACTATAGCTTTACACTACTCCTAGAGTAGACACTATACAAAAGTAATCATGTCCTTCATTTCTCAAAAGTGTTCTTCACAAGCTCACCGCCTCAACCCGCCTTAGCCCCTTTTTCATGCCAAAATGTACCTACAAGGACAACCCCCAAACATGAGCAATAATATTATTCATATCCAACACAATATGAATATAAGGCGTAAATGCATAAATCATAATAAAACACTTCCTGTTTTTCCCATGCATTTTAAACGCTTCCTTTTTTGTTGTCCCTGTACCATAACTCATGAGTATAATCAAATAGATTATTTAATGGTCCACACATGTCATGACATAATACCATTTCATCATCACCAATTACCAATCAACAATCCCTAGTCTGTTCATCACAATGTATTTTAATGCCCCTCGCTTTTCATATAGGCGGCATAGAATAACCTCGCTTCAATGGACATGTGGCGCTCCCACCCCTCGCTTCACATTGAGCGGCAAATATTCTTTCCTCGCCTCCTATGATAACCACGCTTAAATGTGACATGCGGCGCTCCCACCTCTCGCTTCACATTTAGCGGCACCAAATCAAATAGCGGCAAGCATTAAAATCATCAAGGGATGACCACGACTCATGGGATGTGCACCAATAACTATCATATGCATATACAATCATCATGCATAATTCAACATTATTTGCATCCACAATGCATAATTCCATATACTCGCATCCACAATGCATAAACAATGAGTATATTAGATACATGTACCGTTGGGTGCCCGTACGTCTTCTACGTAATTTCCAAAAAGTAGGATGTGGTAGGACTTCACTTCCTTGGCTGTGTCGCCACCTGGGATGGTTCTACATATTCACACAAATCAATATTAGACCCCGATAATAGTCCAATACCAAAAATCCTACAAAAATAACCAAAATATCATATTTTGTGACTCGCGATCGATCGCTGCGAAGGGCCGATCGATCGCGAGATCACACTGCCCGAACTTCAAATTTTATTCCTTCGGCGATCGATCGCCACACTTGGCGCGATCGATCGCCATCCTCGCCGATCGATCGCCCAAGCGTGGCGATCGATCGCCAAAACCTTCTGGAGCGCACTGCCGGCTCGCGATCGATCGCCAAAAATGGGCGATCGATCGCCGAGTCCTGCACTTCGAAAAATCGCCATTTTTGCTCCAAAACTCCTTTCCAATCCATACCAACTCCCCTACCTTCAAACCAACAACATCAAACACATAATAACCTTCAAAATACACTTTAAACATCCCAAAAACCCAACATTCAACCAAAATAATACCAACCCATAAAACCCATTTCAAAACCATACAAAACCACAACAAATCCAATCCAAACACAACAAAAACAACAAGGAGTTATCCATACCTCTTGGGGACTCCAAATCTACCAACAAACTCCACAAATCAAACTTTTGGAAGGATTTGTCTTCACCTCTTTGCTCAAACTCGAAAATGGAAGAGAAGGAGGGTTTGGGTGGTTGATTTGGGGAAAGTTGAAAAGTGATTGTATGGTGGGGGTTTGGGGTGTAATAAATGGGTTATTTTAAAATAATTTCACTCCACAATTACCATGGTGTATAAAACACCCCAACATGATATTTTAAAAGCATTTACCAAAATGCATCAAATCCCAATTAAAATCATGATCGACCAAATAATTATCGATTACCATAAACAACCATAATAACCCCTAATTTCCCAACATGCATAACATGCATCCCGAAATGCATCCCCGGTCACGCCTACCATGACTAAGCATTTCAACATGATAAATAAATCCAGCACATAATTAATTATCACCATAATTAATCATATAAACATAATTAATGCCCAAATTACAATTAATTATTTCGCGGATATCACATTATTTCTCTGTTGCTGCAAGACAGAGGAAAGAGGATGAATTTACAAATTTGCGACAGGGATCAATGACAGTATCTGACTATGCTGTGCAATTTTCTTCATTGCTTTGGTATGTGCCACATATTGCTGTAAACACAAAGGCAAAGATCAGACAATTTGTGAAAGGTTTGAGGCCTGAATTGTTTGATAGGGTCATGTCCAATAACCCTACATCATAAGAAGAAGCATTGACTAGAGCCGAGATGGCTGAGATTGCCGTAGGGGTATATAAAGATGTTGGACAAGCCCAACCACCTATATCTGAGAGTATGATACCTAAAGGAGAACCATTTAAATCACCACGAGGTGGTGCATCTTCCTCTCGATTTAGTGGAAAACGGTTTACAATGCGTAAGGGTGGTGAACGAGGTTCAAAAGGACAGTCCCAAGGAAGTAGTAGTAGTAGTGGATGAGGATTACAATGTTTTAAATGTGGAGGGCCACATTTTCAAAGAAATTGTCCACAGTTTGATACAGTGGTTTGTTCCATTGTGGGAAGCCAGGACATGTGATACGTGATTGTCCTCAAGTGGGTGGACAACAGAGAAGAGGACCCATGTCAGAGAATACAGTACAACAGAGACCACAGGGTGTACCACAGTCTGGTGGAGGACAGAGGACAGGACCACCTCAGGCTCAGGTGTATGCACTGAACAGAGAGGAAGCAGAGGCAGTTCCTGATGATGTGATAGCGGGTAAGTGTACTTTGTTTACTTAACTACAAGCTGATTTGATTGTGTTAGATATGACAGATTTTGATTGCATCCTTGGAATCGATGTGTTGAGTAAATATCAGTCTATTGTGGATTGTTGTCAGAAGATAGTGAGATTTCAGTCTGATACTGGAAATCAATGGTTCTTCTATGGCCAGGGATCGAGGGCAAGGATTCCTTTGATATCAGCAATCCGAATGGCGCGTTTGTTAGAATGTGGACATGCGGGTTATTTGATTTATGCCCTTGATGTAACTGAACAGAAAAGAGAAAGGAAAGTGGAGGAGATACCAGTGGTTGCAGAATATGCGGATGTGTTTCCAGATGAGATACCTGGATTCCCACCGAGTCGAGAAGTGGAATTTGGTATTGATTTGATACCTGGTACTTCTGCAATTTCACGAGCTCCTTATCGGATGGCACCAACTGAATTGAAAGAATTGAAAACTCAATTGCAAGACTTATTGGACAAGGGGTACATACATCCTAGTGTATCGCCTTGGGGTGCTCCGGTTTTATTTGTTAAGAAGAAGGATGGGACAATGCGACTGTGTATTGACTATAGACAATTGAACAAGGTAACGATAAAGAATAAATATCCTCTTCCTCGTATTGATGATTTATTTGATCAATTACAGGGATCAAAAATCTTTTCTAAGATTGATTTGAGATCTGGTTATCATCAAATACGTGTGAGAGAGGGTGATGTACAGAAGACAGCATTCAGAACTCGTTATGGACATTATGAATTTCTAGTGATGCCATTTGGAGTGACAAATGCTCCAGCTGTCTTTATGAGTTTAATGAATCGAGTATTTCAGGAATACCTTGATCGATTTGTCATTGTCTTTATCGATGATATACTGATCTATTCGCAGAATGATGCAGAACATGCCCAACATTTGCATATGGTATTGCAATTGTTAAGAACACATCAATTATATGCCAAACTCAGTAAGTGTGAGTTTTGGTTGACTAGTGTCGGCTTTTTGGGGCATGTAATTTCAGAAGAAGGTATATCAGTTGATCCGCAGAAAATCGAAGCAGTGTTGAATTGGTCAGCACCTACTTCTGTGCCAGAGATTCGTAGTTTCTTGGGGTTGGCTGGCTATTATAGACGATTTGTTGAAGGATTTTCAACAATTGCCAAACCATTGACACAATTGACACAGAAAGGAGTACCGTTTCGATGGTCGGAGGCATGTGAGCGTAGTTTTCAGGAATTGAAACATCGATTAACTACAACTCCAGTTTTGATTATTCCATCGGAGCATGACAGGTTTGCCTTATATACTGATGCATCATTACTAGGTTTGGGTTGTGTATTGATGCAGGATAAACATGTAGTGGCTTATGCATCACGACAATTGAAGCCACATGAAATGAGATATCCAGTACATGATCTGGAATTAGCTGCCATTGTCTTTGCGTTAAAGATATGGCGACATTATTTATATGGTACATCGTTTACCATATATACAGATCATCAGAGTTTAAAGTTTTTATTCACTCAAGCAGAGTTGAATATGAGACAAAGAAGATGGATGGATCTGTTGAAGGATTATGATTGTGAGATTGAATATCATCCAGGAAAGGCTAATCTGACAGCAGATGCCTTGAGTCGAAAAGTACATCATACGGCTGATGAGATGATTCATTTATCAGCGTTGATGACTTCTTGTTGTACTTTGGGTTATGATTTTGATGTGGAAACAGTACCAGTACGGGTATCAACATTATTGGTTGAACCAGACATTTTTGACAAAATTAGAAAGGCACAAATGACTGATGATGAGGTACAACATTGGAAAGAAATGATAAGTCAAGGACAAACATCGCAGTTTGTACTTGCAAATGATGGAATGCTGAAATACAGGACTTGTTGGGTAGTACCTGCGATATTAGGACTACGCCAAGAACTACTACAACGTGCTCATTGTAGTAGATACAGTATACATCCTGGAGGAAAGAAAATGTATCATGATTTACGTACCCAATTTTGGTGGAAACGTATGAAACAGGATGTGTTGAGCTTTGTGAAACGGTGTTTGATCTGTCAACAAGTGAAAGCGGAAAGACAGAAACCAGGAGGTGAATTACACAGTTTGGAAATTCCTCAGTGGAAATGGGAACATATCACGATGGATTTTGTGACTCATTTGCCACGGACGTCTTCTGGTTGCGATGCTATTTGGGTGATCGTTGACCGACTCACCAAAGTATCTCATTTCGTGCCATATTGTATGACATTTACATATCTGAGAATGGCACAGTTGTACATTCAACATGTAGTCAGACTACATGGTATACCAGTTTCCATTGTATCGGATTGAGATCCAAGATTTACTTCTCATTTTTGGGAAGGGTTACAGACAGCATTGGGAACTGAAGTGCGGTTGAGTACAGCATATCATCCTCAGACAGATGGACAAACAGAGCGTACAATACAGACGCTTGAGGATATGTTGCGTGCCTGTGTATTAGAGTTTGATAACTCGTGGCAAGAGTCATTGCCATCAGTGGAATTTTCATATAACAACACTTATCAGTCTAGTATACAGATGGCACCATTTGAGGCTTTGTATGGCGACGATGTAGATCGCCATTGTATTGGGATGATGTGGATCAGTCTTTCTTACATGGACCGGATATGATTCATGAAATGGAAGAAAAAGTAAAGTTAATTCGATTGAAACTTAAAGCTGCTCAGGACAGACAGACTGCTTATGCCAATAAGCGATGTAGACCACTTGAATTTCAAGTTGGTGACCGTGTGTTCTTGAAAATTTCACCTTTTAAAGGTGTAGTACGGTTTGGTAAGCGTGGAAAATTGTCTCCACGATACGTTGGTCCGTATAAGGTATTGCAACGTATTGGTACGTTGGCATATCGATTGGCACTACCACCGGCCTTGAGTAGTATTCATGATGTCTTTCATGTTTCACTGTTGAGGAAGTATGAACCAGATCCGAGTCATGTATTACAGTTACCTGATGTACAGTTGGATACAGATGTGTCGTATGAGGAACGACCAGTTATGATCTTGGATCGAGCTGAACGCAGGTTGCGTAATAAAGTGATTCCTATGGTTAAGGTACAGTGGGACAGACGGGGTGTGAAGAGGCAACGTGGGAGACGGAGCAGTATATGATACAACAATATCCTTAGTTGTTTACTGGTATGATTTTACAGTTTTATGATACTGTTGGTACATACATACTGTACTGTTGCATATATGATCATGTTTCCTATCTTCTTGTAGTAGGATTGTTGAGTTGCATCTATATATGCATGTTTGTATATGAAATTTTGAGGACGAAATTCTTTGAGTAGGGGAGAATTGTAATGCCTCGATTTACTTTATATACGTGTCATATGATTATGGCGTAATTTGGAATAATTACGGTATGATGTGGACTCGGGTTCGGGTTGAACCGAGGGTTAATACTCACGTTGTGTGAATGTTTCTGTAGGGACTCATAGATGTGGGAGGACGGGATGTGAGTCATTTTCCTGCGAGCTGAACCACTGCCTAGGAGTTATCTTGTAGTAGGTTGTTGTTTGTACATATGATGTGTAGTGGATAGGTTTTTATAAACCCTGTAACAACTTAACTAGTACGATACTCTTAATCAGTGCCTGTTATTACTTAATTCAGACTCACATATGTATGTTAACATGATACATAATGGATTAAGTAACGAGGACCCCACAAAGATCAACGGTTTTCATAGAGATTTATTCGGTATTAAATTGGTTTAAGTGAACGAGAGTTACTTGTGTCAATTTATTACTAGTTTCAATACAGCTCGAGAGAGTGTATTGATTATATTCGGAAATCCGTCACCTTAAGAATTGATTGATAAGTAATTGTTTTAACAAACGAATCATTGACGATACACAATTGAACGAACATCTTGATAGATTTCTTGAGCGGAATTCCTTCGCATCTTCAAAGGAGTTGTTTTATTTTTGAGTTTTTAATTCTTTAGTTTAATTAGTTAATTAATCATCTTTTTTGTAGGCTAAATATAATTTCGCTAATTTTATTTGGTACTTATACGTTAGTCCATGTGGGTTCGACATCCTTTCTTATATATCACTATACTAAAACTTGACACCGTGCACTTGCGGTAGAATCGCTACACTGAGAAATAATTGTTTAAAATAAAAGCGATCAGTGACTATACGGCTTGTTATAAATGTGGCAAGATGGGCCACATTATTTGGTTTTGTCAGAATCGTGATGGACAGATAGACCTTAGAGAAGGCAGAGGGAAGTTTACTAGTGGGACAGTGCAGCAGAGGCAACCGATGGTGTCTCGACAGTTGGGAGGTCAGGCGATGGGGCCACCTCAAGGGAAGGTATATGCTTTGACTAGGGAGCAGGCTGAAGCAGCTCCAGAGGAGGTGAATGGTGGTACGTGCATTTTATTTACATATTCCGCTTTTATTTTGATAGACACAGGTGCTTCGCACTCCTTTGTGTCTGCGGAATTTGTAGAGAGACATCTTATGTGTACATCTCCGTTACCCATGCCTCTTTTGGTCTCGACACCCACTAGGAAGAATGTTATTGCTGATCGGTTTCTTGCTGACTGCCTCATTTATTTTGAGGGCAATGAGCAGTGTGGTGTTTTTAGGGCATGTCATCTCTAGCAGTGGGATATCAGTGGATCCCAGGAAAGTGGAGGCAGTGATGGAATGGTCTGCACCTACTTCTGTGCCTGAGATACGGAGCTTCCTTGGTTTAGCTGGATATTACCGATGATTGTCGAGGGATTCTCAAAAATTGCTAAGCCTTTGACCCAGTTGACTCAGAAGGGAGTACCATTCTATTGGTCTGAGGCTTGTGAGCAGAGCTTCCAAGAGTTGAAGCACCGGCTGACAACAGCACCCGTGTTGGTGATTCTCACGGAGAACAAGAGGTTTGTTCTATATACTGATGCATCACTAGAGGGCTTGGGATGTGCGCTGATGCAAGATAAGCATGTGGTAGCTTATGCATCGAGACAGTTGAAGCCGCATGAGACCAGATATCCAGTTCATGACTTGGAGTTGGCGGCTATCATCTTTGCCTTGAAGATTTGGTGGCACTACTTGTATGGTACTTCGTTTACCACTTTTACAGACCACAAGAGCCTGAAATTTCTATTTACTCAGGCGGAGCTGAATATGAGGCAGAGGAAGACTATGATTGTGAAATAGAGTACCATCCTGGAAAGGCGAACTTGACAGCAGACGCCTTGAGTCAGAAGGTGAAGTTTACTGCTGAGACGTCATGCATCTATCGGCTATGATGACTTCTTACTGTCATATGGGCTATGACTTCAATGTGGATACATCATCGGTACGTGTGTCCACTTTATTGGCAGAGCCAGATATTTTTGAGAATATCAGGAGAGCCCAGAAGTCAGACAATGATATTCAGAGGTGGTTATCATTAGTACATCTTGGACAGCCATCGAATTTCAGAGTGGCTGAAGATGGTTCTTTGAGGCTTGGTAACCGTTGGGTAGTTCCGAGTACGCCAGAGTTGCATCGAGGAATTTTACAGCGAGCTCATAGCAGCAGGCTTAGTATCCACCCAGGCGGAGAAGATGTACAAGGATTTATGTGACCAATTTTGGGGGAAACGGATGAAACGAGATGTGATAGCATTCGTTAAGAGATGTTTGATCTGTCAACAGGTGAAGGCAAAGAGGCAGAGGCCTGGTGGTGAGCTAAAGAGCTTGGAAATACCTGAATGGAAGTGGGAACACATATCTATGGACTTCGTGACCCACTTGCCGAGGACTACTTCAGGATTTGATGTGATTTGGGTGATCGTGGATAGGCTGACGAAGGTAGCTCTCTTTATTCCGTACAGTATGACATTCACATACTTGGGAATGTCTCAGTTGTATGTAGTGAGACTGCACGGGATTCCAGTTTCCATTGTATCTGACCGAGATCCACGGTTTACATCTCACTTTTGGGGAGGTCTTAAGTCAGCTTTGGGCACTGAGGTGAGATTAAGCACGTCATATCATCCCCAAACGGACGGCCAGACCGAGCATACTATACAGACGCTCGAGAACATGTTGAGGGCTTGTGTTTGGAGTTTGATACTTCATGGCAAGATTCATTGGCCTTGGTAGAGTTCTCGTACAACAATAGCTATCAGACGAGCATTCAGATGGCTCCATTCGAGGCTATTTGTGGTCGACGTTGTAGGTCACCATTATACTGGGATGACTTGGCTAGTAAATCAGTCGGAGGACCGGAATTGATTCGGGAGATGGTGGAAAGGATAAAAGTAATCCGACAGAAAATGAAGGCAGCTCAGGATAGGCAGGCAGCTTATGCGAATAAACAGCGGCGATCGTTGGAATTCCAATTGGGGGATAAGGTCTTTTTGAAGATTTCACCTTTCAGAGGTGTAGTACGGTTTGGAATGCGCGGGAAATTATCTCCGAAGTATGTAGGGCCGTTTGAGATCTTGCAGCGCATTGGTACTCTGGCTTACCGTCTGGCTTTGCCACCGTCATTGTCTGGTATTCATGACGTGTTCCATGTGTCTATGTTGCGGAAGTACGAGCCGGATCCGTCTCATGTGTTGCAACCTTCAGAGGTTCAGTTAGATTCTGATGTGTACATGGAACGGTCAGTCAAGATTTTGGATAGAGCTGATCGTAGACTTCGGAACAAGGTAATACCAATGGTCAAGTTTCAGTGGGATCGCAGGGGTGTCGAGGAGGCCACGTGGGAGACGGAGTGACATATGATGCAGCACTACTCAGAAATTGGTAATTAGCATTGATGGAATAGGTGCATGTCATGACATAGATTATTGGCATTATAATCTATTGATTATGCTTGTGATACAGGGACAACCAAAGGGAGCTTTTAAGTGCATATATAACAGGAAGTGATTTGTATTTATGGTTATGCATTCTTATATCATATTCTTGTTGGTATGATTATGGTCATTATATGCTCATGATTTTGGGGTTGTTCCTGTAGGTACATTTTGGCATGAAGGGCTAAGGACGGGTTGATGCGGTGAGCTTGTGAGGAGTGCTATTGGTATAGGATGACATGATTCTTTTACATAGTCTCTACTCCAGGAGTAGTGTAAAACTATATGATTAACATTCATTTAGCTGGGAATGTAATTAATCCTTTTTGGAATTTTATTTTGGCACTGTAATCCTAATAGTTTAAGGCATCAACATGAACTTTATACTCTGTTAGATGTATGTTTAGCTCTTCTTATGCCTTTAATCCGCACTTAAGGTAGAGAGGCCTTACAAAGAATGTACTGGTGGAGGCTATCTTCACTCTCCACCCAGCAAGGCTCATAAATGCAAAATACTTGCACATTCACATGAAGTCAACCAGTGGAGAAGGTGGTCTGTCCAAAGCTGTTCCCACCAAGAGAAGGAAGCCTCAAGTGGTCAGTGATTCTGAGCAGACAATCTCAGAATCTGCTGAGTCATCACCTCCTCCCCCACCGAAGAAGCCACGGACCAGAAAAGGGAACCCTGTTGTCTCCAAGAAGCCAATCCTTGCTGCTGCCACTGAAGTTCCAGCAGAGGTCACAGTTGCTGATGAGAATATCAGCCGAGAGCTTATTCCAACTGTGGAAGCAGTTGAGGTTGCTGCACCGTTGGCCATCATCCCTGCTATGCCATCATCTACTGCTATCACTTCCACCAACTCTTCTCTGAGTTCTCGCCGAGGGGCAGGCTCTTTTACCCTCAGCCTCAGACCACCAAAGATAGGATGCTCTTACTGCCATCCTCCATTCACCCCTGCTGGAAGAGGCAAAGCCGAAATGGAACTTGTCTCCACTCCAGTGGCTACTGAAATAGCACTGATGATTGAAGAAGTGGAAGCCCAGCTGCAACCACACATGGAGATCTTTGACAGATGGGTGAAAGCTCGTCTGAAAATCAGATTCAATGACTTCTCTCATGTTCTCAAGCAGGCGAGGATTGATGAGAATCTCATCCTTGAGTATCTTCAGATCCAGGATGTGGAGAAGGGTCTGAAATAAAGAGAAGTATTCCGGTTGATGCAGTATGTCAGTGGACTTCAAACTCTTGTCCAGTCCCACCTTAAGGAGTTTAAGTCAGACTCGGGTACAGCTAACCATGACATGGCTATGCTAAACGTCTTGGGACCCAAACTTACTGTAAGGACCCCCGTGCCCTTAACCCGTTATTAGTGTATTAATCCATACCATTAGTGCACATATTCATACTATCATGGGGAAAAGCCATGTGCAAGTGCTACACCATATTAGTGATCCATAAAATTTCTTGCATTCAACCCACATAATATGCAAATCCCCCAACCAAGATTACATATATGACATGCACCCTCATAATACACTAACATGCTCTTAGTTCATTTAGCAATTCCACATTTAATTGCATGCAACCCATAAATGAACAGAGAAAAGCCGTAACCCATTTATACATTCCATATACACGTAAAATGTACTCACATAAGAGAACCCAATGAATGAGCGTGTATCTGATGTATAAAAGACTCTACCGGATACCGTTACTGGTACTTCAATCCTGGAAGCACCTCCCAAGCACAGCTCGATCTCAACACTGGATCTATGTACTTATTCAATCAGCTCTGGTACCTCGATCCTGGAAGTACCTCTATCATCAGCCCGAGCTCAACTCCAAAGCTACTGCTGCTGCACCTGTAAGACCTGCCCCAACAGAGACAGCCCCCACACGGGGTGAGCATACCAATACCACCAATCCAATAAGCATAACATTTTCAAATACAGAATGTAAATGCTATAATTTAAATGATACTCCCTGGATGGTAACACCCTCATCCAGGATCCCCTGTATTGTCCCTGTTCTCAAAACAACCAAACTCATCAAATTCCCAAAACCAATTAATCGTCACATAGATTAACTAATGCTGTTCTATTATGCCAGTTCCATGATCAATACGGTAAAAACATAATGTAAAAGACCATAGATATCATATATCTAACCAATAATTCCATATTCCCGCTTCATTGCTCGCTCCACAATGGCGGCATACTAAACCTCGCGCACGCTCAACAATAGCGGCATCATAACCAATGGTCGCTCAACGGCGATCGCATCCTAAATCATTGCTCGCTCAATAGCGGCACCGTATGGTTCCCAACGAATGTCCATTTATCGCAATTACCATATACCATGCATTTCACTATCCATTTATAGCAAGTACCGTATACCATGCATTTCAATGTCCATTTATGGTCAATACCACATACCATGTATTTCAATGTCCATATAATGCAATTATCACATACCATGCATTTTACAGTTGCAACATTATAATAGGTTATGCTCGTACGTCATACGTACCTTAAGTCTCCGCAGTCCAAGCCAAACCTTGTTGAGTCTCATTCCTCAAGAAGTATGTGCTAAAACACAAATAATTCACAATCAAACATAAGCATGCAACCACGTGCCCAAGCACGTTCAACACTCCCAATCATATCGTCAATCCAGGACGATTAACAAAATAAAAGCCCCCTGGCTAAGCATGCATAATACCCAAAATATACCACATAAGAAGTTTAAAAGATAACCAAGAATTCAACCGGGAATTCTGTTTTATCAAACTTTGGCCTCAACCAATCTATTTTAAAAGCATAGCATTCCCATTGGCATGTAGACATTGCCCCGGAAACGGCCCCTTTAAACCTCGATTCCAAAATCCCGACAATTTCCAAAAATTCCAAAAAACCACATTCCTTCGGGTGGCGATCGATCGCCACACTCCAGTGGCCAACCAGTGCCTTCTCGCGATCGATCGCCAACATGCTCGCGATCGATCGCCTTGGACACGCGATCGATCGCCTGCACTGTTCATCATCTTCGATTTTCAACAGCTGCCCGTCGCGATCGATCGCCCCACCTCGGCGATCGATCGCCACCTGCAATTTTCCGAAAAATTCGAGCTTCCATGGTGTTTTTCACACCCAACTCAAAACCAACACCCCAAACTTCCTTAACACCACAAATACATGAATTAAGCTCAATAAAAACACTTAAAACCAACATTTTGATTTTCAACCAAAAATTCCCAACACCCAAAGCCAACCAAAACCTCAACCAAAAGCTACCATACGACTATCAAATCGAAGCTAAAGACGAGGGGAAGATTAATACCTGATTATCTTCGAGAAAACCGGCCTCCGAGCCAAGCTACCCGCGATTTCTCCTCCAAGGGAGAAAAGGGAAATGGGGGAGAAGGGTTTATCGCAGGAGAGGGGAGGGAGAGAGAGAGAAATGGATTCCAAATGACGGAATCCCGAGTCCATCTGGTATATATAGCAAAAATGCTCCAAAATACCAACACCTCCACAAATACATCATGATTCATTAAAAATCATCTGTTCTCAAAAACTCTCTCTCCAACAACAAATCCTACTGGCCCCAGCATAAGGCACCCCGGACACCAAGTCTCACTAGAAACCCAACTCATAGGTTTTCCACCAAATTGAGAATACAATCTCAACCTTTGGATCCAACGGTCCCAAACGTCCTATTAACAACCTCTGGAGACCCAACACCGCAATTAATTCTTAATTGCCACGATTAAAAAATCCAACAAGAATTATTACCATACCGGGGTTAACACCATTAATCCCCGGACATCACAATTATCCCCTACTAATAAAATTTTGTCCTCGAAATTGCACCGGTGTACTCCACGTAACACCAGGACTACACCAACAAAGCAAAGCCACAACCCCGATTCTGGAGCATATTAGAATCAAATTAACAACCGCGAGAACACCCATCTCGCACCAAGCTCTAAAATAGAGCAAACGCTAAAACCAATACAAACCCGAAAGATAGCAACATACCTCGACGTGAAACGTCCCATAAGTCACACCACGACTGCAACCCACCCAAATCTCCATTGGTTCTGACATAGATATCACTCCATGATATTTTTCACTTGTCCACGATGCTTGACATGCATCGTCATGACGTGGACCACTTGTATACAACAGTATACTCACAGAAAAAGATCCGGTTCTCGCTTTCCAGTCCATCTCCTCCAAAGGAGTAGTTGCACCACATGCAACCTGGATCAGGTAACCCACGGTCACCAATCCACACAAAACACATCACCACAGAAGTCTAAAACAAGGTGTTCCAAGAAATCCCATCTTGGTCCAAAACACACTATCGAGACTCCACAAGGTCTCAAGTTCCACAGGGGACATGCAAGACAACCAATTGCATTCTCAAACACGTGTCGACCGTGACACTAAACAAATCCGAGTCCCGGCCATCCCTCATTCATCCTTGGATCCAACAATCCTAGAATATGAAGGCTATCGAATTATCTACCAAGAATTACCATGGTCTCAAAACACGACAATCCCTCCTCAGAGGGAGTCAACCGTACTTCACGATCATTCCTCAGAATACATCGTGCCATCGAGATTACCGATATCGAGGTTCCACAATCTCACACCGGAGATTTACCAAACCAAGCATACAAACTCGACGTTCAACAAGGAACAAAATAAAGTTGGCATACGTATACACACACGGCATACATGCCCAAACACCAACACAACATGCATACACAATGCAATAGACTCGGGTATCTCCAATCATACCCAAAGTCCCAAAACTTGCTGTCAAACCTCGATTATTCTCACTCCACGGAGAATAGTGGTCGACAGACCAAGCCAAAGGGTGTGATTTCAACATCAACACCACACAACCAAAGTAACGAATCTCCCAAAAGATTCAACCGGTAGGTACATCAATACCGCATTTCTCACAAGGAAAGTGTCATGAATCCATGACCCTCCAACCTCGAACCACCGTTCGGAAAACTGGATATATTTTACCAAAACATATCACGGAACCAAAAGTACGCAATTGGTTCAAGATAGTGCGTCAAAGCAACCATTACCAAATCGAAACCTGTATATCCCATGTATACTCAAACTAAAGATGCTCTGTACTAATGCCATAGTACAACCCAATGGAGCATCTCCCCGGAGACGTCTCCTCAAACGTCTCACCGAGGTAAGAAATCCATTACTCGATTCAACACCAGTAATGCTTACCATGGCTGATTTACAATCAATCCACGACCGATGCAAGCTGTCTCCAAGACAGTACAATCCAAATCTCTCCAAGAGATAAGGTCAAAATAGCAGTGTCACCTCACTAACTATATCTCACAAACCATTGTGACTCTCGTTGCATTCCACATGCAAAGATGCTCAACCAGAGCTAACCACGACTTGACGACACTCACGTTGGCATTCCCAACAGAATTGAGCTGCCCCAAAACAAGTCTCTCAAAACATTTGACTTATAAACGTCTCCGTGAGGTATTCCCTACCTCAAATACTATGCCACATAGAGACTACAAGAGTCTACCATAACCCTCATCGTATCACCATACGATTCACCAAACTCGAATCCAACGAGCATTATGGCTAACACAAGCACGCTAAAGTACTGCAACAATACCTGGCTAGCGATTCGCTGGCCCCATAGGCTCATACCAACCTATCAACGTGACACACGTTCCATCCCGGTATACCATACCGCACAAACCATTAGAGTTGTGGGTCATCGCCCAACATATCTCTAAAACACCAAAGCACAATGGACAACCCGGCGTCCATGCTTAATTACCATGGTGGGTGTAACTATGCTTACTCCTCATCACAATAACAAGCGAGTAATTTCCTCAATGACTACTCTTACCACCAATTACTTGGCCTTAGCCATCCCAGCGAGCATACCCAAGGGTATCATTGCTCGACAAATATTTACCTCTATAACATGATGTGGTACACTCACCGGTACAATGCATTCAATGCTCCATCAAGCAAACCTGCTCGAAAAAAGGTCTCGTCAACTAGTGACCCAGACTCTACCATGTGCCCACCATCGGCACTCAAACCATACAACCAAATACATAAACATGAATGCATTATTCACCAAAACGACGCCACGCGTCCACATAGACATCCCAAATAACATCGTCAAACATATGACGGTACCTGTCGATACACCACTCATAATCTCATCGTCAAACACATGAGGGCACATGTCGATATACGACATCCATAATCTCATCGTCAAACACATGACGGCACATGTCGATATACGACATCCATAATATGCAAATAAAACAACAATAAACCATACCTCATCGCTAATGAGATAGCGGCATACCTGTCTCCGTCATCCAACAGTGGTACGCAATCAGCACCCATCGTTCATAGGCGGCATAATCAAGTGCTACGTACATAGCGGTATAACCCCATCGCTATAGAATCAGCGAATAATCCCTCGTCATAGAGTCAGCGGCATGAAACATCGCCAAAGAATATCCGGCGGTATGAAGCATCGCCATAGATGTAGCGGAATGTACCATCGCTATATGATACCTGGCGGCATAAACCATCGCCATAGAATACCTGGCGGGATGAACCATCGCCAATAGAATACCAGGCGGCATGAACCATCGCCAATAGAATACCCGGCGGCATGAACCATCGCCAATAGAATACCCGGCGGCATGAACCATCGCCAATAGAATACCCGGCGGCATGAACCATCGCCAATAAAATACCCGGCGGCATGAACCATCGCCAATAAAATACCCGGCGGCATGAACCATCGCCAATATAATAGTGGAATAATCGTGGACTAAGAGGTACTCACACTCATGTAGCACTTTGTTCCCGATCGCATCGCTACGCCATGACAGCGGCATCATCGCTTCGACGTGGTAGCGGCATGCATCATAGCTTCGACACGACAGCGGCATCATCGCTTCGACATGACGGTGGTACCATCGCTTCGACGTGACAGCGGCATTTACCATCGCTTCGACACAACAGCGGCATTTACCATCGTTCCGGCATGACAGCGGAAATACCCCTCACTTCGACATATTAGCGGCATAATATCCCTCGCGATAGTAATATGACAGCGGCATTATCCTTCGCTTCGACATATCTGCGGAAAATATTCTTCATCGCTATAATATGACAGCGGCAAGTATTCACATTGCTACGCCATGTATGCAACCGTAATGCATAACCCGTATTCCACTTAATTGTTCGGCACGACAGCGGCATCATCGCTTCGACGTGACAACGCCATTTACCATCGCTTCGACACGACAGCGGCATCATCGCTTCGACGTGCATGCAACCGTAATGCATAACCCGTATTCCAATAAACATTGCAATGAATGTATTTTAATGCACCTCGCTCCAACATTTAGCGGCAAAGCATTAAAATCATCACTCCGATGTATATCTATGCAACCGTAATGAATAGTCCATGTCTCATATGACCCTGCAACCACCATGGTTAGCAATAACATATTCCAATTATGAACACATATCATAAATGCACATAAGCAATATAGTTGTGCTTCACATTCCCATTATCATTTTCGTAGGCCCTCAACAGCCCCAAAGAGCTAACCACTGCTCTGATACCACTAATGTAAGGACCCTCGTGCCCTTAACCCGTTATTAGTGTATTAATCCATACCATTAGTGCACATATTCATACTATCATGTGAAAAGCCATGTGCAAGTGCTACACCATATTAGTGATCCATAAAATTTCTTGCATTCAACCCACATAATATGCAAATCCCCCAACCAAGATTACATATATGACATGCACCCTCATAATACACTAACAAGCTCTTAGTTCATTTAGCAATTCCACATTTAATTGCATGCAACCCATAAATGAACAGAGAAAAGCCATAGCCCATTTATACATTCCATATACACGTAAAATGTACTCACATAAGAGCACCCAATGAATGAGCGTGTATCTGATGTATAAAAGACTCTACCAGATACCGTTACTGGTACTTCAATCCTGGAAGCACCTCCCAAGCAAAGCTCGATCTCAACACTGGATCTATGTACTTATTCAACCAGCTCTGGTACCTCGATCCTGGAAGTACCTCTATCATCAACCCGAGCTCAACTCCAAAGCTACTGCTGCTGCACCTGTAACACCTGCCCCAACAGAGACAGCCGCCACACGGGGTGAGCATACCAATACCACCAATCCAATAAGCATAACTGTGATGTCCGGGGATTATGGTGTTAATCCCGATGTGGTATTAATCCTTGATGGATTTTTAATTGTGGCAATTAGGAATTAATTGCGGTTTGGCATCTCCCGAGGTTGTTAAATCGGGCATTTGGGATCGTTGGATCCAAAAGATGAGATTGTATCCTCATTTTGGTGAAAAACCTATGAGTTGGGTTTTTAGTGGGACTTGGTGTTCGGGGTGCCTTATGTTGGGGCCAGTCTGAGGATTTGATGTTGGAGAGAGAGTTTTTGAAAACAGATGATTTTTAATGAATCATGATGTATTTGTGAAGGTATTGGTATTCTGGGGCATTTTCTATATATACCAGTTGGACTCGGGATTCCGTCATTTGGAATCCATTCCATTCCTCCCCTCTCCCACTCAGGCCTCTCTCACCCCAAACCCTTCCCTTTCCCTTTTGATGGGCAAGATCGTTGGAGGCTCGTCCTAGGAGCCGGATTTCTCGAAGATAATAAGGTATTATTCATCCCCTCGCATTTATCTTCGTTTTGATAGTGGTTTTGTGGTGTTTGGGAAGGTTTTGTGTTGGATTTAAAGAAATGGGTTTTTAAAGAATTTTGGGTTGGTTGGTTTGAGGAGTTTTTATGGTGTTTATTTTGAGGTTTAATGTTGTAAGGGGTGTGAGGTTTGTTGTTGGGCAAAATTTTGCAAGAAAATCGCCATTTTTGGCTTTTACAGCTCGAGGCGATCGATCCCTAGGGCAGGGCGATCGATCGACGTTATTGGAAATTTCAGGAAGATGAATAGTGAGGCGATCGACCGCCTCAAATGAAGCGATCGATCGCCATGAGGCAGTAGCCATTTACACTAGGAGGCGACCGATCGCCTGAAAAGGAGCGATCGATCGCCTGTTCCTGTTTTCGCGTGGCGATCGATCTCCTGAAATCATGCGATCGATCGCCAATGCCTTATTTTGGGGAATTATTTCGTGTTGAGTTTTCGATGCATGCTTCGCCCGGGGCCTTTAAAATGGTTAATCGTCATGAATGACGATATATTTGGGGTTTGTGAACATGCTTGGGCACATGATTGCATGCTTGAGATTAATTGTGGATTATTATCATGTTTAGTATATAATTCATCGGTCACGGGACCAATGCAAGGTTTGGACTTGAACTACGGAAAGTATAAGGTACGTATGACGTACGAGCATAGCCTTTTATATAATTGCAATTGTTGTGTGCTTGGTACACTGTATTGCAATGAATGTGTGTGGAAATGCATGACGCATGGTATTAGCAATAAACGGAGATAGAAATGCATGGTTTATTGTACTGGCTTCAAATATCTATATATGCATTGAGAATTGCATGGTGCCGCTTTTGAGCGAGTAATGATTGGGATGTTGTCGCCTGTGAGCGAACATCGATTATGACGCCGCTGCCATCGAGCATGCGTGGAAATGGAATGCCGCTATTGTAGAGCGAGCAATGAATAGAGCTATGAAACCATAAGTGAGAAACATGGATTGTCTATAATCATTGTTTAATGATTTGATGTTATTGATTATGACATTGATATATGGCTCATAGAATTGTTAATCAATGTAATGATTAACTGGCATTTGGGAATTTGATGGTTTCAGTATTTTTGAGAACAGGGACACCACAGGAAACCCCGGATGAGGATGATACCATCCAGGGAGTATATTTTGTATTTCATAGCATTTACATTGTTGTAAATTATGAATTGTATTGTTGTGGTTATTGGATTGGGATATTGGTATGCTCACCCCGTGTGGGGGCTGTCTCTGTTGGGGCAGGTGGTACAGGTGTAGCAGCAACTTTGGAGTTGAGCTCGGGCTGTTGATTGAAGTACTTCCAGGATTGAGGTACCAGAGCTGGATGGACAGGCGCTCAGATCCAGAGTCGAGATCAAGTTGCGCTTGAGAGGTGCTCCCAGGATCGAAGCACCAGTAACGGTATCCAGCATAGTGTTTTATACATTAGATACGCGCTCATTCATTGGGTGCTCTCATGTGAGTACATATTACGTGTATATGGAATGTATAAACGGGCTACGGCTCTTCTCTGTTCATTTATGGTTTGCACGCAATTAGATATAGAATTGCTAAATGAACTAAGAGTATGTTAGTGTATCATGAGGGTGCATGTTATATGGATAATCATGGTTGGGGAATTTGAATATTATGTGGTGTGGTTTAAATGCAAGAAATTTTCTGGATAGCATATGATGTTGCACTTGCATATGTTTTTCCCCTGATAGAATGATTATATGCACTAATGGTATGGCTTAATACACTAATAACGGGTTAAGGGCACGGGGGTCCTTACAATAACATTGCAATTCAAATACAGAATGTAAATGCTATAATTTAAATGATACTCCCTGGATGGTAACACTCTCATCCGGGATCCCCTGTATTGTCCCTGTTCTCAAAACAACCAAACTCATCAAATTCCCAAAACCAGTTAATCGTCACATAGATTAACTAATACCGTTCTATTATGCCAGTTCCATGATCAATATGGTAAAAACATAATGTAAAAGACCATAGATATCATATATATCTAACCAATAATTCCATATTCCCGTTTCATTGCTCGCTCCACAATGGCGGCATACTAAACCTCGCGCACGCTCAACAATAGCGGCATCATAACCGATGGTCGCTCAACGGCGATCGCATCCTAAATCATTGCTCGCTCAATAGCGGCACCGTATGGTTCCCAATGAATGTCCATTTATCGCAATTACCATATACCATGCATTTCACTATCCATTTATAGCAAGTACCATATACCATGCATTTCAATGTCCATTTATGGTCAATACCACATACCATGTATTTCAATGTCCATATAATGCAATTATCACATACCATGCATTTTACAGTTGCAACATTATAATAGGTTATGCTCGTACGTCATACGTACCTTAAGTCTCCGCAGTCCAAGCCAAACCTTGTTGAGTCCCATTCCTCAAGAAGTATGTGCTAAAACACAAATAATTCACAATCAAACATAAGCATGCAACCACGTGCCAAGCACGTTCAAAACTCCCAATCATATCGTCAATCCACGACGATTAACAAAATAAAAGCCCCCCGGCTAAGCATGCATAATACCCAAAATATACCACATAAGAAGTTTAAAAGATAACCAAGAAGTCAACCGGGAATTCCGTTTTATCAAACTTTGGCCTCAACCAATCTATTTTAAAAGCATAGCATTCCCATTGGAATGTAGACATTGCCCCGGAAACGGCCTATTTAAACCTCGATTCCAAAATCCCGACAATTTCCAAAAATTCCAAAAAAACACATTCCTTCGGGTGGCGATCGATCGCCACATTTACCGCGATCGATCGCCACACTCCAGTGGCCAACCAGTGCCTTCTCGCGATCGATCGCCACCCTTCGCGATCGATCGCCACCCTTCGCGATCGATCGCCAACATGCTCGCGATCGATGGCCTTGGACATGCGATCGATCACCTGCACTGTTCATCATCTTCGATTTTGAACAGCCGCCCGTCGCGATCGATCGCCCCACCTCGGCGATCGATCGCCACCTGCAATTTTCCGAAAAATTCGAGCTTCCATTGTGTTTTTCACACCCAACTCAAAACCAACACCCCAAACTTCCTTAACACCACCAATACACGAATTAAGCTCAATAAAAACACTTAAAACCAACATTTTGATTTTCAACCAAAAATTCCCAAAACCCAAAGCCAACCAAAACCTCAACCAAAAGCTACCATACGACTATCAAATCGAAGCTAAAGACGAGGGGAAGATTAATACATGATTATCTTCGAGAAAACCGGCCTCCGAGCCAAGCTACCCGCGATTTCTCCTCCAAGGGAGAAAAGGGAAATGGGGGAGAAGGGTTTATTGCAGGAGAGGGGAGGGAGAGAGAGAGAAATGGATTCCAAATGACGGAATCCCGAGTCCATCTGGTATATATAGCAAAAATGCTCCAAAATACCAACACCTCCACAAATACATCATGATTCATTAAAAATCATCTGTTCTCAAAAACTCTCTCTCCAACAACAAATCCCCATACTGGCCCCAGCATAAGGCACCCCGGACACCAAGTCCCACTAGAAACCCAACTCATAGGTTTTCCACCAAATTGAGAATACAATCTCAACCTTTGGATCCAACGGTCCCAAACGTCCGATTAACAACCTCGGGAGACCCAACACCGCAATTAATTCTTAATTGCCACGATTAAAAAATCCAACAAGGATTATTACCATACCGGGGTTAACACCATTAATCCCCGGACATCACACTTACCATGGCTGAGAAGACACTGCATGACCTCAAGGTCATAATGGAAATGCACTCATGCTCTGCACAACTGGGATTAGCTCCAATCGCAACTACTACAGGAGAATGGTTGATGTGGCCTCAGCAGAGGTCTCTCTAGTAAACCCCTCCCTGCTGCTTTAATAATTGAACCCATTGTCTCCCCTGGACCACTTACTGCATCCAATCAACATCCAATGTTGCCAGATGTTGATCCAGTAATTGAATTAGTGGTTCATCAAGTTAACCTCTCCTCAGAGGATGATGAATCTACTGAGTCCTCACCTCCCTCATCAACTACTCTAGCCATAATACCTGTTTCTTATCCAACCGACCAAGCCCAACTGACCATTGAACCCACATTTCTCGTCCCCATGCTAGAACCATTGACCATTATTCCCTTCGCCTTTACCAACCTTCCTATCATCCCAACTACCCTAACCACACTACCATCTATCCAAGACATACCTGCTGCGGTTATAATGTCGATTCGCATGACTGCTGAGTTGACGTTTCTATGGTTTATGATCCGTCTGGTGATGAATCTGCCAAGGTATCTTCTGACATTGCCTCGCTTGCTGTTCTACCTGCTGATGAATCTGCTGTAGCTGCTATGCTATGGAAGTTTCTGTTGCGGATGATGACCCTGCTGCTTCATCTGCCGAAGTATCTGCTGAGGTTACTCCACCTGCTGATCTGATTGTTGCTGCTTTATCTGCTGCTGTTACTAGTTCAGTCACTGCTGCTGAGAAGACTGATAGAGCTGGACCTTCGACTTTTGCCGAGGCTCTAGCAAGTGATCAACCTTAAGATCTATTTGACTTCCCTGAAGTTCATGGAGAAGAAATTCCTTCGACTGTTGTTGACCAGCTGAATTAGTTGTCTGCTGTTATTTCTAATCTTCCTAGCAAAGTTCAAAAACTTAAGCATGAAGACAGAGATGCCAGTACAGAAATTGGAAACTTAAAGCGACATACTGACTCCAGGTTCGGGGAAATCTAATTAGATGTTCATTACTTGACTGATAAGGTCACAAGCTTTCAAAGATTTGTCACAAACGTCTTTTCAGACTCCTTCTCCAAGCTGGGGCAAGCCAGACTTGAAAAGCCAGCACAATGAATCCCTTCATGCTGCTACTTCACTAGAGATTGGAGGAAAAATTGATGACATTCATCAAAAGTTCTCAGCGCACAAGCAGCTTTTGCCACGCAACTACAAGATTTAAGCAGCAGCCTTCCAACTGTTACTCGCACTGTCCGAAGTCTACCGGAGCATAGCAGACCTCAACAGCCAAGAAGACGAGAATCAGTCCAGGAAAGGTGATCATCTGCTGGCATTGGAGAATCAAGTCAGTCGAGACCTTCCTCCCAGTAGAGGACACAAAGTTCAAGGCAACCACCTAGTGACACTCCTCCTTCAGATTGTGACTACTCAAAACATTGGTTAGGACGCCCGTGGTAACTTATTTTGTCTCTATCTGTTACATTCTATATTTACTAAAATAAAATAAAGTCTTCTTTATTCAATGCTTATCTTATTCAATTTTCTTTAATTCAGGATTGAATGCCACAGACTGGTGTGTCATATCAATCCACAATAGTGCACCTTGCCAATTTGTGGCTATAAATAGCATGCTCACTGCCTCAACACATCTCACACTACAACATGCTTATCTTAAAATTTCAATTATTGTTCTTGCAACACTTTTGCAATTCTAATTCATGGGTTTATTACTTATCTTAATCAACCCTACATGGGTTGATTACTTATCTAACCCATCTCTGCTTGCTCTAGCTTCACAGACCAATTTTTGTGCTCATCACTTTGAAGATAACGTAGTTTATTTCTAGGTTTTCTTTTGTAACAATTTTTCTGTATGCACTTTTTCTCCCCTGTCTAAACCCCGAAACTGGCCAGCTCGGATCATTCCATATTGGCAATGTTTTGAAGTTATTTTTACCCATTTGAATTAGATTGTAAACATAGGACTATTGTTGTAAGATGTAAACAGAATTCATTTTAAATAAAAATGATATTCTTTTGTTTATGTTCAGCTTGATTACAACATGTAATGCTTATTTATCTAACAATATTTGCTGCTTTCCACTGTTATGTTTTTAAGTCTTAACAGGTCTCTGATGTTCATCTTTCAAGACTGAGTCCCCACTGCTGAGTTTAAGTCATTACCAAAAAGGGGGAAATTGTTGGGAAAACTTCTAAGTTTTGGTGATCACAAACATCTACTGATTGAAGTGTCTACTGCATAAAAGGTGAAAAGCTTAAAAGACATCCACCGGGTGAAAAGCTTAAAAGACACTTACCGGGTGAAAAGCTTAAAAGACATCCACCGGGTGAAAAGATTAAAAGACACCTACAGGGTGAAAAGCTTAAAAGACATCCACCGGTTGAAAAGCTTAATAGAAACCTACCGGGTGAAAAGCCTAAAAGACACCTACCAGGTGAAAAGCTTAAAAGACATCCACCGGGTGAAAAGCTTAAAAGACATCCACCTGGTGAAAAGCTTAAAAGACACCTACCGAGTGAAAAGTCTAAAAGACACCTACCGGGTGAAAAGCTTAAAAGACATCCACCGGGTGAAAAGCCTAAAAGACATCCACCGGGTGAAAAGCTGGAAAGACATCTACCGAGTCCAAAGACCAAGAGTTATCATCCACAGAATGCAGAGAGTGGACGTCCATTGGAACTAGAGCGCCAGCCGACTTTTAAGAAGTTATTAGTTGACATCAGTCAATCAGACTAAGTAACTAGTAACTATATAGTAGATGATGGAAAGGACATCAGCTGACCATATAACCAATAGATATACAGTGAAGGAGAAGTAAGCAGATGTATAAAGAAACAAGATAAATCAAGTACAAACTAACTCTGACAAAGGTACAACAGAGCACCACACTACTATATCAGCGCCACCAATAGCGTCAGTTTGAAGTAGCCGTTGATTAGCGAAATTGGAAAGAAGACAAAAAGAATTTGGAAGAAAATCAGGAAGCTGATTTTATGCAGATCTTTCTAATTAAAGAAAAGTTGTCGTTAGACTGCTATGTCTATAAATACGTCAAAGTGAAGAATGAAGAAAGTGCTGAACAATCCGATCAAGATTCAAAAGACAAAAATCAACTTCATTCAATTCAAGCAAAACATTCCACGATCATTGAAATATTCTGAAGTTTTGCAAGAGCAACAAAGAGGCCTAAGTGTGATCTTAAAGATCAAACCTACTGAGTCTGCTACTCAAAAACACTCAATATATGTGAGTGTCTAAGAAGGTTGTATATTGTAAAGTGTAAGACAAAGTCTTCTAGTGTAACCTTCCTGCAAAGGATGAAGGGGAGACGTAGAAGTGTTGTGCTTCGAACTTCAAGAACATATCATGTGTTATTTACTTGCTGCACATTATCATTCAGTTATTTTATCTCACAAGTTCAGCATACGTCTTCCACACTATTACTAGTGTCTGCTGACTTGCTATCAATTGAGAACCTACAGCAGTATTTAACACTCAGCTGTAAGAAGAAGAATCAAAATTGAGTCTAGTGTTTATTCAACCCCCCATTCTAAACAATACTCCGATCCTAACAGTCCTTTTCACTAGGACCTTGTTGTCGAAACTGAATGATTGCTTCTCCAAATTTCCATTGATCCTTCATTTTTGGGTGTCGAAGTTTTCCTTCATCACCACGCTTGTTGCTAAAACTAATGGGAAATTTTCTATGAAGCCTCCCGTAGTCGCTGCACAATAATCTTATGATCACAAAGGGTTGTGAAAATAAGTTTCCTTGTTTCGTTCTCCAGTGAACCGCTTGAATGTCTGTAGGAAATTATTTCCTAGCAGCATATCAGCTCATGTATCATGAAAATAAATAGGTGGAGTCTTGACTTTGTACCATGGGGTACCGCCGCTCCTCCGATTATTATTTCCGCTCCCTTGACTTCTTCATTAAGGATAAGGATCCGCTTTGAAAAGTCTCTTCCGGCAATGACTGGTAATTTTTCACCAACTTCTTTGGGGAAGATATCACGCCTGCCAATACATATTTCAGCGCTGGAAACAAAGTAGGCAGCAAAATATTCTGCCCGATACTTCGCATATAACATCCCGACGGAGATGTATATTGAGAATGGACTGCTGGTCATCTGATCCTATATCGCTTTCCTTCCATCGTGAATTCCATTCCGTCTTGTAATCTTTCACAAGGTTTATGTTTCTCGAGAAATTCAATTCCTAGAATAAGCTGTTCTGGATTCTTCCTGCAATTGTTAGATCGATTTCACCAATTTGAAGATTTCCTTGATATCTGCCAACTGTAGGTTGTTGCAAATAGTAGAGGATATCACAGGAGAAGATATTATCTTTCTCCGTAATGTCAAAAATTATCTGTACTTCTCTCCAGCCTTCTAGCCATTTCAGCTATCCTTAGGGATGGCAATGGGACGGGTCTCGACCCGAACCCGCATTGAACCCACCACACCGGGGCGGGTCTAGACCCGCTTCAACCGGGTTTGGAAGCGGGCGGGGAGGGTCCTGGAATTGGCCGAACCAGCCCCGGACCCGCCCCACTATACAATTTTAATTTTTTTAATAAAAAAATTTGATATTGATTATACATTTTACTTCTTTGATTGAACAATAAAGTGTCATTGTTTATTTTTATATCACAATTCATGTGTTCATGTTAAAGAAGTTGGACATTTTGAAGGAAATAAGAGCAAAGTAATAAATATTTAGTAGTTTAAAGATAGTTTTACAATGTTTATTATAAATATTTACTAGAGAAACTTGAAATTTAATCACAAAACTCAACTTTTGTGTTTCAAAATTGATTTGTAGCTATATTTTTTTTGAAAAAAAAAAATTGGAACCGAGGCGGGGCGGGTTTACTGGCCGGGTTCGCGAGTCTAAGCGAGGCGGGGCGGGTCAGGTTTTATGTGTAGCGGGACGGGTCCTGGGATTGGCCAAACCCGTCCATACCCGCCCCGTTGCCATTCCTAGCTGTCCTGAACCTATCATGTTGGAAAGACATCCTTCTCGGCTCGATCATAAGGCTCCTGCTTCTGTTCAGAACAGGTTGATCTTGTATGCTCATGTTGATCTCTTGTGGGCTCCTCGTTACTTAATCCATTATGTATTACGTTAACACACATATGTGAGTCTGAATTAAGTAGAAACATGCACTGATTAAGAGTATCTTACTAGTTAAATTGTTACAAGGTTTACAAAACCCTAACCTACTATACATCACATGTACAAGTATCAACCTACTCCAAGATAACCCCTATGCAGTGGTTCTCCTCGCAGCGGAAATCATGACTCACGCTCCCCACGTCTATGAGTCTCTACAGAAACATTCACACAACATGAGTATAGATAACAACTATCTCAGTTCAATATCAAAACACAATTACTATAAGGCACAATAAAATCATCAAATGTGAATGCTCTGTATCATGCATCAACCAATGCACCATGTCGACATGTCTCAACTATCACCCTATTATCACGAGACCAATATGATATGCTATCTCAGCTCAATATGTCAGTGGAACCACATCACATCTTCATATTAGCAGTACATATCATAGTACCGTACTCATATGTGATAATAGCCAGAGTATATACCTAAACCAGGCGTATATCCCTCATATCCAGTATGTGTAGCATACCCGAGCATATACCCAAACTAGGCGTATATCTCTAATGCTAACGTATATGTAGCATACCCGAGCATATACCCAAACCAGGCGTATATCTCTAATGCTAATATATGTAGCATACCCGAGCATATACCCATACTAGGCGTATATCTCTAATGCTAATGCATATATATCTCATCCATCTCAAATACATGATATCCATGAATGTACATGCATATGATACTACAATCATATGTTACTAACCCAACACAATTCACATGATATCAATCCCATAACATCATCACACAATATCTATACTCTGTACGTCAACACGTACCTGGTATACGACAACAAAACGATAATTCAGGCGTTGATGGCTAATTGCCTTTTTTCCCCGTCCCCTGTGATGATGCTACACCAATATCAACAATAAACCATGTTGTAAGAGGCTTCAAAAATAAATGCTACAAAAAATTAACATTTTTCAAAAATCTGCCATCACCGATCGATCGCCTAATTTTCTCGATCGATCGCCGAACTATTCACTCTTCACCGATCGATCGAACAAAAGCACCGATCGATCGCCACATGTACCGATCGATCGCCTCAAAATCACCGATCGCTCAATGTAAACCGCCTTAAAATTTCACTGTTCGCGGCGATCGATCGAGACCAAATTTTCGATCGATCGGCACGATCAGAAAAATCGAGACAATGGCGATTTTGAGCTTATCTTCATGGTATTTCTTGCACAATTCATTTCCTATCATTTAACCACATTTCATGAAATCCCTAGGATCATATAAACATGTTTCTACCATCTTAGCATCAAATTCTTGGCAAAGAAACAAGTTATGATTTCAAACATGAACTTTTGAGACTCAACTTCACATACTTCATTCACAACAACATAAATCAAGCTTAAACTCAAGAATCCCTTACCAAGAAGTTCGTATATCACTTCACTTTATGTTCTAGCTTGATTATCAAAGGAAATCCAAGCTCCACAATTCAACCTAAGGAATAAATGAGAGAGGAGCTTGTGTAGGGATTTTGTAGGTGTTTATGGTGTATTATTAGTTTGATAGCTGATTGTTATCTATTTACTCAACTCCAAATGCAAACTCAATTACAAGCCACATGCATATGAAATGAAATTCACATGCCCACTAGTCCAAGTTGCTTGATATGCTACTATACTTGATTTAATTCCATCATTCCTATGCACTACATCTTGTGCATCATGTTTTATTCCTTGCCATATATCACATAGTCATATCATGTATGTGAGTATTAACCCTCGGTTCAACCCGAACCCGAGTCCATCTCATACTATAATTAATCTTACTTACACCATAAACATATAATACATGTATACGTCATATCGAGGCATGACATTTCTCCCCTACTTATTGAATTTCATCCTCGAAATTGCATATACATAACATGCATATCTAGATACGCAACTCAACAATCCTACTAGAAGAAGATAGGAAACATGATCATGTATACAACAGTATCATAAAACTGTAAAATCATACCAGTAAACAACTCAGGATACTGCTGTATCATATGCTGCTCCGTCTCCCACGTTGCCTCTTCGACACCCCTTCTGTCCCACTGTACCTTAACCATAGGAATCACTTTATTACGCAACCTGCGTTCAGCTCGATCCAAGATCATAACTGGTCGTTCCTCATACGATACATCTGTATCCAACTGTACATCAGGTAACTGTAACACATGACTCGGATCTGGTTCATATTTCCTCAACAGTGAAACATGAAAGACATCATGAATACTACTCAATGCCGGCGGTAGTGCCAAGCGATATGCCAATGTACCAATACGTTGCAACACCTCATACGGACCAACATACCGTGGAGACAATTTTCCACGTTTACCAAACCGTACTACACCTTTAAAAGGTGAGATTTTCAAGAACACACGGTCACCAACTTGAAACTCAAGTGGTCTACGTCGCTTATTGGCATAAGCAGCCTGTTTGTCCTGAGCAGCTTTAAGTTTCAATCGAATTAACTTCACTTTCTCTTCCATTTCATGAATCATATCCGGTCCATGTAAAGAAGACTGGTCCACATCATCCCAATATAATGGCGATCTACATCGTCGCCCATATAGAGCCTCAAAAGGTGCCATCTGTATACTAGACTGATAACTGTTATTATATGAAAATTCCACTAATGGCAACGACTCTTGCCAAGAGGTATCAAACTCTAATACACAGGCACGCAACATATCCTCAAGTGTCTGTATCGTACGCTTTGTTTGTCCATCTGTCTGAGGATGATATGCTGTACTCAACCGCACTTCAGTTCCTAATGCTGTCTGTAACCCTTCCCAAAAATGAGAAGTAAATCTCGGATCCCTATCCGACACAATGGAAACTGGTATACCATGTAGTCTCACTACATGTTGGATGTACAACTGTGCCATTCGCAGATACGTAAATATCATACAATATGGCACGAAATGAGATACTTTGGTGAGTCGGTCAACGATCACCCAAATGGCATCACAACCAGAAGACGTCCGTGGCAAATGATTCACAAAATCCATTGTGATATGTTCCCATTTCCACTGAGGAATTTCCAAACTGTGTAATTCGTCTCCTGGTTTCTGTCTTTCTGCTTTTACTTGTTGACAGACTAAACACCGTTTTACAAAGTTCAACACATCCTGTTTCATGCGTTTCCACCAAAATTGGGTACGTAAATCATGATACATTTTCTTTCCACCAGGATGTATACTGTATCCACTACAATGAGCATGTTGTAGTAGTTCTTGGCATAGTCCTAATGTAGCAGGTACTACCCAACAGTTTCTGTATTTAAGAATTCCATCACTTGCAAGTACAACTGCGATGTTTGTCCTTGACTTATCCTTTCCTTCCAATGTTGTACCTCATCATCAGTCATTTGTGCCGTTCTGATTTTCTCAAAAATGTCGGGTTCAACCAACAATGTTGATACCCGTACTGGCACTGTTTCCATATCAAACTCATAACCCAAGTACAACAAGAAGTCATCAAGGCAGATAAATGAATCATCTCATCAGCTATATGATGTACTTTTCGACTCAAGGCATCTGCTGTAAGATTAGCTTTTCCTGGATGATATTCAATCTCACAATCATATCTTTCAACAGATCCATCCATCTTCTTTGCCTCATATTCAATTCTGCTTGAGTAAATAAAAAATTTAAACTCTTATGATCTGTATATATGGTAAACGACGTACCATCTACATAATGTCACCATATCTTCATGGCAAAGACAATGGCAGCTAATTCCAGATCATGCACTGGATATCGCATTTCATGGGGTTTCAATTGTCGTGAGGCATAAGCCACTACATGTTTATCCTGCATCAATACACAACCCAAACCTAGTAATGATGCATCAGTATATAAAGCAAACCTGTCATGTTCCGATGGAATGATCAAAATTGGAGCGGTAGTTAATCGATGTTTCAATTCCTGAAAACTACGCTCACATGCCTCCGACCATTGAAATGATACTCCATTCTGTGTCAAATGTGTCAATGGTTTGGCTATTGTTGAAAATCCTTCAACAAAGCGTCTACAATATCCAACCAAACCCAAGAAACTACGAATCTCTGGCACAGAAGTAGGTGCTGACCAATTCAACACTGCTTCTACTTTCTTTGGATCAACTGATATACCTTCTTCCGCAATTACATGTCCCAAAAAGCCAACACTGCTCAACCAAAACTCACACTTACTGAGTTTGGCATACAACTGATGTGTTCGCAACAATTGCAATACCATATGCAAATGTTGAGCATGTTCTGCATTATTCTGCGAATAGATTAGTATATCATCGATAAAGACAATGACAAATTGATCAAGGTATTCCTGGAAACCCGATTCATTAAACTCATAAAGACAGCTAGAGCATTTGTCACTCCAAATGGCATCACCAGAAACTCATAATGTCCATAGCGAGTTCTGAATGCTGTCTTATGTACATCACCCTCTCTTACACGTATTTGATGATAACCAGATCTCAAATCAATCTTAGAATAGATTTTTGATCCCTGTAACTGATCAATAAATCATCAATACGAGGAAGAGGATATTTATTCTTTATGGTTACCTTGTTCAATTGTCGATAGTCAATACACAATCGCATTGTCCCATCCTTTTTCTTAACAAATAATACCGGAGCACCCCAAGGCGATACACTAGGACGTATGTACCCCTTGTCCAATAAGTCTTGCAATTGAGTTTTCAATTCTTTCAATTCAGTTGGTGCCATCCGATAGGGAGCTCGTGAAATTGCAGAAGTACTAGGTATCAAATCAATACCAAATTCCACTTCTCGACTAGGTGGAAATCCAGGTATCTCATCCGAAAACACATCCGCATATTCTGCAACCACTGGTATCTCCTCTACTTTCCTTTCTCTTTTCTGTTCAGTTACATCAAGGGCTTAAATCAAATAACCCGCATGTCCACGTTCTAACAAACGCGACATTCGGATTGCTGATATCCTTGATCCCTGACCATAGAAGAACCATTGGTTTCCAGTATCAGATTGAAATCTCACTATCTTCTGACAACAATCCACAACAGATTTATATTTACTTAACACATCGATTCCAAGAATGCAATCAAAATCTGTCATGTCTAACAAAATCAAATCAGCCTGTAGTCCATGCTCAGTCTCAAACTGAATATCACAATCGGACACACTCTGACAAGCCATCATAGTAGTTCCCATGGGTGTCGAAACATAAAGAGGCATCAACAGTGGAGACGAGCATATATGATACCGGTCAATAAAATTTTGTGCAACAAAAGAATGTGATGCACCAGTATCAATCAAAAGTAAAGCTGGATAAGTAAACATAGTGCACTTACTCGCTATCACATCATCAGGAGCTGCCTCTGATTGCTCCCTGTTCAGTGCATATACCTGAGCCTGAGGTGGTCCTGCCCTCTGTCCTCCACCAGATTGTGGTACACCCTGTGGTCTCTGCTGCACTGTATTCTCGGACATTGGTCCTCTCCTCTGTTGTCCACCCACTTGAGGACAATCACGAATCACATGTCCTGGTCTCCCACAACGGAAACAAACTACTGTATTCATTTGAGGACAATCTCGTTTCAAATGTGGTCCGCCACATTTAAAGCATTGCACACCACTGCCACTACTACTACCTTGGAACTGTCCCTTAGCTCTTCGGGCATCCCCTTTCCGTGGTCCAAAACGTTTCCCACTAAATCGAGAGGAAGAAGCACCTCCTCGTGATGGTTTAAACGTTTCCCCCCGTGGTCTCATGCTCTCTGATGTAGGTATCTGAGAATGTCCCACATCTTGATAAACACCAACAGCAATCTCAACCATTTCGGCTCTCATCAACGCTTCTTCATATGAACCAGGGTTATTAGACATCACCCTATCAAATAACTCCGGCCTCAAGCCCTTTACAAATTGTCTAATCTTTACTTTGGTATCAGCGGCAATATGTGGTACATATCGTAACAACGATGAATAGTGCACCGCATACTCAGACACAGTCATATTACCCTGTTTCAGATTTGTAAACTCATCTTCTTTCCTCTGTCTTACAGCCACAGAGAAGTAGTGAGCAAGAAAACGAGTTCTGAAAACATCCCAGTCCACAGTCTGACCTTGAGCTCTCATCTCAATTAATGTAGCTTTCCACCACATCATTGCTTTCTTAGCTAACTGAAATTCAGCTAAGCGTAACCAAGCAGTCTTGGCACACGGTGCTGACACAAATATATGTTCCACACGTTCCAACCACTCCTCTGCCAGTTCCTCTGATTCAATACCCTCAAACCTGGATGGTCGATAGCTCAGAAATTGCGTCAATGTTAACTCACCAGGTAACAATACATGTTCTACTGGCCCTTGCCCAATCGGTGGTGGTGGTACAGGCGCCATCCTCACACTAGCATTGCCACTCATGGCATCCCCAACATCCTCATGTGGTACTCTGTCTGCCATTACTGCAAATACAGGTTACCAACAATAATAAAGATAATAAAGCATGTCAGTATAACATCATATCATGACTCATAACATGCTTTCAAGTGATTAGGTAACTCCCTAATACACTTCCTCTACCATTGTTCACCCCGTTCTCGAACCACTGCTCTGATACCACTAATGTGGGGTCCTCGTTACTTAATCCATTATGTATCACGTTAACATACATATGTGAGTCTGAGTTAAGTAGAAACATGCACTGATTAAGAGTATCTTACTAGTTAAATTGTTACAAGGTTTACAAAACCCTAACCTACTATACATCACATGTACAAGTATCAACCTACTCCAAGATAACCCCTATGCAGTGGTTCTCCTCGCAGCGGAAATCATGACTCACGCTCCCCACGTCTATGAGTCCCTACAGAAACATTCACACAACGTGAGTATAGATAACAACTATCTCAGTGCAATATCAAAACACAATTACTATAAGGCACAATAAAATCATCAAATGTGAATGCTCTGTATCATGCATCAACCAATGCACCATGTCGACATGTCTCAACTATTATCACCCTATTATCACGAGACCAATATGATATGCTATCTCAGCTCAATATGTCAGTGGAACCACATCAAATATTCATATTAGCAGTACATATCATAGTACCGTACTCATATGTGATAATAGCCAGAGTATATACCTAAACCAGGCGTATATCCCTCATATCCAGTATGTGTAGCATACCCGAGAATATACCCAAACTAGACGTATATCTCTAATGCTAACGTATATGTAGCATACCCTAGCATATACCCAAACCATGCGTATATCTCTAATGCTAATATATGTAGCATACCCGAACATATACCCAAACTAGGCGTATATCTCTAATGCTAATGCATATATATCTCATCCATCTCAAATACATGATATCCATGAATGTACATGCATATGATACTACAATCATATGTTACTAACCCAACACAATTCATATGATATCAATCCCATAACATCATCACACAATATCTATACTACGTACGTCAACACGTACCTGGTATACGACAACAAAACGATAATTCAGGCGTTGATGGCTAATTGCCTTTTTGCCCCGTCCCCTGTGATGATGCTACACCAATATCAACAATAAACCATGTTGTAAGAGGCTTCAAAAATAAATGCTACAAAAATTTAACATTTTTCAAAAATCTGCCATCACCGATCGATCGCCTAATTTTCTCGATCGATCGCCGAACTATTCACTCTTCACCGATCGATCGAACAAAAGCACCGATCGATCGCCACATGTACCGATCGATCGCCTCAAAATCACCGATCGATCGCTCAATGTAAACCGCCTTAAAATTTCACTGTTCGCGACGATCGATCGAGACCAAATTTTCGATCGATCGGCACGATTAGAAAAATCGAGACAATGGCGATTTTGAGCTTATCTTCATGGTATTTCTTGCACAATTCATTTCCTATCATTTTACCACATTTCATGAAATCCCTAGGATGATATAAACATGTTTCTACCATCTTAGCATCAAATTCTTGGCAAAGAAACAAGTTATGATTTCAAACATGAACTTTTGAGACTCAACTTCACATACTTCATTCACAACAACATAAAAATCAAGCTTAAACTCAAGAATCCCTTACCAAGAAGTTCGTATATCACTTCACTTTATGTTCTAGCTTGATTATCAAAGGAAATCCAAGCTCCACAATTCAACCTAAGGAGTAAATGAGAGAGGAGCTTGTGTAGGGATTTTGTAGGTGTTTATGGTGTATTATTAGTTTGATAGCTGATTGTTATCTATTTACTCAACTCCAAATGCAAATTCAATTACAAGGCACATGCATATGAAATGAAATTCACATGCCCACTAGTCCAAGTTGCTTGATATGCTACTATACTTGATTTAATTCCATCATTCCTATGCACTACATCTTGTGCATCATGTTTTATTCCTTGCCATATATCACATAGTCATATCATGTATGTGAGTATTAACCCTCGGTTCAACCCAAACCCGAGTCCATCTCATACTGTAATTAATCTTACTTACACCATAAAACATATAATACATGTATACGTCATATCGAGGCATGACATCTCTCCCATTGTCGGAGCATCAATAATGTCCGGCAATACTGTTTTGGCGAAATCTTTGAAGATTCTGGGGACTTCAATGAATTCCTTTCTCAAGAATACTTATGAATGATGAGTATTTGAGAGCGCGTATGACACCTTGTAGGTGATCGAGTAAGGCCTGTTCCCTTCTTTCATCAAATCACTTCTTTTAAAATCTTGATGAAGAGTTAGAACCTTGTTGAAACTCGATCTCCCAAATTGTATGCAATTCTAGGATAGATGATGAAAGTCATCTTTGCCCCATACAAATTTCCTGCAACTGCTCCCAAACAAGAATCTTTGAGGCCCGGGATTCTCTTGTCGAAGATTGCCAGATCGAGTGGCAAATCAATTCTTTCCTTGAAAGTTGCCATGATGATTACTATAATGGCTCCAATATGAATCCATAAGAGCGTGATATCAACTTCTCTTTTAACCTTGTTCTTAATCTCCTGGAGTTCTCTGTAGGGGATTAACTGCATCTTAATTTGGTTTCCCATGAATTCCATCAGGATCGCAAATTCACATGCTTCCTGCTTCGAAGAAAAATCATATCCATGGCTTTTTTCATTGCTCCAATTGTAAATCCATCATACATCTGAAGCTTTGGATCTTCCTTAATGATCATCATAGGGGTTTGTATGAGAGACAGAGAGAAGAATCCTGATGAGTCTTCTCCGATCATGTGCTGAAGGAACTCTCATTCCCAGCCAAATGAATGTTAACACTATAGCTTTACACAACTCCTAGAGTAGAGACTATACAAAAGAATCATGTCCTTCTAAACCAATAGCATTCCTCACAAGCTCACCGCATCAACCCGGTCCTTAGCCCTTCATGCCAAAAGATACTTACATGAACAACCCCAAAACCATTAGCATATAATAAACCATAATCACAAATACAAGATTACGATATTAAAAATGTATAACCGTAAATACGAATCACCTGTATTATATGCACTTAAAAACTCCCTTTGGTTGTCCCTGCACCACAATCATAATCAACAGATTATAATACCAATAATGTATGTCATGACATGCATCCGTTCCATCGATACCAGTAACCAATTTCCAGTCTTATTATATCATTGGCATAATACCCCTCGCGTTGACATGACAGCGGCATTAATACCCCTCGCTTCGAAAATACCAGCGGCAAATAATATCTCTCGCTATAATATGACCGCGGCGTGTTCTTCGCTTCGACATATTAGCGGCAAATATTCTCTCATCGCTACGGTATGACAGTGGCAAGTATTCTATCATCAACGCCATGAAGGCGACAAGTATTCTTCATCACTGGAATATAACCTCGACTTACAATCACATGCACCAATGCATCCAATGTATACATGCAACCATAATGCATAATCCCAAATGTGTATGCAACCATAATGCACCATCCAAATGTGTATGCAACCATAATGCATAATCCAATTACAAAATACATTTTACCGTCCGATGCCCGTACGTCTCACTACGTACCTTTGTTCCAAAAATGTGGGATGTCGTAGGACTTTATCTCCTAGGTTGTGTTGCCACCTTGGAAGGTTCTATACGATCACACAATTCAATATTAGAAGCCAATAATAGTCCGATACCAAAAATCCCACAAAATAACCAAAATTTCCAATTTTGGCATCTCGCGATCGATCGCTATCATGCCCCGATCGATCACGAGATCCAGCAGTCTGAATCACCAAAATTCTGTACTCAGCGATGATCCCCAAGTTTGGCGTGATCGCGAGACTCACCGATCCATCGCCCCAACTTGGAAATCGATCGCCAAAAGCTTCTGCTCGCGCGCGATAGATCGCCATTTTCTGTAACCCAAAAATCACCATTTTTTCCACATTTTACGTTCCCCAACCATACAAACCCAAATACCAACCAACCATTAAAACCAAAACACCATAAACCATCCATATAAACACTAATAACAACAAAAATCCAACACTCAACCAAATACATCATATTACAAAAATCAAACCCTTTTCAAATCCCTAAACACAAACCCATTTCAACACAAAACAAAATAAACAACACAAGGAAGGAATCATACCACTTAAAGCTTCAGTTTCCTACCAAGAATCCAACAAAAACAAGCTTTGAAATTCTCCTCATTTTTCTCCTTGAAAGTAACGTTTTGGTGGGTTTAGGGGAATGAGGGTTGTGAGTGTTTTGATTAAGAGTGGTGGGTTAATGAGGTGTTATGGGGGTATAAATAAAACATGGTACCCAATTAATTAGTATGATGTATAAATATCCCAACATGATATTTTAAAAGCATTTTCCAAGAATGCACCAAAACTCCAATTAAACATGCTTCACCAAACAATTAGAATATACCTTAAATAACCATGCCAAAAACCCAATTTCCCAACATGCAACACATGCACCCAGAAATGTACTACCAGGTCATGCCCACCGCATAACTACACATTTCACCACCACAATTAATTTAACACCATATTAATTCCATAAACACAATTAATGGCTCAAAAGCACATAATTATTTCAAGGATATCACAGAATTGATCTCTTCTTCGTAGATGCTTTCATCCAAGGGAATATCATCAAATTGATACACTTGTACCAAATCCTAGAAATAGAAGTCATCCTCAAACTCCTTGGTATGCTCGAACTGTCTCACTCAACGACTTTACTTTTCTGGACAATCTGTAGATATATATCATCTTTTAATTCACATGGGTATGAGTGCGTTTAAAAGTTCTTTTTATCGGTGCTCTGCTAGAACTTGCTTGATTAGAATCTGTTGACAAAGTTCTACTCCTTGTTGGTCCTGATTTTTGCCCAGATCTGTAACTTCAGGCTTTCTGTTTCGACCAAAACTTTCTAGGTCTCCATGGACCTACTTATTCTTGAACTATTTCCTCGGGCATAAGGATGAGCTCTGTGCTTTTTCATCTTTCGCTTTTGTGTTGGAACCGAAGATGGGGGTTGAATGAGGTTCCTTGGCTACTTTAGCGTTTTAAAATGAATTTGCAAAAATGTCAAGTTTGCGCTGCGGAAGACTTCAAGTCAATCGATAAATAAAAAGAAAGAAGTAATAAAAAAATGTGTAAATTAAATAAAGCGATAAATGACAAGAGAATTTGTTATAGAAGTTCGGCGATGAATCCCTACGTCTCCCTTTCCCGGTTAGAAAACGTTTAACCGAGGTTCCACTAGAACAATCCTGATCTTGGCCTTAAGGGCTCCAAGTTAGCCACAACACACTCTTCCCGAGTAAAACAGCTCTTCACGAGCAACACACACTTCACGAGTCTTCTTGGCCTTAAGGGCTCCAAGGATAGCCACACACAACTCTTCCCGAGTTACCCACACTCTTCACGAGTCTTCTTGGCCTTAAGGGCTCCAAGGATAGCCACACATTTGCACCAACTTTACTTGTTGATGAATTTTATAATTTCCAACTTGCGTCGGTGTTGGAGGACCTTACAATAACTCAAATAACACCTTCACGGTGTACCAACACAAAGAATCAAAAACTATCATACAAGAAATAAATTACAAACTCCAATTCAACACAAATGTATGAAGTTTGCAATGCTAGGATGATTTCAATTGGGCAAAGCTTTCTTGTAGTTTATAGTCTTGTTTCTTGTCTTCAAAATGCTCCAAAGCATCCATATTTATAGTGTAGGAGGCCACCAAGGCTCCTACTAGCCGTTGCTACACTTAAGGCTTGAATCACTCCAAGATCGCCTCGGACATCGCCTCGGGCGATCACCATCACCGCGTCCCAACAGTCACCAAAATGCACAGATCGCCTCAGGCGATGTATGGATCGCCTTAGGTGATCACCACCAAAAATCAATGCCGTAGTTTTGGTTACTCAGAAACTTTCATCGCCTCAGGTGAAGCACCCATTCACCTCAGGCGTTCAAGACATCGCCTCAGGCAATCAAGCCATCGCATCAGGAGAACTCGCCCTGCGCCCGGGCCTAGCGTCGCTCCAGTCGATGTGCGTGGCAATGCTCCTCCTGGCTGCCATCGCCTGGGGCGATCCAGCCCAGACTTTGCACATTTGATTTTCTCCAATCAACCCGCTTTTCAACCAATAAACCTGTACACTAAGTAGACACATTAGTATAACAAACACAAGTTTTGTTTTTCATCAAAACTTATAAATAATTTGGAGATGAATTAAGCATTAAACTCAACCATGCGTTTAAGGCTCAACAATCTCGCCCTTTTTTATGATCACAAAACTTGATAAACTTGAATATGTAGTATGCATGAAATGTGAGTAAACATGACTCCCCCTTAACAATTGCATAGCACATACAAGATTTAACCAAGTAAAGCATAATACAAACAACTCTCCCCCTCAAACCATGCATATAAAAACTCTCCCCCTCAAACTATGCATGCATTTTAAACTTCAAGTTTATCACAAAATTCTCCCCCTTTTTGTGATAATCAAAAAGCACAAAATTCAAATACTCATATCACAATTATATGTTGACACATAACCATATTTTAACAATTTACACATGTTCCCCATCAAGCATGTAATAGCCATAACAAGCATAAGATTAAATCATTGAGATGAATACAAACATGCGTTTAAGGCAATCAACAATGAATTCTAAATATTGCAAAGTGTGCATATGTTCATGCACTCATGCCCAATAGACATTAAGTTTCTCAATGTATCATTATAAGCATTTGATAAGATATAATCATTGAGGCCATAGAAACCATACATGAAATTCTTAGGCCATATTTCTATGATTCAAGATAGAGCATTTAAACAAATATAGCATGCTTAATCACATTTATTTGCACATTTTCACATTGCATTTTCAAATTTGAACTCAAGGCATATCAAGATACTTACTATAAAGAGATAAGCATACATCATGCATCAAGACAATTTATATGTGCACATGCTAAGGGGAAACGTATTTTACTATCAATGAATATTGAGCTTCATTATTTATGGGTCACAATTAATTTGTACCAATGAAATTTTGAATTGCTCTTTTTAAATTCTTAAAATAAATTTACCTTTGATGACAAGAGTACGTTCTTGTCATTGGTCATATACCTCGCGCTTCTTCTATTGTGGTGCATAAGATGGTTTCCTCCCTTGAGGTGCTAGTCCCTTCTGTAAGTAATCCATCATGCATAGCAACGCAGCGGAATAAAATTTTTATGGATTACTAAACACCGGATCTATACATAGGGGTTCATATCGGATAAAGGATTTACAAAAGTCTCACCCTTGTAGCGTGTTTGATGCAGAATCCTCGATGTAGCACCACGAGTCACAAACAAAAGTTTGCGCCTTTGTCTCTACGGTATCCACACGATCAAATCGAAAGGGATGTTCAAGAACAAGTTGCTAGACTTATTCTTGAACCAAAACTCAACTCTCGGTTCAAAACCGATCAACGACTACCAACAATTCCAACAAGCAAGCGGCGGCAGCCGTGACTCTTGAAGGAGAATGAGGCGGCCGAGAGAGTGAGGAGTGGAGGCTAGGTTATTGATGTCTTGGATTAATCAAACTTAATCACATTGTTAACCAATTATATATGATTTAATTAAAGGCTTTCTTAAAGCCTCATGGGCCCAAACCCATGATTTAATTAAATACTTATAATCATTTAATTAAGAATCTTCTTAATTAATTAATTCATCCAATGAATTTAATTCCCTTTATCGATTTAATGTTTTGTGCGACCCGATAGGATCTTGTAATGTTGGCAATGACATAAAATCTCATTTTACGTTACAAGCAAAGAGCGGTGTCTAACAACACATCAAGGCTACCCAAATTACAAGAATGTCAATGACTCGACATAACCTTTAGAACTTGTGATAATATTAATCATGTAACTTAATCCCTTTGTCCTTTGTGTTTAGATTGAACACGAGTCATGGAATAGTCATACTCGTATATTCAATCTTTATTTCTTGATCCCCAAGTAGAACTATAATAAACGAATAAGCTCGATATCTCATATCGACTCATTCGAGCATGGCCATTCATTTTAGTTCTCACTTGATCAAGGGCCAAACACTTCTCATGTTATATAGGAGGGACAAATCATATCTCGATCAGTCAACATCCCTCTACATAATTCGTAGTGTATCCAATAGTCGCCTTTATAGTTTACCCTGTTACGGGTAACGTTTGACAATATCAAGATACATAACTCCTTATGTTGGGATCTCTGATGATCACAAGTTGTAAGGATTACATACATTATTATCACTATGAGAATTACATATGACAACATATAACTATCAATGTTGCATTCTCATGGTGGGTCTCATCGTTCTCTAACATGTACCCATGTGTTGATATGATATCTCATATCAATGAACAATTCCTCAATCAATACATACTAGTCTCTATGTATTATCATTATCCTGATTCATGATAATACTTGACCAAGGACAATGTTTAAGAATAATACAATATTATTCTAAGGACATTAACATATATATTAATTCACATTGCACAGTTAAACGAATAATATATAATAATGAATTGCCATTCATAAAATCATAAAACATTGTATGTCTTAAACAATCATCTAATGACTTGTCTTAGGGCATATCCCAACAAATCTCCCACTTGCACTAAGACCAATCAGACATATACCTAATGCCTAGAGATCTAGTATGACGATCATGCTTCTGTTGTGACAGTGGCTACGTCAATGGGTCAGATACGTTATCATCTGTTGGTACTTTGCATATTTTAACATCTCCCCTTTCAACGATTTCTCGAATGAAATGAAAGCGCCGAAGTATGTGCTTGGATATTTGGTGAGATCTAGGTTCCTTAGCCAATGCGATCACTCAATTGTTGTCACAATAGATTTCTATCGGATCTTTAATGCTAGGCACCACTCCAAGTTCAGAAATGAACTTCCTAATCCAAACAGCTTCCTTTGCTGCATCCGAGGCAGCAATATACTCAGCTTCCGTTGTAGAATCGGCTACTGTTTCTTGCTTTGAACTCTTCCAGCTCACAGCACCTCCATTTAGGCAATACACATATCCAGATTGCGATCGATAATCATCTTTGTCGGTTTGGAAGCTTGCATCAGTGTAACCTATTACATTGAGCTCTTCCTCACCTCCATAAATCAAGAATATATCCTTAGTTCTTCTCAAGTACTTCAGGATATTCTTGACAGCAATCCAGTGACCTTCACCTGGATCAACTTGATATCTGCTCGTCATGCTCAAAGCATACGATACATCGGGACGAGTGCATATCATGGCATACATGATAGATCCAATAGCTGACGCATATGGAATCTTACTCATGTGTTGTCTCTCATCTGGTGTTGAAGGACTCTGTTCCTTCGAGAGATATATGACATGTGTCATAGGCACGAATCCTTTCTTTGATTCTTGCATGCTAAACCTTTTAAGCACTTTATCTATGTATGTACTTTGACTTAGGCCGAGAAGCCTTCTTGATCTATCTCTATAGATCTTGATTCCTAATACATAGGTGGCTTCTCCCAAGTCTTTCATCGAAAAGCAATTCCCTAGCCAAATCTTTACAGATTGTAAGGCAGGGATATCATTCCCAATGAGAAGTATGTCATACAACACTAGGAAAATGATTATGCTCCCACTGACCTTCTTGTAGACACAAGGTTCATCCACGTTTTTGATAAAACCAAACTCTTTGATTGCATCATCAAAACGAAGATTCCAACTCCGAGAATCTTGCTTCAATCCATAAATGGATCGTTGTAGCTTGCATATCTTTCCAGCATCCTTTGGATCGACAAAACCCTCGGGCTGTGTCATGTACACATCCTCAAGCAGATTTCCATTAAGGAAAGCTGTTTTGACATCCATCTGCCAGATTTCATAATCATGAAATGCAGCTATTGCAAGTAAGATCCTTATGGATTTAACCATGGCCACTGGTGAAAAGGTTTCATCATAATCAATACCATGAATTTGTTTGCATCCTTTTGCAACCAGCCGACCTTTATAGGTTTGTACATTACCATCCATATCGGTCTTTTTCTTGAAAATCCATTTGCACCCTATGGGTCGTACCCCTTCAGGTGGATCAACCAAAGTCCATACTTGGTTTGCATACATGGATTCCATCTCAGATTTCATTGCCTCTTGCCATTTCTCAGAATCAGTGCCCATTATAGCTTGTTGATAAGATGACGGCTCATCCTCATCAATAAGTAGTAAGTCACCTTGTTGAGTCACAAGAAATCCATATCTCTGTGGCTCCCGGTGTTCTCTTACAGACCTACGCTGGGCTTGTGTCTCTTGAGCAGGTACTTCTTCCACAACAGTTTGCGGTGCCTGCTCTGTTTCCATCTCAATCTCAGGTTCAATGTTTTCTTGTGGTTGAACTTCACTAAGTTCTATTTTTCTCCCACTGGTTTTTCTAGAAATAAATTCTCTTTCAAGAAATACACCAGTCCGAGCAACAACTACTTTGTTCTCGGTGGGATAATAGAAATAGTATCCTTTTGTTTCCTTAGGATACCCCACAAAAAAACACTTATCAGATTTGGGTCCAAGTTTGTTAGTGGCATGACGTCTAACGTAAGCCTCACAACCCCAAATCTTCATAAAAGACATACTAGGACGCTTCCCAGTCCATATCTCATATGGTGTCTTTTCCACTGATTGAGATGGAACACGGTTCAGTAAAAAAATCGCTGTTTCTAGAGCATGTCCCCAAAATGATATCGGAAGATCTGCATGACTCATCATTGATCTAACCATGTCTAACAAGGTTCGATTTCTCCTCTCGGATACACCATTCCATTGTGGAGTATACGGAGGAGTGAGTTGTGGGACTATCCCACACTCCTTTAGATAGTTATGAAATTCTTGGCTTAAGTATTCACCTCCTCGATCTGATCGAAGGATTTTGATACTTTTGCCAAGTTGGTTTTGTACTTCATTCTTGAAATCTTTGAACTTTTCAAAGGTTTCATGCTTATGCTTCATTAGGTACACATACCCATATCTACTGAGGTCATCAGTAAATGTAACGAAGTATTGAAAACCACCTCTAGCTTGTGTACTTATTGGTCCACATACATCACTATGTATTAGTCCCAATAAAACATTTGCCCTTTCAACATGTCCCTTGAAAGGGGCTTTAGTCATCTTGCCCATTAAACAAGATTCACATGTTTCATATGATTCAAAATCAAATGAATCCAATACTCCATCTTTATGAAGTTTAGATATGCGGTTCTCGTTTATATGGCCCAAGCGACAATGCCAGAGATAAGTCGGATTACAATCATTATTTTTAATCCTTTTAGTATTTATGTTATAGATAGGCATATCAAAATTTAAGACCATTCACAATTTGTGCACTAGCATAAAACATATCATTTAAATAAATAGAACAACAGTTGTCCTTTATCATAAATGAAAATCCACACTTGTCTAAACAAGAAATAGAAATAATGTTTTTGGTAATGGATGGCACAAAATAACAGTCTTTTAAAATCAACGATAAACCAGAAGGCAAAGATAAATAATAATCTCCTATAGCTAATGCAGCAACTCTTGCTCCATTTCCAACTCGGAGAGCAACTTCGCCTTTCGCCAACAATCTACTCTTTTTGAGGTCCTGCACATTTACACAAATGTGAGATCCACATCCAGTATCTAATACCCATGATGAAGAAGTAGATAAATTGACTTCTATAACAAAAATACCTGAAGTGGAAGTCACACTTCCTTTCTTTAGATCCTCCAGATATACTTTGCAGTTTCTTTTCCAATGGCCGGTCTCACCGCAATGGAAACAGTTCCCTTCCTTTGCTATCCCTCCCTTTGGCTTCAGTGCATAAGACTTTAGCTTAGATTTAACAAAGACCTTCTTTGCTTTCTTATTGCCTTTAGCTTTGGCCTTTCCTTTGCCCTTATTCACAATAAGAACATTTGTGGCCTTAGTCTTCTTTGTAATTGCTTCATATGTTCTCAACATACCAAGCAATTGTGGTAGAGTCTTTTCCATGTCAGTCATATTGTAATTTACTACAAATTGACTGAAGCTCTCAGGCAACGATTGCAAGATCACATCGGTGGCCAACTCTTGGTCCAATGGAAAACCCAGCTTCTCCAGATTCTCAATGTACCCAATCATCTTGAGCACATGAGTTCCAACTAGGCTTCCCTCTACCATCCTGCACTGGAACAACGCTTTAGAGACGTCATACCTCTCTTGTCTAGCTTGCTGTTGGTACAATTGCTTTAAGTGTTCAATCATATCGAACGCCTCCATTTCCTCATGTTGCTTCTGAAGCTCAGAGTGTAAGTAATCCAATGAGCATACAACGCAGCGGAATAAAATTTTTATGGATTACTAAACACCGGATCTATACATAGGATTTCATATCGATAAAGGAATACAAAAGTCTCACCCTTGTAGCGTGTTTGAGCCGATTCCATGGAGCAGCACCACGTCCAACGTCTCCTTCGAGTCACTAGCAAAACTTGTCAAGTTTTGCCTCCACGGTATCCACACGATCAAATCGGGTGAAGGGATAGTTTAATAACAAGTTGCTAGACAAGTTCTTAAACCGGAACAAGAAACACACTCGATTCTAAATCGAATAATCGCCGGAAATCACCACAACCCACTTCGGCTATGAAGAAGCCGAGAGAGCTTGGAGAGAGGCGGCCGTGTGTTGCCTTTTCTTTGTAGGTTGGAATGATATAAAGTATGTCTTACAATTAATCATAACCTTGTATTTATATTGTAAGATTTAATTAAGGTTTAAGGCTTTCTTAAAGCCTCATGGGCCCAAACCCATGATTTAATTAAATCTTCATAATCTTTTAATTAAGACTCTTCTTAATTAATTAATTCATCCAATGAATTTAATTTCCCTTCTCGATTTAATCTTTTGTGCTACCCGATAGGATCTTGTAATGTTGGCAGTGACATAAAATCTTATTTTACGTTACAAGCAAGGAGCGGTGTCTAGCAACACATCGAGGCTACCCAAATTACAAGAATGTCAATGACTCGATATAACCTTTAGAACTTGTGATAATATTAACCATGTAACTTAATCTCTTTGTCCTTTGTGTTTAGATTGTACACGAGTCATGGAATAGTCATACTCGTATATTCAATCTCTATTTCTTGATCCCCAAGTAGAACTAGAATAAACGAATAAGCTCGATATCTCATATCGACTCATTCGAGCATGGCCATGCATTTTAGTTCTCACTTGATCAAGGGCCAAACACATCTCCTGTTATATAGGAGGGACAAATCCTATCTCGATCAGTCAACATCCCTCTACATAATTCGTAGTGTATCCAATAGTCGCCTTTATAGTATACCCTGTTACGGGTAACGTTTGACAATATCAAGATACATAACTCCTTATGTTGGGATCTCTGATGATCACAAGTCGTAAGGATTACATACATTATTATCACTATGAGAATTGCATATGACGATCATATAACTATCCTATGTTGCATTCTCATGGTGGGTCTGTCCAGTACATCGTTCTCTAACATGTATGTAGGGTCTCCCTACCTTAACATCATATTAAGAGCGTATTATGAACTAAACATGCATTAGAGACATCTTAGAGTTCTGGTTGTTATGTGAGCTCAATGTAATTACAGGCCAAAATGAAACTTCAATAGTTAGTTAATTACATTCCCCAAAAGAATGTTAAGACTAACAAAAATCCTGTATCTATCTTCTTATGCTCCTTTAGCTCACTATCTCAACCCGACCCTTGGTCTCGATCCAAAAGTGTACCTACAGGAACAACCCATCGTGAGCATGTACATCGTTACTTAACATCATGAGTTAATGGCATAAAAATAATGCATGGAAATAATTGATAACATATACTTCCTGTTTAATAGTACTATCCTTCCTTGGTTGTCCCTGTTTCATAATTACGCATATAATCATTAGCTCAAGACATGAGTGAATAACATCATATTTCGTATATAAGCTCACAACAATCCATGTTAATTAGAAATGGGACTGTCCGGGTTCTATTATGACAGCGGCACAATTGGCCCCCTCGCTCGACATAACACATCTTATGATACCCATCGCTACGCCTTGATAGCGGATGTATCCCTTATTCAGCGGATGATACCCATCGCTACGCCTTTGATAGCGGATGTACCCCATCGCTCAGCGGATGATACCCATCGCTACACCTTGATAGCGGATGTACCCCATCGCTCAGTTATGTGAGCGGCAAGACCTTCCTCGCTTGCCCATAATAGTCACCGGACATTCAACCACTCTAAGTAGCATAGTCAAACATGCGTCATCATCTTATAAGAATCATCATTTCAAACATCATCATCATATCATAATTGTCATCGTAACATTATATCATCTTCGTTTATCACAACATCATCATCAAAATCATCATAATCATCATCATAAATACTTATGCAAATTGATGCAAAGTCATAGTTTAGGGATATGTTACCGTTGATGCCCGTACGTTTCTTACGTACCTTTTCAAAATGTGGTGAAGTCGTAGTACTTTATCTTCTCGAAGTTGTGGGTCCTTGGGATGGTTCTACACAACCATACAATTCAATATTAGAAGCTAATCATAGTCCAATATTCAAAATTCCCACAAAAATGCCAAAAACACACTTTTGTGTGTCTCGCGATCGATCGCCAAGTCGTCCCGATCGATCGCGAGATCACACTGCCCGCATCAACAAATTTATGCATTCGGCGATCGATCGCCACCCTTGGCGCGATCGATCGCCAAGCTCACCGATCGATCGCCCAAAAGTGGCGATCGATCGCCAAAGGCTTCTGGAGCCTACTGCCTGCTCGCGATCGATCGCCAAGAACGGGCGATCGATCGCCAGCCTCTGCACAACGAAAATCTCCATTTTTTGCACCTTTAAACCTCACCAACCTCAACCATCATTTATACCAACAACTTAAAAACATTAAAACACTCAAAACCTTCATTACACACCATAAAACCATTAAAAATCCAACATCCCACCAAGAATCACACTAACCCAAACAAACCCATTTCAAACCCTTTTTAAAAGCCTTCCAAAACTTAACAAACATTTCAAGAACATCAATAAGTGCTATATAAACATCATAGGCACTAAATCTTACCAAGAAATGCAAGAATGAAGCTTTTACAAGAATTTCTTCCCACCTTTAGGGCTAATTTCGAAAATGAGGGAAAAGGGGGGTTTGGGAAAGTGATTTTGGGAATTGAGTGTAAAAGGGTGAGGTGAGGTAGGAATGGTGATTTAAGTATTAAATCTTAACATTTAACTTGCACCCCAATAAACAACATGATGTATATGAAATACATTAACATGGTAAACATTTATAAAATGTAACCAACATCATTAAATCCATATCATCCTCATAATTAAAATCAACATCCTTAAATCATGTTAGTTCTTCATTTCCACACATAACTTAATCGTCGTAATAATTCATCATATAAACATAATTAATGTCCAGGTTACCATTAATTAATTTCGGGGCATCACATTACTCCCCTACTTATAAGATTTCGTCCTCGAAATCGCATGCACTTACCCAAAAAGAAACTAAACATAAATCATACCAGAAAATAGTTCCGGGTAGTGCTGCACCATATGCCGTTCCGTCTCCCACGTAGCCTCCTCGACACCCCGGCGATCCCACTGAACTTTGACCATCGGTATAATCTTACTTCGTAGCCTGCGATCCTCACGATCTAGGATTCTAACCGGTCGTTCAACATAGGACACATCTGAACTCAACTGAACCTCCGAAGACTGCAATACATGAGACGGATTGGGTTCATACTTTCTCAACATGGAAACGTGGAAGACATCATGAATACCGGATAAGGACGGCGGTAGAGCTAAGCGGTAGGCCAAAGTACCGATGCGCTGTAATATCTCATACGGTCCCACATACCTCGGGGATAACTTTCCCCGCATACCAAAACGGACCACACCTCTGAAGGGTGAGATTTTCAAGAAAAACTTATCTCCGACTTGGAATTCTAGCGGTCGTCGCCGCTTATTGGCATAGGCCGCTTGTCTATCTTGGGCCGCTTTCATCTTTAAGCGTATCGTCTTTATCTTTTCTTCCATATCTCTAATCATATCCGGCCCTCCAACCGCCTTACTAGTCAAGTCCTCCCAATACAGCGGTGATCTACATCGTCGTCCGTACAGAGCTTCAAAAGGGGCCATTTGAATGCTCGCCTGATAGCTGTTATTGTATGAGAACTCTACCAGTGGTATAGACTCTTGCCACGGAGTATCAAACTCCAAAACACATGCCCTCAGCATATCTTCAAGCGTCTGTATAGTACGCTCTGTCTGACCGTCTGTCTGAGGGTGATAGGCTGTACTCAGTCTTACCTCTGTGCCCAACGCTGATTGGAGACCCTCCCAGAATTGTGAAGTGAACCTCGGGTCTCTGTCAGACACTATTGACACTGGAATGCCATGCAACCTCACTACATCCCGTACATACAATTGGGCCATCTTCAGATACGTGAAAGTCATACTGTAAGGGATGAAATGAGCTACTTTCGTCAGCCTATCCACGATCACCCAGATCGCATCAAATCCAGAGGCCGACCTTGGCAAGTGGGTCACGAAGTCCATAGATATATGCTCCCACTTCCACTTAGGTACCTCCAAGCTCTTCAGCTCGCCACCAGGCCTCTGCCTTTCTGCCTTTACTTGCTGGCAGATCAGACACCTCTTGACAAAAGCAATTACTTCACGCTTCATGCGTCTCCACCAAAATTGACCACATAGGTCCTTGTACATCTTTCTTCCTCCTGGGTGGATACTTAACCGGCTACTGTGAGCCCGTTCTAAAATTCCTTTACGCAATCCCGGCGCATTTGGGACCACCCATCGGTTGCCCAATCTTAAAGAATCATCTTCAGCCACTCTAAACTTTGTTGGCTGACCTCGAAGTACTATCGATGTCCATCTCTGAACTTCATCGTCCGACCTCTGGGCTTTCCTGATTGCCTCAAATACGTCCGGCTCAGCCAATAAGGTCGACACTCGCACCGGCGACGTGTCCACATCAAAATCATAGCCTAAATGGCAATAGGAAGCCATCATAGCTGATAAGCTCATAGTGTCCTCTGCGGTGCTCTTCACTTTTCGACTTAAGGCATCTGCTATCATATTTGCTTTACCCGGATGGTACTCTATTTCACAATCATAATCTTTGAGTAAGTCCATCCATCTTCGTTGCCTCATATTCAGTTCTGCTTGGGTGAATAAGAATTTCAAGCTCTTATGGTCTGTAAAGATGGTAAACGTCGTACCATAAAGATAATGACGCCAAATCTTCAAGGCGAAGATGATGGCTGCCAGTTCCAGGTCATGGATTGGGTATCTGGTCTCATGAGGCTTCAGCTGCCTCGAAGCATAAGCCACCACATGCTTATCTTGCATCAACACACAACCCAAACCTTGCAATGATGCATCCGTGTACAAAGCAAACTTCTTATCCTCAGAAGGGATTACCAACACTGGCGCTGTCGTCAAGCGACGTTTCAACTCTTGGAAGCTCTCCTCACAAGCTTCGGACCAATAGAACGGAACTCCCTTCTGAGTCAGCTGGGTTAATGGCTTAGCGATCTTAGAGAATCCCTCGACAAAGCGTCGGTAGTAGCCCGCTAAACCGAGGAAACTCCGTATCTCGGGCACAGAAGTGGGTGCAGCCCACTCCATAACAGCTTCAATCTTATGGGGATCCACAGATATCCCACGGCTGGATATTACATGACCCAAGAATACTACACTGTCCAACCAAAACTCGCACTTGCTAAGCTTTGCATATAACTGATGATCCCTAAGGATCTGGAGTACTGTCCTCAAGTGCCCAACATGTTCTTCTTCAGTCCGGGAGTAGATAAGTATGTCATCGATGAAGACTATGACGAACTGGTCCAAATATGGCTGGAATACCCTGTTCATTAAACTCATGAAAACAGCTGGGGCATTCGTCACCCCAAAGGGCATGACTAAGAATTCATAGTGCCCATATCTGGTTCTGAAAGCTGTCTTCTGTACATCATCCTCTCTAACTCGGATCTGGTGGTACCCCGACCTCAAATCAATCTTACTGTATAGCCTCGTACCCTGCAACTGGTCAAACAAATCATCGATCCTCGGGAGGGGGTACTTGTTCTTCACGGTAGCTTTGTTCAGTTGTCTGTAATCGATGCACAGACGCATCGAGCCATCTTTCTTCTTAACAAATAAAACTGGTGCACCCCAGGGCGATACGCTCGGGCGTATGTAGCCCTTGTCAAGGAGTTCTTGCAACTGAACTTTTAATTCCTTTAACTCCGGTGGTGCCATCCTATACGGGGCACGAGAAATGGCCGACGTCCCCGGTAGTAATTCAATTCCAATTCGACCTCTCTCGTCGGAGGAAATCCAGGAATCTCTTCAGGAAATACATCAGGAAATTCCGCCACTACGGGCACATCTTCAACCTTTAGTTCTTCCTTCTTTCCAGAAATATCAATAGCATAAATGAGATATCCTGTATGGCCTCGTTCCAATAATTGTGTCATCTTGACCGCGGATATTAACGGAATCTTTGAACGAGAACCATCTCCATAGAACGTCCACTGAGCCCCTTCATCAGATCTGAATCGGACAGTCCTCTGCCTGCAGTTCACAACCGCTTGGTACTTATTCAGAACATCAATGCCCAATATACAGTCAAAGTCTGACATTCCCAGAACGATCAAATCCGACCTTAACTTGTTATCCTCAAAATAAATGAGGCCATCATAGACAATCCGATCAGCAATCAAACTTCTTCCAGCGGGTGTCGAGACTACAAGAGGCGTGGGCGAAGGAGCAGTGCATATGTGGTGTCTTTCCACAAAACTCGTCGACACAAAGGAGTGTGACGCACCTGTGTCGATCAATATAAAGGCAGGGTGCGTAAATAAAAGACACGTACCCGCTATGACCTCCTCCGGAGCCGCTGTAGCCTGCTCCCTCGTCAATGCATACACTTGCCCTTGAGGCGGCCCCGTAGGCTGACTTCCAAGCTGCCTCGGTACATATGGGGGCCTGTGTGGTGCTGCTCTATCTGTCGACCTCCCAGTAGAATTCTGCTGCCTTCCCCTGTTGGGACATTGTCGAGCAAAGTGGCCTCTCTCGCCGCAAACATAACATCCGACACAATTCTTCGTCAAATGGGGCTGTCCACAAAGAGAGCATTGTACCTCTCCAACACTGCCTCCTCCCCGAGACTCTCCTCCTCTTGGTGGGGCGTCATTCCTGCGGTTTCCCTTCCATCGGTTATCGGGCCTCCTACCACTGAATCTGGATGCCGAAGTGTTCCCCCCAGACTTGAACCGATCACCCCTTGGCCTTAAGTTGTCGGGAGTAGATCTCTGAGGGGGCGCTGGAGGTGGCACAGCATCAGGGTACGCGCCAACCCCTAGTTCGGCTAACTCAGCCCGGGTAAGTGCATCGTCAAAGCAGGTAGGGCCATATGTGATCACCCTATCATAAAGTTCTGGCCTTAAACCCTTCATGAAGTTCCTCATTTTAGCTTGAGTGTCGGCAGCGATATGAGGTACATATCTGAGTAGAGAACAGTAGTGGAGGGCATAATCTGACACCGGCATGGTACCTTGCTTCAGCTTAGTAAACTCATCCTCTTTAGCTTGACGGGCAGCCGCTGAAAAGTATCGGGCCAGGAATCTAGTTCTGAACAGTTTCCAGTTTATTTCCTGACCCTGAGCCTCCTGTTCAACCACTGTGGTCTTCCACCACATCAGCGCCTTTTTGGCCAATTGAAACTCTGCTAGCCGTATCCAAGCTGTCTTTGCGCACGGGGCAGCTACAAATATCTGCTCCAACCTCTCTAGCCATTCCTCGGCCTTCTCCCCTGTTTCAGTCCCTTCAAAAGTCGGGGGTCGATAAGCTAGAAATTGAGTCAAACTCAACTCTCCCGGCAATAGCTGTTGTTCGGACGGCTCCTCGCCTAGGGCTGGCGGGGGTAGGGGATTCGTGCGCCCCGCACTAGCGTTCACACTTACCGCATCACCAATGTCGATATTTGCTGCCATACTGCAACACAAGGGTTAACAACAAGATCCAAAAGCAGTTCATATAAACATCGTTAGAAAACCATAACATGATATCATAACACCCATATACTTCATGTACAACATAATATGTCAAAAGTAAGCGCCTAGCCAACCTACTGCTAAGGCTACCCTTCACTCATCCCCGGGTTATCTAACCACTGCTCTGATACCACTAATGTAGGGTCTCCCTACCTTAACATCATATTAAGAGCGTATTATGAACTAAACATGCATTAGAGACATCTTAGAGTTCTGGTTGTTATGTGAGCTCAATGTAATTACAGGCCAAAATGAAACTTCAATAGTTAGTTAATTACATTCCCCAAAAGAATGTTAAGACTAACAAAAATCCTGTATCTATCTTCTTATGCTCCTTTAGCTCACTATCTCAACCCGACCCTTGGTCACGATCCAAAAGTGTACCTACAGGAACAACCCATCGTGAGCATGTACATCGTTACTTAACATCATGAGTTAATGGCATAAAAATAATGCATGGAAATAATTGATAACATATACTTCCTGTTTAATAGTACTATCCTTCCTTGGTTGTCCCTGTTTCATAATTACGCATATAATCATTAGCTCAAGACATGAGTGAATAACATCATATTTCGTATATAAGCTCACAACAATCCATGTTAATTAGAAATGGGACTGTCCGGGTTCTATTATGACAGCGGCACAATTGGCCCCCTCGCTCGACATAACACATCTTATGATACCCATCGCTACGCCTTGATAGCGGATGTATCCCTTATTCAGCGGATGATACCCATCGCTACGCCTTGATAGCGGATGTACTCCATCGCTCAGCGGATGATACCCATCGCTACACCTTGATAGCGGATGTACCCCATCGCTCAGTTATGTGAGCGGCAAGACCTTCCTCGCTTGCCCATAATAGTCACCGACATTCAACCACTCTAAGTAGCATAGTCAAACATGCGTCATCATCTTATAAGCATCATCATTTCAAACATCATCATCATATCATAATTGTCATCGTAACATTATATCATCTTCGTTTATCACAACATCATCATCAAAATCATCATAATCATCATCATAAATACTTATGCAAATTGATGCAAAGTCATAGTTTAGGGATATGTTACCGTTGATGCCCGTACGTTTCTTACGTACCTTTTCAAAATGTGGTGAAGTCGTAGTACTTTATCTTCTCGAAGTTGTGGGTCCTTGGGATGGTTCTACACAACCATACAATTCAATATTAGAAGCTAATCATAGTCCAATATTCAAAATTCCCACAAAAATGCCAAAAACACACTTTTGTGTGTCTCGCGATCGATCGCCAAGTCGTCCCGATCGATCGCGAGATCACACTGCCCGCATCAACAAATTTATGCATTCGGCGATCGATCGCCACCCTTGGCGCGATCGATCGCCAAGCTCACCGATCGATCGCCCAAAAGTGGCGATCGATCGCCAAAGGCTTCTGGAGCCTACTGCCTGCTCGCGATCGATCGCCAAGAACGGGCGATCGATCGCCAAGAACGGGCGATCGATCGCCAAGAACGGGCGATCGATCGCCAGCCTCTGCACAACGAAAATCTCCATTTTTTGCACCTTTAAACCTCACCAACCTCAACCATCATTTATACCAACAACTTAAAAACATTAAAACACTCAAAACCTTCATTACACACCATAAAACCATTAAAAATCCAACATCCCACCAAGAATCACACTAACCCAAACAAACCCATTTCAAACCCTTTTTAAAACCCTTCCAAAACTTAACAAACATTTCAAGAACATCAATAAGTGCTATATAAACATCATAGGCACTAAATCTTACCAAGAAATGCAAGAATGAAGCTTTTACAAGAATTTCTTCCCACCTTTAGGGCTAATTTCGAAAATGAGGGAAAAGGGGGGTTTGGGAAAGTGATTTTGGGAATTGAGTGTAAAAGGGTGAGGTGAGGTAGGAATGGTGATTTAAGTATTAAATCTTAACATTTAACTTGCACCCCAATAAACAACATGATGTATATGAAATACATTAACATGGTAAACATTTATAAAATGTAACCAACATCATTAAATCCATATCATCCTCATAATTAAAATCAACATCCTTAAATCATGTTAGTTCTTCATTTCCACACATAACTTAATCGTCGTAATAATTCATCATATAAACATAATTAATGTCCAGGTTACCATTAATTAATTTCGGGGCATCACAATGTACCCATGTGTTGATTTGATATCTCATATTAATGAACAATTCATCAATCAACACATACTAGTCTCTACGTATTATCATTATCCATATTCATGATAATACTTGACTAGGGACATCTTTAAGAATAATACAATATTATTCTAAGGATATTAACATATATATTAATTCGCATTGCACAGTTAAAATAATATATAATAATGAATTGCCATTCATAAAATCATATTACATTGTATGTCATAAACAATCATCTAATGATATGTCTTAGGGCATATCCCAACAAATCTCCCACTTGCACTAAGACCACTCAGACACATACATAATGCCTAGAGATCTAGTATGACGATCATGCTTCTGCTGTGACAGTGGCTTCGTCAATGGGTCAGATACATTATCATCTGTTGGTACTTTGCATATTTTAACATCTCCCCTTTCAACGATTTCTCGAATGAAATGAAAACGCCAAAGTATGTGCTTGGATCTTTGGTGAGATCTAGGTTCCTTAGCTAATGCGATCGCTCCATTGTTGTCACTATAGAGTTCTATCGGATCTTTAATGCTAGGCACCACTCCAAGTTCAGAAATGAACTTCCTCATCCAAACAGCTTCCTTTGCTGCATCCGAGGCAGCAATATACTCAGCTTTCGTTGTAGAATCGGCTACTGTTTCTTGCTTTGAACTCTTCCAGCTCACATCACCTCCATTTAGGCAATACACATATCCAGATTGCGATCGAAAATCATCTTTGTCAGTTTGGAAGCTTGCATCAGTGTAACCCATTACATTGAGCTCTTCCTCACCTCCATAAATCAAGAATGTATCCTTAGTTCTTCTCAAGTACTTCAGGATATTCTTGACAGCAATCCAGTGACCTTCACCTGGATCAACTTGATATCTGCTCGTCATGCTCAAAGCATACGATACATCGGGACGAGTACATATCATGGCAGACAAGATAGATCCAATAGCTGACGCATATGGGATCTTACTCATGCGTTGTCTCTCATCTGGTGTTGAAGGACACTGTTCCTTCGAGAGATATATACCATGTGTCATAGGCACGAATCCTTTCTTTGATTCTTGCATACTAAACCTTTTAAGCACTTTGTCTATGTATGTACTTTGACTTAGGCCAAGAAGCCTTCTCGATCTATCTCTATAGATCTTGATTCCTAATACATAGGTGGCTTCTCCCAAGTCTTTCATCGAAAAGCAGTTCCCTAGCCAAATCTTTACAGATTGTAAGGCAGGGATATCATTTCCAATGAGAAGTATGTCATCAACATACAACACTAGGAAAATGATTACGCTCCCACTGACCTTCTTGTAGACACAAGGTTCATCTTCGTTTTTGACAAAACCAAACTCTTTGATTGCATCATCAAAACGAAGATTCCAACTCCGAGAAGCTTGCTTCAATCCATAAATGGATCGTTGTAGCTTGCATATCTTTCCAGCATCCTTTGGATCTACAAAACCCTCGGGCTGTGTCATGTACACATCCTCGAGTAGATTTCCATTAAGGAAAGTTGTTTTGACATCCATCTGCCAGATTTCATAATCATGAAATGCAGCTATTGCAAGTAAGATCCTTATGGATTTAACCATGGCCACTGGTGAAAGGTTTCATCATAGTCAATACCATGAATTTGTTTGAATCCTTTTGCAACCAGCCGACCTTTATAGGTTTGTACATTACCATCCATATCGGTCTTTTTCTTGAAAATCCATTTGCACCCTATGGGTCGTACCCCTTCAGGTGGATCAACCAAAGTCCATACTTGGTTTGCATACATGGATTCCATCTCAGATTTCATGGCCTCTTGCCATTTCTCAGAATCAGTGCCCATTATAGCTTGTTGATAAGATGACGGTTCATCCTCATCAATAAGTAGTAAGTCACCTTGTTGAGTCACAACAAATCCATATCTCTGTGGCTCCCGGTGTTCTCTTACAGACCTACGTTGGGCTTGTGTCTCTTGAGCAGGTACTTTTTCCACAACAGCTTGCGGTGCCTGCTCTGTTTCCATCTCAATCTCAGGTTCAGTGTTTTCTTGTGGTTGAACTTCACTAAGTTCAATTTTTCTCCCACTGGTTTTTCTAGAAATAAATTCTCTTTCAAGAAATACACCAGTCCGAGCAACAACTACTTTGTTCTCGGTGGGATAATAGAAATAGTATCCTTTCGTTTCCTTAGGATACCCCACAAATAAACACTTATCAGATTTGGGTCCCAGTTTGTTAGTGGCGTGACGTCTAACGAAAGCCTCACAACCCCAAATCTTCATAAAAGACATACTAGGACGCTTCCCAGTCCATATCTCATATGGTGTCTTTTCCACTGATTTAGATGGAACACGGTTCAGTAAGAAAATCGCTGTTTCTAGAGCGTGTCCCCAAAACGATATCGGAAGATCTGCATGACTCATCATTGATCTAACCATGTCTAACAAGGTTCGATTTCTCCTCTCGGATACACCATTCCATTGTAAAGTATACGGAGGAGTGAGTTGTGGGACTATCCCACACTCCTTTAGATAGTCATGAAACTCTTGGCTTAAGTATTCACCTCCTCGATCTGATCGAAGGATTTTGATACTTTTGCCAAGTTGGTTTTGTACTTCATTCTTGAAATCTTTGAACTTTTCAAAGGTTTCATGATTATGCTTCATTAGGTACACATACCCATATCTACTGAGGTCATCAGTAAATGTAACGAAGTATTGAAAACCACCTCTAGCTTGTGTACTTATTGGTCCACATACATCACTATGTATTAGTCCCAATAAAACATTTGCCCTTTCAACATGTCCCTTGAAAGGGGCTTTAGTCATTTTGCCCATTAAACAAGATTCGCATGTTTCATATGATTCAAAATCAAATGAATCTAATACTCCATCCTTATGAAGTTTAGATATGCGGTTCTCGTTTATGTGGCCCAAGCGACAGTGCCAGAGATAAGTCGGATTACAATCATTATTTTTAATCCTTTTAGTATTTATGTTATAGATAGGTATATCAAGATTTAATAAATAAAGACCATTCACCATTTGTTCACTAGCATAAAACATATCATTTAAATAAATGGAACAACAGTTGTCCTTTATAATAAATGAGAATCCATACTTGTCCAAACAAGAAATAGAAATAATGTTTTTTGTAATTGAAGGCACAAAATAACAATCTTTTAAAATCAATGATAAACCGGAAGGCAAAGATAAATAATAATCTCCTATAGCTAATGCAGCAACTCTTGCTCCATTTTCAACTCGGAGATCAACTTCGCCTTTCGCCAACAATCTACTCTTTTTGAGGTCCTGCACATTTACACAAATGTGAGATCCACATCCAGTATCTAATACCCATGATGAAGAAGTAGATAAATTGACTTCTATAACAAAAATACCTGAAGTGGAAGTCACACTTCCTTTCTTTAGATCCTCCAGATATACTTTGCAGTTTCTTTTCCAATGGCCGGTCTCACCGCAATGGAAACAGTTCCCTTCCTTCGCTATCCCTCCCTTTGGTTTCAGTGCAGATGACTTTGGCTTAGATTTAACAAAGACCTTTTTGTTTTTCTTGAAGTTCTTAGCTTTTGTCTTTCCTTTGTTCTTATTCACAATGAGAACATTTGTAGGTTTAGACTTCTTGCTATTTGCTTCAAAAGTTCTAAGCATGCCAAGTAACTGTGGTAGTGTCTTCTCAATTTCAATCATATTGTAATTTAAGACAAATTGACTGAAGCTTTCAGGCAACGATTGCAAGATCACGTCAGTGGCCAACTCTTGGTCCAAAGGAAAACCCAGTTTCTCTAGATTCTCAATATACCCAATCATCTTGAGTACATGAGTACCAACCAGACTTCCTTCTACCATTCTACACTGGAATAACGCCTTAGAGACGTCATACCTCTCTTGTCTTGCTTGTTGTTGGTACAGTTGCTTAAGATGCTCGATCATATCAAACGCCTCCATTTCCTCATGTTGCTTCTGAAGCTCAGATTCATGGTGGCAAGCATAAGGCACCCAACATCAAGTGCGTCACTTTGATGCTTCTTGTAAGCATCTTTTTCGGCTCTTGTAGCCGTTAGGGGAGGTTCCTCAGCAGGTAAGGGTTCCTCTAGGACATATTGTTTCTTTTCTTGTTTGAGGACTATCCTCAAGTTCCTATGCAAGTCTAGGAAATTTCTCCCATTTAATTTGTCCTTCTCAAGGACTGATCGCAGTGATAAAGTGTGTAAGGCCCTCGTACCGTATTATCGGAAATCAGGTTTAGCTTCTCAACAATTATGTGATTTATCTTATGTTAATCATATGGTTGAGAATAACCACGAGGAATATTATCTTTGATAATAATTTGATATCATACTTAACATTTTGTAAATGTGATGTCCCGATATTTGATAATGAGAATTAAGTACAATTTGTATTAATTTGTTAGAAATTAAGTAATGAGAATATAATATAATTAATGAGAGTGGAAATTGATATTGTATATGTCAATTGACAATTGGGTCAGAACATGGTGAATGCCAAATATATTTTTGGAATATTCGGATTAACATCGAAATTTTATTAAAATGATTTAATAAATATAAAATTTGTATTAAATCGAAAGATTTCATTTTTTTGATTAAATAAGGACACGAAGTCAGGTGTGAACTGTTCATGCAATGTACATGCACCAGTACACCGGTGACACCCCGATGTTCATAATTGGTCGGGAATTAATATATATCGGTGTAGGGTGTAAAACACATAACAAAACATGTAAAAACACACACAGAGTCGCCGACACACACTAAAAGGTGCGAAAACACGCACTTCTGCCGCGACCACCGACCACCTTGTACTTATCCGCTCCGTTCACCGCCGTCCGACCACCTCTAGACGAGACCGATATACCACCGTGTTCCTTACTCAGAGGCGCTTCTTTCAATACCAAATAATTGACATATGGTGTTCGAAAAGTTGTTCGATTTGGTCTGAAACGAACGAAGTCGCGACAGTGAGGGTTTCTGCACTTTTGGTTCGATTTCTTCGAATCTACTACGAATTGGACGACACCAAGGCATTGTATCTCTTCCTTGCACCTAGAAGAAGATTTATATACCGGTCGTCGCCTCTACCGCCGCCGGAGCTCGCCGGAATCGGCTGAAAAGTGTGCGTGTACTGTGTGCGAAAATTGGGTAAAACTCGATGCTCGATTTTTTCGACTTTGCTTCGATTATTACTAGTTAATTTGAACTATAATTATTGAATAGTAATTTGAATTGGTGAAAATAATTAGTAAATTAAATTGTGATATAATCGCATCAATTTAATTACCCTAAATTGGTTAAGCTGTGACTAAAATTGATAACCCATTTTTAATGATTGGTTTATTGAATTGTGAATTTATATTGATATACAGTGACTACTTCGACCCTACAAGCTCAAGTAACCTTGTAGATCGAGAAAGAAAGGTATGTTGCGATCGGGTAACATACGACAGGTATCTGTATCATTTGATATATGATTTGTTGTTGAATTATGTGAATTACGTGGCTATGTGATTTTATCTAAATTATGTGGCATTCATAACATGCATGATTTGCACATCGGTGTATGAAAAATAAATATTTTGTTAACACACATCATTTTTATACATACATCGATGCATGACATACACGTTGAGCTATATCCTTGAATACCCTGATATTTCTTGGATTCTGATATCGAACATTGGGGATTGGTACTGCGATACTATGTTGGCATTACATGGCCAGATAGGCATAGGGAATCGTGGTCCCCTTTGATTGATATGATTTGTTGAGACGGGGATTGGTGGCACCTTGCTGATGTCATCCGGCTGGATATCCCTATATGATTATGTGATGTCAGGACCTGGGGTTGGTGGCGCTTTGCCGACGTCCATCCGTCTGGATACCCTATAGGCTTGACAAGCTCGAGCTATTCTGATATGGTTGGACTTTCGTTTATTGATTCAGATATACCCAGTGGATGGGTGTACGATATGATACCGACATGACATGACATGGCATGCATTGCATTGCATCATATATCACATTTTATAGATACATGATGTATATTCCATGATAGTTCCATATTGGGCTTTTGCTCACCCCCAAGGGGGGCTGTTGTTGTCTTTGTGTGTGGAGAATGGCAGGTTATACAGGTGGCTAGGACCTAGAGAGGGCATGTCTGGTGGAAGCCACACTTGAGAGGTTTATTCTTTTGTTTATCCCAGTATTATATGTATATGTTTACCAGGGGTTTATCCCTGTGGTGTGTGAGGAGTTTATGTATTTTAGTTTATTTCACACAGTGTGGATATCTGTTTAGCAATTTGATTGGTGTATGTTGGATATGAAACTGGTGGTATTTATATATTTTCAGTAGATGTTGATTTGGGTTGGTGGTATGTTCCTCGTGCGACGAGGTCATGCCGAAATTTTTAGGGCCACATGTTACTAAATGTTAAACAAATCTTCCGATGTTTACGCTATAATTATCATTGTGTGATCATTAATCACATGATTAGGATTGGGCCCTCACAGTATGGTATCAGAGCATAACTGGGAATGCTCAAGTTTGAGTCTTGTGTACACTTGAATAGGCACAAATAAATATGTGCGCTTGTGTTTGAATTATTTGACTTATTTGCTCTTACTTGGCTTGCCTTGCCTTGGTATGATGTTACATGAGATTGATATGTGAATATGTTGATTTTGTATAGTAGTGATATTGCTCACGCTATTAATACTATACGATTGTGAATAAACTTTATATGTGGCAGTATGAGGTAGGGAAAGAGTGTACTCTGAGACCTACTATCAATGAACTGCTGAATGATTTTGACTTTGTTTGACTAAATTAATGTATAGTATGGGTATCGCTTATGGTATTCATTCTATATAACTTGGATGTAAATGGATGTGGTTAGAGCAATGTAATTGCTCCTAAACCTATTGGAAGTAACAATGTCGAAAGATAGATTTGCTGTGATGTAATGTCCTTGGATTTGATGGAGTTATAATTGTGTTGGGACATAGAGTCACCTAAATTTTCGGTACTGAGAATGCTGGAAAGTGTGAGTCATTGCTTTGGTAAGATGATGAGATATAGGGTTTAACATTGTTATAAATAGTAAAGTGATGAACACACATCGTATAAAGCATCGTTATATGTTTTGAAGATACGACTGTGTGATATAGATTTTGAACTTTTGGAAATATTTTTGGGGATTTTATCCTTCGAATAATTTTTCATGTATTTTGTTTGTATTTGAAGTGAAACTGAATAGTGAATTGCAACAAGTTATCTGTTGCAAAATGTGCATTGAGTGTTTTGTCATAATTTTTCTCCTATACATGATAATTTCTAAAGATGGGTATGTAAAAGTCATAAAATGCTACCTATCAGCTACTGAGATATCATAAGGAGATTAAAATGGCAAAATTGGTGTTGGTAATTTATTTTATCCACCCACTTTATATTTAAGTGGGGGAGGTTATGTTCTCTGATCAAATGATATCTGGTTGAGTATTAATTGTTTTTAAGGAACTTATATTCCTTATCCTTATGAGATGCTATTGTTGTTTGGATAATAATATGATTATCCGGTGAATGATCGAAACTACTGATGATCACTTTCATTAGGTAGTTCGATTTTTTTGCTTAATATGTGTGTGGAATTTTATAGCCTGGTTGTTCAAGCTGAAATTCCTTTATGTTTATGCTATTTCATAATTCGATTAATAAAAAGTAAATTATGAGTAATTGGTTGTAATACAGATGCAGCACAGATGTGTGACATGTTCTTATTAAAGAAAGAATGTATATATGTACTGACGTGATCTGGACTCTGTGCAAAGAATTAAATCAATGGTAACATAGTTGATTAAATTTTTGTTGACATAGACATGCCCGGGTGTGGCATGGATCCAATATTTTAGCAAATTTGATTTATTTCATACTCGGAACTGACATGGACCTATGCACGTATGTGTATGGATCTCGTGTTCAAGGAGTGCTGATTTTCTTTGTTATGGATTTGGATAGAATTTGCATGGACCCGAATATTACCTCGGCATAGACTCCATGCATTTTTGTGGTAAGGTTTTGGGAAAGATTCCTGCATATATTTCCAGAGAGATGAATAAGAATATCTATTTGGGAATCATGACTATTTCAAAGCTTTTTATGTACATAACATGATTCGACTTGAATGAGTCGAAATTATTATGATATTTTGTATGACTATGAATTGCAGTTCTTTACGTATGCTAATGGATCTGCTCTGAGTAGTATCAGATGTCAATCCAAAGCCAAGATGTGCCGGTAATTTTGTTATAAGCTCGATATATGGTTAAGTCATAATTTGCGATATTTTTATGGATTCAATGAGTCAAGTGTTTAAAAAAAAATCCTTGATTTGATTGTGATTGTTTCTATTAATGATCTCTTGGTTATTCCAAGATGAAAATATGATGTGTTGAATATCTGAAAGTTGATATTTCAGATTCTATCTACAAAATGCTTGTGATCAGCTGTCCAATCTGAATTTGGATTGCAATGAATTGTAACCTTTTACTCATGTCATAAAGGAACTGGTACTTGGAGGATATCTGAAATTATAATTTCAGTTTCCTATGACGAAGTGATGATATAGGTCAAACTATCCCAATGAAAATTTTGGATGAACAAAGTGATACTCTTGTGCCACGTCATTGTTCGACATGGTATTCCTGTTGCTCCAACTAAGGTTAAAGCAGTGTTAAACTGGCGAAGACCTACTAATGTTCTTGAGGTCCGATTGTTCATGGGTTTAGCAGGATTTTTAAAGTTGTTTTATCGAAAACTTTGTTTAAAATTGCTAAACCTATACTCAGCTGACACAGAAAAATTTAAAACCGTATTTGGTCAGATGAGTGTAAAGAAAGTTTCGTAAATTGAAGACGAGACTGACCACTGCATCTGTACTTACTATTTCTTATGGCCAGAGGATATGTGATTTACACAGATGTGTTTTTTTTAAAAAGGTTTGGGTTACGTCTCGCCAACTTAAATCTTATGAGATTTGATACCCTGTACGTGATTTAGAATTGGCGGCAATTGTTTTGCTTTAAAGATTTGGACGTCATTGTTTATACGGGGAAAAATTCATTATTTATTCGGACTACAAGAGCTTGAAATATATATTCTCTCAATCTACTATCTATATGAGGCAACACATGTGGATAGATCTCCTATGTGGTTTATCTTGTGTTGTTCAAATCATCAAGGTACACGTAAATGTTCGTATCTCAGGTTCGATATTTGATTATTATCAACGATGTTATTGTATGATTGATTTCTTATGTCAAATGCTCAACGAAATAGTACTTTGATTATGGAATCCGAAGAATTATTATCTTTGAGATATCTATCTGATTTTAGCTTTTATTTAAAAGACACGGTCAATTGATTGTCCATGAGGCTCTAAAATTGTAATATACTTATTTTTAATATGTATGGTATATGTATAATTAAATGAATCATTATACATTAATGGTCCAGGATTGGTGAAATCATTTATCTTGATTTTATTTGTTTAATACCCAGAGTTTATTTTCAAACTTTGGCAACATTGTAGAATACAAAACGGATATTCTAGATTGCAAGGACTACATAGTATTTGTAGACTAGCAATCACACTGCGTATATTATTTAACGTAATGAAGACTGTCGGGAGTAATTTATTTTCTCGATTCTGTCTGAGTAGAAGTTTGGTTTTATTTTGGAATTCTGAGATTCATTTCAGAATACATTTGAGTTGAGTATATGTTTGACTATATGTTGTATATATATTATTCGAATCCTTAAGACATTGCTATAAGATTCGATGGATGCTCAAAGGATGGAAAGCTGCCCAGACTCAGTAAGCTAGTTATAAGAATAAGTGTGGACGCTTCTGAAAATGGCAACAGGGTGATCTAATCATTTTCAAAAATCTCTCATGTTAAAGGTATGCTGAGTTTTGTAAGATTTTATTTTTATTGTTTGTAATGTGTTTCGTACTTCAACATTGATGAATTACGAACATGACTTGATAAGTATTCTTCAATCTGATGATGTTGAATTCAATTATTCAACGTTCTGCACTGAATAATTAATTTTATGTTCTCAGTTGAACATATGGTTTCTTATAACCATTCTAGTCCATTGTTATAAGATAAATAAACTAGTCATTGATTTTGATTCAGCTTAATGCTAACTGAATTGAGTTTATGAAGTTGATGTTTTTCCGATTATAGTATTGACATATAATGTAATTGGTGAATGATTTGTGATCTGCACTTGTGATATTTCGAGGACGAAATATTTTAAGTGGGGGAGAAATGTAAGGCCCTCGTACCGTATTATCGGAAATCAGGTTTAGCTTCTCAACAATTATGTGATTTATCTTATGTTAATCATATGGTTGAGAATAACCACGAGGAATATTATCTTTGATAATAATTTGATATCATACTTAACATTTTGTAAATGTGATGTCCCGATATTTGATAATGAGAATTAAGTACAATTTGTATTAATTTGTTAGAAATTAAGTAATGAGAATATAATATAATTAATGAGAGTGGAAATTGATATTGTATATGTCAATTGACAGTTGGGTCAGAACATGGTGAATGCCAAATATATTTTTGGAATATTCGGATTAACACCGAAATTTTATTAAAATGATTTAATAAATATAAAATTTGTATTAAATCGAAAGATTTCATTTTTTTGATTAAAATAAGGACACGAAGTCAGGTGTGAACAGTACATGCAATGTACATGCACCAGTACACCGGTGACACCCCGATGTTCATAATTGGTCGGGAATTAATATATATCGGTGTAGGGTGTAAAACACATAACAAAACGTGTAAAAACACACAGAGTCGCGGACACACACTAAAAGGTGCGAAAACACGCACTTCTGCCGCGACCACCGACCACCTTGTACTTATCCGCTCCGTTCACCGCCGTCCGACCACCTCTAGACGAGACCGATATACCACCGTGTTCCTTACTCAGAGGCGCTTCTTTCAATACCAAATAATTGACATATGGTGTTCGAAAAGTTGTTCGATTTGGTCTGAAACGAACGAAGTCGCGACAGTGAGGGTTTCTGCACTTTTGGTTCGATTTCTTCGAATCTACTACGAATTGGACGACACCAAGGCATTGTATCTCTTCCTTGCACCTAGAAGAAGATTTATATACCGGTCGCCGCCTCTACCGCCGCCGGAGCTCGCCGGAATCGGCTGAAAAGTGTGCGTGTACTGTGTGCGAAAATTGGGTAAAACTCGATGCTCGATTTTTTCGACTTTGCTTCGATTATTACTAGTTAATTTGGACTATAATTATTGAATAATAATTTGAATTGGTGAAAAATAATTTAGTAAATTAAATTGTGATATAATCGCATCAATTTAATTACCCTAAATTGGTTAAGCTGTGACTAAAATTGATAACCCATTTTTAATGATTGGTTTATTGAATTGTGAATTTATATTGATATACAGTGACTACTTCGACCCTACAAGCTCAAGTAACCTTGTAGATCGAGAAAGAAAGGTATGTTGCGATCGGGTAACATACGACAGTTATCTGTATCATTTGATATATGATTTGTTGTTGAATTATGTGAATTACGTGGCTATGTGATTTTATCTAAATTATGTGGCATTCATAACATGCATGATTTGCACATCGGTGTATGAAAAATAAATATTTTGTGAACACACATCATTTTTATACATACATCGATGCATGACATACACGTTGAGCTATATCCTTGAATACCCTGATATTTCTTGGATTCTGATATCGAACATTGGGGATTGGTACTGCGATACTATGTTGGCATTACATGGCCCGATAGGCATAGGGAATCGTGGTCCCCTTTGATTGATATGATTTGTTGAGACGGGGATTGGTGGCACCTTGCTGATGTCATCCGGCTGGATATCCCTATATGATTATGTGATGTCAGGACCTGGGGTTGGTGGCGCTTTGCCGACGTCCATCCGTCTGGATACCCTATAGGCTTGACAAGCTCGAGCTATTCTGATATGGTTGGACTTTCGTTTATTGATTCAGATATACCCAGTGGATGGGTGTACGATATGATACCGACATGACATGACATGGCATGCATTGCATTGCATCATATATCACATTTTATAGATACATGATGTATATTCCATGATAGTTCCATATTGGGCTTTTGCTCACCCCCAAGGGGGGCTGTTGTTGTCTTTGTGTGTGGAGAATGGCAGGTTATACAGGTGGCTAGGACCTAGAGAGGGCATGTCTGGTGGAAGCCACACTTGAGAGGTTTATTCTTTTGTTTATCCCAGTATTATATGTATATGTTTACCAGGGGTTTATCCCTGTGGTGTGTGAGGAGTTTATGTATTTTAGTTTATTTCACACAGTGTGGATATCTGTTTAGCAATTTGATTGGTGTATGTTGGATATGAAACTGGTGGTATTTATATATTTTCAGTAGATGTTGATTTGGGTTGGTGGTATGTTCCTCGTGCGACGAGGTCATGCCGAAATTTTTAGGGCCACATGTTACTAAATGTTAAACAAATCTTCCGATGTTTACGCTATAATTATCATTGTGTGATCATTAATCACATGATTAGGATTGGGCCCTCACAAAGTGCTTGTTACGTTGTTAGTTGCCATGGATATCTACAATATAAATATGCAAAATAAGTTTATGATTTAATCATTTAACATGGTCTTATATTAAATGATGCTCCCACTATTTTGTTTAAAAAATATCAACCCTCAAAACCTTTAGTGGGCCAAGATCCATATTTCGCCTAATCTTGAGTTAGCTTTGGCTAATCGCCCAAGACTCGGTTATTTAGGTAGACAACACTTTGTCAATTACATCACATATAATTCTTGGATAGTTGGACGAACAACGCTTTGTTCAATTCTTCAAATGAATTATCCAACCTATGCCTCTAGGTTCCCAATCCTATTGAGATAACCTAGTTAAGTCGTACCCAATTTAAAGTATAACTGATATCACTTTTATCCTTTCGCGCCTTACTAAGATTGCCACGGTGCTTTGCTTTGGCAAACCCACATATGTACAATCGAAGTTTTTGACGAGTACTTTTAATTTTGGAAAGCATCTAAAACTTAATATTTTAGAGGGATTTATTGATCTCATGATTAGTTTGATAATTTAAAATATGTCCACTACATATAGGTGTATACATATCTACATATATGTGTAATACAATTATCAATCTAAAGCATAAGATAAATCATGCATCAACATACATAATTAAACGTGACATGGTTATAGCCCCTACTAACGATTTTCTCAAGCCAATGAGAAAATCCTAAGAGTCAACCTAAGGTAACTTCACAAGCACCTTCCTTTGGCTCCAATTTGAGAATGGCCTCCTCATCCCTGCACGATGCTCCATCTTCATTGATCACCATCAACAATAAAACTATACTATTTACAAGATATAGAATTCCTCGATTCACATTCGAGGGGAACTTAGGGGAGGGATAACATTTAGAATAAAATAGAGAAAGCACGACACGCAGGTCGTATTATAAATTACAAACATTCACAAATCCTATCTAATAGGTCAAAGGGCTATAACCACGCACCATGCTCAAACAACACATAAAGCATGCATTAACTTTTAATTAATTAAATTCTAAACATTTTAAATTTAATTCTAATTAAAACTGTAAAATAATTTTTGAAAAATTATCGTACGCTCGGGACATCACATGCCACGAACCAAAGCGACTAAGCCACGAACCACCATGGTTCGAACCACAAAAGTGCACGGCTGGACCAATTATGGGCCTAGGGTTCAAAACCCTAGCCCATGGCCGAACCAAGCTCGAGCGGCGGCGGCGCTAGGGTTCCAAACCCTAGCCGCCACGCACCACCTTGGGTTTTCATCGAGCCATCTTGTTCGAAACGCTGGAATTTGTTAGCCACGAGTCACGGTCAGGCCATGCACAGGGTTGGCTCCACCATCTTGAGCCAAGGTTTCGAAAACCCTAGCTCTCATGTGGTGAAGCCACTAATCCATGCATGCGAGAACCATTATCGAGCCAAAGAGTTCAAAACTCATCCATGTCTCGAAACCTCCATGCATGAACATGAGCCACAACGACTAGGCCATCTCGAGCATAGGAGTCCGAAACCCCTAGCCCTCACGTGGCTAAGCCGTGGGTCAAAAGCATGGTGGTGGCCGAAAACATTGCCCAATAAATTTGATTATTCGCCAATTATATCAAATACAATTTTACGATGATTTTCACAAACTAAATATTAACATATCATATATGTTCATACAGTTTTAAATAGCATGCAATATTAATTCTAATATGATTAAACTATTTAACCACATAAATCCGATATGAGCCTTGTACACGGCTCTGATACCACTGTAAGTAATCCAATGAGCATACAACGCAGCGGAATAAAATTTTTATGGATTACTAAACACCGGATCTATTCATATCGGATAAAGGAATACAAAAGTCTCACCCTTGTAGCGTGTTTGAGCCGATTCTATGGAGCAGCACCACGCCCAACGTCTCCTTCGAGTCACTAGCAAAACTTGTCAAGTTTTACCTCCACGGTATCCACACGATCAAATCGGGTGAAGGGATAGTTTAATAACAAGTTGCTAGACAAGTTCTTAAACCGGAACAAGAAACACACTCGATTCTAAATCGAATAATCACCGGAAATCACCACAACCCACTTCGGCTATGAAGAAGCCGAGAGAGCTTGGAGAGAGGCGGCCGTGTGTTGCCTTTTCTTTGTAGGTTGGAATGATATAAAGTATGTCTTACAATTAATCATAACCTTGTATTTATATTATAAGATTTAATTAAGGTTTAAGGCTTTCTTAAAGCCTCATGGGCCCAAACCCATGATTTAATTAAATCTTCATAATCTTTTAATTAAGACTCTTCTTAATTAATTAATTCATCCAATGAATTTAATTTCCATCTCGATTTAATCTTTTGTGCGACCCAATAGGATCTTATAATGTTGGCAGTGACATAAATATTTTACGTTACAAGCAAGGAGCGGTGTCTAGCAACACATCGAGGCTACCCAAATTACAAGAATGTCAATGACTCGATATAACCTTTAGAACTTGTAATAATATTAACCATGTAACTTAATCCCTTTGTCCTTTATGTTTAGATTGAACACGAGTCATGGAATAGTCATACTCGTATATTCAATCTCTATTTCTTGATCCCCAAGTAGAACTAGAATAAACGAATAAGCTCGATATCTCATATCGACTCATTCGAGCATGGCCATGCATTTTAGTTCTCACTTGATCAAGGGCCAAACACATCTCCTGTTATATAGGAGGGACAAATCCTATCTCAATCAGTCAACATCCCTCTACATAATTCGTAGTGTATCCAATAGTCGCCTTTATAGTATACCCTGTTACGGGTAACGTTTGACAATATCAAGATACATAACTCCTTATGTTGGGATCTCTGATGATCACAAGTCGTAAGGATTACATACATTATTATCACTATGAGAATTGCATATGACGATCATATAACTATCCATGTTGCATTCTCATGGTGGGTCTGTCCAGTACATCGTTCTCTAACATGTACCCATGTGTTGATTTGATATCTCATATCAATGAACAATTCATCAATCAACACATACTAGTCTCTACGTATTATCATTATCCCTATTCATGATAATACTTGACTAGGGACATCTTTAAGAATAATACAATATTATTCTAAGGACATTAACATATATATTAATTCACATTGCACAGTTAAAATAATATATAATAATGAATTGCCATTCATAAACTCATATTACATTGTATGTCATAAACAATCATCTAATGATATGTCTTAGGGCATATCCCAACACAGAGTTCATGGTGGCAAGCATAAGGCAGCCAACATCAAGTGCGTCATTCTGATGCTTCTTGTAAGCATCCTTATCGGCTCTCATAGCCGTCAGGGGAGGTTCCTCAACAGTTAAGGGTTCCTCTAGGACATATTGCTTCTTTTCTTGCTTGAGGACTATTCTCAGATTCCTATACCAGTCTAGGAAGTTTGTCCCATTTAATTTGTCCTTCTCAAGGACCGATCGCAGTGATAATGTGCTTGTTGTATTGTTAGTTGCCATGGATATCTACAATATAAATATGCAAAATAAGTTTATGATTTAATCATTTAACATGGTCTTATATTAAATGATACTCCCACTATTTTGTTTAAAAATATCAACCCTCGAAACCTTTAGTGGGCCAAGATCCATATTTCGCCTAATCTTGAGTTAGCTTTGGCTAATCACCCAAGACTCGATTATTTAGGTAGACAACACTTTGTCAATTACATCACATGTAATTCTTGGATAGTTGGACGAACAACGCTTTGTTCAATTCATCAAATGAATATTATCCAACTCATGCCTCTAGGTTCCCAATCCTATTGAGATAACCTAGTTAAGTCGTACCCAATTTAAAGTATAACGGATATCACTTTTATCCTTTCGCGCCTTACTAAGATTGCCACGGTGCTTTGCTTTGGCAAACCCACACATGTACAATCGAAGTTTTTGACGAGTACTTTTAATTTTGGAAGGCATCTAAAACTTAATATTTTAGAGGGATTTATTGATCTTATGATTAGTTTGTTAATTTAAAATATGTCCACTACATATAGGTGTATACATATCTACATATATGTGTAATACAATTATCAATCTAAAACATAAGATAAATCATGCATCAACATACATAATTAAACGTGACATGGTTATAGCCCCTACGAGCGATTTTCTCAAGCCAATGAGAAAATCCTAAGAGTCAACCTAAGGTAACTTCACAAGCACCTTCCTTTGGCTCCAATTTGTGAATGACCTCCTCATCCCGGCACGATGCTCCATCTTCATTGATCACCATCAATAAATAAACTATACTATTTACAAGATATAGAATTCCTCGATTCACATTAGAGGGGAACATAGGGGAGGGATAACATTTAGAATAAAGTAGAGAAGGCACGACACGCAGGTCTATTATAAATTACAAACATTCACAAATCCTATCTAATAGGTCAAAGGGCTATAACCATGCACCATGCTCAAACAACACATAAAGCATGCTTTAACATTTAATTAATTAAATTCTAAACATTTTAAATTTAATTCTAATTAAAACTGTAAAATAGAATTTTGAAAAATTATCGTACGCTCGGAACATCACATGCGACGAACTAAAACGACTAAACCAGAATCATCACGGTTCGAACCATCATGGACCACGGCTGGACCAATCATGGGCCTAGGGTTCGAAACCCTAGCCCACGACTTGGTCCGAGCCATTGGCATGGGTGCGGCGCCGCTAGGGTTCCAAACCCTAGCCGCCTTGCACCATCTTGGTTTCTATCGAGCCAACTTGTTCGAAACTCCAGAACTCATGAGCCACGAGCCACGGTCCAACCATGCACGGTTCATGACGGTGGCGGCTCAACCATCTCGAACCAAGGGTTCAAAAAACCCTAGCCGCCAAACCGTATGATTCCGAGAACCATGGTCCGAACCATCGACTTTATCGAGCCAAAAGAGTTCAAAACTCTAACCATGTCTCGACACCTCCATGCACGAACATGAGCCACAACGACTAGGCCATCTCGAGCCAAGGGTTCGAAAACTTAGCCCTCACGTGGCTAAGCCGTGGGTCATGTGTACTAGGTGGTGGCTGAAACATCATGTAGTTCATTCGATTTTGCGCATTCGTGTATCGTATACAATTATTCGCCAATTATATCAAATACAATTTTACGATGATTTTCACAAACTCATAATCATATCATATATGATTATATACAGTTTTTATAGCATGCAATATTATCCTAATATGATTAAAACAATTTAACCACATAAATCCGATATGAGCCTTGAACCTAGCTCTGATACCACTGTAAGTACTCCATCATGCATAGCAACGCAGCGAAATAAAATTCTTATGGATTACTAAACACCGGATCTATACATAGGGGTTCAATATCGGATAAAGGATTTACAAAAGTCTCACCCTTGTAGCGTGTTTGATGCAGAATCCTCGATGTAGCACCACGAGTCACAAACAAAAGTTTGCACCTTTGTCTCTACGGTATCCACACGATCAAATCGAAAGGGATGTTCAAGAACAAGTTGCTAGACTTATTCTTGAACCAAAACTCAACTCTCGGTTCAAAACCGATCAACGACTACCAACAATTCCAACAAGCAAGCGGCGGCGGCCGTGACTCTTGAAGGAGAATGAGGCAGCCGAGAGAGTTAGGAGTGGAGGCTAGGTTATTGATGTCTTGGATTAATCAAACTTAATCACATTGTTAACCAATTATATATGATTTAATTAAAGGCTTTCTTAAAGCCTCATGGGCCCAAACCCATGATTTAATTAAATCCTTATAATCATTTAATTAAGACTCTTCTTAATTAATTAATTCATCCAATGAACTTAATTCCCTTTATCGATTTAATCTTTTGTGCGACCCGATAGGATCTTGTAATGTTGACAGTGACATAAAATCTCATTTTACGTTACAAGCAAAGAGCGGTGTCTAGCAACACATCAAGGCTACCCAAATTACAAGAATGTCAATGACTACACATAACATTTAGAACTTGTGATAATATTAATCATGTAACTTAATCCCTTTGTCCTTTGTGTTTAGATTGAACACGAGTCATGGAATAGAGAGTGAGGACTGGAGGCTAGGTTATTGATGTCTTGGATTAATCAAACTTAATCACATTGTTAACCAATTATATATGATTTAATTAAAAGCTTTCTTAAAGCCTCATGGGCCCAAACCCATGATTTAATTAAATCCTTATAATCATTTAATTAAGACTCTTCTTAATTAATTAATTCATCCAATGAACTTAATTCCCTTTATCGATTTAATCTTTTGTGCGACCCGATAGGATCTTGTAATGTTGGCAGTGACATAAAATCTCATTTTACGTTACAAGCAAAGAGCGGTGTCTAGCAACACATCAAGGCTACCCAAATTACAAGAATGTCATTGACTCGACATAACCTTTAGAACTTGTGATACTATTAATCATGTAACTTAATCCCTTTGTCCTTTGTGTTTAGATTGAACACGAGTCATGGAATAGTCATACTCGTATATTCAATCTTTATTTCTTGATCCCCAAGTAGAACTAGAATAAACGAATAAGCTCGATATCTCATATCGACTCATTCGAGCATGGCCATGCATTTTAGTTCTCACTTGATCAAGGGCCAAACACTTCTCCTGTTATATAGGAGGGACAAATCCTATCTCGATCAGTCAACATCCCTCTACATAATTCGTAGTGTATCCAATAGTCGCCTTTATAGTTTACCCTGTTACGGGTAACGTTTGACAATATCGAGATACATAACTCCTTATGTTGGGATCTCTGATGATCACAAGTCGTAAGGATTACATACATTATTATCACTCTGAGAATTGCATATGACAATCATATAACTATCCATGTTACATTCTCATGGTGGGTCTGTCCAGTACATCGTTCTCTAACATGTACCCATGTGTTGATATGATATCTCATATCAATGAACAATTCGTCAATCAATACATACTAGTCTCTATGTATTATCATTATCCTGATTCATGATAATACTTGACCAGGGACAATGTTTAAGAATAATACAATATTATTCTAAGGACATTAACATATATATTAATTCACAGTGCACAGTTAAACGAATAATATATAATAATGAATTGCCATTCATAAAATCATAAAACATTGTATGTCTTAAACAATCATCTAATGACTTGTCTTAGGGCATATCCCAACACCTTCATCATCCATCCCTTTGTTGTCCCTACAAAACAAATTTTTGATTTGAGATTCTTTGGTACCCATTTGATTTTTGGGTCCTTGAGGGTTCATTGACGCCTTTGAAATCCATTTCCACCTTTTGTTAAGTTGGTATTGGATTTTAGCAAACCTACATTTATTCTTTGTATGACCATCTTTACAACAATAAGTGCAAGTAGGAGAATTACGCTTAGCTTTAGCCAACAAGCTTGAAAATGTTTTAGATTTGCTTGAAAAGCCTAGTACGACTTTATCAAAGTTACAATGTTGCAAGCCAAGCAATTCATTCATCTTTAAACTACTATCACTAAATTTGCAAAAAGATTTCTTCAAAGAACTTAATTCATTTTTTAATGAATTGTTTTCTTCATCTATCTTGGCTACCTCAAGTTTGAGTAATTTGTTACTCATCTTGGTTTTGCCAAGAACATCAATAAGCTCATGATAAGAATCTAGTAATTCATCAAAAGATGGTACGTCATCGTCACTTTCATATTCTTCATCATTTGCGTCATCTTTGGCCATGAGACAAAGGTTTGTTGCTTCTTCATCGGAGTCACTATCACTCCATGTGGCTATAAGAGCTTTCTTCTTCCCTTTGTCATCATTCTTCTTCCTAGGACATTTATTAGCATAATGACCTTTATCTTGACAATTATAGCAAGTACCTCTTGTTTTGAATCATGTTTGGTAGCACCGGAGGCCTTTGGCTTGTTGTGTTTGTTGAAGATTTTCTTGAACTTTCTAGTGAACAAGATCATCTCTTCATCATCATCATCATCTTCATCATCGGATTGATCTTTCCTCCCGACCGAGGCTATCCCCTTTCTTATGGATCTATCATCCTCCTTTATTCCCTTCCTTGTTGACACTTCAAGCTCATGGGTCACCAAGGTACCATGAAGTTCATCAAGATCGTAAGATGCATTTTCTCCTTTGTTGGATTCGATGATGACCGTCCTCTTTGCATCCCATTCCTTTGGCAAGGCTCTTAGTGCTCTTCTCCATATTTGCTTTGGAGGGTACTTTTCACCAAGTTGTGCAAGCTCATTAATGATTTGGGCGAGCCTTCTAAACATCGAGTCAACGTCTTCTCCGAATTCCATCTCAAATGTCTCATACTTGAGTTGTAGTAGATCCATCTTTGTCTCCTTCACTTGATTTGTGCCCCCATGACAAATCTGCAATTTGTCCCATATTTCCTTTGCGGTAGAGCACATCGAGATCCGGTTGTACTCCTTCATATCTAAAGCACAATGTAAAATATTAATAGCTTTAGTATTTTGCGAAATTAAAATCATATCCGCTCTTGTAAAATCGTCCATTTATTTGGGAATACTTATTCCCCCAACTTCCTTCAAAGGAATATGTGGACCTTTTACAATTATCTTCCATAGGTCATAATCTACGGATTGGATGTATAGAGAAATTATATTTTTCCAATATCCGTAGTTATCACCCGTGAAGAGCGGAGGTCGATTGACCTTGAGCAAACTCATTTGCTAGATAGCCATAAAAGAATTTGATTTAAAACAAAAATCAAATGGCTCTGATACCACTTGTTGGAACCGAGGGGTGGGGGGGTGGGGGTGAATGAGGTTCCAAGGCTACTTTAGCGTTTTAAATTGAATTTGCAAAAATGTTGAGTTTGCGCTGCGGAAGACTTCAAGTCAATCGATAAATAAATAAAAAGAAGTAATAAATAAATGCGTAAATAAAATAAAGCGATAAATGACAAGAGAATTTGTTATAGAAGTTCGACGATGAATCGCTTACGTATCCTCTTCCCGGTTAGAAAACGTTTAACCGAGGTTCCACTAGAACAATCTTGATCTCGGCCTTAAAGGCTCCAAGTTAGCCACAACACACTCTTCCCGAGTAAAACAGCTCTTCACGAGTAACACACTCTTCACGAGTCTTCTTGGCCTTTAGGGCTCCAAGGATAGCCACACACAACTCTTCCCGAGTTACCCACACTCTTCACGAGTCTTCTTGGCCTTAAGGGCTCCAAGGATAGCCACACACTTGCACCAACTTTACTTGTTGATGACTTTTACACTTTTCAACTTGCGTCGGTGTTGGAGGACCTTACAATAGCTCAAATAACACCTTCACGGTGTACCAACACAAAGAATCAAAAACTCTCGCACAAGAAATAAATTACAAACTCCAATACAACACAAATGTATGAAGTTTGCAATGCTAGAATGATTTCAATTGGGCAAAGCTTTCTGGTAGTTTATAGTCTTGTTTCTTGTCTTCAAAATGCTCCAAAGAATCCATATTTATAGTGTAGGAGGCCCCCAAGGCTCCTACTAGCCGTTGCTATACTTAAGGACTTGAATCACTCCAAGATGGCCTCGGACATCGCCTCAGGCGATCACCATCGCGCGCCCCAACGGTCACCAAAATGCACAGATCGCCTCAGGCGATGTATGGATCACCTCAGGCGATCACCACCAAAAATCAATGCCGTAGCTTCGGTTGCTCAGAAACTTTCATCGCCTCAGGTGAAGCACCCATTCACCTCAGGCGTTCAAGACATCGCCTCAGGCGATCAAGCCATCGCCTCAGGCGAACTCGCCCTGCGCGCGGGCCTCTCAAGTCGATGTGCGTGGCGATGCTCCTCCTGGCTGCCATCGCCTGGGGCGATGATCACCATCGCCTGGGGAGATCCAGCCCAGACTTTGCACATTTGATTTTCTCCAATCAATCCACTTTTCAACCAATAAACCTGTACACTAAGTAGACATATTAGTATAACAAACACAAGTTTTGTTGATCATCAAAACTTATAAATAATTCGGAGATGAATTAAGCATTAAACTCAACCATGCGTTTAAGGCTCAACACTTTGGGGGTAGTTTCCAATGATTGTAGGGATATCATTTCCTGTACAACAAAGAGGAGCTGTTTTGTTGATTCATCTAAGCTTCTTGTAATTCTTTTGGAGTTTTGCTTGGTAGCACCACTCAGCGAGCTTTACATTAAGAAATGACATTCTCCTGGACACCGTCTTGATTGCATGGGTTGTATATTCTTGGATAAACATTTCTCTCCATGAGCTTCAGTTAACTTGAATTGTTGCTTGAGGTTCATCCTGTAAAGGTTCCTCGCCACCTTCTCATGTTCTTGATACTAGGATATGCTAGCTGGCCTAACACCAAAATCTAGTAGAATTTTTATTTCTGGTTGAAGTGTTGTGTTTAGCTTCAACCAGATATCATAGATTTAGTTCTTTCAATTTCTGGAAGTACCACTTGTATGACTTGTACCACGAACATTCGTTCGGATCCATGATATTTTCTTGAATCGTCTCCTCCGTATAGGTTACAAATTAATATTCAAGATATTATTATAGTTTTTCCAGAATAAACCTAGGCTCTGATACCATTTATTAATGACGGATCGCAGAAAAAAATAGTAAAACTCTGGGTGAGATTTGAAAAGTATTTAAAACTCTAGGGGGTATCATGCAATTAATCACTTCTAACTCTATAAGGGTAAATTGGTAAAGTGTTGTGGGGTAGAGAGTTAGGATGAAGATTAAAGTATGGTTGGGGAGTTAGAATATATAATAATTGATAAGGGGAGTTAAATTAAAGAAAATTTAGGTTTAGAGATTTTAGGTGAGTTTACCCTTTATTTTATACAATTTTAGTTTATTATGAAATAAATAACAATTATTCTTTTAGAATTGTACTTCATATGTTATAAATTAAACTATTTTAAAATATATCTTAATCTTAAAGACAATATAAGGGGAAAATTACATAAAATAGCTTTAATTTTGTTTATTCATCTATTATTTTTCTCATCACATCCATTCTATCAAACGATGTATGCTAATGAATAACTTTATTACAAATCTCCCTCTAATTTGTAATGGATGAAGAAATATTACAGCTATCTTCACTATGATTTGACATAAAAAGTACATAATGAAATACCAACGTATTTTGAAACTAGAAGGGAATCTATAATTGTTCAAACTAGTTGGGATGGATTATATTTATATAACTCACATATAAATAAATAAACACTAGAACAACAATTTTTTTTAAAAAAAAATTGGATATGACCGTTGGAAGTCAAAGGAAGAAAATTGGACGAATTTGCATACCTGATTATCGAATTTATTAATTACCTTTTCTATCATTAATTTTATTAATTGTTCCAATTTCAATAGAACATTTTAAGAACATAGTTTAGACCGAATTGTGAAAATAATAACTTTTAGTTTTATAACTAAAAACATATATTTAATTTAAATTTGTTGTTGAATTGAATTGAATTTATGTTAAAAATATTAAATTCAAGTATAAATTAATTTTAATTCAAAATTTTGTATATGAATTTTCACAATGAAATCATAAAAAAATTTGAAAATTTGTTGATAATCTAGTTGTATTTAAAATAAAAATGATATGATTTGTTAAATTATAAATTATATAATCCAAACATTTATCATACAAAATAAACACACAAAAAATTTGGACAATGGTAAATTCTATCCTATAAAAGAAATGTCACTATCATTTGTTTGAATAATTGGATAAGATGGATCCAGTGTCCAATATGTTATTCCTGGGGCATGATAGACTTTTCACGAACAACTATGCCACGCGGGTTAGGTCGATGCTACCCTCAAGAGTACAAACTATGCCACGCGGGTTAGGTCGATGTTACTCTCAAGAATACAAACTACTATGCCACGTGGGTTAGATTGATGCTACCCTTAAATGTATTGTAGGATGTAAATATTCTCATCCACATTGGATGACAATATTCACATCCTGATGATAGCAACAACACAAACACCACGCCGGTCTATCATAGGACCGATCTACAACCTATGTTTATCGTAATTGATTATCAGTGAATAAAGATATTATTATTTAAAATTTGGAAATTGCCTTTAAATACTAACACGGCTCTCTCTCCGGAACTAATTTCTATCTCACATACGCTACTGCGCAGTCCAATTAATTTTCTTTAAAGCTATGGCGTTTATAGCTTCTATAATCCGGCGAAGAACGAAATCCCTAACTCTTCAGTTGAGGGAAATTACATCAAATGCGCCGGGATCAGGGAGCCGAAGGGCTCGACTAATAGAGAAGATTTTGATAGCAAACAGAGGCGAAATAGCTTGCCGGATTATTCGAACCGCGAAGCGACTGGGGATTCGAACAGTTGCCGTTTATAGTGACGCCGATGAGAGCAGCTTGCATGTCAAGTCAGCTGATGAAGCCGTTCGTATAGGACCCCCTCCGGCTCGGTTTAGCTACCTTAACGCTGCCTCAATCATCGAAGCCGCTAACAAGTCCGGCGCTCAGGTGAAGAATTTTGCATTTTTTTTTAATTTTCTTGACATCAGCTTATTTGATTTTCTACTTCCTGAACAACTTTTGTTCGAATATTTATGTTAAAATTGAGAAGGTTAGCTATTAAGTTTGCTGAAAACACGATTGTAAATTTGTGATGTTATATTAGTAGAAATGCGGCTGTTTAGAGTTTAAACCGTGAGTCTTCAAGCGGCCCATGCGTGTGCAATGTCTAATCCTGAAAAGGAGCTTTAGAAGCTAGTGACTATCTGAAACATTTTTAACATAACAGTTTTGTTTTTGGACTTCTCATTCCAGAAAGCTTTAAAAGTATTGTTTCCACTATAGAAATGAAAGTCACACTACTGTATATCTGAACTCGCACAGATGAATTTTCACTTGATGGATCATGAATGCAAACTAGTGCTAATTAGGGGCCTGGCATGACTTGATGGTTTTTTCATGGCTCTATATTGGTTGATTCATAATCATGATCTCATTTCTATGTTTTGGTATTATGGTTGGCTTCTTAATGTTTCTGGGACATATTTTTAGAGCGGGATATCTTCTTTGTGATAATTAGGCTATCCACCCAGGTTATGGTTTCTTATCAGAGAGTGCTGATTTTGCTCAACTTTGTGAAGATGATGGTCTTACATTCATTGGACCTCCTGCCTCTGCAATTCGTGACATGGGTGACAAAAGGTAAAAAAGCATTAAGCACGGCTTCGTCATTGCCTTCTGAACACTACTTTTCTCCCTCTGATCCTTCTTCAGTTCCGGTTAACTATTTAATTAGTTGTCTCACCCTCATTCCATGATATCATCCAATATAATACTTCAAAGTGAGATTAAGACATCAGTAAAACAAGGAAACACTCCACTCCCATACAAGAAAAGGTAGAGGTGAATCCAAGAAATCACATATAAAAATAATAATTTTAATTTATAAGTGATATATTTGGAAAATAAACTAGTTAATTGCACTGGGGAAGTGTTCCAAGTCAATATGCCCATGTGGTGCTTTCGTTCCAACTATTTGGTCTTTACCAGAGACAGACTTGCATCATTTCTTCTAGTCTCTGCAAATGAATTTTCTTCAAAGATGGGATACAAGTATGTAGCTCATTCTCCAGAGAACCTTTATTTCAAGTATTGACATGTATGTTTACCTTCTTGGTGGCTGCACTACCTTTCCATCCTCTGTCATATATCTAGTCAATGCTTAAGGAATTTTTGTTTTATTGATTGCTAATTGTTGTTGGATATTATGCTTCAGTGCTTCAAAGAGAATAATGGGTGCAGCTGGAGTACCCCTTGTGCCTGGATATCATGGTGACAATCAAGATATCGACTTCATGAAGTTGGAAGCAGACAAAATTGGGTATCCTGTATTGATTAAGCCAACTCATGGAGGTGGAGGGAAGGTGCACTAATGTTTTGTTCTTTATTATGAATTAGTCTTCCAAAGTTGAGTTTCTAAGATTATTGGTGGTTCAAATATTTCCTTACTATATTCTCTCAGTTTATCATTTAAATTTTTCTTTATTACTGTCGATGAATTAATAGGAAACAAATCTTCTATGATTTGATTTGATTTGTTTAGGATTAAGATAGGAATATTTCCTTAATTAGAGAGATTTGATTCTTTGTATTTTTCTCTATTTAATCAGTGTAATTGTACAGGGTTATACACATAAAAAATAATAGAGAAATTTTTTTCTCATCTTTCTTGTCTCTGTACGTAAACTTACATGGTATCAGAGCCAATACCCACTTGAGACGTCGTGTGCGCCTTCTGATCGAGATTCTTCCATTCTCCTTCGGTTTACGCTGCTTCGTCTCTTCCCTGAATGTGTTTGTAACTTTCGCGTCTGTACGCACTGTTGCTATATTCTGGGATACAAATTCATCGCCAATCTGTGTGATTTGCTTTGGGTCTTCGAGTTTATCCTCCAAACACAATTATTGTGCGATTTTTGGTTGGATCTTCTCTGAAAATATCCGATTTTCTTTCCCTCGCCATCTTCAGGGTTGTCGCAATTTCTTTTATCGCGATTGTTGGGATTCACAAATTCGTGGGCTTTGTGTCTCATTGCGTCTGAATTGCTTTACAATTTCGTGGTTTTTTTTGTTCATCGCGTCTGACTTGCAGCGATTATCTTTGGTGGGAAATTACCCAATTTTTTTTTAATCGCAAGTTTGGGTTTGTGTTTTCCGCAAGTTTTTTTTTCTCCCACTAAAATATGGCTTGGGAAGCAGGGTCTTCATCGATTACAGGTGGGACCACACCAAATAATGATGTTATTTACAATACAAAAATGTCCATGACCGATAATTCCATTCAAATCACCATACACAAACGCAATGGAAAAAACTATCTGGAATGGGCCCAATCCGTCCGTCTGGTAATCGATGGCAAAGGAAAAGTTGGTTATTTGAATGGGGAGGAGAAGCCACCGGCTTGTGATGACCCCAAGTTCAAGCAGTGGCGGTCAGAGAACTCAATGGTCACGGCATGGCTTATCAATTCCATGGAGCCATCAATTGGTAAGCCGTTTATGTTCCTACCTACTGCCCATGATGTCTGGGATGCAGTACGTGAAACATACTCTGATTTAGAGAATTTTTCTCAATTATTTGAACTTAATAATCGGATGTGGAGAATAGTGCAAGGTAATCGAGGTGTTACGTCATATTACAATGAATTGATGACGATATGGCAGGAGTTAGATCTCTTTGAAGACGAAGAATGGGAGAATCCTAAGGATAGTATTCGATATAAAAAAAAAGGTAGAAAGGGGGAGAGTGTTCATATTTCTAGCTGGCTTGAACAAAGATCTCGATGAAGTCAGAGGCAGATTGCTTGGCCAAAAACCTTTACCTACAATCCGGGAAGTATTTTCCGAAGTTCGCCGGGAGGAGGCACGCCGAGGGGTAATGTTGAAACCTACAAGTGAACCAAAATTGGGTGAGAATGAAGGGTCTGCTTTGGCTGTCAAACGATGGAACTCTGAGGAAGAACGTCCAAAAATTTACTGCGAGAAGTGCAAAAAACCTTGGCACACAATCGAAACTTGTTGGAAAATTCATGGCAAGCCAGAAAACTTTAAGAAAAAAACAGGCAGCAACTATCGATCCAAATCAGGTAATGGACAGGCTCTTCAAACCAGTGTAGATGCTTCTGGACAGCAGCCATCTCCTTCTGAATCTCTTCCTTTTACCAAGGATCAAGTTGAGCACTTGTATAAAATGTTCCAGTCCCTCTCAGTAGGAAAACCCAGTCCCTCTTGCTCCTTAGCTCAAACAGGTATATTTCCTATTGTTTCTATGGCCAGCACAAAAACAATTGGTTCCTGGATACTAGATTCAGGAGCCACGGATCATATGACAGGTATATCGCAAGTTTTTTCGTCCTATGCACCGTGTGCAGGTAATAAGAAGGTAAAACTTGCTGATGGTTCCTTTGCTATCATTGCTGGCAAAGGAAGCGTGCCTATTTCTAAATTCCTGATCCTGAAAGATGTCTTACATGTTCCACAGTTATCCTATAACTTGTTATCTATCCATAAACTAACCCTTGATCTTAACTGTCGTGTGGTTTTTTTGTCTTCTCATTGCGAATTTCAGGATCTGGCCTCGGAGATGATGATTGGCAATGCTAAACAAGACAATGGACTCTATACCTTCACGGCTGAATCTCTTGCTGAAAAACAAGGAATGAAGACCTGTTTTAATTCTACTTCTTATGACTGTGAGATTATGTTATGGCATTTTCGTTTGGGACATCCGAATTTTCATTATTTGCAACGACTATTACCAGATTTATTTTTGAATAAAAGTCAGTTTTTATTTAAATGTGAGTCTTGTGAATTAGCTAAACATCACCGTGCCGTTTTTCCCTCGCAATCATATAAAGAGTCTTCACCTTTTACTCTCATACACAGTGATGTTTGGGGTCCATCTAGAGTCGTAACATTTTCTGGCAAACGATGGTTTATCACTTTCATTGACGATCACACTAGAATGACTTGGGTGTTTCTTTTAAAGGATAAATCTGATGCTGAAATTGTGTTTAAAAATTTCTATCATATGGTTCAAACACAATTTCACACAAATATTAAAATATTTCGGAGCGATAATGGCAAAGAATACTTCAATCATTTGCTTGGCGACTTCTTTGCTGAAAAAGGAACTATTCATCAAAATTCTTGTACGTATACACCACAACAAAATGGTGTGACTGAAAGAAAAAATAGACATCTACTTGAAGTTGCTAGGGCACTCAGTTTTCAAACAAAAGTGCCCAAATACCTTTGGGGTGATGATGCTATTCTCACAGCTACATATTTAATAAATCGACTTCCTACCAGAATTTTGAAATTCCAGACTCCTAAACAATTCTTTCTCAAATACTATCCTGAGTGTCGTCTCATCTCCAATATTCCCCTCAAAATTTTTGGTAGTATTGCCTTTGTACACAATCACGATCCTAGACAATCTAAACTGGATCCTAAATCTTCAAAATGCATTTTTGTTGGATATCCGACAAATCAAAAAGGCTATAAATGTTTTGATCCAATTTCAAAAAAATACTTTGTCTCTATGGACGTTACTTTTTTCGAAGGACAGTCCTACTACCGATCTCATCTTCAGGGGGAGAGTAGTCAGGAAGATGACTTTCTAAATGACTCGGACTTAATCTTTAACTGTGACACTGGTAATAGTATCTCTCCTACAGAGATAAATACTGAAAATGAAAATTTGCAAAACAATCGGTTTAAAGGTCTTGTTTACACAAGAGATTTAGCTCGAAGGAAACAAGAAGCTATTGTCCCATTGCAAAACCATGAGTCTACTCAAAGGGCAGATCCTGAGATAAGTGATGATGCCTCAAACAACACTCAAGGTATGCCTAACTCTTCAAGCCAAACAGATCTCCCTATTGCCTTAAGAAAAGGAGTCCGGTCATGCACACAACACCCTCTCTCAAATTTTTTATCATATGAGAACCTGTCACCTTCTTTCTGCGCTTTTGTCTCTAAACTTGACAGTACCACAATTCCAACAAATGTACAAGAAGCTCTAGAAATCCCCAAGTGGAAGGACGCGATTTACGAGGAGATGAAAGCTCTCGAGAAGAATTCTACGTGGGAGAAAGTCTACCTACCTTCTGGTAAGACGACTGTTGGCTGTAAGTGGGTGTTCACCATAAAATATAACTCAGATGGTTCTCTTGAGAGATATAAAGCTCGACTAGTTGCGAAAGGCTTCACTCAGACTTATGGAGTAGATTACTCCGAGACATTCTCTCCTGTGGCAAAACTGAACACAGTTCGGGTCCTTCTATCTATTGCTGCAAATCTTGAATGGCCACTTAATCAACTAGATGTAAAGAATGCGTTCCTAAATGGTGAACTGGAAGAAGAAGTCTACATGGAAGCACCTCCAGGTTTTGTTGATCAGTTTGGTTCTAAAGTATGCAAATTGAAGAAATCTATTTATGGCCTCAAACAATCTCCGAGAGCTTGGTTTGAGAGATTTATTAAATTTGTTAAAAGTCAAGGCTATAATCAAGGGCAATCTGATCACACCCTCTTTACAAAACATGCTGAAAATGATAAGATTTCTGTGCTTATTGTTTATGTTGATGACATAATTCTGACAGGAAATGATACAGGGGAGATGGACAGATTAAAAGGAAAGCTTGCTACGGAATTCGAAATCAAAGACTTGGGTCAGTTAAGGTATTTCCTTGGAATGGAAGTAGCACTATCCAAGGAAGGCATTATGGTGACACAACGAAAGTATATTCTTGACCTTTTAAAGGACACTGGGATGAGTGGGTGCAGACCATCAGATACTCCAGTTGAAGTAAATGCTAAACTAGGAGATATAAATAGTGGCAAATCAGTCGACACTGGGAGATATCAAAGGCTTGTTGGAAGACTGATTTACTTGTCTCACACACGTCCAGACATAGCCTTCGCGGTAAGTTTGGTTAGTCAGTTTATGCATTCACCATATGAAGAACACCTTGAAGCTGTGTATCGAATTCTTCGTTACTTGAAGGGAACACCTGGAAAAGGACTTCTATTTAAAAAAAATAAAGAGAAAGAAGTCGAAGTATATACAGATGCTGATTGGGCAGGATCCATTACCGATCGGAGATCCACATCAGGATACTGTACATATGTTTGGGGTAACTTGGTTTCCTGGAGGAGTAAAAAAACAAAGTGTTGTGGCAAGAAGCAGTGCAGAAGCAGAATTGAGATCAATGGCCCAAGGAATATGTGAAATCCTATGGCTGAAGCGGGTCTTGGAAGAACTAAAGAGATAAATAAGACTTCCTATGAAGTTATATTGTGACAACAAGGCAACTATCAGTATTGTTCACAATCCAGTGCTACATGACAGGACTAAGCACATTGAAATTGACAAACACTTCATAAAAGAGAAATTGGAAGAAGGAACAATTTGCATCACATTTGTCCCATTATTATTGCAAGTTGCTGACATATTAACTAAAGGGCTTTCTAAACATCTCTTTATGACTCAAGTTAGCAAGTTGGGCATGATAGATATCTTTGCACCAACTTGAGGGGGAGTGTCGATGAATTAATAGGAAACAAATCTTCTATGATTTGATTTGATTTGTTTAGGATTAAGATAGGAATATTTCCTTAATTAGAGAGATTTGATTCTTTGTATTTTTCTCTATTTAATCAGTGTAATTGTACAGGGTTATACACATAAAAAATAATAGAGAAGAATTTTTCTCATCTTTCTTGTCTCTGTACGTAAACTTACAATTACTGAATCATATTTTATCTTGTGATTTTTCGTGGACAAAAATGGACTCTGAAGCACATTAATTAGACTATGCATGTCCTCAATTAATAAAATTGGAAAATGTGCTCAAGTTTGGAGAGAATTTGTTAATAATAGAGGTTAAAATTACCAGGGTTTGACAAACAGAAATTATAGTTGCTTCCATACTGGGTTCATGAGCTGTGTTTTTTTCTCAAATTTTCTTGTGCAACACCTGGTTCAAGCTTTTAATCAAGCAATATGCGCATGTGACATCAGGCTATTTATTTTACTTGTCAAAATTGATTGTAGACTGGCTATTATTCTGTCAACATTTGACTGATGGTTTTAGCGTCTAACTTGTTAGTTTGCCAATTGTAGGGTATGAGGATTGTGCAGAGTCCTAATGATTTTGCTGATTCATTCATTGGCGCACAACGTGAAGCTGCTGCATCATTTGGAATAAACACGATCCTCCTGGAGAAATATATTACAAAACCTAGGCATATAGAAGTTCAGGTACCCTCTTTTGATGTCATCCATCTGTTTTAATACTTTTGTCCGCATTCAGTTCTTTCCAGTAGCCATAGGTGAAGTGGGGAGTGAAGTCGTTATTGTGCACATAATTTTCTGTAGAGAAAGCTGCTGAAAAAATCCTGAATCTACTAATAAACCATTATGATAGTATACGATTTGATTTTCATGTTTATCTGTAGATCTTTGGGGACAAACTGGGAAATGTTATACATCTAAACGAGAGAGATTGCAGTGTCCAGAGGAGACACCAGAAGATAATTGAAGAAGCTCCTGCTGTAATTCTTCTTTCCAAGATTTGCTCCTTTGGTTTCTAGGTTTTGTTTCCCTGGTGAGTGCAAGCTAAATTATTACCGAAAAACTGTGCATGCAGCCAAACATCGATGCTGGTTTTCGCTCCCACTTAGGTCAAGCAGCTGTATCTGCTGCCAAGGTGATATGTGCATGCACTTTTTATGCCGTGTTTATGCCATCATTGTGTTTCTTTTTGTTGTTCTTTACCCTTATTTCTCATTATTTCTCTTAAATTTTGTAAGTTTTGATTTTTAAAGGCAGTCAGTTATCATAGTGCTGGCACTGTCGAGTTTATAGTTGATACGCTCTCTGGACAGTTTTATTTTATGGAGATGAATACCCGTCTTCAGGTGGCTGATTTTCCAAGCGGATTCCTTTCTATGTAGGCTTTATATGTTTTCCAATGCAGAAGATTAATCCACTTTGTTGCAGGTTGAACATCCTGTTACTGAGATGATTGTTGATCAAGATCTTGTGGAATGGCAAATTCGTATTGCCAATGGAGAACCCCTTCCAATTAGTCAATCACAGGTGCCATTGTCAGGTTATTATATTTTCTTTGTGAATCTAAAATCTCATCCATATTGTGATGGTGCATGCCTCAAAGTTGAGGCTGGAGTATATTGTAGATTGTGGATTGAAACATTCTTAGATTTCAAAGTGAGTAGGATAGAGGAAGAACATCCAATAAAAGGATTTGATATGAGGTAAAACATTTCAATGGCACCTATACAACACTTAGTATGTGCTTCAGGATGATTGATTACATGATTCTTTATTATTTTTTGCCCCTACGTAGCATTCTTGGTAGGACTTGCTCGGATACTGAACTGTAGGATTGAGGAAGTGCCATTCACCTATCTCGGCATTCCGATTGGAAATGAAGTGCGGAAGAGTGTCATGTGGACTCCAGTGATAGAGAAATTTCGGAAACGGTTGGGTTGTTGGGAAGATAAGATGAGCTTGCTTAATGTTGTGCTGTCTTCTCATCCAATCTACTTCTTCTCTTTATACCGAGCTCCTAAGAAAATCCTAACCAAACTTAAATCTCTACAGAGAAATTTTCTTTGGGGAGGCGGGGGAAGCAGGCGGATGGTGGCATGGATCAAATGGTCGGAGGTGTGCAGGTCTAAAAACAACGGGGGTCTAGGGGTCTCAATTCTTTTAATATAGCGTTATTGGGAAATGGGGTTGGGTTTAATAATTGGGGACAATACTTTGTGAGTAAAAGTGCTTAATTCAAAGTATGGCCCGGTGAATCGGAACTTGTGGGCGGAGTATGGTTGCCGGAGAGAGGAAATTCTATTCGTTTTGGTGGAAAGATATCTGGAAAACTATATTTACAGATACGTCAGGGTGGTTTAGGGAGGGAGTAAGTAGGAGGGTTGGGAATGGGTTGTGAATGAAATTCTGGAGTGACATTTGGGCGGGGGAAGAAAGTTTAGAAGATAGGTTTCCCCGATTGGCGCCGATAGCAAGGGATAGATATAGCTTAATGGGGTGGTGGGGCAGAAAATAGGGGATTTGAGGCAGTCTGTATGGGACTGGAGACAATTTATTCTTGTGGGAGGAGGGCTTAGCTAACCAATTGTTTTCTCTTATTGACAGGTTTGCTTTAGTACAGGAGAGGTGTGATGTTTGGGAATGGTGCCATGATCCATCTAAAGTTTATTCGGTTTCCTCAGCATACCTCCTATTTCAAGATGAGGACAATTGGGCATGGACTTCAGAGAGGCGACCGAATTCACTTGGAGCACCCTAGCACCTAACAAAGCGGCTGCATTTGTGTGGAGAGTCTTCAGAGATAGGATACTAACTAAACAAAACTTGCGAAGAAATATAAGAACTTGACCGATTTCGGATTTGTGTGATCTTTGCCAAAAGGTGGATGATTCTACTAATCATCTTTTGTTCTCATGCTCGCAGCTTACTCATTTTGGATGGATTGCTATAATTGGCTTGGTATGAAGTTAGCTTACCCAAAGAACCCGTTCAACACCTCCTTCAACATTGTGGACTTTGGCCTCGAAGGAATTGCAGGAAGGAGTGGCTAACTATTTGGGTTGCAGTGTTATGGACTATTTGGCTAGAGAGGAACATGAGAATCTTCCGCGATCCGCAGTCTAAGGGAGAGAACTTAATGGAATTAGTAAAATTTCGGACTTGGCTATGGTTGAAAAGAAGCAGGAATAAGAACTTTTGTCATTAGTTTTTTGATTGGGGCAGAGAACCGGTTGTTTGTCTTGTATCTTTGTAGTGTGGGAGATAGCTTTAATGTTTCTGTAGTGGTCTTATTATCTTTTATAACTTGTTCGGGTACTTCTTGTAATCTTATTTATAAAATTATATATTTTGTCTGATACAAAAAAAAAAAAGTATGCATGGTTCAGGATTTGGTACTCTAAATTTCCCCAAACTAATCTCCAGAATTAATTATCAGAGTAAAAGTATTGATTCCTTTGGTTTCTTTTAGCATTCACATAACCGACAATTTCTTATGACAGGCCATGCTTTTGAAGCTCGTATATATGCTGAAAATGTTCCAAAAGGATTTCTCCCAGCAACTGGCATTCTTCATCATTATCAACCCGTTCAAGTTTCAATAGGAGGTACTTAGAATAAGAGCAATAGGATAGTTTAGTCAAATTAACATCCTACAGCTTCCAACTGTGTAAGTAGGCACGATAAGCCATCGGTGCTGATCATATTGATCTTCATAAACTACTAGGAATTACATACATCTCTGACTGTCGAAGCTCCAAAATTTTCTTTTCATATATCCCATTTACCAGTCAGGGTTGAGACTGGAGTTGAGCAGGGAGACACTGTTAGCATGCATTACGATCCCATGATAGCTAAGCTTGTAGTGTGGGGGGAAGATCGAAATGCTGCTTTAACCAAAATGAAGGACTGTCTGACAAAATTTCAGGTATACTGAACTGGACAATAATTTAACTCGTTACATTGTTTAGGTGAATTTAGTTATTTGCCAAATAGTTCACAAGTTGTTTTGAACTTTATACATATAGTTCATGGAACATTAGTGGCGGTTGAAATTGAATACAAATTATATTTTTTTTTGCTTTTATTGACTACAACTTGGCTGATAATTTTCCTTGAAAAATCTTTTAATAATTTTTAGCACATCATTCTGCCTAGAAAAGCAGCACATTCTGATCATTTTTCCTTTGTGTACGCTTAATGTCTTGGAAATTCTCATTTTTTCCCTTTGTAAGCTTTTGCATGGCAGACATTCTTAGCTAATGTGTTTATAGATTTTTATGGATCTGTCAAGTCTTGTGCTGTATCACCTACGTATATTGTTGGTAAATGTCTGTCTACTGCCGGGTGCTTCAATCAGATAGACCTTCACGTATCTCCTTGCTCCATCTCTCTTCTAGTGCCTGCTCAAAGGTTTCAATTTCCATATCCTTTGTTCAAATCTGATAAGTAGCATTACCAGGTTGCTGGTCTACCAACCAACATAGATTTTCTCTTAAAACTTGCGAAGCATGGAGCTTTTGAGAATGGAGAAGTTGAAACCCATTTCATTGAGTTGCATAAGGATGATCTGTTCATCGATTCAAATAACTCGTTATCAACTCAGCAAGCGCATCATGCTGCTGTACATAGTGCTGCAATTGCAGCTCTATGTGTTTGTGAAAAAGAACATGCAGCTGTGAAGGAAAGGGTCCCCGGTAATTTGTTAGGGCAACTCTTATGCATAATCCACACCTTTTACATTCTGGAAGCATTACTTATATAATATTGCGCAGGTAACCTTTCTGCATGGTATGCTAACCCGCCCTTCCGAGTCAATCATTGTGCCAAGCGTTTCATAGAACTTGAATGGGATGAAGAGTCCAGCAATGCTGGCTCGAAAACTGTACCAGTCCATATCACTTATCTTCCGACAGGGAAATATCTAATTGAGGTAGTTATACAATTTTTTTTTTTCTTTAGACCTCAATGAATTTAATTTTTTTGAAATGCCTTTAGGCACAGACATGATTTTATAATTTTAGGAACTCTGTGATCTACAACTTTTTAAGTTGTATGTTTACCTAGTTGATTTGTGTTTACAGACAGGACTAAGCGGTTTTTCAGCTTTCGAGATGAATGTAGTGCGGTTAAGTAACCATGAATTCAGAGTTGAGCATGATGGTGTGAGCACAAATGTCAGCATAGCTGTTTATCCCAAGGTTAATCTTTGAAACCAGTCGCAAAATAATGAATTCTAAGACGTTTGAATTTGTATATTTACCTCTGTTTGTTGAGAATTACGGGTCTCTTATCATCAATTTGTTCTCATTTTGTACTATTGATGTTATAGTTTCCCTCATAACGTGGAAGCTTGCTTAATTTTTATTTATTTTTAATTTACATCCAGACACAAATTACAACTCAGGTTGAAAATGTGTCTGAATATTCCTCGATCATTTTGCCTATGAACATACACTACTCGATGCTCTTGGCTGCAAGAAGGAAAAATCACTAATATTATGAGAGCAGCAAGTTGGACAAATGAGTTGTTTGATATGATTTTAAGTGACCAAACCTAGAGGCACGCATCACATGGATGACAAATGGTTTGATTCATCAGCACCTTACACCACAACATACATGTAAACAAAAGCACACATTACCATTAAATGGATGAAGGAAAGGACCTACCCTTGTCATTCCCCGTTTTTCTTATGATTAATAAATGGCTCATGAGAGATTTATACTCATACTGTTTTATGATGGTACTGTTATATATTTTCCACTGAGTACATAAATCCCTTTTGCCTTGGGTCATTAGATTTGTTTGAGTGGTGTTGACCCCCGTCAAGGGTTTCTTTAGCACAACATTTTACCTCTATAGCTCTAAACCAGAGTTCAAGTAATGTCTGCATTTCAGGATCAGATGGAGCACATCGACATCTGGCATGGATCAAATCATCAGCATTTTAAACGTAGAAAAGGGATTGAACCCTCTGATGATGTTGAAAACCAAGATGGGCCTGCTGCTGAGACGACCTCACATCCACCTGGAACTATGGTGGCTCCCATGGCTGGTCTAGTTGTCAAAGTTTTGGTGAAGGATGGAACGAAAATTGATGGAGGGCAACCTGTATTGGTGTTAGAAGCTATGAAGATGGAGGTTTGTGTTTCATTTGACTGTTAAGCCTTACTCGTTTTACTTGTTATTTCAATTTTTTATTCTCTCTCTTTGCAGCATGTTGTGAAGGCAGCAACTGCTGGTTACATCAGTGGGCTTCGAGTCTCAGCTGGCCAACAGGTCTCCGATGGCACCATTCTTTTCACTGTGAAGGTAATTCATGCATTTTATGAATCAAGGTACTCAGGCTCCCGTTTATACTTATAAATACCTGATCTGAAACTATTGTCCATTATTTGATTTATATTGTTGACGGCTGGTGGTAGTTTCAAATAGAAATATTGTCATAGATATTTTTTATTGTATTCCATTGTGACGTTCATTATTTTTGTACAGGCTGAGTAAAAATTAAGAGGTCTTGGAATAATTTGTGGCATTGAAGACTGCTTACACCACGGTGATAGAATGAATCTTAGTTTGATGCCTGGTTTGATATTCTTCTGTGAGCATTGAAGACTGCTTACACCACGGTGATAGAATGAATCTTAGTTTGATGCCTGGTTTTGTATTCTTTTGTGAGCATTGTCTTCATTCTTTTATCTCTAACGTAAAAGAACAAAAGGACTGTTAAGTTACTCTGAAAAAAATATAGAATCTCTCTTTTAATTTTATCTTCTGTACAGTTTCGCAGCCATCTTAGTGAGACCATACTTGTGCCAGCTTGTGGTTGAGCATTCTTGGTTATTCTTCTATTTGTGTAATTATTGTCGATTAATGTTCTTTTTGGCAATGCGTTTAATGGTTTTCACAATGGCTGAATTTGTGAGATCATGACCAAGTACCGATTTTTATGAGCCTTGATTATGAGAAAAATGCCTGCTGCACTTCTTCAGACTTCTGTATTATTTATTCTGCCCTTTTTTTTGGTAGAATATCAGTGATATTTACTTATGAACCTGTAAGAACGTGTAAATCTAAACTCTCTAATTTTATAGCATTTGTGAGCAGAAATTGTTTCCCAAGTGACTAAATGCATCTGCAAGCTCCGTAAGTATCGCATTCGACCTTCATCTTGTGATTTGACTATGAATCGTGTACTGGGTACTGGCTGGTATTTGGCAGTAGAGGATAGGTTTTTTGGCAACGAACCTCCGTGTGGTTTGAAAATAGGCGGTTTATCCTTGTGGTTTTATCCCCTGTGTTTTGAAAATTGGCAGTTTACCCCCTGTGGTGGGTGAATAATGCAAAACACCCCCTCCATGTAAGGGCAGTATGCTATGTTTTGCAAACCGCTGGGTGTAAATGCCTATTTTCCAAACTACGTTGTGTAAACTGCCTATTTACAAACCACATTGTGTAAACTGCCTATTTACAAATTATATGGGGTAAAGTGTCTATTAGATATATCACAAGATGGTAAATTGTCAATCATTCGTAGAGTGAGTGTATTATTTGTTAAGACCATGATATCTGCCGTAATATTTCTAAAACTTAAGTTTGGAAAAACAACTGCAATAGGCTGTTTAGCTGGAAGGATTCCTAGATCTGTTTGTGGTGTATTGAACTCTATATTCGACTAAATGTAAAGAATATATGCCATTTCCCGTTCTCTAGTGGGAATTCAGATCCTGAACGAAGGGATATTGTGCACGGCATAAATAAAGAATATATGCCATTTTAATCAGAAATGACAACCCACTCAAGAGGTGATGTAGAGATAAGCATTAAGCAGGCAAAACAAAGTGGCCTTGTGATGTTTATTGCCCAATCGGATTCACGAAATCCACTCACTCTCAGATGCTCTATAATTTGATCTTGAAAACTTACCCTATTTCCACTTCATAGCTATGAGTTTTGAGCTTATTGTCGGTCAAGCATTATCATAATGTTGCGTTAAATCTACATGAAATAGACATAATTGTATTCTTGGTATTCACCGGTGCATAAATGTACTAGAACTGTGTAATAATACAAAATGAGTCTTTGACTCTCCATTTCCAAATCTTTGCATAAAATGTATTTTTTACTGTTTCTATTGAAATATCTACTTGTAAATTCTATGCCCCTAGCTATTAAGTTCGTTGGTTGGTTGGCTACAATATCCTCGAATCACTAATTTTAGGTGATTAGATGAACACCGTCTATCTTTACCTATACGCACTTCTAGTTGCATTATTCACTAGTTTTTTTTAAGGTGCCATTCATTAAATTTTGTTACACATGTTGATGTCCAAATCTAGAGGTATTTCTTTTTAAATACTTGCAATTATGTCATTGTTTGGTTCGATTAAAGCCCAATAATAAATAAAAATGATTGGTCGATAATATATGATTTTTGAATGTTAAAATTTAAGAGAATTCACATAGGCTATTTAAGGCACATCCAAAGGCAGGTGCCCTTTTTTAGTATATATAAGGAAGGGCTATCTCCCTTGGATTGCTCGGACGATGGCTGGAAATCAAGCACTTAGAATGCTCCTAGTTTTTAACCCAACAAAAACATATTCATGGCCATTGTGTTTTCTTTTATCAAATAATTTCTAATTTTTTTGTCATTTTATATATGTAGTTAAAATATCAAACAATTTCTAAATTTATCAAATATATATTCACAATAAATGCAGAATTTGTCCATGTAAGTACGAGCGGGTGATGCCTATGTAGAACATAGACATGAAATAAAACAGGGGGAAGTCGCACATGTTTGTCCCTAAACTTGGTTGTTTATTTTATTTTTGTCCTTGAAAAATAGTTCTCAAACTAGTCCTAAAATTTAAAATTCAAACAATATTTTAATGATTTTAGAAAAGTATGAAATTTGTAATTTTAAGACAATTTGAAGAGAATAAAATATTTGTGATAAAATAATTAGGAATCTATTAGTTATCACTTATCAGGCATCGGAATAGAAAATCAGTTAGCCAGAAAATTCAGAAAAATCATAAGAATTAGAATTCTATCAAATAGGTTTCAAGTTAAGTTTCCTTTTTATCCCAATAATTATTTTAAATTAAAATTTATTTTATAATTGTAGGGAGTGGGTTGGTTAGTAAGCCCCCCCGGCTCGATCAAACGTTTCGGAAAGCTCCTTTTTTCTTCTTGAAGTTGCATCCAAATTCTTCTATAAATTGAGACGTTGGGGTTACGTGATCTTACACCAAATTCCGCTCAAGTAATTGCCTAGCGCCAACATCTTTCCTGTTTCTTGGATTATTTTCACATTTGGAAAATATGAGTCTTGCGGAGAGCGCCATGTCAGATTTCCTCCGTGAATGCGGCGGCGTCGCTGTGGTCGACGGTGGGCTCGCGACCGAGTTGGAACGCCACGGTGCGGATCTCAACGACCCCCTCTGGAGCGCCAAATGTATACTCACATCCCCTCACCTCATCCGCGCCGTATGTTTTCCACTCCCTGTTTCGGTCATTTTTCTTTTCCTATTTGGTTGTGTATCATAATTAACAGGTTTACTGTAGTTCTGAATAGTTACGGAACTTTTGGGGCATCTATTTTGTTGCAATTTTGGTTATTGTAACAGCTCCAAGAGATTTGTTTCAGTAGAGTTTTAATTTGCCCTGAATTTTGCAGTGAGTTATTGATTCTGTGCGCGTTGGCATGAAACAGAATAAAATTAGGTATGATGGGGAGAAGCTCGCGGGTCCGCCAGTAAAAAAATCTTCAAATTCACACTAAGTTACTTCCCAATTAGATTCGGCCCGTGGAGTACTGCGCTGCTAGTGGTGTTATTCTATTCCTTTCTTGGTTTTATTCCAATTTGTGCATTTTGAAATGTTTTCTCAATAAAATCTATGGCTGCTTTGGGGAATGTAGGAATTATTGTAGAGAGTTGTCCCCCTTTGTTAATTTACAAGTTACACCGACTCTTTATAAGATACGTGGGTGCTTCCACTCTTTGACAATTGGCTTTGAATTGGAACCCATGTATTCTTAGCATGGTATCAAATCATACTTTTCATGTGATTGACTATTCCACATGCATGCTTATCGTCAACTCGTTATCAATCCACGTGCTTGACTTGTACATGGGGCTTTTTGAGAGTTATCCCACATTGAGAATTTATAAACTATGTTAGCTGTTTATTTGATACATGAGTTACTCCACTCATTACCAGTTGGTTTTGAGTTAGAACCTCATGTATTCTTAACAATTATTCTGATGCATACTTGTTTTTGGGATGTGCTTTATGATATCGATAGAAGTTTTTGCTATTGACGACCCTAAGGTTCTTGTGCCGCTGAAAAGATTATTGCCTGGCACGCAAATTTAAAATGGAAAGATGGTGGACGGCTAGATTTTATTTTTCTGCAGATGCTCATTGTTTATCTTTATAGAGCAGGTACATCTTGATTACCTGGAAGCTGGTGCAGATATAATAATTACGGCATCTTATCAGGTGGTTATTTCTTTTCATCTAATGTAGAGAAATTTTTATTGTAGGAGATATGTGAAAACTGAAACAAGCTATTTCTAAAATTGCAGGCAACTATACAGGGATTTGAGCGAAAAGGTTATTCTCGAGAAGAAAGCGAAAGCTTACTCAAAAAGAGTGTTGAAATTGCACGTGAGGCACGGGATGTTTACCACGATAGGTGCCGTGTATCCCTTTCTGATCATGCTCCTGATGGTAGAATTCTGAAGCAGCGGCCAATACTGGTTGCAGCATCTGTGGGAAGTTACGGTGCCTACCTAGCTGATGGATCGGAATATAGGTGGGTTTAACTGCAAATTATATCAGGGAGTAGGTATTTTTCTATATTGGAGATATTATCCAAACGACGTGTCATTAATTTGAATTTTCTTCATGCATCTCCACTCTTTAAGAATGCACATTTCACACTGTCAAACACCTCTGTTGTACTTGTAATTTTTTATAATATTCCATCATCCTTCAACTCTACCAAGGGATGAAGCTTTTACTCGCTCCTTAGCTATAACGTTATTTGAATCGTGCAATACAGCATTATGGTCTGATTTTGGCTTATGGTGGACAATCTAATTTGTTCCTCTTATTTTTCTTGATGACTTTTAGTGGCGAGTATGGAGATGCTATGGATCTGGAGTTCTTAAAGAATTTTCATCGGAGGAGGGTTAAGGTTCTTGCAGACTCTGGTCCTGATCTTATAGCCTTTGAAACAGTACCCAATAAACTAGAAGCTCAGGTATCAAGTTTATTTACTGAAGATCTTGTTTTCTCCACCATAAATAGAAGAAACACTGTGAATTCATGTCCTCGAGAATCATCGTGATGTGCAATGGTGCAATTTGTAAAGATATGAACTTTTTTTAGTCTTGTAATTGACGATACTTTTCGCTCACTCAGGCTTTTGCTCATCTCCTTGAGGAAGAGGACATCAATATACCTGCGTGGCTGTCCTTCAATTCGAAGGATGGTGTTAACATTGTTAGTGGTGATTCTTTGCTCGAGTGTGTTTCCATTGCTGAATTATCCAAGAAAATTGTCGCAGTTGGAATTAACTGTACCCCACCAAGATATATCCAAGATCTGATTATAGGCATCAAGAAGGTACGTTTATGTTCTTCTGTCCTGATTGATTGCTGTGGTTTTTTTACGTGTATAACACTGAAAATTGTTGCACAATTTCTAGCTGTATATGCTTGTGAAGACATTTTCTTATTGTATGTCTTGACTTGATTTTACCTCAGGTGACGACTAAACCAGTACTTATTTACCCAAACAGTGGTGAGAGTTATGATCCTGATAAGAAGGAATGGGTGGTGAGTTCTTTTACCTTTGGTTTCGGTCTTTATTCATTAAAAATAAGGGTTAGATTCCCCTCTGTTTCTTCTCTCTCGTGTATTTAACTAAGCAATATCATGATATGGTAGAATTCTAAGGAGTTTTCTGAATGGTCAAGAACTCCTACGCTTCATGTAACTTGCCCAATACTCTCCTAATTTCGGCAGACATTTTTCTCATTACCAAAGCGGACATACGAATATTATGCATAGATAAAGTGAAGATGAAATAAAAGGGGTCAATACAAAGCAACAGGCTAAACATAACTTGACGATCAGCATATTTACTACGTTTCTGCACTTCGTGGTTGTTTCAGTGTGATTATCTTGTATCGTAATGCAGCAAAATACTGGGGTTTCGGACAGAGATTTCGTTTCATATGTGAACAAATGGTGTGAAGTCGGGGCTTCTCTTGTGGGAGGTTGCTGCAGAACAACTCCCCATACCATCAGAGCTATTTACGGAACCCTCCCTAGTAAGACTTCTCGCCCCATCTTGAGTGTTAAGGATGATGGAAGTCCGAAGGGCGAAGAATCTTGATCAATGCTGGATAGTTGAGTGGTGAAGCGGGTTCGGTTCCCGCTCCGGGCAAAAGTTTTGGTTAAGCAATAGATGAAGAGAAATGAGAATTAGTCTCATTTGAAATGTTCAGGCCTGGAGGGTGTTAGTTCTCACTAGTATGATGTTTGGGCACTTGTGATGGCTTTAGTTATGTACTCTCCTCTATGAAATTAATTTGTGTGCCTGCAGTTGGACACTTGCTATGCGTTAGATTTTCTGTCAATATCGCAACCATCAACTATAATTATGGGTGAAAACTGGAGAAAAGAAAAAAAACTGCATTTTATTTGGTAATTTGGATGGTGGATTTTTTTTTATTTTTAAAATGACGTTATTTTTCAAATTCTATATATATATATATATATATATATATATATATATATATATATTATCTTGTGCGAGGTTATGTATCCAAAGAAAATTAAAGTCATATTTCGAATTGTTCTATTTTATCAAGTAATAATTATTGGTGAATGTCATAAAACTTTTATTTGGGACGTTGTTTTTCACTTTTTATTAAATTGTTTCCGTGGAAACTTTGAACAAGTAAACAATTATCAATTCTATTTGAAAGCATCCGTTTTGAACATAGCAATAAACAAAAACAACTAAAAATATTTACTTATTGTTTTTACATGTTAGAATAATTATTCTTTTTCATGTTTTACAAATATTTTGCTATTCAAATGTTTACTAATAGTCAAAGGCCTTGTGGCTCAGTTGTCACCAGCTTTATTGGGGGAGCTCGAGGTCTTGGGTTCGAGTCTCGTCCCTTCCCCCCTTTCCACTGTAGTTGTAATAGTTGCTAAAAAAATGTTTATACATTTACTTAAATATTATTTTTAATTTAAAATATATTACCACGGGTCTTAAAGATTCCATTTTAATGTAAACTATTTGGCTTGAGATATTATTTTTCCATTAAAGTGGTCATAGCAAAGGGTTTGGGGAAATCTGGTAGTCTCCAATCAATTTACTGTGTCTTTGTTTAAGCTTACACCCTGTCTTTAGGACTTGTAATGCCTAAATATGAATCATACATATTTTATTAGATTATTGTGTAATTAAGAGATAATTACGGAATGATGTGGACTCGCGTTCCAGTTGAACCGAATATGAAAGACGAAATATATTATTTGATAGATGATAAAAGGAAGCATGTTTATGTATATTTGGCAAATAAATGATCTAAACATAGTTGAGATTAATTAATTGATATTGTTGTGTTATATGATTTTTATGAAATTACATGAACACAGTTTAGTAGTAACTCTACATTGAAGGCATAAATTTGATACATAGTAGACCACAGGAATAAACTTGGCATGAGTTATTACTAAATATAAATATATGAAATTAGCTTTGAAATGCATAGTTCACTACATTTCACCTACTAAAATCCTACGAACCCATCTCAAAACCCTTGCTTTTCTTTACACTTTTCTTTACACTTGTGGCTTGGGAATCAAGGAGGAACTTGCTCTTAGTTGAAGTTCATGTGGATTTGGTAGGAGATTATGAGGTGTAAGCTTGTATAGTACCATATATGAGTAGAATATTTCTTAAAACATGTTGAAGCATGTGTTTTTGCTTGTTTGATTTGATAAGAGATGGAATTCAATGAAACAAGTTGTATTATTATGAATACATGTTCACATGATGATTTAGTTTTGCTTGTACGGTGTTTTGGGAGTATGAATTGAAGTGTAGGATGTAAACCATGAAGATAAGCTTGAAAATCGTCATGTTCTGATCGACCGCTAGCCGTGTAGCGATCGCTCGCGTGAGGCTAAGAACAAGTGAGGCTGTGCGTTTAGCGATCAATTGCTGGCTTGTTACCGATCTATCGCTAGGCGGCGATCGATCGCGGGAAGGTAGAAATCGATCGCATAAGAGGCAAAAAGTTTTGTGTTGAAATTTGAACTGTTAAGCGATCGATCGCTGGTTGAGACCGATCAATTGCTAGGGGACTAAATAGAAGCGATTGATCGCGTGTTAATAATTGTTGTGGTGCATTTTATCGAGTAAATGCTTTAAAATATCATAGTGAGATATTTTACTACATCATGCTAATTAATTGGGTACCATTTTAATTAAACCCCCACACCTTTTTATACCCCACCCCCTTTATTCACTCTTATCTCCCCATCACTCTTTATCACTCAAATCCCCCAAACCCCACCCATTTTCATCGATCAAATAGAGGAAGAGGGGAAGAGACTTGGATACTTGTAGTGCTTGATTTCTTGCTTGGATTTGAGTCTAAGTGGTAAGAAATCTTCTTGCTTAATGTTTGATCATGTATTGTTGAAAGTTGGGTTTATATATTTTGGGGAAGGACATGGGTTTAGTTTGAGATATGTTGCTTGTTGTTGGAATGTGGTTATTGATGTATTTTATGTTGTTTTTGGAAGTATTTGAGGTGTTGAGTTGAAAGGAGTATGTTATTTGTTGTGTTTTGTGGGTTTTAGGAGATGAAGGGCAGAAAAATGGTGAAAGTCGCATTTACAGACCTCGGCGATCGATTACCGCGAGCATCATGGTGCGCGGGGGCAATGTGTTTCCGCGATCGATCGCGAGATTGCGCGATCGATCAGCGAAGTCCGCGATCAATCGGCAAGTACTCAGCGATCGATCGCGGAGTGACGATTTTTGGTTGTACATGCAGTAGCATCTCGCGATCGATCGGGGCCCAATGGCGATCGATCGAGACGCCAAATATTGGTATTTTGGTTAATGGGATTTTGGTGGACTTTTATTTGGCTTCTAATAGTGGATTGTGTGATTGTGTAGAGCATTCCAGGTGGCACCACAACAAAGGAGATAAAGTCCTACCATATTCCACATTTTGGAAAGGTATGTAGGAAGACGTACGTGCACCAAACGGTAACATGTATTTTGTATACATACTGGATTATGCATTGAGGTTGCACATATATGTTGGATTATGCATTGTGGTTGCATATACATGTTGGATTATGCCTTCTGGTTGCATACATATATGTTGAATGCTTGGTGCACATCCCATGAGTCATTATTATGTTCGAGTGATGATTTTAAATGCTTTGCCGTTGTCATTTGAAGCGATGATAGAATACATGCCGCTGTCATATCGTATGCCGCTATAATGTTGAAGCGGTGGTAAATGCCGCATGTCACATTTAAAGCGAGGTTATTCGATGCCGCTGATATGTCGAAGCGATGGGTATTAGTGCCGCGGTCATGACAAGCGAGGTGCATTAAAATACACTATTATAACAAGACTAGAGATTGGTTATAGGTATTATTGAATGGTTATATGTCATGACATTTGTGGAACCGTAATATAATCTATTGATTATAATTAGGAGTTATGGTACATGGACAACCAAAGGGAGCGCTTTAAATGCATTGGAATACATGAAGTGCTTTGTATTTACTGTTTATGCATTTACTCATTATAATCATATTGTGATGAATATGGATTATTATATGCTCATGGTTTGGGGTTTGTAAGGACCCTAATCCTTAAGTGCGGAATAAAGGCATAATAGAGCTAAATAAATGATCAGAGTAGAGTAAACAAGTTGAGTTTGTGAGCTTAAGCATTTACATGCCAAAATAAAGGACTACCAAAAAGGATTAATTACATCCCAACAAATGAATGTGTCCACTATAGTTTTACGCTACTCCTAGAGTAGGAACTATACAAAAGAATCCTGTCCTTTCATCTACCAAAGATGCTCGAGAAGCTCACTGTCTCAACCCGTTCAAGCCCATCTATCATGCCAAAAAGGTACCTACAAGGACAACCCCCAAACATGAGTAATAATAATCATACATATTCAACACAATATGCAGATAAAGCGTAAATGCATAATCAATATAAAACACTTCCTGTTTTCCCATGCATTTCAAACGCTTCCCGTTTGGTTGTCCCTGTACCATAACTCATGAGTATACTCAACAGATTATTTTAATGGCCAAAACATGTCATGACATCATATACCATTTCAACTGTACCACATATTGGTCACCATTCCCTAGTCTGTCCATCACAGTGTATTTTAATGCCCCTCGCTTATATTCATATGGGCGGCATAGGATAACCTCGCTACAATGGACATGCGGCGCTCCCACCCCTCGCTTCACAGAGAGCGGCAAATACCCTTTCCTCGCCCCATATGACAACCACGCTCAAATGTGACATGCGGCGCTCCCACCCCTCGCTTCACATTTAGCGGAACCAATACCAAAAGCGGCAAGCATTAAAATCATCAAAGGATGACCACGACTCATGGGATGTGCATCCAATAATCATAATATGCATCTAACATCAATGTGCATAAATTACCATGTATATGCATCCACTATGCAATACCTCATATGGCATAAATAAACATGTATATGCATCCACTATGCAATACCACATATATACTCGCATCCACAATGCATAAACAATGAGCATATAAAATACATGTTACCGTTGGGTGCCCGTACGTCCACTACGTACCTTTCCAAAAGTGGAATTGGTCCGGCTTCAATTCCTCGGTTGTGTTGCTACCTGGGATGGTTCTACACAATCACACAACCCCATATTAGAAGCCAAATAATAGCCAAATACCAAAAATTTGACAAAATAAACCATTTTCCAAAATTCCACAGGCGGCGATCGATCGCTTCACCCAGGCGATCGATTCGCCTCAAAATTATCACTGTGGCGATCGGTCGCCTCAAACATGGCGATCGATCGCCATCCCTTTGAAAATCCTACTGCCTCTTGGCGATCGGTCGCCCCATTTTAGGCGATCGATCGCCTAACAAGCAAAAATGTTACTGCCCCTCGGCGATCGGTCGCCTCTTTTCAGGCGATCGATCGCCTCGCGCAGACATACGATTTTTCACCATTTTTGCTTCCAAAATCCTTCCAACCCATACCAACACTTAACCCAACAAATCCACAACAACAAAAACAACATAAACCACCAAAATATACTTCAAAACAAGTATAAATCCAACCCTTAACCAAAACCACAACAACCCACACAAACCCATTTCAAAAATCATTAAAAATCAACCCAAACTCAAACAAAACCTTACAAAATTAAAGCATGAGGTACCCATACCTCTTGGGGATCTCAAATCACCCAAAATGCTCCACAAATCAAGATTTTTGAAAGGTTCCTCTTCCACCCAAGGCTTGAGCTCGAAAATTTGGAGGGGAAGGGTTTGTGGATTTGATTTGGTAAAGTGAAATAAGAGTGGATGGGGTGGGGTTGGGTATAAAAGGTGGGTTTTAATTAAAATGCATACCAACAATTCCATGGTGTATAAAACACCCCAACATGATATTTTTCAAAGCATTTACTCAAAATGCACCATAATATCAATTAACACATGATTCCTCATAAATTGCTAACCAAGGCAAATAAATCATGCTTCCCATAATATTTACCCAACATGCACCACATGCACCCTAAAATGCAATCCCGGGTCACCCCTATCCACATGACCATGCATTTCCATAAGGTAAATAAATCCCAAAACATAATCAATTACCACATAATTAATCATGTAAACACAATTAAAGCCAAATAGCAATGAACCATTTCGGGGATGTCACAATACTCCCCTACTTATAAGATTTCGTCCTCGAAATCACATGCACTTACCCCAACAGAAACTAAACATAAACTCATACCAGAGAATAGTTCCGGGTAGTGCTGCACCATATGCTGCTCCGTCTCCCACGTAGCCTCCTCGACACCCCTGCGATCCCACTGAACTTTGATCATCGGTATCACTTTATTCCGAAGTCTACGGTCTGCTCTGTCCAGAATTCTAACAGGCCGTTCCACATAAGATATGTCTGATTCCAACTGAACTTCGGAAGGCTGTAACACGTGAGACGGATCCGGCTCATACTTTCGCAGCATCGATACATGAAACACATCATGTATCCCAGATAAAGAAGGCGGCAAAGCCAGTCGGTAAGCCAATGTGCCAATGCGCTGCAAAATCTCGTACGGTCCCACAAACCTCGGAGACAGTTTCCCGCGCATCCCAAACCGCACAACGCCTCTGAAAGGCGAGATCTTCAAAAAGACCTTATCTCCCAACTGAAACTCTAACGGTCTCCGCCGTTTATTTGCATAAGCTGCCTGTCTGTCTTGGGCTGCTCTCATTTTCTGCCTTATAGTCTTTATCTTCTCTTCCATTTCCCGGATCAACTCAGGCCCTCCGACTGATCTACTGTCCAAATCGTCCCAACACAAGGGCGATCTACATCGTCTGCCATAAAGAGCTTCAAACGGAGCCATCTGAATACTCGCCTGGTAGCTATTGTTATAAGAAAACTCTACCAAAGGCACTGAATCCTGCCAAGAAGCATCGAACTCCAAAACACAAGCTCTTAACATGTCCTCGAGCGTCTGAATAGTGCGCTCGGTCTGACCATCCGTCTGAGGATGATAAGCAGTGCTCAATCTGACCTCAGTTCCCAAAGCTGACTGAAGGCCTTCCCAAAAATGAGATGTGAATCGCGGATCTCGATCTGACACAATAGAAACGGGAATCCCATGCAATCTCACCACATCTCTAACATACAGCTGCGCCATCCTCAAAAACGTAAATGTCATGCTATAGGGGATAAAGTGGGCTACCTTGGTCAATCTGTCCACAATCACCCAAATAGCATCGAAGCCTGAAGCACTCCTTGGCAAATGAGTCACGAAGTCCATGGAAATGTGCTCCCACTTCCACTTCGGTATCTCCAAGCTCCTCAATTCGCCGCCAGGTCTCTGCCTCTCTGCCTTAACCTGCTGGCAGATCAGACACCTCTTCACAAAAGCGACGACATCGGACTTCATTCTCTTCCACCAAAACTGACCACGCAGATCTCTGTACATCTTCTTCCCGCCTGGGTGGATACTAAGTCTGCTACTGTGAGCTCGCTCCAAGATCCCCTTACGCAACTCCGGCGTACTCGGAACTACCCAGCGGTTACCCAATCTCAAAGATCCGTCGTCGGCCACTCTGAACTTCGTCGGCTGACCAAGATGCACTATAGACAACCATCTCTGAACCTCAGCATCTGACCTCTGAGCTCTCCTGATACTCTCAAAGATATCTGGCTCAGCTAGCAAAGTCGATACATACACAGGTGATGCATCAATGTCAAAGTCATAGCCCATATGGCAATAGGAGGTCATCATAGCCGACAAATGGATGACGTCCTCAGCAGAACTCCTCACTTTCCGGCTCAAAGCGTCTGCTGTCAAATTGGCCTTCCCCGGATGGTACTCTATCTCGCAATCATAGTCCTTGAGTAGGTCCATCCATCTTCTCTGTCTCATGTTCAGCTCCGCCTGAGTGAATAGAAACTTGAGGCTTTTGTGATCCGTATAGATGGTAAACGACGTACCATACAAATAATGCCTCCAGATCTTCAGGGCGAAGATGATAGCCGCCAATTCCAAGTCATGAACTGGATATCTGGTCTCATGCGGCTTCAACTGCCTCGATGCATAAGCTACCACATGCTTATCTTGCATCAGAACACATCCAAGGCCCTGCAGTGATGCATCAGTATACAGAACAAATCTGGAGTTCTCCGTCGGAATCACTAACACTGGCGCCGTCGTCAACCGGTGCTTCAACTCCTGGAAGCTCTCCTCACAAGCTTCTGACCAAAAGAAAGGCACTCCTTTCTGAGTCAACTGAGTCAGCGGCTTGGCAATCTTCGAAAAGCCCTCAACAAAGCGCCGATAATACCCGGCCAAACCAAGAAAACTCCGGATCTCAGGCACAGAAGTGGGGGCAGCCCACTCCATGACAGCCTCAATCTTCTTCGGGTCAACTGATATCCCGCTGCTCGAAATGACATGCCCCAGAAACACTACACTGCTCAGCCAAAAATCGCATTTACTGAGCTTAGCATACAACTGATGCTCTCTGAGAATCTGAAGCACTGTCCTTAAGTGTTTCACATGATCTTCCTCGCTCCGGGAGTAGATAAGAATGTCGTCAATAAACACGATGACGAACTGATCAAGATACTGCTGAAACACTCTATTCATCAGACTCATGAAGACATTCGTCACACCGAACGGCATTACTAAGAACTCATAATGCCCGTATCGAGTCCGGAACGCTGTCTTCTGCACATCTTCCTCTCTGACCCGAATCTGATGATACCCGGACCTCAAATCAATCTTGCTATACACCCTGGTACCTTGCAACTGATCAAACAAGTCGTCTATCCTTGGGAGAGGATACTTGTTCTTCACTGTAGCCTTGTTCAGCTGCCGGTAATCGATGCACAACCGCATCGAACCGTCCTTCTTCTTCACAAAGAGAACTGGTACGCCCCATGGCGACACACTCGGGCGTATATAACCCTTGTCCAAGAGATCCTGCAACTGCTCTTTCAACTCCCTCAACTCTGCCGGTGCCATCCTATAAGGTGCACGAGAGATAGCGGATGTCCCTGGCAGCAACTCGATCCCAAATTCAACTTCCCTGGCCGGTGGAAATCCTGGGATCTCTTCTGGAAATACATCAGCAAATTCTGCCACAACTGGTACATCTCAACCCTCAGTTCTTTACTCTTCCCAGACGTGTCCACGGCATAAATAAGATAGCCCATGTGCCCACGTTCCAACAGCTGAGACATCTTGATCGCTGAAATCAACGGGATCTTCGCACGAGATCCGTTGCCAAAGAAAGTCCACTGACTGCCCAACTCAGGTCTGAACTTCACTGTCCTCTGTCGGCAATCTACCACTGCCTGATATCTGTTCAGAACATCAATACCCAAGATGCAGTCGAAGTCTGACATACCCAGCACAATCAAGTCTGATCTCAACTCGTTGCCCTCAAAATAAATGAGGCCATCTGCCAAAAACTGATCAGCAACGACGTTTCTTCCAGTGGGTGTCGAGACAAGGAGAGGCGTGGGTAAAGAAGACGTGCGCATATGGTGTCTTTCCACAAATCCCACAGACACAAAGGAATGGGAGGCACCTGTATCTATCAAAACAAAAGCAGGGTACGTAAATAAATGGCACGTACCGGCAATCACCTCCTCCAGGGCTGCCTGAGCCTGCTCCCTGGTCAGTGCATATACCTGTCCCTGGGGTGGTCCCACTGTCTGACCTCCCGATGGACGAGGCCCAAACTGTTGCCTCTGCTGCACTGTCCTGTCCTCAAATCTCGGCCTGTTGCCCTGATACTCTGACTGGCCTCCCCTGGTGGGACAATATCGAGCAATGTGGCCCATCCTGCCACATACATAACATGCAGGACACTTATTTGAAGAATGCGGCCCTCCACAATTGTTGCACTTAGGCTCTCCCGGCCTATCCCCCTGTGAAGATCCTCGATTGGCCGACCAATTTCCCTTCTTGTTATCCTGCTTCTGTCCAAAGTATTTCTTCCCACCATACCGTGAAGATGAAGAGGCACCACGGGGTTTAAATGACTCACCCCGAGGTCTCAAACTGTCAGTAGTCTGCCTCTGTGGCGGTACCGGTGGTGGCATGGCATAAGCTCCCACTCCTAGCTCAGCAAGCTCCGCTCTTGTGAGAGCATCATCAAATGAAGTTGGGTTATTGATGATAACCCGGTCATAGAGCTCCGGTCGCAGTCCCTTCATGAAATTTCTCATCTTGGCGCGTCCATCAGAGGCAATATGGGGGACATACCTCAGTAGTGATGAGTACTGTGTGGCATAATCTGCTACGGTCATGTTCCCTTGCCTCAGATTGGTAAATTCATCCTCCTTTGTCTGCCTTGCTGCCGCAGGAGAAGTATCGGTTCAAGAACCTGGTCCTGAAGAGCGTCCAGTCAATCACAGCACCCAGTGCTCTCATTTCCATCACTGTGCTCCTCCACCACATCAATGGTTTCTTAGCCAACTGGAACTCCGCCAGCCTCAGCCAAGCAGTAATAGCACACGGAGCCGATACAAAGATCTGTTCAAGCCTCTCCAGCCACTCTTCAGCTTCTTCTCCGGACTCTGTCCCCTCAAACCGGGGCGGATGATAAGACAGAAACTGAGTCAAGCTAATCTCACCCGGTAGCAATAACTGGACTACTGGTTCCATTCCCACAGCCGGTGGAGGTAGAGGATTAGCCTGTCCAATACTCGCATTTACACTCCCAACATCTCCGACTTCCTCATTAGCAGCCATGCTGTAACACAAATGTTAACAACAATCCAAAGCAATATATATAACATGTCGTTAGATAATAAGAGTGATATAAGCATGTTAGTATAACAGGATATACAGTAATATGCACCACATGCATAAACATGCTTCAAATGTAAGCACCTAGCCAACCATGCTAAGGCTACCCTTCACTCGTTCCCGGGTTCTCTAACCTGGCTCTGATACCACTAATGTAAGGACCCTAATCCTTAAGTGCGGAATAAAGGCATAATAGAGCTAAATAAATGATCAGAGTAGAGTAAACAAGTTGAGTTTGTGAGCTTAAGCATTTACATGCCAAAATAAAGGACTACCAAAAAGGATTAATTACATCCCAACAAATGAATGTGTCCACTATAGTTTTACGCTACTCCTAGAGTAGGAACTATACAAAAGAATCCTGTCCTTTCATCTACCAAAGATGCTCGAGAAGCTCACTGTCTCAACCCGTTCAAGCCCATCTATCATGCCAAAAAGGTACCTACAAGGACAACCCCCAAACATGAGTAATAATAATCATACATATTCAACACAATATGCAGATAAAGCGTAAATGCATAATCAATATAAAACACTTCCTGTTTTCCCATGCATTTCAAACGCTTCCCGTTTGGTTGTCCCTGTACCATAACTCATGAGTATACTCAACAGATTATTTTAATGGCCAAAACATGTCATGACATCATATACCATTTCAACTGTACCACATATTGGTCACCATTCCCTAGTCTGTCCATCACAGTGTATTTTAATGCCCCTCGCTTATATTCATATGGGCGGCATAGGATAACCTCGCTACAATGGACATGCGGCGCTCCCACCCCTCGCTTCACAGAGAGCGGCAAATACCCTTTCCTCGCCCCATATGACAACCACGCTCAAATGTGACATGCGGCGCTCCCACCCCTCGCTTCACATTTAGCGGAACCAATACCAAAAGCGGCAAGCATTAAAATCATCAAAGGATGACCACGACTCATGGGATGTGCATCCAATAATCATAATATGCATCTAACATCAATGTGCATAAATTACCATGTATATGCATCCACTATGCAATACCTCATATGGCATAAATAAACATGTATATGCATCCACTATGCAATACCACATATATACTCGCATCCACAATGCATAAACAATGAGCATATAAAATACATGTTACCGTTGGGTGCCCGTACGTCCACTACGTACCTTTCCAAAAGTGGAATTGGTCCGGCTTCAATTCCTCGGTTGTGTTGCTACCTGGGATGGTTCTACACAATCACACAACCCCATATTAGAAGCCAAATAATAGCCAAATACCAAAAATTTGACAAAATAAACCATTTTCCAAAATTCCACAGGCGGCGATCGATCGCTTCACCCAGGCGATCGATCGCCTCAAAATTATCACTGTGGCGATCGGTCGCCTCAAACATGGCGATCGATCGCCATCCCTTTGAAAATCCTACTGCCTCTTGGCGATCGGTCGCCCCATTTTAGGCGATCGATCGCCTAACAAGCAAAAATGTTACTGCCCCTCGGCGATCGGTCGCCTCTTTTCAGGCGATCGATCGCCTCGCGCAGACATACGATTTTTCACCATTTTTGCTTCCAAAAACCTTCCAACCCATACCAACACTTAACCCAACAAATCCACAACAACAAAAACAACATAAACCACCAAAATATACTTCAAAACAAGTATAAATCCAACCCTTAACCAAAACCACAACAACCCACACAAACCCATTTCAAAAATCATTAAAAATCAACCCAAACTCAAACAAAACCTTACAAAATTAAAGCATGAGGTACCCATACCTCTTGGGGATCTCAAATCACCCAAAATGCTCCACAAATCAAGATTTTTGAAAGGTTCCTCTTCCACCCAAGGCTTGAGCTCGAAAATTTGGAGGGGAAGGGTTTGTGGATTTGATTTGGTAAAGTGAAATAAGAGTGGATGGGGTGGGGTTGGGTATAAAAGGTGGGTTTTAATTAAAATGCATACCAACAATTCCATGGTGTATAAAACACCCCAACATGATATTTTTCAAAGCATTTACTCAAAATGCACCATAATATCAATTAACACATGATTCCTCATAAATTGCTAACCAAGGCAAATAAATCATGCTTCCCATAATATTTACCCAACATGCACCACATGCACCCTAAAATGCAATCCCGGGTCACCCCTATCCACATGACCATGCATTTCCATAAGGTAAATAAATCCCAAAACATAATCAATTACCACATAATTAATCATGTAAACACAATTAAAGCCAAATAGCAATGAACCATTTCGGGGATGTCACAGGGTTGTTCCTGTAGGTACATTTTGGCACGTAGAGCTAAGGACCGGGTTGATGCGGTGAGCTTGTGAGGAGTGCTATCGGTATAGCGGGAAAGGATTATTTTGTATAGTCTCTACTCTAGGAGTAGTGTAAAGCTATAGGCTTAACATTCATTTTGTGGGAATGTAATTAATCTTTTCTGGAATTTCATTTTTGGCACTGTAATCCTTAAGCTCAAGGCATCAACATGAATCTTATAATATGATTTATGCATGTTTAGCTCTCCTTATGCTTTTAATCCACACTTAAGGTAGCGATGCCTTACATTAGTGGTATCAGAGCAGTGATTAGAGAACCCGAGAATGAGTGAATGGTAGACTTAGCAAACAAGATGGCTAGGTGTTCACTTATGAGCATGTTTATGCATGTGGTGCATATTTGCGTATATATTTGTTATACTGACATGATTAGAATATTGTTGTTCATGTTATCTAATGGTGTAACACATGAATTGTTTCTGGTATTGTTGTAACCTTGTATTACAGCATGGCAGCCAGAAATCCTGAACACCTCAATGAGGAGGTGGGTGATGTGGGGAGTGTAAATGCTACTAATGCACAGACTAATCCACTACCGCCACCGATTGTGGGCATATAACCTATTGCACAGCTGTTACTACCTGGAGAGATGAGTCTGACACGGCTCTTGACCTTCCATCCACCCCGCTGTGAGCGAACTGAGACATGAGATGAAGCATAGGAATGACTTGAGAGGATTGAGCAGATCTTTGGGTCTGCACCCTGTGCTAAGACTGCCTGGTTGAGGCTAGCAGAATTTCAGTTGGCCAAGAAATCTTCCATGGTGGAAGACGACTGTTATGGAGTTAAGGGCTCAAGGGATATTGGTGGACTGGAGTTTGTTTAGGACCCGGTTTCTGAAGCGGTACTTTTCTGCGGCTGCTAGGCAGATGAAGGAGGATGAGTTCACCAATTTGAAGCAGGGTAACATGAGTGTTTCCGACTATGCTATGCGATACTCATCACTGTTGATGTATATCCCTCACATTGTTACAAATGGTCATGCCAAGATGAGGCATTTTCTGAAAGGCTTGAGGCCGGAACTATTTGATCGGGTTATCTCCAACAACCCCAGCTCCTGTGATGATGCTCTTGTAAGAGTATAACTAGCAGAGATTGGAGTTGGTGCTTACACAGATGCTGTGCCCCCGCAAGTTCCATCACAGAGACCAGTATTTGATAGCCTGAGGCCACGAGGAGAATCATTTAAACCTCGTGGAGCTTCTTCTTCTTCTTCTTCTTCTCGGTTTACTGGGAAGCGGTCTAATAACCGGAAGTCGGGAGATCAAAGGAGCAATGCACCGACCAACCGAGGGCAACACAAGTGAGTAGAACAAGGGAAACAAGATGCAAAAATTGTCGAGGACCGCACTTGTCACATGACTGCTCGGCTTGTTACAGTTGTGGCAAGATGGGCCACAGTACTCGGTATTGCCCCAACCATGGAGGACAGTCAGACTTCAGGATGAACAGACCGAGATTCGATGATAGGACAGTGCAACAGAGGCAACGGATTATGCCTCGACAGTCAGGAGGTCAGGAGATGGAGCCACCTCAAGGGCAGATTTATGCTTTGACTAGGGAGCAGGCTGCGGCGGCTCCAGAGGAAGTGATTGCGGATACGTGTCATTTATTTTTATCCCGCTTTTATTTTGATAGACACAGGTGCCTCCCACTCCTTTGTGTCTGCGAATTTTGTGGGGAGACATCTTATGCGCCCGTCTCCGTTGCCCACACCTCTTATGGTCTCGACACCCACTGGGAAAACTGTGATTGCTGACCAGTTACTTTCTGACAGCCTCATTTATTTTGAAGGCAATGAGTCGAAGACAGATTTGATTGTTCTGGGTATGTCAGATTGCGATTGCATTGTGGGCATCGATGTACTGAACAGATACCAGGCAGTGGTTGATTGCTGACAGAGAACGGTTCTTTCCGATCTGATCAGGGGATTCAGTGGACATTTTATGGGAACGGTTCTCGTCCAAAGATTCCGTTGGTATCGGCTGTTAGAATATCACGGTTATTGGAACGTGGACATACATGTTATCTTATTTATGCTATTGATATGGCCGAAAAGAAGAAAGAATTGAGGATTGAAGAGATACCCGTAGTTGCGGAATTTGCCGATGTGTTTCCGGAAGAAATTTCAGATTTTCCACCGAGTAGAGAGGTCGAGTTTGGAATTGAGTTGTTACCAGGAACATCCGTTATTTCTCATGCCCCTTATAGAATGGCACCGGCGGAGTTAAGGGAACTGAAGGTTCAGTTACAGGAACTTCTCAACCATACGCCCTAGCGTATCGCCATGGGGTGCATCAGTTCTGTTCGCAAAGAAGAAAGATGGTTCGATACATTTGTGCATCGATTACCGGCAATTGAATAAGGCGACGGTAAAGAATAAGTATCCTCTTCCACGGATTGACGATCTGTTTGATCAGTTGCAGGGCACAAAGCTTTATAGCAAGATTGATTTGAGGTCTGGGTACCATCAGATTCGAGTCAGAGAGAAGGATGTTCAGAAGACAGCGTTTCGGACTCGGTATGGGCACTACGAGTTCTTGGTTATGCCGTCGGAGTGACGAAAGTCCCGGCTAGCTTTATGAGTCTGATGAATCGGGTGTTCCAACAGTATCTTGATCAGTTCATCGACGACATTCTTATCTATTCTCGAAGTGTGGAGGAGCACGTGAGACAAATACAGACAGTGCTCCAAATTCTCAGGAATAATCAACTGTTTGCCAAGCTCAGCAAGTGTGAATTTTGGTTGGACAGTGTAGTGTTTCTAGGGCATGTCATCTCTAGCGATGTGATATCAGTGGATCCTAGGAAAGTGGAGGTAGTGATGGAATGGTCTGCGCCTACTTCTGTACCCTAGATCCGGAGCTTTTTTGGTTTGGCCGATATTACCGATGCTTTGTCGAGGGATTCTCGAAGATTGCTAAGCCGTTGACACAGTTGACTCAGAAAGAGGTACCATTCCATTGGTCCGAGGCTTGTGAGCAGAGCTTCCAAGAGTTGAAATATCGGTTAACTACTGCTCTAGTGTTGGTGATTCCCACGGAGAACGAAAGGTTCGTTCTTATATAGATGCATCGCTACAGGGCTTGGGTTGCGTATTGATGCAAGATAAGCATGTGGTAGCTTATGCTTCGAGACAGTTGAAGCCGCATGAGGCCAGATATCCAGTTCATGATTTGGAACTGGCGGCTATTGTATTTGCCTTGAAGATTTGGCGGCACTACTTGTATGGTACTTCATTTACCATCTACACGGACCACAAGAGCCTAGAGTTTTTATTTACTCAGTCGGAATTGAATATGAGCCAGAGGAGATGGATGGACTTGCTTAAGGACTATGATTGCGAAATAGAGTACCATCCCGGAAAGGTGAACTTGCAGCAGACGCCTTGAGTCGGAAAGTGAAGTGTACTGCAGAGGACGTCATGCATTTATTGGCTATGTTGACTTCCTACTGTCATCTGGCTATGACTTCGAGGTGTCTACATCATCGGTACGTGTATCAACTTTATTAGCAGAACCGGATATTTTTGAGAATATCAGGAGAGCTCAGAAGTCAGACAATGAGATTCAGAGGTGGTTAGCATTGGTGGTTCTTGGACAGCCATCGAAGTTCAGAGTGGCTGAAGACGGTTCTTTGAGACTTGGTAACCGTTGGCTAGTTCCGAGTACGCCGGAGTTGCATCGAGGGATCTTACAGCGAGCTCATAGCAGAAGACTTAGTATCCACCCAGGCGGGAGGAAGATGTATAAGGATTTATATGACCAATTTTGGTGGAAGCGGATGAAACGGGATGTTATCACTTTTGTTAAGAAGTGTTTGAGCTGTTAACAGGTGAAGGCAGAAGGGCAGAGGCCTGGAGGCGAGCTAAAGAGCTTGGAGATACCTGAATGGAAGTGGGAACACATATCCATGGACTTCGTGACCCACTTGCCAAGGACTGCTTCGGGGTTTGATGCGATTTGGGTGATCATGGATAGACTGACGAAGGTAGCTCGCTTTATTCCGTACAGTAGGACATTCACATACTTGAGGATGCCTCAGTTGTATGTCCGGGATGTGGTGAGATTACACGGGGTTCCAATTTCTATTGTGTCTGGCCGAGATCCGCGGTTTATATCTCACTTTTGGGAAGGTCTTCAGTCAGCTTTGGGTACTGAGGTGAGATTGAGCACATCATATCATCCCCAAACGGACGGCCATACAGAGCGTATGTGATGCCCCGAAATTAATTATATGCAATTTGGGCATTATATATGTTTATATGATGAATTATGTTGATAATTGATTTATGTGTTGAAATTAATTGTCATGTTGAAATGCTTAGTCACATGATATACGTGACCCGGGGTTGCATTTCAGGGTACATGTTATGCATGTTAGAAAATGAGGTGTTAACATGGTTTAATTATGTTGATTGTTAATTATGAGGAAAGCATGATTTTAGTGAAAGTTGTATGCATTTTGTAAATGCTTTTAAAATACCATGTTGGGGTATTTTAACATCATGTTAACTAATGGGTACAAGTTTAATTAAATTAACCCATATACCCCACTATACCCCTTTTCCCCTTTACTTTACCAATTACCTTTCAAATCCCCAAAATCACTTCCCAACCCAAAACCCTTCCCATTTTCGAAATCCTTCAAAGGAGGAAGAAGGAAGCTCCACAAAACCTTTGTTTTTGAGATATTTATTAAGATTTGGAGTCTTCAAGAGGTATGGAACCCTCCCTAAAGTTTTTATGATGTTTGGTTTTGAAATGGGTTGGCTTTTTGTGTTTTATGTGGGTTTGTTTTGGGTATATGTTATATATGTTTGGGGTATGATTTTTGAAGTGTTTTATGTGGGTTTTAGTGTGTTATGATGATATTGATGTTGTAGAGAAGTTTGGATTTGAAGGGTTTGAAGTGGAGCTTGAAAAATGCTCATTAATGGCGATTTTTCGTGGTTCAGGACTCGGCGATCGATCGCCTGTTCTTGGCGATCGATTGCGAGCCAGCAGTGGGCGCCAGTAACATTTGGCGATCGATCGGCGAGGCTGGCGATCGATCGCGCCAAAAGTGGCGATCGATCGCCAAGGTGTGAAATTTTCACCTTCGTCCAGTATGATCTCGCGATCGATCGGGCCTGGGCGGCGATCGATCGCGAGATACAAAATATGAGTTTTTTGGATTTTTTGTGGGATTTTTGGATATTGGACTATAATTAGCTTCTAATATCGATTTGTATGGTTATGTAGAACCATCCCATGTACCCACAACTTCAAGGAGATAAAGTTCTACAACTTCTCCATTTTTGGAATTAAGATACGTAAGAGACGTACGGGCATCGGACGGTAACACATTCCTAAACTATGACTATGCATTGATTGCATAAGTATTTATGATGTTTATGATGATGATAACGATAAGTAAATTATGATGATGATGTTATGATAACTGAAGATGATACGACATTTACGATGACGATTATGATAAGATGATGATGTTTATAAGATGATGATATTTATAAGATGATGATGTTTATAAGATGATGATGTTTATAAGATGATGATGCTTATAAGATGATGATGTTTATAAGATGATGATGTTTACAAGATAATGATGTTTACAAGATGATGATGTTTATAAAATGACGATGTTTATGATATGATGATGATGATGTACGTTTAACATTGTTATTAAGAATGGTTGAATGTCCGGTGGTTATTATGGCTAAGCGAGGAAGGTACTTGCCGCTCACATAACTAGCGAGGGGATACATCCGCTATCAAGGCGTAGCAAGGGGTATCATATTCCGCTAAGCGAGGAGATACATCCGCTATCAAGGTGTAGCGAGGGGTATCACAATTCCGCTTTATGTCGAGCGAGGGGACCAATTGTGCCGCTGTCATAATAGAACCAGGACAGTCCCATTTCTAATTGACATTGTTGATTATGAGCTTATGAATGAAGTACGATTTTAAATCATTATGTCAAGAACTAATGATTATATGCATGACTATGAAACAGGGGCAACCAAAGAGGGTTAATGCGATTAACCAGGAAGTACATGTTACCGAATACTTTCATGCATTTATTTATATACCATTACCTTATGATGTTAAGTAACGATGTGTATGCTCATGATGGGTTGTTCCTGTAGGTACACTTTTGGACTAAAGGACTAAGGGCCGGGTTGAGGCAGTGAGCTATGAGGAGCATGAAAGAAGTTAGGATACAGGATTTTTGGATAGTCTCTACTCTAGGAGTAGTATAATTCTATCGCCTTAACATTCATTTGAGAATGTAATTAATTAAGTTTGAAATTTCATTTTTGGCATGTAATCTTATTAGCTCAAAGCTACAACGGTGCCCTAAGAGGTTATAAATGCATGTTTAGTCCCTAATATGTTATTAAGATGACAAGGCCTTGTATGGTCGGCGTTGTCGATCACCGTTGTACTGGGACGATTTGGACCAAAGATCGGTCGGAGGACCGGAACTGATCCGGGAAATGGAAGAAAAGGTTAAGGTGATCAGACAGAAAATGAAAGCAGCCCAGGATAGGCAGGCAGCCTATGCTAATAAACGGCGACGACCATTGGAATTTCAATTGGGAGATAATGTCTTTTTGAAGATGTAAGGACCCCAGTGCCCTTAACCCGTTATTAGTGTATTAATCCATGCCATTAGTGCATACAATCATATTTTCATGGGAAGAAAACCACATGCAAGCATAGCATCATATACCAACTATAAAATTTATTGCATTAGAACCCCATAATATTCAACTTCCCCAACCAGAACCATTTAAATAGTATGCACCCTCATAATACACTAACATACTCTGATTTCATTTAGCAATTCCGTATTTAATTGCATGCAGATAATAAATGAAGAGAGGAAAGCAATGCCCATTATACATTCCATATACACGTGAGAACGTGCTCACATGAGAGCACCCAAAGAATAAACGTGTATCTAATGTATAAGATACTCTATCAAATACCGTTATTGGTGCTTCGATCCTGGAAGCACCTCCCATCCATATCTCGATCTCCACTCCGGATCTACGATCATGCTCATTCAGCCGGCTCTGGTACCTCAATCCTGGAAGTACCTCAAATCAACAGCCCTAGCTTAACTCCAAAGCTACTGCTGCACCTGTATCACCTGCCCCAACAGAGACAGCCCCCACACGGGGTGAGCATACCAATACCACCAATTCAATAATCATAATATTACTGTTCATAATTTACAGAATGTAAATGTCATGAATTTAAATGATACTCCCTGAATGGTATCATCCCCATCCGGGATCCCCAGTATTGCCCCTGTTCTCAAAATAACCAAACTCATCAAATTCCCAAAGCCAGTTAATCACCACATAGATTAACTAATACCATTTCTATCATGCCAGTTCCATAATCAAATATGGTCAAATCATTAAATAAAGGACCGTAGATATCACATATATCTAACCAATGATTCCATGTTTCTATTTCATTGCTCGCTCCACAATAGCGGCATTTTAACCCCACGCTTGCTCAACAGCAACGTCGTCATAATCGATGGTCGCTCAATGACGACAACATCCCAATTATTGCTCGCTCAAAAGTGGCACCATATAATTTCCAATACATATATATCCATTTATAGCAATTACCATAAACCATGCATTTCAATATCCGTTTATTGCTAATACCATATACCACGCATTTCCACATACATTTATTGCAACATAGTGTACCATGCACTCAACAATTGCAATTATAATAAAGGGCTATGCTCGTATGTCATACGTACCTTATAATTCCGTAGTTCAAGTCCAACCTTGCCTGAGTCCCACGACCCGATGAATTATGTGCTAACCCACAAATAATTCACAATCAAACATAAGCATGCAACCACGTGCCCAAGCACGTTTACAATCCCCAAATATATCGTCAATTCATGACGATTTACCATTTTAAAAGACCTCGGGTCAAGCATGCATAATACCCAAAATATTCCATTTTGCAAGTTCAAAAGTTAACCGACTACTCAATCGAGTATTCCATTTTCTTATTAAAATTGGCTCCAACCATTTCACTTTAAAGGTAAAGCATTCCCATTGGAATGTAGACATTGCCCCAGAAATCGGCTAATTAAACTTCGATTCCAAAATCCTAACATTTTTCCAAAATTTCCAAAAAAACAACATCCTTCGAGCAGCGATCGATCGCCGATTTTATTGCGATCGATCACCCCTGACCAGTGGCCAACCAGTGCTTCATCGCGATCGATTGCGAGTCTCCGCGATAGATAGCTAACCCGCTCGCGATCGATCGTCGACACCTAGCGATCGATCGCCAGCACTGTTCTCGAGCTTCCATGGTGTTGTTCACACCCAAACTCAAAACCAACACCCCATACACCATCAACACCTCAAATACATCATTTAAAACTAATAAAAACTCCAAAAACTCAACTTTGGATTTTTAACCAAAAATCCCTAAATCCAAAACCAACGAAAACCTTAACCAAACTCTACAATACTACTACCAAATCGAAGACAATGATGAGGGGAAGATTAATACCTGATTATCTTCAAGAAATTCGGCTCCCGAGCCAAGCTACCAATGATTTTTCCCTCCAAGGGAAAAAGAGGGAAATGGGGGGAGGGGTTAGGCGTAGAGAGAGAAATGATTTGTGTTATCCCGTAACACCGAGTCCACTTGGTATATATAGCACCAAGGCTCCAAAATACCAATCCCTTCACAAATACATCATGACTCATTAAAAATCATCTGTTTTCAAAAATTACTTCCTAAACTCTATTTCCATTACCAACCCTAGTACAAAGTACTCCGGACCCCAAATCCCACCAAAAACCAAATTCCAAGGTTATCACCACGATGAGAACTCAATCTCATCCCTTGGATCCTACGACTCCAAATGCCGGATTTAAAATCCCCGGGAGTCCCAAAACAGCAATTAATATATAATTGCCACAATTAAAATCCATTAAGGATCATTACCATTCCGAGATTAACACCATTAATTCCAGGGCATCACAGAAGATCTCACCTTTCAGAGGTGTTGTGCGGGTTGGAATGCGCGGTAAATTATCGCCGAGGTATGTGGGACCGTATGAGATCTTGCAGCGCATTGGTACTTTCGCTTACCGCTTGGCTTTGCCATCGTCATTGTCTGAGATTCATGACGTGTTTCATGTGTCTATGTTGAGGAAGTATGTGCCAGATCTATCTCATGTGTTGCAGCCTTCTGAAGTTCAGATAGATTCTGATGTGTCCTATGTTGAACGACCTGTTAGAATTCTGGATAGGTCGGATCGCAGACTTCGGAAAAAGGTGATACCGATGGTCAAAGTTCAGTGGGAACGCAGGGGTGTCGAGGAGGCCACGTGGGAGACGGAGTGACATATGGTGCAACACTACCCAGAACTGTTTTCTGGTATGTAAATTTATGTTTTGATTTGGATTGGTAAGTGCATGCAATTTCGAGGGCGAAATTTTCTAAGTAGGGGAGTATGGTGATATCCCTGAAATTAATCATGTGCTTTATGGTTTCTAATAATAATTATGGTGTCGGGTCTTCCCACCTTAACAGTGTTAGGATAACAAAATTTGAACTAAACATGCATTTTATAACGTTTTAGGGTTCCGGTTGTTACGTGAGCTAATAAGATTACAGGCCAAAATAAAAACTTCGTAACTTAATAGATACATTCCTAAACAAGAATGCTAATGTTTTAGATTTATACTACTCCTAGAGTAGATACTAAACATAAACATAATCCTATGCATCTTGTATCCTTGTAGCTCACTGCTTCAACCCGACCCTTAGTCCTTCAGTCCAAAAGTGTACCTACAGGGACAACACATCATGAGCATATTCATCTTTACTTAACATCATAAAAACATAACAGTAAATGCATGAAATCTTAGTTAAGTAAACTTGCTGATTATTCATTAACTTCTTTTTATTGTCCATGATTCACATTCATGCATATGGGCATCTTACCCTATCGTATGACATCTTACCATATCATAAACATCGTATGTCATCTTACCATATGGGAATCTTACCCAGTCATAACCATCGTATGGCATCTTACCATATGGGCATCTTACCCAATCATAACATCGTATGACATCTTACCATATGGGCATCTTACCCAATCATAACATCGTATGACATCTTACCATATGGGCATCTTACCCAATCATAAACATCGTATGTCATCTTACCATATGGGCATGTTACCCAATCATAACATCGTATGGCATCTTACCATATGGGCATCTTACCCAATCATAACATCGTATGTCATCTTACCATATGGGCATCTTACCCAATCATAACATCGTATGGCATCTTACCATATGGGCATCTTACCCAATCATAACATCGTATCATTGAATAAACATCATATAAACATCATCATTTCATCGTAAATACTCATGCGATAAATGCATAGTCATAGTGTAGAGGTGTGTTTTACCGTCCGATGCCCGTACGTCTCTTACGTACCTTTTTAAAAGGAGGAGAAGTAGATAACTCTATCTCCTTTATTGCGCTGGTACCTGAGATGGTTCTAAAAAACCACATAATACCCTATTAGATGCCTCAATACAATCTCATACCATAAACTTAACAAAATAAATCATCATCATATTTTTCAACATTCTGCCTCTCTCGATCGATCGGCCCCAAGGTCTCGATCGATCAAGAAAATATGCATGAATAAAAATATTATAAGCTTCATAAAACTACCATGCATGTGTTCAAATAAAAGGTTTAACAAAACCTAAGCGAACATGCATCATAACATCATCAAAATTTCAACCTCATCCAAAAAATTCAGGAAAACAGGGCATGCCAGTTCTGCCCAGATTTTCGAGCACTTATTTTCATAACAAGAAAACCAACACATAGCATATGTAACATGCTCGAACAAACATGCTGGGAACTTCATAATACTTCCATGTAAACATTCATACCAAGGTTTCGTTCAAACCTATACTAGCATGCATAAAAATCATCCCACCAAAACCAAACCCACTCAAAAACTCTGAAAAAAAACAGAGTATGACTTACCCCTCTACTTTTGCTCCTCTTTTTGCAAGGTTTTTAAAACCCTTCAAACCAAGCTTTTCCTTCCCTTGTTCTGCAGCTCAAGGGCGATTTCAATGGGGGAGGAGAGAGGGAAGAGGAGGAGATGGAGGAGAGTTTGATTTCAAGATAATGAGTGGAAGCATGGGTTGAGAGGGGATGGGTTGCCAAGTTGGGGAGTAGGTTGCACTTGGGGGAGGGTGGCCGAGATTATGGGGGGGTGGGGTGGTGTGGTTGGAGTGGTCATGTGGTGTTTAATTGTGCCCCGGTATTTAACACGATGCATTAAAAATATCCTAACTCCATACTTTTCATCTTTATTTAATTAATACATCCTTTAAAACACTCAACATGCCTCCCACATCATATCATCATAACATAATTATAACCCTAAGTTAAAAGTACCACAACTCCCTTAAACACATCGTAAATCATCATCATAGCACATAATTACATGACATTTCGGGGGTATTACATTACTCCCCTACTTATAAGATTTCATCCTCGAAATCCACATGCATCATTATACCGAAACTAAACATAAAAAAACATACCAGAGAATAGTTCCGGGTAGTGCTGCACCATATGCCGTTCCGTCTCCCACGTAGCCTCCTCGACACCCATGCAATCCCACTTAACTTTGACCATCGGTATGACTTTGCTTCGTAATCTGCGATCCTCTCGATCCAGAATCTTGATTGGTCGTTCCACGTAGGACACATCTGAGTCTAACTGAACTTCAGTAGGCTGTAAGACATGAGACGGGTCTGGCTCATACTTTTGTAACATAGAAACGTGAAAAACATCGTGTATGCCAGATAAGGATGGCGGTAGTGCCAAACGGTAGGCCAAAGTACCGATACGCTGCAAAACTTCATATGGCCCAACATACCTCGGAGATAACTTTCCCCGCATACCAAACCGAACCACACCCCTAAAGGGCGAGATCTTTAAGAAGACCCTATCTCCTAACTGGAATTCCAGCGGTCGTCGCCGCTTATTGGCATAGGCTGCTTGCCTATCCTGGGCCGCTTTCATCTTTTGGCGTATCAACTTTATCTTGTCTTCCATATTCCTGATCATATCCGGTCTTCCGACCGCTTTACTAGTCAAGTCCCCCCAATACAGCGGTGACCTACATCGTCTACCGTAAAGAGCTTCAAAAGGAGCCATTTGAATGCTCGCCTGATAGCTGTTATTATAGGAGAACTCTACCAGTGCTAGTGAATCCTGCTATGGAGTATCAAACTCCCAAAGTACATGCCCTCAACATGTCCTCAAGCGCCTGAATAGTACGTTCCGTCTGACCGTCTGTCTGAGGGTGATAGGCCGTACTCAGTCTCACCTCTGTGCTCAAAGCTGTCTGGAGACCCTCCCAGAAATGTGAAGTGAACCTCGGGTCTCTGTCAGACACTGTCGAGACTGGAATACCATGCAATCTCACCACATCCCGTATATACATCTGGGCCATCTTCAAGTATGTAAATGACATACTGTAAGGGATGAAGTGAGCCACCTTCGTCAGCCTATCTACGATCACCCAGATCGCATCAAATCCTGAGGCCGTCCTTAGCAAGTGGGTCACAAAGTCCATAGATATATGCTCCCACTTCCATTCAGGTACCTCTAAACTCTTCAGCTCGCCACCAGGCCTCTGTCTCGCTGCCTTTACCTGCTGGCAGATCAAACATCTTTTAACAAAAGTGATTACATCGAGCTTCATGCGTCTCCACCAGAATTGACCGCATAGGTCCTTATACATCTTCCTTCCTCCCGGGTGGATACTGAACCGACTACTGTGAGCTCGCTCCAATATTCCTCTACGCAACTCTGGTGTATCTGGGACTACCCATCGGTTGCCCAGTCTCAAGGAATCATCCTCAGCCACTCTGAACTTGGATGGCTGACCCTGAAGTACCAATGATGTCCACCTCTGAACCTCATCATCTGACCTCTGGGCCTTCCTGATCACTCGCTTTGGCGACGTGTCCACATCGAAATCATAGCCCAGATAGCAGTAAGAAGTCATCAAAGCCGACAAACACATAGCATCCTCAGCAGTACTCTTTACCTTCCGACTTAAGGCGTCTGCTATCAAGTTTGCTTTACCAGGATGGTACTCAATCTCACAGTCATAGTCCTTGAGTAATCCATCCATCTTCTTTGCCGCATATTCAACTCTGCCTGAGTGAATAAGAACTTCAGGCTCTTATGGTCCGTATATATAGTGAAAAACGTGCCATACAAGTAATGCTTCCAAATCTTCAAGGCAAAAATGATGGCCGCCAGTTCCAAATCATGCACTGGGTACCTAGCCTCATGTGGCTTCAACTGTCTCGATGCATAAGACACCACATGCTTATCTTGCATCAATACACAGCCCAAACCCTGCAGTGACGCATCCGTGTACAAGGCGAACCTCTTATTCTCAGACGGAATCACCAACACAGGCGCTGTAGTCAAACGACGCTTCAGCTCTTGGAAGCTTTCCTCACAAGCCTCAGACCAATAGAAGGGGACTCCTTTCTGAGTCAGCTGTGTCAGGGGTTTGGCAATCTTTGAAAAACCCTCGACGAAACGTCGGTAATATCCTGCCAAATCGAGAAAGCTCCGTATCTCAGGTACATAAGTGGGTGCAGCCCACTCCATCACAGCTTCAATCTTCCTAGGATCCACAGATATCCCTCTGCTAGATATGACATGGCCTAAGAATACCACGCTGCTCAACCAGAACTCGCACTTGCTAAGCTTTGCGTATAACTGACGTTCCCTGATGATCTGGAGTACTGTCCTCAAGTGCTCCACGTGTTCTTCCTCAGTCCGGGAGTAGATGAGTATATCGTCAATGAAAACTATGACGAACCGATCCAAATATGGCTGGAATACCCTGTTCATCAAACTCATGAAGACAGCTGGGGCATTTGTCACCCCAAAAGGCATGACCAGGAATTCATAGTGCCCATATCTCGTCCTGAAAGCCGTCTTCTGAACATTATCCTCCCTTACTCGAATCTGATGATAAACCGACCTCAGATCGATCTTACTGTAGAGCCTCGTACCCTGCAACTGATCAAACAAGTCATCGATCCTGGGAAGTGGATACTTGTTCTTTACTGTGGCCTTATTCAGTTGCCTATAGTCAATGCATAGACGCATCGATCCATCCTTCTTCTTAACAAACAAAACAGGCGCACCCCAGGGCGATACGCTAGGGCGTATATAGCCCTTATCAAGGAGCTCTTGCAACAGAGTCTTTAACTCCCTTAGCTCTGCTGGTGCCATCCTATACGGGGCACGAGAAATGGCAGACGTCCCCGGTAGTAACTCAATCCCAAACTCGACCTCTCTCGTCGGTGGGAATCCGGGAATCTCCTCCGGAAAAACATCAGGGAACTCCGCCACTATGGGCACATCCTCGACTTTTAACTCTTCTATCTTTTCAGAAACATCAACAGCATAGACGAGATATCCTGTATGGCCTCGTTCCAATAACTGTGCCATCTTGACAGTGGATATCAATGGAATCTTAGAACGAGAACCATCCCCAAAGAATGTCCACTGGTGTGATATCCCCGAAATAATTAATTACAATTTGGGCATTAATTATGTTTATATGATTAATTATGGTGATGATTGATTTATGGGCTGGATTTAATTATCTTGATGCAATGCATGGTCACATGGAAAGAGTGACCCGGGAGTGCATTTCGGGATGCATGTTATGCATGTGGGGAAATTAGGGGTTATTATGGTTGTTTATGGTAATCGATAATTATTTGGTCGAGCATGATATTAATTGGGATTTTGATGCATTTTGGAAAATACCTTTAAAATATCATGTTGGGGTGTTTTATACACCATGGTGATTGTGGAGTGCAATTTATTTTAAAAATAACCCACTAATACCCCCCAAACCCCACCATACCATCACTTTTCTACTTTCCCAAATTACTCCTCCAAACCCTTCCCTCCTTCATTTTCGAGTTTGAGCAAAGAGGTGAAGAGAAATCCTTCCAAAAACTTGATTTGTGGGATTTGGTGTGAGATTTGGAGTCCCCAAGAGGTATAGATACCTCCCTATTGTTTTTTATTGTGTTTGGATTGAGTTTGAAATGGTTTTGAAGGGTTTTGAAATGGGTCGTTTTGGGTTGGTATTATTTTGGTTGAATGTTGGATTTTTGAGGTGTTTAAAGTGTATTTTGAAGGTTTTATTGTGTTTGATGTTGTTGGTTTGATTGTAGGGGAGCTGGTATGGATTGGAAAGGAGTTTTGGAGCAAAAATGGCGATTTTTTGAAGTGCAGGACTTGGCGATCGATCGCCCGTTTTTGGCGATCGATCGGGAGCCGGCAATGCGCTCCAGAAGCTTTTGGCGATCGATCGCCACACTTGGGCGATCGATCGGCGAGGTTGGCGATCGATCGCGCCAAGTGTGGTGATCGATCGCCGAAAGAACAAAATTTGAGGTTCGATCAGTGCGATCTCGCGATCGATCGGCCCTTCGTAGCGATCGATCACGAGTCACAAAATATGATATTTTTGGTTATTTTTATAGGAGTTTTGGTATTGGACTATTATTGGGTTCTAATATTGATTTGTGTGAATATGTAGAACCATCCCAGGTGGCGACACAGCCAAGGAAGTGAAGTCCTACCACATCCTACTTTTTGGAAAGGTACGTAGAAGACGTACGGGCACCCAACGGTACATGTATCTATTATACTCATTGATTATGCATTGTGGATGCGAGTATATGTGGAAATGTGCATTATGGATGCAAATACATGTGGAATTTATGCATGATGTATATATATGCATATGATGATTGTTGGTGCATATCCCATGAGTCATGGTCATCCCTTGATGTTTAATGCTTGCCGCTATTTGTTTGGTGCCGCTCAATGTGAAGCGAGGGGTGGGAGTGCCGCATGTCACATTGAAGCGTGGTTGTCATATGAGGCGAGTAAAGAATATTTGCCGCTCAATGTGAAGCGAGGGGTGGGAGCGCCGCATGTCCATTGAAGCGAGGTTATTCTATGCCGCCTATATGAAAAGCGAGGGGCATTAAAATACATTGTGATGAACAGACTAGGGATTGTTGATTGGTAATTGGAGATGATGAAATGGTATTATGTCATGACATGTGTGGACCATTAAATAATCTATTTGATTATACTCATGAGTTATGGTACAGGGACAACCAAACAGGAAGCGTTTAAAATGCATGGGAAAAACAGGAAGTGTTTTATTATGATTTATGCATTTACGCCTTATATTCATATTGTGTTGGATATGAATAATATTATGCTCATGTTTTGGGGGTTGTCCTTGTAGGTACTTTTTGGCATGATAGAAATGGGCTAAAGCGGGTTGAGGTGGTGAGCTTGTGAAGAACACTCTTGATAGATGAAGGACGGGATTACTTTTGTATAGTGTCTACTCTAGCAGTAGTGTAAAGCTATATCGAAAAAATTCATTCGATTGGGGATGTAACTAATCCACTTGATAGTCCTTATTTTGGCATGTAATTCTTAAAGCTCATAGTCTCAACACGATCTTTTTACTCTGATAATTTATGTTAGCACTAATTATGCCTTTAATCCGTATTAAGGAACTAGGGTCCTTACATTAGTGGTATCAGAGCAGTGGTTAGAGAACCCGAGAACGAGTGAAGGGTAGCCTTAGCATAATTGGCTAGGTGCTTACATTTGAAGCATGTTTATGCATGTGGTGCATACTGTTGTATATACTGTTATACTAACATGCTTATTATCATTTCTGTTATCTAACGGCATAACACATATATATTTGTTTTGGAGTTGTTTTAACCCTTGTGTTACAGCATGGCGGCTATGAACTTGGGAAACCTCAATGAAGAGGTGGGTGACGTTGGCAGTGTAAATGCGAGCATTGGTCAGGCAAACCCTTTACCTCCACCAGCTGTAGGCATGGAACCAGTGGCTCGGTTATTACTTGGTGAGATCAGTTTGACTCAATTTCTGACTTACCACCCGCCCCGGTTTGAGGGGACAGAATCAGGAGAGGAGGCTGAGGAGTGGCTAGAGAGGCTTGAACAGATATTTGTATCCGCTCCTTGTGCTGGAACGGCATGGCTGAGGCTGGCGGAGTTCCAGCTGGCAAAGAAACCTTCCATGTGGTGGAAGAGCACGGTAATGGAACTGAGAGCACAGGGTGCATTGATCGATTGGACGCTCTTCAGAACCTGGTTTCTGAACCGGTACTTCTCTGTGGCGGCGAGATAGATGAAGGAAGATGAGTTCTCAAACTTGAAACAAGGAGGCATGTCAGTTTCAGACTATGCTATGCACTATTCTTCGTTGCTGAGGTATGTTCCACACATTGCCACCAATGGACATGCAAAGATGAGAAACTTTCTGAAGGGTTTACGGCCGGAACTATTTGACCGGGTTATCACCAATAACCCCACTTCCTTTGATGATGCTCTTACTAGAGCAGAACTTGCGGAGATCGGAGTTGGGGCCTATCCTAATGCTGTGCCCCCACACGTGCCACAACAGAGGCAAGCTACAGATAGCTTGAGGCTCCGAGGGGAGTCATTTAAGCCTCGTGGTGCCTCTTCATCCTCACGGTTCAGTGGAAAGAAAGCTTTTGGTCGGAAGCAAGAGAACAAGAAGAACAATTGGTCGACCAACCGAGGGCCTATGCAAGGAAATAGATCGGGGGAGTCAAGGTGCGACAATTGTGGAGGACCGCATTCTTTGAATAATTGCCCTGCTTGTTATAGTTGTGGCAAGATGGGCCACATCTCTCGGTATTGCCCCACTCGGGGAGGACAGTCGTATTTTCAAGGGAACAGGCCGAGATTTGAGGATAAGACAGTGCACCAGAGGCAGCAGTTTATGCCTCGACCATCGGGAGGTCAGACAGTGGGACCGTCCTAGGGGCAGGTGTATGCACTGACCAGAGAGCAGGCCCAGGCGGCCCCGGAGGAGGTGATCGCCGGTACATGCCATTTATTTACGTACACTGCTTTTATTTTGATAGATACAGGTGCCTCACACTCTTTTGTATCTGTGGGCTTTGTGGAGAGACACCATATGCGCACGTCTTCTTTACCCACGCCTCTCATGGTCTCGACACCCACTGGAAGAAATGTTATTGCCGATCAGTTTCTGGCAGATTGCCTCATTTATTTTGAGGACAACGAGTTGAAGGCAGACTTGATTGTGTTAGGCATGTCAAACTTCGACTGCATTGTGGGTATTGACATTTTGAACAGATACCAGGCAGTGGTAAATTGTCGACAGAGAACGGTCCGATTCAAATCTGATTTGGGGATACAGTGGACTTTTTATGGCAACGGTTCTTGTGCAAAGATTCCGTTGATTTCAGCAATCAAGATGACTCAATTGTTGGAACGTGGCCACACGGGCTATCTCATCTATGCCGTGGACACGTCTGGGAAGAATAAATAACTGAGAGTTGAGGATGTACCCGTAGTAGCAGAATTTTGCTGATGTATTCCCGGAGGAGATTCCCAGATTCCCACCGGCTAGAGAAGTCGAGTTTGGGATTGAGTTATTATCGGGGACATCCGCTATCTCTCCTGCACCTTACAGGATGGCACCGGCAGAGTTGAGAGAATTGAAGGAACAGTTGCAGGATCTCCTTGACAAAGGATATATACGCCCGAGCGTATCGCCATGGGGCGCACCGGTTCTCTTTGTAAAGAAGAAGGATGGTTCGATGCGGTTGTGCATCGATTACCGGCAACTGAGTAAGGCCACAGTGAAGAACAAGTATCCTCTCCCAAGGATTGATGATCTGTTTTACCAGTTGCAAGGTACCAGACTTTATAGCAAGATTGATTTGAGATCCGGGTATCACCAGATTCGAGTCAGGGAGGAAGATGTGCAGAAGACAGCATTTCGGACTCGGTATGGGCACTATGAATTCTTAGTCATGCCTTTTGGGGTGACAAATGCCCCCGCTGTCTTTATGAGTCTGATGAACAGAGTGTTTCAGCCATATCTTGATCAGTTCGTCATTGTATTTATTGACGACATTCTCATCTACTCCCGGAGCGAGGAAGAGCACGTGAAACACTTGAGGATAGTACTCCAGATTCTCAGAGATCACCAGTTGTATGCCAAGCTCAGCAAGTGTGAATTTTGGTTGAGCAGTGTAGTGTTTCTGGGGCATGTCATATCTAGCAGCGGGATATCTGTGGATCCCAGGAAGATTGAAGCTGTGATGGAGTGGGATTCACCCACTTCTGTACCTGAGATACGGAGCTTTCTTGGTTTGACAGGATATTACCGACGTTTCGTCGAGGGTTTTTCAAAGATCGTCAAACCGTTGACACAGTTGACCCAGAAGGGAGTACCATTCTTTTGGTCAGAAGCTTGTGAGGAGAGCTTCCAGGAGTTGAAGCACCGGTTGACGACGGCGCCGGTATTGGTGATTCCTTCAGAGAACACTAGGTTTGTCCTTTATACTGATGCATCGCTTCAGTGCCTTGGCTGTGTATTGATGCAAGATAAGCACGTGGTGGCTTATGCGTCGAGGCAGTTGAAGCCGCATGAGACTAGATACCCCGTCCATGACTTGGAATTGGCGGCTATCATCTTCGCCCTAAAGATTTGGAGGCATTATCTGTATGGTATGTCGTTCACTATATACACGGACCATAAGAGCCTGAAGTTCTTATTCACTCAGGCAGAGCTGAATATGAGGCAGAGAAGATGGATGGACTTGCTTAAGGACTACAATTGTGAGATTGAGTACCATCCCGGAAAGGCTAACTTGAAGCAGACGCTTTGAGCCGGAAAGTGAGGAGTACTGCTGAGGACGTCATCCATTTGTCAACCATGATGACTTCCTATTGCCATTTGGGCTATGATTTTGGTATAGATACATCGCCTGTGTATGTATCGACCTTATTAGCTGAGCCAGATATCTATGAGAACATCAGGAGAGCTCAGAAATCAGATGATGAGATTCAGAGATGGTTATCTTTAGTACATCTTGGTCAGCCATCAAAGTTCAGAGTAGCCGAGGACGGATCCTTGAGATTGGGTAACTGTTGGGTGGTTCCGAGTACGCCGGAGTTGCGTAGAGGGATCTTGGAGCGATCTCATAGTAGCAGACTTAGTATCCACCCAGGCGGGAAGAAGATGTACAAGGACCTACGTGATCAGTTTTGGTGGAAAAGAATGAAGTGTGATGTCGTCACCTTTGTTAAGAGATGCTTGATCTGCCAGCAGGTCAAGGCAGAGAGGCAGAGACCTGGCGGCGAGTTGAAAAGCTTGGAGATACCAAAGTGGAAGTGGGAACACATTTCCACGGACTTCGTGACTCACTTACCGAGGAGTGCTTCGGGTTTTGATGCTATTTGGGTGATTGTGGATCGATTGACTAAGGTAGCTCAGTTCATTCCCTATAGCATGACCTTTACCTTTTTGAGGATGGCTCAGTTGTATATTCGAGATGTGGTGAGGTTGCATGGGATCCCCATTTCCATAGTGTCGGATCGAGATCCACGATTCACATCTCATTTTTGGGAGGGTCTTCAGTCAGCCTTGGGAACTGAAGTTAGATTGAGCACTGCATATCATCCTCAGACGGATGGCCAGACCGAGCGAACTATCCAGACGCTCGAGGACATGTTGAGGGCTTGTGTATTGGAGTTCGATGCTTCTTGGCAGGATTCAGTGGCCTTAGTAGAGTTCTCTTATAATAATAGCTACCAGGCGAGCATTCAGATGGCTCCCTTTGAGGCCCTTTATGGCAGACGATGTAGATCACTCTTGTGTTGGGACGATTTAGACCGTAAATCGGTCGGAGGACCGGAACTGGTACGAGAAATGGAAGAGAAGATAAAGATGATAAGGCAGAAAATGAAAGCAGCCCAGGACAGACAGGCAGCTTATGCTAATAGACGGCGGAGACCGTTGGAATTTCAGTTGGGAGATAAGGTCTTCTTGAAGATCTCGCCTTTCAGAGGCGTTGTGCGATTTGGGATGCGCGGAAAACTGTCTCCGAGGTATGTAGGACCGTACGAGATCTTACAGCGCATTGGCACTTTGGCTTACCGACTAGCTCTGCCACCTTCCTTGTCTGGTATACATGATGTGTTCCATGTGTCTATGCTGCGGAAGTATGAGCCGGATCCATCTCATGTGTTGCAGCCTTCTGAGGTTCAGTTAGAATCCGATGTGTCTTATGTGGAACGGCCTGTTAGAATTCTGGATCGAGCAGACCGCAGACTTCGGAACAAAGTGATACCTATGATCAAGGTTCAGTGGGATCGCAGGGGTGTCGAGGAGGCTACGTGGGAGACGGAGCGGCATATGGTGTAGCACTACCCGGAACTATTTTCTGGTATGTTATTTATGTTTAGTTTCATGTTGGGGTAAGTGCATGCGATTTCGAGGACGAAATCTTTTAAGTAGGGGAGTATTGTGATATCCCCGAAATAATTAATTGCAATTTGGGCATTAATTATGTTTATATGATTAATTATGGTGATGATTGATTTATGGGCTGGATTTAATTATCTTGATGCAATGCATGGTCACATGGAAAGAGTGACCCGGGAGTGTATTTCGGGATGCATGTTATGCATGTGGGGAAATTAGGGGTTATTATGGTTGTTTATGGTAATCGATAATTATTTGGTCGAGCATGATATTAATTGGGATTTTGATGCATTTTGGAAAATACCTTTAAAATATCATGTTGGGGTGTTTTATACACCATGGTGATTGTGGAGTGCAATTTATTTTAAAAATAACCCACTAATACCCCCCAAACCCCACCATACCATCACTTTTCTACTTTCCCAAATTACTCCTCCAAACCCTTCCCTCCTTCATTTTCGAGTTTGAGCAAAGAGGTGAAGAGAAATCCTTCCAAAAACTTGATTTGTGGGATTTGGTGTGAGATTTGGAGTCCCCAAGAGGTATAGATACCTCCCTATTGTTTTTATTGTGTTTGGATTGAGTTTGAAATGGTTATGAAGGGTTTTGAAATGGGTTGTTTTGGTGGTATTATTTTGGTTGAATGTTGGATTTTTGAGGTGTTTAAAGTGTATTTTGAAGGTTTTATTGTGTTTGATGTTGTTGGTTTGATGGTAGGGGAGTTGGTATGGATTGGAAAAGAGTTTTGGAGTAAAAATGGCGATTTTTTGAAGTGCAGGACTCGACGATCGATCTCCCGTTTTTGGCGATCGATCGCCACACTTGGGCGATCGATCGGCGAGGTTGGCGATCGATCGCGCCAAGTGTGGCGATCGATCGCCGAAAGAACAAAAATTTGAGGTTCGAGCAGTGTGATCTCGCGATCGATCGGCCCTTCGCAGCGATCGATCGCGAGTCACAAAATATGATGTTTTTGGTTATTTTCGTAGGATTTTTGGTATTGGACTATTATTGAGTTCTAATATTGATTGTGTGAATATGTAGAACCATCCCAGGTGGCGACACAACCAAGGAAGTGAAGTCCTACCACATCCGACTTTTTGGAAAGGTACGTAGAAGACGTACGGGCACCCAACGGTACATGTATCTATTATACTCGTTGATTATGCATTGTGGATGCGAGTATATGTGGAAATGTGCATTGTGGATGCAAATACATGTGGAATTTATGCATGATGTATATATATATGCATATGATGATTGTTGGTGCATATCCCATGAGTCATGGTCATCCCTTGATGATTTTAATGCTTGCCGCTATTTGTTTGGTGCCGCTCAATGTGAAGCGAGGGGTGGGAGTGCCGCATGGCACATTGAAGCGTGGTTGTCATATGAGGCGAGGAAAGAATATTTGCCGCTCAATGTGAAGCGAGGGGTGGGAGCGCCTCTTGTCCATTGAAGCGAGGTTATTCTATGCCGCCTATATGAAAAGCGAGGGGCATTAAAATACATTGTGATGAACAGACTAGGGATTGTTGATTGGTAATTGGAGATGATGAAATGGTATTATGTCATGACATGTGTGGACCATTAAATAATCTATTTGATTATACTCATGAGTTATGGTACAGGGACAACCAAACAGGAAGCGTTTAAAATGCATGGGAAAAACAGGAAGTGTTTTATTATGATTTATGCATTTACGCCTTATATTCATATTGTGTTGGATATGAATAATATTATGCTCATGTTTTGGGGGTTGTCCTTGTAGGTACTTTTTGGCATGATAGAAATGGGCTAAAGCAGGTTGAGGTGGTGAGCTTGTGAAGAACAATCTTGATAGATGAAGGACGGGATTACTTTTGTATAGTGTCTACTCTAGGAGTAGTGTAAAGCTATAGCGAAAACATTCATTCGATTGGGGATGTAACTAATCCACTTGATAGTCCTTATTTTGGCATGTAATTCTTAAAGCTCATAGTCTCAACACGATCTTTTTACTCTGATAATTTATGTTAGCTCTAATTATGCCTTTAATCCGTATTAAGGAACTAGGGTCCTTACAACTGGACTCCCATATCAGATCTGAATCGGACAGTCCTCTGCCTGCAGTTCACAACTGCGTGATACCTGTTCAGAACATCAATGCCCACAATGCAGTCAAAGTCTGACATCCCCAGAACAATCAAATCTGACCTTAGCTCGTTATCCTCAAAATAAATGAGGCCATCATAGACAATCTGATCAGTAATCAAACTTCTTTCAGCGGGTGTCGAGACCACAAGAGGCATGGGCGACGGAGAAGTGCATATGTGGTGCCTTTCCACAAAACTCGTCGACACAAAAGAGTGTGACGCACCTGTGTCTATCAATATAAAAGCAGGGTGCGTAAATAAAAGGCACGTACCTGCTATAACCTCCTCCGGAGCCGCTGTAGCCTGCTCCCTCGTCAAAGCAAAAACCTGCCCCTGAGGTGGCCCCATGGGCTGACCTCCATACTGCCTCGGTGCAAAAGGTGGTCTGTGCTGTGCTGCTCTGTCCGCAGGTCTCCCCGCAGAGTTCTGTTGCCTTCCCCTATTGGGACACTGCCGAGCAAAGTGGCCTTTGTCGCCACAAACATAACATCCTACACAGTCCTTCGCCAAATGTGGTTGCCCACAAAGAGTGCACTGGACCTTCCCGAATCTGTCTCCCTGAGACTGACCTCTTCCAGATGGGGCATCGTTCCTACGATTTCCTTTCCAACGATTCTCAGGCCTCTTACCACTGAATCTCGAAGCCGATGCGTTCCCCCTTGGTTTGAACTGATCACCCCTTGGCCTCAAATTGTCAGAAGTGGATTTCTGAGGGGGTGCTGGAGGTGGCACTGCATCAGGATATGCGCCAACTCCCAGTTCGGCTAGCTCGGCCCGTGAAAGTGCATCATCAAAACAGGCAGGGCCATAAGTGATCACCCTGTCATACAGTTCAGGCCTCAAGCCCTTCATGAAGTTCCTCATCTTCGCTTGAGTGCTTGCAGCAATGTGAGGTACATATCTGAGCAAAGAACAATATTGAAGAGCATAATCTGACACAGGCATGTTACCTTGCTTGAGGTTGGTAAACTCATCTTCCTTAGCCTGTTGTGCGGCAGCTGAAAAGTAGCGGGTCAGAAACCGAGTTCTGAACAGCTTCCGATTAATTTCCTGTCCCTGAGCCTCTTGCTCTACCACTGTGGTCTTCCACCACATCAATGCTTTCTTAGCCAGTTGGAACTCTGCTAATATGATCCATGTGGACTTCGCACACGGAGCTGCTACAAAAATCTGTTCCATCCTTTCTAGCCACTCTTCAGCCAATTCCCCTGTTTCAGTACCCTCGAACATCGGGGGTCGGTATGCCAAAAACTGAGCCAAGCTCAACTCCCCAGGTAATAACTGCTGCTCAGAGGGTTCCTCGCCTAAGGCTGGCGGTGGTAGGGGATTCGTACGCCCAGCACTTGCATTGACGCTAATAGCATCACCTACTTCCACATTTGCTGCCATACTGCAACACAAGGGTTAACAACGATACCCAAAAGCAGTTCATATAATACATCGTTAAAGAAAAAAAAACATGTTAGTATAACATCATATACTTCATATGCAACATACATATAAAACATGTTTAAAAGTAGGCACCTAGCTAACTTATTGCTAAGGCTACCCTTCACTCATTCCCGGGTTATCTAACCACTGCTCTGATATCACTAATATGGGGTCTTCCCACCTTAACAGTGTTAGGATAACAAAATTTGAACTAAACATGCATTTTATAACGTTTTAGGGTTCCGGTTGTTACGTGAGCTAATAAGATTACAGGCCAAAATAAAAACTTCGTAACTTAATAGATACATTCCTAAACAAGAATGCTAACGTTTTAGATTTATACTACTCCTAGAGTAGATACTAAACATAAACAGAATCCTATGCATCTTGTATCCTTGTAGCTCACTGCTTCAACCCGACCCTTAGTACTTCAGTCCAAAAGTGTACCTACAGGGACAACACATCATGAGCATATTCATCTTTACTTAACATTATAAAAACATAACAGTAAATGCATGAAATCTTAGTTAAGTAAACTTGCTGATTATTCATTAACTTCTTTTTATTGTCCCTGATTCACATTCATGCATATGGGCATCTTACCCTATCGTATGGTATCTTACCATATCATAAACATCGTATGACATCTTACCATATGGGCATCTTACCCAGTCATAGCCATCGTATGACATCTTACCATATGGGCATCTTACCCAATCATAACATCGTATGACATCTTACCATATGGGCATCTTACCCAATCATAACATCGTATGACATCTTACCATATGGGCATCTTACCCAATCATAAACATCGTATGGCATCTTACCATATGGGCATCTTACCCAATCATAACATCGTATGGAATCTTACCATATGGGAATCTTACCCAATCATAACATCGTATGGCAGCTTACCATATGGGCATCTTACCCAATCATAACATCGTATGGCATCTTACCATATGGGCATCTTACCCAATCATAACATCGTATGACATCTTACCATATGGGCATCTTACCCAATCATAACTGTAAGACCCCGTTATCAAAACAAGATACTAAGGTGCAATTAAGAGAATTAAACATACTTAATCAGAGTATTTAGATCGTGTTGACAAATTGAGCTGAAGTCTACATGTAAGAAAAAGACATGCCAAAAGAACTTGTTACACTCTTTAACAATTTGGGTAAAGCTACTTCTACTGTACTCCTAGTAGAACTATACAAAATAGGTCTCTATCTTGTTATCTTGTAGCACTCCTTACAGCTCAGCTTATCAACCTGACCCTGATTCTCCTTATTAAAAGCACCTACAAGAACAACCCCAACACATGAGCACATCATAATTCATATTCAACATAATATGAATGCAAACGTAAATGCATAAATCATAAATACAATCACTTCCTGTATTTCCATCGCATTTACTACGCCCATTGGTTGTCCCTGTACCATAACTCATAAATAATCAACATATGAAATTATGGTTCTTAATAATGTCATGACATATCTTTACTTCTTAAATCCTTACTTCGATCCTGAGTCATTTATCATTAGTGTATTTCAATGCTTCTTAGTTCTCCACGTAAGCGGAATTCTTCCTCGCTTCTTATGGAAATCCACGTAAGCGGAATTCTTCCTCGCTTCTTATGGAAGTTCGCGTAAGCATTAAAATCCTCACTAGGATAACCTTGACTCGTGAAATACACCTCTTATATTTCACAACATACATATGCAAAAACGATGCATATCAACATGTATCATATCATGATGCACTATCTTATGCATATCTTGCTTTACCTTGTGTTAAATAAATAAACACATAATACATGTTACCGTTGGGATGCCCGTACATTGCTTACGTACCTTTCCAAAATGTAGAGGAGTCAACAGACTTTATCTCCTCGACTGAGCTGGTACCTGGGATGGTTCTACATAACCACACAACACAATATTAGGCACCTCATAATGATCCAATATCACAAACTTAATAAAATTCCAATTTTTCGAAAATGGAACACTATTGATTTTTTTCCAGAAATGTTCGAGAACCTCTTTACATGCTCTTAAAACCGCTTCATAATATGTGTAATGTGTTCGAACAAAAGTGCTAGGGACTCCACAATACTTCACTGCAAGTGCTTAAATCAAAGTTTCAATAAAAACTAAGCCCAGCATGCATCGTAATAACCCCTCAATTTCAGCACTCAACCAGAAATTCCAGAAAAACAGGGCATATGAACCTTGCCAAGATTTTCGAGGATGCATCTTCACAACAACAAAACTACCACATAACCCGTAACTCATGCTCAAGGAAACATGCTAGTAACTTCATAAAACTACCATGTATGTGTTCACGTCAAAGGTTTAATCAAAACCTAAGCTAGCATGCTTCATAATGAGCCCACAAATTCAAGACTCGTCCAATTTTTCGTGAAAAACAGGGCATATAATCATCGCCCAGAATTTTCGAACACTTCATTTCACATGATTAAATCCTTCACATAACACATGAAACATGCTCAAGGAAATATACTGGCATCTTCAAAACACTACCATGCACGTATTCACATCAAAGGTTTACCCAAAACCTAAGCTAGCATGCTTCAAATCCTCATGATTAAACCCCTACTCAAACAAAAACAGGGCAGTTTCCTTGCCCAGATTTTCGAGGACCACTTTTCACAATTCAAAATCTAACATATAAGGCATGTAAGTTACTTAACAAAACATGCTAGGGGCTTCATAAACATCACATGCAAGCACTCATAACAAGATTTCGTCGAACCTTAAACTAGCATGCCAAATCTGCTATAAAGAAAACATATGCTTAAAAACTGAAATCTGGGCAAAACATATGATTCCTCACCACTTTTTCTCTTCGATTTTTGTCAAGAAAAGACAAGAAATTTCCGAGCCCTTCCTTCCTACTAGCAGCTCAGTTTTCAGACAAAAAAGAGAGAAAAAAATGGAGTTCTTGAGGTGAGAGAAAAAAATGGTATAATGAGGTGGAAAGTATGTCCTTGGCCAACCCATGCTGCAGAATTTCAGGGGAGGGGCGTGGGTTTGCATGCTGATAGGGGGGGGGGGGGTTGCATGTAGGGTGGTCAAGTGGTGTTTAATTGCATCCCGGTATTTTGTACGATGTATAAAAATATCCCTCCTTGATATTTTATAATTTTACCACATCAATACATCATCAAAAACACCTAACATGCCTCCTAAACCATATCATCAAAATAAATATAACACCAACCACATACATTAATTCCCAAACTTAATTACATGCTTTTACCACATAAAGCGTAACCCATAAACCCCAAATTAAATCACCTCAATACATAATTATCAACACTTTGATAGCATGTAAACACACAATCCTTTCGGGGATATCACAATACTCCCCTACTTATAAGATTTCATCCCCGAAATCACACATGCTTACCAAAATAATATAAAACATAAAACACATACCAGAAAACAGTTCGGGATAGTGCTGCACCATGTGTCGCTCTGTCTCCCACGTAGCCTCCTCGACACCCCTACGATCCCACTGAACCTTGATCATAGGAATAACTTTGTTCCGAAGCCTGCGGTCTGCTCTATCCAAGATCCTGATAGGCCGCTCCACATAGGAAACATCGGACTCAAACTGTACCTCTGAAGGCTGCAATACATGTGAAGGATCTGGCTCCTACTTCCTCAGCATAGATACATGGAATACATCGTGTATACCAGACAGAGAGGGCGCTAAAGCCAAACGGTACGCCAGAGTACCAACACGCTGCAAGATCTCATACGGCCCTACATATCTTGGGGATAACTTTCCCCGCATCCCAAACCGTACCACACCTCTGAAAGGTGAGATCTTCATAAAAACTCTGTCGCCTAACTGAAACTCCAACGGCTTTCGCCGCTGATTGGCATACACTGCCTGTCTGTCCTGAGCTGCCTTCATCTTTCTCCTGATAACCTTTACCTTTTCTTCCATATCCTGGATCAACTCTAGTCCTCCGACCGATTTACGGTCCACATCATCCCAACACAAAGGCGACCTGCAATGCCTGCCATATAGGGCTTCAAATGGAGCCAGCTGTATGCTAGCCTGGTAACTGTTATTATAAGAAAATTCCACCAAGGCTACTGAGTCCTGCCAAGAAGTGTCGAACTCCAGCACACAAGCCCTCAACATATCTTCGAGTGTCTGTATCGTACGCTCGGTCTGTCCGTCCGTCTGGGGATGATAGGCTGTGCTCAACCTCACTCTGTACCTAGAGCTGACTGAAGACCCTCCCACAAGTGAGATGTGAACCGCGGATCTCGATCAGACACAATCGAAACAGGGATCCCGTGCAGTCTCACCACGTCTCTGATATATAACTGTGCCATCCTCAAGTACGTGAAGGTCATACAGTAGGGAATGAAATGAGCACTCTCAGTCAATCTGTCGATGACTACCCATATAGCATCAAAACCCGAAACAGTCCTCGGTAAGTGGGTCACGAAATCCATAGACACGTGCTGCCACTTCCACTCGGGTATCTCCAAACTCCTTAGCTCACCACCGGGCCTCTGCCTCTCAGCCTTCACCTGCTGACAAATCAAACAGCGCTTGACGAATGAGGTGACATCTTGTTTCATACGCCTCCACCAGAACTGGCTGCGTAGATCCTTATACATCTTCTTCCCACCCGGGTGGACACTCATCCTGCTGCAATGAGCTTACTTTAATATACCCCGACACAACTCGGGTGTATCTGGAACCACCCATCTGTCGCCAAGCCTCAGAGAACCTTCCTCAGCCACTCTGAATCTTGATGGCTGACCTGAATGAACCACTGACATCCATCTCTGAACCTCTGCGTCGGTCCCCTGAGCCTTCCTGATGTGATCATAAATAAGAGGCTCAGCTAACAAGGTCAAAACCTGTACCGGTGAAGCAGACACATCATAATCAAATCCCAAATGGCAGTAGGAGCCCAACATAGCTGATAGACACATGGCATCCTCTGCTGTGCTCCTCACCTTCCGACTCAAAGCGTCGGCTGTCAAGTTTGCTTTTCCCGGATGGTATTCGATTTCACAGTCATAGTCCTTCAGCAAGTCCATCCATCTCCTCTGCCTCATATTCAGCTCAGCCTGTGTAAACAAGAACTTCAGGCTCTTGTGATCAGTGAAGATGGTAAATGAGGTACCATATAAGTAGTGTCGCCATATCTTCAGGGCGAACACTATAGCTGCTAACTCCAGATCATGGACTGGATACCTCATCTCGTGTGGCTTCAACTGTCTCAAAGCATAAGCCACTACATGTCTGTCCTACATCAGTACGCATCCTAGGCCCTGTAGCGATGCGTCAGTATAAAGAACAAATCCTTTGTTCTCCCTGGGAATCACCAAAACTGGTGCAGTAGTCAGTCTGTGCTTTAATTCCCGGAAACTCTGCTCGCAAGCCTCTGACCAACAAAATGGGACTCCCTTCTGAGTCAGCTGTGCAAGTGGCTTGGCGATCTTTGAGAAACTGATAGGGTTGAATATTACGCGTTTTTAGGCTATGATATGTACATGTTTTCGTGTTGATTCTTGGAATATCTTACGGTTTATGGTATATATTTCTCTATTTCAGGAATCAATGTTGAAATGTAGGGAAAGGTGAGAAATCAAGCTAAAATGATGAAAAAATGAATAAAGTTGAAGAAAAGAGGAAAAAACCAGAATTCAAGACACATGTTGCCCCTTTCTCCTCAAATTACTATATGTTCGAGCCATGTTTTGGAAATGTGGTCCATATAAAAGTTGCAGAACATTCTCTTATCTTCGCGTGGACAGCTGATTCATCAAATTTGAAGTTTGTATGAGAAAGTTACGGCCAAAATACAAAACTCGCCAGAAGCTGAAAAAGGCGAAGAAACTTACTGTGAAGGGCGATCGATCGAGAAACCATTTTCGATCGATTGAGAAAGGCTGAAAACTGAGCGAAATTCTTACTGGAAGGCTCGATCGATCGGCCACTTTTTCGGATCGATCGGGACGATGTGTTTTCATAAAAATACCTTCCTTATAGAGTTTGTTTCCAACAAGGAAGTCCTTGATTCCCTTCCCCTATATATTACAAACGATTTTTACAACCGAAAGATCAGATTTTAACCCTAGAACACTCACATCACAGCCTCCATCTTAGCCCCCCCTTTCCTTCAACACCCAATTCACCATCCAAAAAACCCACGCCTTCCTTCACTCCCAAAACCATCCAAAATATAGGCCTCCATCATTCTTCCACTCACCATACACACGTCCAGCCTCCATCCATCTAACCTTCAACCTTTCACCCTACGATTTTGGAACATCTCCAACAAGGCGATTGAAGAACACGATTGAGAAGGAAGCGAGAGAGGAAGCAAGGATCTATGAACGAAGTCGACATCGGGAGTTTATTCTTGTCTTTTAATATTAGTTTTGATTTGTTTTGATTTACTATGTTGAACTAAATTTATTTATCGAGGCTAGGCGAATCCTTTGTTATGAACCTTCGATTTGATGATTTAATGATTGAATTCTTATAGTTCTTTGCGTATGTTTTATGTTCTTCATGCTTTTAGAGGATTGATCACCTTTGAATGATGTTAGTATCGTAATTGAGATCGAGAGATGATTTTATGATACTGAATTAATAACTCATACCATGGATTTAAGACCGAGATCGAGAGATGACGTAAAATACATGCGTGCATAAATTCTAGTAATTGAGAGCTAGGAGTTTTCATGGATCTTATGCAACATTGAATTGTTAAATAAGTGAACGAGAGTTACTTACTACAATTTGGTGTTAGGTTTAATATAGCTCGAGAGAGTGTATTAGATAAATTGGGAGAACTCGTCACCTTAGAAATATTTGAATATTCAATCGAGAATTGTAGGGAATTACATTGGTGAGCCAAAGTCTCGATAATCTTATCTTGTGGATTTTTCTCGTTTACTTTTATTGACTTGGTTGGATTAGTAGCTTATTTTAATTAATTAGTTGTTAATTATAAATTAATTATCGTAGGTTAAATATAGTTAAAAGACATCTTATTTGGTACTTGCTTGTTAGTCCCTGTGGGTTCGACAATCCGTATCTTCCTAGCTATACTAAAACTTGACACCGTGCACTTGCGGTCTAAAATCGCTAGATTGGAAATAATTGTTTAAAATAAAAGCGATCAGAAACCCTCGACGAAACGTCGATAATAGCCAGCCAACCCAAGAAAACTTCGAATCTCACTGACTCAAGTAGGGGCAGACCAATCCATAACTGCCTCTATCTTCCTCGGGTCTACTGATATCCCCTCTCGTGATATGATATGGCCCAAGAATGCCACACTGCTCAGCCAGAACTCACACTTGCTGAGTTTGGCGTACAACTGGTGATCTCTGAGAATCTGTAGTACTGTCCTCAAATGATCGGCATGTTCCTCCTCACTCTTTGAGTAGACAAGGATGTCATCATTGCACACGATCACGAACTGATCGAGGTACTCTTGAAATACTATGTTCATCAAACTCATAAAAACTGCAGGTGCATTTGTCACACCGAAAGGCATCACCAAGAATCATAGTGTCCATACCGAGTTCTAAAAGCTGTCTTCTGGACATCATCAGCTCTAACCCGCACCTGGTGATAGCCCGACCTCAAATCTATCTTTGAGTAAACCTCTGTACCCTGAAGCTGATCGAACAGATCATCAATCCTCGGAAGTGGATACCTGTTCTTCACTGTGGCCTTGTTCAGTTGCCTGTAGTCAATGCACAGACGCATTGAACCATCCTTCTTTTTCACGAACAAGACTGGTGCACCCCAAGGAGATACACTAGGACGAATGTATCCCTTGTCGAAGAGCTCCTGTAACTGCACTTTCAGCTCTCTCAGCTCTGCCGGTGCCATCCTGTATGGGGCACGAGAGATGGCTGATGTCCCCGGCAGTAGCTCAATGGCAAACTCCACATCTCTGAGCGGCGGAAACCCTGGAATCTCATCCGGGAATACATCAATGAACTCCGCCACAACCGGAATGTCCTCGGCTCTCACTTCCTTCTCTTCTGATGCATTCACGGCATAAATAAGGTAGCCCATGTGGCCGCGTTCCAATAACCGCGACATCTTAACCGCTGAGATTACTGGAATCTTTGGACGAGAGCCGTCCCCATAAAAATTCCACTAGAACCCCTGATCAGACAGAAAACGTACCATCCTCTGTCGGCAATCTACTACAGCTCGGTATCTGCTCAACACATCAATGCCGATAATGCAGTCAAAATCTGCCATCTCTAACTGAATCAAATCGGCCCTCAGATCATTGCCCTCAAAATAAATGAGGCAATCAGATAACAGTCAGTCTGCAGTCGCATACTTTCCCGTGGGTGTCGAGACCCTGAGAGACGTGGGTAACAGAGACGAGCACAAGCGGTGTCTCTCCACAAAAGCAGCAGATACAAAGGAATGGGAAGCATCTGTATCTATCAATAAAAATGCAGGGTACGTAAATAAATGACACGTACCAGCGATGACCTCCTCCGGGGCTGCCTCAGCCTGCTCCCGAGTCAGTGCATACACCTGCCCCTGCGGCGGCCCTGTCGCCTGACCTCCCTGTGGTCGAGGTGCAAACTGCTGTCTCTGTGGTGCCGTCCTAGCGTCAAATCTTGACATATTCGGCCTGAGTCTGCCTGACCTGCCCGATTGGGGCAACCTCGAGCCAAGTGGCCCATCTTGCCACAAACATAGCAACCCTGACAGTCACGTGACAAGTGCCATCCTCCACAGTTGTTACATCGGTTTCCTCCTGTCTTACTTCCCTGGGATGGCCGTCGGTTACTTTGCTTCTGACTTTGAGACTTCTTTCCACTGAATCTAGAAGATGAAGAGGCCCCACGAGGCTTGAACTGGTCCCCTCGTGGCCTCAGGCTATCAACAGCTGGTCTTTGAGGTGGTACAAAAGGGGGTACAACATCCTTGTACGCGCCCACTGCAATCTCTGCCAACTCTGCCCGTGTCAGGGCGTCATCAAAAGAGCTGGGGTTGTTGGAGACGACCCGATCAAACAGCTCTGGCCTCAGTCCCTTCAGAAAATTTCTCATCTTGGCATGACTGCTGACAGCAATATGAGGTACATACCTCAGCAGTGAGGAATACTGCATAGCATAGTCTGACACTGACAGGCTGCCCTGCTTCAAATTATTGAACTCATCTTCCTTTAATTGTCTGGCAGCTGCAGAAAAGTACCGGTTAAGGAACCGGGTCCTGAATACAGTCCAATCAACCGTCATACCCTGAGCTCTCAGCTCCATGACTGTGGTCTTCCACCACATGGAAGACTTCTTCGCTAAGTGGAACTCTGCCAACCTCAGCCAGGCAGTCCGTGCACAGGGTGCCGATACGAATATCTGTTCCAGACTCTCAAGCCATTCCTCGGTTGCTTCCCCAGTCTCAGTCTCTCCAAATAGCGGTGGATGATAGCTCAAGAACTGGGTCAGACTTATCTCCCCTGGTAGCAGTACCTGTGCAATAGGCTCCAAGCCTACAGCAGGTGGCGGTAACGGATTCGTCTGAGCAATACTAGCGTTCATACTGCCCATATCCCCTACCTCTTCATTGAGGTTCTCCGAGTTAATAGCCGCCATGCTGCAACACAAGAGTTAACAACAATACCAAAAGTAGTTCATAATATAAGCCGTTAGATAACAAGAGTATCATATTCAAAAGCATGTTAGTATAACACTTATACAACAATATGCATCACATGCACAACATGCCCAACAATGAACACCTAGCCAACTTGTCTCTAAAGGCTACCCTTCACTCTTCCCTGGTTATCTAACCTGGCTCTGATACCACTAAATGTAAGACCCCGTTATCAAAACAAGATACTAATGTGCAATTAAGATAATTAAACATACTTAATCAGAGTATTTAGATCGTGTTGACAAATTGAGCTGAAGTCTACATGTAAGAAAAAGACATGCCAAAAGAACTTGTTACACTCTTTAACAATTTGGGTAAAGCTACTTCTACTGTACTCCTAGTAGAACTATACAAAATAGGTCTCTATCTTGTTATCTTGTAGCACTCCTTACAGCTCAGCTTATCAACCTAACCCTGATTCTCCTTAGTAAAAGCACCTACAAGAACAACCCCAACACATGAGCACATCATAATTCATATTCAACATAATATGAATGCAAACGTAAATGCATAAATCATAAATACAAACACTTCCTGTATTTCCATCGCATTTACTATGCCCATTGGTTGTCCCTGTACCATAACTCATAAATAATCAACATATGAAATTATGGTTCTTAATAATGTCATGACATATCTTTACTTCTTAAATTCTTACTTCAATCCTGAGTCATTTATCATTAGTGTATTTCAATGCTTCTTACTTCTCCACGTAAGCGGAATTCTTCCTCGCTTCTTATGGAAGTTCGCGTAAGCATTAAAATCCTCACTAGGATAACCTTGACTCGTGAAATACACCTCTTATATTTCACAACATACATATGCGAAAACGATGCATATCAACATGTATCATATCATGATGCACTATCTTATGCATATCTTGCTTTACCTTGTGTTAAATAAATAAACACATAATACATGTTACCGTTGGGATGCCCGTACGTTGCTTACGTACCTTTCCAAAATGTAGAGGAGTCAACAGACTTTATCTCCTCAACTGTGCTGGTACCTGGGATGGTTCTACATAACCACACAACACAATATTAGGCACCTCATAATGATCCAATATCATAAACTTAATAAAATTCCAATTTTTCGAAAATGGAACACTATTGATTTTTTTCCAGAAATGTTCGAGCACCTCTTTACATGCTCTTAAAACCGCTTCATAATATGTGTAATGTGTTCGAACAAAAGTGCTAGGGACTCCACAATACTTCACTGCAAGTGCTTAAATCAAAGTTTCAACAAAAACTAAGCCCAGCATGCATCGTAATAACCCCTCAATTTCAGCACTCAACCAGAAATTCCAGAAAAACAGGGCATATGAACCTTGCCCAGATTTTCGAGGATGCATCTTCACAACAACAAAACTACCACATAACCCGTAACTCATGCTCAAGGAAACATGCTAGTAACTTCACAAAACTACCATGTATGTGTTCACGTCAAAGGTTTAATCAAAACCTAAGCTAGCATGCTTCATAATGAGCCCACAAATTCAACACTCGTCCAATTTTTCGTGAAAAACAGGGAATATAATCATCGCCCAGAATTTTCGAACACTTCATTTCACATGATTAAATCCTTCACATAACACATGAAACATGCTCAAGGAAATATACTGGCATCTTCCAAAAACTACCATGCACGTATTCACATCAAAGGTTTACCCAAAACCTAAGCTAGCATGCTTCAAATCCTCATGATTAAACCCCTACTCAAACAAAAACAGGGCAGTTTCCCTGCCTAGAGTTTCGAGGACCACTTTTCACAATTCGAAATCTAACATATAAAGCATGTAAGTTACTTAACACAACATGCTAAGGGCTTCATAAACATCACATGCAAGCACTCATAACAAGATTTCGTCGAACCTTAAACTAGCATGCCAAATCTGCTATAAAGAGAACATATGCTTAAAAATCGAAATCTGGGAAAAACATATGATTCCTCACCACTTTTGCTTTTCGATTTTTGTCAAGAAAAGACAAGAAATTTCCGAGCCCTTCCTTCCTACTAGCAGCTCAGTTTTCAGACGAAAAAGAGAGAATAAAATGGAGTTCTTGAGGTGAGAGGAAAAAATGGTATAATGAGGTGGAAAGTATGTCCTTGGCCAACCCATGCTGCAGAATTTCAGGGGAGGGGCGTGGGTTTGCATGCTGTAGGGGGTGGTTGCATGTAGGGTGGTCAAGTGGTGTTTAATTGTATCCCGGTATTTCGTACGATGTATAAAAATATCCCTCCTTGATATTTTATAATTTTACCACATCAATACATCATCAAAAACACCTAACATGCCTCCTAACCATATCATCAAAATAAATATAAGCACCAACCACATACATTAATTCCCCAACTTAATTACATGCTTTTACCACATAAAGCGTAACCCATAAACCCCAAATTAAATCACCTCAATACATAATTATCAACACTTTGATAGTATGTAAACACATAATCCTTTCGGGGATATCACAATAACATCGTATCATTGAATAAACATCATATAAACATCATCATTTCATCGTAAATACTCATGCGATAAATGCATAGTCATAGTGTAGAGGTGTGTTTTACCGTCCGATGCCCGTACGTCTCTTACGTACCTTTTTAAAAGGAGGAGAAGTAGATAACTTTATCTCCTTGATTGCGCTGGTACCTGGGATGGTTCTAAAAAACCACATAATACCATATTAGATGCCTCAATACAATCTCATACCATAAACTTAACAAAATAAATCATCATCATATTTTTCAACATTCTGCCTCTCTCGATCGATCGGCCCCAAGGTCTCGATAGATCGAGAACAGTGCCCAAACACCCTGCCTCGATCGATCGATCGGAAGGAATTATCGATCGATCGAAGAGTTTCACCGATCGATCGGTATATCCTTCGATCGATCGGTCCCTGAATTTCAAAACATACATTAAACAATCTGCCTCGCTCGATCGATCGGGACTAAAGTTTCGATCGATCGAGCACTCTGAAAAATCGAGGCTTCCCCAGATTTTCGAGCACCTCGTTTCCTACCTTCATTTCTACTTCATAAAGCGTAAAACATGCTTGAATAAAAATGTTATAAGCTTCATAAAACTACCATGCATGTGTTCAAATCAAAGGTTTAACAAAACCTAAGCGAACATGCATCATAACATCATCAAAATTTCAACCTCATCCAAAAAATTCAGGAAAACAGGGCATGCCAGTTCTGCCCAGATTTTCGAGCACTAATTTTCATGACAAGAAAACCAACACATAGCATATGTAACATGCTCGAACAAACATGCTAGGAACTTCATAATACTTCCATGCAAACATTCATACCAAGGTTTCGTTCAAACCTATACTAGCATGCATAAAAATCATCCCACCAAAACAAAACCCACTCAAAAACTCTGAAAAAAAAAACAGAGTATGACTTACCCCTCTACTTTTGCTCCTCTTTTTGCAAGGTTTTTAAAACCCTTCAAACCAAGCTTTTCCTTCCCTTGTTCTGCAGCTCAAGGGCGATTTCAATGGGGGAAGAGAGAGGGAAGAGGAGGAGATGGAGGAGAGTTTGATTGCAAGATAATGAGTGGAAGCATGGGTTGAGAGGGGATGGGTTGCCAAGTTGGGGAGTAGGTTGCACTTGGGGGAGGGTGGCCGAGATTATGGGGGGGTGGGGTGGTGTGGTTGGGGTGGTCATGTGTTGTTTAATTGTGCCCCTTTATTTAACACGGTGCATTAAAAATATCCTAACTCGATACTTTTCATCTTTATTTAATTAATACATCCTTTAAAACACTCAACATGCCTCCCACATCATATCATCATAACATAATTATAACCCCTAATTTAAAAGTACCACAACTCCCTTAAACACATCGTAAATCATCATCATAGAACATAATTACATGACATTTTGGGGGTATTACATATGGTGTTATGATTATTATTATGGTTGGGAAATGTATCGTTATGCGGTGGGCATGAACTGGTAATACATTTCAGGGTGCGTGTGATGCATAGTGAGGAAATGGTGATTTAGCATGATTTGTTGGGCTTTGTTCTAGTGATGTAGAAAAAGTGTGTTAATAATTGTTGTGGTGCATTTTATCGAGTAAATGCTTTAAAATATCATAGTGGGATATTTTACTACATCATGCTAATTAATTGGGTACCATTTTAATTAAACCCCAACACCTTTTTATACCCCCACCCCCTTTATTCACTATTATCTCCCCATCACTCTTTATCACTCAAATCCCCCAAACCCCACCCATTTTCATCGATCAAATAGCGGAAGAGGGGAAGAGACTTGGAAACTTGTAGTGCTTGATTTCTTGCTTGGATTTGAGTCTAAGTGGTAAGAAATCTTCTTGCTTAATGTTTGATCATGTATTGTTGAAAGTTGGGTTTATATATTTTGGGGAAGGAAATGGGTTTAGTTTGAGATATGTTGCTTGTTGTTGGAATGTGGTTATTGATGTATTTTATGTTGTTTTTGGAAGTATTTGAGGTGTTGAGTTGAAAGGAGTATGTTATTTGTTGTGTTTTGTGGGTTTCAGGAGATGAAGGGCACAAAAAATGGTGAAAATCGCGTTTACAGACCTCGGTGATCGATTGGTAGATTTTACCGATCGACCGCGAGCATCATGGTGCGTGGGCAGTGTGTTTTCACGATCGATCGGTGAAGTTCGCGATCGATCGGCAAGTACTCAGCGATCGATCGCGGAGTGACAATTTTTGGCTGTACATGCAGTAGCATCTCGCGATCAATCGGGGCCCATTGGCGATCGATCGTGAGATGCCAAATATTGGTATTTTGGTTATTTTGATGGGATTTTGGTGATGGACTTTTATTTGGCTTCTAATATTGGATTTTGTGATTGTGTAGAGCCTTTCCAGGTGGCACAACAACAAAGGAGATAAAGTCCTACCATATTCCACATGTACGTATGAAGACGTACGGGCACCAAACAGTTACATGTATTTTGTATACATGCTGGATTATGCATTGAGGTTGCACATATAGGTTGATTATGCATTGTGGTTGCATATACATGTTGGATTATGCCTTCTGGTTGCATACATATATGTTGAATGCTTGTTGCACATCCCATGAGTCATTGTTATGTTCGAGTGATGATTTTAAATGCTTTGCCGCTGTCATTTGAAGCGATGATAGAATACTTTCCGCTGTCATATCGTAGCGAGGAAAGAATTTTTGCCGCTAAAATGTTGAAGGGATGGTAAATGCCGCATGTCACATTTAAAGTGAGGTTATTCGATGCTATTGATATGTCGAAGCGAGGGGTATTAGTGCCGCGGTCATGACAAGCGAGGTGCATTAAAATACACTGTTATAACAAGACTAGAGGTTGGTTATTGGTATTATTGGAATGGTTATATGTCATGACTTTTGTGGAACAGTAATATAATCTATTGATTATAATTATGAGTTATGGTACAGGGACAACCAAAGGGAGCGGTTTAAATGTATTGGAATACAGGAAGTGCTTTGTATTTATGGTTTATGCATTTACTCATTATAATCATATTGTGATGAATATGGATTATTATATGCTCATGGTTTGGGGTTGTTCCTGTAGGTACATTTTGGCACGGAGGGCTAAGGACCGGGTTGAGGCGGTGAGCTTGTGAGAAGTGCCATCGATATAGCGGGACATGATTATTTTGTATAGTCTCTACTCTAGGAGTAGTGTAAAGTTATAGCCTTAACATTCATTTTGCGGGAATGTAATTAATCTTTTTTGGAATTTCATTTTTGGCACTATAATCCTTAAGCTCAATGCATCAACATGAATCTTATACTCTGATTTATGCATGTTTAGCTCTCCTTATGCTTTTAATCCACACTTAAGGTAGCGAGGCCTTACAGGGAAGTAGGGAATGCTATCAGTGTGAATGCTAGTGTTGGTTTGGTTCCTTTACCACTACCACCAGTAGGCCAGGGGCCAGTGGAACAGGTCTTGCTACCAGGCAAATTGACCTTGACGCGGTTCTTGAGTTATCAGCCACTCGCTTTAAAGGGATTGAATCTGGTGAACAAGCATAGGGGTGGTTGGAGCGTATTGAACAGATCTTTATGTCAGCTCCATGTGCAAAGTCAGCTTGGTTAAGACTAGCTGAATTTCAGTTGGCTAAGAAAGCGATCATGTGGTGGAAGGTGACAATGATTTAAATGAGAGCTCAGGGACAGCTTGTAGACTGGATATATTCAGAAGTCGATTTCTGGACCATTAGTTCTCTGTTGCAGCTAGACAATTAAAGGAATATGAGCTTACCAGTCTGAAACAAGGTAATATGAAGGTAGCTGACTATGCCTTGAAGTACTCATCCTTGTTTAGATATGTACCTCATATAGCTGCTACCACCAAGGTCAAGGTCAGACATTTTGTGAAGGAATTAAGGTCTGAATTGTCTGCTATGGTTATTTCTAATAACCCTATGTCATTTGAAGAGGCTTTGACAATAGCAGAGATGGCGAAGATTGTAATTAGTGCGTACAAATATGTAAGTCAATCCCAGAAACCTACTCCAGACATCATGAAACCTAGAGGGGAGCAATTTAAACCAAGATGAGGTGCATCATCCTTGAGGTTTAGTGGTAAGAGGTTTGATAATCGTAAGAGTGGGGACAAATTTGATGAGGGAGAGTCACAATTGGGCTGTACTGGGGGAATTAAATGTCCAATCGTGGAGGGCCACATTTGAGACTTTATTGTCCAAACAGAGATGGTCCAGTTTGTTATGGATGTGGCATGAGATGTCACATAGTGCGGAATTGTCCTCTGGATAGAGGGCAACAGAACATAGGCAATGTATCTGAAAGTACAGTACATCAAAGATCACCAGTTATGCCTTCTGTAGTTGAGGGACAAAGAGCAGGGCCGCCCCAAGTTCAGGTGTATGCACTGAATAATGAGCAAGCAGAGGCAGCTCCTGACGAGGTGATATCGTGTGAGTGTTATTTATTTACTTACCCTGCTTTACTTTTGATTGATACTGGTGCTTCTCATTCTTTTATTGCAAATAATTTTGTTGAGAAGTATCATATGTGCTCGTCTCCACTGTTGATGTCTCTTTATGTCTCGACACCCACGTGGAAGAATGTTATGGCTGGTCAGATTGTTTATGAATGTTCTATTCAGTTTGATGAACATGTGGTACAAGCAGACTTGATTGTGCTGGATATGAATGATTTGATTGTATTATCAGTATTGATGTGTTGAGCAGATATCAGACTATTGTTGATTGTTGTCAGAAAACAATTCGTTTTCAGTCTGAACAGGGGAATCAGTGGATCTTTTATGGGCAGAGATCTCATGCAAAGATCCCATTGATATATGCTATTAGAATGCCATGTTTGTTAGAACGTGGACATACAAGATATTTGATTTATGCTATTGATATAACTGATAAGAAAGCAGAGATAAGAGTAGATGATATACTAGTGATAGCAGAGTATGTGGATGTATTTCCAAATGAGATTCATGGATTTCCACCAAGTCGTGAAGTGGAATTTAAAATTGAACTAGTACCTGGTACCTCTGGTATATCTAGAGCAGTATAGAGAATGGCACCAACTGACTGAGAGAGTTAAAAACTCAGTTGCAAGATTTACTTGACAAGGGATACATACGCTCTAGTGTATCGCCTTCGGATGCTTCAGTGTTGTTTGTCAAGAAGAATGATGGATCAATGCGAATGTGCATTTACTACAGACAATTTAACAAGGTACGATTAAGAATAAATACCATCTCCCACACATTGATGATTTATTTGATCAGTTGCGGGGATCTATGATCTATTCTAAGATCGATTTGAGATCAGGTTATCATCAAATACAAGTTAGGGAGGAATATTTAGAGAAGACATCATTCAAAACTCGATATTGGCATTACGACTTATTGGTGATGCCATTTGGAGTGACTAATGCTACAGATGTCTTTATGAGTTTAATGAATAGTGTATTTCGTGATTACCTTGATCAATTTGTGATTGTGTTTATTGATGATATACTGATATATTCTAGGAGTGAAGCAGATACTGTCCAACATTTGCATACTATGTTGCAGATTTTGAGAAAGAATCAATTGTATGCCAAACTCATCAAGTGTGAGTTTTGGTTGAACAATGTTGTGTTTTTGGGACATGTGGTCTCCAAAGATGGTATATCAGTGGAACCTAGGAAGATATAAGCGGTATTGGATTGGTCAGACAATACTTCTGTGCCAGAGATTCGTAGTTTCTTGGGTTTAGCAGGATATTATTGACGGTTTGTTGAGGGATTCTCAAATATTGCTAAACCATTGACACAGCAAACACAGAAGGGGGTACCGTTTATATGGTCAGAAGCTTGTGAGCATAGTTTTCAGGAATTGAAAAGTCGGTTGACAACTGCTCCGGTGTTAACAATTCTATCAGAACATGAAAGGTTTGCATTATATAATGATGTATCTTTACTTGGTTTAGGTTGTGTACTGATGCAGCTAAACATGTTGTGGCTTATCCATCAGGACAACTGAAACCACATGAGATGAAGTATCCAGTGCATGACCTAGAATTAGCAGCCATAGTCTTTTCATTGAAGATATGACGACATTATTTATATGGTACTCTTTTACCATATATACTGACCATAAGAGTTTGAAATTTTTGTTCACTCTGGCAGAGTTGAACATGAGACACAGAAGATGGATGGATCTTCTTAAAGAATATGATTGTGGGATGGAATAGCATCCAGGCAGAGCAAATTTGATAGCTGACGCTTTGAGAAGAAATGTTAGATACACAGCTGATGATGTGATTAGATTATCAGCCTTGATGACAACTTGTTGTAACTTGGGATATGAATTCGATGTATCTACATCACTAGTAAGGGTGTCAACACTATTGAGCTTGATATTTTTTGAAATATCAGAATGGCACAAAATACTGACGATGAGGTACAAAAGTGGAAAATGATGATATCTCAAGGGAAACTATCTAACTTTGTGATAGATAATGATGGTAGTTTGAGATATGGAAAGCTTTGGTAGTTCCTGCTACATCTGGACTACGCCAAGAACTACTACAACATGGTTAGGTATAGTATACATCTTGGAGGAAAGAAGATGTACAAAGATTTTCTTACACATTTTTGGTGGAATGCATGAAACATGATGTGATTGAGTTTGTAAAGAAATGCTTGATTTATCAACAAGTTAAAGCAGAAAAACAGAGGCAAGGAGGTGAATTGACGAGTTTAAAGATTCCTACATGAAAATGAGAACATATCACTATGGATTTTGTTACCCATTTGCCAAGGTCTTCTTCTGATCTTGATGCCATCTGGGTTATAGTTGACAGACTGACGAAGGTTACTCATTTCATACCTTACAGTATGACATTCACCTATTTGAGGATGGCTCATCTGTACATTAAAAATGTAGTGAGGTTATATGGAGTACCTGTGTCCATTGTAACTGACAGGGATCAAAGGTTCACTTCTCATTTTTGGGAAGGTTTACAGACATTGATGGGGACTGATGTGATATTGAGTACAACTTATCACCCTCAGACAGATAGATAGACAAGCGGACCATACAAACATTGGAAGATATGTTACATGTTTGTATACTAGAGTTTAATAACTCTTGGCAAGATTAATTACCATTGGTAGAATTCTCGTACAATAATAGTTATCAAACTACATATGGCACCATTTGAGGCATTGTATGGGCGACGATGCAGTTCACCGTTGTATTGGGATGATGTCGATCAATCTTCTGTGAGTGGACCGGATACAGTACGAGAAATGGAAGAGAAAGTGAAACTAAAACTGATTAGATTGAAATTAAAGTCCGCTCAAGATAGACATGCCGCTTATGCAAATAAATGGCGTAGGCCTCTTGAATTTCAGGTTTGTGACAAGGTATTTCAGATAATATCACATTTCAGAGGTGTGGTACGATTTGGAATGCGAGGAAAGTTGTCACCATGAGATGTTGGTATGTATGAGGTGTTGCAACGTATTGGTACATTGGCATATAGGTTGGCATTGCCACCATCTTTGACTGGTATTCATGATGTATTTCATGTTTCTATGTTGATAAAGTACGAGCCAGATCCGACTCATGTATTGCAACCATCCAAATTAGAATCAAAAGTATCGTATATGGAATGTCCAGTTAGAATCTTAGACCGAGCATAATAGAAACTTTGAAGTAAAATCAAACCATACGTGGGAGACGGAGCAACATATGATGCACCAATGTCCTGAATTGTTTTATGGTATGTGTACTTTACATTATTGAAATGTTATTTGTAGGTATACGATTTTGTTGCGATATTGATGAGTACATGATTCAATTTCGAGGGCGAAATCCATGTAGTATGAGAGATTATAATGTCTAGATATGAATCATGCATTTTTTATTAGATTATTGTGTAATTATGAAATTATTACGGTATGATGTGGACTTGGGTTGTGGTTGAACCGAGTATGAAAGACGAAATGGATTATTTGATAGATGATGAAAGGAAGAATGTTTATGTATATTTGGCAAAGAAATGATCTAAACATAGTTGAAAACAATTATTTGGTATTTGTTGTGTTATGTGACTTTTATGAAATTACATGAACATGGTTTAGTGGTAACTCTACATGGAAGGCATGGATTTGATACATGGTAGATCACATGGAATAAACTTGGCATGAGTTATTATAAATATATGAAATCAGCTTTGAAATGCATAGTTCACTACATTTCACCTAATAAAATCCTACAAACCTCTCTCAAAACCCTTGCTTTTTCTTTACACTTGTGGCTTGGGAATCAAGGAGGAACTTGCTCTTAGTTGAAGTTCCTGTGGATTTGGTAAGGAGTTTATGAGGTGTAAGCTTGTATAGTAACATATATGAGAGAGTATTTCTTAGAACATGTTGAAGCATGTGTTTTTGCTTGTTTGATTTGGTAAGAGATGGAATTCAATGAAACAAGTTGTATTATTATGAATACATATTCACATGATGATTTAGTATTGCTTGTATGATTTTTTGGGAGTATAAATTGAAGTGTAGGATGTAAACCATGAAGATAAGCTTGAAAATCGCCATGTTCTGAAAATTACAGAGCATAGCGATCAATCGCTAGCCATGTAGCGATCGATCGCGTGAGGCTAAGAACAAATGAGGCGGTGCATTTATCGATCGATCACTGGCTTGTTACCGATCGATCACTAGGCGACGATCGATCACGTGAAGGTAGAGATCGATCACATAAGAGGCAGAAAATTTTGTGCTGAAATTTGAAATGTTAAGCAATCGATCGCTGGTTGAGACCGATTTTTTGCTAGGGTTACTAAATTGAAAGCGATCGAACGCTGGATGGACCGATCGATCGCTAGGTCTATTTATTGAAAATATTATAATTTCATGGTATTTGTAAAATTGAGTTGATTATAACATTGAATTGTTAAATTTTATGTAGCACCATCACATGGGACATGTCAAAGAGGAGGTTAAGCTATAACCCCTGATTTTGCTACTTTTGAAAATGGGCGATGTGTACGTATGGACGTACTAGTATTGATATATATATATATTTATATATATATATATATATATATATATGTATATATATGTATATATATATATAGGATGATTGGTTATATATCATAGTGATTGGTGGTGTGAGGCACGATGTTGTTGAGACATGTGATTGGTGATGTGAGGCATTGTTGAGGTATGAGATTGGACTGTTATAACGCGTGAGCTGGGTATATGATATGTGCTGCTAATATGAAGATGTGAGGAGGTTCTGATATATCGAGCGGAAGAGGCAATATCATATGTGTTCGTTAAACAGGGTGATGAATGAGATTCATTGGATGTGTACATATAGTATTCTATTGTGAATTGGTGTATGCACAGGAACAAACAAAGATGAGTATTTCAATGCATGAGATATAGGACGTTTTGAATATAATATTTATGCATTTATTGATATTGGATTGTGTATATCATCTATATACTCATGTTGTGTGGTTGATCTGTAGGGACTCATAGGTGGGGAAGGCCGGGATTGTGAGTCTACTGTCCGCTGCTAAAAAAGAAACTGATTGAGATTTAAACATACTAGAGGGTTGGACATGTAAAAGATGTACATTATGTTATGTATGTGAATAATGTAATAGATGTAGTGAAAATCTTGATCAGTAGTAACATTATCTTAATCCAGATAAGTAAAGAATGTTATTTACTGTAAGGGCCCCCGTGCCCTTAACCCACAATTAGTGCATTAAGCCATGCATTTGGTGCATACAATCACGTGTAAAGGGAAACTATATGTAAATGTGGTACACCATACCACCTATAAAATTTCTTGCTTCATTGATTCCATTCCATGCAATATCCGATTCCCTAGATTAAGGCCATTTAATACATCATGCACCCATGTAATACACCAATCACAATCTCAATTCATCTAGCAATTCCCTAGCTAATTGCTCACACATATGAATGAAAGGAGAAAGGTACATGCCTTTAGACAACCCATATACACATAATTATTGCTCACACACGAGCGTCGAATAAACCTGTGATATCCCCGAAATGATTATGTGATTTTAATCATTAATTAAATTATGATGATTTTGGTGTTAATTCATGGGATTGAATTAATATTATTGAGGAGATGCATATCAGGGTACATGTGTTATATGTTGGGATTTTGGGGTTGTGGCATGATTATTTGGGGTGTGTGTTATTTGTTTTGGTTAAGCATGTTTAAATGGGAATTGAAGTATTTTATTGAGAAAATACTATAAATATCATGTGAGGATATTTTAATACATCGTGCTAAATACTGGGACCAAAACATAACACATCACTTAACCCACCACCCAACCACCCCCCTTGACCCATACCCTGCTGCCAGCTGCTCACCCATACCTCTTTCCCCTTCTCCCACTCCACCTTTCCATGTCTGAAATCCCACCCTTTCTCTCCCAAAAATGTCCAACACTCACTGAGCAAGATAGGAAGGAGTTCAACCATTTTTGTTGCTTTGAAGCCTTCCAAAAATCGGAGCAAAGAAGGGTGAGAAACCATGTTCTGGTTTTGAATTTAAGTTGTTTAAGTTCATGCTTTTTGTTGGTGTAAAAATGGCATGTTAGGTTAGGTTTCTTAAAACCTTCGATTTAAATGCTTACATGGTGTTGTTATGAAGCTTCCAGTATTTTTCCTTGAGCATGTTACATGTTTTATGTGAAGTATTTAATCATGTAAAATATAGTGTTCGAAAATCTGGGTAAAGTGTGTGCCCTGTTTTTTCTGGAAAATATGGGATGGGAGTGAAGTTGTGGAGATATTATCATGCATGTTAGATAGGTTTTTGGTAAACCTTTGATTTGAGTACATGCATGGTAGTTTTGTAAAGCCCTTGGCGTTTTTGTTCGAGCATGTTTTATGTTATATGTTGTAGTTTTAATAGCATGAAATGAGCTGCTCGAGAAATCTGGAAATGAAATATGTACCCTGTTTTTCAGAAAAGCTTGGATGGGTACTGATATTGTTGGGTGATTTTCATGTATGTGGGTTTTAAGTTTGGGTGTAATTTTGGCATGAATACACTCACGGTAGTACCTTGTAGCTGCTAGCATGTTGGTTTGGGCATGTGGTATATCTTATGTGCTAGTTTGAATGGTATGAATATGAGTGTTCAGAAATCTGGAAAATATCGCGCACAGAGCATGTGGCGATCGATCGCCACTAACGGGGCGATCGATCGCCGAAGGCCAGTAGCCAAAATCAAAGACAAGCGATCAATCGCCATGAATGGCGCGATCGATCGCCATGGGCCAGTGAAGTCTGGCGATCGATCGCCTCGAGGTAGCGATCGATCGCCAGAGGCAAAATAATGAAAAAATGATATTTTGTTGGATTTTTTGATTTTGGACTATAAATTGGCATCTAATATTGTGTTGTACACTGGTGTAGAGCCTTCACAGATAACTACACAGCGCAGGGGATAGAGTCCCGCAACACACTACATTTTGGAAAGGTACGTAAGCGACATACGGGTACCCAACGGTAAAATGTACTTTATGTTTGTCTCTTTGACACATGATGAATGCAAAGTGATGCATTAAGAGTATGATACATGTTATTATGCATTGTGATTGCATATTGTGCTGTGGAATAATAGAGGTGTATTCCACGAGTCAGGGGTGATCACAGTGAAGATTTTAATGCTTACGCTTTACCGCTAAATATGTGGAGCGGGAGGGGGGAGGCTCGCTTGCACATAGAGGCGGGGTATGCCATACTAAGCGAGAATGAGATACCGCTTGTATGAAGAAGCGAGGATGAGATACCGCTTGTTTTGAGATTATGGAGCGAAGAAACATTAAAATAACTGATGATGACTGACTCGAGAAAAAGTAATGATATGTCATGACATTTATTTATGAGGCCATATGTTCATATAGTGATTTGATTATGAATTATGGTACAGGGACAACCAATAGGCGTTGTAAATGCGATGGAAATACAGGAAGCGTTTTGTATTTATGATTTATGCATTTACGTTTTACATTCATATTATGTTGAATATGAATTATGATATGCTTATGTTGGGGGTTGTCTTTCTAGGTACTTTTGATGATGAGAACCAGGGTCGGGGTTGAAATGCTGAGCTGTAAGGAGTGCTACAGGATTAGCATATTAGAGAATTCTTTTGTATAGCTTCTACAAGAAGTAGAGTAAGACTATAATGTAGTACCTTTTGTAGGAATATGTGAAATTCCTTTTTGAACTTTTGGTACTGTAATCTCTTAAGCTCAGGTAGTCAACACGGCCTAATACTCTGATATATATATATGTTTAGTTCTCATAATTGCACCTAATATCTTATTTAGATAACGGGGTCTCACATTTAGTGGTATCAGAGCAGTGGTTAGATAACCAGGGAAGAGTGAAGTGTAGCCTTTAGAGACAAGTTGGTTAGGTATTCATTGTTGGGCATGTTATGCATGTGATGCATATTTTTGTATAAGTGTTATACTAAGATGCTTTTGAATATGATACTCTTGTTATCTAACGGCTTATACTATGAACTGCTTTTGGTATTGTTTTTAACTCTTGTGTTGCAGCATGGCGGCTATTAACCCGGAGAACCTCAATGAAGAGGTAGGGGATATGGGCAGTATGAATGCTAGTGTTGCTCAGACAAATCCGTTACCGCCACCTGCTGTGGGCTGGAGCCCGGTGCACAGATGTTATTACCAGGGGAGCTCAGTTTGACACAGTTTCTGAACTTACATCCACCCATGTTTGAGGGGACCGAGTCTGGAGAAGGGGTCGAAGAGTGGCTGGAACGGATAGAACATATACTTGTGATTGCACCTTGTGCACGGACCGCATGGTTACGACTAGTAGAGTTTCAAATGGCGAAAAAGCCTTCTATGTGGTGGAAGACCACTGTGATGGAGCTGAGGGCTCAAGGTATGGTGGTAGACTGGACTGTATTCAGGATCCGGTTCCTTAACCGGTATTTTTCTGCAGCTGCCAGACAAGTAAAAGAGGACGAGTTCACTAATTTGAAGCAGGGCAGCATGTCAGTTTCAGATTTTGCTTTGCAGTATTCCTCACTGTTGTGGTATGTCCCTCATATCGCTGTGAGTAGCCTTGCGAAGATGAGGCATTTCCTGAAGGGACTGAGGCCAGAGCTATTTGATCGGGTTGTCTCCAACAACCCCAGCTCTTTTGATGACGCCCTGACTAGGGCAGAGCTGGCAGAGATTGCAGTGGGCGTGTACAAGGAAGTTGTATCCCATTTTGTAGAACCACAGAGACCTGTTGTTGATAGCCTAAGGCCGCGAGGTGACCAGTTCAAGCCTGGTGGGGCCTCATCATCTTCTAGATTTGGTGGGAAGAAGTATCAAGGTCAGAAGCAAAGCAATCGGGGACCTACACAGGGGAGTAAGGCAGGAGGGGACAGGTGTGAACGCTGTGTGAGGATCCACACATTAAGTCAATAGACTATCATAGGGGCCAAGTGATTTTAGTGATTTGATATTCTCATTTACATGAGATAATGAGGACAAATTTGTTGCTATTTACTGGTCGAGTAGTGTGTTTGGATTTAAATTTGGCCCATATCAGAGAGATGATGTAATACCCTTGTCCTACACGAGTAAAAATTAAAAGTTTAAAATTGTTTATAATGACTTAGAATGGACTACAATAACACATGGGTTAACCATTTTCGTAAAGCGATGACCTATGATGCACGGACACTCCTGAAAATCACTTGGTGAAAAGTCGGGCACTTCTAGGATACCGACACTCATCAGACTCCCCTCTGACAGAGCACCCATGTCGAACACTTCCGAGAGGCGTGTCTGACACAAAAATGATACTTTTGGGGATAATTGTACAATTTAAAAAGTTTTTGACTAAAATGATATCTGGACGTGTTTGTTAAACTTTATGTTAATTAAGTAATACACATTTAGTGTTAGTATGTGTGATACTGTGATGACTTTAGTGACATGTATTTATTTATATACTTCTTGAATTTAGTAAGAATATTTTTGGTGTTATCTTTTATTTGTAGGTGATTGTTATACTATGTTAATTGAAGTACTATGTGTTTGGTGTTAGTATATGTGATATTATGATGATTCCACATTTTTGTTGTTTTTACATTGTTTAGAATTTAAAAATGTGAAGCTTAGTATTTTGTAATATAATACATGTATAATATATATAAAATATACAAGAGTGTCACAGCCGTGTCGTATCCTAGAAAATTTGAAAATTCACGTTGATGTGTCCGTGTCGCTATGACCGTGTCCGTGCATCCTAGGCGATGACAGATACGAAGTAGTTGATACAGAAGCCCATTGTGCAGTCGCGTTTGTACGGCCCTGAGCCCGTGGCATGACAGAATGGTATCGAAGCCGGTCACTAGCAAGGAAAACACCGGGAGATAAGTGTTACGTGAGGCGAAGTGCTACGTGCGTGTGAGTCACCTCTCGAGCCTAAGTGGCAAAGTACTACATGACGGAGGCCACCTCTTGAACCTGCAGAGGCAAAGTATCACATGCGTGGCAGCCACCTGTTGAATTTGCGGGGCAAAGGATAGATAATGGTCACAACAAGGACATCGCATTCTGAAGGATGAGTGATTGTAATACGCTTGTCCAATATGGGTAAAATTGAAAATAGTTTATAATGGTTGTTGGGATCGGGGTAGTTTTTAGAAGGGGGGGGTTGAATAAACACTAGATATAATTTCGATTTCTTTTTCTTGGTTAACTGTAAACTGTTAAGTGTTACAGTTGCTTCTCAATAACAGGCAAGTCAGTAGACACTTATTATAGTGCGGAAGACGTCTACAAAACTTGTGAGGAATAAAACTGAAGTAATAAAGCAATAAACGAATAATACGAGAGTTGTTTCTGGAAGTTCGAAGCACAACGCTTCTACGTCTCCCCTTCTTCCTTTGCAGGAAGGATTCACTAGAAGACTTGGTTTACACTTTACAGTATACAACCTCCTTAGGCACTAACACACTTGGCCTAAACTCCTAGCAATCACACTCTTCTTATCTTTTGGATACAAGTGATTTTACAACACTCTCTACAGAATAAAACTTTCTAGCTTTGAGAGTTTCTAAGCAGCAGACTTCAATTGAAAATAATCTGTCACAGATTCAGTTTTGCGGTTTGTCTGCTCTTTGCTGAACGTTTGAAATATCAGTCGTATAGCTTTCTTGCTTTGAAGTATTTCTCTTAGTTTGAAAGTTGCTCAGCACTTCTTCATTCTCTGCTTGGACGTATTTATAGGTTTGGTTGTCCAACGGTAGCCTTTTTGTATATGGAATGGATTAGCTTTCCAAATACCTGTTGTCTTCTTTCCTATTTTGTAAAACAACGGCTCTTTTCACTCTGACGGTAATGGTGGCGGAGATATAGCAGGGTGCGCCGCTCTGTTGTACCTTTGTCAGAGAATGTTGTACTTACTTTGTCTTGTTGCTTAGACTTCTGCTGGTTTCTTTGTTCAACTGGTCGTTCATCCTCTTAAGACCAGTTGATGTCCTTGTTCAGTGAGAGACTTTCCAGTTGATAGTTATCCAGTTTATGTCTTCACCCGGTTGATGTCTTCATCCGGTTGATGTCTTTACCAGTTGATGACTTCATCCGGTTAGTGTCTTTATCAGTTGATAGCTTGTCCGGTTGGTGTCTATCCAGTTGATAACTTTATCCAGTTGATGTCTTCATCCGGTTGATGTCTTTATCCGGTTGATGACTTCATACCAGTTGATGACTTTATCCAGTTGATGTCTTCATCCGGTTGATGTCTTTATCCGGTTGATGACTTCATACCAGTTGATGACTTCATCCGGTTAGTGTCTTTATCAGTTGATAGCTTGTCCGGTTGGTATCTATCCAGTTGATGTCTTCATCCGGTTGATGACTTCATCCGGTTGATGTCTTTACCAGTTGATGACTATCCAGTTGATGTCTTCATCTGGTTGATGACTATCCAGTTGATGTCTTCATCCGGTTGATGACTATCCAGTTGATGTCTTCATCCGGTTGATGACTATCCAGTTGATGTCTTTACCCGGTGAGACTTTAATATCCGGTAGGTGTATTCACCCGGTAGGTCTTTAGCATCCGGTTGATCTTTAACATCCAGTAGGTGTTTGTAATCACCAAAACTTAGAAATCGTTTTCCCAACAATTTCCCCCTTTTTGGTGATGACAAAACTAAGCAGTAACCGATTTCCTACTAGAGTAAATAAGATAAGAGTCCTGAAAATACTTGAAGACATCATGAAAAAGAAATTTTCATTAAATATAAGCAGATTACAAGTTGTAATCAAACTGGACAATTGAGAGAAATTCATCTTTATATAAGATGAATTCTTACACTTTGAATAGAATCTAAGACAAGTCTAGTTTTACATGACAAATTTCTCTTTAAATAAACAAAGTAGACCGGAAGGCTTCGATCCACCTAGTTGCGGAGAGGAAGAGCTCGATCCACCTTGTTTCAGAGAGAAGGTCGGGAAGAGGAAGAGTCATATGTATATTCATCAGGCAGCTCCTTTAGTTTTTATGGAATCGCCTAATAAAAATATTCTATCTCTGTCGAGAATACTCTATCTCTGTCTTCCCCCTTTTTGTCATCAGCACCCAGGCATCTGCTGTTAGTAGTTCCTGACTGATGAGGAGCACCAGAACAGGATCAAAGCGCTGAAGCTTATCAGAGCTGGGTTAGATAAGTAATCAACCCATGAGGGGTTGATTTAGATAAGTAATAAACCCATGAAGCGGGAAAGGATCTAACAGAAAACCAGGGAATGAGAAATAACTTAAAAGTAAGCATGATGAGTGAATGTGAGTTATGTGACCAAACACGAACCTCTATTTATAGGAAAAACAAGGTAGCAATAAATGTGAATGCATTTATGTTAAATAGTGAATACAGAGAGACAGTCAATTTAACACAGTAAGTAAATAGGAGTAAGTAAGAGAGAGTCAGAAAATGATACTATTTGCGCCCTAACCAATGTTTGGAATAGTCGTGTATTTCGGTAGGCGGTTGGCGCGGACTTCGAGATCTTTGTTGAGCAGTGGGTCTGGACTGAGGGAGTGCTCCAGTTGCAGGGGATGAATGAGCAGCTGAACTTGAAGCTCTCTGAGAAGAGGGAGCAGTTCGACTGGGTTCAGGCAGCCTGCGGATAGTTTGAGGAGCAGTAGGCAGACTGTTGCAGATATCTTGAATTTGAGATGCAAACGCTGCTTGCATGGTGGCCAATTGATCAGTCAAAATCTTTTTGGCGTCGTCAATCTTTTCTCCAAGAGCCATTGAGGTGGCAGTATGAAGAGATTCATTGTTCTGATTGATCTGAAGACGCGCCTGGCCAATATGAGAAACTGCTTCTGCAACCGCATTCTCAGCAAATGTTTGAAGTCTAGTGACAGTAGTAGTTAAACTACTTAGGTCAGCGTAGACTTGCTGGAATTTAGAGTCCGTTTGCTGCTGAAGAGTTCCTAAAATAAGAGTTGCAGCCCTCTCTTCCTGCTTAAGCTTATGAACATCATTGGTCAGTGCTGTAATAGCGGTGGAGAGATGAGCTAGCTGGGCAGCGATGTTTGGTGGCTCGTCCAGAGGGTTTGTGAAGACAAAGAAACCCTCGGATAGTTCCTGATCCATGGACGGATCGCCGGCAAGCATTGGGATATCAGCAGCAGGGGCAAGCGCATTGGGATGAGCAATGACTACTGCAGTGGATGGTAAAATAGTAGCGTCAATATGAGGGGCCGCAGTTGAGGCGGAGATAGCTACATCCATAGTTCCAGTTTCTTCCACGTGCGGAGCATCCAGTTCAGCATTGGCTTGATCAATCCCAGCAGCAGACGCTTGAGTGTGATCATTGGAATGAGAGGATTCACTTGGTTCATTATTTGCAGAGGAGATGGTCACCTGCTGAACAACATTCTGAATAACTGAATCGACATTGGTGTGATCAACAATCATTTGGTGGGGCTGTTGATCATGTTGAGAGCTGGGAGCAGAGGATGCTGCCTCCAAAGTAGTTGGTGTGGCGTCTGCTCCAGTAGGAGAGGTCTCCAAAACAGTAGAAGTAAGCTCCACAGTAGGAGGGACAACCTCTAGATTTGCAATAGCCATTTGTAGATCTGGCTGATCAGGGCTTGCAATAATTTCAGAAGAGGAGCATGAATGAATCCCAGTGGATATGCGAAGATCATGAAGAGCAAGCTCAGCCATTTCCAGCTTGAGACCTAGAGCGTTTAGAACTGCTCGATCATGATTCGCTGTTCTTGAATGTCCATCAAACACTTGAATGCGGGATGTAACAAGAGCTTGGAGTCCGCCCACATAGTTCATAATACTAAAGACATCACGCAGCTTCAAACTTTTCTCAGGTTCGGGGATTTGAAGATAGGTCAGGATTTTGTTTTCATCTTGCTTTGCCTGAGCCAGAATAGGATCGATATCATCAAAGCGAACCTGTACTCGAGCCTTTACCCAACGATCAAAAATCTCCAGTTGGGGTTCCAGTTGGGCTTTAACTGCATCCATGACCATTTGAATCTCGAATGCAACAGGACTGGAGCAATAAGAGATTTTCCTTTGTCAGCTGGAGTGGCCTTGGGATGACAGTAAGGACAAGTAGACTTGGGTGTCCTGAAGCTGATAGAGCTTGGGGCCTGCTGAGAGCTCACCTGAGCTGAAGGGGTGTCTATTAATGGAGCAGACACCATGGCTAATGCAGCAGTGGGTTCCACAGTTGAAGGGATGACAGGGCTGGGTTCTCTGTCAGAAATAACACCTGTAGGTCCGGCAGAGGAGATAGTGTCGGAGGCGGCAGTGTCTCTCTGACGAGCATCTAGAGAAGCAATTTTTCTGGTCCTTGGCTTCTTAGGAGGAGGAGGAGGAGGAGGAGACTCAGCGGATTCAGAGACAGTCTGTTCCGAGTCACTAATGACTTGAGTCAACCGGCGCTTTGTTGCTCCACCTTCTCTGCCACTTCGTTGGCGATGAAGCTGAAGGTACTTGTGAGTGACGAGTCTCCCTGGATGAAGATGAGAGAGAGCCCCTGTCTTGATGTGTTTGCTCTCAAATAGACTGCTTAGAGGGAGAGCAAAACCGGATTGACCCTTGCCAGATACGACGAGACTAGTCAGTATTTGAAATAACACCGCTGACCAGTTTATCTCCAATCTTTTGCATATGGCAGTCATGACATCGTATTTCTCAGGGGTGATCATATCAAATGATCCAGCTTTACAGAGGATCCCCTTTGAGATGATGTCTGCCAGTTGTCGATAGTGGCTCTTCATTAATACCTTCCTGAAAGGAGGTCGTTGAATACGATGGTCAGAGTCCGACACTGTGAGCCGCATCTCTTCTCTTAGGTCTGCCGGAATAGTCGAAAAGTCAGTGAGTCCAGTGGAGGGTAGGCACAGATGAGTGGCAAATTCTGGTTGAGTGATGGTGACTGACTGCCCAGAGATGGATGCCACAACGGTGTCATCCACAACAGTTGCTTGTGGCAAAGAATTCTTGTAGTTCATCCTGGTAAAATGAGGGAGCCTGGCTTAGGATCACTAATAGCCCTGAGGTATCCAGCTTTTGAATTAAATCCTTTGTTTCCTCATCAGATGAAGTATATATGGAGTTAAAATCGACGTGAACAGCATTTGTGATAAAACTCGGTTGAACAGTCTTCGACATTTTGAATGATTGAGGTGAAGGAGCAGCAGCAATCTGTTAAAGGAAATTTTCTGAAAGAAACGATTGTTGCAGTAAGATGTTTGGAGAAGATGAAGAGAAGAGAAAACTAAAGGCGGTGAAAAAGGAAGTATATGTAACGTCGTACTGTAGATGAGCGGACACATGTATACGTGGCAATCATCTAACGATTAAAAAGATTTTAACCAAAAATAAAAGGACAGGATTTAGGCGGGAGTGAAATAATTTATTTTACACAAAAGTAATTTTGAATTCCGACGTTCATTAGGTTAATTAGTATCGAGGGTTATTTTTGTCAAAGCATATTTGGTAACATCAACTGGTATGTGGGGTTCGACTGGTAGGAAAACATCTACTGGATGCAGAGTCCTACTGGTACGAATACCCCCACTGCAGTTGACCATTGTATTACCAGCTTAGCTTAAATAACCATGATAAAATTAAAACAGAAATTCCCCCTAAATAAATGCAACTAAACTAACAAATTCCCCCTGAATCCATTACCCAAACAAAATAATCAAGAAGTAATTTCAATTAAACCAAGAATATTTCGAAAGTAAGAAAACTTAGCGTCCGGTAGGGGTTTTGTGAAGATGTCTGCTGCCTGTTGTTCTGTGGAAATGTACTCCAGCCGTATTTCCTTCTTCATAACATGATCTCTGATGAAATGATGACGAATGTCAATATGTTTAGTACGAGTATGAAGAACTGGATTGTATGTAATGGCAATGGCAGACGTATTGTCACAGAAAATAGGAGCCTCTGTGGACTCAATTCCATAGTCTCTGAGTTGTTGCTGAATCCAGAGCAGTTGGGCACAGCAGCTTCCAGCAGCAAGGTACTCTGCCTCTGCAGTGGAGGTTGCGATGGATGTCTGTTTCTTGCATCCCCATGATATTAACCGATCACCAAGAAATTGACAATATCAACTGGTGCTTTTCCTGTCAATTTTACATCCAGCATAGTCAGCATCTGAGTATCCAATGAGATTAAAAGTTGAGTCTCTTGGATACCATAGACCAACATTCTCGGTTCCTTTTAAGTATTTTAGGATCCTCTTGACAGCAGTGAAGTGCGACTGCTTGGGATTTGCTTGAAACCGGGCGCACATACATACTGCAAACATAATATCGGGTCGGCTGGCTGTCAAGTATAGTAAAGATCCGATCATGCCTCGATACATTGTAACTTCGACTGGTATTCCTGAATTATCCAAGTCGAGTTTGGCGGATGAGCTCATTGGTGTAGCAGCAGCTGAGCTGGTACTCATTCCATATTTCTTCAGTAGCTCTTTAGTGTACTTGGACTGATTTATCAGAATTCCTTCACTAGATTGCTTGACTTGCAATCCTAAGAAAAATGATAACTCTCCCATCATGCTCATCTCGAATTGTTCCTGCATGATTTTAGAAAATCTTTCGCACAGTTTTGGGTTAGTACTCCCGAAGATAATATCATCAACATATATTTGAACTAGCAACGTATGATCTCCCTTTGTAAATTTAAAAAGGGTCTTGTCCACCGTGCCAATAACAAAGTTATGCTCTGTCAAATATTTTGATAAAGTTTCATACCAGGCACGGGGAGCTTGCTTTAGACCATACAGAGCTTTATTCAGACGGAAAACATGAGATGGCTGCTGATGGTTTTCAAATCCAGGAGGTTGTTCAACATAAACTTCTTCCTGGAGTTTGCCGTTAAGAAATGCACTCTTAACATCCATCTGATAGACTTTAAAGTCTTTAAATGCAGCAAATGCAAGAAATATGCGAATTGCTTCTAGTCGTGCTACAGGGGCAAAGGTTTCATCGAAATCAATGCCTTCTTCCTGTCTGTAGCCCTGTGCAACTAATCTTGCTTTATTTCTAATTACTGTTCCGTTTTCGTCTAATTTATTTCTAAATACCCATTTGGTGCCAATTACAGTGTGATGCTGTGGTCGTGGTACTAGATACCATACTCTGTTTCGCTCAAACTGGTTTAGTTCTTCCTGCATTGCTTCTACCCAACTTGGGTCTATTATAGCTTCATCAATCTTCTTAGGTTCTATATGAGATATGAATGCAGCATGAAGAAATTCGTTAATCATTTGTCCTCTGGTGCGTAGAGGAGCAAGAGGGTTACCGATGACCTGCTCGGGTGGATGATCCTTCTTCCACCGGAGCGAAGGTCCTAGTGGGTTGAGTTCTTCAGTTGACTGGATGTGAGTAGGTACATCAGAGATTCTGATAGACTCATCTTTCTCATTGGTTCCTTCAACTGCAGTAGAGGTGGATGCCACTGTTTCATTGATGGCTGGCTGCAGTGCTTGTTGGCCAGCAGACTCCTCTGCTTGAGCTTCAGGGATTTCTGGTTCTAAGGAGCAGTCAGCCCTGCTTCTGTAATCAATCTCATCATCAACATTTTCGTCAATATAAGTGCTTTCCAGTCGATTACTCAAGTTGTTGATTTGTATATCGGATAGTGTACAGTCAGTAGGTTCATCAAATTTTACATGCACTGATTCTTCTACATTAAGAGTTCTATTATTAAATACTCTGAATGCCTTACTAACTGTAGAATAGCCAAGAAATATTCCAGCATCAGATTTGGCATCAAAGGCGGTGAGATGAGTCTTTCCATTGTTGTGAATAAAACATTTGCAACCAAACACATGGAAATAAGAAATATTTGGCTTACTGCCATTCCAGATCTCATAAGGGGTTTTATTGGCTCGCTTATTAATCATCGATCTGTTCTGCGTATATCATGCTGTGTTGACAGCTTCTGCCCAAAATTTCTGCGATATTTCTGATTCCGCGAGCATAGTTCGCGCAGCTTCTTTCAAAGTGCGGTTCCTACGCTCAGCAACTCCGTTTTGTTGAGGAGTTCTAGCTGCAGAGTATTCGTGTTTAATACCAAGGTCATCTAGATATGATTCGAGTGATTGATTGGTAAACTCAGTACCTTTATCACTGCGAATTCTATCTATCCCACACGATTTCTCATTTTGGAGTCTTTTCAGTAATTTGATCAGCTTTGGAGTAGCCTGATCTTTACCACTTAGGAACAAGACCCACGTGAAACGAGTGTAATCGTCTATTAACACTAGGGTGTACTTCATTCCCCCTAGACTTGTTATTGGTATAGGACCAAACAGATCCATATGCAGCAACTCTAGGCACCGAGAAGAAGATTTACTCCCTTTGTTCTTAAAAGAGGATCTGATTTGCTTACCGAGTTGGCATGCTGCACAGATCTTGTCCTTTGAGAACTCAATTTGGGGCAGTCCAACAACTAGATCAAGTTTACGCAGACTAGCAATAGTTTTAAAATTTAAGTGACTCAACCGTTTGTGCCAAAGCCAATTTTTGGAAGTATTCTGGGCAGCTAAGCAAGTAAAGGAAGTAGGCTGATTAAGATTCCAATCAATTTTATATGTGTTATCATGCCTTCTTCCTATAAGTAATACATTGCCATCAGTAGATTTAATTGTGCATGAATGCTGATTAAATTCTACGGAATGACCATTGTCACACAATTGACTTATGCTAATCAAATTATAGCATAGATTTTCAACTAAAAGAATATCTTTAATGATGAGGTTACCGTAGATAATCTTACCCTTACCCACGGTTCTACCTTTCGCGTTATCTCCAAAAGTTATTCTGGGTCCGGTGGAGTCCACTAGTTCAGACAATAAGCTTGCATTCCCTGTCATATGTCTAGAGCATCCGCTGTCTAGGAACCATTCTGAGCTCCGAACTGGATGCATTATAGTTTCCTGCAATTAAAGCGATAGACTGATTGGTACCCAATCCTACTTGGGTCCTGGTAGGATTAGTCCTTTCGGAACCACACTTGTATGACCCTTAATGACTTAGGTCGGTGTGTGTTCTGAAATGTGTGTGCATTTATAAATGTAGGTGATGATTTTAGCTGTGGAGTGTGATAATATGTGTATGCATGTGCTTTTGGTTTGTAGTTCCTGTTATTCAGCATATACCTCTTCTGGACAGGTTTACAGTTGTAGTACCAGTTGGGTTTAACCTCTCTAGCTGCTCGACCAGTGGTTTTAAGTTCATTTCTGAACTTTTGCCTTGGTTTAGCCTCTTTGAGTGGTTCTATATAACCGATACCTCTGTGCTGTACCTGTTCCTTGATGAGTGTTGCTTTAACAGGTTCTTTAACCAGTTCATACGGGTCATATACTGTGCTAGATCTTACAAAGTTCATTGATTGAACCTTGCCTTTTGTTAGACACAGTTGAGGCTCATTACCAGATGATCTGCTGTCATTGCTATTAAAGCCTATGCCAGTTAAATCACCAGCAAGCCTTATAGACTCAAGCATTTCATCTTTTCTGGTAGTCGACGCATTCCAAGTGCTAACCAGTTTGCTGAGTTTCTGGTACGCACACTTGGCTTCATCTCTTTCTTTCACTAGGCGACTGGCTGCTTCCCTTAAGCAATTCAACTCCCTTCATTGTTCACAATCAAGTTTGTTTTCAAGCGTTTTAGTTGGAATTGAGTGCTCAGTCTTATAGCTTTCAAAAGATTCGTATAGCGTCTGATACTCATTTATCATGTCCTGCAATGCATTGGTGAGTTCATGATGTGTAAATTCAGATAGGTTGGTTTCATGTACCTCATTTTCATCATTCGCCATTAAGCAGTGGACTTCTTCGTCTTCACTCTCGCTGGATGAGCTAATTGACTCCTCTGATTCTGATTCAGAATCAGCCCATTTGCTCTTACTATCTTCTGCCACTAAAACCTTTTGATCTCTGTCCCGTTTGGATGTTCTTCTGGTTTCCTTGGATTTTCTGTAATCCTTGGATCCTCTTTTGTGATCATCCTTTTTGGGTTTAGGACAGTCTGCGATGAAGTGCCCTGGTTTGAGACAGTTGAAGCATACTCGCTCTTCTTCTTCTGAATTTCCTTTGGAGCTTTGCCTTCGAGGATATGATTGATAAGGTCTCTGGTTCTTCTTCATGAATTTTCCAAATTTCTTTACGTGCCATCGCATCGTTACACATCTTTTCTGGAGTCATTTCAGTAGGAGTAGGCAGAGACTCAGATGCAGTGAGAGCTTTTGTTGGTTGACTTGTACTTGGTTCATCTTCAACCCGAATGCCTAATTCGAATTCATAGGCTTTTAAATCAGCAAACAGATCATGTAGATCTATCTTGTTGATATCCTTCGATTCTCTCATAGCAATGGTCTTGACATCCCATTCTCTTGGTAGACCTCTCATCACTTTGAGAGTGACTTCTCTGTTGGGTAACTCCTTACCCAGACTGCTTAGTTCATTTATTATTCCAGTCACTCTTTCATCATACTCGTTGAGAGTTTCTCCATTTATCATTTTGATATGCTCAAACTTTTGTAAAGCCACAGTAAGCTTGTTCTCCTTGGTTTGATCATTTCCTTCACAGAGTTGATCAATCTTTTCCCAGATCTCTTTGGCTGTTGGGCACATTTTGATTTTGTTGAACATATTTTTGTCCAAAGTTTTGAACAAAATGTCTTTAGCCACGTTGTCTAGGTTTGCCTTTTTTTTGTCTTCATTTGACCATTGAGATCTTTCCTTTTCTACCATTTGTGGATCACCACTTGTGATAGAGGCAGCTGTATTGATTTTCATGATCTTCAACGGTCCTTCGGTGATCACATACCACATATCATCATCTTGAGCACTTAGATGTGCTTGCATACGGATCCTCCAGTCATCATATTCGTCTTTCTTGAACATTGGAATCTTGCTGAATGAGGCCATCAGTTTTTGGTAAATAGTAATTTCTCAAGATTGAGAAGACCTAAGCTCTGATACCACTTGTTGGGATCGGGGTAGTGTTTAGAAGGGGGGGGTTGAATAAACACTAGATATAATTTCGATTTCTTTTTCTTGGTTAACTGTAAACTGTTAAGTGTTACAGTTGCTTCTCAATAACAGGCAAGTCAGTAGACACTTATTATAGTGCGGAAGACGTCTACAAAACTTGTGAGGAATAAAACTGAAGTAATAAAGCAATAAACGAATAATACCAGAGTTGTTTCTGGAAGTTCGAAGCACAACGCTTCTACGTCTCCCCTTCTTCCTTTGCAGGAAGGATTCACTAGAAGACTTGGTTTACACTTTACAGTATACAACCTCCTTAGGCACTAACACGCTTGGCCTAAACTCCTAGCAATCACACTCTTCTTATCTTTTGGATACAAGTGATTTTACAACACTCTCTACAGAATAAAACTTTCTAGCTTTGACAGTTTCTAAGCAGCAGACTTCAATTGAAAATAATCTGTCACAGATTCAGTTTTGCGGTTTGTCTGCTCTTTGCTGAACGTTTGAAATATCAGTCGTATAGCTTTCTTGCTTTGAAGTATTTCTCTTAGTTTGAAAGTTGCTCAGCACTTCTTCATTCTCTGCTTGGACGTATTTATAGGTTTGGTTGTCCAACGGTAGCCTTTTTGTATATGGAATGGATTAGCTTTCCAAATACCTGTTGTCTTCTTTCCTATTTTGTAAAACAACGGCTCTTTTCACTCTGACGGTAATGGTGGCGGAGATATAGCAGGGTGCGCCGCTCTGTTGTACCTTTGTCAGAGAATGTTGTACTTACTTTGTCTTGTTGCTTAGACTTCTGCTGGTTTCTTTGTTCAACTGGTCGTTCATCCTCTTAAGACCAGTTGATGTCCTTGTTCAGTGAGAGACTTTCCAGTTGATAGTTATCCAGTTTATGTCTTCACCCGGTTGATGTCTTCATCCGGTTGATGTCTTTACCAGTTGATGACTTCATCCGGTTAGTGTCTTTATCAGTTGATAGCTTGTCCGGTTGGTGTCTATCCAGTTGATAACTTTATCCAGTTGATGTCTTCATCCGGTTGATGTCTTTATCCGGTTGATGACTTCATACCAGTTGATGACTTTATCCAGTTGATGACTTCATCCGGTTAGTGTCTTTATCAGTTGATAGCTTGTCCGGTTGGTATCTATCCAGTTGATGTCTTCATCCGGTTGATGACTTCATCCGGTTGATGTCTTTACCAGTTGATGACTATCCAGTTGATGTCTTCATCCGGTTGATGACTATCCAGTTGATGTCTTCATCCGGTTGATGACTATCCAGTTGATGTCTTCATCCGGTTGATGACTATCCAGTTGATGTCTTCATCCGGTTGATGACTATCCAGTTGATGTCTTTACCCGGTGAGACTTTAATTTCCGGTAGGTGTATTCACCCGGTAGGTCTTTAGCATCCGGTTGATCTTTAACATCCAGTAGGTGTTTGTAATCACCAAAACTTAGAAATCGTTTTCCCAACAATGGTTTACAACAGACTATTATAGGAACTAACGTTAATCATTTTTGTTAGTCATTTTCATAAAGCATGGACTTATATGAATTAGTTGCTACAGAAACCCATTGTACAATAGCATTTGTGCGGGTTTGGGCTTGGCGTGCGAGATATGCCCTTTAGATATATGTGATAAGTGTGATTTTTACACTTATTTTACAATGATTTTATAGTGGTTTTTGTAGTAATTCCTGGAAAATATTACACGTTTTGGTATATATTTGTCTATTTCACGAATCTAGGTCCAAATGCATAAAAGTGGATGAAATGGGCTTAAAAAAAGCTGAAAAAGGACCAAACTGAGCAAATATGGAAAAGGAGGGACCAAATCGCAAGATTGCAGATTTTACGATCCGCGATCGATCGGCAACTTACGAAGATCTATCGCCAGATTTCCGCGATCGATCGGCAAATGACGAAGATCGATCGCTGATATGAAAAATTTGGTTATTTTGTCCAGAATGTTTCCGCGATCGATCGGCAAATGACGAAGATCGATCGCCAAACCCGAAAATTTTGAGATTTTGTTTCCTTCTTTGTTATTTTGTGTCCAAACTTTACCAAACTCCTTCACCACTATATATATTAGGTCTTGGACGAATAGAGGGACTATTTATCAGATTTTACACCCTAGGAATAGCCTCCATCCATCCTCTCATCCTCCATATCACCATCATTCACCTCCATCCATCAATCATCCTAGGATTTTGGAACACCTTCAACAAGGCGATTCAAGAGACGATCGAGAAGGAAGCAAGAGACGGAGCGAGGATCTATAACCGGAGTCGACATCGGAAGTTTATTCTTTTCTTTTAATATTTGTTTTGATTTACTATGTTGAACTAATTTATTTATCGAGGCTAGGCGAATCCTTTGTTATGAACCTATGATTTGGTGATTTATTTGATTGAATTCCTTTAATTCTTTGCGTATAATTTATTGATCTTCATGCTTTTGAGGGATTGATCACCCTTGAATGATTACTTTATTGTGATTGACTTGACCATATTATATTGCAATATGATATAATAAATTATACCGTGGGTTTTAGGTTGAGACGGATCAAGTAAAATCTAGCACACGTGTGATAGCAATAGATTTACCAAAATCGAAGGCTAGTAGTTTTCATAGATCTTTATTCGATATTAATTGTTCAATAAGGACACGAGAGTGGTTTACTGCAACATTAATATTAGACTTGTTATAACTGGACCAAAGTATAACGAATGCATTAGGAAAACTCGTCACCTTAGAAATATTTGGATATTCAATCGAGAATTGTAGGTTGGTGAGCCAAAGTCTCGATAATCTTCTCTAGTGGATTTTTCTTGTTTACTTTTATTGACTTTGTTGGATTAGTAGTTAATTTAATTAATTAGTAGTTTAATTATTAATTCAATTTCGTAGGTTAAATATAGTTAAAGGCATCTTATTTGATACATACAGTTAGTCCCTGTGAGTTCGACAACCTGTTCTTCATTTACTATACTAAAACTTGACAACCGTGCACTTGCGTTATAAAATCGCTACACTGAAAAATATTGTTTAAAATAAAAGCGATCAAGTTTTTGGCGCCGTTGCCGGGACTAACTTTAGTAATATCATACTAGGTTCTTTGACTATAATTTAACCATTTTTTGTTTATTTCTTTCCAAAATATATATATATATATAAATTTATTTTGTTTTTGTTTTGTTTGTCTCGTGAGGTACTTGAGATGCTACATCAACAAGCATTTACAAGATTTGCCCAACAATGTTTAGAGCCGTTTTATGCAGCATGGGGGAGATTCAATGAATTGGCCAACACATTCCAGTATCACAAGTTTCGAACTATACTCTCCTGCAATATTTCTTCAAAGGGTTGGATGCACAGACACGAGAATGGGTATTCAGTGGAGCACTGGTGACTGGGCGTCCCCTGGTTGATAGAGATGAGGATAGTGTGTTGCACCTGTTCAATGATATGGCGGACTTTGATTATCACTAGCATTGTGATCCTTCATTACAAGGTTGGAGTCACCAATACCCACCGGAGCCTCACTACCCTAATGATACGCCCCAACCATTTGAACATCACGAAGAGAGGAGAGATAGTTCTGCAGACGTCACGACTCAGTTAGAGGATACCTTAATAAGATTCATGGCATCAACTGAGAACAGTTTGGAGTGCCAAACCAACTCTATGCGCCACTTGGAGCAGCAAATGGCGGTCCTTATGGAAACAATTTCAACTAGATGCCAGGAAGAAGAGACGAGAGCTACCAATAAAGAGGCGACGAATCGAGTTTGGTTATATGATGATGATCACTCAACCAACCAAGTTTGGGGGAGTGATCCTACTCATGTGGAAAATTCAAGGAAACTTGAGCCTCTTCAAGAGATTGAGCCTACTTTAGAGATGTTATCCGAGGAGTTCTCATGTAAAGATGAATCGAGTGTGATGTTGGAGAAGGAAGAGACTTTCGAAGATTCTGATTTGAGCCCATCGACGGAGACATGTTCTATGCCATATGTAGATCCGTATTTTCCATCGATGCCAACTTCACCGCACTACATCCTCCAAGATATGAAGCCAACTCAAGAATCATTCTCCCATACCTACCACTTCAAGACGAATGTTGTTGGAGCAACGAGCTTACACTGTTACAATCATGCCAATCTTGAGGGCATACTGAATGAAGACCCATTTGTTGTATCATATGATACTTACTATGGGCGGCAGCCTCTCTTTGATGGTTGCTTCTGATGGTCAAGCCGATGACTAGAAATCAGCGCTTCTTGGGAGGCAACCCAAGCGTATCCTTTTGCTATTTAGTTTTGTTTTATTTTCAGTTTTTGCATTTAGTTTGTTTATTTCTTGAGTCGACTATTTTACCATTTGCATGCTTCTCTTGCTAGGTACTCATTTGGAGCGATGAGCCCCTACAACAGTGGAGTTTTCAAAAGCCAATCTTCCTCAACCCTCATACAAGCGTCTTGATCAGGGGAGTTTACTGTTTCCCTTTGATTCATTTCAACATTGAGGACAATGTTTGATTTAAGTTTGGGGGAGTGACTTGCATGTTTTTTTGTTTTATCCACATGTTGTGTGCTTAATTGACACTTGAATCGTCTGATTATATGAGCTAAAAAAAATTTTATGAATTCAAATTTGAGAAAAGAATGAATCATAATAGTGGTCTCTATTCCATGATGATATTAATATCACTATGCATTCAACTTGAGTTTTGATGATTGTAAAACTTGTTTGTGAATATCTTGTTTTGAGTTAGCATGTCAAAGATGAGGAATACATTAAGCACATATGAGTCACGATCTTGTGAATTGCATTTGTGGTAGTGAAAATCTTCGTGAACTTGATGAATTGTTTTGAACATCTTAGAGTACTTTAGAAACTATTGGATGATGACACTTTGAGGCGAAATTTTATAGTTCTGAACTTGACTTGGAAATGATTTAGGCGATCTTTGGACCGTTTGAGCCTTTCAAGCTTACCATGATATATATCAATCTCTAGTGTCCCATTTTGAGCCTAATTGCAAAAGAATGGAGTATGTTTAACATACTATTAACCCCCATTCAACAAATTTCATTGGCAACTCATTATACCCACCTTTATGAGCCTAAATTGAAAGAATTCATCCTTACCTAAAGGGAGTATAATGAATCTCATTAGATGCACATAAATTGCTATATTTTGATGAGCTTATTATTGAAAAAAATGATGAATGAGAAAAGAAAAAGATAGATAAAGCCTTGAAAAAAAAAATCTAATTAAGACCCAAAGTGGCCAAGGCTAAAAGAAAAAAAAAGAGAAGCTCAATTTTGTGCTAAAAATATAAACATTACATGCTTATACTCTCTTCTTTGTGCTATCCTATCTTTTCTTTGAAGCCAACACCTAGGCCTAACGTTACAAGTTTAAAAAGACCTATTGATCCAAGTCTAGGGAGTGACTAGATTAGTGGAGAAGTGTTTGAAAATAGGACTATGGAATGCTCAAAGATGATCTTACTTTTCATTGAATAGCATGATTTGATCTATGAAATTTGCATGAAACTTGAAAATGACAATAGCACACACGCACATTCTGATTTGGAGACATGTTGCTCGATCTAAAAAAAAATAACTTGTTGAACATTTTTGATTGACTCTTGTTTGTCTGTAAGTGAGATGTCTGAGCTACATGATTGATTCGGAATTGGTTTATTTGAATTATCAAAATTGAACTCTACATTTTGATCTTATTTCTTGCTCGAGACGATCAAGTTTAAGTTTGGGGGAGTTGATAAGTGTGATTTTTACACTTATTTACAATGATTTTATAGTGGTTTTTATAGTGATTCCTGGAAAATATTACTCGTATTGGTATATATTTGTATATTTCAGGAATCTAGGTCCAAATGCATAAAAGTGGATGAAATGGGCTTAAAAATGCTGAAAAAAGACCAAACTGAGCAAATATGGAAAAGGAGGGACCAAATCGCAAGATTGCAGATTTTGAGATCCGCGATAGATCGACAACTTACGAAGATCGAGCGCCAGATTTCCGTGATCGATCGGCAAATGACGAAGATCGATCGCAGATATGAAAATTTTGGTTATTTTGTCCAGAATGTTTCCGCGATCGATCGGCAAATGACGAAGATTGATCGCCAAACCCGAAAATTTTGAGATTTTGTTTCCTTCTTGGTTATTTTGTGTCCAAACTTTACCAAACTCCTTCACCACTATATATATTAGGTCTTGGACGAATAGAGGGACTTTTTATCAGATTTTACACCCTAGGAATAGCCTCCATCCATCCTCTCATCCTCCATATCACCATCATTCACCTCCATCCATCAATCATCCTAGGATTTTGGAACACCTTCAACAAGGCGATTCAAGAGACGATCGAGAAGGAAGCAAGAGAATGAGCGAGGATCTACAACCGGAGTCGACATCGGGAGTTTATTCTTGTCTTTTAATATTAGTTTTGATTTGTTTTGATTTACTATGTTGAACTAATTTATTTATCAAGGCTAGGCGAATCCTTTGTTATGAACCTATGATTTGGTGATTTATTTGATTGAATTCCTTTAATTCTTTGCGTATAATTTATTGATCTTCATGCTTTTGAGGGATTGATCACCCTTGAATGATTACTTTATTGTGATTGACTTGACCATATGATATTGCAATATGATATAATAAATTATACCGTGGGTTTTAGGTTGAGATGGACCAAGTAAAATCTAGCACACGTGATAGCAATAGATTTACAAAAATCGAAGGCTAGTAGTTTTCATAGATCTTTATTCGATATTAATTGTTCAATAAGGACACGGGAGTGGTTTACTGCAAATTAAAATTAGACTTGTTATAACTGGACCAAAGTATAACGAATGCATTAGGAAAACTCGTCACCTTAGAAATATTTGGATATTCAATCGAGAATTGTAGGGGATTGCATTGGTGAGCCAAAGTCTAGATAATCTTCTCTAGTGGATTTTTCTTGTTTACTTTTATTGACTTGGTTGGATTAGTAGTTAATTGAATTAATTAGTAGTTTAATTATTAATTCAATTTCGTAGTCTAAATATAGTTAAAAGCATCTTATTTGATACTTACAGTTAGTCCGTGTGGGTTCGACAACCTGTTCTTCATTTACTATACTAAAACTTGACAACCGTGCACTTGCGTTATAAAATCGCTACACTGAAAAATATTGTTTAAAATAAAAGCGATCAATATGCTCCAATTAGAAACCCCTATTTTGGTAATAACTCGGGTATCTCCGCAGGGCAATATGTGTACTCGTGTGTTACTTTTGAACTGGTCTACTTTTGAACTGGTCTTTTGATAAGGGTGAATATTACATTTATTTTGCAATGATATGTATCTATTTTCGTGTTGATTCCTGGATGATGTTACGCTTTTTGGTATTTATTTGTGTTGTTTCAGGAATCTAGGTGGGAAGTGGAAGAAGTAAGCTAGAAAGACGAAAACGGACCAAACCAAGGCAAGAAATGAAGATTTTGGAAACTGACATAATCGATCGAAAGCGGAGCTCGATCAATCGACCGAGGCAGAGATTTTGGCCAACAAGAAAAAGTGATGCTCGATTGATCGGTAATTGAGTTCGATCGATCGAGCATGGCAGAGAAATAATAAGCGAGACTGAAGAGTGCTCGATCGATCGGCAGTTGATGCTCGATCGATCGAGCGTGGCAGAAAAAATTCATAGACAAGAAATCAGTGTGCTCGATCGATCGAGACATTTTCTCAATCGATCGAGCAACAGTGTTTTTCTGAAGAAAAAAAAAAGACTTGATTGAGTTTGGTCCGTTGGGAACACTTCCATTCACCTCATCTTCTATAAATATCAGGCCTAGGGTACGAATTTGAAGAGTTCAACATCATAGCATACACCACAAAGTAACCTCCTATCATCCTCCAACATCCACACAATTTAAGAAGAAAAATCCTTTGAAGTGCAAGGAAAGAAGCAAGGGAAGAAGTAACTTTGCAACGCATGGATTCAACTCCTTTGTTATCGTACTTCTAAACTTTATTTGTTTTGATTTTTGAATTTCTTGATGTTTATGTGGTTTAGAAACAAATATTCATCTTGTTAGTTTGATTTGAATATGAAATAAGTTTATTTTATCAAGATTAGGGAAGCTTGTGTTTGAATTAATGATTTGAATGTTTATTGAGTGGATTAATTCTTTTGTGCACGCTTTATACTTCTAATGTTATCAAATCCTTGCTAACTTTGATTGAATTATAATTGAGATCGAGAGATAAAATTATAATACGCTATAATAAATCATGTTGTATGTTAACGATTTAGATCGAGAGATTAAATCACATATGTGATAACTTTGGATTGAAAGATTTAAAGTTAACAATTTTCATTGAGATTTATGCAATATTAGATTGGTTTAAGTGAACGAAAGTTACTTGTTTCAATTTAATATTAGTTTCAATATAGCTTGAGAAAGTGTATTGATTATTTTACGTGAATCCGTCACCTTAAGAATTAATTGGTTAGTAATTGTTTTTACAAACAAATCATTGATGATAACACAAGTGAACCGACGTCTTGATAAATTTCTTGTGGAATTCCTTCGCATCTTCAAAGGAGTTGATTTAATTTTAAGTTTTTATTTTGATCAGATAATTATTCATCTATTGCGTAGGATAAATATAATTTTTCTAATTTTATTTGGTACTTATATGTTAGTCATCGTGGGTACGACATCCCTTCTTTTAAATCACTATACTAAAACTTGACACCGTGCACTTGCTGTATAAAATAGCTACATTGAAATTAATTGTTTAAAATAAAATCAATCAAGTTTTTGGCGCCGTTGCCGGGGACTAATTTGTATAATATCATACGAGATTATTTAATTGTAATTTAGCCACTTTTTTTTCGTTTTGGTCGTTTGTTTTTTTTTGACTATTTGGTTTACTTCATTTGTTTTTCTCCTTTTGGGTTGATTTGTACAGGTAGTCATCTTCTTGGTGCATGCTAAGGAGTAGCCATCCCATACTCGAGCCTTTTGACCCAGAAATTGAGCGAACTTTTCTTAGGAGAATACAGGAAGCTCGAACGATGGCGTATAACAATCAAGAAGGAGGCGCGAATAATGAAGCACCGAATCCAAGATCTATGATGGACTTTGCTCAACCAGCTTTCCATGGATCACTGTCAAGCATAACGCGGCCAAGTATTCAAGCTAACAATTTTGAGATAAAGCCTGCAATAATTCAGATGATCCAGCATTCAGTAATGTTTGGGGGAGCAGCCACTGATGACCCAAATGCTCACATCTCCAACTTCTTGAAGATTTGTGACACATTCAAACACAATGGCTTTTCTGACGACGCCATCAGGTTACGGTTATTTCCCTTTTCATTAAAAGATAAAGCAAATCATGGTTAAATTCTTTACCTGCAGGATCCATTACCACTTGGGAGGGGATGACTCAAGCTTTCTTGTCTAAATATTTCCCCCCTTCCAAAACTGCGAAGAAGCGAAACAATATCACCACATTTGGACAATATGATCCTAAAACCTTATATGAGGCGTGGGAACGTTTCAAGGACTTGCTTAGGAGATGCCCACATCATGATCTTCCTGTTTGGCTCCACGTACAAACATTTTAACGGTTTATTTCCAGCTAACCGTTCTATGATTGATGCAGCCTTAGGAGGATCCATCATGCGAAAAACACCTGGAAGCAGCTTATGAACTCTTGAAAGAGATGGTTTCTAATAGCTATCAATGGCAATCAGAGAGGAATGTGCCAAAGAAACCAAGTGGAGTTCATCAAATTGACGAAATCACTGCAATGTCGGCGCAGATAGAAGCTTTGAGCCAAAAGATTGATAGCATGAGCATGACAGCGATGCAAGCTCAAGTTATCACTTGTGATTTATGTGGAAGCAATCATCCAAGCATCGAATGCCAGGCAGGTAATCCATGTACTCAGTCTAATGAATCTGCTAATTATGTAGGAAACAGGCAGCCCAATAACCCGTACTCAAACACTTATAACCCGGGATGGAGTAATCATCCAAATTTGCAATGGTCCAACCAAAAACAACGTGTTGAACCCACAACCATCACCTGGATATGCACCTAAGCCGAGTATGGAGGAGCTTTTGACCAAGTTAATATCATCGACAGAAACTAGGATGCAAAATCAGGATGCATCTATAAAAAACTTGGAGGTACAAGTGGGGCAACTTGCATCATTAATTCATGGACGAGCAAGGAACACTACCTACTGATACAGTGAAAAACTCGAAGGAGCAAGCAAAATTGGACCACTGAGAAAGGAGGTGGCGGTCCAGCTTGGGACTATAAATTAAGAACTTTCTTCTCTCTATCTCTTGTTTGTTTTTCATTTTTTTTAGTTCATCTTTTCATATTTTTTTCTTTTTCCCGAGTTTAACTCCGTGCGTTAATTTTCAGATGCAGAAAATGGAATATATCAAATTTTGGTGGGGCGGATCGAACATTGAAATAAATTGGGTGAAAATTGATCTGGAATTGTCGATCGATAGGCTAAAAATCTCGATCGATCGCCCACGGTTTAAAAAGAAAAAAAATATTTTGGCATTGTCGATCGATCGAGATTTTAAGCTCGATCGATTGAGAGAGGTTGACAAAAGAGAAATTTTTTTTGTCTCGCTCGATCGATCGAGCGAAAAATCTCAATCGATCGAGCAACATATAATTTTATTTTTAAAGATTGACATCAGCAGAATTCTCACTACCTTCTCAGTATTTTCGAAGAATATATTCGAATTTTGCCCTAATCTCCAAATCCCCTCTTTAATCTTTCCAACAACTCAAAGATCTCACACTATATGCTGCAGAGTTCTTCTAATTACACGTTTTGTCACAGATTTGAAGATTCAAGAGCTGAATTTGGGCAATTTCAGCACGAGGAAGAACTCAAGCCAAATCTACAATTTCATCTAGATTGTCAAAACTCCATGGTATTTGGCTTCAACCTTTCTACATATCCATAGACCAGTGCATATTTTTCTGGTTAGGCATATTTGGAAGGACTCGCCGACCCAATTAGTTTAATCCTAGGATTAAGTAAACTAATCGCATAACTAGACTGCAAAGCACCTTGAAAAACTGTGCAACAGTGATCTACTAGGGAACAAGACAGTCTCCCACATGTAGCATGTGGAATTAATTAAAATATGCAAGAGAGCTTAACTCAAGAAATTACTTACTTTGCTTTGTAAATGAACCCTCCCTAGGTCATGGGTACTGTAATCTTGTGTCACATTTAATATACATACGTTATTTGCTAGTTCCAATAAACCCTTTAAATTTGTAAAGTCTGCAGCAAATATTAAGCATTGGGGTGGTTTGGGCCTCAGTCATTGTGAGGACACGTTCCTAATCAAGTGTTAATTATCATACGATGATTATGTATTTGTAAACAACGGAAGATTATTTAAAATTCTACCAACACCTGGTCCTAAAAAGTTCGGCATGACTTCCCCGCACGAGGGACATACAACAAAAAATGAAAACATAATAATAACATCACAAGTGCAGAAAGTAAATATATAATATCATATCATGCACAATAGGCATTCAGCACATAAGTCGTACTATCATACCATAGCGTGCACAATAATTCTCCAGCACACATTCATACTCAAAATATTTACATAATACCATCAGCTGTAAATAAACACAGGATAAACACAATTATTCAAGACTGAACTGAATAAACTTAATTTACATAGTTATACTATTCAGGACACACCCTGGTATAATGGGATAGACTAAAGAAAACAACCTCAGGATAGCTTCCATCGAGCATTCCTTATTTGGGATCCTGGTTACCCCTAATACCTGTCATTGTCCACACAAAAAGACAACAACAATCCCCTTGGGGGTGAGCCCCGTAATACCTGTCATTGTCCACACAAAAAAGAAAAAAAAAAACCCCTTGGGGGTGAGCCAAATCCCAATATGAAACTATCAAATAATTACAACATGCATCTATAAAATGTGATATATGATGTAATGCAGTGCAATGTAATGCAATGGATGTATTGTACGATGAATAGAATGCCATGATACCAAATATCGGAGTCCAAAGAAGGTATCATCAATCATTATTAAGCTCGAGCAGAGGGTGGCGGCATCACGAGATATAACTCCTCCATCGCCATGCCAGCATCCCTCGTGTCTAGGTTCGGGAACAACGCGCGTGACTACAGTTGCTACCTAAACTGCATGTCATCACCGTGCCCAGGGTCCCCATGACACTATAGATCTCAATCATAATCAAATGATATCAAAGGATTGGTAATATGAATATGAAATGTCCAACGTGTATGTCATGTCTCGATGTATATTTATCAAAATGATGTGTGTTAACAAAACAGTTATTTTCATACATTGATATGCCAATTATGAATGCTCATAATTCAATTTAACTCACATAACCAAGTAATTTCACGTAATTCACGTAAGTTCAGCAAATCATATATCAAATAATACAGATACATGTCGTATGTTACCGATCGCAACATGCCTTATGCCTTTTGATCCAAATATTGTTGTTTATGTCGTAGATGGGATTTCAACACAGAATATCAATCTACACAATTCGAATATTCACTTAAATCAACCATTTGAGTTACTTCAACATCATTTCTTAACTATGCAGTTTCCATTTAAATCATTCTATATTAATCGTTACTTGGAACCTAAACTCATTTTGAACGTGAACTACTATTACACACTCGTAGTCGTTAACACACCTTTATACATAGTAAAGACTTACACCATTCAAACTAAGAACTCACGGCTTCAAAAGGAGTTTAACCAACTTAATTATTAGTAAGGATGTGAGGCAAGCGCCGTAATCGTCAACTAAATCCCACATTGGCTCAAGCATTGCTAAAACATGCAACTAAATCGAGGTTCGATCACAACATCTACACACACCTGTTGTCACACACACACACACACACACTATATTTTCGAATCCAACTGTCCAAATTTTCGAACAAAAAGGCTACATGATGTCAAACAACCAGGATGCTCCCAAACCCTACCAGAAATCTCACCAAATAAAGACAAGAGGCCAAGAACATTTAAATTCTTATACTGACACATGCAAGAAAACTCGATCGTCATTTCCCCATAAACAACATCAAACTCGAAACAGTCCAACAAAATGACATTTAAATTACATGCATTTCTCTCATTTCTAATTAATCAAGTTAAAACCTGGTTTACATGAGTTAAAATCGATCAAGAACAGAATTTAAGAATTTTTAATCCCCAAACGAATCAGTCGGCCAAAAATGAACATGCATCAGCTAAAATGAACTAAACTCCACATGCAATGTAAGAACTAACATCAACACTTAAATTGATGGCCAAACTTTTGAATTAAAGGCTGGAAGAAAGGTTGCCATGTTCCTTATGCAAAACCCGACAGATTTAGGATCTTTTCCGACGACTCCGGCGGCTAGACTGGCAGAGATCAGAGGGGAAACGTCGGTCATGGTGAGGGGAAGGGATTAGACATGCATAATTGAACCAAACTAAGATCAAAATGAAGAAATCAAATGGAAATCGAAGAACCCTAGAAATCGCAAAATCACCATTTTCTGGCAAAATCCGACAGAATCAATACTAAAACCTCCAATTCTTGGTATGAAAATGTGCACCTGAGAAAGAGGAAGATGGTGGTGGGTGGGACTCATCAAATGGTGGCCGGACAGCGGCGGACCTACGATTTTAACGGTGGTTGTCGGGATGAGAGCGAGAGCAGGGGAGAAGAAAGGAGAAAAAGAATCGTATCTGATGTATGTGTTTTTGCACATTTTGGTGCATGAAACGTGAGTTGAATATGCGTTAATACTTGTGTTTCAAATACAGTTATGTACACCGTAGTGTCAACGGTATACTGATACATTGAATGGATGACAACACCTGGATTTATATCCACTACTATAACACAAAAATAAATTCTTCATTTTTAATTCTTTAATTTAACGATTTATTTTTAAGATATTATCAGAGTTTATTTTACCATTTCAAAATTATCTCACGTCCGATTTAATTGTCAATTGACATTCATATTGTCAATTTCACTTCTAATTAAGAACACTTCTAATTAATTAATTTCAAATTAATTATTAATTAATTCTCAGATTATATTTAATTATCATTAATAAATTCTCGGGGCCTTACATTTCTCCCCACACTTAAACAGATTTCGTCCTCAAAATCTCAGACATAAAATAGATCAAATGAAAACCTCATATGTATCAGAATACACGATAGGATATATTGAATACAATGGAATATGTATATATCCTTACGATCCAAAATGCGAACAAGATGTTTAATACGAATGATTAAGTCTACTCTCATCATGCTGAAAGACGTGATAGATTCAAATAATATATTCGCAACATAGCACATGAAGAAAAATACATCGCGAGTAACTGATAAGGCTGGTGACAATACTAATCTACAAGCAATATTTCCAACTCGATCTCGGATCTTGCAAGACCAATGTAACAAGGTGATTTGTCTCGCATGCCAAAATGATTTGTTTTCGTAAAGTAGAGATTTATAAGCATACGATCTCCTAATAGAACTTATATGGGTCGTCTTTGTTTAGAAGCATACCTAGCTTGACGATCCTGGGCGGCCATCATCTGTTATCTGAACAACTGAATCTTATAATTCGTTTCTCATATTATATCAGATACAGTCAACTGGTTTGTCACCGATTTCTATCCAGAATAAGACAATTTACTTCGTCTCTTCTAAAAGGTTTCAAAAGTGTTAAACATATGCTCGTTTGGTAGTGTTGAGCCTTAAACGCATGGCTGCGTTTAATGCGTTAAATTATCCCCGGTTAATCTTTGAGTTTTGATGATCAACAAAACTTGTGTTTGTTATACTAATGCATCTACTTAGTGTGCAGATTAAGTGATGAAAAGTGGTTTGGAATGAAGAAAATCGAGTGTGCATATTCTGGCCTGGATCGCCCTAGGCGATGGTGATCATTGGGTGCCAGGCGAGGCATCGCCACGCACATCGATAGAGGCGATGTCTAGGTGAGCATGCGAGCAAGATCGCTCCAGGCGATGGTGACCAACGCCCGAGGCGATGGCTGGAACACCTGAGGCGATGTTGAGTTCGTTTGAGGCGATGATAGATTTGGACATGCTGAGGCTACGGCCTTGATTTTTGCTGTTGATCGCCTTAGGTGATCCACCGATCGCCTGAGGCGATCCGTGTAAAATGCTGACCGTTGGGGCGCGGCGATGGTGATCGCCTGAGGCGATGGCTGAGGCGATCGAGGAGTGATTTCAGCCTTTTGTGTAGCAACGGCTAGTAGGAGCCTAGGAGGCCTTCTACACTATAAATATGAATGCTTTGGAGTATTTTGGAGCTAAGGAACAAGTCTACAAACTTCTACAAAGTGTTGATTATCATTATTCTAAATTGTATTGCAATCTCCATACATTGTTGTTGTATTGGAGTTTGTAATTCTCTTCTTTGTTAGAGTCTTGTTTTCTTCGTGTGAGTGCACCGTGAAGGTGTTTTTGATTTTATCTATTGTAAAGGTCCTCCAACACCAAAGCAAGTTGGAAAATTGTAAAGACGCCAACAAGTGAAGTTGGTGCATGTGGCTATCCTTGGAGCCCTTAAGGCCAAGAAGACTCGTGAAGAGTGTTGGTAGCTCGGGAAGAGCTTTGTGTACTCGGGAAGAGTATTGTGCTCGGGAAGAGCTTGTGTACTCGGGAAGAGTATTGTGCTCGGGAAGAGCTTGTGTACTCGGGAAGAGTAGTGTGCTCGGGAAGAGCTTTGTAAACTCGGGAAGAGTTGTTGTGTGGCTAACTTGGAGCCCTCAAGGCCAAGATCTATTGTTCTAGTGGAACCTCGGTTGGAGGTTATCTAACCGGGAAGAGGAGACGTAGGCGATTCATCGCCGAACTTCTATAACAAATCCTTGTCTCTTTTATTGCTTTAATTTTCATTACGCATTTATTTACTTATTCTTTTTATTTATCGATTGACGTAAGGCTTCCGCAAGCGCAAACTCTTTTGTTTTTGCAAACTCATTTTAAAACGCTAAAGTAGCCAAGGAATCTCATCCACCCCCCCCCCCCCCCCCCCCCCCTCTTCGATTCCAACAAGTGGTATCAGAGCCATTTGATTTTTGTTTTTAAATCAAAATCTTTTTATGGCTAATCTAGCAAATGAGTTTGCTCAAGGTCAATCGACAAATCGCCCTCCGCTTTTCACGGGTGATAACTACGGTTATTGGAAGAATAGAATTTCTCTATACATCCAATCCGTAGATTATGATCTATGGAAAATCATTGTGAAAGTTCCACATACTCCTTTAAAGGATGTTGGGGGAATAAGCGTTCCCAAAGAAATGGAAGACTTCACAAAAGCGGATATGATGTTAATTTCTCAAAATGCTAAAGCTATTAATATTTTGCATTGTGCTTTAGATATGAAGGAGTACAACCGTATCTCAATGTGCTCAACCGCTAAGGAGATATGGGACAAATTGCAAATTTGTCATGAAGGAACCAACCAAGTGAAAGAGACAAAGATAGACCTACTACAACTCAAATATGAGACATTTGAGATGGAGTCCGGAGAAGAGGTGGATTCTATGTTTAGGAGGCTCACCCTAATTATCAACGAGCTTGCTCAACTAGGAGATAAGTACCCTCCAAAGCAAATATGGAGGAGAGCCCTAAGAGCATTGCCTAAGGAATGGGACGCAAAGAGGACGGCCATTATCGAGTCAAACAAAGGAGAAAGTGCTTCCTATGACCTTGATGAGCTCCATGGCACATTGGTGACTCATGAACTTGAAGCTGCCACAAGGAGAGAAGTAAAGGAGGAGGATAGATCCAAAAGAAATGGGATTGCCTTGGTGGGAAGGAAAGACCATTCCGATGATGAAGAAGAAGAAGATGATGATGATGAGATGATCTTGTTCACAAAGAAGTTCAAGAAGTTCTTCAACAAACATAGCAAGTCAAAGACCTCTAATGCTACCAAACAAGAATCCAAAAATGAGGTAACTTGTTATAATTGTCAAGATAAAGGCCATTATGCTAACAAATATCCTAGGAAGAAGAATGAGGACAAAGGGAAGAAGAAGGCGTTTATAGCCACATGGAGTGATAGCGACTCTGATGAAGAAGAAGCCACAAATCTTTGTTTAATGGCGCTTGGAGATGAAGGAGATGAAAGCGACGATGAGGTACCTTCATTTAATGAACTTTTAGAGTCTTATAATGAACTTATTGATGCTCTTGGCAAAACCAAGATGAGTAACAAATTACTCAAACTTGAGATTGCTAAGAAAGATGAAGAAAATAATTCATTGAAAAATGAATTAAATTCTTTAAAGATATCTTTTTGCAAATATAGTGAAAGTAGTCAAAAGATGAGTGAATTGCTTGGCTTACAACGTTGTAGCTTTGATAAAGCCGGGTTAGGTTTTTCAAGCAAATCAAAATCATTTTCAAACATGTTAGCTAAAGCCAAGCATGATTCTCCTACTTGCAACTATTGTTGTAAAAATGGGCATACTAAGAATAAATGTAGGTTTGCTAAAATCCAATACCAACCTAACAAGATGTGGAAATGGATTCCAAAGGTGCCTAAGGAAGCTAACCATCAAGGACCCAAAAATCAAATGGGTACCAAAGATCCTCCTATTATATATTTATTTTGTAGGAACAACAATGGGATGGAGGATGAAGGACCAAGCAATTCAAAGGAGGAGTTCATCTTATTCACCTCAATAGAAGAAGCACGAGGCATTGGACCAATGACAAGCACGAACTCTTGTGATCGAGGGTAAAATTTACTTTATTCATTTTAGAAGAGCAATTCAAATTTCATTGGCACAAATTAATTGTGATCAATAAATATTGAAGCTCAATATTCATTGTAGTAAAATGGAATACCCCTTAGCATATGCACATATAAATTATCTTGATGCATGATGTATGCTTTTCTTTTTATAGTAAGTATCTTGATATGCCTTGCATTCAAATTTGAATATGCTATGTGAAAATGTGCAATTATATGATTTGTTATAATGCATTGATAATTTTATTGTTTATTGGGCATGAATGCATGAACATATGCACACATTGCAACATTTAGAATTTATTGTTGAGTGCCTTAAACACATGTGTATTTCTCTAATTGATTTAATCTAATAGCTATTACATGCTTGGTGAGGACCATCTGTAAAATTGTTAAAATATGGCTATGTGTCAACATATTTGAGCTATATTTATTTAAATTTTATGCATTTTGATTATCACAAAAAGGGGGAGAATTTTGTGATAAACTTGAACCTTAATACATGCATAGTTTAAGGGGGAGAGCTCATGTATGCATGGTTTGAGGGGGAGAGTTATTTGTTTAAATGATTTACTTGTTTAACTTGTATGTGCTATGCAATTATTAAGGGGGAGTCATTTGTACTCACATTTCATGCATATTACTTATTCAAGTTTATCAAGTTTTGTGATCATCAAAAAGGGGGAGATTGTTGAGCCTTAAACGCATGGTTGCGTTTAATGCGTTAAATTATCCCCGGTTAATCTTTGAGTTTTGATTATCAACAAAACTTGTGTTTGTTATACTAATGCATCTACTTAGTGTGCAGATTAAGTGATGAAAAGTTGTTTGGAATGAAGAAAATCGAGTGTGCATATTCTGGCCTGGATCGCCCCAGGCGATGGGTGCCAGGCGAGGCATCGCCACGCACATCGACAGAGGTGATGGCTAGGCGAGCATGCGAGGAAGATCGCTCCAGGCGATGGTGACCAACGCCCGAGGCGATGGCTGGAACGCCTGAGGCGATGTGGAGTTCGTTTGAGGCGATGATAGATTTGGACATGCTGAGGCTACGACCTTGATTTTTGCTGTTGATCGCCTGAGGCGATCCACCGATCGCCTGAGGCGATCCGTGTAAAATGCTGACCGTTGGGGTGCAACGATGGTGATCGCCTGAGGCGATGGCTGAGGCGATCGAGGAGTGATTTCAGCCTTTTGTGTAGCAACGGCTAGTAGGAGCCTAGGGGGCCTTCTACACTATAAATATGAATGCTTTGGAGCATTTTGGAGCTAAGGTACAAGTCTACAAACTTCTACAATGTGTAGATCAATATTATTCTAAATTGTATTGCAATCTCCATACATTGTTGTTGTATTGGAGTTTGTAATTCTCTTCTTTGTTAGAGTCTTGTTTTCTTCGTGTGAGTGCACCGTGAAAGCGTTTTTGATTTGATCTATTGTAAAGGTCCTCCAACACCAAAGCAAGTTGGAAATTTGTAAAGACGCCAACAAGTGAAGTTGGTGCATGTGGCTATCCTTGGAGCCCTTAAGGCCAAGAAGACTCGTGAAGAGTGTTGGTAGCTCGGGAAGAGCTTTGTATACTCGGGAAGAGTATTGTACTCGGGAAGAGCTTGTGTACTCGGGAAGAGTATTGTGCTCGGGAAGAGCTTTGTAAACTCGGGAAGAGTTGTTGTGTGGCTAACTTGGAGCCCTCAAGGCCAAGATCTATTGTTCTAGTGGAACCTCGGTTGGAGGTTATCTAACCGGGAAGAGGAGACGTAGGCGATTCATCGCCGAACATCTATAACAAATCCTTGTCTCTTTTATTGCTTTATTTTTCATTATGCATTTATTTACTTATTCTTTTTATTTATCGATTGACGTAAGGCTTCCGCAAGCGCAAACTCTTTTGTTTTTGCAAACTCATTTTAAAACGCTAAAGTAGCCAAGGAATCTCATTCACCCCCCCTCTTCGATTCCAACAGGTAGTTATTAATATAGGAACTTCGATTAACGGCAAAGCTTCATGCCCTCCAAAGAAAATCATTCGCCCCAGTACGAAACATATCCTCGATAAACAACATGGTCATATTCGTATAAGGATAAGTCCGTTCGTAAGGAAAAAAAGTGCAGACTTGGGAAGTCGATCAACAATGTTCAAAACAGCAAGTATATGGGTGATCTAGGAATACGGGTCACAAAATCCACATCCATATGTTTTCAATCCCATTGGGGACTTTTAAAGCCATGAAGCAACCCTCCAGGTTTCATTCATTTGGTTTAAACCTGCTGACCACCTCAACATTTGAAAATAAATTCTTTAACGTCTTATCTTATACACCTCCATCAGAACTGAGGTCTCATAGTCATATGCATCTTTCGTCTTTAGGTACTATCTTTACATTCATAAACTTCACGATTAAAGACAGAGATCAATTCAGAATTATCAGGAACAACTTATCAACTATTAAGTTGTAAACACTATCACAAGAGATTTAAAAGCTAAAAGGATGTCCTGAAGATACATATTCTTAAGATTTCTGAGTTTGAACATCAATTCGTTAGGCTTTTCTGATGTTTAGAATAAATTCCGACTCAACTTGAAATGTTGAGAGAATGATGGAATTTCTGGTATAAGTGAAAAGCTCAGTCAAATGTATAAATATCAGCATGTACTTGGTGCTACGATCATAAGCTAGAATAGACTCGCGAACTTTACGACTGAGGACAACCGAAGCGACATTTGAGTTTCACCATCATAATCATTCAAAAGATTCATCAATCTACATTGCCTCTATTTAGATAGGATTAAAAGAATAGATATTTTAAGTTAAAAAAGGTCCGAATAAAAACAAATTGTCCCCGCATAAATAATGACGTCAAATTTTTAAAACAAAACATTTGTTACCAGTTCAAAACTATATACAGGGTCTCAATAAAACAAATTTCATACTCATCTTACCAAATACATTTTCAAATTTTCTGTGTCAGTTGAGTATAGGTTTAGCCATTTTCAAAAACAAAACCTTTCGATAAATCGCCATTTGAAATCCTGCTAAACCATGAAACATCGGATCTCATGAACATTTGTAGGTCTTAGCCAGTTTAACACTACTTCGACCTTGGTTGAATCAACAGAAATGCTACGTCGAGAAATGACGTGGCCCAAGAGTATCACTTCGATCATCCAAAATTTCCATTTGGATAGCTTGGCATACAAAATCATTTCTTGATAGGAAATTGATATATCGACTTCAAGATCTGCCCTATTTTATTTGATGTCAAAATGAACGACAAAAACAGATTCGGTAGTTAGTCAAAGAACCAAATCTACTCTCGTCTGATCAGAGAAATATTTGACTAGCTTGAGTTAATCGCATAAGAGACGTGATATATTCATTTTCTTCGCTATCGATGAGAAAGATCAATAGAAGTATCCCGCTAAAATAACATGATAGAAAGATTACCATCATGTGCAATACACAGCCATGCAGGACAGATTGATCAGAAATATTTCACATATGGAATCTGAGACATTTGTTTCGGATATTCAGCACATCCTATTTTCATCGCAAAAGACCAAGATCATATTAATAGATGTAATTACAATTCGATCAAGAATTTGTCAAAGGATTCGAATCATCGAGCTCAAGAAAATATTCAAGAAGTAGAGTACTCGTATGACATAATCATATGTCGAGCAAACGAGATAGATTAAATGCAGATCTTGGCTTTTGATTAACACCTGATACTATTCAGACTACAGATCTTTTAGTGGACGTACAGAATTGTCCAAAAGTGAATCAGGTAAATCCTTAACATAAGACGATCATTATTCAATTTGTCAAAATTCCATACCGAGTCATGATCTCTATCTCTATATCGATATGCTTACAAATCTCATGGAAGTTTCTTCGAAAGTTGTACCAGTCTTAAAAATTTTCTCAAAATTTTACCACAAATGCACGGAATCTATACCGAGTTACTATTCGGGTCCATGCAACTTCTATTCATTAATATACCCAAAAATATCACTTCAATTAATCTGAATTCCATAATCGTGTCCAACACTACAACCGTGTGACCTCCAGGTCTTGGTCTACATCACTTATCAATTTCAGAAATTATATTTTAATTGAAAACGGATTCTATGGTTTACGCAAAGTTAGTATATAATCATTTCATTAATGGTTGTCAAATATATTGAACCATTTTTAGCAGTTATTTAATTATTTTTGTGCATCGTTCAAATCATATCCGGATGTACATCGGTACATTCTCTTATTATGTATGCTGATGAGTCACAACATTTGTGCTTCATCTATGTTATTAACACATAACAACTTAAAAACTCAATCATTTTCTTAGACTTAAGATCTCGAATAAATTACAAGCTAATCCATTACTCCTAATTTATTACTTCATCTTAGTCCAATTATGAAGTACCGCAACACAGGAGGAATTTGGACTTGGACATCCTGCCATAAAAATTCCACATATTCATATGAATCAATTAATTTTGAACTACTTAATGAACATTATCTTCTGTAGGTTCGATCATACATCAAAATATCCATCTCATCATTAAATTTCATTTCAAAATTTTGAGATACATGGGAATTTATCCGAAGGATAAGACTTCCCAAAACCTCTCGATCTATTTCTCATATATTTGCATTTTCCCAACATCTCGTGATGTTTCTATACAATTCATTCTTTTTACTTTTTGTAATAATAAATCATACTCAAATCTCATTTTGATATAGACATATTTCATTCTTTTCCAGCATCTCATTGTCGAAATCTAAATGGCACTAGGTCCTAGGAGATATCTCAATCACATTCAAGGAATCTCATTTAAATAACTCATACTCATCAAAATTGTATCAACAAGTTGAAATGTTTCATGTGATATGCATAATCTTCATGTATTCAATCTAATGTAGTATTCGTTCAATAATGACAGGTTTTTTAGGTGTTCAAGTGTAAACTCCTACTAAGTTTTATCAAACATATACAGTTATGTATCGATACCATGGTCAATATCAATACGACACGACTCATCATACTCAAATATAAATCACATATCGACATCAATTATTTCACCCCAAATCATTAAGAGCAAATATGTCAAATAAGTTTCAAACAAAAACGCACATGTTCATTCGTGCCTGTTCAAGTGTACACAAGACTAAAAACTAGAGCATTCCCAGTTTATGCTCTGATACCAACTATAAGGACCCATTCCTAATCAAGTGTTTAATTATCACACAATGATTATGTATTTGTAAACAACGGAAGATTATTTAAAATTCTATCAACACGTAGTTCTAAAAATTTCGGCATGACCTCACCACACGAGGGAGATATAAAAAAAATGAAAACACAATAATAACATCCCAAGTGCAGAAAGTAAATACATAATGCCATATAATGCACAATAGACATTCGGCACATAAGCCGTACTAAAAATATTTACATCATACCATAGCATGCACAATAATTCTCCAGCACACATTTATACTCAAAATATTGACATAATACCATCAGCTGTAAATAAACATAGGATAAACACAATTATTCAAGACTAAACTGAATAAACATAATTTACATAGTTATACTATCCAGGACACATCCTACTATACTTAACTATCCTACGACTGGGATAGGCAAAGGAAAACAACATCAGAATGGCTTCCATCGACCATTGCCTCTTTGTGATCCTGGTTACCTGTAATATCTGTCATTGTCCACACACAAAGACAACAACAGTTCCATTGGGGGTGAGCCAAAGCTCAATATGAAACTATCAAGTAATTACAACATGCATCTATAAAATATGATATATGATGTAAGGACCCTAGTTCCTTAAGTGCGGATTTAGGTACAATAAGAACTAAGCATGCATAATCTGAGTATAAAAATTTTGGGTTGGTGCCCGAGCTATTAAGATTACGTGCCAAAATAAAATTCCAAAAGGATTAATTACATTCCCAAACAATGAATGTTAATCCTATAGCTTTACACTACTCCTAGAGTAGAGACTATACAAAAGAATCATATCATGCTACACCAAAAGCACTCCTCACTAGCTCAATCATCAACCCGTCCTTAGCCCTTCCTGCCAAAATGTACCTATAGGAACAACCACATACCCATGAGCATGTAACAAACCATATTCACAATAATATGATTGTAATATCGAAATGCATAAGCCATAAATATAAATCACTTCCTGTATTTAATACATTTAATGCTTCCATTGGTTGCCCCTGTACCACAATCATCATCAATAGATTATAACCCCAATAATGTATGTCATGACATGCACCAATTTCCACCAATACCAATATCCAATTTCCAAGTCCTATTATATCAGTGGCATAATACCTCTCGCGTTAACATGACAACGGAAATACCCCTCGCTTAGACAATACCAGCGGTAATAATATCCCTAGCTATAATATGACAGCGGTCGTGTTCTTCGCTTCATATTAGTGGCAAATATTCTCTCATCGCTACGGTATGACAGTGGCAAGTATTCACATCTCTACGCCACTGGCGGCAAGTATTCTTCATCACTGGAATATAATCTCGACTTACAATCACATACACCAATGCATCCAATGAGTGTATGCAACCACAATGCATAACCAAATTCATGTATGCAACCCCAATGCATAACCAAATTCATGCATGCAACCCCAATGCATCACCAATGTATGTATGCAACCATAATGCATCTCCCAATAAATATATGCAACCAAAATGCATAATCCAATACGTAAAAATACGTTTTACCATCCGATGCCCGTACGTCTCACTACGTACCTTTGTACCAAAATGTGGTGTGTTGTGGGACTTTATCTTCTAGGTTGTGTGGCCACCTGAGATGGTTCTACATATTCACACAAACCAATATTAGAAGCCAATAATAGTCCATACCAAAAACCCCATAAAAAATAAACAAAAATACATAATTTGGCTTCTTGCGATCGATCGTCAATAGGCCCCTATCGATCGCGAGATGCTACTGCCTCGATACCCAAAATTTACCATTCCGCGATCGATCGCTGAAAACATGACGATCGATCGCGGACTTCACCGATCGATCGCGCGAACTCGCGATCGATCGCGGAAAGCCTCTTCCGCGCACCTTGGTGCTCGCGATCGATCGCGGAAGCCTGCACTTCACGATTTTTGTCCACTATTCACCTTTCTTCTTCCCCAATCCAATTTCTTCAAAACTCTGTCCCAACCAATAATAACAAAAATTCTCAAACCAACAATAAAACACCAACAACCAACAAAACCAACATATATCTTATCATAAAAACCATAACCCAACCAAAAACACCATATACTCAAACTCTACCATTTTTAAATCCCTAATACAAACCCATTTCCAACCCAAATCAAAAGAATAACACAAGGAAGACATCATACCCCTTCAAAGCTTCAATTCCTTCCAAGAATCCAACCAAAAACAAGTTTTTCAAGGTTTCCACTTCCTCCTTGATGTGCAAAACGAGATGGGGGTTTTGGGGATAGGGTTGGGAGAGTTGGGAAGGAATGAGGGATAAAGAGGGATAATGGGGTACATGTAGATTTAATTAAAACATGCACCCATTAATTAGCATGATGTATAAAATATCATCAACATGATATTTTAAAAGCATTTTCCAGAAATGTACCAAAACTCCAATTAAAATACGCTTTAACCAAAATAATTACTACCCATCATAATTAAACCATGATAAAACCCAAATTCCCAACATGCATCAAATGCACCCCGAAATGCATTGCCAGGTCACGCCACCATGTGACTAAGTATTCCACCATAATAATTAATTACAACACTAGATTAATTAACACTATAATAATCGCATAAACATAATTAATGCCCTAATACATAAAATCATTTCGGGGATATCACAATACTCCCCTACTTATAAGATTTCGCCCTCTAAATCGCATGCACTTACCAATCCAAAACTAAACATAAATCACATACCAGAAAATAGTTTCGGGTAGTGCTGCACCATATGCCGCTCCGTCTCCCACGTAGCCTCCTCGACACCCCTACGATCCCACTAAACCTTGACCATCGGTATCACCTTGTTCCGAAGTCTGCGATCAGTTCTATCCAGAATCCTGACTAGTCGTTCCACGTAGGACACATCAGAATCTAACTGCACCTCTGAAGGCTGCAACACATGTGTCATAAATACCAGATAACGACGGTGGTAAAGCCAAACGTAAGCCAAGGTACCAATGCGCTATAAGATCTCAAACGATCCCACATACCTCGGAGACAATTTACCGCGCATATCAAACCGCACTACACCTCTAAAAGGTGAGATCTTCAAAAAGACCTTGTCTCCCAACTAAAATTCCAACGGTCTCCGCCGTTTATTTGCATATGATGCCTGCTTGTCTTGGGCTGCCTTCATTTTCTGTCGGATAACCTTTATCTTGTCCTCCATCTCCCGAATTAATTCGGGTCCTCCAACTGATTTACTGGTCAAATCATCCCAGTATAATGGCGACCTACAACGCCGACCATACAGAGCTTCAAATGGAGCCATTTGAATACTTTTCTGATAGCTATTGTTATATGAGAACTCTACCAAGGCCAATGAATCTTGCCAAGAAATATCAAACTCCAACACACATGCCCGTAGCATGTCCTCAAGCGTCTGTATAGTACGTTCGGTCTGACGGTCCGTCTGGGGATGATATGATGTGCTCAATCTCACTTCAGTACCCAAAGCTGACTGAAGACCTCCCAAAAGTGAGATGTAAATCGTGGATCTCGGTCAGACACAATAGACATTGGAATCCCGTGTAGTCTCATTATATCCCGGACATACAACTGAGCCATCCACAAATATGTGAATGTCATACTGTACGGAATAAAATGAGCTACCTTTGTCAGCCTGTCCACTATCACCCAAATGGCATCGAAACCCGAAGTGGTCCTCAGGCAAGTGGGTCACAAAGTCCATGGATATGTGTTCCCACTTCCATTCCGGTATCTCTAAGCTCCTAAGCTCTCCACCAGGCCTCTGTCTTTCTGCCTTCACCTGCTGGCAGATCAAGCACCTCTTAACGAAAGTGATAACATCACGTTTCATCCGTTTCCACCAAAATTGATCACATAGATTCTTATACATTTTCCTCCCACCTGGGTGGACACTAAGTCTACTGCTATGAGCCCGTTGTAATATCACTCTACGCAACTCTGCCGTATTCGGGACTACCCAACGGTTACCGAGCCTCAAATAACCATCCTCAGCCACTCTGAATTTTGATGACTGTCCATGAAGTACCAATGATGACCATCTCTGAATCTCATCATCTGTCTTCTGGGCTCTCCTGACATTCTCATAAATGTCCGGCTCTGCCAATAAAGTCGATACATGTACCAGTGATGTATCCACATCAAAATCATAGCCCATATGGCAATAAGAAGTCATCATAGTCGATAGATGTATGGCGTCCTCCGCAGTACTCTTCACTTTCCGACTCAAGGCGTCTGCCGTCAAGTTTGCATTCCCAGGATGGTACTGTATTTCACAATCATAGTCCTTGAGTAAATCCATCCATCTCCTCTGTCTCATATTCAGCTCCGCCTGAGTAAATAGGAACTTCAAACTCTTATGGTCCGTAAAAATGGTAAACAACGTACCATACAAGTAATGCCGCCAAATCTTCAAAGCAAAAATGATAGCCGCCAGCTCCAAGTCATGAAATGGATATCTTGTCTCATGCGGCTTCAACTGCCTCGATGCATAAGCGACCACATGCTTATCTTGCATCAGTACACATCCTAAGCCTTGTAGTGATGCATCAGTATATATAGCAAATCTCTTGTTCTCCGTAGGAATTACTAACACAGGCGCTGTCGTCAACCGGTGCTTCAACTCTTGGAAGCTCTGCTCAAAAGCCTCAGACCAATAGAATGGTACTCCCTTTTGAGTCAACTGAGTCAATGGCTTAGCAATCTTAGAAAATCCTTCGACGAAGCGTCGATAATATCATGCCAAACCAAGAAAGCTCCGTATTTCGGGCTCAGAAGTGGGTGCAGACCACTCCATCACAGCCTTTATCTTCCTGGGATCCACTGATATCCCACTGCTAGAGATAACATGCCCCAAAAACACTACACTGCTCAACCAAAATTCGCACTTGCTGAGCTTAGCAAACAACTGATTATCTCTGAGGATCTGGAGCACTGTCCGTAAGTGTCTCACGTGCTCCTCCTCATTCCGAGAGTAGATGAGTATGTAGTCAATAAATACTATGACGAATTGGTCAAGATATGGTTGGAACACCTTGTTCATCAAACTCATAAAGACAGTCGGGGCGTTCGTCACACCGAATGGCATAACCAAGAACTCGTAGTGTCCAAACCGAGTCCAGAATGCTGTCTTCTGAACATCCCTGACCCGTATCAGATGGTATCCTGACCTCAAATCAATCCTGTTATACAGCTTCGTACCCTGCAAATGATCAAATAAGTCATCAATCCTTGGTAGAGGATATTTGTTCTTCACTGTTGCCTTATTCAGTTGCCGGTAATCGATGCATAAACGCATCGAACCATCCTTCTTCTTAACAACCTGTTGCTAAGGCTACCCTTGACTCATTCCCGGATTCTCTAACCTGGTTCTGATACCACTAATGTAAGGACCCTAGTTCCTTAAGTGCGGATTTAGGTACAATAAGAACTATGTATGCATAATTAGAGTATAAAAATTTCGTGTTGATGCTCGAGCTATTAAGATTACAGTGCCAAAATAAAATTTCAAAAGGATTAATTACATTCCCAAACAATGAATGTTAATCCTATAGCTTTACACTACTCTTAGAGTAGAGACTATACAAAAGAATCATATCCTGCTATACCAAAAGCACTCCTCACTAGCTAACGCATCAACCCGTCCTTAGCCCTTCCTGCCAAAATGTGCCTACAGGAACAACCTCATACCCATGAGCATGTAACAAACCATATTCACAATAATATGATTGTAATATAGAAATGCATAAGCCATAAATATAAATCACTTCCTGTATTTAATACATTTAATGCTTCCATTGGTTGTCCTTGTACCACAATCATCATCAATAGATTATAACACCAATAATGTATGTCATGACATGCACCAATTTCCATCAATACCAATATCCAATTTCCAAGTCTTATTATATCAGTGGCATAATACCCCTTGCGTTAACATGATAGCGGAAATATTCCTCGCTTAGACAATACCAGCGGCAATAATATCCCTCGCTATAATATGACAGCGGTCGTGTTCTTTGCTTTGTATTAGCGGCAAATATTCTCTCATCGCTACGGTATGACAGCGGCAAGTATTCACATCGCTACGCCACTGGCGGCAAGTATTCTTCATCACTGGAATGTAATCTCGACTTACAATCACATGCACCAATGCATCTAATGAGTGTATGCAACCACAATGCATAACCAAATTCATGTATGCAACCCCAATGCATAACGAAATTCATGTATGCAACCCCAATGCATAACCAATGTATGTATGCAACCATAATGCATAGCCCAATAAATATATGCAACCAAAATGCATAATCCAATACGTAAAAATACGTTTTACCATCCGATGCCCGTACATCTCACTACGTACCTTTGTACCAAAATGTGGTGTGTCATGGGACTTTATCTTCTAGGCTGTGTGGCCACCTGGGATGGTTATACTCATTCACACAAACCAATATTAGAAGCCAATAATAGTCTGATACCAAAAATCCCACAAAAAATAACCAAAAACACATAATTTGGCTTCTCGCGATCGATCACCAATATGCCCCGATCGATCGTGAGATGCTACTGCCTCGATACCCAAAATTTACCATTCCGTGATCGATTGCTGAAAACATGCCGATCGATCGCGCGAACTCACGATCGATCGCGTAAAGCCTCTGCCGCGCACCTTGGTGCTCGCGATCGATTGCGAGAATGCCCCGATCGATCTCGGAAGCCTGCACTTCGCGATTTTTGTCCACTATTCAACTTTCTTTTTCCCCAATCCAATTTCTTCAAAACTCTCTCCCAACCAATAACAACAAAAATTCTCAAACCAACAATAAAACACCAACAACCAACAAAACCAACATATATCTTATCATAAAAACCATAACCCAACCAAAAACACCATATACTCAAACTCTACCATTTTTAAATCCCTAATACAAACCCATTTCCAACCCAAATCAAAAGAATAACACAAGGAAGACATCATACCCCTTCAAAGCTTCAATTCCTTCCAAGAATCCAACCAAAAACGAAGTTTTTCAAGGTTTCCACTTCCTCCTTGATGTGCAAAACGAGATGGGGGTTTTGGGGATAGGGTTGGGAGAGTTGGGAAGGAATGAGGGATAAAGAGGGATAATGGGGTATATGTGGATTTAATTAAAACATGCACCCATTAATTAGCATGATGTATAAAATATCCCCAACATGATATTTTAAAAGCATTTTCCAGAAATGTACCAAAACTCCAATTAAAATATGCTTTGACCAAAATAATTACTACCCATCATAATTAAACCATGATAAAACCCAAATTCCCAACATGCATCAAATGCACTACGAAATGCATTACCAGGTCAGTAGATATGGGTATGTGTACCTAATGAAACATATATATGAAACCTTTGAAAATTTCAAGGATTTCAAGAATGAAGTACAAAACCAGCTTGGCAAAAGTATCAAAATCCTCCGATCAGATCGAGGAGGTGAATATAATCCAAGAGTTTCATGACTATCTAAAGGAGTGTGGGATAGTCCCACAACTCACACCTCCGTATACTCCATAATGGAATGACGTATCTGAAAGGAGGAATCGAACTTTCTTGGACATGTTTCGGTCTATGATGAGTCATGCAGATCTTCCGATTTCCTTTGGGGACATGTTTTATAAACAACAATATTTATACTGAACCATGTTCCATCTAAATCAGTTGAAAAGACACCATATGAGATATGGACTGAGAAATGTCCCAGTATGTCTTTTATGAATATTTGGGGTTGTGAGGCTTATGTGAGACGTCACGCCTCCAACAAACTTGGACCCAAATCTGATAAGTATTTATTTGTGGGTATCCTAAGGAAACGAAATGATATTATTTCTATTATCCCACCGAGAACAAAGTGGTTGTTGCTCGGACAGGTGTCTTTCTTGAAAGATAATTTATTTCTAGAAGAACCAGTGAGAGACAAATAGAACTTAGTGAAGTACAACCACAAGAAAACACTGAACATAATACTGAGATGGAAACAGAGCAGACACCACAAGTTGTTGTGGATGAAATGCCTGCTCAAGAGACACAATCCCAGCATAGGTCCGTAAGAGTACACCGGGAGCCACAGAGATATGGATTTCTTGTGACTCAACAAGGTGACTTACTACTCATTGACGATGATGAATCTTCATCCTATCAAGAAGCGATAATGGGCTCTGATTCTGAGAAATGGCTAGAGGCCATGAAATCTGAGATGGAATCCATGTATGTAAATCAAGTATGGACTTTGGTTGACCCACCTGAAGGGGTAAGACCCATAGGGTGCAAATGGATTTTCAAGAAAAAGACCGACATGGATGGTAATGTACAAACCTTTAAAGGACGATTGGTTGCTAAAGATTTCAAACAAATTCAGGGTATTGACTATAATGAAACTTTTTCGCCAGTTGCCATGGTTAAATCCATTCGGATCTTACTTGCAATAGCTGCATTTCATGATTATGAAATTTGGCAAATGGATGTCAAAACAGCTTTCCTTAATGGAAACTTACTTGAGGATGTGTACACGACACAACCCGAGGGTTTTGTTGATCCAAAGGATGCTGGAAAGATATGCAAGCTACAACGATCGATTTATGGATTGAAGCAAGCTTCTCGGAGTTGGAATCTTCGTTTTTATGATGCAATCAAAGAGTTTGGTTTCATCAAGAACGTAGATGAACGTTGTGTCTACAAGAAGGTCAGTAGGAGCATAATTATCTTCCTAGTGTTATATGTAGATGACATACTTCTCATTGTGAATGATATCCCTGCCTTGCAATCTGTAAAGATTTGGCTAAGGAATTGCTTTTCTATGAAAGACTTGGGAGAAGCCACCTACGTGTTAGGTACCAAGATCTATAGAGATAGATCAATAAAATTACTTGGCCTAAGTCAAAGTACATACATAGATAATGTGCTAAAACGGTTTAGCATGCAAGAATCAAAGAAAGGATTCGTGCCTACGACACATGGGATATATCTTTCGAAGGATCAGTGTCCTTCAACACAAGATGAGAGACAACGCATGAGTAAGATTCCATATGTGTCAGCTATTGGATCCATCATGTATGCCATGATATGTACTCGTCCCGATGTCTCGTATGCTTTAAGCATGACGAACAGATATCAAGTTGATTCAGGTGAATGTCACTGGATCGCTGTAAAGAATATCCTGAAGTACTTGAGAAGAACTAAGGATACATTCTTGATTTTTGGAGGTGAGGAAGAACTCAATGTAATAGGTTACACTGACGCAAGCTTCCAAACCGACAAGGATGATTTCCAATCGCAATCAGGATATGTGTTTTGCCTAAATGGAGGTGTTGTGAGCTGGAAGAGTTCAAAGCAAGAAACAGTAGCAGATTCTACAACTGAAGCTGAGTATATTGCTGCCTCAGATGCAGCAAAGGAAGCCGTTTGGATCAAGAAGTTCATTTCTGAGCTTGAGGTTATGCCTAGCATTCTAGATCCGATTGAACTCTATTGTGACAACAATGGAGCCATTGCATTGGCTAAGGAAGCAATATCTCACCAGCAAACCAAACACATACTTCGGCGCTTTCATTTCATTCGAGAAATCGTTGAAAGGGGAGATGTAAAAATATGCAAAGTACCAACTGATGATAATGTATCTGACCCACTGACGAAACCTCTGTCACAGCAGAAGCATGATCGTCATTCTAGATCTTTAGGCATTAAGTACATGTCTGATTGGTCTTAGTGCAAGTGGGAGATTTGTTGGGATATGCCCTAAGACAACTCATTAGATGATTGATTTTGGCATACAATGTAATATAATTTTATTAAAGGCAATTCATTATTATATATTATTCCAGTATCTGTGTAATATGAATATATATATATATGGTAATGTCCTTAGAATAATATTGTATTATTCTTAAAGATTGTCCCTAGTCAAGTATTATCATGAATTAGGATAATGATGATGCATTGAGACTAGTATGGATTGATTGATGAATTGTTCATGGATATGAGATATCGAATCAACACATGGGTACATGTTAGAGAACTATGTATTGGACAGACCCACCATGAGAATGCTACATGGATAATTATATGAATGTCATAAGCAATTCTCATAGTGATAATAGCATATGTAATCCTTACGACTTGAGATCACCAGAGATCCCAACATAAGGAGTTATGTATCTTGATATTGTCAAACGTCACCTGTAACAGGGTAAACTATAAAGACAATCATTGGATGCACTACAAATATGTAGAGGGATGTTGAGTGATCAAGATAGGATTTGTCCCTCCTATATAACAGGAGAAGTGTTTGGGCCCTTGATCAAGTGAGACTAAAATGCATGGCCATGCTCGAATGAGTCGATATGTGATACCGAGCTTATTCGTTTATTCTAGTCTACTTGGGGATCAAGAAACAAAAGATTGAACCATACGAGTATGACTTATTCCATGACTCGTGTTTAATCTAAACACATAGGACAAAGGGACTAAGTTACATGGTTAATATTATCACAGGCCATAGGTTATGTCGAGTCAATGACATTCTTGTAACTTGGGTAGTCTTGATGTGTTGCTAGATACCGCTCATTGCTTGTGACATAAAATTATACTTTATGTCACTGTCAACGTTACAAGATCCTAACGGGTCGCATAAAAGATTAAATCGATAAAGAGAGTTAAATTCATTGGATGGATTAAATTGATTAGAAAGAGTCCTAATCATAAATTAATGGGCCGATTATATGTGTATATATATATATATATATATATGCATTATATATGGATACGAATATTGATGGGGCGATTGAGTTTTTGAAAACCCTATTATGATTATCGACGCCTCGTTATATCAGTATATATACAATTGCATGCTAGGTTTTAATGAGACATAAGTCGAGAAGTTAATTCAGAATTAACAAACCTGAACCTAAAAAGCTTTCGAAAAGGCAGAGGTGCAGCCGTCACCTCTGTTCGTCCCTTTCCGATTGAGTTATCGAGTCTAGCAACTCTCTGTGTATTTCAGAGAGTTTATTAATAACTGAGAGGAACAAGGGTTTATTTAATATTCACTACCTAATCATCCACTATCATCCATACCAAATAGGCTCTAAAAGATTGAATGTGTAAGCAAGAAGATTAGGCATCAGAAGAGATTTTGAGTGCGTTGATTCACTGAATATTCTGAAAATATTTGTATCAAGAAATCAGTTTTTCCAACATCAGATTAAGGGGTACAAAATCTGAATCTTGCATCGCGAATTTGTATCAAATCATAACAAGTGGCCCCATCTGTGAGAACGAAACCACAACAAGAGTTCTTGCCTGATTCCTAATCCAAAATCATGACAAGAGAGATGGCAAGGTTTGATGGCAAGGGAGATTTCGGATTATGGCGAAGACGTATGTACGCCGTCTTGGTGCAACAGAAGGTTGCTAAGGCTTTGCAAGGGGAAAAGAATCTGCCCTCATTGCTCACTGATTAACAGAAACAAGAAGTGATGGATTTAGCCTTTAGCACTATATAACATTGCACTTAGATGACAAAGTTCTTAGAGAAGTAGCAACCGAGAAATTTGCCTCAGGTCTATGGAACAAGCTCGAACAACTATATATGACCAAATCATTGGAGGATCAGATATCTTGAAAGGGAAATTTTTCGTACAAAATGACTGATACAAAATCTGTGAGTCTGAATCTTGATGAGTTCAACACACTAGTTTCTTCAAAACATTGGAGTAGAACTTGATGATGAAGACAAGGCTATAATTGTGTTCAACTCATTGCCTAAGACATTCTCAACCTTTGTTGATACAATGACATGCAAGAGAATAAATATCGTTCAGTGATGTACTAAATGCACTAAGGTCTAAGAAACTGAGAGCATGAATGAAAAGGATGCAAGGGAAATTGGTAACAATTTATTCACCAAAGTCAGGGCTGACAAGGATACAAAGGGAAGACCCGAGAAGTGTAGTACTTGTGGCAAACACAAAGGAAATTCTAAGCCAAATACAAAGGGAGTGAAATGTTTCTACTGCCACAAAGAAGGACACTTCAGACGTGATTGTCCAGATCGTAAGCGTGAACAAGAGACGGCAAGCGAGCCAAGAGAAGCAGGGGATGTTCTTAATGAAGAAGAGTATGCAGAAGTCCTTTGTATTACTAAGATTGAAATGGATTAGTCTTGGGTTCTATATAGCGGCTGCTCGATTCACATGACATCAAATAGGTCATGGTTCGAGTCCTTCAAACCAGCACATGATGATCATGTTGTGCTTGGAAACAATAGAACATGTAAAGTAGAAGGCATAGGACTGTGAGATTGAAACTATTTGGTGGAGTGGAGAAAACCCTGCAAGGTGTCCGTTATTTGCCAGAATTCAAGAGAAACCTGATTTCTTTGGGCCTACTTGATCGATCTGGGTGTTCTTTTAGAGCAAAGGATGGATTTATAACAGTATCAAGAGGCTCAAGAATCATACTTAGAGGAGTCAAGAAAGGGGGACTTTATATACTTAATGGGAAAACAAAAGTTAAGGTGGAGTCACTGCAAGGGGCATCAGGTAGCCGTGGTATAAGGCTTGAACATCAGAAAGGCTCAAAAATTCATTGCTGCATCAAGATTAAATTACTACAAACCGCCTTCAGTGAAATCAAGGAAAGTTTGGAGGAGGGTCATGAGACCACCAGAAAGTATTGAGCTTGAACATTCAGTAAATGATGCTGAAACTAGGACTCTGTTGATCGTGGAGGTGACACAGGAAGCCAGGAACTAAGGTTGAATTCAGAGGTTAAGCATTATGGGAGAATGAGAAATGGATGCAACCTTCGAAAAATGGTCTCCCAAGTAGTTAATCTGGTCACTCCTAGCTGTGACAAGGGGCTGGTTGTCAAAACCAGCAGCAGGCAGCCTCAGACAAAGGAAGATGGAGACACTAATAGAAAGGTTTTGAATATTGACAAGGTGGAGATTAGTTAGATTAATTGTCAAGTATTCAAAACAAATCTCAATTGGTATAATCAACAAATGCGATTCAAAGTTGTTGGAATGGCAGTTAGATTTTAGAATCTCTCATTAATTAAGCCATTTGTAACCGGTTCACAAGGTGGACATATCATTCTTCTATAAAGAGGAGCAATTGCACAGATTAGATGAGGCTCTGCTCGAGGAATACTTCGGCTTTTTCAGATTAAATAAGAGAAGAAACAGATAGTGTGAGGGATAAAGAAAGCAATAGAAGAATCAAGAAAGTGTTCGTTGGAATTCATAGAAGTGAACAAGATTGTATTCTTGCGATTGGTATTGCTTTGTATCTCAAACAATTGTGATTAATATTAGTGTCTCCTGTGGATTCATTTTATCATCGAACCAGGTAAATCCCCGGTGACATTTCTTTTCTGTTCGTTCAGTTTTCTAATGCTAATGTTCATAATCTGCTCATGCATGAAACGTATTCTGGTATGCATTAGACTTGTTGTTTCTTGATACTACTGCATATCACGAGGAATTTGTTTGGTTAATGCACCAAAAGATTGAATGTGTAAGCAAGAAGATTAGGCATCAGAAGAGATTTTGAGTGTGTTGATTCACTGAATATTCTGAAAACAATTGTATCAAGAAATCAGTTTTTCCAACATCAGAAAGGGGTACAAAATTTGAATCTTGCATCGGGAATTTGGATCAAATCATAACACCTAGTTATTTAATCTTGAAGAGTGGCTACACACCTCTCCTTCTGCTGATATCTATGTTCTTGGGTCAATTAATTAATCATAAGTGCAAACTTTTGTCAACTGTTTGTATACTAATGATTAATGTGGTCTCATTATCAATTTTTAAGGTTTCAAGAAATTGTTCCTTTAAATTGCTGGTAATGTTTTGGGCAATGTTCTGGGCACTGAAGATAACGGCCCTGCTAGGAAATGGCTGGCACTTGTTAAAAAAACCTGAACAGTCTTCCTGGTAGGAAGAATAGTTGTTGTACACCATCCTCGATTCTTTATCCGATCAATCCACTAGATTATGAGTTGGAAGGATTGAATAGGGAAAACTCATCCATCTTCCACCACCGTCACACTTTTCAGTCATTAAGCCATAGCATGAGACAAGATGACATTTTGATGCCACATCCCAGAGTTGATGGCCGATTTAGTGTATGCAATAACGTAAATTATGGGCATAGACAATGTGATGATTATGGTCCATTTGTTCAATGGGATGGCTCAGATGATGATGTTGAAAACGAGTTGGTCGATTTGCCTTATGTAAATGGCTATTCACTTATCTCATACAGTGGTTCTGTTTCCATGGACGATAGATATTTGGGGAAGTCGAGGTATTGTTTAGTTTCAAGCAAGCAAATGGTTGGTATTTTCTCACAGTATGGATAAAGAGTGATCTAAAGGATGCTGTTCAAAATATTAAGGTATCTTGCGTTGGCAGAGGGCTCATGGGCTATCTTGGAAATAAGGTATGGTTCTGAATTATTTGAATTTACGGTTGGAGAGAACTTATATGTATAACTGAATCTTATGGTGCTTAAATTTTCAGGGTTCAATTTCAATCAGTATGTCTTTGCACAAAACTAGCTTCTGCTTTGTTTGCAGTCATTTGACCTCTGGAGAGAAGGATGGGGACGAGGAACGTAGGAACTCTGATGTCATGGAAATTTTGAGGAAAAGAAGGTTTCCCAGCGTTCATCGCAATGGAAATGATAACACCCCTCAAACGATACTCGAGCATGAGTATGTTGATAATCCTCTTCTAGTGACTCTCTTTAAGCAATTTTACTCTGCTTAGAATGCATCATTTCAATGTGACTGCTCAAGTTACGCTCTCAATTTTAACTATCTTCCAGTCGAATTATATGGCTTGGGGATTGAAATACCGAATCGCTCTTTCATATCAACGTGCTAAGGCTCTAATGGAGATGCGCAACTGGAGAGCTTTGTTGGAAAAAGACCAGGCATGCAAATAGATTTTGTGTCAAATTCGAATCCATGGCACGATCAATAACCAAAGTCTTTTTTTTTTAAAGCAGCTCCGCATAGAGCAGAGACAGGGACGTGTTTTTCCGGGATGGAAGGAAGGGAAAATATATTTCCCTCCACCATAAAGTATTCAGATAACTCAGACAGATATGCAGGGGAGAACAGGCACTTAAGAGATAAACGAAGAACACCTGCGTGGCACCTTTAAAAAATAATGTATATAAACCTTTCTATACTGTGTCATTTTCTGGCCAACTATACTTTATACCACGACTCGATCAGATCTTTTTCAAGATGACTAAATTCCTTGTGTTCATTAAGGTGTGATCGTATATTGTGGCATGGTCGTGGCCTCCAACAGCTGTCATACGTTCGTGGGGAGTCAAGATATTCAGATCATAGACCAGTATACAGTGTATTAATAGCAGAAGTTGAGTCTATTAACCATCGCGAAATCAAGAAAAGCATGAGTCATACAAGTGCTCGAGTTGAGGTTGAAGAGTTGCTGCCTTACATGCATGGATACGAACCATATGCCAACCTAAGCTTCCTATGAGCAAAGGATTCACCGTTAAACACCTCCTTGTTTGTCCAACGTTATTCGCGAACATGAGGAAACAGATCAAGAAAAGTAGTGAGTGAATTAACATATTATAAAGATGACTCGAATCACATCTCTTCGTTTTAGCACATAGTTGGTGCACAATTTTTACAGGCAGGAGTTTCTGAAACTTGCAACAAGTTTACATGGACTGAATTGTTCTTCTTCGCATGGTAATTTACGTTACTCTTGTACATCCCATTTACCTCTGACTCTTAGTAATCAAACATCTAATTGCTTCATTATGTTTTCATGACTTTGCAGGTTCAAATTGTAAAAGAAGCTTGTGATGCTCGATTGAATTAACTGTGGTAGAATGAATTTGATGCCGAATTTATAATTATTTGTTTATGGGTAAAAAGTATGGTGTAATTTATTTAGGGATGATTTTTCTTATCTTAAAGATGGTAAGAGGATCCTTGTGTAAGTAATAACATTATGAGGGACTTGGCTGCAATTGGTTTTAACTTATTGTTGGAGTGGGTGCACAAGAACCATTAACACAAAATCTCCATTCTTCCTCCATCTTGTACGCCCTAAAAAAATCGATTCCCCACCTTGGTGCACACCTTGCTCTCATTCTTGGATATTGTTGAAGAAACATTGGGGTATGCTTATGTATATGCTTTAGTAGTGTTTTGTTGAACTTTGAATTGGATGTTTTAAAGTAAACTCTTATTGATGAGTTTGAGAAAAATGTTGAACTTGGTGAGTTTTGTTGGTGTTGTGGATTATGGTGCAAAAATGGGAGTTATATTGTGTTTTACCATAATGTTTTTGTTGTTATAAATGGATTTTGATTTTTAGTTGATTTTGGATCTTGGTGCTTTGGTTTTGGAAAGGAAGGATTGTAAAAATGGTGGAATTTTCTTGTTATAGAGCTCGTAATCGATCGCGAGAATTTCACCGATCAATCGCGAGCAAATCCTGTGAGCCAGCGATCGATCGCAAAAGCTTTCTGCCCGAAAAATTTTAATTGGTGATCGATCGCGATCCAGGGACGATCGATCTCCAAGTGCAAAATTTTGAAAAAAAAAAGAGGATTCCAAATTTTGAGATATAATGTTTATGATTGATTCTAATACTCCACTGATGATTATTGCTTGAATTTGAGATAATGGATTGAGCGCTCATAAAGTGATGCTAGTAAAAATAAGCTAAATTGATTTAAAGGCTTTGTTAATGAATTTCTCTTGCATTGTTAAATTCATGTAGAGCCTGAGCAGACATCTAGACAGAAGGGTGGATAGCTTGATATTAATTTTGAACCGAGAGGAACGTCGTGACGTACGAGCAATGTGATAATGATGTGTTATGCTTAAAGGCGTAAGCTAAACTATGATGCTTATGGTATAAGTGATATATGAGTATGATTGGACCGCTGTTATTATAGCGATGAGTATATTGAACTGCTGTTATTATAGCGATGAGTGTAATGGACCGCTATTATTATAGCGATGAGTATTGGACCGCTATTATTATAGCGCTGAGTATATTGGACCGCTATTATTATAGCGATGAGTATATCGATATGTGTATTGATATGATTTATATTCTGTGGGAATATGAAACGATGAAAACAAGGATAATTTGACGGATCATGAGTGGATCCACGGTATACAGGAAGTGTTCTTACAACTTATTGTTTAAGTTTGTACTATTCATGATGCTTATGAATATTGTTGGTGTGCTCACCCTGTATGGATATTGTCATGTAGGAACAGGTGACGGGGTAAACTTTTGAAGGACTTGGGAGCGATACAATGTTATGCTTAAGAGAGTATCAGAAGATCTTTTGGAGTTACTGGTCATGACTAGAAACATATTAGTTATGTTAGTCATGTTTTTTGGATCATTTTGTTACATTGTCCAAAGTTGTATAATACTTTTCCCTGGTACTAGTCTAAGGCCATGGATACTCTTTAATTACCTTGAGCCTTGTTATGATTGTGGAAACTTATATGATATTGGGTGTTGTTGATAAAGAATTTTCAAAATTTCCACATCATTTTGAGTAAGTTATTGTTTTATGATTTTGGGTCTTAGCCAACTCAATGTCAATATCGAGAACAAATTTAACACATGATTGATCTCTTAAATACAATACGCAGGAGGGAGCAATCATCAATCCTGATTGATCTCTTAAATACAATACGCATGAGGGAGCAATCATCAATCCTCAAATATAATGGATCAATGTCAAATCGTCTATCATTCTTCCTGTATAAAGTACTGTTGGTTCTGTTTCTTAGAAAAACAAATAGACAAAGCATAAGAAGATCACAAATACTCTGTTATAATAAAATACTCGAAACAGTAAAAACTTACAACAAACAGTTTAAATAAACTGGGCAGAAACTTTGTTGTTGGACGAGGCCACAGTAAACCGTGTGCCCGTAAACTCTAAATTGCCCGCCTACAACTTCCTCCTGGACGAGAGAGTTCCAAGGTACAACGTCCCAAACACCTCTGTATGGGTTGAAGCAGAAACCCAGACAGACTCACTCGAACACTAAGAAGTGTGTAGTACTCTCAAGAAGATGATATGATATGCAAATGCAAATTCGGGATGAGATAAAGAATGAGGCTGAAGCAGCTTATATAGCTGCAACAGCAGGCCTACCAAAGGCCACAACTTAAATGACAATGCATAGTGGGTTAGATGAAAAGTCTCAACACTTAACATCATATTCATTTCGGATTTAAGTCTCACACTTAAATCTGACATCAATTCTGCAGGTAGGTAAAAAGTCTCAAACTTAATACTCAGCAGAATATGAAAAATCAGGCATATGAAAAGTCATTTCAGGCATATGAAAAGTCATTTCAGAAATCCGTGTAGTAAAAAGATAGGACTGTCTTCGCGGCAGCGACACGCGCGACGCGACGCGGCGCGGCGAGTCGAGTCGAGTCGAGTCGAGACGTGACGTGACGTGTCGTGCCATGCCGAGCGGAGCGGATGGACGAACGGCGCGCGAGGGGCACCCATCTTTACTACTTAACTACACTCTAATGATTTGTATCTCAATATAAACAAACCATAAGTGCCTCAATTACTCAATGTGGGATTTCTTTAGCCTAATTGCCTTTCATAATTAACTTACCATAATTTTGTTCTCATTAACAAAATTAATAATAATATTGGGCTTTTAATTTTGAACCCAATAATCCTAACAATCCCCCACATGAATGCAATATGGCGAAAAAATTACACAATGCACCTAGATGAAGATTTGAGAGTACTTTGAGAATCCACTGCATCAGGATAGGTGGTGATTAACCTTGAACCTTCCTTAGTAAAGTATCATCGGATATACTTGTCAACCAGTGGACGCGATGCCTTGAACTGTTCGACGTTTTATGTATAACAAGACAACAATACTCACACAGCTTCATCTCCACACTATTATTGGTTCTTTCGTTGTTGTCCATTTTGGCCCTGGACTGCCTTGGATGTTTCATCGAATGCTCTAGAGATTTAGCCCTCAGGTCATCTCATAGAAGCGGCCCCTTCACATTCGACATAGGTGATTTCTCCTAAAGAGTATCCTGTAATACCCCACTTTATCATCTCAAGATAGAAGAATCATTAAGAGCATGAGCTCAGCCTTCCCAAAGTACAGGTCTATCACTCTTTCATCACAGGAATAGGTAAGGAACTCAATTTCCCGAGTGCTTTGTTCGATCCCTCCCACAATTCGGTTTTCCCATTGAACCTGCAAATTGGATTTTACAATTCAGGTTGGGTTGCCATCATGGTTGGAAATCAATTTCATGGGCTTCAACCCCATTCCCCTCGATGAAACCTCTACTCGGTCTCTTGTCAGACCTTTCGTAAATGGGTCAGCAATGTTTTCTTTAGACTTCACATAATCTAAAGAAATGACACCGGTTTTTAGTAAATTTCTCACGGATTTATGTCTCCGACGAATGTGTCGTGATTTCCCATTATACACATTGTTATGTGCTCTTCCCATAGCTGACTGACTATCACAGTGCAAACTAATGGGTGGCATTGGTTTTGACCACATTGGAATATCCTCCAAGAAACTCCGAAGCCAATCAGCTTCTTCTGCCGCAAGATCTACAGCTATGAACTCAGATTCCATAGTTGATCTAGCAATGCATGTCTGTTTGCATGATTTCCATGAAATAGCAGCACCGCCAATTATAAATATATATCCACTCGTAGATTTTATATTTTTGGAGTCCGATATCCAATTCGCATCTGAATACCCTTCAATTACTGCTGGGTATCTCGTATAATGTAGTCCGTAGCTAGAAGTATATCTTAGATATCTAAGAACTCGAACTACTGCCTTCCAGTGCTCATAACTGGGATTACTCGTATATCTGCTCAATGTATTGACAGAATTAGCTATATCAGGTCTAGTGCAATCCATGAGGTACATTAGACTGCCTATGACTCTAGAGTACTCAAGTTGTTGCACACCTTCTCCGCGATTCTTGCAAAGATTTGACACCACTTTCATAGGTGTTCTAGCGATGGTATTATTTCCCTTGTCAAACTTGTCAAGTATCTTCTCGACATAATGACCCTGGGAGAGAAAATATCCATCTGCATATTTGGTGATCTTCATTCCAAGAATCACATCTGCAAGACCTAGGTCTTTCATCTCAAAATTTCGTGACAACATTTTCTTGGTAATTTTGATGTTATCGTTATTACCAACAATTATCATGTCATCCACGTATAGACATACTATTACATAGTTTGTATTGTCTCCTTTCACGTAGACACACTTATCGCATTGGTTTGTTTTAAACCCATTTGAAAGCATGACGCTATCAAATTTTTCGTGCCATTGTTTAGGTGCTTGTTTTAATCCATACAAGGATTTCACAAGTTTACACACCTTCGTTTCTTTACCTGGAACTACAAACCCTTCAGGTTGTTCCATGTAAACCTCATCTTCTAACTCTCCATTTAGAAAAGCCGTTTTAACATCCATTTGATGGATCTCTAGGTTATATAATGCAGCAAATGCAATTATCAACCTTATAGATGTTTTCCGGGATACAGAAGCGTATGTGTCGAAATAATCAACACCTTCAGTTTGTCTGTAGCCTTTGACTACAAGTCTAGCCTTGTACTTATCTACAGTACCATCAGCTTTCATTTTTCTCTTGAAGATCCACTTGTGGCCTAGTGTTTTACAACCTGCGGGAAGATCCACTAGTTCTCAAGTATGATTATGTAAGATAGATTCTATCTCACTGTTCACCGCTTCTTTCCAAAGATCAGAGTCTTCTGAAGACATTGCTTCCTTGAAAGTAGTCGGATCTTTTTCCAACAGATATGTTAGAATATCCGAGCCAAAAGATTTCTCTTTTCTCGCTCTTTTGCTTCGTCTAGGCGATTCTACATTCTCTTGAGATTCTCTATCCCCCACATTTCTCTCAACATTGGTTTCAGGCATTGTCGGAGTTTTGTGGGGAAAGATTTCCTCAAAGAACGAAGCATCCCTAGCCTCAATGATAGTATTTACATGCATTTCTGCATTATCTGATTTATGCACCAGAAAACGATAGGCACTACTATCTTGCGTATATCCGATAAATACACAATCTACTGTCTTAGGTCCTATCCTAGTCCGTTTAGGAGGAGGAATTGGTACCTTTGCTAGACAACCCCAAACCCTTAAAAACTTGTAACTAGGTGCACGACCTTTCCACAATTCATAAGGCGTTTTATCCAACTTTTTATGTGGTACTCTGTTTAGCACATAGTTGGCAGAAAGCAGAGCTTCTCCCCACAAATTTTGAGGTAAGTCGGAACTTATAAGCATTGCATTCATCATTTCCTTAAGCGTTCTATTCTTCCTTTCAGCAATACCATTTTGCTCGGGAGAATAAGGCGCAGTTGTTTGATGAATAATGCCACTCTCAGCACATATTTGTGCAAATGGTGACTCATATTCACCGCCTCGATCACTTCGAAGAATTTTAATCTTTTTATCAAGTTGATTCTCAACTTCATTCTTATAGTGAATGAACATATCAATTGCTCCGTCTTTACTTCTCATTAAGTAGACATAACAATATCTTGAACAATCATCGATAAATGTTATGAAATAATTTTTACCGCCTCTAGATTGTACATACTTTAGATCGCATACATCCGTATGAATCAAGTTTAACGGTTCAGTGCTTCGCTCAATTGAGTGGAATGATGACTTGGTTAATTTGGCCTCTACACAAGTCTCACACTTGTGTTTATGATTGATGTTAAATTTAGGCAATAGATTAAGAGACATTAGCCTTTGTAAGGACTTATAATTCACATGTCCTAATCTACCATGCCACAAATGTAAAGACTCACAAGAATAATCAAACTTTAAAGTTTTATTAGGCACATTGGCAACAGTCATTACATTATTTTTGCTTGTGCCAGCCTCATATGCTGCATTAACATCAACATCAACCTCTAGATTAGACTTAACCTTAGGAGCTAAAGTCATTACACTCATTTTGAAGAGGTTATTGGCCAAGTAGCCTTTGCCTACAAACATACCACCCTTGGTCAGAATAACTTTGTCGGACTCAAACACGAGCCGAAAGCCTTTCTTGTTCAGCACTGCTCCGGAGATGAGATTCTTTCGGATCTCTGGCACGTGGAGCACCTCGGTAAGAGTCAACTCTTTTCCGGAAGTCATTTTTAGCACAACCGTCCCTTTGCCTTCAACTTTTGAGACTGCTGAATTTCCCATGTAGCAGTGCTCATCATTCACCGGTTGATAGGTCTTAAACATCCATTTGTTGGCGCAAATGTGGCGAGTAGCCCCAGTGTCCACCCACCATTCCTTGGAGTTCCCTCCAACAAGATTCACCTCCGATACCACAGCACTCAGATGCATGTCATCCATGTCAGAGCTCAGATTGTCCTCAGCAATGTGGGCATGTGCAGGCCTCTTGCCTTTGCCTTTGTAAGGAACTATCTTCCTCTTACCGTCATTGTTTTGACGTTGAGTGCAGTTGTTTTGACGTTGAGTGCAGTCCTTGGCCTTATGGTTAGGCTTACCACACACATAACAGTCACCGGTGAACCTCCTTGTCTGAGTATCTCCCTTGGGTTCAAAAGTACGTTTGCGCTTATTCCCATGGGAGTTATCCCCAACTTCAACCACGTTGGCCTTGGAAATCATTCCAAATGATTTCTTGTCAACTTTTCGGTTGTCTTGCTCGATGCGCAGCCTCCTGATAAGATCCTCTAGACTCATCATCTTTCGCTTGTGCTTTAGGTAGCTCTTGAAGTCCTTCCAAGATGGCGGTAATTTTTCAATCATCATCGCCACTTGGAGAGCATCATTTAGCCCCATACCTTCGACAGCAAGTTCATGATATATCAGCTGCAGCTCTTCGCATTGCTCAACAACGCTCTTGTAGTTACTCAGTTTTTTTAATTTTCCTTCGAGTAAAATGAGTAATATTAAGAGATCAAGAAATGGTCGGTAGGTGGCCCTTTTGCTGCGACGCTACCAAAATTGTTGATAATATTTCACAGACTTTCAAGAACACGGTTTCGCATTGTACAAAGATTCGGGTCTTCTTAAGCACAAATTCCACTTTTGATAGGCCCAAAAATCATTACCAAATTTTTTATTTATGATCAGAAATACTTCGTGCTGTGCCTGTAAGTTTGTTTCACTAGTACATTGCAAGTCACATAAGTTGTTTCTAAATAAGCTGTGGTTTAAAGAAAAGGAAGAAGAGATGTAATTGCTAATCAAACATGTTTGGATGTTTCGAAAATTCCAAGTTGCTGTGGAGAATCTTGGAAAACATGCATAAGCGTGGCAGACTGATGTGACATTAGATCTCCGTATTACCACTTTTTTTGGTTTATTGAATATTGTCCCATGGAGAGTATATTTGTTGTACCATTAAATACAATGATCTACTCTTAAAGATAACATCAAACCAACCAACTTTTTCCATTGGGAAATGCAAATTCTTCGTCCAACTTGCTTTCTGTCTGTCGTGTTTCTGTTTTCTTCTTGTTTTGGTGGGCTTAGTCCACAAGTCCTCAATTATATTTTATCAATTCTCCAGCGAATAGCATGTGCCATTTGTTTCTTTTTCAATACATACATCATCAACGATCAGCACGCACGTTGTGCCACATGACGTCATTGGATTCGAATTTTTTTAACCGCTTTTTTGGTCAAAATTCAAGGGGGGGGGGGGGGGGTGGGGGGGGGGGGGGGGGGGGGGGTGTGGATTCTCTAAATTGGTAATTAGAAAAAAAAGATCGGGCCGTAGATGCAATTGACCGGTGCCCATATTCCAATTTGAGGCATTAGTAAAAGTAGAGTTTTCTAGTTAAACAAGTCTCTATATAGACGTGGAATGGACAATGGCAGTTCAGATATCTTGTATATATACATCGGTTTTGGATGATCCGTGCTGCAAATGAAATAATAATAAGGATTTGACACCTCTGAGAAATTAATGAATCGACGAGATTAATGTTGGAGGTATAGTTCGAAAAATGAACTCGGTCAAACTTTTTTTTATTCTATCGATTAAAAACAGATAATACAACGCATTAAACCATGTCATGTCATTTTTTGAACAAACGTTAGATAGATTTCATTTTTAAATTATTCCCCAAGTTTGATGCAGTTTGAGTGCAAAAATATCAAAAAGAGCAAGGAGATCATAGATACTTAGACACAGTAGAGTGGTAGAAATGTATTTTGCATAGAGTCTCAGTGGCTCTATAACCTATTACCAAATCATCCATTATAGCATATGTAATTACAAAATCCGAAAGTGGTCTCCGTACAAGGTCGCAAAAAAGGCAATATACTCATCGACATTTTTCTACGACGAACACAGGTGCTGTCATGGCAGTATCGCTTAGGAGACCACTTTCAGATTTTGTGATTACGTATATTATGATGGATGATTTTGGTAATAGGCTATAGGACCCCGATACTTCATGCAAAATAAAAGACATTCAAAATTATAGGGAAATAAAGCCTCAATAACGTTTGAAGCAAAGATCACTTTTCTGGGTCCCATTGTGTCACCATTCATCCAAAGTGGAACAAAATTTCGCACATTCCTCTTAAAGAACACACTCACACACACATGGAGCTTTCTATGACACGCAGAAAATCACATTAAAGAGACAAAGTTTTCCTATGACTTGTTATCACTAAATAGTGAGGACAGTTCGAGTTTATTAATTTGTTATGGGAGACAACATATCAAAACTAAATGTAAGTGGAAGAGGAGTAAATGGACCCATTTTAGTCATTATCTATCTTGCTAATGAGCTATCCCATTCCATAATCATATGTATTTCTCAGGCAAGCTCGTACCCAAAAACTGAAAGGTGTGGACAACAGCACTTACTAATAGAATGCTACACTCCACGGTCTCTACCTGAATCAAGAACCAATTCAACCTTTCAAATTATGGATCTTTTGGCCATGAACTGCCCTTTGTTTCGTAATTGCTGCATGTTTCTCCACCAATTGGTCGTGTCTAATCTGAAACTCACGGCATTCAGCAGAGCAGAATGCGCAGAGGTCGCTGCAACCAATGGTACATCCAAGTGCAGTTAGTACTTCAAATATAAGTGGTATATAAATTACCATCAGTATCATAATTCTTATAAGAAATACATGTGGTATTTTGTATTCCAACTCTTAAATCAGACTGAGCCGTGGCATGGAGAACATCATCATCGTGATGGAAAAAGAAAGGTTAGGTAGGTATGTTTTAAATCATCCTATATGATCAAACGAAAAAATCAAGGGAGTGTTTAAGGATAGCAGACAGAAATAATTTCAACATGAAATCTAGAAAATTGTATGCTACAAAAATCATGAACAGCGCAATCAAAGGTACTTGGTTAACAAACGCTACAGGTAAATTTCAAGCTTTTTGATTAAAAGGGAAAAAAAGTAGAAAAAGTCCTAATCATAACTTAATAGTCAACAAAGAAATAAATAAAACAAATCACAAGATGAATGACGAAAATATAACGAGCAGAACAAGGTACAAAGCATATATTTTAACAATAAAAAATATACGATACTTAAATTGAGCCCTCGACATCATTATAACTGGTTGTAATCAAGAATTAGATCAGGGAAAAACGATACACAACCAATTAGTTCAATCATAATAAATAACACTACTAAGTGACACATATGTTGTTACAATGCTATGTTTTCGTTATCAGATGTAAAAATAATAATGGTTTTAGGGATGATTTTCCACTTACTATATTAGTTTTTAAAATTGGAACTCTCCTCTGCATCGACACAGCAAAGATAAATGACATGGAAGAGGAACTATTGGTTCAGTATCCATAGTATAACGAGTATCCACAATATTGCGCATATCAACTTCACCGAGGATGGGAAATGTTTCCATCACATCAGTTCCACCAACAACTGTAAAATAATCAATATTTTTTTAGAGGCTTACTCACCTCTTATATTCCAAACAAACAAGTTTAGAATAACACAATAACTCAAAGGATAGTTCATAGTTTACTAAATTAAAAGGCATAAAAGCAGTCATGATTACGTACAAAATTTTGAGATTTGATGAATTATAGAGGTAAAAGTTTCAATTTTTTTTTAAAAGCGTTCAATTTAAATAGGAAAAACAATGCACAAGTAATCACTCCACAAAATCGAACATAAAAAAAAAAATAGATCACGCATTTAACAATCACAAAAGGTAAAGAACCAAAGCAGGAATATAAAACCAGTAAAGACTGATCTCTTACCCATACATGAAGACCTCAGAATTTTGAGCCATTCGCTTCTTACAATAACGACAAAGCTCAAGGAATCCGCCAATCGTTATCTGTTCAGGCTCGCTAACACTCTCCGGAGAAGGAACGGTCGAAATATTCCGCCATGACGCTTCGCTGGTGACATCAGTCGTTATAACATTCGGCTTGCTGTCGTAACCGGCGTTCGCCGTGGAAACTGGACTCGAGAAACTTCCGATTCTGCTGCGTTTCACTGACATTTTGGGTGAGCTCAACGAAAGGTGAGCTAGCTAGGGCTTAGCTTGTAAAGGTAGGAGTGTGGAATGAGTTTAAAATGATAACAGAACTAAATGGAGGTCTTATAGAAAACGAGGGAGGAAGGAGCCCCGTGTCTACTATTGTGGGTCCTCACTTAGAAAATTTATTTTTCTTAAAAAATCATAATTTATTTTTTGAAGTAATTTGTGAATTTTAAATTTGTATGAAATAAAGAGAACTATATTATATAGTTTATATATAATAGAAATAATTCTTGGCTACTCTATGAATAGTACTCTAAATATTGGATTACTGACGAAATTTAAAAATGTCCAATTTTTTTTTATATTCGACTCAATTTATGATAAATCTGAGATATTGATCCACCTCATAAGGTATTACACATAGGGTAGCCAATAAGTATTTATATTATGTAATTAGACATTACATCTGTCTTGTCATAATTTTTATATTATATATGTCTGTTCTAAGTCACATAATCCTCTTACCCCTCCGCGCACTAGCGCTTCGGCCTCGAACTGACGCATTGAGTGCTTATGCGGCGCTTTAAAATACACTAAATTTTACTAAGTCGTGCACTAAGTTTTACTAGTCGCGCACTAAGTTTTCTAAGTCGCGTACTGATGTGGGTCTTGATCTGGCAATTTACGACTAAGTTTTATTAAGTCACATACTAAGTTTTACTAAGTCGTGAACTCAAATGTTAGACATTCTTAATTGTCCGGAAATAATATAAGTTATTGAATAAATTCATAATATTATAAAACATGTTGAAAATCATGTTGAAAAACAGATAATGCACCCGCATATATGACTTAGGTCGTGTTATTATTTTATCATAACTTCTTTCCAAATCATTATTTTTAGGAAAAAAGTACACATATCTCCCTTCTAAAAAAAGATTTATTATATTTTTTAACACTAATTTAAACAATAATAAGTGGATCCTGTCGAATAGTTGTATTATGATATCATATACTATAGTTAGTAATAGTTATATGAAAATTAGAATTGTTCCCCTATGATTTGATATAAAAATATATAGTAGGTGATATAGACGTTATTGTTTAAATTAGATGAGTGAAATATTTTATTGTTCAAACTAGGGGTGTTACATGTGATGTCCGGAATAATTAATAATCGTTCATTGGATTTAATTATGGTGTTTATATGATATATCGTGATTTAACTCTTGGGTATCAGACTTTGGACCGGAGTTGGGATAAATGATTCTAGGATTGAACTTGTGATGCAAGTTTGTTAGTTCCGAATTTTAAAGATGACAAAACAGACCAGATCGATATGTACCAGATCAGAGTAAACGAAAAGTCAAAACAGACCAGATCGATGAAATCAGAACGATGCAGATCAGACTAGAGCTAACCAGATCGATTCAGATCAGATCAGAACTTAGTATAGCTGCAAACATTGTCTACCAGTCCGAACTACCTAACGGCTATTTATTGAAGCATTTAATGCTGCATTTAATGCTGCAATTAATGCTGAAATAGACTGGAGACTGAAGTTACCTTAGATGGTAAAGAGACAAAGCAGATCTTCTCTGACAAGCGCCGATAGAACAGAACAGAGGAAGTTTAAAATGGCAATATGCAGTCTGCTTAGAAGTTGACCAAATTGAAGAGTTGCACAGAAAAAAGAAATATTGTCGTTGGTATAAACGACTATGAGTAATACAACTAGAAGACTTTGAGTAATACAACTTTTTGTACAACCCCGATTCAGCTGGATTTACCCCACTACCAGACTGAAACTCCTACTCTCTCAATCTGTTCAGACACAATCGTCTGTCAGTTACAATCAAATCTCACTCTTCTATCTTAGCACAAATACAAAAGATAGAGTGAATTACTCTAAGAACAAATGATTATTTAGATGATCAAATAATACAATAAGACGTGCTTTAAGAATTTTGAGCATATTGGCAAGATAAAATCTTTCAACGATGGTTTTGCTCAAGAATGAATGTTTTAACTTGTAAGCGTGTGATATTCAGTCTCTTGATCGATCAAAAAAAAATTATCTCCTGAGCATTTAAGTTGCATCCTTATATAGTCGTTTATACCAACGACAATATTTTCTTTTCTGTGCAACTCTTCACTTTGGTCAACTTCTGAGCAGACTGCATATTGCCATTTTAAACTTCCTCTATTCTGTTCTAGCGGCACTTGTCAGAGAAGATCCGCTTTGTCTCTTTACCATTTAAGGTAACTTCAGTCTCCGGTCTATTTCAGCATTAATTGCAGAATTAAATGCTTCAATAAATAGCTGTTAGGTAGTTCGGACTGGTAGACAATGTTTGCAGCTATACTAAGTTCTGATCTGATTTGCATCGATCTGGTTGACTCTAGTCTGATCTGTGTCGTTCTGATTTCATCGATCTGGTCTGTTTTGACTTTTCGTTGACTCTGATCTGGTACACATTGATCTGGTCTGTTTTGTCATCTTTAAAATCCAGAACTAACAAATTCCCCCTTTTTGATGATGACAAAACCTAGATCCTTTATTTTTATTCTCCTTATTCTTGTGGGAGTAAGTTCAAAATAAATGAACTAACTGTCTTCTTTAGTGTTTTAAGGAGTTAAGATTGATTGAGTCTTTTTGTTCAAAATAAATGAACAGACTGAGAAAATGAGACTTTTATAAACACTTTGATGAATACATTAATAGATATTCATTACAAGTAATTTATTTATTTCTCGGCTGAGCTCTCATTTATTTCCTCCGCTGAGCTGACTTCTTTCCCCCTTTTTGGCATCAGCAAACTCCTGAAGAAATTCGACTATCTGTGTAAACTGAGCACACATAGCATCTAGACGATTATCTTGGGTGAGAAGGGATTTTGGAACTGCGGTTTTGACTTTTGAAGTCAGCTCAATCTATTCTTTTCGCTGACTAGCCTTGTAGGTTGCTTGTTGGGAGAACAGACTGTTCAGACCAAGCTGGATTGTATTGATGCTCGACATCATTTGTCCTTGAATGAGTCAAAATTCAGAGGTGTAGTCCGCTGACTTTGATGAACTTCTCTCACTCGTTGGGAGAGAAAGAGAAAGTTATCAGATAAGTCTCGTAGGGACTTGGCGATTGATAGAGCATCATCAAGATAGTCTGGGATTTCCTCAGTATGTTGCATGACCTGTTCTGTCCCTTAAAGTCTGAGGGTTGTCCGAGGTCGAGCTTTTGCGCAAAATCTTGTAAAAAAGACCGAGGTAGCCGGCACAGCAGACTTGATTTGTTCGGATCGGATCAGCTCGCTGAGACCTGCAGAAAATATATTAAAAAATTCAAGGTCTGCAGCAGCCTGCTCTGCTTGGGCTGGTGAGCTTGCTTTAGAAATAGGAGGAGAGATTGATTGGGCATGCTCCTCTCGGTGTAAGTCCTGAACAATTTCAGACACTGCGCGTCCCACATCAACTATGTCTTCTATGACAGCATTTTCTGGAGTGGGTGAAGTGCTGATCTGAACATTAGAGATTGAGGGTGCAAAGGGAAGAAGGATGGTATGAGGCTCCAATAATACTTCCCTGTCCTCAACCTCTGCAGCAGATGGAGCATTAATCATTGGCTGCTCCGCTGACTCTTTAATAGGTTCAGCAGATCTTTCACTCATCTGCTCTGCCTCAGACCGTGCTGTGGTTGGCTGAATCAGACTGGTAGGAGGAGTAGAAATATTTAGCCTTTGTCGATGCATTCGGACGGCCATGTGCACTATCGTCCTTGATAGTTGGACTGGTCATATCAAAGTTGTCTTTCTTTGCTTGGACGAGTGCATTTTACAGCCTCAGCCTGTGTTTAGGGCAGAATAGATCTTTCCGAGTCGAGGCTAGGCGGACATCATCTGTTTCGGTGACCAGGAGAACTTTTTGTTCCATCTTGTGTAGGCGTTTGAGTTTTCCGAAGAATAGATTAAAGTGATGCACCGTTCTGTACATTAGCCATTCATCGAATATAACGGCGAGAGCTTGGACCTTTTCTTCAATGCCCTCCATAGCCAGATCAATTGATGTTTGTGTGGCTGATTTGGGCTTGGAGGAGGCAGGCTCAGTCACCATTGAAGCTCGTTTTTGGGTGTGAAAAACACCATTGAAGCTCGAGTTTTTCAGAAAAAACACAGGTCACGATCGATCGCGGATTGCATGCCGATCGATCGCGACGAGCAGCTGGAATTTTGAGGAAGACGCACAGTGCGACGATCGATCGCTAAGTCTCGCCGATCGATCGCGAGGAGTCTGTCGATCGATCGCAGAGACTTGGCGATCGATCGTGAAGGAGTTCTGCCCGGCAGTAAGGTATGGCAATCGATCGCCCGTAAATGGCGATCGATTGCGGCTTGCTGGAAGGTGATTTTTTCAAAACTTTGTTAAAACATGGGATTTTGGATTGGGGTTTAAATAGCCGATTTCCGGGGCAATGTCAAAATTCAAATGGGGATGCTATACTTTTAAAATGGATTGGTTGGAGCCAAAGTTTGATAAAACGGAATTCTCGGTTGTGTTTTTGGCTATCATTTAAACTTAAAAAATGGAATATTTTGGGTATTATGCATGCTTAGCCGGGGGGCTTTTTTATATTGGTAATCGTCAGGGACTGATGATAGGGTTGGAAGTTGTGAACGTGCTTGAGCACGTGATTGCATGCCTATGTTTATTTGAGAGTTATTTGCATGTTAGCACTTAATTCATCAGGTCGTGGGACTCAGGCATGGGTTGGTTCGGACTATGAAATCCTAAGGTACGTATGACGTACGAGCATAGCCCTTTTTATATAATTGCAATTGTTGAATGCATGGTACATCATATTACAATAAATGGATAGACATTGGGACTTATATGGAGCCGCGCTTGAGCGAGCAATGATTGGATGTTGTCGCCTTTGAGCGAACATCGGTTATGACGCCACTGCTTTTGAGCATGCGTGAGGTTTAAATGCCGCTATTGTGGAGCGAGCGATGAAATAAAAGTATGGAACCATTGGTTAGATATATATGATATCTATAATCATTTGTTGATGATTTAATCATGTGATATCCCCGAAATGTTTATGTTATTATAAACATGTATTATATTATGAAGATTATAGTATTAATTCATGGGGTTGAATTAATTATATAGGGGAAATGCATTTCAGGGTGCATGTGTTATAGGTTGGGAATTTGGGTTATGGTATGATTATTTGGGGTGGGTGTTATTTGTTTTGGTAAAGCATGTTTAATTGGAAATTGAAGTATTTTATTGAGTAAATACTATAAAATATCATGTAAGGATATTTTAATACATCGTGCTAAATACCGGGACCAAAACATAACACATCACACCACCCAACACCCAACCAGCCCCCCCAACCCATACTGCAAGTGGCTGATGACCATACCTCTTTCCCCACTTCCCATGTCCGAAAACTCTTCCCTTTCTTTCCCAAAATTCGTCCATCATTTGCTGAGCAAGAGGAAATCTGCCATTTTTGTTGCTAAGAAAGCTTGCAAAAATCGGAGCAAAAGAGGGTGAGAAACCATGTTCTGTTTTGGTTTAGGTTTGGTTGAATTCATGTTTTTGCTTGGTGTAAAAATGGCATGCTAGCTTAGGTTTTATTAAACCTTCGATTCAAGTAAATTTATGGTGTTTTTATGAAGTTCCTAGCATGTTTACTTGAGCATGTTATATGTGTTATGTGGTAGAATTGTTGGCTTGAAAATAGGTGCTCGAAAATCTGGGTAAAAAGATGATATCCTGTTTTTCAGAAAGTTTGATCGAGTAAGGATAAAGTTAGGCGATTTTGATGCATGTGGGTTTAAGGTTATAACTTTGATATGAATACATTCATGGTAGTGCCTAGTAACTCCTAGCATGTTTGTTCAAGCATGTTGTATGTCATATATGCTAGATTGGATGGTATGAATATGAATGTTCGGGAATCTGGAAAAATCGCGCACAGAGAATGTGGCGATCGATCGCTACAAAGGCAGCGATCGATCGCCGAAGGCCAGTGGCCAAAACCGAAGGCAGGCGATCGATCGCCATGAATGGCGCGATCGGTCGCCTCGAGCCTGTGAGGTCTGGCGATCGATCGCCTAGACATAGCGATCGATCGCCAGATGCAGAACAATGGAAAATGATATTTTTGTTGGAATTTTTGATTTTGGTCTATAAATTGGCATCTAATATTGTGTTGTACACTGGTGTAGAGCCTTCACAGATAGCTACACAACGCAGGGGATAGAGTCCTGCAACACACCATATTTTGGAAAGGTACGTAAGCGACGTACGGGCACCCAACAGTAACATGTATTTTATGTCTGTTCATTTGACACATGATAGATGCAAAGTTGTGCATTATGAGTATGATACATGTTGTTATGCATTGTTGTTGCATATGTATGTTGTGGAATAAATGGTGTGTATTCCACGAGTCAGGATTATCCAAGTGATGATTTTAATGCTTACTGCTTATACCGCTAAAAATGTGGAGCGGGAGGGGGGAGGCTCGCTTGCACATGGAGGCGAGGTATGCCATACGAAGCGAGGATGAGATACCGTTTGTAAGAAGAAGCGAGGAAGAAGTACCGCTTGTTAAGAAATTTACGAAGCGAGGGGCATTAAAATACACTGATGATAAACTGACTAAGAAAGATTTAAGATTGAAGAAGTGAAGTTATGTCATGACATTTATTTAAAGAAGCCATAATTTCATATAATGATTTGATTATGAGTTATGGTACAGGGACAACCAATGTGCGTTTTAAATGCATTGGAAATACAGGAAGTATTTTATTCCTATGATTATGCATTATGCTTTACATTCATATTATGTTGAATATGAATTATGATGTGCTCATGTGTTGGGGGCTGTCTTTGTAGGTGCATTTAATACAGAGAACAAGGGTCGGGGTTGACACGTTGAGCTTTAAGGAGTGCTACAGGATTAGCAGAACAGAGTTTCATTTTGTATAGTTTCTACAAGGAGTGTAGTAGAACTATAGTCTTACACGCTGTTACTAAGAAATGTAACTAATCCCTTTTGAAATTCTTTTGGTACTGTAATCTCTATAAGCTCAGGATATCAACACGACCAAACCCTCTGATGAATATGATTAGTTCTCTTAATTGCACCTTATATTGTTGATTAGATAACGAGGTCTCACATTTAGTGGTATCAGAGCAGTGGTTAGATAACCAGGGAACGAGTAAAGGGTAGCATTTGGAAACAACTTGGATAGGTATTCATTGGTGGGCATGTTTATGCATGTGGTGCATATTTTTGTATAAGTTGTTATACTAACATGCTTTTGAATAAGATTACTCTTGTTATCTAACGACTTATATTATGAAATGCTTTTGGTATTGTTGTTAACCCCTGTGTTACAGCATGACGGCTATTAATCCGGAGAACCCCAATGAAGAGGTGGGGGATATAGGCAGTATCAATGCCAGTATTGCTCAGTCAAATCCTCTACCGCCACCTGCTGTAGGCGTGGAGCCTATTGCACAGATACTGCTAACAGGGGAAATAAGTCTGACCCAGTTCTTGAGATATCATCCACCGCTATTTGAAGGAACTGAGACTGGGGAAGCAGCCGAGGAATGGCTTGAGAGACTGGAGCAGATATTCGTATCGGCACCCTATGCACGGACTGCCTGGCTTAAGTTGACAGAGTTTCAGTTAGCTAAGAAGTCTTCCATGTGGTGTAAGACAACAGTTATGGAGCGGAGGGCTCAGGGTATGACAGTTAATTGGACTGTATTCAGGACCCGGTTCCTTAACCGATACTTTTCTGCAGCTGCCAGACAATTAAAGGAAGACGAGTTCACTAATTTGAAGCAGGGCGGCCTGTCAGTGTCAGATTATGCTATGCAGTATTCCTCACTGTTGAGGTATGTACCTCATATCGCTGTGAGCAGTCATGCCAAGATGAGGCATTTCCCGAAGGGATTGAGACCAGAGTTATTTGATCGGGTTGTCTCCAACAACCCCAACTCATTTGATGATGCCCTGACTAGGGCAGAGCTGGCAGAGATTACAGTTGGTGCGTACAAGGAAGATGTGATCCCTTTCATACCACCTCAGAGACCAGCTGTTGACAGCCTGAGGCCACGAGGAGACCAGTTTAAGCCTCGTGGGGCCTCTTCATCTTCTAGATTCAGTGGGAAGAAGTTTCAGAGTCAGAAGCAAAGCAATCGGGGACCAACACAGGGGAGTAAGACAGGGGGAACAGGTGTGACCACTGTGGAGGATTTCATTTGTCACGTGACTGCCGAGGCTGTTATGTTTGTAGAAAGGTGGGCCACCTGGCTAGGGCTTGCCCCAATCGGGCAGGTCAGGCAGACTCTGGACCGAGTAGGCCAAGATTTGATGCCGAGACGACACCACAGAGACAACAGTTTGCACCTCGACCACAGGAAGGTCAGGCGGCAGGACCGCCGCAGGGTCAGGTGTATGCACTGACTCGGGAGCAGGCTGAGGCAGTCCCGGAGGAGGTTATTGCTGGTACGTGTTATTTTAATACATCATTTTAATTATCGGAACACATTTAAACACTAGACCCTGAAGCATTGCGTCAGTATTTTAATACATCATGCTAATTATCGGAACACATTTAAACATGTATACCATGCTACTACTACTACTACTACACTCATTAAACCTCCACCACACAACCCATGCCCCTTTTCACCCATACCTCTTGCACTCACTCACCACTCAACCTCCCACCACTCCTTCTCTACCATTTTCTCCCCCATTTTTGACCCACTTCAGATCAGCAAAGAGGAGAGAAAGGCTTGCTTTCATATTGCTTAAAACCTTGCAAAAGTTGGAGCAAAAAGGGTGAGGAACCATGTTATAGAATGGTTAATGTTTTGGTTAAGTTTGAGTATGTTGTGAGTGGAAAATGGCATGTTTAGTAGCTTTTTGTTGAGAATGTTATTTTGTGTAGTTACATGGTAGTATAATGGAATATTTTGTGTGTTGGGTTGTTGAAGTATGATAGTTTGTAGTATGTTTTATGGTAGCATGAGGATGGTGCTCGAAAATGGTGGTTTTTCGCGATTACAGACATCCGTGATCGATCGGCACATTTTCCCGATCGATCGCGAGCACCAGAGTGCGAGGCAGAGACTTTCCACGATCGATCGCGAGTTTGCGCGATCGATCAGCGAAGTCCACGATCGATCGGCATGTTTTCAAAGATCGATCGCCGAATGGTGAATTTTGGGCATTGAGGCAGTAGCATCTCGCGATCGATCGGGGCCCATTGGCGATCGATCGCGAGAAACCAAATTATGTGTTTTTAGTTATTTTTGTGGGATTTTTGGTATCGAACTATTAATTGCATCTAATATTGGTTTGTATGAATGTGTAGAACCATCCCAGGTGGCAACACAACAAAGGAAGTAAAGTCCTACCAAATCCTACATTTTGGAAAGGTACGTAGAGAGACGTACGAGCACCCAACGGTACATGTATTTTATATACTCATTGGAACATGCATTGAGGATGCAAGTATATATTAAATTGTGCATTGTGAATGCAAATACATGTTGAATTATGCATTATGATTGCATATGTGTATGTTGAACACTTGGTGCACATCCCATGAGTCATGGTTATATTGGAGTGATGATTTTAATGCTTTGCCGTTGTCACTTGAAGCAATGATAGAATACTTGCCGCTGTGATATTGTAGCGAGGAATGAATATTTGCTGCCAAATGTTGAAGCGAGGGTATTGCCGCGTGTCGCATTTGAGCGAGGTTATCCAATGCCGCTAATATATCGAAGCGAGGGGTATTAGTGCCACTGTCATGACAAGCGATGTGCATTAAAATACACTGTTATAACAGACTAGGGATTGTTGACTGGTGATATGTCATGACATTTGTGAAACCATTAAATAATCCATTGATTATACTCATGAGTTATAATATAGGGACAACCAAAAAGGGAGCGTTTAAAATGCAATTGGAAAACAGGAAGTGTTTTGTAATTACGGTTTATGCATTTACACTTTTTAATCATGCTAAGTTTAATATGGATTATTATATGCTCATGATTTGGGGGTTGTCCTTGTAGGTACATCTTGGCATAAAGGGGCTAAGGTCGGGTTGACGCAATGAGCTAGCGAGGAGTGCTTTTTATATAGAAGCTGGGATTCTTTTGTATAGTTTCCAATCTAGGAGTACTGTAAATCTATAGGATTAACATTCATTTTGTTAAGAATGTAACTAATCCATTTGGAACTAATTAGCTTGGCATGTAATCCTTAAAGCTCAAGGCCTCAACACGAATTTTTATACTCTGATAATACATTTTAGCTCTACTTATGCCTTATTTAGCACTTAAGAAACTAGGGTCCTTACATTAGTGGTATCAGAGCAGTGGTTAGAGAACCCGGGGACCATTGAAGGGTAGCCTTAGCAACTTGTTGGCTAGGAGTTTACATATGAGCATGTTTATGCATGTGGTGCATATTGGTATATAATTGTTATGCAAACATGCTTATTGTTATTCATGTTATCTAACGGTGTAATCTATGTATTGTTTCTGAAATTGTTGTTAACCTTGTATTACAGCATTGCGGCCATAAATTTGGGGAACCTCAATGAGGAGGGCGATGTAGGAAGTGTTAACGCTAGCATTGCTCAGTCGAATCATCTACCGCCACCTGCTGTGGGTATGGAACCTATTGTACTGTGATATCCCCGAAATAATCAATTGCAGTTTGGGCATTAATTATGTTTACGTGATTAATTATGGTGATGATTGAATTATGTGTTGGAATTAATCATCTTGTTGAAATGCTTAGTCACATGGTAGGCGTGACCCGGTAGTGCATTTCACGACGCATGTTGTGCATGTTGAGAAATTGGGTGTTATCATGGTTTAAATGTGATGGTTGATATTATTTGGTAATGTATGTGCTTAATTGGGATTTTGATGCATTTTGGTAAAAATGCTTTTAAAATATCATGTTGGGGTATTTTATACATCATGTTAATTAATGGGGTACAAATTTAATTATAACCCCTTACAACCCCACTTCACCCCCCACTTTACCATCACTTTACAAAAATCCCTAAATCACTCTCAACCCTAAACCCTCATCCCATTTTCGAAATTGGCCAAAGGAGGAAGAAGAAATCTTCACAAAAGCTTGATTTGTGAGATTTTTAGTGAGATTTTGTAGGGTATTCCTACCTTGACAGTGATTAATAACATAAAAATGGACTAAACATGCATTAATGACATTTTAGAGTTCCGGTTGTTACGTGAGCTAACAAGATTACAGGCCAAAAATCAAACTTCCAAAAACTTATTAATTACATTCTCATAATGAATGCACATTTAGATTTATACTACTCCTAGAGTAGATACTAATCAAAAGCTGAATCCTTTACATCTTTGTGTTCTTTTAGCTCACTGCCTCAACCCGACCCTTAGTCCTCCAGTCCAAAAGTGTACCTACAGGGACAACGCATCGTGAGCATACAAGTGTTTACTTGACATTATATTAAAAGGCATAACAGTAAATACATAACATCTTAGTTAAGTAAAATTTGTTGGTCGTTCTTTAACTTCTTTTTGTTGTCCCTGATTCTCATTCATGTATAAGGGCATCTTACCCCATTGTATGGCATCTTACCATAACATAAACATCGTGTGGCATCTTACCACATGGGCATCTTACCCAATCGTATGGCATCTTACCATATCATAAACATCGTGTGACATCTTACCACATGGGCATCTTACCCAATCATATGGCATCTTACCATATCATATACATAGTGTGCCATCTTACCACATGGGCATCTTACCCAATCATATGGCATCTTACCATATCATATACATCGTGTGGCATCTTACCACATGGGCATCTTACCCAATCATATGGCATCTTACCATATCATATACATCGTAACATCATTTAAACCATCATAACATATAAACATCATTTCATGTAAACGTCATCATTTCATCGTACATACTTATGCGATAAATGCATAGTCATAATGTAGAGGCGTGTTTTACCGTCCGATGCCCGTACGTTTCTTACGTACCTTTTTAAAAGGAGGAGAAGTAGATAACTCTATCTCCTTGATTGCGCTGGTACCTGGGATGGTTCTACAAAACCACATAATACCATATTAGATGCCTCAATACAATCTCATACCATAAACTTAACAAAATAAATCATCATCATATTTTTCAACATTCTCCCTCTCTCGATCGATCGGCCCCAAGGTCTCGATCGATCGAGAAAATATGCATAAACAGTGCCCAAACACTCTGCCTCGATCGATCGATCGGAAGGAATTATCGATCGATCGAAGAGTTTCACCGATCGATCGGTATATCCTTCGATCGATCGGTCCCTGAATTTCAAAACATACATTAACAATCTACCTCGCTCGATCGATCGGGACTAAAGTTTCGATCGATCGAGCACTCTGAAAAATCGGGGCTTCCCCAGATTTTCGAGCACCTCATTTCCTACCATCATTTCTACTTCATAAAGCGTAAAACACGCTTGAACAAAAATGTTATAAGCTTCATAAAACTACCATGCATGTGTTCAAATCAAAGGTTTAACGAAACCTAAGCTAACATGCATCATAACATCATCAAAATCTTCAACCTCATCCAAAAATTTAGGAAAACAGGGCATGCCAGTTCTGCCCAGATTTTCGAGCACTTATTTTCATAACAAGAAAACCAACACATAACATATGTAACATGATCGAAAAAACATGCTAGGAACTTCATAATACTTCCATGTAAACATTCATACCAAGGTTTTGTTCAAACCTATACTAGCATTCCTAAAAATCATCCCACCAAAACCCAAACTCAAACAAAACCCAGAAAACAGAGTACTAAAACTTTACCCATCTTCTTGTTTCTCTTTTTGGCAAGGTTTTGCACCCCAAAACACAATCTTTTCCTTCTCCTATCTGCAGCTCTTTAGGGACGAGAATGGAGGAGAGAAGGAGGAGAAGGAGATGGAGGAATAATGAGTGAAGGCATGGGTTGTTATGCCCCGAAATTGATTATATGCAATTTTGGCTTTAATGATAGTTATATGACGAATTATGTTGGTAATTGATTTATGTGTTGGGTAATGAGTTGTTAACATGATTTATTGTATTGGTTGTTAATTATGAGGAAAGAAGTTGTTGCATTTTATTAAATGCCGGTAAAATACCATGTTGGAGTATTTTATGAATCATGTTAAGCTTGGGGTGCAATTTTAAATTAATCAACAATCCCTTTTAACCCTTTACACATCACTTTAACCCCACTTTACCAATCACTTTTTAAAATCCCCAAAATCACTTCCCAACTCAAAAACCCTTCCCATTTTCGAAATCCACCAAGGAAGGAGAAGGAAAGCTTCACAAAAACTTTGTTTGTGTGATCTTTGTTAAGATTTGGAGCCTACAAGAGGTATGGAACCCTTCCTAAAGTTTTTATGATGTTTGGTGTTGAAATGGGTTAGTTTTTGATGATTTATGTGGGTTTGTTTTGGGTATATGTTGTTTATGGTTGGGGTATGATTTTTGAAGTGTTTTATGTGGGTTTTAGTGGGTTATGATGTTATTGGTGTTGTAGGGAAGTTTGGATTTGTAAGGCATGAAGAGGAGCTTGAAAAATGCTCATTAATGGCGATTTTTTGGGGTTCAGCACTCGGCGATCGATCGCCCGTTTTTGGCGATCGATCGCGAGCCTCCAGTGCGCGCCAGTAGCATTTGGCGATCGATCGCCACTTTTGGGCGATCGATCGGCGAGCTGGCGATCGATCGCACCAAAAGTGGCGATCGATCGCCGAAGACTTAAAATTTCAGCAACGGACAGTGTGATCTCGCGATCGATCGGGGCAACCCAGCGATCGATCGCGAGACACATAATTATGTGTTTTTGATGTTTTTGTGGGGTTTTTGGATATGGAACTATAATTAGCTTCTAATATCAATTTGTATGGTTATGTAGAACCATCACAGGTACCCACAACTTCCCGGAGATAAAGTCCTACAACTTCTCTATCTTTTGGAATTAAGGTACGTAAGAAACGTACGGGCATCGGACGGTAAACCCCACTCCTACATATGATGTTTATGATAATAGTATTTATGATGATGATATTTATGATGATAACGTTTATGATGATGATGTTTATGATGATGATGTTTATGATGACGATGTTTATGATGATGATATTTATGATGACGATGTTTATGATGACGATGTTTATGATGATGATCTTTATGATGATGATGTTTATGATAATGATGTTTATGATGAAGACGTTTATGATGATGATGTTTATGATAATGATGTTTATGACGACGATGTTTATGATGTTGATATTTATGATGATGATGTTTATGATGATGATTATGATACGTAAGTTTATGATATGATGTTTATGACGATGTTATGGTATGATAAGATGCCATATGATAGGGTAAGATGCCCTCGTGGTAAGATGCCACACGATGCTATGGTATGGTAAGATGTCATACGATAGGGTAAGATGCCCTCATGGTAAGATGCCACCCGATGTTATGATATGGCAAGATGCCATACGTTAGGGTAAGATGCCCATATGCATGACTATGAAACAAGGACAACTACGTGTGTTAATACGAGTATTTTCATGCATTTATTTATATGCCATTGCTTTATGATGTTAAGTAATGAAGTATATGCTCACGATGTGTTGTCCCTGTAGTACACTTTTGGACTGAAGGGCCTAGGGTCGGGTTGAGGCAGTGAGCTAAGAGGAGCAAGATGGACATAGGATACAGGATTTTGATAGTCTCTACTCTAGGAGTAATGTAAATCTATAGCTTTAACATTCATTATTGAGAATGTAATTAATTAGCTTTTGGAAATTCTAACTTGGCCTGTAATTTTATTAGCTCAAAGCTACAGCCGGCGCCCTAAGAAGTTATAAATGCATGTTTAGTCCCTAATATGTTATTAAGATGATGTTAAGGTAGGAAGACTGTAAGGACCCCCTCAGCCCTTAACCCCTGATTAGTGTATTAACCACTATGTGTGGCACATGCTTTCAATAAAAAGTAAATCGGGAAGCTCAGATGATACTTTACCATTGAATGTCAATTACAAAATTTCCCTTTAATACTCAATGTTATAAGATCATCATCCTAACAATAAAAGACTCATATGTTTGCCTTTACCAACCCCTTGGTGCCACTTTTCACATTGTGAACTTTTATAAAAATTTGGGCAGAGTCTCCCCATAACTAGAGCTATCCCAAAAAAAAAGCACAACACATAACATAATTCCCGGCCAGGGAACGCATAATACTCATTAGAAAGCAGTAATACAAGTAAATTTCCAGCCAGGGAAGACACCACACATATGACGACAAAAGTGGGTTTCAACACCCACATAATACACCAATGACTCTCATATCATTTAGCAATTCTACCTCTAATTGCATGCAACCTCAAATGAAAGAGAGAAAGGCTCATGCCTTTATATACAATCCATATACAAGTATAATCGTGCTCACATGCGAGCATCATGAATATGTATATAATCCTCAGGTGTATAGAAGTACTCTATACGATACCGTGCTCCATCAAGCCCTGGTACCACGATCCTGGGAGTACATCCAATCAACAGCTCGAGCTCATCTCCAAAGCCATCGATGTACCTGTTCACCTGCCCCAACAGAGACAGCCCCCAACGGGGTGAGCATACCAATACACAAAATCCCATAATCACAATAATGAAATTCATAATTTACAACAAAGGTAAATACTAATGAATTTAAATGATACTCCCTGGATGGCAACCTCATCCGGGATTCCGTGTACTGTCCCTGTTCTCACAATCATCAAACTCATCAAATCTCAAAAATCAGTAAATCAACACATTGATTAACTCATCGCATGCCTAATCCTCGAATATCAACAGATATTGATTTTAAATTCATTAAACATGCAATTATAGATATCTCAATATCTAATACTGATTTCACAACCTCGCTATCCATCACAGATAGCTCAAATGCCTAGCATTTGTTTTACCAATCCTTCATTATACCTAGACATCTCAAATGTCTTATAATGAATACATGATTCTACGAACCTAGACATCTCAAATGTCTCATAATGAATACATGATTCTACGAACCTAGACATCTCAAATGTCTTATAATAGATACATATAAACCCATTACCCCTTATATCTTGTAAGAGTTATCCTACTCTAGTGTCACGCACGCTACAAGCGGCGATATCAAGATTTGGTCGTTCCTTGGCTATATCAACATATATGTATAACCATACGCACAATATTCAATGCAATCAAAAATACCTTATGCATTTCACATATATAGTAATGCTCGTACGTCGCACGTACCTTAAATCTCCGAAGTCCGAGCCAAACCTTGCTCGAGTTCCATGCCCCGAGGAATGATGTGCTAACACGATAAATAATTCATAATTATTTACGAACATGTAACCCATGTTCAAGCACACCCATAACCCTCAAAATATTGTCAACACACGACAATTAACCTTTTAAAAGACCCGGGGCAGGGTACATGCAGGGAGGGGAACGAATGAGACAATCAAAATTTGTTCAAGAATACCCTACAAAAATCGAACCCGAATCTCACAATTTCGAACCCAATTAAACACCAATATTCATCTAAAATGTGAATTAAGCTATCCAAGCAAGAATCAACACCCCTTGCCAAAAACCCCCAATTTTCGAACTCAAAACCCTTAAATTCGAACCCAAACAAGCCCTTAAATTCGAAGCCTTATAATTCTTCAAATTCGAACACAATAATGGCAGGGAAATACACGAAAATGACGAAAAGGGGTAAGTAGGTTACCCAATCGAAAATCGGAAGCAAATCGGTCGAAATCCGATGAACCCTAGAAATTGGGGATCGACTCCTTCCTGCCAAATCCGACTTCAAAACGCGACGAAACTTCGAATTGACGGAGGGGATAGCTGCGCCTCAACGAGACGAAGCCGGGGCGGGTCGCACGTGCCGAACGGCGGCGGGACGGCGGCGGGCGAAGCGTTTGAAGCCGCGGGGGAGCTGTAGCAGACGGGAGGGGCGCGCGGGAGAGGGAGAAGAGATTTGGGGCTGAAATGAAAATATCCTTAAAATTTTGGGTTCAATTGGTATTTATAGCAAAAATACCCCGAAAAATTAATAGCCCCACAAATACATCATGATTCATTAAAAATCATCTGTTTTCAAAAACTCTCTCTCTAACTCCAAAACCCCCTACCGGTGCTCACACAGCACCCGAGATCCCGAGACACACTAAAAACCCAACTCATAGGTTTTTCACCCAAATGAGAATACAATCTCAACCTCTGGATCCAACGATCCCAACTACCCAAATAAACGAGCCCAGAAGGCCCAACACCTCGATTAAATTCCAAATCGCCACGTAAAACCACTTTAGGGATTATTAACACTACGAGATTAACACCTATAATCCCTGGTCATCACAATATCCCCCACTAAAAGAATTTCGTCCTCGAAATTAGCACTGGTGTATCACGTAACACCCAGGCTACACAGCAACATGAAGCCATAACCCCGATTCTTGACCATATCAGAATCGTATTAATAAACGCGAGGATACTTACCTCACATCAAACTCTGAAACAGAGCGACTTACCAAAACCAACATAACACCCAAGAGGCAAAACGTACCTCGATGCGGGTCATCCCAAAAGTCAGTCTCTCATGACCGCAAAACAACCTATACTTACGACTGTAGATCGGACAGTCATCCTTAGTTCTAATACAACTAGTAAGAACGCATCCTGAATGACACCTCAACCGTGAGAACGTTGACCTCGTGTCAAACTCTGGAGTGGAATAGACTTCCAAATCCATCATAACGTCAAAGAGCGTCAGCACAGCTCAATGCTAATAATCCAAAAGCAGTTAGTCAACTGAAACTGTAAGGATTCGAATCGCTCCTGATTCTATCGTAGATATCATTCCATGACATCTCTAACAAGACTCACGATGTCTAACATACATCGTTATGAGGGAAACACTAGTATACCACGGTGTACACATACCAAACCTGGTTTCCACTTTCAAACCTCCTCCGTCGAAGGAGCAGTCGCATCATTGCAACTCAATTTGGGCAACTCACGGCACAGATTCACACAAAAGACATCTCACAAGATGTCCACCTCCGGATGTTCCAAGGATCACGTCCTGATCATAAATAAAAACCGAGACTCCACAGAGTTTAAAATTCTGAAAGAACATGCAATAAACCCATTGCATCCTCAACACTTGTGTCGACAGCGACACCCAACCAATCCGAATTCCTACCATCCCTTGATAATCCTAGGATATAACAATCCAAACTTGGGAAGGCTATCGCATAACTCGGAGGGAAACACCAATAATGAATACCTTAACCCTCACAAGATAATCCCTCCTCAAGGGAAGTCAACTAACTTCACGATTATCCCTCATAATCATCGTGCCATGGAGATTCCCAATCTCAAGGTGTTCCATATCTCTCATCAGAGATTTAACCATCCTAAAATAGCATAACTCTATGCTTGTCAAAAGGAAATCAACAACTGGCATCCGTTATACTCATCGGTAGACCTGCCTAAGCACGAACACCTCATGCATACTCAATGCACTTGGCTCGGGTATCTGCAACATACCCCTAAGCCCCAAACACAAATGTCAATCCTGAGTCATTCCCATCCAACGGAGAATGAAAATCGACGATCAACAACACGGCGTGATTCTCAAAATCAACACCACAAGCACCAACTTACCGAATCTTTCAAAGATTCCCAAATAGGTATAATACTACCTCCTTCCTCACAAGGGAAGTGCCATCGAACTCGAGATCCACTAGTCTTGAACCACCGTTCGGAAAAACTGGATACAATAACACCCATTGTATCCCTAATACACGGGTTCCCTTAGATTGAGTCAATAACGACCTGATGACTCTCTTGTTGGTACTCCAACATCCTGTGCTGTCCCAAACAAGTCTCCAAGATTAAACATAAACGTATACACGTTTCAGTGAGGCATGCACAACCTCAGCCTCAACCTCAAATGACATGGTGAGTACTAGAGTCCACCACAATCCACATCGTATCACCTTACGATTTGCCAAACTTGGTTCCAACGAGCAGTATAACGGCTCTAGCAAGCCCCTCATGGTGCTGCACACACACGGCAGACAAACTAGTCGCTGCCTCTCTAGGTTCACCTCAAACCTACCAATAAGACGGACGTTTCCACATGGTATATCATACTGTGGGAAGAAAACTCAATAGAGTAGTGGGTCTTTATCCAACATTCCTCTAATGCCGATACACCCTGGACACTCCAATGTCCTTATGTACTCAACATAACCTGATCCTACTCCCTTAGGACCCATCCTACATCCTCAAGGGTGGTGTGACCATGTCTACCACATGTCACATCGACAGAAAGCGAGTACTTTCCTCCATGATTACTCCTGTCGTCAAATCACATGGCCAAAAGCCATTCCAACGAGCATACCTCAAGGGTATCACCACTCGTAATATGATCACCCCAAACGTAAGCTGCGGTACAATTACATGTACAGCGCATCCAACCATTCCTCGAGCAACCCGCTCGGTATAAGGGTCACGTCCATCGGTGCCGCACACACCACCTTGTGCTCGGTACTGGCACCCAAGGCATACCACTGAATACGTATACTCAACGCATCGATCATCGTAACGATGATGCATGTCTAATAAGACATCTCCTACACCATCGTCATCATCATCCTGTGACGACACATGCCAACTCATGGCATCTAAGACATTGCCAACTAGTGACGATACATGTACATCAGCGTATGTCATCCACTATCATGCTAGTAAAATAGGCATAATAAAACATGTATATCAATGCATGCCAGCTACAATAAAGCTAATAAAATAGCAATATCTCACACCTCATCGCTAACAATATAGCGTCATACCTGTCTCCGTCGCTCAATAATAGTGCGTAATCAGCACCCATCGCTCGAAGGCGGCAAAATCCTGTGCTGAGTACATAGCGGCAAAATCCCTCGCTATAGAATCGACGGCATGACACCTCGTCATATAATAATTGGCATGAAACCTCGCTATACACCTGAGCATGAATCATCGTCCACATAGTAGCGGAAAGAGGCATCGCTATCAATACACCTGGCGGAATGAACCATCGCCTATCAATATAGCGGAATGAACCATCGCTATAAACCGTGTCCTCATAGAGAAATGAATATAAATCGACACATGAAATTATGGAATTAAGCTTTTAAAAGACCCGGGGCAGGGTACATGCAGGGAGGGGAACGAATGAGACAATATCGAAATTTGTTCAAGAATACCCTACAAAAATCGAACCCTAATCTCACAATTTCGAACCCAATTAAACACCAATATTCATCTAAAATGTGAATTAAGCTATCCAAGCAAGAATCAACACCCCTTGCCAAAAACCCCCAATTTTCGAACTCAAAACCCTTAAATTCGAACCCAAACAAGCCCTTAAATTCGAACCCTTATAATTCTTCAAATTCGAACACAATAATGGCAGGGAAATACACGAAAATGATGAAAAAGGGGTAAGCGAGGTTACCCAATCGAAAATCGGAAGCAAATCGGTCGAAATCCGATGAACCCTAGAAATTGGGGATCGACGCCTTCCTGCCAAATCCGACTTCAAAACGCGACGAAACTTCGAATTGACGGAGGGGATAGCTGCGCCTCGACGAGACGAAGCCGGCGGCGGGTCGCACGCGCCGAACGGCGGCGGGACGGCGGCGGGCGAAGCGTTTGAAGCCGCGGGGGAGCTGTAGCAGACGGGAGGGGCGCGCGGGAGAGGGAGAAGATATTTGGGGCTGAAATGAAAATATCCTTAAAATTTTGGGTTCAATTGGTATTTATAGCAAAAATACCCCGAAAAATTAATAGCCCCACAAATACATCATGATTCATTAAAAATCATCTGTTTTCAAAAACTCTCTCTCTAACTCCAAAACCCCCTACCGGTGCTCACACAGCACCCGAGATCCCGAGACACACTAAAAACCCAACTCATAGGTTTTTCACCCAAATGAGAATACAATCTCAACCTCTGGATCCAACGATCCCAACTACCCAAATAAACGAGCCCAGAAGGCCCAACACCTCGATTAAATTCCAAATCGCCACGTAAAACCACTTTAGGGATTATTAACACTACGGGATTAACACCTATAATCCCTGGTCATCACAAAGACCCTACATTAGTGGTATCAGAGCAGTAGTTAGATAACCCTGGGATGAGTGAAGGGTAGCCTTAGCAATAAGTTAGCTAGGTGCTTATGTTTAAACATGTTTTGTGCATAAGTTGCATATGAAGTATATGATGTTGTACTAACATGTTTTGTTTATCTAACGAGGTATTATATGAACTGCTTTCGGGTATTGTTGTTAACCCTTGTCTTGCAGTATGGCAGCAAACGTGGAAGTGGGTGACACTGTGTGTGTCAACGCAAGTGCCGGACGTACAAATCCCCTACCCCCGCCAGCCTTTGGCGAAGAACCGTCTGAGCAGCAATTACTACCTGTGGAACTGAGCTTGACTCAATTTATTGCATACCGACCTCCGACATTTGAAGGAACGGAGACAGGGGAACAAGCAGAAGAGTTGTTGGAAAGAATAGAGCAAATATTTGTGGCAGCTCCTTGTGCTAAGACAGCCTGGATCAGACTAGCGAAGTTCCAGTTGGCCAAGAAGGCGTTGATGCGGTGGAAGACCACAGTAGTAGAACAAGAGGCTCAAGGTCATGAAGTTAATTGGAAGCTGTTCAGAACTCGGTTTCTGATCCGCTATTTCTCAGCTGCTGCACGGCAGGCCAAGGAAGATGAATTCACTAACCTCAAGCAAGGTAACATACCAGTGTCAGATTATGCTCTCCAATACTGTTCCTTGCTCAGATATGTGCCTCATATCGCCACAAGTACGCAAGCAAAGATGAGGAATTTCATGAAGGGCCTGAGGCCGGAACTGTATGATAGGGTGATCACTTATGGCCCTACTTGCTTTGACGATGCGCTCTCACGGGCTGAGCTAGCCGAACTAGGAGTTGGTGCTCACCCTAATACCGTACCACCTCCAGCACCCCCTCAGAAATCCACTCCTGATAATTTGAGGCCGAGGAGTGATCAGTTCAAGCAAAGAGGAAACACATCGGCGTCAAGGTTTAGTGGTAAGAGGCCCGACAATCGTTGGAAAGGAAACTGTAGGGATGACGCCCAGTCAGGAAGAGGACAGCCTCAGGGAGGCAGATTTGGGAAGGTCATGTGCTCTACTTGTGGGCAACCACATTTGACAAAAGACTGCGTAGGATGCTACGTTTGTGGCAACAAGGGCCACTTTGCTCGGCAATGTCCCAACCGAGAAGGACAACCGAACTCTGCGGGGAGGTCTACAGACAGGGCAGTACAGCACAGGCCGCCGTTTGTACTAAGGCAGTTTGGAGGACAGCCCATGGGGCCACCTCAGGGGCAGGTTTATGCTTTGACGAGGGAGCAAGCTACAGCAGCTCCGGAGGAGGTTATAGCGGGTACGTGTCTTTTATTTACGCACCCTGCTTTTATATTGATCGACACAGGTGCATCACACTCCTTTGTGTCGACAAGTTTTGTGGAAAGGCACCACATATGCACTTCTCCGTCGCCCACGCCTCTTATAGTCTCGACCCCCGCTGGAAGAAGTATGATTACTGATCAGATTGTGTATGACGGCCTCATTTATTTTGAGGATAACGAGCTAAGGTCAGATTTGATTGTTCTGGGGATGTCAGACTTTGCCTGCATTGTAGGCATTGATGTTCTGAATAGGTATCAGGCAGTTGTGAACTGCAGGCAGAGGACTGTCCGATTCTGATCTGATATGGGAGTCCAGTGGACATTCTTTGGGGATGGTTCTCGTTTTAAGATCCCGTTGATATCTGCTGTCAAGATGGCGCAGTTGTTGAACGAGGCCATACAGGATATTTCATATATGCCGTTGATGTTACGGAAAGGAAAGAAGAAGTAAAAGTTGAGGATGTGCCCGTAGTGGTGGAGTTCCCTGATGTCTTTCCGGAGGAGATTCCCGGATTCCCACCGACGAGAGAGGTCGAGTTTGGGATTGAGTTATTACCGGGGACGTCTGCCATTTCTCGTGCCCCTTATAGAATGGCACCAGCGGAGCTAAGAGAATTAAAGATTCAGTTGCAAGAGCTCCTTGATAAGGGCTATATACGCCCTGGGGTGCACCAGTTTTATTTGTTAAGAAGAAAGATGGTTCGATGTGTCTGTGCATCGATTACAGACAACTGAACAAAGCTACAGTGAAGAAAAAGTATCCACTCCCGAGGATCGATGATTTGTTTGACCAGTTGCAGGGTACGAGGCTCTACAGTAAGATCGATCTGAGGTCGGGGTACCATCAGATTCGCGTAAGGGAAGATGATGTCCAGAAGACAGCCTTCAGGACTAGGTATGGGCACTATGAATTCCTAGTCATGCCTTTTGGGGTGACGAATGCCCCAGCTATTTTTATGAGTTTGATGAACAGGGTATTCCAGCCATATTTGGATCGATTCGTCATAGTTTTCATTGACGATATACTCATCTACTCCCGGACTGAAGAGGAACACGTGAAGCACTTGAGGACAGTACTCCAGATCCTTAGGGATCATCAGTTATATGCAAAGCTCAGCAAGTGTGAGTTCTGGTTGAACAGTGTGGTATTCTTGGGCCATGTTATATCTAGCAGTGGGATATCTGTGGATCCCAGGAAGATTGAAGCTGTTATGGAGTGGGCTGCACCCACTTCTGTGCCCGAGATACGGAGCTTCCTTGGTTTAGCGGTTATTACCGACGTTTCGTCGAGGGATTCTCTAAGATCGCTAAGCCATTGACACAGCTGACTCAGAAAGGAGTCCCGTTCTATTGGTCCGAAGCTTGTGAGGAAAGCTTCCAAGAGTTGAAGCGTCGTTTGACGACAGCGCCAGTATTGGTGATTCCTTCTGAGAACAAGAAATTTGCTTTGTACAGGGATGCATCACTACAAGGTTTGGGCTGTGTGTTGATGCAAGATAAGCACGTGGTGGCTTATGCTTCGAGGCAGTTGAAGCCTCATGAGACCAGATAGCCAGTTCATGACTTGGAGCTGGCGGCTATCATCTTCGCCTTGAAGATTTGGCGTCATTATCTTTATGGTACGACGTTTACCATCTATACGGACCATAAGAGCCTGAAGTTCCTATTCACTCAGGCTGAGCTGAATATGCGTCAAAGAAGATGGATGGATTTGCTCAAGGATTATGACTGTGAGATTGAGTACCATCCTGGTAAACCAAATTTGATAGCAGACGCCTTAAGTCGGAAGGTGAAGAGTACTGCTGAGGACGCTATGTGTTTATCAGCTATGATGACTTCTTATTGCCATCTGGGCTATGATTTTGATGTGGACATGTCGCCGGTGCGAGTGTCGACCTTGTTGGCTGAGCCAGACATATTTGAGGCTATCAGGAAAGCCCAGAGGTCGGATGATGAGGTTCAAAGATGGTCATCTATAGTACTTCAAGGACGGCCATCAAAGTTCAGAGTGGCAGAAGATGATTCCTTGAGATTGGGCAACCGATGGGTAGTCCCAGATACACCAGAGTTGCGTAGAGGAATATTGGAGCGAGCCCACAGTAGTCGGTTCAGTATCCACCCAGGAGGAAGGAAGATGTACAAGGACCTATGCGGTCAATTCTGGTGGAGACGCATGAAGCGTGATGTGATCACTTTTGTTAAAAGATGTTTGATATGCCAGCAGGTAAAGGCAGAAAGGCAGAGGCCTGGGGGCGAGCTGAAGAGCTTGGAAGTGCCTAAGTGGAAGTGGGAACATATATCTATGGACTTTGTGACCCACTTGCCAAGAACGGCCTCTGGATTTGATGCGATCTGGGTGATCGTTGATAGGCTGACGAAGGTAGCTCATTTCATTCCTTACAACATGACTTTCACATACTTAAAGATGGCCCAATTATATGTACGAGATGTAGTGAGGTTGCATGGGATTCCAGTCTCGATTGTGTCTGACAGAGACCCAAGGTTTACTTCACACTTCTGGGAGGGTCTCCAGACAGCGTTGGGCACCGAGGTGAGACTGAGTACATCTTATCACCCTCAAACAGATGGCCAGACAGAGCGTACCATACAGACGCTCGAAGATATGCTGAGGGCATGTGTTTTGGAGTTTGATACTCCGTGGCAAGATTCTATACCACTGGTAGAGTTCTCCTATAATAACAGCTATCAGGCGAGCATTCAAATGGCCCATTTTGAAGCTCTTTATGGTCGACGTTGTAGGTCACCGCTGTATTGGGAGGACTTGACGAGTAAAGCGGTCGGAGGACCGGATATGATTAAGGACATGGAAGAAAAGATTAAGATGATACGTTTAAAGATGAAAGCGGCCCAAGATAGGCAAGCATCCTATGCCAATAAGCGGCGACGGCCGCTAGAATTCCAAGTAGGAGACAAGGTTTTCTTGAAAATCTCACCCTTCAGGGGTGTGGTCCGTTTTGGTATGCGGGGAAAGGTATCTCCGAGATATGTCGGACCGTATGAGGTGTTGTAGCGTATTTGTACATTGGCTTACCGTTTGGCTCTAACGCCGTCCTTATCTGGGATTCATGATGTTTTCCACGTTTCTATGCTACGGGAGTATGAGCCAGACCCGTCTCATGTTTTACAGCCTACTGAAGTGCAGTTGGATTCAGATGTATCCTACGTTGAAAGACCGGTCAGAATTCTGGATCGTGAGGATCACAGATTAAGAAGTAAAGTTATACCAATGGTCAAGGTTCAGTGGGATCGTCGGGGTGTCGAGGAGGCTACGTGGGAGACGGAACGGCATATGATGCAGCATTACCCGGAACTATTTTCTGGTATGATTAATGTTTAGTTTCTTTATGGGTAAGTGCATGCGATTTCGAGGACGAAATCTTATAAGTAGGGGAGTAATGTGATGCCCCGAAATTGATTATATGCAATTTTGGCTTTAATGATAGTTATATGACGAATTATGTTGGTAATTGATTTATGTGTTGGGTAATGAGTTGTTAACATGATTTATTGTATTGGTTGTTAATTATGAGGAAAGAAGTTGTTGCATTTTATTAAATGCCGGTAAAATACCATGTTGGAGTATTTTATGAATCATGTTAAGTTTGGGGTGCAATTTTAAATTAATCAACAATCCCTTTTAACCCTTTACCCTTCACTTTAACCCCACTTTACCAATCACTTTTTAAAATCCCCAAAATCACTTCCCAACTCAAAAACCCTTCCCATTTTCGAAATCCACCAAGGAAGGAGAAGGAAAGCTTCACAAAAACTTTGTTTGTGTGATCTTTGTTAAGATTTGGAGCCTACAAGAGGTATGGAACCCTTCCTAAAGTTTTTATGATGTTTGGTGTTGAAATGGGTTAGTTTTTGATGATTTATGTGGGTTTGTTTTGGGTATATGTTGTTTATGGTTGGGGTATGATTTTGAAGTGTTTTATGTGGGTTTTAGTGGGTTATGATGTTATTGGTGTTGTAGGGAAGTTTGGATTTGTAAGGCATGAAGAGGAGCTTGAAAAATGCTCATTAATGGCGATTTTTTGGGGTTCAGCACTCGGCGATCGATCGCCCGTTTTTGGCGATCGATCGCGAGCCTCGAGTGCGCGCCAGTAGCATTTGGCGATCGATCGCCACTTTTTGGGCGATCGATCGGCGAGCTGGTGATCGATCGCGCCAAAAGTGGCGATCGATCGCCGAAGACTTAAAATTTCAGCAACGGACAGTGTGATCTCGCGATCGATCGGGGCAACCCAGCGATCGATCGCGAGACACATAATTATGTGTTTTTGATGTTTTTGTGGGGGTTTTGGATATGGAACTATAATTAGCTACTAATATCAATTTGTATGGTTATGTAGAACCATCCCAGGTACCCACAACTTCATGGAGATAAAGTCCTACAACTTCTCCATCTTTTGGAATTAAGGTATGTAAGAAACGTACGGGCATCGGACGGTAAACCCCACTCCTACATATGATGTTTATGATAATAGTATTTATGATGATGATATTTATGATGATAACGTTTATGATGATGATGTTTATGATGATGATGTTTATGATGACGATGTTTATGATGATGATATTTATGATGACGATGTTTATGATGACGATGTTTATGATGATGATGTTTATGATAATGATGTTTATGATGAAGACGTTTATGATGATGATGTTTATGATAATGATGTTTATGACGACGATGTTTATGATGTTGATATTTATGATGATGATGTTTATGATGATGATTATGATACGTAAGTTTATGATATGATGTTTATGACGATGCTATGGTATGGTAAGATGCCATATGATAGGGTAAGATGCCCTCGTGGTAAGATGCCACACGATGCTATGGTATGGTAAGATGTCATACGATAGGGTAAGATGCCCTCATGGTAAGATGCCACCCGATGTTATGATATGGCAAGATGCCATACGTTAGGGTAAGATGCCCATATGCATGACTATGAAACATGGACAACTAAGTGTGTTAATACGATTATTTTCATGCATTTATTTATATGCCATTGCTTTATGATGTTAAGTAATGAAGTATATGCTCACAATGTGTTGTCCCTGTAGGTACACTTTTGGACTGAAGGGCCTAGGGTCGGGTTGAGGCAGTGAGCTAAGAGGAGCAAGATGGACATAGGATACAAGATTTTGATAGTCTCTACTCTAGGAGTAGTGTAAATCTATAGCTTTAACATTCATTATTGAGAATATAATTAATTAGCTTTTGGAAATTCTAACTTGGCCTGTAATTTTATTAGCTCAAAGCTACAGCCGGCGCCCTAAGAAGTTATAAATGCATGTTTAGTCCCTAATATGTTATTAAGATGATGTTAAGGTAGGAAGACCCTACATGGGTTGGGCAAGTGGGAGAGGTATGGGTTGCCAAGTGGGGGAGGTGGCCGAGTAGGGGGGTGGTGAGGGTTGGGGTGGTCATGTGGTGTTTAATCGTGTCCCGGTATTTAGTACGATGTATTAAAATATCCTCACTCGATATTTATAACTTTACTTAATTAATACATCCCTTTAAAACACCCAACATGCCCCATAAATCACATCATCATAACATAATCATAACCCCCAATTTAAATGCACCACCACTCTTAACCATAACTCATCAGCCTCCACACTTCTTGATACTCGAAAATTATCAACTTTAGGAGATTTTTGAGAGCTTAGAACAGATTTTTCAATTTTTAGAATAATTTTTATTCCGATTTTTGTAAAGACGCTCGAAGAACGAAGACGGAATCAAAAAGCTGGAATCGTGCTTCGCTTTAGTAACTCTCTTTTGTATTGATTGTTTGATGTTTTTAATACGATTTTTGTTAGTTTTAGATTTAATTATGCAAGGCTAAACACCTTGATTCTTGGTTGAGGGATACTTGCCTTTGGAATAGAAAAACTTGTGAAAATTTTGGTTTGATTGTTGAATTTTTAATTCGATTTCAATTTGTTTTTCAGATTATGATTCTTATGATTGTTGTATTTGATTGATAGATTGATCACCTAGTAATCACTTACACTTTCTAATGCTAATTGAGAAGCAACTAAAATTGATAATTACCTACTGTTGGTGTTATTAAAATTAGGAAAAACGATTGGATGATTGATTCTAACGGCTGTAGTTTTTATTGATTAGATTCATCAAACTTACTAGTTTTGAAACGATCATTGATTAAATCTTAACGGCTGTAGTTTTGATTAAAGATTTGATAAGTGTCGAATTGAATGATGTTTTCTTTTTTACCGCGATTTAGGTAAGTAAGGAATTAAATTTTCAATTGATGAATAATTGAATGAATTCTTATGTTTAGTAATTTGATGATCAAGTGAATGACTTCCAAAGGTAAAGTTGACCGAAAACCAAGAATCGCTTCTTAATCTTGATAAACTAGTTAATTGTTTGCTTTCATTTAATTTAGTTATAGTTAAAGAAATTCGATAACACACTATTTTGATACTTGTTAGCATAAAAGTATTCACTTCCCTGTGGGATCGATCCATACTCACGCTACTACATATTTGCTGCTATTAACTTGAGAGGGTTAATTTGGGCGTACGCGATAAACACTACAAAATTTTGGCGCCGTTGCCCTGGGAAGGCAATTACTTTTGTGTTAACGCCATTTTATTTATTTTGTTTTATACTCGCGTTGTCTGTTCATGAGTACAGGTGATCCCTCAGATCAAGAAGACAATATTCACTACGATCCTGAGATCGAGAGGACGCTACATCGTAGAAGAAGAGAAAACCGAAGGCAAGAAGAGGAAGAAAGGAACACCATGGATGCAAATCGGATTTGAACCAACAACCTCTTTGCATAACTTTTCCTACTCTTGAACCTAATGTTAATTTTGAACTGAAATCTGGACTAATACATTTGTTGCCATCTTTCCATGGACTTGCAGGAGAAGATCCTCATAAGCATTTGATGGAGTTCCATGTGGTTTGCACCACTATGAAGCCAACTGGAATTACTGAGGAGCAAATCAAGTTAAGAGCTTTTCCTTTTTCCTTGAAGGACGCTGCAAAGGACTTGTTATTCTATGTAGGGTCTTCCTACCTTAACATCATATAATACACGTATAATGGACTGAACATGCATTCATAACCTCTTAAGAGTTCCGGTTATAGCTTGAGCTAAGAAGATTACAGGCCAAAATAAAATTTCAAAGGCTAATTAATTACATTCTTGATAATGAATGTTAAAGCTACAGGTTTACACTACTCCTAGAGTAGAGACTATCAAAACCATGCATCCTATATTCATCTTGCTCCTTTTAGCTCACTGCCTCAACCCGACCCTAGGCCCTTCGGTCCAAAAGTGTACCTACAGGGACAACACATCGTGAGCATATACATATTTTCTTAACACCATAACAAGAGACATAACAATAAATGCATGGAATCTTGGTTAAGCAAACTTGCTGGTTATTCGTTAACTTCTTTTTGTTGACCCTGATTTACCTTCATGCATATGGGCATCTTACCCCGTGGCATCTTACCACACAATAACATCGTATGGCCTCTTACCATATGGGCATCTTACCCCGTGGCATCTTACCACATAATAATATCGTATGGCCTCTTACCATATGAGCATCTTACCCCGTGGCATCTTACCACATAATAACCTTCTATGGCATCTTACCATATGGGCATCTTACCCTTTTATAAACATTGTATGGCATCTTACCATATGGGCATCTTACCCCCTTATAAACATCGTATAGCATTGTTATAAACTTACTTATCATAATCATCTTCATAAACATCATCATCATAAACATCATCATCTTAAACATCATCATCTTAAACTTACTTATCACAATCATCATCATAAACATCATCATCATAAACATCATCATCTTAAACATCATAAGTAGGAGTATGGTTTACCGTCCGATGCCCGTACGTTTTTTACGTACCTTAATTCCAAAAGTGGAGGAGTTGGAGAACTTTATCTCCTTGATGTTGTGGGTACCTGGGATGGTTCTACATAACCATACAAATTGATATTAGAAGCTAAACAATAGCCAAATACCAAAAATTCAACAAAAATCATCATTTTCCAACTTTTGAACAGTGGCGATCGATCGCTCAAAACATGGCGATCGATCGCCTGATTTTTCACTTCGCGGCGATCGATCGCTTCATATGAGGCGATCGATCGCCTGCTGCACAATTCGCTACTGGGCATTGGCGATCGATCACGCCATTTGAGGCGATCGATCGCCCACCTTCATTTTGCCCACTGCCTCTCGGCGATCGATCGCTGCATTTGTAGCAATCGATCGCCACAACCAGTGGCCGCGATTTCACCATTTCTTTGTGCATTTTTCAAGCTCATCCTTATACCTTTCAAAACCAAACTTTCCTACAACATCAACAACATCATAACCCACTAAAACCCACATAAAACACCTCAAAAATCATACCCCAAACATGTATAACATATACCCAAAACAAACCCACATAAATCACTTCAAAATCACCCCATTTCAAAACCAAACATCATAAAAACTTTAGGAAGGGTTCCATACCTCTTGTAGGCTCCAAATCTTAACAAAGATCACACAAACAAAGGTTTTGTGAATCTTCTCCTTCCTTGGTGAATTTCGAAAATGGGAGAAAGTGTAGGGTTTGAAAGTAATTTGGGGATTTAGAGGGAAATGTAAAGTGAGGTAAAGTGTGGGAAAAAGGTGGGTATAATGGGGGGTTAAAAGGGGTTGTGTAATTTTAACTAAAATTTGTACCCCAAACTTAACATGATGTATAAAACACCCCTACATGGTATTTTAAAAGCATTTACAAAAATGCATCAAACTTCCTGTAAATTCACACCTTCCTCATAATTAATTATCAACACAATTAAATCATGTTAACACCCCATACCTCACATATAAATCAATTACCACATAATTCATCATATAAACATCATTAATGCCCAAATTGCATATAATTAATTTCTGGGCATCACAGTACTCCCCTACTTATAAGATTTTGTCCTCGAAATCGCATGCACTTACCCAAAATGAAACTAAACATAAATCATACCAGAAAATAGTTCCGGGCAATGCTGCATCATATGTCGTTCCTTCTCCCACGTAGCCTCCTCGACACCCCGACGATCCCACTGAACTTTGACCATCGGTATAACTTTACTTCGTAATCTGCGATCCTCACGATCCAGAATTCTGATCGGTCGTTCAACATAGGATACATCTGAGTCCAACTGCACTTCAGTAGGCTGTAATACATGAGACGGGTCTGGCTCATACTTCCGTATCATAGAAACGTGAAAAACATCATGAATCCCAGATAAAGACGGCGGTAGAGCCAAACGGTAGGCCAAAGTACCGATACGCTGCAATACTTCATATGTGCCAACATACCTCGGGGATAACTTCCCCCGCATACCAAAACGAACTACACCCCTGAAGGGTGAGATTTTCAAGAAGACCTTGTCTCCTACTTGGAATTCCAGCGGTCGTCGCCACTTATTGGCATAGGCTGCTTGCCTATCCTGGGCCGCTTTCATCTTTTGGCGTATCATCTTAATCTTTTCTTACATATCCTTAATCATATCCGGTCCTCCGACCGCTTTACTAGTCAAGTCCTCCCAATACAGCGGTGACCTACATCGTCGTCCGTAAAGAGCTTCAAAAGGGGCCATTTGAATGCTCGCCTGATAGCTGTTATTATAGGAGAACTCCACCAATGGCACTGCATCCTGCCATGGAGTATCAAACTCCAAAACACATGCCCTCAACATGTCTTCGAGCGTCTAAATGGTATGCTCTGTCTGGCCATCTGTCTGAGGGTGATAAGCTGTACTCAGTCTCACTTCTGTGCCCAAAGCTGCCTGGAGACCTTCCCAGAAATGTGAAGTAAACCTTGGGTCTCTGTCAGACACAATCGAGACTGGAACCCCATGCAACCTCACTACATCCCGTACATATAATTGAGCCATCTTTAGATATGTGAAAGTCATGCTGTAAGGGATGAAATGAGCTACCTTTGTCAGCCTATCAACGATCACCCAGATCGCATCAAATCCAGAGGCCGTCCTTGGCAAGTGGGTCACGAAGTCCATAGATACGTGCTCCCACTTCCACTTAGGTACTTCCAAGCTCTTCAGCTCACCACCAGGCCTCTGTCTTTCTGCCTTTACTTGTTGGCAGATCAAACATCTTTTGACAAAGGCTATAACATCACGCTTCATGCGTCTCCACAAGAATTGACCGCATAGGTCCTTGTACATCTTCCTTCCTCCTGGGTGGATACTGAACCGACTACTGTGAGCTCGCTCCAATAGTCCTCTACGCAATTCCAGCGTATCTGGGACTACCCAACGGTTGCCCAGTCTCAAAGAACCATCCTCAGCCACACTAAACTTTGATGGCTGTCCTTGAAGCACTATCGATGACCATAGCTGAACCTCATCATCCGACCTCTGGGCTTTCCTGATAGTCTCAAATATGTCTGGCTCAGCCAACAAGGTCGACACTCGAACCGGCGACGTGTCCAAATCAAAATCATAGCCCAGATGGCAATAAGAAGTCATCATAGCTGATAAACGCATAGTGTCCTCAGCAGTACTCTTCACCTTCCGACTTAAGGCATCTGCCATCAAATTTGCTTTACCAGGATGGTACTCAATTTCACAGTCATAATCCTTGAGTAAATCCATCCTTCTTCTTTGACGCATATTCAGTTCAGCCTGGGTGAATAGAAACTTCAGGCTCTTATGGTCCGTAAAAAATGGTAAATGAAGTACCATAAAGGTAGTGCCCCCAAATCTTTAAGGCAAATACAATGGCCGCCAATTCCAGATCATGAACTGGGTATCTTGTCTCGTGAGGCTTCAACTGCCTCGAAGCATAAGCCACCACTTGCTTATCTTGCATTAATACACAGCCCAAACCTTGTAGTGATGCATCAGTGTACAAAGCAAACCTTTTATTCTCAGAAGGAATCACCAAAATAGGTGCCGTAGTCAAACGACGCTTCAGTTCTTGGAAGCTCTCCTCACAAGCTTCAGACCAATAGAATGAGACTCCTTTCTAAGTCAGCTGTGTCAATGGCTTAGCGATCTTAGAAAATCCCTCGACGAAACGTCGGTAATAACCCGCTAAACCAAGGAAGCTCCGTATCTCGGGCACAGAAGTGGGTGCAGCCCACTCCATAACAGCTTCAATCTTCCTGGGATCCACAGATATCCCACTGCTAGATATAACATGGCCCAAGAATACCACACTGTTCAACCAGAACTCGCACTTGCTGAGCCTTGCATATAACTGATGATCCCTAAGGATCTGGAGTACTGTCCTCAAGTGCTTCACATGTTCCTCTTCAGTCCGGGAGTAGATGAGTATATCGTCAATGAAAATTATGACGAATTGATCCAAATATGGCTGGAACACCCTGTTCATCAAACTCATGAAAAGAGCTGGGGCATTCGTCACCCCAAAAGGTATGACTAGGAATTCATAGTGCCCATATCTAGTCCTGAAGGCTGTCTTCTGGACATCATCTTCCCTTACTCGAATCTGATGGTACCCCGACCTCAGATCGATCTTACTGTAGAGCCTCGTACCTTGTAACTGATCAAACAAATCGTCGATCCTCGGAAGTGGATACTTATTCTTCACTGTAGCTTTGTTCAGTTGTCTGTAATCGATGCACAAACGCATCGAACCATCTTTCTTCTTCACAAATAAAACTGGTGCACCCCAGGGCGATACGCTAGGGCGTATGTAACCCTTATCAAGGAGCTCTTGCAACTGTATCTTTAATTCCCTTAGCTCCGCTGGTGCCATCCTATAAGGGGCACGAGAAATGGCAGACGTCCCCGGTCATAATTCAATCCCAAACTCGACATCTCTCGTCGGTGGGAATCCGGGTATCTCCTCCGGAAAGACATCAGGAACTCCGCCACTACGGGCACATCCTCAACTTTTACTTCTTCTTTCTTTTCGTAACATCAACGGCAGATATGAGATATCCTGTATGGCCTCGTCCCAATAACTGTGCCATCTTGACAGCAGATATTAACGGAATCTTTGAACGAGAACCATCCCCATAGAATGTCCACTGGACTCCCATAACAGATCTGAATCGGACAGTCCTCTGCCTGCAGTTCACAACTGCCTGATACTTGTTCAGAACATCAATGCCCACTATGCAGTCAAAGTCTTGTTGGGATATGCCCTAAGACAAGTCATTAGATGATTGTTTAAGACATACAATGTTTATGGATTTATGAATGGCAATTCATTATTATATATTATTCTTTTAACTGTGCATTGTGAATTAATATATATGTTAATGTCCTTAGAATAATATTGTATTATTCTTAAAGAAGTTCCTAGTCAAGTATTATCATGAAAGGGATAATGATAATACGTAGAGACTAGTATATGTTGATCGATGAATTGTTCATTGATATGAGATATCAAATCAACATATGGGTACATGTTAGAGAACGATGTACTGAACAGACCCACCATGAGAATGCAACATGGATAGTTATATGATCGTCATATGCAATTCTCATAGTGATAATAATGTATGTAATCCTTACGACTTGTGATCATCAGAGATCCCAACATAAGGAGTTATGTATCTTGATATCGTCAAACGTTACCCGTAACAGGGTATACTATAAAGGCGACTATTGGATACACTACGAATTATGTAGAGGGATGTTGACTGATCGAGATAGGATTTGTCCCTCCTATATAACAGGAGATGTGTTTGGCCCTTGATCAAGTGAGAACTAAAATGCATGGCCATGCTCGAATGAGTCGATATGAGATATCGAGCTTATTCGTTTATTCTAGTTCTACTTGGGGATCAAGAAATAGAGATTGAATATACGAGTATGACTATTCCATGACTCGTGTTCAATCTAAACACAAAGGACAAAGGGATTAAGTTACATGATTAATATTATCACAAGTTCTAAAGGTTATGTCGAGTCATTGACATTCTCGTAATTTGGGTAGCATCGATGTGTTGCTAGATACCGCTCGATGCTTGCGACATAAAATGAGATTTTATGTCACTGCCAACATTACGAGATCCTATCGGGTCGCACAAAAGATTAAATCGAGAAGGGAAATTAAAATTCATGGGATAAGAGGAGTCTTAATTAATAATCATAAGGATTAATTAAATCATGGGCTTAAGCCCATGAAGCTTTAAGAAAGCCTTTAATTAATCATATTTAATATGATTGCAAGGTTTTTAATTGTAAGACAAGATCAAAAAGAACAAAACCTAGCCACCCAAAGGAAGCTCTCGGCCGCACCAAGTTGAACTCTCGGCTCTATCATAGCCGTGTGGTTCTTGGTGGTTTTTCGTGCCATCTTCGATTGTGAATCGAGTTAGCTTCGTGTATCGGATTAATAACTTGTCTAGCAACGTGTTATTAATCCATCCCTTCACCCGATTTGATCGTGTGGATACCGTTGAGGCAAAACCAATCGAGTTTTGCTTAGTGACTCGGAGAAGGCGTAGGACGTGGTGCAGCTCCGTGGATTCTGCTTCAAACGTGCTACAAGGGTAAGACACTTGTAATTCTCTAATCCGATATGAATCCCTATGTATAGATCGCTGGTTTGTAATCCCAAAATTTTATTCCGCTGCGTTGTATGCTCATGGGGTCACTTACAGTGGTATCAGAGCCAGGTTCAAGGCTCATATCGGATTTATGTGGTTAAATAGTTTAATCATGTTAGAATTTATATTGCATGCTATTTAAAACTGTATTTTCATATATGATATGGAAAAAATCGATTTTGTGAAAATCATCGTATGATAATATATATGATATAATTGACGGATCGAAATATATGATAATTCGTGATAAAAAAAACCGGAACATTAGCTCGAGTATGGCTCACGGCCGACGCCACCTAGGTGCTAGGGTTTCGAACCCTAGTCACCATGGCTCGGCCGCCGCTTCCAATAGGCTAGGGTTTTGAACCCTAGTCACATAAGCCTCTCGGCCGCCGCTTAAGGGCTAGGGTTCGGACCCTGGCTCGAGCATGGGTCAAGCCGTCGCACTATCTAGGGTTTTGAACTCTATTGGCTCGATAAAGTATTGAAAAGGTGCAAGTTGGCTCGATAGAATCAACATGGTGCAAGGCGGCTAGGGTTTGGAACCCTAGCAGCGCCGCACCCAAGCCGCCGCATGGACCATGGCTCGGCCATGGGCTAGGGTTTCGAACCCTAGGCCCACTATTGGTCCAGCCGTGGGTTTTGGTTCGAACCATGGTGGTTCGTGTTTTAGTCGCTTTAGTTCGTGGCATGTGATGTCCCGAGCGTACGATAATTTTTCAAAAATTATATTACAGTTTTAATTAAAATTAAATTTAAAATGTTTAGAATTTAATTAATTAAAGTTAATGCATGCTTTATGTGTTGTTTGAGCATGGTGCGTGGTTATAGCCCTTTGACCTATTAGATAGGATTTGTGAATGATTGTAATTTATAATACGACCTGCGAGTCGTGCCTTTCTCTATTTTATTCTAAATGTAATCCCTCCCCTATGTTCCCCTCGAATGTGAATCGAGGAATTCTATATCTTGTAAATAGTATAGTTTATTTTATTGATGGTGATCAATGAAGATGGAGCATCGTGCCGGGATGAGGAGGCCATTCACAAATTGGAGCCAAAGGAAGGAGCTTATGAAGTTACCTTAGGTTGACTCATAGGAGTTTCTCATTGGCTTGAGAAACTCATTAGTAGGGGCTATAACCATGTCACGTTTTAATTATGTATGTTGATGCATGATTTATCTTATGTTTTAGTTTGATAATAGTATTACACATATATGTAGATATGTATACAACTATATGTAGTGGACATATTTTAAATTATCAAATTAATCATGAGATCAATAAATCCCTCTAAAATATTAAGTTTTAGATGCCTTCCAAATAAAAGTACTCGTCAATAACTTCGATTGTACATGTGTGGGTTTGCCAAAGCAAAGCACCGTGGCAATCTTAGTAAGGCGCGAAAGGATAAAAGTGATATCCGTCATACTTTAATTGGGTACGACTTAACTAGATTATCTCAATAGGATTGGGAACCTAGAGGCATGGGTTGGATTATAATTCATTTGATGAATTGAACAAAGTGTTGTTCGTCCAACTATCCAAGAATTATATGTGATATAATTGACAAAGTGTTGTCTACCTAAATAACCGAGTCTTGGGCGATTAGCCAAAGCTAACTCAAGATTAAGTGAAATATGGATCTTGGCCCACTAAAGATTTCGAGGGTTGATATTTTTCAAACAAAATAGTGGGAGTATCATTTAATATAAGACCATGTTAAATGATTTAAATCATAAACTTATTTTGCATATTTATATTGTAGATATCCATGGCAACTAACAACGTTACTAGCACTTTATCACTGCGATCGGTCCTTGAGAAGGACAAATTAAATGGGACGAATTTCCTAGACTGGCATAGGAACTTGAGGATAGTCCTCAAACAAGAAAAGAAACAATATGTCCTAGAGGAACCCTTACCCGCTGAGGAACCTCCCCTAACGGCTACAAGAACCGAAAAAGATGCTTACAAGAAGCATCAGAGTGACGCACTTGATGTTGGGTGCCTCATGCTTGCCACCATGAACTCTGAGCTTCAGAAGCAACATGAGGAAATGGAGGCGTTCGATATGATCGAACACTTAAAGCAGTTGTACCAACAGCAAGCTAGACAAGAGAGGTATGACGTCTCTAAAGCGTTATTCCAGTGCAGGATGGTAGAGGGAAGCTTAGTTGGAAGTCATGTGCTCAAGATGATTGGGTACATTGAGAATCTGGACAAGCTAGGTTTTCCATTGGACCAAGAGTTGGCCACCGATGTAATCTTGCAATCGTTGCCGGAGAGCTTCAGTCAATTTGTAGTAAATTACAATATGACTGATATGGAAAAGACTCTGCCCCAGTTGCTTGGTATGTTGAGAACATATGAAGCAAATACTAAGAAGACTAAGGCCACAAATGTCCTTATTGTGAATAAAGGCAAAGGAAGGGCCAAAGCTAAAGGCAACAAGAAAGCAAAGAAGGTCTTTGCTAAATCTAAGCCAAAGTCTCATGCACTGAAACCAAAGGGAGGGATAGCAAAGGAAGGGAACTGTTTCCATTGCGGTGAGACCGGCCATTGGAAAAGGAACTGCAAAGTATATCTGGAGGATCTAAAGAAAGGAAGTGTGACTTCCGCTTCAGGTATTTTTGTTATAGAAGTCAATTTATCTACTTCTTCATCATGTGTATTAGATACTGGATGTGGATCTCACATTTGTGTAAATGTGCAGGATCTCAAAAGGAGTAGGACATTGGCGAAAGGTGAAGTTGATCTCCGAGTTGGAAATGGAGCAAGAGTTGCTGCATTAGCTATAGGAGATTATCATTTAGCTTTACCTTCTGGTTTATCACTGATTTTAAAAGACTGTTATTTTGTGCCTTCAATTACTAAAAGCATTATTTCTATTTCTTGTTTAGACAAGTATGGTTTTTCATTTATAATAAAGGACAATTGTTGTTCTATTTATTTAAATGATATGTTTTATGCTAGTGCACAAATGGTGAATGGTCTTTATGTATTAAATCTTGATATGCCTATCTATAACATAAATACTAAAAGGATTAAAAATAATGATTGTAATCCGACTTATCTCTGGCACTGTCGCTTGGGCCACATAAACGAGAACCGCATATCTAAACTTCATAAGGATGGAGTATTAGATTCATTTGATTTTGAATCATATGAAACATGCGAATCTTGTTTAATGGGCAAGATGACAAAAGCCCCTTTCAAGGGACATGTTGAAAGGGCAAATGTTTTATTGGGACTAATACATAGTGATGTATGTGGACCAATAAGTACGCAAGCTAGAGGTGGTTTTCAATACTTCGTTACATTTACTGATGACCTCAGTAGATATGGGTATGTGTACCTAATGAAACATAAACATGAAACCTTTGAAAAGTTCAAAGATTTCAAGAATGAAGTACAAAACCAACTTGGCAAAAGTATCAAAATCCTTCGATCAGATCGAGGAGGTGAATACTTAAGCCAAGAGTTTCATGACTATCTAAAGGAGTGTGGGATAGTCCCACAACTCACTCCTCCGTATACTCCACAATGGAATGGTGTATCCGAGAGGAGAAATCGAACCTTGTTAGACATGGTTAGATCAATGATGAGTCTTGCAGATCTTCCGATATCGTTTTGGGGACACGCTCTAGAAACAGCAATTTTCTTACTGAACCGTGTTCCATCTAAATCAGTGGAAAAGACACCATATGAGATATGGACTGGGAAGCGTCCTAGTATGTCTTTTATGAAGATTTGGGGTTGTGAGGCTTTCGTTAGACGTCACGCCACTAACAAACTTGGACCCAATCTGATAAGTGTTTATTTGTGGGGTATCCTAAGGAAACGAAAGGGTACTATTTCTATTATCCCACCGAGAACAAAGTAGTTGTTGCTCGGACTGGTGTATTTCTTGAAAGAGAATTTATTTCTAGAAAAACCAGTGGGAGAAAAATAGAACTTAGTGAAGTTCAACCACAAGAAAACACTGAACCTGAGATTGAGATGGAAACAGAGCAGGCACCACAAGCTGTTGTAGAAGAAGTACCTGCTCAAGAGACACAAGCCCAGCGTAGGTCTGTAAGAGAACACCGGGAGCCACAGAGATATGGATTTCTTGTGACTCAACAAGGTGACTTACTACTTATTGATGAGGATGAGCCGTCATCTTATCAACAAGCTATAATGGGCAATGATTCTGAGAAATGGCAAGAGGCCATGAAATCTGAGATGGAATCCATGTATGCAAACCAAGTATGGACTTTGGTTGATCCACCTGAAGGGGTACGACCCATAGGGTGCAAATGGATTTTCAAGAAAAAGACCGATATGGATGGTAACGTACAAACCTATAAAGGTCGGCTGGTTGCAAAAGGATTCAAACAAATTCATGGTATTGACTATGATGAAACCTTTTCACCAGTGGCCATGGTTAAATCCATAAGGATCTTACTTGCAATAGCTGCATTTCATGATTATGAAATCTGGCAGATGGATGTCAAAACAGCTTTCCTTAATGGAAATCTGCTCGAGGATGTGTACATGACACAGCCCGAGGGTTTTGTCGATCCAAAGGATGCTGGAAAGATATGCAAGCTACAACGATCCATTTATGGATTGAAGCAAGCTTCTCGGAGTTGGAATCTTCGTTTTGATGATGCAATCAAAGAGTTTGGTTTTATCAAAAATGAAGATGAACCTTGTGTCTACAAGAAGGTCAGTGGGAGCGTAATCATTTTCCTAGTGTTGTATGTAGATGACATACTTCTTATTGGAAATGATATCCCTGCCTTGCAATCTGTAAAGATTTGGCTAGGGAATTGCTTTTCGATGAAAGACTTAGGAGAAGCCACCTATGTATTAGGAATCAAGATCTATAGAGATAGATCGAGAAGGCTTCTTGGTCTAAGTCAAAGTACATACATAGACAAGGTGCTTAAAAGGTTTAGCATGCAAGAATCCAAGAAAGGATTCGTGCCTATGACACATGGTATTTATCTCTCGAAGGAACAGTGTCCTTCAACACCAGATGAGAGACAACGCATGAGCAAGATTCCATACGCGTCAGCTATTGGATCTATCATGTATGCCATGATATGTACTCGTCCCGATGTATCGTATGTTTTGAGCATGACGAGCAGATATCAAGTTGATCCAGGTGAAGGTCACTGGATTGCTGTCAAGAATATCCTAAAGTACTTGAGAAGGACTAAGGATACATTCTTGATTTATGGAGGTGAGGAAGAGCTCAATGTAATGGGTTACACTGATGCAAGATTCCAAACCGACAAAGATGATTTTCGATCGCAATCTGGATATGTATTGCCTAAATGGAGGTGCTGTGAGCTGGAAGAGTTCAAAGCAAGAAACAGTAGCCGATTCTACAACGAAAGCTGAGTATATTGCTGCCTCGGATGCAGCAAAGGAAGCTGTTTGGATGAGGAAGTTCATTTCTGAACTTGGAGTGGTGCCTAGCATTAAAGATCCGATAGAACTCTATTGTGACGACAATGGAGCGATCGCATTGGCTAAGGAACCAAGATCTCACCAAAGATCCAAACACATACTTAGGCGTTTCCATTTCATTCGAGAAATCGTTGAAAGGGGAGATGTTAAAATATGCAAAGTACCAACAGATGATAATGTATCTGACCCATTGACGAAGCCGCTGTCACAGCAGAAGCATGATCGTCATACTAGATCTCTAGGCATTAGGTATATGTCTGAGTGGTCTTAGTGCAAGTGGGAGATTTGTTGGGATATGCCCTAAGACAAGTCATTAGATGATTGTTTAAGACATACAATGTTTATGGATTTATGAATGGCAATTCATTATTATATATTATTCTTTTAACTGTGCATTGTGAATTAATATATATGTTAATGTCCTTAGAATAATATTGTATTATTCTTAAAGAAGTTCCTAGTCAAGTATTATCATGAAAGGGATAATGATAATACGTAGAGACTAGTATATGTTGATCGATGAATTGTTCATTGATATGAGATATCAAATCAACATATGGGTACATGTTAGAGAACGATGTACTGAACAGACCCACCATGAGAATGCAACATGGATAGTTATATGATCGTCATATGCAATTCTCATAGTGATAATAATGTATGTAATCCTTACGACTTGTGATCATCAGAGATCCCAACATAAGGAGTTATGTATCTTGATATCGTCAAACGTTACCCGTAACAGGGTATACTATAAAGGCGACTATTGGATACACTACGAATTATGTAGAGGGATGTTGACTGATCGAGATAGGATTTGTCCCTCCTATATAACAGGAGATGTGTTTGGCCCTTGATCAAGTGAGAACTAAATGCATGGCCATGCTCGAATGAGTCGATATGAGATATCGAGCTTATTCGTTTATTCTAGTTCTACTTGGGGATCAAGAAATAGAGATTGAATATACGAGTATGACTATTCCATGACTCGTGTTCAATCTAAACACAAAGGACAAAGGGATTAAGTTACATGATTAATATTATCACAAGTTCTAAAGGTTATGTCGAGTCATTGACATTCTCGTAATTTGGGTAGCATCGATGTGTTGCTAGATACCGCTCGATGCTTGCGACATAAAATGAGATTTTATGTCACTGCCAACATTACGAGATCCTATCGGGTCGCACAAAAGATTAAATCGAGAAGGGAAATTAAAATTCATGGGATGAATTAAATAATTAAGAGGAGTCTTAATTAATAATCATAAGGATTAATTAAATCATGGGCTTAAGCCCATGAAGCTTTAAGAAAGCCTTTAATTAATCATATTTAATATGATTGCAAGGTTTTTAATTGTAAGACAAGATCAAAAAGAACAAAACCTAGCCACCCAAAGGAAGCTCTCGGCCGCACCAAGTTGAACTCTCGGCTCTATCATAGCCGTGTGGTTCTTGGTGGTTTTTCGTGCCATCTTCGATTGTGAATCGAGTTAGCTTCGTGTATCGGATTAATAACTTGTCTAGCAACGTGTTATTAATCCATCCCTTCACCCGATTTGATCGTGTGGATACCGTTGAGGCAAAACCAATCGAGTTTTGCTTAGTGACTCGGAGAAGGCGTAGGACGTGGTGCAGCTCCGTGGATTCTGCTTCAAACGCGCTACAAGGGTAAGACACTTGTAATTCTCTAATCCGATATGAATCCCTATGTATAGACGCTGGTTTGTAATCCCAAAATTTTATTCCGCTGCGTTGTATGCTCATGGGGTCACTTACAAGTCTGACATTCCCAGAACAATCAAGTCTGACCGTAGCTCATTATCCTCAAAATAAATGAGGTCATTATAGACAATCTGATCAGTAATCATACTTCTTCCAGCGGGGGTCGAGACTACAAGAGGCGTGGGCGATGGAGAAGTGCATATGTGGTGCCTTTCCACAAAACTTGTCGACACGAAAGAGTGTGACGCACCTGTGTCGATCAATATAAAAGCAGGGTGCGTAAATAAAAGACACGGAGCTGCTGTAGCCTGCTCCCTCGTCAATTCATAAACTTGCCCTTGAGGTGGCCCCATAGGCTGACCTCCATACTGCCTCGGTGCAAAAGGTGGTCTGTGCTGTGATGCTCTGTCTGCAGGTCTGCCCGCAGAGTTCTGTTGTCCCTCTCGGTTGGGACATTGCCGAGCAAAATGGCCCTTGTTGCCACAAACATAACATCCCACACAGTCTTTTGTCATATGTGGTTGCCCGCAAATATTGCACTGGACCTTCCCAAATCTGTCTCCCTGAGACTGCCCTCTTCCAGATGGGGCATCGTTCCTACGGTTTCCTTTCCATCGATTGTCGGGCCTCTTACCACTGAACCTTGACGCCGATGTGTTCCCCCTTGGCTTGAACAGATCACCCCTCGGCTTCAAATTTTCAGGAGTGGATTTCTGAGGAGGTGCGGGAGGTGGTACGGTAACAGGGTATGCACCAACTCCCAGTTCGGCTAGTTCAGCCCTTGAAAGTGCATCATCAAAGCAAGTAGGGCCATTAGTGATCACCCTATCATACAGTTCCGGCCTCAAGCCCTTCATGAAGTTCCTCATCTTTGCTTGAGTACTTGTGGCAATATGAGGCATATATCTGAGCAAAGAACAGTATTGAAGAGCATAATCTGACACCGGCATGTTACCTTGCTTAAGGTTAGTGAACTCATCTTCCTTGGCCTGTCGTGCAGCCGCCGAGAAGTAGCGGGTCAGAAACCGAGTTCTGAACAGCTTCCAATTAACTTCATGACCTTGAGCCTCTTGCTCTACTACTGTGGTCTTCCACCACATCAGTGCCTTCTTGGCCAACTGGAACTCTGCTAGTCTTATCCAGGCCGTCTTAGCACAAGGAGCTGCCACGAAGATTTGCTCTATTCTTTCCAACCACTCTTCTGCCTGTTCCCCCGTCTCAGTTCCTTCAAATGTCGGAGGTCGGTATGCAAGAAATTGAGTCAAGCTCAGTTCCCCAGGTAGTAATTGTTGCTCAGACGGTTCTTCGCCAAAAGCTGGCGGTGGTAGGGGATTCGTACGTCCTGCACTTGCATTGACACTCACTGCGTCACCCACTTCCACATTTGCTGCCATACTGCAACACAAGGGTTAACAACAATACCCAAAAGCAGTTCATATAATACATCGTTAGAGGAACAAAATATGTTAGTGTAACATCATATACTTCATATGCAACATATGCACAAAACATGTTTAAAAGTAAGCACCTAGCCAACTTATTGCTAAGGCTACCCTTCACTCATTCTCGGGTTCTCTAACCACTGCTCTGATACCACTAATGTAGGGTCTTCCTACCTTAACATCATATAATACACGTATAATGGACTGAACATGCATTCATAACCTCTTAAGGGTTCCGGTTATAGCTTGAGCTAAGAAGATTACAGGCCAAAATAAAATTTCAAAGGCTAATTAATTACATTCTTGATAATGAATGTTAAAGCTATAAGTTTACACTACTCCTAGAGTAGAGACTATCAAAACCCTGCATCCTATATTCATCTTGCTCCTTTTAGCTCACTGCCTCAACCCGACCTAGGCCCTTTGGTCCAAAAGTGTACCTACATGGACAACATATCGTGAGCATATACATATTTTCTTAACACCATAACAAGAGACATAACAATAAATGCATGGAATCTTGGTTAAGCAAACTTGCTGGTTATTCGTTAACTTCTTTTTGTTGACCCTGATTTACCTTCATGCATATGGGCATCTTACCCCGTGGCATCTTACCACACAATAACATCGCATGGTCTCTTACCATATGGGCATCTTACCCCGTGGCATCTTACCACATAATAACATCGTATGGCCTCTTACCATATGGGCATCTTACCCCGTGGCATCTTACCACATAATAACCTTGTATGACATCTTATCATATGGGCATCTTACCCTTTTATAAACATTGTATGGCATCTTACCATATGGGCATCTTACCCCTTTATAAACATCATATAGCATTGTTATAAACTTACTTATCATAATCATCTTCATAAACATCATCATCATAAACATCATCATCTTAAACATCATCATCTTAAACTTACTTATCACAATCATCATAAACATCATCATCATAAACATCATCATCATAAACATCATCATCTTAAACATCATCATCTTAAACATCATATGTAGGAGTATGGTTTACCGTCCGATGCCCGTACGTTTCTTACGTACCTTAATTCCAAAAGTGGAGGAGTTGGAGAACTTTATCTCCTTGATGTTGTGGGTACCTGGGAAGGTTCTACATAACCATACAAATTGATATTAGAAGCTAAACAATAGCCAAATACCAAAAATTCAACAAAAATCATCATTTTCCAACTTTTGAATAGTGGCAATCGATCGCTCAAAACATGGTGATCGATCGCCTGATTTTTCACTTCGCGGCGATCGATCGCTTCATATGAGGCGATCGATCGCCTGCTGCACAATTCGCTACTGGGCATTGGCGATCGATCGCGCCATTTGAGGCGATCGATCGCCCGCCTTCATTTTGCCCACCGCCTCTCGGCGATCGATCGCTGCATTTGTAGCGATCGATCGCCACAACCAGTGGCCGCGATTTCACCATTTTTTTGTGCATTTTTCAAGCTCATCCTTATACCTTTCAAAACCAAACTTTCCTACAATATCAACAACATCATAACCCACTAAAACCCACATAAAACACCTCAAAAATCATACCCCAAACATGTATAACATATACCCAAAACAAACCCACATAAATCACTTCAAAATCACCCCATTTCAAAACCAAACATCATAAAAACTTTAGGAAGGGTTCTGTAAGGCCTCTCTACCTTAACAGTGAAATCAAGATATAAACAGGGCTAAATATGTATTAGAGACATCTTAGAGTTCTGGTTGTTATGTGAGCTCAATTTAATTACAGGCCAAAAATAAAACTTCGATAGTTATTTAGTTACATTCCCAAAATGAATGTTAAGACTAACAAAAATCCTGTATTCTATCTTCTTTCACGTCTCCTTCAGCTCACAGTTCAACCCAACCCTTAGCCCCTTTGGTCCAAAAGCGTACCTACAGGAACAACTCACCAAGCATATATATATATCACCACTTAACACAATTCAACTTAATAAAATAATTAAGCGCATGAGACAAATAATAGATATGCTCCTTGATCACCACATTAGCACATTTCATTGTTGTTCCTGTTTCACAACTTATGCACAAAATCATTAGTTCACAATATAATGATCGATAACGCGTTTCCAATTTTATCCATAATACTCCACATTAATCACTAGAATTGTGACTGTTCCGGTCCCAATACAACAGCGGAATTTTAGGACCCCTCGCTTCGACATATAGCGGCATCTATGATATCCCTCGCTTCGACAATGAGAGCGGCATGTTACCTCGCTTAGACATGACAGCGACAAATATCATACTACCATCGCTTCATATGACAGCGGCAAGTACCTCCCTCGCTCGGAGATAAAGGCTACCGGAACATTCATCAATTCTACCACAATAATCAAACACAATTGATTCCAATATCATGATATAACACTATCATTTCACATATTTCTTCACATATAAGGACACAATATTCACAATATACATCATCAAAGTTGTAACACGTTTTACCGTCCGATGCTCGTACGTCTCACTACGTACCTTAGTGTTGGGAAAACGATTTCTAAAGTTTTGGTAATCACAAACTGGATGGACATCAACCGGATGAAGTCATCAACTGGACAAGACACCAACTGGATGGACATCAACCAGATGAAGTCATCAACTGGACAAGACACAAACTGGATGGACATCAACCGGATGAAGTCATCAACCGGATAAGACATCAACCGGATAAAGACATCAACAGTGCAAGCTATCAACCGGATAAACTTAAACTGGATGGACATCTACTGGACAACTATCAACTGAATAGTCTCTCACTATACAAGGACATCAACTGGTCATAAAAGGATGAACGACCAGTTGAACAAAGAGAACCAGCAGAAGTCTGAGCTTCCAGTTAGAGCACTAAGCAACGAGACAAAATCAGTACAACATTCTCTGACAAAGGTACAACAGAGCGGCGCACCCTGCTATATCTCCGCCACCATTATCGTCAGAGTGAAAAGAGCCGTTGCTTTACAAAATAGGAAAGAAGACAATATGAAATTGGAAAGTTAATCTCTTCCATATACAGAAAGGCTACCGTTGGACATCAAAACCTATAAATACATCCAAGCAGAGAATGAAGAAGAGCTGAGCAATTTCAAACTAAGAGAAATACTTCAAAGCAAGAAAGTTATACGACTGTTATTCCAAACATTCAGCAAAGAGCAGACAAACAGCAAAACTGAATCTGTGACAGATTATTTTGAATTGAAGTCTGCTGCTTAGAAACTCTCAAAGCTAGAAAGTTTTATTCTGTAAAGAGTGTTATAGAATCCCTTGTAACCAAAAGATAAAAAGAGTGTGATTGCTAGGAGTTTAGGCCAAGTGTGTTAGTGCCTAAGGAGGTTGTATACTGTAAAGTGTAAACCAAGTCTTCTAGTGAATCTTTCCTGCAAAGGAAGAAGGGGAGACGTAGAAGCGTAGTGCTTCGAACTTCCAGAAACAACTCTCATGTTATTCGTTTATTGCTTTACTACTTCAGTTTTATTCCTCACAAGTTCTGTAGACGTCTTCCGCACTATAATAAGTGTCTATTGAATTGCCTGTTATTGAGAAGCAACTGTAACACTTAACAGTTTACAGTTAACCAGAAAAGAAATCGAAATTATATCTAGTGTTTATTCAACCCCCCCCCCCCCTTCTAAACACTACCCCGATCCTAACAAGTGGTATCAGAGCTTAGGTCTTCTCAATCTTGAGAAATTACCATTTACCAAAACTGATGGCCTCATTCAGCAAAATTCCAATGTTCAAGAAAGACGAATATGATGACTGGAGGATCCGCATGCAAGCACATCTAAGTGCTCAAGATGATGATATGTGGTATGTGATCACCGAAGGACCTTTGAAGATCATGAAAATCAATACAGCTGCTTCTATCACAAGTGGTGATCCACAAATGGTAGAAAAGGAAAGATCTCAATGGTCAAATGAAGACAAGAAAAAAGCAAATCTAGACAATGTTGCTAAAGATATTTTGTTCAAAACTTTGGACAAAAATATGTTTAACAAAATCAAAATGTGCCCAACAGCCAAAGAAATCTGGGAGAAGATTGCTCAACTCTGTGAAGGAAATGATCAAACCAAAGAGAACAAGCTTACTGTGGCTTTGCAGAAGTTTGAGCATATCAAAATGATAAATGGAGAAACTCTCAATGAGTACGATGAAAGAGTGACTGGAATAGTAAATGAACTAAGCAGTCTGGGTAAGGAGTTACCCAACAGAGAAGTCACTCTCAAAGTAATGAGAGGTCTACCAAGAGAATGGGATGTCAAGACCATTGCTATGAGAGAATCAAAGGATATCAACAAGATAGATCTACATGATCTGTTTGCTGATTTAAAAGCCTATGAATTTGAATTAGGCATTCGAGTTGAAGATGAACCAAGTACAAGTCAACCAACAAAAGCTCTCACTGCATCTGAGTCTCTGCCTACTCCTACTGAAATGACTCCAGAAAAAATGTGTAACGATGCAATGGCAATGTTTGTAAAGAAATTTGGAAAATTCATGAAGAAGAACCAGAGATCTTATCAATCATATCCTCGAAGGCAGAGTTCCAAAGGAAATTCAGAAGAAGAAGAGCGTGTATGCTTCAACTGTCTCAAACCAGGGCACTTCATTGCAAACTGTCCTAAACCCAAAAAGGATGATCACAAAAGAGGATCCAAGGATTACAGAAAATCCAAGGAAACCAGAAGAACATCCAAAAGGGACAGAGATCAAAAGGTTTTAGTGGCAGAAGATAGTAAGAGCAAATGGGCTGATTCTGAATCAGAATCAGAGGAGTCAATTAGCTCATCCAGTGAGAGTGAAGACGAAGAAGTCCACTGCTTAATGGCAAATGATGAAAATGAGGTACATGAAACTAACTTATCTGAATTTACACATCATGAACTCACCAATGCATTGCAGGACATGATAAATGAGTATCAGACGCTATATGAATCTTTTGAAAGCTATAAGACTGAGCACTCAATCCAAACTAAAACGCATGAAAACAAACTTGATTGTGAACAATTGAGGGAGTTGAATTGCTTAAGGGAAGCAGCCAGTCTCCTAGTGAAAGAAAGAGATGAAGCCAAGTGTGCTTACCAGAAACTTAGCAAACTGGTTAGCACTTGGAATGCGTCAACTACCAAAAAGGATGAAATGCTTGAGTCTATAAGGCTTGCTGGTGATTTGACAGGCATAGGCTATAATAGCAATGACAGCAGTTCATCAGGTAATGAACCTCAACTGTGTCTAACAAAAAACAAGGTTCAATCAATGAACTTTGTAAGATCTAGCACAGTATATGACCCTTATGAACTGGTTAAAGAACCTGTTAAAGCAACACTCATCAAGGAATAGGTACAGCACAGAGGTATCGGTTATGTGGAACCACTCAAAGAGGCTAAACCGAGGCTAAAGTTCAAAAATGAACTTAAACCCACTGGTCGAGCAGCTAGAGAGGTTAAACCCAACTGGTACTACAACTGTAAACCTGTCCAGAAGAGGTATATGCTAAATAACAGGAACTACAAACCAAAAGCACATGCATATTATCATGCTCCACAGTCAAAAACATCACCTATATCTATAAATGCACACACATTTCAGAACACACACCGACCTAAGTCATTCAGGGTCATACAAGTGTGGTTCCGAAAGGACTAATCCTACCAGGACCCAAGTAGGATTGGGTACCAATCATTCTATCGCTTTAATTGCAGGAAACTAGAATGCATCCAGTTCGGAGCTCAGAATGGTTCCTGGACAGCGGATGCTCTAGACATATGACAGGGAATGCAAGCTTATTGTCTGAACTGGTGGACACCACCGGACCCAGAATAACTTTTGGAGATAACGCTAAAGGTAGAACCGTGGGTAAGGGTAAGATTATCTACGGTAACATCATCATTAAAGATATTCTTTTAGTTGAAAATCTATGCTATAATTTGATTAGCATAAGTCAACTGTGTGACAATGGTCATTCCGTAGAATTCAATCAACATTCATGCGCAATTAAATCTACTGATGGAAATGTATTACTTATAGGAAGAAGGCATGATAACACATATAAAATTGATTGGAATCTTAATCAGCCTACTTCCTTTACTTGCTTAGCTGCCCTGAATTCTTCCAAAAATTGGCTTTGGCACAAATGGTTGAGTCACTTAAATTTTAAAACAATTGCCAGTCTGCGTAAACTTGATCTAGTTGTTGGACTGCCTCAAATTGAGTTCTCAAAAGACAAGATCTGTGCAGCATGCCAACTTGGTAAGCAAATCAGATCCTCCTTTAAGAACAAAGGGAGTAAATCTTCTTCTCGGTGCCTAGAGTTGCTGCATATGGATCTGTTTGGACCTATACCAGTAACAAGTCTAGGGGGAATGAAGTATACCATAGTGGTAATAGACGATTACACTCGTTTCACGTGGGTCTTGTTCCTAAGTGGTAAAGATCAGGCTACTCCAAAGCTGATCAAATTACTGAAAAGACTCCAAAATGAGAAATCGTGTGGGATAGATAGAATTCGCAGTGATAAAGGTACTGAGTTTACCAATCAATCACTCGAATCATATCTAGATGACCTTGGTATTAAACACGAATACTCTGCAGCTAGAACTCCTCAACAAAACGGAGTTGCTGAGCGTAGGAACCGCACTTTGAAAGAAGCTGCGCGAACTATGCTCGCGGAATCAGAAATATCGCAGAAATTTTGGGCAGAAGCTGTAAACACAGCATGTTATACGCAGAACAGATCGATGATTAATAAGCGAGCTAATAAAACCCCTTATGAGATCTGGAATGGCAGTAAGCCAAATATTTCTTATTTCCATGTGTTTGGTTGCAAATGTTTTATTCACAATAATGGAAAGACTCACCTCACCGCTTTTGATGTCAAATCTGATTCTGGAATATTCCTTGGCTATTCTACAGTTAGTAAGGCATTCAGAGTATTTAACAATAGAACTCTTAATGTAGAAGAATCAGTGCATGTAAAATTTGATGAACCTACTGACTGTACACTATCTGATATACAAATCAACAACCTGAGTAATCGACTGGAAAGCACTTATATTGACGAAAATGTTGATGATGAGATTGATTACAGAAGCAGGGCTGAGTGCTCCTTAGAACCAGAAGTCCCTGAAGCGCAAGCAGAGGAGTCTGCTGGCCAACAAGCACTGCAGCCAGCCATAAATGAATCAGTGACATCCTCCTCTACTGCAGTTGAAGGAACCAATGAGAAAGATGGGTCTATCAGAATCTCTGATTTACCTACTAACATCCAGTCAACTGAAGAACTCAATCCTCTTGGACCTTCGCTCCGGTGGAAGAAAGATCATCCACCTGAGCAGGTCATCGGTAACCCTCTTGCTCCTCTACGCACCAGAGGACAAATGATTAATGAATTTCTTCATGCTGCATTCATATCTCATATAGAACCTAAGAAGATTGATGACGCTATATTAGACCCAAGTTGGGTAGAAGCAATGCAGGAAGAACTAAATCAGTTTGAGCGAAACAAAGTATGGTATCTAGTACCACGACCACAGCATCACACTGTAATTGGCACCAAATGGGTGTTTAGAAATAAATTAGACGAAAACGGTACAGTAATCAGAAATAAAGCAAGATTAGTTGCACAGGGCTACAGACAGGAAGAAGGCATTGATTTCGATGAAACTTTTGCCACTGTAGCTCGACTAGAAGCAATTCGCATATTTCTTGCATTTGCTGCGTTTAAAGACTTTAAAGTCTATCAGATGGATGTTAAGAGTGCATTTCTTAACGGCAAACTCCAGGAAGAAGTCTATGTTGAACAACCTCCTGGATTTGAAAACCATCAGCAGCCATCTCATGTTTTCCGTCTCAATAAAGCATTGTATGGTCTAAAGCAAGCTCCCCGTGCCTGGTATGAAACTTTATCAAAATATTTAACAGAGCACAATTTTATTATTGGCACGGTGGACAAGACCCTTTTCAAATTTACAAAGGGAGATCATACTCTGCTTGTTCAAATTTATGTTGATGATATTATTTTCGGAAGTACTAACTCAAAATTGTGCGAAAGATTCTCTAAAATTATGCAGGACCAGTTCGAGATGAGCATGATGGGAGAACTATCATTTTTCTTAGGGCTACAAGTCAAGCAATCTAGTGAAGGAATCCTGATCAATCAGTCTAAATACACTAAAGAGCTACTGAAGAAATATGGAATGAGTACCAGCTCAGCTGCTGCTACACCAATGAGCTCATCTGCCAAACTCGACTTGGATAATTCAGGAATACCAGTCGAAGTTACAATGTATCGAGGCATAATTGGATCTTTACTATATTTGACAGCCAGTCGACCAGATATTATGTTTGCAGTATGTATGTGCGCCCGGTTTCAAGCAAATCCCAAGCAGTCGCACTTCACTGCAGTCAAAAGGATTCTAAAATATTTGAAAGGCACTGAGAATGTCGGCCTATGGTATCCAAGAGACTCAACCTTCAATCTTATTGGATACTCAGACGCTGACTATGCTGGATGCAAAATTGACAGGAAAAGCAACAGTGGGTATTGTCAATTCCTTTGTGATCGATTGATATCATGGGGTTGCAAGAAACAGACATCCATTGTCACTTCCACTGCAGAGGCAGAGTACCTTGCTGCTGGAAGTTGCTGTGCTCAACTGCTCTGGATTCAGCAACAACTCAGAGACTATGGGATTGAGTCCACAGAGGCTCCTATTTTCTGTGACAATACGTCTGCCATTGCCATAACATACAATTCAGTTCTTCATACTCGTACCAAGAATATTGACATCCGTCATCATTTTATCAGAGATCATGTTATGAAGAAAGAAATTCGGCTGGAGTACATTTCCACTGAACAACAGGCAGCAGACATTTTCACAAAACCCCTACCGGACGCTAAGTTTTCTTACTTTCGAAATATTCTTGGTTTAATTGAAATTTCTTCTTGATTATTTTGGTTGGGTAATGAATTTAGGCGGAATTAGTTAGTTTATTTGCATATATTTAGGGGGAATTTCATTTTTTTTTGTTTTATCATGGATATTTAAGCTCAGCTGGTAATACAATGGTCAACTGCAGTAAGGGTATCCGTACCAGTAGGACTCTACATCCAGTAGATGCTCTCCTACCTGTCGAACCCCACATACCAGTTGATGTTACCAAATACGCTTTGACAAAAATAACCCTCGATAATAATTAACCTAATGAACGTCGGAATTCAAAATTACTTTTGTATAAAATAAATTATTTCACTCCCGCCTAAATCCTATCCTTCAATTTTTGGTTAAAATCTTTTTAATCGTTAGATGATCGCCACGTATACATGTGTCCGCTCATCTACAGTACGACGTTACATATACTTCCTTTTTCACCGCCTTTAGTTTTCTCTTCTCTTCATCTTCTCCAAACAACTTACTGCGACAATCTTTTCTTTCAGAAAATTTCCTTTAAACAGGTTGCTGCTGCTTCTTCACCTCAAAATGTCGAAGAATGTTCAACCGAGTTTCATCACAAATGCTGTTCACGTCGATTTTCACTCCATATATACTTCATCTGATGAGGAAACAAAGGATTTAATTCAAAAGCTGGATACCTCAGGGCTCTTGGTAATCCTGAGCCAAGTCCCCTCATTCTACAAGGATGAACTACAAGAGTTCTTTACTACGGCAAATGTGTGGATGACACCGTGGTGGCATCCATCTCTGGGCAGTCAGTCACCATCACTCAACCAGAATTTGCCACACATCTGTGTCTTCCTTCCACCGGACTCACTGACTTTTCCACTATTCCAGCGGAACTAAGGGAAGAGATGTGTCTCACAGTTTCGGACTCTGATCATCGTATTCAACGACCTCCTTTCAGGAAGGTGTTAATGAAGAGCCACTATCGACAACTGGCGGACATCATCTCAAAGGGACTGCTCTGTAAAGCTGGATCATTTGATATGATCACCCCTGAGAAATTCGATGTCATGACTGCCATATGTAAAGGATTGGAGATCAACTGGTCTAGTGTGTTATTTCAAATACTGACTAATCTTGTAGTCTCCGGCAAGAGTCAGTCTGGTTTTGCTCTCCCGCTCAGCAGCCTTTTCGAGAGCAAACATATTAAAACAGGGGCTCTCTCTCACCTTCATCCAGGGCGACTTATCACTTTCAAGTACCTTCAGCTTCATCGCCAACGAAGTGGCAGAGAAGGCGGAGTGACAAAGCGCCGGTTGACTCAAGTCATTAGTGGCTCTGAACAGACTATTTCGGAATCCGCTAAGTCTCCTCCTCCTCCTCCTCCTAAGAAGCCACGGACCAGAAAAATTGCTCCTCAAGCTGCCCGTCAGAAAGACACTGCCGCCTCCGACACTATCTCCTCCGCCGGACCTACAGATGTTATTCCTGATAGGGAACCAAGCCCTATCATCCCTTCAACTGAGGAACCAACTGCTGCAATAGTGTCTGCTCCATCAATGGACATTCCATCAGCTCAGGTGAGTTCTCAGCAGGCCCCAGGCTCTATCAGCTTCCGGACACCCAAGTCTTCATGTCCGTACTGTCACCCCAAGACCACTCCAGCTGACAAAGGAAAGTCTCTTATTGCTCCAGTGTCCACTCCTGTTGCATTCGAGATTCAAATGGTCATGGATGCAGTTAAAGCCCAGCTGAAACCCCAACTGGAGATTTTTGATCGTTGGGTAAAGGCTCGAGTACAGGTTCGCTTTGATGATATCGATCCTATTCTGGCTCAGGCAAAGGAAGATGAAAACAAAATCCTAGCCTATCTTCAAATCTCCGAACCTGAGAAAAGTCTGAAGCTGCGTGACGTCTTTAGCCTGATGAACTTTGTGGGCGAACTTCAAGCCCTTGTTACATCCCGCCTTCAATTGTTTGATGGTAATTCTCGAACAGCGAATCATGATAGAGCAGTTCTCAACGCTCTTGGACTCAAACTGGAAATGGCCGAGCTTACTCTTCATGATCTTCGCATATCCACTGGGATCCATTCATGCTCCTCTACTGCAACTGTTGAAAGCCCTAATCAGCCAGATCTACAAATGGCTATTGCACATTTGGCGTTTGTCCCTCCCACTGTGGAGCACACTTCTACTGCTCCGGAGACCTCTCCTACTGGAGTGAAGGCCGCACCAACTACATTGGCACCAGCATCCTCTGCTCCCAGCTCTCAAAATGATCAACAGCTCAACCAAATGATTGTTGATCACACAACTGTGGATGCAGTTATTCAGAACGTGGTTCAGCAGGTGACCATATCCTCTGCAAATACTGAACCCAGTGAATCTTCCCATTCAAATGATCACTCTCAGGCGTCTGCTGCTGAGGTAAATCAAGCCAATACTGAAATGGATGCTCCGCACATGGACGAAACTGGCACTATGGCTATAGCTATCTCTGAATCAACCACTGCCCCACATATTGAAGCTACTATTTTGCCATCCACTGCAGTTGTCGTTGCTCATCCCCGTGCTCTCGCTCAAACTGCTGATATCCCAATGCTTGCCGGCGATCCGTCCATGGTTCAGGAACTTTCCGAGGATTTCTTTGTATTTACAAACCCTCTGGACGAGCCACCAAACATAGCTGCCCAGCTAGCTCAGCTCTCCACTGCTATAGCAGCACTGACCAACGATGTTCATAAGCTCAAGCAGGAAGAGCGAACCGCAACTATTATTCTAGGCACTCATCAGCAGCAAACGGACTCAAAATTCCAGCAAGTCTACCATGACTTAAGTAGTTTAACAACTACTGTCACAAGACTTCAGACTTTTGCTGAGAATGCGGTTGCAGAAGCAATTTCTCATATTAGCCAGGCGCGTCTTCAAATCAATCAGAGAAATGAATCTCTTCATACTGCCACCTCAATGGCTCTTGGAGAAAAGATTGACGACGCCAAGAAGATTTTAACTGATCAGTTGGCCACCATGCAAGCAGCGTTTGCTTCTCAGATTCAAGATATCTGCAACAGTCTGCCTGCTGCTCCTCAAATAATCCGCAGGCTGCCTGAACCTAGTCAAACTGCGCCTTCATCTCAGAGAACTTCAAGTTCAGCTGCTCGTTCGTCCCCTGCAGCTGGAGCACCCATTCAGTCAAGACAAACTGCTCAACAAAGATCTAGGAGTCCGCGCCAACCGCCTACCGAAAAACGCGTCTCTTCCAAGCATTGGTTCGGGCGCAAATAGTATCATTTTCTGACTCCTCCATTAATTACTCGTATCTATTTACTGTTTTTATTGACTTTTTCTTTGTATTTACTGTTCCACTTAAATACATTCACATTAATTGCAACCTTTTCATTTCTATAAATAGCGACTCTTGTTTGTTCACAGAACACACATTCACTTAACATGCTTACTTTCAAGCTATTCAATATTCCCTGGTTCTCTGTTAGATTTTTTTTTCATGGGTTTATTAGTTATCTAAATCAACCCCTCATGGGTTGATTACTTATCTAACCCAGCTCTGTTAAGCTTCAGCGCTTTGATCCTGTTCTGGTGCTCCTCATCAGTCAGGAACTACTAACAGCAGATGTCTGGGGGCTGATGACAAAAAGGGGGAAGACAGAGACAGACTATTCTCATTAGGTGAATCCATGAACCATGGAAGCTGCCTGATGAATATACGTATGACTCTTCCCGACCTTCTCTCTAAAACAAGGTAGACCGGCAGAGATAGAGTATTCTTATTAGGTCCTCTCGGAAACAAGGTGGATCGAGCTCTTCCTCTCTGAAATAAGGTGGATCGAGCTCTTCCTCTCTGACACCAGGTGGATCGAAGCTCTCCGGGTCTACAATACTTGTTTAAAGATTTGTCTTGTATCAGCTAAATTATGTAAACTAAATTGGTCTTAGATTCTAGTCAAGTTATTAGAATTCATCTTGAGTAAAGATGAATCTCTCTCAATTGTCCAGTTTGATTACAACTTGTAATCTGCTTATATTTAATGAAAATTTCTTTTCCATTATGTCTTCAAGTAATTTCAGGATTCTCATCTTATTTACTCAAACTGGAAATAGATCTTTGCTTAGTTTTGTCATCACCAAAAAGGGGGAAATTGTTGGGAAAACGATTTCTAAAGTTTTGGTAATCACAAACTGGATGGACATCAACCGGATGAAGTCATCAACTGGACAAGACACCAACTGGATGGACATCAACCGGATGAAGTCATCAACTGGACAAGACACAAACTGGATGGACATCAACCGGATGAAGTCATCAACCGGATAAGACATCAACCGGATAAAGACATCAACAGTGCAAGCTATCAACCGGATAAACTTAAACTGGATGGACATCTACTGGACAACTATCAACTGAATAGTCTCTCACTATACAAGGACATCAACTGGTCATAAAAGGATGAACGACCAGTTGAACAAAGAGAACCAGCAGAAGTCTGAGCTTCCAGTTAGAGCACTAAGCAACGAGACAAAATCAGTACAACATTCTCTGACAAAGGTACAACAGAGCGGCGCACCCTGCTATATCTCCGCCACCATTATCGTCAGAGTGAAAAGAGCCGTTGCTTTACAAAATAGGAAAGAAGACAATATGAAATTGGAAAGTTAATCTCTTCCATATACAGAAAGGCTACCGTTGGACATCAAAACCTATAAATACATCCAAGCAGAGAATGAAGAAGAGCTGAGCAATTTCAAACTAAGAGAAATACTTCAAAGCAAGAAAGTTATACGACTGTTATTCCAAACATTCAGCAAAGAGCAGACAAACAGCAAAACTGAATCTGTGACAGATTATTTTGAATTGAAGTCTGCTGCTTAGAAACTCTCAAAGCTAGAAAGTTTTATTCTGTAAAGAGTGTTATAGAATCCCTTGTAACCAAAAGATAAAAAGAGTGTGATTGCTAGGAGTTTAGGCCAAGTGTGTTAGTGCCTAAGGAGGTTGTATACTGTAAAGTGTAAACCAAGTCTTCTAGTGAATCCTTCCTGCAAAGGAAGAAGGGGAGACGTAGAAGCGTTGTGCTTCGAACTTCCAGAAACAACTCTCGTGTTATTCGTTTATTGCTTTACTACTTCAGTTTTATTCCTCACAAGTTCTGTAGACGTCTTCCGCACTATAATAAGTGTCTACTGACTTGCCTGTTATTGAGAAGCAACTGTAACACTTAACAGTTTACAGTTAACCAGAAAAGAAATCGAAATTATATCTAGTGTTTATTCAACCCCCCCCCCCCCCCCCTTCTAAACACTACCCCGATCCTAACACTTAGTCTCAAAAGTGGAGAAGTTGAATAACTTTATCTCCTTGACGTTGTCGGTACCTGGGATGGTTCTACACAACCATACAAATCAATATTAGAAGCTAAACAATAGCCAAATACCAAAAATTCATCGAAATTCATCATTTTCCAACTTTTAAATAGTGGCGATCGATCGCTACACGAGGCAATCGATCGCCTCACTTTTTGCATTGCGGCGATCGATCGCTCCAATTGAGGCGACCGATCGCCTGCTGCGTTCAAAAGCTACTGGCCCTCGGTGATCGATCGCGCCATTTAAGGCGATCGATCGCCTAAACTTTATTTTCCCACTGCCCCTCGGCGATCGATCGCTGCATTTGTAGCGATCGATCGCCACTACCAGAAGTCGCGATTGTCACCATTTTTGTACCAAAATTTCTTCCCAACTTCTACAACACTTATACCAACAAACTCAAAACACAAAAACACTAAAAACCTTCATCAAACATCATTAAAACACCAACAATCTAACATCCCACTAAAAATCACACTAACCCAAACAAACCCATTTCAAATCCTTTAAAATCATTCCAAACTCAACACAAACACTTCAAAACAACAAAGGATGGTATATATATACTTCCTAGGTCTCAAATCTTACCAAGAATCACAAGGGTGGAGCTTTTGCAAGGATTCCTCTCCTTCCTTGGAGCCAAAAACGAGTTGGGGGAAAAATGAGGGTTTGGGAAGAGATTGGGGATTTAGAGTGAAGAGATAAAGTTGGATAAAAAGGGGGTGAGGTAAAGGGTTAAACCTTTATTTAATTTGTACCCCAACAATTAACATGATGTAAATTATACCCCAACATGGTGTTTTAAACACATTTCACCTTCCAATTAAATGCATGTTTCACAAAATAAATGACTACAAACACATGTAAGCCATTGAAACACCCAATTACCCAACATGCATAACATGCACCCTGAAATGCTCTACCAGCCCACATGACCAAGCATTTCCACATGGCAATTGATTCCAACACATAAGGCAATTACCACCATAATTAATCATATTTAATCATATGAACACAATTAATGCCTTAAACACAATTAATCATTTCGGGGACATCACAGGTTCCATACCTCTTGTAGGCTCCAAATCTTAACAAAGATCACACAAACAAAGGTTTTGTGAAGCTTTCCTTCTCCTTCCTTGGTGAATTTCGAAAATGGGAGAAAGTGTAGGGTTTGAAAGTAATTTGGGGATTTAGAGGGAAATGTAAAGTGAGGTAAAAAGGTGGGTATAATGGGGGGTTAAAAGGGGTTGTGTAATTTTAATTAAAATTTGTACCCCAAACTTAACACGATGTATAAAACACCCCTACATGGTATTTTAAAAGCATTTACAAAAATGCATCAAACTTCCTATAAATTCACACCTTCCTCATAATTAATAATCAACACAATTAAATCATGTTAACACCCCATACCTAACATATAAATCAATTACTACATAATTCATCATATAAACATCATTAATGCCCAAACTGCATATAATTAATTTCGGGGCATCACATTCTACCTACCATCCGGATCGATCACAACATGTAATGATCTCCAGAGGACGTTTCTAGAAAAATACTTTCCAGCATCAAGGGCAGCTAATATACGGAAGGAGATCTACTCTATTCGACAGTACACGAGAGAGACATTACATGAGTACTGGGAGCGCTTCAAGAGGTTGTGTGCAAGCTGTCCACAACACCAGATAAGTGAACATTTACTCATACAATACTTTTATGAGGGTTTGTTATCTAGTGACAGGAACTTGGTTGACGCTGCGAGTGGTGGAGCTTTTGTGGATAAGACACCGGAAGATGCAAGAAGCTTGATAGCAAACATGGTTGCCAACTCACAGCAGTTTGGTAACTTTAGGAATGAGCCGAATCAACGGAAACAAGGAGAGGTAAACGTGTCTAACATAGAACAACAACTTATTAGCCTAACCTCTCTTGTTCGTCAAATGGCGGATTTCTAGGGTAACCACAACGCAAATATGACCCTTACTCCAACACATACAACCCAGGATGACCCTAACTTGAGCTATGGACCACAATCGATGAATCATGTTCCACCTCAAGTGCCACAACCACCACAACATCCACCACCATACAGGCCACCTTTTCAGAGGACCCAACAATCTAATTACCCTTCTACTAGTGACAGGTTAGAGAATATTATTCAAGATCTTGCTCATAATGTTACAAAATTTCAACAGGAAACAAGATCAGGTTTTCAAAGCTTGAACACTCAAGTGGGTCAACTAGCCACCGCGCTCAATCGTGTTGAAGCCCATGGATCAACCATCCTACCATCCCAAACAGTGGTAAATCCAAGGGAAAATACAAGTGCAGTCACACTTAGGAGTGGTAAAGAACTGGAAACACCGGAGAAGAAAGTGGAAGATAAACCAAAGGGTGATGAAGAAAAGGAAGCTAAAGTTGGAGACAAGACCACCATGGAACAAAAGGTACCAAAAGGTAAGTCCCCCACCTTTTCTGAATATAAAGTACCACCCCCTTTCCCTCAAGCATTAAAAGATAATAGGAAAGATGCCGGACTTAAAGGTCTATACGAAACCTTTCGACAATGTGAGGTAAACATCCCTTTACTTGATGCAATTCAACAAGTACCTCGCTACGCAAAATTTTTGAAAGAGTTATGCACAACAAAGAGGAATCATAGGTTGAAGGGATCTCAAAAGATTGAGTTGGGAGAAAACGTATCCGCTGTGATCCAAGGTATGTTCTCTATTGCGTGCACGATTGGTAACACTCACCTTGAAAAGGCCATGTTAGATTTAGGAGCATCAATTAATGTCATGCCATATTCTATATATGCTTCTCTACAACTTGGTCCTTTGAACTCTACTGGAGTGGTTATTCAACTAGCAGATAGGTCTAGTGCATATCCTAGGGGTGTGATTGAGGATGTGCTTGTGCAAGTGAACGAATTGGTATTCCCTGCAGATTTTTATGTCCTTGATATGGAGAATGGTGATAAGAGTAGTCCCATTTTGTTAGGAAGACCATTCCTCAAAACTTCTAAGACCAAGATAGATGTGCATAGTGGTACCCTTACTATGGAATTTGATCGTGAGATTGTTACTTTTAACATTTATGATGCCATGAAATATCCTCGCAATGATGATGACACTGTGTATTCTATTGATGTTATTGACTATTTGTCACGGGAAGTTTTTGAGATTGTAGGGAAAGAAGAATTGGAAGTCTCTCTTACCATGGATATGAAGAAGGAGGATGAGAAGTTGTATGAGTTGAAAGATACCATAGATGCCTTGGATGATACACCTGAGCTACATCAGTTAGGTAACGTCTCTTTTATATCATTGCCTATTTCTAACACTAGAATTCTTCCATCTATTTTGCAGGCACCTGCCATAGAGTTGAAGCCACTACCTAGCCATCTCAAATATGTATTCCTTGGTGAAGGAAATACATTACCAGTGATAATCTCTAGCAAGTTGGGGGATGAACAAGAGAAAGATCTTATTCATGTGCTCAAGGAGCACAAGACTGCATATGGTTGGACTATAGCTGACATCAAGGGAATCGGTCCCTCCACATGCATGCACCGCATTCTACTTGAAGAAGGAGGAAGCCCTACACGTCAACCCCAATGAAAGCTTAACCCACCTATGATGGATGTGGTGAAAGAAGAGATTTTGAAGCTTTTAGCGGTTGGGGTGATATACCCTATCTCCGACAGTCAATGGGTCAGTCCCGTCCAGGTACCAAAGAAGACCGGCATTAATGTGATAAATAACAAAGATGACGAACTCGTGTCCACACGTATTCAAAATGGATGGCGAGTGTGTATAGACTACCGGAAGCTAAACGCTGTGACTCGAAATGATCATTTCCCTCTACCCTTCATTGACCAAATGCTTGAGAGGTTAGCTTGCCATTCATACTATTGTTTTCTTGATGGTTACTCGGGTTATTTTCAGATTGCTATTGCACCGGAGGACCAAGAAAAGACTACTTTCACATGCCCTTTTGGCACATTCGCCTATCGACGCATGCCCTTTGGACTGTGCAATGCTCCAGCCACGTTTCAACGGTGTATGGTTAGCATCTTTTCTGAGTTTATTGAGCATATTCTAGAGGTATTCATGGACGATTTTACTGTCTACGGTAACTCATTCAATGATTGTCTTGCTAGCCTTACACTTGTTTTAAAAAGATGCATAGAGACTAACCTTGTTCTAAATTCTAAAAAATGTCATTTTATGGTAGAACAAGGTATAGTGTTGGGTCATGTTGTTTCTGCTAAAGGTATAGTGGTAGACAAAGCAAAAATTGATGTTATGCAGTCTTTACCTTATCCTACTTGTGTTCGGGATGTGCGATCTTTTCTTGGACATGCAGGTTTCTACAGGAGGTACATCAAGGATTTCGCTAAGATAGCTACACCATTGTGTAAGCTATTACAAAAGGATGTTCCTTTTGTGATGGATGAAGCAAGCAAGAGAGCTTTTGATCGACTGAAGGAGTCATTGACTTCTACCCCCATCATACAACCTCCCGACTGGTGTAAGCCTTTCGAGATCATGTGCGATGTCAGTGACTATGCGGTTGGTGCCATTTTAGGCCAAAAGGAGGGGAAAGCATCACATGCCATCTACTATGCCTCGAAGACCTTGAATGATGCTCAACGGAACTATTCCACTACTGAAAAAGAGCTTTTAACAGTTGTTTTTGCTCTTGAAAAATTTCGATCTTATCTACTTGGTACTAAAGTCATTGTGTATTCTGATCATGCAGCTCTTCACTATTTGATGACGAAGAAGGAGGCAAAACCAAGGTTGATAAGATGGATTTTGCTCTTGAGTGAGTTTGACATACAAATCAAGGATAAGAAGGGCAGCGAGAACAAAGTAGCGGATCACTTAAGCCGTCTACCACACGTGGATAAGGAGCTTTGTTTGAAGGAGGAATTTCCGGATGAGCATCTACTTTCCAAAAGCGACAATCTTCCATGATATGCTCATATTGTGAACTTCTTAGCCTCTAATGTACTACCGTCTGAGTTATCTAGGTCTCAAAGAGCTAAAATAAGGAGTGATGCAAAGTACTATGTGTGGGATGATCCTTACCTATGGAAGAACTGCGCGGACCAAATCATTAGGAGATGCATACCTGATACTGAGGTAAATAACATTCTTAAGTTCTGCCATTCATACGCTTGTGGGGGACATTTTGGTGCAAAGAGGACGTCTAGGAAGGTGCTAGATTGTGGATACTTTTGGCCTACCCTATTTCGTGATGCCTACTACTTTTGCAAGAATTGTGCGCAATGCCAAATGACCGGTAATATTTCCCAACGAAAGGAGATGCCTCAACAACCCATTCTTATATCTGAAATTTTTGACGTATGGGGCATCGACTTTATGGGACCATTCCCTATCTCTTATGGTCATATTTATATACTTCTTGCTATTGATTATGTTTTGAAATGGGTAGAAGCTATTGCTACCCGGACTGACGATTCCAAAGTTGTTGCACATTTTATCAAACATAACCTTTTTTCTAGGTTTGGAATCCCGAGAGCTATCATCAGTGATAGAGGTACACACTTTTGCAATAGGACTGGTGGAAAGTCTTTTCAAGAAGTATTATGTCACCCATAAAGTCTCAACCGCCTACCATCCACAAACGAATGGCCAAGCCGAGGTCTCTAACCGAGAAATCAAAGCCATATTGGAAAAGACTGTCAACCCCACGAGGAAGGATTGGAGCTTAAGACTGGATGATGCACTTTGGGCTTACCGAACTGCGTATAAAACCCAATAGGTATGTCACCATATCGACTCATTTTTGGTAAACCATGTCATCTCCCTGTCGAGTTGGAGCATAGAGCATACTGGGAAGCATTTCAACATGAACTATGATGAGAGTGGCTTGCATCAGAAGTTGCAATTACAAGAGCTTGAAGAAATAAGGAATGAGGCGTATGAGAGTGCACGGATCTACAAAGAAAAGACGAAGGACTTCCATGACAAAATGATATCAAGAAGGAGCTTTGAAGTTGGTCAAAGAGTTCTCGTTTACCATTCACGCCTTCGCCTATTTCCAGGTAAGCTTCGTTCTAGATGGCATGGTCCTTATATCATTACTAATGTGTATCCCCATGGTGCAGTGGAAATTCAGAGTTTGGACACCACTAAGACATTCAAGGTGAATGGTCACCGATTGAAGCATGACTACGATGGTGTCCAAGACGAGGAAGGTGGACACATGAACGTCAAGGTGGCTATAGAGGATCCACCTCACTTCGACTGATAACGAGGACTAGCGTCGGGCCACCGACGTTAAACAGAGGCGCTGCTTGGGAGGCAACCCAAGGGGAGTTAGTTTCCTCTCTCCCTTTTATTTTCATTGCTTTTAGTGTCAAACTTTTCTCTTTTCTTGTATTTTTCCCTTACATTGGGGACAATGTAAGATTTAAGTATGGGGGAGGGATTAGTGGCGTGTTGCGTGTTATTGTTTTTCTTATTATAAAAATACAAAAAAATCAAAAAATTTGAAAATTTTGAGCTCATAGTTAGTAATGAACACATGCTTAGAATCACTAGCCCATGATGAAACCTAATTGAAATCATGCATGCTTTTGAACAAAGGTGAGTTGTTAACCTTGGAACACTTTGAACTCTAATGCAAAGTTTACTTTAACTTAGTAGTTGAATATTTTGAGCACATTATTATCATGACTTGTGAAGTGTTCATAGCTTAGTGAAGATTGTGTGAACTTTGTGATAGTCTTAAGAAGTCTCTAATACATGCTAGAGCTTAACTACATGCTCTTTCAGGCGTATGTCTAGACTACTTGCAAACATGAAAGTGATATAGGCAATCTTTGATGCGTGTGAGCCTTTCAAGCCTACCATGTAAAGAAAATCAATCACTAGTACCCTTTTTGAGCCTTAATGCAAAAGAATGGTTGTATGTTAAGCATACAAACGACCCCCATTTGACATTCTTGGACTAGCTTATCATCCTTCCCTAATGAGCCTAAATATGAATTCTATCCATACATTTGAAGGGAGTATGATGTGTTTCATTCACATGCACTTATGTTATCAATGATTCAAATGTTTTGTGAGCTTTATTGTCAAAAGAATGGAATGCATGAAAGAAAAGGAATGCCTTGAGAAAAATAGATAAAAATATGACTCCAAGGGGAGCCAAGGCACAAAAGAAGAAAAAAATGTTGAGATAAAAGTTGAAAAATTCAAGCAAGAAGAGAAGCTTTTAGTGTGCATATCATCATCTCTTACTTGATATATCCTTACCTTTCTTTCATAAGCCAATACGTAGGCCACACTACAAGTTAATAAAGACCTACTTGATTTATGTTTGCAAAGTGGCTAAGATAGTGGAGAAGAGTGTGCAAGTAAGCTTATACTTGCGTTAGTGTATGACTTGAACTATTGTGGATTTGCATCTTTTGGATCTATAATTTGTACAAACACTAGTTTATGACCACACACATACGTTCACTACTTTGCTGGGTACGAAATGTTTAGGGATTGAACTTGTTCCATTATTAACTTTTCACCGCCTTTCATTACTATGCATGTTTAAAATTGTTGAGGCATTAAAGTGAGAATAAGTTAGTTTGTTATGATGCTATGAGCCAAGCAAAAATATTGTAGTTTTATCTGATTCACTCGAGGTCGAGTAAAGAGTAAGTATGGGGGAGTTTGATGTGACTAGAAATAGACACATCTATTACGTTTAATTGTTTACGATTTGGTATGTTTTGATGGTTAATTTGATACATATGCTACCTAATCGTATATTTATGTAATTGTAGGTGGAATCGAAGAAATCGAGCTAACTAAGGCGAATAAAGGTCAAGAAAAGCTTTGGAGCTAATAAGGACTCAGTGTGGATCAAGAAAAAGGCTAAAAATGTAATTTTGGAGGAGGCGTCGACCGCATGGAGGAGGCAATCGATCGCCTATGGACAGAAAGTTGAGCAACAAAATTCAAGAAGCAGCGATCGATCGTGAGGTTTAGGCGATCGATCGCCAAAGTCCAATGGAGCCAAGCGATCGATGGCAAGAAAAGTGGCGATCGATCGCCTAAGTAATTTCGCCGAAAAAAAAAGAGCTAGCGATCGATCGCCACCTTATGGCGATCGATCGCCAGCGGTATTTTGGAAATATTGGGAACTTTATTTCTTTCCTTCCTACATAATCTCTAACCTAACCCATCAGCCTCCATACTTCTTGATACTCGAAAATTATGAACTTTAGGAGATTTTTGAGAGCTTAGAACAGATTTTTCAATTTTTAGAATAATTTTTATTCCGATTTTTGTAAAGACGCTCGAAGAACGAAGACGGAATCAACAAGCCGGAATCGTGCTTCGCTTTAGTAACTCTCTTTTCTATTGATTGTTTGATGTTTTTAATACGATTTTTGTTAGTTTTAGATTTAATTATGCAAGGCTAAACACCTTGATTCTTGGTTGAGGGATACTTGCCTTTGGAATAGAAAAACTTGTGAAAAGTTTGGTTTGATTGTTGAATTTTTAATTCGATTTCAATTTGTTTTTCAGATTATGATTCTTATGATTGTTGTATTTGATTGATAGATTGATCACCTGGTAATCACTTAAACTTTCTAAGGCTAATTGAGAAGCAACTAAAATTGATAATTACCTGCTGTTGGTGTTATTAAATTCTTAGGAAAAACGATTGGATGATTGATTCTAACGGCTGTAGTTTTTATTGATTAGATTCATCAAACTTACTAGTTTTGAAAAGATCATTGATTAAATCTTAACGGCTGTAGTTTTGATTAAAGATTTGATAAGTGTCGAATTGAATGTTGTTTTCTTTTTGACCGCGATTTAGGTAAGTAAGGAATTAACTTTTCAGTTGATGAATAATTGAATGAATTCTTATGTTTAGTAATTTGATGATCAAGTGAATGATTTCCAAAGGTAAAGTTGACCGAAAACCAAGAATCGCTTCTTAATCTTGATAAACTAGTTAATTGTTTGCTTTCATTTAATTTAGTTATAGTTAAAAAAATTTGATAACCCCCTATTTTGATACTTGTTAGCATAAAAGTATTCACTTCCCTGTGGGATCGATCCCTACTCACGCTACTACATATTTATTGCTATTAACTTGAGAGGGTTAATTTGGGCGTACGCGATAAACGCTACCACCTTAGCATGATTGGCTAGGTGTTTACATTTGGGCATGTTTATGCATGTGGTGCATATTGGTGTATAAATTGTTATACTAACATGCTTATTATCATTCATGTTATCTAACGGCATAACATATTTGTTGTTTTGGAATTGTTGTTAACCCTTGTGTTACAGCATGGCGGCTATGAACTTGGGAAACCTCAATGAAGAGGTAGGTGATGTTGGGAGTGTTAATGCCAGCATAGGCCAGACAAATCCTTTACCACCACCATCTGTGGGATTAGAACCGGTAGCTCAGCTATTATTGCCAGGTGAGCTCAGTCTGACTCAGTTTCTGACTTTCCACCCGCCCCGGTTTGAGGGGACAGAGACAGGGGAAGAGGCTGAGGAGTGGCTTGAGAGACTGGAACAGATATTTGTTTCCACTCCATGTGCTAGGACGGCATGGCTGAGGTTGGCGGAATTACAGCTAGCAAAGAAACCTTCCATATGGTGGAAGACCACGGTGATGGAATTGAGGGCCCAGGGTATGTTAATTGATTGGACTCTCTTCAGAACCCGGTTTTTGAACCGGTATTTTCTGCGGCTGCGAGACAGATAAAGGAGGATGAGTTCACAAACTTGAAGCAAGGAGGCATGACAGTATCAGACTATGCTATGCACTATTCTTCATTGCTGAGGTATGTCCCTCATATTGCCACAAACGGGGATGTAAAGATGAGGCACTTCTTGAAGGGGTTGATTGTTTGACCGGGTTATCACCAACAAAACCACTTCTTTCGATGATGCTCTTACTAGAGCAGAACTTGCGGAGATCGGAGTTGGGGCCTATCCTAATGCTGTACCCCCACATGTGCCACAGTAGAGGCAAGTTACTGATAGCTTGAGGCCACGAGGAGAGTCATTTAAGCCTCGTGGTGCTTCTTCATCCTCTCGGTTCAGTGGGAAGAAATCTTTTAACCGGAAGCAGGAGAACAGGAAGAGCAATCTATTGGCCAACCGGGGGCCTATGCAAGTGAATAGATCGGGGGAGACAAGGTGTGACAATTGTGGAGGGCCACACTCATCGATCAACTGCCCTGCTTGTTACAGTTGTGGTAAGATGGGCCACATCTCTCGGTATTGCCCCACTCGGGGAGGACAGTCAGATTTCCAAGTGAATAGGCCAAGATTCGATGATAGGACAGTGCATCAGAGGCAGCAGATTATGCCTCGACCATCGGGAGGTCAGACAGTGGGACCGTCCCAGGGGCAAGTGTATGCAACGACTAGAGAGCAGACCCAGGCAGCCCCGGAGGAGGTGATCGCTGGTACATGCCATTTATTTACGCACCCTGCTTTTATTTTGATAGATACAGGTGCCTCCCACTCTTTTGTATCTGTTGGCTTTGTGGGGAGACACCATATGCGCACGTCTTCGCTACCCACGCCTCTTATGGTCTCGACACCCACTGGAAGAAAGGTTGTTGCCGATCAATTTCTTGCGGATTTCCTCATTTATTTTGAGGGCAATGAGTTGAAGGCAGATTTGATTGTGTTGGGCATGTCAAACTTCGATTGCATTGTGGGCATCGACATTCTGAACAGATATCAGGCGGTCGTGAACTGTCGACAGAGAACGGTTCGGTTCAGATCTGATGTGGGAATACAATGGACTTTCTATGGGAACGGTTCTCGGGTGAAGATTCCATTAATATCAGCGATCAAAATGTCCCAGTTGTTGGAACGTGGTCACATGGGCTATCTTATCTATGTCGTGGACACGATGGGAAAGAATAAAGAATTGAGGGTGGAGGATGTACCCGTAGTAGCAGAGTTTGCTGATGTGTTCCCGGAGGAGATCCCACGATTTCCACCGGCTAGAGAAGTCGAGTTTGGGATTGAGTTATTACCGGGGACATCCGCTATCTCTCGTGCACCTTATAGGATGGCACCGGCAGAGTTAAGGGAATTGAAGGAGCAGTTGCAGGAACTCCTTGACAAAGGATATATACGCCCTAGCGTATCGCCATGGGGCGCACCGGTTCTTTTTGTGAAAAAGAAGGATGGTTCGATGCGGTTGTGCATCGATTACCGGCAACTGAATAAGGCCACGGTGAAGAACAAGTATCCTCTCCCAAGGATTGATGATTTGTTTGATCAGTTGCAAGGTACAACGATGTATAGCAAGATTGATTTGAGATCAGGGTACCACCAGATTTGGGTCAGAGAGGAGGATGTGCAGAAGACAACATTTTGGACTCGGTATGGGCACTATGAGTTCCTAGTGATGCCGTTCGGTGTGACGAACGCCCCAGCTGTCTTTATGAGCTTGATGAACAGAGTGTTTCAACCATATCTTGACCAGTTCGTCATTGTATTTATTGACGACATACTCATCTACTCCCGGAGCGAGGAAGAGCACGTGAAACACTTGAGGATAGTACTCCAGATTCTCAGAGATCACCAGTTATATGCCAAGCTCAGCAAGGGTGAGTTTTGGTTAAGCAGTGTGGTGTTCTTGGGACATGATATATCTAGCAGCGGGATATCGGTGGATCCCAGAAAGATAGAAGCTGTGATGGAGTGGGCTGCACCTACTTCTGTGCCCGAGATATAGAGCTTCCTTGGTTTGGCCGGTTATTACCGAAGCTTCGTCGAGGGATTTTCAAAGATCGCCAAGCCGTTGACACAGTTGACCCAAAAGGGAGTACCATTCTTTTGGTCTGAGGCTTGTGAGGAAAGCTTCCAAGAGTTGAAATACCGATTGACGACGGCGCCTGTGTTGGTGATTCCTACGGAGAACACGAGGTTTGTTCTTTATACCAATGCATCACTTCAGGGCCTTGGATGTGTTTTGATGCAAGATAAGCATGTGGTAGCTTATGCATCGAGGCAGTTGAAGCCGCATGAGACTAGGTATCCAGTCCATGACTTGGAATTGGCGGCTATTAGCTTTGCCCTGAAGATTTGGAGGCATTATTTGTATGGTACGTCGTTTACCATTTACACAGATCACAAGAGCCTGAAGTTCTTGTTTACTTAGGCAGAACTGAATATGAGGCAGAGGAGATGGATGGACTTACTCAAGGACTATGATTGTGAAATTGAGTACCATCGTGGGAAAGCTAACTTGACAGCAGACGCCTTGAGCCGGAAAGTGAGGAGTACTGCTGAGGACATAGATACATCACCAGTGTATGTATCGACCTTATTTGCTGAGCCAGATATCTATGAGAATATCAGGAGAGCTCAGAAGACAGATGATGAGATTCAGAGATGGTTATCATTAGTACATCTTGGTCAGCCATCGAAGTTTAGAGTAGCTGAGGACGGATCCTTGAGATTGGGTAACAGTTGGGTTGTTCCGAGTACGCCAGAGTTGCGTAGAGGGATCTTGGAGCGAGCTCATAGTAGTAGTATTAGTATCCAACCAGGTGGGAAGAAGATGTATAAGGATCTACGTGATCAGTTTTGGTGGAAAAGAATGAAGTGTGATGTCGTCGCTTTCGTTAAGAGGTGTTTGATCTGCCAGCAGGATAAGGCAGAGAGACAGAGACCTGGTGGTGAATTGAGGAGTTTAGAGGTACCAAAGTGGAAGTGGGAACACATTTCCATGGACTTTGTGACCCACTTGCCGAGGAGTGCCTCGGGTTTTGATGCCATTTGGGTGATTGTGGACAGATTGACCAAAGTAGCTCATTTCATTCCCTATGGCATGACCTTCACCTATTTGAGGATGGCTCAGTTATATGTTCGAGATGTGGTGAGATTGCACGGGATCCCTGTTTCTATAGTGTCGGATCTAGATCCGCGATTCACATCTCATTTTTGGGAGGGTCTTCAGTCAGCTTTGGGGACAGAGGTGAGGTTGAGCACTGCATATCATCCTCAAACGGATGGCCAGACCGAGCGTACTATCCAGACGCTCGAGGACATGTTGAGGGTATGTGTATTGGACACTTCATGGCAGGATTCAGTGGCCTTGGTAGAATTCTCATATAATAATAGCTACCAGGCAAGCATTCAGATGTCCCCTTTTGAGGCCCTTTATGGCAGACGATGTAGATCACCCTTGTGTTGGGATGACTTGGATCGTAAATCAGTCGGAGGACCGGAACTGGTTCGGGAATTGGAAGAAAAGATAAAGGTGATAAAGCAGAAGATGAAAACAGCCCAGGACAGACAGGCAGCTTATGCAAATATACGGCGGCGACCGTTAGAATTTTAGTTGGGAGATAAGGTCTTCTTGAAGATCTCACCTTTCAGAGGTGTTGTGCGATTTGGAATGCGCGGGAAACTGTCTCCGAGGTATGTCGGGCCGTACGAGATCTTGCAGCGCATTGGTACCTTAGCTTACCGACTGGCCTTGCCACCTTCTTTGTCTGGTATACACGATGTGTTCCATGTGTCTATGTTGCGGAAGTATGAGCTAGATCCGTCGCACGTGTTGCAGCCTTCCGAGGTTCAGTTAGAATCCGATGTGTCTTACGTGGAACAGCCTGTTAGAATTCTGGATCGAGCAGACCGCAGACTTCGGAACAAAGTGATAACTATGATTAAAGTTCAGTGGGATCACAGGGGTGTCGAGGAGGCTACGTGGGAGACGGAGCGGCATATGGTGCAGCACTACCCGGAACTATTTTCTGGTATGTGATTATGTTTAGTTTCTTTTGGGTAAGTGCATGCGATTTCGAGGACGAAATCTTATAAGTAGGGGAGTATTGTGATATCCCCGAAATAATCAACTACAATTTGGGCATTAATTATGTTTACGTGATTAATTATGGTGATGATTGAATTATGTGTTGGACTTAATCATCTTGTTGAAATGCTTAGTCACATGGTAGGCGTGACCCGGTAGTGCATTTCACGACGCATGTTGTGCATGTTGAGAAATTGGGTGTTATCATGGTTTAAATGTGATGGTTGATATTATTTGGTAATGTATGTGCTTAATTGAGATTTTGATGCATTTTGGTAAAAATGCTTTTAAAATATCATGTTGGGGTATTTTATACATCATGTTAATTAATGGGGTACAAATTTAATTATAACCCCTTACAACCCCACTTCACCCCCACTTTACCATCACTTTACCAAAATCCCTAAATCACTCTCAACCCTAAACCCTCATCCCATTTTCGAAATTGGCCAAAGGAGGAAGAAGAAATCTTCACAAAAGCTTGATTTGTGAGATTTTTAGTGAGATTTGGAGTCCATAAGAGGTATGGAACCCTCCTTAATGTTTTAATGGTGTTTGGTTTTGATTTGGGTTGGTATTTGAGTTTTTATATGGGTTTGTTTTTGGGTATGTGTTGTATATGGTTGGGTTATGATTTTTGAGGTGTTTCATGTGGGTTTTATGGAGTTATTATGGTATTTGAGTTGTTGGAATGTTTGGGTTTGAAGTGTGTGTAGTGGAACTTGGTTTATGCTAAAAAATGGTGAAGAATCGCGCACACAGCAGGTGGCGATCGATCACCACAGACGCAGCGATCGATCTCCGAAGGGCCGTGGCGAAGTATGTTGCGGGCGATCGATCGCTGAAAATGTTGCGATCGATCGCCGCGAGGCAGAGAGTTATGACGATCGATCGCCATGTCAAGGCGATCGATCGGTAAGCCTCGCGATCGATCACCTCGACGCAGCGATCGATCGCCAGCAGCTGAATAGTGGGAAATGTAATTTTTTGACGGATTTTTGGTATTTGGCTATTATTTGGCTTGTAATATTGGGTTGTGTGATTGTGTAGAACCATCCCAGGTGGCGACGCAACCAAGGAAGTGAAGTCATATCAAATCCCACTTTTGGAAAGGTACGTAAAGAGACGTACGGGCACCCAACGATACATGTATCTATTATACTCATTGATTATGCATTGTGGATGCGAGTATATATGAAATTGTGCATTGTGGATGCAAATACATGTTAAATTATGCATGATGATTGTATATGCATATGATGATTGTTGGTGCACATCCCATGAGTCATGGTTATATAGAGTGATGATTTTAATGCTTTGCCGCTGTCACTTGAAACGATGATAGGATACTTGCCACTGTCATATTGTAGCGAGGAAAGAATATTTGCCGCTAATAAGTCGAAGCGAGGGTGTTGCCGCATGTCGCATTTGCGCGAGGTTATTCAATGCCGCTAATATGTCGAAGCGAGGGGTATTAGTGTCGTTGTCATGACAAGCGAGGTGCATTAAAATACACTATTATAACAGACTAGGGATTGGTAATTGGTAATAATGGAATGGTGTTATGTCATGACATGTGTGAACCATTAAATAATCTATTGATTATACTCATGAGTTATGGTACATGGACAACCAAAAAGGGAGCGTTTAAAATGCATGGGAAAAACATGAAGTGTTTTATTACGGTTTATGTATTTACCCCTTATATTCATATTGTGTTGGATATGAATTATTATATGCTCATGTTTTGGGGGTTGTCCTTGTAGGTACATTTTGGCATGATAAAGGGGCTAGACCGGGTTGAGGCGGTGAGCTTGTGAAGAACGCTTTTGATAGGAAGGACAGGATTTTTTTTGTATAGTATCTACTCTAGGAGTAGTGTAAAGCTATAGTGAATAACATTCATTTGTTAGAGAATGTAATTAATCCATTTGAAAGTCCTTAACTTGGCATGTAATTCTTAAGGCTCAAAGTCTCAACACGAACTTTTATACTCTGATAATGTATGTTAGCTCTAATTATGCCTTTAATCCGCACTTAAGGAACTAGGGTCCTTACATGTACAACCACTATTGCCTGGTGAACTGAGTCTGATGCAGTTCCTGACCTTCCATCCACCTAGATTCGAGGGAACTGAGACTGGGGAAGAAGCTGAGGAATGGTTAGAGAGGATAGAGCTGATCTTCGTGTCGGCACCCTATGCCAAGACTGCTTGGCTGAGGTTAATGGAATTTTAACTGGCTAAGAAGTCCTCCATGTGGTGGAAGACAACTGTGATGGAGCTGAGAGCTCAAGGGGTACCTATTGATTGGAGCTTGTTCATAACCCGGCTTCTGAATCGATATTTCTCAGCTGCTGCCAGAGAACTGAAAGAGGACGAGTTCACCAACTTGAAACAGGGCAGTATGACTGTCTCGGATTATGCCATGCATTACTCGTCACTGTTGAGGTATGTCCCTCACGTTGCTAGCAATGGACATGCCAAGATGAGGCATTTTCTGAAAGGTCTGGACCGGAGTTATTTGACCGGTTTATCTCCAATAACCCTAGCTCTTTTGATGATGCTCTTACTAGAGCAGAGCTGGCAGAGATTGGGGTTGGGGCTTATGTTGATATTGTACCCCCACATGTGCCACCGCAGAGGTCAGTTGCTGACAGCCTGAGACCACGAGGAGAGCAGTTTAAGCCTCGTGGAGCTTCTTCATCTTCTCGATTTAGTGGGAAGAAGTCTTATAACCGGAAACAGGAGAGTCGAAAGGGCAATGTACCGACCAACCAGGGGCCAATGCAAGTGAACAGAACGGGATAAGCAAGATGTGATAATTGTGGAGGGCCACACTTATCAAGCAACTATCCAGCTTGTTTCAGTTGTGGCAAGATGGGCCATATTTCTTGGCATTGCCCGGGGAGGACAATCAGATTTGAGGATGAATAGGCCGAGATTTGATGATAGGACAGTGCATCAGAGGCAGCAGATTATGCCTCGACCATCGGGAGGACAGACAGTGGACCGCCTCAGGGACAAGTATACGCACTGACTCGAGAGCAGGCCGAGGCAGCCCCAGAGGAGGTGATTGCTGGTACGTAACATTTATTTACTTACCCTGCTTTTATTTTGATAGACACAGGTGCTTCCCATTCTTTTATATCTGTTGATTTTGTGGAGAGACATCGTATGTGCCAGTCTCTGCTACCCATGCCTCTTTTGGTCTCGACACCCACCGGAAGAAATGTTATTGCTGATCAGTTTCTTGCGGACTGCCTCATTTATTTTGAGGGCAATGATTTGAAGACTGATTTGATTGTGCTGGGTATGCCATATTTTGATTGAATTGTGGGCATTGATGTGCTGAACAGATATCAGGCCGTGGTTGACTGCCGGCAGAGAACTGTTCGCTTTCGATCTGATCAGGGGATTCAGTGGATCTGTTATGGGAATGGTTCTCGACCGAAGATTCCGTTGGTTTCAGCTATTAAAATGTCACAGCTATTGAAACGTGGCCATACGGGTTACCTTATCTATGCCGTTGATATAGCGGAAAAGAAGAAAGAGCTGAAGATTGAGGATATACCGGTGGTTGAGAAATTTATCGATGTATTCCCGGATGAGATTCCAGGGTTTCCGCCGAGTAGAGATGTCGAGTTTGGAATCGAGTTGTTACCGGGGACTTCTGCTATTTCTCGTGCCCCTTATAGAATGGCGCCGGCGGAACTGGGGGAACTGAAGGTGCAATTACAGGAACTCCTTGATAAGGGATACATACGTCCGAGTGTATCGCCTTGGGGTGCACCGGTCCTGTTTGTCAAGAAGAAGGACGGTTCGATGCGGTTGTGCATCGATTACCGTCAGTTGAACAAAGCGACGTTTAAAAACAAGTACCCTCTTCCGCGGATTGATGATCTATTTGATCAGTTACAGGGCACAAGACTCTATTCTAAGATTGATTGAGGTCTGGTTATCATCAGATTCGGGTTAGAGAGGAGGATGTACAGAAGACATCATTTCGAACTCGGTATGGACATTACGAGTTCTTGGTTATGCCGTTCGGTGTGACAAACGCCCCAGCTGTCTTCATGGGTCTGATGAATCAGGTGTTCCAGCAATATCTTGATCAGTTCGACATTGTGTTCATTGACGACATACTTATCTATTCTCGTAGTGAGGAGGAACACGTGAGTCATTTGAGGACGGTGCTCCAGATCCTCAGAGATAATCAGATGTTTGCCAAGTTCAGCAAATGTGAATTCTGGTTGAGCAGTGTGGTATTTCTCGGACATGTCATCTCTAGTGACGGGATATCAGTGGATTCCAGGAAAGTAGAAGCAGTGATACAATGGTCTGTACCTACTTCAGTGCCCGAGATACGAAGCTTTCTTTGTTTGGCCGGATATTACCGACGTTTCGCCTAAGGAATCTCGAAGATTGCCAAGCCACTGACGCAGTTGACTCAAATGGAGTACCATTTTATTGGTCTGAGGCTTGTGAACAGAGTTTCCAGGAGTTGAAGCACATATTGACATCAGCACTAGTATTGGTGATTCCTACAGAGAACAGGAGGTTTGTTGTCTATACTGATGCATCACTTCAAGGCTTAGGATTGTGCTGATGCAAGACAAGCATGTGGTAGCTTATGCATCGAGACAGTTAAAGCCGCATGAGACTAGGTATCCAGTTCATGATTTGGAACTGGCGGCTATTGTATTTGCCTTGAAGATTTGGCGGCACTACTTGTATGGCACTTCGTTTACCATTTATACAGACCACAAGAGCCTAAAGTTTCTCTTTACTCAGGCAGAGCTGAATATGAGACAGAGGAGATGGATGGACTTACTCAAGGACTATGATTGCGAGATTGAGTACCATCCTGGAAAGGCGAACCTGACAGCAGACTCATTGAGCCGGAAAGTGAGGTGTACTGCTGAGGATGTCATGCAATTATCAGCCATGATGACCTCCTACTGTTATCTGGGCTATGACTACGATGTGGATGCATCGCCTGTACGTGTATCGACCTTATTAGCAGAGCCAGATAGTTATGAGAGTATCAGGAGAGCTCAGAAATCAGACGAGGAGATACGGAGATGGTTATCATTGGTACGTCTTGGACAGTCATCAAAGTTTAGAGTGGCTGAATACAGTTCCTTGAGGCTTGGTAACCGTTGGGTAGTTCTGAGTACGCCAGAGTTGCGTTAAGGAATCCTATAGACGGCTCATAGCACCAGGCTTAGTATCCACCCAGGAGGGAGGAAAATGTATAAGGATAATGTGATCAATTTTGGTGGAAACGGATGAAGCGTGATGTCATCGCTTTTGTCAAGAGGTGTTTAATCTGTCAGCAGGTTAAGGCAGAGAGGCAGAGACCTAGTGGTGAGCTTAAGAGCTTAGAGATACCGAATGGAAGTGGGAACACATATCCATGGACTTTGTGACCCACTTGCCGAGGACTGCATCGGGTTTTGATGCCATTTGGGTGATTGTAGACAGACTGACCAAAGTGGCTCAATTCATTCCCTATAGTATAACCTTCACCTAATTTCAGGATGGCTTAGTTATATATTCGAGATGTTGTAAGATTGCACGGGATCCCTATTTCTATAGTGTCTGATCGAGATTCGCGATTCACATCTCATTTTTGGGAGGGTCTTCAATCAGCTTTGGGAACTGAGGTTAGGTTGAGCACTGCATATCATCCCCAAATGGATGGCCAGACCAAGCGTACTATCCAAACGCTCGAGGACATGTTGAGGGCATGTGTATTGGAGTTTGATACTTCATGGCAGGATTCAGTGGCCTTGGTATAGTTCTCATATAACAATAGCTACTAGGCAAGCATTCAGATGGCTCCTTTTGAGGCCCTTTATGGCAGACGATGTAGATCACCCTTATGTTGGGACGACTTGGACCGTAAATCGGTCGGAGGACCAGAGTTAGTTCGGGAAATGGAATAGAAAGTAAAGGTGATAAGACAGAAAATGAAAGCAGCCAAGGATAGACAGGCAGCTTATGCTAATAAACGGCGGCGACCGTTAGAATTTCTGTTGGGAGATAAGTTCTTTTTGAAGATATCATCTTTCAGAGGTGTTGTGCGATTTGGAATGCGCGGAAAACTGTCTCCGAGATACGTTGGGCCGTACGAGATCTTGCAGCGCATTGGCGCCTTAGCTTACCGACTGGCCTTGCCACCTTCTTTGTCTGGTATACATGATGTGTTCCATGTGTCTATGTTACGGAAGTATGAGCCGATCCGTCACATGTGTTGCAGCCTTCTGAGGTTCAGTTAGAATCCGATGTATCTTATGTGGAACGGCCTGTTAGAATTCTGGATCGGGCAGATCACAGACTTCGGAACAAGGTGATACCTATGATTAAAGTTTAATGGGATCGCAGGGGTCTCGAGGAGGCCACGTGGGAGATGGAGCAACATATGATGCAGCACTATCCGGAACTATTCTCTGGTATGTGGTTTATGTTTTGTTTCGTTTTGGTAAGTGCATGCTGATTTCAAGGGTGAAATCTTATAAGTAGGTGAGTATTGTGATACCCCCGAAATAATTATACTTTTAGATACTGATTATGTTGGTAAAGCATGGTTAATTGAAGTTATGGTGCATTCTTGGAAAATGCTTTTAAAATATCATATAGGGAAATTTTAATACATCATACTAATTCTCGGAACACAATTAAACATGTATACCATGCTACTACTACTACACTCATTAAACCTCCACCACACAACCCATGCCCCTTTTCACCCATACCTCTTGCACTCACTCAACACTCAACCTCCCACCACTCGTTCTCTACCACTTTCTCCCCCATTTTTGTCCCACTTCAGATTAGCAAAGAGGAGAGAAAGGCTTGCTTCCATATTTCTTAAAACCTTGCAAAAAGTTGGAGCAAAAAGGGTGAGGAACCATGTTATAGAATGGTTAATGTTTTGGTTAAGTTTGAGTATGTTTTGAGTGGAAAATGGCATGTTTAGTAGCTTTTTGTTGAGAATGTTGTTTTGTGTAGTTACATGGTAGTATAATGGAATATTTTGTGTGTTGAGTTGTTGAAGTATGATAGTTTGTAGTATGTTTTATGGTAGCATGAGGATGGTCTTGAAAATGGTGGTATTTCGCGATTACAGACATCCGCGATCGATCGGCGCATTTTTCCCGATCGATCGCGAGCACCGGAGTGCGGGGCAGAGACTTTCCACGATCAATCGCGAGTTTGGGCGATCGATCGATTGCAGAATGGTGAATTTTGGGCATTGAGGCAGTAGCATCTCACGATCGATCGGGGCCCATTGGCGATCGATCGCGAGAAGCCAAATTATGTGTTTTTAGTTATTTTCGTGGGATTTTTGGTATCGGACTATTAATGGCATCTAATATTGGTTTGTATGAATATGTAGAACCATCACAGGTGGCAACACAACAAAGGAAGTAAAGTCCTACCAAATCCTACATTTTGGAAAGGTACGTAGAGAGACGTACGTGCACCCAACGGTACATGTGTTTTATATACTCATTGGAACATGCATTGAGGATGCAAGTATATATTAAATTGTGCATTGTGAATGCAAATACATGTTGAATTATGCATTATGATTGCATATGTGTATGTTGAACACTTGGTGCACATCCCACGAGTCATGGTTATATTGGAGTGATGATTTTAACGCTATCACTTGAAGCGATGATAGAATACTTGCCGCTGTCATATTGTAGCGAGGAATGATTATTTGCCGCCAAATGTTGAAGCGAGGGTATTGCCGCATGCCGTATTTGAGCGAGGTTATTCAATGCCAACAGACTAGGGATTGGTGATTGGTGATATGTCATGACATTTGTGAAACCATTAAATAATCCATTGATTATACTCATGAGTTATGATACAAGGATAACAAAAAAGGGAGTGTTTAAAATGCAATTGGAAAACAGGAAGTGTTTTGTAATTACGGTTTATGCATTTACGCTTTTTAATCATGCTAAGTTTAATATGGATTATTATATGCTCATGATTTGGGGGTTGTCCTTGTAGGTACATCTTGGCATAAAAGGGCTAAGGTCGGGTTGACGAAGTGAGCTAGCGAGGAGTGCTTTTGATATAGAAGCTGTGATTGTTTTGTATAGTTTCTACTCTAGGAGTAGTGTAAATCTATAGGATTAACATTCATTTTGTTAAGAATGTAACTAATCCATTTGGAACTAATTATCTTGGCATGTAATCCTTAAAGCTCAAGGCCTCAACACGATTTTTTATACTCTGATAATACACTTTAGCTTTACTTATGCCCTTATTTTGCACTTAAGGAACTAGGGTCCTTCCAAAGGGCCTAGGGATGTGTTGATAGACATACATATCACATAATTTACGCATTATTGTGGTTTTGTGTCAGTATGACAAGATATTTATACGCTTATGTGCATAGTATGATATAAGGTGATGGAAATTGTAATTATTGCTAACCGATGTGGTTGCAGGATCATATGGAATATGAGGAATGTAATAGTAAGAAGTAACCTGTAATGCCAATGAACATATACACCGAAGGTGGTAATGTTTGAGGTGCAATAGACCGATAACTTATCGAATAATATATCATTGATTAGACTGTCGTGGTATTAATGATGTTTCGTTAATATTAACGACGAATGAGATACTACTGATAGAATTCAATGTTAATAGTAACTTCATGTTGTTGCTAATGAAAAGATAAATGAATTTTATTGAAGTTGTGCACTTGTTATATATCTATACAATGCTGAAAATATGATTTTTGTAGGAAAATCAGAAAATGAGAAATGAGATATACTGTCTGAGGACATGAAATAGTGGACAATATTGTGTTGTTGATATGTGACAATAGATGACGTGATGATCAGGTATGATTACGTTGTGATTATGAGAATGCATGTATTAGTGATTTTATACACAAACATTGATATTGAATTGTTATCGTGATATATGAAAATAACAGACTTGATATTGTCATTGCGCATACAAGTATATTGAGATCATCGGGATGCTACCGTTGTATTGAATAGCGATGGATCAGAATATTTGCCGCTGTCTTATCGAGTGATGAATCAGGATATTTACCACTGTCATATCGTAGCGGGGGTCGCTGATAGCGAGGGATGCGAGGGATACTATTGAGCCGCTGATATACAAAATATTTTCCACTGTCTTATCGAGCAAAGAATCGGGATATTTGCCACTGTCATATCGTAGCGCGAGTCGTTGATATGTCGAAGCAAGGGATATCCATGGAGCCATCGATAATTCTAAGCGAGGGATATTATTGAGCCATTGATATTTAGAATAATTGTCGTTGTCATATCGAAGCGTAGAATGTGCCGCTGATATGTCGAAGAGAGGGGTATTGATTATGTAGTCTTGGGCGATGAGTATTGTGTACAGTCGTTGGGCGATGTGTACCGTCGTTGAGCGATGAGTATTGTGTACCGACATAGTGCGATGAGTATTGTTATATGCTATTGTGTTAGCAATGAATATTTATGTGCCGCTATTATGTTGCGATGTTTATTGATGATATGTTGATTGCAGATGGTAGTGAAAGTTGTGTTATACACACCCATATTATTGTTCCTTGGGTACATGTAATTTAGGCCCAAGAGGATATTGAAATGGTCCAAGAGGACGAGGAGTCGAGGTAAACCATGTCATTTGGTTTAACATGTGGATATATGTTTATATATATTTATTTGCTTCATTTGTATTGTTATGTTCATTTGGTTATTGTTGCAATAACGAAATAGGACGATGTGTAACCGTTGTGGTAACACCAGTACATCTACGGTAATCATTGATGAAATAACGATTGAGTAGGAATAATTGTTTGATGATGATATTTATTGTTGTGAAAGAATGATAGTTTTGTATATTTTTTTGGGAATAATAATTGAGTAATCACCTAGTGTATTGAGTTGATTATAATAAAGCTAGAATGAGATTGATCAGTATGTCACGGGATGACCTAAAATGTCACGGGTTGACGTGATATCACAATGAATGTCATATGTAGACATGTGATCATTGTGAACGTCCCAGGTTGACATGGAACTATCGTGAATGTCGTGAATGTCATTGATAAGTATGAGATTATGATGTTAGCTTTTAGTGTATAATAACAATAATAAATAATCATGTGATATATGGACGTTCACAATTAATGATTTATTATGTTTTGAGGTGGAGTTATTGAATAAGATTCATAGGAATGACGATGTATGCCTGTAGCAATCACTAATGAAAGTTCTACTAGTTACTTGGCACCAGATAATGGTTAGAAGATGATATATGATAAGACTGAAAGAGTTCATGAATACTTACTACACTGTGATGTGTTGTCCTATAATGAAAGAGTTCAATAACGTTGAATACTGTTGAATTAATGACTGAAAGGAGTCACGTTGTTGAACTATGAAATTGCTTTTGTATTGAATACAATCACATAGGTATGTAGTAGTGTGTTATAACATGATATGTATATAGAAAGGCATGAACCTTCTGACGTAGGGATTTCCATGTTAATGATTGTGATGGTATGAATATCTATATTGTGTAATTGACAATGTGCGTGGTTATGACACGTGTATATGAAAAGTACTAATGATATTATTTTCAGCACTTATTTTACACCAGATGATAGTTGAGTGATGAGATGTAGAGAGGTTGATATTTAAGGGCGCGAGAGTATCGTTAATTCGTTCGAGATAATGGTGGTGTACAATATGATGATGCTAGTATACATGGCATACTTTTGAACAACACAGGTATGAGATTATTTATAAAATAATAGTATTGGTGCATCGTCATACACCTGATATATATGTGATATTCATGCAATGAATGATTTAGTAAGTGTATAATGTGCATTGTGATGAAAGTAACTTACGATGGATTAGGATTTTGTGTATGGAATTGTACCAATGCGAGTTCGTAGATAGTGAGGCATGACAAAGAAATGCTCGATGATTAAACACTGTAAGTGTGACTTTTATGAATTATTGGCAATCTCTTGATAATTTATTTATGAGAAGAAGCTTCTGAAATGTAATTAAAGTTGAACATGGCAAGTATGATGTTATTGCAATATTAACTATCATGTTATGAAATTAACATAAATGATTATTGAGATTGCTTAATAGAGTACACGTAAGTTTGGTAAGGAAAAATAATAAGGAAGTTCAAATCATGATATAATCGGTGATAGATTGAGTGTGATTGATGTTGAAATACATGATTTCGATCAAAATCTTATGAGATAAGGTTAGCATCACATTGATATTGTTTAATGTTTGAGATAACAATTGCATGCATTAGGATTCGTATAAATAGCACCTATTTGTAAAACATAATTTAAGATTACATCATGTATATAGACTAAGAAAATGTGGATAATGGCTCTTGAATTGTTAGTATGTTGGTACTAATCTTAATTGATTAATGCTATTTGTATATTAGTAAACTATAATTGAGCAACCAGTAGTGAATGTTAGATAGATTGTAAGGACCCCAAGCCCTTAACCCTTAATTAGTGTATTAACCATTATGTGTGGCACATGCTTTCAATAAAAAGTCAATCGGGAAGCTCAAATGATGCTTACAAAATTCCTTTAATATTCAACGTTATAAGATCATCTCTACTAACATATAGACTCATAGAGTTGCCCATTACCAACCCCATTTTGCCACTTTTTTACATTGTGGACTTTTATAAAAATTTGGGCAGAGTCTCCCCGTAAATTGAGCTATCCCGAAATAAAAGCACTACACATAACATAATTCCCGGCCAGGGAAAAACATAATACTCATCAGAATGCAGCAATACCAAGTAAATTCCCAGCCAGGGAAGACGCCACACATAAGACGACAAAAGTGGGTTTCAACCCCCACATAATACACTAACGACTCTCATATCATTTGCAATTCTACCACAATTGCATGCAACATATAATGAAAGAGAGAAAGGCTCATGCCTTTATATACAACCCATATACAAACATAGCCGTGCTCACATGCGAGCATCATAAATATGTATAAAACCCTCGGGTGTATATATGTACTCTATACGATACCGTGCTCCATCAAGCCCTGGTACCACGATCCTGGGAGTACATCCAATCAACAGCTCGAGCTCAGCTCCACAGCCATCGATGCACCTGGTGACCTGCCCCAACAGAGACAGCCCCCAACGGGGTGAGCATACCAATACACAAAATCTCATAATCACAATAATGAAATTCATAATTTACAACACAAGTAAATATTAATGAATTTTAAATGATACTCCCTGGATGGCAACATCCTCATCCGGGATTCCGTGTACTGTCCCTGTTCTCACAATCATCAAACTCATCAAATCTCATAAATCAGTAAATCAACACATTGATTTAACTCATAGCATGCCTGATTCTCAAGTATCAAAAATCAATGATTCCAAGTTCAATATACATACAAATATAGATATCTCAATATCTAGTACTGATTTCTCAATTTCGCTATCAATCATAGATAGTTCAAATGCCTAGCATTTATTTTACCAATTTTCCATTATACCTAGACATCTCACATGTCTTATAATGAGTACATGATCCCACGATCATTCTCAGGCATCTCAAATGCCGTACAATAGTCATATAGACTCAGTACCCCATATATATCAACACATATATGCATATAGCCATACCCACAACCATCTAATGCAATTACAACACATTATGCATTTCACAATTGCTATCACGTAAAGTAATGCTCGTACGTCGCACGTACCTCAAATTTCCGAAGTCCGAGCCAAACCTTGCTCGAGTTCCATGCTCCGAGGAACGATGTGCTCACAATTAATTACGAACATGCAACCCATGCTCAAGCACACCCATAACCCTCAAAAATATTGTCAACACACGACAATTAACCATTATCGAAAATCGCTCAAGAACACCCCACAAATTTTCGAACCTTCACAACACAAATCGAACCCAATATAAACACCATAATTCATCTAAAATATGAATTAATCAATCAACAACATGAATAATCGCCCCACATGCCAAAACCCCCAAATTCGAATTCCAAGCCCTAAATTCGAATCCAATTCCTCAAATTCGAACACAATTAGACATCATAATACATCTAAAACATGAATTAATCAATTACTAACTAGAATCATCACTCCTTGTCAAAAATCCCCAAATTCGAACATAAACCCCACAATTTCGAACCCTAACTCACGAAATTAGAGCTGAAATTCGAACCAAATTCAACAAATATTTCGAACTACAAAAGTCTGAAATCATCGACTCACAATCAGCTCAAAAACGCCCCAAAAACATCAGAATAATCGCACCAAAAACATACCAAAATCGAGCCCCAAGAATCGGACAGAAATCCAGTTTCGAACCCTACGCTTTTCTGCCAAATCCGAACGCGATTCTCAACGAAACTTCAAATTGTTGGTATGGATAGGACCGCCTGGAAGAGACGAAGCTGGCGGCGGGTCGGACGCGCCAAACGGCGGCCGGACGGCGGCGGGCGGAGGCCTTTTGTGCGCGGTGGTCAAAGGGGATCGGGAATGCGTGTTGGCGCGGGGAGAGAGAAAGCGACGGGAATGGTGGGGAAAATGGTTCCAATAATTAAAATCTCGGGTTTAACTGGTATTTATAGCAAAAATACCCCGAAATACTAATAGCCCCACAATTACATCATGATTCATTAAAAATCATCTGTTTTCAAAAACTCTCTCTCTAACTCAAAAACCCCCTACCGGTGCCCACACCAAGCACCCGAGATTCTGAGTCACACTAAAAACCCAACTCACAGGTTTTCACCGAAATGAGAATACGATCTCAACTTCGGGATCCAACGATCCCAACTACTCAAATAGACGAGCCCGGAAGGCCCAACACTGCGATTAAACTCCAATTTGCCACGTAAAACAACTTTACGGGTTATTAACACTCCGGGATTAACATCCCTAATCTCTGGTCATCACAATATCCCCCACTAAAAGAATTTCGTCCTCGAAATTAGCACCGGTGTATCACGTAACACCCGGGCTACACAACTACATGAAGTCATAACCTCGATTCCTGACCATATCAGAATCGTCTTAAAAACCTCGAGAATACTTACCTCACATCGAACTCTGAAACAGAGCGACATACCAAAACCAACACCAACTCATCACCCAAGAGGCAAAACGTACCTCGATGCGGTTCATCCCAAAAGTTAGTCCCTCATGACTGCAAAACAACCAATATTTACGACCGTAGATCGGACAGTCATCCTTCGTTCTAATACCACTTAGTAAGAACGCATTCATGAATGACACCTCAACCGTGAGAACGTTGACCTCGTGTCAATCTCTGGAGTGGAATAGACTTCCAAATCCATCATAACGTCAAAGAGCGTCAGCACCACTCAACGCTAATAACCCAAAAGCAGTTAGGCAACTGAAACTGCAAGGATTCGAATCGCTCCCGATTCCATCGTAGATATCGTCCAATGATATCTTTATCATGACTCACGACGTCTAACATACATCGTTACGAGGGGAACATTAGTATACCACGGTGCACACATACCAACCTGGTTTCCACTTTCAAACCTCCTCCATCGAATGAGCAGTCGTATCATTGCAACTCAATTTGGGCAACTCACGGCCACAGATTCACATAAAAGACATCTCACAAGATGTCCACCTCCGGATATTCCAAGGATCACATCCTGATCATAAATAAACCATCGAGACTCCACAGAGTTCAAATTCTGAAAGGACATGCAATAAACTCATTGCATCCTCAACGCTTGTGTCGACAGCGACACCCAAAAAAATTCCGAATTCCTGCCATCCCTTGGCAATCCTAGGATTTAACAATCCAAACTTGGGAAGGCTATCGCATAACTCGGAGGAAAACACCAATAAGGAAATACCTTAACCCACACAAGATAATCCCTCTTCAAGGGTGTCAACTAACTTCACGATTGTTCCTCATAATTATCGTGCCATAGAGATTCCCAATCTCAAGGTGTTCCATATCTCTCACCAGAGATTTAACCATCCAAAAATAGCATAACTCTATGCTTGACAGAAAGAAAATCAATAACTGGCATATGTATACTCACCAGTATACCTGCCTAAGTACTGACATCGCATGCATATTCAATGCACTCGGCTCGGGTATCTACAACATACCCCTAAGCCCCAAACACAACCGTCAATTCTGAGTCATTCCCTATCCAGTGAAGAACGATAATCGACGATCAACAACACGGTGTGATTCCCAAGATCAACACCACACGTACCAACTCACCGAATCTTTCAAAGATTTCCAAATAGGTATAATACTACCTCCTTCCCCACAAGGGAAATGCCATCGAACTCGAGATTCACAAGTCTCGAACCACTGTTCGGAAAAACTGGATACAATAACACCCATTTCATCCTAAATACACGGGTTCCCTCAGATCGAGTTAATAACGACCTGATGACTCTCTCGTTGGTACTCCAACATCATGAGCTGTCCCAGACAAGTCTCACCAAAATTAAACATAAACGTATACACGTTTCAGTGAGGCATGCACAACCTCAACCTCAAATGACATGGTGACTACTAGAGTCCACCACAATCCACATCGTATCACCTTACGATTTGCCAAACTTGATTCCAACGAGCAGTATCATGGCTCCAACAATCACACTATATCATTACCACGATATCTGGCTAGCAAAGCGTTGTCTCCATAGGCTCATATCAAGCCCACCAACAAACCATATGTTCCATCTCGCTATGCCATACCGTACAAACCGTTAGAGTAATGGGTCATCGCCCGACATATCTCTAAAATACCAAGCACAATGGACAACCCGGTGTCCTTGCTCACTTATGATGCAGTTATAATCCGTTAAGACTTATCCCACACCCTCAGGGTGGGTGCAACCATGTCTACCATACATCACAACACAAGCGAGTAGTTTCCCCAATGACTACTCTTACCACCAATCACTTGGCCCTAGCCAAACCAACGAGCATACCCAAGGGTATCATTGCTGGACAAATATACTTCGAATATGTGCTGCGGTATAATTCCTATACGGCGCACCCAATAGTTCCTCGAGCAACTTGCTCGGCATAATGGTCTCGTCAACTAGTGACTCAGACACTACCATGTGCCCACCAAGGCACTCAAACCATATAACCAAATACATAACATAAATGTATTAATCATCAAAACGATGCCACACGTCTACATAGAACATCAACTATGTCATCGTCATCCCGTGACGGCATATGTCAACATATGACATCCGACTAACATCGTCAAACATACGACGGTACATGGCAATACACGACATCCATAATCTCATCGTCAAACACATGGCATATATATAGCAACACATAGTATCCACAATAATGCTAACACAAGTAATATGCCATACCTCATCGCAATCAATATAGCGGCATACCTGTCTCCGTCGCTCGATAATAGTACGTAGTCAGCACCCATCGCTCGAAGGCGGCAAAATCCTGTGCTGAACACATAGCGGCACAACCCATCGCTATAGAATCGACGGCATGACACCTCGTCATATAATAAGTGGCATGAAACCTCGCTATACACCTGAGCATGAATCATCGTCCACATAATAGCGGAAAGAGGCATCGCTAGCAATATATCCGGCGGCAAGAACCATCGCCAATCAATATAGCGGAATGAACCATCGCTATCCATATACATGGCGGCAAGAACCATCGCCAGTCAATATAGCGGAATAAACCATCGCTATCAATATCCATGGCGGCAAGAACCATCGCCAGTCAATATAGCGGCATGAACCATCGCTATCAATATACATGGCGGCAAGAACCATCGCCAGTCAATATAGCGGCATGAACCATCGCTATCAATATACATGGCGGCAAGAACCATCGCCAGTCAATATAGCCGATCCCTAGTCATTGTCACGGTAGTGTATTTTAATGCCCCTCGCTCAAATAAAACATGCGGTACTCCCACCCCTCGCTTCACATATAGGCGGCATAGAATAACCTCGCTTAAATGGACATGCGGTACTCCCACCCCTCGCCTCACATTTTAGCGGCAAATATTCTTTCCTCGCCTCATATGCTAACCACGCTTCAATGTGACATGCGGCGCTCCCACCCCTCGCTTCACATTTTAGCGGCACAAAATAATAAATAGCGGCAAGCATTTAAAATCATCACTCATCCATAACAATGACTCATGGGATATTCACCAAGTATTTCATCCATACCTGCATCACAAAGCATAATCCATATACCAACATACATCATCATGAGTGTATTTTAATGCACCTCGCTCAAATGCGACATGCGGCGCTCCCACCCCTCGCTTCGACATTTGGCGGCAAAGCATTAAAATCATCACTACATGTACACATACATCCACAATGTATAAATCCATGATGTATATAAAATGCAGGTTACCGTTTCGTGTCTTTCAACCATGGCCTTAGCCTTTCGCATCATAGTGTTCCTACAGGAACAATCACAACCCATGAGCATACAATAATCCATATTCCCACAATATGATTATAATGAGTAAATGCATAAACTATGAGTACAAAGTACTTCCTGTATCCCAATGCATTTCGATATGCTCCACCTGGTTGTCCCTGTGTCACAACTCACAATCATAATCAACAGGTTATATTATTATTCTATAAATGTCATGACATACAATCGTTTCACTATGATCACATATCACAAATGCACATAAGCAAAATAGTTGTGTCACACAACACTAGCTACTATCATGCATAAATATGTGCTACCCATCCCCATCAGCATGTTTTAGGCCCTCAACAGCCCCAAAGAGCTAACCACTGCTCTGATACCACTAATGTAAGGACCCCAAGCCCTTAACCCTTAATTAGTGTATTAACCATTATGTGTGGCACATGCTTTCAATAAAAAGTCAATCGGGAAGCTCTAATGATGCTTACAAAATTCCTTTAATATTCAACGTTATAAGATCATCTCTACTAACATATAGACTCATAGAGTTGCCCATTACCAACCCCATTTTGCCACTTTTTTACATTGTGGACTTTTATAAAAATTTGGGCAGAGTCTCCCCGTAAATTGAGCTATCCCGAAATAAAAGCACTACACATAACATAATTCCCGGCCAGGGAAAAACATAATACTCATCAGAATGCAGCAATACCAAGTAAATTCCCAGCCAGGGAAGACGCCACACATAAGACGACAAAAGTGGGTTTCAACCCCCACATAATACACTAACGACTCTCATATCATTTGCAATTCTACCACAATTGCATGCAACATATAATGAAAGAGAGAAAGGCTCATGCCTTTATATACAACCCATATACAAACATAGCCGTGCTCACATGCGAGCATCATAAATATGTATAAAACCCTCGGGTGTATATATGTACTCTATACGATACCGTGCTCCATCAAGCCCTGGTACCACGATCCTGGGAGTACATCCAATCAACAGCTCGAGCTCAGCTCCACAGCCATCGATGCACCTGTTCACCTGCCCCAACAGAGACAGCCCCCAACGGGGTGAGCATACCAATACACAAAATCTCATAATCACAATAATGAAATTCATAATTTACAACATAAGTAAATATTAATGAATTTTAAATGATACTCCCTGGATGGCAACATCCTCATCCGGGATTCCGTGTACTGTCCCTGTTCTCACAATCATCAAACTCATCAAATCTCATAAATCAGTAAATCAACACATTGATTTAACTCATAGCATGCCTGATTCTCAAGTATCAAAAATCAATGATTCCAAGTTCAATATACATACAAATATAGATATCTCAATATCTAGTACTGATTTCTCAATTTCGCTATCAATCATAGATAGTTCAAATGCCTAGCATTTATTTTACCAATTTTCCATTATACCTAGACATCTCACATGTCTTATAATGAGTACATGATCCCACGATCATTCTCAGGCATCTCAAATGCCGTACAATAGTCATATAGACTCAGTACCCCATATATATCAACACATATATGCATATAGCCATACCCACAACCATCTAATGCAATTACAACACATTATGCATTTCACAATTGCTATCACGTAAAGTAATGCTCGTACGTCGCACGTACCTCAAATTTCCGAAGTCTGAGCCAAACCTTGCTCGAGTTCCATGCTCCGAGGAACGATGTGCTAACACAATAAATTAATTCACAATTAATTACGAACATGCAACCCATGCTCAAGCACACCCATAACCCTCAAAAATATTGTCAACACACGACAATTAACCATTATCGAAAATCGCTCAACACCCCACAAATTTTCGAACCTTCACAACACAAATCGAACCCAATATAAACACCATAATTCATCTAAAATATGAATTAATCAATCAACAACATGAATAATCGCCCCACATGCCAAAACCCCCAAATTCGAATTCCAAGCCCTAAATTCGAATCCAATTCCTCAAATTCGAACACAATTAGACATCATAATACATCTAAAACATGAATTAATCAATTACTAACAAGAATCATCACTCCTTGTCAAAAATCCCCAAATTCGAACATAAACCCCACAATTTCGAACCCTAACTCACGAAATTAGAGCTGAAATTCGAACCAAATGCAACAAATATTTCGAACTACAAAAGTCTGAAATCATCGACTCACAATCAGCTCAAAAACGCCCCAAAAACATCAGAATAATCGCACCAAAAACATACCAAAATCGAGCCCCAAGAATCGGACAGAAATCCAGTTTCGAACCCTACGCTTTTCTGCCAAATCCGAACGCGATTCTCAACGAAACTTCAAATTGTTGGTATGGATAGGACCGCCTGGAAGAGACGAAGCTGGCGGCGGGTCGGACGCGCCGAACGGGGTCCGGACGGCGGCAGGCGGAGGCCTTTTGTGCGCGGTGGTCAAAGGGGATCGGGAATGCGTGTTGGCGCGGGGAGAGAGAAAGCGACGGGAATGGTGGGGAAAATGGTTCCAATAATTAAAATCTCGGGTTTAACTGGTATTTATAGCAAAAATACCCCGAAATACTAATAGCCCCACAATTACATCATGATTCATTAAAAATCATCTGTTTTCAAAAACTCTCTCTCTAACTCAAAAACCCCCTACCGGTGCCCACACCAAGCACCCGAGATTCTGAGTCACACTAAAAACCCAACTCACAGGTTTTCACCGAAATGAGAATACGATCTCAACTTCGGGATCCAACGATCCCAACTACTCAAATAGACGAGCCCGGAAGGCCCAACACTGCGATTAAACTCCAATTTGCCACGTAAAACAACTTTACGGGTTATTAACACTCCGGGATTAACATCCCTAATCTCTGGTCATCACATAGATAAAGTATGATGATGTTAACCTTGTAAGATTTATATGAATAAGGGAATTCATATATTTAGCTCATTGAATGCTAAATATGGCAAAGTGATGAGACTTTCAATCTTGAGACCGTTGGTTTGCTATGCCACGTTTACGAGCCATGAAAATTCGAACGATTGTGTCATCCTATTAACTTGTTACAGCACTATCTTGAGCTGTATAACAGTACGTAAATTTTACTGTTGCCTTTTATGGTAAGGATGCATTTAAATTTTGAGGTCGAATTTTTTATTAGTTGGGGAGAATTGTGATGTCCGGAATAATTAATAATCGTCCATTGGATTTAATTATGGTGCTTATATGATCTGTCAGGATTTAATTCTTGGGTATCAGACTTTGGACCGGAGTTGGGATAAATGATTCCGTGATTGAACTTGTGATGCAAGTTAAATTAAGAGGGTTTTTCCTACAAAAAAAATATTTGTTGATTTAAATTAAAATAATAATTAAAGAGATGTGATTGAGTGGTGTTTACTTTAAACTAGGGTTGGAATAAAACATACACGACTCCATTTTCACACGCTAAAAACAATCGACCCTTTCTGCTCCTCCTACATTCTTGCGCGGTCCTTTCACGCTGAGAGAGAAGACCCGATTAAGCAAACTTCAGGCACAGTTTTGATCGAGTTCTTGGTAATAAATCTTGCCCAGTATGTAAGGACCCCCGTGCCCTTAATTCGTTATTAGTGTATTAATCCATGCCATTATTGCATACAATCATATATCATGGGAAGGAACCACATGCAAGCATAACCTCATATACCAACTATAAAATTTCTTGCATTTAAACTCCATAATGTTCAACTTCCCAACCCAAACCATTTACATAGTATGCACCCTCATAATACACTAACGTACTCTCATTTCATTTAGTGATTTCCATATCTAATTGCATACCACAATAAATGAAGAGAGAAAAGCCATTGCCCATTTATACATTCTATATACACGTAAAAACGTACTCACATGAGAGCACCCAATGAATGAGCGTGTATCTAATGTATAAAATACTCTACCAGATACCGTTACTAGTACTTCAATCCTGGAAGTACCTCCCAAGCACAACTCGATCTCAACATGTGGATCTGTGTACTTATTTAACCCGCTCTGGTACCTCGATCCTGGAAGTACCTCAAATCAACAGTCCGAGCTCAACTCCAAAGCTGCTGCTACACCTGTATCACCTGTCCCAACAGAGACAGCCCCCACACGGGGTGAGCATACCAATACCACCAATTCAATAATCATAATATTGCAGTTCTAATTTACAAAATGTAAATGCCGTGAATTTAAATGATACTCCCTGGATGGCATCATTCTCATCCGGGATCCCCTGTGTTGTCCCTGTTCTCAAAATAACCAAACTTATCAAATTCCCAAAGCCAGTTAATCGCCACATAGATTAACTAATACCATTTCTATTATGCCAGTTCCAAAATCAATAGGGTAAAATCATTATATAAAAGACCGTAGATATCACATATATCTAACTAATGATTCCATGTTCCTATTTCATTGCTCGCTCCCCAATAGCGGCGTTTCAAACCCCACGCACGCTCAACAATAGCGGCGTCATAACCGATGGTCGCTCCACGGCGACAACATCCCAAATCATTGCCCGCTTAATAGTGGCACCGTATGGTTCCCAATGTGTAACCATTTGACGCAAATACCATTTACCATGCATATCGCTATCCATTTATAGCAAGTATTATGTACCATGCAATGCCTATTTGATGCAATTACCACATACCATGTATTTCAATGTCCATATAATGCAATTATTACACACCATATGTTTCAATGTCCATTTAATGCATCTATCACATACCATGCATTTTACAGTTGCAACATTATAATAGGCTATGCTCGTATGTCATACGTACCTTAAGATGTCGTAGCCCGAGTCCAAGCTTGCCTGAGTCCCACGACCCGATGAGTTAAGTGCTAACATGCAATTAACTCCCAATTAAACATAGGCATGCAATCACGTGCCCAAGCACGTTCACAATTTCCAACCCTATCGTTTAACCATGACGATTACCAAAAATAAAAGCCCCCCGGCTAAGCATGCATATTACTCCAAAATATACCAATTAACAAGTTTAAAAGATAGCCAAAAGAATCCAACCGAGAGTTCCGTTTTATTTAAATTGGCTCCAACCAATCCATTTTAAAAGTATAGCATTCCCATTGGAATTTAGTCGTTGCCCCGGAAACGGCCCCTTTAAAACTTGATTCCAAAATCCCGACATTTTCCCATAATTTCCAAAAAAAAAACTTTCTTACCGTCGGCGATCGATCGCTTCGCCCTAGGCGATCGATCGCCTCGCGGGAAGGCATGGACGATCGATCGCCTCATTTCCAGGCGATCGGTCGCCTCTCAACATAATTCGCTACTGCCTCATGGCGATCGATCGCCTATTTTGAGGCGGTCGATCGCCTCACTGTTCGTCTTCCTCAAAATTTCATCAACGTCGCGGCGATCGATCGCCCTGCCCTAGGGTTCGATCGCCTCGACCTGTAACAGCCAAAAATGGCATTTTTCTTGCAAAAATTTGCCCAACAATAATCCTCACACCCCTTACACATTAAACCTCAAAATAAACACCATAAAAACTCCTCAAACCAACCAACCCAAAATTCTTTAAAATTTCAAAACTCAAACCCAACTCATATTACAACCAAACCACACAATACCACATTCAAATCGAAGACAAATACGAGGGGATGGATAATACCATATTATCTTCGAGAAATCGGGCTCCTAGGATGAGCCTCCATCGATTTTGCTCATCAAAGAGAAAGGGGGAAGGGTTTGGGGGTTAGAGAGTGGCGTGAGGGAGAGGAGAGGGAGGAGAGATTCCGTAAAATGACGGAATACCGAGTCCATTTGTATATATAGCTCCAAAGCTCCAAAATACCGACTCCTCCACAAATACATCACGATTCATTAAATATCATCTGTTTTCAATAGTTATCTCTCCAACTCAAATTCCATTGCCAGCCTCAGTACAAAGTACTCCGGACCCCAGATTCCACCAAAGACCAAATTCCAAGGTTATCACCACAACGAGAATACAATCTCATCCCTTGGATCCAGTGACTCCAAAAAAAGGATTTAAAATCCCCGAGAGTCTAGAAACTGTAATTAATTCATACTTGCCACAAATCAACTCCATTAAGGATTATTACCACACCGGGATTAACACTATTAATCCCCGGGTATCACAATTATCCCTCACTAATAAAATTTCATCCTCGAAATTTACACGGCGTACTCCAGCAACGCCGAGAACGCGCAATCCAAACGGATCACGATGTCGAATCATGAACATAACATGAACGACACACCAACAGCGAGGATACCGACCTCGCACCAAACCTGGAATGGAGTAACCTCTCCTACTGACACAAAACCACGGAAGACATCTGCATTCCCCGATGCTAACCATCTCAAAGGCAGTCAACCAAACGTAACGGCAACCAAATGAATCATTCGTGATTCCAGAATAGATATCGTCTCAAGGATATCGCCAAGACATAGCCACCGATGTTAAGCATACATCGTTACCAAAGTTACCATTAGTACACAATAATGTACCTGAACTACATCCGGTTCCCAATTTCCAAATCCATCTCCAACAGGGGAGTAGTTGCACCACATTGCAATACGGATCGGACAACTCACAGTCACCAATAGACACAAAACACATCTCCAAAGATGTCTACATCCGTGTCTTCCAAGAATCATATCTTGGTCCAAACATACTATCGAGACTGCACAAGGTCTCGAGTTCTCGAAAGGACATGCAAGGACAATCAATCGCATTCCCGCCGCACGTGTCAATCACGACACTAAACAAATCCGAATCCTGGCCATCCTTCGTTTATCCTGGGATTTAACAATCCTAAAACAGGAAGGCTATCAAATTATCCAACAAGAACTACCATGGTTCCAAAACACGACAATCCTTTCTCAGGGGAAGTCAAACAACCCTAACGATCATTCATTAGAATGCATCGTGTCATCGAGATTACCGATCTCCAGGTGCCACAATCTCTAACCGGAGATTCATCAAACCAAGCATACTCAATGCAATAGACTCGGGTATCTCTATATATACCCAAGGTCTCAAAAACTGTCAATCCCCAGCTATTCTCACCTCGCGGAGAATAATGATTGACAGTCCAACGACCAATGGTGTGATTCCAACAACAACACCACACGAACCGACTCATTGAATCTCCCAAAGATTCCCAAATCAGTAGGTACAACAATACTACCTTCCTCACAAGGAAAACGTCATGAATCCATGACTCTCCAACCTCGAACCATCGTTCGGAAAACTGGATATGTTTATACCAAACATATCCCAGAACCAAAATACGTAACTGGTTCAAAATAGGGTATCAAAGCCACTATTACCAAATCGAAATCCGTATACACCATGTATACTCAATTTAAAGACGCTCAGTACCAATGCCATAGTACTTCAAAACCTCGAGCATTCCCCAGGGACGTCTCCTCGAACGTCTCACCGGAAGTGCGAAGCCATCACCTAGTCCAACACTAGTAGGGCTTACCCCGGTTGATTCATAATCAACCCTCAACCAATTCAAGCTGTCTCCAAGACAGCACAATCCAAATCTCTCCAAGAGATAAAATCAATATAGTAGTGTCACACCACTAACTATATCTCACAAACCATTGTGACTCCTAGTACATGCCATATGCAAGAATGCTCAACCAGAGCTAACAACGAATTTTTGACACTCACGTTGGTATTTCCAACAAAATTGAGTTGTCCCAAAAAAAATCCCTCAAAACATTTGACGTATAAACGTCTCCGTGAGATACTCCCTGCCTCAATCATCATGCTGCAAGGAGACTACAAAAGTCTACCATACCCCTCATCGTATCACCATACGATTCACCATCTCGAGTCCAACGAGCAGTATAATGGCTATAACAAGCACACTAAAGCACTACACAATACCTGGCTAGCGATTCACTGGTCCCATAGGCTTATACCAACCTATCAACGTGACATGCGTCTCATCCCGGTATACCATACCGTACAAACCATTAGAGTTGTGGGTCATCGCCCAACATATCTCTAAAACACCAAGCATAATGGACATCCAGGTGTCCTTGCTCAACTACTATGCAATCCTTCCATTAGGACTTATTCCACACCCTCAGGGTGGGTGTGATCATGCCTACACCACATCACAACAACAAGCGAGTAGTTTCCTCAATGACTACTCTTACCACCAATCACTTGGCCTTAGCCATCCCAGCGAGCATACCCAAGGGTATCACTGCTCGATAAATGTTTACCTCTATAAATTGATGTGGTACACTCACCGGTACAATGCATCCAATGCTCCATCGAGCAAACCTGCTCGGCAAAAGGTCTCGTCAATTAGTGACCCAGACTCTACCATGTGCTCATCATCGGCCCTCAAACCATATAACCAAATACATAAACATGAATGTATTATTCACCAAAACGACACCACGCGTCCACATAGACATCCCAAATAACATCGTCAAACATATGACGGTACCTGTCGATACACGACACTCATAATCTCGTCGTCAAACACATGACGGTATAAAACAACACATAGTATTCACAATAATGATAACAAAAGTAATATTCCATACCTCATTGCTATCAAGATAGCGGAATACTTGTATCCATCGTCCCCCAGCGGTACACAAGCAACACCCATCGCTCGTAGGCGGCATAATCCAGTGCTACGTACATAGCGGTATAACCCATCGCCATAGAATTAACGGCATAAAACATCGCTATAGATATCTGGCGGTATGAACCACCACCATAGATGTAGCGGAATGTACCATCGCTATATGATACCTGACCGCATAAACCATCGCCATAGAATACCCGACGGCATGAACCATTGCCAATGGAATACCCAACGGAATGAACCATCGCCAATAGAATACCCGGCGGCATGAACCATCGCCAATAGAATACCCGGCGGAATGAATCATCGCCAATAGAATATCCGGCGGAATGAACCATCGCCAATAGAATACCCGGAGGAATGAACCATCGCCAATAGAATACCCGACGGAATGAACCATCGCCAATAGAATACCCGGCGACATGAACCATCGCCAATAGAATACCCGGCGGCATGAACCATCGCCAATAGAATACCCGACGGAATGAATCATCGCCAATAGAATACCCGGCGGAATGAACCATCGCCAATAGAATACCCGGCGGCATGAACCATCGCCAATAGAATAGCGGAATAATCGCGGACTCAAGAGGTACTCACACTCATGTAGTACTTTGTTTCCCGATCGCATCGCTACGTCATGATAGCGGCATCATCGCTTCGACGTGGCAGCGGCATATATCATCGCTTCGACACGACAACGGCATCATCGCTTTGACATGACGGTGGTATCCTCGCTTCGACATGACAGTGGCATTTACCATCGCTTCGACACGACAACGGCATTTACCATCGCTTCAGCATGTGTGATATCCCCGAAATGAATATGTAGTTTTAAACATTAATTATGTTACGAGGATTATGGTATTAATTCATTGGATTGAATTAATTATATTGGGGAAAGTTATTTCAGGGTGCATGTGTTATATGTTGGGAATTTGGGGTTGTGGCATGATTAATTTGGGGTGAGTGTTATTTGTTTTGGTGAAGCATGTTTAAATGGGATTTGAAGTATTTTATTGATTAAATACTATAAAATATCATGTGAGGATATTTTAATACATCGTGCTAAATACCGGGACCAAAACATAACACATCATACCACCCAACACCCAACCACCCCCCCCCCCCCCCAACCCATGCTGCAAGTGGCTGATTGCCCATGCCTCTTTCCCCACTCCCCCACTCCACTTCCCACGTCTGAAACTCCTCCATTCTCTCCCAAAATATCGTCCAACAATTGCTGAGCAAGATAGGGAGATTTTTGTTGCTAAGAAACCTTCCAAAAATCGGAGCAAAAGAGGGTGAGGAATCATGTTCTGGTTTTGGTTTAAGTTTGTTTAAGCTCATGTTTCACTTTGTGTGAAAATGGCATGGTACCTTAGGTTTTGGTAAACCTTAGATTCAAGTTCATTTATGGTGTTTTTATGAAGTTCCTAGCATGTTATATGTGTTATGTGGTAGATTTGTTGGCTTGAATATATGTGTTCGAAAATCTGGGTAAAGAAATATGTTACCCTGTTTCCAGAAAGCTTGGGTGAGAATTTATGTTGTTGGGTGTTTTTCGAGCATGTGGGTTTTAAGTATGTGTATAACTTTGAGATGAATGCACTCAGGGTAGTATATTGTAGCTCTAAACACATTTGTTCAAGCATGAGGTGTGCCTTATATGCTAGATTGGATGGTATGATTATGAGTGTTCGAAAATCTGGAAAATTCGCGCACATAGATGTGGCGATCGATCGCTACAAAGGCAGCGATCGATCGCCGAAGGCCAGTGGCCAAAACCAAAGGCAGGCAATCGATTGCCATGAATGGCGCGATCGATCGCCTCAAGCCAGTGAAGTCTGGCGATCGATCGCCTCGGAGTAGCGATCGATCGCCAGATGCAGAACAAAGGAAAATGAAGTTTTTTGTTGGATTTTTTATTTTGGTCTATAAATTGGCATCTAATATTGTGTTGTACACTGGTGTAGAGCCTTCACAGATAGCTACACAACGCAGGTGATAGAGTCCTGCAACACACCATATTTTGGAAAGGTACGTAAGCGACGTACGGGCATCCCAACGGTAACATGTATTTATGTTTGTCTATTTGACACATGTTAGATGCAAAGTTGTGCATTATGAGTATGATACATGTTGTTATGCATTGTTGTTGCATATGTATGTTGTGGAATAAAGAGTGTGTATTCCACGAGTCAGGGTTATCACTGTGATGATTTTAATGCTTACCGCTTATACCGCTAAAAATGTGGAGCGGGAGGGGGGAGGCTCGCTTGCACATGGAGGCGAGGTATGCCATACGAAGCGAGGAAGAGATACCGCTTGTATGAAGAAGCGAGGAAGAAGTACCAATTGTTAAGAAAATTACGAAGCGAGGGGCATTAAAATACACTGATGATAAACTGACTAAGAATGATTTAAGATTTAAGAAGAGAAGTTATGTCATGTCATTTATTTAAAGAAGCCATAATTTCATATAATGATTTGATTATGAGTTATGGTACAGGAACAACCAATGGGCGTTTTAAATGCATTGAAAACACAGGAAGTATTTATATCTATGATTATGCATTATGCTTTACATTCATATTATGTTGAATATGAATTATGATGTGCTCATGTGTTGGGGGTTGTCTTTGTAGGTGCATTTAATACAGAGAACAAGGGTTGGGGTTGACACGTTGAGCTTTAAGGAGTGCTACAGGATTAGCAGAATAGAGTTTCATTTTGTATAGTTTCTACAAGGAGTGTAGTAGAACTATAGTCTTACACGCTGTTACTAAGAAAAGTAACTAATCCCTTTTGAAATTCTTTTGGTACTGTAATCTCTATAAGCTCAGGATATCAACACGGCTAATACTCTGATTTATGAATGATTAGTTCTCTTAATTGCACCTTATATTGTTGATTAGATAACGGGGTCTTACATTTAGTGGTATCAGAGCAGTGGTTAGATAACCAGGGAACGAGTAAAGGGTAGCCTTTAGAAACAAGTTGGCTAGGTATTCATTGGTGGGCATGTTTATGCATGTGGTGCATATTTTTGTATAAGTTGTTATACTAACATGCTTTTGAATATGATTACTCTTGTTATCTAACGGCTTATGTCATGAACTGCTTTTGGTATTGTTGTTAACCCCTGTATTACAGCATGGAGGCTATTAATCTGGAGAACCTCAATGAAGGGGTGGGAGATGTAGGCATGGAGCCTATTGCACAGATACTGCTACCAGGGGAGATAAGTCTGACCCAGTTCTTGGGCTATCATCCACCGCTATTTGAAGGAACTGAGACTGGGGAAGCAGCCGAGGAATGGCTTGAGAGACTGGAGCAGATATTCGTATCGGCACCCTGTGCACGGACTGCCTGGCTCAGGTTAGCAGAGTTTCAGTTGGCTAAGAAGTTTTCCATGTGGTGGAAGACAACAGTTATGGAGCTAAGGGCTCAGGGTATGACGGTTGATTGGACTGTATTCAGGACCCGGTTCCTTAACCGGTACTTTTCTGCAGTTGCCAGACAATTAAAGGAAGATGAGTTCACTAATTTGAAGCAGGGCGGCCTGTCAGTGTCAGATTATGCTATGCAGTATTCCTCACTGTTGAGGTATGTACCTCATATCGCCGTGAGCAGTCATGCCAAGATGAGGCATTTCATGAAGGGACTGAGGCCAGAGTTATTTGATCGGGTTGTCTCCAACAACCCCAACTCATTTGATGATGCCCTGACTAGGGCAGAGCTGGCAGAGATTGCAGTTGGTACGTACAAGGAAGATGTGCCCCTTTCATACCACCTGAGAGACCAGCTGTTGAGAGCCCGAGGCCACGAGGAGACCAGTTTAAGCCTCGTGGGGCCTCTTCATCTTCTAGATTCAGTGGGAAGAAGTCTCAGAGTCAGAAGCAAAGCAATCGGGGACCAACACAGGGGAATAAGACAGGGGGGAACAGGTGTGACCACTGTGGAGGATTTCATTTGTCACGTGACTGCCGAGGCTATTATGTTTGTGGCAAGGTGGGCCACCTGGCTAGGGCTTGCCCCAATCGGGCAGGTCAGGCAGGCTTTGGACCGAGTAGGCCAAGATTTGATGCCGGGATGGCACCACAAAGACAGCAGTTTGCACCTCGACCACAGGGAGGTCAGGCGGCAGGACCGCCGCAGGGTCAGGTGTATGCACTGACTCGGGAGCAGGCTGAGGCAGCCCCGGAGGAGGTTATTGCTGGTACGTGTTATTCACTTACGCACCCTGCATTTATTTTGATAGATACAGGTGCTTCCCACTCTGTTGTATATGCTGCTTTTGTGGAGAGACACCACTTGTGCTCGTCTCCGTTGCCCACGCCTCTCATGGTCTCGACACCCACGGGAAAGCATGTGATTACGGATCGACTGTTATCTGATTGCCTCATTTATTTTGAGGGAATGATCTTAGGGCCGATCTGATTTTGTTAGAGATGACAGATTTTGACTGCATTGTCGGCATTGATGTGTTGAGCAGATACCAGGCCGTGGTTGATTGGCGACAGAGGATGGTGCGCTTTCTATCTGATCAGAGGTTCAGTGGACCTTTTATGGGGACGGCTCTCGTCCAAAGATTCCAATGATCTCAGCAGTTAAGATGTCACGGCTGTTGGAACGCGGTCACATGGGCTACATTATTTATGCCGTGAACGTATCTGAGGAAAAGGAAGAATTGAGGATCGAGGATATACCGGTCGTGGCGGAATTCATTGATGTGTTCCCGGATGAGATTCCAGGATTTCCGCCGATCAGAGATGTGGAGTTTGAGATTGAGTTACTGCCAGGGACATCAGCCATTTCCCGTGCCCCATACAGGATGGCGCCGGCAGAGCTGAGGGAGCTGAAGGTGCAGTTATAGGAACTCCTCGACAAGGGATACATTCGTCCTAGTGTATCGCCTTGGAGTGCACCAGTCTTGTTCGTAAGGAAAAAGGATGGTTCGATGCCCCTGTGCATCGATTACCGTCAATTGAATAAAGTGATGATTAAGAACAAGTACCCCCTTCCGAGGATTGATGACTTATTTGATCAGCTTCAGGGCATAGAGCTTTACTCGAAGATTGACTTGAGGTCGGGCTATCACCAGATACGAGTTAGAGCCGATGACATTCAAAAGACAGCCTTTCGAACTCGGTATGGGCACTACGAGTTCTTGGTGATGCCATTTGGGGTGACGAATGCCCCTGCAGTATTTATGAGCTTGATGAACAGAATATTTCAGAAGTACCTTGATCAGTTTGTCATCGTGTTCATTGACGACATTCTGGTTTATTCAAGAAGTAAGGAGGAGCATGCCAATCATTTGAGGACGGTACTTCAGATCCTCAGAGATCATCAGTTGTACGCCAAGCTCAGCAAGTGTGAGTTCTGGCTGACTAGTGTAGCGTTCTTGGGTCATATTATCTCTCGAGAGGGGATATCAGTAGATCCCAGGAAGATAGAGGCAGTTATGGATTGGCCTTCGCCAACTTCAGTCACTGAGATCCGAAGTTTCCTTGGTTTGGCTGGGTATTATCGACACTTTGTCGAAGGGTTTTCAAAGATTGCCAATCCATTGACGCAACTAACTCAGAAAGGAGTTCCATTCTTTTGGTCTGAAGCTTGTGAGCAGAGCTTCCAGGAGTTGAAGCATAGATTGACTTCCGCACCAGTATTGGTAATTCCCAGGGAGAACAAGGGGTTCGTTCTCTATACTGACACATCGCTTCAGGGTCTAGGATGCGTGCTGATGCAGGATAAGCACGTTGTGGCTTACGCTTCGAGACAATTGAAGCCACACGAGATGAGGTATCCAGTCCACTGATTTGGAGCTAGCAGCTATAGTGTTTGCCTTGAAGATATGACGACACTACTTATACGGTACCTCATTCACCATCTTCACTGATCACAAGAGCCTGAAGTTCTTGTTTACGCAGGCTGAGCTGAATATGAGACAGAGGAGATGGATGGACCTGCTGAAGGACTATGATTGTGAAATCGAATACCATCCGGGAAGAGCAAATTTGACAGCCGACGCTTTGAGTCGGAAGGTGAGGAGCACAACAGAGGATGCCATGTGTCTATCAGCTATGATGGGCTCCTACTGCCATTTGGGATTTTATTATGATGTGTCTGCTTCACCGGTACATGTATTGACCTTATTAGCTGAGCCCATTATTTATTATCACATCAGGAAGGCTCAGGAGACTGACGAGGAAGTTCAGAGATGGTTGTCAGTGGTTCGTCTGGGTCAGTCGTCGAAGTTCAGGACGACTGAGGATGGTTCCTTGAGGTTAGGTGTGAGACCCCGTTATCAAACCAAGATACTAAGGTGCAATTAAGAGAACTAACCATTCATGTGTATATATATCAGAGTAATAAGTCGTGTTGATTAATCTGAGCTTAAGAGATTACAGTACCAAAAGTTTCAAAAGGAATTTCACATATTCCTACAAAAGGTACTACACTGTAGTCTTACTCTACTTCTTGTAGAAGCTATACAAAAATTCTCTAACATGCTAATCCTGTAGCACTCCTTACAGCTCAGCATATCAACCCCGACCCTGGTTCTCATCATCAAAAGTACCTACAAAGACAACCCCCAACACATGAGCATATCATAATTCATATTCAACATAATATGAATGTAAGACGTAAATGCATAATCATAATACAAAGCACTTCCTGTATTTCGAAGCATTTACAACGCCCATTGGTTGTCCCTGTACCATAACTCATAATAAACACATTATATGAAATTATGGATCCTTTAATAATGTCATGACATATCACCTATTTCTTTAAACAGCTTTTGAGTCATATATCAACAGTTATTTTAATGCTTCTTGCTTCAACATCTCATAATGAGCGGTACCATCTTCCCCGCTTCATTACTACATAATCTCATAATGAGCGGTACCATCCTCCCCGCTTCATTACTACATAATCTCATAATGAGCGGTACCATCCTCCCGCTTCATTACTACATAATCTCATAATGAGCGGTACCATCCTCCCCGCTTCATTACTACATAACAAGCATAAGCATTAAAACCTACACTGTGATCCCTCTTGACTCGTGGAATACACCTCTTTATTCCACATCACAATATGCAACAACAATGCATAATATGCAACAACAATGCATAATAACATGTATCATACTCTTAATGCATCACATTACATTCATCATGCGTCAAATAGACAAACATAAAGTACATGTTACCGTTGGGATGCCCGTACGTCGCTTACGTACCTTTCCAAAATGTGGTGTGTTGCAGGACTCTATCCCCTGTGCTGTGTAGCTGTCTGTGAAGGCTCTACACCGGTGTACAACACAATATTAGATGTCTCATTACAATCCAATATCAAAATTTAAACAAAATATAACAATTTAAATTTTTCAACATTCTGGGTCTCTCGATCGATCGGCCCATCTTTTCGATCGATCGAAAAGACACCTTCAATCAATACCAAGGTTCTGCCTCGCTCGATCGATCAAGATGAAATTCCGATCGATCGAGATGTCCTGTTCAAGAACACAAATTCCAGAATTCTCGAACACCCATTTTTACACCCTTCGATCTAGCATATAAGATACACCACATGTTTGAACAAATATGCTAAGGGCTACAATACACTACCCTGAGTGTATTCATATCAAGATCATACCCCAAACTCAAACCCTCATGCATTAAAATTGCCCATTTACATCAGTACTCAACCAACCTTTCCGGAAACAGGGCAACATATTTCATTTCCAGAGCACCTCATTTCATGCTATTAAAACTACAACATATAACATAAAACATGCTCGAACAAAAATGCCAAGGGCTTCACAAAACTACCATGTATGTACTCAAATCAAAGGTTTACCAAAAACCTATCTAACATGCATGATAACACCTTCACAATATCACTCCCATCCCATATCTTCCAGAAAAACAGGGCATACCTCTACCCAGATTTTCGAACACCATATTTTACATGCTTAAATCCTTCACATAAAACATGTAACATGCTCAAGGAAAAATACTGAGAGCTTCATAATAACACCATGTAAGCATTTAAATCGAAGGTTTTAAGAAACCTAAGCTAACATGCCATTTTCACACCACATAAAAACAAGAACTTAATCAATCTTAAATAAAAAACAGAGCATGGTTTCTCACCCTACTTTGCTCCGATTTTTGGGAGGCTTCCAAGCAATGAAAATGGAAGGGCTCTACACGATTTTGCTTAGCAGATGCTGGAGGTTATTTGGGAGAGAAGGGTCGAGATTTGGAATGGAGGAGAAGGGTTGAATGATTGAGCCAAGTGGGGTGGAAAGTCAGCCTTTGGCTGTGTCATCAGCATGGGTTGGGGGGTGGGGGGGGTGGGGTTGGGTGTTGGGTGGTATGATGTGTTATATTTTGGTCCCGGTATTTAGCACGATGTATTAAAATATCCTCACATGATATTTATAGGTTTTTCTCAATAAAATACTTCAATTCTCATTTAAACATGCTTTACCAAAACTAAATAACACACACCCCAAATAAACATGCCACAACCCCAAAATCCCAACATATCTCACATGCACCCTGAAATGTATCTCCTCAATAATATTAATTCAATCCCATGAATTAACACTAAAATCATCATAATTTAATCAATGATTAAAATCACATAATCTTTTCGGGGATATCACATTAGGTGATCGATGGGTGGTTCCGAATATGCCTGAGTCGCGTCAGGGAATATTACAGCGAGCTCATTGCACCAGGATGAGTATCCACCCGGGCGGAAAGAAAATGTATAAGGACTTATGCAGTCAGTTTTGGTGGAGACGAATGAAACAAGATGTCACCACATTCGCCAAGAGATGTCTGATTTGTCAGCAAGTGAAGGCCGAGAGGCAGAGGCCTAGTGGTGAGCTTAGAAGTTTGGAGATACCAGAATGGAAGTGGGGGCACGTATCCATGGACTTCGTGACCCACTTACCGAGGACTGTTTTGGTTTTGATGCCATCTGGGTAGTCGTGGACAGACTGACTAAAGTGGCTCACTTCATTTCATACTGTATGACCTTCACGTACTTGAAGATGGCTCAGTTATATGTCAGAGATGTGGTGAGACTGCATGGGATCCCTGTTTCGATTGTGTCTGATCGAGATCCGCGGTTTATATCTCATTTTGGGAAGGTCTTCAGTCAGCCCTGGGTACAGAATTAAGGATGAGGCACAGCCTATCATCCCCAAACGGACAGACAGACCGAGCATACCATACAGACGCTCGAAGATATGTTACGGGCTTGTGTGTTGGAGTTTGGTACTTCTTGGCAGGACTCAGTAGCCTTAGTGGAGTTTTCGTATAACAACAGCTACCAGGCAAGCATACAGATGGCTCCTTTTGAGGCTCTCTATGGTAGACGTTGTAGGTCGCCTTTATGTTGGGACGACGTGGATCGCAAATCAGTCGGAGGCCCAGATTTGATCCGGGAAATGGAAGAAAAGGTAAAGGTGATAAGACAGAAAATGAAAGCAGCCCAGGACAGACAGACAGTGTATGCTAATCAACGGCGTCGGCCGTTAGAGTTTCAGTTGGGCGACAGGGTCTTTTTGAAGATCTCACCTTTCAGTGGTGTAGTACGTTTTGGGATGCGGGGGAAGTTATCCCCGAGATATGTAGGGCCGTACGAGATCTTACAGCGTGTTGGTACTCTGGCATACCGATTGGCTTTACCGCCCTCTCTGTCCAGCATTCACGATGTGTTTCATGTGTCTATGTTGCGGAAGTACGAGCCAGATCCTTCTCATGTGTTGCAGCCTTCTGAGGTTTAGATAGAGTCCGATGTTTCCTATGTGGAGCGGCCTATCAGGATTCTGGATCGGGCAGATCGCAGACTACGAAACAAGGTTATTCCTATGGTCAAATTTCAGTGGGATCGTAGGGGTGTCGAGGAGGCCACGTGGGAGACGGAGCGACACATGGTGCAGCACTATCCAGAACTGTTTTCCGGTATGTGATTTATGTTTTGTTTTATATTGGGTAAGTGCATGCTGATTTCGAGGACGAAATCTTATAAGTAGGGGAGTACTGTGATATCCCCGAAATGAATATGTAGTTTTAAACATTAATTATGTTATGAGGATTATGGTATTAATTCATTGGATTGAATTAATTATATTGGGGAAAGTTATTTCAGGGTGCATGTGTTATATGTTGGGAATTTGGGGTTGTGGCATGATTAATTTGGGGTGAGTGTTATTTGTTTTGGTGAAGCATGTTTAAATGGGATTTGAAGTATTTTATTGTTTAAATACTATAAAATATCATGTGAGGATATTTTAATACATCGTGCTAAATACCGGGACCAAAACATAACACATCATACCACCCAACACCCAACCACCCCCCCCCCCCCCCAACCCATGCTGCAAGTGGCTGATTGTCCATGCCTCTTTCCCCACTCCCCCACTCCACTTCCCACGTCTGAAACTCCTCCATTCTCTCCCAAAATATCGGCCAACAATTGCTGAGCAAGATAGGGAGAAGATCAGCCATTTATGTTGCTAAGAAACCTTCCAAAAATCGGAGCAAAAGAGGGTGAGGAATCATGTTCTGGTTTTGGTTTAAGTTTTTTTAAGCTCATGTTTTACTTGGTGTGAAAATGGCATGGTAGCTTAGGTTTTGGTAAACCTTAGATTCAAGTTCATTTATGGTGTTTTTATGAAGTTCCTAGCATGTTTATATGAGCATGTTATATGTGTTATGTGGTAGATTTGTTGGCTTGAATATATGTGTTCGAAAATATGGGTAAAGAAATATGTTACCCTGTTTCCAGAAAGCTTGGGTGAGCATTTATGTTGTTGGGTGATTTTCGAGCATGTGGGTTTTAACTATGGGTATAACTTTGAGATGAATGCACTCAGGGTAGTATATTGTAGCTCTAAACACATTTGTTCAAGCATGAGGTGTGCCTTATATGCTAGTTTGGATGGTATGATTATGAGTGTTCGAAAATCTGGAAAATTCGCGCACAGAGTATGTGGCGATCGATCGCTACAAAGGCAGCGATCGATCGCCGAAGGCTAGTGGCAAAAACCAAAGGCAGGCGATTGATCGCCATGAATGGCGCGATCGATCGCCTCAGGCCAGTGAAGTCTAGCGATCGATCGCCTCGGAGTAGCGATCGATCCCCAGATGCAGAACAAAGGAAAATGAAGTTTTTTGTTGGATTTTTGATTTTGGTCTATAAATTGGCATCTAATATTGTGTTGTACACTGGTGTAGAGCCTTCACAGATAACTACACAACGCAGGGGATAGAGTCCTGCAACACACCATATTTTGGAAAGGTACGTAAGCGACGTACGGGCATCCCAACGGTAACATGTATTTATGTTTGTCTATTTGACTCATGTTAGATGCAAAGTTGTGCATTATGAGTATGATACATGTTGTTATGCATTGTTGTTGCATATGTATGTTGTGGAATAAAGAGTGTGTATTCCACGAGTCAGGGTTATCACTGTGATGATTTTAATGCTTACCGCTTATACCGCTAAAAATGTGGAGCGGGAGGGGGGAGGCTCGCTTGCACATGGAGGCGAGGTATGCCATACGAAGCGAGGAAGAGATACCGCTTGTATGAAGAAACGAGGAAGAAGTACCGCTTGTTAAGAAAATTACGAAGCGAGGGGCATTAAAATACACTGACGATAAACTGACTAAGAAAGATTTAAGATTTAAGAAGAGAAGTTATGTCATGACATTTATTTAAAGAAGCCATAATTTCATATAATGATTTGATTATGAGTTATGGTACAGGGACAACCAATTGGCGTTTTAAATGCATTGGAAATACAGGAAGTATTTATATCTATGATTATGCATTATGCTTTACATTCATATTATGTTGAATATGAATTATGATGTGCTCATGTGTTGGGGGTTGTCTTTGTAGGTGCATTTAATACAGAGAACAAGGGTTGGGGTTGACACGTTGAGCTTTAAGGAGTGCTACAGGATTAGCAGAACAGAGTTTCATTTTGTATAGTTTCTACAAGGAGTGTAGTAGAACTATAGTCTTACACGTTGTTACTAAGAAAAGTAACTAATCCCTTTTGAAATTCTTTTGGTACTGTAATCTCTATAAGCTCAGGATATCAACACGGCCTAATACTCTGATTTATGAATGATTAGTTCTCTTAATTGCACCTTATATTGTTGATTAGATAACGGGGTCTTACAGCATGACAGCGGGAATACCCCTCCCTTCGACATATTAGCGGCATAATATCCCTCGCGATAGTAATATGACAGCGGCATTATCCTTCGCTTCGACATATTTGCGGCAAATATTCTTCATCGCTATAATATGACAGCGGCAAGTATTCACATCGCTACGCCATGCATGCAACCGTAATGCATAACCCGTATTCCAATAAACATCGCCATGAGTATATTTTAATGCACCTCGCTTCAAATGTGACATGCGGAATTTTACCATCGCTTCAACATTTAGCGGCAAAGCATTAGAATCATCACTCTGATGTATATCTATGCAACCGTAATGCATAGTCCATGTCTCATATGACCCTGCAACCAGCATGGTTAGCAACCACACATTCCAATGATAAACAATATCATAAACGCACATAAGCAATATAGTTGTGCCACGCAACACTAACTACCATCATGCATAAGTATGTGTTTCTCATTCCCATTAACATTTTCCTAGGCCCTCAACAGCCCCAAAGAGCTAACCACTGCTCTGATACCACTAATGTAAGGACCCCCGTGCCCTTAATTTGTTATTAGTGTATTAATCCATGCCATTAGTGCATACAATCATATATCATGGGAAGGAACCACATGCAAGCATAGCCTCATATACCAACTATAAAATTTCTTGCATTTAAACTCCCTAATGTTCAACTTCCCAACCCAAACCATTTACATAGTATGCACCCTCATAATACACTAACGTACTCTCATTTCATTTAGTAATTTCCATATCTAATTGCATACCACAATAAATGAAGAGTGAAAATCCATTGCCCATTTATACATTCCATATACACGTAAAAACGTACTCACATGAGAGCACCCAATGAATGAGCATGTATCTAATGTATAAAATACTCTACCGGATACCGTTACTGGTACTTCAATCCTGGAAGTACCTCCCAAGCACAACTCGATCTCAACATCTGGATCTATGTACTTATTTAACCCGCTCTGGTACCTCGATCCTGAAATTACCTCAAATCAACAGTCCGAGCTCAACTCCAAAGCTGCTGCTACACCTGTATCACCTGTCCCAACAGAGACAACCCCCACACGGGGTGAGCATACCAATACCACCAATTAAAAAATAATCATAATATTGCAGTTCATAATTTACAAAATGTAAATGCCATGAATTTAAATGATACTCTCTGGATGGTATCATTCTCATCCGGGATCCCCTGTGTTGTCCCTGTTCTCAAAATAACCAAACTTATCAAATTCCCAAAGCCAGTTAATCGCCACATAGATTAACTAATACCATTTCTATTATGCCAGTTCCATAATCAATAGGGTAAAATCATTATATAAAAGACCGTAGATATCACATATATCTAACTAATGATTCCATGTTCCTGTTTCATTGCTCGCTCCCCAATAGCGGCATTTAAAACCCCACGCACGCTCAACAATAGCGGCGTCATAACCGATGGTCACTACACGGCGACAACATCCCAAATCATTGCTCGCTTAATAGCGACACCGTATGGTTCACAATGTGTAACCATTTGACGCAAATACCATTTACCATGCATATCGCTATCCATTTATAGCAAGTATTATGTACCATGCATTTCAATGCCTATTTGATGCAATTACCACATACCATGTATTTCAATGTCCATATAATGCAATTATTACACACCATATGTTTCAATGTCCATTTAATGCAATTATCACATACCATGCATTTTACAGTTGCAACATTATAATAGGCTATGCTCGTACGTCATACGTACCTTAAGATGTCGTAGCCCAAGTCCAACCTTGCCTGAGTCCCACGACCCGATGAGTTAAGTGCTAACATCCAATTAACTCCCAATTAAACATAGGCATGCAATCACGTGCCCAAGCACGTTCACAATTTCCAACCCTATCGTTTAACCATGACGATTACCAAAAATAAAAGCCCCCCGGCTAAGCATGCATATTACTCCAAAATATACCAGTTAACAAGTTTAAAAGATAACCAAAAGAAACCAACCGAGAGTTCCGTTTTATTTAAACTTGGCTCCAACCAATCCATTTTAAAAGCATAGAATTCCCATTGGAATGTAGTCGTTTCCCCGGAAACGGCCCCTTTAAACCTCGATTCCAAAATCGCGACATTTTCCCATAATTTCAAAAAAAAAACTTTCTTACGGTCGGCGATCGATCGCTTCGCCCTAGGCGATCGATCGCCTCGCAGGAAGGCATGGGTGATCGATCGCCTCGCATGAAGGCATGGGCTATCGATCGCCTCATTTCCAGGCGATCGGTCGCCTCTCAACATAATTGGCTACTGCCTCATGGCGATCGATCGCCTATTTTGAGGCGATCGATCGCCTCACTGTTCGTCTTCCTCAAAATTTCATCAACGTCGAGGTGATCGATCGCCCCGCCCTAGGGATCAATCGCCTTGACCTGTAACAGCCAAAAATGGCATTTTTCTTGCAAAAATTTGCCCAACAATAATCCTCACACCCCTTACACATTAAACCTCAAAATAAACACCATAAAAACTCCTCAAACAAACCAACCCAAAATTCTTTAAAATTCCAAAACTCAAACCCAACTCATATTACAACCAAACCACACAATACCACATTCAAATCGAAGACAAATACAAGGGGATGGATAATACCTTATTATCTTCGAGAAATCAGGCTCCTAGGATGAGCCTCCATCGATTTTGCTCATCAAAGGGAAAGGGGGAAGGGTTTGGGGGTTAGAGAGTGGCGTGAGGAGAGGAGAGGGAGGAGAGATTCCGTAAAATGATGGAATACCGAGTCCATTTGGTATATATAGCTCCAAAGCTCCAAAATACCGACTCCTCCACAAATACATCACGATTCATTAAATATCATATGTTTTCAATAATTATCTCTCAAACTCAAATTCCATTGCCAGCCCCAGTACAAAGTACTCCGGACCCCAGATTCCACCAAAGACCAAATTCCAAGGTTATCACCACAACGAGAATACAATCTCATCCCTTGGATCCAATGACTCCAAAAACAGGATTTAAAATCCCCGAGAGTCTAGAAACCGTAATTAATTCATACTTGCCACAAATCAACTCCGTTAAGGATTATTACCACACCGGGATTAACACTATTAATCCCCGGGTATCACACAGTACCTCAATCGTTCCTCCCCCTTGTCATTTTGTATTGTTGGATTGACGACCTTGCATTTTAAGGACATAATGGTGGTCGAAAAATCTGTTCTTCCTGGGTTCAAATATTGATTTATTTTATGGGCGATTTTTGCACATTTTTGGGGCAAGAAATTATGTTTTGTTGATTCAAAGTTTATGTTGTAATTTGTTCAAAAATACTGCTGATTAGGGTTCAAAATTTCAAGCATTTGGTTCGAAATTTCTGCTATACTTTTGCTCGATTTCTTCATGCTCTTGGGTTGAAATTTATACTGTCTTGAGGCTGAAATCTTGCTGCCTCTTATATTTCAAATATTTTTTTAACCTTGGTCGAAAATTCTTTGGTTTTGAAATTTGTTGCTCTTTTGGGTCCAAAATAAGTTGTTGTATATAGCTTGATTTATATGTTGGAAATGGTCTGATTTCCTTATTATGATGGCCGAACTCTTGCTGTACATAAATCGATTCTTTCTGTTGCTTTTAAATAGAATTTTATGTTGTTTAGAGCTTGGAAATTTCTGCTGTCATTAGCTCTGAAAACCTGTTGTAATAATGCTCCCAAAATCTGCCATTATAGTGTTAAAAGTTTGTCATGAAGTGTTTGGTTTTGGAGGTGTTGATATCCGAACCCTAGGGACTATTACAGCCGAGTTTCAGGGCTATTGTGAGCTTGAAAATCATGCTCATGAGGAGTTTGATAATATGTTTATATGGTGTTTAAGTGTTGGCTTAAAGCCTTGATCATTGGTGGTGAAAAACCTACACATTCCAACTTAAAAGCTTTATAGTGCCTTAGTGAGTGTTGGGAAATGAGATGAGATGTTTTACCTTCGAAGCATGTGTAGTGTGATACTCAGTAATTGATTATGTGCATTATGATTTGACAATGGTAATTAAGAGATAATTACATGATTGTGATTAGGTTAGGTTTTGAGATAAATCTGGTATGCAATGAGCATGAACTTGTGATATGTTACAGGTTACATTGAATGAATTAATTTGAATTGATGAATTTGAAGAAGTCTAATTAAGACTTGATTAAGTAATTTAGAATGGCATGAATAATTGGTCATGTTAGTGCATTTTGTATTTGAAGACTTTGAGTCAAGTGTTGCAATTACTATATCATGCAAACTTATGCTAACATCTCTTATAACTCACACATTTCACACTATCACACCTACTAATCTCTACAACTTTCCCAAAGCCCTTCTTCATTCTTTGCTTGTAAAACGTACTTGGATTGCAATTATTTTGCTTGAATTGAAGATAAAGTGGTAAGGAGATTTAGTTTTATGAAGTTATTGAATTTTGTTAGATTTAGTTGAGTTTATAATTTGGGAATCTTGGTTATGAATTTTGTTGGATTAATTTGTTGAGTTTTTGAAGATTGAGTTGTTAATAATGTGTTTGAGAGGTTTTGGTGTATTGTATTTAAGAGGTTGGTTGTTTATGGTGATTTATGTGTTGGAATGGGATGTGTGTGTGAAAATGGCGAATTTCGCACCTACAAGGCACGACGATCGATCGGCAAGGGTTTCACTATCGATCGAGCGCTTTCGAACCCATCTTTTGGGCGATGAATAGTTACGTGACCGATTGGTAGCTTTGCCGCAATCGATCGTGGAAGAGCGGATTTATGAACGTCTCTTGATCGATCGCGAGTTTCGGGCAATCGATCGCGAGGTGTAAAATTTTGTAAAAATTCTTGTTTTTGGGAATTTTTTTGATGAGTCTTTTCTAGCTATTAATATGGGATTGTCGGATTGTGTAGAGCATTCCCAAGAAGCGGACAACGAAGAGGATAATCTCTTATATATCATTGCTTTTGGTGAAAAAAGGTACATAGAGAAACGTACGAGCATCGATGGTAAAATATACATTTGACGTTGTATGAATACATGTTGACGCATGAACGTATGTCTTGAGAATGTTGTGTGTCGTTATCGGGTGAAGAATATAATACTTGCCACTGTCATATCGTAGCGAGGAATAAAATGCTTGTCGCTGTCATATCGAAGCGACGGAATGTAATATTTGTCGCTAATATGTCGAAGCGAGGATAATGCCGCTGTCATATTGAAACGATGGGTATTATGAATGTCGATGATATGTCGAAGCGAGGGGTAATATAATGCTGTTATGTCGAAGCGAGGGGTATTAAAATGTCACTGTTATAACAAGACTGTGATTGCTACGATTATATTGAATTATGTCTTCACATTTAAATGAAGAAGTTGAGGAATTGAATTATAATATAATCAATATGAATATGAGTTATGGAACACGGACAACCAAGGAGAGCATGTTAAATGCATTGAGTACATGAAGTATTTTCGTACTAACGATTTATGCATTTTATCATATGATCATATTGTTATGAATGTGAATTGTTATATGCTCATGTGTTGTCGGTTGTTCATGTAGGAGCTTTTGGCAAGGAGAACTAAGGCAAGGGCTGATGATGTGAGCTATGTTAGGAATAGAACTATCAATCTAGAAGGACAACATGAATTTGGGATAGTGAACTACGAATGAATACTGTAAAACTATTGGCGATTGCATTCATTTCATTGGGAATGTAATTATTTTGTATATGGGATTTGTGATAGCCCTCAATGCTCAGTACATCAACATAGAACTTATTTCTCTAATAATTAAATAGCTCTTTTATGCATATTGAACACGATTAAAGTAGTGATGTCTTACATTAGTGGTATCAGAGCAGTGGTTAGATAATCAGGGTTGATCGAAGGGTAGAATTAGTGAACATGTTGGATAAACATTCACTTATGAGCATGTTCATGCATATTTGAGTATATATGTGTTATACTAACATGCTTGATGATGTTGACGGTAAATGTAGTGATGGCTAACATGAATCTTATTGCATGACTCATGGGATATTCACCAAGTATTTCATCTATACCTGCATCGCAAAGCATAATCCATATTCCAACATACATCATCACGAGTGTATTTTAATGCACCTCGCTCAAATGCGACATGCGGCACTCCCACCCTCGCTTCAACATTTGGCGGCAGAGCATTAAAACCATCACTCTATTGTACACATGCAACCACAATGCAAATTCCATGATGTATATAAAACACAGGTTACCGTTTCGTGTCTTTCAACCCTGGCCTTAGCCTTTCGCGTCATAGTGTTCCTACAGGAACAATCTTAAACCATGAGCATATTATAATCCATATTCACCACAATATGATTATAATGAGTAAATGCATAAACTATGAGTACAAAGTACTTCCTGTATTCCAATGCATTTCAAAATGCTCCATTTGGTTGTCCCTGTGTCACAACTCACAATCATAATCAACAGGTTATATTATGATTCTATAGATGTTATGACATATAATTCGTTTCACTATGATCACATATCACAAATGCACATAAGCAAAATAGTTGTGTCACACAACACTAACTACTGTCATGCATAAATATGTGCTACCCATCCCTATCAGCATGTTCCAGGCCTTCAACAGCCCCAAAGAGCTAACCACTGCTCTGATACCACTAATGTAAGGACCCCCGTGCCCTTAACCCGTTATTAGTGTATTAAGCCATACCATTAGTGCATATAATCATACTATCAGGGGGAAACCATATGCAAGTGCAACACCATATGCTATCCGGAAAATTTCTTGCATTCAATCCACATAATATTCAAATTCCCCAACCAAGATTATCCATATAACATGCACCCTCATAATACACTAACATACTCTGAGTTCATTTAGCAATTTCATATCTAATTGCGTGCAAACCTTAAATGAACAGAGAAGAGCCGTAGCCCGTTTATACATTCCATATACACGTAATATGTACTCACATAAGAGCACCCAATGAATAAGCATGTATCTAATGTATAAAATACTCTACGGGATACCATTACTGGTGCTTCGATCCTGGAAGCACTTCTCAAGCGCAACACGATCTCGACTCTGGATCGAGTGCCTATCCATCCAGCTCTGGTACCTCAATCCTGGAAGTACTTCAATCAACAGCCCGAGTTCAACTCCAAAGCTGCTGCTACACCTGTACCACCTGCCCCAACAGAGACAACCCCCACACTGGGTGAGCATACCAATATCCCAAATCCAATAGCCACAACAATACAATTCATAATTTACATAAATGTAAATGCTATGAAATACAAAATATACTCCCTGGATGGTATCATCCTCATCCGGGGTTTCCTGTACTGTCCCTGTTCTCAAAACACTGATACCATCAAATTCCCAAATGCCAGTTAATCATTACATTGATTAACGAATTCATTAGCCATATACCGGTACCAAAATCAATACTATCAAATCATTAAACAATGATTACAAATTCCCCATATATCTCACTTATGGTTCCATAGTTCTATTTCATAGCTCGCTCTAAAATAGCGGCGTTCCATTTCCACGCATACTCAACAGCAGCGGCGTCATAATCGATGTTCGCTCACAGGCGACAACATCCCAATCATTGCTCGCTCAAAAGCGGCACCATGCAATTCTCAATGCATACATAGACATTTGAAGCAAGTACCATAAACCATGCATTTCAATATCCGTTTATTGCTAATACCATGTGTCATGCATTTCCACACACATCATTGCAATATAGTGTACCAAGCACTCAACAATTGCAATTATATTAAAGGGCTATGCTCGTACGTCATACGTACCTTATACTTTCCGTAGTTCAAGTCCAAATCTTGCCTTGGTCCCGTGACCGATGAATTATATGCAACTTATCTTCGAGAAAACCGGCTCCTAGGACGAGCCTCCAACGATTTTGCCCATCAAAAGGGAAAGGGAAAGGGTTTGGGGTGAGAGAGGCGTGAGAGGGAGAGGAGGGGAGAGAAATGGATTCCAAATGACGGAATCCCGAGTCCAACTGGTATATATAGCAAAAATGCCCCAAAATACCAATACCTTCACCAATACATCATGATTCATTAAAAATCATCTGTTTCAAAAACTCTCTCTCCAACATCAAATCCCCAAACTGGCCCCAACATAAGGCACCCCGGACACCAAGTCCCACTAAAAACCCAACTCATAGGTTTTTCACCAAAATGAGAATACACTCTCATCCTTTGGATCCAACGATCCCAAATGCCCGATTTAACAACCTCGGGAGATGCCAAACCGCAATTAATTCCTAATTGCCACAATTAAAAATCCATCAAGGATTAATACCACACCGGGATTAACGCCATAAATCCCCGGACATCACAGGAGTGGTGCGTATAAAGATTTAGTACCACCACAGAAGCCAGTTCCTGATATTTTGAAACCACGAAGTGATTAGTTTAAGTCATGAAGAGTCTCATCATCTTCTCGATTCAGTGGTCGACGATCTGATTATCGTCATATGGGAGATCGCAAAAGTAATACTCAAGCCAACAAGGGACAGTTGCAAGCAAGTAGGACTGGGGAGATCAAATGTTATTATTGTGGAGCACCTCACCTCATGAGAAAATGCTAAGCTTGTTATGAGGGTGGCATAATGGACCACATTGCGCCGGACTGTCCTAACCGAGGAGGACAGATAGACTTCAGAAATAATAGAGGGAGGTTTTCTAAAAGGGCCATGCAGCAGAGGCAGCAGTTTGTACCTTGACAATTGGGGGCGTCAGACGTCAGGACCACCCCAAGGCCAAGTTTATGCATTGATTAGGGAACAGGCTGAGGCGGCCCCAGAAGAAATGATTGCGGGTAAGTGTTATTTGTTTGCTTACCCTGTAAGGACCCCCGTGCCCTTAACCCGTTATTAGTGTATTAACCCAAGCATTTAGTGCATGTACTCATATATATAGGGGAAAACCCACTTATCACCATAACAAATCATGCCAATAATAAAATTCTTTACATTATTCCATATAATGTCTAGTTTCCCCCAACCAAGTCCACTACATATCATGCACCATTATAATACACTAACATGTTCTCGGTTCATTTAGCAATTCAATAAGTAATTGCGTGCAACTCATAAATGAAGAGAGAAATGCCCTTGCCTTTTTATACATACTATATACACATAAGAGTGCTCACATGCGAGCATCAAATAGGTATGTGTGTATCAAATGTATAAAATATGGTGCTCAATACCATCACTGGTACTTCGATCCCTGGAAGCACCTCCATTCCATAGCCTGATCTTAGCTCCAAAGCCATCGATGTACCTAATCACCTGCCCCAACAGAGACAGCTCACACACGGGGTGAGCATACCAATACCACCAAACCGATAACCACAATAATACAATTCATAATTTACAAAAATGTAAATGCAATGAAATATAAAAGATGCTCCCTGGATGGTATCATCCCCATCCGGGAATTCCTGTACTGTCCCTGTTCTCAAAACAACCAAAACCATCAAATTCCCAATAGTTAGTTAATCGTTACGTTGATTAACAAATTTGTATGCCACGTACCGATATCATAATAAATAACATTAACAATGATTACATATATTCCGTATATCTCACTTATGGTTCCATAGTTCCATTTCATCGCTCGCTCTACAATAGCGGCATATTATTCTCACGCATGCTCAACAGCAGTGGTGTCATAACAGATGTTCGCTCAAAGGCGACAACATCCCAATTATTGCTCGCTCAAGAGCAGCACCATACAATTCCCAATGCATATATATTCATTTATAGCAATTACCATAAACCATGCATTCCAATACCCGTTTATTGCTAATATCATATACCATGCATTTCCATATACATTTATTGCAATATAGTGTACCATACACTCAACAATTGTAATTATAATAAAGGGCTAAGCCTGTACGTCATACATACCTTATAATTCCGTAGTTTGAGTCAACCTTGCCTGAGTCTCACGACCCGATGAATTATGTACTAAACACATATATAACTCGCAATTAAACATAGGCATGCAATCACGTGCCCAAGCACGTCCACAACTTCCAAACTTATCGTCCATCCATGACGATTACCAAAATAAAAGCCCCCGGCTAAGCATGCATAATACCCAAAATATTCCCATTTATGAGTTTAATTGATAGCCAAAACCTCAACCGATAATTCCGTTTTATCAAACTTTGGCTCCAACCAATCCATTTTAAAAGTATATCATTCCCATTGAAATGTAGACATTGCCCCGAAAATTGGCTATTTAAATCTGTTTCCAAAATCTCGACATTTTCCAAAATTTTTGAAAAAACAACAACCTTCGAACGGCGATCGATCACCCCTGACCAGTGGCCAAACAGCGTCTTATCGCGATCGATCGCGAGTCTCCACGATCGATCGCCAACCCGCTCGCGATCGATCATTGAGACCTTGCGAACAATCGCCATCACTGTTCGTCTTCATCAAATTTTCAGCTGCTCATCGCGATCGATCGGCACTCCTCGGCGATCGATCGCGACATGCGATTTTCGGAAAAACTCGAGCTTCCATGGTGTTTTTGACACCCAAACTCAAAACCAACACCCCTAACTTCCTCAACACCTACAATACACCAATTAAACTCAATAAAACCCTAAAAACAACTTTTTAGATTTTTAACCAAAACCCCAAATCTCAAATCCAACCCAAAACTTGACCAACAAGCACAATACCATAATCAAATCGAAGCTAAAGGTGAGGAGAAGAAGATTACCATCTTTTCTTCAAGAAATCGGGCTCCCAAGACGAGCCCCCATCGATTTGTTTCCAAGAGAAAAAGAGGGAAGGGTTTGGGGTGAGAGAGGACCCTAGTTCCTTAAGTGCGAATTAAAGGCGTAATAGAGCTAAACATGTAAGGAATCCAACACACAAGTGCGCAGCGGAAATAAAACAATGGATTCCTAACCGAGGACCTATACAGAGTATTCATATCGGAATGATTAAAAGAGTCTCACCCTTGTAGCGTGTTTGAAGCAGATTCCACGTTGTAGCACCACGAGTCACGAATGAAAATTTTCACCTTCGTCTCTACGGTATCCACACGATCAAATCGAAAGGGTGTTCAAGAACAAGTTGCTAGACTTGTTCTTAAACTAATCAAAACCACACGGTTACAATACCGGACGACGACGGCCGTGAAGATCAAGGCGGCGGTGGTCGAGAGCTTCCAATGAGGCGGCGGCCGTGACTCTTAGGTTTTAGGTTTTATGAATTGTATATTTAATCCTCATTAACCTTGTTATCATATATATGTTGGATTTAATTAAAGGTTCAAGACTTTCTTAAAGCTTCATGGGCCCAAACCCATGATTTAATTAAATCTTTATAATCATGTAATTAAGACTCTTCTTAATTAATTAATTCATCCAATGAATTTAATTCCCCTTATCGATTTAATCTTTTGTGCGACCCGATAGGATCTTGCAATGTTGGCAGTGACATAAAATCTCATTTTATGTCACAAGCAATGAGCGGTATCTAGCAACACATCAAAGCTACCCAAATTACAAGAATGTCATTGACTCGGCATAACCTAAGAACTTCTGATAATATTAACTATGTAACTTAATCCCTTTGTCCAATGTGTTTAAATTGAACACGAGTCATGGAATAGTCATACTCGTATATTCAATCTTTATTTCTTGATCCCCAAGTAGAACTAGAATAAACGAATAAGCTCGATATCACATATCAACTCATTCGAGTATGGCCAAGCATTTTAGTCTTACTTGATCAAGGGCCCAAACACTTCTCCTGTTATATGGGAGGGACAAATCCTTTCTTGATCAATCAACATCCCTCTACATAATTCGTAGTGTACCCAATATTTGCCTTTATAGTTTACCCTGTTACAGGTAACGTTTGACAATATCAAGATACATAACTCCTTATGTTGGGATCTCTGATGATCTCAAGTCGTAAGGATTACATACATTATTATCACTATGAGAATTGCTTATGACACTCATATAACTATCCATGTAGCATTCTCATTGTGGGTCTGTCCAGTACATCGTTCTCTAACATGTACCCATGTATTGATTTGATATCTCATATCTATGAACAATTCATCAATCAAAACATACTAGTCTCAATACATTATCATTATCCCGATTCATGATAATACTTGACTAGGGACAATCTTTAAGAACAATACATTATTATCCTAAGGACATTAACTTATATATCAATTCATATTGCACAGATATTCGAATAAGATATAATAATAATGATTTGCCATTAATAAAATCACAATACATTGTATGTCATAAACAATCATCTAATGACTTGTCTTAGGGCATATCCCAACAAATCTCCCACTTGCACTAAGACCAGTCAGACATATACTTAATGCCTAGAGATCTAGTATGACGATCATGCTTCTGCTGTGGCAGTGGCTTCGTCAATGGGTCAGATACATTATCATCTGTTGGTACTTTGCATATTTTAACATCTCCTCTTTCAACGATTTCTCGAATGAAATGAAAGCTCCGAAGTATGTGCTTGGATCTTTGTTGAGATCTAGGTTCCTTAGCCAATGCGATGGCTCCATTGTTGTCACAATAGAGTTCTATCGGATCTAGTATGCTAGGCATCACCCCAAGTTCAGAAATGAACTTCTTGATCCAAACAGCTTCCGTTGCTGCATCTGAGGCAGCAATATACTCAGCTTCAGTTGTAGAATAGGCTACTGTCTCTTGCTTTTAACTCTTCCAGCTCACAGCACCTCCATTTAGGCAAAACACATATCCTGATTGCGATCGGAAATCATTTTTGTCGGTTTGGAAGCTTGCATCAGTGTAACCTATTACATTGAGCTCTTCCTCACCTCCATAAATCAAGAATGTATCGTTAGTTCTTCTCAAGTACTTTAGGATATTCTTGACTGCAATCCAGTGACATTCACCTGGATCAACTTGATATCTGCTTGTCATGCTCAAAGCATACGAGATATCGGGACGAGTACATATCATGGCATACATGATAGATCCAATAGCCGACGCATATGGAATCTTACTCATGCGTTGTCTCTCATCTGATGTTGCAGGACACTGATCCTTCGAGAGATGTATTCCATGTGTCATAGGCACGAATCCTTTCTTAGATTCTTGCATGCTAAACCGTTTTAGCACTTTGTCTATGTATGTACTTTGACTTAGGACAAGTAATCTTCTTGATCTATCTCTATAGATCTTGATACCTAATACATAGGTGGCTTAACCATATATTTCATAGAAAAGCAGTTCCCTAGCCAAATCTTTACAGATTGTAAGGCAGGGATATCATTCCCAATTAGAAGTATGTCATCTACATACAATATTAGGAAGATAATTATGCTCCCACTGACCTTCTTGTAGACACAAGGTTCATCTACGTTTTTGATGAAACCAAACTCTTTGACTGACATCATCAAAACAAAGATTCCAACTCCGAGAAGCTTGCTTCAATCCATAAATGGATCGTTGTAGCTTGCATATCTTTCCAGCATCCTTTGGATCGACAAAACCCTCGGGCTGTGTCATGTACACATCCTCAAGCAGATTTCTATTAAGGAAAGCTGTTTTGACATCCATCTGCCAGATTTCATAATCATGAAATGCAGCTATTGCAAGTAAGATCCTAATGGATTTAACCATGGCAACTGGCGAAAAGGTTTCATCATAGTCAATACCATGAATTTGTTTGAAGCCTTTAGCTACCAGTCGACCTTTATAGGTTTGTACATTACCATCCATGTCGGTCTTTTTCTTGAAAATCCATTTGCACCCTATGGGTCTCACCCCTTCAGGTGGGTCAACCAAAGTCCATACTTGGTTTGCATACATGGATTCCATCTCAGATTTCATGGCCTCTTGCCATTTCTCAGAATCAGTGCCCATTATAGCTTCTTGATAAGATGACGGCTCATCCTCATCAATAAGTAGTAAGTCACCTTGTTGACTCACAAGAAATCCATATCTATGTGGCTCCCGTGTTCTCTTACAGACCTACGCTGGGCTTGTGTCTCTTGAGCAGGCACTTCATCCACAACAACTTCTGGTGACTGCTCTGTTTCCATCTCAATATCATGTTCAGTGTTTTCTCGTGGTTCAACTTCACTAAGTTCTATATGTCTCCCACTGGTTTATCTATAAATAAATTCTCTTTCAAGAAAGACACCAGTCCGAGCAACAACCACTTTGTTCTCGGTGGGATAATAGAAATAGTATCCTTTCGTTTCCTTAGGATACCCCACAAATAAACACTTATCAGATTTGGGTCCAAGTTTGTTAGAGGCGTGACGTCTCACGAAAGCCTCGCAACCCCAAATCTTCATAAAAGACATATTAGGACGTTTCCCAGTCCATATCTCATATGGTGTCTTTTCCACTGATTTAGATGGAACACGGTTCAGTATGAATATTGTTGTTTCTAAAGCATGTCCCCAAAAGGATATCAGAAGATCTGCATGACTCATCATTGATCGAACCATGTCCAACAAGGTTTGATTCCTCCTTTCGGATACACCATTCCATTGTGGAGTATACGGAGGAGTGAGTTGTGGGACTATCTCACACTCCTTTAGATAGTCATGAAACTCTTGGCTTAGGTATTCACCTTCTCGATCTGATCGGAGGATTTTGGTACTTTTACCAAGTTGGTTTTGTACTTCATTCTTGAAATCTTTGAACTTTTCAAAGGTTTCATGTTTATGTTTCATAAGATACACATACACATATCTACTAAAGTCATCAGTAAATCTAACGAAGTATTGAAAACCACCTCTAGCATGTGTGCTTATTGGTCCACATACATCACTATGTATGCGACTCAATAAATCGTTTGTCCTTTCAACATGTCCCTTGAAAGGAGCTTTAGTCATCTTGCTCATTAAACAAGATTCACATGTTTCATATGATTCAAAATCAAATGAATCCAATACTCCATCCTTATGAAGTTTTGATATGCAATTCTCGTTTATATGGCCCAAGCGACAATGCCAGAGATAAGTTGGATTAGAATCATTATTCTTAATCCTTTTAGTATTTATGTTGTAGACAGGCATATCAAAATTTAATATATAGAGACTATTAATCATTTGTGCATTAGCATAAAACATATCATTTAAATAAATGGAGCAACAATTGTCCTTTATAATAAATGAAAATCCACACTTGTCCAAACAAGAATTTTAGTAATCGACGGCACAAAATAACAATCTTTTAAATCTAAAATTAAGCCAGAAGGCAAAGATAATGAATAATCTCCTATTGCTAATGCAGCAACTCTTGCTCCATTTCCAACTCGGAGATCAACCTCACATTTCGCCAACAACCTACTCCTTTTGAGATCCTGCACATTAACACAAATGTGAGAACCACATCCGGTATCTAATACCCATGATGAAGAAGTAGATAAATTGACTTCTATAACAAAAATACCTGAAGTGGAAGTCACACTTCCCTTCGTCTTCTTAAGATCCTCCAGATAAACTTTGCAATTTCTTTTCCAATGTCCGGTCTCACCGCAATGGAAACAGTTCCCCTCTTTTGTCACTCCTCCCTTTGGCTTTAGTGCAGAAGCATGTGGCTTGGACTTAACAAGGACTTTCTTGTTCTTCTTGTAGCCTTTAGCTTTAGTCTTTCCTTTGCTCTTATTCACAATAAGAACATTTGTAGGCTTAGATTTCTTGCTGTTAGCTTCAAAAGTTCTCAGCATGCCAAGCAACTGTGGTAGAGTCTTTTCAATTTCAATCATATTGTAATTCAAGACAAATTGACTGAAGCTTTCAGGCAACGATTGCAAGATCACGTCAGTGGCCAACTCTTGGTCCAATGGAAAACCCAGCTTCTCCAGATTCTCAATGTACCCAATCATCTTGAGTACATGAGTTCCAACTAGACTTCCTTCTACCATTCTACACTGGAATAACGCTTTAGAGACGTCATACCTCTCTTGTCTTGCTTGTTGTTGGTACAATTGCTTTAGGTGCTCGATCATATCGAACGCCTCCATTTCCTCATGTTGCTTCTGAATCTCAGAGTTCATGGTGGCAAGCATAAGGCACCCAACATCAAGTGCGTCATTTTGATGCTTCTTGTAAGCATCTCTATCGGCTTTAGCAGCCGTCAAGGGAGGTTCCTCAGCAGGTAAGGGTTCCTCTAGGACATATTGCTTTTTCTCTTGTTTGAGGACAATCCTCAAATTCCTATACCAGTCTAGGAAATTAGTCCCATTAAGTTTGTCCTTCTCAAGGACGGATCGCAATGATAGTGTGCTTGTAACGTTGTTGGTTGCCATGGATATCTACAATATAAATATGCAAAATAAGTTTATGATATTAATCATTTAATATGGTCTTATATTAAATGACACTCCCACTATTTTGTTTAAAATTATCAACCCTCGAAAACTTTAGTGGGCCAAGATCCATATTTCACTTAATCTTGAGTTAGCTTTGGCTAATCGCCCAAGACTCTGTTATTTAGGTAGACAACTCTTTGTCAATTACAATCACATGCAATTCTTGGATAGTTGGACGAACAACGCTTTGTTCAAATTCATCTAATGAATTATTTTCCAACCCCATGCCTCTAGGTTCCCAATCCTATTGAGATAACGCTAGTTAAGTCGAACCCAATTTTAAAATAACACGGATATCACTTTTATCCTTTCGCGTCTTACTAAGATTGTCATGGTGCTTTGCTTTGGCAAACCCACACATATTCAATTGAAGTCTTGACGAGTATTTTTAATTGGAAGGCATCTTAAAACTTAATATTATAATAGGGATTTATTGATCTCATGATTTTATTAATATTGAAAATATGTCTGGTACATATATGAATATATACATATCTACATATATATATATATATCAAGCATTAATATTAAATAAAACAGTAAACATGCATCTCATACATCAACATAAAGTAAACGTGACATGGTTATAGCCCATACTAGCGATTTTCTCAAGCCAATGAGAAAATTCTAAAAGTCCACCTAAGGTTACTTCTCCAAGCACCTATTTGGCTCCCTTTTGTGAATGGCCTTCTCATCCTGGCACCATGGTCCGTCTTCGTTGATCTCCATCAAAGAAATAAACTATACTATATAACATTTACAAGATATAGAGAATTCCTCGAGTCACATTCGAGGGGAACATAGGGGAGGGATAACATATAGGAAAATTAGAGAAGGCACGAATCGCAGGCCGTATTAAATTACAAACATTCACAAAATCCTATCTAATAGGTCATAGGGCTATAACCATGCACCATGCTCAAACAACACATAAAACATGCTATAACATTTAATTAATTAAATTCTAAACATTTTAAAATTTAATTATAATTAAAATTGTAAAATAAAATTTTATTAAAATTATCGTACGCTCAGGACATCACATGCCACGAATACTTGGCGCGTCACAAGTCATGGACCATAAGGGTTCGAATAACCCTAGCCACACACCTGTAGCACGCATGAGCCTAGGGTTCGAAACCCTAGCCTAAGTCTCGGCCCATTATTGTTGAGCCATGAACGACGACCGACCTCAATGAGCCATAAGGGTTCGTAACCCTAGCGCCGTCCATGGTTTTATCGAGCCTTAAAGGTTCGAAATCTTAGCCATGAGCCACGACCCGACCATGTATCCATGACGGTGGCGGCTTGACCATTTCAGAGCCAATGGGTTCGAAAACCCTAGCCCTCATGTGGCCCTAGCCGTCGACCTTCATTTTTTTCGTGAACAATGATCGTACCATCATGCGCCGCATATGAACTTTATCGAGCCAAAAGGGTTCTAAACCCTAGCCATGTTTCGATACCTCCATGCACAAACATGAGCCACAACGGCTAGACCATCTCGAGCCAAGGGTTCGAAAACCCTAGCCCTCGTGTGGCAGCCGTGGGTCAAGTGTGATGGTGGTCGAACCATAATGTGCCAAGGGTTCGCTTTTGCGCATTCTTGTATCGTATACAATAATTCGCCAATTATATCAAATACAATTATACAATGATTTTCACAAACTCGATTTATTCCATATCATATATGAATTATACAGTTTTAAAGCATGCAATATAATTCTAAATATGATTAAACCATTAACCACATAATTTTGATATGAGCTTTGTACACGGCTCTGATACCACTGAAAGGAATCCAACACACAAGTGCGCAGCGGAAATAAAACAATGGATTCCTAACCGAGGACCTATACAGAGTATTCATATCGGAATGATTAAAATAGTCTCACCTTTGTAGCGTGTTTGAAGCAGATTTCACGTTGTAGCAGCACGAGTCACGAACGAAAATTTACACCTTCGTCTCTACGGTACACGATCAAATCGAAAGGGTGTTCAAAAACAAGTTGCTAGACTTGTTCTTAAACAAATCAAAACCACACGGTTACAATAACCAGACGACGGCGACCGTGAAGATCAAGGCGGCGGTGGCCGAGAGCTTCCAATGAGGCGGCGGCCGTGACTCTTAGGTTTTAGGTTTTATGAATTGTATATTTAATCCTCATTAACCTTGTTATCATATATATGTTGGATTTAATTAAAGGTTCAAGACTTTCTTAAAGCTTCATGGGCCCAAACCCATGATTTATTTAAATCATTATAATCATGTAATTAAGACTCTTCTCAATTAATTAATTCATCCAATGAATTTAATTTCCCTTATCGATTTAATCTTTTGTGCGATCCGATAGGATCTTGCAATGTTGGCAGTGACATAAAATCTCATTTTATGTCACAAGCAATGAGCGGTATCTAGCAACACATCAAGGCTACCCAAATTACAAGAATGTCATTGACTCGACATAACCTAAGAACTTGTGATAATATTAACTATGTAACTTAATCCATTTGTCCAATGTGTTTAGATTGAACACGAGTCATGGAATAGTCATACTCGTATATTCAATCTTTATTTCTTGATCCCCAAGTAGAACTAGAATAAACGAATAAGCTCAATATCACATATCGACTCATTCGAGCATGGCCATGCATTTTAGTCTTACTTGATCAAGGGCCCAAACACTTCTCCTGTTATATGGGAGGGACAAATCCTTTCTTGGTCAATCAACATCCCTCTACATAATTCGTAGTGTACCCAATATTTGCCTTTATAGTTTACCCTGTTACAGGTAACGTTTGACAATATCAAGATACATAACTCCTTATGTTGGGATCTCTGATGATCTCAAGTCGTAAGGATTACATACATTATTATCACTATGAGAATTGCTTATGACACTCATATAACTATCTATGTAGCATTCTCATGGTGGGTCTGTCCAGTACATCGTCCTCTAACATGTACTCATGTGTTGATTTGATATCTCATATCTATGAACAATTCATCAATCAAAACATACTAGTCTCAATGCATTATCATTATCCGATTCATGATAATACTTGACTAGGGACAATCTTTAAGAACAATACATTATTATCCTAAGGACATTAACTTATATATCAATTCATATTGCACAGATATTCGAATAAGATATAATAATAATGTTTTGCCATTAATAAAATCATAATACATTGTTTGTCATAAACAATCATCTAATGACTTGTCTTAGGGGTATATCCCAACAAAACATGCATCTAATGATATAAAGTTCGTGTTGATGTCTTGAGCTAATAGGATTACAGGCCAAAATAAAATTTTCAAAAGGGATTAATTACATTCCCAACCAATTGAATGTTAATCATATAGTTTTACACTACTCCTAGAGTAGAGACTATACAAAAGAATTGAGCCTGCTATGCCAAAAGCACTCCTCACTGGCAGTCCGCATCAACCCGTCTTAGCCCGTCCGCCCAAAAGTACCTACAGGAACAACCCCAAAACAATGAGCATGTATATAAATCATATATGATTGTAATTTAAATGCATAGACCGTAAATACGATTCACTCCCTGTATTTAATACATTTAAAAGCTCCGTTGGTTGTCCTGTATCACAATCATAATCAGTAGATTATATTACCAATAATGTATGTCATGACATGTACCGATTTCCATGTATACCGTGTTCAATTCCCGAGTCTTATTATATCAGTGGCATAATACCCCTCGCGTTAATATGACAGCGGAAATACCCCTTGCTTAGACAATATCAGCGGCACTAATATCCCTCGCTATAAATATGACAGCGGCCGTGTTCTTCGCTTCATATTAGCGGCAAATATTCTCTCATCGCTACGGTATGACAGCGGCAAGTATTCACATCGCTACGCCACTGGCGGCAAGTATTCACATCGCTACGCCACTGGCGGCAAGTATTCTCCATCACTGGAATATAATCCCGACTCACAATCATATGCACAAATGCATCCCATATACACATGCAACCCAAAATGCATGACCAAACCATGTATGAAATCCATGATGCATAAACAAGACCATGTATGCAACCAAAATGCATAATAAATTCCATGTGTGCAACCATAGTGCATAACCAATTTAATAAGTAATAGTAAACGTTTTACCGTCCGATGCCCGTACGTCTCACTACGTACCTTAGTTCCAAAAGTGGAGATGTCGTGGGGCTTTATCTCCTTTGTTGTGTGGCTACCTGGGATGTTCTACACAATCATAAAACCCAATATTAGAAGCCAATTTATGAACCAATACCAAAAATTCCACAAAATAATCAAAATACATCATTCTAGCATCTCGCGATCGATCGCTGTGGAGTCCCGATCGATCGCGAGGTCCAGCAGCCTTGAATGCCAAAATCCGGCGTTAGGCGATGGATCGCCATTTTTTTGAGGCGATCGATCGCTCGCCTCACCGATCGATTGCCTCATCATGGCGATCGATCGCCAGTCGCAGCAATCGCCTACTGCCCGCGTGCGATCGATCGCCTTATTTTGGGCGATCGATCGCCGCTGTCTGCACATCGAGATTCCACCATTTTTGCCCCAAAATTTCTTCCCATTATCACCTACACTTACACCAACAAACCCAAAACACTAAAAACCTTCAACAAACATCATTAAACAACCAAAAATCTAATATCCAACTAAAAACCACACCAACCAAAAACAAACCCATCTCCAAATCAACCAAAACTATTACAAATCCAAACCAAACATTATAAAAACAACAAGGAGGTATCATACCTCTTGGGGACTCCAAATCTCACAACAAAACCCACAAATAAGATTTTTTGCAAAGATTTCTCTTCCACTTTTATGCCAAAAACGAAAATGGGAAGGATAAGGGTTTGGAGGAATGATTTGGGGGAATTATTAAAGTGATTGGTAAAGGTGGGGGGTAGTGGGGTTAAAGTAATTAAATTTGTACCCCAACAATTAACATGATGTGTAAAACATCCCAACATGATATTTTAAAAGCATTTTACCACAATGCACCAAAACCATAATTAAATACATGTTTCACCCAATAATTACAAACCATCACATTTAAACCATTATAACACCCAATTTCCCTACATGCATAACATGTACCCCGAAAGGCTCTACCGGGTCACGCCTACCATGTGACTAAGCATTTCACCCAGATAATTAATTTCAGCACATAACTTAATTATCACCATAAATAATCACATAAACATAATTAATGCCTAAATTGCAATTAATTATTTTGGGGATATCACAATACTCCCCTACTTATAAGATTTCGCCCTCGAAATCGCATGCACTTACCCAAAACGAAACCAAACATAAATCACATACCAGAAAATAGCTCCGGGTAGTGCTGCATCATATGCCGCTCCGTCTCCCCCGTGGCCTCCTCGACACCCCTGCGATCCCTGTAGGGTCTTCCTACCTTAACATCAATTAGTACACATATAATGGACAGAACATGCATTTATAAACTCTTAAGGGTTCCGGTTGTAGCTTGAGCTAAGAAGATTACAGGCCAAAATAAAAACTTCCAAAAGCTATTAATTACATTCCCAATAATGAATGTTAAAGTTATAGGTTTACACTACTCCTAGAGTAGAGACTATCAAAATCCTGCATCCTCTATTCATCTTGCTCCTTTTAGCTCACCTCCTCAACCCGACCCTAAGCCCTTGGTCCAAAAGTGTACCTACAGGGATAACACATCGTGAGCACATACAGATTTACTTAACATGATAGAAAAGACATACAGTAATGCATAGCATCTTAGTTAAGTAAATGTTATTGGTCGTCCTTCAACTTCTTTTGTTATCCCTGATTCTTACTCATGTATGAGGGCATCTTACCCCATTGTATGGCATCTTACCATAACATAACCGTCGTATGGCATCTTACCACATGGGCATCTTACCCCATCATATGGCATCTTGCCATATCATAACATTATGTGGCATCTTACCACGTGGGCGTCTTACCCACTCACATACATTGGGTGGCATCTTACCACATGGGCGTCTTACCCAATCATATACCTCGTATGACCTTATCATAAACTTACTTATCATAAACGTCATCATCATAAACATCATCATCGTAAACATCATCATAAGCATCATCATCGTAACATCATCATCATAAACATCATCATAAACATCATCATCGTAAGCATCATCATAAACATCATCATCATAAACATCATCATAAACATCATCATCATAAACATCATCATAATCATCATCATTATAAGCATCATCATTAAATGTAGGAGTATGGTTTACCGTCCGGTGCCCGTACGTTTCTTACGTACCTTTTCAAAAGAGGAGGAGTCAATAGACTTTATCTCCTTGATGGTGCCGGTACCTGGGATGGCTCTACAAGACCACACAATACCATATTAGATGCCTCAATACCATCTCACATCATAACTTAACAAAATAAAACATCATTACATTTTTCAACTTTCTGCCTCTCCCGATCGATCGGCCCAAAGTCTCGATCGATCGAGAAACTGTGCACAAACAGTGCCTTAGTATTCTGTCTCGCTCGATCGATCGAAACATTTTACCGATCGATCGAAGAGCTTCACCGATCGATCGAGAAATCCTTCGATCGATCGATACTTAAAAATCAAAACATGCTTCAGACCTTCTGTCTCGCTCGATCGATCGGGACCAAATCTCGATCGATCAAGAGCTCTGAAAAAAATTGGGATTTCCCCAGATTTTTGAGCACCTCTTTTTACACCAACATTTCTACTTCATAACACATCTTTCTTGCTGAAACAAACATGCAAAGAGCTTCATAAAATATCCATGTAGGCACTTAAATCAAAGGTTTAACAAAACCTAAGCTAACATGCATCATAACATCATCATAATCTTCATCCTCAACCAACTTTAACAGAAACAGAGCATGCTTATCATTTTTTTTCCAGATTTTCGAGCATATAGTTTCATAACAAGAAATCTATCACATAAATCATATAAATTGCTCAAACAACCATGCTAGTAGTTACTTAATACTACCATGTAAGCATTCATACCAAGGTTTCACCCAAGCCTACACTTAGCATGCGTTAAAAACAACCCACCAAACCCAAGCTCAAACACAAACCCAGAAAAACAGAGTACCCACTTACCCCTCTCCTTTGCTCCTCTTTTGCAAGGTTTTTGGAACACTTTTACCAAGCTTTTTCCTTGCCTTACAGCTGCTAAGCTGGAACGAAAATGGGGGGAAAAAGAGAAGGAGAAGGGAATGTTTTGGCTGCAAGAAGTGATTGGGAGCATGGGCATGATCAAGTGGGGGTATGGGTTAATCAAGTGGGAAAGGGTGAGGTGGCCGATTGGGGGGTGGTATGGTTGGGGTGCCTTGTGGTGTTTAATTGTGTCCCGGTATATAGTACGATGTATTAAAATATCCTCACTCGATATTTTCTAACTTCATTTAATTAATACATCCTTTAAAACACCCAACGTGTCCCCTACATCATATCATCACATCGTAAGTATTATTCCCCAAAATTAAATTCACCACAACCCTTAAACACATCATAAATTATCATCGAAGCACATAATCATATTACATTTCGGGGGTATTACATTACTCCCCTACTTATAAGATTTCGTCCTCGAAATCCACATGCATCATCTTAATGGAACTAAACATTAAAAACATACCATAGAATAGTTCCGGATAGTGCTACACCATATGCCGTTCCGTCTCCCACGTAGCCTCCTCGACACCCCGACGATCCCACTGAACTTTGACCATCGGTATAACTTTACTTCGTAGTCTGCGATCCTCACGATCCATAATTCTGACCGGTCGTTCAACGTAGGATACATCTGAATCCAACTGCACTTCAGGAGGCTGTAAAACATGAGACGGGCCTGGCTCATACTTTCTCAACATAGAAACATGGAAGACATCATGAATTCCAGATAAAGACGGCGGTAGAGCCAAACGGTAAGCCAATGTACCAATCTCGGAGATAACTTTCCCCGCATACCAAAACGGACCACACCCCTAAAGGGTGAGATTTTCAAGAAAACCTTGTCTCCTTCTTGGAATTCTAGCGGCCGTCGCCGCTTATTGGCGTAGGCTGCTTGCCTATCTTGAGCCGCTTTCATCTTTAAGCGTATCATCTTAATCTTTTCCTCCATGTCCTTAATCATATCCGGTCCTCCGACCGTTTTACTCGTCAAGTCCTCCCAATACAGCGGTGACCTACATCGTCGTCCGTAAAGAGCTTCAAAAGGGGCCATCTGAATGCTCGCCTGATAGCTGTTATTATAGGAGAACTCTACCAGTGGTATAGACTCTTGCCATGGAGTATCAAACTCCAAAACACATGCCCTCAGCATATCTTCGAGATTCTGAATAGTACGCTCCGTTTGGCCGTCTGTCTGAGGGTGATAAGCTGTACTCAATCTCACCTCGGTGCCCAAAGCTGTCTGGAGACCTTCCCAGAAATGAGAAGTAAACCTTGGGTCTCTGTCAGACACGATCGAGACTGGAACCCCATGCAACCTCACTACATCCCGTACATATAATTGGGCCATCTTTAGATACGTGAAAGTCATGTTGTAAGGGATGAAGTGAGCTACCTTCGTTAGCCTATCCACGATCACCCAGATAGCATCAAATCCAGAGGTCGACCTTGGCAAGTGGGTCACGAAGTCCATAGATATATGCTCCCACTTCCACTTAGGTACCTCCAAGCTCTTCAGCTCGCCACCAGGCCTCTGCCTTTCTGCCTTTACTTGCTGGCAGATCAAACATCTCTTGACAAAAGTGATCACATCACGCTTCATGCGTCTCCACCAGAATTGACCACTCAGGTCCTTATACATCTTTCTTCCTCCGGGGTGGATACTGAACCGGCTACTATGAGCTCGTTCTAAGATTCCTTTACGCAATCCCGGCGCATTTGGGACTACCCATCGGTTGTCCAGTCTTAAAGAATCATGCAGCCACTCTAAACTTTGTTGGCTGACCTCGAAGTACTATTGATGACCATCTCTGAACTTCATCATCTAACCTCTGGGCTTTCCTGATAGCCTCAAATACGTCTGGTTCGGCCAATAAGGTCGACACTCGCACCGGCGACGTGTCCACATCAAAGTCATAGCCCAGGTGGCAGTAAGAGGTCATCATCGCTGATAAACACATAGCGTCTTCAGCAATACTCTTCACTTTCCTACTTAAGGCGTCTGCTATCAAATTTGCTTTACCCGGATGGTACTCAATCTCACAGTCATAATCCTTGAGCAAATCCATCCATCTTCTTTGACGCATATTCAGTTCAGCCTGAGTGAATAGAAATTTCAGGCTCTTATGGTCCGTATAAATGGTAAACGTTGTACCATAAAGATAATGACGCCAAATCTTCAAGGCGAAAATGATGGCCGCTAGTTCTAGATCATGGACTGGGTACTTGGTCTCATGAGGCTTCAACTGCCTCGAAGCATAAGCCACCACGTGCTTTTCTTGCGTCAACACACAGTCCAAACCTTGCAATGATGCATCCGTGTACAAGGCAAACTTCTTATTCTCAGAAGGGATCACCAATACAGGCGCTGTAGTCAAACGACGCTTCAGTTCTTGAAAACTTTCCTCACAAGCTCCGGACCAAAAGAATGGGACTCCTTTCTGAGTCAGCTGTGTCAACGGCTTAGCGATCTTAGAAAATCCCTCGACAAAACGTCGGTAATAACCTGCTAAGCCAAGGAAACTCCGTATCTCGGGTACAGAAGTGGGTGCTGCCCACTCCATTACAGCTTCAATCTTCTTGGGATCCACAGATATCCCGCTGCTAGATATAACATGACCCAAGAACACGACACTGCTCAGCCAGAACTCACACTTGCTGAGCTTTGCATACAACTGATGATCCCTAAGGATCTGAAGTACTGTCCTCAAGTGTCGTACATGATCCTCTTCGGTCCGGGAGTAGATGAGTATATCGTCAATGAAAACTATGACGAATTGATCCAAATATGGTTGGAACACCCTGTTCATCAAACTCATGAAAACAGCCGGGGCATTTGTCACCCCAAAAGGCATGACTAGGAATTCATAGTGCCCATACCTAGTCCTGAAGGCTGTCTTCTGGACATCATCTTCCTTTACTTGAATCTGATGGTACCCTGACCTCAGATCGATCTTACTGTAGAGTCTCGTACCCTGCAATTGATCAAACAAGTCATCGATCCTCGGAAGTGGGTACTTATTCTTCACTGTAGCTTTGTTCAGTTGTCTGTAATCGATGCACAAACGCATCGAACCATCTTTCTTCTTCACAAATAAAACTGGTGCTCCCCAGGGTGATACGCTAGGGCGTATATAGCCTTTATCAAGGAGCTCTTGCAACTGAATCTTTAATTCCCTTAGCTTCGCTGGTGCCATCCTATAAGGGGCACGAGAAATGGCAGACGTCCCCGGTAATAATTCAATCCCAAACTCGACTTCTCTCGTCGGTGGGAATCCGGGAATCTCCTCCGGAAAGACATCAGGGAACTCCGCCACTACGAGCACATCCTCAACTTTTACTTCTTCTTTCTTTTCCGTAACATCAATGGCATATATGAGATATCCCGAATGGCCGCGTTCCAACAACTGCGCCATCTTGACAGCAGATATCAACGGGATCTTAGAGCGAGAACCATCCCCATAAAACGTCCATGGAACTCTCATATCAGATTTAAACCGTACAGTCCTCTGCCTGCAGTTCACAACTGCCTGATACCTGTTCAGAACATCAATGCCCAGAATGCAGTCAAAATCTGACATTCCCAGAACAATCAAATCTGACCTTAGTTCTTTATCCTCAAAATAAATGAAGCCATCGAAGACGATCCGATCAGTAATCATACTTCTTCCAGCGGGGGTCGAGACTATAAGAGGCGTGGGCCACGGAGAAGTGCATATGTGGTGCCTTTCCACAAAACTTGTCGACACAAAAGAGTGTGACGCACCTGTGTCGATCAATATAAAAGCAGGGTGCTTAAATAAAAGACACGTACCCACTATAACCTCCTCCGGAGCCGCTGAAGCCTGCTCCCTCGTCAATGCATAGACTTGTCCTTGAGGTGGCCCCATAGGCTGACCTCCATACTGTCGCGGCATAAATGGTGGTCTGTGCTGTGCTGTCCTATCCGCAGGCCTCCCCGTAGGACCCTGTTGACTTCCCCTGTTGGGACACTGTCTAGCAAAGTGGCCCTTGTCGCCATAAACATAGCATCCTACACAATCTTTCGTCAGATGTGGTTGCCCACAAAGAGTGCATTGGACTTTCCCGGATCTGTCTCCCTGAGACTGCCCCCTTCCAGATGGGGCATCACTCCTTCGGTTTCCTTTCCATCTATTGTCAGACCTCTTACCACTGAACCTGGACGCCGATGTGTTTCCTCTTGATTTGAACTGCTCACCCCTTGGCTTCAAATTATCATGAGTGGATTTCTGAGGGGGTGCTGGCGGTGGTACAACATCAGGGTATGCACCCACTCCCAGTTCGGCTAGCTCAGCCCGTGAGAGTGCATCGTCAAAGCAAGTAGGGCCATAAGTAATCACCCTATCGTATAGCTCCGACCTCAAGCCCTTCATGAAGTTCCTCATCTTTGCTTGAGTGCTCGTGGCGATGTGAGGCACATATCTGAGTAAGGAGCAAAACTGAAGAGCATAATCTGACACTGACATATTACCTTGCTTGAGGTGAGTGAATTCATCTTCCTTAGCCTGTCGTGCAGCAGCCGAGAAATAACGATTCAGAAAGCGAGTTTCGAAACATTTTCCAATTAACTTCATGACCTTGAGCCTCTTGCTCTACCACGGTGGTCTTCCACCACATTAGCGCCTTCTTGGCCAATTGGAACTCTGCTAACCGTATCCATGTTGTCTTCGCACATGGGGCTGCCACAAAGATCTGCTCTATTCTTTCTAACCATTCCTCAGCTCGTTCCCCAGTTTCGGTTCCTTCAAAGGTTGGGGGTCGGTAAGCAAGAAACTGAGTTAAGCTTAGCTCCCCTGGCAACAACTGTTCCGGACGGTTCATCATCAAAAGCTGGCGGGGGTAGGGGATTCGTACGCCCCGCACTTGCATTGACGCTCACTGCGTCACCTACCTCCACGTTTGCTGCCATACTGCAACATAAGGGTTAACAACAAGATCCAAAAGCAGTTCATATATACATCGTTAGAAAGGCATAACATGTTAGCATAACAGTCATATACTTCATATGTAGCTTATGCGCAAAACATGTTTAAAAGCAAGCACCTAGCCAACTTATTGCTAAGGCTACCCTTCACTCATTCCCGGGTTATCTAACCACTGCTCTGATACCACTAATGTAGGGTCTTCCTACCTTAACATCAATTAGTACACATATAATGGACAGAACATGCATTTATAAACTCTTAAGGGTTCCGGTTGTAGCTTGAGCTAAGAAGATTACAGGCCAAAATAAAAATTTCCAAAAGCTATTAATTACATTCCCAATAATGAATGTTAAAGTTATAGGTTTACACTACTCCTAGAGTAGAGACTATCAAAATCATGCATCCTATATTCATCTTGCTCCTTTTAGCTCACCTCCTCAACCCGACCCTAAGCCCTTGGTCCAAAAGTGTACCTACAGGGATAACACATCGTGAGCACATACAGATTTACTTAACATGATAGAAAAGACATACAGTAATGCATAGCATCTTAGTTAAGTAAATGTTATTAGTCGTCCTTCAACTTCTTTTGTTATCCCTGATTCTTACTCATGTATGAGGGCATCTTACCTCATTGTATGGCATCTTACCATAACATAACCGTCGTGTGGCATCTTACCACAGGGGCATCTTACCCCATCATATGGCATCTTGCCATATCATAACATTATGTGGCATCTTACCACGTGGGCGTCTTACCCACTCACATACATTGGGTGGCATCTTACCACATGGGCGTCTTACCCAATCATATACCTCGAATGACCTTATCATAAACTTACTTATCATAAACATCATCATCATAAACATCATCATCGTAAACATCATCATAAGCATCATCATCGTAACATCATCATCATAAACATCATCATCATAAGCATCATCATAAACATCATCATCATAAACATCATCATAAACATCATCATCATAAACATCATCATAATCATCATCATTATAAGCATCATCATTAAATGTAGGAGTATGGTTGACCGTCCGGTGCCCGTACGTTTCTTACGTACCTTTTCAAAAGAGGAGGAGTCAATAGACTTTATCTCCTTGATGGTGCCGGTACCTGGGATGGCTCTACAAGACCACACGATACCATATTAGATGCCTCAATACCATCTCACATCATAACTTAACAAAATAAAACATCATTACATTTTTCAACTTTCTGCCTCTCCCGATCGATCGGCCCAAAGTCTCGATCGATCGAGAAACTGTGCACAAACAGTGCCTTAGTATTCTGTCTCGCTCGATCGATCGAAACATTTTACCGATCGATCGAAGAGCTTCACCGATCGATCGAGAAATCCTTCGATCGATCGATACTTAAAAATCAAAACATGCTTCAGACCTTCTGTCTCGCTCGATCGATCGGGACCAAATCTCGATCGATCAAGAGCTCTGAAAAAAATCGGGATTTCCTCAGATTTTTGAGCACCTCTTTTTACACCAACATTTCTACTTCATAACACATCTTTCTTGCTGAAACAAACATGCAAAGAACTTCATAAAATATCCATGTAGGCACTTAAATCAAAGGTTTAACAAAACCTAAGCTAACATGCATCATAACATCATCATAATCTTCATCCTCAACCAACTTTAACAGAAACAGAGCATGCTTATCTTTTTTTTCCAGATTTTCGAGCATATAGTTTCATAACAAGAAATCTATCACATAAATCATATAAAATGCTCAAACAACCATGCTAGTAGTTACTTAATACTACCATGTAAGCATTCATACCAAGGTTTCACCCAAGCCTACACTTAGCATGCGTTAAAAACAACCCACCAAACCCAAGCTCAAACACAAACCCAGAAAAACAGAGTACCCACTTACCCCTCTCCTTTGCTCCTCTTTTGCAAGGTTTTTGGAACACTTTTACCAAGCTTTTTCCTTGCCTTACAGCTGCTAAGCTGGAACGAAAATGGGGGGAAAAAAGAGAAGGAGAAGGGAATGTTTTGGCTGCAAGAAGTGATTGGGAGCATGGGCATGATCAAGTGGGGGTATGGGTTAATCAAGTGGGAAAGGGTGAGGTGGCCGATTGGGGGGTGGTATGGTTGGGGTGCCTTGTGGTGTTTAATTGTGTCCCGGTATATAGTACGATGTATTATAATATCCTCACTCGATATTTTCTAACTTCATTTAATTAATACATCCTTTAAAACACCCAACGTGTCCCCTACATCATATCATCACATCGTAAGTATTATTCCCCAAAATTAAATGCACCACAACCCTTAAACACATCATAAATTATCATCGAAGCACATAATCATATTACATTTCGGGGGTATTACAATCCCACTGAACCTTGACCATCGGTATCACTTTGTTTCGAAGTCTGCGACCAGCCCTATCCAAAATCCTGACTGGCCGTTCCTCATAGGATACATCAGAATCCAACTGAACCTCAGAAGGCTGCAATACATGCGACGGATACGGCTCATACTTCCGCAGCATAGATACATGAAACACATCGTGAATACCAGATAACGACGGTGGTAGTGCCAAACGGTAAGCCAAGGTACCGATGCGCTGTAAAATCTCATACGGTCCAACATACCTCGGAGACAATTTACCACGCATACCAAACCGAACCACACCCCTGAAAGGTGAGATCTTCAAAAAGACTCTGTCTCCCAATTGAAACTTCAACGGTTTCCGCCGTTTATTCTCATAGGCTGCCTGCCTGTCCTGGGCTGCCTTCATTTTCTGACGGATAACCTTTACCTTATCCTCCATCTCCCGAATCAGTTCGGGTCCTCCTATCGCTTTAATGGTCAAGTCATCCCAGTATAATGGCGACCTACAACGCCTACCATACAAGGCCTCAAACGGAGTCATTTGAATACTCGCATGATAGCTGTTGTTGTATGAGAATTCTACCAAGGCCAAAGAATCTTGCCATGAGGAATCAAACTCTAATACGCAAGCTCTCAACATGTCCTCGAGCGTCTGTATAGTACGCTCGGTCTGACCGTCCGTCTGGGGATGATATGTCGTACTCAATCTCACCTCAGTACCCAAAGCTGACTGAAGCCCTCCCCAGAAATGAGATGTGAACCGCGGGTCTCTGTCCGACACAATAGATACTGGAATCCCATGTAGTCTCACTATGTCACGGACATACAGCTGAGCCATCCTCAAGTATGTGTACGTCATACTGTAGGGAATGAAGTGAGCTACCTTCGTCAGCCTGTCAATGACCACCCAAATGGCGTCACAACCCGAAGTAGTCCTCGGCAAGTGGGTCACAAAGTCCATAGATATGTGCTCCCACTTCCACTCCGGTATCTCTAAGCTCCTTAGCTCGCCACCAGGTCTCTGTCTCTCTGCCTTAACCTGCTGACAGATCAAACACCTCTTGACAAAAGTGATCACATCACGCTTCATCCGTTTCCACCAGAACTGATCACATAAGTCCTTATACATTTTCCTCCCTCCTGGGTGGATACTGACTCGGCTACTATGAGCCCGTTCCAAGATCCCTCTATGCAACTCCGGCGTACATGGAACTACCCATCGGTTACCAAGTCTCAAAGAACCATCCTCAGCCACTCTGAACTTTGATGGCTGACCCTGAAGTGCCAATGATGACCATCTCTGAACCTCATCATCCGTCCTCTGAGCTCTCCTGATATTCTCATAGATATATAGTTCAGCCAATAAGGTCGATACCCAAACCGGCGATGCGTCCACATCGAAGTCATAGCCCAGATGGCAACAAGAAGTCATCATAGCTGACAAATGCATGACATCCTCAGCAGTACTCTTCACCTTCTGACTCAAGGCGTCTGCTGTCAAGTTTGCTTTTCTCGGGTGGTACTCTATCTCACAGTCATAGACTTTGTGTGATATCCCCGAGATAATTAATTGCAATTTGGGCGTTAATTATGTTTATGTGACATTGGTGATAATTAGATAATGTGTTGGGTTGTAGTTTTGGTAAAGCATGTTTTAATGGCAATTGTGGTGCATTGTGGTGAAATACTTTAAAATATCATGTTGGAGTATTCTACATATCATGTTAATTTTATGATACACATTTTATTTATTCCAAAGCTGATAAGGAGCCACTTGCAATGCTTTACATCACATCACCCCCTCTCCATCAACTTTTTGATCCCTAAACCTCATCCACTCATCCAGAAGCTGCCATTTTCGTTTTTGAAACTAGAGTGGAAGAGTAAACTTGGAAAAAGGAGTCTTTTGTGCTTTTCTTACTTGAAACTTGGAGCTCTAGTGGTAAGCTTCCACCTTGGTAGAGTTTTGTTGAGTTTTGGTTGGGTTTGTGGCTTGTTTTGGGGGATATAAGGGTGGATCTTGTTCCATCATGTTGTTTATACTTGGGGGATGCATTTCCATGTAGTTTTGTAGTTATATGTTGAGCATGGTAGTTGTTCTTGGTTGTTCATGAGTGTATGTGTTGAGGGAAGCTCATTCAGGGAAGTTTCTCGCAGAAACAGGACTTCTCGATCATCGGGAAATGGGTCCGATCGATCGAGCAAGGCAGAGCCTGAACAAGGCATGAAATGAGCTTACCGATCGATCAGCGATTTTTACCGATCGATCGGTGTGATGTCTCGATCGATCGGTAAAACGGCTCGATCGATCGGTGGAGGCAGTACCTGGATGCTTATTTTTCTTGACTTGGCGATCGATCGGGGCTTAGGGCCGATCGATCGCAAGGCTTTAATTATGGATTTTTGGGATTTTGTTCTATATGGTGATGTTTTTGATAATGGTTCATTTATTGGTTTCGAATATGGATTCATGTGATTATGTAGAACCATCCCAGGTAGCCACACAGCCTAGGAGATAAAGTCCACGATATCTCCACTTTTGGAACCAAGGTACGTAGTGAGACGTACGAGCATCGGATGGTAAAACGTGCCATACCTTTGATTATGTATATTGTGGATAGTGAATCCTTATACGTGATGGTATATGTGAAATGACTGTGATTTACTGTGATAATGGAATCAACTATTGTGTTTGATTAATGTGATGGAATTGATGAATGTTCCGGTAGCCTTTATCTCCGAGCGAGGGAGGTACTTGCCGCTGTCATATGAAGCGATGGTAATATGATATTTGCCGCTGTCATGTCTAAGCGAGGTAACATGCCGCTGTCATTGTCGAAGCGAGGGATATCATATGATGCCGCTATATGTCGAAGCGAGTGGTCCTAAAATTCCGTTGTTGTATTGGGACCGGAACAGTCACAATTCTAGTGGTTAAAGTGAAATATTGTGGTTATAATTGGAAACGCGTTATCGATCATTATATCGTGAACTAATGATTTTGTGCATAAGCTTGTGAAACAGGAACGACAATGAAATGTACTAATGTGGTAATCGAGGAGCATATCAATTAATCGTTTCATACGCTTAATTACTTTATTAAGTTGAATTTAAGTGATATATATATATATATATGCTCATGGTGAGTTGTTCCTGTAGGTACGCTTTTGAACCAAGGGGGTTGAGGGTCGGTTGAACTGTGAGCTGTTGAAAGCATAAATGAAGAAAGAGTACAGGAAATTTTGGATAGTCTCTACTCTAGAAGTAGTCTAATGCTATCACTTAAACATTCATGATTTGGAATGTAACTGAATAATTGTTGATGTTTTATTTTGGCCTGTAACCTAATTGAGCTCACATCAAACCAGAACCCTAAGATGTCTTTAATACACATTTAGCCCTATTTATATCTTGAATTCACTGTTAAGGTTTAGGGTCCTTACATTAGTGGTATCAGAGCTGTAGTTAGAGAACCCGGGAACGAGTGAAGGGTAGCCTTAGCAATAAGTTGGCTAGGCATCTATCTTTTAAACATGTTGTGCGCATATGAAGTATGTGACTGTTATGCTAACATGTTATGATTTTCTAACGATGTATTATGTGAATTGTTTTTGGATATTGTTGTTAACCCTTGTGTTGCAGTATGGCAGCAAATGTCGATGTTGGTGATGCTATAAGTGTAAATGCTAGTGCTAGGCATACAAATCCCCTACCGCCGCCAGCCTTGGGCGAAGAACCGTCCGAACAACAGCTATTGCCGGGAGAACTGAGTTTGACTCAATTTCTAGCATATCGACCCCCGACTTTTGAAGGGACTGAAACAGGGGAGAAGGCCGAGGAATGGCTAGAGAGGTTAGAACAGATATTTGTAGCTGCCCCGTGCGCAAAGACAGCTTGGATACGGCTAGCAGAATTTCAATTGGCCAAAAAGGCGTTGATGTGGTGGAAGACCACAGTAATTGAACAGGAGGCTCAGGGTCAGGAAATAAACTGGAAGCTGTTTAGGACTCGATTTCTGACCCGATACTTCTCAGCGGCGGCACGGCAGGCTAAAGAGGATGAATTCACTAGCTTGAGGCAAGGTACTATGCCGGTGTCTGACTATGCTCCTTACTCAGATATGTGCCTCATATCGCCTCTAGCACCCAAGCAAAGATGAGGAATTTTATGAAAGGCTTGAGGCCGGAGTTGTATGATAGGGTGATCACTTATGGCCCTACTTGTTTTGATGATGCCCTAGCACGAGCTGAACTGGCAGAGTTAGGAGTGGGTGCATATCCGACTGTGGCACCGCCTCCAGCACCATTACAGAGGCCGACCCCTGAAAACTTGAAACCAAGGGGCGACCATTTTAAGCCAAAGGGAAACTCCTCATCTTCCAGATTCAGTGGTAGATGGCAAGATGCTCGTGGAAGGGGTGGTCGTGGAAGTAATGCTCCGTCTCATCGGGGACAGTCTCAGGCTAGCAATTTTGAGAAGGTTAAGTGTTTTCTATGTGGGGGACCCCATTCAGTGAAAGTATGCTCTGCTTGTTATGAGTGTGGGAAACATGGGCACTTGGCCCGAAATTGTCCTAATCGGGGAGGACCACAGAATACTATGGGGAGACCTTCAGATAGGCCAGCGCAGCAGAGACCACCATTTGCACCGAGACCATTGGGAGGACAGCCGTTGGGGCCACCTCAAGGACAAGTGTATGCCCTTACCAGGGAGCAGGCTACAGCAGCTCCAGAGGAAGTGATAGCGGGTACGTGTTATTTATTTACGCACCCTGCTTATATTTTGATAGATACAGGTGCGTCACACTCCTTTGTGTCGACGATTTTTGTAGAGAGGCACCGTATATGCACGACTCTGTCACCCACGCCTCTAGTGGTTTCGACACCCGCTGGAAAGAGTGTGATTGCAGATCAGTTTGTTAATGGCGGCCTCATTTATTTTGAGGGCAACGAGTTGCAGTCAGACCTGATTGTTCTGGGGATGTCGGACTTCGACTGCATTGTGGGTATTGATGTGCTGAACAGATACCAGGCACTAATGGACTGCAGTCAGAGGACAGTACGATTCAGATCTGATTTAGGGGATCGGTGGACTTTTTATGGGGATGGTTCCCGCTCAAGAATTCCGTTGATATCGGCTTTAAAGATGACTCAGTTATTGGAACGTGGGCACGAGGGGTATCTTATTTATGCCATTGACATTGCTGGCAAGAAAGATGAGTTAAGAGTTGAAGATATACCCGTGGTTACCGAGTTTGCCGATGTATTTCCGGAGGAGATTCCCGGATTCCCGCCGGTTAGGGAAGTTGAGTTCGGGATCGAATTATTACCGGGGACATCCGCTATTTCTCGTGCCCCTTACAGGATGACACCAGCGGAGTTAAGAGAGCTGAAAGAGCAGCTACAAGAACTACTTGATAAGGGTTACATACGCCCCAGCGTATCACCTTGGGGTGCGCCTGTGTTATTTGTGAAAAAGAAGGATGGGTCGATGAGATTGTGCATCGACTACAGACAATTGAATAAGGCCACAGTGAAGAATAAATACCCTCTTCCGCGGATCGACGACTTGTTTGATCAGTTGCAGGGCACGAGGTTGTACAGTAAGATTGATTTGAGGTCGGGGTACCACCAGATCCGAGTTAGAGAGGATGATGTGCAGAAGACGGCCTTCCGGACTCGTTATGGTCACTATGAGTTTTTGGTCATGCCGTTTGGAGTGACAAACGCCCCGGCTGTGTTTATGAGCTTGATGAATCGAGTGTTCCAACCCTATTTGGATCAATTCGTCATCGTATTTATTGACGATATACTTATCTATTCTCGGAGCGAGGAAGATCACAGGAATCATTTGAGGACAGTGCTCCAGATTCTGAGGGACAATCAGTTGTATGCTAAGCTGAGCAAGTGTGAATTTTGGCTGAGCAGCGTGGTATTTTTGGGGCATGTAATCCTAGTGATGGGATTTCTGTAGATCCCAGGAAAGTGGAAGCAGTGATGGATTGGTCTGCGCCTACATCTGTGCCCGAGATCCGTAGCTTCCTCGGTTTAGCGGGTTACTACCGACGTTTCGTCGAGGGATTCTCTAAGATCGCTAAGCCATTGACGCAGTTGACTCAGAAGGGTGTTCCGTTTTCTTGGTCAGAGGCATGTGAGCAAAGCTTCCAAGAGTTGAAGCACCGGTTGACTACAGCACCTGTTCTGGTGATCCCTTCGGAGAACGAAAGGTTTGCTTTGTACACGGATGCATCACTGCAGGGATTGGGCTGTGTACTGATGCAGGATAAGCATGTGGTGGCTTATGCATCGAGGCAGTTGAAGCCTCATGAGACCAGGTACCCGGTCATGATTTGGAACTGGCGGCTATTATTTTCGCTTTGAAAATTTGGCGGCATTATCTCTATGGTACTTCCTTTACCGTTTACACGGATCATAAGAGCTTGAAATTCCTATTTACTCAAGCGGAACTGAACATGAGGCAAAGGAGGTGGATGGACTTACTCAAGGACTATGATTGCGAGATAGAGTACCATCCAGGAAAGGCGAACCTGACTGCTGATGCCTTGAGTAGGAAGGTGAAGTATACAGCAGATGATGTGATTCAGCTATCGGCCTTGATGACCTCTTGTTGTCATCTAGGATATGACTTTGATTTAGATGTATCACCAGTGTTTGTATCGACCCTATTGGCAGAGTTTTGTTGAGTTTTGGTTGGGTTTGTGGCTTGTTTTTGGGGATATAAGGGTGGATCTTGTTCCATCATGTTGTTTATACTTGGGGGATGCATTTCCATATAGTTTTGTGGTTATATGTTGAGCATGGTAGTTGTTCTTGGTTGTTCATGAGTGTATGTGTTGAGGGAAGCTCATTCAGGGAAGTTTCTCGCAGAAACAGGACTTCTCGATCGATCGGGAGATGGGTCCGATCGATCGAGCAAGGCAGAGCCTGAACAAGGCATGAAATGAGCTTACCGATCGATCGGCGATTTTTACCGATCGATCGGTGTGATGTCTCGATCGATCGGTAAAACGGCTCGATCGATCGGTGGAGGCAGTACCTGGATGCTTATTTTTCTTGACTTGGCGATCGATCGGGGCTTAGGGCCGATCGATCGCAAGGCTTTAATTATGGATTTTTGGGATTTTGTTCTATATGGTGATGTTTTTGATAATGGTTCATTTATTGGTTTCTAATATGGATTCATGTGATTATGTAGAACCATCCCAGGTAGCCACACAGCCTAGGAGATAAAGTCCACGATATCTCCACTTTTGGAACCAAGGTACGTAGTGAGACGTACGAGCATCGGACGGTAAAACGTGCCATACCTTTGATTATGTATATTGTGGATAGTGAATCATTATACGTGATGGTATATGTGAAATGACTGTGATTTACTGTGATAATGGAATCAACTATTGTGTTTGATTAATGTGATGGAATTGATGAATATTCCGGTAGCATTTATCTCCGAGCGAGGGAGGTACTTGCCGCTGTCATATGAAGCGATGGTAATATGATATTTGCCGCTGTCATGTCTAAGCGAGGTAACATGCCGCTGTCATTGTCGAAGCGAGGGATATCATATGATGCCGCTATATGTCGAAGCGAGGGTGTAAGGACCCCAAGCCCTTAACCCTTAATTAGTGTATTAACCACTATGTGTGGCACATGCTTTCAATAAAAAGCCAATCGGGAAGCTCAGATGATACTTTACCATTGAATGGCAACTACAAAATTTCTTTAATATACAACATTAAGATCATCTCTACCCACAATTAGACTCACAAGTTCGCCCTTTACCACCCCTTGGTGCCCTTTTGCATTGTGGGTTTTTATAAAAATTTGGGCAGAGTCTCCCCATAAATTGAGCTATCCCAAAACACAAGCAAATCACATAATATAATTCCCGGCCAGGGAATACACAATACTCAGCAGAATATAGAACACAAAGTAAATTCCCAGCCAGGGAAGACACCACACATATGACGACATAAATGGGTCTCAAAACCCACATAATACACTAACGACTCTCATATCATTAGCAATTCTACCACAAATGCATGCAACACATAATGAAATAGAGAAAGGCTCATGCCTTTATATACAACCCATATACAAGAATATCCGTGCTCACATGCGAGCATCATAAATGTGTATATCAATCTCGGGTGTATATAAGTACTCTATACGATACCGTGCTCCATCAAGCCCTGGTACCACGATCATGTGAGTACATCCAATCAACAGCTCGAGCCCAGCTCCATAGCCATCGATGCACCTGTTCGCCTGCCCCAACAGAGACAGCCCCCAACGGGGTGAGCATACCAATACACAAAATCTCATAATCACAATAATGAAATTCATAATTTACAACACAAGTAAATATTAATGAATTTAAATGATACTCCCTGGATGGCAACATCCTCATCCGGGATTCCGTGTACTGTCCCTGTTCTCACAATCATCAAACTCATCAAATCTCATAAATCAGTAAATCAACACATTGATTTAATTCATAGCATGCCTGATTCTCAAGTATCAATAGTTAATGATTCCAAATTCATTATACAAGCAAACATAGATATCTCAATATCTAACGCTGATTTTCAACTTTGCTACCAATCACAGATAGCTCAAATGCCTAGCATTTATTTTACAAATACTCTATTTCACTTAGACATCTCACATGTCTTTCAATGAATACATGATCCCACGATCATTCTCAGGCATCTCAAATGCCCTACCCTTTATTTTACAAATTCTCATTTATACTTAGACATCTCACATGTCTTACAATAGTCACATAAACCCAGTACCACATACCTCTTATAAGGTCATACTACTCTAGTGTTACGCACACTTGTGGCAGTGATATCAAGACTAGGTCGATCCATAGTCATATCAACACATATATGTAAATATAGCCATACCCACAACCATCTAATGCAATTACAACACATTATTCATTTCACAATTGCTATCACATAAGGAAATGCTCGTACGTCGCACGTACCTCAATCTCCGAAGTCCGAGCCAAACCTTGCTCGAGTTCCATGCTCCGAGGAACGATGTGCTAACACGATAAATTAATTCACAATTAATTATGATCATGCAACACATGCTCAAGCACACCCATAACCCTCAAAATAATATTGTCAACACAAGACAATAAACCAATATCGAAAATTGCTCAAGAATCCCCCACAATTTTCGAACCTTCACAACACAAATCGAACTCAAATAAACACCATAATTCATCTAAAATATGAATTAAGCTATCCAAGCAAGAATCAACACCCCTTGCCAAAAACCCCCAATTTTCGAATTTCAAAGCCCTAAATCCGAATCCAATTCTTCAATTTCGAACACAATCAAGCATCATAATGCATCAACAACATGAAGTAATCAATCCATAACAAGAATCATCACAACCCTTCCAAAACCCCCAAAATCGAACCCACTTCATGCACACATCCGAAATTCGAACCAACCCTCACGAATTTAGGGAAAATTTCGAACCAATCCAACACAAAATAGCAGGGAAATACACGAAAAGCATGGAAAAGGGGTTAGGAAGGTTACCCAAACGAAATCGGAAGAAATCGGACGAAAAATCAAAGAACCCTAGAAATTGGGGATCGGCGCTCTCTCGCAAAATCCGACTTTAAATCGCGATGAAACTTCGAATTGATGGAGGGGAAAGCTGCGTCTCGTCGGGACGAAGCCGGCGGCGGGTCGCACGCGCCGAACGGCGGCCGGACGGCGGCGGCCGAAGCGTCTGAAGCGGCGTGGGTCTGTCCAGACGGGAATGGGTCGCGGCTGCGGGAGGGAGAGAAGGAAAGAGCTGAAATGATTTTCTAATTAAAGATTCCGGGTTCAAATGGTATTTATAGCAAAAATACCCCGAAATACTAATATCCCCACAAATACATCATGATTCATTAAAAATCATCTGTTTTCAAAAACTCTCTCTCTAACTCAAAAATCCCCTACCGGTGCCCACACACAGCACCCGAGATTCTGAGTTACACTAAAAACCCAACTCACAGGTTTTCACCGAAATGAGAATACGATCTCAACCTCGGGATCCAACGATCCCAACTGCCCAAATAAATGAGCCCAGAAGGCCACCTCGATTAAACTCCAAATCGCCACGTAAAACAACTTTAGAGGTTATTAACACTCCGGGATTAACACCTATAATCCCTGGTCATCACAATATCCCCCACTAAAAGAATTTCATCCTCGAAATTTGCACCGGTGTATCACGTAACACCCGGGCTACACAACAACATGAAGCCATAACCTCGATTCCTGACCATATCAGAATCGTCTTAAAACCTCGAGAATACTTATCTCACATCAAACTCTGAAACAGAGCGACATACCAAAATCCACACCAACTCATCACCCAAGAGACAAAACGTACCTCGGTGCGGTTCATCCCAAAAGTCAGTCCCTCATGACTGCAAAACAACCAATACTTACGACCGTAGATCGGACAGTCATCCTTCGTTCTAATACCACTAGTAAGAACGCATCATGAATGACACCTCAACCGTGAGAACGTTGACCTCGTGTCAAACTCTGGAGTGAAATAGACTCCCATATCCATCATAACGTCGAAGAGCGTCAGCACAACTCAACGCTAACAGTCCAAAAGCAGTTAGTCAACTGAAACTGCAAGGATTATCACTCCCGATTCCATCGTAGATGTCATCCAATGATATCTTTATCATGACTCACGATGTCTAACACACATCATTACGAGGAAAAGCACTAGTATACCACGATGTACACATACCAAATCTGGTTTCCACTTTCAAACCTTTTCCATCGAAGGAGCAGTCGCATCACTGCAATTCCATTTGGGCAACACACGGCCACAGATTCACACAAAAGACATCTCACAAGATGTCCACCTCCAGATATTCCAAGGATCACATCCTGATCATAAATGAACCATCGAGACTCCACAGAGTTCAAGTCCTGGAAGGACATGCAATAAACACATTGCATCCTCAATGCTTGTGTCGACAGCGACACCCAATAAATCCGAATTCCTGCCATCCCTTGATAATCCTAGGATTTAACAATCCAAACTTGGGAAGGCTATCGCATAACTCGAAGGAAAACACCAACAATGAAACACCTCAACCCACACATGATAATCCCTCCTCAAAGGAGTCAACTAACCTCACGATTATGCCTCATAATCATCGTGCCATGGAGATTCCCAATCTCAAGGTGTTCAGTATCTCTCATCAGAGATTTAGTCATCCAAAGTAGCATACTCGATGCTTGACAAAAAGGAAGTCAAAAACCAGCATCCGTATACTCACCGGTATACCTGCCTAAGCACTGACATCACATGCACACTCAATGCACGTGGCTCGGGTATCTACAACATACCCCTAAGCCCCCAAACACAACTGTCAATACTGAGTCATTCCATTGCAGTGGAGAATGATAATCAACGATCAACAACACGGCGTGATTCCCAAAATCAACACCACACGTACCAACTTACCGAATCCTTCAAAGATTCCCAAATAGGTCTAATACTACCTCCTTCCCCACAAGGGAAGTGCCATCGAACTCGAGATCCACAAGTCTCGAACCACCGTTCGGAAAAACTGGATACAATAACACCCATTGCATCCCAAATGCACAGATTCCCCAGATCGAGTCAACAACGACTTGATGACTCTCTTGTTGGTACTTCAACCTTATGAGCTGTCCCGGACAAGTCTCACCAAGATTCAACATCAACGTATACACGTTTCAGTGAGGCATGCACAACACAACCTCAAATGACGTGGTGACTACTAAAGTCCACCACCATCCACATCGTATCACCTTACGATTTGCCAAACTTGATTCCAACGAGCAGTATCACGGCCCCAACAAGCACACTATATCATCACTACGATATCTGACTAGCAAAGTGTTGTCTCCATAGGTTCATATCAAGCCTACCAACAAACCATATGTTCCATCTCGGTATGCCATACCGAACAAACCGTTAGAGTAATGGGTCATCGCCCAGCATATCTCTAAAATACCAAGCACTATGGACAACCCGGTGTCCTTGCTCACTTATGATGCAATCATAATTCCGATAAGACTTATCCCATACTATCAGGGTGGGTGTAACCATGTCTACCCTACGTCACAACACAAGCGAGTAGTTTCCTCAATGACTACTCTTACCACCAAACACTTGGCCCTAGCCAAACCAACGAGCATACCCAAGGGTATCATTGCTCGACGAAAGGTCTCGTCAACTAGTGACCCAGACTCTACCATGTGCTCATCATCGGCACTCAAACCATACAACTAGATACAACATAAATGTATTAATCATCATCGACATAGAACATCAACTATGTCATCGTCATCCCGTGACGGCATATGTCAACACATGACATTCAATTAACATTGTCAAACATACGACGGTACATGTCAATACACGACACCTATAATCTAATCGTCAAACACATGACAATATAAGTAAATCAACACATGATATCCACAATAGTGCTAAATAAACAGTAATATGCCATACCTCATTGCTAACAATATAGCGGCATACCTGTCTCCGTCATCCAACAGTGGTACGCAATCAGCACCCATCGCTCGTAGGTGGCGTAATCCAGCGTCATATGCATAGTGGCATAACCCGTCGCTATAGAATCAGGGGCATAATCCCTCGTCATAGAGTCAGCGGCATAAAACTTCGCTATAGACGTCTGGCGGCATGAACCATCGCCCTAGATGTAGCGGAATGAGACATCGCTATCAATATATCTGGCGGCATGAACCATCGCCAATCAATATAGCGGAATGAGGCATCGCTATCAATATACATGCGGCATAAATCATCGCCAATAGAATAGCGGAATGAGACATCGCTATCAATATATATCCGGCGGCAAGAACCATCGCCAATCAACATAGCGGAATGAACCATCGCTATCAATATATCTGGCGGCATGAACCATCGCCAATCAATATAGATACTGTGGTTGTTCCGGTCCTGTTATAGCAGCGGAATTTTAGGACCCCTCGCTTCGACATATAGCGGCATCATATGATATCCCTCGCTTCGACAATGACAGCGGCATGTTACCTCGCTTAGACATGACAGCGGCAAATATCATATTACCATCGCTTCATATGACAGCGGCAAGTACCTCCCTCGCTCGAATATAACAACTACCGGAACTCCCACTAGCTCCATGTACCTGCATCCAGGTTAATACCACAGTTCACAATATAATGATCGATATCACGTTTCCAATTATATCCACAATATTCCACAATAATCACAATATTCCACTTTAATCACTAGAATTGTGACTGTTCCGGTCCCAATACAACAGCGGAATGTTAGGACCCCTCGCTTCGACAATGACAGCGGCATGTTACTTCGCTCAGTCATGACAGCGGCAAGTACCTCCCTCGCTCGGAGATAAAGGCTACCGGAACATTCATCAATTCTATCACAATAATCAAGCACAACAGTTGATTCCATTATCACAATATATCACTAACATTTCACATATATCATCACATGTAAGGGTTCACTACCCACGATATACATAATCAAAGGTGTAACACGTTTTACCGTCCGAAGCCCGTACGTCTCACCTTTCCACATAATACATGAAGGGCCAGACATCACCATGAATGCCGTCCCATCTCATGCTACACGATTCCTGCAATCACAATGATTAGCAACACCACTTTTCATATCATAAAAGCACATAACAACTAGTTGTGTCATACAACATTAATGCCATCATGCATAAATATGTGCTATCAATAACTTCCTAGGCCCTTAACAGCCCCAAAGAGCTAACCACTGCTCTGATACCACTAATGTAAGGACCCCAAGCCCTTAACCCTTAATTAGTGTATTAACCACTATGTGTGGCACATGTTTTCAATAAAAAGCCAATCGGGAAGCTCAGATGATACTTTACCATTGAATGGCAACTACAAAATTTCTTTAATATACAACATTAAGATCATCTCTACCCACAATTAGACTCACAAGTTCGCCCTTTACCACCCCTTGGTGCCCTTTTGCATTGTGGGTTTTTATAAAAATTTGGGCAGAGTCTCCCCATAAATTGAGCTATCCCAAAACACAAGCAAATCACATAATATAATTCCCGGCCAGGGAATACACAATACTCAGCAGAATATAGAACACAAAGTAAATTCCCAGCCAGGGAAGACACCACACATATGACGACATAAATGGGTCTCAAAACCCACATAATACACTAACGACTCTCATATCATTAGCAATTCTACCACAAATGCATGCAACACATAATGAAATAGAGAAAGGCTCATGCCTTTATATACAACCCATATACAAGAATATCCGTGCTCACATGCGAGCATCATAAATGTGTATATCAATCTCGGGTGTATATAAGTACTCTATACGATACCGTGCTCCATCAAGCCCTGGTACCACGATCATGTGAGTACATCCAATCAACAGCTCGAGCCCAGCTCCATAGCCATCGATGCACCTGTTCGCCTGCCCCAACAGAGACAGCCCCCAACGGGGTGAGCATACCAATACACAAAATCTCATAATCACAATAATGAAATTCATAATTTACAACACAAGTAAATATTAATGAATTTAAATGATACTCCCTGGATGGCAACATCCTCATCCGGGATTCCGTGTACTGTCCCTGTTCTCACAATCATCAAACTCATCAAATCTCATAAATCAGTAAATCAACACATTGATTTAATTCATAGCATGCCTGATTCTCAAGTATCAATAGTTAATGATTCCAAATTCATTATACAAGCAAACATAGATATCTCAATATCTAACGCTGATTTTCAACTTTGCTACCAATCACAGATAGCTCAAATGCCTAGCATTTATTTTACAAATACTCTATTTCACTTAGACATCTCACATGTCTTTCAATGAATACATGATCCCACGATCATTCTCAGGCATCTCAAATGCCCTACCCTTTATTTTACAAATTCTCATTTATACTTAGACATCTCACATGTCTTACAATAGTCACATAAACCCAGTACCACATACCTCTTATAAGGTCATACTACTCTAGTGTTACGCACACTTGTGGCAGTGATATCAAGACTAGGTCGATCCATAGTCATATCAACACATATATGTAAATATAGCCATACCCACAACCATCTAATGCAATTACAACACATTATTCATTTCACAATTGCTATCACATAAGGAAATGCTCGTACGTCGCACGTACCTCAATCTCCGAAGTCCGAGCCAAACCTTGCTCGAGTTCCATGCTCCGAGGAACGATGTGCTAACACGATAAATTAATTCACAATTAATTATGATCATGCAACACATGCTCAAGCACACCCATAACCCTCAAAATAATATTGTCAACACAAGACAATAAACCAATATCGAAAATTGCTCAAGAATCCCCCACAATTTTCGAACCTTCACAACACAAATCGAACTCAAATAAACACCATAATTCATCTAAAATATGAATTAAGCTATCCAAGCAAGAATCAACACCCCTTGCCAAAAACCCCCAATTTTCGAATTTCAAAGCCCTAAATCCGAATCCAATTCTTCAATTTCGAACACAATCAAGCATCATAATGCATCAACAACATGAAGTAATCAATCCATAACAAGAATCATCACAACCCTTCCAAAACCCCCAAAATCGAACCCACTTCATGCACACATCCGAAATTCGAACCAACCCTCACGAATTTAGGGAAAATTTCGAACCAATCCAACACAAAATAGCAGGGAAATACACGAAAAGCATGGAAAAGGGGTTAGGAAGGTTACCCAAACGAAATCGGAAGAAATCGGACGAAAAATCAAAGAACCCTAGAAATTGGGGATCGGCGCTCTCTCGCAAAATCCGACTTTAAATCGCGATGAAACTTCGAATTGATGGAGGGGAAAGCTGCGTCTCGTCGGGACGAAGCCGGCGGCGGGTCGCACGCGCCGAACGGCGGCCGGACGGCGGCGGCCGAAGCGTCTGAAGCGGCGTGGGTCTGTCCAGACGGGAATGGGTCGCGGCTGCGGGAGGGAGAGAAGGAAAGAGCTGAAATGATTTTCTAATTAAAGATTCCGGGTTCAAATGGTATTTATAGCAAAAATACCCCGAAATACTAATATCCCCACAAATACATCATGATTCATTAAAAATCATCTGTTTTCAAAAACTCTCTCTCTAACTCAAAAATCCCCTACCGGTGCCCACACACAGCACCCGAGATTCTGAGTTACACTAAAAACCCAACTCACAGGTTTTCACCGAAATGAGAATACGATCTCAACCTCGGGATCCAACGATCCCAACTGCCCAAATAAATGAGCCCAGAAGGCCCGACACCTCGATTAAACTCCAAATCGCCACGTAAAACAACTTTAGAGGTTATTAACACTCCGGGATTAACACCTATAATCCCTGGTCATCACAGAGGGGTCCTAAAATTCCGTTGTTGTATTGGGACCGGAACAGTCACAATTCTAGTGGTTAAAGTGAAATATTGTGGTTATAATTGGAAACGCGTTATCGATCATTATATCGTGAACTAATGATTTTGTGCATAAGCTTGTGAAACAGGAACGACAATGAAATGTACTAATGTGGTAATCGAGGAGCATATCAATTAATCGTTTCATACGCTTAATTACTTTATTAAGTTGAATTGTGTTAAGTGATATATATATATATATATATGCTCATGGTGAGTTGTTCCTGTAGGTACGCTTTTGAACCAAGGGGGCTGAGGGTCGGTTGAACTGTGAGCTGTTGAAAGCATAAATGAAGAAAGAGTACAGGAAATTTTGGATAGTCTCTACTCTAGAAGTAGTCTAATGCTATCACTTAAACATTCATGATTGGGAATGTAACTGAATAATTGTTGAAGTTTTATTTTGGCCTGTAACCTAATTGAGCTCACATCAAACCAGAACCCTAAGATGTCTTTAATACACATTTAGCCCTATTTATATCTTGAATTCACTGTTAAGGTTTAGGGTCCTTACACTTTGAGCAAATCCATCCATCTCCTCTGACGCATATTTAACTCCGCCTGAGTGAATAAGAATTTCAGGCTTTTATGATCCGTATATATAGTAAAAGATGTACCATATAGATAATGCCTCCAAATTTTCAGGGCAAAGATAATAGCCGCCAATTCCAAATCATGGACTGGGTACCTAGTCTCATGCGGCTTCAACTGCCTCGATGCATAAGCTACCACATGCTTATCTTGCATCAATACACACCCCAAGCCCTGTAGCGATGCGTCAGTATAAAGGACAAACCTCTTGTTCTCTGAGGGAATCACCAATACCGGCGCCATCGTCAATCGGTGCTTCAACTCTTGGAAGCTCTCCTGGCAAGCCTCTGACCAAAAGAAGGGTACTCCCTTTTGGGTCAACTGCATCAGTGGCTTAGCAATCTTAGAAAATCCCTCGATGAAGCGTCGGTAATAACCAGCCAAACCAAGAAAACTCCGTATCTCGGGCACAGAAGTGGGTGCAGCCCACTCCATCACGGCATCAATCTTCCTGGGGTCCACTGATATCCCACTGCTAGATATGACATGCCCCAGAAATACCACACTGCTCAACCAAAACTCACACTTGCTGAGCTTGGCATATAACTGGTGATCTCTGAGGATCTGGAGAGCTGTCCTCAAGTGTCTCACGTGCTCTTCCTCGCTCCGGGAGTAGATGAGTATGTCGTCAATAAACACAATGACGAACTGATCCAGGTAGGGTTGGAACACCCGGTTCATCAAGCTCATAAAGACAGCCGGGGCATTCATCACACCAAACGGCATCACTAAGAACTCGTAGTGCCCATACCGAGTCCGAAATGCTGTCTTCTGTACATCCTCTTCCCTGACCCGTATCTGGTGGTACCCGGATCTCAAATCAATCTTGCTATACAGCTTCGTGCCTTGCAACTGATCAAATAAATCATCAATCCTTGGGAGAGGATACTTGTTCTTTACTGTGGCCTTATTCAGTTGCCGGTAGTCGATGCACAAACGCATCGAACCATCCTTCTTCTTCACAAAAAGAACCGGTGCGCTCCAAGGAGATACGCTAGGGCGTATATATCCTTTATCAAGGAGCTCCTGCAACTGATCCTTCAATTCTCTTAACTCTACCGGTGCCATCCGGTAAGGGGCACGAGAAATAGCGGATGTCCCCGGTAACAACTCTATCCCAAACTCGACTTCCCTTGCCGGTGGAAATCAGGGAATCTCCTCCGGGAACACATCAGCAAACTCCGTTACCACTGGTACATCCTCAACCCTCAACTCTTTACCCTTTCCCGACGTGTCCACGGCATAGATGAGGTAGCCCGTGTGTCCACGCTCCAACAATTGGGACATTTTGATCGCCAAAATCAATGGGATCTTCGCACTAGAACCGTTGCCATAGAAAATCCACTGAACTCCCAAATGAGATCTAAACTGAACTGTCCTCTGCCGACAATCTACCACTGCCTGATATCTGTTCAGAATGTCGATGCCCACAATGCAGTCAAAGTCTGACATTCTCAATACGATCAAATCTGCATTTATCTCATTGCCCTCAAAATAAATGAGGCAGTCCATCAGAAACTGATCAGCAACAACTTTCTTTCCGGTGGGTGTCGATACCAATAGAGACGTGGGTAACGGAGACGTGCACATATGATGTCTCGCCACAAAGTCCGCAGACACAAAGGAGTGCGAAGCACCTATGTCTATCAAAATAAATGCGGAATATGTAAATATAAGGCATGTACCAGCTATCACCTCCTCTGGAGCTGCATTGGCCTGCTCCGTGGTTAATGCATAGACCTGTCCCTGAGGTGGCCCCATCGCCTGTCCTCCCATCTGTCGAGGCACCATCGGCCGCCTCTGCTGTACCGTCCAACAGAACCGAGATATGTGGCCCATCTTGCCACATTTATAACAAGCCGTACAGTCTCGCATATGATGTGGTCCTCCACAAAAGTGACACTTCACCACTCCACTCCTACTCACTTGAGTCTGCCCTCTGTTGTTAGGCGCACCACCCCTCCGGTTATCCATTCGTCTCCCACCAAACCGAGAAGATGAGGAAGAAGCCCCACGAGGTTTAAATGATTCTCCTCGTGGCCTCGGATTATTAGACATTGGCCTCGGCAGTGGGACTTGTGGCGGTGCAACGTTCGGGTAATCACTGACTCCGATCTCCGCCAGTTCCGCTATAGTGAGAGCATCATCGAAAAAAGTGGGGTTGTTGGAGATAACCCGATCAAAAAGTTCTGGTCGCAGCCCTTTAGAAAGTGCCTCATCTTGGCATGCCCGTTTGTTGCGATGTGGGGAACATACCTCAACAATGATGAGTAGTGCATGGCATAGTCCGAGACTGACATGCTCCCCTGCTTCAAGCTTGTGAATTCATCCTCCTTAGTTTGCCTAGTCGCAACAGAGAAGTATCGGTTTAGAAACCGAGTCCGAAATAAAGTCCAGTCAATCACCATACCCTGAGCTCTCAGTTCCATCACCGTCGTCTTCCACCACATAGTAGACTTCTTCGCCAGTTGGAACTCCGCCAACCTCAGCCATGCTGTCCTAGCACAAGGAGCGGACACAAATATCTGCTCTAGTCTCTCAAGCCACTCCTCAGCTTCTTCTCCTGTCTCCGTCCCCTCAAACATTTGCGGGTGGAAAGTTAGGAACTGACTCAGACTAAGCTCCCCTGGTAATAGCAACTGAGCAACCAGCTCCATGCCCACAGCAGGTGGAGGTAAAGGATTCGTCTGTCCAATGCTAGCATTCACGCTCTCAATATCACCCACCTCTTCATTGAGGTTCTCCACATTCATAGCTGCCATGCTGTAATACAAAGGTTAACAACAATTCCAAACAATATATATGTTATGTCGTTAGATAACATGAACGATAATAAGCATGTTAGTATAACAATTTATACACCAATATGCACCACATGCATAAACATGTCCAAATGTAAACACCTAGCCAACCATGCTAAGGCTACCCTCCACTCATTCCCGGGTTCTCTATCCACTGCTCTGATACCACTAATGTAAGGACCCTAGTTCCTTAAGTGCGAATTAAAGGCGTAATAGAGCTAAACATGCATCTAATGATATAAAGTTCGTGTTGATGTCTTGAGCTAATAGGATTACAGACCAAAATAAAATTTCCAAAAGGGATTAATTACATTCCCAACCAATTGAATGTTAATCCTATAGTTTTACACTACTCCTAGAGTAGAGACTATACAAAAGAATTTAACCTGCTATGCCAAAAGCACTCATCACTGGCTCACCGCATCAACCCGTCTTAGCCCGTCCGCCCAAAAGTACCTACAGGAACAACCCCAAAACCATGAGCATGTATATAAATCATATTCACAAAAATATGATTGTAATTTAAATGCATAGACCGTAAATACGAATCACTCCCTGTATTTAATACATTTAAAAGCTCCATTGGTTGTCCCTGTATCACAATCATAATCAGTAGATTATATTACCAATAATGTATGTCATGACATGTACCGATTTCCATGTATACCGTGTTCAATTCCCGAGTCTTATTATATCAGTGGCATAATACCCCTCGCGTTAACATGACAGTGGAAATACCCCTCGCTTAGACAATACCAGCGGCACTAATATCCCTTGCTATAAATATGACAGCGGCCGTGTTCTTCGCTTCATATTAGCGGCAAATATTCTCTCATCGCTACGGTATGACAGCGGCAAGTATTCACATGGCTACGCCACTGGCGGCAAGTATTCTCCATCACTGGAATATAATCCCGACTCACAATCACATGCACAAATGCATCCCATATACACATGCAACCCAAAATGCATGACCAAACCATGTATGCAATTCATGATGCATAAACAAGACCATGTATGCAACCAAAATGCATAATAAATTCCATGTGTGCAACCATAGTGCATAACCAATTTAATATGTAATAGTACGTTTTACCGTCTGATGCTCGTACGTCTCACTACGTACCTTAGTTCCAAAAGTGGAGATGTCGTGGGGCTTTATCTCCTTTGTTGTGTGGCTACCTGGGATGGTTCTACACAATCATACAACCCAATATTAGAAGCCAATTTATGAACCAATACCAAAAATCCCACAAAATAATCAAAATACATCATTCTGGCATCTCGCGATCGATCGTTGTGGAGTCCCGATCGATCGCGAGGTCCAGCAGCCTTGAATGCCAAATTCTGGCGTAAGGCGATCGATCGCCATTTTTGAGGCGATCGATCGCTCGCCTCACCGATCGATCGCTCGCCTCACCGATCGATCGCCTCATCATGGCGATCGATCGCCAGCCGCATCAATCGCCTACTACCCGCGTGCGATCGATCGCCTTATTTTGGGCGATCGATCGCCGCTGTCTGCACATCGAGATTCCACCATTTTTGCCCCAAAATTTCTTCCCATCGTCACCAACACTTACACCAACAAACCCAAAACATAAAAACACTAAAAACCTTCAACAAACATCATTAAACAACCAAAAATCTAATATCCAACTAAAAACCACACCAACCAAAAACAAACCCATCTCCAAATCAACCAAAACTATTACAAATCCAAACCAAACATTATAAAAACAACAAGGAGGTATCCATACCTCTTGGGGACTCCAAATCTCACAACAAAACCCACAAATAAGATTTTTGCAAAGATTTCTCTTCCACTTTTATGCCAAAAACGAAAATGGGAAGGATAAGGGTTTGGAGGAATGATTTGGGGGAATTAGTAAAGTGATTGGTAAAGGTGGGGGGTAGTGGGGTTAAAGTAATTAAATTTGTACCCCAATAATTAACATGATGTATAAAATATCCCAACATGATATTTTAAAAGCATTTTACCACAATGCACCAAAACCATAATTAAATACATGTTTCACCCAATAATTACAAACCATCACATTTAAACCATTATAACACCCAATTCCCCTACATGCATAACATGTACCCCGAAATGCTCTACCGGGTCATGCCTATCATGTGACTAAGCATTTCACCCAGATAATTAATTTCAGCACATAACTTAATTATCACCATAAATAATCACATAAACATAATTAATGCCCAAATTACAATTAATTATTTCGGGGATATCACAGAGCGAGAGGCGTGAGGGAGAGGAGAGAGAGGAGAGATTCCGCATAATGACGGAATACCGAGTCTATTTGGTATATATAGCACCAAGGCTCCAAAATACCAATACCTCCACAACTACATCATGATTCATTAAAAATCATCTGTTTTCAATAATTACCTCTCAATCTCTATTTTCATTACCAGTCCCAGTACAAAGTACTCTGGACCCCAAATCCCACCATAAACCAAATTCCAAGGTTATCACCACGATGAGAATACATTCTCATCCCTTGGATCCAACGACTCCAAATACCGAATTTAATATCCCCGGGAGTCCCAATACCGTAATTAATTCATAATTGCCACAATTAAAATCCATTAAGGATCATTGCCACCCGAAATTAACACCATTAATTACCGGGCATCACATACCCTGCCATTATTTTAATAGATGTTGGTGCCTCCCACTCCTTTATTTCTGCTGAATTTATCGAGAATTATCATATGTGCCCGTCTCCAATAAACACGCCTCTTCTTGTCTCGACGCCCACTGGAAGGAATGTGAGCACTACCTGGGTATTATCTGATTGCCTCGTTTATTTTGAGGGCAACGACCTGAGGCAGATTTGATTGTGTTGGAAATGAAGCATTTTGATTGTATTGTGGGAATTGATGTATTGAACCGATATCAGGCAGTTGTGGATTGTCGTCCACGGACAGTTTGTTTTTGATCTAATCAGGGGAGTCACTGGACATTTTATGGGCGTGGTTCTCGTCCGAAAATCCCATTGATATCTGCTATTAGAATGTCACGGATATTGAAACGTGGACATACGGGTTATCTGATTTATGCTATTAATGTCGCTAAAAAGAAAGAAGAGGTGAGAATATAAGAGATACATGTAGTCGCGGAGTTTGTTGACTTGTTCCCGGAACAAATTCCAGGCTTTCCACCGGGTTGTGAAGTTGAATTCGGAATCAAACTAATGCCAGGCACGTCCTTATTTCTTGTTCTCCCTACAGATGGCACAGGAAGAATTAAGGTAATGAAAAGTACAATTGCAAGATCTTCTTGACAATGGATACATACGTCACAGTGTATCACCTTGAGGTGCACCAGTTTTATTTGTGAAAAAGAAAGATGGTTCGATAAGATCGTGCATTGACTATAGACAGTTGAACAAAGTGACGATAAAGAATAAGTACCCTCTCCCACGAATTTATCACCTGAACAATGATTTATTCAAAGATTGATTTGAAGTCTGGTTATCGTCAAATACGGGTTAGAGAAGAGTATGTTTAGAAGACAGCATTTCGGACTCGTCGTGGACATTATGAATTCATGGTCATGCCGTTCGGAGTGACGAATACCTCAGCTGTCTTTATGAGTTTGATGAATTGAGTATTCCAGCCATACCTTGATCAGTTTGTTATCGTATCGATTGATGATATTTTGATCTATTCCAGGAGTGAAGAAGAAAATGTGAGACATCTACGTGTGGTACTTCATATTCTTCGAGATAACCAACTATTTGTCAAACTCAGCAAGTTTGAGTTTTTGTTGGATAGCGTAGTGTTCTTAGGCCATGTAATATCCAAGAATGGGATATCAATCGATCCCAGAAAAGTGGAGGCAGTGATGGAATGGTCCGCACCTACCTCCGTGCCAGAGATGCGAAGCTTTCTGGGTCTGGCGGGGAATTATCGACGTTTTGTCGAAGGGTTTTTAAAGATTGCTAAGCCGTTGACACAGATGACATAGAAATGAGTACCGTTCTATTGGTCTGCGGCATGTGAGCATAGTTTTCAGGAGCTGAAACATCGGTTGACGACTGCACTTGTTTTAGTGATTCCCACATAGAATGAGAGGTTTGTCCTTACTGATGCATCACTACAAGGCTTGGGTTGCGTATTAATGCAGGATAAGCATGTGGTAGCCTATGCTTCGAGATAGCTAAAGCAACATGAGACGAGATATCCAGTTCATGATTTGGAATTGGCGGCCATTATCTTTGCATTGAAGATTTGGCGACACTACTTGTATGGCACGTCGTTTACCATATTTACAGATCATAAGAGCCTCAAATTTTTATTCACTCAAGCATAGTTAAACATGAGACATAGGAGATGGATGAAGCTATTGCAGGACTATGATTGTGAGATAGAATACCATCCAGGCCGGGCTAACGTGACAGCTGATGCCTTGAGTCAAAAGGTGAAGTATACTGCTGAGGATGCCATTCATTTGTCTGCCTTGATGACTTCCTACTGCCAGTTGGGGTACGATTTTGATGTGTCTACACCGCCTGTACTTGTGTCAATGTTATTAGTGGAACCTCATATGTTTGAGAACATCAGAGTAGCTCAGAAGACTGACGATGAAATACAAAGATGGGTAACACTGGTCTCTCATGGACATCCATCGAGATTCAGGATGGCTGACGATGGCACTTTAAGGCTTGGTGTTCGTTGGGTAGTCCCTGGTACATTCGGACTACGGCAAGAAATTTTACAGCGAGCTCATAACAACAAATTCAGTATCCATCAGGGTGGTAAGAAAATGTATAAAGACCCGTGTGACCAATTCTGGTGGAAACGGATGAAGCGAGATGTAATAGAATTTGTAAAAGATATTTGATCTGTCAGCAAGTGAAGGCAGAGGTCTGGAGGTGAATTGAAGAGTTTGGAAGTGCCGAAATGTAAATGAGAACATATATCTATGGATTTTGTGACCCATTTACCAAAGAATACTTCGGGATTCGATGCCATTTGGGTGGTCGTGGATAGTACTGACTAAAGTAACTCACTTTATACCTTACAATATGACTTTCACATACTTGAGGATGGCCCAGCTGTATATTCGAGATGTAGTGAGATTGCATGTGGTTCATGTTTTCCTTGTGTCTGATCGAGATCCGAGATTTACTTATCACTTCTGGGAAGATTTACAGTCAGCTATGGGGACTGAGGTAAGGTTAAGTACAGCATACCATCCTCAGAGAAATGGTCAGACAGAACATACTATACAGAAACTTAAAGATATGTTACGAGCTTGTGTATTGGAGTTTGACACTACGTGGCAAGATTCGATAGCCTTAGTGGAGTTTTCGTACAATAATAACTATCAGACGAGCATTCAGATGGCTCCATTTGATGCCTTATATGGTTGACGTTGTATGTCTCCACCGTGTTGGAATGACGTAGATCGTATATCAGTTGGAGGGCCAGAATTGATCCGGGAAATGGAGGAGAAAGTGAAAGTGATAATACGACTAAGGATGAAAGCAGCTCAAGATAAACGGCAGCTTATGCTAATAAACGACAACGCCCTTTGGAATTTCAGATAGGTGACCAAGTATTTTTGAAAATCTCACCTTTTAAAGGTGTTGTGCGGTTTGGGATGCGAGGAAAACTGTCACCGAGATATGTCGGCCCTTATGAGATCTTGCTGTGTGAGGACCCATTCTAATCAAGTGTTTAATTATCACACAATGATTATTTATTTGTAAACAGCGGAAGGTTATTAAAAATTCTGCAACAAGTGGCTCTAAAAATTTCGGCATGGCCTCCTCGCACGAGGGACATACCAAAAAAATTGAAAAGCACAATAATAATATCCTCAGTACAGAAAGTAAATACATAATACCATAGCATGCATCATAGGCATCCATCACATAATCCTTACTAAAAATTTTTACACCATACCATAGCATGCACAATAATTCTCCAGCACACATGTCATACTCAAAATATTTACATAATACCATCAACTGTAAATAAACACGGGATAAACACAACTATTCAATACTGAACTAAATAAACTTAAGTTACATAGTTATACTATCCAGGACACACCCTGGTATACTTAACTATCCTACGACTGGTATAGACAAAAGAAAACAACCTCAGGATGGCTTCCATCGAGTATTCCCACTTTGAGATCCTGGTTACCTGTAACACCTGTCATTGTCCACACACAAAGACAACAACACCCCCCTTGGGGGTGAGCCAAAGCCCAATATGAAAGTATCAAGTAATTACAACATGTATCTATAAAATGTGATATATGATGTAATGCAGTGCAAGGTAATGCAATGCATGTAATGTACAATGAATCGAAATCTCAAGATACCAAAATATTAGAGTCCAAAGATAGGTATCATCAATCAATATCAAGCTCGAGCAGAGGGTGACAGCACACACACTTTACGCTAGGAGAATCATTATGTTTTGTGCTCGTCATCCCTCGTGTCTAGGTCCGGTAGCAACGCGCGTGACTACAGTTGCTACATAAACTGCCTGTCATCGAAGTGCCCGTCGTCCCCGACACTCAGAGTAAATCAAATCAGTAATCATCAAGGATATCAAAGAAGTGGATAGATCAATATGATATGCCCATGAATCATATATCGATGTATATTTATCAAAATGATGTGTGTTAACAAAATATTTATTTTCATACATCGATATGCCAATTAAGATGCTATGAATGCTCAGAGTTCAATTAAGATCACATAGCCAAGTAGTTTCACATAGCCAAGTAATTTCACGTAAGTCTCGTAAGTTCAGCAAATCATGCATCAAATAATACAGATATCTGTCGTATGTTATCGATCGCAACATACCTAATCTTTCTTGTTCTAGAAGTTGAATATGGTCTTCTTAGTTCGTGGAACTCCCATGTCATGTTTTAATCTATCAAATTCATGCAATAGCATTTCATTACTTTTTATCACTAAAGTTAACTCAACAGACATATAATCTATTCTTTAACTTGAGGTGACTAATCAGATCTAAACTATGTAGGACAGAAGTATTCTGATTCTCGTGCTCATTCTTACCATTCTTCAGTTTTAGAGTTATTAAGATGTCTCATCATCATTAAAATCTTAATAGCACATTTTCTTTCATTCATTGATTTACAAATCGCATGCTTTCAAAATTGATAATAAATCCAACAATGACCTATTTAGCTACAACTCAAAACCATAAGCCATAATTGACTAAACTGGAAACTAAACTCTTTGGACAACATACAAAGTCGACCACAACAATAATTTAGAACTTTCACCCTAAAACCATGAAAATCAATCAACAATTCTATAAAATCTCTTCAAAGCAAGATTAATCTAGCTAAAACATGGTTTAAATGAGGTATTAGTCGACCAATGCAAGGAATTACACCTTCACCCCCACATGCAAAGCAAAACATCGACATGCCCCAAAACAAATCGATAAAGACCCAACAAAATCCACAAAAAATGTAGGGAACTTAACCCACTAAATTCAAATCTAGAAACTGGAAATCGAATATGAATTTTACCCTATTTCTTTCGTGAACATGAGCCTAGTCTCCCCTTTCCGATTCTGGCGAATGCTGCCGGCAGTAGGAACGACGGCGCATGCAGGGAAATTGTCCAAGGTGAGGGAAAAGAGTTTCAGCGTATGGACGTCTATAAATCCCTGGATGAAAAATCGAAGAATCATATCAAAAATATCAAGAACCTTAATTGCGCATGGCCGCTATTTACAGAGCTAAATCGACGGATTTTCGAAGCACTCACCATGGATTCTTGGTATGGAAATGAGCGCCAAAGAGAGGAGAAGGTGGTGGTGGGTCGGACTCGTCGAGGCGGTGGCTCCAGGCGGCGAACGCGACGATTTAGTGGTGTGGTCGGACATGAGCGTAAAGAAGGGATAGGAGAAAATCGTATCTGAGTGTGTCTTTACACGTTTAGTGTGTGGCGTTGAGTGAAAAATCCAACACGTTAATAGTTGTGTTTCCAGTCCCATTATGTACATCAAAGTGTCACCAGTGTACTGATATTAAATTTACAGTTGACACTTGGGATTTAAATCCACTATTATAATACAAAATTAAATTCTTCATTTTAATAATTTATTTTTAAAATATTATCGCGGTTTATTTTACCATTTCAAAATTATCCCATAATCCAATTAAATTGTCAGTTGAAATTCATATTGTCAGTTTCACATCTAATAAATTAATTCCAAATTAATTATAAATAAATTCCCAAATTATAATTAATTTACAGTAATCAATTCTTGGGGCCTTACATGCAGCGTGTTGGCACTTTTGGACGGTCTTTTTGGCTCTTTCACCATCGTTAGCCGGTATCCACGATGTGTTTCATATATCGATGTTGAGGAAGTATGAAGTTGATCCATCTCATGTACTACAGCCTATAGAAGTGAAGTTAGACTCTGATGTATCGTATGTGGAACGGCAGGTTAAAATCCTAGATCGAGCAGATCGCAGACTAATAAACAAAGTAATACCTATGGTTAAAGTTCAGTGGGACATGAGGGGTGTCGAGGAGGCCACGTAGGGAGCGACATATCATGCAACACTATCCAGAACTGTTTTTTGGTATGTGAATTTAATATTTTTATGTTGATGATGCTGGTGAGTATCCATGCAATTTTGAGGTAGAAATTTATTTAGTAGGGGAGAATGTGATACTCAGTAATTGATTATGTCCATTATGATTTGACAATGGTAATTATGAGTTAATTACAGGATTGTGATTAGGTTTGCTTTTGAGATAAACCTGGTATGCGATGAGCATGAACTTGTGATATGTTACATGTTGCATTGAATGAATTAATTTGAATTGATGAATTTGAAGAAGTTTAATTAAGACTTGATTAAGTAATTTAGAAAGACGTGAATAATTGGTCATGTTAATGCATTTTGTATTTGAAGACTTTGAGTCAAGTGTTGCAATTACTATATCATGCAAACTTATGCTAAAATCCAGGGACGAAAACATGGGTTGCGATTTTAATCATTTATGTCAAGAACTAATGATTACATGCATGATTATGAAACAGAGACAACCAAAGAGGGTTAATACAATTAACCAGGAAGTATATGTTACCAATTACTTTCATGCATTTATTATATGTCATTACCTTGTGATGTTAAGTAACGATGTATATGCTCATGATGGGCTGTTCCTGTAGGTACACTTTTGGACTAAAGGAATAAGGTCCGGGTTGAGGCAGTGAGCTATGAGAAGCATGAAAGAAGTTAGGATACAGGATTTTTTTGATAGTCTCTACTCTAGGAGTAGTATAATTCTATCGCCTTAACATTCATTTTGAGAATGTAATTAATTAACTGTTGAAATTTCATTTTTGGCCTGTAATCTTATTAGCTCAAAGCTACAACCGGTGCCCTATGAGGATTATAAATGCATGTTTAGTCCCTAATATGTTATTAAGATGATGTTAAGGTAGGATGACCCTACATTAGTGGTATTAGAGCAGTGGTTAGATAACCCGGGAATGAGTGAAGGGTAGCCTTAGCGATAAGTTAGCTAGGTGCTTACTTTTGAACATGTTTTGTGCATAAGTTGCATATGAGGTATATGATGTTGTGCTAACATGTTTTGTTTTCTAACGAGGTATTATATGAACTACTTTTGGGTATTGTTATTAACCCTTGTCTTGCAGTATGGCAGCAAATATTGACGTAGGAGACGCTGTGAGTGTGAATGCAAGTGCCGGACGTACTAATCCCCTACCACCGCCAGCCTTAGGCGAGGAACCCTCTGAGCAGCAGTTATTACCTGGGGAGTTGAGCTTGTCGCTGTTTCTGACCTACCGACCCCCAATGTTTGAGGGAACTGAGACAGGGGAACAGGCTGAGGAATGGTTGGAGAGGATCGAGCGAATATTTGTGGCCGCCCCTTGTGCTAAGATAGCCTGGATTAGGCTAGCAGAGTTCTAACTGGCCAAAAAGGCACTGATGTGGTGGAAGACCACAGTGATAGAGCAAGAGGCTCAGGGTCAGGAGATCAGTTGGAAGCTATTCAGGACTCGGTTTCTGGCCCGCTACTTCTCAGCTGCTGCACGACAGGCCAAGGAAGATGAGTTTACTAATCTCAAGCAAGGTAATATGCCTGTATCAGATTATGCTCTCCAGTACTATTCCTTGCTCAGATATGTACCTCACATTGCTGCAAGCACTCAAGCGAAGATGAGGAACTTCATGAAGGGCTTGAGGCCTGAGCTGTATGACAGGGTGATCACTTATGGCCCTGCTTGCTTTGACGACGCACTTTCTAGGGCTGAACTAGCCGAACTGGGAGTTGGTGCATACCCTGATGCTGTGCCACCTCCAGCACCCCCTCAGAAATCCACTCCTGATAATTTGAGGCCGAGGGGTGATCAGTTCAAGCCAAGGGGGAACACTTCGGCTTCGAGATTCAGTGGTAAGAGGCCTGAGAATCGTTGGAAAGGAAACCGTAAGAATGACACCCCATCAGGAAGAGGACAGTTTCAGGGAGGCAGGTTTGGGATGGTCCAGTGCTCTCTTTGTGGGAAACCACATATGACGAAAGATTGCGTGGGATGTTATGTTTGTGGCAAAAAAGGTCACTTTGCTCGGCAGTGTCCCAACAGGGGAAGACAACAGAACTCTACGGGGAGGCCTGCGGACAGAGCAGCACATCACATACCACCTTTTGCACCAAGGCAGTATGGAGGTCAGCCCATGGGGCCACCTCAAGGGCAAGTCTATGCTTTGACGAGGGAGCAGGCTACAGCGGCTCCGGAGGAGGTTATAGCGGGTACGTGTCTTTTATTTACGCACCCTGCTTTTATATTGATCGACACAAGTGCGTCACACTCTTTCGTGTCGACAAGTTTTGTGGAAAGGCACCACATATGCACTTCTCCGTCGCCCACGCCTCTTATAATCTCGACCCCCGCTGGAAGAAGTATGATTGCTGATCAGATTGTCTATGATGGCCTCACTTATTTTGAGGATAACGAGCTAAGGTCAGACTTGATTGTTCTGGGAATGTCAGACTTTGACTGCATAGTGGGCATTGATGTTCTGAACAGGTATCAGGCAGTTGTGAACTGCAGGCAAAGGACTGTCCAATTCAGGTCTGATATGGGAGTCCAGTGGACATTCTTTGGGGATGGTTCTCGTTCTAAGATCCCGTTGATATCTGCTGTCAAGATGGCACAGTTGTTGGAACGAGGCCATACAGGATATCTCATCTATGCTGTTGATGTTACTGAGAAGAAGGAAGAGTTAAAAGTTGAGGATGTGCCCGTAGTGGCGGAGTATCCTGATGTCTTTCCGGAGGAGATTCCCGGATTCCCACCGACGAGAGAGGTCGAGTTTGGGATTGAGTTACTACCGGGGACGTCTGCCATTTCTCGTGCCCCATATAGGATGGCACCAGCGGAGCTTAGGGAGTTAAAGACTCAGTTGCAAGAGCTCCTTGATAAGGGCTATATACGCCCTAGCGTATCGCCCTGGGGTGCCCCAGTTTTGTTTGTTAAGAAGAAAGATGGTTCGATGCGCCTGTGCATCGATTACAGACAACTGAACAAAGCCACAGTGAAGAATAAGTATCCACTTCCGAGGATCGACGATTTGTTTGATCAACTACAAGGTACGAGGCTCTACAGTAAGATCGATCTGAGGTCGGGGTACCATCAGATTCGAGTAAGAGAAGATGATGTTCAGAAGACAGCCTTCAGGACTAGATATGGGCATTATGAATTCCTAGTCATGCCTTTTGGAGTGACGAATGCCCCAGTTGTTTTTATGAGCCTAATGAACAAGGTGTTCCAACCATATTTGGATCAGTTCGTCATTGTTTTCATTGACGATATACTCATCTACTCCCGGACTGAAGAGGAACACGTAAAGCACTTGAGGACAGTGCTCCAGATCCTTAGGGACCATCAGTTATATGCAAAGCTCAGCAAGTGCGAATTCTGGTTGAACAGTGTAGTATTCTTGGGTCATGTTATATCTAGCAGCGGGATATCAGTAGATCCCAGGAAGGTTGAAGCTGTGATGGAGTGGGCTGCACCCACTTCTGTACCTGAGATACGGAGCTTCCTCGGTTTGGCAGGATATTACCGACGTTTCGTCGAGGGTTTCTCAAAGATTGCCAAACCCCTGACACAGCTAACTCAGAAAGGAGTGCCGTTCTATTGGTCCGAAGCTTGTGAGGAAAGCTTCCAAGAATTGAAGCGTCGTTTGACGACAGCGCCAGTGTTGGTAATTCCTTCTGAGAATAAGAGGTTTGCCTTGTACACAGACGCATCATTGCAGGGTTTGGGGTGTATTGATGCAGGAGAAGCATGTGGTGGCTTATGCTTCGAGACAGTTGAAGCCTCATGAGACCAGATACCCAGTCCATGATCTGGAACTGGCGGCCATCATTTTTGCCTTGAAGATTTGGCGTCATTATCTTTATGGTACGACGTTTACCATCTATACGGACCATAAGAGCCTGAAGTTCCTATTCACTCAGGCTGAACTGAATATGCGTCAAAGAAGTGGATGGATTTACTCAAGGATTATGACTGTGAGATTGAGTACCATCCTGGTAAAGCCAATTTGATAGCAGACGCCTTAAGTCGGAAGGTGAAGAGTACTGCTGAAGACGCTATGTGTTTATCAGCGATGATGACTTCTTATTGCCATCTGGGCTATGATTTTGATGTGGACACGTCGCCGGTGCGAGTGTCGACCTTGTTGGCTGAGCCAGACATATTTGAGGCTATCAGGAAAGCCCAGAGGTCGGATGATGAGGTTCGAAGATGGTCATTGATAGTACTTCAAGGACAGCCATCAAAGTTCAGAGTGGCAGAAGATGATTCCTTGAGGCTGGACAACCGATGGGTAGTCCCAGATACACCAGAATTGCGTAGAGGAATATTGGAGCGAGCTCACAGTAGTCGGTTCAGTATCCACCCAGGAGGAAGGAAGATGTACAAGGACCTATGCGGTCAATTCTGGTGGAGACGTATGAAGCGTGATGTGATCGTTTTTGTTAAAAGATGTTTGATCTGTCAGCAGGTAAAAACAGAAAGGCAGAGGCCTGGTGGTGAGCTGAAGAGCTTGGAAGTATCTAAATGGAAGTGGGAGCATATCTCTATGGACTTTGTGACCCACTTGCCAAGGACGGCCTCAGGATTTGATGCGATCTGGGTGGTCGTGGATAGGCTGACGAAGGTAACTCATTTCATCCCCTACTATATGACTTTCACATATCTAAAGATGGCTCAATTATATGTACGGGATGTGGTGAGGTTGCATGGGATTCCAGTCTCGATTGTGTCTGACAGAGACCCAAGGTTTACTTCACATTTCTGGGAGGGTCTCCAGACAGCTTTGGGCACTGAAGTGAGACTGAGTACAGCTTATCACCCTCAGACAGATGGCCAGACAGAGCGTACCATTCAGACGCTCGAAGACATGTTGAGGGCATGTGTTTTGGAGTTTGATACTCCGTGGCAAGATTCATTACCACTAGTAGAGTTCTTCTATAATAACAGCTACCAGGCGAGCATTCAAATGGCCCCTTTTGAAGCTCTTTACGGACGATGATGTAGGTCACCGCTGTATTGGGAGGACTTGACGAGTAAAGCGGTCGGAGGACCGGATATGATTAAAGACATGGAAGAAAAGATTAAGATGATACGCTTAAAGATGAAAGCGGCCCAGGATAGGCAAGCAGCCTTTGCCAATAAGCGACGACGACCGCTAGAATTCCAAGTAGGAAACAAGGTTTTCTTGAAAATCTCACCCTTCAGGGGTGTGGTCCATTTTGGTATGCGAGGGAAGTTGTCCCCAAGGTATGTTGGGCCATATGAAGTATTGCAGCGTATCGGTACTTTGGCCTACCGTTTGGCTCTACCGCCATCTTTATCTGGGATTCATGATGTCTTTCACGTTTCTATGCTACGGAAGTATGAGCCAGACCCGTCTCATGTATTACAGCCTACTAAAGTGCAGTTGGACTCAGATGTATCCTATGTTGAACGACCGGTCAGAATTCTGGATCGTGAGGATCGCAGATTACGAAGTAAAGTTATACCGATGGTCAAAGTTCAGTGGGATCGTCGGGGTGTCGAGGAGGCTACGTGGGAGACGGAACGGCATATGATGCAGCATTACCCGGAACTATTTTCTGGTATGATTTATGTTTAGTTTCATTTTGGGTAAGTGCAAGCGATTTCGAGGACGAAATCTTATAAGTAGGGGAGTAATGTGATGCCCCGAAACTGATTATATGCAATTTTGTCTTTAATGATGGTTATATGATGAATTATGTTGGTAATTGATTTATGTGAAATGAAGTGTTAACATGATTTAATTGTATTGATTACCAATTATGAGGAAAGCATGATTGTAGAGGAAGTTTGTAGCATTTTTGTAAAATGCTTTTAAAATACGATGTTGGGGTATAAAATACATCATGCTAATTGTGGGGTGCAAGTTTAAGTAAAAGGGGTTTTTAACCCTTTACCCCACCACTTTACTTCACCTTATCTCTTTCCACTCTAAATCCCAAAATCATTTCGCAAACCCTTTTCCCCCTCATTTTCGATTTTGGCCCAAAGGTGGGAAGGAAGTTCTTGCAAAAGCCTCACTCTTGTGATTCTTGGTAAGATTTAAGACCTAGGATGTGTATATATCACTCCTTGTTGTTTTTGTAGAGTATGGTTTGAATTTGGAAGGGTTTTAAAGGATTTTGAAATGGGTTTGTTTGGGTTGGTGTGATTTTTGGTGGGATGTTAGATTTTTGGTGTTTTGATGATGTTTGATGAAGGTTTTTAGTGTTTTTGTGTTTTGAGTTTGTTGGTATAAGTGTTGTGGGAGTTGGGAAGAAATTTTGGTACAAAAATGGTGAGAAATAGCGCACCAGAAGGTGGCGATCGATCGCCTGAAATGAGGCGATCGATCGCCGAAGGCCAGTAGCCATTTCGCGTAGTAGGCGATCAATCGCCTGAAATGAAGCGATCGATCGCCGCAAGGAAAAAAGTGAGGCGATCGATCGCCTCAAGTAGCGATCGATCGCCACTGTTGAAAAAGTAGAAATGATGATTTTTGTTGAATTTTTGGTATTTGACTATTGTTTAGCTTCTAATATCGATTTGTATGGTTGTGTAGAACCATCCCAGGTGCCAACGACATCAAGGAGATAAAGTTCTCCAATTCCTCCACTTTTGGAATTAAGGTACGTAAGAAGCGTACGGGCATCGGACGGTAACACACTCTTAAACTATGACCATGCATTGATTGTATGATTATTCATGATGTCTATGATGATGATTATGATAAGTAAGTTTATGATGATGATGTTATGATAAATGAAGATGATATGACGTTTACGATGACGATTATGATAAGATGATGATGTATATATGACAATGATGCTTATAAGATGATGATGTTTATAAGATGACGATGTCTATAATATGATGATGATGTACGTTTAACTATGTTATTAAGAATGGTTGAATGTCCGGTGGTTATTATGGGCAAGCGAGGAAGGTACTTGCCGCTCACATAACTAGCGAGGGGATACATCCGCTATCAAGGTGTAGCGAGGGGTATCATATTCCGCTAAGCGAGGAGATACATCCGCTATCAAGGCGTAGCGAGGGGTATCATAATTCCGCTTTATGTCGAGCGAGGGGGCCAATTGTGCCGCTGTCATAATAGAACCAGGATAGTCCCATTTCTAATTAACATTGTTGATTACGAGCATATAAGTGAAGTGCGATTTTAATCATTTATGTCAAGAACTAATGATTACATGCATGATTATGAAACAGGGACAACCAAAGAGGGTTAATACAATTAACCAGGAAGTATATGTTACCAATTACTTTCATGCATTTATTTATATGTCATTACCTTGTGATGTTAAGTAACTATGTATATGCTCATGATGGGCTGTTCCTGTAGGTACACTTTTGGACTAAAGGAATAAGGGCCGGGTTGAGGCAGTGAGATATGAGGAGCATGAAAGAAGTTAGGATACAGGATTTTTTTGATAGTCTCTACTCTAGGAGTAGTATAATTCTATCGCCTTAACATTCATTTTGAGAATGTAATTAATTAACTGTTGAAATTTCATTTTTGGCCTGTAATCTTATTAGCTCAAAGCTACAACCGGTGCCCTATGAGGATTATAAATGCATGTTTAGTCCCTAATATGTTATTAAGATGATGTTAAGGTAGGAAGACCCTACAGTTTTGTCACTTTTGACCGTCAAATTTATTACCGTCACATCTTCTCCTTTTGGATTAATTTTTACAGGTAGTTATTGTCGTGGTGCATGCTAAGAAGTAGCAACCCCACACTCGAGCCAATTGACCTAGAAATCGAGCGTACGTGTCTACGAAGAATTAGAGAAGCTCAAGCAATGGCTGGAAATAATCAAGAAGGAGGCGCTAACAATGAAGCATTGAATCCCAGATCGATGATGGATTATGCTCAGCCAGCTTTTCATGGATCACTGTCCAGCATTACAAGGCCAACCATTCAAGCGAACAACTTTGAAATAAAGCCTGCGATAATACAGATGATCCAACATTCAGTGATGTTTGGAGGAGTAGCCACGGATGATCCGAACGCTCACATCTCCAACTTCTTGGAGATCTGTGACACATTTAAACATAATGGCGTTTCTGACGAAGCCATCAGGTTAAGGTTATTTCCTTTCTCACTAAAGGATAAAGCTAAAGCATGGTTGAACTCTTTATCTGCAGGTTCAATAACAACTTGGGAGGGGATGACGCACGCGTTTCTGTCCAAATACTTTCCTCCTTCCAAGACGGCAAAGATGAGGAACGATATCACCACATTCGGGCAATACGACCCTGAAACTCTATATGAGGCGTGGGATCATTTCAAGGATTTGCTTAGGAGATGCCCACACCATGGACTTCCTATTTGGCTCCAGGTACAGACTTTCTATAACGGTTTATTTTCATCTAACCAGTTCTATGATAGATGCAGCCTCAGGAGGTTCCATAATGCGCAAAACACCGGAAGCAACATATGAACTCTTAGAAGAGATGGCTTCTAATAGCTATCAATGGCAATCGGAGAGGAACGTGCCAAAGAAACCAGCGGGAGTTCACCATATTGATGATATCACTGCTCTTTCAGCACAGTTGGATGCGCTGAACAAGAAGATAGATAGCATGAGCGTGACAGCAATGCAAGCTCAAGTTATCACTTGCGAGCTATGTGGAAGCAATCATCCGAGCAATGAGTGCCAGGTAGCTAATCCATTTATTCAATCTAACGAGTCTGTGAATTTTGTAGGAAACAGGCAGCCCAACAACCCATACTCCAACACGTACAACCCGAGGTGGAGAAATCATCCGAACTTGCAATGGTCCAACCAAAACAATGTGTTGAACCCACAACAACAACCGGGAAGTACAACTAAGCTGAGCATGGAAGAACTCTTGACCAAGTTAATTTCATCGACTGAAACAAGGATGCAAAATCAGGATGCATCTATTAGGAACTTGGAAGTTCAAGTGGGGCAACTAGCAGCCATAATTCATGGACGAGCTCAGGGGACACTACCTACTGATACGGTAAAGAACCCGAAGGAGCAAGCGAAAACGGACCACTCAGACGGAGGTGACAAAGCTCATATCGGATTTATGTGATTAATTGTTTAATCATGTTTTGAATCTTTTGCATGCTTTAAAAATGTTTAATTCATATATGATATGTATTAATAGATTTTGAGGGAATTATCGCAATAATTATATCTGATATAATTGACAGATCAAAGTATATGATAATTCGTAATCAAAACCGAGCCATTGGCTCACAAGGAAGCTCACGGCCGCCGGTTGGAACAAGGGTCTCGGACCCTTGGCTCGATCATGGGCCAAGCCGCCGCCGCATGTAGACTAGGGTTTCGAACCCTAAGCCCCATCGGCTCCAAGCCGCCGCCGCATGTGGGCTAGGGTTTCAAACCTTAAGCCCCATCGGGTCCAAGCCGCCGCCGCAAATGGATGGCTAGGGTTTCGAACCCTAGTCACATGCGTGGTTGGTTGGCCGTGGGTTTGGGCTAAGGATCCGTGACATGTGATGTCCCGAGCGTACGATAATTTCATAAAATTTATTTTACAGTTTTATTGGAATTAAATTTTAAAATGTTTAGAATTTAATTCATTAATTGTTATAGCATGTTTTATGTGTTTGTTTGAGCATGGTGCATGGTTATAGCCCTATGACCTATTAGATAGGATTTTGTGAATGTTTGTAATTTAATACGGCCTGCGAGTCGTGCCTTCTCTATTTTTCTATATGTTATCCCTCCCCTACGTTCCCCTCGAATGTAACTCGAGGAATTCTCTATATCATGTAATTGTTATATAGTATAGTTTATTTTGTTGATGGAAATCAATGAAGATGGACCAAGGTGCCGGGATGAGGAGGCCATTCACAAAAGGGAGCCAAAGAGGTGCTTGGAGAAGTTACCTTAGGTTGACCTTATAGTATTTTCTCATTGGCTTGAGAAAATCATTAGTTGGGGCTATAACCATGTCACATTTATTTTATGTTGATGTATGAGATGCATCTTTAACGTTTTATTTAATATTGATGCTTGATATACATATATGTAGATACGTATATTCATATATGTACCAGACATTTTCAATATTAATAAAATCATGAGATCAATAAATCCCTCTTATAATATTAAGTCAAATCAAGATGCCTTCCAATTAAAAATACTCGTCAAGACTTTGATTGAACATGTGGGTTTGCCAAAGCAAAGCACCGTGACAATCTTAGTAAGGCGCGAAAGGATAAAAGTGATATCCGTGTTATTTTAAAATTGGGTTCGACTTAACTAGCGTTATCTCAATAGAATTGGGAACCTAGAGGCATGAGGTTAGATAATAATTCATTAGATGAATTTGAACAAAGTGTTGTTCGTCCAACCATCCAAGAATTACATGTAATGTAATTGACAAAGTGTTGTCTACCTAAATAACCGAGTCTTGGGTGATTAGCCAAAGCTAACTCAGGATTAGGTGAAATATGGATCTTAGCCCACTAAGTTTACGAGGGTTGATATTTTAGACAAAATAGTGGGAGTATCATTTAATATAAGACCTTATTAAATGATTAAAATCATAAACTTATTTTGCATATTTATATTGTAGATATCCATGGCATCAAACAACGTAACTAGCACACTATCATTGCGATCGGTCCTTGAGAAGGACAAACTGAATGGGACTAATTTCCTACACTGGTATAGGAATTTGAGGATTGTCCTCAAACAAGAGAAAAAGCAATATGTCCTATAGGAACCCTTACCTGCTAAGGAACCTCCCGTAACGGCTGCTAAAACCGATAAGGATGCTTACAAGAAGCATCAGAATGACGCGCTTGATGTTGGTTGCCTTATGCTTGCCACCATGAACTCTGAGCTTCAGAAGCAGCATGAGGAAATGGAGGCGTTCGATATGATCGAACACTTAAAACAACTCTACCAACAACAAGCTAGACAAGAGAGGTATGACGTCTCTAGAGCGTTATTCCAGTGCAGAATGGTAGAAGGAAGCCTTGTTGGAACTCATGTACTAAAGATGATTGGGTACATTGAGAATCTTGAAAAGCTGGGTTTTCCATTGGACCAAGAGTTGGCCACAGACGTGATCTTGCAATCGTTGTCTGACAGCTTCAGTCAATTTGTCTTGAATTACAATATGATTGCAATCGAAAAGACTCTACCACAATTGCTTGGTATGTTGAGAACATATGAAGCAAATTCAAAGAAGTCTAAGCCTACTAATGTTCTTATTGTGAATAAGAGCAAAGGAAAGACTAAAGCAAAAGGCTACAAGAAGAACAAGAAAGTCTTTGTTAAGTCTAAGCCTCATGCTTCTGCACTCAAGCCAAAGGGAGGAGTGGCTAAGGAAGGGAACTGCTTCCATTGCGGTGAGACCGGTCATTGGAAGAGGAACTGCAAATTATATCTGGAAGATCTTAAGAAGACAAAAGGAAGTGTGACTTCCGCTTCAGGTATTTTTGTTATAGAAGTCAATTATCTACTTCTTCCTTATGGGTATTAGATACTGGATGTGGTTCTCACATTTGTGTTAATGTGCAGGATCTCAAAATGAGTAGGTTGTTGGCGAAAGACGAGGTTGATCTCCGAGTGGGAAATGGAGCAAGAGTTGCTGCATTAGCTATTGGAGATTATTTATTAAATTTACCTTCTGGTTTATTATTAGATTTAAAAGATTGTTATTTTGTGCCATCTATTACTAGAAACATTATTTCAATTTCTTGTTTGGACAAGATTGGTTTTTCATTTATTATAAAGGACAAGTGTTGTTCCATTTATTTGAATGATATGTTTTATGCTAGTGCACAATTGATTAATGGTCTTTATGTATTAAATCTTGATATGCATGTCTATAACATAAATACTAAAAAGATTAAGAATAATGATTCTAATCCAACTTATCTCTGGCATTGTCGCTTGAGACATATAAACGATAATCGCATATCAAAACTTCATAAGGATGGAGTATTAGATTCATTTGATTTTGAATCATATGAAACATGTGAATCTTGTTTAATGGGCAAGATGACTATAGCACCTTTCAAGGGACATGTTGAAAGGACAAATGATTTATTGAGTCTCATACATAGAGATGTATGTGGACCAATAAGCACACAAGCTAGAGGTGGTTTTCAATACTTCGTTACATTTACTGATGACTTCAGTAGATATGGGTATGTGTACCTAATGAAACATAAACATGAAACCTTTGAAAAGTTCAAGGATTTCAAGAATGAAGTACAAAACCAGCTTGGCAAAAGTATCAAAACCCTTCGATCAGATTGAGGAGGAGAATACCTAAACCAAGAGTTTCATGACTATCTAAAGGAGTGTGGGATAGTCCCACAACTCACTCCTCCGTATACTCCACAATGCAATGGTGTATCCGAAAGGAGGAATCGAACTTTGTTGGACATGGTTCGATCTAGGGATGGCAACGGGGCGGGTTTGGGACGGGTTTGGCCAATCCCAGGACCCGCCCCGCTACACATAAAACCCATACCCGCCCCGCCCCGCTTAGACCCGCCGGGTTCGCGGGTTTACCCGCCCCGCCCCACAAACAAATTTTTTTTTTATAAAAAAACAAAATTTGGTAGAAATTAATTTTGAAACACAAAAAGTGAGTTTTGAGATTGAATTTAATGTTTTCCTCTAGTAAATATTTATAATAAGCATCGTAAAACTATCTTTAAACTATCAAATATTTATTATTTAGTTTTTATTCCATTCAAAATGTTCAACTTCTTTACCATAAACACATGAATTTTGATATGAAATTAAACAATAACACATTATTGTACAATCAAAGAAGTGAAATGTATATTCAATATTAATTTTTGTAAAAAAAAAATTTAAAAATGCATAGCGGGGCGGGTGCGGGGCGGGTTCGCCCAATCCCAGGACCCGCCCTGCCCCGCTTCCAAACCCGGTTGAAGCGGGTTTGGACCCGCCCGGCGGGTCGGGTTCAATGCGGGTCCGGGTTTGGACCCGCCCCATTGCCATCCCTAGTTCGATCAATGATGAGTCATGCAGATCTACCGACTTCCTTTTGGGGACATGCTTTAGAAACAGCAATATTTATACTGAACCGTGTTCCATCTAAATCAGTTGAAAAGACACCATATGAGATATGGACTAAGAAGCGTCCTAGTATGTCTTTTATGAAGATTTGGGGTTGTGAGGCTTACGTGAGACGTCACGCCTCCAATAAACTTGGACCCAAATCTGATAAGTGTTTATTTGTGGGGTATTCTAAGGAAACGAAAGGATACTATTTCTATTATCCCACCGAGAACAAAGTAGTTGTTGCTCGGACTGGTGTCTTTCTTGAAAGAGAATTTATTTCGAGAAGAACCAGTGGGAGACAAATAGAACTTAGTGAAGTTCGACCTGAAGAAAACATTGAACATGATATTGAGATGGAAACAGAGCAGACACCACAAGCTGTTGTGGATGAAGTGCCTGCTCAAGAGACACAAGCCCAGCGTAGGTCTGTAAGAGAACACCATGAGCCACAGAGATATGGATTTCTTGTGACTCAACAAGGTGCCTACTTATTGATGAGGATGAACCGTCATCTTATCAAGAAGCTATAATGGGCACTGATTCTGAGAAATGGCAAGAAGCCATGAAATCTGAGATGGAATCCATGTATGCAAACCAAGTATGGACTTTGGTTGACCCGCCTGAAGGGGTAAGACCCATAGGGTGCAAATGGATTTTCAAGAAGAAGACCGACATGGATGATAATGTACAAACCTTTAAAGGTCGACTGGTTGCTAAAGGTTTCAAACAAATTCATGGTATTGACTATGATGAAATTTTTTCGCAAGTTGCCATGGTTAAATCCATTAGGATCTTACTTGCAATAGCTGCATTTCATGACTATGAAATCTGGCAGATGGATGTCAATACAGCTTTCCTTAATGGAAATTTACTTGAGGATGTGTACATGACACAACCTGCGGGTTTTGTCGATCCAAAGGATGTTGGAAAGATATGCAAGCTTTATGGATTGAAGCAAGCTTCTCGGAGTTGGAATCTTCGTTTTGATGATGCAGTCATAGAGTTTGGTTTCATCAAAAACGTAGATGAACCTTGTGTCTACAAGAAGGTCAGTGGGAGCATAATTATCTTCCTAATATTGTATGTAGATGACATACTTCTAATTGGGAATGATATCCCTGCCTTACAATCTGTAAAGATTTGGCTAGGGAGTTGCTTTTCTATGAATAACTTGGGTGAAGCCACCTATGTATTAGGTATCAAGATCTATAGAGATAGATCAAGAAGATTGCTTGGCCTAAGTCAAAGTACACACATAGACAAAGTGCTAAAACGGTTTAGCATGCAAGAATCAAAGAAAGGATTCGTGCCTATGACACATGGAATACATCTCTCGAAGGATCAGTGTCCTTCAACACCAGATGAGAGACAACGCATGAGTAAGATTCCATATGCGTCAGCTATTGGATCTATCATGTATGTCATGATATGTACTAGTCCCGATGTCTCGTATGCTTTGAGCATGACGAGCAGATATCATGTTGATCCAGGTGAATGTCACTGGATTGCAGTCAAGAATATCCTGAAGTACTTGAGAAGAACTAAGGATACATTCTTGATTTATGGAGGTGAGGAAGAGCTCAATGTAATAGGTTACACTGATGCAAGCTTCCAAACCGACAAAGATGATTTTTGATCACAATCAGGATATGTGTTTTGCCTAAATGGAGGTGCTGTAAGCTGGAAGAGTTCAAAGCAAGAGACAGTAGCCGATTCTACAACTGAAGCTGAATACATTGCTGCCTCAGATGCAGCAAAGGAAGCTGTTTGGATCAAGAAGTTCATTTCTGAACTTGGGGTGATGCCTAGCATACTAGATCCGATTGAACTCTATTGTGACAACAATGGAGCCATCGCATTGGCTAAGGAACCTGGATCTCACCAAAGATCCAAGCACATACTTCGGCGCTTTCATTTCATTCGAGAAATCGTTGAAAGAGGAGATATAAAAATATGCAAAGTACCAACTGATGATAATGTATCTGGCCCACCGACGAAGCCACTATCACAGCAGAAGCATGATCGTCATACTAGATCTCTAGGCATTAAGTATATGTCTGATTGGTCTTAGTACAAATGGGAGATTTGTTGGGATATGCCCTAAGACAACTCATTAGATGATTGTTTATGACATACAATGTATTATGATTTTGTTAATGGCAATTCATTATTATATATTATTCCTGCATCTGTGTAATATGAATTGATATATAAGTTAATGTCCTTAGAATAATATTGTATTGTTCTTAAAGAATGTCCCTAGTCAAGTATTATCATGTCGGGATAATGATAATGCATTGAGACTAGTATGTTTTTGATTGATGAATTGTTCATAGATATGAGATATCAAATCAACACATGGGTAAATGTTAGAGAACGATGTACTGGACAGACCCACCATGAGAATGCTACATGGATAGTTATATGAACGTCATAAGCAATTCTCATAGTGATAAATATGTATGTAATCCTTACGACTTGAGATCACCAGAGATCCCAACATAAGGAGTCATGTATCTTGATATTGTCAAACGTTACCTGTAACAGGGTAAACTATAAAGACAATCATTGGATACACCACGAATTATGTAGAGGGATGTTGAGTGATCAAGAAAGGATTTGTCCCTCCTATATAACAGGAGAAGTGTTTGGACCCTTGATCAAGTAAGACTAAAATGCATGGTCGTGCTCGAATGAGTCGATATGTGATATCGAGCTTATTCGTTTATTCTAGTTCTACTTGGGGATCAAGAAATAAAAGATTTAATATATGAGTATGATTATTCCATGACTCATGTTCAATCTAAACACATTGGACAAAGGGATTAAGTTATGTGGTTAATATTATCGCATTTCGTAGGTTATGTTGAGTCAATGCCATTCTTGTAATTTGGGTAGCCTTGATGTGTTTCTAGATACCGCTCATTTCTTGTGACATAAAATTAGATTTTATTCGCTGCCAACATTGCAAGATCATATCGGGTCACACAAAAGATTAATTCGATAAAGGGAGATATAATTCATTGGATGAATTAATTAATTAAGAAGAGTCTTAATTATAAGTATTAGATGTATGGATTTAATTAATAGATTGGGTATGGGCCAATGAGGCTTTGAGAAAGCCTTTAATTAAATCTAACATATATATTATAATTTGATAACAAGGTTAATTAAGAATTAATCTATCATCAAACCTAAATAGCCACACTAGCTATCGGCCGCCTCACCTCCATTCGAGAACCTCACGGCCGCCGCCGTGTTGCTTGGTGGTTTGATCGGCCGCCGTTGATCGGTTTTGAACCGTGAGTTCAGTTTTGGTTTAAGAACGAGTCTAGCAAATTGTTCTTGAACACCCTTTCGATTTGATCGTGTGGATACCGTAGAGACGAAGGTGCAAATCTTTGTTCGTGACTCGTGGACTTGCAACGAGGATTCTGCTACAAACACGCTACAAGGGTACGATTCTTAATCAATCTCGATATGATCACTTTGTATAGGTCCTTTGGTAGGAATCCAATTTTAAATTCCGCTGCATATTGTATGATGGATTCCTAACACATCCATCATGCAATCACATCATATATAATTAAACATTAAACTAAATAATTACATAATATGTAATTGTACTGATCAGATCACATTTAATTAGAGCACAATAATTAATTTATTCTATCGTCTCCACATTAATCATATCATTTATTGAAAATAATTAAATAAAACAATTTTATTTAATTTCTAATTAATTAAATTTTAATTAATTGGTAAAATCTCTATTTTATCTTTCAATCATGTTAATTGAAAATAAAATTAACAAATTAAATGAAACACTTTCATTTAATTTTTAATTATTTAAATTATCAATTTATTGGTAAAATCACTATTTTACCTATAAATCATATATTAGTCCAAAATAAAATAACAAATTAAAACATTTTCATTTAATTTACAATTAATTAAATTTTCAACTAATTGGTAAAATCTCCATTTTACACTTAATAAATTAAAAATCATATTTTTAATTAATTAAGTTTATGATTTATTATCTCAAAAATTAATATCCAGACAAAACATCTAAAATGACACAAAATAATTTATGAACTCCAAACCAATTTGGATCCAAAATTAAAAATCGACACATATTCGGATTTAACAAAATACATTTTTTTTTAAATTCCAAAAATACTGTTCAATCATCCCTAAAATCAAAAATTAGGGTTTACTGTTCATCATCTTATTTGATGAATTGGCGGCGGCTAGGGTTTCCGAAACCCTAGCCTGCACCGCCACCCTTTGCTCTGACAGGAGATGTACGATGCTACGCTCCCATATGCAACAATTGTAGAGGTTACAAATTTCCTTCAAGCCGCTGAACAGAGATGTGCGAACATTTCGCAAACGTCCCTGTACGATTTTGTGCGTGTCCAGCCATGGGATTCTGTTCGCGATTCTCTCAGCGCGCATGGTCGCTTCTCCCTGTGTAGGCTGCGCGCGGTGAACAATTGTAAGGCCCTCACTTCCTTAATCGTAATGACATAATAATATGACCATTAATTATAATTGCACTCTAGAGTTAAGTCGATTATTTAACAGAACTATGTATACATTGATTACATGCCATAGTTTAAATACATATACATGTCTTCAATCTTCTCTAATCGACTACTCTATCATCATTGATGCAGCAAAAATGACCCACAATCCTGGCTTCCCTCGCCCAAAATATCCCTAGAGAACAACCCACAAAAGATACATGAACACCATTGTACTATACATTATGAAATCAACATATAAGCAACAAATAGTACAATTAAATCACCAATGCAGTAGTTATAAAAACTTCATGTATCTCATTTGTATCTCGGGTTCCTTTAGTTGTTTCTGTAGCATACTCAAACATAATATAATTTCTACAAATTATATATAATGTAAATGTCATGACAAGTCATAATCTACTCATCCCAGTGAATACCATCTCCAGATTTGCAGGCTGCATATAATATTTATTATTATATGAGTAGCACATATACCATTGCTATTACGCTCACTATGATCCCATCATAAGAGTAGCCAATGTATATTGCATTTCAACTCCATATAAGAAATCAAATATTATATTACGGTATGCCTCACAATAGTACACAAACACGCCTCAATGCGTTGATATTCACTCATTCCACTTCATACAATATTCACAATAAGGTATGAATGATAACACAAATGTTTGTACGTTCCACGTACCTGATACAAAATAGGTAGAGTGATCACCAACAAGACCCTTCACCCTGTTCAATGTCCAGTATTGTGTGACGGCTCTACACGGATATAATAATATTAGAATCATATCATCGTGTCATACTTCCTACGTCATAAGTATTCGTACAAGTATCATGAAATACATCATCAAATATTTAACCATACCTAAATTGAAAATATATAACAAGAAATGAAAAAATCCCATTTTTCGTCTTACCGATCGATCGGTAAAAACCACCGATCGATCGCGAAGACGTTCTCGATCGATCGCCAAATAAGCTCGATCGATCGAGGCTTACATAAAAATTATTCTTCATCGACCGATTGATTGGTGTATTTCCCGATCGATCGGTAAGTCCTGTTACCCAAAAATTCGATCCTTAATCACCATTTTTGCACCTTCCTCACCTTCTTCCACCTACTCTTACAAATACATCATACCAAACTTCATTCCATGCAACTAACCAACATTCAACTATCCTCATCCAACTTCTTGCTTCATATAAGCCCTTGTTTCAACACAACACAAACATAACTCAAGAGTTGCAACCAAAAGAGTTTACACATATCATACCAAAACCTCCTAAATAAACAACAATAAGGCAAGAATGAATGTAATTCACTTACCCAATGAGTTCTTCCACCTCTTCACAAAGGATTGAAGAACAATTTGGCCAGAATTTCAGAAAGGAGGAGAGAAAACTTTTGGGAGTTTTTGGGTGAAAGCGTTATGTAATTTATCTCTCATATTTGTGGATAAAGATGGTCCATTTGCACCTAAGTCCTCCTCTTATAATCCTCTTTATACATTAGACCCTCCCCCAAATTACCAGTTAATCCTCCCACTTTCTTTATTTACAATGTAGTCTTCCCAACATAATTATCCTTCTTACACTTTATCCTTGTAGTTTAACTTTCACACACATAAAGTCCTTAAAGTAAGTCAAATTCACTTACTCGTTGCATTTCTTTATTTTATTAATACTATCATGTCCTACATACGTAACATATCTCTAAGTAAATTTAAACATGATATTAACTAGAGTATCACAATTCTTTCCACCATAAAAGATTTCGACCCCCCGAAATCTAATGTAAGTATCATCACAAGATTATGAAATGCATACTCATATACATATCGTCAAACAACTCAGGATAGAGTTGTCTTATATGATGTTCCGTCTCCCATGTTGCCTCTTCGACACCCCGCTTTTCCCACTGAACCTTCACCATAGGAATGGTTTTCCTACGAAGTTTACGATCGGCGCGATCTAAAATGCAAACTGGACGTTCCACATAAGAAATATTCGATTCCAATTGCACTTCTGATGGTTGTAAGGCATGTAATGGATCATGTTCATATTTACGTAACATTGATACATGAAAGACGTCATGTATACCAGACAAAAGAGGGCGGCAACGCTAATCGATAGGCCAATGTACCAATTCGCTGTAATATTTCATACGGACCAACATACCGTGGTGATAACTTTCCTTTTACGCCAAAACGAACAACACCTTTAAAAGGTGAAATCTTAAGAATACATTATCACCAACTTGAAATTCTAAGGGCCTCCGCTCTTATTGTCATAAGCTGCCTGTCTATCTTGAGTCGTTTTCATTCTTTGTCGTATGAGTTTCACTTTCTCATCCATTTCCCTAATCATATCAGGTCCACTCACCGATATTTTATCTGTATCATCCCAACATAAAGGAGATCGGCAACATTTTCCATACAAAGCTTCAAATGGAGCCATTTGTATGCTCACTTGGTAACTATTGTTATATGATAATTCAATCAAAGGGAGAGCCTCTTGCCATGTAGACTCAAATTATAACACGCATGCTCGTAACATGTCTTCCAAAGTCTGTATAGTACGTTCAGTCTGTCTATCCGTTTGAGGATGATAAGCTATACTCAATCGTACCTCAGTCTCCATGGCTGTTTGCAATTCTTCCCAAAAGTGCGAAGTGAATCTCTGATCCCTGTCAGATATAATTGATACTGGAATCCCATGTAATCGTACCACGTCTCGAATATATAAATGAGCCATTTTCAAAAAATTTAAAACTCATATTATATGGTATAAAATGCGCTACCTTTGATAATCTGTCTAAACTGACCCAAATCGTGTCATTTCCCGAAGGAGTTCTCGGTAGATGAGTCACAAAATCCATTGATATGTGATCCCACTTCCACATCGGTACTACTAAGCTTTGTAATTCACCACCTGGTCTTTTCTTCTCTGCTTTTACCTGTTGGCATATTAAACATTGTTTCACAAATTCTGCTATCTCTCGTTTCATTCCTTTTCACCAAAACTGGGAAGACAGATCTCGGTACATTTTCTTACCACCAGGATGCATGCTGTATTTGCTACAATGAGCCTGATGTAGTAAATTTTGACGTAGTTCACACTTATCAGGAATTATCCAACGATCTTGTAATCGTAAACTACCATCGTCGGCTATACAAAATTCAGATACTTGATCTTGTGCTAGTATCTTTTTCCATTGTAGAATTTCATCATCTAGTTTCTGGGCTTCTCTGATTTTCTCAAAGATAGCTGGTTCCACTATCAATGTTAATACTCGCACAGGTGATGTAACAATATCAAAATCATATCCTAAATGACAATATAAAGTCATTAATGCGGATAATCGACTTACATCATCAGTTGTCACTCTGACTTTACGACTCAATGCATCAGCTGTCAAATTAGCTCGACCCAAATGATATTCTATCTCACAGTCATAGTCTTTCAGTAAGTCCATCCACCGTCTTTGTATTCAATTCAGCCTGAGTAAACAGAAACTTTACACTTTTATGATCTGTGAAAATAGTAAATTTAGTCCCGTACAAATAATGTCTCCAAATCTTTAGAGTAAAAATTATAGCAGCAAGTTCCAAATCATGCACTGGGTATCGAGTTTCATGGGACTTTAACTGTCGTGAAGCATAAGCTACTACATGTTTCTTTTGCATCAACACACATCCTAATCCTTGTAACGATGCATCTATATACAAGGTAAATTGTTCATGCTCATCTGGAATAATCAAGATCGGAGCAGTAGTGAATCGATGTTTAATTCTTGGAAGCTCTGTTCAGAAGTGTCAGACCAAATGAAAGGCATTCCTTTTTGTGTCAACTGTGACAATGGCTTTGCAATCTTTGAAAAGCCTTCAACAAAACATCTGTAATAGCTAGTCAAGCCTAGAAAACTGCGAATTTATGGCACCGAGGTAGGTGCTGACCAATTTACCACAGCCTCTATTTTCATCAGGTCTACCGCAATACCTTCTCGTGAAATAACATGTCCTAAAGATTTCACATTGCTCAACCAAAAATCACATTTACTAAGTTTGGCATATAATTGATTCTCCCTCAAAATTTGTAACAGAAGTCGTAAATGTTGAGCATGGTCCGTGTCATTTCTCGAGTAAATCAAAATGTCATCTATAAACACAATCACAAGTTGATCGAGACAGTCATGAAAGATCTGATTCATTAGGATCATAAAAACAGCCGGAGCGGTGGTTACCCCAAATGGCATGACTAAAAATTCATAGTGGCCATATCGAGTTCGGAATGCTGTTTTCTGTACATCTGCCTGTTTTACTTGTATTTGATGATACCCTGACCTCAAATCTATCTTGGAATAGATGGCAGACCCTTGCAATTGTTCAAATAGATCATCAATACGCGGTAAAGGGTATTTATTCTTCACTGTCACTTTGTTCAGTTGTCTATAATCAATACAAAGTCCCATAGACCCATCTTTCTTCTTTACAAACAAAACTGGTGCACCCCAAGGAGAAACACTAGGTCGTATATATCCTTTATCCAATAAGTCTTGCAACTGAGTCTTCAACTCTTTTAACTCAGTTGGAGCCATTCTATATGGTGCTCGAGAAATTGGAGATGTTCCTGGTATTAGTTCAATTTCAAATTCCACTGCTCGACTTGGTGGAAATCCTGGAATTTCATCCGAAAGATATCTGTAAATTCAGCAACAACTGGTATATCCTCTATCTTCCTTTCTACCTTTTGTTCTGCTACATCAATAGCATAAACCATATATCTCAGGTGTCCACGTTCTAACAAATATGACATTTTCATCGTAGAGATTAACGGAATTCTTGCATGTGAACCTTGACCATAAAAGATCCACCTCTGACCAAATTCAGATTGGAACCGAACTATTTTATGACAGCAATCAACAAGAGCCTGATATTTATTCAAGACATCTATCCCAACATTACAATCGAAATCATGCATATCCAAAATCAGTAAATCAGCCCTCAATTTATTTTCGTCACAAACAATAAGGCAATCTCGTAACATACTATCTGTTGTCATCTTTTCTCCCGCGGGTGTCGAGATAACCAGAGGTAGCAACAATGGGGATGTAAGCATATCATACTTCCTTACAAAATTTCGTGCAACAAAAGAGTGTGATGCACCCGTATCAATCAACATTAATGCAGGATAAGTACATAATAAACACTTACCCGTAATTACGTCTTCTGAAGCCTCTTCTGCTTGTTCTCTATTCAATGCATATACTTGACCTTGAAGAGGTCTCATAGTTGATCCCCTAAAAGCACGTGGAGGTAGGACATGTTGTGATTGACTCTCTACAGCTTTTCCTTTTCCCCTATGACCAAGACGATTCAGGCAGTTTCTTGCTATATGGCCTACCACACCACAGACAAAACATGTCACATGATCTGATCTTGGAGCACTGCCCACGCTTTCCAAGCTTGAGCAAATTCTTTTCAAGTGTGGCCCTCCAAGATGAAAACACCGAATAGGTCGACTCCCCATAGTCTGTGCCTGTCCTCGACTCAACTGACTCCCACCAAATTGTTTGCCACTATATCTCGATGATACGGATGATGAGGATCCCACCTTTGCTTTAAACTGATCACCCCTAGGCTTCAAACTGTCAGATATCACTTTCTGTTGTGTTGGAACAACTTCTTTATAGGCACCCACACCTATTTCAGCCAACTCCGCTCTCATCATGGCATCTTCAAATGAGGTAGGGTTTTGTGAGATCACCCGATCAAATAGTTCGGGCCTCAATCCTCTCAGAAAATGTCCCACCTTGGCTTTAACATTGGTAGCAATGTGGGGAACATATCGTAACAATGATGAGTACTGATGAGTGTAATCAGCTACACTCATGTTTCCTTGTTTCAACGCTGTAAATTCCTCTTCTTTCAGTTGTTTTGCAGCAACAGAAAAATATTGATTAAGGAAGCGGGTGCGGAATACATTCCAGTCAATTACTTGTCCTTGCGTTTGTACCTCCTGTACAGTTGTTTTCCACCACAAGAATGGTTTCTTGGATAACTGAAATTCCGCCAATCGGACCCAAGCAGTGCGAGCACAAGGAGCGGACACAAATATATGTTCTATCCGTTCCAACCAATCTTCAGCTTCTTCTCCAGTTTCATTACCCTCAAATTTGGGAGGTTGATATCCCAAAAACTGTGTTAAACTCAGTTCCCCTGGTAATAATACTTGTTCAACAGGTCCTTGTCCAACTGGAGGTGGTGGTACAGAGATTTGATTTCCACTTGCATTTACACTCATCACATCATCCACACCCTCTTGGAGATTAGCCATGCTGGTACAAATAGTCCACCAACCTATACATCACAGAAAATACAACAACAGATAACAAACCAAAAATATCACAAAGTGCACCTATACTCTACTAGGTCACTTATCCTACCCCAAACCCAAGTATATGCTCTGATACCACTAATGTAATGCCCTCACTGCCTTAATCGTAATGACATAATAATATGACCATTAATTATAATTGCACTTCTAGAGTTAAGTAGATTATGTAACAAAACTATGTATTCATTGATTACATGCCATAGTTTAAATACATTCAAAATATACATGTCTTCTCTCCAAAATCCTGGCTTCCCTCGCCCAAAATGTCCCTACAGAACAACCCACAAAAGATACATGACCACCATTGTACTATACATTATGAAATCAACATATAAGCAACAAATAGTACAATTAAATCACCAATACAGTAGTTATAAAAACTCCCTATATCTCATTTGTATCTCAGGTTCCTTTAGTTGTTCCTGTAGCATATTCAAACATAATATAATTTCTACAAATTATATATAATGTAAATGTAATGACATGTCATAGTCTACTCATCCCAGTGAATATCATCTCCAAATCTGCAGGCCGCATATAATATTTATTCTTATATGAGTAGCACATATACCATTGCTATTACGCTCACTATGATCCCATCATAAGAGTAGCCAATCAACTCCATATAAGAACCTCAAATATTTTACGGCATGCCTCGCAATAGTACATGAACACGCCTCAATGCGTTGATATTCACTCATTCCTCTTCATAAAATATTCACAATAAGGTATGAATGATAACACAAATGCTCATACGTCCCACGTACCTGATACAAAATAGGTAGAGTGATCACCAACAAGACCCTTCACCCTGTTCAATGTCCAGTATTGTGTGACGGCTCTACATGGATATAATAATATTAGAATCATATCATCGTTTCATACTTCCTACGTCATAAGTATACGTACAAGTATCATGAAATACATCATCAAATATTTAACCATACCTAAATTGAAAATATTTAACAAGAAATGAAAAAATCCCATTTTTTGTCTTACCGATCGATTGGTAAAAACCACCTATCGATCGTGAAGACGTTCTCGATCGATCGCCAGATACGCTCGATCGATCGAGGCTTATAGAAAAATTATTCTTCATCGACCGATCGATCGGCGTATTTCCCGATCGATCGGTAAGTCCTGTTACCCGAAAATTTGATCCTTAATCACCATTTTTGCACCTTCCTCACCTTCTTCCACCTACTCTTACAAATACATCATACCAAACTTCATTCCATGCAACTAACCAACATTCAACTATCCTCATCCAACTTCTTGCTTCATATAAGCCCTTGTTTCAACACAACACAAACATAACTCAAGAGTTGCAACCAAAAGAGTTTACCAACACATATCATACCAAAACCTCCTAAATAAACAACAAGAAGGCAAGAATGAATGTAATTCACTTACCCAATGAGCTCTTCCACCTCTTCACAAAGGATTGAAGAACAATTTGGCCAGAATTTCAGAAAGGAGGAGAGAAAACTTTTGGGAGTTTTTGGGTGAAAGCGTTATGTAATTTATTCTCTCAGATTTGGGGATAAAGTTGGTCCATTTGCACCTAAGTCCTTGTTAAGATCGAGGTAGTGTTTAGAAGGGGGGTGGGGTTGAATAAACACTACATTCAATTTCTATTTTTTTTTCTTTTTAACAGTAAACTGTTAAGTATTACAGTTGCTTCTCAATATCAGGCAAGTCAGCAGACACTGATTATAGTGCGGAAGACGTCTGCTGGACTTGTGAGGAATAAAACTGAGTAGTAAATAAGCGATAAACAAATGACACAAGTATTGTTTCATCATATTCGTTGAGAGTTTCTCCATTCATCATCTTGATATGCTCAAACTTCTGTAATGCCACAGTAAGCTTGTTTTCTTTGGTTTGATAATTTCCTTCACAGAGTTGGGCAATCTTCTCCCAGATTTCTTTAGCTGTGGAACACATTTTTATTTTGTTGAACATATTTTTGTCCAAAGTTTTGAACAAAATGTCCTTAGCAACGTTGTCCAGATTGGCTTTCTTCTTTTCTTCATTTGACCATTGAGATCTATCCTTTTCTACCATTTGTGGATCACCACTTGTGATAGAAGCAGCTGTATTGATTTTCATGATCTTCATAGGTCCTTCAGTGATACATACCACATATCATCATCTTGAGCACTTAGATGTGCTTGCATACGGATTCTCCAATCATCATATTCGTCTTTCTTGAACATTGGAATCTTGCTGAATGAGGCCATCAGTTTTTGGTAATTGGTAATTTCTCAAGATTGAGAAAGACCTAAGCTCTGATACCACTTGTTAGGATCGAGGTAGTGTTTAGAAGGGGGGTTGAATAAACACTAGATTCAATTTTTATTCTTTCTTTTTAACTGTAAACTGTTAAGTATTACAGTTGCTTCTCAATATCAGGCAAGTCAGCAGACACTGATTATAGTGCGGAAGACGTCTGCTGGACTTGTGAGGAATAAAACTGAGTAGTAAATAAGCGATAAACAAATGACACAAGTATTGTTTCTGGAAGTTCGAAGCACAACGCTTCTACGTCTCCCCTTCTTCCTTTGCAGGAAGGATTCACTAGAAGACTTGGTTTACACTTTACAGTATACAACCTTCTGAAGCACTCACAGAACTTGGCCTAAACTCCTAGCAATCACAACTTCGTAATTTGGTTACAAAAGATTCTATGACACTCTTTACAGAATACACTTTTAGCTTTGAGTGTTCTTGAGCAGCAGGCTTCAGTTGGAATAATCTGTCACAGATTCAGTTGCACTGCTTGTCTGCTCTTTGCTGAACTTTTGGAATATCAGTAAGTTGATTTTCTTGTTTGTTTTGAGGTGTTTCTCTTTGTTGAAAATCGCTCAGCTAAACTCTTCATTCTTTGCTTGGACGTATTTATAGAATCAGAGGTCCAACGGTAGCTTTTCTGTATTAGGAAGAGATCAGCTTTCCAAATTTAGATTGTCTTTTTTCCTATTTTGTTAAGCAACAGCTCTTTCATTTTGACGGTAATGATGGCGGAGATATAGCAGGGTGCGCCGCTCTGTTGTACCTTTGTCAGAGAATGTTTGTACTTCTTTTGTCTCGTTGCTTTGTGCTCTTACTGGATGTTTAGACTTCTGCTGGTCTTCTTTGTTCAACTGGTCGTTCATCCTCTTGTGACCAGTAGATGTCTTTGTTAAGTGTGAGACTATCCGGTTGATGATTGTCCAGTAGATGTCCATGAAGTTTATGTTTATCCGGTTGATGTCTATCCAGTTGGTAGCCATCCAGTTGATGTCTGTCCAGTTGATGTCTATCCAGTCGGTAGCCATCCAGTTGATGTCTTGTCCGGTTGATGTCTATCCAGTTGATGTCTGTCCGGTTGATGTCTATCCAGTTGGTAGCTATCCAGTTTATGTTCATCACCCGGTTGGTCTTTATCACCCGGTAAGACTTCAACATCCGGTAGGTGTTCATTCAGTTGGTCTTTATCACCCGGTTGGTGTCTTCACCCGGTAGGTGTTCATCCAGTTGGTCTTTATCACCCGGTTGGTGTCTTCACCCGGTAGGTGTTCATCCAGTTGGTTTTTATCACCCGGTTGGTGTCTTCACCCGGTAGGTGTTCATCCAGTTGGTCTTTATCACCCGGTTGGTGTCTTCACCCGGTAGGTATTCATCCAGTAGGTGTTTGTAATCATCAAAACTTAGAAATCGTTTCCCAATAAATTCCCCCTTTTTGGTGATGACAAAACTAATCAATAACGATTTCATACTCAAATAATTTAAGTGGTGAATCCTGAAAAAAAAACTTGAAGACATAATGGAAAGGAAATTTTCATTTGTTATAAAGATAAGCAGATTACAAGTTGTAATCAAACTGGAAAATTGAGAGAGATTCATCTTCATTTAAGATGAATTCTTATAACTGGATTTAACCTAATACAAATCTATTTCTACAAAAATATAGCTGATACATGACAAATTTTAAACAAACAATGTAGACCGGAGAGCTTCGATCCACCTAGTTGCGGAGAGGAAGAGCTTCGATCCACCTTGTTTCAGAGAGGGAGCTTTGATCGGAGAGATATTCAAATGTATATTCATCAGGCCTTCATGGTTCATGGATTCACCCATGAAAATACTCTATCTCTGTTTTCCCCCTTTTTGTCATCAGCACCCAGATAACTCCTGATTGTAGTTCCTGGCTGATGATGAGCATCAGAACAGGATCCAAACGCTGAAGCTTAACGGAGCTAGGTTAGATAAGTAATCAACCCATGAGGGGTTGATTTAGATAAGTACTAAACCCATGAAAATGAATAATTGCGAAGAGAAAACCAAGGAATTTTCAAGGAGTTGAAAATAATCATGATGAGTGAATGTGTGGTATAAACACAAAAACAATTAAGCATCTATTTATAGAAGAATGCAATTAAGTGAACACAATAATGATGTGACGATACATATGGAAAAGTCAAATGAAAACAGTAAAAAGATAAGAGTAATTAATAAGGGGTCAGAAAACAATACTATTTCCTCCCTAACCAATGTCGAGAATAGTCGTGCTTTTCGGTAGACGGTTGGTGCGGACTTCGAGACCTTGGCTGGGAAGATGGTCTGGACTGATGTGATGCTCCAGCTGCAGTGGATGAAAGACTTGCTGGACTCGGATCTCGCTGGGACTGATGAGCAGGTCTGCTTGACTCAGGCAGTCTTCTGATAATTTGAGGAGCAGCAGGCAGGCTGTTGCATAAATCTTGAATTTGGGAAGCAAATGCTGCCTGCATGGTTGCCAGCTGATCTGTCAAGATTTTCTTGGCATCTTCGATCTTATCTCCAAGGGCCAGTGAGGTGGCAGCTTGGAGTGATTCATTATGTTGATTTATCTGAAGATGAGCCTTCCCTATTCGAGAGAATGAGTCTGCAAATGCACCCGCAACAAAAGTTTGAAGTCTGGTGACAGTAGACGTCAAGCTGTTTAAGTCCCTATACACATGCTGGAACTGAGCATCAGTATGTTGCTGATGGCTTCCAAGAGTAAGAGTCGCAGTGCGCTCTTCCTGTTTAAGCTTGTTGACATCACTGGCTAGTGCAGAGATTGCATTAGGAAAGATGTACTAGCTGATCAGCAATGTCAGGTGGTCCTTCCAGAGGGATAGAGGTTTGGAAGTCAAAGCACTCCTCTGAAGGATCTTGAGCTATAGACTGATCCAGAGCCTCAATTTGAGGTGCAGCAGCAGTAGCGAGAGTTCCGGGATGAGCCTGAATAACTGCATGGGTGAGTGAAGCAGGGGCTTCAACAGTTGGTGCAGCAGTTGCGGCTGTGGCAAAAATAGCCATGCTATCAGTGACTTGGTCCATGGCAGCTGCAGACGACATGGTGCGATCATCAGACCGTGAGGAGGACTCGCTGGATTCATGATTACCAGAAGAGATGGTAACCTGATGAACCACAGTCTGAATCACTGTGTCCACATTTTCATGATCAATAATCATCAGTTGGGTCTGTTGATCATGCGTAGTACTGGGAGCAGAGGAGACAAGTGGAGCAGTTGGAGAGGAGATTTCTTTGGCAGGAGAAGTTGTCTCCAAGGTAGTTGAAGCTGTTTCCGCTTCAGTAGTAGCTATCTCCAGATCAGTCGGAGCTATCGCCAAACCAGTAGAAGCGATCTCCAAATCAGTAGGATCGGGGCTTGCACTGTCCACATCTCTAGAACATGAGTGAAGACCAGTAGAGATGCGAAGATCATGAAGAGCTTGCTCGGCCATTTCAAGTTTTGGGCCAAGAGCATTTAGAACGGCTCTATCATGATTCGCTGTCCCTGAATTACCATTAAATTGTTGAAGTCGGGATTCAACAAGGGCTTGAAGTTCGCCCACATAGTGCATCAGACGGAATATATCCCTCAGCTTCAGGCTCTTCTCAGGGTCCGAGATTTGAAGATAAGCCAAAATTTGGTTCTCATCTTCCCGTGCTTGATCCAGGATAGGAGTGAAATCATTAAATCTAATTTTCACTCGTGCCTTCACCCATCGATCAAAAATGTCTAGCATGTGGCTGCAGCTTGGCTTCAACTGTATCCATGACCATTTGTATCTCATAGGCAACAGGCGTGGACACTGGAGCCATAAGAGTTTTGCCTTTACCAGCGGTGGTGGTCTTTGGATGACAGTAAGGACACAAGGACTTGGGTGTCCTAAAACTGATAGAGCCGGGTGCTTGCCGAGAGCTCACCAGTGCAGAAGAGTTGTCAGCGGGAGCCACTGAGGTAGCAAGTACCATGGCCAATGAAGCAGTTGGTTCCTCAGGTGGAGGATTTTCAGGGCTAGGTTCTCTACCAGGGATATCTTTCGTTGGACCTGCAGAAGAGATGGTATCAGCAGCAGCAATGACTCTTTGTCGGAAAGCAGGAGGAGCCCCTTTTCGGGTTCTGGGCTTCTTAGGAGGAGGAGGATGAGAGATGATTCAGCGGATTCAGATATGATTTGTTCAGAATCACTAATAACTTGAGTTGATCGGCGCTTCGTCAACCCAACCTCTCTGCCACTTCGCTGTCTGTGAAGCTGAAGATACTTCGCAGTGATTAGTCTCCCTGGATGAAGTTTGGAGAGAGCCCCGGTCTTAATGTTTTTGCTGTAAAAAAGGCTGCTTAGTGGTAGGGCGAAACCTGATTGACCTTTTCCAGAACCAACTAGACCAGTGAGAATTTGAAATAGTACAAATGACCAGTTTATTTCCAAACCTTTGTATATGGCACTCATAACATCAAATTTTTTCTGGGGTGATGATATCAAATGACCCGGCTTTACACAGTAGCCCCTTGGAAATGATATCCGCCAGTTGTCAAAAATGACTCTTCATTAACACTTTCCTGAACGGAGGACGTTGAAGGCGATTTGTGGAGTCAGAGAATATGGTGCGCAATTCTTCCCTTAGCTCCACTGGAATAGTGGAGAAATCAGTAAGTCCTGTAGAGGGAAGACACAGGTGGGTGGTAAATTCAAGTTGGGTGATAGTAACCAACTGTTCGGAGACGGATTGTGATGCCCCGAAATTAATTAATGGTAACTTGGACATTAATTATGTTTATATGATGTATCATGTGTTGATAGGATTTATGTGTTGGGTATTAAGATGTTAACATGATTAATTGTGTTAAATTGTCAAATATGAGGAAGATGTGATTTTAAATGAAGTTTAGAGCATTGTTGAAAAATGCTTTTGAAATACCAAGTAGGGTATTTTATACATCATGTTAAGTTTGGGGTACACTTTTTATTAAGTCATTACAACCCCTTTTTAATCCCATACCCATCACTTTAAACCCCCCACTTTACTCTCACCTTTTAAAAATCCCCAAATCACTTCCCAACCCCAAACCCTACCCCCATTTTCGAAACTCACCAAAAGAGGAGGAGAAAAGTCCAACAAAATCCTTATTTGTGTGATCTTTGCTAGGATTTGGAACCTACAAGAGTTATGGAACCATTCCTACAAGTTTTATGATGTTTGGTGTTGAAATGGGTTAAGTTTTGATGTTTTATGTGGGTTTATTTGGGGTATGTGTTGTTTATGGTTGGGGTATGATTTTTTGAAGTGTTTATGTTGGTTTTAGTGGGTTATGTTGTTATTGAAGTTATGAGGAAGTTTGGTTTTGGGGTGGTATGTGAAGGAGCTTGAAAAATGAGCATTAATGGCGAAAATTCGATGTACAGCACTCGGCGATCGATCGCCCGTTCTTGGCGATCGATCGCGAGCGTCCAGTACCAGCCAGAAGCATTTGGCGATCGATCGCCACTTTTGGGCGATCGATCGGCGGGCCTGGCGATCGATCGCGCCAAAAGTGGCGATCGATCGCCAAGAAGGAAATTTTGCCCCCTCGTCCAGTGTGGTCTCGCGATCGATCGCGCCTGGGCGGCGATCGATCGCGAGCTGAAGAAAAGTGGATTTTTGATATTTTTGTGGGATTTTTGGATATTGGACTATGATTAGCTTCTAATATCAATTTGTATGGTTGTGTAGAACCATCCCAGGTGCCCACAACATCCAGGAGATAAAGCTCTCCAAATTCTCCACTTTTGGGAATTAAGGTACGTAAGAGACGTACGAGCATCGGACGGTAAACCATGCCCTTACATATTATGATGATGTTTAAGATGATGTTTACGATGATGACGTTTAAGATGATGTTATGATGATGATATCTATGATGATATTTATAATGATGATGCTTATGATGATGTTACGATGATGATGCTTAAGATGATGTTTATGATAACGATGTTATGAGGACGTCTATAATGACGAAGTTTATGATAAGGTCATACGACGTGTATGATTGGGTAAGACGCCCATGTGGTAAGACACCACCCAAAGTATATGATTGGGTAAGATGCCCACGTGGTAAGATGCCACGTAATGTTTAGAATATGGTAAGACGCCATATGATTGGGAAAGATGCCCACGTGGTAAGATGCCACGCAATGATTATGATATGGTAAGATGCCATACAATGGGGTAAGACACCCCAATATATGAATAAGAGTCAGGGATAACCAAGGAGGTCGGAGGACGACCAATAACTTTTACTTAACTAAGATGTTATGCATTATTGTATGCTTTTATATAATGTTAAGTAAATATATGAATGCTCATGATGTGTTATCCCTGTAGGTACACTTTTGGACCAAGGACCTAGGGTCGGGTTGAGGAAGTGAGCTAAAGGGAGCATGATGAACGTAGGATGCAGGATTTTTTTTTGATAGTCTCTACTCTAGGAGTAGTGTAAATCTATAGCTTTAACATTCTTTATTGGGAATGTAATTAAATAGCTTTGAAAACTTTATTTTTGGCCTCTAATCTCCCTAGCTCAAACTACAACCGGAACCCTTAAAAGGTTATAAATGCATGTTCTGTCCAATTTATGTGTACTAAATGATATTAAGGTAGGAAGACCCTACATTAGTGGTATCAGAGCAGTGGTTAGATAACCCGGGATGAGTGAAGGGTAGCCTTAGCAATAAGTTAGCTAGGTGCTTACTTTCGAGCATGTTTTGTGCATAAGTTACATATGAAGTATATGATGTTATGCTAACATGTTTTGTTTATCTAACGAAGTATTATACGGACTGCTTTTGGATCTTGTTGTTAATCCTTGTGTTGCAGTATGGCAGCAAATGTGGAGGTAGGTGACGCAGTGAGCGTCAATGCAAGCGCGGGACGTACGAATCCCCTACCCCCGCCAGCTTTTGATGACGAACCGGCCGAACAGCGGTTGTTGCCGGGGGAGCTAAGCTTAACTCAGTTTCTTGCTTATCGACCCCCAACCTTTGAAGGAACCGAAACTGGGGAACGAGCTGAGGAATGGTTAGAAAGAATAGAGCAAATCTTTGTGGCAGCCCCATGTGCGAAGACAGCTTGGATACGGTTAGCGGAGTTCCAATTGGCCAAGAAGGCGTTAATGTGGTGGAAGACCACTGTGGTAGAGCAAGAGGCTCAAGGTCATGAAGTTAACTGGAAAATGTTTCGAACTCGCTTCCTGAACCGTTATTTCTCGGCTGCAGCACGACAGGCTAAGGAAGATGAATTCACTCACCTCAAGCAAGGTAATATGTCGGTATCGGATTATGCTCTTCAGTTTTGCTCCTTGCTCCGATATGTACCTCACATTGCCACGAGCACGCAAGCAAAGATGAGGAATTTCATGAAGGGTCTGAGGCCGGAGCTATACGATAGGGTGATCACTTATGGCCCTACTTGTTTTGATGATGCACTCTCAAGGGCTGAGCTAGCCGAACTAGGAGTGGGTGCATACCCTGATGTTGTACCACCGTCGGCACCCTCTCAGAAATCCACTCCGGATAATTGAAGCCGAGGAATGATCAGTTCAAGTCAAGGGGGAACTCCTCAGCATCAAGGTTTAGCGGTAAGAAGTCCGACAATAGGTGGAAAGGTAATCGAAGAGGTGATGCCCCATCTGGAAGGGGGCAGTCTCAGGGAGACAGATCCGGGAGGATCCAATGCACTCTTTGTGGGCAACCACATCTGGCGAAAGACTGTATAGGGTGCTATGTTTGTGGCGACAAGGGCCACTTTGCTAGACAGTGTCCCAACAGGGGGAGCCAACAGGGTTCTGCGGGGAGGCCTGCAGATAGGACAGCACAACACAGACCACCCTTTGTACCGAGACAGCATGGAGGTCAGCCCATGGGGCCACCTCAAGGACAGGTCTATGCACTGACAAGGGAGCAGGCTTCAGCGGCTCCGGAGGAGGTTATAGCGGGTACGTGTCTTTTATTTACGCACCCTGCTTTTATATTGATCGACACAGGTGCGTCACACTCTTTTGTGTCGACAAGTTTTGTGGAAAGGCACCAATTATGCACTTCTCCGTCGCCCACGCCTCTTATAGTCTCGACCCCCGCTGGAAGAAGTATGATTACTGATCGGATCGTCTACAATGGCCTCATTTATTTTGAGGATAAGGAACTAAGGTCAGACTTGATTGTTCTGGGAATGTCAGATTTTGATTGCATTCTGGGCATTGATGTTCTGAACAGGTATCAGGCAGTTGTGAACTGCAGGCAGAGAACTGTACGGTTTAAATCCGATATGGGAGTTCCATGGACGTTCTATGGGGATGGTTCTCGCTCTAAGATTCCGTTGATATCTGCTGTCAAGATGGCGCAGTTGTTGGAACGAGGTCATTCAGGATATCTCATTTATGCCGTCGATGTTACGGAAAAGAAAGGAGAAGTGAAAGTTGAGGATGTGCCCGTAGTGGCGGAGTTCCCTGATGTCTTTCCGGAGGAGATTCCCGGATTCCCACCGACGAGAGAGGTCGAGTTTGGGATTGAGTTATTACCTAGGGACGTCGGCCATTTCTCGTGCCCCTTATAGGATGGCACCAGCGGAGCTAAGGGAATTAAAGATTCAGTTGCAAGAGCTCCTTGATAAGGGCTATATACGCCCTAGCGTATCGCCCTGGGGAGCACCAGTTTTATTTGTGAAGAAGAAAGATGGTTCGATGCGTTTGTGCATCGATTACAGACAACTGAACAAAGCTACGGTGAAGAATAAGTACCCACTTCCGAGGATCGATGATTTATTTGATCAGTTGCAGGGTACGAGGCTCTACAGTAAGATCGATCTGAGGTCGGGGTACCATCAGATTCGAGTAAGAGAAGAGGATGTCCAGAAGACAGCCTTCAGGACTAGGTATGGGCATTATGAATTCCTAGTTATGCCTTTTGGGGTGACAAATGCCCCGGCTGTTTTCATGAGTTTGATGAACAAGGTGTTCCAGCCATATTTGGACCAATTCGTCATAGTTTTCATTGACGACATACTCATCTACTCTAGGACCGAAGAAGATCATGTACGGCACTTGAGGACAGTACTTCAGATCCTTAGGGATCATCAGTTGTATGCAAAGCTGAGCAAGTGCGAATTCTGGTTAGACAGCGTGGTGTTCCTAGGCCATGTCATATCTAGCCAAGGGATATCTGTGGATCCGAGGAAGATTGAAGCTGTGATGGAGTGGGCAGCACCCACTTCTGTACCCGAAATACGGAGTTTTCTGGGCTTAGCAGGTTATTACCGACGTTTTGTCGAGGGGTTTTCCAAGATCGCTAAGCCATTGACACAGCTGACTCAGAAAGGAGTCCCATTCTTTTGGTCCGAAGCTTGTGAGGAAAGCTTCCAAGAATTGAAGCGTCGTTTGACGACAGCGCCAGTATTGGTGATCCCGTCTGAGGATAAGAGGTTTGCCTTGTACACGGATGCGTCACTGCAGGGTTTGGGCTGCGTATTGATGCAAGACAGACAAGTGGTAGCCTATGCTTCGAGACAGTTGAAGCCTCATGAGACCAGGTACCCAGTCCATGATCTGGAACTGGCAGCTATCATTTTCGCCTTGAAGATTTGGCGTCATTACCTTTATGGTACCACGTTTACCATTTTTACGGACCATAAGAGCCTGAAGTTCTTGTTCACTCAGGCAGAGTTGAATATGAGGCAAAGGAGGTGGATGGACTTACTCAAGGATTATGACTGTGAAATTGAGTACCATCCTGGTAAGGCAAATTTGATAGCAGACGCCTTAAGTCGGAAGGTGAAGAGCACCGCTGAGGACGTTATGTGTTTATCAGCTTTGATGATTTCTTATTGCCATCTGGGCTATGATTTCGATGTAGACATGTCGCCGGTGCGAGTGTCGACCTTATTGGCCGAGCCAGACGTATTTGAGGCAATCAGGAAAGCCCAGAGGTTGGATGATGAAGTTCAGAGATGGTCATCAATAGTACTTCGAGGTCAGCCAACAAAGTTTAGTGTGGCTGAAGATGACTCTTTAAGATTGGGCAACCGATGGGTGGTCCCAGATGCGCCAGGATTGCGTAAAGGAATTTTAGAACGGGCTCATAGTAGCCGGTTCAGTATCCACCCTGGAGGAAGAAAGATGTATAAGGACCTAAGTGGTCAATTCTGGTGGAGACGCATGAAGCGTGATGTGATCAGCTTCGTTAAGAGATGCTTGATCTGCCAACAAGTAAAGGCAGAAAGGCAGAGGCCTGGTGGCGAGCTGAAGAGCTTGGAGGTACCTAAGTGGAAGTGGGAGCATATATCTATGGACTTCGTGACCCACTTGCCAAGGTCGGCCTCTGGATTTGATGCGATCTGGGTGATCGTGGATAGGCTGACGAAGGTAGCTCATTTCATCCCTTACAGTATGACTTTCACGTATCTAAAGATGGCCCAATTATATGTACGGGATGTAGTGAGATTGCATGGGATTCCAGTCTCGATCGTGTCTGACAGAGACCCAAGGTTTACTTCTCATTTCTGGGAGGGTCTCCAGACAGCTTTGGGCACCGAGGTGAGACTAAGTACAGCTTATCACCCTCAGACTGATGGCCAAACGGAGCGTACTATACAAACGCTCGAAGATATATTGAGGGCATGTGTTTTGGAGTTTGATACTCCGTGGCAAGAGTCTATACCTCTGGTAGAGTTCTCCTACAATAACAGCTATCAGGCGAGCATTCAAATGGCCCCTTTTGAAGCTCTTTACGGACGACGATGTAGGTCACCGCTGTATTGGGAGGACTTGACGAGTAAAGCGGTCGGAGGACCGGATATGATTAAGGACATGGAGGAAAAGATTAAGATGATACGCTTAAAGATGAAAGCGGCCCAAGATAGGCAAGCAGCCTATGCCAATAAGCGGCGACGGCCGCTAGAATTTCAAGTGGGAGACAAGGTCTTCTTGAAAATCTCACCCTTCAGGGGTGTTGTTCGATTTGGTATGCGGGGGAAGTTATCCCCGAGGTATGTTGGACCGTATGAGGTGTTACAGCGTATCGGCACTTTGGCTTACCGATTGGCTCTACCGCCGTCCTTATCTGGGATTCATGATGTCTTCCATGTTTCTATGTTGAGAAAGTATGAGCCAGATCCGTCTCATGTTTTACAGCCTACTGAAGTGCAGTTAGACTCAGATGTATCCTACGTTGAACGACCGGTCAGAATTCTGGATCGTGAGGATCGCAGACTACGAAGTAAAGTTATACCAATGGTCAAAGTTCAGTGGGATCGTCGGGGTGTCGAGGAGGCTACGTGGGAGACGGAGCGGCATATGATGCAGCATTACCCCGAACTATTTTCTGGTATGATTTATGTTTAGTTTCTTTTGGGTAAGTGCATGCGATTTCGAGGACGAAATCTTGTAAGTAGGGGAGTAATGTGATGCCCCGAAATTAATTAATGGTAACTTGGACATTAATTATGTTTATATGATGTATCATGTGTTGATAGGATTTATGTGTTGGGTATTAAGATGTTAACATGATTAATTGTGTTAAATTGTCAAATATGAGGAAGATGTGATTTTAAATGAAGTTTAGAGCATTGTTGAAAAATGCTTTTGAAATACCAAGTAGGGTATTTTATACATCATGTTAAGTTTGGGGTACACTTTTTATTAAGTCATTACAACCCCTTTTTAATCCCATACCCATCACTTTAAACCCCCCACTTTACTCTCACCTTTTAAAAATCCCCAAATCACTTCCCAACCCCAAACCCTACCCCCATTTTCGAAACTCACCAAAAGAGGAGGAGAAAAGTCCCACAAAATCCTTATTTGTGTGATCTTTGCTAGGATTTGGAACCTACAAGAGGTATGGAACCATTCCTACAAGTTTTATGATGTTTGGTGTTGAAATGGGTTAAGTTTTGATGTTTTATGTGGGTTTATTTGGGGTATGTGTTGTTTATGGTTGGGGTATGATTTTTTGAAGTGTTTATGTTGGTTTTAGTGGGTTATGCTGTTATTGAAGTTATGAGGAAGTTTGGTTTTGGGGTGGTATGTGAAGGAGCTTGAAAAATGAGCATTAATGGCGAAAATTCGATGTACAGCACTCGGCGATCGATCGCCCGTTCTTGGCGATCGATCGCGAGCGTCCAGTACCAGCCAGAAGCATTTGGCGATCGATCGCCACTTTTGGGCGATCGATCGGCGGGCCTGGCGATCGATCGCGCCAAAAGTGGCGATCGATCGCCAAGAAGGAAATTTTGCCCCCTCGTCCAGTGTGGTCTCGCGATCGATCGCGCCTGGGCGGCGATCGATCGCGAGCTGAAGAAAAGTGGATTTTTGATATTTTTGTGGGATTTTTGGATATTGGACTATGATTAGCTTCTAATATCAATTTGTATGGTTGTGTAGAACCATCCCAGGTGCCCACAACATCCAGGAGATAAAGCTCTCCAAATTCTCCACTTTTGGGAATTAAGGTACGTAAGAGACGTACGAGCATCGGACGGTAAACCATGCCCTTACATATTATGATGATGTTTAAGATGATGTTTACGATGATGACGTTTAAGATGATGTTATGATGATGATATCTATGATGATATTTATAATGATGATGCTTATGATGATGTTACGATGATGATGCTTAAGATGATGTTTATGATAACGATGTTATGAGGACGTCTATAATGACGAAGTTTATGATAAGGTCATACGACGTGTATGATTGGGTAAGACGCCCATGTGGTAAGACACCACCCAAAGTATATGATTGGGTAAGATGCCCACGTGGTAAGATGCCACGTAATGTTTAGAATATGGTAAGACGCCATATGATTGGGAAAGATGCCCACGTGGTAAGATGCCACGCAATGATTATGATATGGTAAGATGCCATACAATGGGGTAAGACACCCCAATATATGAATAAGAGTCAGGGATAACCAAGGAGGTCGGAGGACGACCAATAACTTTTACTTAACTAAGATGTTATGCATTATTGTATGCTTTTATATAATGTTAAGTAAATATATGAATGCTCATGATGTGTTATCCCTGTAGGTACACTTTTGGACCAAGGACCTAGGGTCGGGTTGAGGAAGTGAGCTAAAGGGAGCATGATGAACGTAGGATGCAGGATTTTTTTTTGATAGTCTCTACTCTAGGAGTAGTGTAAATCTATAGCTTTAACATTCTTTATTGGGAATGTAATTAAATAGCTTTGAAAACTTTATTTTTGGCCTGTAATCTCCCTAGCTCAAACTACAACCGGAACCCTTAAAAGGTTATAAATGCATGTTCTGTCCAATTTATGTGTACTAAATGATATTAAGGTAGGAAGACCCTACACGGATGCCACCACGGTGTCATCAACAACTTTTGCAGTGGCAAAGAACTCGTGTAATGCTTCCTTGTAGAACGATGGAGCCTGGCTTAGGATCACTAAGAGACCGGAGGTATCCAACTTGTGAAACAGTTCCTTTGTCTCTTTATCAGATGATGTGGAGATTGAATGAAAGTCCACATGAACAGCATTAGTGATGAAGCTTGGTTGGGTATTCTTCGACATTTCTGAAGAGTATGCGGAGAAGGCAGCAACAGTTCTGTTGAATAAAATTTTCTGGAAGAAAAGTTAATCGCAGTGATTTGTTGAAGAAGATAAAAGTAATAACCAAAGTAATGGCGGTTAAAGATGGAAGTATATGTAACGTCGTACTGTAGATGAGCGGACACATGGGTACGTGGCGATCATCGAACGATTTAAAGATTTTAAAAAATAATTTAAAAAGACAGGATTTGGGCGGGATTCAAAAAATTTATTTTTATAGCAAAAAGAAGAATTTGAGTAACGAAGGTTATTTTAGTCAAAGCATATTTGACAAAGTCTGCTGGTATATAGGGTCCGACTGGTAGGGAACATCTACTGGTATGTAGAGTCCTACTGGTACATATACACTTACTGCAGCAGACCATTGTATTACCAGCTGAGCCTGAATAACCAATATAAAATGTGACTGAAATACCCGCTTAATTCATGCGAATAAGCTAAGTAATTCCCCCTGAATTTATCATCCTTAAATAACAACAATCAAGAATTGATTTCAATTAAACCAAGAATATTTCTAAAGTAAGAAAACTTAGCGTTCGGTAGGGGTTTTGTGAAAATGTCTGCTGCCTGCTGTTCGGTAGAGATATACTCCAACCGAATTTCTTTCTTCATTACGTGATCTCTGATGAAGTGATGACGAATGTCAATATGTTTGGTACGCGTATGAAGAACTGGATTATAAGTAATTGCTATGGCAGATGTATTGTCACAAAATATGGGTGCTTCAGTGGATTCAATTCCGTAGTCTCTCAGTTGTTGTTGAATCCAGAGCAGTTGAGCACAACAGCTTCCAGCAGCAAGGTATTCTGCTTCTGCAGTAGATGTTGCTATGGATGTCTGCTTCTTGCATCCCCATGAAATTAGTCTATCACCAAGAAATTGACAATATCCATTGTTACTCTTTCTGTCAATTTTGCAACCAGCATAGTCTGCATCCGAATATCCGATCAGATTAAACGTTGAGTCTCTTGGATACCATAGACCGACATTCTCAGTTCCTTTCAGATATTTGAGAATTATCTTGACAGCAGTGAAATGCGACTGTTTGGGATTTGCTTGAAATCGGGCTCACATACATACTGTGAACATAATGTCTGGTCGACTGGCTGTTAAGTACATCAGTGATCCAATAATGCCTCGATACATTGTAACTTCGACTGGTATTCCTGAAGTGTCCAAGTCAAGTTTGGCAGATGAGCTCATTGGTGTAGCAGCAGCTGAGCTGGTACTTATTCCATATTTCTTCAGCAGCTCTTTAGTATATTTGGACTGATTTATCAGAATTCCTTCACTAGATTGCTTGACTTGCAATCCTAGGAAAAATGATAGTTCTCCCACCATGCTCATCTCAAATTGATCCTGCATAATTTTAGAAAATCTTTCGCACAATTTTGAGTTAGTACTGCCGAAAATAATATCATCAACATATATTTGAACAAGCAGAGTATGATCACCCTTTGTGAATTTGAAAAGAGTCTTGTCCACCGTGCCGATGGTAAAGTTATGCTCAGTTAAATATTTTGATAGAGTTTCATACCATGCACGGGGAGCTTGCTTCAGACCATACCAAGCCTTATTAAGACGAAATACATAAGATGGCTGCTGATGGCTTTCAAATCCAGGAGGTTGTTCAACGTAAACTTCTTCCTGGAGTTTGCCGTTAAGAAACGCACTCTTAACATCCATCTGATAGACTTTGAAGTCTTTAAAAGCAGCAAATGCAAGAAATATACTAATTGCTTCTAGTCGGGCTACAGGGGCAAAGGTTTCATCAAAATCAATGCCTTCTTCTTGTCTGTAGCCCTGTGCGACTAATCTTGCTTTATTTCTAATTACTGTTCCATTTTCGTCTAATTTATTCCTAAATACCCATTTGGTGCCTATTATAGTGTGATGCTGTGGTCGTGGTACTAAATACCATACTTTGTTTCGCTCAAACTGATTTAGTTCTTCTTGCATAGCGTCTACCCAGCTTGGGTCTAACATAGCATCATCAATCTTCTTAGGTTCTAAGTGAGATATGAATGCAGCATGAAGGAATTCATTGATTAATTGTCCTCTGGTGCATAGAGGAGCAACAGGGTTACCTATGACCTGCTCGGGAAGATGATCCTTCATCCATCGGAGCGTAGGTCCAGGAGGATTGAGCCCTTCATTTGACTGGATATGAGTGGGCAGTTCAGAAGTGCTGATTGATGCATCTTTTTCATTTGCTCCTTCTACTGCAGCAGGAGTATGCGAAACAGTGTCATTGTCGGCTGGCTGCAGTGCTTGTTGACCAGTAGAATCCTATGTTTGAGCTTCATGAACTTCTGGTTCTAAGGAGCAGTCAGTCCTGCTTCTGTAATTTATCTCATCATCAACATTTTCATCAATGTAAGTGCTTTCCAGTCAATTGCTCAAGTTGTTGATTTGCATATCAGATACCTTACAGTCAGTAGGTTCATCAAATTTTACATGCACTGATTCTTCTACAGTAAGAGTTCTATTATTGAATACTCTGAAGGCTTTACTAACTGTAGAATAACCAAGAAATATTCCAGCATCAGATTTGGCATCAAAAGCGGTGAGATGAGTCTTTCCATTGTTGTGATAAAATATTTGCAACCAAACACATGGAAATAAGAAATATTTGGCTTACTGCCATTCCAGATCTCATAAGGGGTTTTATTTGCTCGCTTATTAATCATTGATCTGTTATGCGTATAACAAGCTGTGTTGACGGCTTCTGCCCAAAATCTCTGCAATATTTCTGATTCCGCAAGCATAGTTCGCGCAACTTCTTTCAAAGTGCGGTTCCTACGCTCAGCAACTCCGTTTTGTTGAGGAGTTCTTGCAGCAGAGTATTCGTGTTTAATACCAAGGTCATCTAGATATGATTCGAGTGACTGATTGGTAAACTCAGTACCCTTATCACTGCGAATTCTATCTATCCCACACGATTTCTCATTTTGGAGTCTTTTCAGTAGTTTGATCAGCTTTGGAGTAGCCTGATCTTTGCCACTTAGGAACAGGACCCATGTAAAACGAGTGTAATCGTCTAATAACACTAGAGTATACTTCATTCCCCCTAGACTTGTTACTGGTATAGGACCAAATAGATCCATATGCAGCAACTCTAGGCACCGAGAAGAAGATTTACTCCCTTGTTCTTAAAGGAGGATCTGATTTGCTTACCAAGTTGGCATGCTGCACAGATCTTGTCTTTTGAGAACTCAATTTGGGGCAGTCCAATGACTAGATCAAGTTTACGCAGACTGGCAATAGTTTTAAAATTTAAGTGACTCAATCGTTTGTGCCAAAGCCAATTTTTGGAAGAGTTCAGGGCAGCAAAGCAGGTGGAGGAGGTAGGCTGATTAAGATTCCAATCAATTTTATAAGTGTTATCATGCCTTCTTCCTACAAGTAATATACTGTCATCAGTAGATTTTATTGTGCATGAGTGTTGGTTGAACTCTACAGAATGACCATTGTCACAGAGTTGACTTATGCTAATTAAGTTATAGCATAGATTTTCAACTAACAGAATATCTTTAATAATAATGTTACCGTAGATAATCTTACCCTTACCCATGGTTCTACCTTTTGCGTTGTCTCCAAAAATTATTCTGGGTCCGGTGGAGTCCACCAGTTCAGACAATAAGCTCGCATTTCCTGTCATATGTCTAGAGCATCCGCTGTCCAGAAACCATTCTGAGCTCCGAACTTGATGCATTCTAGTTTCCTGCAATTAAAGCGATAAAATGATTGGTACCCAATCCTACTTGGGTCCGGGCAGGATTAGTCCTTTCGGAACCCACACTTGTATGACCATGAGTGGCTTAGGTCGGTGTGTGTTCTGAAATGTGTGTGCATTCATAAATGATGGTGATGGTCTTGACTGTGTTGTGTGATAATGAGTGTATGCATGTGCTCTAGGTTTGTAGTTCCCGTTGTTTGGCATATACCTCTTCTGGATAGGCATACAATTGTAGTACCAGTTGGGTTTAACCTCTCTAGCTGCTCGACCAGTGGGTTTAAGTTCATTTCTAAACTTTTGCCCCGGTTTGGCTTTCTTGATTGGTTCAACATAACCAATACCTCGGTGTGATGTCTGTTCCTTAATGAGTGTTGCTTTAACAGGTTCTTTAACCAGTTAAATGGGATCATAAACTGTGCTAGATCTTACAAAGTGCATTGGTTGAACATTGCTTTTCTTTAGACACGGCGGAGGTTCGTTACCAGATGAATTGATGTCATTGCTATTATAGCCTATACCAGTTCGATCACTAGCAAGTCTTATAGACTCAAGCATTTCATCTTTTTTGGTAGTTGACGCATTCCAAGTGCTGACCAGTTTGCTGAGTTTCTGGTAAGCACACTTGGCTTCATCTCTTTCTTTCACTAGAAGACTAGTTGTTTCCCTTAAGCATTTTAACTCATTTGATTGTTCACAATCAAGTTTGTTGTTATGCCTTTCCGTTGGGATTGAGTGCTCAGTCTTATAGCTTTCAAAGGATTCATATAACGTCCGATACTCATTGATCATGTCCTGCAATGCATTGGTAAGTTCACTATGTGTAAATTCAGATATGTTAGACTCGTGTACCTCAATTTCATCATTTGCCATTAAGCAGTGGACTTCCTCGTCTTCACTCTTGCTGGACGAGCTGGTTGACTCCTCTGATTCTGATTCAGAATCAGCCCATTTGCTCTTACTTTCTTCTGCCATCAAAACATTTTGATCTCTGTCCCTTCTGGATGATCTTCTAGTTTCCTTGGACTTTCTGTGATCCTTGGATCCTCTTTTGTGATCATCCTTTTTGGGTTTGGGACAGTCGATGATGAAATGATCTGGCTTGAGACAGTTGAAGCATACACGCTCTTCTTCTTCTGATCTTCCTTTGAAGCTCTGCCTTCGTGGATATGATTTCTGATTCTTCTTCATGAATTTCCCGAATTTCTTTTTCGAACATTGCCATAGCATCATTACATATTTTTTTGGAGTCATCTCTGTAGCAGTAGATATGGCTTCCGATGCAGTGAGAGCTTTGGTAGGCTGACTGGTACTGGGTTCATCTTCAACCCGAATACCTAATTCGAATTCATAGGCTTTTAAATCAGCAAACAGGTCATGCAGATCTATCTTGTTGATGTCCTTTGATTCTCTCATTGCAATGGTCTTGACATCCCATTCTCTTGGGAGACCTCTCATCACCTTGAGGGTGACTTCTCTGTTGGGTAACTCCTTACCCAGACTGCTGAGTTCATTAATTATTCATGTCACTCTTTCATCATACTCGTTGAGAGTTTCTCCATTCATCATCTTGATATGCTCAAACTTCTGTAATGCCACAGTAAGCTTGTTTTCTTTGGTTTGATCATTTCCTTCACAGAGTTGGGCAATCTTCTCCCAGATTTCTTTAGCTGTGAAACACATTTTTATTTTGTTGAACATATTTTTGTCCAAAGTTTTGAACAAAATGTCCTTAGAAACATTGTCCAGATTGGCTTTCTTCTTTTCTTCATTTGACCATTGAGATCTATCCTTTTCTACCATTTGTGGATCACCACTTGTGATAGAAGCAGTTGTATTGATTTTCATGATCTCCATAGGTCCTTCAGTGATACATACCACATATCATCATCTTGAGCACTTAGATGTACTTGCATACGGATTCTCCAATCATCATATTCGTCTTTCTTGAACATTGGAATCTTGCTGAATGAGGCCATCAGTTTTTGGTAATTGGTAATTTCTCAAGATTGAGAAGACCTAAGCTCTGATACCACTTGTTAGGATCGAGGTAGTGTTTAGAAGGGGGGGGTTGAATAAACACTAGATTCAATTTCTATTTTTTTTTCCTTTTTAACTGTAAACTGTTAAGTATTACAGTTGCTTCTCAATATCAGGCAAGTCAGCAGACACTGATTATAGTGCGGAAGACGTCTGCTGGACTTGTGAGGAATAAAACTGAGTAGTAAATAAGCGATAAACAAATGACACAAGTATTGTTTCTGGAAGTTTGAAGCACAACGCTTCTACGTCTCCCCTTCTTCCTTTGCAGGAAGGATTCACTAGAAGACTTGGTTTACACTTTACAGTATACAACCTTCTTAGGCACTCACACAACTTGGCCTAAACTCCTAGCAATCACAACTTCGTAATTTGGTTACAAAAGATTCTATGACACTCTTTACAGAATACAGTTTAGCTTTGAGTGTTCTTGAGCAGCAGGCTTCAGTTGGAATAATCTATCACAGATTCAGTTGCACTGCTTGTCTGCTCTTTGCTGAACTTTTGGAATATCAGTAAGTTGATTTTCTTGTTTGTTTTGAGGTGTTTCTCTTTGTTGAAAATCGCTCAGCTAAACTCTTCATTCTTTGCTTGGACGTATTTATAGAATCAGAGGTCCAACGGTAGCTTTTCTGTAGTAGGAAGAGATCAGCTTTCCAAATTTAGATTGTCTTCTTTCCTATTTTGTTAAGCAATGGCTCTTTCATTTTGACGGTAATGGTGGCGGAGATAGCAGGGTGCGCCGCTCTGTTGTACCTTTGTCAGAGAATGTTTGTACTTCTTTTGTCTCGTTGCTTTGTGCTCTTACTGGATGTTTAGACTTCTGCTGGTCTTCTTTGTTCAACTGGTCGTTCATCCTCTTGTGACCAGTAGATGTCTTTGTTAAGTGTGAGACTATCCGGTTGATGATTGTCCAGTAGATGTCCATGAAGTTTATGTTTATCCGGTTGATGTCTATCCAGTTGGTAGCCATCCAGTTGATGTCTGTCCAGTTGATGTCTATCCAGTCGGTAGCCATCCAGTTGATGTCTTGTCCGGTTGATGTATATCCAGTTGATGTCTGTCCGATGATGTCTATCCAGTTTATGTTCATCACCCGGTTGGTCTTTATCACCCGGTAAGACTTCAACATCCGGTAGGTGTTCATTCGGTTGGTCTTTATCACCCGGTTGGTGTCTTCACCCGGTAGGTGTTCATCCAGTTGGTCTTTATCACCTGGTTGGTGTCTTCACCCGGTAGGTGTTCATCCAATAGGTGTTTGTAATCACCAAAACTTAGAAATCGTTTCCCAACAGTCCTCCTCTTATAATCCTATTTATACATTTGACCCTTCCCCAAATTACCAGTTAATCCTCCCACTTTCTTTATTTACAATGTAGTCTTCCCAACATAATTATCCTTCTTACACTATATTCTTGTAGTTTAACTTTCACACACATAAAGTCCTTAAAGCAAGTCAAATTCACTTATTCATTTCATTTCTTTATTTTATTAATACTATCATGTCCTACATACATAACATATCTCTAAGTATATTTAAACATGATATTAACTAGAGTTACACAAATTCTATATTTACCGGATTCCAAAATTTCTGAAATATCTAACACGATTAGTATTGACTTGTAACGATCCAAAAAATTAATTATCGAATATATTAATCAAAGCGCAACCTGGCTCTGATACCACTGTTGGGTTTTCTTACCCCGGCGTCAGATACAAATGCAGGGGAATAAAACATAAACAGATCTAACCCAGGGACGGATCGATCGTGCTTGATTCATATATTATAACATGCATAAATCGAATAAATGCACGAAAAGGAATTACCGATAACATCAAAATCAATCTGATGGCGGTGATCCTCTAGTCCAATCAACCTTACCAAATCTACAAACTTGGCACCAGCGCTAGCATGATGTCAACTTATTAGAGTGTATTGAATGGAGTTCTCCTTTAACCCTAGATGAAATGGTATATTTATAGAGGTAATGAGCTAGCTAATTGGGCTAGGGTCCATAAAGCCCATCGGGCCAACGTTTGGCTTGTAGGATATTTTATGCTAACATTCCTCACCACTGTTTGCAGCGGCTTCGGCCATGCAATACATTCCCCAATCCATGGAAGAAGGATAACCCGCAAACCTAATTTCTGTTTCACTCGCAATCCTATTTTCTTGTTCACCACAACAGCGTGCTGGTGAAACAGAATAATCTCATTGAAGATTTGCTTAAATTACAGAGTGAACATCCCAATTTCACAAGCAACAATTCTTTCAACATTAATTCATAAAATGAATAAAAATAACATCTTGTAATTATTATACCTTCGTGTCATTCGATTAGAACCAAGCTTGAAACTAGCAAAAATTAATCAAAGTGGAGCTCGAATAATTTAAGAGAGTACCTTTGACGGGAAGTTCATTGGCTTCAGCGACTCCAGTAACGTAAAACAAATCCCAGTGCACGACATTTCCTTCCCCAGTGCACGTAGGGTTGCATCGGTGCACACCAATTCCTTCCTTGGTGCACGTCGTGTTAGAGTAGGTGTCCTACAAGCCAACAATTGGCTATATGATTTATACACCTTTCTGTAAAACATGATTTATTCAATTAATGATATTTTTATGACATTCTTTATCTATATACCCATGCAAGATGCATAGATAAAGACCTTGAGGTTACTATAGTCCATCGGAACATGAGTCAATCATGAAATACATTCACTAGTGACTGTAATATCTAAACTTGTTCCTGGTCAATGAGCAGCGTCATAAGAAGGATATATACCATGTTCGCTCGAGACCAATATTCATGATGTGTCGTTGCTGCGTTTCATCAGCAATGATGTAGAGACATCTGCACATATAAATAGGTGCTCATAGGATGAGTTCACTGAACATCCCTCATCATAAATTCTTTAAGTGGTTCCCACTGATCGAGTAGAGAATTTATAGTTGCAGTTGTACACCATTAATCCTCATGACCCAAAACACAACTGTAGCTCTATTCGATGAGCACTGCATTGTGACTTGTTTTCTGATCCCAAGAGGTCATAAAGGTGGCAATGTTCGGTGTTGATGTAATTCAAATAGTAGCTTGTTCTTTCTTGTTTGGGGATTCGTCGCTCGCATACGTGTGTGGATGTCCTATGTGTTCTGTCAAGTTAATAACCCAAGGAATCTCTGGGCAGAGCAGTAAATATGTTTTAGTGGAAAGAGTTCCTCTAGTTACATATGGACGGCTTATGATACTTTGGAACATGCATATAGTTATTGGATTTATATTGGGGTCTTGATTGACCAATACCCTAAGATCTGATTGGGACATATGTGTTGAAGGATCGTACTGTACTCTAACTGTAACTGAAGGTTCTTGCAGGCACTATCAGTTTGTATCTAGGGGACCGTGACGTGCCGTTGCTAGGCACTAATCACGATTCATTGGGTTAAATCTGAAATATGATTTCGGCTATCGATAATTAAAAGAGTTTAATTGATCGATAGGGGCACTAAGGGTATGCCCGCAAAAGAGCAAATGAGTTTGTCTCTAAAATCACTAGGAGTTGTGGTCCCATTTCTAACATACACCTGAACTATTGAGGGTCACACACATACCTGTCACGTTCTACCCGGACAGGATACTTAAATTCAAGGAGTTGAATTTAATGAAAAATGAGATTAATATGATTAAGCATTTAATAAGATAATTAAATTCAAGGAGTTGAATTTAATGACGTGAAACTTAATATGATTAAGTGTTCATGCTTATAATAAAAATTATAAGCTGATTTTATAATTGGCATGAAAATTGAGTAAAGTTATCATCTTGGGAAATTTACCATTTGTGGAAAGTTACCATTTTGGGAAAGTTACTACTGTTAGAAAAATCTCAAAATTTATATATATGATATTACAGTCGTAATAACGAGCTCGAGACGGTTGTCATGAAAATAAATTTGATTTACTTTTCTGGATTACTGTTCGAGAGATACGACTAATTTTGTATATAGTATCTTTATAATTCTCGTGGGTCCCGATGAAATGAAAATTAAAAAAAAAATTGAAATAAGATTGCCAGTTTCATGTGAAGTGTTCTACGACAATCATACCACCTTCAAATAAAAGAGCAAGAACCATTCATATTTTTTTTAGGGGAATTCAGTCGAGCACGAGAGAGAGAGAAAGAAACATATCAATGTTTAAAAATAACAAGTTTCTTCTTACTTCTCCGTGTGAATTTTTCAATTTTGTTTGCTTCGATTTCTTCATGCCTATTAAACTATCTATATATCATTGCGACCGTAGTTTCGTAATGATATTAGAACTCTTGTTTGAATAATCAAATTATTGTCTAGTGCCAAAAATTTGAGGTAGAACCAGGAGGTTGGTAGACTGGATTTTGGAGGTTCGTGATCAACCGGAGCGGTCAGCTGAAGAGGTCAACAAGGGACATGTGATGCCCAAAATAATTGATAATTAGACATTTGATTTAATGATGGTACTTCATAAGATAGTTTCGAGATTTAAATTTTGGGCATCGTATTTTGGACTCGATGTTGGAATAAATCGATTATGAAATAATTTTATGGTGTACTAATACATATTATTATTATTTGAGACTTAAAACAATATAATAGTGGGATATTTACTAACTAAATGGTTGGGATTAAATTTAGGGTTTGACCAAACAAGACACACACTAACTCCCCAACACACACTAAAATCGATTTTACTCTCCTCCCTCCTCTCCTTCGCATGCCGTCTGCTACTCTTCGAAGGATGAACGATTTCACTTCATTTTTTTTCAGCATGATTCTTGTTCAGGCCTATGTGGGTAAGATACTACATCATTCCTTCTTCTTGCTCTTCGATTTATGCACGATTTTATTCGATTTTATGCTGAGTTTGGTTCGAAAAGGTGTGATAATGGTTCGAAAATGTGTGTTGTGGTTCAAAAATCTTGCTGCTGTTGGATTCGAAATTCCTGCTGCATTTTGACTTGAAATATGATGCTATGTGAGTCGATTTCTTGATGCCTGTTCATCGAAAATCTGCTGTAAATGGACGAAAAATCCTGTTGTTCTTAATGGTCGAAACTCATGCTAATATGGGTTTAAAAATCTGCTGCTATGTTCGATACTTTGCTGTTGTTTTTGAGGGAAATGATGCTATCAAATTTTGATGGTTTGATGCTGGTAGTTGTTTTTGTTTAATCGATTTTGTCTAACTTGTTGGGTTGTATATTTCTTTGGTGCATTTCTTCTCTTCCCATTCTGTTGTATCGTGAAACCGATGTTGCATAGTTGGAACATCACTGCTGTGTTTTAATTCTTTTCTTGTTGCTAAGTTTTTGGTTTCCTCCTCCATTCTGCACCTTGATTGTGGTTATGAGTTGTACCATGAGCTATTCCAGCCTTGAATCACTTGTCCCAGATACTGTTATTGAAGTTAGAATTCATAAATTATGTGTTACAAATGTTAGACATGAGTTTGATGTTGGAAAACATGTAACACAAGTGGAAGGATTTTTGACAGCAAGATTTCCTGCACTCACAGTAGCTTGTAAGAATTTCTGGGAATTGTGTGTTTCAAATTTGATGTTATGGTCTGAACGAAAGTTGTAGTATTTTAAGATATCTTTGATTTGACAGTAAATTCCCTCAATTTGGAGTACAAATGAGATGTATGATGCCTTAAGAAAATAGTATAAACATATTTGTTTAAAGTAGTAGAATCTCCTTTAAGAAACAATGACAATTTAAATGTCAATTGTATGAACTAGCTGTGTAGTTGCTCATAGTAGTATCAAATGACTTGATTATGTAACGAGATTCATAATATTGAGTTATTGATTGATGATATGGAACAAAGTTGAGAAATATATAAATGATATTAATTGTGTTGTAAATAAACTAATATTGAATGATGATTTTGATATAGATTCTACATGATTCATCGGATATTGGGATAGCTTGATCTTGTTATCGACAATAAGGTACGTAGTAACGTACGAGCAGGTATACATATTATGAAGTAATTACATGTTCATATATTCATGTATTGTTGAATGACATGATGGAATGTAAGAAATGGATATGTGTGTCGAGTATGACATATGTGGTATGATGGATACGTAATTGTACGTGATCCGAGTAGATGAGTAAAGAAATGAATATGTATGTATATATATGTGTGTGTGGTATGAGGGATACGTAGTTGTACGTGATCCGAGTATGCGAGTTGAGTATTGATGCCTTGGGCATGATCAACATGATAAAGTGTTGAGAATGAGATAGATTGATAGTGAAGATTGCATGCGATATGAAGTTGTTTATGATTAAGCTTAAATAATAGATTTTGGTTGTATTGAATTTATCGTGTTGATGAGTATCATATTTTATATAACGATACTGAACTTGATGTTATGAAAGTGTGTGAGTTTGAAACATGAACAACTCGTGGAAGCTATACCGATTCAGAACTGTACAAGGAGTACATTTTTATAGATTTTCAATAATTTTAAATTGTGATATTATGATCTTAGCACGATCTTTATGCAATGTGAATATGAGTATTGTGATATCAGAGTATGCTCACCTTATGTGGGGGCTGTTTCTGCTAACAAGTATAACAGGTACAACGTTGTATCGGGAAGAAAGCTTGAACCCTTGGAAAATAGTGCTCGCAGGATTATGGTACAAGTATCGGTTGATGGTACATATCACTTATGCATTGAGAATTGATTCATTGAATTGTTGCTCGTATGTGAGCAACTGGAAGTGTGTATATGAACTGTATAATATTGTTGAAGTCCTCTTTCTATATAGTTGATTGATGTGCATGTTATTTTGAGGAGCATGTTCTATACGACTTTAGTGATGACGGGAATTCATATCTTGCTAGTATTGTGACTTCCCTGGCTGGGAACTTTTATCTTTAGATTATGGTGTTTTATATTGATGGTGTTTATAGTTGTGTATTTTCTGGGATAATCCAATTTATGGGGAGACTATGCCCAAATTTTTATAAAAGTCATGTGAATATGTGAAGCATGTAATGGTTCTTTTAAAGAATGAAAATTTTCACATACATACGACGTCATAAATGTCGTCTTTAAGAGTTAGGGTCTTACATTAGTGGTATCAGAGCAGTGGTTAGCTCTTTGGGATGTCTAAGGCCTAAGGGTGCGTCGAGAGAATTGAATAGCACATGAATTACGCATGGTTGTAGTTTTGCGACAGGGTGATGTGACATTTACACCTATATGCATAGTATGATATGTATGATATGAAACAATATAAATTGTGTTATTGCTAACCATTTCGTTTGCAGAGTTGATTAGGGATCATGAGGAACATGGCAATGAGGAAACACTGTTGATTCCAGTAGATACACCTATTGATGACGGTATTGTTGAAAAACTCATGAGTATGAATTCATTTTAATTACATCACTGACTTGAATATTGTGAAAGTGATGATGTCTTTTGAGATGCGTGATGAATGATTTGCCACGCTGACGGTATTTAAACTCGATGGTAAATTGATGGCATTGCTAATATAAAATGAATGAATTTTATTGAGTTGAGTTTTGTATACATGCTATGCATATGTATGTACAGTGCTGATGAATATGGTTTGTAAGAGAATCAGAAAATGGGAAATGAGATACAATATCCGGGAACAGAATAAATAGACTGTGATGATTGGGTATGTGTGTGTCATAAATGTGATGACACAGGTACGTGACGATGTACTAACTAGCTCAAAGTATCCATGCATATTGTATTATGTATTGATGATGTACCTATGCCCTCACGAGTATTTTTGACTGTGAATATGGTAATGAGGTTTTCGGTGCAGAATTTTATCAACAGCGCTATTGGTGATTGACAATTATTGTGGATGGTGATTTGGTATTGAATTACCATGATTGGGTTGCCGCTGACGAGCGAGCGATGTGATTGGGTCGCCACTGAGGAGCGAGCGATGTGATTGGGTCGCCACTGACGAGTGAGCGATGTGATCGGGTCGCCGCGGATGAGCGAGAGATGTGATTGGGTCACCACTGACGAGTGTGCGATGTGATTGGGTCGTCACTGACGGGTGTGCGATGTGATTGGGTCGCCGTTGACGAGCGAGCGATGTGATACGGTCGCCGCTGATGAGCGAGCGATGTGACAAGCGTACGATGTGATAAGGTCGCCGTTGACGAGCGAGCGATGTTACGGAGTCTCCTTCGACGAGCGAGCGATGTGTTATTAGGTCGATGCTAGAGAGAGCATGCGACGTGTATATCGTTCTTGGGTCAATGCTAGAGAGAGCATGCGACGTGTATATTGATATTGGGTCGATGCTAGGGAGATCATGCGGCGTGATTATTGTCAGGATCGACACTATTGAGAGTGTGCAATATATTTTATGTGCCTCCGCTATAGAGGGAGGGTGATGAATATATGTTGATTTAGATTGACCTTGTTGATTTAACATATCGTGATGATCAAATATACAGGTGAAAGCGATCATGGAGGGAGTGATGAAGAGACATTATTGTTTTCTTTCATTTTTTATTGCAGTGGTGATGCAACAACAATGTGTGATTGATACCGATATATTGATGACATTTATTGGCGAGATGATGTTATGATTATATTGTGATATTTGAGATTATAATATTTGCCGCTATCATATCGAAGCGATGACAATATTATGAATGCCGCTGATATGTCGAGGCGATGAATATTTTTGGACGGTCATGTTATTGATGATGAGTATATCAATTGTGTATTGATATGAAATTATATTTTGTGGAATATTTATGTTGAGAACAGGGACAGTTTAAAGGATCAAGTGTGGATCCACTGTGTACAGTAAGTGTTATTACATCTTATTGTTTTAAGAATGTAATTTTATTTATTTTGATTATGGATATTATATGGATGCTCGTAGTGACGATGAGATTATGAATGCCAGTGTTGGCGATGAGTATTGATATATTGCTATTGTGTTAGCAATAAATATTGTTGTACCACTAGTGTGTTAGCGATGAATCTTAATGATATGTTGATTGCAGATAGCAGTGTACGTTGTGTTATACAAATCATATTATTGTTTCTTGGACACATGAGTTGTAGGCTCAAGAGAATATTGGAATGTTCCACGGGAACGATGAATTGAGGTAAATCATTTCGTTTGGTTTAACATGTTTGATTTATGTGGATTGTGAACTATCGCGATTGATTGGTATGGTTTATGAGAACCAATTTAAAGATGAGGAAGAATTGAGAAAGAAATTGAAATGACGTATAGTATTGATATGCTCATTGATTAATTGTGCAGAGACGAGCTAACAGTGGGATAATGATGATCAGATTGAAATGATATTGGTTTATGAAAACATGATTGTTTTGTGTACTGTGAGATTAACGATCTGTTAAACATGTTATGTTGAGTTAAATGTAACCATGTTGGAATGAGATTAATGAACAGGTCATGAGATGACATGGAACGTCACGGGATGACGTGAGATCGCTACGAATGTCCTGTGTGGACGTGTGATCATTGTGAATGTTGCGGGTAGACGTAGTAAGTACGAAATTATGATGTTATTCTCTGGTATATAATGACAACACTGATAAATAATCATGGAGTGATTAATGATGAGTTAGACATGATGTGATAGACAATATAATAATGTCATAATGAGAATACATGAGATATATGACCATTCACTTTAAATGATTGATCATTTTGGTATTGTGTTAGAAACTGGAAGACATATAAATGATGATATATGCGATGAGACTGATGTATGAGAAATCATGAATACATACTACACTATGATATGTTATTTATTTATGAAATAGTACTCTGTTGAATAAAGGATCGAAAGGAATTACGTCATTGAGGCATGTAATTGATTCTTTTGTTGAATTTCAATCACACATATATGTGATAGTTTGCTGTAGCATGATGTATACAGGTTTGCGTGAAACTTTTGACGCAGGGATATTAATGTTTGATGACGGAAACATTATGAATATCAATAATGCGTAAATGACGAGGTAAGTGGTTATGTTATGAGTATTTGAGAAATACTAATGAGTTTATTTTTAGTACTTGTTACATGACAGATGATAGTTGGGTGATGAAATGCGGAAAGTTTGATGCTTAAGAGCATGTGAGTACTGTGATGAGCAAGATATTATGATGCTAATGTACATTGTAGATGTTTTCACCTACAAAGGTATGAGATTAATCATTCAATGTTGATGTTAATACATTGTTTTAAATTGTTTATATATAGGAATGTGGGATAATACAAGATAACTTATCTAAGTAGATAAGCATAAATGATGGGTTATGAGATAAAATTTGGGGAATGAACAATACTATGATGTTGATGATATGTGGTTGTTGGTGCGTATAATGTTGATATACGTATGTGAGAATTACTAATGGGCTTTCTAGTAATTACTTTGCGCCAGATAATAGCCAGAAGATGATATATGAGAGGTTGATGTGAAAAGTCTCAAGAGTACCACTATTTCATATGGACAAGGGTGGTGTGCGATATGACGATGTTGGTATAAATTGCATACTTTTGCAACCACACATGTATGATATTATTTATACGATAAACGATTGGTGTACTGTCATACATTCTGATGTACACATCATATGCATGGAATGCCTAATTTAGCTATTATATGATGTGTACTATGATGAAGTAAATGATTATGGATTGAGATTTTGTGCAAGGAACTGTATCAATGCGAGTACACAGGTAGTAAAGTATGACAAAGATGCACTTGATGACTAAACACTTAAAGTGATGTGACTTTCAGTCTTGAGAGCGTTGGTGTGGTGCGCCACGTTACAAGCCATAATGATTCGGAGGGGGTTGTCCTACAGAGTTGTTACAACACTATCTTCAGCTGTATAACGGTACATAAATTTTAATATTGTTCTTTATGGTAAGCATGCACTTAAATTTCGTGGACAAAATTTTATTAGGTGGGTAGAATTGTGATGCCTAAAATAATTGATAATTAGTCATTTGATTTAATGATGGTACTTCATAAGATAGTTTCGAGATTTAAATTTTGGGCATCGTATTTTGGACTCGATGTTTGAATAATTGATTGTGAGATAATTTTATGGTGTACTAATACATATTATTATTATTTGAGACTTAAAACATTATAATAGTGGGATAGTTACTAATTAAATGGTTGGGATTAAATTTAGGGTTTGACCAAACAAGACACACACTAACTCTCCAACACACACTAAAATCGATTTTTTTCTCCTCCCTCCTCTCCTTCTCATGCCGTCTGCTACGCTTCGAAGGAGGAACGATTTCACTTTGTTTTTTTTTTTTTCAGCATGATTCTTGTTCAGGCCTATGTGGGTAAGATACTACATCATCCCTTCTTCTTGCTCTTCGATTTATGCACGATTTTATTCGATTTTATGCTGAGTTTGGTTTGAAAAGGTGTGATATGGTTATGGTTCGAAAATGTGTGTTGTGGTTCGAAAATCTTGCTGCTGTTGGATTCGAAATTCCTACTGCATTTTGACTTGAAATATGATTCTATGTGAGTCGATTTCTTGCCGTCTATTCATCGAAAATCTGCTGCTAAATGGGTGAAAAATCCTGCTGTTCTTTATGGTCAAAAATCATGCTAATATGGGTTTAAAAATCTGCTGCTATGTTCGATACTTTGCTGCTGTTTTTGAGGGAAATGATGCTATCAGAATTTGATGGTTTGATGTTGTTAGTTGCTTTTGTTTAATCGATTTTGTCTAACTTGTTGGGTTGTATATTTCTTTGGTGCATTTCTTCTCTTCCCATTATGTTGTATCGTGAAACCGATGTTGCATAGTTGGAACATCACTGCTGTGTTTTAATTCTTTTCTTGTTGCTAAGTTTTTGGTTTCCTCTTCCATTCTGCACCTTGATTGTGGTTATGAGTTGTACTAGCCATGAGTTATTCCAGCCTTGAATCACTTGTCCCAAATACTGTTATTGAAGTTAGAATTCATAAATTATGTGTTACAAATGTTAGACATGAGTTTGATGTTGGAAAACATGTAAAACAAGTGGAAGGATTTTTGACAGAAGGATTTTCTGCACTCACAGTAGCTTGTATGAATTTCTGGGAATTGTGTGTTTCGAATTTGATTCAATCGTATGAACTAGCTGTGTAGTTTCTCGTAGTAGTATCAAATGACTTGATTATGTAACGAGATTCATAATATTGAGTTATTGATTGATGATATGGAACAAAGCTGAGAAATATGTAAATGATATTAATTGTGCTGTAAATAAACTAATATTGAATGATGATTTTGATATAGATTCTACATGATTCTCCGGATATCGGGATAGCTTGATCTTGTTATCGACAATAAGGTACGTAGTGACGTACGAGCAGGTGTACATATTATGAAGTAATTACATATTCATATATTCATGTATTGTTGAATGACATGATGGAATGTAAGAAATGGATATGTGTGTCGAGTATGACATATGTGGTATGGTGGATACGTAATTGTACGTGATCCGAATATATGAGTAAAGAAATGAACATGTATGTATATATAAGTGTGTGTGGTATGAGGGATACGTAGTTGTATGTGATCTGTGTATGCGAGTTGAGTATTGATGCCTTGGGCATGATCAATATGATAAAGTGTTGAGAATGAGATAGATTGATAGTGAAGATTGCATGCGATATGAAGTTGTTTATGATTAAGCTTAAATAATAGATTTTGGTTGCATTGGATTTATCGTGTTGATGCGTATCATATTTTATATAACGATACTGAACTTGATGTTATGAAAGCGTGTGAGTTTGAAACATGAACAATTCGTGGAAGCTATACATATTCCAAACTGTACAGTGAGTACATTTTTATAGATTTTCAATAATCTTAAATTGTGATATTATGATCTTATCATGATCTTTATGCAATGTTATGAATATGAGTATTGTGATATCAGAGTATGCTCACCCTGTGTGGGGGCTGTTTCTGTTGAAACAGGTATAACAGGTATAACGTTGTATCGGGAAGAAAGCTTGAACCCATGGAAAATAGTGCTCACAGGGTTATGGTACAAGTATCGGTTGATGGTACCTATCACTTATGCATTGAGAATTGATTCATTGAATTATTGCTCGTATGTGAGAAAATGGAAGCGTGTATATGGACTGTTTAATAGTTCTATATAGTTGATTGATGTGCATGTTATTTTGAGGAGCATTTGCTATATGACTTTAGTGATGACGGGAAATTCATATCTTGCTAGTATTGTGACTTCCCTGGCTGAGAACTTTTATCTTTAGATTATGGTGTTTTATATTGAGGGTGTTTATAGTTGTGTATTTTCTGGGATAGTCCAATTATGGGGAGACTCTGCCAAATTTTTATAAAAGTAATGTGAATATGTGAAGCATGTAATGATTCTTTTAAAGAATGAAAATTTTCACATACATACGACGTCATAAATGCCTAATGCCGTCTTTAAGAGTTGTGGTCTTACAGGACAAGAACGGTGATCTATCCACGACTTGAAGTCGTGAGGTATAATTCTAAACGCCCTATGAATGATTTAATAGTATGAATTAAAGCAGATATGTTGCTCCGGAGGCTCCAAGCCGAAATTTTTTTAAGTTCCGCTGCGTGTCGCTACCGGGCGTCATCAGAGCTAGGTTTGGCTTTAATTCATATGATTATTGCGTTTGGAAAATTATTAATTAATTATGTTCGATCGTTACTAATCATATTAATTTTTGAGTAATTATCGGAGCCCGAATAATATAGAAAAATTGATTAAAAAGGAGTTTTAATCTGTGACCCAAAAATATGCATCTCAGAAAATATTTTCGATTCATTGTCGGATGCACATTTTTCTGGTATTTCTACAGAGCAGAAGACTTGAGCAGAAGAAAGTCTTATTCAATTTCAAGCCTCTGCAAGTGTAGAAATCAAATGCAACTCCCGTAAGATTGCATTTCCATGTGATAATGGGTGGGTTCCCTTGTGGGTCCATGCTAATTATCATTATAGAAAAATTATTTAAATAACAGGGTGTCTTGATATTATTCCGGATGTTATTTTAATTTCTGAAATCAATAGTCCCAAAACTTAATTTATTAAAAATATGATTTTTAGTTTATTAAGTGTAAAATAGTGATTTTACGAATTAATTAAAATTTGATTAATAATTTGATTAGTAGGACGATGATTTAATTACATATGATGTAATTAATCAATTAATTTAATTTAATTATATACGATATGATTGAATTAATATATATCACATATGATGTGATGTGTAAATTAAGTTACATGTGATGTGAAGTATTTGATTGGTGAATGATTACGGGCCACAACTAATGTATTTAGGTGTATGTTAGGTTTCGATTATTATCAAAGTTGTAATAAATGGGCATGCGTGCCTACTCCCTCTTATTCTGTTGTATCCCACCCCGGGCATGTTAATCCCGTCTATTGTTTACATTTATGATATGTAATTTAATTGAGTTAGTGTGAGTACAAGATTGAAGATGGAACACAATCTGTATGAAGGAAGCTACTATGTATTAGGATTGCTTTGCATACCTGCATTACACTACACCGATGATCCACGTATGGCTCAGATGAATTAACTAGGCAAAGGCAGTAATCATTCACGTTATTTGTTGTGCATGTGATGTATGATGAATGTTGTTTGTATGTTTTATTTTTCACGTATGACGATGCATGAATAAAACATAATTGCATGAATCCGGCAGACAAACAAACAAGAAAAATATTGATGAGATATTTAAATAAAAGTAAAAACCTTCAATTTTTGAATACGATTCGAAAATTAATAATCAATCGAAAAGGAAAATCAATTGAATCTGATATTTCCCGCCTTCCATCGACGGTCGATTGCATGATGATGCTACTCGGGGTCAGTTACTAGGCCACTATTATGTGGGGAGAACTGATCAACAGAAAGCTGTGACTTTCGATTGACATATGATTAAAATAGGATGGGACGCCCATGAACTTCACCATATTATTGAGAACTTTATGGGCTCGCTCATTACTGTTTTGTATCAATGGGTATACTTGATACGAGAAGGTAACTATTCGTCATATTATTGGGGTTGTACCAATCGTGAGGCAAATAACTTGGAGGTTGCATATGATGCAATTGGAAACTACCTTTAGCACATTGTTGTTGGAGATATTGTTCGGGATTATAATATGGCTAGTTGGACTCCAAGCCCACTTGAAAGTATGACTTTCCGTTTCTTACCAGAGGGTAATGAGATTCGAAAATTTAGTGGGAGGCAATTCAATTACTAAAGACCATGTTACTGAATAAATCATTTTGAATAATTAGCTAACATTTAATCTGTTTATTTTTCAGTATATAAAATGGCAAGAAACCCATTATGTAAGGACCCCGTGCCCTTAACCCATTATTAGTGTATTAACCCATGCAATTAGTGCATACAATTATGTTTTCAGGGGAAAAAGACTACATGCAACCATGTCATGAAATACCATCTATAAAATTTCTTGCATCCTTTCATTAATATCAAGCTTTTCCCAACCAAGTCCATTTAACATATCATGCACCCTTGTAATACACTAAAACGTTCTCGATTCATTTGGCAATTCTTAAATAATTGCATGCATCACATAATGAAAAGAGAAAGGCCCTTGCCTTTGTATACAAACCATATACACATAATAGTGCTCACATGCGAGCATCAAATAAGTATATGTGTATCAAATGTATAAAACAATGTGCTCAATACCGTCACTGGTACTTCGATCCTGGAAGCACTTCCAACCATAGTTCGAGCTCAACTCCAAAGCCATCGATGTACCTATTCACCTGCCCCAACAGAGACAGCCCCCACACGGGGTGAGCATACCAATATCCCAGATCCAATAAGCATAATATTACAATTCATAATTTACACAATGTAAAAGGTAGGAATATTAAAAGACACTCCCTGGATAGCATCATCCTCATCTGGGATCACCTGTGTTATTCCTGTTATCAAAATAACTGAAACCATCAAATTCCCAAATGCCAGTTAACCATTACATTGGTTAACTAATCCGTTTCCCGTATATCGATACCATAATCAATAATATCAAATCATTAAACAACGATCACAGATATTCCATATATTTCACTTTCTATTCCGACGCTCGTTCTACAATAGCGGCGTCATAATCGATGTTCGCTCAACAGCGACAACATCTCAATCATTGCTCGCTCAGAAGCGGCACCATATAATTCCCAATGCATATCAAGTAATTGCAACAACCATATATTATTCATGCACAACAATTGCAATAATATATTTAAAGCTATGCTCGTACGTTACACGTACCTTAGAATTCCGTAGTCCAACTTAAACTTGTCTTGGTCCCGTGACCCGATGAATTACGTGCTACCACGTAAGATAATTCACAATCAAAATATAAGCATGCAACCACGTGCCCAAGCACGTTCACAACCTCCAAACCTATCGTCAATCCATGATGATTAACCATTTTAAAAGACTCCGGGTTAAGCATGCATAATACCCAAGATATTCCATTTTATATGTTCAAAGGTTAGCCAAATACTAAATCTAGTCATTCCATATTCTCTTTAAAATTTGGCTCCAACCACTCCATTTTAAAAGAATAGCATTCCCAATGGAATGTAGACATTGCCCCGAGAATCGGCTATTTAAACTCCAAATCCAAAATCCCATGTTTTAACAAAGTTTTGAATAAAACTCCTCCAGCAAGCCGCGATCGATCGCCATTCACGCGCGATCGATCGCGCAACCTTACTGCCGGGCAGAACTCCTTCGCGATCGATTGCCAAATCTTGGCGATCGATCGCCAGACTCCTCGCGATCGATCTCTGAGACTTAGCGATCGATCGCCGCACCGTGCATCTTCCTCATAAAATCAGCTGCTCGATCGCGACCTACGATTTTCCAAAAAACTTGAGCTTCAATGGTGTTTTTCATGTTGGGATATGCCCTAAGACAAATCATTAGATGATTGATTTTGGCATACAATGTAATATGATTTTAATAAAGGCAATTCATTATTATATATTATTCCAGTATCTGTGTAATATGAATATATATATATATATATATATGTTAATGTCCTTAGAATAATATTGTATTATTCTTAAAGTTTGTCCCTAGTCAAGTATTATCATGAATTAAGATAATGATAATGCATTGAGACTAGTATGTATTGATTGATGAATTGTTCATGGATATGAGATATCAAATCAACACTTGGGTGCATGTTAGAGAACAATGTACTGGACAGACCCACCATGAGAATGCTACATGGATAGTTATATGCATGTCATAAGTAATTCTCATAGTGATAATAATGTATACGACTTGAGATCACAAGAGATCCCAACATAATGAGTCGTGTATCTTGATATTGTCAAACGTTACCTGTAATAGGGTAAACTATAAAGATAATCATTGGATACACCATGAATTATGTAGAGGGATGTTGAGTGATCAAGATAGGATTTGTCCCTCCTATATAACAGGAGAAGTGTTTGGGCCCTTGATCAAGTGAGACTAAAATGCATGGCCATGCTCGAATGAGTCGATATGTGATATCGAGCTTATTCGTTTATTCTAGTCTACTTGGGGATCAAGAAATAAAAGATTGAACTATACGAGTATGACTATTCCATGACTCGTGTTTAATCTAAACACATAGGACAAAGGGATTAAGTTACATGATGAATATTATCACATGCATAGGTTATGTCGAGTCAATGACATTCTTGTAACTTGGGTAGCCTTGATGTGTTGCTAGATATCGCTCTTTTCTTGTGACATAAAATGAGATTTTATATCACTGCCAACGTTGCAAGATCCTAACGGGTCGCACAAAAGATTAAATCGATAAAGAGAGATATAATTCATTGGAGATATGTTATATTATTATGGGCCGATTATATATGAAGATATATATTTGAATATGCATTATACAGATAAATATTGATTGGGCTTAAATGGTTTTTGGAAAACCCTATACCAGCTGATTATTATTTATCTATATATACTGACATGCATATTAGGTTAAGTTTAATCGTTAATGAGACCCGACACTTTGTTTAGGACGCTCATCCCTTCCACGGTTGAAGATCAAGTCTAGCAACTTGTTCTTCAACATACCTTCATCGATTTGATAGTGTGGATACCGTAGAGGCAAAACTAGAAAAGTTTTGCTCCTGACTCGATGACGTGCTGCTTCGTGGATTCTGCTCAAACACGCGTCAAAGGTATAATTCGATACACCCGATATGAATACTTCGTATAGGTCCAGTGGATGGAATCCAAATATTTTTATTCCACTGCGTATTATGCATGTTGGAATCCTAACAGTGTTATCAGAGCCGTGTAAGAAGCTCATATCGGGGATGCATGATAAATTATTTTATCAGATTAAGAGTTATTGTTTTCATGCTTATTATAAACTGTAAGAACATATATGATATGTTATAATAAGATTGTGGAAATCATTGTAAAATATATATATGATATATTGATAAATTTTATGTACTAGATACATGTATGCGAACGACTGATCTAGCAAGGCGGGCGAACGTAGCTCGATAGTCGGGCGAACGTAGCACGCAAGGCAGGCGATCGTATCTCAAAAGTCGAGTAAACAATGTTCGAAAGGGCGGGCGTGCGCGTCCCTTTCGTGCGTGGGGTCCGAGACATTTGATGTCCGTACGATAATTTCCGTTATTTTATTTTACAGTTTTATTAACTTAGAATTAAATTTTAAAATGTTTAGAATTTAATTCATTTATGTCCAAGCATGTTTTATGTGTTGTTTGAGCATGGTGCTTGGTTATAGCCCTATGACCTATTATATAGGAATTTTGTGAATGATTGTAATTTTAAATACGGCCTGCGAGTCGTGCCTTCTCTATATTTTTTTCTGAATGTATTCCCTCCCCTATGCTCCCCCTCGAATGTAACTCGAGGACTTCTCTATATCATGTAATTGTTATATAGTATAGTTAAAGTTTGTTGATGGAGATCAATGTCGTTGGACCATGGTGCCGGGATGAGGAGGCCATTCACAAAAGGACCAAAGAGGTAGTTGGAGAAGTTAGCCTTAGGTTGACCTTTTAGATTTTCTAATTGGCTTGAGAAAATCAGTAGTTGGGGCTATAACCATGTCACGTTTATTTTATGTTGATGTATGTGATGCATGTTTATCGTTTAATATTGTTGATTGATATACATATATGTAGATATGTAGCTATGTCTATGTACCAGACATATTTTCAATATTAATAAAATCATGAGATCTTTAAATCCCTCTAATAAAATTAAGTCAATCTAGATGCCTTCCAATTAAAAGTACTCGTCAAGACTTCGTTTGAACACGTGTGGGTTTGCCAAAGCAAAGTACCGTGACAATCTTAGCAAGGCACGAATAGGATAAAAGTGATATCCGTGTTACTTTAAATTGGGTTCGACTTAACTAGCGTTATCTCAATAGGATTGGGACCTAGAGGCATGGGGTTGGGTAATAATCCATTAGATGAATTAGAACAAAGTGTTGTTCACCCAACCATCCAAGAGTTACATGTGATGTAATTGACAAAGTGTTTTCTACCTAAATAACCGAGTCTTGAGTGATTAGCCAAAGCTAACTCAAGGTTAGGTGAAATATGGATCTTGGCCCACTAATAGTTTTTTGAGGGTTGATGTTTTTTTAACTAAATAGTGGGAGTATCATTTAATATAAGACCTTATTAAATGATTAAAATCATAAACTTATTTTGCATATTTATATTGTAGATATCCATGGTATCAAACAACGTTACTAGCACATTATCTTTGCGATCGGTACTTGAGAAGGACAAATTAAGTGGGACAAATTTCCTAGACTGGTATATAAATCTGAGGATTGTCCTCAAACAAGAGAAAAAACAATATGACCTTGAGGAACCTTACCTGCTGAGGAACCTCCCGTTACGGCCGTAAGGGCCGATAAAGATGCTTACAAGAAGCATCAAAATGATGCACTTGATGTTGGTTGTTTAATGCTTCAACCATGTACTCTGAGCTTCAGAAGCAATATGATGAAATGGATGCGTTCAATATGATTGAACATCTAAAGCAACTTTACCAACAACAAGCTAGACAAGAGAGGTATGACGTCTCTAAAGCGTTATTTCAGTGCAGAATGGTAGAAGGAACCCTTGTTGGAACTCATGTACTCAAGATGATTGGATACATAGAGAATCTTGAGAAACTAGGCTTTCCGTTGGACCAAGAGTTGGCCACTGACGTGATCTTGCAATCGTTGCCTGATAGCTACAGTCAATTTGTTCTGAATTACAATATGATTGAAATTGAGAAGACTCTACCATAGTTGCTTGGTATGTTGAGAACTTATGAAGCAAATTCAAAGAAGTCTAAGCCCACAAATATTCTTATTGTAAATAAGGGCAAGGGAAAGGCTAGAGCAAAAGACATTAAAAGGAACAAGAAAGTCTTTGTCAAACCTAAACCTCATGCTACTACACTTAAGCCTAAGGAGGAGTGGCTATGGAAAGAAATTGCTTCCATTGCGGTAAGACCGGACATTGGTTACGACACTACCACAAGGATGATGAGAAATCATCCCCCACTGGCCCTTGCGACATTTGAGCTTACATGGTAAAAAGTCCAGCTTGGGATTAAAAACCGAAAACTTTTTTCTTATCCCTTGTCTTTGTTTTTGGTTTGTTTTTGTTTATTAGCGAGACTCCATGCGTGATGTGATCTGTCCAACACTACACCCCATGAGCTGACGAGGAATTGGACGACGATCACTGACGGTCGATGTCAAAGTTAAATGCTTTGTCTTATTTTACATGCCTATTACATTGAGGACAATGCATGAATTAAGTTTGGGGGAGTGCATTACTGTGTCATACTTTTTCTTTGGAATTGTATCGTTCTTTGAGCACCAACAAAAATTTTTTCTTGAAAATGAGTTCAATTAGATAGAAAAGAATGAATCATAGTAGTGGTCTTTATTCCATGATGATATTAATCTCACTATGCATGTCAACTTGAGTTTTGGTAATTGTAAAACTTGCTTGTGAAAATCATGTTTGAGTTAGCATGTCAAAGATGAAGGATATTTTGAGCACATTTGAGTCATAATCTTGTGAATTATATTTGGAGTAGTAATAATCTTTGTGAACTTGATGAATTGTTTTGAGCATCTTAGAGTACCTTAGATTCTATTTTATGATGACACTTTGAGGTGAAATTTTATAGTTATGAACTTGACTTGAAATGATTTAGGCGATCTTTTGACCGTTTGAGCCTTTCAAGCTTACCATGATATATATCAATCTCTAATGTCCTATTTTGAGCCTAATTGAAAAAGAATGGAGTATGCTCAACATCCTATTAGCCCCCATTCAACAAATTTCTTTGGCAACTCATTATACCCACCATTATGAGCCTAAATTGAAAAAATATTATCCTTACCTAAAGGGAGTATAATGAATCTCATTAGATGGACATGAATTGCTATATTTTGATGAGCTATTGTTGAAATATTGATGAATGAGAAAAGAAAAGAAAAGAAAGTGCCTTGAAAAAAAAAACTAAAGAAGACTCAAAGTGGCCAAGGCTATAAAAGGAAAAAAAGAGAAGCTCAAGCTGTGCTAAAAAGTTTGAACTTTACATGATTATACTCTCTTCTTTGTGTTTATCCTACATTTTCTTTGAAGCCAACACCTAGGCCTAACATTACAAGCTTAAAAATGTTAAACGATAATCTTACTTTTCATTGACTAGCATTATTTGATCTATGAAATTTGCATGGAACTTGAAAATTACAATAGCACACACGCGCGTTCTGATTTAGAGACATGTTGCTCGATATAGGAGAAGACACAACATGTTGAACAGTTTTGATTGACTCTTGTTTGTAAGTGAGATGTCTGAGTTAATTGATTGACTGCGAATTGGTTTATTTGAATTATCAATATTGAACTCTACATTTTGATCTCATTTCTTACTAGAGACGATCAAGTTTAAGTTTGGGGGAGTTGATAAGTGTTATTTTTACACTTATTTTACTATGATTTTATAGTGTCTTTTGTAGTGATTCCTGGAAAATATTACGCGTTTTGGTATATATTTGTATATTTCAGGAAACTAGGTCCAAATGTATAAAAGTGGAGGAAACGAGCTAAAAATGTTGAAAAAGGACCAAATCGAGCGAACACGTTGAAAGAAGGACAGGAATCTCGAGATTGATTCTACTTCCCGCACAAGCAGATTAGGAGATCAACTATGGCTCGTAATTTCAAGCTCTGCGATAGATCGGCAGCATCACCGGGATTGATCGCGGAGTCATTATACGAGGAATAAAATTTACGAAATGGCGATCGATCGGTAACATCTCGCAATTGATCGCCACTGTTAAGAAAAGTTCCGAGATTGATCGGTAAAACACCGTGATCGATCGTGGATATAAACAATTTGGTTATTTTGTCTAGAATGTTTTGCCGATCGATCTGCAACTGAAGCCGATCGATCGCCAAACTCGAAAAATTTGAGATTTTGTTTCCTTGTTGGATATTTTGTGTCCTAAAATATGAAAACTCCTTCACCACTATATCAGGGTTGTTGGGGACGAAAATAAGGATCTTTTGGCTCATAATTCACCCTACAACAAAGCCTCCACATCATCTCCATCTTATACCATCATCCATACCATCAAACCATTGAAAAAGAAGACATCAGAAGAGACGGAACGACGGAGCAACGCAAGAAGTCGACACCTATCATTACTTTAGTATTCCTAAACTTTGCTCTTTGTTTTTATCAAATTATTAATGTTTAGATTGTTGAAAAACATGATTTTTCATTATTATTTGATGACTATAGTTGGCTAAGTTTTGTTGCCAAGACTTAGGGGATCCCATGTTTTGAACCCACAATTTTAATTAAGTTTTGATTGATTCTTAGAATTCTTTGAGTTTAATTTATTGTTGTTCATGCTTTCAATGGATTAATCATCATTGATTGATTATTTATTACGATTGAATTGACCATAGGAGATTGCGGTATGATATAGTAAATTAAACCGTGGATTTCAGACTAAGATCGAAAGATAAAGTCAAATACTGTGCGATAGCAATAGATTTACCAAAATCGAAGGCTATAAGTTTTCATAAATCGACATACAATATTGAGTGTTAAATAAGTGCATGATAATTTCCTTGTTGCATTTTAGTATTAGACTTGTTAAAACCGGACCAAAGTATAACAAATGCATTAGGAAAATTCGTCACCTTAGAACGTTTGAATTTAATTCTTAACTATAGGCGAATTGTGGGGGATTGCATGGGTGAACCGAAAGTCTTGATAATTGTCTCTACTGATTATATTCTCTTTACTACTTGTTTGATTGAATTTCGTGTCATTATTCAATTTAGTTAATTAATAATCACTAATATTCGTAAGCTAAATATAGTTAAACTAGTTGAATTTGGAAATTATTTCATAGTCCTCGTGGGTTCGACACTCATAATTTTTATATCATTATACTAAAACTTGACACCGTGCACTTGCGGTACGCAATCGCTACACTGGAAAAATATTGTTTCAAATAATAGCGACCAAGATACATTATACATCAAAGAGCATCACATGTCATCATGTGCAAGAAAATGGGTAAATTTTCCTCCCATTTTAAATGAAATATTTGGCAACCTCTTATGATGACCAAACCCTTTTATTTATTTTTTTAAATCAATTCTTGTAATATCATTTTAATTGAGGAACACTTGGCATGGATAACACTCCAGCCACCACCACCTACAAGCAACCATCAGCCATCACTTCTTTTGGGGCAAGATTTCTTTCTCTCACTTCAACACATTTCCTCTTGTCTCCTCCCTCCTTCATTTCGAAATTACAGCCTTCTCCTCCCCAAATCGGACCCAAATTGTGGCTAAAAAACCACATGCAATTGAATATTTGGGAGCCCCAAGGTTAGAGAAGAATGGTACTCCAAGGAGATTCAAGTTAGGAGATGAAGGGGCTTGAAAATCTTACAAGGGCATCATCTCTTGACAGAATCTTGGAATGGGGTAATGGTTAGTGCTCAAACATTGAAGATTTTGGGAGGTATAACATTTCTTTTCAAGTTTTATCATCATGGTTTTTGCTTTTGGGCCGAAAATCATGAGTGCTAGAAAGTTGGTGTCAAGTTGAGTCTGCAGAACTTGACAACATTTTCAGTATATAGAGTCGACTTTCTAACGTGGTTAGCCTCTGTTTTTGAAGTCGTGGTCTGCATAAAAGTTGTAGATAATTGAATTATATTTATTTGTCCGCCAAGTTGAGGTAATTTGGACTTAAAATGAGTGAGTAATGCTTAATTGTGTCCATCTTGAACTCTGCGTGTCCTTTAGATGTGCATGCAGTAGGATTTTGAACTTTTGACAAAATACCTTCCGAATCTGAAAATTCACCCTTCATGAAACTTGTAAATATTTTAAAATACTTTGATTTGATAGTAAATTCAATAAATTTGATGTTAAAATGAAGGAGTTATCCTATTTTTACTAAAGGCTGCACATTCAGGGAACCGCATGTTTATGGATTGCACATACAATGTGTTCATCGTGTTCCCAAGCAATTTCGGTTAATAATTGGGGAATATGATCTAAATAGAGTTGTAGTACTATGGGTTGGATTTCTTTGGCCACCAAAATTAGACAGTTTGGATTTAAAATGAGAGAGTTATCTGATTTTTACAAACTCTGCTCCAGCAGAAAATCGGATTGAAGACGAGTTTTTAAATGTAGAATTAGGTATTTTTTAGATCGTACGAAATAAATATGAATTTTATGGTAAAATGGGTCTGGAAAATATGAAAATGTACCTTGATCTTCCAGCAATTAATTTTGGGCAAATTTGTCCAAGTTAAAGAACCCTTTATGATATTTTGAACTTTAATGATCAGGTTAATATATCCCGACGAGACTCGAGGAATATTTGTATACTAGCCCTGGTCTGAGGTATGTAGAAAACTGGTTCTATCACGATGTTTGACAAAGACATGTAATGTTCTCGGGGTATGATTTACTTGACATTATTTGATTCATATATGATTATATGACATTTTGTGCTGCATGATATATGATTACATAATATATATTGAGTTGCATCATATGAGATTACACGATACATTGAGATGCATGGACATCGAACATATCATGTCGATCCTAGCAATTCTTTGACACATGTACCTTTTATTTTGATATCTATGGTATGTGGTCTATGGATGATGGGCACACCGATGGCTCGACGGAGAGAGTGAGATGAGAGATGTCGTAGCGACGAGTGTGACGACGTCGCCCAGACACAATGGATGATGGACCACCGATTGCTCGACGGAGAGAGATGTCGTAGCGACGAGCGTTGGACGCCTGAGATATTGATATTTGAGATTGTTACCCCTCACACGCATTGTATTCATGCACGACATGCATCACATGATACTTTGTCATTCTATCCTAGTTTTATCGGGTTTCTCGTACTGGGGTTACTGACCCTGTTGTGGGGGCTGTCACATCTTTGTTGTATGGCATGACAGGTACTGCATGTGGAATGATGCCAGATGCATGAGTAATAGGTTTAGCCATTTTTCAAAAACAAATCCTTTCAATAAATCGACTTTTGGAATTCTGCTAAACAATAAAACATCGGACCTCATGAACATTGGTATGTCTTAGCCAGTTTAACACTACTCTGAATCAACAGAAATGATACGTCGAGAAATGACATGGCCCCATAGTATTGCTTCGATCATCCAAAATTTTGTTTAGATAGCTTGGAATACAGAATCATTTCCTGATAGGAAACTGAGATATCGATTACAGATATGTTCTATTTTCTGTGGTGTCAGAATGAATGACAAAAACAAATTCGGTGGTTAATTCAAAGAATCAAAGTTACGCTCGTCTAGTCAGAGAAATATCTCATTCGCTTGAGTTAATTGCAAAAGCGGTGTGATATCTTCATATTCTTCGCTATCGATACGAAAGATAAACATCCTGTGCAATCCACATTCAGGTTGGATGGATTGATCAAAATATTTCACGTAAGGAATCGGAGATATTAGTTTTAGATATTCAACACAGTCTGTTTTCATCGCGAAAGACCAAGAGAAGACGAATAGGAGTAATTACTATTCGATTAGAACTTGTCATAAGATTCAATTCATCGAGTTCAAGAGAATATCAAGAATTAGAAAACTCGTATTACATAATCATATGTCGAGCAAGCAAGATAGATTATAAGCAGCTCGTGTCTTTGGATTGACACTGATACGATTCAGAAAGTGAATCTTTTAGTAGACGTACAAAATCGTCCTAGGATAAATGAATCAAGTAAATCCTCCTTAACATAAGACAATCATTTCAGTTGTCTAAATTCAATACCGAGTCAAAGTCTCTATTGGTATGCTTACAATTCTCATTAGAAGTATCTTCGAAAGTTCTACCAGTTTTAACATTTTTTCTCAAAACTTTATCACTAGTGCACGGAGTCTAAAGTATGTTAATACTCAAGTCCATGCAAATTCTATTCTTTAATAGACCCAAAATATCACTTTAGTTAACCAGAGATTCCTAATAGTTCCGAGCACAAGTTCGCGTTCAACACTACTGTCGTGCGATCTCCAGGTTTGGATCTGTACCACTTCTAGATTTTCAGAAAATTAGGCTTTACTTAGAAACTGATTCTATGGTACATTTATACAGAGTTCGTATATGAACCTTTTCATTAATTGTTTCCAAATATATCGAACCATATTTGCGCGTCGTTCATTTCATGTTCCGGATGTACATCGTACATTCTCTTATTATGTATGCTGATGAGTCACAGCATTTGTGTTTCAGCTATGTTACTAACACATAACAACTTAAGAGTTCAGTCCTTTAACAATTCATCTCAGTCAAATTATAAGGTATCCCAATACAGATGGAATTTTGACTTAAACATCATGTCCTAAAATTCCATCTCCTCAGATTAATCAATTAACATCAAACTACTTAATGACCAATAATCTTCTGTAAGTTCGATCATACATCAAAATAGTCATATCATTATTAGATTTCAATTCACAATTTTGAGTACATGGGAATTTATCTGAAGGACAAGACTTCCCAAAAGTTCTCAATCTATATCTCATATATTTGAATTTTCCCAACATCTCATGATGTTTCTATACAATTCATCCTCTGTGACTAATCAATTCTACAGTTCATTATCAAAGCCAGCATCTAACTATGTTTACATACAACATATTGGTTAGTCCATTCTTTTACTTTTTGTGAGAATATCATACTAAATCTCATTCCTATATAACCGTATCTCATCATGTTCCAGCATCTCAATGTCGAAATCTAAATGGCTCTATGTCGTCGAGATATCTCAATCACATCCAAGGACTCTAATTTCAATTATATTATAACTCATTCAACCCTGTTATTCTCAACAGGTTCCAAAGCAACTTCATTGCTCAAAGGCATCTTATTTATTAAAACTTCATAAAAGAGTTTGAATGTCTCATTTGATATTCATATTCTTCATTTATTAAATCTAATGCAGTATTCATTCAATAATGATAGGTTTCGTAGGTGCTCGAGTGTAAACTCTTTCCCTACTAAGTTTTCTCAAACATAGGTATCGATATCGTGGTCAATATCAATAAGACACGACTCAGCATACTCAATTATAAACCACATATCGACGTCAACTATTTCACTCCAAATCATGTAAGAACAAATAAGTCAAATAAGTTTCAAACACATACGCACATGTTAATTCGTGCCTATTTAAAGTGTACACAAGACTCAAGACTATGGCATTCCCAGTTTATGCTCTGATACCAACTATGAGGACTCCTTCCCAATCAAGTGTTTAATGATCACACAATGATTATTTATTTGTAAACAACGGAAGATTTTTAAAAAAGTACTGCCAACAAGTGGCTCTAAAATTTTGGCATGACCTCCGCGCACAAGGGACATACCAGAAAAAATGAAAAGCATAAATATCATATCCAGTGCAGCAAGTCAATACATAATACCATATCATGCATCATATATCTCCAACACACATTTATACTCAAAATATTTACATAATATCATCAGCAGTAAAGAAACAGCAAATATTGACCAATAATCAAGACTCGAAGGAAATAAACTTAATTTACATATTATACTATCCAGGACACTTCATACTTAACTATCCTACGACTGGGAAAAGACAAAAGAAAACAACCTCAGGTAAGACTTCCAGCGAGTATTCTGTAAGGACCCTGATCCTTAAGTATAGATTAAAGGCATAAATAGAGCTAAATATCAGAGTATAAAAGTTCGTGTTGAGGCCTTGAGCTTTAAGAATTACATGCCAAATTAAGGACTTCCAAATGGATTAATTACATCCCCAACAAAATGAATGTTAATCACTATAGCTTTACACTACTCCTAGAGTAGAAACTATACAAAGTAATCCAGTCCGTCTATATCAAAAGCGCTCTTCACAAGCTCACCGCCTCAACCCGTCCTTAGCCCCCTTTTATGCCAAATGTACCTACAAGGACAACCCCCAAATCATGAGCAAATAATAGTCTATATTCAACATAATATGATTATAAGGCGTAAATGTATACGCCGTAAATACAAAACACTTCATGTATTCCAATGCATTTAAACGCTCCCTTTTGGTTGTCCCTGTACCATAACTCATGAGTATAATCAAAGGATTATTTTTATGGTTCCACAAATGTCATGACATATCACCATTTCATTAACACCAATCACCAATCCCTAGTCTCTTATAACATTGTATTTTAATGCACCTCGCTTGTCATGACAGCGGCACTAATACCCCTCGTTTCGACATATTAGCGGGATTGAATAACCTCGCCCAAATGCGACATGCGGCAATACCCTCGCTTCAACATTTGGCGGCAAATATTCTTTCCTCGCTACAATATGACAGCGGCAAGTATTCTATCATTGCTTCAAGTGACAGCGGCAAAGCAATAAAATCATCACTCAAATATAACCATGGCTCATGGGATGTGCACCAAGTATTTAACATACACATATGCAATCATAATGCATAATTCAACATGTATTTGCATCCACAATGCACAACTCAATATATACTTGCATCCACTATGCACATTCTAATGAGTATATAAAATACATGTACCGTTGGGTGCCCGTACGTCTCTTTACGTACCTTTCCAAAATGTAGAATTTGGTAGGACTTTACTTACTTTGCTGTGTTGCCACCTGGGATGGTTCTACACATTCACACAAACCAACATTAGAACCCAATAATAGCCCGATACCAAAAATCCTACAAAAATAACCAAAATATACAATTTTGGCATCTCGCGATCGATCGGTATAATGCCTATATCGATCGCGAGGTCCAGCAGCCGCAATGCCCAAAAAAATCTAATCCGCGGTCGATCACCGAGTTTGTGCCGATCGATCGCGGCTTCACCGATCGATCGCGCCAAACTCGCGATCGATCGCGCAAACGTTCTGGAGCCTCCCTGGGGCTCGCGATCGATCGGGAAAATGTCCCGATCGATCGCGAAAGTCTGTACACGTGATTTTTGTCCATTTTCCACATCTCATCTTCTCCAAACCATCTCTCTTCAAAACTTTCCCCACCATTATTGTCAAAACATCAAAAACCTCCAATATAAACATCAACAATTTCAATACTACACATATTGAATAAAATCTCCAAAAATCAACATAAACCACATCAAAAACCATATCCCAACCATTACAACAACAAAATCCAAAACCCATCAAAAATATCACATTTTCAAAACCAAACCATTTCCAAATCCCTAATACAAACCCATTTCAAACCCAAAACATTTTAAACCAAACAAGAAGGAATTCATACCACCTCTAGGCTTCAAATCTCACCAAGAAATTAAGCAACCAAGATTTTTTTTTGGAAATCCCTCTCCTCCTTTCTTGTTTCAGACGTGAGTGGGGTTTTGGGGATAGGGTTGGGAAAGTTGTATGATAAAGAGTGATGGGAGGAGTGAGGTGAAAGGGGTATAAGTGGGTTTAAAATAACATGGTACCCAATTAATCAGCATGGTGTATAAAATATCCCCAACATGATATTTTAAAAGCATTTTCCAAGAATGCACCAAAAATCCAATTAAACATGCTTTACCCAAAATAATTAACACCCACTCCAAATAAACCATGCCATAACTCAAATTCCCAACATGCATCACATGCACCCTGAAATGCATTACCAGGTCACGCCCACCGCATGACTATCCTGGTCACCTGTAATACCTGCCATTGCCCACACACAGACAACAACAGCCCCCTACGGGATGAGCCAAAGCCCAATATGAAACTATCAAGTAAATACAACATGCATCTATAAAATGTGATATATGATGTGCAATGCAATGCAATGTAATGCGATGCATGAAGGGTACAAATCATCTCAGGATAGCAAAAGTCCGGAATCCAAGGAATAGCTATCAAATATCTCAAGATACCAGAACATCGGAGTCCAAAGAAAGGTATCATCAATCAAATATCATGCTCGAGCAGGGCGTCGACTCGCTTGTCGCTACGACATCTCTCTCAGTCGAGCCATCGGCGGTCCATCATCCCTCGTGTCTGGGTGACGCCGGCACACTCGTCGCTATGGCATCTCTCAGCTCACTCTCTCCGCCGAGCCATCGGCGTGCCCATCATTCCCAGACACGCATCACAGATACCAATGAAGGGATAAGGGTATCAACGAAAGAATCGGTAGAATCAACATGACGTGCTCAATGTCAATGCGTGTCAATGCATCATACCAATATCATAATCTCATATGATGCAACTTAATATGCCCAACATGAAAGTCATATATCGATGTACATTTACTGAAAAGATGTGTGTTAACAAAACATTTATTTGCATACATTGATATATCAGCTTTGAATGCTCATAATTCAAGTAAAATCACATAGCCAAGTAATTTCACGTAAGTCACGTAAGTTCAGCAAATCACGTATCAAAGAATACAGATACCTGTTGTATGTTACAAATCGCAACATACCTATTCTTTTCTTTCTAAAGGATGAATATCGTCCTTGTAGCTCGTGGAGCTCCAATGTCATAGTTAATCTATAAAATCCATACAATAGCATCAATTATATTAATCTATTTGCTAAACTCTTCTTTAATTCACAAAATAAGAAAATAAGAAATATTTTAGCTTTCTTATATGTATTGCTAGTAATCCTTATTTTTCTCTGTCGTTTCTTCTTGCTATTTTTAGCCAATTTGATAGGATGGTGCGGTGATACACTTTATACGATTCCAATCACCCAATTCAATAAAATATTTGGCCTCAACATTTAGTTGTTATTCTTGTTTCTCAAGTTTTATGCAAACCTTTCATGATTTCTACAGTTACGTCTACATCGCCCATACATATCTCATTATAGTGTAGATCTTAACAACTAAACGTTTTAGGTTCAATTATTATCCAGAATAAGAATTGTTTTATATCTCCCACATAACGGCCGAATCGAACCATTAAGCAAGATCTTTGCACCCATATATCAAAAGATTTCCAAACATGCATCATATTATCAAACATACACATCATCTTTAATTTCTTCAACACTAGATTTCAAAATTCTTCTAACACCAGCATGAAAACGAGCTATTCCCCAACCAAAACAGTAACGAGAAAATATCGAACTCAATCCACAAGCACTAAAATTATATGTAGTTCCACCATTTCTAATTAATCAAGCTAAAACATTATCTAAGCAATTCACCCTTCATGCATGAACATCGATCGATAATTCCCAAACATGCATCGACATTTTTGAACCAACAGTAGTAAATCATCAAAGAATTAACATCAACATTTTGAAGCCCAAAATTTCGAATTAAAGGCTGGAATGGAATTTTACCAACGCGTGAACAGTAATGGCGGCCTTGCATGCACGATTCCGGCGACTCACGGCGGCAGGGAGGGGCGGCGACTGGTGGGAAACGTTGATCGTGGTGAGGGGAAGGTTTCGCACAAGCATAATCGAAACAATTGATGGTTAAAACGAAGCAATCGATCGAAAACGGGAAGAACCCTAAAAATCAAAATCGATAATTTCTTGCAAAAATCGAACGGATTAAGAAAAGCTTACAGTGATTTCTTGGTATGGAAAGTTGTGCCATTGAGTGAGGAACACGGTGGTAGCTCGGACGCACCGGGAGGTGGCCGGACGGCGACGGGCGCACGCCCTTTTACAGGCGGTGGTCGAGTTGCGCGCGAGGAGAAGGAAGAAAAAGAGAGAATCTGATATGAGTGTGTGTTTTTACATGTTTTAGTATGTGTTTCGGGATTGACCAATATTACATATTAATACTTGTATCATAACCCAGTTATGTACATCTGAGTGTCACCGGTGTACTGATATATTAAATTAATAGTCAATAATTAGAATTTATACACACTCCAAAAACCCAAAAAATTAAATTCTTCATTTAAATAACTTATTTCTAAAATATTATCGGAGCTTATTTTACCATTTCAAAAATATGTCATGTTCCGCTTAAATTATCAGTTGACATTTATATTGTCAATTTTGACATCTAATTAATTAATTACAAATTAATTATTCTCAAATTCCCAAATTATATTTAATTAACCTTAATCAAAACTCGGGGTCTTACAGGGTACTCGAAAATTAATTTATCCACATTCTTCTTCTTTGCTAAAAAGGTCAACAAAAAAAAACAGAATTATTGGTTACTGGGTTGCTAATCTTTGCCAACAAGGTCAACAAATAAAAAAAAATAGAATTCTTGGTACTGGGTTGCTAATAATGTGTTTATCGATTAAGTCAGCAAACAACACATAAGCTAATAAATAGCACATAAATCAACAAACATTATATCTTACTGTTAGGATCAAGGTAGTGTTAAGAAGGGGGTTGAATAAACGCTGACTCAAATTGTACTTCCTTTGGTATACAGCAGACTGTTAAGTATTGTGGTAGGGTATCAAGTTAATCCAAGGCAGTGGACAACTAATGAATAGTGTGGAAGTTGCCCATCGGGCTTGTGAATAACTAACTGAAGGCAGAAATAAAATGCAAGAGAGAAAATTACTGAAAGTAAATATTCAAAGCGCAAACGTTTATAAGTCTCCCCTTCTTCCTTTGCAGGAGGTTACACTAGAAGACTTTTGTTTACAACTTTCAGTACCCACAAAGATTGCCTAAACTCCTAGCCACATAGAATCTCAATTATTACAAATGATTTCAGAGCAGCGTCTGAGTAATACATTGATTTTCTCAACACACTCTCAAAATATATAAAACTCTTTTTATATGCGAGTGTTCTTGAGTTGTATACTTGAATACTTAGATCTTCAAGATCATGTTGAATTCTTAGATATCGCTCTACAAAACTTCAGAATATTTCAGTGACTGTTTTTAAAGTGTTTTGTTTTGCTTGTGTAGAAGATTCAACGGGTCAGAGAAGTTTTCTTCAATATGCTTGTTGACGTATTTATAGATTCGAAAGTCTAACGTCAACTATTCTTCAAATGGAAAGAATCGCTTGAAATCAGCATCCTGATTTACGTCCAAATTCTTTTTGTCTTCTTTCAGGTTGAATTAGGGTTCAATTTATTCTTAAGATATCCTTACTCTGTTCTCAAAAATATATCTTGTTTTACATTAATTCTTATCATTTATTAATATCTAGTTATAAAATTAAAAATATAATTATACTTAAATTTACATTTGATATAATTAATAATGCATATGACATGTTAATTCCCCAATACATAACTATGGGGGTTATGCTTATTTAAAATTGGCTTTGAGTTTATATTGAAAATATGATTTGGGCTTATTATTTTTTGAGTGCTTTGAGCCCACTCTTAAAAATCTTCCTTTCCATCAAGCCATCGCCTAGGGTTTAAGCCTCAGGCAGCTAAAAGCTGAATAGGCGCGACCTGTTGTAAGTGGGGCTTCTCACGCACCAAAGGCGCCACACTCTGGCCTAGCTTGGCTTGGCTTCTCGGCTAGGCGAGCCAGGTGAGGTCTTTTTACAACTATGCTCAAAACTAATCGGTGATAAGTTGAGTAACATATGTATCTTATAAGAAAGATTTATTATAGTTTGTAAATTTTCAATATGAGACAACTCTCAACAAGTCTGTAATGCCTCGATATGAATGAAACATGTAGTGAGTGATGTAGTCACATATTAGTGGATAATGCCAAGGTTAGTACATGATTAAGGTATTGTAAAGAGGAACAATTAGTGATACATGTACATTTGAATTTGGCATGTGCATTGTAGGGTCTTCCTACCTTAACATCATATTAATAACGTATTATGGACTAAACATGCATTAATGACATCTTCGGGTTCCGGTTGTAGTTTTGAGCTAATCAGATTACATGCCAAGGATAAATTTGCAAAAGTTAAATTAATTACATCCTCAAAATGAAGTATATCGATAGAATTATACTACTCCTAGAGTAGAAACTATCCCAAAAAGAAATCCTGTAATCTATCTTCTTTTATGCTCCTTTAGCTCACTGTCTCAACCCGACCCTTAGTCTTGGTCCAAAAGTGTACCTACAGGAACAACCCATCATGAGCATGTACATCGTTATTTAGCATCATAAGTTAATGGCATATAAATAAATGCATAGAAATAGTTGGTAACGTATACTTCCTAGTTAATCGTATTATCCCTCTTTGGTTGTCCCTGTCTCATAGTTATGCATATAATCATTAGTTCTTGACATAAATGATTAAAATCATACTTCACATATATGCTCACAACAAACTATGTTAATTAGAAATGGGACTGTCCGGGTTCTATCATGACAGCGGTACATTTGGCCCCCTCACTCGACATAACACATCATATGATACCCATCGCTACGCCTTGATAGCGGATGTATCTCTTTGTTCAGCGGATGATACCCCTCGCTACTCCTTGATAGCGGATGTACCCCATCGCTTAGCGGATGATACCCCTCGCTACACCTTGATAGCCGATGTACCCCCTCGCTTAGTTATGTGAACGGCAAGTACCTTCCTCGCTTGCCCATAATAGCCACCGGACATTCAACCATTCTAAATAGCATAGTTAAACATACTTTATCGTTTCATAAGCACCATCATCTTCAAACATCATCATCGTATCATAATTTTCATCATAACATCATATCATCTTCATTTATCACAACATTATCATCATAAACTTATGCATCATAATCATCATCATAAATACTTATGCAATTAATGCATAGTCATAGTTTAGGAATATGTTACCGTTTGATGCCCGTACGTTTCTTACGTACCTTTGTTTCAAAATGGAGAAGTTGTAGCACTTTATCTCCTCGATGTTGTGGGGACCTGGGATGGTTCTACACAACCATGCAAATCAATATTAGAATCTAAATAATAGCCTAATATCAAAAATTCCATCAATTAAGCCAATAAAATAACCTTCAGCAAAAATAACTTTACCGATCGATCGGTCACTCCTACCGATCGATCGGTAACTGTTCATAATTTAAATTTAAGCTACGGCCTTTCACCGATCGATCGGTCCAAGCTACCGATCGATCGTTAGTCATCCACCGATAGATCGGTCGCTTTCACCGATCGATCGGTAAGTAAAGAAATTTCACCCCTCGCTTCGCACATGCACCGATCGATCGTTGCCCTGCTACCGATCGATCGGTCGCTGTGATTTTTCGAGTAAACTCCATTTTTTTGGTATAAAACTCCCAAATAAACCAATACATCTTAAACCAAAGATATCCCACCATTTTAACACCACAAAAACCTCATAAAAACCACACCCCAATCACATACAATACATACACAAATAAACCACAAAAATCATCAAAATCTAACCCATTTCAACACCAAAAATCATAAAAACTTTAGGAATGGTTCCATACCTCTTAGGAACTCCAAATCCTACAATAAATCTCACAAACAAAGGCTTTGTGAAGATTTCTTCTTCCTACCTTGGTGGATTTCGAAAATGGTGTGGGGTTAGGGTTAAGGGATGAAATTTGGGGGTTAAAAGAGTGATTGGTAAAGTGGTGAAAAGTAAGTGGGTATAGTGGGGAAAGAGGGTTATAAAGTTTAATATAAAAATTGCACCCCAAAGTTAACATGATGTATAAAATACCCAAACATGGTATTTTATAAGCATTTAATAAAATGCAATAAGCTTCCTCTAAAATCACATCTTCCTCATATACAATAATCAACACTATTAAATCATGTTAACATCTTATTACCCAACACATTAACTCAATTACCACATACTTCAATCATATAACATAATTAATGCCTTAATTGCAATTAATCATTTCGGGGCGTCACATGCATGAAATTCCATGTGAATGTCAGAGTCATTTAACTTAATCTTTGATGTGAATTTAAGTGGAATTTCATATGAATTTCATTTCATTTGGAAGTCATGATATTTATATTAAAAATCAGATTGTGAAGATACACAACACACCTAAACTCACCTAGCAAATCTCTACCAAAGTGCTCTCACCTTGTGTGCTATTTTGGTCACATTTGTTGGACTTCAAGTTATAACCTGAATTGAGGAGTGAAAGCATAGCTAAGTGGTAAGCATGTAGTAGTATGTAAGTTTGTTGTTCAACTATACGCATGTATAGTGGGAGTTGTTGAACATGTGGAAGCATACTTATGCTTGTATGAATTGCTGCAAGTTATAATGCAATGAAATGAGTTGTAATATGATGGAAAGATGTTTATATGATGCTAGGTAATATTGTGACTAAGTTTTTATGGCATGAATTGGGGTGTATAAGAAGCACCAAGAAGATAGACATGAAATCGCCATTGTTTGGGATTTTTGCTGTCTAGCGATCGATTGCTAGCATCGTGCCGATCGATCGCTGATATAGGGGAAAGTTTAAGGCGGTTTAAGCATGTAGCGATCGATCGCTGCATGTGATCGATCGATCGCGAGATATAGCGATCGATCGCTAAAAGAATACCGATCGATCACTAGAAGGTCGTAGCATTTGATGAAAATCAGACTTTAATAGCGATCGATCGCTACCAAATACTGATCGATCGCTAGGGTTAATTAGTTGGAGCGATCGATCGCTGGGATTGACCGATCGATCGAAGGATCAAGATTATGAAAATGTGGTATTTTCTTGGTAGTTGTCAAATGAAATGGTTTATGACATTGTATATTGTTGATTTCATGTAGCATCATCACAGGGGACGGGACAACGAGGCGGTTAAACATTGACGCCTGAATTTATATTTTTTGTGTCTCACGACAGGTGCGTGTTGACGTACGAGTATTGAATGCTGATTGATGTGATATTACTTCAATATTTTGAGATTACATTATATGATTGTTGGAATCATATGAGTACACATTCATGTTGGTATACATTCATGTTATTGAGGTTGATGCCATGAGAGGTATGTTCTTGTTGAGTACATGCTTTGGCATGCGATGTATGCTCTTGTTGGGTATATGTGTTGGCATGAGAGGTAAGCTCTTGTTGAGTATATGCTTTGGACTGTTATAACATGTGAGCTGGATATATGATATATACTGTTAATATGAAGATGTAAGGAGGTTCCACTGACATATTGAGCGGAAGAAAGCAATATCATATTGCGTCGTTATAACAGGATGATGAATGAGACATGTCATGACATATTTGCATTTGGTAATGCATGATACAGAACAATCACAGTTGAGATGTTACGATGATGATTTATCATACTATGTATTTCTTATTGATATAGAACTGAAATAGTTGATTATCAATACTCATGTTGTGTGATTGTTTTTGTAGGGACTCGTAGACGTGGGAGGACGGGATTGTGAGTCAATTTCTGCTGCGAGCTGAACCATTGATTAAAAATTGAACTTCTTTAGGTTGTTCTTATGTACACGTGATGTGTATTATGTCAGGGTTTTGAAAATGCTGTAATAACTGACATAGTAAAACTTTTTAATCAGTGTGTGATATTACTTAATTCCTACTCACATATGTATAAGTATTTGATACATAAAGAATTAAGTAACGAGGACCCCACATTAGTGGTATCAGAGCAGTGGTTCGAGAACTGGGTGAACAAGGGTAGAGGAAGTGTATTAGGGAGTTGCCTAATCACTTGAAAGCATGTTGAGATCTTTGATATGATGTTATACTAACATGCTTTATATATTTGAATGTTGTTGTTAACCCTTGATGTGCAGTAATGGCAGACAGATTACCTCAAGATGACATTGGGGATGCCATGAGTGGCAATGCTAGTGTTGGTTTGGCGCTTGTGCCACCACCCCCGGTAGGCCAAGGGCCAGTAAAACAGGTGTTGTTACCTGGGGAGTTGACACTGACCCAGTTTTTGATGTACCAACCACCACGATTTGAGGGTACTGAATCTGGGGAACAGTCCGAGGAATGGTTAGAACGCATTGAACATATCTTTGTGTCAGCACCGTGTGCCAAGTCAGCCTAGTTACGTTTGGCTGAGTTTCAATTAGCAAAGAAAGCGATGATGTGGTGGAAAGCGACACTGATAGAGTTGAGAGCTCAGGGTAGGATGTGGATTGGGATGTGTTTAAAAAACCGCTTTCTTGATCACTATTTCTCTGTTGCTGTTACGCAGTTGAAAGAAGATGAGTTCACTAATCTGAAATAGGGAACCAAGAAGGTATCTGATTATGCTTTGCAGTACTTCTTTGTTGAGGTAAGTACCTCATATTGCTGCAAACACGAAAGTTAAGATCAGACAATTCATGAAAGGCTTACTACCTGAATTGTTTGATATAGTTATTTCGAATATCCCTACGTCTTTTGAAGAGGCGCTGACTAGGGATGAGATGGCGGAGATTGGAATTGGGGCATACAAGGATGTATGACAAGCTCAGAAACCTACATCAGATAGTATGAGACCCATAGGGGATCAGTTTAAAGCATCACGAGGAGGTGTAACTTCCTCGAGATTTGGTTGTAGGAAATTTGATAAACGGAAAGGGGGCGAACGAGGTGCCAAGGGACAATCCCAAGGCAGTAATAGTAGTAGTAGTAGAGGCTTTAAATGTTTTAAGTGTGGAGGACCACACTTGAAACGCGATTGTCCACACATTGATGGTCCAGGTTGTTATGGATGTGGTAGGCCAGGACATATGATACGAGATTGTCCTCAAGCTGGAGGACAACAACTAAAGGGAATGTGTCAGAAAGTACAGTGCAGCAAAGACCACAATTTGTACCACTTACTGGTGAGAGACAGAGAGCAGGGCCGCCCCAAGTTAAGGTGTATGCACTGAACAAGGAGCAAGCAGAGGCATCTTCTGATGATGTGATAGTGGGTAAGTGTTGTTTATTTACTTATCCGGCTTTTATATTGATTGATACTGGTGCATCACATTCATTTATTGCACAAGTGTTTATTGAGCGGTATCATATATGCTCGTCTCCACTGTTGATGCCTATGTATGTCTCGACACCCATGGGAACTACTGTGATGACTTGTCAGAGTGTGTCTGATTATTCTATTCAGTTTGATGATGACTATGGAATACAGGTAGATTTGATTGTGTTAGGTATGACGGATTTTGACTGTATTCTGGGTATTGATGTGTTGAGTAGATATCAAACTGTTGGGGATTGTTGTCAGAAAACATTGAGGTTTCAGTCTGATACTGGAAACCAGTGGATCTTCTATGGACTAGATCTCGTGCAAAGATTCTTTGATATCTGCGATTAGAATGTCATGATTGTTAGAACGTGGACACACGGGTTATTTGATTTATGCTATTGATGTAGCTGAAAAGAAAGTAGAAAGAAGAGTAGATGATATACCAGTGGTTGCAGAATACATAGATGTATTTCTAGAGGAAATTCCTGGATTTCCACCAAGTCGTGAGGTGGAATTTAGCATTGAATTGATACCTGGTACCTCTGCTATTTCACGAGCACCATATCGTATGGCACCAACTGAAGATAGTTGAAAACTCAGTTACAAGATTTAATTGACAAAGGATACATACGTCCTAGTGTATCGCCTTGGGGTGCTCCGGTGTTATTTGTCAATAAGAAGGATGGTTCAATGCGACTGTGCATTGATTATAGACAGTTGAATAAGGTAACAATTTAGAATAAATATCATCTTCCCTGTATTGATAATTTGTTTGATCAGTTACAAGAATCGATGATCTATTCTAAGATTGATTTGAGATCTGGATATCATCAAATATGTGTGAGGGAAGAAGATGTACAGAAGACAGCATTCAGAACTCGTTATGGAGATTATGAGTTTCTAGTTATGCCATTTGGAGTGACTAATGCTCCAGCTGTCTTCATGAGTTTGATGAATCGAGTTTTTCAGGAATACCTTGATCAATTTGTCATAGTGTTTATCGATGATATACTGATCTATTCTCGGAATGAAGTAGAGCATGTCCAACATTTGTATATGGTGTTGCAACTATCGAGAACACATCACTTATATGCAAACTCAGTAAGTGTGAGTTTTGGTTGAACAGTGAAGTATTTTTGGGACATGTGATCTCCAAAGATGGTATATCAGTGGATCCAAACAAGATAGAAGCCGTGTTGAATTGGTCAGCACCTACTTCTACGCCAGAGATTCGTAGTTTCTTAGGTTTGGCAGGATACTATAGACTGTTTGTTGAAGGATTTTCAAAGATTGCCAAACCATTAACACAGCTGACAGAGAAGGGTGTACCGTTCAGAAGGTCAGAGGCGTGTGAGCATAGCTTTCAGGAATTGAAACATCGGTTGACCACTGCTCTGGTGTTGATTATTCCATCAGAGCATGACAGGTTTACTCTTTATATTGATGCATCATTACTTGGTTTAGGTTGTGTATTGATGCGGGATAAACATGTTGTGGCTTATGCATCAAGACAACTGAAGCCACATGAAACGAAGTATCCAGTGCATGATTTGGAGTTTGCATCCATAGTTTTTGCTTTAAAGATATGGCGACATTATTTATATGGTACGTCATTTACCATATGCACTGATCATAAAAATTTGAAGTTTTTGTTCATTCAGACAGAGTTAAACATGAGGCAGAGGAGATGGATGGATCTTTTCAAAGATTATGATTGTGAGATCGACTATCATCCAGGAAAGGTTAATCTGGCAGCTGATGCATTAAGTCGAAAGGTACAATACACTGTGAATGAGATGATTCAATTGTCAGCTTTGATGAATTCTTGTTGTACATTGGGTTATGAGTTTGATGCAATGACAGTGCCAGTAAGGGTGACAACATTGTTGGTTGAACCCGATATTTTTGAGAAGATCATAACGGCACAAACCACTGATGATGAAGTACAACACTGGAAAGAAATGATAAGTCAAGGACAAACATCTAAGTTTTTTATAGCAAGTGATGGAAGCCTGAAATATGGATAGTGTTGGGTAGTACTTGGTACATTGGGACTACGCCAAGAGCTATTATAACGTGCTCATTGTAGTAGATATAGTATACATCCTGGAGGAAAGAAAATGTACAAAGATTTGCGTACACAGTTCTGGTGGAAATGCATGAAACAGGATGTGCTTGAGTTTGTGAAACGATGTTTGATTTGTCAACAGGTAAAAGCAGAGAGACAGAGACCAGGAGGTGAATTGATGAGTTTAGAGATTCCTCGATGGAAATGGGAACTTATCACGATGGATTTTGTGACCCATTTGCCAAGGACTTCTTCTGGTTCTGATGCTATTTGGGTAATCGTTGACAGACTGACAAAAGTAGCTCACTTCATACCGTATAGTATGATGATTACCTATTTGAGAATGGCTCAGTTATATATTCAACATGTAGTGAGACTACATGGAATACCAGTTTCAATTGTATAAGACCGAGATCCAAGATTTGTTTCTCATTTTTGGGAAGGATCACAGTCAGCGATGGGGACTGAAGTACGATTGAATACAGCTTATCATCCTCAGATAGATGGACAGACAGAGTGTACGATACAGACGCTTGAGGATATGTTATGTGCATGTATATTAGGGTTTGATAACTCGTGGCAAGAGTTGTTGGCATTAGTTGAGTTATCGTACAATAATAGTTATCAGACTAGTATACTTTGAGGCATTGTATGGGCGACGATGTTGATCACCATTGTATTGGGATGATGTTGATCAGCCTTCTATAAGTGGACCAGATATGATATGGAAGAGAAAGTGAAGCTGATCAGATTGAAATTAAAAGCTGCTCAGGATAGACAAGCCGCTTATACGAATAAGCGACGTATACCGCTTGAATTCCAAGTTGGGGACAGAGTATTCTTGAAAATCTCACCTTTTAGATGTGGTACAATTTGGTATGCGTGGGAAGTTGTCACCATGATATGTTGGTCCCTATGAGGTGTTGCAACGTATTGGTATGTTGGCATATAGATTGGCACTACCGCCGTCATTGAGTAGTATCCACAATATTTTTCATGTTTCGCTGTTGAAGAAATATAAACCAGATCCGAGTCATGTGTTGCAACCGTCTGACATACAGTTGGATACAGAATAACCAGTTAAGATCTTGGATAGAGCAGAGCAGAAATTGCGAAGTAAAGTCATTCCAATGGTAAAAGTACAGTGGGACAGACGGGGTGTCGAGGAGGCAACATGGGAGACGGAGTGGTATATGATGCAGCAGTATCCTGATTTATGCTCAGGTATGTTGTTTTTATAATTGTTATATTGTTGGTCAGTATCGTTGGTACTACAATTGTTGTTCTAGTATACATATCGCTGAGTATATGTTTGTGTTGTTCATGTTATGTATATTCAATTTCGAGGACGAAATTCAATTAGTAGGGAAGAATTGTAATGTCTCGATATGAATGAAACATGAAGTGAATGATGTACTCACCAGTTAGTGGATAATGTTGTGGTTAGTATATGATTAATGTATTGTAATGAGGAACAATTAGTGATACATGTACAAATGTACATGTGCATGAAATTCCATGTGAATGTGAGAGTCATTTAACTTAATCTTTGATGTGAATTTAAGTGGAATTTCATATGGATTCATTTCATTTGGAAGTCATGGTATTTATCTTAAAAATAAGATTATGAAGACACACAACACACCTAAACTCACCTAGCAAATCTCTACCAAAGTTCTCTCACCTTGTGTGCACTTTTGGTCACTTTTGTTGGACTTCAAGCTATAACCTGAATTGAGGAGTGAAAGCATAGCTAAATAGTAAGCATGTAGTAGTATGTAAGTTTGTTGTTCAACTATATGCATGTATAGTGGGAGTTGTTGAACATGTGGAAGCATACTTATGCTTGTATGAATTGTTGCATGTTATAATGCAAAGAAATGAGTTGTAATAGGATGTAAAGATGTTTATATGATGCTAGGTAATATTGTGATTAAGTTTTTATGGCATGAATTGAGGTGTATGAGAAGCACCAAGAAGATATACATGAAATCGCCATTGTTTGGGATTTTTGCTGTCTAGCGATCGATCACTAGCATCGTGCCGATCGATCGCTGAGACAGGGAAAGTTTAAGGCGGTTTATGCTTGCAACGATCGATCGTTGCATGGGATCGATCGATCGCGAGATATAGCGATCGATCGCTAAAAGAATACAGATCGATTGCTAGAAGGCCGTAGCATTTCATGAAAATCTGACTTTAATAGCGATCGATAGCTACCAAATACCAATCGATCGATAGGGTTAATTAGTTGGAGCGATCGATCGCTGGGATTAACCGATCGATCGCAAGATCAAGATTATGAAAATGTGGTATTTTCTTGGTAGTTGTCTAATGAAATTGTTTATGACATTGTATATTGTTGCTTTTCATGTAGCATAATCGCAGGGGACGGGACAACGAGGCGGTTAAAATTGACGCCTGAATTTATATATTTTGTGTCGCATGACAGGTATGTGTTGACGTAAGCGTATTGAATGCTGATTGATGTGATATTACTTCTATATGTTGAGATTACATTATATGATTGTTGGAATCATAAGAGTACACATTCATGTTGGTATACATTCATGTTATTGAGGTTGATGCCATGAGAGGTATACTCATGTTGAGTATATGCTTTGGCATGCGAGGTATGCTCTTGTTGAGTATATGCTTTGGCATGCGATGTATGCTCTTGTTGATTATATGTGTTGATATGAGAGGTATGCTCTTGTTGAGTATATGCTTCGGATTTTTATAACGTGTGAGCTGGATATATGATATATGCTGCTAATATGAAGATGTGAGGAGGTTCCACTGACATATTGAGTGGAAAAGCAATATCATATGTGCGTCGTTATAACAGGATGGTGAATGAGATGTGTCATAACATATTTGCATTTGGTAATGCATGATACAGCACAATCACAGTGAGATTTTATGATGATGGTTTATCGTACTACGTCTTTCTTATTGATATAGAACTGAGATGGTTGATTATCAATACTCATGTTGTGTGATTGTTTCTGTAGGGACTCATAGACGTGGGAGGACGGGATTGTGAGTCAATTTCTGCTGCGAGCTGAACTACTGATTAAGAGTTGAACTTCTTTAGGTTTCTCTTATGTACACGTGTTTATTATGTCAGGGTTTTGTGAATGCTGTAATAACTGACATAGTAAAACTGTTAATCAGTGTGTGATATTACTTAATACCTACTCATATATGTATAAGTATTTGATACATAACGAATTAAGTAACGAGGACCCAACAACACCCCTCACGTGTGACATTATATAAGTCAGACATGTGGATTGATTAACGCAGGTGACGGTGAGCATGCGTGCGGAATAATCAATCACATGAAAAATCTTGCTCTGATACCATATTAAGAATACATGGGGTTCCAACTCAAACAATGTTATGACTGGAGTAATACCTATATCTTATGAAGATCTAACATAGCTCGTAAATTCTCAATGTGGGACAACTCTCAATAATGTGTTGCATACCATGGATTACAATTGTGCCCCGATATGAGATTAACGTCAATTAAGCATAATAGTGAATTAGCTAATAATTAATGAGCAGTTAATTAATTAGAAGTGAAATTGACAATATAAATGTCAAATTGATGATATAAATGTCAATTGACAGCCAGATCAGACATGGTAAATATCCAATATTATATATTTGAAATATTTGACTTAATGTCAAATTATTTTAAAATACTTTATTAAATATAAAATTATATTAAATTGATAGATTGGATTTTTTGTAATTGAAATAGGGACATGAAGCCATGTGTCATTGCATCAGTGACACTCCGATGTTCATAACTGGATGGGACACTGCTATTAATATGTAATAAGTGTCATGTTCGAATATCCACACTAAAAAGGTCTTGAGACTGCTCTGTAAACAAATCTAAGTGTAAATGTTTGGGAAGTAGTGTATTGGGTAAGATATTGAGCCACAAACTTTGTACCACAAATGAGAACACTTGTTGTTGACATTTTCTTTCCATTATATTCTCATTAATTATTTCAAAGATCAAATATCATTCTATCGAGTATGTTTTCGAACTTTGAAAAGTGTGTTCAAGTATTGGCATTTATTGTATCCTGTCACTTGGCATTGATGAAGTCGTTGAAATATCACATTATTAGTAATTCCCGATTTCTTGAACATGCCCTTCGATTTTCTCAATATCATACCTTTCTTTGGGCGAGTTTTGTTATGTCTATACTGGTGACTTCTATAAAATGTATAATTGACATTTTATGTGCCTTGAGATGGCAAAACCTTTATTGTTGAGTTTGCATGTGGATTCCTCAAGAGTGAGGGCATGTTGATTACCCTTGATCATGGGGTATGTTTGATATGTTTCATGATGTCAGTTACCCATGGATGGGTAGTCACCAGGTCTGCTGATCTTGTTGGTTCACACTTGATCTTTTGGAGTCTTGATTTATGTACACTAACCCATGGTATGAAATTTTGAGTTGAATTGTTTCATTACCAAGTTTATATGTCAAAATCCCATATGTTTGCCCTTTGTATCAAGGATATTATCTCGACTTTGATTCATTTTCCATGTTGACATCAGTTGGCTGGATTATTCTTTGATCTGTTGCTTTGATATTTTGTATCGATTTCCATTGGCTCATCGCCATTGAATTGTCATATTTGAACACTGGTGGATTTATTCAAAATTTACAGTTGTCGTATTCTATCATTTGACTTGATTGACCATGTTCCATTGAAACTTACGGTTTATGTATTTGGGTAAATTTTGTTATTGTATTTCATACAATATCTCATTGTTTTTTTATTTCCTTTCATATCAAATCATAATTGAGTTTTTGTTTTGGGTATCCACTGATGTAATATTCCGTTTTCTTGTCTTAAATCAAAACACTTTGGTTTGTACCCATAGAGTTGACGCATTTGACTCTCAGTGTTTGAATGTAACATTAGAGGAACTTTGTAGTAATTGTCATGATGTAAGAGGGACATAAGAAATTCAGTGTCCTATGTATATTAAGAATAAGATATAATATTTCTTGTATTGAGCATATGGCAATAGATATGAGGATATGAAATTCTAAATGTAAAACATAAGCTATGCTTACAATGATTATAAGTTGGGTTAAAAATGTATGCAATGGGAATGGAGTAATATAAGGGGTCAACTTTGGCAATCTCTTACCTCATATCATTTGGGTTGAACTATAACAATTTTATCATAGAGTTTGTTTGAATATGTTCAGGACTCTGCCAAACTTTTTATTTTATTTGAGATTTCGAGGATGAAATCTTTTTAAGTAGGGGAGAAATGTGATACCCCAATAACTGATTAATGTAATATGTAAATTAACTAATCATTAATGAGAAGTTAATTAATTAGAAGTGAGATTGACAATATACGTGTCAAATTGATAATATAAATATCAATTGACAGTCGGATCAGAGCATGGTAAATATCCAATTATATTTTGAAATATTAAACTTAATGTCAAAATTATTTTAAAATACTTTATTAAATTTGTATTAAATTGATAGATTGAATTTTTGTAATTGAAATATGGACATGAAGCCATAATGTGTCAGTGCACCGGTAACATTCCGATGTTCATAACTGGCTGGGACACTGCTATTAATTAACATATATATAAGAGTCGTATGTCTCGGCCTCCAAATCCCGCACACATTGATTTCATTTGTCTGATTAATTATAAAAAAGCCATTGGAGTTCTTTCTGTTCAATTCGACCGACGCTTGGTCCAAATAAAAAAAACTCCAATTTTCATTTACAGTAAATCCACTATTGTAAGCCTCCATTGTTTGAAATCTTTTGGCATAAACTTTCAATCTTCGCAATTACGAGGAATGGATGGTAGTTCCCACTTGCCTCACCCTTTTGCTCCCATTCTTTATCATGATTTCTGGGTTTGTTACGAAAAGTTGTGAACGATTAATTATTTTTACAGAATTGTGTGGACTATTTAGATGTTTTGTCAATTCTGTTTTGAAGATTTGGTCTTTTAGAGTATGAGGTTATTGCTCCGGTGTGCAGTCGTTTGATAGTCTTTCAATTAAGTTGAGTATTTTGCCACAAAATTTCATTTTTATGTCGTCAATTATTATGAATAATTAACATTACCATGAATTCCATTTGGTTGACTCTAAATCTTTGTCGAATTGTGTTCAGGATCTCTTAAAAGGTTAACTTTTAATGTGAAAATGAGGATTCATGTTAAAGGCATATGGTGATGGCTTCAAGTTTCACAAATTTCTTAATAGGATCAGTTGTGGCTTTGTTGTCATTATTGAGTTAAGATTTTCCTAAGGCAAACTTTGAAACTCATCTAGAGTGAGTTTTCGAAGTTTTCTTATAGTTTATTTAAAAATTTTCTCCTCAACTATGTATTTAGCCCAGTCTCTTAATAATACCATAATACCAGGCATGCTTTAGTGGAGAAGTTGGTCCTCTGACCAAAGCACTCATCTGTACATGGTGGCGAGATTGACTGTGTATACCGTCCATTAAAAAGAAGGAGATGAAATTTGGCTCTTTATTTTGGTTAAGCTTGAAAATTACTGAATAGGTTATGCGTCCAAGTTACTAGATTTTGAAATTGATTATGGTTATATTTAGTCATTAATCAATATTTGTTTTGCACTTATTTTAATCAGTTCTGCAGGGGCATCATCTCCTCATGTTCCTACTAATGTTGGAAGCCTGCTTGAGATCTTTTATTGCTTGCATCATAACATAGAGAAATTGTAGTGAATAAACAGAACTGTTGTTTTTTATCTGTAAATAATGCTGCTTCAACTTATGCATTCTATTGTCTCAGGTGGGTTAGTTGCAATTTAGAAGCTTTAGAAGTCCACAGCCAAGTGCAGAAGGTATGGTAATTAAATGTTGACTTTTGACCACAGTAAGTTCATGTATTCATCCTCCAAGCACCGATACTTTTTCATTATCTGTTGAGTAAATTAAGGACTGAAAAGTTGTTTTTGCACATACAGGTCCATGGCCTATTTAGAGTTTAGTGGTTCCCTGTACAAACTCCCAAAATCAAGAAACTCCATGAATAGACGAGCATGTTGCAATATTTCGTTATAGCCACTGCGTTGGACCATGCACATTTCGGGAAATTTTGCAAGGCAATTGATTCTTTATTTGAGATTAACCATCAACACAACAACAAGCCAATCAATCATTGCAGAGTTCACATATAAGTAGTTCTTAGTGAGCATTTGAGAGTATATTACTTGTGACAATTTAAAACTTCAAAACTTAAATGTATGTCACAATGGGAAAGATCAGATAAGAAGATAGCCAAAGAGAGAAAAAAAGGATAAGAAGATATTTATGGCCTTAACGTAATTTAAATTCAGTAGTGAACAAATTTAAATTTTCCCCTTATGTTTAAAATTTTTATTCCTGTACATGTAAACGTCTAACACCAAGATCTATGCACTAACGTTAATAATATATAGTGCACACATTGTGACTACCTAAATTAATCATGTATATAATATGTTGTTATTTTACAATTATAATACCTTACAAGGTTACTAAAATAAAGAGCATGTCGAACGAAAATATCTATTCAATGCAAAAATGAAGTAGAATAATTTTATGATAATTCCAGAGAGCACTTCTTTGGAACTCATTAGAGATAGTTTGTAATAAACTTGTTTGTATTTAAATGATTTTAGATTATTCCCTCTTCGTAATTATCACTCTCTCTTTTATTGCAATGACGAAATACAGTAGAAATTGCATTTACTGCTCGTAACTTTCTCTATTTATCATATCTCTTTATCTCTTCAGTTTTTTATTATTATAAATATAGTGACATAAAAAACTTTGTATTATTATGAAATGCAACAGAAAGACTCATCATTGTTTTGTCTATCTCATATACAACAACACAGGTATCCCACCACATTAATTCTTTGTACGGTGGTTCTCACCACGATTCTTGTTATCCTCCTTGCTCTACCCATAGATACACTTCGTCTCCCATTTTTTTCTCCAGCTAAGAATATGTTGGAATTTTCTTATTAACTTATGCCTGACTTTGGTATCTTTGTTAAATCTATCATGTTAACTTGATTTTCTCACAATTTAATTTTCCTTCCTAACAATCTTGCTTTACAGTTCTTTCACTTGATAAGGTTTTAATTTACATGACTTCCACAATTAGCATTTCATGTTTTTAACATATTCTTTTCCTCTTAGGAAAATGAACACAATTTGATTAACAGAAGGAGGTCATACCAAAACAATTAACATTAGTAATCTAGGTTAATATCACTACTCAATTTTCAAACAAGGATTCCAGATCTAAAATATTTTTATTTAATCATTCAGCTCTTTCTAACGAAAATAACAGAATAATATACTAATTATTTTGGTATAATATGTATTATGTTATTGAATGATCAAAATCATATCATTATAATGTGTTATGAACTTATCTAAATAAATTTTTATTTTGGCCTAGTGTTTTTGCTTGCGCATTGCGCGATCGGATATTCACTAGTATGTAATAAGTGTCATGTACGAATATACACACTAAAAGGGGCGAAACTATGCACAAAACCCGCGATCCCCTGTTTCTGCCCACTTCGCACCACCGACCACCGACCAGAAATCTCTTGCGCCTGCCGCCCTCCGACCACCTCTTGCCGAGACCGACCCACCACTGTGCTCAAAACTAACCGGCTCACACTTCCATACCAAATAATCAAGATTTAAGTCAAGAAAAGTGGTTCGATCCCGCCACAGAACGAGAGAAGTCCCGCGCGTTAGGGTTTGTACGATTTTGGTTTGATTGCTTCGATTTAACCACAAATTGGACGAAGCCCAAACATCGATTCTCTTCCTCTCACCTTGACCAAACTTTATGAAGCGGTCTCCGCCCATATCACCGCCGGTAGCTGCCACACGTTGGAGAAGAAGTCACGAATTTTCTGTGCAGAAACAGAGTAAGATTGAGTTCGACTTTCAGCTTCTAATTTAAATTTCTGGGAGTTATTTAGTTTCTAATTTAATGTTATTGTCTGAACAAAAGTTGTAGTGTTATGAGTTAGCTTCGATTTGACACTAGAACCAGTTAATTTAAAGTTCATATGTAAAAGTTATGCTAATTTTACTAAACAGTGTACAATATGATAGAATGGCTAACACGATTTACAAAATTGGACGTATTTTGCTAACTCTACCATAATATCAATGAGTTAGCTTATACACTGCAAAGATGAATTTTAGTATGTTGAGTTAACTTGCTTTTCCAATTGGAAGCAAGTGATTTGGAGTTTGTATGCAAAAGATGCTTTTTATACCAAAATGTGTCAAAGCTGAAATTTAAGTTATCATGTTCTGCACTTGAGTTATGTTTAGACCTATGTTACCAAAATTAAATGAACGAATTTGGGAGAGTGTCGAACATAATATGAAATGTCCTATGTTGAGTTAGCTTTTAAACTAAACTGGACTCATGTTATTTGACTGAGTATCAGAAAGGTTATAGGTTGCTTATGCTAGGCATGTAAGCTGAAACTTCAAGAATTCTCCTTGGATCAATGTTTGGACATTTAATTTGATATCTATGAGATCTTTGAATGATTTGATGATATATGTGAGGTGTAAATGACCAGGTAATATTGTTTGATTGGAGATAGCATGCTAAAATAAGGAGAATTAAGATATGTTGCGATCGGGTAACATACGACAGGTATCTGTATCATTTGATATAAGATTTGATGAATTTCGTGAATTACTTGAGATTACGTGGCTACGATTTATTTAAATTATGTGGCATTCATATCATTTATTATTGTATATCAATGTGTAAATAAATATGTTGTTAACACACGTCATTTTTATACATACATCGTTGCATGACATGCACGTTGAGCTACAATTCTTTGACACCCTGTTCTTTTGGATTCGATCAATCATAAGGGTTGTACACGGTGCTATGACTGTCATTAAGTGGCCTGAAAGGCATAAAGATTAGTGGCCTTATGATTGCTATGATTTGTTGATATGGGGATTGGTGGCGTTTGCCGACATCATCCTATGGATTATCCCTATTTGTTGACATTGTTATGGATGGCGCCTTGTTGACGTCATCAGTATCAGTATGATTGATGTCAAGAGCTGGGATGCGGTGACACTTTGACGATGCACCATATAGACATCCTGTGATGCCCGGGAATTATTGGTGTTAATCCCGGTGTGGTAATAATCCTTAATAGATTTTAATTGTGGCACTTGTGAATTGATTGCAGTTTCGGGACTCTCGGGGATGTTAAATCCGGTTTTTGGAGTCGTTGGATCCAATGGATGAGATTGTATTCTCATCGTGGTGATAACCTTGAAATTTGGTTCTTGGTGGAACCTGGGGTCCGGAGTACTTTGTATGGGGCTGGTATTGAGAATTGAGGTTATAGAGTTGATTATTGAAAACAGATGATATTTAATGAATCATTATGTATTTGTGGAGGAGTCGGTATGTTAGTTCCGAACTTTATCAATGAGATTTTAAAGATAACAAAACATATCAGACCGGATCGAGAGAAATCAGACTGACCAGATCGATCGCCCAAAACAGATCAAGCCGATAAGATGACAAAGCATATCAGACCGGATCGAGGGTAATCAGACTGACCAGATCGATAGCTCAAAACAGAACAAGCTGATAAGGCATATCACATATCAGACCGGATCGATAGATATCAGACTGACTAGATTGAAGCTTCAGATCGATCTCAACCTATATCAGATTAGAGCAGTCAAGGATGTATAAAGATTGGTTCTTCAGTCCGAATCATTAACGGCTATTTATTGTAGCATTTAATGTTGTAATTAATGCTACAAAGGACCAAAGACTGAAGATTACCATAAAAGGTAAGAAGACAAAGAAGAGCTTACCTGACAGTCGCCAAAAGCATGAACCAGAACGGCAAGTATCCTGAAGAAGAAGACTGTAGCTTACTCAGAGATTAAGCAGAGTCAAGAGTTGCACATTAAGGGAAATAATGTCGTTGGTATATGCAACTATAAAAGGATGCAACAACAATACATAAAAAAAAAGAGAAAAAAAAGACTCAACAATACAGATAAACAAGACTCTCGCTGATCAATCAAAAACATCACAAGCTTTTAAGCTCAGAAGCTCTCGAGCTGAAATTATTCTTAAGCACGATTACATTGTAATATTTGATCATTTAGGATCACTGTGCGCATCTTGTGTATTCTGTATTGAAAAATAGAAGTGAGAAACAAATTGTAACTGTCAGACAGAGAGTGTCTGAACAGATCGAGTGACTAGGAGTTTCAGTCTGGTAGTGGGGTAAATCCAGCCTGAATCGGGTTTGTACAACAGGATTGTATAAATCAAAGTCTTCTAGTAGAAACCTTCCTTAATTGGAAGAAGGGGAGACGTAGAATGATTACACCACCTTCGAACTTCCAGAAACATATTCTGTGTTCTTATCTTTCTGCACTAATTCTTTCATTCAAGCCATCGAGCCGTTCTTACAAATATATAAACAGACTGTTCCGCACTTATACATTCAGTGGTCTGTTCAATAAAAGAGTTGATTAAGAAACAGATTTCTTTCACTAATCCGAAAGAAATCACAAGGGATTAAATTTTAGAAGGAGTGTTCATTCACCCCCCCCCCTCTAAACACTCCGGACCGATTCTAACAAGTGGTATCAGAGCAGGTCATCTTAATCAGCACAAACACACTTGAGCTGATGGCATCATTCAACAAAATTCCTATGTTCTCAAAAGAAGACTATGATGACTGGAGAATCAGAATGCAAGCTCATCTGGCAGCTCAGGATGACGATATGTGGTTCGTCATCACTGATGGACCAATGAAGATTCTGAAAGTCAATACAACAGTCGCCATTACTGGTGGAGAACCACAAATGGTAGAGAAGGACAGATCCCTCTGGACGAATGAGGAAAGAAAGAAAGCAAATCTCGACAACGTTGCCAAAGACATCTTGTTCAAGACATTGGACAAGAACATGTTCAGCAAAATCAAAATGTGCTCTACTGCCAAAGAAATTTGGGAGAAGATAGCACAGCTATGTGAAGGCAACGACTAGACCAAAGAAAACAAGCTGACTGTTGCTCTTCAAAGATTTGAGAGCATAAAGATGAAGAGTGGAGAAACTCTAAATGACTTTGATGAAAGAGTCACTGGCATCATTAATGAACTGAATGGTTTGGGCAAGGAATACTCAAACAGAGAGATCGCTTTGAAAGTTATGAGAGCCCTGCCAAAAGAATGGGATGTTAAGACCATTGCAATGAGGGAGTCCAAAGATCTGAACAAGGTTGAACTTCATGATCTGTTCGCAGATCTTAAAGCATATGAGTTCGAACTGATAAGCAGAGGTGAAGCAGAGCCATTCATCTCTCAACCAAACAAAGCACTGGCAGCTATTCCAGACCAGATCGCCTCCACATCAGATCGATCTATCGAACAGATAAGTAATGATGCTATGCCATTATTTATCAAGAAATTTGGTAAATTTATGTCTAAAAATAAGAGGAACTTTAAACCCTCTCATTATAAATCAAGAAAGGACGATGCTGTTAATGATCAGGCTTGCTACAATTGTGGTAAGACCGGACATTTCATTGCAGATTGCACCAGACCAAAGAAAGAAGAACGGAAGGAGAAGCATCGCGATGACAGGAAAAAAAAGCATTACAAAGACCGCAAAAATAATGGAAAGTCCCAAAAGGTCCTAGTAGCTGAAGAAGGAAACAGCAAGTGGGCTCAGACTGACTCCGATTCAGAAAGTTCCGAATATTCTTCCAGCGAAAGCGAAGAAGATATTCAATGTCTAATGGCAGACGAAGAGTTGAGTCAGACAGACGAGGTATTTGATTTTGACTCAAATGAATTTACACGTGAAGAGCTCATGTCCGCACTGCAAGACATGGCTAATGATTATAGGATCTTAGCTGAATCATTTGAGAAAAATAAAGCTAAAGTCAATGATCAAATGGATGAGCACAACAAACCAAGCTGCTCTGAGCAGGGTGAGTGCAACAATCTCCAGATCGAGCTGAATAAGCTGAAAATCTCCTATGATCACCTCCATGAAGAAAATAAGAGAATTAGCACACAAAATGCTAAGCTTTCTCATATATTCAAAACATGGACAAAATCCAGAACATCCTTGGAAGAATTACAAGAGGTACAAAGAAACGTTGGTGATTTCACCGGCATAGGCTTTGACACCAAAGAATCCACCAAAGATGAATCCGAACTGTTGCTGGTAAAGAACAAAATCAAACAAATGACATTTGTTAAATCCAGCACTAGTATATGAGACTGAAGCACCTACGATTCAAACGGGAGTCTCGTTCGTGAACCAATGTTTGAGAAAAGGAATTGGATATGTCAACCAAGCCAAAGAAAAGGCACCAGCAAGCTTTGCGTCTTTCAGACCAAATCTAAGGGTGCAAGATCGAAGGCAAGGAAGACAATACAATTACTATAATTCAAAAACAGTTCAACGAAGATATAGACTACCCCATGAGAATCAAAGGTTTCCATATCGCACACATTATCACACACAACATCGAAACAGACCAGCTCACAGCACACCACACACACACAAGCCATTAAAGCTGATACAGGTGTGGGTTCCCAAAGGGCTAATCCGTTCTGGACCCAAATAGGATTGGGTACCAACAATAAATATGTTTGATGACAGGTACCGAAGAAACCTGCATCAGACTGGTACTTGGACAGCGGGTGTTCTCGTCACATGACTGGAAACATCGAGCTGCTGTCTGAAGTTACAGAATGTACTGGACCCAAGATCATTTTCGGGTATAACTCAAAGGGTAAGACCGTGGGCAAGGGTAAGATTGTCCATGGTAACATTATTATCAATGATGTGCTGTTAGTTGAAAATCTGTGCTATAATCTGATTAACATAAGTCAACATTGTGATAATGGTTATGCTGTAGAATTTCATAAACACACTTGCACTGTTAAATCATCAGACGGTATAACCATGCTTGTAGGAATCAGGAATGGAAATACATATAAGATTAACTGGAATCATGCTCAACCTGATAATCCTACTTGCTTCATCGCTAACAATGATAATAAACACTGGCTATGGCATAAACGCTTGAATCATATCAATTTTAAGACTATTTCTAGCCTGTGTAAACATGATTTAGTTATCGGTCTGCCCAAGATCGATTTTGCTAAGGATAAGATCTGCGAAGCTTGCCAAATGGGCAAACAGATCAGATCATCCTTCAAAAACAAGAATGCCAAATCCTCCTCCCGTTGTTTAGAACTATTGCATATGGACTTGTTTGGTCCTATACCAATAACAAGTTTAGGGGGAATGCGGTATACTCTTGTTGTTATTGATGATTACTCACGTTTTACATGGACTATATTTTTGAGCAGTAAAGATCAGACCGGTCCGAAGTTGATCAAGCTGCTGAAACGCACTCAGAATGAGAAATCATCCAGCATAGACAGGATTCGAAGTGACAAAGGCACTGAGTTTTCAAATCAGAATCTTGAATCATTTCTAGAAGATCATGGAATTAAGCATGAGTTTTCAGCTGCTCGAACTCCTCAACAGAATGGAGTTGCAGAACGAAGAAACAGAACGCTCAAAGAAGCAGCAAGAACAATGCTTGCTGATTCTGGAATTTCACAAAAGTTCTGGGCAGAAGCTGTGAATACTGCATGCTACACTCAAAATCGGTCTATGATTAACAAGAAGCTGAATCTCACTCCATATGAAATATGGACTGGTAACAGACCGTCTATTTCTCACCTTCATGTATTTGGCTGTAAGCGCTTCGTTCACAACAATGGTAAGAATCATCTTACAGCATTTGAAGCTAAGTCAGATAATGGAATATTCTTAGGATATTCATCAACTAGCAAAGCTTATCGAATTTTTAATAATCGAACCTTAACTGTAGAAGAATCAGTTCATGTAGTTTTTGATGAATCTTTGTGTGTTGAGGGTATCAAAGAATCAATTCAAAATCAGATGGAAAACATCCATCTCGAAGCTAACAGTGATGATGAGATTGTAGCTAATAGGTCAAGAGACAATCCACCAGAACCTGAAGTACCAGCCAGATCGGATCAAGCCAATGAAGCTTCTTCAGATCGAGCCGATCCGGATGATCCAAACTCTCATATCAAAGCAGATGCTGATCATACCACTACTACTACTCATCCGGATGGACCAGACAATCCAGAGTCAAGCTATCGATGGACTAAGAGGCATCCACCTAATCTAGTGATTGGAAGTCCCTCTGCACCGATTAGAACCAGAGGACAGATGATGGATGAGTTCACTCATGCTGCCTTCATCTCAACTCTGGAACCTAAGAAGATCGATGAAGCTCTGACTGATTTCAACTGGATTAAGGCCATGCAAGAAGAGCTTAATCAATTCGAACAAAATCAAGTTTGGAGTCTAACCCCCAGACCAAGCGATCTGCCTGTTATTGGAACCAGATGGGTTTTCAGAAACAAGCTGGACGCAGATGGAACTGTGGTTAGAAACAAGGCCAGACTTGTGGCACAAGGATTCCGACAAGAAGAAGGAATTGACTTCGATGAATCTTTTGCACCAGTCGCCAGACTTGAAGCAATCAGAATCTTTCTTGCATATGCTGCCTTTAAAGACTTCAAGGTATATCAGATGGACGTCAAGAGCGCCTTTCTTAATGGTAAGCTTCAGGAGGAAGTTTACATTGAACAACCTCCTGGATTTCAGAACCACTCATTCCCTAATCATGTATACCTACTGAATAAAGCAGTATATGGTCTGAAACAAGCACCAAGAGCCTGGTATGACACTCTATCTCAATTTCTGCTGAACCATGATTTTCAGATCGGCTCAGTAGATAAAACTCTCTTTAAATTTATTAAGGGGGAACATACCCTGTTAGTTCAGATTTATGTTGATGATATAATCTTTGGGTCAACTAACCCCAAATTATGCGAGAAATTTTCCAAGTTGATGCAGGGACAGTTTGAGATGAGCATGATGGGAGAACTCTCATTCTTTTTGGGTCTCCAAGTCAAACAGCTCAGCAATGGTATTTTCATTAACCAAACCAAGTATACCAAAGAGCTGCTTAAGAGATTCGGAATGGAAACATGCTCAACTGCATCCACTTCAATGAGTCCTACAATCAAGTTAGGCAAAGACGAAGGGGGAACGGCAGTCGAAGTGACTATGTATAGAGGACTAATCGGATCGCTCCTATATCTTACAGCGAGCCGGCCTGATATTATGTTCTCAGTCTGTATGTGCGCCAGATTTCAGTCAGAACCAAAGCAATCACATTTTATTGCTGCTAAGCGTATTCTGAAATACTTGAAAGGATCTCAGAACGTTGGTCTTTGGTACTCCAAAGATTCTAACTTCAGCTTGATCGGATATTCAGACGCAGACTACGCTGGCTGTAAGATTGATCGTAAAAGCACCAGTGGAACATGTCAATTTCTCGGTGAAAGATTGATCTCTTGGTTCAGTAAGAAGCAAACATCAATTGCCACATCTACAGCTGAAGCAGAATATCTTGCCGCTGGAAGCTGTTGCGCTCAAATGCTCTGGATTCAACACCAGCTCAAAGACTATGGCATCCAAGCTGTTGACTCTCCGATATTTTGCGACAACACAAGTGCAATCGCTATCACATATAATCCAGTTCTGCACTCTCGAACAAAGCATATTGATATAAGACATCATTTTATTCGAGATCATGTTGGCAAAAAGGAGATTCGGATCGAGCACATCTCAACAGAGCAGCAAGCAGCAGACATCTTCACCAAACCACTCCCTGAGGCTAAGTTTAATTATTTCCGTCAAATTCTTGGTTTAATTGACTTATCTTGATAGTTTAGATGTTTTCCTCTTTTCGCGTTTAAAGATTTTTGTTGGCACAGATCGATAATACAATGTTCAGAAAGACACAGACCGGTCCGAACTTTCAGACCGATCTATGTCAATCTGATGTTATCCTATGATCTGTCTGGACAATAAATCCTTTATTTTGTATTTATTTAAAACAAAAACAGCCCGGACTGATTGCAAATTTTAACCGCCTTATCTTTCTTTTATCCTGACCGTTTATTTTGAATTTTTTTTAATTATCAGTCTTCGAGATAAAGACACGTGTCTTCTCTCTCTTATTTAGCGGGCTGAACATTTCATTTTCATTCACTTTTTACCATTTACCGCTGTCTGTTTTCTAAATCTCTCATAACCTCTCAAAACTCTTCGTATATTCTTCCATCTTACTCCAATGGCTACCATAACTCACAACTCTCTCTCCGTTGAGTTCAATGATATTTACAGGGCTGAAGATGCAGAGATGGTCTCCATTTTTCGAGCTTTGGAATCGTCTGGATTACGGAATTTTCTGGAGTGTGGCACGGTGGTTTACGAATCAGAGATTCGTGAAATGTTTGACAATGCTGTATCCCAGAAGACATCTATCTCCACCTCTGTAAAGGGCAAAACATTTGAAATCTCGCCAATGACGCTGGCCAAGACCTTTGGTCTTCCCAACTCCGGACTGACTGAGTTCGGGCAGATTCCTCAGGCTTCTCTCACCGCTCTTCAGGGGAAGTTTCTATATTTGGCCACCGCCTGCAGCCCTCATTCAAAAAGAAGGAAATGCTCTTTCATTTCCAGGTGCTGTGCGAAATTGTGGGCAAACCATTATTGGGCAAAGCTGGGAGTTTTGACGCTGTCACCGCCGAGAAGTTCAGGGCCATGGCTGCTATTGTTTCCGGACAGAAGATGAACTGGTCCGTGATTCTATTTGGAGTTCTGATGGAAACAGTTATCGCCTCCAAACAGGCCGTCTGCTTTGCTGTTCCTCTCAGCAAGCTACTGGAACCTTTGGACATTGAGCTGGGGAAGCAGTCTGCTCTGAGTCCCTTCAAAATTCTCAACTCCAAAGGGCTCGCACTGCTGAAGTCCAAGAGTGTTCCACCTACTCCTACCGATCTGGTGGCAGTCAAGATTGAGAAGGGAGAAGAACAGGCTGTTGCTCGCAAACCTCGGGTCAAGCGAAAGTTAACCATCCAGACTGACTCTGAAGAAACTCAGTCTGCTCCCTCGCCACCAGCCAAGCCCCTTCCCAAGAAGCCAAGAACCCAGATTACCAAGCCAATCAAAACCTTACCTCTCAAAGCCTTACCCATATTGCCTCCAACAAAAGCCACCCCTGCACCCCAACCTACAACCCAAATTTCAACTACTTCAACCACTGCACCCACAGTAACCATCCGAGTCCCCTCTGCCATTCCCGTGGTCAAAGGGATTGTTATCACTGAGTTGGAAGACTATACCCAATCAGGGATCAAGTCCCCTTCATCCACCGTCAAAGGCAAAACCATTCTCTCCGAACCACTCTCCTCTAAGTCCAAATCTACAGCTCATACAGCAATTGACATTGCTATGGAGGACGTTGAAGAGCAAGTAAAGGAGCTCATTGTGGTTTTTGATGAGTACGTCGAGTACAGAACGATCAACCACATTGAGAAGTTCTTCGGCAAACTCAGACGCCTTCAGAAAATGGAAGAAGAAATTCTGAAGGGGACAGATACCGATGATGTTCGGATTGCTGTGCAGCGCAAAGAGCTATTTAAGGCCAATCAAAGATTCAGACTGGCGTCTCTGCTCTTAGCTGCTAAGAAAGCGAATTTCGATCCGAATGTTCCAACTGCCAGAGATGATGGGGCTGTTATTGCTCAATTAGAGATGGATATTCATGCTCTCCATTTAGCTGTCCGATTTCAACGACAGAAAATCAGCATATCCACTCCAGTAACCAGCCCGGATCATCCCTCTGCAAGCAAGACTCTGGCAGCACCTTTCATTGAGGTTATTCCCTCTGGAACAGCAGACCAGACTGCAGATCGCGCAGCAGATCAGACTGCAGAACTAGTAGCAGATCAGACAGCAGATCAGACTGCAGAACTAGTAGCCGATCAGACAGCGGAGCAGCCATTGCCTAATGCTCCGTCTGCTACAGAAGATGGACCATTGAATGTCTTGTTGGACTCTCCAACAACATCTATTCCTTTGGGATCATCAGTCTCCCACGTTCAAATCAGTCCAACCGCAGAACTTGCAACAGTTGGCGCACCAGAGTTCGTCGATCCGGATCTAGTGGTGTCCACAGTTGTTGCAGCTCTACAAGTTGAGGAGCCCTCCAGACCCAGCACTCCTCCAGTCCAATCAGATGAAGATATAGCTTTCATACAAGAATTTTCTTCGGATCTGGTCACCTTGATCCGGTCCGAAAGTCACCAAGCTGCTGTATCTTCAATTATGCCGATTGCTGAAGAAGATGATCATGCATTGTCATCATCAGATCACTCTCCAAGCCGACTATCTGATGCACCTCCATTCCTGGCAAGGACCCTTCAGCACCTATCTGACAACTGTCTGTCACTCTCTCAACGTGCTATAGAAGTTCATCAAGGTCAGAGGCTTACAGCTTTGGACTTTGATTCATTCAAAGAGAAGATGACAGCCAGTATCGACAGCCTTCAGCGAGGACTGAACGATTTGTTCTCTCAGCAAGCCACTTATAAGAACAGCCTGAGAAAAGAGCAGATCGAGCTGGCCACTGAAGTCAGAGCATCAGTCGCCAACTCCCTTCGCGCTCAAGATACTCGTCTTGATGCTATCAGCGCTCAGCTCGCACAAGTTGTAGATTTTCTCCAAGAGATTGCTGCTGACAAAAAGGGGGAAAAGAAAAAAGACTTCAAGCCGCATCAGTCTCAGTCTTCAAGAAAATAGTTTGCTTAAATATTCAGACTGTCTGTATGCAAAATTGTTGGTGTTCAATAAAGAAATCCTTCTTTGTTAAGTCCTTGTTCATTTATTTTGAACTAAAATAAAAGGCTCAATAATAAAAGGCTTAATCGATCCAACTTAATAAGGTTCATTTATTTTGAACAAAAAGACGTAATCGATCCGAAAATATACGCTTCAGAGTTCTTATCAGTCTGGTTAAAAAGACTTAGAAGCTAGGTTTTGTCATCATCAAAAAGGGGGAATTTGTTAGTTCCGAACTTTATCAATGAGATTTTAAAGATGACAAAACATATCAGACCGGATCGAGAGAAATCAGACTGACCAGATCGATCGCCCAAAACAGATCAAGCTGATAAGATGACAAAGCATATCAGACCGGATCGAGGGTAATCAGACTGACCTGATCGATAGCTCAAAACAGAACAAGCTGATAAGGCATATCACATATCAGACCGGATCGATAAATATCAGACTGACTAGATCGAAGCTTCAGATCGATCTCAACCTATATCAGATCAGAGCAGTCAAGGATGTATAAAGATTGGTTCTTCAGTCCGAATCATTAACGGCTATTTATTGTAGCATTTAATGTTGTAATTAATGCTACAAAGGACCAAAGACTGAAGATTACCATAAAAGGTAAGAAGACAAAGAAGAGCTTACCTGACAGTCGCCGAAAGCATGAACCAGAACGACAAGTATCCTGAAGAAGAAGACTGTAGCTTACTCATAGATTAAGCAGAGTCAAGAGTTGCACATTAAGGGAAATAATGTCGTTGGTACATGCAACTATAAAAGGATGCAACAACAATACAGAAAAAAAAAAGAGAAAAAAAAGACTCAACAATACAGATAAACAAGACTCTCGCTGATCAATCAAAAACAGCACAAGCTTTTAAGCTCAGAAGCTATCGAGCTGAAATTATTCTTAAGCACGATTACATTGTAATATTTGATCATTTAGGATCACTGTGCGCATCTTGTGTATTCTGTATTGAAAAATAGAAGTGAGAAACAAATTGTAACTGTCAGACAGAGAGTGTCTGAACAGATCGAGTGACTAGGAGTTTCAGTCTGGTAGTGGGGTAAATCCAGCCTGAATCGGGTTTGTACAACAGGATTGTATAAATCAAAGTCTTCTAGTAGAAACCTTCCTTAATTGGAAGAAGGGGAGACGTAGAAGGATTACACCACATTCGAACTTCCAGAAACTTATTCTGTGTTCTTATCTTTCTGCACTAATTCTTTCATTCAAGCCATCGAGCCGTTCTTACAAATATATAAACAGACCGTTCCGCACTACATTCAGTGGTCTGTTCAATAAAAGAGTTGATTAAGAAACAGATTTCTTTCACTAATCCGAAAGAAATCACAAGGGATTAAATTTTAGAAGGAGTGTGCATTCACCCCCCCTCTAAACACTCCGGACCGATCCTAACACGGTATTTTGGAGCTTCGGAGCTATATATACCAAATAGACTCGGTGTTCCGTCATTGCACGGATTTCCTCTCTCTCTCTTCTCTCTCCCTCTCTCCTCGCTTTCCCCCATTTCCCCCCAAACCCCTCTTCATTTTCTTGGGAGAAATGGCTAGAAGCTTGGCTCGGGAGCCGGAATTTCTCGAAGATAATCTCCTTCCGCTCTCCTTTGTCTTCGATTTGATAGTAGTATGGTGGTTTTTGGTTGAGTTTGGAAATTGGGAATTTTTGGTAAAAATCCAAAGTTATGTTTATGGTGTTTTTATTGGCTTTTAATGGAGTATTGGTAGTGATATAAGTGTATGGGGTGTTGGTTTTGAGTTTGGGTGTGAAAAACCCCATTAAAGCTCGAGTTTTTCGAAAAATTGCAGGTCCCGATCGATCGCGGATTGGTCCCGATCGATCGCGGATTGGTCCCGATCGATCGCGACATAAATCTGGAAATTTGAGTGGCGATGAATAGTACTCGCGATCGATCGCGAGATGTTACCGATCGATCGCGAGCAACAGAGAAGGTTGGCGATCGATCGGCAATTGTGGGCGATCGATCGCGGCGTTATTTTTTTCGGACAGTAGGTTATGGCGATCGATCGCGGCTTGGCGCCGATCGATCGCGGCACTGTTCCCCTTTGATTTTCGAAAATTTTGGAAAATGTCGGGATTTTGGAATCAAGGTTTAAGTGGCCCATTTTCGGGGCAATGTCTACATTCCAATGGGAATGCCATACTTTTAAAATGGATTGGTTGGAGCCAAAGTTTAATAAAACGGAATTCTCGGTTGGGTTTTGGCTATCTTTTAAACTTATAAAATGGAATATTTTGGGTATTATGCATGCTTAGCCGGGGGGCTTTTATCCTGGTAATCGTCATGGATGGACGATAGGTTTGTAAGTTGTGAACGTGCTTGTGCACGTGATTGCATGCCTATGTTTAATTGGGAGTTATTTGCATGTTAGCACTTAACTCATCGGGTCGTGGGACTCAGGCAAGATTGGACTCGAACTATGAGATTATAAGGTACGTATGACGTACGAGCATAGCCCTTTATTATGATTGCAATTGTTGAGTGCATGGTAAACTATACTGCAATGAATGTATATGGAAATGCATGATATATGGTATTAGCAATAAACGGTTATTGGAATGCATGACTTTTGGTAATTGCTACAAATGGATATGTATGCATTGGGAATCATATGGTGCCGCTTTTGAGCGAGCAATGATTGGGATGTTGTCGCCTTTGAGCGAACATTGGATATGACAACACTGCTATTGAGCATGCGTGAGAATGAAATGCCGCTATTGTAGAGCGAGCAATGAAATAGAACTATGGAACCATAAGTGAGATATATGGAGTACTTGTAATCATTGTTTAATGATTTGATATTATTGATTATGATATCGGTATGTGGCAAATGAATTTGTTAATCAATGTAATGATTAACTGGCATTTGAGAATTTGATGGTTTCAGTTATTTTGAGAACATGGACAGTGCAGGGAATCCCGGATGAGGATGATACCATCCAGGGAGCATCATTTATATTTCATAGCATTTACATTTTTTTAAATTATGAATTGTGTTATTGTGATTATTGGATTTGGGATATTGGTATGGGTGACCCCGTGTGGGTGCTGTCTCTGTTGGGGCAGGTTATTAGGTACATCGATGGCTTGGAGTTGAGCTCGAGCTGTGGATTTGAGGAGCTTCCAGGAGCGAGGTACCAACGATGGTATTGAGCATGATACTTTATACATTAGATACACGCATACTTATTCGATGCTCGCATGTGAGCAGTATTATGTGTATATGGATTGTATATAGAAGGCAATGGCCTTTCTCTTTTCATTATGTGTTGCATGCAATTAATTATGAATTGCAAAATGAATTGAGAGCATGTTAGTGTATGTATAAAGGTGCATGTTATGTTTATAAATTATGTTTGGGGAAAGTTTAGACATTATACGATTAATGTAAATGAATTTTATAGATGGTATTTCATGCTAGAGTTGCATGTAATCTCTTTCCCCTTGATAACATGATTGTATGCACTAATTACAAGGGTTAATACACTACTAACGGGTTAAGGACACGGGGGTCCTTACACATCCATTTGCTTGACATGCTCGATCTATTGAGACATTTGGACTATCATTTATTGGCTCTGCGATACCCAGTGGATGGGTGAACGATACCGACATCACATGACATGCATTGCATTTCATATATCATGTTATACATACATGTATTTCTTTTGATCGTTCCCTATTGGGTTTTTGTTCACCCCCAATGGGGGTTGTTGTTGTCTTTGTGTGTAGACAATGATAGGAGTACAGGTGCCAGGACCCCCGAGAGGGCACGTCCGGTGGGAGCCACACTTGAGGTTTTATTCCTGTTTATCCAGTAGTCTATGTACCATGGGTGTATCCGTGGGGGTGATGGGTTTACGTATATTTATTTTATTTTAGCCTAGTATGGATATGTGTAGGTTTATGTTGATGTGTGGAAATGATGGTATTTACATATATTTTTAGTATATGTCTATTGATATTGGTGATATATTCCTCGTACAATAAGGTCATGCAGGAAATTTTAGGGCCACATATTAATAAATGTTAAACAACTCTTTCGATGTTTATCATTGTGTGATCATTAATCACATAATTATGATTGGACCCTCACAAAAACCCTAAAAAGTGTAAGAAATTTGAGTTTTTAGTACTGAGACTGTGAAGATATACTTAACCATCAAGAAAATAAAGATCAAGATCAACACAAGTTGTTAGATTAATTATCAAAGTTATTTTAATTCTGTACAATCTGTTATGCATTGAGTACAATAGTTAGTTTATCTATATTTATTAAATATGTACAGATAGTTATCCACTAAGTCAATTTCTTATTGTATGAAAATCTCTCTGTAGAACTTGTTCATGTTTCAGTGTGTAATTCATCTTCTTCTTCAATACAATCTTTGATTCAACCTAATGATAATCTATTGTAACCTATTCTTGATCATGTAAACTTTAGAGTAATTATGTGTCCCCGTCTCATCCTCACTTTTGGTTTTTATTCCTCAGTAGTTTCTTTTATTCTCTCAGATGGTAAGAGAATTGTAACCATGTCTATTTCATCAGTCAAAAGTATGAAATCATTGAGCAGCGATATTTTCTATGATATACTTAGCCGCCTTGATGGTTCTATTTTGGCCAGTGCTGCCAGTTCTTGTGCAACATTCTGCACTATTTAGAAGGAAGAATAATTGTGGGAAAATGTATGCTCCTCTATGTGGCCTTCAACTAATAGGGACGACATTAAAAATTTGATCTTGTCAATTGGTGGATTCAAACTGTATGCTGACTGTTTTCCCCTCATAGTAAACTTTACTATGAGATTCTTGAGTTTCATCGGGATGACTATTACGAATATCCTCAAGAATGTGCGGAAGCAGAATTTTATGACTGTGAGGATGAAATGGAAGATATTTCACCCTCTGATTTTGTCTCTTTGGTGGATATCAGATATCAAGATAAAACAATCTGTTCTAAAGTCCTCTGGGGCATCCCTTATGCAAATGGCTTCAAGGGGTGGTTTTACGATTACCCATTTCGAATGGATGATGATCAGGCAGATGCAGTCACTGTTTCTTTATCCGACGGCCTGCCTCCAGTTCAGTCCATCGAAAGAAAGAGAAGATGGGAAGCCCTGGCAAGAACTCCGTAATGGCATTAGGCTTAGTTGGATCCTTGTTAACCATAAAATCAAGAAATCCGCAAATCTATCCAGTTGGAGCATCATTGGAGGACAGAAACATTGGCCAACAGATAAAGATTTCTTGATACGATTCGGTTCTGTTCTTCCTGCCAAAGATATCTTCCTTGTCAAGTGGTGGAATGCATCTTCACCATGAAGTTCAGATTGATCCATACTGAAGGTGAAGGCACGACTACGACTCTGAAGCTAAAGGAACTAAGCATGCATCTTGGAGACATGTGGGATTCTCATCTTAATGGTAGAAACACTTTTCTGGTACTGAAAGAAGCACTTAGCTGTCGAAGGAGCAAGAATTACGGTGAAGCTCTCGAGTCATGTCATCTGTACTCGAAAGTTCGGAGCGAGCTCAAGGAGGAGAAGATGAGATATGAAACCAGTTGGACAGATTATGGATTTTAGGAAGCATTACAGCATGCACCACTTTTTGTTTGTACTGTTTATGAGAAAAACTGTTCTTTGCCCTACCAAATACTCTGCAAGTTCATGTTTACATTGTCTCTACGGATCTTTCTACTTGTTGCTCATCGTTGTTTGCCAGTATAGTTCTAGGTTTGGTTTGCTTGTATGCCTATTATTACATTTAGGAAGTCAATATCATGTCATCTACCAATTCTAACTTGCAACTAAGGAGGTGAGACTTAGTTATAAAAACACATTCGAAGCACACAACTTGTAATCCGTGGCGAAGTAAGTTTGCGCACTGACTAAGATCTGTCACCACCTGTGAGGGCCCGATCCTAATGTGGTGTTTAATTATAACATAATGATTAATTTGCGTAAATAGCGGAAGATTTATTTCAAATGTCTTGTCAAATGGCCCTAAAAACTTTTTGCTTTTAGGTAATACATATATAATGATACTGAAAATATGTAATTTCAGTTTCTCAATTCAACATGTTGCTCATCACGTAAGCATCAAGTACATAACCAACCAGTAATAGAATACTGAAACACAGATACTCGGAGAATACCCCGGTGATCAAAATGTAGTTAAAAAGTACTCTGTCAATTACTAAGACTCGGACTCAACATACCAAACCTGAGCTCGATCTTGCTGAGCTCTGGTATTCTAAGATGCTTCCTCACGAGCATCAAACATATGTCTACCTGTAACACATGTCATGCGAACGAACAAAAGACATGACAACCCCCACTAGGGGGTCAGTACCCCAGTACAAGAAATAAATAAATCATGTCAAGAATGACAAGTATCATGCAATGCATACCATGTATGAATGGGTACAAAGAATCGATCTCAAGATACCAAAATCGGAGTCCAAAGGAAGATATCATCAATCAATATCAAGCTCGATCAGAGGGTGACAGCACACACACTTTGCGCTAGGAGAATCATCATGTGTTGTGCTCGTCATCCCTCGTGTCTAGGTCCCGTAGCAACACGCGTGACTACAGTTGCTACCTAAACTGCATGTCATCATCGTGTCCGTTGTCCCCGACACTCAGAGTAAATCCACTCAGTCATCATCAAGGGTATCAAAGAAGTGGATAGATCAATATGATATGTCCATGAATCATCTATGCATCATATGACATATGCAACTCAATATGTCATGCAATCTCATGTGAAAGTCAATACATATCATGTAATTCACATAAGAAATCAATTATCGCATATAATCAAGTAATGTCATATAAGGTCATACATTAGCATCATTACACGTATTTGCCAGACGTCATGATAAAACTCATTTCAACGTACCTCCACCAGGCTATCAAAAATACTCGTAAGCTCTGGATTTCCTCAAGTTTGACCTCGGGAAATCACAACCTGGTCAAATATCATCCAAATCATTCAAATCTATCAATAGGCTGTCTTAATTCATTAGTTTAGCATTTCAGCAGACATACACTTAGTAATAAATTCATAAGTCTTTCAACACTAAACCAAATGACTTAAGCCCATTTTTACCTGAAAGATAACTCAAATGGGGACATTTCATATGTTCAACACTTTCCCAAAATCGTTCATTTAATGGGTCTAAGTATTAGCCCAATCTGGGCATACAATTTCCCTTGTTCTATTTACAAAAACTAGTTCGACCAATTTCAGTATAAAATTCACCATAAATTTATACGACCTCCAAATGACTTCAAACTAGTGGTAAACGTTCAATAACCCAACGAGGTACATTTCATATTTTATGAGTTTTAGCTAATTCATAGGTCTAGAGCTCGATTCATAGCATATTTCATCGAATTCTAATATGCTCTGTTAGTGGAGATTGAGCAGTGATAGGGAAAAAGGCATAACTCACTCATATGGACTCCAAATCATCTGATGCTAGTTTCTAATGCAAGATAACTCCAAATTCTACAATACATCTCTTATGAGCTTTAAGCAAATTAGTTCATCTTGAGGTACATTCTTTGAAAAACGTTACAGCCTAAAAACTCGTAACTATCCTGTTTCCAGATTGCATAGTTGTTGGTAAAATTAGCATAACTGTTTCATATGAACTCCAAATTGAGTGAGTGCAATTCCAAATACAGGCTAACACGAAATACTACCACTCTTATTAGAGCCTAAACTTCAAATTCGTAGCCATTTATTCCCATAAAATCAAAGAACACGATGCATAAAAACTCGCATGCACTGAAGTTCCAGATTGTACACATTGTGGTAAAACGACCATAACGTTTTCATCTTTAATCCAAATTATCTGATTTTGGTGGAAAAATAAAGCTAACAAAAAATACTACAACTTTTATTGGGGGAGTCATCTTCAAATTCGAAGTTTAACCATGTGTAAAACTCGAAATACTAGATTATATGCACAACCTACTAGCTGAAACAGATTTGAGAACAACGTTTTCATGAAGAAACACCATGGTTCGACCCTCATGCCTAAATCCAAGTTAATAAAACTCAAGGATGATTATATACCTTCAATTATCTTCAAGATTTGAGCACCCAACCATCACCATAGCTTCTTTCTAGCTTGAACTCCTCCAAACTTGCTTCAAACTTGAATCTCCTTGATGGTTTCTTCTCCTCTCCTCAATACCTTTTCAAATCTATGATTGCATGTGACATGAATTCACATTTCACATGAATGTTGGGAGTGAAAAGGGCTGGAATTTCGAAATAGCAAGAGAGAAGGAGGACAAAAATGGTTGAGTGGAATGAGAGAGAAGTTGGAGGATTTAAAATGAGGTGGCCAAATTTTTGAAGGTTTAGTAGGGTGATTTTTTAGCATTGATATATTGTGGAATCCATGTGTCAATACATCACTATCTTGCAAGGTTAATGGTCCAAAATCATGTATTAAACATGAGTTAATTAATTAGTGGCATGTTCTCCAAGTGCCATGTGATCATACACATGCACAAGCACTAAAAACATTTTCCACTAGTTGCTTGACTCATCGTAGTACGGAACACCTTAATTCAAAGTCTCAACTTTTAATCACTCGGGTTTGCTTAAACATCGTTAATCCGTATTAATTATAATTAATTAGCAACGGGGCCTTACACTTCTTCCCCTCTTAAAATGATTTCGTCCTCGAAATCGCAAAACTGAGTATAACTCAAAATTTAAATCATATGAGATGCCTAATTCTCATTCATAGATACATATGAATCATCATGTATCAGTGACAATTGTTGTGGTAATGTCAACGATATACCACTGAACCAAACTTTTCTATGACTCCATATGGTTCAAAATATCGAGGCAACATTGTACCTCACGGAACGAATCATATCGATCATCGTAATTGTAAAATCTTCAGATTTACCTGATTCTCAACTTGAAATTTCTAAAGATATATTTCTCTTTGCGTAGCAAACCTACTTACTTTAAGCCAATTTCATTCGTTTTCGCAGAAAATTTATCGTTTCTGGCATTTCCTCAGCAATCTCAAGTTGTGCCAAATATTCCTTATCAATTTCATCTCAGCATATCAGCGATCGGCAATTCTGGCTCTACAAAACCTCAACTGATGCCATCCCTAAAGTTGTCTGAAACTGAAAAATCTACTAGTGAATAATGATTTCTGTCAATTCCCCCTAAATTCATCACTAATAATCAGGACATAACTTCCAAAGTATGGATAATTCTCTCAGTTTGTCCATCGGACTAGGTATGTTAAGCAATACTCATTACTAACTTAGTACCCATGACATTCTGAAAACAGTTTTCGAATTCGGATATCATCCTCGGATCTCTATCAGATATAGTTGTTACAAGCACTCACTGTAACTAAACCACATTGTCCACATCTTAAACATGTCGTTTTCCCATAGGCATACAGACTATCATATGAAATCAATATCTCGTATTGAATAGTCAATCAACTCTGATTCAACTTGTTTCACAATCTCTGTTATATCTAAACAATTGAGCTATAAAACTCAAAGATATAAATTTCTCAAATTTATTGTGGCACTTACAAATTCTGTAGTATTCCATTAGATCTCGTCTTTTTATCTTGACCTGCTGGCAGGTCAAACAATTTGCCATAAAATTCTAAAATTTCTTTCTTCATACCATCCCATCAGAAATAGGATCTCAAGAATGATATATCTCATCATTTCCAGAATAACACTATCATCTATAGTATGCTTTCTATAGTTTTAATTCTTTCGAATTGGTAGGATTGGATGCTATTTACTGATTGTTCAATTGCAACCCACCACTAAATGGCATACTAAAATCTAGTTGGTTGATAAGACAAAACCAATTTCTTCAATCAATATCTGTATGGATCTGTCCTTCGAGTATTTCTGATCCTGGAAATCATATCTGCCTTGCAATCTGTAAAGATTTGGCTAGGGAACTGCTTTTCGATGAAAGACTTAGGAGAAGCCACCTATGTATTAGGAATCAAGATCTGTAGAGATAGATCGAGAAGGCTTCTTGGTCTAAGTCAAAGTACGTACATAGACAAGGTGCTTAAAAGGTTTAGCATGCAAGAATCCAAGAAAGGATTCGTGCCTATGACACATGATATTTATCTCTCGAAGGAACAGTGTCCTTCAACACCAGATGAGAGACAACGCATAAGTAAGATTCCATACGCGTCAGCTATTGGATCTATCATGTATGCCATGATATGTACTCGTCCCGATGTATCGTATGCTTTGAGCATGACGAGCAGATATCAAGTTGATCCAGGTGAAGGTCACTGGATTGCTGTCAAGAATATCCTGAAGTACTTGAGAAGGACTAAGGATACATTCTTGATTTATGGAGGTGAGGAAGAGCTCAATGTAATGGGTTACACTGATGCTAGCTTCCAAACCGACAAAGATGATTTTCGATCGCAATCTGGATATGTGTATTGCCTAAATGGGGGTGCTGTGAGCTGGAAGAGTTCAAAGCAAGAAACAGTAGCCGATTCTACAACGGAAGCTGAGAATATTGCTGCCTCGGATGCAGCAGCTGTTTGGATGAGGAAGTTCATTTCTGAACTTGGAGTGGTGCCTAGCATTAAAGATCCGATAGAACTCTATTGTGACAACAATGGAGCGATCGCATTGGCTAAGGAACCAAGATCTCACCAAAGATCCAAGCACATACTTAGGCGTTTCCATTTCATTCGAGAAATCGTTGAAAGGGGAGATGTTAAAATATGCAAAGTACCAACAGATGATAATGTATCTGACCCATTGACGAAGCCGCTGTCACAGCAGAAGCATGATCGTCATACTAGATCTCTAGGCATTAGGTATATGTCTGAGTGGTCTTAGTGCAAGTGGGAGATTTGTTGGGATATACCCTAAGACAAGTCATTAGATGATTGTTTAAGACATACAATATTTATGGTTTTATGAATGGCAATTCATTATTATATATTATTCTTTTAACTGTGCATTGTGAATTAATATATATGTTAATGTCCTTAGAATAATATTGTATTATTCTTAAAGATGTCCCTAGTCAAGTATTATCATGAATAGGGATAATGATAATACGTAGAGACTAGTATATGTTGATCGATGAATTGTTCATTGATATGAGATATCAAATCAACATATGGGTACATGTTAGAGAACGATGTACTGGACAGACCCACCATGAGAATGCAACATGGATAGTTATATGATCGTCATATGCAATTCTCATAGTGATAATAATGTATGTAAACCTTACGACTTGTGATCATCAGAGATCCCAACTATAAGGAGTTATGTATCTTGATATCGTCAAACGTTACCCGTAACAGGGTAATCTATAAAGGCGACTATTGGATACACTACGAATTATGTAGAGGGATGTTGACTGATCGAGATAGGATTTGTCCCTCCTATATAACATGAGATGTGTTTTGGCCCTTGATCAAGTGAGAACTAAAATGCATGGCCATGCTCGAATGAGTCGATATGAGATATCGAGCTTATTCGTTTATTCTAGTTCTACTTGGGGATCAAGAAATAAAGATTGAATATACGAGTATGACTATTCCATGACTCGTGTTCAATCTAAACACAAAGGACAAAGGGATTAAGTTACATGATTAATATTATCACAAGTTCTAAAGGTTATGTCGAGTCATTGACATTCTTGTAATTTGGGTAGCATCGATGTGTTGCTAGATACCGCTCGATGCTTGCGACATAAAATGAGATTTTATGTCACTGCCAACATTACGAGATCCTATCGGGTCGCACAAAAGATTAAATCGAGAAGGGAAATTAAATTCATGGGATGAATTAAATAATTAAGAGGAGTCTTAATTAATAATCATAAGGATTAATTAAATCATGGGCTTAAGCCCATGAAGCTTTAAGAAAGCCTTTAATTAATCATATATAATTTGTTAACAAGGTTTAATTAGATAAAGACTTGCAAGACAAATTGAATAACACAAAAACCCTACACCAAGAAGAGCTCTCGGCCGCACCTCCTCAAGAACTCTCGGCCTCCTTCAAGTCGTGTGGTTCTTGATTGGTTTCGGGCCATCTTCGATTGTGAATCGAGCTTGCTTCGTGTATTGGTTTAAGAACTTGTCTAGCAACTTGTTCTTAAACTATTCCTTCGTTCGATTCGATCGTGTGGATACCGTTGAGGCAAAACCAATCGAGTTTTGCTATTGATTCGGAGAAGGCGTAGGACGTGGTGCTGCTCCGTGGATTCTGCTTCAAACACGCTACAAGGGTGAGACTCTTATGTATTCTCTAATCCGATATGAATCCCTATGTATAGATCCGGTGTTAGTAATCCCAAAATTTTATTCCGCTGCGTTGTATGCTCATGGGGTTTCTTACAGTGGTATCAGAGCCGTGTACAAGGCTCGTATCGGATTTATGTGATTAAATTGTGTTAATCATATTAGAGCTTATATTGCATGCTATTTAAAACTGTATTTTCATATATGATATGGATTAAATCAAGTTTGCGAAAATCATCGTATGATATTATATTTGATATAATTGACGAATCGAAATATATGATAATTCGTGATCAAAACCGGTACAATGGCTCACGGCCGAGACCACCTAAGGGCTAGGGTTTCGAACCCTAGTCACCATGGCTCGGCCGCCGCTTGCAAAAGGCTAGGGTTTCGAACCCTAGTCATCATGGCTCATGGCCGCCGCATGTTGCTAGGGTTTCGAACCCGTTGGCTCGTGCATGGCCAAGCAGCCGCCGCTTAAGGGCTAGGGTTCGGACCCTGGCTCGAGCATGAGCCGAGCCGCCGCAAAGTTAGGGTTTTTGAACCCATTGGCTCGTGACGGCTAACTCATGACGGCTAGGGTTTCGAACCCTAGCAGCCGTGCATGGGCTCGCCGCCACCGCTCGAGCATGGCTCGGCCATGGGCTAGGGTTTCGAACCCTAGGCCCACTATTGGTCCAGCCGTGTGCTTCATGATTCGAACCATGGTGGTTCGAGTCTTAGTCGCTTTAGTTCGTGGCATGTGATGTCCCGAGCGTACGATATTTTTTCAAAAAAAATTATTTTACAGTTTTAATTAGAATTAAATTTAAATGTTTAGAATTTAATTAATTAAATGTTAATGCATGCTTTATGTGTTGTTTGAGCATGGTGCGTGGTTATAGCCCTTTGACCTATTAGATAAGATTTGTGGATGTTTGTAATTTATAATACGACCTGCGTGTCGTGCCTTTTCTCTGTTTCATTCTAAATGTAATCCCTCCCCTATGTTCCCCTCGAATGTGAATCGAGGAATTCTATATCTTGTAAATAATATAGTTTATTTTATTGATGGTGATCAATGAAGATGGAGCATCGTGCCGGGATGAGGAGGCCATTCACAAATTGGAGCCAAGGAAGGTGCTTGTGAAGTTACCTTAGGTTGACTCATAGGATTTTCTCATTGGCTTGAGAAAATCTATAGTAGGGGCTATAACCATGTCATGTTTAATTATGTATGTTGATGCATGATTTATCTTATGTTTTAATTTGATAATAGTATTACACATATATGTAGATATGTATACAACTATATGTAGTGGACATATTTTAAATTATCAAATTAATCATGAGATCAATAAATCCCTCTAAAATATTAAGTTTTAGATGCCTTCCAAAATAAAAAGTACTCGTCAATAACTTCGATTGTACATGTGTGGGTTTGCCAAAGCAAAGCACCGTGGCAATCTTAGTAAGGCGCGAAAGGATAAAAGTGATATCCGTTATACTTTAATTGGGTACGACTTAACTAGGTTATCTCAATAGGATTGGGAACCTAGAGGCATGGGTTGGATTTTAATTCATTTGATGAATTGAACAAAGCGTTGTTCGTCCAACTATCCAAGAATTATATGTGATGTAATTGACAAAGTGTTGTCTACCTAAATAACCAAGTCTTGGGCGATTAGCCAAAGCTAACTCAAGATTAAGTGAAATATGGATCTTGGCCCACTAAAGGTTTTGAGGGTTGATATTTTTCAAACAAAATAGTGGGAGTATCATTTAATATAAGACCATGTTAAATGATTTAAATCATAAACTTATTTTGCATATTTATATTGTAGATATCCATGGCAACTAACAACGTTACTAGCACTTTATCACTGCGATCGGTCCTTGAGAAGGACAAATTAAATGGGACGAATTTCCTAGACTGGCATAGGAACTTGAGGATAGTCCTCAAACAAGAAAAGAAACAATATGTCCTAGAGGAACCCTTGCCCGCTGAGGAACCTCCCCTAACGGCTACAAGAACCGAAAAAGATGCTTACAAGAAGCATCAGAGTGACGCACTTGATGTTGGGTGCCTCATGCTTGCCACCATGAACTCTGAGCTTCAGAAGCAACATGAGGAAATGGAGGCGTTCGATATGATCGAACACTTAAAGCAGTTGTACCAACAGCAAGCTAGACAAGAGAGGTATGATGTCTCTAAAGCGTTATTCCAGTGCAGGATGGTAGAAGGAAGCTTAGTTGGAACTCATGTGCTCAAGATGATTGGGTACATTGAGAATCTGGACAAGCTAGGTTTTCCATTGGACCAAGAGTTGGCCACCGATGTGATCTTGCAATCGTTGCCTGAAAGCTTCAGTCAATTTGTAGTAAATTACAATATGACTGACATGGAAAAGACTTTACCACAATTGCTTGGTATGTTGAGAACATATGAAGCAAATACTAAGAAGACTAAGGCCACAAATGTCCTTATTGTGAATAAGGGCAAAGGAAGGGCCAAAGCTAAAGGCAACAAGAAAGCAAAGAAGGTCTTTGCTAAATCTAAGCCAAAGTCTTATGCACTGAAGCCAAAGGGAGGGATAGCAAAGGAAGGGAACTGTTTCCATTGCGGTGAGACCGGCCATTGGAAAAGGAACTGCAAAGTATATCTGGAGGATCTAAAGAAAGGAAGTGTGACTTCCGCTTCAGGTATTTTTGTTATAGAAGTCAATTTATCTACTTCTTCATCATGGGTATTAGATACTGGATGTGGATCTCACATTTGTGTAAATGTGCAGGATCTCAAAAGGAGTAGGACATTGGCGAAAGGTGAAGTTGATCTCCGAGTTGGAAATGGAGCAAGAGTTGCTGCATTAGCTATAGGAGATTATCATTTAGCTTTACCTTCTGGTTTATCACTGATTTTAAAAGACTGTTATTTTGTGCCTTCAATTACTAAAAACATTATTTCTATTTCTTGTTTAGACAAGTATGGTTTTTCATTTATAATAAAGGACAATTGTTGTTCTATTTATTTAAATGATATGTTTTATGCTAGTGCACAAATGGTGAATGGTCTTTATGTATTAAATCTTGATATGCCTATCTATAACATAAATACTAAAAGGATTAAAAATAATGATTGTAATCCGACTTATCTCTGGCACTGTCGCTTAGGCCACATAAACGAGAACCGCATATCTAAACTTCATAAGGATGGAGTATTAGATTCATTTGATTTTGAATCATATGAAACATGCGAATCTTGTTTAATGGGCAAGATGACTAAAGCCCCTTTCAAGGGACATGTTGAAAGGGCAAATGTTTTATTGGGACTAATACATAGTGATGTATGTGGACCAATAAGTACGCAAGCTAGAGGTGGTTTTCAATACTTCGTTACATTTACTGATGACCTCAGTAGATATGGGTATGTGTACCTAATGAAACATAAGCATGAAACCTTTGAAAAGTTCAAAGATTTCAAGAATTAAGTGCAAAACCAACTTGGCAAAAGTATCAAAATCCTTCGATCAGATCGAGGAGGAGAATACTTAAGCCAAGAGTTTCATGACTATCTAAAGGAGTGTGGGATAGTCCCACAACTCACTCCTCCGTATACTCCACAATGGAATGGTGTATCCGAGAGGAGAAATCGAACCTTGTTAGACATGGTTAGATCAATGATGAGTCATGCAGATCTTCCGATATCGTTTTGGGGACACGCTCTAGAAACAGCAATTTTCTTACTGAACCGTGTTCCATCTAAATCAGTGGAAAAGACACCATATGAGATATGGACTGGGAAGCGTCCTAGTATGTCTTTTATGAAGATTTGGGGTTGTGAGGCTTTCGTTAGACGTCACGCCACTAACAAACTTGGACCCAAATCTGATAAGTGTTTATTTGTGGGGTATCCTAAGGAAACGAAAGGGTACTATTTCTATTATCCCACCGAGAACAAAGTAGTTGTTGCTCGGACTGGTGTATTTCTTGAAAGAGAATTTATTTCTAGAAAAACCAGTGGGAGAAAAATAGAACTTAGTGAAGTTCAACCACAAGAAAACACTGAACCGGAGATTGAGATGGAAACAGAGCAGGCACCACAAGCTGTTGTGGAAGAAGCACCTGCTCAAGAGACACAAGCCAAGCGTAGGTCTGTAAGAGAACACCGGGAGCCACAGAGATATGGATTTCTTGTGACTCAACAAGGTGACTTACTACTTATTGATGAGGATGAGCCGTCATCTTATCAACAAGCTATAATGGGCAATGATTCTGAGAAATGGCAAGAGGCCATGAAATCTGAGATGGAATCCATGTATGCAAACCAAGTATGGACTTTGGTTGATCCACCTGAAGGGGTACGACCCATAGGGTGCAAATGGATTTTCAAGAAAAAGACCGATATGGATGGTAACGTACAAACCTATAAAGGTCGGCTGGTTGCAAAAGGATTCAAACAAATTCATGGTATTGACTATGATGAAACCTTTTTAAAATCCATAAGGATCTTACTTGCAATAGCTGCATTTCATGATTATGAAATCTGGCAGATGGATGTCAAAACAGCTTTCCTTAATGGAAATCTGCTCGAGGATGTGTACATGACACAGCCCGAGGGTTTTGTCGATCCAAAGGATGCTGGAAAGATATGCAAGCTACAACGATCCATTTATGGATTGAAGCAAGCTTCTCGGAGTTGGAATCTTCGTTTTGATGATGCAATCAAAGAGTTTGGTTTTATCAAAAATGAAGATGAACCTTGTGTCTACAAGAAGGTCAGTGGGAGCGTAATCATTTTCCTAGTGTTGTATGTAGATGACATACTTCTTATTGGAAATGATATCCCTGCCTTGCAATCTGTAAAGATTTGGCTAGGGAACTGCTTTTCGATGAAAGACTTAGGAGAAGCCACCTATGTATTAGGAATCAAGATCTATAGAGATAGATCGAGAAGGCTTCTTGGTCTAAGTCAAAGTACGTACATAGACAAGGTGCTTAAAAGGTTTAGCATGCAAGAATCCAAGAAAGGATTCGTGCCTATGACACATGGTATTTATCTCTCGAAGGAACAGTGTCCTTCAACACCAGATGAGAGACAACGCATGAGTAAGATTCCATACGCGTCAGCTATTGGATCTATCATGTATGCCATGATATGCACTCGTCCCGATGTATCGTATGCTTTGAGCATGACGAGCAGATATCAAGTTGATCCAGGTGAAGGTCACTGGATTGCTGTCAAGAATATCCTGAAGTACTTGAGAAGGACTAAGGATACATTCTTGATTTATGGAGGTGAGGAAGAGCTCAATGTAATGGGTTACACTGATGCTAGCTTCCAAACCGACAAAGATGATTTTCGATCGCAATCTGGATATGTGTATTGCCTAAATGGGGGTGCTGTGAGCTGGAAGAGTTCAAAGCAAGAAACAGTAGCCGATTATACAACGGAAGCTGAGTATATTGCTGCCTCGGATGCAGCAAAGGAAGCTGTTTGGATGAGGAAGTTCATTTCTGAACTTGGAGTGGTGCCTAGCATTAAAGATCCGATAGAACTCTATTGTGACAACAATGGAGCGATCGCATTGGCTAAGGAACCAAGATCTCACCAAAGATCCAAGCACATACTTAGGCGTTTCCATTTCATTCGAGAAATCGTTGAAAGGGGAGATGTTAAAATATGCAAAGTACCAACAGATGATAATGTATCTGACCCATTGACGAAGCCGCTGTCACAGCAGAAGCATGATCGTCATACTAGATCTCTAGGCATTAGGTATATGTCTGAGTGGTCTTAGTGCAAGTGGGAGATTTGTTGGGATATGCCCTAAGACAAGTCATTAGATGATTGTTTAAGACATACAATGTTTATGGTTTATGAATGGCAATTCATTATTATTTATTATTCTTTTAACTGTGCATTGTGAATTAATATATATGTTAATGTCCTTAGAATAATATTGTATTATTCTTAAAGATGTCCCTAGTCAAGTATTATCATGAATAGGGATAATGATAATACGTAGAGACTAGTATATGTTGATCGATGAATTGTTCATTGATATGAGATATCAAATCAACATATGGGTACATGTTAGAGAACGATGTACTGGACAGACCCACCATGAGAATGCAACATGGATAGTTATATGATCTTCATATGCAATCCTCATAGTGATAATAATGTATGTAATCCTTACGACTTGTGATCATCAGAGATCCCAACATAAGGAGTTATGTATCTTGATATCGTCAAACGTTACCCGTAACAGGGTAATCTATAAAGGCGACTATTGGATACACTACGAATTATGTAGAGGGATGTTGACTGATCGAGATAGGATTTGTCCCTCCTATATAACAGGAGATGTGTTTTGGCCCTTGATCAAGTGAGAACTAAAATGCATGGCCATGCTCGAATGAGTCGATATGAGATATCGAGCTTATTCGTTTATTCTAGTTCTACTTGGGGATCAAGAAATAAAGATTGAATAGCCGAGTATGACTATTCCATAACTCGTGTTCAATCTAAACACAAAGGACAAAGGGATTAAGTTACATGATTAATATTATCACAAGTTCTAAAGGTTATGTCGAGTCATTGACATTCTTGTAATTTGGGTAGCATCGATGTGTTGCTAGATACCGCTCGATGCTTGCGACATAAAATGAGATTTTATGTCACTGCCAACATTACGAGATCCTATCGGGTCGCACAAAAGATTAAATCGAGAAGGGAAATTAAATTCATGGGATGAATTAAATAATTAAGAGGAGTCTTAATTAATAATCATAAGGATTAATTAAATCATGGGCTTAAGCCCATGAAGCTTTAAGAAAGCCTTTAATTAATCATATATAATTTGTTAACAAGGTTTAATTAGATAAAGACTTGCAAGACAAATTGAATAACACAAAAACCCTACACCAAGAAGAGCTCTCGGCCGCACCTCCTCAAGAACTCTCGGCCTCCTTCAAGTCGTGTGGTTCTTGATTGGTTTTGGGCCATCTTCGATTGTGAATCGAGCTTGCTTCGTGTATTGGTTTAAGAACTTGTCTAGCAACTTGTTCTTAAACTATTCCTTCGTTCGATTCGATCGTGTGGATACCGTTGAGGCAAAACCAATCGAGTTTTGCTATTGATTCGGAGAAGGCGTAGGACGTGGTGCTGCTCCGTGGATTCTGCTTCAAACACGCTACAAGGGTGAGACTCTTATGTATTCTCTAATCCGATATGAATCCCTATGTATAGATCCGGTGTTAGTAATCCCAAAATTTTATTCCGCTGCGTTGTATGCTCATGGGGTTTCTTACACTTCTATCTCATGTTCAACTCTAACTGAAAAATAGATTTTTAAAACTCCTAAAATCAGAGTATGTCATGAATTGTTCGCCATACAGATAACGTTGCCACATCTTCAAGGCAAAAAATAATTGCTACAAGTTCGAGTTCATGAACAGGTATCATGATTCTTTCAGCTTCAACTATCTCAAAGCATATGCAATCATCTCATGATGCATCAGAACGTATCCCATTTGTTTCAGTTTATAAAACCTGCTTTCTCATTCATCTGACCAAACGAAACTTAAATTTCTTCTTGGTCAATTGGTTAATAGGTCAGGCTATCCTAGATATCCTTCCATAAAAGCCTGTAATATCTGGTCAAACTCATTAAACTTCGTATCTCGAGTACACAAGTATACCACTGATGAATATTATAAATTCCGCCCAAAAAGTTACGGAATACTCTATTCATCAAATTCCTTAACTCTACTGGTATAGTTGTTAGACCACATGTCATTACCCAAAAATTCAAACTGCCTATAGCTGGTTTGACCAATTGCCTAGAGAACATTTTCTCGTCCGACTCAAACTAATGGTAACCAGATTTAAAATCATTCTTCTTATACATCGAAGTTTCTTACAACTAATCAAATACTTCTCGATCTTAGGCAGTGGGTATTTTATTCTTGACAGTAACCCGGTTCAACTGCCTTTAGTCGATACACATCTTCATAATACCATCTTTCTTCTTCATGAACATCAAAGATGTTTTCCCAAGGTGACATACTCAGACGTATGTACTCTTATCGATGATATTCTGTAACTATTCGTCTAAGCTTGTCAACTCTGTTGATGCTATTCCGTACAGTGCTTTCGATATCAAAATTATTTCTTGACATTAACGAACAGTTAAAATCGATTTCCTTCTCTAGTGGAAATTCTATTATTTTCTCAGGAAAATCTTGATATGTTTTCTTACCACTAGGATATAAGTCAACCTCGACTCTTCCTGATCAGCATCAACTGCTTATTATCAAAAATCCTTCATTTTCCACGTATTGCAACCATAATATTTTCATAGCTGATGCTATCCGTGTCTTAGCTTACTATTCGTGGCTATAAACATTTCCTTTGGAGCCACAACACGGTCGAAAATTCATTACACCCTGAAATCAACTTATAATATCTCAAAATTTATCAAAGTCTCCATGCCCTCGATACAATCAAAATCATATCTCGGCAACACAATAAATTCAAATTCACAATAATATCATCAAATTGTAAAATACAGTTCACTTTACATGTATGGATAGTAAAATCATAACTGCTGGGGTATTTTCCAAATCATAATAATCAATGCACATTTGACGCAACGTATTGTCTCAATAAAACTTGTGCAGTGTGATCGAATACATGACATGTATCTGCGATCACTAGTATCTGGTCTACAGGTAACTCACTGCTGCTGGAACTGAGTGGTCAAAAAGAATAACCACTCTGATATCTACCCCTAGCTCAGTGTATTTGTTGTTATGGCTGCATCTGTTCCTGAGCACATAACGGACATGCTTTGACTGGCCGTTATCGACATCAGTTCCTCTTATTCTTTCACATGGATCAGTAGATACCTACATCTAAAGTGACCTCGAAAAGATCTGGTATCCTACAATCTCTAGCACCTCTATAATTACTAGAGCCGGATGAACTGCAGTGATACTTCTGAAACTTTTCTAGGACTACTTGGATTATTCCAATGATAGTCACTTCATTAACATTTAATCAAGTTCTAGCTCATCGGTGTCTTATCCTTTAGCCGATACATTTCTAATTTAAATCTCTTCGCTGGTGAATAGCTATAGAGATTGAGCACATACTTCCTGTGATGTCCGGGAATTAATGGTGTTAATCCCGGTGTAGTATTAATCCTGGATGGATTTTTAATTGTGGCAATTAGGAATTAATTGCGGTTCGGCATCTCCCGAGGTTGGTAAATCGGGCCTTCTGGGCTCGTCTAATTGATCATTTGGGATCGTTGGATCCCGAGGTTGAGATCGTATTCTCATTCCGATGAAAACCTGCGAGTTGGGTTTTTAGTGTGACTCGGAATCTCGAGTGCTTGGTGTGGGCACCGGTAGGGGGTTTTTGAGTTAGAGAGAGAATTTTTGGAAACAGATGATTTTTAATGAATCATGATGTATTTGTGGGACTATTGATATTTTGGGGTATTTTTGCTATAAATACCAATTGAACCCGGGATTTTAATTATCGGAACCATTTTCTTCCCCCTCCTTCTCTCTCCCCGAACCCGCCGATTTTCGATCCCCTTTGGACCACCGCGCACAAATGTGCTTCGCCCGCCGCCGTCCGGCCGCCGTTCGGCGCGTCCGACCCGCCGCCGCGTTCGTCTCTTCCAGGCGGTCATTTCCATACCAACAATTTGAAGTTTGGTCGAGGATTGAGCTCGGATTTCTGCAGAAAGCGCTAGGGTTCGTCACTGCAGTTCATCCGATTTTTGGGGCTCGATTTTGGTATGTTTTTGGCACGATTTTTCTGGTGTTTTTGGGGCGTTTTTATGGTGTTTTTGGGTCGAGCATTGCAGACTTTTTGGTTCGAAATTTTGGTTGCATTTTGGTTCGAATTTCAGCTAGTTTTTGTGGGTTAGGGTTCGAAATTTGGGGGTTTCGCTTGTGGGGCGATTATTGTTGTTGGTAATTGATTAATTCATGTTGTAGATGCATTATGATGCTTGATTGTGTTCGAATTCGAAGATTTATAAGGGTTCGAATTTAAGGGCTTGTTTGGGTTCGAATTTAAGGGTATTGAATTCGAAAATTGGGGGTTTTTGGCAAGGGGTGTTGATTCTTGCTTGGATAGCTTAATTCATGTTTTAAATGAATTATGGTGATTTTTGGATTTGATTTGTGTGGTTGGGGTTCGAATTTTAGGAGTGGTTCTTGAGCAATTTTTGATATTGTCTCATTCGTTTCCCCTCCCTGTATATGCCCTGCCCCGGGTCTTGTAAATGGTAAATTGTCGTGGGTTGACAATATGTTGAGGGTTATGGGTGTGCTTGAGCATGGGTTGCATGTTCGTAATTAATTGTGAATATTTATGTGTTTTAGCACATGTTTCTCGGGGCATGGAACTCAAGCCAGGCTTGATATGGACTACGGAATACTAAGGTACGTGGGACGTACGAGCATAACCTATTATAGTATTGCAACTGTAATATGCATGGTTTGTGATAATGGTATTAAATGGGCATTGGAATACATGGTGTATGGTAATTGTATTATATGGACATTGCAATATCTGGCATGTGGTAAGTATTGAAATGCATGGTGCATTATATTTACTTCAAATGGATAATGATATGCATGGTAAATGGTATTTGCCTTCACTGGACATATAAGTATATTGGGAATCATACAGTACCGCCTTCGAGCGAGCAATGATTCGGGATGCGGTCGCCATTGGGCGACCATCGGTTATGACGCCGCTATTGTTGAGCGTGCGTGAGGTTTAGTATGCCGCTATTGAGGAGCGAGCGAGGGAATAGGAACATGGAATGCTTGGGTAGATATATGTGATATCTATGGTCTTTTACATTGTGTTCTTACTATATTGATCATGGAACTGGTATAATATAACGGTATTAGTTAATCTATGTGACGATTAACTGGCTTTGGGAATTTGATGAGTTTGGTTATTTTGAGAACAGGGACAATGCAGGGGATCCCGGATGAGGGTATTGCCATCCAGGGAGTATCATTTAAATTAAAAGCATTTACATTTTTGTATTTGAATTGCAATATTATTATTTTGTGATTGGTGGTATTGGTATGCTCACCCCGTGTGGGGGCTGTCTCTGTTGGGGCAGGTAACACAGGTGTAGCGGCTTTGGAGTCGAGCTCGGGCTTTTGGTTAGAGGTACTTCCAGGATCGAGGTACCAGAGCTGGCTGGACGGACACTCAGATCCAGAGTTGAGATCGAGTGGCGCTTGGGAGGTGCTACCAGGACTGGTATCCGGTAGAGTGTTATACATCAGATACATGCTTATCCATTTGGTACTCTTATGTGAGTACATTTTACGTGTGTATGGAATGTATAAATGGGCTACGGCTTCTCTCTGTTCATTATGGTTGCATGCAATTAATTATGGAATTGCTAAATGAACTAAGAGCATGTTAGTGTATTATGTGGGTGCATGTTATATGATTAATCTTGGTTGGGGAATCTGAATATTTTGGGAATTGGATGCAAGAAATTTTCTGGGTAGCATACGGTGTTGCACTTGCATGTGGTTTTCCCCATTATGGTATGATTATATGCACTAATGGTATGGCTTAATACACTAATAACGGGTTAAGGGCACGGGGGTCCTTACACTTCCATTTCTCAAGTCCACGATAATCGATTATCATTTTCCATGTAATCAAAATGGCTTTCTCGTAAACATCCTTTCTCGTGTCAACAAGAGGGAAAACTAGTCTTTCAACACTACCATTACTCTAGATACTCTCATCTAGAAGAGTTCATATTGTAGTATTTATTCATAGTACGGACACATAAACTGAAACTGAATTACGACAGTCCTCAAATCCAAATCCTCATTCAAACCAATTCTAGTTGTTTCTCACAACAACTATACTCTATTCTTCAATGGACATAACTCTAATTTCAATATCCTCAAGTTCTAAATTATCATCTCGACGTGCACAAGTTTTGACGTAAACTCATATGAATTACCATGGTCTTTCAGACACAAAATCCCGATGTCAATCAACAAAACGTAGTGTTAATAGTTCTAGTGTCATCCCACTAATAACAAGGATTAAGCCCCAAAGTGACAAATAAAATTCTCAATAAATATCACTAAGTTATAATTCAATTAACAGTTTACAGTGCCTACAGGTACGATAGATAGCTATTAAAAGCTCATATCACTGCTACCAGTCCAAACACTAATTGTCCATCATAAATCAAAACATCATATACAAATCTCAAGTCATAGATGTTATCATCACTAACTCTACATCATCATCATCCTATCAGCAACTGTCAGTACTAACAGATAAAATTTCTCAAATTCTCTAGATTATATGCAACGTAACATATTATAATACTCAGAGATATGACATCTAGCTGTCACTGCATAGTAATCCATTACATGTCTAAAGCTCATCATCTAACATGTAATCATAGCAGACATGAGCATATAAAAATACGTAGTCAATTACATGACCAAACAATTTTATTTTTGACTAGACTCAGTGTCCTAACTCTAGTTCGAGTATATCCCAAAACCTGGCTCTGATACCATAATGTGAGGGCATGATCCTAATGTGGTGTTTAATTATCACATAATGATTACTTTGCTTAAACAGCGGAATATTTATTTCAAATGTCCTATCAAATGGCCCTAAAAAATTTTCGCTTTTAGGTAATACATATATAATGACACTTAAAATACGTAATTCCAGTTTCCCAATTCAACATGTTGCTCATCACATAAGCATCAAGTATAACCAACCAGTAATAGAATACTGAAAATACAGATACTCAGAGCATACCCCGGTAATTAAAATGTAGTTAAAAAGTACTCTGTCAATTACTGGGACTCAGACTCAACATACCAAACCTGAGCTCGATCTTGCTGAGCTCTGGTATTCTAAGATGCTTCCTCACGAGCATCCAACATCTGTCTATATGTAACACATGTCATGCCTGAACAACAAAAGACATGACAGCCCCCACTACGGGGGTCAGTACCTCAGTACGAGAAATAAATAAATCATGTCAAGAATGACAAGTATCATGCAATGCATACCATGTATGAATGTAATTTATGAATGGGTACAAAGAATCGAATCTCAAGATACCAAAATTGGAATCCAAAGGTAGGTATCATCAATCAATATCATTCTCGAGCAGAGGGTGACAACACACACACTTTGCCCTAGGAGAATCATCTTGTGATGTGCTCGTCATCCCTCGTGTCTAGGTCCAGTAGCAACTCGCGTGACTACAGTTGCTACCTAAACTGTCTGTCATCGTCGTGCCCGTCGTCCCCGACACTCAGAGTAAATCAACTCAGTCATTATCAAGGGTATCAAAGAAGTTGATAGATCAATATGATATGCCCATGAATCATCTATGCATCATATGACATATGCAACTCAATATGTCATGCAATCTCATGTGAAATGCAATACATATCTTGTAACACATAAGAAAATCAATTATCACATATAATCAAGTAATGTCATATAAGGTCATGCATTAGCATCATTACACGCCTTTGCCAGACGTCATGATAAAACTCATTTCAACGTACCTCCACCAGGCTATCAAAAATATTCGTAAGCTCTGGATTTTCTCAAGTTTGACCTCGGGATATCACAACCTGGTCAAATATCATTCAAATCATCCAAATCTATCAATAGGCTGTCTTAATTCATTAGTTTAGCATTTCAGCAGACATACACTTAGTAATAAATCCATAAGTCTTTCAACACTAAACCAAATGACTTAAGCCCATTTTTACCTGAACGATAACTCAAATGGGGACATTTCATATGTTCAACACTTTCCCAAAATTGTTCATTTAATGGGTCTAAGTATTAGCCCAATCTGGGCATACAATTTCCCTTGTTCTATATACAAAAACTAGTTCGACCAGTTTAAGTATAAAATTCACCATAAATTTTCAAGACCTCCAAATGACTTCAAACCAGTGGGAAACGTTCAACAACTCAACAGGGTACATTTCATAATTTATGAGTTTTAGCTAATTCATAGGTCTAGAGGTCGATTCGTAGCATATTTCATCGAATTGTAATATGCTCTTTAGTAGAGATTGAGCAGTGATAGGGAAAAAGGCATAACTCACTCATATGGACTCCAAATCATCTGATGCTAGTTTCTAATGCACTGAAGTTCTAGATTGTACACATTGTGTAGGGTCTTCCTACCTTAACATCATATAGTACACATATAATGGACAGAACATGCATTTATAACCTCTTAAGGGTTCCGGTTGTAGCTTGAGCTAAGAAGATTACATGCCAATATAAAATTCCAAAAGCTATTTAATTACATTCCCAACAATGAATGTTAAAGCTATAGGTTTACACTACTCCTAGAGTAGAGACTATCAAAATCCTGCATTCTATATTCATCTTGTTCCCTTTTAGCTCACCGCCTGAACCCGACCCTAGGCCCTTCGGTCCAACAGTGTACCTACAGAGAAAACACATCGTGAGCATATACATATTTACTTAACATGATATTAAAAGACATACAGTAATGCATAACATCTTAGTTAAGTAAAAGTTATTGGTCGTTCTTCAACTTCTTTTGTTATCCCTGATTCTTATTCATGTGTAAGGGCATCTTACCCCCATTGTATCATAATCATCGTGTGGCATCTTACCACGTGGGCATCTTACCCAATCATATGGCGTCTTGCCATATCATAAACATTGTGTGGCATCTTACCACAGGGGCATCTTACCCACTCACATACATTGGGTGGCATCTTACCACATGGGCGTCTTACCCAATCATATACGTCGTATGACCTTATCATAAACTTACTTATCATAAACATCATCATCATAAACGTCATCATAAACATCATCATAAACACCATCATCATAAATATCATCATAAACATCATCATCGTAAACATCATCATAAACATCATCATCATAAACATCATCATAAACATCATCATCATAAACATCATCATCATAAACATCATCATTAAGTGTAGGAGTATGGTTTACCGTCCGATGCTCGTACGTTTCTTACGTACCTTAATTCCAAAAGTGGAGAAATCGGAGAGCTTTATCTCCTTGAGGTTGTGGGTACTTGGGATGGTTCTACATAACCATACAAATTGATATTAGAAGCCAAACAATAGCCCAATACCAAAAATTCAACAAAAAACATCATTTTCCAACTTTTGAACAGTGGCGATCGATCGCTCAAAACATGGCGATCGATCGCCTGATTTTTCACTTAGCGGCGATCGATCGCTTAAAATGAGGCGATCGATCGCCTGATGCACATTTCGCTACTGGACGTTGGCGATCGATCGCGCCATTTGAGGCGATCGATCGCCTACCTTCATTTTTGCCTACTGCCACTCGGCGATCGATCGCTGCTTTTGTAGCGATCGATCGCCACAACCAGTGGCCGCGATTTCACCATTTTTATGTGCATTTTCCAAGCTCATCCTCATACCTCTCAAAACCAAACTTTCCTACAACATCAACAACATCATAACCCACTAAAACCCACATAAAACACTTCAAAAATCATACCCCAAACATATATAAACAAACCCAAAACAACCCACATAAATCATCAAAACTAAACCCATTTCAACACCAAACATCTTGAAAACTTAAGGAAGGGTTCCATACCTCTTGTAGGCTCCAAATCTTAACAAAGATTACACAAACAAGTATTTTGTGAAGCTTCCTTCTTCCTTCCTTGGTGTATTTCGAAAATGGTGTGGGGTTAGGGTTGAGGGATGAAATTTGGGGGTTAAAAGAGTGATTGGTAAAGTGAAGTGAAGTATAGGAAAAGATGGGTAGTGGGGATTAAAAGGGGTTGTGCAAAGTTAATTGAAAATTTGTACCCCAAACTTAACGTGATGTATAAAACACCCCAACATGGTATTTTAAAAGCATCTTGACAAAATGCACTAAACTTCATCTAAAATCACATCTTCCTCATATTTAATAATCAACACAATTAAATCATGTTAACATCTTATTACCCAACACATAATTCAATTACCACATTCATCATATAAACATAATTAATGCCTTAATCGCAATTAATTAATTTCGGGGCATCACATTGCTCCCCTACTTACAAGATTTCGTCCTCGAAATCGCATGCACTTACCCAAAATGAAACTAAACATAAATCATACCAGAAAATAGTTCCGGGTAATGCTGCATCATATGCCGTTCCGTCTCCCACGTAGCCTCCTCGACACCCCGACGATCCCACTGAACTTTGACCATCGGTAAAACCTTACTTCGTAATCTGTGATCCTCACGATCCAGAATTCTGACCGGTCGTTCAACGTAGGATACATCTGAATCCAACTGCACTTCAGTAGGCTGTAAAACATGAGACGGGTCTGGCTCATACTTTCTCAACATAGAAACATGGAAGACATCATGAATTCCAGATAAAGACGGCGGTAGAGCCAAACGGTAAGCCAATGTACCAATACGCTACAATACCTCATACGGTCCGACATATCTCGGAGATAACTTTCCCCGCATACCAAAACGGACCACACCCCTGAAGGGTGAGATTTTCAAGAAAACCTTGTCTCCTACTTGGAATTCTAGCGGCCGTCGCCGCTTATTGGCTTAGGCTGCTTGCCTATCTTGGGTCGCTTTCATCTTTAAGCGTATTATCTTAATCTTTTCCTCCATGTCCTTAATCATATCCGGTCCTCCGACCGCTTTACTCGTCAAGTCCTCCCAATACAGCGGTGACCTACATCGTCGTCCGTAAAGAGCTTCAAAAGGGGCCATTTGAATGCTCGCCTGATAGCTGTTATTATAGGAGAACTCTACCAGTGGTATAGACTCTTGCCATGGAGTATCAAACTCCAAAACACATGCCCTCAGCATATCTTCGAGCGTCTGAATAGTACGCTCCGTTTGGCCGTCTGTCTGAGGGTGATAAGCTGTACTCAGTCTCACCTCGGTGCCCAAAGCTGTTTGGAGACCCTCCCAGAAATGAGAAGTAAACCTTGGGTCTCTGTCAGACACGATCGAGATTGGAACCCCATGCAACCTCACTACATCCCGTACATATAATTGGGCCATCTTTAGATACGTGAAAGTCATACTGTAAGGGATGAAATGAGCTACCTTCGTCAGCCTATCCACGATCACCCAGATCGCATCAAATCCAGAGGCCGACCTTGGCAAGTGGGTCACGAAGTCCATAGATATATGCTCTAACTTCCACTTAGGTACCTCCAAGCTCTTCAGCTCGCCACCAGGCCTCTGCCTTTCTGCCTTTACTTGCTGGCAGATCAAACATCTCTTAACAAAAGTGATCACATCACGCTTCATGCGTCTCCACCAGAATTGACCACTCAAGTCCTTATACATCTTTCTTCCTCCGGGGTGGATACTGAACCGGCTACTATGAGCTTGTTCTAAGATTCCTTTACGCAATCCCGGCGCATTTGCGACTACCCATCGGTTGTCCAGTCTTCAGGAATCATCTTCAGCCACTCTAAACTTTGTTGGCTGACCTCGAAGTACTATCGATGACCATCTCTGAACTTCATCATCTAACCTCTGGGCTTTCCTAATAGCCTCAAATACGTCTGGCTCGGCCAATAAGGTCGACACTCGCACCGGCAACGTGTCCACATCAAAATCATAGCCCAGATGGCAATAAGAAGTCATCATTGCTGATAAACACATAGCGTCTTCAGCAGTACTCTTCACCTTCCGACTTAAGGCGTCTGCTATCAAATTTACTTTACCCGGATGGTACTCAATCTCACAGTCATAATCCTTGAGCAAATCCATCCATCTTCTTTGACGCATATTCAGTTCAGCCTGAGTGAATAGAAATTTCAGGCTCTTATGGTCCGTATAGATGGTAAACGTCGTACCATAAAGATAATGACGCCAAATCTTCAAGGCGAAAATGATGGCCGCCAGTTCCAGATCATGGACTGGGTATCTGGTCTCATGAGGCTTCAACTGCCTCGAAGCATAAGCCACCACGTGCTTATCTTGCGTCAACACACAGCCCAAACCTTGCAATGATGCATCCGTGTACAAGGCAAACTTCTTATTCTCAGAAGGAATCACCAACACTGGCGCTGTCGTCAAACGACGTTTCAATTCTTGGAAGCTTTCCTCGCAAGCTTCGGACCAAAAGAATGAGACTCCTTTCTGAGTCAGCGGTGTCAACGGCTTAGCGATCTTAGAAAATCCCTCGACAAAACGTCGGTAATAACCTGCTAAGCCTAGGAAACTCCGTATCTCGGGTACAGAAGTGGGTGCTGCCCACTCCATCACAGCTTCAATCTTCCTGGGATCCACAGATATCCCGCTGCTAGATATAACATGACCCAAGAACACTACACTGCTCAGCCAGAACTCGCACTTGCTGAGCTTTGCATACAACTGATGATCCCTAAGGATCTGAAGTACTGTCCTCAAGTGCCGTACATGATCTTCTTCGGTCCGGGAGTAGATGAGTATATCGTCAATGAAAACTATGACGAATTGATCCAAATATGGCTGGAACACCCTGTTCATCAAACTCATGAAAACAGCCGGGGCATTTGTCACCCCAAAAGGCATGTAGGAATTCATAGTTCCCATACCTAGTCCTGAAGGCTGTCTTCTGGACATCATCTTCCCTTACTTGAATCTGATGGTACCCCGACCTCAGATCGATCTTACTGTAGAGCCTCGTACCCTGCAACTGATCAAACAAGTCATCGATCCTCGAAAGTGGGTACTTATTCTTCACTGTAGCTTTGTTCAGTTGTCTGTAATCGATGCACAAACGCATCGAACCATCTTTCTTCTTCACAAATAAAATTGGTGCTCCCCAGGGCGATACGCTAGGGCGTATATAGCCTTTATCAAGGAGCTCTTGCAACTGAATCTTTAATTCCCTTAGCTCCGTTGGTGCCATCCTATAAGGGGCACGAGAAAATGGCAGACGTCCCCGGTAATAACTCAATCCCAAACTCGACTTCTCTCGTCGGTGGGAATCCGAGAATCTCCTCCGGAAAGACATCAGGGAACTCCGCCACTACGGGCACATCCTCAACTTTTACTTCTTCTTTCTTTTCCGTAACATCAACGGCATAAATGAGATATCCTGTATGGCCTCGTTCCAACAACTGCGCCATCTTGACAGCAGATATCAACGGAATCTTACCATCCCCATAAAACGTCCATGGAACTCCCATATCAGATTTGAACCGTACAGTCCTCTGCCTGCAGTTCACAACTGCCTGATACCTGTTCAGAACATCAATGCCCAGAATGCAGTCAAAATCTGACATTCCCAGAACAATCAAATATGTCCTTAGTTCTTTATCCTCAAAATAAATGAGGCCATCGTAGACGATCCGATCAGTAATCATACTTCTTCCAGCGGGGGTCGAGACTATAAGAGGCGTGGGCGACGGAGAAGTGCATATGTGGTGCCTTTCCACAAAACTTGTCGACACAAAAGAGTGTGACGCACCTGTGTCGATCAATATAAAAGCAGGGTGCGTAAATAAAAGACACGTACCCGCTATAACCTCCTCCGGAGCCGCTGAAGCCTGCTCCCTCGTCAATGCATAGACTTGCCCTTGAGGTGGCCCCATAGGCTGACCTCCATACTGTCTCGGCACGAATGGTGGTCTATGCTGTGCTGTCCTATCCGCAGGCCTCCCCGCAGAACCCTGTTGACTTCCCCTGTTGGGACACTGTCTAGCAAAGTGGCCTTTGTCGCCACAAACATAACATCCTACACAATCTTTCGTCAGATGTGGTTGCCCACAAAGAGTGCACTGGACCTTCCCGGATCTGTCTCCCTGAGACTTCCCCCTCCCAGATGGGGCATCACTCCTACGGTTTCCTTTCCATCTATTGTCGGGCCTCTTACCGCTGAACCTTGACGCCGATGTGTTCCCCCTTGACTTGAACTGATCACTCCTTGGCTTCAAATTATCTGGAGTGGATTTCTGAGAGGGTGCTGACGGTGGTACAACATCAGGGTATGCACCCACTCCCAGTTCGGCTAGCTCAGCCCTGTGAGAGTGCATCGTCAAAACAAGTAGGGCCATAAGTAATCACCCTATCGTACAGCTCCGGCCTCAAGCCCTTCATGAAGTTCCTCATATTTGCTTGAGTGCTCGTGGCGATGTGAGGTACATATCTGAGTAAGGAACAATACTGAAGAGCATAATCTGACACTGACATATTACCTTGCTTAAGGTGAGTAAATTCATCTTCCTTAGCCTGTCGTGCAACAGCCGAGAAATAACGATTCAGAAAGCGAGTTCGAAACATTTTCCAATTAACTTCATGACCTTGAGCCTCTTGCTCTACCACAGTGGTCTTCCACCACATTAGTGCCTTCTTGGCCAGTTGGAACTCTGCTAACCGTATCCATGCTGTCTTTGCACATGGGGCTGCCACAAAGATTTGCTCTATTCTTTCTAACCATTCCTCAGCTCGTTCCCCTGTTTTGGTTCCTTCAAAGGTTGGGGGTCGGTATGCAAGAAATTGAGTTAAGCTTAGCTCCCCTGGCAACAACTGTTGTTCGGACGGTTCATCATCAAAAGCTGGCGGGGGTAGGGGATTCGTACGCCCCGCACTTGCATTGACGCTCACTGCGTCACCTACCTCCACGTTTGCTGCCATACTGCAACACAAGGGTTAACAACAAGACCCAAAAGCAGTTCATATACACATCGTTAGAAAGGCATAACATGTGAGCATAACAGTCATGTACTTCATATGCAACATATGAACACAACATGTTTAAAAGTAAGCACCTAGCCAACTTATTGCTAAGGCTACCCTTCACTCGTTCCCGGGTTATCTAACCACTGCTCTGATACCACTAATGTAGGGTCTTCCTACCTTAACATCATATAGTACACATATAATGGACAGAACATGCATTTATAACCTCTTAAAGGTTCCGGTTGTAGCTTGAGCTAAGAAGATTACAGGCCAAAATAAAATTCCAAAAGCTATTTAATTACATTCCCAACAATGAATGTTAAAGCTATAGGTTTACACTACTCCTAGAGTAGAGACTATCAAAATCCTGCATTCTATATTCATCTTGTTCCCTTTTAGCTCACCGCCTGAACCCGACCCTAGGCCCTTCGGTCCAAAAGTGTACCTACAGGGACAACACATCGTGAGCATATACATATTTACTTAACATGATATTAAAAGACATACAGTAATGCATAACATCTTAGTTAAGTAAAAGTTATTGGTCGTTCTTCAACTTCTTTTGTTATCCCTGATTCTTATTCATGTGTAAGGGCATCTTACCCCCATTGTATGGCATCTTATCATAACATAATCATCGTGTGGCATCTTACCACGTGGGCATCTTACCCAATCATATGGCGTCTTGCCATATCATAAACATTGTGTGGCATCTTACCACAGGGGCATCTTACCCACTCACATACATTGGGTGGCATCTTATCACATGGGCGTCTTACCCAATCATTTACGTCGTATGACCTTATCATAAACTTACTTATCATAAACATCATCATCATAAACGTCATCATAAACATCATCATAAACACCATCATCATAAATATCATCATAAACATCATCATCGTAAACATCATCATAAACGTCATCATCATAAACATCATCATAAACATCATCATCATAAACATCATCATTAAGTGTAGGAGTATGGTTTACCGTCCGATGCTCGTACGTTTCTTACGTACCTTAATTCCAAAAGTGGAGAAATCGGAGAGCTTTATCTCCTTGAGGTTGTGGGTACTTGGGATGGTTCTACATAACCATACAAATTGATATTAGAAGCCAAACAATAGCCCAATACCAAAAATTCAACAAAAAACATCATTTTCCAACTTTTGAATAGTGGCGATCGATCGCTCAAAACATGGCGATCGATCGCCTGATTTTTCACTTAGCGGCGATCGATCGCTTAAAATGAGGCGATCGATCGCCTGATGCACATTTCGCTACTGGACGTTGGCGATCGATCGCGCCATTTGAGGCGATCGATCGCCTACCTTCATTTTTGCCTACTGTCACTCGGCGATCGATCGCTGTTTTTGTAGCGATCGATCGCCACAACCAGTGGCCGCGATTTCACCATTTTTATGTGCATTTTCCAAGCTCATCCTCATACCTCTCAAAACCAAACTTTCCTACAACATCAACAACATCATAACCCACTAAAACCCACATAAAACACTTCAAAAATCATACCCCAAACATATATAACACATACCTAAAAAAACCCACATAAATCATCAAAACTAACCCATTTCAACACCAAACATCTTGAAAACTTAAGGAAGGGTTCCATACCTCTTGTAGGCTCCAAATCTTAACAAAGATTACACAAACAAGTATTTTGTGAAGCTTCCTTCTTCCTTCCTTGGTGTATTTCGAAAATTGTGTGGGGTTAGGGTTGAGGGATGAAATTTGGGGGTTAAAAGAGTGATTGGTAAAGTGAAGTGAAGTATAGGAAAAGATGGGTAGTGGGGATTAAAAGGGGTTGTGCAAAGTTAATTTAAAATTTGTACCCCAAACTTAACATGATGTATAAAACACCCCAACATGATATTTTAAAAGCATCTTGACAAAATGCACTAAACTTCATCTAAAATCACATCTTCCTCATATTTAATAATCAACACAATTAAATCATGTTAACATCTTATTACCCAACACATAATTCAATTACCACATGATTCATCATATAAACATAATTAATGCCTTAATCGCAATTAATTAATTTCAGGGCATCACACATTGTGGTAAAACGACCATAACCTTTTCATCTTAAATCCAAATTAGCTGATTTTGGTGGACAAATAAATCTAACACAAAATACTACAACTTTTATTTGGGGAATCATCTTCAAATTCGAACTTTAACCATGTGTAAAACTTGAATTACCAGACTTTATGCACTGCCTACTATCTGAAACAGATTTGACAACAAATTTTTCATGAATAAACACCATGGTTCAACCCTCATACCTAAATCCAAGTTAATAAAACTCAAGGATGATGATATACCTTCAATTATCTTCAAGATTTGAGCACCCAACCATCCCCATAGCTTCTTTCTAGCTTGAACACCTCCAAACTTGCTTCAAACTTGAATCTCCTTGATGGGTTCTTCTCCTCTCCTCAATACCTTTTCAAATCTATGATTACATGTGACATGCATTCACAATTTCACAAGAATTTTGGGAGTGAAAAGGGCTGAAATTTCGAAATAGCAAGAGAGAAGGAGGAGAAAAATGGTTGAGTGGAATGAGATAGAAGTTGGAGGATTTAAAATGAGGTGGCCAAATTTTTGAAGGTTTTGTGGGGCGATTTTTTTAACATTGATGTATTGTGGAATCCATGTGTCAATATATCACTATCTTGCAAGAATGGTCCAAAATTATGTATTAAACATGAGTTAATTAATTAATAGCATGTGTTCTCCAAGTGCCATGTGATCATACACATGCACAAGCACTAAAAACATGTTTCACTAGTTGCTTGACACATCGTAGTCTGGAACACCTTAATTCAAAGTCTCAAACTTTTAATCACCGGGGTTTTCTTAAACATCATTAATCCAGATTAATCATAATTAATTAGCAACGGTGCCTTACACCACCCGCATCCCAAAAACCCCTCCTACTCCCTCTATAGGCTATTTGGCGTAAAAATCATCACTTTGTGGAATCAAAACAGCAAGTTACATTACCGGCCAATACCACCATTCATTTATTAAAGAAAATCGCATGATATCATCTTATTCGAACAATACAGGAAGTTGTTTTGTTGTTTTAGAAAATTTTGGATCTTAATAATAAAAAAAAAAAAAAAGATTGGTGCAAATTTAATCCAACTAAAGTCTTTACCTTCTTGTGGAGACTCCTTCAAGACAGGATTCCGACGAAATCGAATCCTAGACGTCAAGGTATTCTTGATAGTCAGGACACGACCTTGTGTGTTTTTTGCAGTAATGTCGAGTAAACATCTAATCAGCTCGTGCAACATAGTTCATGGAATTTGGATGGATATATATGCTTGGTTCGGTATTCCAACAGTTTTTCAAGAAGATATCGAGCAACACTACTTTCAACATTTGGATGTTTTTTTCATATCCATCAAAGAAGGAAAACTGGAAAATGATTTGGGCATGCGTGGTATCAAGTATCTGGAAACGAAGAAACAAAATAATTTTTGAAAACTTAGAGTTTGTGGCTGATAAGGTGAAGGAAATTATCAAAATCAGAACTTGGCAATGGATCACAGCGAAGTCAACAATCATGTCGTGCTTTGGAGTCTCAGATTGGTTTCAAGATCCCATAGATTGTCTAAATTAGTATTTTTTTTATTTTAATTTGGAGCATTTCGTTAGTTGTTTTAGTTAATTTAGAATTATCCTACTGGTTTCAGATGTTTGTAGCAAGTTTTAGATTGATCTATGTTTCTCCTGAGTACCTATGGTGCCCTTTTTTGGTTTCAATATATTTATTTGCCTATCAAAAAAAACTGTAAGGATAATAGGATATGGACATTCAAGAAGAGATAGAAGAACACATTTCACCCTTTCTTGCTATTTAGGTGCTTAAATGACATATAAATACGAAGCTTATTATCTTGCATACTCACTAGTGTTTGGTTAGTTCGAGAATACTTGTTTGATACATGAAAATACAGAAGAATATATTTCATGTAAAACTTATGTTAATAAAACTTGGAAACCAAAGTCTGGTGTTTGCCTGCTGACATCTGCGATTCCTAGTATGACTTTTTAAATTTGTGCATTTTAACTGCAGAGCTCCATTGGATAGTGTTAATGCCAAAGCATGAAGTGTTACTTCCAAAGCAAATTTTTAAAATTCCATGAATACCCTTAAAGAAATTTGCTAAGCTTGTTTACTTCAACGCGATTCAAGCGATCCTTTCAAAATTGGTATCAGAGCCTAGGTTTATTCTGGAAATACTATAATAATATTTTGAATATTAATTTGTAACCTATACGGAGGAGACGATTCAAGATAATATGGACCCGAACGAATGTTCGAAGTGTCGTCCATACATGTGGTACTTCCAGAAAATGGAAGCACTAAATCAGAAGCATATGGCAGAAGCTCAACGCTTCAACCATAAGTGGAAACTATTACGAGAAACAGGATTATGCACACTCGGCATAAACCATTACAAGAAGCTCGAAAGGATGGCAAAGAGGCTCCATCAAGTGAACCTCAAACTACAGTTCGAGTTAGCAGAACTTCAGGAAGACGATCATCCTGAACATGAAGATGTGGTTCCAGCCTCCAATTATCCAACAGGGTCTGAACCAGATGATTAGGATGGGAGAACCAACCTTTCGAGAAATCAAGATCTTAGAGAGATTCAAAAGACAGTGCAGCGTTATGGCTACCTTCAATACAATGTCTCTGCACAGATCCATCAGATTCAGAGTCAGATGGAGATTATGATTAAACATCAGGAGGAAATTTTTAGAAACCTTCAAGATGTTCAAACCCGAGTCAAGGAATTGGAGTCAAGACCAAGTCCTACAGGAAGAAGGAACAGAGGATGTTTACCACCGTCCTACGGAACAGAACCCCTTTTACACCAAAAAGGGAAAGCAGAGGAGGTCCGAAGACCTTTGACGGAGACTGAAAAATGATTGCAGTCCTACGAGGAGAGCCCATACTTCCCACAAAGTAATGGAAAGAATCAACCTGGAAGATCTGCGAGATCTTGTTGATTCGTTTGTGGGATTAAATCTCGTAGAATTTAAGACGGAGAGCTTGTACCAAGACTTCCACCACAAGAAAGTTTCGGGTCACACAATCCACCCAAAGGTGATCAAAGTATGACACACAGGGAAGATTTCACCTCAGCAACTTTGGATCCCCCAGTTGGAACAAGGAACTGTTCTCGCAGGCCAGATATACATCAAACGCCTTACGGGAAATCGCAGTTAGATCCAATCAATCCATATGGACTTATGCTCAACATGGATATATTGGATTTCAAAAACAGGGAAGTTCTTATTGATGAATGGGCTTCAACAATGAGAATAACAGCAGAAACGCTTGAGTAAAGTAAATAATGATTCATTTTACTTCTTAAATGAGTCTGGAAGGATCAGTAAAGATTGCCTGGGATATGGGAGACCCAGGTACCAAGGAAAAAGTTTTAGCCGGAGAGTCCCTGAAAGAAATCGTGGACAAGATGGCAAATCTGTTTCATTGGAGTAAGTTACTTCCAGGGAATGGAGGAAGAGAAGGCTAAAAAAATACACTCAAGCTCTAATTAGCCTGGAACTACATGATATCTGTTATGTAGACAAGTACATCAAACTCTTTATAGAGTATCGATGGAAGGCAAATATAGAAGAAAAAGATGCAGCAGAACTGTTTTTGCCAAAATACCGAGCCCATGGAGAGAAATGCTTATCTAGGAATATAAACCTCATGTAATCGAGACGGTGTCCAGGATGAGGTCATTTCTTAAGGTAAAGCTTGCGGAGTGGTGCTACCAAGCAAAACTCCAAAAGAATTTCAAGAAGCTCGGAGGAATCAACAAAATAGCTCATCTTTGCTGTACAGAGAATTATATCCCTACAATCATTGGAAACTACCCCCAGAGGCGAGAGATGAAAAAGTATAAAGCTCATCCATATGCCCGAGAAAGTAGTTCAAGAAGAAGTAGGTCTTCATGTAGACCTAGAAAGTTCTGGTCAAAGCAGAAAGCCCGAAGTTACAAATCTGGGCAAAGATCAGGACCAACCAGGAGTAGAACCTCGTCAACAGATTCTAATCAAGCAAGTACTAGCAGAGCACCAACGAAGATAACTTTTAGATGCACACATACTCGTGCAAATGAGAGTTTCAAAGATTGTAACTGATGGACATGCGGATCAAGAGGACATATCTCTACAGATTGTCCAAAAACCAAAGCCGTGGAGTAAGACAGTTCGAGCATACCAAAGAATTTGAGGATGCTGTCTATTTTCAGGATTTGGTACAGGTGTATCAATTTGAGGATATTCCCTCAGATGAAAGCATCTATGGAGAAGAGATCTATTCTAATGGAAGTGAATCCAGCTCAGAATCAGAGTGAATGAAAGTTCCTTCAGCACATGATTAAAGAATACCCGTCGGGATTTTTCTCTCATACCACTGTTTCTCATAGACTCTTATGAGGATCATGAAGGAAGAGCCAAAGCTTCAGATGTATGATGGGTTTACAATTGGAGCAATGGAAATAGCCATGGATATGATAGGTCTTCGAAGCAGGAAGCATCATATTATCCATAGGGTGACAATATGTGAATTTGCAATCCCGATGGAATTCACGGGAAACCAAATCGAGATACAGTTAATCCCATACAGAGAAATCCAGGAGATTAAAAACAATGTCAAAAGAGAAGTTGCTGCTACACTCTCATGGATTCATATCGGAGCCATTAGAGTCATTCAAGGAAGGAAGTGATTCGCCTCTTAACCTAGCCATTTTTGACAAGAGAATCCCGAACCTCAAAGTTTTTTGTTTGGGAGCAGTTGCAAGAAATTTGTATGCAGGAAAGATGGCTTTTAACATCTATACGTGGATTGCATACAATTTGGGCAATCGAGACTTCAACAACGTTCTCACTCTTCATCAAGATTTTAAAAGAAGTGATTTGATGAAAGAAGGGAATATGCCTTACGCGATAACCTACAAGGTGTTGTACGCACTCTCAAATACTCATCACTCAGAAGTATTCTTGAGAAAAGAATTCATCAAAGTCCCCAGAATCTTCGAAGATTTCGCTAAAGCTGTGTTGCCGGATATTATTGATAATTTGACGATTGGAGAGATCAACATGAGGATACAAGACCAGCCTATTCTAAACAGAAGCAGGAGCCTTATGATCGAGCCGAGGAGGATTTCTTTCCAACAAGATAGGTTAATCAGTAACTATCCCGGGGAAAAACAGAAAGCCCGTCTCAAGCCGAATTCAGAAAGTTCCTGATGTATTCAAAACCACAGGAATGCTGAAATGCCTAGAAGGCTGGAGAGAAGTGCAGATAATCTTCGACATCATCGAGAAGAACAATATCTTCCCTTGCGATGTCCTATATTATTTGCAACAACCTACAGTTGGCAAGTATCAAAGAAACCTTCATATTGGTGAAATTGATCTAACAATTGAAGAAACTACAGGAATGATCCCAGAACAGCTCATTCTAGGGATTGAATTTCTCGAGGAACGTAAACCTTGGGAAAGATTGCAAGACAGGATGGAATTCACGGTGGAAGGAAAGAGATATATGAATGAAGATAGGAATGAAGATGAAGAAGAAGTCAATCTCGACGTCTCACTATTACTAAAGAAGGCATTACATGAGGAAGCCATGCAACCTGATGCTACCCTCGAAGAGCATATTACTCTAGAGGAAGTAAAAGGAAGATTCAGAGGAACTACAATGAGGATCATCTAGCATGGTGGGATAGAAACGAGCTTACAGCATCTTTGAAGGTTAAAACTGGAAGAGAATATGAGTTCGTAAGGTACAAACCGATCCCCATGAACCAAGAAGATCGGAAATATATGCAAATGATACGTAAGGAACATTTGGAACTTAAGTTAATCTCAGCAGGTATTTCTCCATACAGCAGTCCGGGAATTCTCGTACGGAATCATGGAGAAATTAAAAGAGGAAAACAAAGATTGATAATCAATTACAAAGGCATCAAGGAGATCTTGGAATTCTATGGATATCATATGTGATGCCCAAAAATTAATGGTGTAAATTCATGTGTGATAATGATCCTTAATGGATTTTAATTGTGGCAATTATGAATTAATTGCAGTATTGGGACTCCCGAGGATTTTAAATCCGATATTTGGGTCATTGGATCCAATGGTTGAAATTGTATTCTCATCGTGGTGTTAAACCTTGGAATTGGGTTTTTGGTGGGATCTAGGGTCTGGGGTGCTTTGTGTGGGGCTGGTAATGGAAATTGAAATTGACAAGTATTTATTGAACACAGATGAGTTTTAATAAGTCATGATGTATTTGTGGAGGACTCGGGATTTTTAAGCCTTGGCACTATATATACCAAGTGGACTCGTTTTTGGCTTTGCATTTCTCTCTCTCTCTCACGTCTCTCTCCTCCAATCCCCAACCCTTTTCCCCTCTTTTCTCCTTGGAAGCAAAAATCGAGCAAGGCTCTACTTGGGAGTGGAATTGCGTGAAGATAACTTGGTAATCTCCTTCCCCTCGCATTTATCTTCGTTTTGATTTTGGTATTGCTAAGTTTGGGCATGTTTAGAGTTGGGTTTGGATTTTGAGAGATTTTGAAGAATCTTGGTTCTGTTTTAAAATGTGTTTTAACCCTTGTTGAGTGTACTTGGGTGTTTATTTGTGGTTAAAAACGAGTTGGAGGGAGTTGTGGTTGGTTGGTTGAGGTTTTGGAAGCTTTTAAAAATGGTGGTTTTCGGGTTTGTGCAGTGATAGGGTTGATTATTACGTGTATTTGGGCTTTGATTTATATATATTTTCGTGTAGATTCCTGGAAGATGTTATGCTTTTTGGTATTTATTTGATTGTTTCAGGAATCTAGGTGGAATATGGAAGAATTGAACTAGAATGAAGAAAACGGATCAAATCAAGCCAATAAATTGTAAGGACCCTAGTTCCTTAAGTGCGGATTAAAGGCATAATTAGAGCTAACATACATTATCAGAGTAAAATGATCGTGTTGAGACTATGAGCTTTAAGAATTACATGCCAAAAATAAGGACTATCAATGGATTAATTACATTCCCAATCCAATGAATGTTATCAACTATAGTTTTACACTACTCCTAGAGTAGACACTACACAAAAGTAATCCGTCCTTCAATTCCCAAAAGTGTTCTTCACAAGCTCACTGCCTCAACCCGCCTTAGCCCCTTTTTCATGCCAAAAACGTACCTACAAGGAAAACCCCCAAACATGAGCATATAATAATTCATATACAACACAATATGAATTTAAGGCGTAAATGCATAAACCGTAATAAACACTTCCTGTTTTTCCCATGCATTTTAAACGCTCCCTTTTTGGTTGTCCCTGTACCATAACTCATGAGTATAATCAAATAGATTATTTAATGATCCACACATGTCATGACATAATACCATTTCATCATCACCAATTACCAATCACCAATCCCTAGTCTGTTCATCACAATGTATTTTAATGCCCCTCACTTTTCATATCGGCGGCACAGAATAACCTCGCTTCAATGGACATGCGGCGCTCCCACCCCTCGCTTCACATTGAGCGGCAAATATTCTTTCCTCACCTCATATGATAACCACGCTTAAATGTGACATGCGGCGCTCCCACCCCTCGCTTCACATTTAGCGGCAACAAATCAAATAGCGGCAAGCATTAAAATCATCAAGGGATGACCACGACTCATGGGATGTGCACCAATAACCATCATATGCATATACAATCATCATGCATAATTCAACATGTATTTGCATCCACAATGCATAATTCCATATACACTCGCATCCACAATGCATAAACAATGAGTATATTAGATACATGTACCGTTGGGTGCCCGTACGTCTTCTACGTACCTTTCCAAAAGTGGAATTTGATATGGCTTCACTTCCTCGGTTGCGTCGCCACCTGGGATGGTTCTACACAATCACACAACCCCATATTAGAAGCCAAATAATAATCAAATACCAAAAATTCATCAAAAAATCCATTTTCCAAAAATTCCACTGCTGGCGATCGATCGCTTCGCTGAGGCGATCGATCGCCTCAATTTTTGCTTCGCGGCGATCGATCGCCTACCTTATGTTTTGGACACTGCCACTCGGCGATCGATCGCGCCATTTCAGGCGATCGATCGCCTACCCAGCGATTTTGGTACTGCCTATTGGCGATCGGTCGCCTCATTTCAGGCGGTCGATCGCCTCGCACAGACTCGCGATTTTCCACCATTAATGCACACCAAAACCATCCCAACTCATACCAATACTCCTCCCACCAACCCAACAACAATATAACACAATAAATCATCAAAATACACCTCAAGCAACACAAAAAATCCAACATCCAAACAAAAATGATACCAACCCAAAATAACCCATTTCAAAACCATATCAAAACCACCACAAACTCAATCCAAACACAACAAAAACATTAGGTAGGTACCCATACCTCTAGGGGACTCCAAAACTCACACTAAATCCCACAAAACAAGTTTTTGGAAGGACTTCTCTCCCACTCTTTGCTCAAAAACGAAAATGAGGAAGGAAGGGTTTGTGAGAAGTGATTTGGGGAAAAATAGAAAGAGTGATGGGTTTTTGTGGGGTTGGGGGGTATTAGTGGGTTATTTGGGGATTAATTAAATTTGCATATCCACTATTAATCATGATTTATAAAAATACCCCAACATGGTATTTTAAAACATTGCACCAATATGCACCAAAATCACAATTAAACTCATGCTTTCCATTTAATTGATAACCATAACAATTAAATCATGCTAATATTCAATTCTCCCAACATGCCCAACATGTACCCTGAAATGCACTCTCGGGTCACTCTTTCCATGTGACCATGCATTTCCATATGATAATTAATTCCAACCATATATTAATTATCACCATAAAAATCACATAACATAATTAATGCCCAACTTGCATATAATTATTTCGGGGATATCACATAAATAAAGAGTTTGAGTTCTGGCATTCTCGATCAATCGGACAAGAAGGGCGATCGATCGACAAAGGCTGAAGTTTTGGCCAACATTAAATTTCTTAGCTCGATCGATCGGTCACACCCTCTCGATCGATCGACACTGGCAGAGAATTGAGCAAGAAAAAAATGAAGAAGCTCGATCGATCGGAAGTCTCATCTCGGTCGATCGAGCGAGGCAGAGAAATCCAGACTCGGAAGCTGAAGGTGCTCGATCGATCGAGACATATCAACCGATCGATCGAGACGCAGAATTTGTGAAAATAAAATTCTTGATTTGGTTTGATTTTTGGAAACTCTTCCATATTCCCCCTCCTCTATAAATTAGGAAAAAAGGCACAAAAATTGCATCCATTATTGAGAAGAAAATCAGACCTAAATAATTCTTTAGCCGCCTTTCATCTTCCCGGAACAAGAGAAGGTTGAAGAATCCTTTGAAGTGCAAGGAAGGAAGCGAGAGAAGAAAGATCTTCAACGCACGGAGTCGCTCCTACGTTTATCGTATTTCTAAACTCTAGATTAATTTGATTTTCATATTTATTTGATGTTTTTGAGGTTGAGAGACAATTAAGCATCTTATTAATTTGATTTGAATTTAATTGAGTTTATTCTATCAAGTTTAAGGAATTTTGTGTTTGAATCTTTGATTTGGTTGTGTTTGAGTGAATTAATATCTTTTGTTATATGCTTCATGCTATCAAAGCCTAGCTACCTTTGATTGAAATTGTGAATTATAATTGAGATCGAGAGATGAAATTATAATACGCTAAAATAATTCATGTTGTATGTTTAAGATTTAGATCGAGAGATTAAATCACATACGTGGTCACTTTAAATTGAAAGATTTAAAGATCAACGGATTTCATAGAGATTTATTCGGTATTAAATTGGTTTAAGTGAACGAGAGTTACTTACGTCAATTTAATATTAGTTTCAATATAGCTCGAGAGAGTGTATTGATTATATTCGGAATTCCGTCACCTTAAGAATGATTGATTAGTAATTGTTTTAACAAACAAATCATTGACGATACATAATTGAACGAACATCTTGATAGATTTCTTGAGCGGAATTCCTTCGCATCTCAAAGGAGTTGTTTTATTTTTAAGTCTTTAGTTTAATTAGTTAATTAATCATCTTTTTCGTAGGCTACATATAATTTCGCTAATTTTATTTGGTACTTATACGTTAGTCCATGTGAGTTCGACATCCTTTCTTATATATCACTATACTAAAACTTGACACCGTGCACTTGCGGTAGAATCGCCACACTAAGAAATAATTGTTTAAAATAAAAGCGATCAAGTTTTTGGCGCCGTTGCCAGGGACTAATTTGTATAATATCATACAAGATTAGTTAATTGTAATTTAGCCATTAATTTTTATTTTTGTTTTATTTGTCACTCTTGACTATTGGGTTTACTACATTCGTATTTTTCCTTTGGGTTTAATTTTACAGATAGTCATCTTATTGGTTCATGCTAAGGAGTAGCAACCCCACACTTGAGCCGTTTGACCCAGAAATCGAGCGTACGTGTCTAAGGAAAAGAAGGGAAGCTCGAGCAATGGCTGACAACAATCAAGAAGGGGGCGCGAACAATGAAGCACTGAATCAAAGATCGATGATGGATTACGCTCAACCAGATTTTCATGGATCATTGTCAAGTATTACGAGGCCAACCATTCAAGCCAACAATTTCGAGATAAAGCCGGCTATAATACAGATGATCCAGCATTCTGTGATGTTTGGAGGAGTAGCCACTGATGACCCCAACGCTCACATCTCCAACTTCTTGGAGATTTGTGACACTTTCAAACATAATGGCGTTTCTGATGACACCATCAGGTTAAGGTTATTTCCTTTCTCATTAAAAGATAAAGCTAAAGCTTGGTTGAACTCTTTACCTGCAGGATCGATAACGACTTGGGAGGGGATGACACAAGCATTCTTGTCCAAATACTTTCCCCCTTCCAAAACGGCAAATATGAGGAACGATATCACCACATTCGGGCAATCGACCCTGAAACACTATATGAGGCGTGGGATCGTTTCAAGGATTTGCTTAGGAGATGCCCACACCATGGTCTTCCTATTTGGCTCCAGGTACAGACTTTTTATAACGGTTTATTTTCATCTAACCGTTATATGATAGATGCAGCCTCAGGAGGATCCATTATGCGAAAAACACCGGAAGCAGCGTATGAACTCTTAGAAGAGATGGCTTCTAATAGCTATCAATGGCAATCAGAGAGGAATGTGCCAAAGAAACAGGCTGGAGTTCATCAAGTTGACGACATCACTGCTCTTTCGGCACAGTTGGAAGCGCTGAACAAAAAGATAGATAGCATGAGCGTGACAGCAGTGCAAGCTCAAGTTATCACCTGTGAACTATGTGGAAGCAATCATCCAAGCACTAAGTGCCAGGCAGGTAAATCATTCATTCAATCTAATGACTCCGTGAATTATGTAGGAAACAGGCAGCCCAACAACCCATATTCCAACACTTACAACCCGGGGTGGAGAAATCATCCGAATTTGCAATGGTCCAACCAAAACAATGTGTTGAACCCACAACAACCATCGGGATATGCACCAAAGCCGAGTATGGAGGAGCTAATGACCAAGTTCATATCATCAACTGAAACTAGAATGCAAAACCAGGAGGCATCTATAAAGAACTCGGAAAGACAAGTGGGGCAACTTGCAACGTTGATTTTCGGACGAACACAAGGTACACTACCAAGTGATACAGTGATAAATCCAAAGGAGCAAGCGATTGTCATAGCATTAAGGAGTGGAAAAGAGCTAAGGACACAGACTTAAACATAAGAAAGTTGTGAAACCACGGAAGACAAGAGTAAGACTGAGGAAAAGGCAATCGAAAAAGATAAACATTCCAACACCACACCAATCACACACACTGATAAGGTAGTAATTCCTCCCCCATTTCCCGCTGCATTAAAGAGAGCTAAAATGGACGCTGAATTTGGTAAGTTTCTTGAAGTATTTAAGAAATTGCATATTAATATACCATTTGCTGATGCTCTACTTCAAATGCCTAGTTATGCTAAATTTTTGAAGGAAATTCTCTCTAACAAGCGAAAGTTGGGCGAATACAAAATGGTAAGCTTAACAGAGGAGTGCTCAGCAATTCGTGCAAAACAAAATGCCTCCAAAGTTAAAGGACCCAGGGAGTTTTACTATACCTTGCACTATAGGATCAGTTTCATTTACTAAATCATTGTGTGATTTGGGTGCGAGTATAAATTTGATGCCTTTTTCCATTTTCAGGAGGTTGGGACTAGGAGAACCGAAACCCACCAAAGTTTCACTACAATTGGCGGATAGATCTATCACATATCCCCGAGGAATCATTGAAGACGTGTTAGTCAAAGTGGACAAATTCATATTCCCAGTTGATTTTCTAGTACTAGATATGGAAGAAGACAGGGAGACACCACTGATTTTGGGCCGACCGTTCCTAGCAACGGGAAAGGCAATCATAGATGTCCAACAAGGGAAGTTGATCCTCTGTGTAGGGGAGGATCAAGTTGTGTTTAATGTCTTTAAAGCACTTAAACACGAGCCCATGTGTTTTAGTATTGATATTATTGATGCCTTGACTGTTGATGTGTTGCAAGGTACTTACAAAGAGAAATTGGAAGCCTACCTTGTGAAAGCCGATGAACAACATGACAAGGAGGAAATTGAGATTATAGCTCAGTTGAACAACATAGCTCCCTACATGAAACGAGCCGCTGAAAATCTTGGAGAGTTGCGAAAAAGAGACATTAAGCCTCAACGGCCATCCATTGAAGAATCACCCACGCTTGAACTAAAGCCCCTCCCATCTCATCTCAAGTATGTATTCCTAGATGCTGGAAATTTGTTACCAATTATTATCTCTTCATCTCTGACAGGTGAAAATGAGGGGAAGCTTCTTAAAGTCCTTAGGGAGCACAAGAAGGCATTTGGATGGAAGATAGCAGATATTAAAGGAATTAGCCCATCGGTGTACATGCATAAAATTCTGATGGAAGAGACTTTCAAGCCCGTGGTACAACCACAACGCCGTCTCAATCCAAAAATGCAAGAGGTAGTCAAAGCCGAGGTCATTAAGCTAATGGATGCAGGTATTATCTACCCTATCTCTGATAGTTCATGGGTAAGTCCTATTCAATGTGTACCAAAGAAAGGAGACATTACTGTTGTCCCTAATGAAAACAATGAATTGATACCTACTAGAACAGTCACGAGGTGGAGAGTGTGCATTGACTATAGGAGGTTAAATGAATCAACTCGTAAAGATCACTTTCCCCTTCCCTTCATTGATCAAATGGTAGAAATATTAGCAGGTTATGATTTTTATTGCTTTCTAGATGGGTATTCAGGGTATAACCAAATCACTATTACACCAGAGGACCAAGAGTAAACTACTTTCACTTGCCCTTATGACACTTTTGCCTTTAGACGAATGCCATTTGGATTATGTAATGCCCCTGCCACTTTTCAAAGATGCATGGTAGCCATATTCCATGACATGATAGAAATTTTTTTAGAAGTATTCATGGATGACTTCTCTGTTTTTGGATCTTCATTTGATATATGTTTATAACTTGGATTTGGTGTTGACAAGATGCGAGGAGATTGGGAGAAGTGTCACTTCATGGTCAAAGAAGGTATAGTCTTGGGACATAAGATATCCGAAAAGGGTATTGAAGTAGACCGACCAAAAATCCAAGTGATACAACAATTGCCACCACCAACAACAGTGAAGGGAATCCGAAGCTTTTTGGGCCATGCAGGATTTTATAGTCGATTCATTAAGGATTTCTGAAAAATTTCTAAACCTTTATCTCACCTATTAACTAAAGATGCACATTATGAATTTAATGCTGATTGTGTGCATGCATTCGAGATTCTCAAGGAAAAACTGGTAACAGCACCTGTCTTGGTAGCACCTGATTGGGAGTTACCCTTTGAACTGATGTGCGATGCGAGTGACACGGCGATAGGAGTAACAAGGTATTTCATACCATCTACTATGCTAGTCGCACTTTGAATGAAGCACAAATGAATTATGCCACTACTGAAAAAGAGCTTCTAGCCATAGTTTTTGCATTCGATAAGTTTCACTCCTATCTATGTCTTGCCAAAGTTATTGTTTACACCGATCATGATGCACTTAAATACTTGCTTGCAAAGAAAGATGCCAAACCACACTTAATTAGGTGGATATTGTTGTTGCAAGAATTTGACTTAGAGATACGAGATTAGAAGGGTGTAGAGAATGTGGTAGCAGATCATTTGTCTCGAATAGACAATGGAGAGGATAAAATTGAAAGTGAGATAGAAGAAATTAATGAGACATTTCCTGATGAGCAATTGTTTAACGCTGACATTTTACCTTGGTATGCAGATTTTGCGAACTATATTGCTAGTGGTATCCTCCCACAAAATCTATCTTTTTATCAAAAGAAAAAATTCTTTTCTGAGGTTAAACATTTTATGTGGGAGGAGCCCTATTTGTTCAAAGTTTGTGCAGATAACATTATAAGGAGATGTATCCCCGAAAGGGACATGCAATCTATCTTGCAGCAGTGCCATGGTGGAGAGATAGGTGGGCATTTTGGCCCAACCAAAACAGCTGCTAAGGTACTTGACTCTGGCTTCTATTGGCCAACGCTGTTTAAGGACGCATTCAGGTATGTCTCTACTTGTGATAGATGTCAAAGGGTCGGTAATATCTCTAGGAGAAATGAGTTACCCTTAAACAATATTCTTGAATGCGAACTCTTTGATGTATGGGGAATAGATTTTATGGGACCTTTCCCAAGCTCATGTTCAAACAAATATATACTTGTCGCAATGGACTATGTGTCAAAGTGGGTTGAGTCAAAAGCCTTACGCACAAATGATGCTCGAGTGGTTGTGCAATTTTTGAAAAGAAAATTTTTTACTCGTTTTGGCACCCCTCGAGCAATTATCAGTGATGGGGGCACTCATTTTCGCAACAAACTATTTGAAAATCTTTTGATTAAATATGGTGTCACCCACAAAGTGTCTTCACCTTATCACCCACAAACCAGAGGACAAGTAGAAGTTTCAAACCGAGAGTTGAAACGTATTCTAGAAAAGACAGTGACTCTAAGACGGAAGGATTGGTCCTTACGCTTAGACGATGCCTTATGGGCTTATCGGACTGCTTTTAAGACACCTATTGGCACATCACCTTATAGGTTGGTATTTGGTAAGGCATGTCACCTACCAGTTGAACTTGAGCATAAAGCATATTGGGCTATGAAATGGCTAAACTTTGATTGTCATGTTGCAGGTGAAAAACGTCTTTTACAGCTGAATGAGATGGAGGAATTTAGGAATCAGGCATATGAGAATGCCAAGATTTACAAAGAAAGAACCAAGAAGTGGCATGATTCTCATATACAAAGAAGGGAATTCAATGTAGGAGATAAAGTACTCTTGTTCAATTCCAGACTGCGGCTCTTTCCCGGTAAACTACGTTCTCGTTGGTCTGGACCATTCACAGTCTCCAAGGTAAACCCAACTTGTGCTACTAAAATTACCGACCCCGAAAAGGGAACATTTATAGTAAATGGGCAGCGGTTGAAGCACTACAACATCAATGAGAAATGCGAGATGTTAGCCTCTATCTGTTATCTTGATAACTAAGGAAACAGAGGTGAAAGTCCAGCTTGGGACTATAAATCAAGAACTCTTTCTAAACCCTTTGCTTTGTTTTAGTTTATTTTAGTTTGTTTTTGTTTTTGTTTTTTTTTTTATTTTGGCGAGACTCCATGGCGTGCTGTGAAGTGTTCCAGTACCACCTCCGGAGCATGATGAGGACGACGATCACTAACGATCGTCGTCGAGGTATATGCTTTGCTTTTGCATTTATTGTTTACCATACATTGAGGGCTTGAAAAGTAGACGTATAGAGTGTTTAATAGTAAATCTTGACTTTGAGTTTAATAGCATTGTTTGATCCTAAAAGTATATATGAAACTCAAGATTGACATGAACACACACGCACGTTCCGATTTTTGCGATATATTGCTTGGCTTAGGAGAAAACACTTCGTGTTAATTTTTGGATTGATTTATGGTTGAAGTGTTAGTGGGATTTCTGAGCTTTTACAATTGAGTTGCTAAGTTAATTCGTTCAAAGTATTGATGATGAACTTTGCATTTTGATCTTAATGATTGCTCGAGGACGATCAAATCTAAGTTTGGGGGAGTTGATAGGGTTGATTATTACATGTATTTGGGCTTTGATTTATATATATCTTCGTATAGATTCCTGGAAGATGTTATGCTTTTTGGTATTTATTTGATTGTTTCAGGAATCTATGTGGAATATGGAAGAATTGAACTAGAATGAAGAAAACGGATTAAATCAAACCAATAAATGAAGAATTTGAGTTCTGGCATTCTCGATCAATCGGACAAGAAGGGCGGTCGATCGACAAAGGCTGAAGTTTTGGCCAACATTAAATTTCTTATAGCTCGATCGATCGGTCACACTCTCTCGATCGATCGACACTGGCAGAGAATTGGGCAAGAAAAAAATGAAGAAGATCGATCGATCGGAAGTCTCATCTCGATCGATCGAGCGAGGCAAAGAAATTCAGACTCGGAAGCTGAAGGCGCTCGATCGATCGAGACATATCAACCGATCGATCGAGACAAAAGTTTTTCTAAAAATAAAATTCTTGATTTGGTTTGATTTTTCGAAACTCTTCCATATTCCCCCTCCTCTATAAATTAGGAAAAAAGGCACAAAAATTGCATCCATTATTGAGACGAAAATCAGACCTAAATAATTATTTAGCCGCCTTTCATCTTCCCGGAACAAGAGAAGGTTGAAGAATCCTTTGAAGTGCAAGGAAGGAAGCGAGAGAAGAAAGATCGTTCAACGCACGGAGTCGCTCCTACGTTTATCGTATTTCTAAACTCTAGATTAATTTGATTTTCATATTTATTTGATGTTTTTGAGGTTGAGAGACGATTAAGCATCTTATTAATTTGATTTGAATTTAATTGAGTTTATTCTATCAAGTTTAAGGAATTTTGTGTTTGAATCTTTGATTTGGTTGTGTTGAGTGAATTAATATCTTTTGTTATATGCTTCATGCTATCAAAGCCTAGCTACCTTTGATTGAAATTGTGAATTATAATTGAGATCGAGAGATGAAATTATAATACACTAAAATAATTCATGTTGTATGTTTAAGATTTAGATCGAGAGATTAAATCACATACGTGGTCACTTTAAATTAAAAGATTTAAAGATCAACGGTTTTCATAGAGATTTATTCGGTATTAAATTAGTTTAAGTGAACGAGAGTTACTTACGTCAATTTAATATTAGTTTCAATATAGCTCGAGAGAGTGTATTGATTATATTCGGAATTCCGTCACCTTAAGAATTGATTGATTAGTAATTGTTTTAACAAACAAATCATTGACGATACACAATTGAACGAACATCTTGATAGATTTCTTGAGCGGAATTCCTTCGCATCTTCAAAGGAGTTGTTTTATTTTTAAGTCTTTAGTTTAATTAGTTAATTAATCATCTTTTTCGTAGGCTAAATATATTTTCGCTAATTTTATTTGGTACTTATACGTTAGTCCCTGTGGGTTCGACATCCTTTCTTATATATCACTATACTAAAACTTGACACCGTGCACTTGCGGTAGAATCGCTACACTGAGAAATAATTGTTTAAAATAAAAGCGATCATGCAGCGACCGATCGATCTGTAGCATCTTACCGATCGATCGGTGCAAGTGCGTAGCGATGGGTAAAATCAGACGTTTTACCGATCGATCGGTGGCACCTTGCGATCGATCGGTGCAATGCCGTAGCAAAAATGCAATTTTTGGGTTTTTTCCAATCGATCGGCAGGTCTACCGATCGATCAGTAGGTCGGAGATTTTGGAAAATTATTTTGTGTTGTGGTATCGGTGTATGCCTTGCCCGAGCATTTTAAATGGTTAATCGTCATGGATTGATGATATAATTTGGGATTGTGAACGTGCTTGGGCACGTGGTTGCATGCTCATTAATAATTGGGAGCTATTTTATGGGTTAGTACATGATTCATCGGATCACGGGACTAAGGCAAGGTTTGATTCGGACTATGGAATTATAAGGTACGTAAAACGTACGAGCATAACCTTATATCTTATCGCAATTGTTGAATACGTGGTATATTTTAATTGCAATAAATGGATATGAATTGTGAACTATATGGTGCCGCTATGAAGCGAGCAACGGTTGAGATGTTGTCGCTATGGAGTGGACATCGGTTATGAATGTCGTTGCTACTGAGAAAGCGATAAAATTGGATTTTGGAACTATTGCTTAGATACGTGTGATATCTATAAACATTGTAAATGATTGGATTTTATTAATTATGAAAATTGGCAATTAGTGAACGGATTTAGTTAATCAATGAAATGATTAACTGGCTTTTGGAAATTTGATGGTTTCGGTTATTTTGAGAACAGGAACAGCACAGGGGATCCCGTATGAGGATGACACTATTCAGGGAGTGTCTTTTAAATTTACCGCCTTACATTCTGTAAATTATGTAATGTGATATTGTGATTATTGGATTGGTGGTATTGGTATTCTCACCCCGTGTGGGGGGGCTGTGTCTGTTGAGACAGGTGGAACAGGTGCAGCGGTAGCTCCGGTGTTGAGATCGAGCTATGGATTGGAGGTACTTCCAGGATCTAGGTACCAGTGCTGGTATTGAGTAGGGTACTTTATACATTTACTACACATTCACTCATTAGATGCTCGCATGTGAGCACTACTATATGTGTATATGTTTTGTATAAAAGGGCAAGGGTCTTTCTCTTTTCATTCATGTGTTGCATGCAATTAATTAAAAGAATTGCAAAATGAATTGAGATCATGTTAGTGTAGTATAGGGTGCATGCTATGTAAGTGGATTTGTATTGGGGAAAATTGGACATTGTGTGGGATAATGCAAGAAATTTTATTGTTGGTATATTATGCTATGGTTGTATGTGGTTTTTCCCCCTGATTGCATGGTAGTATGCACTAAATACATGGGTTAATACACTAATAGCGGGTTAAGGGCACAGGGTCCTTACATTAGTGGTATCAGAGCAGTGGTTTGCTCTTTGGGGCTGTTGAGGGCCTAGGAACATGTTGGTGGAAATTGGTAGCACATATATTTATGCATGATGGTAGTTAGTGTTGTGTGACACAACTATTTTGTTTATGTGCGATTATGATATGGGATTATAAATTGAATATGTTGTTGCTGACCATTGTGGTTGTAGGGATCGTATGGGATACGATGGGATGACATTAATGGTATTGTTTGGCACTGGATGTAATAAGTGTTGTGGAATCTGATTTTGTAGGAAAATCAGGGAATGAGAAACTGGATCTGCTGTCTGAGGATGGGAAATGGTGGATAATGGAACAGGCAATGGCACAAATATAGTATGCAGGTATGTGCAGTTTACACATGAGTTATTGTGCTTGCAAAGGTATTGCAATTTTGGTTATTGGTACGGGTATATCGACTAGCGATGCTGTCATATCGTAGCGATGAAGAATATTTGCTTCTATTATGTAGAAGCGAAGAACACGCCGCTGTCATATTATAGCGAGGGATATTATGCCACTGATATGTCTAAGCGAGGGGTATTGATGCTGCAATCATGTCAAAGCGAGGGGTATTATATGATAGAATACTTGCCGTTGTCATATTATAGCGATGAATAATATTTGCCGCTAATATGTAGAAGCGAAGAACACGCCGCTGTCATATTATAGCGAGGGATATTATGCCGCTGATATGTCGAAGGGAGGGGTATTATTGCCGTTGTCATACCATAGCGATGAAGAATATTTGCCGCTAATATGTAGAAGCAAAGTACACGCCGCTGTCATATTATAGCGAGGGATATTATGCCGCTGGTATGTCGAAGCGAGGGATATTATATAGCGATGGTTCATTCCGCTAGTTCTATAGCGATGATCATGCCGCCGAGTATATATAGCGATGGTTCATTCCGCTAGTTCTATGGCGATCGTTCATGCCGCCGGATATATATAGCAATGGTTCATTCCACTAGTTCTATGGCGCTGGTTCATGCCATCGGGTATATATAGCAATGGTTCATTCCACTAGTTCTATGGCGATCGTTCATGCCACCGGATATATATAGCGATGGTTCATTGCACTACTTCTATGGCGATGGTTTATGCCGCCGGATATATATAGCGATGATTCATGCCGTTGATTCTATAGCGATGATCTATGCCGTTGATTCTATAGCGATGATCTATGTCGCTGATTATATAGCGAGGGTTCATGCCGCTGCTTTTATAGCAATGGGCTATACAGCTATGTACGTAGCACGGGATTGTGCCGCCTTCGAGTGATGGGTGATGATTGCGTACCGATGTTGTGCCAGGAATACGGGTATGCCGCTATGTTGTTAGCGATGAGTTATGGTATATTGCTAATTCATTAACATTATTATGGATGTCATGTATTGATATGTACCGTCATGGGTTTGACGATGATATTGTGGATGTCATGTGTTGACATGTACCGTCACGGGTTGACGACGATATTGTGAATGTCATGTGTTGACATGTACCGTCACAAGATGACGATGACATAGTGGATGTTCTATGTAGATGTGTACCGTCGTTACGATGAATAATACATTTAGGTATATGTATTTAGTCGTATGGTTTGAGTGTCGATGGTGGGCAGAAGGTGGTGTCTGCGTCACCGGTTGACGAGACCATTATGCCGAGCAAATTCGCTTGATGAATGAATGGGTGCGCCGTACATGTAAGTGTACCGCATCATGTATTTGAGGTAAGTATTCTACGAGTAGTGATACCTTTGGGTATACTAGTTGGGATGGCTATGGCCAAGTGACTGGTGGTAGGAGTAGTTGAGGAAACTGTTGGGATATGCCCTAAGACAAGTCATTGGATGATTGTTTGGACGTACAATGTTTATGATTTTATGAATGGCAATTCATTATTATATATTATTCGTTTAACAGTGCAATTATATGTTAATGTCCTTAGAATAATATTGTATTATTCTTAAACATTGTCCCTAGTCAAGTATTATCATGAATATGGATAATGATAATACGTAGAGACTAGTATGTGTTGATTGATGAATTGTTCATTGATATGAGATATCAAATCAACACATGGGTACATGTTAGAGAACGATGTATTGGACAGACCCACCATGAGAATGCTACACGGATAGTTATATGAGTGTCATAAGCAATTCTCATAGTGATAATAATGTATGTAATCCTTACGACTTGTGATCATCAGAGATCTCAACATAAGGAGTTATGTATCTTGATATTGTCAAACGTTACCCGTAACAGGGTAAACTATAAAGGCGACTATTGGATACACTACGAATTATGTAGAGGGATGTTGACTGATCGAGATAGGATTTGTCCCTCCTATATAACAGGAGATGTGTTTGGCCCTTGATCAAGTGAGAACTAAAATGCATGGCCATGCTCGAATGAGTCGATATGAGATATCGTGCTTATTCGTTTATTCTAGTTCTACTTGGGGATCAGGAAATAAAGATTGAATATACGAGTATGACTATTCCATGACTCGTGTTCAATCTAAACACAAAGGACAAATGGATTAAGTTACATGGTTAATATTATCACAAGTTCCTATGTTATGTCGAGTCATTGACATTCTTGTAATTTGGGTAACATTGATGTGTTGCTAGATACCGCTAATTGCTTGCGACATAAAATGAGATTTTATGTCACTACCAACATTACAAGATCCTATCGGGTCGCACAAAGATTAAATCGAGAAGGGAAATTAAATTCATTGGATGAATTAATTAATTAAGAAGAGTCTTAATTAAGTAATTAAAAGGTTTTAATTAAATCATGGGTTTGGGCCCATAAGACTTTGAGAAAGTCTTGAACTTAATTAAGCCCTTTTAATTACATGGTATAATTAATTGTAGGAGACAATTTTAATATCATTCCAACCTACACAAAACAAGCACATGGCCGCCTCCTTCACGCTACAAGGTTGCTCTCGGCTTCTTCATAGTCGTGGGGTATTCTTGTGTGATTTCCGGCAATTATTCGATTGTGAATCGAGTGTGCTTCTTGTTCCGGTCTAAGAACGAGTCTAGCAACTTGTTCTTAGACTATCCCTTCACCCGATTTGATCGTGTGGATACCGTTGAGGCAAAACTTGATAAGTTTTGCTTGTGACTCGTAGAAGACGTTGGACGTGGTGCTGCTCCGTGGAATATGCTCAAACACGCTACAAGGGTGAGACCTTTGATCCTTTATCCGATATGAACACCTATGTATAGATCCGGTGTTTAGTAATCCATAAATTTTTATTCCGCTGCGTTGCTATGCATGTTGGATTACTTACAGAAACTACTTGCATATACCGATGTGACGTATGGTGGACATGGTCATACCCACACATGAAGGTGTGGAATAAATTCTAATGGATTATGATTGCATTGTGGTTGAGTTAGGACACCGGATGTCCATTGTGTATTGGTGATAGAGAAATATTGGGTGATGACCCACTACTCTAAATGATGGTACGGTATGGGATACCGGGGTGGAACGTATGATACGTTGGTAGGTTTGGTATAAACCTAAGGAGACAGCGAGTTGCTGGCCAGGTATTGTTGCAGTGTTATTGTGAGCTTCACGTAGCCATTATACTGCTCGTTGGAACCGTGTTTGGTGAATCGTATGATGATACGATGAGGGTTTATGGTGGACTCTTGTAGTCACTATGTGGCATGAGGATTGAGGCAGGGAATACCTCACGAGAACGTTTATACGTTATATGATTTGAGGGACTTATATTGGGACAACTCAATTTTGTTGGGAGTACCAACGTGAGTGTCATCAAGTCGTTGTTAACGCTGGTTGAGAACCCTTGCATATGGAATACAATGGGGGACGCAATCAGGACTGTGGGATATTGTTAGTGGGGTGACACTACTATATTGATTATATCTCTTGGAGAGGTTTGGAACTTACTGTCATGGAGACAGCTGGTATTGGTCGAGGGTTGATTGTGAATCAGCCATGGTAAACATTACTGGTGTTGGACTGAGTAATGGCTTTATATTTTCGATGAGACGTATGAGGAGACGTCTCTGGGGAGATGCTAAAGAATGTGGAGTACTATGGTATTAGTACAGAGCATCGTTAGATTGGGTATACGTCGTGTATATGGATTTCGATTTGATAATAGTAGCAAGGATGCACTATTCTGAACCAGCTGTGTATTTATTGGTTCCGGGATACTTTTGGTATATATATATATCCAGGTTTTCCGAACGGTGGTTCGAGGTTGGAGGGTCATGGGTTCATGACACTTTCCTTGTGAGGAAGGCGGTGTGATATACCTATTGGGAATCCTTGAGAGATTCGATGATTCGGTTCTCGTGGTGTTGATGTGGAGTTCACATCATTAGCAGTTGGTTCGTCAATCAATATTCTCCGCGGGGTGTGAATAACTGAGGATTGATAGTTATATTTGGGGCTTATGTGTATGATTGGAAATACCCAAGCCGAGTGCATTGAGTATGCATGTGGTATTGGTGCTTAGGCATGTATATCGGTGTGTGTATACGAATGCCAGCATTTTGTTACTTGTTGAGATTGGATTAGTATGATTGGATGAATGAATCTCTTGTGAGAGATTGTGGCACCTTGAGAGTGGTAATCTCAATGACACGATGTATTCTGAAGAATGATCGTGAGGTCCGCTTGACTTCCTCTGAGGAGGGATTGTCGTATTTGGGGTCATGGTAGTTCATTACTGAGTAATTCGATAACATCCATGTGTTAGGATTGTTGAATCCTAGGGTAAACAAGGGATGGCCAGGATTAGATTTGTTGGGTGTCGTTGTCGACACAGGTGGCGAAAATGCAATTGATTTTTCTTGCATGCTCTGTATGGAAACTCAAGGCATTGTGGAGTCTCGATGGTGTGTTTGGACTAGAATACGATTTCTTGGAACACACGGATGTAGGCATCTTTGGAGATGTGTTTGTGTTGATCGGTGGCCGTGAGTTGCCCGATCCGAGTTGCAAATGGTGCAACTACTCCCTCGACGAAGAGGGACTTGGAGAGCGGAAACCGGGTTCAGTATGTGTATACTGTGGTAAACTAGAGGTCTCCGTCGCAATGATGATCGTAGACTAAGTGGTGGAGATATCATGGAAGTGATATCTTGGAATCATGGATGTTCGAGTAGCTAGCAGTTACGGTTGATTGACTACTTTTGGGTGGTTAGCATCGAGGTATGCTGACGTTTTTTTAAGATTGTAATGGTTTGAGAGGTTTACTTCATTCCAGGATTTGGTGCGAGGTCGGTGTCTTCGCGGTTGGGTGTTTCGATCATGATTCATTCATGAATCGATGTTGTGGATCTGATTGGATTAAGAGGTCTTGGCAGTACGTGGAGTACGACTGTGTAAATTTCGAGGATGAAATTTTATTGGTGGGAGATAATTGTGATGCACGGGAATTAATGGTGTAAATCCCGGTGTGGTAATGATCCTTAATGGATTCTAATTGTGGCAATTATGAATTAATTGCGGTATTGGGATTCCCGAGGATTTTAAATCCGGTATTTGGGGTTGTTGGATCCAAGGGTTGAGATTGTATTCTCATCGTGGTGTTAAACCTTGGAATTGGGTTTTTGGTGGGATCTGGGGTCTGGGGTCTGGGGTGCTTTGTGTGGGGCTGGTAATAGAAATTGAGATTGACAAGTATTTATTGAACAGATGATTTTTAATGAGTCATGATGTATTTGTGGAGGACTGGGATTTTTAAGCCTTGGTACTATATATACCAAGTGGACTCGGTGTTCAATCATTTTTTGGCTTTGCATTTCTCTCTCTCTCTCACTTCTCTCTCCTCCAATCCCCAACCTTTTTCCCCTATTTTCTCCTTGGAAGCAAAAATCAAGCAAGGCTCGATTTGGGAGCGGAATTGCGCGAAGATAACTTGGTAATCTCCTTCCCCTCGCATTTATCTTCGTTTTGATTGTGGTATTGCTAAGTTTGGGCATGTTTAGAGTTGGGTTTGGATTTTGGGATATTTTGAAGAATCTTGGTTCTTGTTTTAAAATGTGTTTTAACCCTTGTTGAGTGTCCTTGGGTGTTTATTTGTGGTTAAAAACGAGTTGGAGGGAGTTGTGGTTGGTTGGTTGAGGTTTTGGAAGCTTTTGAAAATGGTGGTTTTCGGGTTTGTGCAGCGACCGATCGATCGGTAGCATCTTACCGATCGATCGATGCAAGTGCGTAGCGATGGGTAAAATTCAGATGTTTTACCAACCGATCGGTGGCACCTAGCGATCGATCGGTGTGATGCCGTAGCCAAAATGAAATTTTTGGGTTTTTACCGATCGACCGGTAGGTCGACCGATCGATCGGTAGGTCGGAGATTTTGGAAAATTATTTTGTGTTGTGGTATCGGCGTATGCCTTGCCCGGGCCTTTTAAATGGTTAATCGTCATGTATTGATTATATAATTGGGGATGGGAACGTGCTTGGGCACGTGGTTGCATGCTCATTAATAATTGGGAGTTAATTTTTGTGTTCACGGGACTAAGACAAGGTTTGATTCGGACTACGAAATTATAAGGTACGTATAACGTACGAGCATAACCTTATATCTTATTGCAATTGTTGAATGCATGGTATATTGTAATTGCAATAAATCGATATGTATTGTGAACTATATGGTGCCGCTATGAAGCGAGCAACGGTTGAGATGTTGTCGCTATGGAGCGGATATCGGTTATGAATGTCGTTGCTACTGAGCAAGCGACGAAATGAGATTGTGGAACTATTGCTTAGATACGTGTGATATCTATAAACATTGTAAATGATTGGATTTTATTAATTATGGAAATTGGCAATTAATGAACGGATTTAGTTAATCAATGAAATGATTAACTGGCTTTTGGGAATTTGATGGTTTCGGTTATTTTGAGAACATGAACAACACAGGGGATCCCGTATGAGGATGACACTATTCAGGGAGTGTCTTTTAAATTCACCGCCTTACATTCTGTAAATTATGTAATGTGATATTGTGATTATTGGATTGGTGGTATTGGTATGCTCACCCCGTGTGGGGGGCTGTCTCTGTTGGGACAGGTGGAACAGGTGCAGCTGTAGCTCCGGTGTTGAGATCGAGCTATGGATTGGATCGAGGTACCAGTGCCGGTATTGAGTAGGGTATTTTATACATTTAATACACATTCACTCATTAGATGCTCGCATGTGAGCACTACTATATGTGTATATGGTTTGTATCAAAGGGCAATGGTCTTTCTCTTTTCATTCATGTGTTGCATGCAATTAATTAAAAGAATTGCAAAATGAATTGAGATAATGTTAGTGTATTATAGCGTGCATGCTATGTAAGTGGATTTGTATTGGGGAAAATTGGACATTGTATGGGATAATGCAAGAAATTTTATTGTTGGTATATTATGATATGGTTGTATGTGGTTTTCCCCCTGATTGCATGGTAGTATGCACTAAATACATGGGTTAATACACTAATAGCGGGTTAAGGGCACGGGTTCCTTACATTATATCTCAAGCAGAGAACATTTGGTAAATTGCATCAAGAATGCCAAAGTGTTTTCTAAGTTCGATTGTAAATCTGAATTCTACCAAATTAAAATGGAGGAAGCAAGCAAAAGGTTCACAGCATTCTTCACACTACAGGGACACTACATCTGGAATGTCATGCCAATGGGATTGGCAAATGCTCCCCAGATATATCAAAGGAAGATGGACAATCTTTTCAAAGGTTATTTCAGTTTCATGTTCGTGTACATTGATTATATCCTCATCGCGTCAAGAAACATGAAAGAACATCTTAAACATTTGGAAATATATTCAGGTGTTTGTTACAAGGAAGGTTTAGTGCTCTCCGAAAGGAATGCAGTAATTGTCGCAAGACAAATCGAGTTCCTTGGAATTGAGATTGACGTATCAGGAATCATCTTGCAAAACCACATTGTTGAAAAAGTTCAAGGATATCCAGATGATCTCAAGGATTTGAAGCAGCTTCAGAGTTTTCTGGTAGTTGTTAATTTTGCTGGGATGTTCATCAACAACCTAGAAAACTACAAGAAAGTGTTCAGTCATCTACTCAAAAAATATGTTAAGTTTGAGTGGAATGAAGATCAAGACAAGCTGTCAAACAACTTAAAGAAGTTTGCAGGCAACTACCAAAGCTTCCAATTCCAAACAACGAGGATGAACTTGTATTATATACAGATGTCAGTGATCATTGGTGGGTTGCGGTACTTATGAAAGCCACACCAGAGGGAGAAGTGACATGCAGATATTGCAGCGGTCTATTTGATAGCAGCGAAGTTGTCAAATGGCATATCAACGAGAATGAGTTCTTTGTAGTTCGAAAGGCTTTTAAAAAATGGCCATTATTTTTACTTGCAAATAAATTTATCTTAAAAATAGATAAAACAAGTGTCAAGGCCTTTTTGAAAAATAAGATTGAATCAAAACCAGAAAAAACTAGACTTTTAAGATGGCAAGCTGAATGCCAAGGGACACATTGCTAGTGATACCCTCAAACGAGTTAGGAATCTCAGGGAAAACCTGGAGATCCTGGAACGAGACTTTGGGACTCTTTGTCTCAATGTGGAGGTCGCCGGACAACTTCAACGAGCAGATCAGGAACTTGTTACTGATCACATACGAGCATGCTTTCAGGACCATGAACGTTTGTTTGAAGTTTTGAAAGGGCCCATCCTCCATGCCGCACCTTCAACGGTGCAGAAAGGAGTGTTTAGAGAACTTGGCTCATCGAACCCGGAGGCAAGGGATTCAAGTACCCCTGTCACGAGTGCTGCAGATGATGCATTCCTCGAGGATGTACAAGTTGTAGCAAATGTTGAGGGTCGGGTGTTATCACAATCTGAACCTTCAAGTCAATCCAGACCTCTGGGGTAAAATAGGGAGAGGTGAATCTTAGGCTAATGATTGGCAATTCTAAGGTTCAAACTAATGATGATTTAGTTTCTTCACCTATGCAGGATTACAAATGTACTTGTGTAGGATCCCAACGTCCCAACACGTCAATAATGCGATTATGACGTCATTTGAGTATGTAAAAATTTCTTTTCTTTAAAGAATCAGTACATGCTTCACATAACCCCCATGACTTTTATAAAAATTTGGGCAGAGTCTCCCCATAATTTGGGTTATCCGAAAATATAACACATCACTAAAACTAACTCCCAGCCAGGGAAAAACACAATACTAAAAGAACATAAGTAAGTTCCCGGCCAGGGAAAACACAGTACTAAGGAGATATAAAAAGTGGACTTCAACACCATTATGCAGTTCATATACACGACTCCAAGTGCTCACATACGAGCAACAAATAATGAATACCCATCTAGTTGCATAAATAACGTATACCATTTACTCAATCTCACTCTACGCTTCAGGAAGCAATATTGTCCAACCAAGCTCGAGCTTGCTACGCCAAAATAACCTTGTACCTGTAATACCTGTTTCAACAGAAACAGCCCCCACACAGGGTGAGCATACCAACATCACACTACCCATATCATAACAATGCATAAAGATAATGATATCACGATTTAAGAGTATCGAAAATCGCTAAAATGTATTCCTATGAAGTTCTGAATCCGTATAGCTTCCACACAATGTTTCTGTTACAAGCTTACACGCTTTCATAACATCAAGTTTAGTATCGTCACTGAAAATATGATACTCAACCACACAATGAATTCAATACAACAAGAATCTATTATTTATGGTCAATCATAAATAATTCCATGTCAATGCAGTTGTGTCTCTCAATCTATCTCAATCAACACTTCATCATACTGGTCTTGCCAACGACATCCATACCCAACTCCATATCCGGACCACGTACATTTACGAGTCCACCATACCACATATATCAAACTCAATTCACATAATACCCAACTCTCAATCCGGACAACGTACATTTACGTGTCCCTATACCACATATATCAAACTCATTTCACATATTGATATTTGTTCCCTTATATTCAGTCATCACAATTATTCACATATATGAATACTGGAATATGAAATAATTCATATTATACCTGCTCGTACGTCACTACGTACCTTATAATCTGTGTTTACCGTCAAGTCACCCTCCTTGTTGTCCGAGAGCCCAAGAAGACTCTATACGAACTCAAAAGTTTAAGGGTCAATTCTTAACCAATACTTGATGGACATAATCTCACATTCAAACACAAAGCCATGTCCATAACATTACATAATTCAACTTCCCAACACAAACCTCCATTTAACACACAACATGCTTAAAACACCCAAAACAACACCGAAATGATTCAAGCAACAAGCCATGCAAGGAAGAATCCATGTACACAAGAGGTTCTACCATAAATAACCGATTTTTCTATAATCCAAACATAAAGTCTTTATTCCATGTTATAACACTTACCATACATGCCTCTAGAAAGTATTACAATGGCTACAAGCCATAGAAGTTAATTCTTTTCACCACCTACTAGCAACTAATAAGGCTTAGACCTTCACTAGAATCACATTTAAGCATATTAACAAACACCTTCCATGCATGGTTTTTAAATCTTCATATTTTAACCAACAATGATACTAGTCAATGCACAAATCAACAATTTCATTCTAACAATTAATAACATTTCCTCATACTCTCCAATTCCCAATTACAACACTTCAATACATGTAGGAATACATAATTACTTGCATGAACATCATCTACACACACAATCACATGCCCAATCAATTTCCAATATGAATAATCATCTTCTATACAAGCCAAAACAAGTTGGAGTTCATTTATACATGCATAAGGATCTACTCAACACACACACTCACACACACAACTCACGCACAACACACACTCTGCACACACAGCACACACACAAACCCACATTCTGCACACGCTAAAATAACATCCCAGCACACTTCAAAATCAATACCAAATAATAACCAAACCTAGCTCTCCAAAAGCTCCAAAATTTTGAAACCTAAACAGCATCACAACCCCAAAATTTCGAACCACTATCACCCTCCAAACACAAACCAAAAACTAAATTAAGTTGGGGGAAAAGAGGGCCAAGGAGGAGAGGGAGTTTACCCACAAAAGCTTCCAAAGCTAGCTTGAAGAGGGAAGAGTTTTTTATTTCTTTGGGGAAGGAGAATAGTTAGCCGATGGTTTTGTGGGAGAGGAAGAGAGGGAATTGATTTTTTTTTAGTGTGGAGAAGTGAGTTTGGGTGTTACTACCCCTTTTAAAAAAGAATAATACATTCCACTACTATTAAATCATCCCAGAAAAATATAATCCTTCACCCCCAAATTAAAATATTTCAAGTTAATTTAATTATCAAAAATTCCCTTTAAAAAATTAAAACAATCTAATGTGAGTTCCCCAAGCATTTAAATTATGCTAAAGTTCCATTCATGCCCAAATAATACGGCCCGACCCAATATACGAGGTCCAAAAATTTGATTACGTAAATTATCTCATAATTTACCATTTACACAATTAAATATAAGCAGAATAAACTGGACATCACGGTTCTCCCCTACTAATAAAATTTCGACCCCGAAATTTAAATTCACGCTTACCAGAAAAGCCAAAGTAAATACTTACATACCAGCAAATAGCTCAGGATAGTGTAGTAACATGTGTTGCTCCGTTTGCCACGTTGCCTCCTCGACACCCCATCTTTCCCACTGGACTTTAACCATAGGAATCACTTTACTGCAAAGTTTACGATCGGCCCGATCCAAAATCCGAATAGGACGCTCAACATAAGAGACATCAGAATCCAACTGTACCTCAGAAGGCTGCAAATCACGTCACTTTACAATATCCCAACATTAGCATCTAATGAGCTAACATATATTAGTACCATGTCATGTAAATCATTACTAGATTAACATCATCATATAATCGCTAAATCATGCAATCCATGCATATCACGTGTATATCAGAATGTATGACGATACACCAACCTTTTATCGTATAATTAACCTTCTACCTGTGTGGTTGCAAATTTATGCAATATATACCAACCTCGTCATATCGCACGTCACCCTTGTCTGTGTGAAATAATGGTACTCTTGAGCCCTTAAACATCAATTTCTCATATATCATCTTCTGGTTATTATCTGGCGCAATGCAATTACTAGAAAGCCCATTAGTAATTCTCACACGTATATCAACATTATACGCACAACAACCACATATCATCAATATCAAATCATAATGAATGGTCTAACACGAATATTCTTACATCACGATTATACGCACATAGCATCATAATATTGTTAATCCCTCAAATTTATCTCATAACCCATCATTTATTCTTATCTACTTGGATAAGTTATGTTGTACTGTCCATCGCTCCTTACTAATCACTTGCATATAAGCCATTTAAAACAAGGCATCAACATCAATATCGAATAATTTGTCTCATACCTTTATAGGTGAAGTCATCTACAATATACAATAGTATCATAGTATCATGGTCATCACAGTACTCACATGCTCTTAAGCATCAACTTCCGCTTTTCATCACCCAACTATCATTTGTCATGGGACAAGTACAAAATAAACTCATTAGTATTTCTCAAATACTCATAACATAACCACGTACCTTGTCATTTACACATTATTGATATTCATAATGTTCCGCCATCATACATTAATATCCCTGCGTCAAAAGTTTCACGACATCCTGTATACATCGTGCTACAACAAACCATCACATATCAGTGTGATTCAAATTCAACATAAGAATCAATTCCATGCCTCAATGACATAATTAATTTCGATCCTTAATTCAACGAAGTACTATTTCATGAATGAATAACATATCATAGTGTAGTATGTATTCATGATTCTCATACATCAGTCTCATCGCATATTATCATCATTTATATGCTTCCCAGTTTCTAACACAATATCAAAATGATAAATCATCTAAAGTGAATACTCATATATCCCATGTATTCTCATTATGACATCATTATATTGTCTATCACATCATGTCTAACTCATCAATAATCCCTCCATGGTTATTTATCAGTGTTGTCATTATATACCAGAGAATAACATCATAATTTCATACTTACTACGTCGACCCGCAACGTCACAATGATCGCACGTCCACACAGGACATTCATAGCGATCTCACGTCATCCCGTGACGTTCCATGTCATCTCATGACCTGTTCATTAATCTCATTCCAACATTGTTAAATTTAACTCAACATAACATGATTAACAGATCATTAATCTCACAGTATACAAAACAATCATGTTTTTATAAACCAATATCATTTCAATCTGATCATCATTACCCCATTGTTATCTCGTCTCTGCACAATTAATCAATGAACATATCAAGACTATACGTCATTTCAATTTCTTTCTCAATTCTTCCTCATTTCTTTTTAATTGGTTATCCTAAATCATAACAATCAATCGTGATAGTTCACAATCCACATATATCAAACATATTAAACCAAACGAAATGGTTTACCTCAATTCCTCGTTCACCTGGAACATTCCAATATCCTCTCACCTACAGCTCGTGTATCCGAGAAATAACAACATAGGTGTCATAACAAGGCATTCACTGCCATCTGCAATCAATATGTCATTAATACTCATCGCTTAACGCAATTGCGGTACAACAATATTCATCGCTAATAACGATAGTGATCGCTTTTATTTTAAACAATTAATTCCAATGTAGCGATTTTATACCGCAAGTGCACGGTCGTCAAGTTTTAGTATAGTAAATGAAGAACAGGTTGTCGAACCCACATGGACTAACTGTAAGTATCAAATAAGATGCTTTTAACTATATTTAACCTACAAAATTGAATTAATAATTAAACTACTAATTAATTAAATTAACTACTAATCCAACCAAGTCAATAAAAGTAAACGAGAAAAATCCACTAGAGAAGATTATCGAGACTTTGGCTCACCAATGCAATCCCCTACAATTCTCGATTGAATATCCAAATATTTCTAAGGTGACGAGTTTTCCTAATGCATTCGTTATACTTTGGTCCAGTTATAACAAGTCTAATATTAATGTTGCAGTAAACCACTCCCGTGTCCTTATTGCACAATTAATATCGAATAAAGATCTATGAAAACTACTAGCCTTCGATTTTGGTAAATCTATTGCTATCATACGTGTGCTAGATTTTACTTGGTCCGTCTCAACCTAAAACCCACGGTATAATTTATTATATCGTATTGCAATATCCTATGGTCAATTCAATCGCAATATAACAATCATTCAAGGGCGATCAATCCCTCAAAAGCATGAAGATCAGTAAATTATACGCAAAGAATTAAAGGAATTCAATCAAAAAAATCATCAAATCATAGGTTCATGACAAAGGATTGCCTAGCCTCGATAAATAAATTAGTTCAACATAATAAATCAAAACAAATCAAAACTAATATTAAAAGACAAGAATAAACTCCCGATGTCGACTTCGTTCGTAGATCCTTGCTCTCTCTCTCGCTTCCTTCTCGATCGTCTCTTGAATCGCCTTGTTGAAGGTGTTCCAAAATCCTAGGATGGTTGATGGATAGAGATGGATGATGGTGATATGGAGGATGGGAGGATGGATGGAGGCTATTCCTAGGGTGTAAAATATGATAAAAGTGCATATTTTTGTCCAAGACCTAATATATATAATGGTGAAGGAGTTTGGTAAAGTTTGGACACAAAATAACCAAGAAGGAAACAAAATCTCAAAATTTTCGGGTTTGGCGATCGATCTTCGTCAGTTGGCGATCGATCGCGGAAACATTCTGGATGGTGGCGATCGATCTTCGTAAGTTGGCGATCGATCGCGGACCTCAAATCTCCAATCTTGCGATTTGGTCCCTCCTTTTCCAGATTTGCTCAGTTTGGTCCTTTTCAGCATTTCTAAGCCCATTTCATCCACTTTTATGCATTTGGACCTAGATTCCTGACATATACAAATATATACCAAAACGTGTAATATTTTCTAGGAATCACTACAAAAACACCCCTAATCATGTATCAAATTAAGTGTAAAAATCACACTTATCAACACCCCCAAACTTAAACTTGATCGTCTCGAGCAAGAAATAAGATCAAAATGTAGAGTTCAATTTTCATAATTCAAATAAACCAATTCCCAGTCAATCATGTAGCTCAGACATCTCACTTACAGACAAACAAGAGTCAATCAAAAATGTTCAACAAGTTGTGCTTTTTAGATCGAGTAACATGTCTCCAAATCAGAATGTGCGTGTGTGCTATTGTCATTTTCAAGTTTCATGCAAATTTCATAGATCAAATCATGCTATTCAATGAAAAGTAAGATTATCTTTGAGCATTCCATAGTCCTATTTTCAAACACTTCTCCACTAATGTAGTCACTCCCTAGACTTGGATCAATAGGTCTTTTTAAGCTTGTAGTATTAGGCCTAGGTGTTGGCTTCAAAGAAAAGATAGGGTAATACAAAGAAGAGAGTATAAACATGTAAAATTTTAAATTTTTAGCACAACTTGAGCTTCTCTTCTTTTTCTCTTTTTTATTTTTTTAGCCTTGGCCACTTTGGGTCTTAATTAGATTTTTTTTTCAAGGCTTTTTCTATTCTTTTCTTTTCTCATTCATCAATTTTTTCAATAAGCTCATCAAAGTATAGCAATTTATGTGCATCTAATGAGAATCATTATACTCCATTTGGGTAAGGAAAATTCTTTTCAATTTAAGCTCATAAAGGTGGGTATAATGAGTTTGCCAAAGAATGTTGAATGGGGGCTAATTGTATGTTAAACATACTCCATTCTTTTGTAATTAAAGCTAAAAAATGGGACACTAGAGATTGATATATACATGGTAAGCTTGAAAGGCTCAAACGGTCGAAAGATCGCCTAGATCATTTCCAAGTCAAGTTCACAACTATAAATTTCGCCTCAAAGTGTCATCATCAAATAGTTTCTAAGGTACTCTAAGATGCTCAAAATAATTCATTAAGTTCACAAAGATTCTTACTACTCCAAATGCAATTCACAAGATTATGACTCAGATGTGCTCAAAATATTCCTCATCTTTGACATGCTACTCAAAACAAGATATTCACAAACAAGTCTTACAATCATCAAAACTCAAGTTGACATGCATAGTGAGACTAGTATCATCATTGAATAGAGACCACTACTATGATTTATTCTTATCTTACTAATTGAACTCATTAAAAAAAAATTAGCTCTTAATAATCAGACGATTCAAGTGTCAATTAAGCACACAACATGTGGATAAAACAAGAAAAACATGCAAGCCACTCCCCCAAACTTAAATCAAACATTGTCCTCAATGTTGAAATGAATCAAAGGGAAATAGTAAACTCCCCTGATCAAGACGCTTGCATGAGGGTTGAGGAAGATTGGCTTTTGAAAGCTCCACTGATGTAGGGGTTCATCGCTCCAAATGAGTACCTAGCAAGAGAAGAATGCAAATAAAATAGTCGACTCGAGAGATAGACAAAACAAAAAACAAAACTGAAAAGCAAATAACAAACTAAATTGCAAAAGGATACACTTGGGTTGCCTCCCAAGAAGCGCTGATTTCTAGTCATCGGCTTGACCATCAGAAGCAACCATCAAAGAGCGGTTGCCGCCCATAGTAAGTATCGTATGATACAACTAATGGGTCTTGATTCAGTATGCCCTCAAGATTGGCATGATTGTAACAGTGTAAGCTCTTCGCTCCAACAACACTCTTGAATTGGTAGGTACGTGAGAATGATTCTTGACTTGGCTTCATATCTTGGAGGACGTAGTGCGGTGAAGTTGGCATCGATGGAAAATACGGATCCACATATGGCATAGAACATGTCTCCATCGATGGGCTCAAATCAGAATCTTCGAAAGTCTCTTCCTTCTCCAACGTCACACTCGACTCATCTTCACATGAGAACTTCTCGGATAACATCTTTGAAGTAGGCTCAATCTCTTGAAGAGGCTCAAGTTCCCATGACTTTTCCACATGAGTAGGATCACTCCCCCAAACTTGGTTGGTTGAGTGATCATCATCATATAACCAAACTCGATTCGTCGCATCTTGATTGGTAGCTCTTGTCTCTTCCTCCTGGCAGCTAGTTGAAATTGTTTCCATAAGGACCGCCATTTGCTGCTCAAGGTGGCACATAGAGTTGGTTTGGCACTCCAAACTGTTCTCAGTTGATGCCATGAATCTTATTAAGGTATCCTCTAACTGAGTCGTGACGTCTGCAGAACTATCTCTCCTCTCTTCGTGATGTTCAAATAGTTGGGGCGTATCATTAGGGTAGTGAGGCTCCGGTGGGTATTGGTGACTCCAACCTTGTAGTGAAGGATCACAATACCAGTGATAATCGAAGTCCGCCATATCATTGAACAGGTGTAACACACTGTCCTCATCTCTATCAACCAGGGGACTCCCAGTCACCAGTGCTCCGCTAAATACCCATTCTCGTGTCTGTGCATCCAAACCTTTGAAGAAATATTGCAGAAGAGTATAGTTCGAAAAGTTGTGACACCGGAATGTGTCTGCCAATTCATTGAATCTTCCCCACGCTACGTAAAACGGCTCTGAATATTGTTGGGCAAATCTTGTGAAGACTTGTTGATGAAGCATCACAAGTACCTCGCAAGGAAAACAAATAAAACAATTAAATATAGTTTTTTTTTTATATAAATATATACAAAGAAGAAAAAAATGGTTAAATTACAGTCAAGCTTCTCGTATGATATTACTAAAGTTAGTCCCCGGCAACGGCGCCAAAAACTTGATCGCTTTTATTTTAAACAATTAATTCCAATGTAGCGATTTTATACCGCAAGTGCACGGTCGTCAAGTTTTAGTATAGTAAATGAAGAACAGGTTGTCGAACCCACATGGACTAACTGTAAGTATCAAATAAGATGTTTTTAACTATATTTAACCTACAAAATTGAATTAATAATTAAACTACTAATTAATTAAATTAACTACTAATCCAACCAAGTCAATAAAAGTAAACGAGAAAAATCCACTAGAGAAGATTATCGAGACTTTGGCTCACCAATGCAATCCCCTACAATTCTCGATTGAATATCCAAATATTTCTAAGGTGACGAGTTTTCCTAATGCATTCGTTATACTTTGGTCCAGTTATAACAAGTCTAATATTAATGTTGCAGTAAACCACTCCCGTGTCCTTATTGCACAATTAATATCGAATAAAGATCTATGAAAACTACTAGCCTTCGATTTTGGTAAATCTATTGCTATCATACGTGTGCTAGATTTTACTTGGTCCGTCTCAACCTAAAACCCACGGTATAATTTATTATATCGTATTGCAATATCCTATGGTCAATTCAATCGCATTTATAGAACAATCATTCAAGGGCGATCAATCCCTCAAAAGCATGAAGATCAGTAAATTATACGCAAAGAATTAAAGGAATTCAATCAAAAAAATCATCAAATCATAGGTTCATGACAAAGGATTGCCTAGCCTCGATAAATAAATTAGTTCAACATAATAAATCAAAACAAATCAAAACTAATATTAAAAGACAAGAATAAACTCCCGATGTCGACTTCGTTCGTAGATCCTTGCTCTCTCTCTCGCTTCCTTCTCGATCGTCTCTTGAATCGCCTTGTTGAAGGTGTTCCAAAATCCTAGGATGGTTGATGGATAGAGATGGATGATGGTGATATGGAGGATGGGAGGATGGATGGAGGCTATTCCTAGGGTGTAAAATATGATAAAAGTGCATATTTTTGTCCAAGACCTAATATATATAATGGTGAAGGAGTTTGGTAAAGTTTGGACACAAAATAACCAAGAAGGAAACAAAATCTCAAAATTTTCGGGTTTGGCGATCGATCTTCGTCAGTTGGCGATCGATCGCGGAAACATTCTGGATGGTGGCGATCGATCTTCGTAAGTTGGCGATCGATCGCGGACCTCAAATCTCCAATCTTGCGATTTGGTCCCTCCTTTTCCAGATTTGCTCAGTTTGGTCCTTTTCAGCATTTCTAAGCCCATTTCATCCACTTTTATGCATCTGGACCTAGATTCCTGACATATACAAATATATACCAAAACGTGTAATATTTTCTAGGAATCACTACAAAAACACCCCTAATCATGTATCAAATTAAGTGTAAAAATCACACTTATCATAACAAGGCATTCACTGCCATCTGCAATCAATATGTCATTAATACTCATCGCTTAACGCAATTGCGGTACAACAATATTCATCGCTAATAACGATAGCTGTACTAAGATATTCATTGCTAACACAATAGCATTACATCAATACGCATCGCCAACAATGGCATGCATAATATCATCGTCACTACGGGCATGCACATTATCATCGCCACTATTGGCATACATAATCTCATCGCCACTACGGGCATGCACAATATCATCGCCACGACTGGCAACATATAATATCCATAATCACAATGCATAAAATTACATTCTTAAAACAATAAGATGTAATAACACTTACTGTACACAGTGGATCCACACTTGATCCTTAAAACTGTCCCTGTTCTCACCATAAATATGCCACAAAATATAATTTCAAATCAATACACAATTGATATACTCATCATCAATAACATGCCCGTCCAAAAATATTCATTGTCTCGACATATCAGCGGCATTCACAATATTTCCATCGCTTCGATATGATAGCGGTAAATATTATAAATCTCAAATATCACAATATAATCATACCATCATCTCGCCAATAAATGTCATCAATATATCGGTATCAATCACACCCCGTTATTGCATCCACTGCAATAAAAATGAAAGAAAACAATAATGTCTCTTCATCCACTCTCTCCATTATCGCTTTCACCTGTACATTTGATTATCACAATACGTCAAATCAACAAGGTCAATTTAAATCAACGTATATTCATCACTCTCCCTCTATAGTGGAGGCACATAAAATACATTGCACACTCTAAATAGTGTCGATCCCGACAATAATCACATCGCATGCTCTCCCTAGCACCGACTCAATATCAATATACGCGTCACATGCTCTCTCTAGCATTGACCCTGAAATATACACGTTGCTCGCTTACCAACGATGACCACATCACTCACTTGTCAGTGGTGACCCGAATCACATAGTTCACTCCTCAGTGGCGACCCAATATCACATCGCTCGCTCGTCAGCGGCGACCACATCACTCACTCGTCAGTGGTGACCCAATATCACATCGCTCACTCATTAGTGGCGACCCATATCACATCGCTCGCTCGTCAACGACGACCACAAATCATATATACATATCACTCGCCTCAACGGTGACCCCACTCTACATTCACACAACATGATCACATCGCATACTCTAGTGGCGACCTCTAAATAAACACATCACTCGCCTCAGCGATGACCCCACTCTACATTCACACAACATGATCACATCGCACTCTAGTGGCGACCTCTAAATAAACACATCACTCGCCTCAGCGGTGACCCCACTCTACATTCACACAACATGATCACATCGCACACTCTAGTGGCGACCTCTAAATAAACACATCACTCGCCCCTCGGCGGTGACCCTGTCACATCACTCAATCATAAATCACCATCCACAAGGATCACCAATCATCAATACATTATACAATAAACAGGAACGATTGAATCAGCGCTAATACATTCTCACGTACCTATGTCATCATGTAGATGACATACACATACCCGATTGTCACATCATCTGTTGTCATATTCCAACAGCACAGTATTGTCTACCATTTCCTGTCCTCAGATATCATATCTCATTTTCTCATTTCTCCTGCAATTTATGTTTACTCAGTACTGTACAGATATGGCGTGCATACCCTTCAATCTACACATATACAACATCAAATTATTAACAACATAGTATATCATTTTGTCGCTCACCCAACGACACAATATCAAAATCACCAGCTCAAATCAGTAATATATAGTATCACTTATGTTACCGGTCTCTTGTACTCCACAAAAATACTACATCAAGTGCGTACGTTCATTGGCATCACCGGTTATTCACACTATCACATTCATCGTATGCCATACGTCCCTGTAACCACATTGGTAAGCAATGATAACAATTTCCATCATTTCATATCATACTATGCACATAAGTATATGAATATCTTGTCACACTGACACAAAACCGCAATCATGCATAAATCATGTGCTATATATGTCTATCAACACATCCCTAGGCCCTTAAACATCCCAAAGAGCTAACCACTGTTCTGATACCACTAATGTAGGACCCCAACGTCCCAACACGTGGATAATGCGATTATGATGTCATTTAAGTATGTAAAAATTTCTTTTCTTTAAAGAATCATTACATGCTTCACATAACCCCCATGACTTTTATAAAAATTTGGGCAGAGTCTCCCCATAATTTGGGTTATCCGAAAATATAACACATCACTAAAACTAACTCCCAGCCAGGGAAACACACAATACTAAAAGAACATAAGTAAGTTCCCGGCCAGGGAAAACACAGTACTAAGGAGATATAAAAAGTGGACTTCAACACCATTATACAGTCCATATACACGACTCCAAGTGCTCACATACGAGCAACAAATAATGAATACCCATCTAGTTGCATAAATAATGTATACCATTTACTCAATCTCACTCTACGCTTCAGGAAGCAATATTGTCCAACCAAGCTCGAGCTTGCTACGCCAAAATAACCTTGTAGCTGTAATACCTGTTTCAACAGAAACAGCCCCCCACACAGGGTGAGCATACCAACATCACACTACCCATATCATAACAATGCATAAAGATAATGATATCACGATTTAAGAGTATCGAAAATCGATAAAATGTACTCCCTGTGAAGTTCTGAATCCGTATAGCTTCCACACAATGTTCCTGTTACAAGCTTAAACGCTTTCATAACATCAAGTTTAGTATCGTCACTGAAAATATGATACTCAACCACACAATGAATTCAATACAACAAGAATCTATTATTTATGCTCAATCATAAATAATTCCATGTCAATGCAGTTCTGTCTCTCAATCTATCTCACTCAACACTTCATCATACTGGTCTTGCCAACGACATCCATACCCAGCTCCATATCTGGACCACGCACATTTACGAGTCCACCATACCACATATATCAAACTCAATTCACATAATACCTAACTCTCAATCCGGACAACGTACATTTACGTGTCCCCATACCACATATATCAAACTCATTTCACATATTGATATTTGTTCCCTTATATTCAGTCATCACAATTATTCACATATATGAATACTGGAATATGAAATAATTCATATTATACCTGCTCGTACGTCACTACGTACCTTATAATCTGTGTTTAATGTCAAGTCACCCTCCTTGTTGTCCGAGAGCCCAAGAAGACTCTATACGAACTCAAAAGTTTAAGGGTCAATTCTTACCCAATACTTGATGGACATAATCTCACATTCAAACACAAAGCCATGCCCATAACATTACATAACTCAACTTCCCAACACAAACCTCCATTTAACACCCAACATGCTTAAAACACCCAAAACAACACCGAAATGATTCAAGCAACAAGCCATGCAAGGAAGAATCCATGTACACAAGAGGTTCTACCATAAATAACCGATTTTTCTATAATCCAAGCATAAAGTCTTTATTCCATGTTATAACACTTACCATATATGCCTCTAGAAAGTATTACAATGGCTACAAGCCATAGAAGTTAATTCTTTTCACCACCTACTAGCAACTAACAAGGCTTAGACCTTCACTAGAATCACATTTAAGCATATTAACAAACACCTTCCATGCATGGTTTTTAAATCTTCATATTTTAACCAACAATGATACTAGTCAATGCACAAATCAACAATTTCATTCTAACAATTAATAGCATTTCCTCATACTCTCCAATTCCCAATTACAACACTTCAATACATGTAGGAATACATAATTACTTGCATGAACACCATCTACACACACAATCACATGCTCAATCAATTTCCAATATGAATAATCATCTTCTATACATGCCAAAACAAGTTGGAGTTCATTTATACATGCATAAGGATCTGCTCCACACACACACTCACACACACAACTCACGCACAACACACACTCTGCACACACAGCACACACACAAACCCACATTCTGCACACGCTAAAATAACATCCCAGCACACTTCAAAATCAATACCAAATAATAACCAAACCTAGCTCTCCAAAAGCCCCAAAATTTTGAAACCTAAACAGCATCACAACCCCAAAATTTCGAACCACTATCACCCTCACAAACCAAAAACTAAATTACGTTGGGGGAAAAGAGGGCCAAGGAGGAGAGGGAGTTTACCCACAAAAGCTTCCAAAGCTAGCTTGAAGAGGGAAGAGTTTTTTATTTCTTTGGGGAATGAGAAGAGTTAGCCGATGGTTTTGTGGGAGAGGAAGAGAGGGAATCGATTTTTTTTTAGAGTGGAGAAGTGAGTTTGGGTGTTACTACCCCTTTTAAAAAAAAATAATCCATTCCACTACTATTAAATCATCCCACAAAAATATAATCCTTCACCCCCAAATTAAAATATTTCAAGTTAATTTAATTATCAAAAATTCCCTTTAAAAAATTAAAACAGTCTAATGTGAGTTCTCCAAGCATTTAAATTATGCTAAAGTTCCATTCATGCCCAAATAATACGGCCCGACCCAATATACGAGGTCCAAATATTTGATTACGTGAATTATCTCATAATTTACCATTTACACAATTAAATATAAGCAAAATAAACTGGACATCACAACTTGGGAGAAACCAATTACCAGACGAGGTATCAACCCAGACAAATCTATAGTTGATATCTCCGGGAAATATTCGAGGGTTTGGATGAAACCAGGAAGCCATCCAAACGAAGTCCAAGAATGGTATAATTTCGGATCACCGGCTTTGGTTGATACTGTTGTACCAGCATTCTCTGAAATTTTAAAATTAGCAAAATGGATCAGAGAAGCTGTTGACGAAACATGGGTCAATAATTACATTTGGCCAGAGGAGACATCTTGGAGTTGTATTTTTCAGTGCTGCTCCAGAACCAGCGAAGAAGGGCTTCATTGAAGCTTCTCATTTTATCAAGCTTCGACGACCAGACGGAAATTTCGGCTGGGACTATCACGGAAGATGAAGTTTCAACCAGACGTGCATGGGGTCTTAGGGTTTGTCTAACATAAATGGACAAAGTCAAATACTCATTCAAGTTCTTTCAAAATTCAACCAACGGAACTTTCGTGCTGAATTCCATGACAGGAACCTCAACAAGATTTGCCGAAGAACTCTTTGAAATGAAAAGAAGAATTCTTTGGGAAAACAAGATTCCGGTGGGAAAAGAAACATACCGGAAATTTTGCAACATGGCACACGTTGTGTGATGTCCGGAGATTAATGGTGTTAATCCCGGAGTAGTAATAATCCTTAATGGATATTAATTGCGGTGTTGGGTCTCCCGAGGTTGTTAATCGGACTTTTGGGACCGTTGGATCCAAAGGTTGAGATTGTATTCTCAATTTGGTGGAAAACCTATGAGTTGGGTTTCTAGTGGGACTTGGTGTCCGAGGTGCCTTATGTTGGGCCAGTATGGGGATTTGTTGTTGGAGAGAGAGTTTTTGAGAACAGATGATTTTTAATGAATCATGATGTATTTGTGGAGGTGTTGGTATTTTGGAGCATTTTTGCTATATATACCAGCTGGACTCGGGATTCCGTCATTTGGAATCCATTTCTCTCTCTCCTTCCCCTCTCCTGCGATAAGCCCTCCTCCCCCTTTCCCCTCTTTGGCTCTTGGGAAGGAAATCGTTGGTAGCTTGGCTCGGGGGCCGGATTTCTCGATGATAATCAGGTATTAACATTCCCCTCACCATTGTCTTCGATTTGGTTTTTTGGTTGAGGTTGTGGTTGGTTATGGGTTTTGGGGATTTTTGGTTTAAAATCCAAAGTTGAGTTTTTGGTGTTTTTATTGATTCTAAATGGTTTATTGGTTGTGTTGAGGAAGTTTGTGGTGTTGATTTTGAGTTTGGGTGTCAAAAACACCATGGAAGCTCGAAATTTTCGGAAACCCGCTTGTCGCGATCGATCGCGGCCTGGCGCCGATCGATCGCGACATGCTACTGGATTTGGGAAGGTGATGAACAGTCTCGCTGATCGATCGTGAAAAGTAGGCGATCGATCGCTAGGGTCTTGGCGATCGATCGCGAGGTTTGGCGATCGATCGCGGATGGCAGTGCAGCGGGCAGTGTACTCGCGCGATCGATGGCGCCTGATGGGCGATCGATCGCGGCACTGTTTGGATGGTTTTTGTGGAATTTTGGAAAATGTCGGGACTTTGGAATCGAGGTTTTAAGGGGCCATTTCCGGGGCAATGTCTACATTCCAATAGGAATGCTATGCTTTTAAAATGGATTGGTTGAGGCCAAAGTTTAATTAAACGGAATTTTTGGTTGGGTTTTTGGCTATCTATTAAACATATAAAATGGAATATTTTGGGTATAATGCATGCTTAGCCGGGGGGCTTTTATTTTGGTAATCGTCATGGATTGACGATATGATTGGGAGTCTTGAACGTGCTTGGACACGTGGTTGCATGCTTATACTTAATTGTGAGTTGTTTATGCGTTTTAGCACATATTTATCGAGGTATGGAACTCAAGCAAAGTTTGGACTCGAGCTACGGAATTATAAGGTACGTATGACGTACAAGCATGGCCCTTTAATATAATTGCAATTGTTGAGTGCTTGGTACACTGTATTGCAATGAATGTGTGTGAAAATGCATGACACATGGTATTAGCAATAAACGGATATTGAAATACATGGTTTATGGTACTTGCTTCAAATGTCTGTGTATTTATTGAGAATTGCATGGTGCCGCTTTTGAGCGAGTAATGATTGGGATGTTGTCGCCTGTGAGCGAACATCGATTATGACGCCGCTACTATTGAGTATGCGTGGAAATGGAACGCCGCTATTGTAGAGCGAGCTATGAAATAGAACTATAGAACCATAAGTGAGATATATGGGGAATTTGTAATCATTGTTTAATGATTTGATAGTATTGATTATGATACCGGTATATGGCTAATGAATTCGTTAATCAATGTAATGATTAATTGGCATTTGGGAATTTAATGGTTTCAGTGTTTTGAGAACAGGGACAGTACAGAAAACCCCGGATGAGGATGATACCATCCAGGGAGTATATTTTGTATTTCATAGCATTTACATTTATGTAAATTATGAATTGTATTGTTGTGGTTATTGGATTTGGGATATTGGTATGCTCACCCCGTGTTGGGCTGTTGATTAAAGGTACTTCCAGGATCGAGGTACCAGAACTTGATGGATATGCGCTCAGATCCAGAGTCGAGATCGAGTTGCGCTTGAGAGGTGCTTCCAGGATCGAAGTACCAGTAACGGTATCCAGTAGAGTGTTTTATACATTAAATACACGCTTATTCATTGGGTGCTCTTATGTGAGTACATATTACGTGTATATGGAATGTATAAACGGGCTACGGCTCTTCTCTGTTCATTTATGGTTTACGCGCAATTAGATATGGAATTGCTAAATGAACTAAGAGTATGTTAGAGTATTATGAGGGTGCATGTTATATGAATAATCTTGGTTGGGGAATTTGAATATTATGTAAATTAAATGCAAGAAATTTTCTGGATAGCATATGGTGTTGCACTTGCATATGGTTTTCCCCCTGATAGTATGATTATATGCACTAATGGCGTGGCTTAATACACTAATAACGGGTTAAGGGCATGGGGGTCCTTACATTAGTGGTATCAGAGCAGTGGTTAGCTCTTTGCGGCTGTTGAAGGCCTAGAACATGCTGATAGGGATGGGTAGCACATAGTTATGCATGATAGTAGTTAGTGTTGTGTGACACAACTATTTTGCTTATGTGCATTTGTGATATGTGATCATAGTGAAACGATTATATGTCATGACATCTATAGAATCATAATATAACCTGTTGATTATGATTGTGAGTTGTGACACAGGGACAACCAAATGGAGCATTTTGAAATGCATTGGGATACAGGAAGTACTTTGTACTCATAGTTTATGCATTTACTCATTATAATCATATTGTGGGGAATATGGATTATCGTATGCTCATGGTTTGGGATTGTTCCTGTAGGGACACTATGACGCGAAAGGCTAAGGCCAGGGTTGAAAGACACGAAACAGTAACCTGCGTTTTATATACATCATGGAATTATGCCTTGTGGTTGCATGTGTACAATGGAGTGATGATTTTAATGCTCTGCCGCCAAATGTTGAAGCGAGGGGTGGGAGTGCCGCATGTCGCATTTGAGCGAGGTGCATTAAAATACACTCATGATGATGTATATTGGAATATGGAATATGCTTTGTGTTGCAGGTATAGACGGGATACTTGGTGCATATCCCATGAGTCATTGTTATGGATGAGTGATGATTTTAAATGCTTGCCGCTATTTATTGTTTTGTGCCGCTAAAATGTGAAGCGAGGGGTGGGAGCGCCGCATGTCACATTGAAGCGTGGTTATCATATGAGGCGAGGAAAGAATATTTGCCGCTAAAATGTGAAGCGAGGGGTGGGAGCGCCGCATGTCCATTTAAGCAAGGTTATTCTATGCCGCCTATATGTGAAGCGATGGGTGGGAGTACCGCATGTTTTATTTGAGCGAGGGGCATTAAAATACACTACCGTAGCAATGACTAGGGACCGGCTATTCTATTGGCGATGGCTTACGCCGCCAGGTGTTCATAGCGATGGTTCATTCCGCTATTCTATTGGCGATGGTTTATGCCGCCAGGTGTTCATAGCGATGGTTCATTCCACTATTCTATTGGCGATGGTTTATGCCGCCAGGTGTTCATAGCGATGGTTCATTCCGCTATTCTATTAGCGATGGTTTATGCCGCCGGGTATTCATAGCGATGGTTCATTCCGCTATTCTATTGGCGATGGTTCATGCCGCCTGATATCTATAGCGATGTTTCATGCCGATGACTCTATGACGAGGGATTATTCCGCTGATTCTATAGCGATGGGGTTATACCGCTATGTACGTAGCACTGGATTATGCCGCCTGTGAGCGATGGGTGCTGATTGCGTACCACTGTTGGATGACGGAGACAAGTATGCCGCTATATTGTTAGCGATGAGGTATGTCATATTACTGTTTATTTAGCACTATTGTGGATGATATGCATTGATATACTTATACCGTCATGTGTTTGGCGATGAGGCTATGGACGTCGTGTATCGACATATACCGTCACGAGTCGACGATGTTATTTCAAAGTCATATGTTGACAGGTACCGTCACGGGATGACGATGACATAGTGGATGTTCTATGTAAACGTGTAGCGTCATTTTGATGATTAATACATTCATGTTTATGTATTTGGTTGTACGGTTTGGGTGCCGATGGTGAGCACATGGTAGAGTCTGGGTCACTAGTTGATGAGACCTTTTCGCCGAGCAAGTTGCCCGATGGATATTGGATGCATTGTACCGGTGAGAGTACCGCATCATGTAATAGAAGTAGATATTTTCGAGTAGTGATACCTTTGGGTATACTCGTTGGGATGACTGATGCCAAGTGATTGGTGGTAAGAGTAGTCATTGAGGAAACTACTCGCTTGTTATTGTGACGTGTGGTAGTCATGGTTACACCCACCCTGAGGGTGTGGGATAAGTCCTAATGGATTAGGATTGCTTCGTGGTCGAGCAAGGACACCGGGATGTCCATTATGCTTGGTGTTTTAGAGATATGTGGGTGATGACCCACAACTGGTATACCGGAATAGGACGTGTGTCACGTTGATAGGTTGGTATGAACCTAAGGGACCAGAGAATTGTTAGCCAGGTATTGTTTCAGTGTTATAGTGTGCTTGCGATAGCCATTATACTGCTCGTGGGATTCGAGTTCAGCGAATCGTATGATGATACGATGAGGACTTTTGGTAGACCTTGTAGTCTCTTTGTGGCATGATAATTGAGGCAGGGAATACCTCACGGAGACGTTTATACGTCAAATGTTTTAAGAGACTTGTTTTGGGACAACTCAATTTTGTTGGAAATACCAACGTGAGTGTCGACAAGTTGTTGTTAGCTCTGGTTGAGCATCTTTGCATATGGTATGCGAGGGAAGTCACAATTGGAATTGTGTGGTATAGTTAGTGGAGTGACACTACTATCTGGACTTTATCTCTTGGAGAGATTTGGATTGTACTGTCATGGAGACAGCTAGTATTGGTTGAAGGTTGATCGTGAATCAACCAGGGTAAGCCTACTAGTGTTGGACTAGGTAATGGCTTCGCACTTCCAGTGAGACGTTCGATGAGACGTCTCCGGGGTGATGCTCGAGTTGTGTAGTACTATGGCAATAGTACAGGGCATCGTTAGTTGGGTATACCTGGCGTATACGAGTTTCGATTTGATGATAGTGGCTTCGATGCACTATTCTGAACCGTTTGGTTCCGAGATATATGTTGGCATGTATATCCAGTTTTCCGGACGGTGGTTCGAGGTTGGAGGGTCATGGATTCATGACACTATCCTTTTGGGAAATGCGGTATTGATATACCTGCCGGTTGAATCTTTTGGGAGATTCGTTACTTTGGCTGTGTGGTGTTGATGTTGAAATCACACCCTTTGGCTTGGTCTGTCGACCACTATTCTCCGTGGAGTGAGAATAATCGAGGTTTGACAGCAAGTTTTGGGACTTTGGGTATGCTTGGAGATACCCGAGTCTATTGCTTTGAGTGTGCCTGTTGTGTTGGTGCTTAGACATGTATACCCGTGTGTGTATACTAATGCCAACTCTATTTCGTTCCTTGTTGAACGTCGGGTTAGTTTGCTTGGTTTGATGAATCTCCGGTGGGAGATTGTGGCAAATTGAGATCGGTAATCTCGATGACACGATGCATTCCGATGAATGATCGTGAGGGTTGTTTGACTTCCCCTGAGGAGGGATGGTCGTGTTTTGGAACCATGGTAGTACTTGTTGGATAATTCGATAGCCTTCCTGTTTTAAGATTGTTGAATCCCAGGATAATGAGGAATGGCTAGGACTCGGATTTGTTTTGTGTCACGGTCGACACGTGTTTGGGGATGCAATTGGTTGTCTTGCATGTCCCCTGTGGAACTTGAGACCTTGTGGAGTCTCGATAGTGTGTTTTGGACCAAGATGGGATTTCTTGGAACACCTTGTTTTAGACTTCTGTGGTGATGTGTTTTGTGTGGATTGGTGACCGTGGGTTACCTGATCCAGGTTGCATGTGGTGCAACTACTCCTTTGGAGGAGATGGACTGGGAAGCGAGAACCGGATCTTTTTCTGTGAGTATACTGTTGTATACTAGTGGTCCACATCATGACGATGCGTGTCAAGCATTGTGGGCAAGTGATAAATATCATGGAGTGATATCTATGTCAGAACCAAGGGAGATTTGGTTGGTTTGCAGTCGTGGTGGACTGACTTCTGGGACGATTCACGTCGAGGTATGTTGTTATCCTTCGGGTTTGTGTTGGTTTTGGCATTTGCCCTATTTTAGGACTTGGTGCGAGACTGGTATTCTCGCAGTTGTTAATTCGATTCTAAAGTGGTCCAGAATCAGGGTCATGGCTTTGTTTGTTTGTGTAGTCCTGGTGTTACGTGGAGTACACCGGTGCAATTTCGAGGACAAAATCTTATTGGTGGGGGATAATTGTGATGTCCGGAGATTACTGGTGTTAATCCCGGAGTAGTAATAATCCTTAATGGATATTAATTGCGGTGTTGGGTCTCCCGAGGTTGTTAATCGGACTTTTGGGACCGTTGGATCCAAAGGTTGAGATTGTATTCTCAATTTGGTGGAAAACCTATGAGTTGGGTTTCTAGTGGGACTTGGTGTCCGGGGTGCCTTATGTTGGGGCCAGTATGGGGATTTGTTGTTGGAGAGAGAGTTTTTGAGAACAGATGATTTTTAATGAATCATGATGTATTTGTGGAGGTGTTGGTATTTTGGAGCATTTTTGCTATATATACCAGCTGGACTCGGGATTCCGTCATTTGGAATCCATTTCTCTCTCTCCCTCCCCTCTCCTGCGATAAGCCCTCCTCCCCCTTTCCCCTCTTTGGCTCTTGGGAAGGAAATCGTTGGTAGCTTGGCTTGGGGGCCGGATTTCTCGATGATAATCAAGTATTAACATTCCCCTCACCATTGTCTTCGATTTGGTTGTGGTATGGTAGTTTTTGGTTGAGGTTGTGGTTGGTTATGGGTTTTGGGGATTTTTGGTTTAAAATCCAAAGTTGAGTTTTTGGTGTTTTTATTGATTCTTAATGGTTTATTGGTTGTGTTGAGGAAGTTTGTGGTGTTGATTTTGAGTTTGGGTGTCAAAAACGCCATGGAAGCTCGAAATTTTCGGAAACCCGCAGGTCGCGATCGATCGCGGCTTGGCGCCGATCGATCGCGACATGCTACTGGATTTGGGAAGGTGATGAACAGTCTCGCCGATCGATCGCGAAAAGTAGGCGATCGATCGCGAGGGTCTTGGCGATCGATCGCAAGGTTTGGCGATCGATCGCGGATGGCAGTGCAGCGGGCAGTGTACTCGCGCGATCGATCGCGCCTGATGGGCGATCGATCGCGGCACTGTTTGGATGGTTTTTGAGGTTTTGGAAAATGTCGGGACTTTGGAATCGAGGTTTTAAGGGGCCATTTCCGGGGCAATGTCTACATTCCAATGGGAATGCTATGCTTTTAAAATGGATTGGTTGAGGCCAAAGTTTAATTAAACGGAATTTTTGGTTGGGTTTTTGGCTATCTATTAAACATATAAATGGAATATTTTGGGTATTATGCATGCTTAGCCGGGGGGCTTTTATTTTGGTAATCGTCATGGATTGACGATATGATTGGGAGTCTTGAACGTGCTTGGACACGTGGTTGCATGCTTATACTTAATTGTGAGTTGTTTATGTGTTTTAGCACATATTTCTCGAGGTATGGAACTCAAGCAAAGTTTGGACTCTAGCTACTGAATTATAAGGTACGTATGACGTACGAGCATGGCCCTTTAATATAATTGCAATTGTTGAGTGCTTGGTACACTGTATTGCAATGAATGTGTGTGGAAATGCATGACACATGGTATTAGCAATAAACGGATATTGAAATACATGGTTTACTGGTACTTGCTTCAAATGTCTGTGTATTAATTGAGAATTGGATGGTGCCGCTTTTGAGCGAGTAATGATTGGGATGTTGTCGCCTGTGAGCGAACATCGATTATGACGCCGCTACTGTTGAGTATGCGTGGAAATGGAACGCCGCTATTGTAGAGCGAGCTATGAAATAGAACTATAGAACCATAAGTGAGATATATGGGGAATTTGTAATCATTGTTTAATGATTTGATAGTATTGATTATGATACCGGTATATGGCTAATGAATTCGTTAATCAATGTAATGATTAACTGGCATTTGGGAATTTAATGGTTTCAGTGTTTTGAGAACAGGGACAGTATAGAAAACCCCGGATGAGGATGATACCATCCAGGGAGTATATTTTGTATTTCATAGCATTTACATTTATGTAAATTATGAATTGTATTGTTGTGGTTATTGGATTTGGGATATTGGTATGCTCACCCCGTGTTGGGGCTGTCTCTGTTGGGACAGGTGGTACAGGTGTAGCAGCAGCTTTGGAGTTGAACTCGGGCTGTTGATTAAAGGTACTTCCAGGATCGAGGTACCAGAACTGGATGGATAGGCGCTCAGATCCAGAGTCGAGATCGAGTTGCGCTTGAGAGGTGCTTCCAGGATCGAAGTACCAGTAACGGTATCCAGTAGAGTGTTTTATACATTAAATACACGCTTATTCATTGGGTGCTCTTATGTGAGTACATATTACGTGTATATGGAATGTATAAACGGGCTACGACTCTTCTTTGTTCATTTATGGTTTACGCGCAATTAGATATGGAATTGCTAAATGAACTAAGAGTATGTTAGAGTATTATGAGGGTGCATGTTATATGAATAATCTTGGTTGGGGAATTTGAATATTATGTGGATTAAATGCAAGAAATTTTCTGGATAGCATATGGTGTTGCACTTGCATATGGTTTTCCCCCTGATAGTATGATTATATGAACTAATGGCGTGGCTTAATACACTAATAACGGGTTAAGGGCATGGGGGTCTGTTAGGATCGGTCCGGAGTGTTTAGAGGGGGGGTGAATGAACACTCCTTCTAAAATTTAATCCCTTGTGATTTCTTTCGGATTAGTGAAAGAAATCTGTTTCTTAATCAACTCCTTTATAGAACAGACCACTGAATGTATAAGTGCGGAACGGTCTGTTTATATTTGTAAGAGCGGCTCGATGGCTTGAATGAAAGAACAAGTGCAGAAAGATAAGAACACAGAATATGTTTCTGGAAGTTCGAAGGTGGTGTAATCCTTCTACGTCTCCCCTTCTTCCAATTAAGGAAGGTTTATACTAGAAGACTTTGATTTATACAATCCTGTTGTACAAACCCGATTCAGGCTGGATTTACCTCACTACCAGTCTGAAACTCCTAGTCACTCAATCTGTTCAGACACTTTCTGTCTGACAGTTACAATTTGTTTCTCACTTTTGTTTTCAGTACAGAATACACAAGATGCGCACAGTGATCCTAAATGATCAAATATGAACCAACAATTTCAGAAGCTCTCGAGCTGAAATTATTCTTAAGCACGATTACTTTGTAATATTTGATCATTTAGGATCACTGTGCGCATCTTGTGTATTCTGTACTGAAAACAAAAGTGAGAAACAAATTGTAACTGTCAGACAGAAAGTGTCTGAACAGATTGAGTGACTAGGAGTTTCAGACTGGTAGTGAGGTAAATCCTTTAATGTGCAACTCTTGACTCTGCTTAATCTCTGAGTAAGCTACAGTCTTCTTCTTCAAGATACTTGCCGTTCTGGTTCATGCTTTCGGCGACTGTCAGGTAAGCTCTTCTTTGTCTTCTTACCTTTTATGGCAATTTTCAGTCTTTGGTCCTTTGTAGCATTAATTACGACATTAAATGCTACAATAAATAGCCGTTAATGATTCGGACTGAAGAGCCATTCTTTATGCATCCTTGACTCTCTGATCTGATAAAGATTGAGATCGATCTGAAGCTTCGATCTAGTCAGTCTAATATCCATCGATCTCGTCTGATATGTGATATGCCTTATCAGCTTGTTCTGTTTGAGCTATCGATCTGGTCAGTCTGATTTCCCTCGATCCGGTCTGATATGCTTTGTCATCATATCAGCTTGATCTGTTTTGGGCGATCGATCTGGTCAGTCTGATTTCTCTCGATCCGGTCTGATATGTTTTGTCATCTTTAAAATCTCATCGATAAGGTTCGGAACTAACAAATTCCCCCTTTTTGATGATGACAAAACCTAGCTTCCAAACCAGTCTGATAAGAACTCTGAAGCGTATACTTTTGGATCGATTACTTCTTCTTGTTCAAAATAAATGAACATTATTAAGTTGGATCGATTTCCTTTTATTATTAAGCCTTTTAGTTTAGTTCAAAATAACTGAACAATGACTTAACAAAGAAAGATTTTCTTTATTGATCAACAGTCTTGCATACAGACAGTTTGAATATATAAACAATCTATTTTCTTGAAGACTGAGACTGATGCGGCTTGAAGTCTTTTTTCTTTTCCCCCTTTTTGTCAGCAGCAATCTCTTGGAGAAAATCTACAACTTGTGCTAGCTGAGCGCTGATAGCGTCAAGACGAGTATCTTGAGCGCGAAGGGAGTTGGTGACGGATGCTCTGACTTCAGTGGCCAGCTCGATCTGCTCTTTTCGCAGGCTGTTCTTATAAGTGGCTTTCTGAGAACAAATCGTTCAGTCCTCGCTGAAGGCTGCCAATACTGGCTGTCATCTTCTCTTTGAATGAATCAAAGTCCAAAGTTGTAAGCCTCTGACCTTGATGAACTTCTAGAACACGTTGAGAGAGTGACATGCAGTTGTCAGATAAGTGCTGAAGGGTCCTTGCCAGAAATGGAGGTGCATCAGATTGTCGGCTTGGAGAGTGATCTGATGAGGACAATGCATGATCATCTTCTTCAGCAATCGGTACAAGTGAAGATACAGCAGCTTGGTGACTTTCGGACCGGATCAAGGTGACCAGATCCGAAGAGAATGCTTGTATAAAAGCCATATCTTCATCTGATTGGACAGGAGGAGTGCTGGGTCTGGAGGGCTCCTCAATTTGTAGAGCTGCAACAACTGTGGATCCCACCAGATCCGGATCAACAAACTCTGGTGCGCCAACTGTTGCAAGTTCTGCGGTTGGACTGATTTGAACGTGGGAGTCTGACGATCCCAAAGGAATAGATGTTGTTGGAGAGTCCAACAAGACATTCAATGGTTCATCTTCTGTAGCAGACGGAGCATTAGGCAATGGCTGCTCCGCTGTCTGATCTGCTACTAGGTCTGCAGTCTGATCTGCTGCGCGATCTGCGGTCTGATCTGCTGCTCCAGAGGGAATAACCTCAATGAAAGGTTCTGCCAGAGTTTTGCTTGCAGAGGGATGATCCGGGCTGGTTACTGGAGTGGATATGCTGATTTTCTGTCGTTGAAAGCGGACAGCTAAATGTAGAGCATGAATATTCATCTCTAATTGAGCAATAACAGCCCCATCATCTCTGGCAGTTGGAACATTCGGATCGAAGTTCGCTTTCTTAGCAGTTAAGAGCGCAGACGCCAGTTTGAATCTTTGATTGGCCTTAAAGAGCTCTTTGCGCTGCACAGCAATCCGAACATCATCGGTCTCTGTCCCCTTCAGAACTTCTTCTGCCATTTTCTGAAGGCGTCTGAGTTTGCCGAAGAACTGCTCAATGTGGTTGATCGTTCTGTATTCGACGTACTCATCAAAAACCACAATGACCTCCTTCACTTTTTCTTCAATGTCCTCCATAGCAATGTCAATTGCTGTCTGTGCTGCAGATTTGGGCTTAGAGGAGAGTGGTTCGGTGAGAATGGTTTTGCCCTTGCCGGTGGAGGGAGGGGACTTGATCCCTGATTGGGTATAGTCGCCCAACTCAGTGATAACAATCCCTTTGACCACGGGAATGGTAGAGGGGACTCGGATGGTTACATTGGGTGCAGTGGTTGAAGTGGTTGAAATTTGGGTTGTAGGTTGAGGTGCAGGGGTGGCTTTTGTTGGAGGCAATATGGGTAAGGCTTTGAGAGGTAAGGTTTTGCTGGGCTTGGTAATCTGGGTTCTTGGCTTCTTGGGAAGAGGCTTGGCTGGTGGCGAGGGAGCAGACTGAGTTTCTTCAGAGTCAGTCTGGATGGTTAACTTTCGCTTGACTCGTGGTTTGCGAGCAGCAGCCTGTTCTTCTCCCTTCTCAATCTTGACTGCCACCAGATCTGTAGGGGTAGGTGGAGCACTCTTGGATTTCAGCAGTGCTAGCCCTTTGGAGATGAGAATCTTGAAGGGACTCAGAGCAGACTGCTTCCCCAGCTCAATGTCCAAAGTTTCCAGTAGCTTGCTGAGAGGAACAGCGAAGCAGACGGCCTGTTTGGAGGCGATCACTGTTTCCATCAGAACTCCAAAAAGAATCACGAACCAGTTCATCTTCTGTCCAGAAATAATAGCAGCCATGGCCCTGAACTTCTCGGTAGTGACGGCGTCAAAACTTCCAGCTTTGCCCAATAATGGCTTGCCCACAATTTCGCACAGTACCTGGAAATGAAAGAGCATTTCCTTCTTTTTGAATGAGGGCTACAAGCAATGGCCAAAAATAGAAATCTTCCCCTGAAGAGCTGTGAGAGAGGCTTGAGGAATCTGTCCAAACTCAGTCAGTCCGGAGTTGGGTAGACCAAAGGTCTTGGCCAGCGTCATCGGCGAGATTTCAACTGTTTTGCCCTTGACAGATGTGGATATGAATGACTTCTGGGATATAGCATTGGCAAACAGTTCACGAATCTCCGACTCGTAAACCACTATGCCACACTCCAAAAAGTTTCTCAATCCAGACGATTCCAAAGCTCGGAAAATGGAGACCATCTCTGCATCTTCAGCCCTGTAAATATCATTGAACTCAACGGAGAGAGAGTTGTGAGTTATGGTAGCCATTGGAGTAAAATGAAAAACAATATACGAAGAGTTTTGAGAGAATATGAGAGAGTTAGAACGCAGACAGGCGGTAAATGGTAAAAAGTGAATGAAAATGAAATGTTCAGCCCGCTAAATAAGAGAGAGAAGACACGTGTCTTTATCTCGAAGACTGATGAATAAATAATTCAAAATAAACGGTCAGGATAAAAGAAAGATAAGGCGGTTAAAATGCAATCAGTCCGGGCTGTTTTTGTTTTAAATAAAAATAAAATAAAAGATTTATTGTCGAGACAGATCATAGGATAACATCAGATTGACATAGATTGGTCTGAAAGTTCGGACCGGTCTGTGTCTTTCTGAATATTCTATTATCGATTTGTGCCAACAAAAATCTTTAAACGTGAAAAGTCGAAAATATCTAAACTATCAAGATAAGTCAATTAAACCAAGAATTTGATGGAAATAATTAAACTTAGCCTCAGGGAGCGGTTTGGTGAAGATGTCTGCTGCTTGCTGCTCTGTTGAGATGTGCTCGATCCGAATCTCCTTTTTGCCAACATGATCTCGAATAAAATGATGTCTTATATCAATATGCTTTGTTCGAGAGTGCAGAACTGGATTATATGTTATAGCGATTGCACTTGTGTTGTCGCAAAATATCGGAGAGTCAACAGCTTGGATGCCATAGTCTTTGAGCTGGTGTTGAATCTAGAGCATTTGAGCGCAACAGCTTCCAGCGGCAAGATATTCTGCTTCAGCTGTAGATGTGGCAATTGATGTTTGCTTATTACTGAACCAAGAGATCAATCTTTCACCTAGAAATTGAAACGTTCCACTGGTGCTTTTACGATCAATCTTACAGCCAGCGTAGTCTGCGTCTGAATATCCGATCAGGCTGAAGTTAGAATCTTTGGAGTACCAAAGACCAACGTTCTGAGATCCTTTCAAGTATTTCAGAATACGCTTAGCAGCAATAAAATGTGATTGCTTTGGTTCTGACAGAAATCTGGCGCACATACAGACTGAGAACATAATATCAGGCCGGCTCGCTGTAAGATTTAAGAGCGATCCGATTAATCCTCTATACATAGTCACTTCGACTGTCGTTCCCCCTTCGTCTTTGTCTAACTTGATTGTAGGACTCATTGGAGTGGATGCAGTTGAGCATGTTTCCATTCCGAATCTCTTAAGCATCTCTTTGGTATACTTGGTTTGGTTGATGAAAATTCCATTGCTGAGCTGTTTGACTTGGAGACCCAAAAAGAATGAGAGTTCTCCCATCATGCTCATCTCAAACTATCCCTGCATCAACTTGGAAAATTTCTCGCATAATTTGGGGTTAGTTGACCCAAAGATTATATCATCAACATAAATCTGAATTAACAGGGTATGTTCCCCCTTAATAAATTTAAAGAGAGTTTTATCTACTGAGCCGATCTGAAAATCGTGGTTCAGCAGAAATTGAGATAGAGTGTCATACCAGGCCCTTGGTGCTTGTTTCAGACCATATACTGCTTTATTCAGTAGGTATACATGATTAGGGAATGAGTGGTTCTGAAATCCAGGAGGTTGCTCGATGTAAACTTCCTCCTGAAGCTTACCATTAAGAAAGGCGCTTTTGACGTCCATCTGATATACCTTGAAGTCTTTAAAGGCAGCATATGCAAGAAAGATTCTGATTGCTTCAAGTCTGGCGACTGGTGCAAAAGATTCATCAAAGTCAATTCCTTCTTCTTGTCGGAATCCTTGTGCCACCAGTCTGGCCTTGTTTCTAACCAAATTTCCATCTGCGTCCAGCTTGTTTCTGAAAACCCATCTGGTTCCAATAACAGGCAGATAGCTTGGTCTGGGGGTTATATTCCAAACTTGATTTTGTTCGAATTGATTAAGTTCTTCTTGCATGGCCTTAATCCAGTTGAAATCAGTCAGAGCTTCATCGATCTTCTTAGGTTCCAGAGTTGAGATGAAGGCAGCATGAGTGAACTCATCCATCATCTGTCCTCTGGTTCTAATCGGTGCAGAGGGACTTCCAATCACTAGATTAGGTGGATGCCTCTTAGTCCATCGATAGCTTGACTCTGGATTGTCTGGTCCAGCCGTATGAGTAGTAGTAGTAGAGGTATGATCAGCATCTGCTTTGATATGAGAGTTTGGATCATCCGGATCGGCTCGATCTGGAGAAGCTTCATTGCCTTGATCCGATCTGGCTGGTACTTCAGGTTCTGGTGGATTGTCTCTTGACATGTTAGCTACAATCTCATCATCACTGTTAGCTACGAGATGGATGTTTTCCATCTGATTTTGAATTGATTCTTTGTTACCCTCAACACACAAAGATTCATCAAAAATTACATGAACTGATTCTTCTACAGTTAAGGTTCGATTATTAAAAACTCGATAAGCTTTGCTAGTTGATGAATATCCTAAGAATATTCCATTATCTGACTTAGCTTCAAATGCTGTAAGATGATTCTTACCATTGTTGTGAACGAAGCATTTACAGCCAAATACATGAAGGTGAGAAATAGACGGTCTGTTACCAGTCCATATTTCATATGGAGTGAGATTCAGCTTCTTGTTAATCATAGACCGATTTTGAGTGTAGCATGCAGTATTCACAGCTTCTGCCCAGAACTTTTGTGAAATTCCAGAATCAGCAAGCATTGTTCTTGCTGCTTCTTTGAGCGTTCTATTTCTTCGTTCTGCAACTCCATTCTGTTGAGGAGTTCGAGCGGCTGAAAACTCATGCTTGATTCCATGATCTTCTAGAAAGGATTCAAGATTCTGATTTGAAAACTCAGTGCCTTTGTCACATCGAATCCTGTCTATGCTGGATGATTTCTCGTTCTGAGTGCGTTTCAGCAGCTTGATCAACTTCGGACCGGTCTGATCTTTACTGCTCAAAAATATAGTCCATGTAAAGCGTGAGTAATCATCAATAACAACGAGAGTATACCGCATTCCCCCTAAACTTGTTATTGGTATGGGACCAAACAAGTCCATATGCAATAGTTCTAAACAACGAGATGAGGATTTGACATTCTTGTTTTTGAAGGATGATCTGATCTGTTTGCCCATTTGGCAAGCTTCGCAGATCTTATCCTTAGCAAAATTGATCTTGGGCAGACCGATAACTAAATCATGTTTACACAGGCTAGAAATAGTCTTAAAATTGATATGATTCAAGCGTTTATGCCATAGCCAGTGTTTATTATCATTGTTAGCGATGAAGCAAGTAGGATTATCAGGTTGAGCATGATTCCAGTTAATCTTATATGTATTTCCATTCCTGATTCCTACAAGCATGGTTATACCGTCTGATGATTTAACAGTGCAAGTGTGTTTGTGAAATTCTACAGCATAACCATTATCACAAAGTTGACTTATACTAATCAGATTATAGCACAGATTTTCAACTAACAGCACATCATTGATAATAATGTTACCATGGACAATCTTACCCTTGCCCACGGTCTTACCCTTTGAGTTATCCCCGAAAATGATCTTGGGTCCAGTACATTCTGTAACTTCAGATAGCAGCTCGATGTTTCCAGTCATGTGACGAGAACACTCGCTGTCCAAGTACCAGTCTGATGCAAGTTTCTTTGGTAACTATCATCAAACATATTTATTGTTGGTACCCAATCTTATTTGGGTCCAGAACGGATTAGCCCTTTGGGAACCCATACCTGTATCAGCTTTAATGGCTGTGTGTGTGTGGTGTGCTGTGAGCTGGTCTGTTTCGATGTTGTGTGTGATAATGTGTGCGATATGGAACCCTTTGATTCTCATGGGGTAGTCTATATCTTCGTTGAACTGGTTTTGAATTATAGTAATTGTATTGTCTTCCTTGCCTTCGATCTTGCACCCTTAGATTTGGTCTGAAAGACGCAAAGCTTGCTGGTGCCTTTTCTTTGGCTTGGTTGACATATCCAATTCCTTTTCTCAAACCTTGATTCACGAAAGAGACTCCCGTTTGAATCGTAGGTGCTTCAGTCTCATATACTGTGCTGGATTTAACAAATGTCATTTGTTTGATTTTGTTCTTTACCAGCAACAGTTCAGATTCATCTTTGCTGGATTCTTTGGTGTCAAAGCCTATGCCGGTGAAATCACCAACGTTTCTTTGTACCTCTTGTAATTCTTCCAAAGATGTTCTGGACTTTGTCCATGTTTTGAATATATGAGAAAGCTTAGCATTTTGTGTGCTAATTCTCTTATTTTCTTCATGGAGCTGATCATAGGAGATTTTCAGCTTATTCAGCTCGATCTGGAGATTGTTGCACTCACCCTGCTCAGAGCAGCTTGGTTTGTTGTGCTCATCCATTTGATCATTGAATTTAGCTTTATTTTTCTCAAATGATTCAGCTAAGATCCTATAATCATTAGCCATGTCTTGTAGTGCGGACATGAGCTCTTCACGTGTAAATTCATTTGAGTCAAAATCAAATACCTCGTCTGTCTGACTCATCTCTTCATCTGCCATTAGACATTGAATATCTTCTTCGCTTTCGCTGGAAGAATATTCGGAGCTGTCTGAATCGGAGTCAGTCTGAGCCCACTTGTTGTTTCCTTCTTCAGCTACTAGGACCTTTTGGGACTTTCCATGCTTTTTGCGATCTTTGTAGTGCTTCTTTTTCCTGTCATCGCGATGCTTCTCCTTCCGTTCTTCTTTCTTCGGTCTGGTGCAATCTGCAATGAAATGTCCGGTCTTACCACAATTGTAGCAAGCCTGATCATTAACAGCATCGTCCTTTTCTTGGCTTATAATGATGAGAGGGTTTAAAGTCCTCTTATTTTTAGACATGAATTTACCAAATTTCTTGATAAATAATGACATAGCATCATTACTTAACTGTTCGATAGATCGATCTGATGTGGAGGCGATCTGGTCTGGAATAGCTGCCAGTGCTTTGTTTGGTTGAGAGATGAATGGCTCTGCTTCACCTCTGCTTATCAGTTCGAACTCATATGCTTTAAGATCTGCGAACAGATCATGAAGTTCAACCTTGTTCAGATCTTTGGACTCCCTCATAGCAATGGTCTTTACATCCCATTCTTTTGGCAGGGCTCTCATAACTTTCAGAGCGATCTCTCTGTTTGAGTATTCCTTGCCCAGACCATTCAGTTCATTAATGATGCCAGTGACTCTTTCATCAAACTCGTTTAGAGTTTCTCCATTCTTCATCTTTATGCTCTCAAATCTTTGAAGAGCAACAGTCAGCTTGTTTTCTTTGGTCTGGTCGTTGCCTTCACATAGCTGTGCTATCTTCTCCCATATTTCTTTGGCAGTAGAGCACATTTTGATTTTGCTGAACATGTTCTTGTCCAATGTATTGAACAAGATGTCTTTGGCAACATTGTCAAGATTTGCTTTCTTTCTTTCCTCATTCGTCCAGAGGGATCTGTCATTCTCTACCATTTGTGGTTCTCCACCAGTAATGGTGACTGCTGTATTGATTTTCAGAATCTTCATTGGTCCATCAGTGATGACGAACCACATATCGTCATCCTGAGCTGCCAGATGAGCTTGCATTCTGATTCTCCAGTCATCATAGTCTTCTTTTGAGAACATAGGAATTTTGTTGAATGATGACATCAACTCAAGTGTCTTTGTGCTGATTAAGATGACATGGCTCTGATACCACTTGTTAGGATCGGTCCGGAGTGTTTAGAGGGGGGGGGGGGGTGAATGAACACTCCTTCTAAAATTTAATCCCTTGTGATTTCTTTCGGATTAGTGAAAGAAATCTGTTTCTTAATCAACTCCTTTATAGAACAGGCCACTGAATGTATAAGTGTGGAACGGTCTGTTTATATTTGTAAGAGCGGCTTGATGGCTTGAATGAAAGAACAAGTGCAGAAAGATAAGAACACAGAATATGTTTCTGGAAGTTCGAAGGTGGTGTAATCCTTCTACGTCTCCCATTCTTCCAATTAAGGAAGGTTTATACTAGAAGACTTTGATTTATACAATCCTGTTGTACAAATCCGATTCAGGCTGGATTTACCTCACTACCAGTCTGAAACTCCTAGTCACTCAATCTGTTCAGACACTTTCTGTCTGGCAGTTACAATTTGTTTCTCACTTTTTTTTTTCAGTACAGAATACACAAGATGCGCACAGTGATCCTAAATGATCAAATATTACAAAGTAATCGTGCTTAAGAATAATTTCAGCTCGAGAGCTTCTGAGCTTGTAAGCTTGTGCTGTTTTGCTTTCTTGTGCGTTTTTCAATTTTTCAGACTCTGTCTTGAGCTCTTCTGTTGCATCCTTTTATAGTTGCATGTACCAACGACATTATTTCCTTTAATGTGCAACTCTTGACTCTGCTTAATCTCTGAGTTAGCTACAGTCTTCTTCTTCAGTATACTTGCCGTTCTGGTTCATGCTTTCGGCGACTGTCAGGTAAGCTCTTCTTTGTCTTCTTACCTTTTATGGCAATTTTCAGTCTTTGGTCCTTTGTAGCATTAATTACGACATTAAATGCTACAATAAATAGCCGTTAATGATTCGGACTGAAGAGCCATTCTTTATGCATCCTTGATTACTCTGCTCTGATAAAGATTGAGATCGATCTGGAGCTTCGATCTAGTCAGTCTGATATCCATCGATCTGGTCTGATATGTGATATGCCTTATCAGCTTGTTCTGTTTGAGCTATCGATCTGGTCAGTCTGATTTCCCTCGATCCGGTCTGATATGCTTTGTCATCATATCAGCTTGATCTGTTTTGGGCGATCGATCTGGTCAGTCTGATTTCTCTCGATCCGGTCTGATATGTTTTGTCATATTTAAAATCTCATCGATAAGGTTCGGAACTAACAGGGTCCTTACATGTTGGGCGATGGATAGACCATATTTGCCAAGCATGCCCGGAGCAGAAAGAACCAGAGTTCGGGAAAGTATTCCGATCCAAACCCGACAGATCAGAGGAAGGAAAAGGAAAAAGACCTGTGATAGGCTTAGATTTTGAGTGTTTTTAACTGTAAATTCTTCCTACTTTCCGTTCTTTTTCCTGGATGATATTATGTTTTTGGTGTTTATTCGTTTGTTTCAGGAAAATGGATCGTAAGTGGAAGAAATAAGCTTATATGAAGATAACGGGCGAAATCGAGGCGTGAAAGAACAAAAATTGAGGAAATGAAATTTTCGGAATCTCGATCGATCGAGCCAGGCAGAGGGTTGAGCATCAAAGATTTTCAAGTCTCGATCGATCGGTGGAAATCTCGATCGATCGAGCGAGGCAGTAACTTCGGAGCTGATTTTTTTCAAATTCTCGATCGATCGAGCGAGACAGTGAGATTCAAAAGCTGGCATGAACAGTGCGCCGATAGATCGAGAAAACCTTCCGATCGATCGAGACGCAAAATCCTGAAGATTTTATTTTCCTTTCTTATCAAGATTTTGGAGGGCTTTTAAGCGGGAAGCTTGATTCATACCTAGGACACACCACATCAGACGATTTTTAGGTCAAGGAGAGCCACCCAAGCCGCCGCCCAACACCGGAAAAGGAGATCCAATCTCCGTTCTTCGTCCAAGGTCGAGCCAATCTATTCCGGAGTGCAAGGAAGGAACAAGAGAAGAAATCACGGTGCAACGCACGGATTCATCCATCGTTTATCGTATTTCTGAACTTTAATTTATTTGATTTTCAATTTCATTTGATGTTTTAGAGGTCGAGAGACAATAAAACTCTTATGTATTTGATTTGAATTAAATTTAGTTTATATTATTGAGTTTTAATTTCGTTGTGTTTGATATATTGATTCATTGGTGCTTGAGTGCATTGATTGTTATTGTTCATAAATTAATTGCATGTGTAGATCAAAGTCTAGCTAGCTTTGATTGAATTTGAGGGTTACAGCCGAGATCGAGAGATAACGTTGTAACACGCTCCATTAATTTATGATGTATGTCACGATTGAGATCGAGAGATGATATCGCATATGTGAGAACTTGGAATCGAGAGATTTAGAGTTATAAGGTTTTGATAATTTATGCAACTTTGAATTAGTAAATAGGTGCACGAGAGTGACTTATTCTAATTTATTGTTAGTTTCGTTACAGCTCGAGAGAGTGTATCGAATAATAGTGAAAACCTTTCACCTTTAAAATCAATTGGTTGATAAACTGAGAATTCCATTGAATCATTAGAGAGAACATAATTGAACGACGAACTCGGTAATTTTCTCGAGTAACTTACCTTCGCATTTCCGGAACCATTCTTTTCATTATTTCTAGTTTAATCTTTATTCTTTAGTTTAATTTAGATCTAGTTAATCAAACTTCTTTTATCGTAGGCTAAATATAATTTTACTTATCTTATTTGGTACTTATACGTTAGTCCCTGTGGATTCGACAACCTGTACTTAATTTTCACTATACTAAAACTTGACAACCGTGCACTTGCGGTAGAATCGCTTCAAACCATTCTTTGAAATATCTTTTGTTTAAAAATAAAACGGTCAAGTTTTTGGCGCCGTTGCCGGGGACTAATCTGTATAATATCATACGAGATTAGTTAATTGTAATTTAGCCAATTCTTTTATTATTGCATTTTTGTTTTCTTTGTTTTCTTTTGTTGATCTTTGTGAATAACTTTGTGCATTTTGTTGTCTCCTTTTGTCTATTTTGTACAGGAACCGTTTCTCTAGTGCATGCTTAGAAGAGAGGAGCCCATTCTCGAGCCTTTCGATCCAGAGATAGAAAGAACTTTACTTAGGCGATTACGAGAAGCTCGAGCAATGGCTGATAATAACGAAGCACAGCACCCTAGATCGATGATGGACTTTGCACAACCAGCATTTCATGGATCGTTGTCGAGTATTACGAGGCCGACGATTCAAGCAAACAATTTTGAGATCAAGCCGGCAATCATACAAATGATTCAGCACTCGGTTATGTTCGGGGGAGCAGCTACTGATGATCCGAATAATCACATCTCCAACTTTTTGGAGATTTGTGACACATTCAAACACAATGGCGTCTCTGACGACGCCATCAGGTTAAGACTTTTCCCCTTTTCATTACGAGAAAAAGCTAAGGCATGGTTGAATTCTCTATCTGCAGGTTCTATAACAACATGGGAGGGGATGACAAAGGCGTTTTTGTCAAAGTACTTTCCCCCTTCCAAGACGGCAAAGATGCGGAACGATATCACGACTTTTGGTCAGTTTGACCTCGAGACTTTGTATGAAGCGTGGGATCGTTTTAAGGAGTTGTTGAGGAGATGCCCACACCATGGTCTACCCATATGGCTGCAGGTACAAACATTCTATAACGGTTTATTTTCTGCTAACCGTTCCATGATTGATGCAGCATCTGGGGGATCCATAATGAGAAAGACGCCGGAAGAAGCATATAGCTTGTTGGAGGAAATGGCGTGCAACAGCTACCAATGGCAATCTGAGAGAAGCACGCCGCAGAAACCAATGGGAGTCCATCAAGTGGACGAGATCACTGCTCTTTCGGCTCAATTAGAAGCCATGAACCGGAAGATTGACAGCATGGGAGCAGCAGCAATGCAAGCTCAAGCGATCTTCTGTGAGCTGTGTGGAGGCGGTCATCCTAGCATCGAGTGCCAGGCAGGTAATCAATTTAACCAATCTGTTGAGGCTGTTAATTTTGTAGGTAACAGGCCACCCAATAATTCCTACTCGAATTACAACCAACCGTGGAGGAACCACCCGAATTTGAGGTGGTCGAATCAAGAAAATGTGTTGAACCCTCAACCGCAGGCCGGGTTCACACAAAAGCCGAGTATGGAGGAATTGATGGCAAAGCTGATTTCATCAACGGAGGTGAGGATGCAGAATCAGGATGCATCTATTAAAAATTTGGAAGTGCAGATAGGGCAGTTGGCCACGTTGATATCTGGGAGGACGCAAGGTACGCTCCCGAGTGATTCTGTAAAGAATCCGAAGGAGCCATCAAATTGAGAAGGCGAGGAGGTGACAGTCCAGCTTGGGACTATAAATTAAGAACTTCCGTTATCCTTTCCTTGAGTTTTGTTTTTGATTTCTTGTTTTGATGTGTTTTTGTTAGTTTGTTTGTTTTGAGTTTGTCTGGGAATGAATTCGTGTATTTTCTATTGCAGGTATGTAAGCAAGAGCAAGTTGGTTGTAGGCGAGGCAATCCGAGAGGAAGATATTGAGAAAAAAAAAAATTTAAATTCTGTTGGCTGCTGCTGGCGATCGATCGAGACAAAATCTCGATCGATCGCCTGATTTTTTAAAAGAAACATTGAGCCTACTGCCTCGCTCGATCGATCGAGAATTTTTCCGATCGATCGAGCGAGAGAAAACTTTGAAAAAAATAAGGGCACAGACGCAGCAGTTTTCATTCTCCAACTTAATTTTTCTTCTCCACAACATAACCCTAGCCGCCTCTTTCAAATTTCTTCATCTAGTCTCATCATTTGTTCATAGAATTTCAAATTTACTTCAACTCTAAGAAGTAATATTCATTCTAATGAGATTTTCATTTCAGATTTGAAGAATTGCAAGGCCAATTGGGTAGAAGCGCATCAAAAGGAGAATTTCGAGCCAAGTGCCAATCTTTCCAAGATAAGATTTTTAAGCGGTAATTGGTTTCTAATTCTCAAAGATTTTATCTTTTGGTGAAATTTCTCGAATTGTAGTAGATTGGGTTAGGAAGGAGTTAAATTTGGAGGAAGTTGTGTGGTGTTGAAGGGTGCCGGATTTACAGTGTTGTGGGGTGTTAGTTGAATTTAACTGAATTAGTTGGGAATCGTTTAGCAAGAAAATGTCATCCAGAAAGAGGTCAAAGCAGGCGGAAGCTTCCCAAAAGCAAAAGCAGGCGGAGGCCACTGTTTCTGAGCCAGGATATGATGAGAAGAAGTTTCTCAATGCCACAATTGCTGAATTATACCCCACCTACCATAAGAAACCCCTGAGCCGTGAAAGGGGAATGAGCATAGATAAATTGGAATGTCCTGTCATTAGGACAGTCCGGCGAAAAGGGTGGTTTCAATTCGTTCAGACGCCGATTGATGCTGTGGTGCCGCTGGTAAGGGAGTTTTACACGAATCTTCGAGCTGTTAGACCAGGGCACCAAGTAAGTGTTTATGTTCGAGGGAAGGATGTGTTGGTGGATCGAACCGCAATCAACAATATTCACCGGATGCCTTTACTTCAAAACTGTGCATACCAATCTTTCAAGAGTAGCAGGATTGACTACGATGAGGTATTGACAGTTATTGGCAAGCCGGGAGTGGATTGGCAAAGGAATGATAAAGCAGAGCCACAGTTGGTTCTAAAGAAACATTTGAAGCCAGAGGCCCAAGCATGGTTTTCATTTGTCGCCTCGCGGGTCATGCCTTTGACCCACACTTCTGAGGTGACAAAAGACAGAGCGGTCCTGGTATATGCCATCCTCTCAGGGGGAAGGAAGTGGACTTCGGCGAGATTATTGCTGATCACATTGCTGAAATTGGGAGCAGCTCACCGACCTCCGCACTACCGTTTCCATCCACAATCTCTGCTTTATGTCAGCGGTACGGAGTGACATGGGGGGAAGACGGGGAGCTACTTCCGCCGAAGACACCGATCATTGTGGACACTCCACCACCTCCTACGGGTCGACGAAGACCTTCGGACACTACACAAGCTGGAGCATCATCCTCTGCTGCAGGACATACACGTGTTACTTTGGACTCTCTTCATAGGGATCTCCAAGACATTCGCCTGGAGCAGCAGAGCATTCACAGCATGCAGCGGGACATTCATAGCATGTAGAGAGCATTGCAGAGGGACCATGAGCAGGTAGCTCAGCGTCAGATGGAGTTCATGCACTATCAGAGTGCATGGAACACTGCCATGGCCCAGGGTTTTCCAGGTTTCCAGTTCCCGCCAGAGCCACATTTTGCACCTTATCAGCCGCATGCACCTCTACCTTCTGAGTACCCACCATTTCCGCCATATCAGGGCGAGGAGCACCACTACCCAGTCCCCCCTCCGGAGCATGATGAGGACGATGATCAGTGACGATCGTCGTCATGGTATGTGTCTTTGCCTTTGCATTTATTTTTGTTGTTCATTGAGGGCAATTCACATGCTAAGTTTGGGGGGGTTTTTGAGTATTTGTATATATCTTGCTTTTGCACATATTGCTACTTGTCTTGTTTCTTTTCCGAGCATGACTGCATGATGTTGAGACTAATTCGTCCTTGAGCATTACGAACAAAAATTTTTTTTATTGATTGAGTTATTCTTGAGAATTGATGAGTTGGAATTGCAACGGTAATACATGATGAAATTAATCCTCATCTAGATAGGAGTCATGGAAATGCTTAACTTGTTTGTATGTATCCTTTGTTAACTACATGTCAAAACTGAGGAATAATTTGAGCACTTATTAAGTCATGATTGAGTGAAGTATGTATTGATTAAATTGAAAACTTGTGTTAACTATGATGAGTCTTGAGTATCTTAGATAACTTTATAGTTTAGTTGAAAGCACTTTGAGGCGAAATTTATAATTAGGAAATAGACTTGGAGATGATCTAGGCGATCTTTGGACCGTTTGAGCCTTTCAAGCTTACCATGATTCATATAAATCCCTAGTGTCCCCTTTTGATCCTTATTGAAAAAGAATGGAATATGCATTGCATATGATTAGACCCCCATTCGGCATTCTTGGCAAACTCATTATACCCACCTTGGTTTGAGCCTAAAAGAACAATTTCATCCATCCCTAGGAGAGTATAATGAATCTCATTCATTGCATTAAATTGTTATATGTTGAGAAGTTCATTGTGAAAAAAAAAATGAAATGAACAAAAGAATGAGCAAAGAAAAAGAAAAGATGTAGAGAAAAAGCCTTGAAAAGAAAAAGTTAAATAAGACCCAAAGTGGCCAAGGCTAGAAAATGTGAAGAGAAGCTCAATGATTATATGAGAAGATTTTGAACTGATTCTGTTGTACTCTCTTCTTTGAATTCATCCTACCTTTTCTTTGAAGCCGACACCAAAAGGCCTAACGTTAAAAGCTTTTAAAGTCCTGTTGATCCAAGTCTATGGAATAATTACATTAGTGGAGAAGTGCTGGATAGTAAATTTGTAGAGTAATTCAAAGTAATCTTGACTAGGAGTTGATATGGCACATGTTGATTTTAAAGATATGTATGTAACTCATGTTTGACAATAGCACACACGCACGTTCCGATGTTGCGATGTATTGTTTAACTTAGGAGAAATTGCTTCTTGTTAAGTGTTGAAGGACTTCTATTGATGTGTAAGTAGGATTTCTGAGATGTTACGTATGTTGTAAAGATGATTCATGCTTAGTATCAAGTTTAACTTTTCTTTTTGAGCTTATTGCTTACTCGAGGACGATCAAGTCTAAGTTTGGGGGAGTTGATAGGCTTAGATTTTGAGTGTTTTTAACTGTAAATTCTTCCTACTTTCCGTTCTTTTTCCTGGATGATATTATGCTTTTTGGTGTTTATTCGTTTGTTTCAGGAAAATGGATCGTAAGTGGAAGAAATAAGCTTATATGAAGATAATGGGCGAAATCGAGGCGTGAAAGAACAAAAATTGAGGAAATGAAATTTTCGGAATCTCGATCGATCGAGATTTACTCTTGATCGATCGAGCCAGGCAGAGGGTTGAGCATCAAAGATTTTCAAGTCTCGATCGATCGGTGGAAATCTCGATCGATCGAGCGAGGCAGTAACTTCGGAGCTGATTTTTTTCAAAATCTCGATCGATCGGTGGAAAATCTCGATCGATCGAGCGAGACAGTGAGATTCAAAAGCTGGCATGAACAGTGCGCCGATCGATCGAGAAAACCTTCCGATCGATCGAGACGCAAAATCCTGAAGATTTTATTTTCCTTTCTTATCGAGATTTTGGAGGGCTTTTAAGCGGGAAGCTTGATTCATACCTAGGACACACCACATCAGACGATTTTTAGGTCAAGGAGAGCCGCCCAAGCCGCCGCCCAACACCGGAAAAGGAGATCCAATCTCCGTTCTTCGTCCAAGGTCGAGCCAATCTATTCCGGAGTGCAAGGAAGGAACAAGAGAAGAAATCACGGTGCAACGCACGGATTCATCCATCGTTTATCGTATTTCTGAACTTTAATTTATTTGATTTTCAATTTCATTTGATGTTTTAGAGGTCGAGAGACAATAAAACTCTTATGTATTTGATTTGAATTAAATTTAGTTTATATTATTGAGTTTTAATTTCGTTGTGTTTGATATATTGATTCATTGGTGCTTGAGTGCATTGATTGTTATTGTTCATAAATTAATTGCATGTGTAGATCAAAGTCTAGCTAGCTTTGATTGAATTTGAGGGTTACAGCCGAGATCGAGAGATAACGTTGTAACACGCTCCATTAATTTATGATGTATGTCACGATTGAGATCGAGAGATGATATCGCATATGTGAGAACTTGGAATCGAGAGATTTAGAGTTATAAGGTTTTGATAATTTATGCAACTTTGAATTAGTAAATAGGTGCACGAGAGTGACTTATTCTAATTTATTGTTAGTTTCGTTACAGCTCGAGAGAGTGTATCGAATAATAGTGAAAACCTTTCACCTTTAAAATCAATTGGTTGATAAACTGAGAATTCCATTGAATCATTAGAGAGAACATAATTGAACGACGAACTCGGTAATTTTCTCGAGTAACTTACCTTCGCATTTCCGGAACCATTCTTTTCATTATTTCTAGTTTAATCTTTATTCTTTAGTTTAATTTAGATCTAGTTAATCAAACTTCTTTTATCGTAGGCTAAATATAATTTTACTTATCTTATTTGGTACTTATACGTTAGTCCCTGTGGATTCGACAACCTGTACTTAATTTTCACTATACTAAAACTTGACAACCGTGCACTTGCGGTAGAATCGCTTCAAACCATTCTTTGAAATATCTTTTGTTTAAAAATAAAGCGGTCAACCTGCTGACAAGAGAACCCGTTTTCCTAAAGCTCGGAGACCACAAACCAATAATGTAGAGATTCCCCGACAAAGGAAAAGGTGTGGACCATTAAAAATTAGTGCGGATACTGTTCAACGTACTTAGACAAAATAATGGACCACTCAGGAGAAAAGGTTTGCATAACCAGACAAAGATGCCAAACCACGTGAAAGTTAAAGCGCACTCACGTGCGCACCTAACAATTATCAAGATTTGGAATCCGAAGTTGAAGTCAGGATTCATGCCTATAAAAGGGCACTCATTCAGGAAGCTAAGGGCATCGAAAATTCTCCATAGTTTTCTGAAAATAAAAATTGTAGTCTCCCAACTTTGTTAATCTTCAACTTTCATAGCTTGGTAGTATTTTCTTTCTTTCTTTTGTAATCATTTGTAATATTGTTCTGTTTGGTTGCAAGTTTATGTGTTCTTGAGTCACGCCTCATCTTTATGAGAGGCTAAACAAGTCTGTCTACTCCCAAAAGGAGACGTTTTAATGTAATAGATGTTATAAGTATTTCTAGAATAAAAATAAAGTCGTTGCCCATCTATCTCCCAGATTTCTTTAAATCTTTCATATATCTGGTTTTACTTTACGCCCTACGTATAAAACGAAACAGGGCTGTGCTGACTATTGCAGAAGGTCTCTCTAATAGAACCACCAGTTGCGATCGTGTGGTTGCTGGTGAGGAGCCATCGTAAAACCTGATTGAGTACCTGACAGTAGTTCGGTCAAAACGGTATTAATTGGTTTGTTAAAATTTTATTTTAATACAGAAGCATGATGGACCGATTCTTTATTTTCTTCGAATCATGAACTATGAGTCCTTTGCAAAAGTATGCTCTTGGGTTCATTCCAAGATGACAGAAACTTAGGGATTTCATGTTCAATTAGCTACTTATATTAGAGTTGAAGTACGAGGGTATAATGGGAATTTTCCTAAAATTGCTTTGGCAAAAACAAATATTGCTTTGGCCAGTATTTTCAAAATCGGACCGGACATGAAATCGGTGCCCTTACTGGTTACAGGTTTGATCGGTTCAATCGGTTGAACCACTGGTTCAACCAGTAATGACGTCAGCATCATGTAATATATATTTTAATATTTGTAATATATACATACCATGCATTTACTATAGTTTCAAGTTGTTTACAATTAAAAAAAATATCATTACATCAACATAACATATAAAACTTCAAAAATCAGATCAAACAAAATACCCAACATAACAAAAAATAAAACATCTAAAAAAAATAAAAAAATGCCAAAAAAACAATGTCACAAACTTATAAGAAAAAATATTTAAAAAAATCATGAAATGATTCACATCTTTTATAATTTACGAGAAACTAAGCATGTTTTTATATAATATACAAGATACATTTATGAACTTATATGGATTTGACATACATAAAATATTATTTTGTAATTATTTCAACAATAATAAATTATATATAATATATTTTTGTTATAAAAAATTGATTATAATTTTAAGAAAAATAAAAAATAATTTTTTTTGAAAAAAGACAGAAATTGAAGGAACCGGCCGGTTCAACTGCCGGACCGGTTCACCGGTTGAACCAGTTTTTTATTGGTTTAATCTGGTTCTCATTGATTTTTTAGCATGGTGGTTTTAGAAGGTCAATCTGATCGGACCAAGCACTGATTATTGATTAAATCGGTTGAACCAGACGGTTGTCAAAACACTGGCTTTGGCATTAACATTAGCCAGCTCCATTTATGTTTGGAAATTCCCAACTTGGTTATTTTATTTAAGATGGCCGACTTTGGCTCGGTAGAGATGACCAAAAGCAGAAGTCAAGAAAAAAATTAATAAGCTAATGATTCGACATTATGATTGGTTCTTGACGTTCAATTTTGAAATAATCATAAATCTTCTATTAAATTTTGTTGAAGCATATCACTTGTATATTGAAAAAAATTGGTTACCCAGCGGTATGCTACGAGGTAATTTTATAAATTTGTTTCACACGCATAAGTTTAGGTTTAGGATGTATATTTATTATATAAATAGACTCTTGTATCACCCTAAACAACTCATTCACTAATAAAACCAACAGTCTTTTATAACCCTAAACAACTCATTCACTAATAATAACTCCATAACAGAATGGAGTTGCTGAGCGTAGGAATCAAACCTTAAAAGAGGCTGCTCGAACTATGCTTGAAGAGTCAGGTATCTCTCAAAGATTTTGGGTAGAAGCAATCAACACAGCTTGTTACACACAGAACAGATCGATGATTAATAAACGTGCTAACAAAACACCATATGAGATATGAATTGATAATAAACAAAATATTTCATATTTCCATGTGTTTGGTTGCAAAAATAATTTATTCACAACAATGGAAAGACTCATCTAACCGCTTTTGATGCTAAATCCGATGCCGAAATATTTCTTGGCTACTCTGCTGTTAGTAAAACTTTTAAAGCATTTAATAATAGATCAATTACAGTAGAGGAATCCATTCATGTTATATTTGATGAACCTATTGATATTTCTTTATCGGACTTACATGTTAATAATCTGAGTAATAGATTGGAAAATGTTCATATTATTGATAACTGTGATGATGAGTTGGATCATAACAGAAGGGTTGATTGCGGTTTACAGCCAGAAGTCCCGGAAGCACCATCAGACTCTCCTACCGAGCAACATAACTGAGACCCTGCTGTTGCAGTAGATATTCCAAACGCCAATTATGAATCCATCCAGTCTACTGAGATTCGAACTCAGAACATTCAAGAAGAAGATGTTGATCTACTTGGACCTCCGCTCTGGTGGAAGAAGAACCACCCACCTGAGATGGTCATATGTAACCATACTGCTCCTCTACGAACCAGATGACATATGGTTAATGAATTTCTTCATGCCGCATTCATCTCTCATATAGAACCTAAAAAGATAGATGATGCTACTATAAACCCAAACTTGGTAGAATCTATGCAAAAAGAACTTAACCAATTCGAGAGAAATAAGGTTTGACATTTAATACCGCGTCCACCATATCACACGATTATACGTACCAAATGTGTATATAGAAATAAACTGGACGATAATGGTATTGTAATCAGGAATAAGATAAGATTAGTTGCACATGGATATATCCAAAAAGAGTGCATTGATTTTGACGAGACCTTGCGTTAACGGTAAACTCAAAGAAGAGGTTTATGTTGAACAACCTCCTGGGTTTACAAACCATCAGCAGCCGTAATATGCTTACAAATTGGACAAAGCTTTGTGTGGTCTGAAACAAGCTCCCCGGGCAAGGTATGAGACTCTATCAATGTAAGATTCCGTTGCTAATTAATCCGAATTAACGATGATTATGCAAAACCTGGATAATTAAAATTTTAGACTATGAATTAAGGTGTTCCGAACCACAACACTATGTATTATGTTGGGTAACATACATGATTACATTATATTTATGTAGTATACATAAGAGGATATAGTGAGACAAAAATAAGACTTAAATATTCTTCCTCCCCACCTAGTAACCATCGAAATCCACCCTTCTTCTTCCCCATCTCCTTTTCTCCCATTCTCCACTTTCTTATATCCATAATTTCGAACCTAGCTCCATTTTACTTATGAAAATTTGATCAAAATGAACATGCAAGAAGAGAATTGGGAAGAAACTGTTGGGATATAGCCTAAGACAATTCATTAGATGGTTGCTTTTGGCATACATTGTAATATGATTTTCATAAAATGGCAATTCATTATTATATATTATTCCAATATTTGTGTAATATGAATAAATGTATATATTAATGTCCTAGAATAATATTGTATTATTCTTAAAGATTGTCCCTAGTCAAGTATTATCATGAATTAGGATAATGATAATGCATAGAGACTAGTACGTATTGATTGATGAATTTGTTCATGGATATGAGATATCGAATCAACACATAGGTACATGTTAGAACGATCCTTGGATTGTTATATGAATGTCATAAGTGATTCTCATAGTGATAATAATGTATGTAATCTTTACGACTTGAGATCACCAGAGATTCCAACACAAGGAGTTATGTATCTTGATATTGTCAAACGTTACCTGTAATAGGATAAACTATAAAGACGATAATTGGATATACTACGAGTTATATAGAGGAATGTTGAGTGATCAATATAGGATTTGTCCCTCCCATATAACAGGAGAAGTGTTGGGTCTTTGATCGAGTGAGACTAAAATACATGGGCATACTCGAATGAGTCGATATGTGATATCGAGCTTATTCATTAATTCTAATCTACTCGGAGATCAAGAAACAAACTATACGAGTATGGCATATTACATGACTCGTGTTCAATCTAAACACCTAGGACAATGTGATTAAATTACATGATGAATGTTATCACAAGCCATATGTAATGTCGAGTCTATGACATTCTTGTAACTTGGGTAGCCTTGATGTGTTGCTAGATACCGCTCATTGCTTGTGACGAAAAATAATATTTTATGTCACGACCAACGTTACAAGATCCTAACGGGTCGTACAAAAGATTAAATAGATAAAGGGATATTTAATTCATTAGATGAATTAAATAAATTAAGAAGAGTCCTAATAAAAAATGTTATGTATATAGACAGTTACACGCTAGCTAATATTATTTGATACTCTACTTCATATTGCATATATTCCAATTTTATATACAGATTTTATTGATAAAATGGACTTTTATATAATATTAAATAGAGTATAAATCACGTTGCTCTTATACTCGTGCTGGAAGTAACTTAATTTAGACACCAGGGGTTTGCCTTCACCCTTCTATAGGGACCCGAGATCTAGTCTTGTTAAATGCAAAAATCCTTTCCCCGTGCTAAAAAAAGGTAATTTAATTTAGTATGAAGTATGATTTTAAAAGATATTAGAGAATTTAAAGAATTAGTCACAAAATGCAGCTAAAGTGTCTCAATGTGGTTTTCAAAATGTAGGCAGTTTATAATTATATTTTGAAAATAGGCATTTTACTCTATTGTTTTGAAAATATGCAATTTATTATATGTTGTTTGTGAATAGGTGAAAACATCACATCATATAAGAGGTGTATAATATTTTGTAAACTATATTGAATAAACTGTCTATTTTGAAAATAATAAATACTCAAATAACATAGATGTAAATTATTTATTTACAAACTAATTGGGAGTAAATATCTCTTAACCATCTCATATGTTAAAGTAGACATGACAATGGTTCGTAACTACCGGTTAGACGGTTTAAAAGAGCTCGGCATTAACATTAACCTTCGTATACGGTTCTGGTTACATTTCGTGAACTGATGGTTACGGTTCGACCCTTATATTTTAGCATAAGTAATCATAAATGCATTCTAAAATATCATAATCCCATCCATACATAAAGAAAATCTTTTTATCTAAGCAACCATCGAGCTCTAACTAGAAACTCCTTAAATAATGTAAATTCACGAGCAAGACGACGAATATTAGAAATAATGAGATAAATTTCTCAACTCATAGTATTTATTTATCTTTTATGTTAAGTAGAATTTTATCTAAGAGAGATTGATTTTATCCGAATAATTTAAAGGGTTTAATTTTAAAATAATAAAATATAAATAAATATTAACTAGTTAAATATTCCTTGATTTTTGGAGACCAATCCTTATTACACATTTCGACGAAAAAAGTATATTGAACAGGGATCGAAGGGTAGGCATACCAACCACACATAGAGCCTACGAGTGATCGAACTAACCATCAAACGGGTACTGTTCATATCTAATTCTACAATCATACAGAACGGATCGACCCCCAATCCTTCCGTCGCAGGAGCCAATAACCGATTTTTCGGCAGCGGCGAGGCAGGTGGCACAGTCGGAACTCGCCAACGTTTGATTGCAAGCAGCATGGCCGTAGGCGAACGCATTCGGGTACGGAGAAATGTTGTGGAAATCATATCCTTGGTGCGAGGGCGTGACGTCCTCTAATTCTGCCAGAATATAGGCGAGGCTGATAGTGAAAGGGTCGCCTTCTGAGTATGTTCCGACATTGCACTGCACGATTTTTACGTTGGTATTTGGTGCGCAGGTTGCAGTATGGGACAGAGAGAGCAAGAGGATTATAGGTGTTAGAACGGTAAGTTTTCGGGTAAAATAAGGCATTTTTGTCATCTGTTTTCCTCCGGATGTGGTGGGAAGAACGTTTGCGAGATTAATAATTATTTTGTTAGGACATTGGATTCTTCACTCACAATTGTCCGTCTTATTTTACTCGTTTATTGCTGGACTTGTTTATCTTTATCCCCGTGGAGCAAGAAGAAAAAGAAAATTACGAAATAGAACCCAATACAAAACAATAAATTTGGAAAAAAACAAACATTACATAAACATCCACTTTTCAAAAAAATACAATTTAGATGTTTCCAAATTTTGAGTTTTGTCCTATTCAAATCTTTTTTCTTGACTAAAATACACTCGTTTCAAAAGAACAATGTCATTCTTCTCTCATTCTCATCCCTCCTCATAGTGTTCTTCTTTCATTCTCTTCCCTTCTATTTTATATGTCCTATCATTTCTCCTCCCTGGAAGCTTCAACCTACAAATCCTTGGTAATCCTCTCCACGGAGAGCCTGAAGGCTGTTTAGGGCTTCGATAGAATCGGCAACAAGAGGTGTGGCGGTGGAAAAAGATTCCGACGACCCGTATCTTGATTTCCACCATTTCATGTTGCAGATGATCGTGAAGAAGCAGATTTATGCCAAAGATTATTTGAAAGAGCCATGTGGCGTGCACCGGTACACACAAACCCTACGTGCACCGCTCAATAGTACGTGTACGACTCTTGAGATATTCGACGATAAATTGTTTGATCACTGGTTTCTTTTTTAAATGGCGATGAAAAGAATATTGTTAATTGTACTCTACTTTATTTGTTGTTTGAGAAATGAGATGTTAGATAAATTGTTTGAATGAAAATTTGGAATTTTAGAAAGAAGTTGTGCACGTAATGAAAATTGAACATCTTATATTACTGGAGCACGCAAAAAGTACGTGCAGAGATAGGTGCACCGACTTGATAAAATCACAATTTGTTGCATTTAAGTGCACTTTGTTAAAAATTAAGTGCAAATTGTTATAATTTAAGTGCACCGGTTTAGTATGCAAGTGCACCGCTCAAAATGTATGCAAATGTGCACTTATGTTAAATTAATATACGTGAATCAATCTTAATTTTATAAACGTGCACCATAGCTGTTGAAGTTTTTAGAAACGTGCAGCGCATAAAATGTATACAAACATGCACTGACAAAGTCGAAGCCTTGTAAACCTGCACTGATGTTAAATCTATATGTGTGCACCACCAGCTTATAGGCTATTGCTTACATGCATCGCTGAACGCGCGGGACAAGTGCACCGGTGTAATAAGTGCACGTGCACCTATGCAAGAAGAGTTGCATGTGCATCGGTGCAAAGAGGTGCATAACTGAATCAATTATGTTTCCAGAGTTTAATTGTGTTGTTTGTCTGTCAAACCTCTAATGGTCATAATTTTTAATCTGGGAAGAATTTTATCTATTATGATATATGCACAAAACAGTTTTTTCGAGCCGCTTCTAATCCAATACGACTAAAAGTCGTATTGGCACCACTGAAATTATTAAAATTAAGTGCACCATCATTTTGAATTCATCATTTTGTTTAAAATTATGTGCACCAACTTGTCAAATTTATATGCACCAACTTAATACAAGCAAGTGTTCCACCACCTTAACATAAACAAATATTTTGACAAGTTTTGCACAGCTTGTGTCTATCCGTGCACGTGGAAACGTGCACCGTTAGACAAAATGCGTGAAATTGCTAAAATTAAGTGCACCAACATGTTAAAATCATCATTTTGTTTAAAATTATGTGCACTAACTTGTCAAATTTACGTGCACAAACTTAATATAAGCAAGTGCACAACCACCTGCACATAAAAAGTGTGTTTTGATAAGTATTACATAGCTTGTGGCTACCGGTGTACGTGGATGGAATACACGTGAACCGGTAGATAAAATCTGTTAATTTGTTAAAATTAAATGCACCAGTGCTTGCACCGGTGAATTATTCCTATGGGGCATTCATCGACGATTTTTTTGTTTCTTTTGGGTGAATTTTCTTGGAACAGACGAAGAAAACAATGAAGAAGAAAAGAGTTTGAATGAAGCTTTGCCTAGAAGAAAAACAAAGTTCAAGTAAATTGCTGATATACGCAAACAGACTGAGCCTTTAATCGAAAATCATGCTGGTAAAAGGGCAAAAAAAATTTAATTTCTGTTCGAGAATCTAGGTCGCACAATTATATTTTGATGTCATCACATGGAGAACATGTCTACTGGAGGTGTAAGGATTGACGAGGATGAGTTGGAGTAGGAGGAAGAAGATGAAGATTACGTGAAACTGAGGAGGCAGAAGATAGGGTTTGTTTTTAAATAAGGGCATTTTTATCATTTTAATAGGAAATTGACCTAAATGATTTTATGCTATTTTGTCATACTGGATCGAAAAATGTTTTCTTGACTTAGTACCGACCTGCAAGTCTCATTTTTGTGAGTTTTCAATGCTATCCAGGTTCAACGTGGATACATGATTGATTTGTATTGATTTGGATCGATGGCTTGTTGTAAAACATGAGAGGTATTCTGGGCCGACCCATCTCATAGCCAACGATGCCTGTGACCATCCAACTATACCAAATGGAGAGTTGTGCACGGCGGCGGCGTTTTCTATCCATCTTTTCTTTACGTGAGACTGTAAATTTGGGGTAATGAGATGTTTGCACGTGTATTGCACACGGCCGTGTCATTTCTATCCATCTTTCTTTACATGAGGCTGTAAATTTAGGGGTAACTAACAAGATGCTACCTTCATGCTATATCCAAATATCCATATTTTATTTGAATATATGAAATCCATTTTTTTTTATCTGTACCTCATATGCCCCAATCAAATTTGAACATTTATTTAAGCATTAGGGTATTTCATTATGCTAACAAGAACTAACCCATATATTTGGGTGGTAAATTACCTTTTTCGGGCTCATTACAAAAAGCTAGCGCTGCGTTTAGCTGCTGGGAGGTTCAACCCGACATAAATTGATTGAATGCATTTCTTTGCCTTCCGTTAAGTATGACGGATATTAGCAAAAGCCAGCAACGCGATTGGTTGCAGAGTTCGGTCAAAGTCCAGCTCGTCCATAAACTATTAAAACAAGAAGTCAGTAGCTCGTCTGACACAACCAAAAACTATTTGAGTTCAAAATGATTATTTGATTGAACTCGAGTAATAAATGTTTTTATGTAGCATTAGTAACATGTCCCTCCAAGCTCGAAAACTATTACAACCTTTAATAACCGATCATCCATTATCCAAAAAAACACTATAGTTCCCGAGATACAACGGTAGTGTAAACCATGAGAAGTACACAACATAAGTTCATGCGATTTATATGGTAGAAAAATGAAGCCAATCTAAATATTTCCAGCCGCCAAATCAGGCTTCCTGTAGCGCCGAGAAACTAGTGAGCGTTGATCCTTTTGATCCAAGATTGGTGGATTTCACCCATTTACAGGAAGGATGGTTACCAACAGTTGAGCTTCGGAATCATTGTTAAAATGGTTAGAGTCCATACCGCCTCAATGCTTTACTGAGACTAGGCATTACATTATAGGCTTGATAGGATCTTCTCAATTCGATTATTGAACCCACCTGTAGAAACCAACAGATACAAAAGACAAGTGGGTCAAAAGGAAAATTGGTAATTCCCTCGTATTTAGTGTGTGAGTTCACAAATAGCTGTTCCAGAGGGCCTGATGTGTAAAAGAAATGAACTTGCAATGATTAGAAACAATTTGAATCCCAACAACAGAACAATAATTAAAACGGGGTAAATAATGATCTCAGATGTTGGATGAAGTTGCAAAAAACTTGACAACAAAATCCAAGAGAGGTTGATGGACTTACAATGATTAGAATAGAAGTGAACCCTATGGAAAAACCTTCATTAACACGTCGTAAATAATGATCAAGAATGGTAGAAGAAGTTGCTAAAACACTTAACAACAGACCCCCTGCACAAGGATCATCATAGTCAGAAAAATGAAATCACACACAGAGACAAGTGGATAAGGCATAGGAGAAGTACCCCAAAAACGAGTTGAAGCTTGGATTTTTGTCAAATACTCAATGGTGGCTTTTCCAGGCTTTATATTTGGAATTCTGGCACCCATCTTATTCAGATAATCAGCTATTTCTTTCGGCATATTGGCCTAGAAAAAGGTAATACGTAAAGTTAGAATGTGACATAAGGGTAAACCAACTTAGCATAAGGGTAAACCAACTTAGCTGAAAAGAGGAATATCTATCCTTACAATGTCAAATATGTTGAACAGGAACACGAAAAAAGCGTAAATTGAATAGTAAACCCATGGTTCTGCACCCCGAGGTGTGTCAGGATTCAGGATATCTTTCACATGGTCCCAAAAGCGTGAGCCAAGAAGACTGATCAAAATGCGTATATTAGTTAGACTTCGTAGCTGAAGGCTCAAAATAGACCATGATTATAATCAATGAGGTAAAAAATAATAAGTGCAGTCTGGTGATTACATAGTAAACAAATGACAATTAATGTTAACTGAAGGGGATGGGAAACCAAATAACTCCAGCATCCACGAAAAGATGAGCTCTAATAATACATATAGCTAAGAAGGAAATAGGAGAGGGAAAGAGGGGGAACTAGCAGGTGATTGCCGTAATATATCATCCAACTCCATGCAGAAATTTGACCACCTATTAACAAGTATACAAGTAAAACCTTTGAAATACCTTCTAGATATCATGGATGCAAAAAAAAAAAATAATAATAAATGAAGAGAATCTAAATTCCTATCAGCCAATACCGTGCAACAATGCCTGGAAATGCCAAGAGATATGATGTGGTGAGAACAGGTTGCATTCCAGAAGGATTGATGTTGAAAGGAATATAAGGCTCCACCTCAGTAATAGGAGAATCATCTCTGCCAGAAGCAGAAGTATACATCTGATATCAAAGTCCTAACCAACATATTCAAAATATGAAATAACAAAAAAGTACCCCTTCCCCCTCCTACGACATTAGTGAAAAGTTCTAGATAGTCACCGTGACTAGGAAAAGGCTTAAGGGTTCTTTTAATGAGTTTTGGTAAATCTAGACAACAGTTTCTTGTTTTTTAGAAATAAAAGGAATATCACCCCTCCATTATTTCTCTAAAAGTGAAATATTGATTCGTCACTTCAAGATCAAGATCGTGATTAATATTTTCTGTTGTCTATGAGTTTGTAAGATAACTTCAAATTCTATTATCTTAAATGATAGTAAATCATCTGGCATTCATTCACCTGGCTGCAGAAGCAAGTTTAAAACCATAGTATTGCAGCTTGATCTTCCTGCAACCCTCAGTAACAACCACCGCCCACATAGTGACTACGGTGAAGACACCTAATACCGCAAGTACATAAGGCCACCAGCTCACAGCACTTCCTGCAATTAGGTGGAAACCCCCAGTTATGAAAGTAAACTGTTACTATTTACAGTGAATTAGCCTTCAAGGAGGTCTATCAAGGAGGTCTACAGTGAAATTCAGAGATATTTTGTGATGATCAAAGTTCAAGTAACGTTGCAGAATTTCTGATTTTAAGAACAAACATCTCAGTTGGTACTGGGTTACTAGTCACTTTTTTTATGTCTACATTACTAGTCACTTAGTCTGCCTTACGACCCACAAGCAATATATGATGCACCATATTGCAAGCAAAATGTTACTGAACATGCCAGAAATAGAGAAGGAATCCATTTCCACTGCACAATTGATCATGTTCTATACAATTGTGGCATTAAAATACAGCACACATGTGAGTTCTAATTCTGCTGTAGTCGTTACTTAACTAGCAAAAACAACTAAATGACCAAGCAAAGATCTTCTTGTTCTCATTTAAATCAGAATCACAGTTTAAAGCAGCGCCTGAACTTAAGTGGTCTACTGTAATCCCCTAAATTTTCAATGGCGTCAAAGCCAACAGTAAAGCTTCTGGTTGACAGTTGACACTTGAATGCTTGCTTAACTTGAAGTATACAAAAACAGCAACTAATCAAGGAAATCTCAAGGAAAATTTCATTTTTGGTCCATATGAATGCTCGCATATCTTGAAGTGTATAAAACAATACTAATCAAGGAAATTTCAAGGAAAAAAATTCATTTTTTGTCCAATATGCATAGGGTTATGACAGTTTAAAATTTTTATCTAATTAGAATATCAAAATTTGTCCTCTAACTATTTATTACTAATCAATTTTAGTTCTATTTAAGCATGAAAATCAATCCACTAACTAACTACCAATAATCTATGTTAGTCTTATATCTATTTGGACATCGAAATTAGTCCTGTAACTATTTATCATTTTAACCCTTTTGTACAAAACAGCCCGCGACAAGAATAACAGTACTTAATTCTAAACAAATTCAGAATTCAATATTTGTTTTTTTTATATTGCTGTAAAAATTAAGTTATCCAAATTAAAGAAATTAGGTTCTTTCTGCAACGAAATTTAATTTAGTACCAGTATGGGTTTAGAATAATTCTTGGATGACATTTAATTATTAATTTTACAATATAGGTAAAATTATTTTTTATTTTAAAAAAAATTTATGCTGTGTTTTATTACAAGTTGCATTTAATAACATTTGTATGTGAATAGATAAAAGGCTTAAAACTGATTATCTTTAAATAGTAATAGGACTAATTTTTTCATAAACAATCTATTGATTAAAATTGACTGTATATCGGTATAAGGCTAATTTTGATACTCCAATATATAAAGAACTAAGCTTGATTGGTAATAAATAGTTAGAGGACTAATTTGATACTTAAATAGATAAAAGATTAAAACATAGGGGACCAAAAATGAAATTTGAACAGCTAGCATGCGCAACAGACAGAAATGAATGAATCAATAAATTTGTAACGAAAGTGAGAAGAAATTTATTGACACACAGAGTTTGTGTTTTCACTCATGTAGCTTGGAAAAATGAAATTACCAGCCTTTCATTGTCCAAATAGTCACACATATGCAGAACTAGAATATCGTGTTCTCTATATAATCATCAATCAGGACTATATATTGTATCTTCCTCAAGAATAGAATTTCGTAAATGAGTTGTGATGTTACTGCAAGAACGAATTATAATATGCATATGATGTCTGGTTACACATCAGAGATATAACGATAGTGTATTTCCACTCACCTGAGAGCTGAGTTAGCATCTTGTACAATGTATCTGTATATCCAGTCAAAATGCTGACACAGATAATCAAAGATGAACCTTGCCCTGCCCAAATAGTGCAGAATGGAGATCCATATTCAGCAAAAATGACAGCAAAAGAAAAATACTACAATTTGGATATAAAAGTGACGACATTTAATCATGTTTTTCGGGATCTGAAACGAAACATTCAATTCATTTTCACCATTTCTTCTTTTACAAATTCCAGGGAAATAGTCTCAAGATACAAGTGCCAGCATATATAAGGCTTTTGGGCTTTGCAACACCAGATCAAGTATTATTCTAGTCCACTTATTTAAGAACGGATACTGGGTGCCCATACCGCCATCATTGGCTAACATTATAATTATGGCAAATTCCAAGGTGCAAATCTAAATAATAAACACAGAACAAATATAAAAAACTACACATAAAATAAATTTCATCATTCGCAAGTAGTCAAAGACCCGAGAAAATAAACACATAAAAGTACCAAATCCAGACTCTGTTATCTTGTCACAAATCCACGTCATTGTCATCGCACCACAGACCAGAAAACTAGTAGTGATCATCACGTGCCTTACCCTGCAAAATAAAAATAATATGCCAAAGCCAATTTATTAATGATGGTCAATGAGAATCCAAAGCGGGTCAACAAATTGCAAAGAACTAACACGTCAAAACATTTAACTATGAGCACATATTCATCAGAAAACACCAATGTACTGCCAATAAGCCATTTTTATTATATATGAACAAAAACAGGGGGAACACAGTATACAAGATGCGAGCACAGATCAAGAATGAAGACATTAGCACTGCATGGGAAATTTAGCACAATCCACAAGGATTGCCTCCAGAAGGGAGCTTAAAAATAAAACTCATTCCAAAATAAAATCTCAACATAATAAACCAAGTCCTATAGTTGATACTCATAAGCACAGCATTCAATTTCGAGCTTGCAGCAGATACATAGTATCTAAATTGCACCATGCAAATAAATAATAACAGATAAACAGGATATACAGCAATTACATGTCGTCACACCCTAAAAGTATTACACAAGGTAAGCTCAACCTTTTAAAAAATATAATTCATATCAGCACTAAGAAGAAGCTTAACCATGGACATAATGTATGCATTTACCTGTGACTGGCTGCATAAATAGAATAGGGAAGAGAATAACAAGAAAGTACAAGGGCCTCCACAATTGCAAAGCCAAGGGCGATCCACCATCTAAAAGAGATGCATAAAATACATGAACATGAAAGCTTTTGAACGAAATGCTCAAAGTACGAAATACAAAATTTTTTAACTAAGGTTGTCTCACTGCTTGAAATAAGTAACTAGACACACATATAACTCTTGATCTTCTCATGACCATCTAAGCCTTCTTTCCGCAGCTTCACTAAGGAAGGAAGAATGTGACAAAGCACCTGAACAAGAAGTCATGCCAATCAGCATCATGTGTGAGATTAGCTCGTTACAAAGAGGTGAAAGTTCATATGAGAAATTCAAAGTAGCAATTCCATCGACCAAGCATTTTTCGGTGGTGCTCAGAGGAAATTAGATCAATTGAACCACTCATGATAAATAACATACAAATCTACTTGAAATATCTATTTTCATGTAAGTTTGAGTTCTTTCCAATTTACCGTAGATTAAGTGTCCTACAAGCCAATTTTGCTGTAGCAAAAGGATTACAACTCTTTATGATATTAGGACTAAAACTCTTTTGCTCTTTGGATGCACCCTCAATTGCACCCACTTGTTTTAGAGTGCCCATTTATTAATTTAACTATTTTAATTAGCAATAGTCAAAATCACATTCCAAAAAAACTATGCACCACAATCAATGCCTGACATCAGAGCGCCGCAAAAACCTACAAACAAATGACTAGCACTTGGATAAACCCTATGATGCACGGACACTCCTAAAAATTACTTGGTACAGTGTCGGTCACTCATCAGACACCGACACCATTTTGTACTAGTATCAGTAATATTATGATAATTTTATTGACATACATTTATTTATGCGCTTCTTAAATTTGGTAAGATATATATGATGTGATATTTTATTTGGATTTGCTTGTTAAACTTTATGTTAATTGAAGTGCATTGGGTGTTAGTACAGTATGATATTATGATGATTTCAGTGACATGCATTTGTTTATACGCTTTTTGAATTTAGTAAGAATATTTTTGTTGTTTATACATGGTTTTAAAATTTAAAAAATGTGAATTTTAGTATTTTGTAATATAATACATGTATATATATATATATATACACACACACACACAAGCGTGTCTCAGTCGTGTCGTGTCCTGTAAGTTTTGAAAATCCGTATCGTCGTGTTCGTGTCGTGTCACCGTATCAGTGTCCGTGCATAATAAGATAAACCTCTCAAGTACAGTTATTGTGCAGAACAATCATATCCTTCGTATGTACCTGTCGAGTTTTAGGGCACTGGTCCACATTGGATCAGGTCTTTGTTTAGTTGGGAAGAGGATTTATTCAATGAATTACTAACAATAGGTACACATTGGATCCAAATGGTGTAGATAAATGGCAGTGGAAACATGGTAAAGATGGAGTTTTTTCAACAAAATCTGCATTTTTGACATTAGTTCCAAACCTTACACGAGAAGAGTTAGCGTCTCGGTCGAAGGCTCGAAGCTGAGAAGAGCATGGTGCAACATGGTGTTGCATAAGGTTTCCTTCTTCGTGTGGAGATTGTTACAAAACAGCTTGGCAACTAGATCTAACTTAGCTAGAATAAATTTGATTTGACATCAATTGTGAGCTGCTTTGTGCATTTTGCAATGAGGAGGTCGGAGACTTGTTTTATCTTTTCGTCACTTGCAAGTTCTCTAGAGGTATTTGGGATGCTTTTTATCAATGGCTAGCCATTAATGTCAAATGTTCTAATAATGTGGAGGAGCACCTGGATTTGCATCTTATTTCTCGACCAAAGTTGAATCTTTACCATGAATGGTTAGCTATTTTGCATTGTATTGTTTGGTTTATTTGGATAGCTAGAAATAACATTATTTTTCGTCATGGTAATTTTGAATTAGACAAAATTATTGAGAATATCAACGTGAGGTTGTGGTTGTGGTTGTGGTTGAAGGATATAGGGTCGTTTATTGTCAACTATTTGGTTAATGACTGGTTCCTTCAACCACGTATTTATCTTGGTTTGTAAGCTGATACTTTTTACTATCTGTAATGGGTTCGAGTACCTCTTGTACTCATTTTAATATATTTTTGTCTTATTAAAAAAAAAACTATGTATCCGTTGCAGGTTATGTGATTCTCTCATGCATTATTGGAGAACTCCTTTTTCAAAATCACAAATTAGCTAAAGACTCCTCGAATCACAAAATGATTTATCAAATAAAACATCCTCGCTCAACAAGGTAAATGGCGAATCCTCGAAGACAAAACACAAGCCTCTACTTGAATATCAATGATACCCAAAATGGTAACCCAGTGCACTTGAACTAAACCAAGCTGTCCAATAGAACACACAGAACAACTAATGTCATCCCTCTGTCATGCTATGTATTTAAAGGCATCTCAAAAAGTTACATAAATATAAGTTCAATATCAACTAATAGTAATACATGGTCTCAAAGCTAAAGGAGATTACACCTGCATAAGGATTGATGCTGCTATTTGAGGACTGATTCCAAGCTGAAAAAGAGAGAGCTTAAGCTCTGGAGTCAAATCGCCCAGCTCATCTGGTAGTAGAGGTTGATCAGGATTCCAATGAGTAAATTTTTGAAAACTGAATGATAATAATTAGTTAAATCAAGCCAAATTTAAAACTAAATTTGGTTATAAAACAAGCCAGAAGTTTTCAAGTGAATCTCCGTCGTGATACTCTTGGTTTCTTACGACAAGCAAATTAAAGAAAAATGAAATCATAGTGCGTGTCCACTCAAATGTTATAAAGGTCAATTCTGAAACATGAACTGATGCAATGAGTACTTATAGCAAATCATCCAAAAATCCATTAATAACAATCAAAGACAAGCAAAACATCCAAATAATTTGATCGGGGACATATATTTCAATTAAACTGATCAAAATTCACTCACCAACAGAACCCGAGACAAAACTGAGATAATTCTCTGGCATCAACCTTCTATCAAACCCCGGTAAGGGAATGAAGTAGCCGAGACGACTCATTACAAGCAAGACAGCAGTCACAAACAGCCTCCTTCTTATCTCGCTCTTGAAAAAAGATTCCGCAGCATTGTTAATGATGGAACCAAACTGTACAAAATTCAAAAACCTATTCCTAAACGCCTCAGGCCTCGGCTCTAAAACTTTCGGATTTTCGAGATTATCGTTAGCGTTCAAAACCCTTTCCCCGTAATCCTGTTTGGCTATAAACTGTTCAAGATCTATGGATTCAGTGGCTGATACCCTAACATTTGATGAGTCCCTTGGCAAACAATCAAGTAGCACAAGCCCCTTGTTTCTGGATGAGCATAACTGTCTTCCACTTAATTCAGAATGCACTGCCACCAAGGAAAAATGGTTTCTTGATAATCTTTGATTACGGAATTCAAACCGTCGAGAAGATTTCCTGCCTGCAATAGAAAATAAGGCAAGAGAACTATGAAAATTAAACAAATAGATATAAAACGGCACAGTATCAGGAACTCAGAGGTTTAGCTCCACAAGCAACAGATTTTTTAGTACAGAAAACGGGAATCCAAGTTCGTGATAAACTTCAGAATAAAACTGTAAAATCAAGAAACAAACAAATTGAGGACAAACCTTGAACGTATAAATTGGGTAGAGGTCTAAGAAGAGTGGCTGCCATTGCTGTATAAAAATCCAGACGGGCAAAGTTTTGGAAGAAACAACCTTATCTTCAGGAGAGAAACGGCACTCGTCTTCTTCTCTCGATTTTTTATCGATAATAAACGCTTTATGTCCAGTTTGTAAATGCCACTTGGTATCTCTGGTCAGCACTTTCTCAAGAAAAACTTTCAAAATAGATATTTTACATATAACATAAACAAAAGGATATTTGTAATAAAAATCATATAAATGTACTAAAAATCGTGTTCGATGCCAATAACCAAGCAAAATATTGAGTTCTGCGAGCCCTTCATAGACGGGGGAGAGGAGCTAATTTATTTTAGGTACCACTTCAAATTAGGGTTATGATAAGCAGGTGAATCATTAAAATTATTATACGATTATAAATAATATAGTGCGATAAATTATATAATATATGATATTATTTTAATGATGAGTTTAATTTTATTATTTGTTGTAATGATTAAAATATCATTACTGTAGCTATTTCAAATTTTTGACAAAACTTTAATATTTGAATTAAGTTTTAGGAAGTAAGTCGAAATTTTTGAAACAAATTTCAAAGTTTGCAATAGTTTTTGCCATAAAAATAGAATAAAATATGATAAATATGATAAGATAAGTTTGTAATAGAAAAAACCAACTAAATATTAGATTAAATTAAATTCAAAAAATCATAAGCTGGTCAGCCACCTCAAACGTGGCCTTAGAAAACAAGACACACCTTTGGCTAAAATCTGCGAGCATGTCTAATGATGAATACATGGAAGGAAATTAAAATAAGTACAAAATTTAAAGGAATTATTTGTAAGGTATAATTATGTTGACATGTAATAATAGATTACCAACGATAGTATATTTTTATTTTTTAAATATTACAAGTTTTGTCTTCTCTGTATACTTTTATCTTTTTCCTATTTTCATATTCAAACACACGTCTAATTACTTAATTGTAAATTATAAAATTTAATCTGGAATACCAACAACTATTAGATAAGTACAATTACTCCTCATTATATTATTTATTATCTATTTTTAACGATTAACATTTAAGACTAGTGTTTTACATTTTTTTTAGCGATAGATATGGATTTTTAGTGGATATGTTTCATTCTGTTTCTGAACCGGAAATATAACTGGATTAATATATATATATATATATATATATTAATTATTATGAATTTCATATATGAGTAAATATGTGTGTGTCGCAGGTCTTTGACCTAACTCACACCAGTTTTATTAAGAGAGCTTGAGGTCTCGGACCTAAATAGGATTGGGTACCATTGTTTACATTGCTTTAATTGCATATACCTAGGACCCAGAAGTTCGGAACTCAGAGTGGTTTCTGGACAGTGGATGTTCTAGACATATGACAGGAAGTGCATGTCTACTGTCAGAGTTAGTAGACTCTGTCGGACCATGTTAGGATCGATTCCGGGGGTGGGTTGTTATTCCACACCCGATTTCAACCAACTTGAGCTTCAATAGCTCGTATTCTTGAAATAATTGCACCGATAGATTATATCGAGTTCGGTTACAAAACCGAGCGGAAGACACTTGACATAATCCAAAGCAAATATGGAGAATAGCACTTACCTTACCACAAGAATGGGATACCAAGAGGACGGCCATCATCGAATCCATCAAAGGAGAAAGTGCATCATATGATCTTGATGAGTACCTTGGTGACCCATGAGCTTGAAGTGTCAACAAGGAAGGGAATAAAGGAGGATGATAGATCCATAAGAAAGGGATAGCCTTGGTCGGGAGGAAAGATCAATCCGATGATGATGATGATGATGATATGATCTTGTTCACAAGAAAGTTCAAGAAATTCTTCAACAAATACAAAAAACCAAAGACCTTCGGTGCTATCAAACATGATTCCAAACAAGAGGTAACTTGCTATAATTGTCAAGATAAAGGTCATTATGCTAATAAATGTCCTATGAAGAAGAATGAGGATGAAGGGAAGAAGAAAAGCTTTTATAGACACATGGAGTGATAGTGACTCCGATGAAGAAGAAACAACAAACCTTTGTCTCATGGCCAAAGATGACACAAATGATGAAGGAGATGAAAGCGACGATGAGGTACCATCTTTTGATGAATTATTAGATTCCTATCATGAGCTTATTGATGTTCTTGGCAAAACCAAGATGAGTAACAAATTACTCAAACTTGAGGTAGCCAAGAGAGATGAAGAAAACAATTCATTGAAAAATGAATTAAGTTCTTTGAAGAAATCTTTTTGCAAATTTAGTGATAGTAGTTTAAAGATGAATGAATTGCTTGGCTTGCAACGTTGTAGCTTTGATAAAGTCGGACTAGGATTTTCAAGCAAATCTAAAACATTTTCAAGCTTGTTGGCTAAAGCTAAGCATAATTCTCCTACTTGCACTTATTGTTTTAAAGATGGCCATACAAAGAATAAATGTAGATTTTCTAAAATACAATACCAACCTAACAAGAGGTGGAAATGGATTCCAAAGGCATTGATGAAAGCTAACCCTCAAGGACCCAAAAATCAAATGAGTACCAAAGAATCCCAAATCAAAAATTTGTTTTGTAGGAACAACAAAGGGATGGAGGATGAAAGAACTAGCACCTCAAGGGAGGAAATTATTTATGTACCACAATAGAAGAAGCGCGAGGTATAGGACCAATGACAAGAACGTACTCCTGTCATCAAAGGTAAATTTATTTTGCGCATTTAAAAGAGCAATTCAAAATTTCATTGTCACAAATTAATTGTGACCAATAAATAATGAAGCTCAATATTCATTGATAGTAAAATGCATTTCCCCTTAGCATATGCACATCTAAATTGTTTTGATGCATGATTTATGCTTATCTCTTTATAGTGACTATCTTGATATGCCTTGAGTTCAAATTTGAATATGCAATGTAAAAATGTGCAATTAAAATGTGATTAAGCATGATATAATTGTTTGGATGCTCAATCTTTGATATAATGCTATCATGACCTTAATAATTTTATTAACTTATCAAATGATGCTTTGAGAATTTTAATGTCTATTGGGCATGAGTGCATGAACTCTTGGTAGAACATATGCACATTTTGCACAAATTCATTGTTGATTGCCTTAAACGCATGTTTGTATTCCTCTCAACATATACTTATGATATGATTATTTGAATTTTGTGCTTTTTGATTATCACAAAAAGGGGGAGAATTTTGTGATAAACTTGAAGTTTAATACATGCATAGTTTGAGGGGGAGAGTTTTTGTATGCATGGTTTGAGGGGGAGAGTTGTTTGTACTATGCATTACTTGGTTAAATCTTGTATGTGCTATGCAATTGTTAAGGGGGAGTCTTGTTAGTCTTGTTTACTCACATTTCATGCATATTACATATTCAAGTTTATCAAGATTTGTGATCATCAAAAAGGGGGAGATTGTTGAGCCTTAAACGCATGGTTGAGTTTAATGCTTAATATAGCTCCGAATTATTTATGAGTTTTGATGATCAACAAAACTTGTGTTTGTTACACTAATGTGTCTACTTAGTATACAGGTTTAATGGTTGAAAAGTGGATTGATTGAAGGAAATCAAATGTGCAAGGCATAGGGCAGATCACCCCAGGCGATGGCAGCCATGAGGAACTTCGCCACGTACATCGACTGAAGCGACGCCGAGGACCGCGCGCATGGCACGAACTCCTGAGGCGATGTCTTGAACGCCTGAGGCGATGGGTGCATCGTTTGAGGCGATGAATTTTTCTGAGCAACCGAAGCTACGGCATTGATTTTTGGTGGTGATCGCGTGAGGCGATCTGTGACAATTGGCGACCATTGGAGCGCGGCGATGGAGATTGCCCAAGGCGATGTCCGAGGCGATCTTGGAGTGATTCAAGCCTTAAGTGTAGCAACAGCTAGTAGGAGCCTTGGGGGCCTCCTACACTATAAATATGGATGTTTTAGAAGCATTTTGAATACAAGAAACAATACTATAAACTACTAGAAAGCTTTGCTCAATTCAAATTATTCTAGCATTGCAAACTTCATACATTTGTGTTGTATTGAAGTTTGTAATTCATTTCTTGTGTGGGAGAGTTTTGATTCTTCGTGTTGGTACACCGTGAAGGTGTTATTTGAGATTGTAAGGTCCTCCAACACCGACGCAAGTTGAAAATTGTAAAAGTCATCAACAAGTAAAGTTGGTGCAAGTGTGTGGCTATCTGTAAGGCCCCAACACTTAAACTCGTCATTAGTTCGTTTATGACGTCGTATGTGTATAAATTTTTCATTTTTCTTTTCATTCTATAAAAAAGGATCATTACATGTTTCCCATAGTCCCATGACATAAATAATGTTCAACATTATATGATCATTTCCACCAACAAATAGACTCAGGGGTTTCACCCAACGGTTCCTGTACAAAATAGACAAAAGGAGACAACAAAATACACAAAGTTATTAACAAAGATCAACAAAAGAAAACAAAGAAAAGAAAAACAAAAACGCAATAATAAAAGAATTGGCTAAATTACAATTAACTAATCTCGTATGATATTATACAGATTAGTCCCCGGCAACGGCGCCAAAAACTTGACCGCTTTATTTTTAAACAAAAGATATTTCAAAGAATGGTTTGAAGCGATTCTACCGCAAGTGCACGGTTGTCAAGTTTTAGTATAGTGAAAATTAAGTACAGGTTGTCGAATCCACAGGGACTAACGTATAAGTACCAAATAAGATTAATAAAATTATATTTAGCCTACGATTTAAGAAGTTTGATTAACTAGAGCTAAATTAAACTAAAGAATAAAGATTTAAACTAGAAATAATGAATAGGATGGTTCCGGAAATGCAAAGGTAAGTTACTCGAGAAAATTACCGAGCTCGTCGTTCAATTATGTTATCTCTAATGATTCAATGGAATTCTCAAATTATCAATCAATTGATTTTAAAGGTGAAAGGTTCTCGATATTATTCGATACACTCTCTCGAGCTGTAAAGAAACTAACGATAAACTAGAATAAGTCACTCTCGTGCACCTATTTACTAATTCAAAGTTGCATAGATTATCAAAACCTTATAACTCTAAATCTCTCGATTCCAAGTTCTCACGTATGCGATATCATCTCTCGATCTCAATCGTGACATACATCATAAATTAATGGAGCGTGTTACAACGTTATCTCTCGATCTCGGCTGTAACCCTCAAATTCAATCAAAGCTAGCTAGACTTTGATCTACACATGCAATTAATTTATGAACAATAACAATCAATGCACTCAAATACCAATGAATCAATAATCAAACACAACTAAACTAAAACTCAATAATATAAACTAAATTTAATTCAAATCAAATACATAAGAGTTTTATTGTCTCTCGACCTCAAAAACATCAAATGGAATTGAAAATCAAATAAACTAAAGTTTAGAAATACGATAAACGGCGGAATGAATCCGTGCGTAGCACCGAAATCTCTTCTCTTGCTCCTTCCTTGCACTCCGGAATTGATTGGCTTTGACTCGGACGAAGAACCGGAAGAACGGATCTCCTTGGCGGCGGCTGGGCGGCGGCTAGGGTTAGAAATCTTGTCTGGTATCGTGCTCTCATTTGAAATGAATCAAGATTCCCGCTTAAAACCCCCACATTCACGATAAAAAAGGAAAATAAAATCTTCAGGATTTTGCGTCTCGATCGATCGGAGGGTTTTCTCGATCGATCGGCGCACTGTTCATGCCAGCTTTTGAAACTCACTGTCTCGCTCGATCGATCGGAAATTTGTACCGATCGATCGAGACTTGAATTTCTTTGATACTCAACTCTCTGCCTGGCTCGATCGATCGAGAGTAAATCTCGATCGATCGAGAGTAAATCTCGATCGATCGAGATTCCGAAAATCTTATTTCCTAAATTTCAGTTCTTTCTCGCCTCGATTTCGCCCGTTATCTTCATATTGGCTCATTTCTTCCACTTCCGATCTATTTTCCTGAAACAAACGAATAAACACCAAAAAGCATAATATCATCCAGGAAAAAGAACGGAAAGTAGGAGGAATTTACAGTTAAAAACACTCAAAATCTAAGCCTATCAACTCCCCCAAACTTAGACTTGATCGTCCTCGAGCAAGCAATAAGCTCAAAAAGAAAAATTAAACTCGATACTAAGCATGAATCATCTTTACAACATACGTAAAATCTCAGAAATCCTACTTACACATCAATAGAAGTCCTTCAACACTTAACAAGAAGCAATTTCTCCTAAGTTAAACAATACATCGCAACATCTGAACGTGCGTTTGTGCTATTGTCAAACATGAGTTACATACATATCTTTAAAATCAACATGTGCCATATCAACTCCTAGTCAAGATTACTTTGAATTACTCTACAAATTTACTATCCAGCACTTCTCCACTAATGTAATTATTCCCTAGACTTGGATCAACAGGACTTTAAAAGCTTTTAACGTTAGGCCTTTTGGTGTCGGCTCCAAAGAAAAGGTAGGATAGAAGCAAAGAAGAGAGTATAACAGAATCAGTTCAAAATCTTCTCACATAAACATTGAGCTTCTCTTCACATTTTCTAGCCTTGGCCACTTTGGGTCTTATTTAACTTTTCTTTTCAAGGCTTTTTCTCTACTTCTTTTCTTTTTTCTTTGCTCATTCTTTTGTTCATTTCATTTCTTTCACAATGAACTTTTCAACATATAACAATTTACTGCAATGAATGAGATTCATTATACTCTCCTAGGGATGGATGAAATTGTTCTTTTATGCTCAAACCAAGGTGGGTATAATGAGTTTGCCAAGAATGCCGAATGGGGGTCTAATCATATGCAATGCATATACCATTCTTTTTCAATAAGGCTCAAAAGGGGACACTAAGGAATAATGTATACAAGGTAGGCTTGAAAGGCACAAACGGTCCAAAGATCGCCTAAATCATCTCCAAGTCTAGTTCTTAATTATAAATTTCGCCTCAAAGTGCTTTCACTAAACTGTAGAGTTATCTAAGATACTCAAGACTCATCATAGTTAACACAAGTTTTCAATTTAATCAATACATACTTCACTCAATCATGACTCAATAAGTGCTCAAATTATTCCTCAGTTTTGACATGTAGTTAACAAAGGATATATACAAACAAGTTAAGCATTTCCATGACTCCTATCTAGATGAGGATTAATTTCATCATGTATTACCGTTGCAATTCCAACTCATCAATTCTCAAGAATAACTCAATCACTAAAAAAAAATTTTGTTGGTAATGCTCAAGGACGAATTAGTCTCAACATCATGCAGTCATGCTAGGAAAAGGAACAAGACAAGTAGCAATATGTGCAAAAGCAAGATACATACAAATACTCAAAAACCCCCCCAAACTTAGCATGTGAATTGCCCTCTCTGCACTTCCAAATTTTTAATAGATGCATCCTGATTCTGCATCCTCACCTCCGTTGATGAAATCAGCTTTTCCATCAATTCCTCCATACTCGGCTTTTGTGTGAACCCTGCCTGCGGTTGAGGGTTCAACACATTTTCTTGATTCGACCACCTCAAATTCGGGTGGTTCCTCCATGGTTGGTTGTAATTCGAGTAGGAATTATTGGGTGGCCTGTTACCTACAAAATTAACAGCCTCAACAGATTGGTTAAACTGGTTACCTGCCTGGCACTCGATGCTAGGATGACCGCCTCCACACAGCTCACAGAAGATAGTTTGAGCTTGCATTGCTGCTGCTCCCATGCTGTCAATCTTCCGATTCATGGCTTCTAATTGAGCCGAAAGAGCAGTGATCTCGTCTACTTGATGGACTCCCATTGGTTTCTGTGGCGTGCTCCTCTCTGATTGCCACTGGTAACTGTTGCACGCCATTTCCTCCAACAAGCTATATGCCTCTTCCGGCGTCTTCCTCATTATGGATCCCCCAGATGCTGCATCAATCATGGAACGGTTAGAAGAAAATAAACCGTTATAGAACGTTTGTACCTGCAGCCATATGGGTAGACCATGGTGTGGGCATCTCCTCAATAACTCTTTAAAACGATCCCACGCTTCATATAAAGTCTCGGGGTCAAACTGACCAAAAGTCGTGATATCGTTCCGCATCTTCGCCGTCTTGGAAGGGGGAAAGTACTTTGACAAAAATGCCTTTGTCATCCCCTCCCATGTTGTTATAGAACCTGCAGGTAGAGAATTCAACCATGCCTTAGCTTTGTCTCGTAATGAAAAGGGGAAACGTCTTAACCTGATGGCGTCGTCAGAGACGCCATTGTGTTTGAATGTGTCACAAATCTCCAAAAAGTTGGAGATGTGATTATTCGGATCATCCGTAGCTGCTCCCCCGAACATAACCGAGTGCTGAATCATTTGTATGATTGCCGGCTTGATCTCAAAATTGTTTGCTTGAATCGTCGGCCTCGTAATACTCGACAACGATCCATGAAATGCTGGTTGTGCAAAGTCCATCATCGATCTAGGGTGCTGTGCTTCGTTATTATCAGCCATCGCTCGAGCTTCTCGTAATCGCCTAAGTAAAGTTCTTTCTATCTCCGGATCGAAAGGCTCGAGAATGGGCTCCTCTCTTCTGAGCAAGCACTAGAGAAACGGTTCCTGTACAAAATAGACAAAAGGAGACAACAAAATACACAAAGTTATTAACAAAGATCAACAAAAGAAAACAAAGAAAGAAAAACAAAAACGCAATAATAAAAGAATTGGCTAAATTACAATTAACTAATCTCGTATGATATTATACAGATTAGTCCCCGGCAACGGCGCCAAAAACTTGACCGCTTTATTTTTAAACAAAAGATATTTCAAAGAATGGTTTGAAGCGATTCTACCGCAAGTGCACGGTTGTCAAGTTTTAGTATAGTGAAAATTAAGTACAGGTTGTCGAATCCACAGGGACTAACGTATAAGTACCAAATAAGATTAATAAAATTATATTTAGCCTACGATTTAAGAAGTTTGATTAACTAGAGCTAAATTAAACTAAAGAATAAAGATTTAAACTAGAAATAATGAATAGGATGGTTCCGGAATGCAAAGGTAAGTTACTCGAGAAAATTACCGAGCTCGTCGTTCAATTATGTTATCTCTAATGATTCAATGGAATTCTCAAATTATCAATCAATTGATTTTAAAGGTGAAAGGTTCTCGATATTATTCGATACACTCTCTCGAGCTGTAAAGAAACTAACGATAAACTAGAATAAGTCACTCTCGTGCACCTATTTACTAATTCAAAGTTGCATAGATTATCAAAACCTTATAACTCTAAATCTCTCGATTCCAAGTTCTCACGTATGCGATATCATCTCTCGATCTCAATCGTGACATACATCATAAATTAATGGAGCGTGTTACAACGTTATCTCTCGATCTCGGCTGTAACCCTCAAATTCAATCAAAGCTAGCTAGACTTTGATCTACACATGCAATTAATTTATGAACAATAACAATCAATGCACTCAAATACCAATGAATCAATAATCAAACACAACTAAACTAAAACTCAATAATATAAACTAAATTTAATTCAAATCAAATACATAAGAGTTTTATTGTCTCTCGACCTCAAAAACATCAAATGGAATTGAAAATCAAATAAACTAAAGTTTAGAAATACGATAAACGGCGGAATGAATCCGTGCGTAGCACCGAAATCTCTTCTCTTGCTCCTTCCTTGCACTCCGGAATTGATTGGCTTTGACTCGGACGAAGAACCGGAAGAACGGATCTCCTTGGCGGCGGCTGGGCGGCGGCTAGGGTTAGAAATCTTGTCTGGTATCGTGCTCTCATTTGAAATGAATCAAGATTCCCGCTTAAAACCCCCACATTCACGATAAAAAAGGAAAATAAAATCTTCAGGATTTTGCGTCTCGATCGATCGGAGGGTTTTCTCGATCGATCGGCGCACTGTTCATGCCAGCTTTTGAAACTCACTGTCTCGCTCGATCGATCGAAAATTTGTACCGATCGATCGAGACTTGAATTTCTTTGATACTCAACTCTCTGCCTGGCTCGATCGATCGAGAGTAAATCTCGATCGATCGAGATTCCGAAAATCTTATTTCCTAAATTTCAGTTCTTTCTCGCCTCGATTTCGCCCGTTATCTTCATATTGGCTCATTTCTTCCACTTCCGATCTATTTTCCTGAAACAAACGAATAAACACCAAAAAGCATAATATCATCCAGGAAAAAGAACGGAAAGTAGGAGGAATTTACAGTTAAAAACACTCAAAATCTAAGCCTATCAACTCCCCCAAACTTAGACTTGATCGTCCTCGAGCAAGCAATAAGCTCAAAAAGAAAAATTAAACTCGATACTAAGCATGAATCATCTTTACAACATACGTAAAATCTCAGAAATCCTACTTACACATCAATAGAAGTCCTTCAACACTTAACAAGAAGCAATTTCTCCTAAGTTAAACAATACATCGCAACATCGGAACGTGCGTGTGTGCTATTGTCAAACATGAGTTACATACATATCTTTAAAATCAACATGTGCCATATCAACTCCTAGTCAAGATTACTTTGAATTACTCTACAAATTTACTATCCAGCACTTCTCCACTAATGTAATTATTCCCTAGACTTGGATCAACAGGACTTTAAAAGCTTTTAACGTTAGGCCTTTTGGTGTCGGCTCCAAAGAAAAGGTAGGATAGAAGCAAAGAAGAGAGTCTAACAGAATCAGTTCAAAATCTTCTCACATAAACATTGAGCTTCTCTTCACATTTTCTAGCCTTGGCCACTTTGGGTCTTATTTAACTTTTCTTTTCAAGGCTTTTTCTCTACTTCTTTTCTTTTTTCTTTGCTCATTCTTTTGTTCATTTCATTTCTTTCACAATGAACTTTTCAACATATAACAATTTACTGCAATGAATGAGATTCATTATACTCTCCTAGGGATGGATGAAATTGTTCTTTTATGCTCAAACCAAGGTGGGTATAATGAGTTTGCCAAGAATGCCGAATGGGGGTCTAATCATATGCAATGCATATACCATTCTTTTTCAATAAGGCTCAAAAGGGGACACTAAGGAATAATGTATACAAGGTAGGCTTGAAAGGCACAAACGGTCCAAAGATCGCCTAAATCATCTCCAAGTCTAGTTCTTAATTATAAATTTCGCCTCAAAGTGCTTTCACTAAACTGTAGAGTTATCTAAGATACTCAAGACTCATCATAGTTAACACAAGTTTTCAATTTAATCAATACATACTTCACTCAATCATGACTCAATAAGTGCTCAAATTATTCCTCAGTTTTGACATGTAGTTAACAAATGATATATACAAACAAGTTAAGCATTTCCATGACTCCTATCTAGATGAGGATTAATTTCATCATGTATTACCGTTGCAATTCCAACTCATCAATTCTCAAGAATAACTCAATCACTAAAAAAAATTTTTGTTGGTAATGCTCAAGGACGAATTAGTCTCAACATCATGCAGTCATGCTAGGAAAAGGAACAAGACAAGTAGCAATATGTGCAAAAGCAAGATACATACAAATACTCAAAAACCCCCCCAAACTTAGCATGTGAATTGCCCTCTCTGCACTTCCAAATTTTTAATAGATGCATCCTGATTCTGCATCCTCACCTCCGTTGATGAAATCAGCTTTTCCATCAATTCCTCCATACTCGGCTTTTGTGTGAACCCTGCCTGCGGTTGAGGGTTCAACACATTTTCTTGATTCGACCACCTCAAATTCGGGTGGTTCCTCCATGGTTGGTTGTAATTCGAGTAGGAATTATTGGGTGGCCTGTTACCTACAAAATTAACAGCCTCAACAGATTGGTTAAACTGGTTACCTACCTGGCACTCGATGCTAGGATGACCGCCTCCACACAGCTCACAGAAGATAGTTTGAGCTTGCATTGCTGCTGCTCCCATGCTGTCAATCTTCCGATTCATGGCTTCTAATTGAGCCGAAAGAGCAGTGATCTCGTCCACTTGATGGACTCCCATTGGTTTCTGTGGCGTGCTCCTCTCTGATTGCCACTGGTAACTGTTGCACGCCATTTCCTCCAACAAGCTATATGCCTCTTCCGGCGTCTTCCTCATTATGGATCCCCCAGATGCTGCATCAATCATGGAACGGTTAGAGAAAATAAACCGTTATAGAACGTTTGTACCTGCAGCCATATGGGTAGACCATGGTGTGGGCATCTCCTCAACAACTATTTAAAACGATCCCACGCTTCATATAAAGTCTCGGGGTCAAACTGACCAAAAGTCGTGATATCGTTCCGCATCTTCGCCGTCTTGGAAGGGGGAAAGTACTTTGACAAAAACGCCTTTGTCATCCCCTCCCATGTTGTTATAGAACCTGCAGGTAGAGAATTCAACCATGCCTTAGCTTTGTCTCGTAATGAAAAGGGGAAAAGTCTTAACCTGATGGCGTCGTCAGAGACGCCATTGTGTTTGAATGTGTCACAAATCTCCAAAAAGTTGGAGATGTGATTATTCGGATCATCCGTAGCTGCTCCCCCGAACATAACCGAGTGCTGAATCATATGTATGATTGCCAGCTTGATCTCAAAATTGTTTGCTTGAATCGTCGGCCTCGTAATACTCGACAACGATCCATGAAATGCTGGTTGTGCAAAGTCCATCATCGATCTAGGGTGCTGTGCTTCGTTATTATCAGCCATCGCTCGAGCTTCTCGTAATCGCCTAAGTAAAGTTCTTTCTATCTCCGGATCGAAAGGCTCGAGAATGGGCTCCTCTCTTCTGAGCAAGGACTAGAGAAACGGTTCCTGTACAAAATAGACAAAAGGAGACAACAAAATACACAAAGTTATTAACAAAGATCAACAAAAGAAAACAAAGAAAAGAAAAACAAAAACGCAATAATAAAAGAATTGGCTAAATTACAATTAACTAATCTCGTATGATATTATACAGATTAGTCCCAAACTTGACCGCTTTATTTTTAAACAAAAGATATTTCAAAGAATGGTTTGAAGCGATTCTACCGCAAGTGCACGGTTGTCAAGTTTTAGTATAGTGAAAATTAAGTACAGGTTGTCGAATCCACAGGGATTAACGTATAAGTACCAAATAAGATTAATAAAATTATATTTAGCCTACGATTTAAGAAGTTTGATTAACTAGAGCTAAATTAAACTAAAGAATAAAGATTTAAACTAGAAATAATGAATAGGATGGTTCCGGAAATGCAAAGGTAAGTTACTCGAGAAAATTACCGAGCTCGTCGTTCAATTATGTTATCTCTAATGATTCAATGGAATTCTCAAATTATCAATCAATTGATTTTAAAGGTGAAAGGTTCTCGATATTATTCGATACACTCTCTCGAGCTGTAAAGAAACTAACGATAAACTAGAATAAGTCACTCTCGTGCACCTATTTACTAATTCAAAGTTGCATAGATTATCAAAACCTTATAACTCTAAATCTCTCGATTCCAAGTTCTCACGTATGCGATATCATCTCTCGATCTCAATCGTGACATACATCATAAATTAATGGAGCGTGTTACAACGTTATCTCTCGATCTCGGCTGTAACTCTCAAATTCAATCAAAGCTAGCTAGACTTTGATCTACACATGCAATTAATTTATGAACAATAACAATCAATGCACTCAAATACCAATGAATCAATAATCAAACACAACTAAACTAAAACTCAATAATATAAACTAAATTTAATTCAAATCAAATACATAAGAGTTTTATTGTCTCTCGACCTCAAAAACATCAAATGGAATTGAAAATCAAATAAACTAAAGTTTAGAAATACGATAAACGGCGGAATGAATCCGTGCGTAGCACCGAAATCTCTTCTCTTGCTCCTTCCTTGCACTCCGGAATTGATTGGCTTTGACTCGGACGAAGAACCGGAAGAACGGATCTCCTTGGCGGCGGCTGGGCGGCGGCTAGGGTTAGAAATCTTGTCTGGTATCGTGCTCTCATTTGAAATGAATCAAGATTCCCGCTTAAAACCCCCACATTCACGATAAAAAAGGAAAATAAAATCTTCAGGATTTTGCGTCTCGATCGATCGGAGGGTTTTCTCGATCGATCGGCGCACTGTTCATGCCAGCTTTTGAAACTCACTGTCTCGCTCGATCGATCGGAAATTTGTACCGATCGATCGAGACTTGAATTTCTTTGATACTCAACTCTCTGCCTGGCTCGATCGATCGAGAGTAAATCTCGATCGATCGAGATTCCGAAAATCTTATTTCCTAAATTTCAGTTCTTTCTCGCCTCGATTTCGCCCGTTATCTTCATATTGGCTCATTTCTTCCACTTCCGATCTATTTTCCTGAAACAAACGAATAAACACCAAAAAGCATAATATCATCCAGGAAAAAGAACGGAAAGTAGGAGGAATTTACAGTTAAAAACACTCAAAATCTAAGCCTATCAACTCCCCCAAACTTAGACTTGATCGTCCTCGAGCAAGCAATAAGCTCAAAAAGAAAAATTAAACTCGATACTAAGCATGAATCATCTTTACAACATACGTAAAATCTCAGAAATCCTACTTACACATCAATAGAAGTCCTTCAACACTTAACAAGAAGCAATTTCTCCTAAGTTAAACAATACATCGCAACATCGGAACGTGCGTGTGTGCTATTGTCAAACATGAGTTACATACATATCTTTAAAATCAACATGTGCCATATCAACTCCTAGTCAAGATTACTTTGAATTACTCTACAAATTTACTATCCAGCACTTCTCCACTAATGTAATTATTCCCTAGACTTGGATCAACAGGACTTTAAAAGCTTTTAACGTTAGGCCTTTTGGTGTCGGCTCCAAAGAAAAGGTAGGATAGAAGCAAAGAAGAGAGTATAACAGAATCAGTTCAAAATCTTCTCACATAAACATTGAGCTTCTCTTCACATTTTCTAGCCTTGGCCACTTTGGGTCTTATTTAACTTTTCTTTTCAAGGCTTTTTCTCTACTTCTTTTCTTTTTTCTTTGCTCATTCTTTTGTTCATTTCATTTCTTTCACAATGAACTTTTCAACATATAACAATTTACTGCAATGAATGAGATTCATTATACTCTCCTAGGGATGGATGAAATTGTTCTTTTATGCTCAAACCAAGGTGGGTATAATGAGTTTGCCAAGAATGCCGAATGGGGGTCTAATCATATGCAATGCATATACCATTCTTTTTCAATAAGGCTCAAAAGGGGACACTAAGGAATAATGTATACAAGGTAGGCTTGAAAGGCACAAACGGTCCAAAGATCGCCTAAATCATCTCCAAGTCTAGTTCTTAATTATAAATTTCGCCTCAAAGTGCTTTCACTAAACTGTAGAGTTATCTAAGATACTCAAGACTCATCATAGTTAACACAAGTTTTCAATTTAATCAATACATACTTCACTCAATCATGACTCAATAAGTGCTCAAATTATTCCTCAGTTTTGACATGTAGTTAACAAAGGATATATACAAACAAGTTAAGCATTTCCATGACTCCTATCTAGATGAGGATTAATTTCATCATGTATTACCGTTGCAATTCCAACTCATCAATTCTCAAGAATAACTCAATCACTAAAAAAAATTTTTGTTGGTAATGCTCAAGGACGAATTAGTCTCAACATCATGCAGTCATGCTAGGAAAAGGAACAAGACAAGTAGCAATATGTGCAAAAGCAAGAAGTGTTTAACCGTCAAGCTTCTTTGTCATATCTCACTACCTGTGTACTTTCATTGACACAATTCCATTGCACAATCTTATTTCCCGTCGTATACTTTCATCACAGTACCCATCATATAATCTCGTTAAATCATGCAATCCATGCTTTCATGTATATTCAAGAATATATGACAATACACCAACATTTATCTTAATTAACTTCATACCTGTCGTTGAAAATGTATGCAACTTATCCCCACATCATCACCATCATCCGTATGAAGTAACGGTACTCTTGAGCCTTTACGCATCAATCTTTCATATATCATCTCCTGGCTATTATCTGGTGTAAGGTAATGACTAGAAAGCCCATTTGTCATTCTCACATACGTATATACACATTATACACACCATTAGCCACAGACCATCAGCATCAAATCATGATAAATGGCTTAACACCAATATTTTCATGTCACGATTATACTCATCTAACACAAGGCATCAATATCAATATCGAATAGTTTGTGACATACCTTTGTAGATGGAATCATCTACAATACACAATGGCACCATAATATCATGTTAATCACATCACTCACATACTCTTAAGTATCAACATTTCCACATTACTTCACCCAACTATTATCTGTCATAGGACAAGTACAAAATAATCTCGTTAGTATTTCTCAAATACTAGTAACATAACACGTACCTTGTCATTTACGCACTTCGATATTCATAATGTTTCTGTCATCAAACATTAATTCCCTGCATCAGAAGTTTCTCGCAGTTCTATATACAACATGCTACTGCATACTATCACATAGGGTGATTGAAATTTAACATAAGAATCAATTGCATGCTTCAATGACGCAATTTATATCAATCTTTAACTCATCCTCGAAACATAAAAATTCATTAATCATGAATGTTCACAATGATCGCATGTCCACACACGACATTCGTAGTAATCACGCGTCATCCCGCGACACACTCATGTCATCCCATGACACGCTCATTAACTCATGTCTATCTGATTGTATTCCATTCAACATAATAGGTGATTAATCAATTATTAATCCTACCACATACAAAACTAGCATGCTTTCACAACAATAATTATCATCACAAAATGATTAACATCTATTTTCATTATCTCATCACTACACACCGTAGATATGAGAGTGTTATCACAGAGGTTACACCCCTTCTTGCCTCATTACCGCAACAACATATGAATATGACACATCTAGGTTCTATTTCAATTCCATTATCAGCTTTTCTACATGTACATGATTTCAACATCAATATAATCAACAAAATAGCTCAAACCAACATATATCAATATGTTCAACCAACTGAAATGGTTTACCTCGATACTTCGTCCTCTTGGATCGATCCAATCTCCTCTTGGGCCTAAATTACGTATACCCAATGAGCAATAACATAACTGTACATAGTACAACTTCTATTGCCATCTGCAATCAAAGCATCATCAATACTCATTGCTAACACAATTGCGGTACAACAACATTCATCGCTAATCACAATAGCGGTACTAAAAATATTCATTGCTAACACAATTGCAATGCATCAATCTTCATCGCCCTACGGCGGTACATAATACTCATCGCCAACGCTGGCATACATATAATATCCATAATCACAATGAATATATATATATTCTTAAAACAACAAGATGTAATAATACTTACTGTACACAATTGATCCACACTTGATCCTTTTAAATTGTCCCTGCTCTCAACATAAATTTTCCACAAAATATGATTTTATATCAATACATAAATTGATATACTCACCATCAACAGAATAGCGGAATGAGACGTCGCTATATATATAATCGGCGGCAAGAACCATCGCCATGGAATCAGCGGAGTGCACCATCGCTAAACACATGTCTGGCGGCATGAGCCATCGCCAATGACATAGCGGAAAGAGGCATCGCTATACATGTACCCAGCGGCATAAAACATCGCCAATCAATATAGCGTAATGAGACATCGCTATCAATATACCTGGCGGCATGAACCATCGCCAACCAATATAGCGGAATGAGACATCGCTATCAATATACCTGGCGGCATGAACCATCGCCAACCAATATAGCGGAATGAGACATCGCTATCAATATACATGGCGGCATGAACCATCGCCAACCAATATAGCGGAATGAGACATCGCTATAAATATACATGGCGGCATGAACCATCGCCAACCAATAAAGCGGAATGAGACATCACTATCAATATACATGGCGGCATGAACCATCGCCAACCAATATAGCGGAATGAGACATCGCTATCAATATACATGGCGGCATGAACCATCGCCAACCGAATAGCCGATCCCTAGTCATTGTTACGGTAGTGTATTTTAATGCCCCTCGCTCAAATACAACATGTGGTACTCCCACCCCTCGCTTTACATATAGGCGGCATAGAATAACCTCGCTTAAATGGACATGCGGCGCTCCCACCCCTCGCTTCACATTTTAGCGGCAAATATTCTTTCCTCGCCTCATATGATAACCACGCTTCAATGTGACATGCGGCGCTCCCACCCCTCGCTTCACATTTTAGCGGCACAAAACAAACAAATAGCGGCAAGCATCTACAATCATCACTCATCCATAACAATGACTCATGGGATATTCACCAAGCATTCCATCCATACCTGCAACACAATGCATATACTATATCCAATATACATCATCATGAGTGTATTTTAATGCACTTCGCTCAAATGCGACATGCGGTACTCCCACCCCTCGCTTCAACATTTGGCGGCAAAGCATTAAAATCATCACTCCAATGTACACATGCAACCACAATGCATAATCCATGATGTATATAAAACGCAGGTTACCGTTTCGTGTCTTTCAACCTTGGCCTTAGCCCTTCGTGTCATAGTGTCCCTACAGGAACAATCACAAATCATGAGCATATAATAATCCATATTCACCACAATATGACTATAACGAGCAAATGCATAAACTATGAGTACAAAGTACTTCCTGTATTCCAATGCATTTCAAAATGCTCCATTTGGTTGTTCCTGTGCCACAACTCACAATCATAATCAACAGGTTATATTGATTCCATAGATGTCATGACATATAATTGATCCACTATGATCATATATCATAAACACACATAAGCAAAACAGTCGTGTCACGTAACACTAACTACTATTATGCATAAATATGTGCTACTCATTCCTATCAGCATGTTTCAGGCCCTCAACAGTCCCAAAGAGCTAACCACTGCTCTGATACCACTAATGTAAGGCCCCAACACTTAAACTCGTCATTAGTTCGTTTATGACGTCGTATGTGTATAAATTTTTCATTTTTCTTTTCATTCTATAAAAAAGGATCATTACATGTTTCCCATAGTCCCATGACATAAATAATGTTCAACATTATATGATCATTTCCACCAACAAATAGACTCAGGGGTTTCACCCAATACCATCCCCATTACACCACTCGTTACATTGTGGTTTTTTATAAAAATTTGGGCAGAGTCTCCCCACAAACTGAGCTATCCGGAAATAAAAACACATCACATAATATAATTCCCGACCAGGGACAACGCAATATTAAACAGAATATAGAAACACAAGTAAATTCCCAGCCAGGGAAGACACCACACTAATAAGACAACAAAAGTGGGTTTCAACACCCTTATACAGTCCATATACAGATACAAGTGCTCACAGAAGAGCAACGAATAACGGATATTCATCCGGATGCATAATTAGTATAAATACCAACCGCTCAACATCGTATATCGGCTCAATCTCATAATGTGCTTCTGGAAGCACCATCCAACAAGGTCCGAGCCTAGCACTCCAAGGCAGCATCGTACCTGTTGTACCTGTTTCAACAGAAACAGCCCCCACACAGGGTGAGCATACTCCAACTCAATATTCAATCACAAATCAATATACAAAATCATAATGCAACAGTTTAGATCATTCAAAACTCATAAAGTATACTCCATGTACGAGTCCGAGTTTGTATAGTTTCCACGCACTGTTCCTGTTTCAAACTTACGCGCATTCATAATGTCAAGTTTAGTATTATCATTGAAAACATGATATTCAACGACACTATGAATTCAATACAACAACAATATATTATTTATGCTCAACATAAATAATTCAACATCGATGTACACCTGGTTATCCCACTATCTCATTCTCGATATTTTCTCATATCGCCCATGTCCACGGCATCACTACTCAACAAGTAAAATCGGATCACGTACCACTACGTGTCCCCCATAACTCGTATATGAAACTCAATTATTAAAGTCAAACACTTACCTGAATCATAATATTCAAAATTGCATGTATACATGAATGTATAGTTACTAGATATACCTGCTCGTACGTCACCACGTACCTTATAGAGGACAACATGAAAAAGCTATCATCAACGTCCGAAGTCTCCTGTAGAGTCTATATCGAATATCAATTCAATATTAGCTCACATCCAAGCAATGAATAACCATCAAATAGTTCTTACTTTCATTTCCATATCACAAATCAATAACTCAATATTATGAATCAAATCATAATCAATACTTTGGATGCACACATCCTCACATTAATCATGATATAACATTGGTGATGCAAAAACCCCATTTTCTCCCACAATCCTCTACATCACACACATGATGCAGGATACACACACCCATACGTGCAAGATCACGTCCAACTCACATAGCAGTTCACTAAACACACAAGTTCAACAGAGGGAAAGGAAGCGCAAGGGTGTATGCATAATAATATCCAACTAGTGTCTAACTAAAACAATCCAATTAAGCCAATTAACATGCTCCAAACATTCAAACCCACACCGAGGTGATTCAAACCAAGACATGAAAGGAAGGGTCCATGTAGATACAAGATTCTACCCTTTTAAATCTAATTCTCTTAATCTCAACATAAGTCATTTATTTGTGTGAATTCAACTTAAACAATTAAACATGTATTGAGTTTCAATTTAAACTCATATAATGCCCATTCATGCAAACACATCCCCACAATCTTATTCCATGTCATAACTCACACTACCATGATAATTTTTCCAAAAGTAGGCTTTCTTTCCAAACATTTAGTATAGCTTTTGGTTACACTTGAACTCCACTTAAGCATTATATCAAACACTTTATGAGCATTATTTTTAAGCCAATACCATAGAAATCTATAACCATAACAAGGAGTTTAAACCCATAATGCAGCAGAATCTTGGAAGCCAAAATAGCAAGAAAATTGAGCCAACTAGTAGCTGGAATTTTCGAAATAAAAACCACAAGATTCAAGCCAAAGTAGCATATTTTCAGAAGTAAAATCAGCAAGGGGTCATGCCAACTAGCAGCTGGAATTTCTAGAGTAAAACAGCAAGATTCAAACTCAATGCAACATCACAATTCCAGCCTCAATACAGTATACATTTCACACATAATTGTATCAGCTTTTTCGAACCAAAAACCACCTAAAATTCGAAATCATTGCCATGATTTTTCTCCCCAAGAACACAAGCAAAACGCCTCCAAAACAGCAAGAAATCGTTCCAAATAATTTGTCCCAAAACACACCAAAAGATCGAACACATGCAGTAATAATTTTGAACCCAAATACAGCAAAATCGAACCACATTGCAGGAAAATTTCGAACTCAAAACAAGCACCATTTTTGAAACCAAAGCATAAAAAAATCGAACCCAAGCTTCATCAAAAATCGAGGGATTTCAGGGGAAAAACGATTGAATGATGAGGAGGATTACCCACAAAAAGAATTGGAAGAAAATCGTCCCAAAATCGGACAAATTTGGAAATCCAAATCGCGGCGCTTCCTGGCAAGATCCGAACGAAATCTGCGACGAAACTTCAAGATCTTGGTATGGAGAGATGCGCCCGGAAGAGACGAAGACGGTGGCAGTTCGGACGCGCCGGGAGGAGGTCGGACGGCGGCGGGCGCGCGGCTTGAACGGCGCGGGGTCGAGCAGCAGCGAAGGAAAGAAGGGGATCGGGTTTTAGTGCGTGTATTTACACGTTTTTCTGTGTGTCCGAAAATGCCCAACATAACATATTTATTTTTGTATCCCGGCCCGGTTTTGTACATCGAAGTGTCGCCGGTGCACTGATATATTATTTATAGACAACGATTGGGATTTATACACACCCCAAAAACCCAAAACTTAAATTCTTCATTTTAATTAACTTATCTCTAAAATATTATCGGAGTATATTTTACAATCTCAAAATATTTTAGGATCCGATTAACTTGTCAGTTGACCTTCACTTGGTCAATTCTACTTCTAATTAATTAATTCTAAAATTAATTATCAATAAAATCCAAATCATATTTAGTCCAACAAATGATTAATAATAATCTGGACATCACACTATCCTTGGAGCCCTTAAGGACAAGAAGACTCGTGAAGAGTGTGGGTAACTTGGGAAGAGTTGTGTGTGGCTATCCTTGGAGCCCTTAAGACCAAGAAGACTCGTGAAGAGTGGTTGACTCGTGAAGAGTTTGTTTGTGGCTAACTTGGAGCCCTCAAGGCCAAGAGTAATCAACGGAGATAGAGTCCAACGGTTTAACTTTTTCAAGCCGGGAAGAGGAGACGTAGGCGATTCATCGCTGAACTTCTATAACAAATTCTCGTGTTCTTTATCTTTATTTAAATTATGCATTTATTTATTTCTTCATTTTATTTATTTGTCGATTGACTTGAAGTCTTCCACAGCGCAAACTCGACATTTTTGCAAATTCATTTTAAAATGCTAAAGTAGCCAAGGAACCTCATTCACACACCCCCCCTCTCTTCGGTTCCAACAAATACAAAGGCACAAATGATTCCATAATGAATCTGATATAGCAAGGTAAGAGGTGCCAAAGGTTTGGGGAGTGCTCTTCATTTAGCAGCTTCTGTCTTTGAAGTTCCCCAATTGAATCCCAAGTGGGTTTGCTTTTAAAGGCTTGGATTGATCTACAATCAGCTGTTATTGAGTTTCCAACTCATGTATATATCCCCAAGCAATGATATATACGTTAGATACAAGAATATAACCGTTGAGACAGTTTTGGTAAGCTTTCAAACATTGTAACGGTCATATTCTGCTTCTGGGCTATTTCTGGAAGGCTGCTGCTTTGTTCCAATAGAGCAGGTCTACTTGCAAGTCTACTGGTCGAGTTGTTGACCTCTACTGGTTCGAAGTCTGCTGGTCTCTACTGGTTTGAAGTCCGCTAGCCTCTACTGGTTTGAATCCGCTGGCCTCTACTGGTTGAGTCTACTGCTCAAGTCTACTGGTCGACATCTACTGATTGGTCGAACTCTACTGCTCGAAGTCCGCTTGTCGACGTCTGATGTTCAAGGTCTACTGGTCGACGTCTACTGGTTGTAGCTTCGAGGTCTGCTGATCCAAGGTCTACTGGGTCTTGGGTGCAGCAGTAGGTTGAGTTGCTTGTAGTGTCTACTGGTCGACATCTACTGGTTGGAGCTTCAAGGCCTGCTGGTCCAAGGTCCACTGGTCCCCATGCTGGTACTCCGGTAGATGATCTTAGTCAGCAGCGCTCAAGGTCTGCTGGTAGTCCGGTAGATGATTAATTAAGTCACCAACGCTCAAGGTCTGCTGGATGTATCTACTGGTCCAGTTTCTTCAACCTATTTCTTTGTTAATCATCAAGCTCCTAATTAAGATCTATTCACTGCACACTTGATGAAATATGTTAGCAACACAATCACAAGTTTTGTTAACATCAAAATCAAGATTATTTGGGCTTCCAAAACCCAACAGACCAAGAATAAAGTTCGGTGATAACTCGAAAGGTAAAAACCATGGGTAAGGGTAAGATTATCCATGGTAACATTATTATTAAAGATGTGCTATTAGTTGAGAATATATGTTATAATAACATTAGTCAACTAATGATAATAATCACCCAGTAGAGTTCAACCAGCACACCTGCACAATAAGATATAATGATGGTAACATATTGTTTCTAGGTACGAGACACCGGAATACATATTAAATTGATTGGACTTTTGACCAACCTGCCTGAACTACTTGAAAAATTGGCTTTGGCACAAGCTTTTGAGATACTTAAATTTTAAAATTGCCAGTTTGCGTAAGCTAGATCTTGTTAAGGGTCTGCCCTAGATAGAGTTCTCAAAAATAAGATCTGTTCAGCACGCCAACTTGGTAAGCAAATCAGATCTACATAAGAACAAATGTAGTAAATCTTCCTCTCGGTGCCTAGAGTTGCTGCACATTGATCTTTTTGGTCCTATATAGTAACAAGTCTAGGGGGAATTAAGTATACCTTAGTGTTAATAAGCGATTCAATCATTTTACGTGGTTCTATTTCTAAGTGTCAAAGATTGGGCTACACCTAAGCTGATCATACTACTGAAGATACTTCAAAACGAGAAGTCGTGTTTGATATATAAGATTCGTAGTGACAAGTGTACTGAGTTTACCAATCATTCACTCGAGTAATATCTGGATGATCTAGGTATTAAACACGAATACTCTGCCGTAATAACTCCATAACATAATGGAGTTGCTGAGCGTAGGAATCAAACCTTAAAATAGGCTGCTCGAACTATGCTTGAAGAGTCAGGTATCTCTCAAAGATTTTGGGTAGAAGCAATCAACACAGCTTGTTACACACAGAACAGATCGATGATTAATAAATGTGCTAACAAAACACCATATGAGATCTGAGTTGATAATAAACCAAATATTTCATATTTCCATGTGTTTGGTTGCAAAAATGTTTTATTCACAATAATAGAAAGACTCATCTAACCGTTTTTTATGCTAAATCTGATGCCGAAATATTTCTTGGCTACTCTGCTGTTAGTAAAACTTTTAAAGCATTTAATAATAGATCAATTACAATAGAGGAATCCATTCATGTTATATTTGATGAACCTATTGATATTTATTTATCGGACTTACATGTTAATAATCTGAGTAATAGATTGGAAAATGCTCATATTATTGATAACTGTGATGATGAGTTGGATCATAACAGAAGGGTTGATTGCGGTTTACAGCCTGAAGTCCCGGAAGCACCATCAGACTCCCGTACCGAGCAACATAACTGAGACCCTGCTGTTGCAGTAGATATTACAAACACCAATGATGAATCCATCCAGTCTACTGAGATTTGAACTCAGAACATTCAAGAAGAAGATGTTGATCTACTTGGACCTCCGCTCTGGTGGAAGAAGAAAACAACCCACCTGAGCTGGTCATATGTAACCCTACTGTTCCTCTACGAACCAGAGGACATATGGTTAATGAATTGCTTCATGCCGCATTCATCTCTCATATAGAACCTAAAAGGATAGATGATGCTACTATAAACCCAAACTAGGTAGATTATATGCAAAAAGAACTTAACCAATTCAAGAGAAATAAGGTTTGACATTTAATACCGCGTCCACCATATCACACTATTATACGTACCAAATGTGTATATAGAAATAAACTGGACGATAATGGTATTGTAATCAGGAATAAGATAAGATTAGTTGCACATGGATATATTCAGAAAGAGTGCATTGATTTTGACGAGACCTTGCGTTAACGGTAAACTCAAAGAAGAGGTTTATGTTGAACAACCTCCTGGGTTTACAAACCATCAGCAGCCGTAATATGCTTACAAATTGGACAAAGCTTTGTGTGGTCTGAAACAAGCTCCCCGAGTAAGGTATGGGACTCTATCAATGTAAGGTTAAGTTGCTAATTAATCCGAATTAACGATGATTATGCAAAACCTGATAATTAAAATTTTAGACTATGAATTAAGGTGTTCCGAACCACAATACTTTGTATTATGTTGGGTAACATACATGATTACATTATATTTATGTAGTATACATAAGAGGATATAGTGAGACAAAAACAAGACTTAAATATTCTTCCTCCCCACCTAGTAACCATCGAAATCCACCCTTCTTCTTCCCCATCTCCTTTTCTCCCATTCTCCTATTTCTTATATCCATAATTTCGAACCTTGCTCCATTTTACTTCTGAAAATTTGATCAAAATGAACACGCAAGAAGAGAATTGGGAAGAAATTGTTGGGATATGGCCTAAGACAATTCATTATATGATTGATTTTGGCATACATTGTAATATGATTTTCATAAAATGGCAATTCATTATTATATATTATTCCAATATATGTGTAATATGATAAATGTATATATTAATGTCCTTAGAATAATATTGTAATATTCTTAAAGATTGTCCCTAGTCAAGTATTATCATGAATTAGGATAATGATAATGTATATAGACTAGTACGTATTGATTGATGAATTTATTCATGGATATGAGATATCGAATCAACACATAGGTACATGTTAGAGAACTGTGTACTGGAACGATCCTTGGATTGTTATATGAATGTCATAAGCGATTCTCATAGTTATAATAATGTATGTAATCCTTACGACATGAGATCACCAGAGATTCCAACACAAGGAGTTGTGTATCTTGATATTGTCAAACGTTACCTGTAATAGGGTAAACTATAAAGACGATAATTGGATATACTACGAGTTATGTAGAGGAATGTTGAGTGATCAATATCCCTCCCATATAACATGAGAAGTGTTGGGTCTTTGATCGAGTGAGACTAAAATATATGGCATGCTCGAATGAGTCGATATGTGATATCGAGCTTATTCATTAATTCTAATCTACTCGGAGATCAAGAAATAAACTATACGAGTATGGCATATTACATGACTCGTATTCAATCTAAACACCTAGGACAATGTGATTAAATTACATGATGAATGTTATCAGAAGCCATATGTAATGTCGAGTCTATGACATTCTTGTAACTTGGGTAGCCTTGATGTGTTGCTAGATATCGCTCATTGCTTGTGACGTAAAATAATATTTTATGTCACTTTCAACGTTACAAGATCCTAACGGGTCGTAGAAAAGATTAAATAGACAAAGGGATATTTAATTCATTAGATGAATTAAATAAATTAAGAAGAGTCGTAATAAAAGATGTTATGTATATAGACAGTTACACGCTAGCTAATATTATTTGATACTCTATTTCATATTGCATATATTCCAATTTCATATACAGAATTTATTGATAAAATGGACTTTTATATAATATTAAATAGAGTATAAATCACGCTGCTCTTATACTCGTGCTGAAAGTAACTTAATTTAGACACCAGGGGTTTGCCCTCACCCTTCCATAGGACCTGAGATTTAGTCTTGTTAACTGCAAAAATCCTTTCCCATGCTAAAAAAAAGGTAATTTAATTTAGTATGAAGTATGATTTTAAAAGATATTAGAGAATTTAAAGAATTAGTCACAAAATGCAGCTAAAGTGTCTCAATGTGATTTTCAAAATATAGGCAGTTTACAATTATATTTTGAAAATAGGTATTTTACTCTATTGTTTTGAAAACATGTAATTTATTATATGTTGTTTGTGAATAGGTTAAAACATCACATCATATAAGAGGTAGTGTATAATATTTTGTAAACTATATTGAATAAACTATCTATTTTGATATAATATACTCAAATAACATAGATGTAAATTATTTATTTACAAACTAATAGGGAGTAAATATCTCTTAACCATCCCACATACTAAAGTATACATGACCATGGTTCGTAACTGCCGGTTAGACAGTTTAAAAGAGCTCGACCTTAACCTTAACCTTCGTATACGGTTTTGGTTACATTTCGTGAACCGATGGTTATGGTTCGACCCTTATATTTTTTAAATTAAAAAATAAAAATAAAATTTTGTTTTAAAAAATTTAAAAATTACTATAAAAAATCATAAAAAAGAACAAAGGAAATGTAAGGAGAAGTGAAGTGCTTGAATTTTTTAAACTGCCTACGTATAGGATGTAGAGGAATCAAAGCCCACGTAGTCCTCTTACCTTTCAACCTGTAATGCCTCGATATGACGTTGTTGGGAAAACGATTTCTAAGTTTTGGTGATTACAAACACCTACTGGATGAAGTCCTACCAGGTGATAAAGACCAACTGGATGAAGACTTCAACCGGATGTTAAACACCTACTGGATGAAGTCCTACCGGGTGATAAAGACCAACTGGATGAAGACTTCAGGATGTTAAACACCTACTGGATGAAGTCCTACCGGGTGATAAAGACCAATTGGATGAAGACTTCAACCGGATGTTAAACACCTACTGGATGAAGTTCTACCGGGTGATAAAGACCAACTGGATGAAGACTCCTACCGGATGTTAAAGTCCTACCGGATGAAGGCACCTACCGGATATTGAAGTCTTACCGGGTGATAAAGATCAACTGGATGAACATCTACCGGGTGAAGACACCAAACCAACTGGATAGACATTAACTGGACAAGACATCAACTGGATGACTACCAACTGGATAGACATCAACCGGACAGACATCAACTGGATGGCTACCAACTGGATAGACATCAACCGGACAGACATCAACTGGATGGCTATCAACTGGATAGACATCAACCAGACAGACATCAACTGAATGGCTACCAACTGGATAGACATAAACCGGATGGACATCTACTGGACAACTATCAACCGGATAGTCTCACACTGAACAAAGACATCAACTGCTCATAAGAGGATGAACGACCAGTTGAACAAAGAAAACCAGCAGAAGTCTAAACTTCCAGTAAGAGAACTAAGCAACGACACAAAATAAGTACAACATTCTCTGACAAAGGTACAACAGAGCGGCGCACCCTGCTATATCTCCGCCACCATTACCGTCAGAGTTAAAAGAGCCGTTGCTTAACAAAATAGAAAAGAAGACAATAAGAATTTGGAAAGCTAATCTCTTCCATATACAGAAAAGCTACCGTTGGACAACCAAACCTATAAATACGTCCAAGCAGAGAATGAAGAGTCGCTGAGCGATTTTCAACAAAGAGATATACTTCAAAGCAAACAAGAAAATCATATTACTGATATTCCAAACGTTCAGCAAAGAGCAGACAAGCAGTGAAACTGAATCTGTGATAGATTATTTCCAATTGAAGTCTGCTGCTCAAAAACACTCGACGCTAGAAAGTTTATTTTGTAAAGAGTGTTATAGAATCTCTTGTAATCAAAAGTTAAGAAGATTGTGATTGCTAGGAGTTTAGGCCAAGTGTGTTAGTGCCTAAGAAGGTTGTATACTGTAAAGTGTAAACCAAGTCTTCTAGTGAATCCTTCCTGCAAAGGAAGAAGGGGAGACGTAGAAGCGTTGTGCTTCGAACTTTCAGAAACAACTCTTGTGTTATTTGTTCATTGCTTTATTACCTCAGTTTTATTCCTCACAAGTCAAGTAGACGTCTTCCGCACTATAATAAGTGTCTGCTGACTTGCCTGATATTGAGAAGCAACTGTAATACTTAACAATTTACAGTTAACCAGAAAATGAAATCAAAATTGAATCTAGTGTTTATTCAACCCCCCCTTCTTAACACTACCCCGATCCTAACAAGTGGTATCAGAGCTTAGGTCTTCTCAATCTTGAGAAATTACCAATTGCCAAAAACTGATGGCCTCATTCAGCAAGATTCCAATGTTCAAGAAAGACGAATATAATGACTGGAGAATCCGTATGCAAGCACATCTAAGTGCTCAAGATGATGATATGTGGTATGTAATCACTGAAGGACCTATGAAGATCATGAAAATCAATACAGCTGCTTCTATCACAAGTGGTGATCCACAAATGGTAGAAAATGAAAGATCTCAATGGTCAAACGAAGAAAAGAAAAAAAGCAAATCTGGACAACGTTGCTAAGGACATTCTGTTCAAAACTTTGGACAAAAATATGTTCAACAAATAAAAATGTGCTCAACAGCCAAAGAAATCTGGGAGAAGATTGCCCAACTCTGTGAAGGAAATGATCAAACCAAAGAAAACAAGCTTACTGTGGCTTTACAGAAGTTTGAGCATATCAAGATGATGAATGGAGAAACTCTCAACGAGTATGATGAAAGAGTGACTGGAATAATTAATGAACTCAGCAGTCTGGGTAAGGAGTTACCCAACAGAGAAGTCACTCTCAAAGTAATGAGAGGTCTCCCAAGAGAATGGGAGTCAAGACCATTGCTATGAGAGAATCGAAGGACATCAACAAGATAGATCTACATGATCTGTTTGCTGATTTAAAAGCCTATGAATTCGAATTAGGCATTCGGGTTGAAGATGAACCAAATACCAGTCAACCAACCAAAGCTCTCACTGCATCAGAGTCTCTGCCTACTTCTACAGAGATGACTCAAGAAAAGATGTGTAATGATGCTATGGCAATGTTCGTAAAGAAATTTGGGAAATTCATGAAGAAGAACCAGAGATCTTATCAATCACATCCTCGAAGGCAGAGTTCCAAAGGAAATTCAGAATAAGAAGAGCAAGTATGCTTCAACTGCCTCAAACCAGAGCACTTCATTGCGGACTGTCCTAAACCCAAAAAGGATGATCACAAAAGAGGATCCAAGGATTACAGAAAATCCAAGGAAACCAGAAGATCATCCAAAAGGGACAGAGATCAAAAGGTTTTGATGGCAGAAGAAAGCAAGAGCAAGTGGGCTGATTCTGAATCAGAATCAGAGGAATCAACCGGCTCGTCCAGCGAAAGTGAAGACGAGGAAGTCCACTGCTTAATGGCAAATGATGAAATTGAGGTACACGAGTCTAACCTATCTGAATTCACACATAGTGAACTTACCAATGCTTTGCAGGACATGATCAATGAGTATCGGATGCTATATGAATCTTTTGAAAGCTATAAGACTGAGCACTCAATCCCAATTGAAACGTATAAAAACAAACTTGATTGTGAACAATCGAGGGAGTTGAACTGCTTAAGGGAAACAGCCAGTCTCCTAGTGAAAGAAAGAGATGAAGCCAAGTGTGCCTACAAGAAACTTAGCAAACTGGTTAGCACTTGGAATGCGTCTACTACCAGAAAGGATGAAATGCTTGAGTCTATAAGGCTTGCTGGTGATTTAACAGGCATAGGCTATAATAGAAATGACGGCAGTTCATCTGGTAATGAACCTCAACTGTGTCTAACAAAAGGCAAAGTTCAATCAATGAACTTTGTAAGATCTAGCACAGTATATGACCCTTATGAACTGGTTAAAGAACCTGTTAAAGCAACACTCATCAAGGAACAGGCACAGCACAGGGGTATCGGTTATGTATAACCACTCAAAGAGGCTAAACCGAGGCAAAAGTTCAGAAATGAACTTAAACCCACTGGTCGAGCAGCTAGAGAGGTTAAACCCAACTGGTACTACAACTGTAAGCCTGTCCAGAAGAGATATATGCTCAATAACAGGAACTACAAACCAAAAGCACATGCATACACATATTATCACACTCCACAGTCAAGATCATCACCATCATTTATGAATGCACACACGTTTCAGAACACACACCGACCTAAGTCACTCAGGGTCATACAAGTGTGGGTTCCGAAAGGACTAATCCTACCCGGACCCAAGTAGGATTGGGTACCAATCATTATATCGCTTTAATTGCAGGAAACTAGAATGCATCAAGTTCGGAGCTCAGAATGGTTCCTGGACAGCGGATGCTCTAGACATATGACAGGAAATGCAAGCTTATTGTCTGAACTGGTGGACTCCACCGGACCCAGAATAACTGTTGGAGATAACGCGAAAGGTAGAACCGTGGGTAAGGGTAAGATTATCTACGGTAACATAGTCATTAAAGACATTCTTTTAGTTAAAAATCTATGCTATAACTTGATTAGCATAAGTCAACTGTGTGACAATGGTCATTCCGTAGAATTCAATCAGCACTCATGCACAATTAAATCTACTGATGGCAGTATATTACTTATAGGTAGAAGGCATGATAACACATTTAAAATTGATTAGGAATCTTAATCAGCCTACCTCCTCTACTTGCTTAGCTGCCATGAATTCTTCTAAAAATTGGCTTTGGCACAAACGGTTGAGTCACTTAAATTTTAAAACTATTGCCAGTCTGCGTAAACTTGATCTAGTCATTGGACTGCCTCAAATTGAGTTCCCTAAAGACAAGATCTGTGCAGCATGCCAACTTGGTAAGCAAATCAGATCCTCCTTTAAGAACAAAGGGAGTAAATCTTCTTCTCGGTTCCTAGAGTTGCTGCATATGGATCTGTTTGGTCCTATACCAGTAACAAGTCTAGGGGGAATGAAGTATACCCTAGTGTTAATAGATGATTACACTCGTTTCACGTGGGTCTTGTTCCTAAGTGGCAAAGATCAGGCTACTCCAAAGCTGATCAAATTACTGAAAAGACTCCAAAATGAGAAATCGTGTGGGATAGATAGAATTCGCAGTGATAAAGGTACTGAGTTCACCAATCAATCACTCGAATCATATCTAGATGACCTTGGTATTAAACACGAATACTCTGCTGCTAGAACTCCTCAACAAAACGGAGTTGCTGAGCGTAGGAACCGCACTTTGAAAGAAGCTGCGCGAACTATGCTCGCGGAATCAGAAATATCGCAGAGATTTTGGGCAGAAGCTGTCAACACATCATGTTATACGCAGAACAGATCAATGATTAATAAGCGAGCAAATAAAACCCCTTATGAGATCTGGAATGGCAGTAAGCCAAATATTTCCTATTTCCATGTGTTTGGTTGCAAATGTTTTATTCACAACAATGGAAAGACTCATCTCACCGCTTTTGATGCCAAGTCTGATGCTGGAATATTCCTTGGCTATTCTACAGTTAGTAAGGCCTTCAGAGTATTTAATAATAGAACTCTAACTGTAGAAGAATCAGTGCATGTAAAATTTGATGAACCTACTGACTGCACTGTATCTAATCTGCAAATCAACAATTTAAGTAATCGACTGAAAAGCACTTATATTGATGAAAAAGTTGATGATGAGATAGATTACAGAAGCAGGACTGACTGCTCCTTGGAACCATAAGTTCCTGAAGCTCAAGCAGAGGAGTCTGCTGGCCAACAAGCACTGCAGCCAGCTACCAATGAAACAGTTGCATCTACCCCTGCTGCAGTAGAAGGAACAAATGAGAAAGATGAGTCTATCAGAACCTCTGATGTGCCCACTCATATCCAGCCAAGTGAAGAACTCAATCCTCATGGACCTTCGCTCTGGTGGAAGAAGGATCATCCACCCGAGCAGGTCATCGGTAACCCTCTTGCTCCTCTACGCACCAGAGGACAAGATGAAGCTATATTAGACCCAAGTTGGGTAGAAGCAATGCAGGAAGAACTAAACCAGTTTGAGCGAAACAAAGTATGGCATTTAGTTCCACGTCCATCGCATCACACAATTATTGGCACTAAATGGGTATTTAGAAATAAGCTAGATGAAAATGTTACAGTAATTAGGAATAAAGCAAGACTAGTTGCACAGGGATACAGGCAGGAAGAAGGCATTGATTTTGATGAAACTTTTGCCCCTGTAGCACGATTAGAAGCCATTCACATATTTCTTGCCTTTGCTGCATTTAAAGACTTTAAGGTCTATCAGATGGATGTTAAGAGTGCATTTCTTAACGGCAATCTCCAGGAAGAAGTATATGTTGAACAACCTCCTGGATTTGAAAACCATCTGCAACCATCTTATGTTTATCATCTGAACAAAGCTTTGTATGGTCTGAAGCAAGCGCCCCGTGCATGGTATGAAACTCTATCAAAATATTTGATTGATCATGACTTCACCATTGGCACGGTGGACAAAACTTTATTTAAATTTACAAAGGGAGACCATACTCTGCTAGTTCAGATATATGTTGATGACATTATTTTTGGCAGTACTAACCCAAAATTATGTGAAAGATTTTCAAAGATAATGCAGGACCAATTTGAGATGAGCATGATGGGAGAATTATCATTTTTCTTAGGATTGCAGGTCAAGCAATCTAGTGAAGGAATCTTGATAAATCAGTCTAAATACACTAAAGAGCTGCTGAAGAAATATGGAATGAGTACCAGCTCAGCTGCTGCTACACCAATGAGCTCATCTGCCAAACTCGACTTGGATAATTCAGGAATACCAGTCGAAGTTACAATGTATCGAGGCATTATTGGATCTCTATTATATTTGACAGCCAGCCGACCAGATATTATGTTTGCAGATAGTATGTGCGCCGGGTTTCAAGCAAATCCCAAGAAGTCGCACTTCACTGCTGTCAAAAGGATCCTCAAATATTTGAAAGGCACTGAGAATGTTGGTCTATGGTATCCAAGAGACTCAACTTTTAATCTTATTGGATACTCAGATGCTGACTATGCTGGATGAAAAATTGACAGAAAAAGCATCAGTGGGTATTGTCAGTTCCTTGGTGATCGATTGATATCATGGGGATGCAAGAAACAGACATCCATAGCAACTTCAACTGCAGAGGCAGAGTACCTTGCTGCTGGAAGCTGCTGTGCTCAATTGCTCTGGATTCAGCAACAACTCAGAGATTATGGAATTGAGTCCACAGAGGCTCCCATATTTTGTGACAATACGTCTGCCATTGCTATAACATACAATCCAGTTCTTCATACTCGTACTAAACATATTGACATCCGTCATCATTTTATCAGAGATCATGTTATGAAGAAAGAAATTCGGCTGGAGTATATTTCTACCGAACAACAGGCAGCAGACATTTTCACAAAACCCCTACCGGACGCTAAGTTTTCTTACCTTCGAAATATTCTTGGTTTAATTGAAATTACTCCTTGATTATTTTGTTTTAGTAATAAATTCAGGGGGAATTAGTTAGTTTATTTGCATAAATTTAGGGGGAATTTCAGTTATAATCCTATCATGGTTATTTAAGCTCAGCTGGTAATACAATGGTCAGCTGCAGTAGGTGTATCCGTACCAGTAGGACTCTACATCCAGTAGATGCTTTCCTACCAGTCGAACCCTACATACCAGCAGATGTTACCAAATATGCTTTGACAAAAATAACCCTCGATACTTATTAACCTAATGAACGTCGGAGTTCAAAATTACTTTTGTGTAAAATAAATTATTTCACTCCCGCCTAAATCCTGTCCTTTCATTTATTGGTTAAATATTTTTTTAATCGTTAGATGATCGCCACGTATACATGTGTCCGCTCATCTACAGTACGATTTTACATATACTTTCATTTTCACCGCCATTAGTTTCACTACTCTTCATCTTCTCCAACAATTCACTGCAATTATCTTTTCTTTCAGACAATTTTACTCTAACAAGATTGCTGCTGTTTCTTCCTCATATTCATCCAAAATGTCAAAGAATATACAGCCAAGCTTCATCACCAATGCTGTTCACGTAGATTTTCATTCTATATACACATCATCTGATGAGGAGACAAAGGAGCTGATTAAAAAACTGGATACCTCAGGACTCTTGGTAATCCTAAGCCAGGCCCCCTCATTCTACAAGGACGAGCTACACGAGTTCTTTGCTACAGCCAAGGTTGTTGATGACACCGTGGTGGCATCCGTATCTGGACAGTTGGTTACAATCACCCAACCTGAATTTACCACACACCTGTGCCTTCCCTCCACCGGACTTACTGATTTTTCCACTGTTCCAGTGGAACTACGAGAAGAGATGCGCCTCACAGCTTCTGACTCTGCTCATCGCCTTCAACGTCCCCCATTCAGGAAAGTATTAATGAAGAGTCATTATCGACAAATGGTGGACATCATCTCCAAGGGGCTCCTATATAAAGCTGGATCATTTGATATGATCACCCCTGAAAAATTTGATGTTATGAGTGCAATATGCAAAGGATTGGAGATAAACTGGTCAGTTGTGTTATTTCAAATTCTGACTAGTCTCGTAGTCTCTGGCAAGGGTCAATCAGGCTTTGCTCTCCCGCTAAGCAGCCTTTTTGACAGCAAACACATTAAGACAGGGGCTCTCACCAACCTCCATCCGGGGAGACTTATCACTGCCAAGTATCTTCAGCTTCACAGGCAGAGAAGTGGCAGAGACGTTGGGATAACTAAGCGCCGATTGACGCAAGTCATCAGCGACTCTGAAAAAACCATCTCAGAATCCGCTGAGTCTTCTCCTCCTCCTCCCCCTCCTAAGAAGCCCAGAACAAGAAAAGATGCTCCTTCGGCTGTCCGACAGAAAGACATTGCAGCTTCTGATACCATCTCCTCCGCCGGTCCGACAGAACACATCCCAGCAAGAGAACCCAGCCTTGAAAATCCTCCACCTGCGGAACCAGCTGCTTCATTGGCCATGGTAATCGCTACCTCAGTGGCTCCCACTGACAATTCTTCTGCAATGGTGAGTTCTCAGCAAGCACCAGGCTCTATCAGCTTTAGGACACCCAAGTCCTTGTGTCCGTACTGTCATCCAAAGACCACCCCTGCTGGCAAAGGAAAAACTCTTACGGCTCCAGTGCCACTCATGTTGCCTTCGAGATCCAAATGGTCATGGACACAGTTGAAGCCAACCTGCAACCACAGCTAGATATTTTTGATCGTTGGGTAAAGGCTCGAGTAAAAGTTCGATTTGATGATTTCGATCCTATTCTGGATCAGGCCAGGGAAGATGAGAACCAAATCTTGGCCTATCTTCAAATCTCAGACCCCGAGCAAAGCCTGAAGCTGCGGGATGTTTTTCGCCTGATGAACTATGTGGGCGAACTTCAAGCCCTTGTTGAAACCCGCCTTCAACACTTCAACGGTGATTCAGGCATAGCGAATCATGATAGAGCCGTTCTAAATGCTCTTGGACCCAAGCTGTAAATGGCTGAGTTCGCTCTTCATGATATTCGCATATCCACTGGAATTCACTCATGCTCCACTGCTGAGAATGTTGCAAGCCCCAACCAGCCGGATTTACAAATGGCTATTGCAAATTTGGAGATTATCCCTTCTACTGTGGAGATCACTTCTACTGCCCTGGAGACCACTCCCACTGGAGCGGAGACAGCATCAACTGCCTTGGAGGCAGCCTCTTCTGCTAAAGAACTCTCCTCTGCTCCCAGCTCTTATAATGATCAACCGCCCCAACCGATGGTTGTTGATCACACCAATGTGGACACAGTGATTCAGACGGTAGTTCATCAAGTTACCATTTCCTCTGGCAACCATGAACCCAGTGAGTCTTCACATTCCAATGATCACACCCAGTCGTCTGTTGCTGCAGTTGACCAAGCCACTGCTGATATGGCTGCCCCACTTATTGAAGACACTGCTGATATGGCTGCCCCACTAATTGAAGCAACTGCTACTATAACTGCTACTATCTCAGACTCCCCAGCTGCCCCACTTATTGAAGAAACTGGTTTACTATCCACTGCAGTTGTAGATGCTCATCCCGGTACTTTTGTTCCTACTGCTGATACTCAAATGATTGCCGTGGATCCGTCCATGGCTCAAGAACTTTCAGAGGATTTCTTTGTCTTTACAAACCCTCTGGACGAGCCACCAAACATCGCTGCACAGATAGCCAATCTATCCAATGCAATTTCAGCACTAGCCAGCGATGTCAATAAACTCAAACAGGAAGAGCGCACTGCGACTCTTATTCTTGGAACCCATCAGCAGCACGCGGACTCTCAGTTCTAGCAAGTCTACAGAGACTTAATAGTCTAACTACTACTGTCATCAGACTTCAGACTTTTGCTGAGACTGCAGTTGCTAACGCATTTTCTAGAATTGGCCAGGCTCGTCTTCAGATTACTCAAAATAATGAATCTCTTCGTGCTGCCACATCCCTGGCTCTTGGAGAAAAGATTGAAGACGCCAAGAAAGTCTTAACCGATCAGTTGGCCACCATGCAGGCAGCATTTGCTTCTCATATTCAAGATATATGCAACAGCCTGCCTGCAGCTCCTCAAATAATCCGCAGACTGCCTGAACCCAGCAGAACTGCTCCTTCATCACAGCGAGCTTCAAGTTCAGCTGGTCGTTCATCCCCTGCAACTGGAGCACTCACTCAGTCCAGATCAACTTCTCAACAAAGATCTCGAAGTCCGCGCCAACCGCCTACCGAAAAGCATGACTATTCCCAACATTGGTTCGGGAGAAAATAGCATCATTTTCTGATCTCTCTTTAATTACTCTTATCTATTTACTGTTTTTAGTTGACTTTTTCTTCGCATTTATCGTAACAACATTAATGTGTTCACACTAAATGCATTTCTTCTATAAATAGAGACTCATGTTTGCTTTCATAACTCACATTCACGAATCATGATTCTTTTCAATTCTTTGAAAATTCCTTGGTTTACATTTTACAATTGTTCAGTTTCATGGATTTATTACTTATCTAAATCAACCCCTCATGGGTTGATTACTTATCTAACCCAGCTCCGTTAAGCTTCAGCGTTTGGATCCTGCTCTGATGCTCATCATCAGTCAGGAACTGCAATCAGGAGTTATCTGGGTGCTGATGACAAAAAGGGGGAAGACAGAGATAGAGTATTCTCAACAGAGATAGAGTATTTTCATTAGGTGAATCCATAAACCATGGAGGCCTGATGAATATACATTTGAACTCTTCCCGACTTCCTCTCTGAAACAAGGTAGACCGGAAGACAGAGTCATGGAGGCCAGATGCATATACATTTGACTCTTCCCGACTTCATCTCTGAAACAAGGTGGACCGAGCTTTTTCTCTCTGAAATAAGGTGGATCGAGCTCTTTCTCTCTGACATTAGGTGGATCGAAGCTCTCCGGGTCTACAGTACTTGTTTAAAAAATTTGTCATGTATCAGCTATATTGTGTAAAACTAGATTTGTCTTAGATTCTATTCAAGTTATTAGAATTCATCTTAAATAAAGACGAATCTCTCTAAATTGTCCAGTTTGATTACAACTTGTAATCTGCTTATATTTATAACAAATGAAAATTTCTTTTCCATTATGTCTTCAAGTATTTTCAGGATTCACAACTCAAATATTCGAGTTGAAATCGATTATTGCTTAGTTTTGTCATCACCGAAAAGGGGGAAATTGTTGGGAAAACGATTTCTAAGTTTTGGTAATTACAAACACCTACTGGATGAAGTCCTACCGGGTGATAAAGACTAACTGGATGAAGACTTCAACCGGATGTTAAACACCTACTGGATGAAGTCCTACCAGGTGATAAAGACCAACTGGATGAAGACTTCAACCGGATGTTAAACACCTACTGGATGAAGTTCTACCGGGTGATAAAGACCAACTGGATGAAGACTCCTACCGGATGTTAAAGTCCTACCGGATGAAGGCACCTACCGGATATTGAAGTCTTACCGGGTGATAAAGATCAACTGGATGAACATCTACCGGGTGAAGACACCAAACCAACTGGATAGACATTAACTGGACAAGACATCAACTGGATGACTACCAACTGGATAGACATCAACCGGACAGACATCAACTGGATGGCTACCAACTGGATAGACATCAACCGGACAGACATCAACTGGATGGCTATCAACTGGATAGACATCAACCAGACAGACATCAACTGAATGGCTACCAACTGGATAGACATAAACCGGATGGACATCTACTGGACAACTATCAACCGGATAGTCTCACACTGAACAAAGACATCAACTGCTCATAAGATGATGAACGACCAGTTGAACAAAGAAAACCAGCAGAAGTCTAAACTTCCAGTAAGAGAACTAAGCAACGAGACAAAATAAGTACAACATTCTCTGACAAAGGTACAACAGAGCGGCGCACCCTTCTATATCTCCGCCACCATTACCGTCAGAGTTAAAAGAGCCGTTGCTTAACAAAATAGGAAAGAAGACAATAAGAATTTGGAAAGCTAATCTCTTCCATATACAGAAAAGCTACCATTGGACAACCAAACCTATAAATACGTCCAAGCAGAGAATGAAGAGTGGCTGAGCGATTTTCAACAAAGAGATATACTTCAAAGCAAACAAGAAAATCATATTACTGATATTCCAAACGTTCAGCAAAGAGCAGACAAGCAGTGAAACTGAATCTGTGATAGAGTATTTCCAATTGAAGTCTGCTGCTCAAAAACACTCGACGCTAGAAAGTTTATTTTGTAAAGAGTGTTATAGAATCTCTTGTAATCAAAAGTTAAGAAGATTGTGATTGCTAGGAGTTTAGGCCAAGTGTGTTAGTGCCTACGAAGGTTGTATACTGTAAAGTGTAAACCAAGTCTTCTAGTGAATCCTTCCTGCAAAGGAAGAAGGGGAGACGTAGAAGCGTTGTGCTTCGAACTTCCAGAAACAACTCTTGTGTTATTTGTTCATTGCTTTATTACCTCAGTTTTATTCCTCACAAGTCAAGTAGACGTCTTCCGCACTATAATAAGTGTCTGCTGACTTGCATGATATTGAGAATCAACTGTAATACTTAACAGTTTACAGTTAACCAGAAAAAGAAATCGAAATTGAATCTAGTGTTTATTCAACCCCCCTTCTAAACACTACCCCGATCCTAACAGACGTATACATGTGTGATATGATTATTGTGTAATTATGATTAATTACAGTACGATGTGGACTCGGGTTCGGATTGAACGTAGCAGGATTAATGCCATGCATGAATGAAACATAGTTGGAAAAACAATGAATGGATGTGCATATGTGATAACTCAAAGAGAGTGAGTTAAGAACATAAACATGTATAGATGGACTTAACATGGTTGTGAAGTGAATATATCTTGATACTTTAGTAAAGAGAAAATCATGAGTGGCTTCTATGCATTTGCATGTCATGTATAAGAGATATATATAGTTCCATATCAGCCTTGATGCACATAGAACACCACATCTCACCCACAAATCTCTACCCAAGCTCCTCTCTAGCTCCTTTCTTAGGTCTTTGCTTGGATTTGCACTTGGAAACCAAGATAGAAAGTTGGGAGAAGTGAATTCCTAACATCTTGGTAAGGTTTATGTGCTTGATATCCTTGTTTATGGTAGTAAAAGAGGAATTGAAGTTGAAGCATGGAATTTGGTGGTGTTTGCTTTGATATGAGTTATAGTGTAAACACTTGAGTTCTATGATGATAGAAACATGTTTATATGATACTAGAGATTGCATGAAACATGTTTGAATGCGGATTTTCGAGTTGTAGAAGAAAAACCATGAAGATAAGCTTAAAATTGCCATGTTCTGAATTTTTCAGACATCGGCGATCGATCTCGAGCCCTATGGCGATAGATCGGTGAAAACATGGCGACGATCGGTGAAAACATGGCGATCGATCTTGAGGAAACAGAACACTTTGGCGATCGATCGCGAGATAGTGGCGATCGATCGCGATGAAACATAACAGTTGGTGATCGATCGGGACAAATGGCGATCGATCGCCAGGGTAAAAATGTTGAAAAATGTTATATTTTTGTAGAATTTGATTTTGAAGCCTATTGTAACATGATATATTGTTCATATTGTTGTAGCATCATCACAGGGGATGGGGCAACGAGGCGGTTAGACATTGACGTCTAATTTATATCTTTTGTGTTGCATAACAGGTGCGTTCTGACGTACGAGTATATGATATTATTGTGATGATGATGTGGGCATTATAACATATGATTAGTGGTATCATATGCATGTGCATTCATGAGGTTTATATGGTTGAGACGGATGCCACGATAGATATGTAGCATATGCTTTGGCTAAGATCAGTGCCACGATAGGTATGCCAGTGTTGGGCATATGCTTTGGCTGGGATTATTGCCACGATAGGTATGCTGCATATGCTTTGGCATGAGGGTATACGCCGGTTGGGTATATGCTCTGGCTGTTATAAAATGTGAGGACGGTACTATGATATGTGCTGCTAATATGAAGATGTGAGGAGGTTCCACTGACATATTGAGCTAAGATAGGCATATCATATTGGTCTGGTTATAATAGGATGAGGGATGAGACATGTCATGACATATTTGCATTTGATGATGCATAATACAGAACAATCACAACTGATCATTATTGTGCTTTATCATTTTATATTGATTATTGATATAACACTGAGCTGGTTGTTTATCTATACTCATGTAAGGACCCCCGTGCCCTTAACCCGTTATTAGTGTATTAATCCATACCATTAGTGCATATAATCATACTATTATGGGGAAAAACCATGTGCAAGTGCAACACCATATGCAATCCAGAAAATTTCCTTGCATTTGATCCGCATAATATTCAAATTCCCCAACCAAATTATTTATGTAACATGCACCCTTATAATACACTAACATGCTCTCAGTTCATTTGGCAATTCCATGGTTAATTGCAGCAAACCATGAATGAATAGGGGGGAGCCATAGCCCATTTATACATTCCATATACACGTAAAATGTACTCACATAAGAGCACCCAATGAATACGCGTGTATCTAATGTATAAAACACTCTACCGGATACCGTTACTGGCACTTCAATCCTGGAAGTACCTCCCAAGCACCACTCGATCTCAACTCTGGATCTATGCACTTGTTCAACCAGCTCTGGTACCTCGATCCTGGAAGTACCTCAAATCAACAGCCCTAGCTCGACTCCAAAGCTGTTGCTACACCTGTAATACCTGTCCCAACAGAGACAGCCCCCACACGGGGTGAGCATACCAATATCACCAATCCAATAATCATAACATTGCAATTCAAATACAGAATGTAAATGCCATAATTTAAATGATACTCCCTGGATGGTAACACCCTCATTCGGGATCCCCTGTATTGTCCCTGTTCTCAAAATAATCAAACTCATCAAATTCCCAATGTAAGGCCTCTCTACCTTAACAGGGTAAACAAGACATAAATAGGGCTAAACATGCATTAAAGACATCTTAGGGTTCCGGTTGTAGTTTTGAGCTAATAAGATTATAGGCCAAAATAAAACTTCAACAGTTAATTAATTACATTCCCAATAATGAATGTTAAAGCGATAGCATTATACTACTCCTAGAGTAGAGACTATCCAAAAATCCTGTATCCTATCTTCTATCATGCCCTTTTCAGCTCACAGCCTCAACCCGACCCTCAGCCCCTTTGGTCCAAAAGTGTACCTACAGGAACAATTCACCATGAGCATATACATCACCATTTAACACAAATCAACATAATGAAATAATTAAGCGCATGAGACGAGTAATAGATATGCTCCTTGGTTTACCACATTAGCACATTTCATGGTTGTTCCTGTTTCATAAACTCATGCACAAATCATTAGTTCACAATATAATGCTCGATATCACGTCCCAGTTATAACCACAATATTCCACATTAATCACTAGAATTGTGATTGTTCCGGTCCCAATACAACAGCAGAATTTTAGGACCCCTCGCTTCGACATATAGCGGCATCATATGATATCCCTCGCTTCGACAATGACAACGGCATGTTACCTCGCTTAGACATGACAACGGCAAATATCATACTTGTTGGGATATGCCCTAAGACAAGTCATTGGATGATTGTTTAAGACATACAATGTTTATGATTTTATGAATGGCAATTAATTATTATATATTATTCGATTAACTGTGCAATATGAATTAATATATATGTTAATGTCCTTAGAATAATATTGTATTATTCTTAAAGATGTCCCTAGTCAAGTATTATCATGAATAGGGATAATGATAATACGTAGAGACTAGTATGTGTTGATTGATGAATTGTTCATTGATATGAGATATCAAATCAACACATGGGTACATGTTAGAGAACGATGTACTGGACAGACCCACCACGAGAATGCAACATGGATAGCTATATGATCGTCATATGCAATTCTCATAGTGATAATAATGTATGTAGTCCTTACGACTTGTGATCATTAGAGATCCCAACATAAGGAGTTATGTATCTTGATATTGTCAAATGTTACCCGTAACAGGGTAAACTATAAAGGCGACTATTGGATACACTACGAATTATGTAGAGGGATGTTGACTGATCGAGATAGGATTTGTCCCTCCTATATAACAGGAGATGTGTTTGGCCCTTGATCAAGTGAGAACTAAAATGCATGGCCATGCTCGAATGAGTCGATATGAGATATCGAGCTTATTCGTTTATTCTAGTTCTACTTGGGGATCAAGAAACAAAAGATTGAATATACGAGTATGACTATTCCATGACTCGTGTTCAATCTAAACACAAAGGACAAAGGGATTAAGTTACATGGTTAATATTATCACAAGTTCTAAAGGTTATGTCGAGTCATTGACATTCTTGTAATTTGGGTAGCATTGATGTGTTGCTAGATACCGCTCAATGCTTGCGACATTAAATGAGATTTTATGTCACTACCAACATTACAAGATCCTATCGGGTCGCACAAAAGATTAAATCGAGAAGGGAAATTAAATTCATTGGATGAATTAATTAATTAAGAAGAGTCTTAATTAAAAGATTATAAGGACTTAATTAAATCATGGGTTTGGGCCCATGAGGCTTTAAGAAAGCCTTAAACCTTAATTAAATCTTATAATATAAATACAAGGTGATTAATTAGATTAAAGTGTGACATCAAAACCTAGCCACAAAAGCTAGGTGCTCTCGGCCACCTCCCAAGAGAAGCTCACGGCCGCCTCAAAGAATTCCAAGGAGCTCTCGGTTTCTTCCTTGATAGCCGAAGAGAGACTTGGTGAATTGAGGCTATCGTTCGATTTAGAATCGAGTGTGTTTCTTGTTCCGGTTTAAGAACTTGTCTAGCAACTTGTTCTTAAACTATCCCTTCACCCGATTTGATCGTGTGGATACCGTTGAGGCAAAACTTGACAAGTTTTGCTAGTGACTCGAAGGAGACGTTTGACGTGGTGCTGCTCCGTGGAATCTGCTCAAACACGCTACAAGGGTGAGACTTTTGTAAACCTTCATCCGTTATGAATCCCTATGTTTAGATCCGGTGTCTAGTAATCCATAATTATTTTATTCCGCTGCGTTGTATGCTCTTTGGATTACTTACAATACTACCATCGCTTTTCGCTCGGAGATAAAGGCTACCAGAACATTCATCAATTCTACCTCAATAATCAAACACAATAGTTGATACCATTATCACACTATATCACTATCATTTCACGTATACCACAACATGTAAGGATTCACTATCCACGATATACATAATCAAAGGTGTAACACGTTTTACCGTCCGATGCTCGTACGTCTCACTACGTACCTTGGTTTCAAAAGTGGAGAAGTTGTATAACTTTATCTCCTAGATGTTGTTGGTACCTGGGATGGTTCTACACAACCATATAAATCAATATTAGAAGCTAAACAATAGCCAAATACCAAAAATTCATCAAAATTCAACATTTTCCAACTTTTACACAGTGGCGATCGATCGCTTCAAAACATGGCGATCGATCGCCTGGTTGTTCACTTCGCGGCGATCGATCGCTTCTTTTGAGGCGATCGATCGCCTGCTGTGTAAATGGCTACTGGCCATCGGCGATCGATCGCCTGCACTCGTTTTGCCCACTGTCTCTCGGCGATCGATCGCTGCTTTTGAAGCGATCGATCGCCAAAACCAGTGGCCCCGATTTCCACCATTTTTGCACATTAAATTCTTCACCAACCTCAACCACACTTATACCAACAACTCAAAAACATAATAACACTCTAAACCTTCAACAAACATCATTAAACCACCAAAAATCTAACATCTTACCAAAAATCATACCAACCTAAACAAACCCAATTCAAACCCTTCAAAACCATTCCAAAACTCAAACCAAACACCACAAGAACAACAAGGAATGATATATATACATCCTAGGTCTTAAATCTTACCAAGAATCACAAAAATAAAGCTTTTACAAGAACTTCTTGTCCACTTTGAAGCCAAAATCGAGATTGAAGGGGAAATGAGGGTTTGGGAAATGATTTGGGGATTTAGAGTGTAAAGAGATAAAGTGAAGTAAAGGTGGTGAGGTAAAGGGTTAAAGAAAACTTTTAATTAAACTTGTACCCCAACAATTAGCATGACGTATTTTATACCCCAACATGGTATTTTAAAAGCACTACACCACAATGTGCCAAAATCCCAATTAAATGCACATTTCACCAAATAATTGACTACCAACACATGTAAGCCATTAAAACGCCCAATTACCCAACATGCTTAACATGCACCCTGAAATGCTCTAACGAGTCAAGCCCACATGTGACTAAGCATTGCCACATGATAATTAATTCCAACACATAAATCAATTATCCACATAATTAATCATATGAACATAATCAATGCCTTAATTGCGATTAATCATTTCGGGGACATCACATTACTCCCCTACTTATAAGATTTCGACCTCGAAATCGTATGAACTTACCCCAAAAGAAACTAAATATAAATCACATACCAGAGAATAGTTCCGGGTAGTGCTGCATCATATGCTGTTCCGTCTCCCACGTAGCCTCTCCGACACCCCGACGATCCCACTGAACCTTGACCATCGGTATAACCTTGCTTCGAAGTCTACGATCCTCTCGATCCAGAATTCTGACTGGTCGTTCAACATAGGATACATCTGAACTCAACTGAACCTCTGAAGGCTACAAAACGTGAGGACGGATCTGGTTCATACTTCCTCAACATAGAAACATGGAAGACATCATGTATACCAGACAATGATGGCGGTAGGGCCAGACGGTAAGCCAAAGTGCCGATGCGCTGCAATACCTCATATGGCCCAACATACCTCGGAGACAACTTTCTGCGCATACCAAAACGAACTACACTTCTGAAAGGTGAGATTTTTAGAAAGACTCTATCTCCCACTTGGAATTACAATGGTCGCCACCGTTTATTAGCATAGGCCGCTTGCCTATCTTGAGCCGCTTTCATTTTCTGACGGATCACTTTGATTTTCTCTTCCATTTCTCTAATCAATTCCGGTCCTCCGACCGTCTTACTAGTCAAGTCTTCCCAGTACAACGGTGACCTACAGCGTTGACCGTAAAAAGCCTCGAATGGAGCCATCTGAATGCTCGCCTGATAACTGTTATTGTAAGAGAACTCTACTAGTGGCACTGAGTCTTGCCACGGAGTATCGAACTCCAAAACACATGCCCTCAATATGTCCTCAAGAGTCTGTATGGTACGCTCTGTCTGACCGTCAGTCTGAGGGTGATAAGCTGTACTCAGTCTCACCTCTGTACCCAAAGCTGATTGAAGACCCTCCCAAAAGTGCGATGTGAACCGTGGGTCTCTGTCAGACACAATCAAAACTGGAATGCCATGCAATCTTACTACGTCCCGTACATACAACTGGGCCATCTTTAAGTATGTGAAAGACATACAATAAGGGATGAAGTGAGCTACCTTCGTCAGTCGATCCACAATCACCCAGATCGCATCGAATCCCTAGGCAGTCCTTGGCAAGTGGGTCACGAAGTCCATAGAGATGTGCTCCCACTTCCACTCTGGTATCTCTAAACTCCTCAACTCGCCACCGGGCCTCTGCCTCTCCGCTTTTACTTGCTGACAAATTAGGCACTTCTTGACAAATGCGATGACATCTCTTTTCATCCGTCTCCACCAAAACTGATCACATAAGTCCTTGTACATCTTTCTCCCACCTGGATGTATGCTGAACCTGCTGCTATGAGCACGATGTAAAATCCCTTGACGCAACTCCGGTGCCCTCGGCACTACCCAACGATTACCAAGCCGCAAGGAACCATCTTCTGCCACTCTGAACTTTGATGACTGACCCAGACGTAAATATGATAACCATCTCTGCACCTCAACGTCTGTCATCTGAGCTTTCCTAATAGATTCAAAGATGTCCGGCTCTGCCAACAGGGTCGATACATGTACCGGTGATGCATCTACATCAAAGTCATATCCCAGATGACAACAGGAGGTCATCATGGCTGATAACTGAATAACATCCTCCGCGGTATACTTCACCTTCCTACTCAAAGCATCAGCTGTCATGTTCTCCTTCCCCGGATGGTACTCTATTTCACAATCATAGTCCTTGAGCAAGTCCATCCACCTCCTCTGCCTCATATTCAGTTCCGCTTGAGTGAATAGGAACTTCAAGCTCTTATGGTCTGTGTAAATGGTAAATGAAGTACCATAAAGATAATGCCGCCAAATTTTCAAGGCAAAAATGATAGCCGCAAGTTCCAAATCATGAACTGGGTATCTGGTCTCATGAGGCTTCAACTGTCTCGAAGCATAGGCCACCACGTGCTTATCCTGCATCAGCACACAGCCCAAACCCTGCAGTGATGCATCCGTGTACAAAGCAAACCTCTCGTTCTCCGAAGGAATCACCAACACAGGTGCTGTAGTCAATCGGTGCTTCAACTCTTGGAAGCTCTGCTCACATGCCTCAGACCATAAAAATGGAACACCTTTCTGAGTCAACTGCGTCAACGGCTTAGCGATCTTAGAGAAACCCTCGACGAAACGTCGGTAATAACCCGCTAAACCAAGGAAGCTCCGGATCTCGGGCACAGATGTAGGCGCAGACCAATCCATCACCGCCTCCACCTTCCTGGGATCCACAGATATCCCATCACTAGAGATCACATGCCCCAAAAATACCACGCTGCTCAACCAAAATTCACACTTGCTCAGCTTGGCGTACAACTGATTATCCCTAAGAATCTGAAGCACTATTCTTAAATGATTCTCGTGCTCTTTCTCACTCCGAGAGTAGATAAGTATGTCGTCAATAAATACTATGACGAACTGATCAAGGTAAGGCTGGAATACTCGGTTCATCAAGCTCATGAAGACAGCCGGGGCGTTTGTTACTCCAAACGGCATGACCAAAAACTCATAATGACCATAACGGGTCCGGAATGTTGTCTTCTGCACATCATCCTCTCTAACTCGGATCTGGTGGTACCCCGACCTCAAATCAATCTTACTGTACAACCTCGTGCCATGCAACTGATCAAACAAGTCATCGATCCGCGGAAGAGGGTATTTATTCTTCATTGTGGCCTTATTCAATTGCATGTAATCGATGCACAAACGCATCGACCCATCTTTCTTTTTCACAAATAATACAGGCGCACCCCAAGGCGATACGCTGGGGCATATGTAACCCTTGTCAAGGAGTTCTTGTAATTGCTCTTTCAACTCCCTCAACTCTGCCGGTGCCATCCTGTAAGGGGCACGAGAAATAGCGGATGTCCCAGGTAGTAATTTGATCCCAAACTCGACTTCCCTAGCTGGTGGAAATCCTGGAATCTCCTCCAGAAATACGTCGGCGAACTCCGCGACCACAGGTACATCCTCGACTCTTAACTCTTCCCTCTTATCAGCAACATCAATGGCATAAATAAGATAACCCATATGCCCACGTTCCAATAACTGAGCCATCTTGATAGCCGATATCAATGGATTCTCGAGCGAGAACCATCCCCATAAAAAGTCCACTGAACCCCCAAACCAGATCTGAACCGCACTGTTCTCTGTCTGCAGTTCACCACTGCCTGATATCTATTCAGTACATCAATACCCACAATGCAGTCGAAGTGTGACATTCCCAGAACAATCAAATCTGACTTCAACTCGTTGCCCTCAAAATAAATGAGGCCGTCGACCACAAACCGATCAGCAATCACACTCTTTCCAGCGGGTGTCGATACAAGAAGAGGCGTGGGAGACGGAGACGTGCATATTCGATGCCTCTCCACAAAACTCGTCGACACAAAGGAGTGTGACGCACCTGTGTCTATCAAAATAAAGGCAGGGTGAGTAAATAAATGACACGTACCCGCTATCACCTCCTCTGGTGCCACTGTAGCTTGTTCCCTGGTCAGAGCGTACACTTGCCCTTGAGGTGGCCCCAATGGCTGACCTCCCAATGGTCTCGGTGCAAACGGTGGTCTTTGTTGTACCGCCCGGTCTGAAGGTCTTCCCATATTGTTCTGTGGTCCTCCCCGATTAGGACAATTCCGGGCCAAATGACCATGTTTACCACACTCATAAGAAGCGTGGCATCCTTTCACTGAGTGGGGTCCTCCGCACAGAAAACACCTAACCTTCCCCAGCTTGAGATTGCCCCCTATGAGGCGGGGCATCATTTCCACGACCTCCCCTTCCACGAGCATCTTGCCATCTACCGCTGAATCTGGAAGCTGATGAGTTCCCTCTTGACTTAAAATGGTCGCCCCTTGGTTTTAAGTTTTCAGGGGTCGGTCTCTGTGGTGGTGCTGGAGGTGGTGCTACAGTCGGATATGCACCCACTCCCAATTCCGCCAGCTCAGCCCGTGCGAGGGCATCATCAAAACAAGTAGGGCCATAAGTGATCACCCTATCATACAACTCCGGCCTCAAGCCTTTCATAAAGTTCCTCATCTTCGCTTGAGTACTGGTGGCAATATGTGGTACATATCTAAGTAAGGAACAGTACTGGTGTGATGCCCCGAAATTAATTAATCGCAATTAAGGCATTAATCATGTTTATATGATGAATCATGTGATAATTGATTTATGTGTTGGGTATTAAGATGTTAACATGATTTAATTGTGTTGATTATTAAATATGAGGAAGATGTGATTTTAGATGAAGTTTAGAGCATTTTTGTAAAATGCTTTCAAAATACCATGTTGGAGTGTTTTATACATCATGTTAAGTTTGGGGTACAAGTTTTAAATTAACTTTGCACAACCCCTTTTAATCCCCACTACCCATATTTTCCTATACTTCACTTCACTTTACCTTTACTCTTTTAAAACCCCCCAAATCATCCTCAACCCTAAACTATCCCACATTTTCGAAATTCTTCAAAGGAGGAAGGAGGAAGCTCCACAAAACTTGAGTTTGTGTGATTTTTATCAAGATTTGGAGTCTTCAAGAGGTATGGGACTCTCCCTAAAGTTTTGATGATGTTTGGATTTGAAATGTGGTGATTATGTGGGTTGTTTTGGGGTATGTGTTATATATGTTTGGGGTATGATTTTTGAAGTGTTTTATGTGGGTTTTAGTGGGTTATGATGTTATTGTTGTTGTTGGGAAGTTTGGTTTTGAAAGGTGCCGAGAGACAGTACGCAATAACGAAGGTAGGCGATCGATCGCCTCAAATGGCGCGATCGATCGCCAACGTCCAGTAGCGAAATGTGCATCAGGCGATCGATCGCCTCATTTTAAGCGATCGATCGCCGCTAAGTGAAAAATCAGGCGATCGATCGCCATGTTTTGAGCGATCGATCGCCACTATTCAAAAGTAAGAAAATGATGATTTTTTGTTAAATTTTTGGTATTGGGCTATTGTTTAGCTTCTAATATCAATTTGTATGGTTATGTAGAACCGTCCCAGGTACCCACAACTTCAAGGAGATAAAGTTCTGCAATTTCTCCTTCTTTTGGAATTAAGGTACGTAAGAAACGTACGAGCATCGGACGGTAAACCATACTCCTACATTTAATGATGATGCTTATGATGATGATGTTTATGATGATGTTTATGATGATGATGTTTATCATGACGTTTACGATGATGATGTTTATGATGATGTTTATGATGACGATGATTATGATGATGATGTTTATGATGATGTTTACGATGATGATGTTTATGATGATGTTTATGATGACGATGATTATGATGATGATTATGATGATGTTTACGATGATGATGTTTATGATGACGTTTATGATGATGATGTTTATGATAAGTAAGTTTATGATAAGGTCATACGACGTATATGATTGGGTAAGACGCCCATGTGGTAAGACGCCACCCAATGTATGTGAGTGGGTAAGATGCCCATGTGGTAAGATGCCACACAATGTTATGGTATGGCAGGACGCCATATGATTGGGTAAGATGCCCATGTGGTAAGATGCCACACGACGCTTATGTTATGGTAAGATGCCATACAATGGGGGTAAGATGCCCTTATACATGAATAAGAATCAGGGATAACAAAAGAAGTTGAAGAACGACCAATAACTTTTACTTAACTAAGATGTTATGCATTACTGTATGTCTTTGAATATCATGTTAAGTAAATATGTTTATGCTCACGATGTGTTGTCCCTGTAGGTACACTTTTGGACCGAGGGCCTAGGGTCGGGTTGAGGAGGTGAGCTAAAAGGAGCAAGATGAATTTAGGATGCAGGATTTTGATAGTCTCTACTCTAGGAGTAGTGTAAACCTAGCTTTAACATTCATTGTTGAGAATGTAATTAAATAGCTTTTGCAAATTTTATTTTGGCCTGTAATCTTCTTAGCTCAAGCTACAACCGGAACCCTTAAGAGGTTATAAATGCATGGTTAGTCCATTATATGTGTACTATTTGATGTTAAGGTAGGAAGACCCTACATTAGTGGTATCAGAGCAGTGGTTAGATAACCCGGGAATGAGTGAAGGGTAGCCTTAGCAATAAGCTAGCTAGGTGCTTACTTTTAAACATGTTTTGCGCATAAGCTACATATGAAGTATATGACTGTTATGCTAACATGTTATGCCTTTCTAATGATGTATATATGAACTGCTTTTGGATCTTGTTGTTAACCCTTGTGTTGCAGTATGGCAGCAAACGTGGAGGTAGGTGACGCAGTGAGCGTCAATGCTAGTGCGGGGCGTACGAATCCCCTACCCCCGCCAGCTTTTGATGATGAACCGTCCGAACAACAGTTGTTGCCAGTGGAGCTAAGCTTAACTCAATTTCTTGCATACCGACCCCCAACCTTTGAAGGAACCGAAACAGGGGAACGAGCTGAGGAATGGTTAGAAAGAATAGAGCAAATCTTTGTGGCAGCCCCATGTGCGAAGACAGCATGGATACGGTTAGCAGAGTTCCAATTGGCCAAGAAGGCACTAATGTTGTGGAAGACCACTGTGGTAGAGCAAGAGGCTCAATGTCATGAAGTTAATTGGAAAATGTTTCGAACTCGCTTTCTGAATCGTTATTCCTCGGCTGCTGCACGACAGGCTAAGGAAGATGAATTCACTCACCTCAAGCAAGGTAATCTGTCAGTGTCAGATTATGCTCTTCAGTAATGTTCCTTACTCAGATATGTACCTCACATCGCCACGAGCACTCAAGAAAAGATGAGGAACTTCATGAAGGGCTTGAGGCCGGAGCTGTACGATAGGGTGATTACTTATGGCCCTACTTGTTTTGACGATGCACTCTCACGGGCTGAGCTAGCCGAACTGGGAGTGGGTGCATACCCTGATGTTGTACCACCGTCAGCACCCTCTCAGAAATCCACTCCATATAATTTGAAGCCAAGGAGTGATCAGTTCAAGTCAAGGGGGAACACATCGGCGTCAAGGTTCAGCGGTAAGAGGCCCGACAATAGATGGAAAGGAAACCGTAGGAGTGATTCCCCATCTGGAAGGGGGCAGTCTCAGGGAGACTGATCCGGAAAGGTCCAATGCACTCTTTGTGGGCAACCACATCTGACGAAAGATTGTGTAGGATGTTATGTTTGTGGCGACAAAGGCCACTTTGCTAGGCAGTGTCCCACACAGGGGAAGTCAACAAGGTTCTGCGGGGAGGCCTGCGGATAGGACAGCACAGCATAGACCACCCTTCGTGCCGAAACAGTTTGGAGGTCAGCCTATGGGGCCACCTCAAGGGCAAGTCTATGCATTGACGAGGGAGCAGGCTTCAGCGGCTCCGGAGGAGGTTATAGCGGGTACATGTCTTTTATTTACGCACCCTGCTTTTATATTGATCGACACAGGTGCGTTACACTCTTTTTTGTCGACAAGTTTTGTGGAAAGGCACCACATATGCACTTCTCCGTCGCCCACTCCTCTTATAGTCTCGACCCCCGCTGGAAGAAGTATGATTACTGATCAGATCGTCTACGATGGCCTCATTTATTTTGAGGATAAAGAACTAAGGTCAGATTTGATTGTTCTGGGAATGTCAGATTTTGACTGCATTATGGGCATTGATGTTCTGAACAGGTATCAGGCAGTTGTGAACTGCAGGCAGAGGACTGTACAGTTCAAATCTGATATGGGAGTTCCATGGACGTTCTATGGGGATGGTTCTCGCTCTAAGATTCCGTTGATATCTGCTGTCAAGATGGCACAGTTGTTGGAACGAGGCCATACAGGATATCTCATTTATGCCTTTGATGTTACGGAAAAGAAAGAAGAAGTAAAAGTTGAGGATGTGCCCGTAGTGGCGGAGTTCCCTGATGTCTTTCCGGAGGAGACTTCCCGGATTCCCACCGACGAGAGAGGTCGAGTTTGGGATTGAGTTATTACCGGGGACGTCTGCCATTTCTCGTGCCCCTTATAGGATGGCACCAGTGGAGCTAAGGGAATTAAAGATTCAGCTGCAAGAGCTCCTTGATAAAGGCTATATACGCCCTAGCGTATCGCCCTGGGGAGCACCAGTTTTATTTGTGAAGAAGAAAGATGGTTCGATGCGTTTGTGCATCGATTACAGACAACTGAACAAAGCTACAGTGAAGAATAAGTACCCACTTCCGAGGATCGATGACTTGTTTGATCAGTTTCAGGGTACGAGGCTCTACAGTAAGATCGATTTGAGGTCAGGGTACCATCAGATTCAAGTAAGGGAAGATGATGTCCAGAAGACAGCCTTCAGGACTAGGTATGGGCACTATGAATTCCTAGTCATGCCTTTTGGGGTGACAAATGCCCCGGCTGTTTTCATGAGTTTGATGAACAGGGTGTTCCAGCCATATTTGGATCAATTCGTCATAGTTTTCATTGACGATATACTCATCTACTCCCGGACCGAAGAAGATCATGTACGGCACTTGAGGACAGTACTTCAGATCCTTAGGGATCATCAGTTGTATGCAAAGCTCAGCAAGTGTGAGTTTTGGCTGAGCAGTGTAGTGTACTTGGGTCATGTTATATCTAGCAGCGGGATATCTGTGGATCCCAGGAAGATTGAAGCTGTGATGGAGTGGGCAGCACCCACTTCTGTACCCGAGATACGGAGTTTCCTAGGCTTAGCAGGTTATTACCGACGTTTTGTCGAGGGATTTTCTAAGATCGCTAAGCCGTTGACACAGCTGACTCAGAAAGGAGTCTCATTCTTTTGGTCCGAAGCTTGTGAGGAAAGTTTTCAAGAACTGAAGCGACGTTTGACTACATCGCCTGTATTGGTGATCCCTTCTGAGAATAAGAAGTTTGCCTTGTACACGGATGCATCATTGCAAGGTTTTAGCTGTGTGTTGACGCAAGATAAGCACGTGGTAGCTTATGCTTCGAGGCAGTTGAAGCCTCATGAGACCAGATACCCAGTCCATGATCTGGAACTGGCGGCCATCATTTTCGCCTTGAAGATTTGGCGTCATTATCTTTATGGTACGACGTTTACCATCTATACGGACCATAAGAGCCTGAAGTTCCTATTCACTCAGGCTGAGCTGAATATGCGTCAAAGAAGATGGATGGATTTGCTAGAGGATTATGACTGCGAGATTGAGTACCATCCGGGTAAAGCAAATTTGATAGCAGACGCCTTAAGTAGGAAGGTGAAGAGTACTGCTGAAGACGCTATGTGTTTATCAGCGATGATGACTTCTTACTGCCATCTGGGCTATGATTTTGATGTGGACACGTCGCCGGTGCGAGTGTCGACCTTATTGGCCGAGCCAGACATATTTGAGGCTATCCGGAAAGCCCAGAGGTTAGATGATGAAGTTCAGATATGGTCGTCGATAGTACTTCGAGGTCAGCCAACAAAGTTTAGAGTGGCTGAAGATGATTCTTTAAGACTGGACAACCGATGGGTAGTCCCAAATGCACCGGGGTTGCGTAAAGGAATCTTAGAACGAGCTCATAGTAGCCGGTTCAGTATCCACCCCGGAGGAAGAAAGATGTATAAGGACCTGAGTGGTCAATTCTGGTGGAGACGCATGAAGCGTGATGTGATCACTTTTGTTAAGGGATGTTTGATCTGCCATCAAGTAAAGGCAGAAAGGCAGAGGCCTGGTGGCGAGCTGAAGAGCTTGGAGGTACCTAAGTGGAAGTGGGAGCACATATCTATGGACTTCGTGACCCACTTGCCAAGGTCGGCCTCTGGATTTGATGCGATCTGGGTAATCGTGGATAGGCTGACAAAGGTAGCTCACTTCATCCTTTACAACATGACTTTCACACATTTAAAGATGGCCCAATTATATGTACAGGATGTAGTGAGGTTGCATGGGGTTCCAGTCTCGATCGTGTCTGACAGAGACCCAAGGTTTACTTCTCATTTCTGGGAGGGTCTCCAGACAGCTTTGGGCACCGAGGTGAGACTGAGTACAGCTTATCACCCTCAGACAGACGGCCAAACGGAGCGTACTATTCAGACGCTCGAAGATATGCTGAGGGCATGTGTTTTGGAGTTTGATACTTCATGGCAATAGTCTATACCACTAGTACAGTTCTCATATAATAACAGCTATCAGGCGAGCATTCAAATGGCCCCTTTTGAAGATCTTTACGGACGACGATGTAGGTCACCGCTGTATTGGGAGGACTTGACGAGTAAAGCGGTCGGAGGACGGGATATGATTAAGGACATGGAGGAAAAGATTAAGATGATACGCTTAAAGATGAAAGCGGCCCAAGATAGGCAAGCAGCCTATGCCAATAAGCGGCGACAGCCGCTAGAATTCCAAGTAGGAGACAAGGTTTTCTTGAAAATCTCTCCCTTCAGGGGTGTGGTCCGTTTTGGTATGCGGGGAAAGTTATCTCCGAGATATGTCGGACCGTATGAGGTATTGCAGCGTATTGGTACATTGGCTTATCGTTTGGCTCTACCGCCGTCTTTATCTGGAATTCATGATGTCTTCCATGTTTCTATGTTGAGAAAGTATGAGCCAGACCCGTCTCATGTTTTACAGCCTACTGAAGTGCAGTTGGATTCAGATGTATCCTACGTTGAACGACCGGTCAGAATTCTGGATCGTGAGGATCGCAGATTACGAAGTAAAGTTATACCGATGGTCAAAGTTCAGTGGGATCGTCGGGGTGTCGAAGAGGCTACGTGGGAGACGGAACGACATATGATGCAGCATTACCCGGAACTATTTTCTGGTATGATTTATGTTTAGTTTCTTTTTGGGTAAGTGCATGCGATTTCGAGGACGAAATCTTGTAAGTAGGGGAGTAATGTGATGCCCCAAAATTAATTAATTGCAATTAAGGCATTAATCATGTTTACATGATGAATCATGTGATAATTGATTTATGTGTTGGGTATTAAGATGTTAACATGATTTAATTGTGTTGATTATTAAATATGAGGAAGATGTGATTTTAGATGAAGTTTAGAGCATTTTTGTAAAATGCTTTCAAAATACCATGTTGGAGTGTTTTATACATCATGTTAAGTTTGGGGTACAAGTTTTAAATTAACTTTGCACAACCCCTTTTAATCCCCACTACCCATATTTTCCTATACTTCACTTCACTTTACCTTTACTCTTTTAAAACCCCCCAAATCATCCTCAACCCTAAACTATCCCACATTTTCGAAATTCTTCAAAGGAGGAAGGAGGAAGCTCCACAAAACTTGAGTTTGTGTGATTTTTATCAAGATTTGGAGTCTTCAAGAGGTATGGGACTCTCCCTAAAGTTTTGATGATGTTTGGATTTGAAATGTGGTGATTATGTGGGTTGTTTTGGGGTATGTGTTATATATGTTTGGGGTATGATTTTTGAAGTGTTTTATGTGGGTTTTAGTGGGTTATGATGTTATTGTTGTTGTTGGGAAGTTTGGTTTTGAAAGGTGCCGAGAGACAGTACGCAATAACGAAGGTAGGCGATCGATCGCCTCAAATGGCGCGATCGATCGCCAACGTCCAGTAGCGAAATGTGCATCAGGCGATCGATCGCCTCATTTTAAGCGATCGATCGCCGCTAAGTGAAAAATCAGGCGATCGATCGCCATGTTTTGAGCGATCGATCGCCACTATTCAAAAGTAAGAAAATGATGATTTTTGTTAAATTTTTGGTATTGGGCTATTGTTTAGCTTCTAATATCAATTTGTATGGTTATGTAGAACCGTCCCAGGTACCCACAACTTCAAGGAGATAAAGTTCTGCAATTTCTCCTTCTTTTGGAATTAAGGTACGTAAGAAACGTACGAGCATCGGACGGTAAACCATACTCCTACATTTAATGATGATGCTTATGATGATGATGTTTATGATGATGTTTATGATGATGATGTTTATGATGACGTTTACGATGATGATGTTTATGATGATGTTTATGATGACGATGATTATGATGATGATGTTTATGATGATGTTTACGATGATGATGTTTATGATGACGATGATTATGATGATGATTATGATGATGTTTACGATGATGATGTTTATGATGACGTTTATGATGATGATGTTTATGATAAGTAAGTTTATGATAAGGTCATACGACGTATATGATTGGGTAAGACGCCCATGTGGTAAGACGCCACCCAATGTATGTGAGTGGGTAAGATGCCCATGTGGTAAGATGCCACACAATGTTATGATATGGCAAGACGCCATATGATTGGGTACGATGCCCATGTGGTAAGATGCCACACGACGGTTATGTTATGGTAAGATGCCATACAATGGGGGTAAGATGCCCTTATACATGAATAAGAATCAGGGATAACAAAAGAAGTTGAAGAACGACCAATAACTTTTACTTAACTAAGATGTTATGCATTACTGTATGTCTTTTAATATCATGTTAAGTAAATATGTTTATGCTCACGATGTGTTGTCCCTGTAGGTACACTTTTGGACCGAGGGCCTAGGGTCGGGTTGAGGAGTTGAGCTAAAAGGAGCAAGATGAATTTAGGATGCAGGATTTTGATAGTCTCTACTCTAGGAGTAGTGTAAACCTATAGCTTTAACATTCATTGTTGAGAATGTAATTAAATAGCTTTTGCAAATTTTATTTTGGCCTGTAATCTTCTTAGCTCAAGCTACAACCGGAACCCTTAAGAGGTTATAAATGCATGGTTAGTCCATTATATGTGTACTATTTGATGTTAAGGTAGGAAGACCCTACAACTGGAGAGCATAGTCTGACACCGGCATAGTACCTTGTTTTAAATTAGTAAATTCATCCTCTTTAGCCTGCCGTGCCGCAGCTGAGAAGTATCGGGTCAGAAATCGAGTTCTAAACAACTTCCAGTTTATTTCCTGACCCTGAGCCTCCTGTTCAATCACTGTGGTCTTCCACCACATCAGCGCCTTTTTGGCCAATTGGAACTCTGCTAGCCTTATCCAGGCCGTCTTTGCACACGGGGCTGCGACAAATATCTGTTCTATTCTTTCTAGCCATTCCTCGTCCCTTTCCCCTGTTTCAGTCCCTTCAAATATCGGGGGTCGATATGCTAGAAATTGAGTTAAACTCAGTTCCCCCGGCAATAACTGCTGTTCGGACGGCTCTTCGCCCAAGGCTGGCGGTGGTAAAGGATTTGTGTGTCCAACACTAGTATTAACACTTATTGCGTCACCAATGTCGATATTTACTGCCATACTGCAACACAAGGGTTAACAACAATATCCAAAAATAATTCACGTAATACATCGTTAGAAAACCATAACATGTTAGCATAACAGTCATATACTTCATATACACAAAACATGTTTAAAAGTAAACGCCTAGCCAACTTATTGCTAAGGCTACCCTTCACTCATTCCCGGGTTCTCTAACCACTGCTCTGATACCACTAATGTAAGGCCTCTCTTCCTTAACAGGGTAAACAAGACATAAATAGGGCTAAACATGCATTAAAGACATCTTAGGGTTCCGATTGTAGTTTTGAACTAATAAGATTACAGGCCAAAATAAAACTTCAACAGTTAATTAATTACATTCCCAATAATGAATGTTAAAGCGATAGCATTATACTACTCCTAGAGTAGAGACTATCCAAAAATCCGGTATCCTATCTTCTATCATGCCCTTTTCAGCTCACAGCCTCAACCCGACCCTCAGCCCCTTTGGTCCAAAAGTGTACCTACAGGAACAATTCACCATGAGCATATACATCACCATTTAACACAAATCAACATAATGAAATAATTAAGCGCGTGAGACGAGTAATAGATATGCTCCTTGGTTTATCACATTAGCACATTTCATGGTTGTTCCTGTTTCATAAACTCATGCACAAATCATTAGTTCACAATATAATGCTCGATATCACGTCCCAGTTATAACCACAATATTCCACATTAATCACTAGAATTGTGACTGTTCCGGTCCCAATACAACAGCGGAATTTTAGGACCCCTCGCTTCGACATATAGCGGCATCATATGATATCCCTCGCTTCGACAATGACAGCGGCATGTTACCTTGCTTAGACATGACAGCGGCAAATATCATACTACCATCGCTTCATATGACAGCGGCAAGTACCTCCCTCGCTCGGAGATAAAGGCTATCGGAACATTCATCCAATTCTACCACAATAATCAAACACAACAGTTGATACCATTATCACACTATATCACTATCATTTCACGTATACCACCACATGTAAGGATTCACTATCCACGATATACATAATCAAAAGTGTAACACGTTTTACCGTCCGATGCTTGTACGTCTCACTACGTACCTTGGTTTCAAAAGTGGAGAAGTTGTATAACTTTATCTCCTAGATGTTGTTGGTACCTGGGATGGTTCTACACAACCATATAAATCAATATTAGAAGCTAAACAATAGCCAAATACCAAAAATTCATCAAAATTCAACATTTTCCAACTTTTACACAGTGGCGATCGATCGCTTCAAAACATGGCGATCGATCGCCTGTTTGTTCACTTCGCGGCGATCGATCGCTTCTTTTGAGGCTATCGATCGCCTGCTGTGTAAATGGCTACTGGCCATCGGCGATCGATCGCGCCATTTGAGGCGATCGATCGCCTACACTCGTTTTGCCCACTGTCTCTCGGCGATCGATCGCTGCTTTTGAAGCGATCGATCGCCACAACCAGTGGCCGCGATTTCCACCATTTTTGCACATTAAATTCTTTCCAACCTCAACCATACTTATACCAACAACTCAAAAACATAATAACACTCTAAACCTTCAACAAACATCATTAAACCACCAAAAATCTAACATCTTACCAAAAATCATACCAACCTAAACAAACCCAATTCAAAACCCTTCAAAACCATTCCAAAACTCAAACCAAACACCACAAGAACAATAAGGAATGATATATATACATCCTAGGTCTTAAATCTTACCAAGAATCACAAAAATAAAGCTTTTACAAGAACTTCTTGTCCACTTTGAAGCCAAAATCGAGATTGAAGGGGAAATGAGGGTTTGGGAAATGATTTGGGGGTTTAGAGTGTAAAGAGATAAAGTGAAGTAAAGGTGGTGAGGTAAAGGGTTAAAGAAAACTTTTAATTAAACTTGTACCCCAACAATTAGCATGACGTATTTTATACCCCAACATGGTATTTTAAAAGCACTACACCACAATGTGCCAAAATCCAAATTAAATGCACATTTCACCAAATAATTGACTACCAACACATGTAAGCCATTAAAACGCCCAATTACCCAACATGCTTAACATGCTGACACCCAAAGCCAGTTAATCGCCACATAGATTAACTAATACCATTCTATTATGCCAGTTCCATAATCAATATGGTAAAATCATTATATAAAAGACCGTAGATCTCACGTATATCTAACCAATGATTCCATGTTCCTATTTCATTGCTCGCTCCACAATAGCGGCATTCTAAACCCCGCGCACGCTCGATAATAGCGGCGTCATAACCGATGGTTGCTCAACGGCGACGGCATCCCAAATCATTGCTCGCTCAATAGCGGCACCGCGTGGTTTCCAATGTATAAGCATTTGACGCAATTACCATTTACTATGCATATCGTTATCCATTTATAACAAGTACCATGTACTATGCATTTCAACATCCATTTAATGCAATTACCACATACCATGCATTTCAATGTCCATTTAATACAATTACCACATACCATGCATTTTACAGTTGCAATATTATAATAGGTTATGCTCGTACGGCATACGGTACCTTAAGTTCCGTAGTCCAAGCCAAACCTTGTTTGAGTTCCATGCCTCGACAAATATGTGCTAAAATACATAAACAATTCACAATTAAGCATAAGCATGCAATCACGTACCCACGCACGTTTGCAACCTTAAAAACCCATCGTCAATCCATGACGATTACCAAATTAAAAGCCCCCGGCTAGGCATGCATAAAACCCAAAAGTATTCCATTTAAAAAAAGTCTAAAAGATAGCCAAAACTCATCCGAGAGTTCCGTTTAATTAACTTGGCTCCAACCAAACCATTTTAAAAGCCTAGCATTCCCATTGGAATGTGAACATTGCCCCGGAAGCCGACCATTTAAGTCGTAAATTCAAAATCCCACGAAAAAGCCAAGAAAAAACAAAAAATCCCTGCTGGCGATCGATCGCTATACCGGGCGATCGATCGCTAGCCCCTTGGCGATCGATCGCTCGATATGGCGATCGATCGCCAGACCTACTGGCGCGAGGCGATCGATCGCCCAAAAGTAGCGATCGATCACCACCCTGCTGAAAAGCCTACTGCTTGCGCGCGATCGATCGCCAAAAACGGGCGATCGATCGCCGCGACCTGTAACCCGAAAAATACCATTTTTAAGAGCTTGAAACCTCCACAAATCATACCCCAACTCCTCCCAACTCAAAACCACAACAAATCCACACACAAGGACCTCCAACAAGGGTGCTCAACCCAAAATAAAACAAACCCAAAAGATTTTATGATTTTCAACAAAATCACCCAAACCAAACTAAACCCAAAACTCAACCAAAAACAACAAAAACACAATCCAAACGAAGATAAAAGCGAAGGGAATGAGATTACCAACTTATCTTCGAAGAATCCGGCTCCTAAATCGAGCCTCCGTCGACTTTCCTTGAAGGAGGAAGGGGAAAAGGTTTGGGGATGGGTTATCGCAGGAGAGGGGAGAGAGGAGAGGAAATGGATTCCGAATGACGGAATCCCGAGTCCATTTGGTTTATATAGCAAAAATGCTCCGAAATACCAATACCTCCACAAATACATCATGATTCATTAAAAATCATATGTTTTCAAAAACTCTCTCTCCAACATCAAATCCCCCTACCAGCCCCAACATAAAGCACCCCGGACTCCAAGTCCCCCCCCAAAAAACCCAACTCATAGGTTTTCCACCAAAATGAGAATACAATCTCAACCTTTGGATCCAACGATCCCAAATGCCCGATTTAACAACCTCGGGAGACCCAAAACCGCAATTAATTCCTAATTGGCACAAATAAAATCCATTAAGGATTATTGCCACACCGGAATTAACACCAGTAATTTCCGGGCATCACAATTATCCCCCCACTAATAAAATTTTGTCCTCGAAATTTGCACGGTGTACTTCATGAAACACCAGGACTACACAACCAAACAAAACCTCAACCCTGACTCTGGACCACATCAGAATCGAATTAACAACCGCGAGGACACCCACCTCGCACCAAGCTTTAAAATAAAGCAAACGCCAAAACCAACACAAATCCAAAGGATAATAACATACCTCGATGCGGGTCATCCCAGAAGTAAGTCTACCACGACTGCAAATCAACCAAATCTTCCTTGATTCTGCCATAGATATCTCCCCATGATATCTCCATCACTTGCCCACGATGCTTAACACGCATCGTTACTATGAGGACTACTAGCATACTACAGTATACTCACAAGAAACCCGGTTCCTGCTTTCCACCCCCATCTCCTTCAAAGGAGTAGTTGCACCACTTGCAACACGGGTCGGGCAATCCATGGTCACTGATCCACACAAAGCACATCTCAGAAGATGTTTACACCGGTGTGTTCCAAGAGATCATATCTTGTCCCGACACACCATCAAGACTCCACAAATTCTCAAGTTCCACAGAGGTCATGCAAGACAATCAATTGCATTCCCGCCACATGTGTCAACCACGACACTAAACAAATCTGAATCCTGGCCATCCCTCGTCTATCCTGGGATTCAACAATCCTAAAACAAGGAAGCTATCGAATTAATCAGCAAGAATTACCATGGTCCCAAAACACGACAATCCCTCCTCAGGGGAAGTCAACTGGACTTCACGATTATCCCTCAGAATATATCGTGACATCGAGATTACCAATCTCAGGGTGCCACAATCTCACCGGGGATTCATTCATCCAAGCATAAAAAAAATACGACGTTCAACAAGGAACAAAGTAAAGTTGGCATTCGTATACACACACGGTATACATGCCCATGCACCAACACAACATGCATACTCAAAGCAATAGATTCGGGTATCTCCAATCATACCCAAGTCCCAAAACCAACTGTCAACCCTTGATTATTCTCACCCCACGGAGAAAGATGGTTGATAAACAAAACCAAAGGGTGTGATTTCAACATCAACACCACACGAACCAAAACAACGAATCTCCCATAAGACTCAACTAATAGGTATAATAATACCGCATTCCTCACAAGGAAAATGTCATGAACTCATGACCCTCCAACTTCGAACTACCGTTCGGAAAACCTGGATATATTTATATCAAAACATATCCCGGAACCAACCAAAGATGACTGATTCAGAATAGCGCATCCCTGCAACTATTACCAATCTTAAACCCGTATACTGCATGTATACTCAACCTAAAGATGCTCTGTACTAATATCATAGTACTCCCCAAAACCAAGCATTTCCCCGGAGACGTCTCCTCGAACGTCTCACCGGAAGTACGAAGCCAACACTTAGTCCAACACTAGTAGGGCTTATCCCCGTTGATTCACAATCAACCATCAACCAATACCAGCTGTCTCTATGACAGCACAATCCAAATCTCTCCAAGAGATAGAATCAATATAGTAGTGTCACCCCACTAACTATATCTCACAAACCATTGTGACTCCCATTGCATGCCATATGCAAGGATGCTCAACCAGAGCTAATAACGACTTGTTGATACTCACGTTGGTATTCCCAACCAAATTGAGTTGTCCCGGTACAAGTCACTCGAAACATTTGACGTATAAACGTCCTCGTGAGGTATTCCCTACCTCAATCACCATGCCACATAGAGACTACAAGAGTCTGTCATAACCCTCATCGTATCACCATACGATTCACCCAGCTCGAATCCAACGAGCAGCATAAAGGCTAACACAAGCACACCAAATTACTGCAACAATACCTGGCTAACGGTTCGTTGGCCCGCCCCATAGGCTCATACCAACCTATCAACGTGACACACGTCCCATTCCGGTGTACCATACCGTACAAACCATTAGGGTTGTGGGTCATCGCCCAACATATCTCTAAAATACCAAATCACCACGGACAACCCAGTGTCCTCGCTCAATTATAATGCAATCCTAATCCGTTAGTACTTATTTCACACCCTCCGGGTGGTGTGATCATGCCTACACTACATCACAACAACAAGCGAGTAGTTTCCTCAATGACTACTCTTACCACCAATCACTTGGCCTTAGCCAATCCAGTGAGCCCAAGGGTATTACTGCTCAACAAATATTTACCTCCATAACATGATGCGGTAAACTCACCGGTACAATGCATCCAATGCTCTATCGAGCAAACCCGCTTGGCAAAAAGGTCTCGTCAGTTAGTGACCCAGACTCTACCATGTACTCATCATCGGCACTCAAACCATACAACCAAATACAAATGTATTATTCACCAAAACGACGCCACGCGTCCACATAGACATCCCAAATAACATCGTCAAACATATGACGGTACCTGTCGATACACGACACTCATAATCTCATCGTCAAACACATGACGGTATAAAAACAACACATAGTATTCACAATTATGATAACAAAAGTAATATGCCATACCTCATCGCTATAAAGATAGCAGAATACCTGTATCCATCGTCCAACAGTGGTACGCAACCAGCACCCATCGCTCGTAGGTGGCATAATCCAGTGCTACGTACATAGCGGTATAATCCATCGTCAATAGAATCAGCGGCATAAGACATCGCTATAGATATCCGGCGGTAAGAACCATCGCCATAGATGTAGCGGAATGTACCATCGCCATATGATACCTGGCCGCATAAACCATCGCCATAGAATACCCGGCGGCATGAACCATCGCCAATAGAATACCCGGCGGAATGTACCATCGCCAATAGAATACCTGGCGGCATGTACCATCGCCAATAGAATACCCGGCGGCATGAACCATCGCCAATAGAATACCGACGGAATGTACCATCGCCAATAGAATACCCGGCGGAATGAACCATCACCAATAGAATACCCGGCGGCATGAACCATCACCAATAGAATACCCGGCGGAATGTACCATCGCCAATAGAATAGCGGAATAATCGCGGACTCAAGAGGTACTCACACTCATGTAGTACTTTGTTCCCGATCCCATCGCTACGTCATGACAGCGGCATCATCGCTTTGACGTGACAGCGGCATGTATCATCGCTTCGACACGACAGCAGCAGCATCGCTTCGACATGACGGTGGTATCCTCGCTTCGACGTGACAGCGGCATTTACCATCGCTTTGACACGACAGCGGCATTTACCATCGCTTCGGCATGACAATGGAAATACCCCTCGCTTCGACATATTAGCGACATAATATCCCTCGCGATAGTAATATGACAACGGCATTATCCTTCGCTTTGACATATTTGCGGCAAATATTCTTCATCACTATAATATGACAGCGGCAAGTATTCACATCGCTACGTCATGCATGCAACCGTAATGCATAACCCGTATTCCAATAAACATCGCCATGAGTGTATTTTAATGTACCTCGCTTCAAATGTGACATGCGGACGGCAAAGCATTAGAATCATCACTCCGATGTATATCTATGCAACCGTAATGCATAGTCCATGTCTCATATGACCCTGCAACAACCATGGTTAGCAACCACACATTCCAATGATAAACACATATCATAAACGCACATAAGCAATATAGTTGCGCCACGCAACACTAACTACCATCAAGCATAAATATGTGCTTCTCATTCCCATTAGCATTTTCCTAGGCCCTCAACAGCCCCAAAGAGCTAACCACTGCTCTGATACCACTAATGTAAGGACCCACGTGCCCTTAACCCGTTATTAGTGTATTAATCCATACCATTAGTGCATATAACCATACTATTATGGGGAAAAGCCATGTGCAAGTGCAACACCATATGCTATCCAGAAAATTTTCTTGCATTTGATCCGCATAATATTCAAATTCCCCAACCAAATTATTTATGTAACATGCACCCTTATAATACACTAACATGCTCTCAGTTCATTTGGCAATTCCATAGTTAATTGCATGCAAACCATGAATGAATAGGGGAGAGCCATAGCCCATTTATACATTTCATATACACGTAAAATGTACTCACATAAGAGCACCCAATGAATACGCGTGTATCTAATGTATAAAACACTTTACCGGATACCGTTACTAGCACTTCAATCCTGGAAGTACCTCTCAAGCACCACTCGATCTCAACTCTGGATCTATGCACTTGTTCAACCAGCTCTGGTACCTCGATCCTGGAAGTACCTCAAATCAACAGCCCGAGCTCGACTCCAAAGCTGCTGCTACACATGTAATACCTGTCCCAACAGAGACAGCCCCCACACGGGGTGAGCATACTAATACCACCAATCCAATAATCATAACATTGTAATTCAAATACAGAATGTAAATGTCATAATTTAAATGATACTCCCTGGATGGTAACACCCTCATTCGGGATCCCCTGTATTGTCCCTGTTCTCAAAATAATCAAACTCATCAAATTCCCAAAGCCAGTTAATCGCCACATAGATTAATTAATACCATTCTATTATGCCAGTTCCATAATCAATATGGTAAAATCATTATATAAAAGATCGTAGATCTCACGTATATCTAACCAATGATTGCATGTTCCTATTTCATTGCTCGCTCCACAATAGCTGCATTCTAAACCCCGCGCACGCTCGACAATAGCGGCATCATAACCGATGGTCACTCAACGGCGACTGCATCCCAAATCATTGCTCGCTCAATAGTGGCACCGCGTGGTTCCCAATGTATAACCATTTGACGCAATTACCATTTACTATGCATATCGCTATCCATTTATAACAAGTACCATGTACCATGCATTTCAACATCCATTTAATGCAATTACCACACCATGCATTTCAATGTCCATTTAATGCAATTACCACATACCATGCATTTTACAGTTGCAATATTATAATAGGTTATGCCCGTACGTCATACGTACCTTAAGTTCCGTAGTCCAAGCCAAACCTTGCTCGAGTTCCATGCCTCGAGAAATATGTGCTAAAACACATAAACAATTCACAATTAAGCATAAGCATGCAATCACGGACCCACGCACGTTTGCAACCTTAAAAACCCATCGTCAATCCATGACGATTACCAAATTAAAAGCCCCCGGCTAGGCATGCATAAAACCCAAAAGTATTCCATTTAAAAAAAGTCTAAAAGATAGCCAAAACTCATCCGAGAGTTCCGTTTAATTAACTTGGCTCCAACCAAACCATTTTAAAAGCCTAGCATTCCCATTGGAATGTGAACATTGCCCCGGAAGCTGACCATTTAAGTCGCAAATTCAAAATCCCACGAAAAAGCCAAGAAAAACCAAAAATCCCTGCTGGCGATCGATCGCTATACGTGGCGATCGATCGTTAGCCCCTTGGCGATCGATCGCTCGATATGGCGATCGATCGCCAGACCTTACTGGCGCGAGGCGATCGATCACACAAAAGTAGCGATCGATCGCCACCCTGCTGAAAAGCCTACTGCTTGCGCGCGATCGATCACCAAAAACGGGCGATCGATCGCCGCGACATATAACCCGAAAAACACCATTTTTAAGAGCTTGAAACCTCCACAAATCATACCCCAACTCCTCCCAACTCAAAACCACAACAAATCCACACACAAGGACCTCCAACAAGGGTGCTCAACCCAAAATAAAACAAACCCAAAAGATTTTATGATTTTCAACAAAATCACCCAAACCAAACTAAACCCAAAACTCAACCAAAAACAACAAAAACACAATCCAAACGAAGATAAAAGCGAAGGGAATGAGATTACCAACTTATCTTCGAAGAATCCGGCTCCTAAATCGAGCCTCCGTCGACTTTCCTTGAAGGAGGAAGGGGAAAAGGTTTGGGGATGGGTTATCGCAGGAGAGGGGAGAGAGGAGAGGAAATGGATTCCGAATGACGGAATCCCGAGTCCATTTGGTTTATATAGCAAAAATGCTCCGAAATACCAATACCTCCACAAATACATCATGATTCATTAAAATCATATGTTTTCAAAAACTCTCTCTCCAACATCAAATCCCCCTACCAGCCCCAACATAAAGCACCCCGGACTCCAAGTCCCCCCCCCAAAAAAACCCAACTCATAGGTTTTCCACCAAAATGAGAATACAATCTCAACCTTTGGATCCAACGATCCCAAATGCCCGATTTAACAACCTCGGGAGACCCAAAACCGAAATTAATTCCTAATTGCCACAAATAAAATCCATTAGGGATTATTGCCACACCGGGATTAACACCAGTAATTTTCGGACATCACAACTCATGTTGTATGATTGTTTCTGTAGGGACTCATAGACGTGGGAGGACGGGATTGTGAATCTTATTCCGCTGCGAGTTGGACCACTGCATAGGCTTTGTACGAGTCTAGGTAGTTTTACAGTACATATGATGTATATTATGACAGGATTTTGTAACTAATGTATCAACCTATATAACTCAACTCTTAAACAGTGTATGATTTACTTAATTCCTACTCACATATGTATAAGCTGATACATAACGGATTAAGTAACGAGGATACCACGCAACCCTTCTTACCTATGGAAGTGACGTAGCTCAATCACTTCCGTTACATGTCCCCGTAGTATAAGTTTCTTCAGTATCAAATTCATCTTGGTCTGAGCTAGATTCCATTCCTTGTTTGTCGTTTTGTCGCCCTAGCCCAATCATCCGTTAGTGCTTGGGCCTCTAAAGAATCCGGAGACATTTTTTATCGTCTTACATCCAAAATATTTTCCCCTGCGTTAAAAGCTTGCTCCACGAAACGGTTGACACGGGGCAAGCTAAGATCTCCTTTGCTATGATGGATAAAATCAGGAAAATTTGTGTCTTTTGTGACCACCACCGCAAGATATCAAAATGATGCTCGCTATTTACTTCACTGAAATCAAAAGAAGTCGTAAAATAATTCCCGAGTTCCTGATTGGAACTTGATGATCCTCTTTGGACGTTTGGTGCATTCTTTTAGTGGAAACTATGCTTTCGTGAGTTTAAAACCACTAGAATTACCAGTAATGGTACTTTATACTTCCGGTTCATTTGATTGTACATCATATTTAATACTATATTCTCTGTAAAGATCATTCAAACAATTTCTAACATGATTTACTAGCATAGAAGGATCAGGTGAGGAAAAATCATGAAGATGAGTAAATACTTCATAATACAGCACTAACATTTCATGTATAACATCCAATTTGAGTCTAAGATCTAAAAAATTTCAGGAATACGAAAAACAAAAAATTTCCATTTAGCATCCATTGTTATCACAGAAGCAGCTAACAAATCATTAGTAATATGTTAATTTAAAGTTAGGGCCACATTACAAAAGTTCATTAAAACTAAATGAGACGTAGGATAATATACTCCAGATAATTGTTCAGTCGAATCATTAAATACCTTCAATATTTCCCAAATACCTTTACATACATTCCACTGGTACGAAAATAAATAGATACAGAGTTTCCACCATGCTATGCAAAAAATGAACAAAACAACTCTTTATATTTATATGAATCATTCAATAATTTATATGTTGAGTTCCAATATACCGGTATATCGTAGAAATTTCTAGGTCGCATGGCATTAATTTACAAAACTTACCCATTGTTTCATCATATTTGGATGAGACCATAAGACAAGGCCAATTTAATTGGTTTAATATGATTTTCTAATGATCTTAGTCCATCTTGCATACATAGGTTCAGAACATGACATATACATTGGATATGAAAAAATAAACCACCAATCGCAGGTGGACAAACATTCTTAAATTCTTCTATACTCAATGTGTTAGAATTAGCATTATCAAATGATACAGAAAATTTTTGGAAGATAAACCATATTCTTCTAAAATTACACAAATCAATTGGGAAATATTTTCGGTGGTGCGTGCATCATTGAACGCTCGATATGCGATCAACCTTTTTTCTATTAACCATGATTCATCAATCCATGGCAAGTAACACATATATACGAATTAGTTCGCCAATGATCACTCCAAATATCAGAACATATAGAAACCTTATTATTCAAGTTACTAAATAATTTAATTAAATCTTTCTTTTTGACGAACTAATCTTTTGAGTTCGTGTGACCGTGGTCCTAGAAAGTCAAACCAAAGTTATGTACTCATTTTAATTTGATCTTTACAATTAACTTAAGCATTGTGATGACCGAGATTGCTATTTTCTGCATATTGAGTAGGAAAAAAAAATTGGCTTCTACTAAATTGATAATCCTTAAAGTAGGATAATGGTAAAGATTACATAGAACATATTCGTGTTAGACTTGGACCATATGGAATTTGGCTGATCCAGAAACACAGGAAAAAATAGGCCTCCAGAAGATTTAGTTAAGTGTATATATCAATCACCAATTGCTGCTTTAACTATTGTCATCAATGGTTAAGCTTTGTGTCTTTCCATACCTGATTTTCTTTTCTCAATTCATGATATGCCGTGGATGACTAAAGATTCTTCTAGTATTGGACTTGAGCCATACGGAAGATTTTATCGAGGAATATACGCATTTTGGTTTAGTCGATTGATTGTGCAAAATCCTTTTGATGGATACCCAAAAAAATTCAGTCAAATCCAAAGCGGCCTGCTTGTTACTGAAAATTGGTTCTGGCATGTGAAATGGTGGTGGTCGACACCTCCATTTTCACATTCACCCTAAACCCATGCACCCCTATATCAGCAGATAAACTAAACCTTAAAGATGACTACAATTCATATTAGGAAATTGATGTATGGTACATTTGAATAGGCTGGGATTTTATTTTCCTGGATAAAAGTGAAGACTAGTACTTAACAAAACACTTCATGGTTAAATAAACTAACTGCACTTGCCAAGGACCTATTTGTTTTCTAAAGTGAACTCAGTTTCCCTGTGTATATGCAATTAGCAAACTGCCTTGGAGTCGGCGTGAATACTTGGTTATGGTGGTGTTGTGTTGCATAGTTGAAGCATTTGAAAATTTGCGGTGAACGAACTAATTACATTTCATTGCAGATGCCATTTTGTTTGGCAAACGTGTTGATATGTAGATCATCTTCTTGATTTCTTGCTTTTGTTTCTGAGGTGCTTGAAAATAAAACTGTGGAGTCATGAGTCGTGACCAGAAGAGTTGAGAAGAAAAATTTGTATACGTATTGTATTGTAATGCTACATTTGGAGAATTGAGAAAACGAGAATTACAACACCATTTCTCCCACATACCAATAGTTGATTTAAAATTGTTTTTGATTAAAAAATTTCTTCTTTGCTGAAGCCGTAGATGGGTGAAATAGTGACGGCAGGAACTTTTTTCCTGTGAGATTGTTAACTTCACCAATGCAATGCTTCATCTTTCCTAAACATTTTCTAATATCCCGAAATAAAAACAAATATTATATTTATTTTTGTCTTCTTTTCCCTTAAAAAAACTCCGCTGCTTTTCACATTTCCTACTTTTAACTAATTTTTTTATTATTTCCAAAAAACTATATATTAACTCAAAATGTATTATTTTGAAATGTGTAAGTAATTTTATCCAACAATTTCTGATATGATTCACATATAGAATAAAAATTTCATCCTTCCAAAACAAAATCAAACATATATATGAATTTCCCAAAACATTTCTCCAAAATTCTTCCGCCAAAACACTCAAAATAAAACCAAACATCGGCGCATTATATTTCTTTTTCCCTTACTCAACTCCTTTTTTTGTTTAAACTTGGTTTTTCTAGATAATTTCTGAAATGTTTGTAGAAAACCATATTTCAACAATGTTATGTCACTTGATTATAATAAGCAATTTTTGGAGGTTTTTTTCTTCAATTTTTTTTTTTTTTACAATTCTATAGTCTCTGTATGTCAGTAATAATAATGGCCCATTTTTTTCTTTTTCCCCTGTACAAACCATGTTAATGAGGAGTTTTCTTGTTTTGGTAGATTGACATGGATTATGCAGACTCATGACCTTATGTTGGCTGTGTTTTGGTCTTTGTCATTTTCTTCTAAAACTACTGCCTGGAACCATGTTCGCGGTTCACCATTTGCTACACTTCAGAGGCTTAGTTGGATTTGGATCCGAATAAATTTCACGAGTCGATGATAATTATCATTTAACATTTGAAACGATATGGTGTTCCATTTCTTTGAATTGGTGAGTGCATTAAATTATCGGCAAACTCATCTAAAGTTCCTAAACCCAAAGTTTTATTAGGTTCAGTTCCTATCAAGGGCGGAGCTACATTGGGGCTAACCTGGGCTACAGCCCGGGGCAGCCCCAATGTTTTCCTTTCACCTATATACCCTAGCCATGTCAAAAATAGGAGGTAGAGCTACAGGAAATTAATGGCCGTGTTCTGCAAAATTTGTGTGTGTGTGTGTGTGTATTTTTTTTTGTGAAGAAGTAGAAAAGATGTGTAGGATGTGTTACGAAAGAAGGATGAGAAATTATTAATGGGTGGGTGGGCCCATCATTTTAAATTAAATAATATGAGTATTGGTATCTAAATTTTAATTTTAAAAACTCTTGATGTAGTTAGGGGCGAATTTTGCCGGAAAGTTGAGTGGTACAAAAAATAATAACATAAAAAATAAATAATAATTTTAGTGGGGTAATATGTAATATTTAGGAGGTAAAATGTATTTTTTTAGGGTAAAATACAAGTTTTTTACCAAAAAAAAAGTTTAACACTATTTTTTTTTGGGGGTGCAGCTGGCCCCTTACCCTTGAATAGAATCGCGCCCCTGGATGTAGTTGTGTTTTGCAATAATATTATAAAATAATTTCTTCCTAGTGTTATAAAATAATTTATATAATCGATATTTTATATATTAATTATTTGGATCATATTTAAAGGATATAATTTGTAATATTTCTGTATAATTAAATCTATTCTGTCAGAAAATTATTATATAATTAATTATAATATCATGTCTAATTATTTCCTACTTTTACCCAACAAAATTAACAATAGAGTATAATTCAATAGCTATATCATTAAATTATAAAAATCTAATTATTTGAATTAAAATTTAGTTTATTGTCATGATTTACATATTTTTCAATATTTTTTTATAATTTTTATTGTACTTTGAAAAAATCCATGCCAATAACGTGATCGTTCCGCGAAGTGTCATTGGAACTGGAACAGTAGCATCCATGACGGCGAACCATGTTCTTGTGCTTTGTAATATTTAAATAAGATTTGGATGCTAAATATATGTTCTGGAGAAAGCTTTATTGATTGTTTTAATTTATTTCAGCCCAGTGTGAATTCAGATCCTGTATCCGCCCTTGGTTCCTATATCAGAAATTTGTTGTTTGGACTCTCTACTGTCAAAGTTTTATTTGTTTAGACTTCCTACCTAGCCAAAGTGACTAAAATACTCTTACATTTAAAAAAAAAAACTAATTTAATGGGTTTGTTGTGTGACGTGGCTTTCTTGGTTGAATGAAAGTGCTTCGGGAATTAGTATTATCCAACACTTTTTCGGTATTAACTATTTTGAAAGTTGGTATTAAATCCATTTAAATCGGTATTAAAGTAGTACAAAATTGGTATTAAAATATAATAATACACAAAAACATGTAATTGTACAAATTAAAACTATTTTAATTTTAGTTTGAAATTGGTATTATTCAACACTTTTCAAGTATTAACTATTTACAAAGTTTGTATTAAGTCCATTTAAAATCGGTATTAAAGTAGTACAAAATTGATATTAAAATATAAATAATACATAAAAACAAGTAATTGTACAAATAAAAACTATTTTTATTTTTTGGTTTGAAATTGGCATTATTCAACACTTTTTCAGTATTAACTATGTACAAAGTTTGTATTAAATCCATATAAAATCGGTATAAAAGTAGTACAAAATTAGTATTAAAATATAATAATACATAAAAACATGTAATTGTACAAATTAAAATATTATATTTTTTGGTTTGAAATTGGTATTATTCAACATTTATCCAGTATTAACTATGTACAAAGTTGGTATTAAGTCCATATAAAATCGGTATTAAAGTTGTACAAAATTGATATTAAATATAATAATACATAAAAACATGTAATTGTACAAATTAAAACTATTTTATTTTTAGTTTGAAATTGGTATTATTCAACACTTTTCAAGTATTAACTATTTACAAAGTTTGTATTAAGTCCATTTAAAATCGGTATTAAATTAGTACAAAATTTGTATTAAAACATAATAAGACATAAAAAACATGTAATTATACAAATTAAAACTATTTTATTTTTTTGTTTGAAATTGGTATTATTCAACATTTTTTCGGGTATTAACTATGTACAAAATTGGTATTGAGTCCATATAAAATCGGTATTAAAATAGTACAAAATTGGTATTAAAATATAATAATACATAAAAACATGTAATTTACAAATTAAAACTATTTTACTATTTGGTTTGAAATTGGTATTATTCAACACTTTTCCAGTATCATCTATGTACAAAGTTGATATTAAGTCCATATGAAATAAGTCTTAAAGTAGTACAAAATTGGTATTAAAATATAATAATACATAAAAACATGTAATTATATAAATTAAAACTATTTTATTTTTTGGTTTGAAATTGGTATTATTCAACACATTTTCGGTATTAACTATGTACAAAGTTGGTATTAAGTCAACTAAAAATCGGTATTAAATGAGTACAAAATTGGTAATAAATATAATAATACATAAAAAAATATGTAATTGTACAAATTAAAAGTATTTTATTTTTTGGTTTGATAAATTGGTATTATTCAACATTTTTCCAGTATTAACTATGTACAAAATTGGTATTAAGTCCATAAAAATCAGTATAAAAGTAGTACAAAATTGATATTAAAATATAATAATACATAAAAACAGGTATTGTACAAATTAAAACTATTTATTTTTTTGTTTGAAATTGATATTATTCAACACTTTTTCAGTATTAACTATGTACAAAGTTGGTATTAAGTCCATATAAAATCGGTATAAAAGTCGTACACAATTGGTATTAAAATTTAATAATACATAAAAATGTAATTGTACAAATTAAACTATTTTATTTTTTGGTTTGAAATTTGTATTATTCAACAAGTTGGTATTCAGTCAATTTAAAATTGGTATTATATTAGTACAAATTTGGTATTAAAATATAATAATGCATAAAAAACATGTTGAATAATACCAATTTCAAACCAAAAAATAAACTAGTTTTAATTTGCACGATTACATATTTTTATGATGTATTATTATATTTTAATACCAACTTTGTACTACGTTAATACCGCTTTTAAATGGATTTAATACCAACTTTGTATGTAGTTAATACTGGAAAAGTGTTGAATAATACCAATTTCAAAACTAAAAACAAAATAGTTTTAATTTGCACAATTACATGTTTTTATGTATTATTATATTTTAATACCAATCTTGTACTATTTTAATACCGATTTTATATAGATTTAATACCAACTTTATACATATTTAATACTGAAAAAATGTTGAATTGGTATTTGTGTTGTTTGGAGTTGGTATTGTTTATTTGTTCGATATACAATATTAGCATTAATATAGAAGATTCAATACAAATATTGTTGTTAAGTTTGAAATTGTTGTTTTTTGAAATTGATATTGTTTGTTGGTTTCTTCCATATAGAAGATCAACATCTGTTGGAAGATTTCTAAGTTTTGGTGATAACAAGGTTTACCTCATCAACCAGCGTCTACTGCATCAACCGCTATCTATGGAGGAAGCTTACGGACACAGAAGGCCTACTGGAAGTAATAGAGCAAAATCGACTACCATTATTGATAAAGAAACCTACTGGTAGAAGGCTTACTGGAAGTAGTCAGGTTGCATGTCTACCGCAAAGCCAAAAGAAGGATGCCTACCGGTAGAAGCCTAATGGACAAGAAGAAAAGATGACTTACGTCCAGCAGACTAAGTACTTCTACACGATCAACTATATTAATGTTAATCTTCTATATCAAACAAACAATACAATTGTTTCTATAGAATATTGTTATTGTTGTTTGAAATTGATATTGTTTATTTCTTCGATATAGAAGTTTAATACCAACTTGAAGTGTAACTAATACAAAATTTATATAAGTTAAATATCAATTTCAATTTGCACAAGTACATGTTTTTATGTATTATTATATTTTAATACCAACTTTGTACTACGTTAATGCCAATTTTAAATGGATTTAATATCATTTGTACATAGTTAATACTGGAAAAGTGTTTAATAATACAAACTTCAAACAAAAAATAATTTAGTTGACAAATACATGTTTTTTATATTATATTATATTTTAATACTAACTTTGTACTACGTTAATAGCGATTTTAAATTGATTTAATATCAAATTTGTACATAGTCAATACTGAAAAAGTGTTGAATAATACCAATTTCAAAAACCAAAAAATAAAATAGTTTTGCACAAGTACATGCTTTTATGTATTATTGTATTTTTATACTAACTTTGTATTACGTTAATACCAATTGTAAATGGATTTAATACAAAGTGAATACTGAAAAAATGTTGAATTGCTTCAGGGCAGTTTTGGGAGAATATCTTCAGAGCATTTCATACATATCAAAGGCTAGTACCAAAATTATATAGGTTTAATAACAATTCAATGTATAACGAGTGCCAAAATTGTATAGATTTTACCAATTTCATGCGTAATTGGTACCCAAATTATATATGTTTAATACATATTTGTATTAAACTCAACATTTTTTGTATTAATTCAGTTTAAAATTGATATTAAACTATCAATTTTGGTGTTAGTTCAGTTTAAATTGAAATTAAACTCAAGAATTTTTGTATTTAAATTCAACAATTCAGGATTAGGTCAATTTTAAATATGTATTAAACTCAATAATTTCGGTATTAATTTAGTTTAAAATTGGTATTAAAATCATCAATTTTGATATTAGTTCAGTTTAAATTGGTATTAAGCTCAACAATTTTGGTATTTGTTCAGTTTAAAATGGGTATTAAACTCAACAATTTTGGTATTAATTCACTTTAAAACTGGTATTAAGCTCAACAATTTTGGTATTAGTTCAGTTTAAATTGGTAATAAATTCAATAATTTTGGTATTAGTTCAGTTTGAAATGGTATTAAAATCATCAAGTTTGGTATTAGTTCAGTTTAAAATTGGTAACAAACTCGTCATTTTTTACATTAACTCAGTCTAAATTTGGTATTAAACTCAACAATTTCGGTATTAGTTCATTTTAAAATTGGTATTAAACTCATCATTTTCGGTATTACTTTATTTTAAAATCGGTATTAAACTAAACAATTTTGGTATTAATTTATTTTAAAATTGGTATTAACTTATCATTTTTTGTGTTAGTTGAATTTAAAATTAATATTAAACTCATTATTTTTTGTACTAATTACACATGAAAGTATTAAACCTATATTTTGGTACTAGTTACTATTTAAATTGATTTTAAACCTATACTATTTTTACATTAATTCGGTATGGAACTGGTAGACAATTGAACAATTTGGGTATTAATACTTTAAACCGAAATAATACCAATTGGAGATGCATTTTTTAGTTTTTTTTAATGTTATATAATAGTTTATTTAATTTTTTCCAATTATAATTTTTTTTTGAAAAAAAATAATATTTTTTAAACGAAATACATAGTGATTATGAGGTTTTACAAATTTGTTTTGTAAATAAATGTTTTTACAATATTTCATTTTTAAAATTTTTTAAAAAGTTAAAATTAGTCTAAGTATTTGTTTTAAAATTTTTTGTTAAAACTTTAATTTTGTATTTTTTTTAAAATAATAATATTAATTAATTTAGCCCCATTAATCATATTTAAAAAAAATTGAAGAAAAAACAATATAATTGCATATAGGAAAAATGATAGGCTTTTTGGTGGTTTTCTTCACTTATAAGGGTATATAAGTAATTTTGTCTGAGATGGGGAGTTTTATGATACCCGGGGATTAATGGTGTTAATCCCGGTGTGGTAATGATCCTTTATGGATTTTATTTGTGGCAATTATGAATTAATTGTTGTATTGAGACTCCCAGGGATTTTAAATCCGGTATTTGGAGTCGTTGGATCCAAGGGATGAGATTGTATTCTCATCGTGGTGATAACCTTGGAATTTGGTCTTTGGTGGGATTTGGGGTCCGGAGTACTTTGTACTGGGGCTGATAATGAAAATTGAGATTGGGAGGTAATTATTGAAAACATATGATTTTTAATAAGTCATGATGTATTTGTGGAAGGATTGGTATTTTTGAGTTTTGGTACTATATATACCAAGTAGACTCGGTATTCCGTCATTTGGCACGGATCCCTTCCCTCTCTCCCCTCTCTCTACGCCTAACCCTTTCCCCCATTTCCCCTCTTTTCCCTTGGAGGAAAAAGCATTGGTAGCTTGGCTCGGGAGCCGATTTTCTCGAAGATAATCAGGTATTAATCTTCCCCTCGTCCTTGTCTTCGATTTGGTTGTAGTATTGTAGAGTTTGGTTGAGTTTTGAGTTAGTTATGGAATTTGGGGATTTTTGGTTAAAATCCAAAGTTGAGTTTTTGGAGTTTTTATTGGCTTTAAATGGTGTATATGAGGTGTTGAAGGTGTATGGGGTGTTGGTTTTGAGTTTGGGTGTGAAAAACACCATGTAAGCTCTAGTTTTTCGGAAAATCGCAGGTGGCGGTCGATCGACGAGGGGCGCCGATCGATCGCGACGAGCTGCTGGATTTTTGGTGACGATGAACAGTGCGGGCGATCGATCGCGAGTGGGTTGGCGATCAATCGCGAGGATTGGCGATCGATCGCGAAGATGCGTTGTTTGGCCGCTGGTTGGGAGCGATCGATCGAGATGAAATCGGCGATCGATCGCCGCTTGCAGATTGTTGTTTTTTTCAACATTTTGGAAAAATGTCGGGATTTTGGAATCGAGGTTTGAGTGGCCCATTTCCGGGATAATGTCTACATACCAATGGGAATGCTATGCTTTTAAATGGATTGGTTGGAGCCAAAGTTTAATAAAACGGGATTCTCGGTTGAGTTTTTCATTATCATTTAAACTTGCAAAAATGGTATATTTTGGGTATTATGCATGCTTAGCCGGGGGGGGGGGGGGGGGGGGGGGCTTTTATTTTGGTAATCGTCATGGATGGACGATAGGTTTGGAAGTTGTGAACGTGCTTGGGCACGTGATTGCATGCCTATGTTTATTTGAGAGTTATTTTCATGTTAGCACTTAACTCATCGGGTCGTGGGACTCAGGCAAGGTTGGACTCGAACTACGGAATCATAAGGTACGTATGACGTACGAGCATAGCCCTTTTATATAATTGCAATTGTTGAGTGCTTGGTACACTGTATTGCAATGAATGTGTATGGGAATGCATGATATATGTTATTAGCAATAAATGTATATGAAAATGCATGGTTTATGGTAATTGCTACAATGGATATGTATGCATTGGGAACCTTATGGTGCCGCTTTTAAGCGAGCAATAATTAGGATGTCGTCGCCTTTCAGCGAACATCGGTTATGACGCCACTAATGTTGAGCATGCTGTTGAGCATAGCATTTACATTTTTATAAATTATGAATTATATTATTGTGATTATTGGATTTGGGATATTGATGTGCTCACCCCGTGTGGGGGCTGTCTCTGTTGGGGCAGGTGATTAGGTACATCGATGGCTTTGGAGATGAGCTCGAGCTATGGATTGGAGGTGCTTCCAGGGATCGAAATACTAGTGACGGTATTGAGCACCGTATTTTATACATTTGATACACACATACCTATTTGATGCTCGCATGTGAGCACTATTATGTGTATACGGCATGTATAAAAAGGCAAGGGCCTTTCTCTCTTCATTTATGAGTTGCACGCGATTATTTATTGAATTGCTAAATGAACTGAGAATATGTTAGTGTATTATAATGGTGCATGATATGTATGTGGACTTGGTTGGGGAAAACTAGACATTATATGGAATAATGTAAAGAATTTTATTATTGGCATGATTTGCTATGGTGATAAGTGGGTTTTCCCCTACATGTTTGATTACATCCACTAAATGCTTGGATTAAGACACTAATAACGGGTTAAGGGCACGGGGGTCCTTACATTAGTGGTATCAGAGCAGTGGTTGCTCTTTGGGGCTGTTGAGGGCCTAGGAACACGTTAATGGGAATGAGAAGCACATACTTATGCATGATGGTAGTTAGTGTTGTGCGACACAACTATGTGATCATAGTAGAACAATTATATGTCATGACATCTATGGAATCATAATATAGATATCATCATGAAAATCTACTAGCATACTCCAATTCCAAAATCACAACATTTTAACAAATTTTCAAAAACAATAAAATAGGGGTCGCGTCAATCGTCGTTTTCTCGCGATCGATCGCGAGACCAATCTGCCAAAAATTAACTCTCCGCGATCGATCGGCTACTTCTCGTGATCGATTGTTGCAACTGTTTATCGTCACCAATTTTAAATATAATGTCGCGATCCATCAGCGCAAACGCCGCGATCGATCGCGACCTACGATTTTCCGAAAGTTTTTTCTTCAATGGGTTTTTCACACCCAAACTCAAATCCAATACCCTCAATACCCTCAACACTTCAAAAACTCCATTATAAGACATTAGAAACACCAAATACGACACTTTAATAAATTCTACATAAGCTCCCAAAACTCAAACCCACCTCTAAACTCATCCATATTCAACAAAAATACAATCAAAACATAGATAAGAGGGAGGGGAAGAAGATCACCCAGAAATCTTTGAGAAATCTCGCTCCGAAATCGAGCCTTGCTCGATTCTTCCTTCCTTGGGAGAACGGGGGAAAGGGGAAGAAGGTGGGGGAAAGAGGGAGCATGCGTGAGGTGAGAGGGAAGTGAAGTGGAGAATGGTTGAACACCGAGTCCACTTGGTATATATAGTACCAAGGCTCCAAAAACCCGAGTTTCAAATACTCGCACCAAAACTTTAATAATTATATGTGTTAAATAATTATCTCCCACTCACTAATTACACCACAAACCTCAATCCAAAGCTCCGCAAACTCCAAATCCCACTACCACTACAATTCCAAGGTTTAACACCTCAATGAGAATAAATCTCGACCCCTGGATCCAACAACCCTGATATCAGATTAAAATCCTCGGGAGTCTCAACACTGTAATTATCTTATAATTACCCCAATTAAAATCCATTAAGGGTCATAATCACTCCGAGATTAACACAATAAATTTCTGAATATCACATTTATCCCCCACTAATCAAATTTTGTCCTCGAAATTTGTACATGCGTACTTAACGTACCGCCGAGACCACAACTCAGCTCAGATCCGCGCCATCGATTTACGATTTTGTCACAAACGAAACACCAATTACGAGGACATTGACCTCGCACCAACTCTGGAATGGAGACATTCTCCCAAACCAATGCAATCCTTAAAAGATGTTAACATATCGATATTAACCACCCAAAAGCAGTTAGTCAACCTTAACTGTTATCTTCTCGAATCATTCTGGATTCCAACATAGATATCACCTAAATGATATCTCTAGAACTTGGTCTATGATGCCAAATGCACATCGCTACGAAGGAAACCACCAGTATACTTCAGTATACTCACACTAACTCGGTTTCCGTCCTCCAATTCTACCACAAATCATCAAGGAATAGTTGCACCAACTCGAATCGGGCAATCCACGACCATCGATCAATACAAAATACATCTTCACATATGTCAATAATAGTGTGTTCCAAGAAATCATATCTTGGTCCCAACACACTATCAAAACTCCACAAAGTCTCAAGATCCCATCGAGAACATGCAAGAAATCAATTGCATTCTCACAAAATGTGTCGACAACGACACCAAGCAAATTCGAATCCTGGTCATCCCTTGTTTTACCTTTAGAATCAACAATTCTAATACAAGGACACTATCAAATTGCTAACAACGTACTTCCTTAGCCCGAAGTATAACAACATCTTCTCGAAAGAGAGTCAACCAAAATCTCATAATTTATTCCTCAGAATAAATTGTTCTATCGAGATTGCCAATCTCAAGGATACTACAATCTCTCACCAGAGATTCACCAATCAAGGCACACTAACCAGTCACCCAAGCATAATAATGTTGGCCTACATATATACACATCGATATATGCTTCAATGTCAATTACACCACATGCATACTCACTGTAGTCGGCTTAGGTATCTCCAATCATACCCACAAGCCTCAAACACAACTGTCAATCACCCAATTATTCTCACACCATAGAGAATACTGATTGACGAGTTAACGACTAATGGTGTGAATTCAACTCCGACACCACGTGCACCGGCTCATCGAATCTTTCAGTGATTCCCAACAGGTATATCAATACCTATTTCCTTACAAGGAATGTGTCATACACCCAAGACTCTCCAAACTCGAACCATCGTTCAAACAATCTTGATACATTTATACTAAAATGTATCCCTGACCCAATACATACATAATTAATTCAGGATAGTGCGTCAATGCCACTATCACCAATCACTCTCAAACCCATATACACGACGTATACAAACTCCAATGATGCTCCGTACTAACATCATAATACTCAAACATTCTTGAGCATCTCTCTAGGGACGTCTCCTCGTACGTCTCACAATAACACAAAGCCATTACCCGTTCCACCACCAGTAATGCTTACCATGGTTGATTCATAACCCTCGCAAATGCTACCAACTGTCTCCACTACGGCATTGCTCCAAACCAAAAATCAACATACAATACCATCTCCTCAAGAAATACAATCGATATAGTAGTGTTATCCCACTAACTATATCCCATAATTCCGGTTATGTATCACCATTGCATCCACAATGCAAGAATACTCAAATAGAGATAACAATAACTTGTTGACACTCACATTGGTACTCCCAACAAAACTTAGCTGTCACAATAGAAGTTCCTCGACGCATTTATGTGTATGAACGTACCCTTGAGGTATCTCTTACCTCAACTCAAAAGCATTATAGTGATTACACCAGTCCACTATAACCTCTCCTCATATCATCATATGATTCACCATACTCCGTTCCGACAAGCAGTATAGTGGCTACAGCAAGCTCACTACTTCACTGCAACAACAAATCACCATATCTGGCTAGCAAATCGTTGCCTCTTTAGGTTTATACAAAACCTGCTAACATGTCTTACGTTCAACCCCGATTTACAATACCGTACCATCGTCATACTACAATTACTCTCACAATTAATGAATCACATAATACACCACATCGATATATGCATGTAGGTCCCTCGACAACTACATACGATATCAGTCGCTTGGCTATGACCAACTTAACGAGAGGTGTCACTAACTCGTTGTACATATACCTCAATACATAATGCAATACATTTATCTATACGGCACAACCATTTATCCATCGAGCAAACCTGCTCGTAATAATGGTCTCGCGTCAACCTGTGACATTTATAACATCCTCGTCAACTCGTGACAGCACATGCCAACACGTGACATTCACAATACCCTCGTCAACTAGTGACGGTACATGTCAACACATGACATTCATAACATCCTCGTCAACTCGTGATGGTACATGTCTACACACGACATTCACAGTGATCTCACGTCGACCTGTGGCGTTCCATATCCTCCCATACCATTCCCATTAACCTCATTGTCATAGGATTACATTCAGTTCAATACAACATATGATTAATCAATTATTAATCCTACAACATACCAATCTAGCATGCTTTCACAGCAATAAATACCATCTCAAGCGATTATTATTCTCCGTCAATATCTCATCACTGAATACCATAGATATGAGAGTGTTACCACACCTGTTACACCCCTTTTTTTTGTCTTATCATCGTAACCATAACAGACGAATATAATAAAACTATGTTTCGCTTCAATTCATTCTCAACTTTTCTACATGTATAAATTCTTCTCAAAGTCAATATTAATCAACAAAATAACTCGAATCAACATATATCAATATGTTAAACCAACTGAAATGGTTTACCTCGATACTTTGTCCTCCTGGACCAGTCCAATATCCTCTTGGGCCTAAATCGCATGTACCCAAGGAACAATAATAAGTGTGTGTAATACATCATCAATATTCATTGCTACCATAATAGCGGCACATTAATATTCATTGATAACACAATAGCAACATAACACTACTCATCGCACTATGGCGGTACATAATCAATACCCCTCGCTTCGTGTAACAGCGGCAAGTTTTTCATTTCACAATACCCCTCGTTCGTGTAACAGCGGCAAGTATTATATTTCACAATACCCATCGCTTTGTGTAACAGCGGTAAGTATTCTATTCCATCGCTTCGATGTCACTGTAGCATCACAATAATCTCAGTAGACTTATAAGCACAATGACATTATCAAATATACTATTTCTATATATCATGATAACAATTCAATCGATGCATATGTATTTAAATCAATATATACTTGCATTCTCATATCTTCAACATACTCGAACATCACATCGTTCATCGTCTCATATCAACAGTACAGTATTGTCCACCATTTCTTGTCCTCAAACAACACACCTCGTTTCTCATTTTATGATTTCCCGGTTGATAGCACTCTTCAATAATACCACACTCGGTACGTATGCTCATTGGTATTATTGGTTATTCCTCAATATCATGTTCATCGTATTCTATACGATCCTGCAACCACGATGGTTAGCAATAACACATTTTCATTTATGATTTCATATCATACTTTACACATAAGTTATAAAAAACGGTGTCACACTGACATAAAACCACAATCATACGTAAACTATGTGCTTTTTATCTCTACTGGTACATTCATTGGCCCTCAAACAGCCCCAAAGAGCAAACCACTGCTCTGATACCACTAATGTAAGGACCTTAGGCCCTTAACCCCCTATTAGTGCATTATCACAAATAATGGTGCATACTTTTATCACATTAGGGAATTCTCGTACATACTTCAATAACATTAACATGTCATCTATAAAAATTTTGACATTAATCCTCTTAATGCTCAATTCCTAATACAACCCAACTAGCATAATATACACCTCATAAAGCACTAACATCCTCTCAATTCATTATGCAATTCCCATTAATTAATTGCGTACAAATCATAAATTAAAAGAGAAATCTCAAAACCCTTATACAATCTATATACATATAAAAATGCTCACATGCTAGTATTGACTAAGTAAATGTGTATCTATTGTATAAAAATATTACCCAATACCAACATTGGTACCTCAGTCCTGGGACCATTTCCAATCAACAGCTCGAACTCAACTCCAGAGCCAATGATGTACATGTTCTACCTGTTTCAACAAAACAGCCCCCACCCGGGGTGAGCATACCGTTAACACAATCTCACAATTCATAATTTACAGAATATAAAGCTGTAAAGTCAGAAAGTACTCCCTGTGTGTACCATTACCATATGAGATCTCTCATGTTGTTCATGTTCTCACAATAACCAAAATCATCAATTTCTAAAACCAGTTAATTTTTACATTGATTAACCCTACTCATGTTCTAACCTCCAATTTCATAATCAAATATAGCTAAATCATTACATTAATGATTTACAGAAATCACATATATCTCAATTAATGATTTTACAGTTTCATCACATCGTATCACATCGCTCGCTCAACAACAGCGGCGCTCTAACCTCTCGCATCAACAACAGCGGCGTCATAACCCATGGTCGCTCAACAACGACACCATCATACTCATTGTTCGCTCAATAGCGGCATCACCATACTTCACAACACATACTAACCCATCACAACAATAATATATAGTATTCATATTAATCATCTAACAATGACAATAATATATTCAACAATGTGTGTACGTTATACGTACCTTATAACCCAATAGTAGGAGCTCATCCTTGCCTTTGCTCCGAGATCCAGTGAATTATACGCTATACACAGTTAATAACTCACAATCAATTACGTGCACATAATCACATACTCAAGCACGTACTCAACCTCCATATACATCATCCAATCATGATGATTACTCACAAACACATAATCATGTATACTACTCAAGGCATCCCATTTAATTCTATGTTCATTGAGTTCACGATTAATTTAGTCGAGTAGTATATCTCACTAAAGCTCAACTCATGCCAATTCATTTTAGTGTGTAATTTCATTGGAATGTAGACATCATCATGAAAATCTGTTAGCATACTCCAATTCCAAAATCCCAACATTTTAACAAATTTTCAAAAATAATAAAACAGGGGCAGCGACCGATCGTCGTTTTCTCGCGATCGATCGCGAGAACAATCTGCCAAAAATTAACTCTCCGCGATCGATCGGCTACTTCTCGTGATCGATTGTTGCAACTGTTTATCGTCACCAATTTTCAGTATAATGTCGCGATCCATCAGCGCAAAAGCCGCGATCGATCGCGACCTACGATTTTCCGAAAGTTTTTTGCTTCAATGGGTTTTTCACACCCAAACTCAAATCCAATACCCTCAATACCCTCAACACTTCAAAAACTCCATTATAAGACATTAGAAACACCAAATACAACACTTTAATAAATTCTACATAAGCTCCCAAAACTCAAACCCACCTCTAAACTCATCCATATTCAACAAAAATACAATCAAAACTTAGATAAGAGGGAGGGGAAGAAGATTACCCAGAAATCTTCGAGAAATCTAACTCCGAAATCGAGCCTTGCTCGATTCTTCCTTCCTTGGGAGAAAGGGGGAAAAAGGAAGAAGGTGGGGGAAAGAGGGAGAAGGCGTGGAGGATAGAGGGAAGTGAAGTGGAAAATGGTTGAACACCGAGTCCACTTGATATATATAGTACCAAGGTTCCAAAAACCCGAGTTTCAAATACTCGCACCAAAACTCTTTGATAATCATATGTGTTCAAAATTATCTCCCACGCACTAATTACATCACAAACCTCAATCCAAATGTAAGGACCCCCGTGCCCTTAACCCGTTATTAGTGTGTTAAGCCATACCATTAGTGCATATAATCATACTATCAGGGGGAAAAACCATATGCAAGTGCAACACCATATGCTATCCAGAAAATTTCTTGCATTTAATCCACATAATATTCAAATTCCCCAACCAAGATTATTCATATAACATGCACCCTCATAATACACTAACATACTCTTAGTTCATTTAGCAATTCCATATCTAATTGCGTGCAAACCATAAATGAACAGAAGAGCCGTAGCCCATTTATACATCCCATATACACGTAAAATGTACTCACATGAGAGCACCCAATGAATGAGCGTGTATCTAATGTATAAGGATAGTCTACCAGATACCATGACTGATACTTCATTCCTTGAAGCACCTCCCAAGCACAGTTCGATCTCAACACTGGATCTGTGTACTTATTCAATCAGCTCTGGTACCTCAATACTGGAAGTACTTCAAATCAACAGCCCGAGCTCAACTCCAAAGCTGCTGCTACACCTGTACCACCTGCCCCAACAGAGACAGCCCCCCACACGGGGTGAGCATACCAAAATCCCAAATCCCATAATCACAATAATGCAATTAATAATTTACAATATGTAAATACTATGAAATATAAGAGATACTCCCTGGATGGCATCATCCTCATCCGGGATCCCCTGTACTGTCCCTGTTCTCAAAATAACTGAAACCATCAAATTCTCAAATGCTAGTTAATCATTACATTGATTAACGAATTCACTTGCCACATACCGACATTATAACAATAACATCAAATCATTCAACAATGATCACAAATATCCCATATATCTCTTTTATGGTTCCATAGTTCTATTTAATTGCTCGCTCTACAATAGCGGCATTTCAGTCTCACGCATGCTCAACAGCAGTGGCGTCATAACCGATGTTTGCTCAAAGGCGACTACCTCCAATCATTGCTCGCTCAAAAGCGCACCATGCAATTCCCAATGTATATACATCCATTTGTAGCAATCACCATTAAACATGTATTTCAACATCCGTTAATACCCGTTTATTGCTAAAGCCATATATCAGGCACTTCCATACACATTTATTGTAATACAGTGTGTCATGCACTCAACAATTGCATTTAAAATAAGGGGCTATGCTCGTACGTTATACGTACCTTATATTTTCCGTAGTTTGAGTCCGACTTCGTCCGAGTCCCATGATCCGATGAATTATGTGCTAACACACAAATAATTCACAATCAAACACAAGCATGTAACCACGTGTCCAAGCACGTTCAAGACTCCCAATTATATCGTCAATCCATGACGATTACCAAAATAAAAGCCATCCGGCTAAGCATGCAAAATACTCAAAAATATACAATTCAACAAGTTTAAAAGATAGCCACGAATTCATCCGAGAATTCCGTTAAATTTACTTGGCTCCAACCAAACCATTTTAAAAGTCTAGCATTCCCATTGGAATGAGAACATTGCCCCGGAAGCCGACCATTTAAGTCGCAAATCCAAAATCTCACGAAAAAACCAAGAATTCCAAAAATCACCTGCTGGCGATCGATCGCTAGCCCCTTGGCGATCGATCACTCGATATGGCGATCGATCGCCAGACCTCTCTGGCGCGAGGCGATCGATCGCTCCAAAAGTGGCGATCGGTCGCCACAATGCTGAAAAGCGTACTGCCTGCATGCGATCGGTCGCCTGCTACGGGCGATCGATCGCCATGCCCTGCAACTCGAAATCCACCATTTTTAAAAGCTTGAAACCTCCCCAAAACATACCCCAACTCCTCCCAACTCAAAACAACAACAAAACAACATCCAAGAACCTCCAAGAAGGGTGTTAGACTTGAATTAAAACAAACCCAAAAGATTTCATGATTTTCACCAAAATCACCCAACCCAAACCAACCTCAAAACTCAACCATAACACACCATACCACTATCAAAACGAAGATATGACGAGGGGAAGAAACTTATCAACTTATCTTCGAGAAATCCGGCTCCTAGGATGAGCCTCCATCAATTTTGCTCATCAAAGGGAAAAGGGAAGGGTTTGGGGTGGGAGAGAGGCGTGAGAGGGAGAGGAGAGGAGAGAAATGGATTCCAAATGACGGAACCCCGAGTCCAACTGGTATATATAGCAAAAATGCCCCAAAATACCAATACCTTCACAAATACATCATGATTCATTAAAAATCATCTGTTTTCAAAAACTCTCTCTCCAACATCAAATCCCCAGACTGGCCCCAACATAAGGCACCCCGGACACCAAGTCCCATTAAAAACCCAACTCATAGGTTTTCCACCAAAATGAGAATACAATCTCAACCTTTGGATCCAACGATCCCAAATGCCCGATTTAACAACCTCGGGAGACGCAAAACCGTAATTAATTCCTAATTGCCACAATTCAAAATCCATCAAGGATTAATACCACACCGGGATTAACACCATAAATCCCCGGACATCACACCAAAGCTCCTCAGACTCCAAATCCCACTACCACTGCAATTCCAATGTTTAACACCTCAATGAGAATAAATCTCAACCCTTGGATCCAACAACCCCGATATCGGATTAAAATCATCGGAAGTCTCAACACCGTAATTATCTCATAATTACACCAATTAAAATTTATTAAGGGTCATAATCACTCCGGGATTAACACAATAAATTTTTGGATATCACAAATATTTTATGTTGTTATATCGAGTGATGAAGATAATACTTGCCGCTGTCATATCAAAGCGAGGAATAGAATACTTGCCGCTGTCATATCGTAGTGATGGAATGTAATACTTGCTGCTAATATGTCAAAGCGAGGATAATGCCGCTGTCATATTGAAGCGAGGGGTATTATGAATGCCGCTGATATGTAGAAGCGAGGGGTATTATAAATGACACTGTTATGTCGAAGCGAGTGGTATTAAAATGCCACTGTTATAACAAGACTGTGAATATTGTGATTGCTACGACTGCATTGAATTATGTCATGACATTTAAACGAACTGTGAAGTTGAGGAATTGAATTATAATCTAATGATTACGAATATGAGTTGTGGAACAGGGACAACCAAGGAGAGCATGTTAAATGCATTGAATACAGGAAGTATTTCCATGTTAACGGTTTATGCATTTCACCTTATGATCATTATTGTTATGAATGTGAATTGCTATATGCTCATGTGTTGTGGGTTATTCCTGTAGGAGCTTTTGGCAAGGAAAACTAAGGTAACGGTTGATGATGTGAGCTGTGTGAGGAATAGAGCTGTCGATCTAGAAAATGTATTTTGAATAGTGACTACGAATGAGTAGTGTAAATCTATTAGCGATTACATTCATTTCATTGGGAATGTAATTATTTTTGTACATGGATTTTGTGATAGTCTTCAATGCTCAGTACCTCAACATCGACCTTATTACTCTTCTAAATGATTAACTCTTTTATGCATATCTTGATCGCGATGAAGGTATCGAGGCCTTACGTTAGTGGTATCAGAGCAGTTGTTAGATAACCGGGGTTGAGTGAAGGGTAGAATTAGTGATTCATGCATTTTACGCATATTTGAGTATCTATGTGTTACACTAACATGCTTGATGATGTGGATGGTTCATGTATTGATGGCTAACGTGAATCTTATTGTATGAGTTGATTGTGGATTATTATTGTTAACCACTACATTACAACATGGCAGCCAAAAATTCTGTAAATCCCAATGAGGAGATGGGGGATGCGATAAGTGTTAATGCGAGTGTTGCACAGACTAATCCTCTACCACCACCAGTTGTGGGCCTAGAACCTACTGCACAGCAACTACTACCAGGGGACTTGAGTGTGACTCAGTTTTTGGCATTTCAACCGCCACGTTTCAAAGGGATTGAATCCTGGGAGGAAGCTGAAGAGTTGCTTGAGCGGATTGAACAGATCTTCGTATCAGCACCATGTGCTAAGTCTGCATGGTTGAGGTTAGCTGAGTTCCAATTAGCCAAGAAGTCATCTACATGTTGGAAAATGACGGCGATGGAAATGAGAGCACAGGGAGTGATTGTGGATTGTAATTTATTCAGAACTCGGTTTTTGAACCGATATTTCTCAGTTGCTGCTAGACAAATGAAAGAAGACGAATTTACCAATCTAAGATAGGGCAACATGATAGTTTCTGATTATGCCCTTCAGTACTCGTTGTTGTTGAGGTATGTACCATATTGCCACTAATGCTCATGCAAAGATGAGGCATTTTCTGAAGGACTTGAGGCCGGAGTTATTTGATCGGGTCCTCTCAAATAACCCCGGTTCATTTGTTGGCACATATAAAGATGTAGTACCACCGCGAGTACCACCACGGAAGTCAGCTTCTGAAAGTTTGAAACCACGAGGTGATCAGTTTAAGTCACGAGGAGTTTCATCATCTTCTCGATTCGGTGATCGACGATCTGATTATCGTCATATGGGAAATCGCAAAAGTAATACTCAAGCCAACAAGGGACAGTCACAAGCAAGTCGGACTGGGGAGATCAAATGTATCATTGTGGAGGACCTAAGTCCTAACTATAGGATTGGGGAGACTCGAACTTGAGTCATTACATTAGGTTCTAGGTGTGTTAGGATCGGGTGTGCAGATAGAAGGGGGTTGAATATCTACACAGGCTCTACTTAGCTATTTTAAAATCTGTTTTGGTTAAGTTAACTGATTAAGTGCAGAAAGAACTCGACTGGAACAGTGAATAAGTTGAGCTGATGGAGATAGACTACTGGTCAAATAACAACGATAAACAAGATCTATCGGACTACTGAAGAATACAGTAGACTACTGAAATTATCACAGTATACGAGGTTTGCTAAACTGAATACAGTAGACAAGGTCTACCGAACTAAGAGCGACTTGGTGTGTACTGGTAAATAATATATCTATGATCTACTGAGTAGACACCAACAGTTAATGTCTGTGCAGTAAATAAATGACTGAAAATAAATGACACTAGGATTGTTTCTGGAAGTTCGAAGCACTATTTGTTCTTATAAATGTTCGGATATTTGAATAACTCTTTTAACTGTTTTGTTCCACAAAACATTTCTTCTATAGTCGGTAGACAGCCATTAGTCAGTAGACTACATTTCATCGTTAGACTCCAGTAGACTCATGTAGGTCGAATATCTACTAGATAGTCGGTAGACTATAGAGGATTTCTGTTCAATTCAACAGCAGACTTCACCATCTGTAGAGTTGATATGTCGGTTCATCTTTGTCTATTGTGTATCCTGATCAGTAGAGTCCTTAACGGCCGGTAGACTACCTCTTCTTTGCATCTTATCCGGTAGAGTCTTATCGTAGCATGTCAGCAGAGTAATTCGGTAGACTTAACCAGTTATATCATTAGATACATATCAAAACCTGATATCCAACAATGTGACTAACCAATATGTCACTACTCTGGTTGTTGGATTAACCATAATTTTAGTTACTAATATTTCATTTTATTACATCTCATCCATTGTATCAAATGGTGTGATAGTGTATTGTCTTAATAAACATGTACAAGAATCATTGATAAGACAATAATATCCAATATTTATGTTTGTATCCAATATTTCTTAATACCCGTTGATGATAAAATATAGTTCAAAAAGCCAATTAATTTTTAATTCAATTATGTTCGCATTCAGTGTTTCCAATAATTATTAGGTTTCAACTTTTCCACAGATTTCAAAATTTGAAGTCATTTGACGATAAATTTATTCATACTTACAAGCGCAAACCCATATAATCAGAGCTCCTTTGAAAACAAATTAAACTTATGTATTAATATTTTTTTTTGATCGGAAAAAAAAATTATTAATTAGCAATGAGAGTAAAAAGAGTACGCAATGTGTAAATTAATTTTGAAAATATTCCAGCAGACCCTGGACAACGACCATCAATATGAAATTATGATGCTAATCATAGGGATCGAGTACGAATGCCATATCTGTTAAAAGGATCTTGTCAGCTTATGGTGCATATTTCCATAAACAGAAATGGCAAACACACGAAGAATGTTTGTTGCTGATTTGTTAAACAATATCCAGATTGGTTGGAGTATATCATAGCCTCTTCTTTTTGTTCTACTCATGAAATTGTAGTCCCCGATATGGATGAAAGGTTTGTAGCTCCTGGGCGTCCAAGACGGAGAACTTAAGAAAAGACCAGTTTGGTTTATTTTCGAATTGAGTTGTTTGGTGTTGTTTTGGATAAACAACTTACGTAGCTAAATAGTCGATTTTGTAAGGCAAATAATGAATTACTTCGTTGCGTGAGATGTCTTAATCCTTGGGACTCATTCTCTGCTTTCAATGTTTCAACTTCAGATTGGTATCACAACCCTTTAAGAATTCTCATTCTTTTGTAACTTGTAATCTCTTGGTTGTTAGGAATTGTTTGATTTTCCTTTTAGGACTTAGATTATCTGGTATTCATTTCGGGTAATTTGTTTTAGTCTCGATTGTAGACTTTCTTTTGAGAAATTTTTCCAGGGCTCTAATCTAGTAATCTTCAACCAAACAACAAATATAACACCATGTAAAAAATTGTGCTAGTGAAACACTTGTCAAACAAACAACAAATATAACACCATCACCAGTTATCCACAATAAATCTACAATTATAGTGCACAATTAAATCTAAAATTAGTGCAGAATAAATCTACTACATCACGTTAAAGTTTATTTATTATGCGCTTTAAAAACAAAGAAAATATGGAGATTGATTTGTCACCAAAGTTGGCTAGAAGGTGTACAACGGAGAGTCGGAGACAGTGGGGCGTACACATGGATGGTGCCCTAATGAGCTGCTGATGTTATACGAGGGAAACATCAAACATCAGCGCCGCCAAGCTTGCTCTTGAGAAGAACGGATTCGTTATGCCTCGCTAATCGCTATTCTGACTCTGTGAAGGTTGCTTATGTTCTTCAAGGTATAATCGATAATCTTTCAAAATATTTAAAAAATTCTCTCGCCCAAAAATTGTAGTTGTAATAGTGATAAAAAAAAAACTTGTGTAATGTGGACAAACCTTACTTCGGATTACACATTGTTGATGCATTTAAATATTGGGCAAATTTCAAGCCGGTACCAGTAGGAGAAACCTTTTTCGACCCAATCCACAAAAAAAAAATCCTTTCAACTAGGTTCAATCTCATCTAAAATGACAAAAAATAGGTATTCCACGCAAAGAAAACAGCAAATCCCAATTGGAGGTAAAAACAAACACGCAACATTTATCCTATCAATTCATATATTTTCCTTTTGTTTATCCATCAGCAATTAGATATTGCATTAATTTCTCAACATCCGCACCTTTACAAATTTGATCCAACAACTGATTTTTCGTTTGCAATCCTAAAATCAAGAAAATAAGCCGAGGTTCTTACAGCTTAAAACTAAGAATTCATAAATATTGCTTGCTTCGTAGCAATAAAAAAAACCAAATATAAATATCAATTTTAAGCGACAAAAATATATTAAAAAAATTACAAAATAGTAAAAAAAAAAAAGGGGGAAGAGAGGTTTACGTGAAATAAGGAGGGTAATTAAAGAAGTGGGGAAGCTTGAATTCACCCAACGTCTGCCTATCTTCCTCTTGCTTCGGATCAGATCTTCAAAGTCAGAAAATGTACAGAAAACAAAATTATCATATAGAAATGAGTCAAGAAATGGCAAGGGGTTTCAGCTGTGCAGATTGAACTTGAAGATAAACATAAATTAAAGAAAGAATTCTTTTTAAAAAAAAAAGATGTGAAAATTGATGAATATTTAAGCAAACACATAGAGATGCATATGGAGAGAGAAAGAGAAGATACGTATATGGGTCTATAAAGCTTCAATATAGCTTCAATATAATTAGCCATGATTGTTCTGATATTACTGTGTAATTATATGCACAAATTGATTATGGCGGTGCATGTAATTTACATGCATCAGTAGATTATGTTTTTGGTTATAGAAGTCTAGTGGTGCATGTAAATTACATGTACCGGTAGACTCAAGGATGCATGTAATTTACATGCACCAGTTGACCATGTTTTCGGTTAAAGACAATACTTGATTCTAGCGGTGCATGTAATTACATGCACTGATAGACTCAAACGGTGCATGTAATTTACATGCACCAGTAGACTACGATTTTGGTTAAATACAATACTTGAGTCTATCGGTGCATGTAATTTACATGCACCGATAGACTCAAGCGATGCATGTAATTTACATGCACCAGCAGATTATATTTTTGCTAAAGACAATACTTGAGTCTAGCGGTACATGTAATTTACATGCACCGATAGACTCAAACGGTGCATTTAGTTATTGCATTAATTTCTCAACATCCGCACCTTTACAAATTTGATCCAACCACTGATTTTTCATTTGCAATCCTAAAATCAAGAAAATAAGCCGAGGTTCTTGCAGCTTAAAACTAAATATTCATAAATAATGCTTGCTTCGTAGCAATAAAAAAAACCCAAATATAAATACCAATTTTAAGCGACAAAAATATACTAAAAAAATTACAAAATAGTAAAAAAAAAAAAAAGGGAAGAGAGGTTTACGTGAAATAAGGATGGTAATTAAAGAAGTGGGGAAGCTTGAATTCACCCAACGTCTGCATATCTTCCTCTTGCTTCGGATCAGATCTTCAAAGTCTGAAAATTTTCAGAAAACAAAATTATCTTATAGAAATGAGTCAAGAAATGGCAAGGGGTTTCAGCTCTGTAGATTGAACTTGAAGATAAATATAAATTAAAGAAAGAATTTTTTTAAATAAAAGATGTGAAAATTGATGAATATTTAAGCAAACACATAGAGATACATATGGAGAAAGAAAGAGAAGATATGTATATGGGTCTATAATGCTTCAATATAGCTTCAATATAATTAGCATGGTTGTTCTGATATGATTGTGTTATTATATGCACCAAATAGACTATGGCGGTGCATGTAATTTACATGTATCAGCTGGTGGTGCATGTAATTTACATGCACCGATAGACTCAAGCGATACATGTAATCTACATGCACCAATTGACCATGTTTTTTGGTTAAAGAAGATACTTGAGTCTAGCGGTGCATGTAATTACATACACCGATAGACTCAAACGGTGGATGTAATTTACATGCACCAGGAGATTACGTTTTTGGTTAAATACAATACTTGAGTCTAGCGGTGCATGTAATTTACATGCACCAGCAGATTATGACGATATAATTACATGCACCGATAGACTATGACGGTGAATGTAATTTACATGAACCGATAGACTGTTTTTGGTTAAAGGCACTACTTCAGTCTAGCGGTGCATGCCATTTACATGCATCTATAGACTCAAACGGTGAATTTAAATTACATTCACCACTAGGTAAGTTCTGGAAGTATATCATTGAAATTACATGCACTGATACTCAAACGATGCATTTAAATTACATACACGCTAGATAATTCCTGACAGTATATCAATAATATATAAGATTTTAATATTTTTGCGGTGCATGATTAGTTCAAATATATACTTCTCAAAAAAAAAATTTGGTACAAATATACATTTGCTGATGGGATAAAATTAGGTACATATATACTTTTTCCAATTTCTTTTCTCATAGTATTTACTGAGTTAAAAAAGTATCTAAAATCTAAATTAAAGTCTCCGGGATAAAATTTAAACCGTAATAAAACTTTAATTTTTGTTGATACCGTATCATTACTACTATTGATACTAGTTATTGTTAATCAAGAATTTATTCTTGTTTAACGTATCGCATGAGTCTAGCGGTGGATGTACATTACATGCACCGTTAGACACAAAAAAGTGAAAATGATAATAATAATAATGAAAATGTGAAGATTTTTCTATTATTAGCTGAGATTAGTTTCTGAAAATTGATAATGAATATTAAATCCCTTTACTTGTAATTTTTCGAGAAATCTAAGCTCCCACCCCACTCATGAGGGTGTGGAATTGAATGAGCCTTTACCTACGGAAAAAGGAAGATTCGCTTCCCAAAATCAACGATAACTACATTGTGAGGAATGTTGTTCTCTTGTAAGCAAATTCAAGCATCTAATACCGCATTTCATAAATCTTCCAAACTACTACCACCTTAAAAAACAAGACCTCGTACCAAATAAAAACTAATTTTTTCCTATAAAAATTTAAACGTATATTGTGAAAAATTTATCATTAACACATAAATTCAGAATTTTTTATGCGATCTCGTATTGTCCTTGCTACATGAATTTTTAGTGTGGCTTGCTCGAACTTTTCATTCAATTGTATGGATTTTCTATCTACAATTCTCCTGTAATAAAGAAAAAGCGGGTCGATTTTTTTGGAATTAGTTATCATAATTTGAACTTTTTTCCCGATTCTTCCAATTGTGTATTACGTGTGGTGTTTGCAATTTCATAGCAGAAGCTTGGAGCGATGATTGCTGGAGGAAATTTTCAAGAAGAACAACAAAAAAATTCATAGATATAGAAAAAAACATGAATGGTGGAAAGTGGGCAATGGTTTGGGGATGAAGGGGTAGAGCAAGGGTATTTTAGTCATGATTAATGGACTAATTAGATTAGGGTTTGATAAACTGGACTTATTTGAAATAAGTTTTCTAAAATATGAATTTAATTGAAAGGAGATTTTTTTTGGAGATTTAGTTGAAAGATGTTTTAGAAAGTGGTACATTCTTATAATTTCCTCTTAAATATTTTAGTTAGAGTAACGATTTATCATAATTCGAAAAAATAAAAAGAAAAGATTTGTCGAGATATTGCATGTAGCATGCTAATTTGAGTGATAACGAATTCAATTCTCTGCTGTGTTTGTCATTGTAGTCGGGATAATAAAGAAAGTGAAAATCAAAATGAACTCCCAAGCCAATAGAAAACAATAGAAATATATTGGGGAATGACTAAGCAATAACGTCATTCAGTTTTGGCATGTAAGGTACTTCCATATTTCACAACAAAATAATGGAACAATCTACTGGTCAAGTTCATTTTGTTTATGAAGCTAACTCAAAATCCCAACAGGGGGCAAGTTCTCGGTGACACGTATACGTTTCTGCAAACACTTTTCTATACAAACTCAAGTGTACGGTGTCAAAAACCACCACCCTATATACAGCATACATCTTCCGCCCAGAAAGCCAAATCTTTCTGCCGGTAATCAATCACCAAAATTACAACATATTCACTCACCAATTAGCCCGAGTCCTAGCCATGATGCTGCCGCACAAGGGCAATCTTTTCCTTCACATATCTGCCACGTGGATCCCGCCAACCCAACTGAAAGCTATATTTCGAATCCCATTGCATGCTAGCAGGTTAAGGGCATCATTCCATCTTATATAGTTTCTTGGCTAAAACTCCATCCACAAATATCCAATAGCCACTACTACCATATCCTAGAATCACCCCTGGTTCATGGAAGATTTCAAGTTCTCATCCGGTAAAATCCAGGAAAAAAGATGGCCACCAGAATCTCCACTCAAAAATTGTTTAAGGTCATTTGATATATGAAGGGCGGTAACCGGAAACTTGTGGGACTTCAGTACCTTGTGCAGGATCAATTTGTACTCAGGAACTTTATCTCCGAGTCGAAGCCCTCCCATTGGATTGCTAGATGGTTTGCTTTGGGCGGACTCCAGGCTTGAGTTGTGAACCATTTTCCACACTTTGACAGCTCCACTTTGGTGACCTGAGACATACCAGTTAGTGTCCTGCCAATCAGAAAAGTTACAACCAGCAACCGATACGATGAAATCTGATGGAAGTTGAGACGTGCTAACAACTGCAAGACAGTCACCATTAATTGACCAAACAGCAAGCACAACACCCGCTGCAGTCACGATTTCACCAGTCAGGTCATTCATATATATTCCTGAAATGGGTGAAGGAAACTCCGGAAGTTGCCTGACAAAAACCAACGAGCTAAGATCCCATAATATTACTGTGCAATCATCTGACCCACTAACTATCATCATGTAGGGCTGGCTAACACGAACACAAGTGATTTTACCAGTGTGACCGCAAAGCGCCTTCTCCAACTGCAAGCGACGAATTACACGAGGTCCATCCCTTTCAATTCTCCAAACGCAAACCAGACCATCATCTGCCCCAGTAGCCAAAACTTGGCCATCAAGGCTCGCACTGACGCACTGGATTTGATTGCCTCCGTGAAGATTTTCATGAGTAGAAAGAAGCTTATCTTGATCATAACTCATAAATCGGAAACTGCGATCAGGAAACCCCCAGGCCACGTACTTGGTATATGTTCTAGGTTTAAGCAAGCTATTTGCACCAGCAACAAGAATTTTATCACCAGAGGTCACAATTTGAGATATAGAAGACAAGCTTTTACGAATCTCATGAGGAAGAAGAATGGTTGAATGCTTGAGTGGATGAGGAACAAGCTTTCTATCGGTTCTTCTTTTAGCATGGGGCTTTAAGAACAGTTGTTTCGGAGTCTGTCCAAAGTGATTAATTTGTGCTAGAACTGATGCTTTCATAGCAGGATCTGTTACTGAATCGATGTCCACACTTCCCTCATAGGTATAGTGGTAGAAAACATTAATAGCTGCCTCAGCTGCCTGTTAAACAGATAAATATTACTTTCACTAAAATTAAAAGATAGTAGGTCCATTTTGAACAAAATAATAATAATAAAAGATAACTAGTTACACACAGAATGACTGGAGAACTACAATTGATGATACGAGGAAGATAAGTTTAAGAATTGAACTTAAAAGAGTGATCCCATGCTCATTCAAAAAAACAACATACCCAGTAGAGAATTTAAATATTTTATTCAAGCATAGCCTCAGTAGGCATAAAAATTTCTATGAATTTGGAGTTTTGTATCGCATGCTCATTCAGAAAAAACATACCCGGTGTAGATTTCAAATATTTATTCAGAGCATAGCTCAGTAGGCATAAATATTTCACAAAATTTGGAGTTCTGTAAAATAAAATTTAGCATCGCCTTCTACTGTTTTATCCTTGCTGCAATGGAAATTGAATGGGCAGTCAAGAAGAAGACAAGAAAAAGAAATGTGATTCATGAGTCATTAATAATAGACAATTTTGGTAGAAAGGAATAGAAGAAAGAAAAATGGAACAAACTTGAATCTTGTGCCAACAGTCTGAGGTCAACTACATTGGACCATTTTCTTCTTTGTTATTTCCAGGATAATAATGATGAGTCCCAAACACAAATGATCGAAATCTAAATGACCCAATAAAAGAATCAATGTACAAAAACCTAGTTGTTATTTCCAGGATAATAATGATGAGACCCAAACACAAATGATCGAAATCTAAATGACCCAATAAAAGAATCAATGTACAAAAACCTAGTAAGGTAGTTAATGAAGATTAACAACACAAAAACTAAGGTTCATCGACCAATCATGGAAATAAAATACTCACCTTTCCTCTCTGTTTATACCCAAAGATGAGGTCTATCCAGTGGTGCAGATTCTCTGAAACATAGTCAGATTCCAGTGCTTCTCTGTGCTTCCTAATGAACTCGCAAGCGCTGCCTTTGGCCCATGGAGGCAAGACAACATCACCAACCTATCACCATCTCATAAAAAAAAAATGTCAACAGTTTTGGGGAAATAAGCAACAGTCTTTAAGTATAACAAAAACTTTTGAGCAACCTTCTCTCCTGATTGTTTCTCCCCCAAGTCAAGATTGAACTTATTTTGCAGGAATTCTGGCATGTAGAAAAACTCTGGAACAAGTTCCTTTACATCCGATGTATTACTTTTCCCAGCAGCACTCAACCAGGTTTCGCGTACACTGTTGAAAAGACGATCAGCATGGTCAAACTGTCCTCCCTGAAGCTTTTGATTCTCGGAACTAAATGGAGGCAGGCGTAAGAGGTAGAAGAGAACAATCCCAGCACTGGAATAATGAGAACCGTAATGAAATTTGGGAACCTCTGGATCATCCCAGGTCTCATATCTGCGAGAAAGAAAAGATAGATCAGATCAAAAAGATATAGATTTAGATTTTAAATGTATCAGGGGATGAGGAGATCAAACTCAACACCAAAAGGCAGTAAATTAGTCAACAAGTCTGGCAGAACAGAACCAACCTCTTCCTGAACTCTTCCTCTCCTTCCACTGTTTGACAACCCATTGGTCTCTCAAGTTTACGGAATGTTATTGGATCTGACAAATCCAAGTTCTCACTCTCATAATCTGCCAGGACCCAAGGAAACACCGGATACTGTGTGAGATCACTATATCCTCGACCGGCCAAAGTGTTAAGGTGCATAATATACTGAAAATTGCTAATTTCTCCATTCTGCCACCTCTTGGAAAAGGATTTTGCCATAACCTTGAACAAACGGCTGCCCTCATTGCTTTCCTGTTTTGTTGAGCCAGATATTGTTGCATCCAAACTGTTGCACAAACAAAATATGAACTCAACATGTGGTTTCAAGAGAACAAGAAGCCTAAAAGGCAAAGGCCATACGATAATAGGTGCGGGAGATGAAAAATGTGACATGGTTACATAAAACATAAGACAGTTCATTAGGCAAAGAAGCCTGTTTTGATAATTGCAAATACTTCGATGTCAGGAGAACTCTATTCATTCAGTCTCTAAAATGATATTAACATCAACAGATGCTGCCCGAGTATGGCCCCTTCAACCACAATGAATGTTTCATGTATTTTAAGGAACTAAATCTTGTATTTTAACCAATAATAGCAAAGACCTCAGAAAAGAGAATTTTGTGTGTGAGCTACCAAATGTGGAATAGGAGAACATAATAATTGGCAACCCAGACTGTGTTGATAATTTCTAAAGCCACTAAGTTTGGCAAAGAAGGCCTTCATTATTCATACAAACAAACAGTAAGTAGCTGAAATAAAAAATAAACATATACAAGGAAAATACAGTTTTCATGCGTCAAACTATCACAGCATCCTAGTAATGTTCATTGCTTTATCTGACTGTACCACTGGCAAGCCAAGGAATGCTATAACGAAGGTATCGGCATCTCAACAATAGAACTCCTCAAACAAAAAAAAATCGATATTTCATCCATAGAGCAGTAAGAAACAAGCCTCTTTAATTTATTAGGTGAAAAACAAGTACTAATATAGTCAAATTCTAGGCTGTATATATTTTTAAATTAGCTCTGATGGAACCCAAATAACATATAGAACAGCAGTGATGACAGCAAGACAAAAGGAACAATATAAGTTCAGCCAAGAAAAACTTAGGCAGTGTTTGTTTGGAGTCCCACTTTTTTTATATAAAAATTTTGAGGGGTATGAGGTAAATATAATTAGAGGACAATGTGGCTGGAGATGACTGATGTAATACTATGATTGTCTTAAAGAAGTGCAAAGGAAAAATAAGAGCGACTGGCTAACATTGAACATGAACTATGAAAATAATGATTTTGACGCCTAAATGCTGTGTGAGTTGAAAAGCTTGGAAAATTTAGATAGAGAAAACAATAGCCCAAACAAATTTGAGATGAAAAAAAATTGTGAAAAACGAGGCTGCAACCAGACAGTGCTTTCGTGTCTTACATGCTGTTTCTGGGTAGATTCATAGCCACCAAGTTCTTAAAAACTTCTTCTCTCTCTTTCTTGTGAAAAACCAATAGGTCGTTGCAACCATCCATGCTGAAAATCTCAATAGCAACTGGTCGAAGCTGATAGTCACGCTTCAAAAGCTCATGGACACTGTCAAGCTTCCACATACGCCAATGATGAGGGACATTACCACTTGTGCATACTATTTCCTTGCCCCAGGCACCACCATTGTATGCCCATGCTCTACCCCCAGTGTATGCCTTCACTGTAGCATCCCATGACGACGTTGACTTGGAATGGGAATCCATACTACAAGACAAATCTTTCTTTACACCCAAAGCCTGATCAATGACGGAGATATCATCTTCACTCTCTTTTTCACATATGCATCCAGATCCATCAATGTAAAAATTCTCGATGACATAAAGAGACTGTTCTCCAATCAAAAATACACCATCATGCTTATCAAGGCCGACAACTCGTTCACAATTGTACTTGTACTTAATCCTTTCAAGAGGTTCCAGATAAGGTCTAATCAAGTATTCACCATTATCATTTAGCTCTTTGCCAGATTTGTCCTCTGATACTCTCGCTTCATCAATTCTCACTGAAGAATATCCTAAATCAGACTTCTCTAAAACACTTTCTGCTTTTTGTGTGGACAAAGCACTGGACTGCCCACCAAATTCAACAGCTGAATAAAGACTCCCTTCATTTATGCTGCTTTCTCGATCATCATTCCATCCAATCCCAGTAAAAGCTATATCCCGTGCATCATCTGATTCTCTAAAATTCGATTCATCAAACAATTCTGCATTGAGAGATTCATTCTTTGACTTATCTGTTAGAATGTTGAAAAAGGAATCTGATTCAGTATCAGAGCCATGGTGTTCATCATTAGTTTTCTCCTTGGCCAGTTCTCCTTCCCCTAATTCAAATTGTCCATTTAGCACATTTTGGATGGTATTTATCTTTAATTTACAACGCTCAAGTTTTTTGCGCATTCTGTAAGGACCTTCAATGGGACAAAGCTGCCATTCAAGCTCCTCTCCCTTCATGGATGACTTGCCACACTGAAATATTCCTCGCTCATGTACAAGTTGTTGGAGATTAGTTTGCCACTCACTTTCAGCATGAAGGACCCATCCATACTTATCCTGGCGGATAACGCGTAATTCAGTAGCCATGGCATCGCGTACCAATTCAAGAGCAATTCTCCTTTCACTCACCTGCTCCCAATGTTTTTGGTCTAATTTTGATATGTCCTTTATTTTTCTTCCCATTTCTCTCTTACGACGACTGTCCATGCCCTTTATCCTCACTCCAGGAAACTTAGCGGACCCTGTAATGTACTGCACCCACATTATGATAGCACAATGTTCCAACACTTTATTGACGATAGACTCAGAACTCCGGAGCCATTCAAAAAATGCAGATATTTTTTCAGTCAAAAGCTTATCAAATCCACCATGCAGAACATCCAAAGAAGGACCTTGATTTGGCTTAGAGACAAAAAAGTCTTCAAGTGCCACCCTACTATGAACCAGGAGATACTTGAGAATATCAACGGCTGCATTCTGCACATTTTGTCTATGATCATAAAGAAGAGATATCAGATTTGTACAAAGGCAGCAATTTAGATCAGTATCAAGATTACTGGGACAAAATATTATTCTCCTATGGGCGATCAGCAACTGTAAAACTGTGAAAATGTCAATCCCTCCATCTTCCAGTGAAGGATAAAACAAAAATCTTTTCTTCTGTTCATTCTGCAAACCCAACCGTGAAAAAAGATCATTCTCCCCAATGGTAACCAAGAACGATGGCAGGAAACAGAACATTATCATACGATTCACATTCTTGAAGAGTGCATGTATGTAAGTATCAAGTTGTCTGTTTCCTCTCCCAATAGAAAGTAGACCTTTACCAGTAGGAATTGCTTCTTCAATCCGACCATCCTTATTTGCCAACTGCAGCATTGACAACAAGAATTCGAGAGTCTTCAATACGCCAGCAGGCCAAGAAAAAGCACCCATGTATACACGATCCACGATCATCCAGGAAAGTGAGTCTAAGTTAAGGGACCAACGGCTCTTATCCAACTTCTTCTCATTTTCCTCGTCATCACGTAACAGTCGCCTTTCAAGAAAATTCATCAATCTGGTAAGGCATAATCCCTGAAAAACTAATACAGAATCAGCATCAACATACAGAGGTACACTTTCCAAAATAGTCTCTATTACTGACGCAGCTTTCATCTGCTCAGTCAAAAAATCAGAAAGAACTTCGGCCATAAAATCGAGAACCGCAGTAGCACCAGCCGAACATGGTCCGCCTCCGTAGCCAGAATCATCCACTTCGAGGAGTAGCTTAGGACTGATTGCAAACAATGTGTGCGAGGCATTTTGAGACTGGGTATTAGATGTAAAGTCTGAAGAAGAATCAATCTCATTCACAGACACAGAGGACTCCATGGATGGAGTAGAAACCGACTGGAATTTTGAATCATTGCGGCTGCCACCACCCAACCAAGATGTCAAGGCTAAAACAGGAGCTGAAGGACTGAGTGGGATTCTGGAATTTGATCTCTCGGACAAAATAGGAGATTCAAGTATCGGGAAAGCCGCAGAACTGAGTGAATCATTCTGATGAACATTATCTGATGTGCTTCTCATATCACGGAAATTAAACTCGTTACTGCTAGAAGTGTCGTTGGACACCTGATCAACAGTTTCAACATCAACATTTCCCAAAGCATGGGCATCCTCTTTCATTAGTTTCTCCAATTTGTCCAATTCCTGACGGGTTGTAGCATCATCAATTTTGAGTTTCTCAGTTACAACTTTATTTTGAATGATAGGCATATCTTCAGAACTAGCTCCAACATGCCCCTGAGGAAAGCTCCCTATACCAATAGAGGTCTTGACTGACTGCTCATTTTCTCGAGGCAAGCTAGAAAATGTGTTTTGGGAGCTACTAGTATCATCAGAATCATTAAAATTCTTGTCTTCGGTTTTCACTGTGAGTTCTTTAGATATCCTCACAGCTTGGGCAGCCCTGAATATCAAACAGTACATTTTAGCCAGATAAATGGAACCAGTCGCATTTGATTAATATTATATGTAGCATGTATCAAACATTGAAACATCACAAACCAAAGAGAAGTATATACACTTAAGGAAAAGTATACCAAACCTGATACAAGAAAAATAGAGGTCAACACAGCTCTCAAGAAATTCAGCTCGTCTACATACTGCTGAAAATGGAGGGCACATTTTGGCAAGATCAACTATAAATCTCAGAACTGAAGTGGCCGCAGCAGGTGCTGATGCCTCTCCACCCATCAAACGAGCAGCATAAGTTTTATGCATCAGAGCTTCGCCTTGGAGCTCTCCAGCTACGTCCACATGTCCATCTACAAGCTCTGCCACAAGCCGAGCACCAGCCTGAGATAGATTTCCAGTTTGATGTGCAAGCATTGACTGCATAACCAACCGGTCAAATGTTGATTTTGCCATAGCGATGACGGTTTCCAGAAGTTCAACAAATTTTAACTCTCCATAGCTACCGTCACTTGGCATGAGTGCGTGAAAGTCGAGCATGCGGACTTCCGGTATTCTTGGATATACAGCCTTTCCAAATATTAAACAAAACTGAATGTAATATATATCAGGAGAATCATAAAAACTAGGAAGTACCCTTGTCAAACCTTGATACCCTCCACTTGAGCGGAATTTAAGTGCAAAAGTAGGAGAAGATGCAAGGCATACACCTAGAAGTGTCATGATCCATCTCATACTCGTGGGATGAACTGCTTCGTCCAGAAAATAAGTAATTAATTTCGATGAAACAATTTTATGCCACTGTTCAAGTAACTCTTCTGATTGAATGGTCACCTGAAGATCAATTAGCATCTCTAGCAACATATTTCTTACAATAACATGCTTTCCCATTGACTCTCGAGAAATATGATTGCGGGGTGGGGGTAATAATTCAGGTGGATCAAAGGTCATAATCACAAACCTTACCACAAGTTCCAATTCAGAAGGCAAAAATCCATCCTCCAAAACTACACCTAGTAACACAACTAATTTTTCTAACACTGCCACTTCAACATCACCCCTCTGCATGGTTACAAGCAAGTGTTGAACAAGGTTAATTCTCCGAAGAATTGTAAGGTTATGATTGCGATACCGATGCATTGAGACAAGATGCTCAAGAAATCCAAGTAAAGAAATTTGAATTGGGACTGGAGCAGTAACCCAAAGGGTCCAATCCAATAAGACGTGCTCAACCATATCAGCATTTGACAAAACAATGCAATTAGAAGTCTCTGTTTGCATTTCCGAATTTTCCAGCTCTGAAATATGACTGTACGAATCTTTTGGTGCAGAAAAGTCATCCATTTCCCCGTGAGATCCAACAGATGAAAATTCATCACGGAACTTGGACAGATTAAGATCTTCAAAGCTGGATTCACTGATCGTGGCATCAGGTGACAAAGTGCTTTGCATAAATCCAAGTTTTCTAGGTTCAGAAAAAGAAGCCTCACAGGCAGCAATTTGAAAAAAGATCTCGAGTGATTTCATGTCAAACAATGACATTCTGTGATGAAGAAATAGAGATAGCAAGTGGTATCCTCTGTACTTCTGCATGTCTCTCACGTTCTGTGGGTTCTGATGAAGTGCACACGCAAGTAGTGTCAAGGACATGTGAAGCATGTCCCTAGATTCAGATGCTTCGACTAGTGCAAGGACTACAGCCATGCCACCAATTGGGCGGATTGTATCACCAATTATACATTGCTTGCAAACATGGATATCTCCAAAGAGTCTACCAAAACGTGGTATGCCTGGGGAAACCCACAGATGTACATAAACTTATAAAACTAAGCAATCGAACAATACTGATTATTAAACTACAACTATTAGACAATAGCAATGAAGACAATCAATTCACTCACCCCCAATAGGAGAAGCAGCAGCTGAAAGTGGATCAACTAGATTGAGCATCGATAAAGTTCCAGATGCTCGGAATATTTCTGTGCTTGTTCCATCAAAAGCAAATATTAGTTTTTTACCCCATAATTGCAGTGAGAGATTTCGTAATTTTTCAGAATCCCAGACAAATCCACTATTCACCCTAGAGACACCTTGCTTGCCAGTACTCTCGTACTTATGTGTGTTGGAGGGCAAAGGCATGTCGGTGTCTAAAGAATCTAAGATGGCCATACTGCCCCCACCACATGCCTGATTTGGAACAAATTGTAGAAGATCGGTGTCCTGAAAAAGTCCCCTGTATCCTCTCCCAAGAATGTACATAAAACATATAGAACCTGGCAATAGCACCTCTTCAAAAAGATAGCATGACCTGAGACTCCATGACAAATTACGAATCCTTGCATAAGAACTTGGCGTCCCAATAGTTACCTGCAGAGACTTCCCAGCAGGAGACAGGGAGTATCCAAGTTTCCCAGTGTGTTTTAGCTTTCCATTTAGATATACATAAGCAACACTTGCTTGAAATAATCCAGCCAAAGCATTTGGTTTGCTGTGCACAACCGCAAGGTGATGCCACCGACCTTCCTCCATTTCTAACCCAGTACAAGTCAAGGAGGAGGAGTTGCTGGTTGAAAGGGTAAGAATCCCATCATCCTGCAAATGAAGTTCAGCGTAAAAGGTGCTTCCATTATCTACAGCACCAACAGAAAAAATTCGTAGAGCCTGAGATCCAAGTTGCTGCCCATTTGCCATGCTATGCCTTTTAGAATATCCATATTTGGGTGCTTCAGTTTCCCTGGCCTGTGATTTTAACAGATTTCTGTACTGGAACCAACAAACAAAAGAATAACCAGCAGCAGGGGGCCATGACCTTTCCCCTAATGGCACTTGAATGGACGCGTGTCCAATCTTGCTCATGTTAAACTCTACAATGGGTGCAAGAGAAACATCTCCTGAGCTCATATCCTGAGAAAGAATCAATCTTTCCATCATTGAGTCAAGAGAAGATCCGGGACCCGCTAGTCTCATTTGCAAGATACACCGAAGTAAAATTCTAAGTTCTGATACTGATAGCCTGTCAATAAAGAATTGGATATCTTGGATCAACACAGTTGCTGTTATACAAAGTAATGCAAAAGAATTCCTTGGACTCTCAAGAACAAAAGCCAGTACCTGTAGGCACCAAGAACTTCTACAATCTTCAGAGCATGAGAAACCAATGGCAGAGAGCTAGACATGAACGGATGTATTTTCTCCACTAGAAGTTCCACACAACCTAGTAACATTGTAAGTGAAAAATACTGAGAACGCTTTTAAGATTACAAAAAATAAGCATCAACAATAATTAACCAAGTACGCACCTACAGAGCTGAGATTTTCCCGATTGAATGAACTTACGCAAGCAAGTCTCTCGATAAGATTTAACAATTCTAATTGCACTTTTGGAGTAAAGAGCAGTAAAGCACGTAGGAGTACTCTGACAGCTGCAGCATTGTACACGCGTTCCTTATCAGGAGCAAAAGGTCCCGATGGTGTGATAAAAAGAAAACTTGCTGACTCATTTTCAACATTATTAGATACTGTTGCATCTTCGGACACAGGAAATGGTGGAAGCACTACCTCTAGAGCAAGTTCCAGCAACAATTGTATAACTTGGTGTTCACATTCAACACAAATTATCCCAGACTCAGAAAGAAGATCGTAAAAGCTATAAGAAGACAGAATTACATGCAACTTTGACCGATTAATAGCATTATCATAAACACCAGCCGTCATAACCCGCAGCATGTACGTAAACATCTTAATTAACACATTTGTAGAAGTTTGATTTTTATGATCTCGGTCATTTTGAAAAGAATGGAGGGTGGTCAATAAAATAGAAAACCCAGTTGATTCACCAAAAACCCTCTGTGCTGAACCATTAGCCCCTAATATGCGCCACAAGGCTCCAAAAGCATCGCATTTTGCATCAGCATGAAGGGAGTATTGGGATCCCAGAGCACTTGTAACCATCCCACTTTTTAGAACTTCGACCATTGCACCCAATTCTTCTGGATGAGCCTAATTAAAACAGAGGCACAGATAAGTAACACTCAGTTGAAATTATAGTCTGTAACAGACAAAAGAACCTAAGAATGATCTTCATGTTAAACCCAACGCACCAAGCCATCCTGATCTTGATGTGTCAAAACCACGTACTTGCTTAGATATTTTCCCACCAGGTTACATATCAAAAACAAAAAACTTAAAAAGGGGAAAGATGGAAAACATTCAAGTCTACAACTGTAGAGGATACACTTTCAAGTAACCTAGATTGAACTCAAAGAGAACACAGGGAAATCGCATAAAGTAGTATTGTAGAAAAAGTAAATTTACCTGTTTGACATCCTCAATAACCAAGCATGACAACAACCGCAGAACACCAGGACGATGTATATCAGATGCCAAAAAAGGAAGTGTGATAGTTACGCCATTAGCAGAGCGAAATGATGCTTGATTGGCTTCTGCTTTCTTTAAAAGGGATACCAAACAATCCCAAGCAACTGCAATTGTGCCTTCTATTTCAAACAGTGGGAATTTCCCAGAACCAGACTCCAAGAGTTTTGGAGAAGAAAGAATTGCATCTTTGCTGTCCAAGTGCTTCTTGAAGCTGCTAGAATTACTTTTTATTTCCAAATGGACATGGTCACCAGAGAGCTCCTCAGGGCCCAGCAGAAATTTGTGCTGCTTCAGATCATCTAACAGAACCTCCAGTACACCAACTTCTCTTAGTATTTTCTTGTACTGTTGGTCAAATGATAAAAGTTTTACAAAAAAAGACAGAATCATATTCTTTAATTCAGAAGTTATTGGTTGCTGCAGCAAGCAGCAAAGTGAAAGCAACTCCTGCTCAGGAATAACATTCACAACGGTTACCGCATATTCAAGGATTTTCAATATTATCTCTTGTAGAGATGAAGGGAAACCAGCCATGTTGAGAATCAAGAGAGGCACAGTTCTCAATTGTTGGCATAACTTGTAGTTTTCAAGATGACTTGAAAAAATTTTAAACATTATATTTAATACTTCTGCCTGTAATTCTCTACTTTCTGCTTTGATTAAAATGTCCTGCAACATTTGAATAGCTTCTAAATCTTTGACTTTGTCGTTATCCTTCTCCCAAACTTCATCAGCTATTATTCGGTCAGAGGATGATGTACGACTTCTGCCGTGTCCATTAGGCTTTGTGTGAGAACTTTTTAAAGCTTTTAGTCCAAATGAATCAGGAGCACCTGAGGGGCCTGTTAGGGCCAAATTAACAATGACATCAAGAAGCCTACAAAGTGTTGGGGAGAGACTGTGTGACACATCATTTTCTTCTTTTTCTTCTAAGTTCTTCATCTCTAACCTGCCAACTGCTTGTAAACCATCCAAAACATGATCATCTTCAGAAAGAGATTTGGAACAAGAAGTCTGATCAGCTTGGTTCTTTGACAGTGTCAAAGCAAATTGGACCAAGAACTGATAGCCATGAGCGTTATGAATATCCTCCCTGAGTCTTACAACACCAGCCTCTACAGGCAAAGAATGCATAGAATCAGTGTCTTTTAAAATAAACTAGTAGACTGATGAGGTTTGCTTATTGTACTAGCCAAATTCATAAAACACACTACTTTATTTATATTAGAATTATATATCATTGCAGAAACTACCACATACCAGGTCTATGTGATAATTCAACACATTCAAGAAGCAAATCCACAATGCCCATGGTGTAGGCGGGATCCCCACAATCAGGATTAAAATCCTTAACAGCCATTAAAAGCACTTTTATCTGCACAGAGAAAAACAATAAGAAATGTAGAAAGTAAAGAACAGGAGTGTCGGTGTCCTAGAAGTGTCCGAGACTGCACCGAGTGATTTTTAGGAGTGTCCGCGCATCATAACATTATCTCATCAATGGAAACAATAAACATATACTTAGATACACATTATGCAAGCGTGTGTGCTCATTTATATACCAGATGATGCTTGTGTATATACTTGGATGTGCTGCCATTGTCATTAGCCAAAAGAAGACCAAGAATCTGCACATAAACAATACAAAGAAGAATCATGCGTTCAATTGTGGAATTGAAAATAATGAACCCACACCTCGAATCTTAAGTACAGATAACAATGAAATTTTATAATACCTGCATAGCATGTCTGTGAAGCTGAATGGCATGTAAAGGAACAAGACCGAGCTTGAATTGAGAGAACACGGATAAGGAACCATTGGCAACCATTTGAAACAATAATTGAAGTGAATTATCTTCTATCAGGCTTTGAGGAGCTGATGTATGGCTAGCCAATGCTTTCATAATATGTACAACGCTGCCCTCAACCTGCTCAAATTCGAATGATGGTTCGTAGGATACAAATTACAAAGAAACCACATAATAATATTTTGAAAAGAAATGCTATACTCTCCTTCATAATGGCCATGATAGCTACATCAAAAGATGCATATGGGCTTTTCAAGTTAGCAACAATTCATTCCTTTTACTTTGTAATTCTAGGCATCATAAATAAAACTAAAGAAAAAAATGTTATGCGTGCTTTGGACACTTTCGGCGCATATGCACTCTCTCAGCATAGATTAATGCCAAAGAGAGAATAAATGAAAGAAGGACAATATATACATCCCAGTCATGATGCATGCAACTTAGAGCAAAACAAGAAGTAGAGACCACTGCCCCAGTACCAGAAAATAAGAAAGACAGTAAATATAAGGGACATAATTAGATATTTTACTTATACATCTTAAACCGCTTAATATATAATACTAATTCATCTTCAGGTGATAAATTTGCTTTTACGTAAAAACAAATTGCCAAGTATCTAACCAAGGAAAAGTGCATGGTTTAATTTAGCATGAAAAGACTGACTGTTAGATGTCATAATGCGATAACTACCACATGAAAATTATCGCTTTTGCAGCAGTACAGTAAAGTATACTACCAGGAAAAAAAACAAGGAAACAAGGTGCATTTGAAAATGCAAAAACAATTCAGTTTTAAGACAATCACTTTGACAGACTAACAAAAATTTTATCAAAACAAAGAGCATTTTCAGAAGATAATCAACATAAGATAAAAGATAACTAGTACTGAGATGAGTTAACCAGCAATTAAGTAAAGTTACTCGAAGAATTAATAGGACAAAATATATCACGCATAAATAGAAGAATAGAATTATCATTTTAGATAGGCGATGACATCTTCATAAAAAATAAGGCACCTCAAAACGGCGGACTGATCTGTTTTCAGCATCACGAGTTTCCTCTGTGAATAGCTGCTCCTCATTGTTATTCGGTTTTTGCCTCTGACTATCCCCATCAGGAGAAAGGAGAGCATATAACACATGAATCAGACAGCTTAAAATCCCAGAATCAAGGAATGATTGTTTATCAGTTGGCTGTAGAAAAATTATCATGCATTAGTTCCAAAAATTACAAAATGGAAAGACACCAAAGCTCAGAAAAAAATTGCGACATTCAGCATCATAAGAATTGTCTATAAGCAAGAAGGTATATCAATGGGTAGCTTTAATCTATAATGAATCACGAAAAACAATATTAGTGATAGAATCCAAAAATGCTTCAAAACTCGATTTCTTGAGAACTGAGAACATTTAAATGTTAGTGATACACAATAACTAGTTTGACCAGAGCCAACTGAATATCTGGGGAACCTATGACATCAAATAGGTCCCTACTGTTAACAAAAACATGAAAGGGTTTAAGAATTAATTTTTCTTTCGTAAGGGATAAATTACTTATTTTGGTTTTATACCTAGATAGATGCTATTGTAAATATTAAAGACTTTAAATTCCAAAATTTTAAGTTTCATCGAAAAGGGACTAAATGAAATGTCAAGCAGGCAAGGTTGCACAAAGTGCCACCAAATTATATGGTTTGTTGCCTAAAGCTTCACTTGAATAAAGAACTCAAATTAGGGAATATGAAATAAGTAAAATTTTGGTTAGTGTGATGTTTCTGACTGCAACAAGAGATAAGGCAAATTTGCATATTGTCAGCTGATAATGTGCATACCCCGGATACAAGGACTTCGACAGCATGTAACAGATTTGCACCTGGTCTGACATCATCCTGCAGAGACCTAGGATGTAAGTTACCGTGGAAATACAACTGTATGATATATATTGGATGAGGAGATAACTGATTTCCCACATAAAATTTAGCAATAACCTTTGTGGTTTCCGAGAAATATACTAAAAGTTTCTCAACTTCCAATGCTCTTGCTTTACTGCTGAGCTTCAGCTTTTCTATATCTGTTACAAATGCCCTCCCCACAACAAAAGAAAATATGTGTGTCTCTACTAACCTACAATAGTTGGTTCAGATATCAGAAAATATATTGCAACTAAAATCAAGTAGCAAGTTTATAAAAGTTGTAATGTCACTTTTGAGTAAATATCTGGCTCGATCTCATAATGTGTCTCATAAAATGAAACTGTGGCCCCAAATTACAAGAAAAAGGTAATAAATACACATTACTCCTAAAATAGACAAATTTACTGAAAAAAACTGTTCAGAGAATTTATCCTTGAACAATTTATCAAATCGGTGACATAACTAAATTTAGCATGTCGTACAAGCCTGGACAGGCAAAGTAGATAAACACATTTATTTTTATAAACATAAAAAGAAAAAAGGAGAAGTAGGATTTATCTTACATGGTAATCAATTGAGAAACATTTGTGTGCTTCTTCACTAATCTACAGAACAGTTCTACAGTCCAATTCAAGGCCTTTTCTTTGTCCTGCAGACCCGGAAAAAAAATTGTATTATATATCAACAGCAAAAGTCATCATAGTAGCAGTATGTTCGTAGTTATAGCAGGTTCACAAGGAGGAAGCATTACTAAAAGCAATAAGGATAGTAGTTCAATATTATAAAGCATTTTGCAGTACCTTTTCAGAACCAGATGACCGAAACTCTTCCCAATAGCTCTTGAATTGCAGTTCCAATTCATGTTTGTCTCTACTGTCAACGAATTAAAAAATAATAGGAAATCATAGATTGCACATTTGTTCCAGATGGCAAATATTATTGTCAAAAACAATGATACTAAAGTTCACAGATTTTTTTTATCTTGTTTCGACTTTCTCTACCAAGTAGTTGTATTGAAAACGTCAAAAGAAGTCAGGTGGCAAATATTATCATCAAAGACAATGATCCATAATCTGCTCAAGAAGCTTTATCTTGTTTCGACTTTCTCTACCAAGAATTTGTATTGAATACGTCAAAAGAATTTAGACATTCTTCCAGGAGTTCCAAAGTGGAAACCGTTTTCAAATTACAATAAATTTGTCAAATATAAGGCGAAAAAGGTACTTTTCGTCTTACTCGATTAGGTTAATAATTGTGTGAACTTAAGGGACGTTTTCTTCTTTTACCAATCTTATTCTTAAGTATTCTTGTTCAGAAAAGCTGATTAGGAGATTCATAGGAGATATCCAATTGTCAATTCATGATACCCGAAAAATGAATAAAGAACACCAAAGATTCCACAGTAAGTACTGTTAACTTGGTTGCCAATTTGGTGGATAATGTCAATTGGTCTGAGGACATGAGGGTAGATTTGTTGTTTATGAGTTTTGAACTCAATACATCGGCATTAGCTAGAGATACATGTTGAGTTGCGGTCTCACACATTCCAGTAACATAAACTAGAGCCTACACTCCAAACTGCACATTCACATTAATTAAAGAAATACTACGGGATGAAGTTAAATTGTTAATCATCGCCTATAATTATCTAACCATCAAAAATAGTCAGGAAGTTTTTTCAGAATCAGAAGATTTCACCAAGTCCCGCTTCATCAAGTAGTTGGCAAATTAAATTTCATTCCCTGATGGCGAAGACATTTCAAAAAGATAAAATTTGAAACTTCCGGTAGAAAACCGTACCTTGAAGGCGAAGACGAGACGTCTTGGCCCGACGGCGGGATATTATTGACATTGCTGCTACTGCTGCTTTCTTTGAACGGCGAAGATGATGGAGACGACGAAGTTGACGAAGGAGCCTGGGAAAGACCGACTTTATCTTTCAAGTCTTTAAGTAACGATACCCATTTCATCGTTTTCGCCCCACTGGATTTCCCGAACATATATGTTCACCTAAGTATCACAATAAACAAATGGCAGAAAATACATTCAACGCGAAATCTCTCTCATCCGACGAACAAAACAACGCCTTTTCCGAACACCAGAGATCAGATCCAGACCCTCCAGATTGTTTCTAGATGGATCTCCAGCCCATTCCCCGAACTTATTTACAAAAACAAATAAATAAATAGATGAAAAGAACAAGAAAACTAAAATGTAATCTGTCGGAGTGAAATCAGGGATCGCTAGCAGAAGATCTGTAAACCAAAACGCTCGTATATTCTATCTGCGCGAATTCATCTAATTGGGGCGGAATATCAAAAGAAAGAGTCGATTAATATAGTAATTTCCTTGATCAGATAATCTGACTGGTCAACTTCCTTGGATTTTGCCCTAGAAATTGGGCGTCAGCGTGGGATGGAGAGGGCTTTGGAGCAAAGGAAAATAAGAACCGCAGTGCTTTCTCTCTCTTGCTTTCGGACGGCCTCCGTCTTCCTCGTTTCTCGTTCTATATATAATCTTCACATTTCTCTCTCCGAAAAATATATATATATATATATATATATATAATATATATATATATATATATGTATGTATTTATGTATATTATATACGCAGTGTGTATTTCTCTCTCTCTGTTGCCCCATAAACTAAAGTCTTCAACCCTTCGTTCTAAGCTCGTTATTGGCCATGTCAGCGTAGGTCCACGTCCATACTCGCCACTTGGCAAGTTGGCTTAGTTGTTACTACTCTTAAAGATTGTGTTCTATGTTTTGAAAATCGAACAGGATCGATCAGTTCAATCAGTTTAACAGATAACAAGTGCTTGATCCGATCTGATTGACTATATAAAACCACCATACTAAAAAATCGGTGAAAACCAGACTGAACCGGTCAAAAATCGGTTCAACTAGTGAATCGGTCCATCGGTTGAACCACTTGTTTCTTCATTTTCTTTTTTTTTATAAAAATTTTAATTTTTTTATTTTTGTTAAAATTATCAATCAAATTTTTAGAACAAAAATATATTATATATAATTTATTGTTATTGAAAAAATTACGAAATAATATTTTATGTATATATCAAAAAATTATGTATCAAAAATTTATTGTGTCAATATCATTCGTCTTCAACAAAATATGAGATCAGCAAATGATATTGAATTCTCGCAATTACTTCTGCGAATAGGTGATGGCCTGGAACCTATAGTAAATGGTGATTTTATAAAACTACCAGAATCGATGATTATACATTGGGAAAGTGAACAATCAATTTACCAGTTGATTGATGCAATTTTTCCAAATATGACAGAACATGTAAATGATGCAAATTATATGGTTGACAGAGCTATTATGTAAGGACCCCAAGCCCTTAAACCTTGATTAGTGTATTAACCACTATGTGTGGTACATGCTTTCTATAAAATGTCAATCGGGAAGCTCTGATGATACTTAATCATTGCCTGTCAATGAAAGACTCACATGTTTGCCCTTTACCAACCCCTTGGTGCCACATTTCACATTGTAAACTTTTATAAAAATTTGGGCAGAGTCTCCCCATAACTAGAGCTATCCCAAAAAAAAAGAGTACAACACATAACAAAATTCCCGGCCAGGGAAAGCATAATACTCAACAGAAAGCAGCAATACAAGTAAATTCCCAGCCAGGGAAGACACCACACATAATACACCAATGACTCTCATATCATTCTAGCAATTCAACCTCTAATTGCATGCAACCTTAAATGAAAGAGAGATAGGCTCATGCCTTTATATACAATCTATATACAAGTATAATCGTGCTCACATGCGAGCATCATGAATATGTATAAATCCTCAGGTGTATATATAGGTACTCTATACGATACCGTGCTCCATCAAGCCCTGGTACCACGATCCTGGGAGTACCTCAAATCAACAGCTCGAGCTCAGCTCCATAGCCATCGATGTACCTGTCCACCTGTCCCAACAGAGACAGCCCCCAACGGGGTGAGCATACCAATACACAAAATCCCATAATCATAATAATGAAATTCATAATTTACAACACAAGTAAATACTAATGAATTTAAATGATACTCCCTGGATGGCAACATCCTCATCCGGGATTCCGTGTACTGTCCCTGTTCTCACAACATCAAACTCATCAAATCTCATAAATCAGTAAATCAACGCATTGATTAACTCATCGCATGCCTAATCCTCGAATATCAACATATAGTGATTACAAATTCATTAAACATGCAATTACAGATATCACAATATCTAATACTGATTTCACAACCTCGCTATCAATCACAGATAGCTCAAATGCCTTAGCATTTATTTTACCAATCCTTCATTATACTTAGGACATCTCAAGTGTCTTATAATGAATACATGAGTCTACAAATCTAGACATCTCAAATGTCTTATAATGAATACACGATTCTACGAACTTAGACATCTCAATTGTCTTACGAAGAATACATGATTCTACGATCATTCTCAGGCATCTCAAATGCCCTAATATAGTCAAATAAACCCAGTACCCCATATATCATGCAAGAGTCATCCTACTCTAGTGTCACGCACGCTACAAGCGGCGATATCAAGATTGGGGTCATTCCTTGGCTATATCAACATATATGTATAACCATACGCAAAACATTCAATGCAATCAAAAACACCTTATGCATTTCACATATATATAGTAATGCTCGTACGTCGCACGTACCTTAAATTACCGAAGTCCGAGCCAAACCTTGCTCGAGTTCCATGCCCCGAGGAATGATGTGCTAACACGATAAATAATTCACAATTAATTACGAACATGCAACCCATGCTCAAGCACACCCACATCCCTCAAAATATTGTCAACACACGACAATTATCCTCTTAAAAGACCCGGGGCAGGGTACATGCAGGGAAGAAATAAATGAGACAATATCGAAATTTGTTCAAGAATGCCCTACAAAAATCGAACCTAATCTCACCATTTCGAACCCAATTAAATACCATAATTTATCTAAAATGTCAATTAAGCTATCCAAGCAAGAATCAACATCCCTTGACAAAAACCCCCAAATTTTCGAACTCAACCCCCTTAAAATCGAACCCAAACAAGCCTTTAAATCCCAACTCTTAAAATTCTTCAAATTCGAACCAAAGCTTCTCAATTCGATCTCAATCAAGCATCATAATACACCTAAGATGTGAATTAAACCATCAATGGCAAGAATCATCACCTTTGCCAAAAACCCCCAATAATTCGAAAATTAAACCCTACGAAATTGGGGAAATTCGAAACAATAATTCACAATAAGGCAAGGAAGTACATCACAAGCATGGAAAAGGGGTAAGGAACGTTACCCACGAAAATCGGAAGCAAAATCGGACGAAATCCGATGAACCCTAGAAATTGGGGATCGCCGCTCTTTCTCAAAATTCGACCTCAAATCGCGATGAAACTTTCAATTGCCGGAGGGGAAATGAGCGCCTGGACGAGACGAAGCCGTAGGTAGGTCGGACGCGCCGATCGGCGGCGGGACGGCGGCGGCCGAAGCGCTTTTGCGCGCGGGCAGGGGCTGCAGACGGGAAAGGGTCGCGGGAGAGGAGAGAGGAAATGAAGGGGTTGAAATGATATTTTTTCTTAAAATTTCGGGTTCAACTGCTATTTATAGCAAAAATACCCCGAAAAAACTAATAGCCCCACAAATACATCGTGATTCATTAAAAATCATCTGTTTTCAAAAACTCTCTCTCTAACTCCAAAATCCTCTACCGGTGCTCACCCTAGCACCCGAGATTCCCGAGACACATCAAAAACCCAACTCTTAGGTTTTACACCGTAATGTGAATACAATCTCAACCTCTGGGATCCAACGATCCCAACTGCCCAAATAAACGAGCCCAGAAGGCCCAACACCTCTCTTAAATTTCAAATCGCCACGTAAAACCACTTTAGGGATTATTAACTACTCCGGGATTAACACCTATAATCCCTGGTCATCACAATATCCCCCACTAAAAGAATTTCGTCCTCGAAATTAGCACTGGTGTATCACGTAACACCCAGGCTACACAACAACATGAAGCCATAACCTCGATTCCTGACCATATCAGAATCGTCTTAATAAACGCGAGGATACTTACCTCACATCAACTCCGAAACAGGGCGACTTACCCAAAACCAATATATTACCCAAGAGGTAAAACGTACCTCGATGCGGGTCATCCCAAAGTCAGCCTCTCATGACTGCAAATCAACCAATACTTACGACCGTAGATCGGTCAGTCATCCTTCGTTCTAATACAACAGTACGAACACATCCTGAATGACACCTCAACCGTAAGAACGTTGACCTCGTGTCAAACTCTGGAGTGGAATAGACTTCCAAATCCATCATAACGTCAAAGAGCGTCAGCACAACTCAACGCTAACAGTCCAAAAGCAGTTAGTCAACTGAAACTGCAAGGATTCGAATCGCTCTTGATTCTATCGTAGATATCATCCAATGACATCTTTACCAAGACTCACGATGTCTAACATACATCGTTACGAGGGAAACACTAGTACAACCACGGTGTACACATACCAAACCTGGTTTCCACTTTCAACTTCCTCCATCGAAGGAGTAGTCGCCTCATTGCAACTTAATTTGGGCAACTCACGGCCACAAATTCGAACAAAAGACATCTCACAAGATGTCCACCTCCGGATGTTCCAAGAATCACGTTCTGATCATAAATAACAACCGAGACTCCGCAGAGTTTAAATTTCTTAAGACATGCAATAAACCCATTGCATCCTCAACGCTTGTGTCGTCAGCGACACTCAACCAATCCGAAATCCTGCCATCCCTTGAAAATCCTCGGATTTAACAATCCAACTTGGGAAGGCTGTCGCATAACTCGAAGGAAAACACTAGCAAGGGAAATACCTTAACCCTCACAAGAAAATCCCTCCTCAAGGGAGTCAACTAACTTTACGATTGTTCCTCATAAACATCGTGCCATGGAGATTCTCAATCTCAAGGTGTTCCATATCTCTCATCAGAGATTTAACCATCCAAAATAGCATAACTCTATGCTTAACAGAGAGGAAATCAATAATTGGCATCCGTATACTCACCGGTATACCTGCCTAAGCACTGATATCACATGCATACTCAATGCACTCGGCTCGGGTATCTACCACATATCCCTAAGCCCCAAACACAACCGTCAATTCTGAGTCATTCCTTACTCAGTGGAGGATGAAAATCGACGATTAACAATACACGGTGTGATTCCCAAAATCAACACCACTTGCACCAACTTACCGAATCTGTCAAGATTCCCAAATAGGTATAATACTACCTCCTTCCTCGCAAGGGAAATGCCATCGAACTCGAGATCCACAAGTCTCGAACCATCGTTCGGAAAAACTGGATACAATAACACCCATTGTATCCCAATACACGGGTTCCTTTAGATTGAGTCAATAACAACCTGATGACTCTCTTGTTGGTACTCCAACATCCTGAGCTGTCCCAGACAAGTCTCCAAGATTAAACATAAACGTATACACGCTTCAGCGAGGCACGCACAACCTCAAATGATGTGGTGACTACTAGAGTCCACCACAATCCACATCGTATCACCTTACGATTTGCCAAACTTGGTTCCAACGAGCAGTGTAACGGCTCTAGCAAGTCCATCATGGTGCTACACACACGCGGCAGACAACCTAGTCTCTGCCTCTTTAGGTTTACCTCAAACCTACCAACAAGACGGACGTTTCCACATGGTATAACATACTATGGGAAGAAAACTCAATAGAGTAGTGGGTCTTTATCCAACACTCCTCAATGCCGATACACCCTGGACACTCCAATGTCCCTATGTACTTAACATAATCTGATCCTACTCCCTTAGGACCCATCCTACACCTCAAGGGTGGTGTGATCATGTCTACCACATGTCACATCGACAGAAAGCGAGTAATTTCCTCCATGATTACTCCTGTCGTCAAATCACATGGCCAAAAGCCATTCCAACGAGCATACCTCAAGGGTATCACCACTCGTAAAATGATCCCCCAATCGTAAGCTGCGGTACAATCACATGTACAGCGCATCCAACCATTCCTCGAGCAACCCGCTCGGTATAAGGGTCACGTCAATCGGTGCCGCACACACCACCTTGTGCTCGGTACTGGCACCCAAGGCATACCACAGAATACGTATACTCAACGCATCGATCATCGTAACGATGATGCATGTCTAATAAGACATCTCCTACACCATCGTCATCGTCATCCTGTGACGACACATGCCAACTCATGGCATCTAAAACATTGTTAACTAGTGACGATACATGTACATCAGCGAATGTCATCCACTATCATGCTAGTAAAATAGGCATAATAAAACATGTATATCAATGCATGCCAGCTACAATAAAGCTAATAAAATAGCAATATCTCATACCTCATTGCTAGCAATATAGCGTCATACCTGTCTCCGTCGCTCAATAATAGTGCGTAATCAGCACCCATCGCTCGAAGGCGGCAAAAATCCTGTGCTGAGTACATAGCGGCAAGATCCCTCGCTATAGAATCGACGGTATGACACCTCGTCAGATAATAAGTGGCATGAAACCTCGCTATACCCTGAGCATGAATCATCGTCCACAAAGTAGCGGAAAGAGGCATCGCTATCAATACACCTGGCGGAATGAACCATCGCCAATAGATATAGCGGAATGAACCATCGCTATAAATACACCTGGCGGAATGAACCATCGCCAATAAATATAGCGGAATGAACCATCGCTATAAATACACCTGGCGGAATGAACCATCGCCAATAAATATAGCGGAATGAACCGTCGCTATAAATACACCTGGCGGAATGAACCATCGCCAATAGATATAGCGGAATGAACCATCGCTATAATTAAACCTCGAATCGAGTCACTTATCAGTAGTGTATTTCAATGCTTCTCACTACTCCATATAAGCGGAATCCTTCCTCGCTTCATATGGACCTTAGCGCAAGCATTGAAATCCTCACTAGGATAACCTGGACTCGTGAAATATCAGTGCATTTCAATGCTTCTCACTACTCCATATAAGCGGAATCCTTCCTCGCTTCATATGGACCTTAGTGTAAGCATTGAAATCCTCACTTTATATTTCACAATATACATATGCAAAACGATGCGTATCAACATGTATCATATCATAATGCACTATCTCATGCATACCTTGATTTACCTTGTGTTAAATGACTAACCACATAATACATGTTGCCCTTGGGATGCCCGTGCATATGTAAAATCATCGTCAATCATCATAAAAGAATGAGTCATCGTAAATCCACATAATAATATCGTATGGCCTCTTACCATATGGGGCACCTTACCCCGTGGCACCTTACCACAATAACATCACATGGCCTCTTACCATGTGGGGCATCTTACCCCGTGGCGTCTTACCACAATAACATCGCATGGCCTCTTACCATGTGGGCATCTTACCCCGTGGCGTCTTACCACAATAACATCGCATGGCCTCTTACCATGTGGGCATCTTACCCCGTGGCGTCTTACCACAATAACATCGCATGGCCTCTTACCATGTGGGCATCTTACCCCGTGGCGTCTTACCACAATAACATCGCATGGCCTCTTACCATGTGGGTATCTTACCCTGTCATATGGCGTCTTACCATATCATAACCATTGTGTGGCATCTTATCACAGGGGCATCTTACCCACTCTCATATACGTCATCATAAACATCATCATGATCATTATCATCGTAAACATCATCATATATACTCATGCAATTAATGCAAGGTCATAGTTTAGGAATATGTTACCGTTTGATGCTCGTACGTTTCTTACGTACCTTCCTTGCTTGAGCATTACATGAACAAACGCATTAATATATTCAATAATAATTGAGACCATACCGAAGTATTCCACTGTCGGTTGTCTACCCAGTCTGTCCTCAGACAATACATCATATCTTTCTTCTCCTGATTTTCTTCCAAAATCAGGTTCCTTGGCACGTAGCATATAGAGTGTTAGACATCGCTATTAATGCCATCCTATCGTGTTCCACACGATTCCTGCAACCACAATGGTTAGCAATACCACTTTTCATATCATAAGAGCACATAAACAATTTGTTATGTTATACAACATTAATGCCATCATGCATAAATATGTGCTATCAATAACTTCCTAGGCCCTTAACAGCCCCAATGAGCAACCACTGCTCTGATACCACTAATGTAAGGACCCCAAGCCCTTAAACCTTGATTAGTGTATTAACCACTATGTGTGGTACATGCTTTCTATAAAATGTCAATCGGGAAGCTCTGATGATACTTAATCATTGCCTGTCAATGAAAGACTCATATGTTTGCCCTTTACCAACCCCTTGGTGCCACTTTTCACATTGTAAACTTTTATAAAAATTTGGGCAGAGTCTCCCCATAAATAGAGCTATCCCAAAAAAAAAGAGTACAACACATAACAAAATTCCCGGCCAGGGAAAGCATAATACTCAACAGAAAGCAGTAATACAAGTAGATTCCCAGCCAGGGAAGACACCACACATATGTCAACAAAAGTGGGTTCCAACACCCACATAATACACCAATGACTCTCATATCATTCTAGCAATTCAACCTAATTGCATGCAACCTTAAATGAAAGAGAGAAAGGCTCATGCCTTTATATACAATCCATATACAAGTATAATTGTGCTCACATGCGAGCATCATGAATATGTATAAATCCTCAGGTGTATATATAGGTACTCTATACGATACCGTGCTCCATCAAGCCCTGGTACCACGATCCTGGGAGTACCTCAAATCAACAGCTCGAGCTCAGCTCCATAGCCATCGATGTACCTGTCCACCTGTCCCAACAGAGACAGCCCCCAACGGGGTGAGCATACCAATACACAAAATCCCATAATCATAATAATGAAATTCATAATTTACAACACAAGTAAATGCTAATGAATTTAAATGATACTCCCTGGATGGCAACATCCTCATCCGGGATTCCGTGTACTGTCCCTGTTCTCACAACATCAAACTCATCAAATCTCATAAATCAGTAAATCAACGCATTGATTAACTCATCGCATGCCTAATCCTCGAATATCAACATATAGTGATTACAAATTCATTAAACATGCAATTACAGATATCACAATATCTAATACTGATTTCACAACCTTGCTATCAATCACAGATAGCTCAAATGCCTTAGCATTTATTTTACCAATCCTTCATTATACTTAGACATCTCAAGTGCCTTATAATGAATACATGAGTCTACAAACCTAGACATCTCAAATGTCTTATAATGAATACACGATTCTACGAACTTAGACATCTCAAATGTCTTACGAAGAATACATGGTTTTACGATCATTCCCAGGCATCTCAAATGCCCTAATATAGTCAAATAAACCCAGTACCCCATATATCATGCAAGAGTCATCCTACTCTAGTGTCACGCACGCTACAAGCGGCGATATCAAGATTTGGGTCATTCCTTGGCTATATCAACATATATGTATAACCATACGCAAAACATTCAATGCAATCAAAAATACCTTATGCATTTCACATATATATAGTAATGCTCGTACGTCGCACGTACCTTAAATCTCCGAAGTCCGAGCCAAGCCTTGCTCGAGTTCCATGCCCCGAGGAATGAAGTGCTAACACGATAAATAATTCACAATTATTTACGAACATGTAACCTATGCTCAAGCACACCCATATCCCTCACAACATTGTCAATACACGACAATTATCCTCTTAAAAGACCCGGGGCAGGGTACATGCAGGGAAGGAATAAATGAGACAATCGAAATTTGTTCAAGAATGCCCTACAAAAATCGAACCTTAATCTCACAATTTCGAACCCAATTAAAATACCATAATTCATCTAAAATGTCAATTAAGCTATCCAAGCAAGAATCAACATCCCTTGACAAAAACTCCAAATTTTCGAACTCAACACCATTAAATTCGAACCCAAACAAGCCTTTAAATCCCAACTCTTAAAATTCTTCAAATTCGAACCAAAGCTTCTCAATTCGATCTCAATCAAGCATCATAATACTCTTAAAACATGCAATAATCGATCAATTGCACGAAATAATACCCCTGCCAAAAACCCCCAAATTTTCGAAATCAAACCCTACAATTTCGAAATAATTTCGAACCAATAAAGGCATGGAAATACATGAAAAAGACGAACAAGGGGTTAGGGAGGTTACCCAACGAAAATCGGAAGCAAAATCGGACGAAATCCGATGAACCCTAACATTTGGGGATCGACGCCTTTCTGAAAAATCCGACTTCAAATCGCGATGAAACTTCGAATTGATGGAGGGGAAAGCTGCGTCTCGTCGGGACGAAGACGGTGATAGGTCGCACGCGGCGAGCGGCGGCCGGACGGCGGCGGCCGAAGCGCCTGAAGCGGCGAGGGCGCAGGGCAGGCGGAAGAGGTCGCACGCGGGGAGAGAGAAAGAGATTGGGGCGGAAATGAAATTAATTCCAAAATCTCGGGTTCAACTTGTATTTATAGCAAAATACCCCGAAAAACTAATAGCCCCACAAATACATCGTGATTCATTAAAAATCATCTGTTTTCAAAAACTCTCTCTCTAACTCCAAAATCCTCTACCGGTGCTCACATAGCACCCGAGATTCCGAGACACATCAAAAACCCAACTCTTAGGTTTTACACCGTAATGTGAATACAATCTCAACCTCTGGGTCCAACGATCCCAACTGCCCAAATAAACGAGCCCAGAAGGCCCAACACCTCTCTTAAATTTCAAATCGCCACGTAAAACCACTTTAGGGATTATTAATACTCCGGGATTAACACCTATAATCCCTGGTCATCACAGTCTATCATGCCAAAAAGGTACCTACAAGGACAACCCCCAAACATGAGCAATAATAATCATTCATATTCAACACAATATGAAGATAAAGCGTAATGCATAATCAATATAAAACACTTCCTGTTTTTCCCATGCATTTCAAACGCTTCCCGTTTGGTTGTCCCTGTACCATAACTCATGAGTATAATCAACAGATTATTTTTAATGGCCAAAACATGTCATGACATCATATACCATCTCAACTGTACCACATATTGGTCACCATTCCCTAGTCTGTCCATCACAGTGTATTTTAATGCCCCTCGCTTATATTCATATGGGCGGCATAGGATAACCTCGCTACAATGGACATGCGGCGCTCCCACCCCTCGCTTCACAGAGAGCGGCAAATACCCTTTCCTCGCCCCATATGACAACCACGCTTAAATGTGACATGCGGCGCTCCCACCCCTCGCTTCACATTTAGCGGAACCAATACAAAAAGCGGCAAGCATTAAAATCATCAAAGGATGACCACGACTCATGGGATGTGCATCCAATAATCATAATATGCATCTAACATCAATATGCATAAATTACCATGTATATGCATCCACAATGCAATACCTCATATGGCATAAATCAACATGTATATGCATCCACAATGCAATACCACATATATACTCGCATCTACAATGCATAAACAAAGAGTATATAAAATACATGTTACCGTTGGGTGCCCGTACGTCCACTACGTACCTTTCCAAAATGTGGAATGTGATTGGACCTCAATTCCTTGGCTGCGTTGCCACCTGGGTTGGTTCTACATATTCACAAATACCAATATTAGAACCCAATAATAGTCCAATACCAAAAATCCCACAAAAACACCCAAAAACACCATTTTTGGTGTCTCGCGATCGATCGCCATCAAGCCCCGATCGATCGCGAGAACACACTGTCTCGGGCAACAAAATTGCACAATCCGCGATCGATCGCGGAGATAGCGCCGATCGATCGCGGCCTCGCCGATCGATCGCGCGCATCTCGCGATCGATCGCTGAAGCTCTCTGCCTCAGCACTGCTGCTCGCGATCGATCGCGAGAAAATCGCCGATCGATCGCCGAGCTGTGATCAAGCGGGATTTGGGCACTATTCACCCATCTTCAACCCCTTCTCATACACACCCACATACCCCAACATAAATCAAACCCAATAACTCAAAACCAACACTAAACATCATAACAAACTCATATATACTACATCCAACCAAAATATTACCAAAACCATAACACCCAACACAAACCCATTTTAAACCCTTCAAAACCAAACCAAACTCAAATAAAACCTTACAAAATTAAAACATGAGGTACCCATACCTCTTGGGGATCTCAAATCACCCAATAATCTCCACAATAAAAGATTTTGCAAGGACTTCTCTTCACCCCAAAGTTGGTGCTCGAAAATGGGAAGGGGAAGTAAGGGTTTGGGTGTTGATTTTGGTAAAGTTAAAAGTGTTGGATGGAAGAGTGGGTTGGATGATAAAAGTGAGTTTTTAATTTAAAGTGCATGCCAAAGAATCCCATGGTGTATAAAACACCCCAACATGATATTTTTCAAAGCATTTACTCAAAATGCACCATAATATCAATTAACACATGATTTCTAATTAATTGCTAACCAATGCAAATAAATCATGCTTCCAATAATATTTACCCAACATGCACCACATGCACCCTAAAATGCAATCCCGGGTCACCCTATCCACATGACCATGCATTTCCACATAAGATAAATAAATCCCAACACATAATCAATTACCACATAATTAATCATGTAAACATAATTTAAAGCCAAATAGCAATTAGCCATTTCGGGGATGTCACAATACTCCCCTACTTATAAGATTTCGTCCTCGAAATCACATGTACTTACCCCAACAGAAACTAAACATGAACTCATACCAGAGAATAGTTCCGGGTAGTGCTGCACCATATGCTGCTCCGTCTCCCACGTAGCCTCCTCGACACCCCTGCGATCCCACTGAACTTTGATCATCGGTATCACTTTATTCCGAAGTCTACGGTCTGCTCTGTCAAGAATTCTAACAGGCCGTTCCACATAAGATATATCTGACTCTAACTGAACTTCGGAAGGCTGTAACACGTGAGACGGATCCGGCTCATACTTTCGCAGCATCGATACATGAAACACATCATGTATCCCAGATAAAGAAGGCGGCAAAGCCAGTCGGTAAGCCAATGTGCCAATGCGCTGCAAAATCTCGTACGGTCCCACAAACCTCGGAGACAGTTTCCCGCGCATCCCAAACCGCACAACGCCTCTGAAAGGCGAGATCTTCAAAAAGACCTTATCTCCCAACTGAAATTCCAACGGTCTCCGCCGTTTATTTGCATACGCAGCCTGTCTGTCCTGAGCCGCTTTCATTTTCTGCCTTACAATCTTTATCTTCTCTTCCATTTCCCGGATCAACTCAGGCCCTCCGACTGATCTACCGTCCAAATCATCCCAACATAAGGGTGATCTACATCGTCTGCCATAAAGAGCTTCAAACGGAGCCATCTGAATACTTGCCTGGTAGCTATTGTTATACGAAAACTCTACCAAAGGCACTGAATCCTGCCAAGAGGCATCGAACTCCAAAACGCAAGCTCTTAACATGTCCTCGAGCGTCTGAATCGTGCGCTCGGTCTGGCCATCCGTCTGAGGATGATAAGCAGTGCTCAATCTGACCTCAGTTCCCAAAGCTGACTGAAGGCCTTCCCAGAAATGAGATGTGAATCGCGGATCTCGATCTGACACAATAGAAACGGGGATCCCATGCAATCTCACCACATCTCTAATATACAACTGCGCCATCCTCAAAAATGTAAATGTCATGCTATAGGGGATAAAGTGGGCTACCTTAGTCAATCTGTCCACAATCACCCAAATAGCATCGAAGCCTGAAGCACTCCTCGGCAAATGAGTCACGAAGTCCATGGAAATGTGCTCCCACTTCCACTTCGGTATCTCCAAGCTTCTCAATTCGCCGCCAGGTCTCTGCCTCTCTGCCTTAACCTGCTGGCAGATCAGACACCTCTTCACATAAGCGACGACATCAGACTTCATTCTCTTCCACCAAAACTGACCACGCAGATCTCTGTACATCTTCTTCCCGCCTGGGTGGATGCTAAGTCTACTACTGTGAGCTCGCTCCAAGACTCCCTTACGCAACTCCGGCGTACTCGGAACTACCCAGCGGTTACCCAATCTCAAAGATCCGTCGTCGGCCACTCTGAACTTCGTCGGCTGACCAAGATGCACTATAGACAACCATCTCTGAACCTCAGCATCTGACCTCTGAGCTCTCCTGATACTCTCAAAGATATCTGGCTCAGCTAGCAAAGTCGATACATACACAGGTGATGCATCAATGTCAAAGTCATAGCCCATATGGCAATAGGAGGTCATCATAGCCGACAAATGGATGACGTCCTCAGCAGAACTCCTCACTTTCCGGCTCAAAGCGTCTGCTGTCAAATTGGCCTTTCCCGGATGGTACTCAATCTCGCAATCATAGTCTTTGAGCAGGTCCATCCATCTCCTCTGTCTCATGTTCAGCTCCGCCTGAGTAAATAGAAACTTGAGGCTCTTGTGATCCGTGTATATGGTGAATGAAGTGCCATATAAGTAGTGCCTCCAGATCTTCAGGGCGAAGATGATAGCCGCCAATTCCAAGTCATGAACTGGATATATGGTCTCATGCGGCTTCAACTGCCTCGATGCATAAGCTACCACATGCTTATCTTGCATCAGAACACATCCAAGGCCCTGCAGTGATGCATCAGTAAACAGAACAAATCTGGAGTTCTCCGTCGGAATCACTAACACTGGCGCCGTCGTCAACCGGTGCTTCAACTCCTGGAAGCTCTCCTCACAAGCTTCTGACCAAAAGAAAGGCACACCCTTCTGAGTCAACTGAGTCAGCGGCTTGGCAATCTTCGAAAAGCCCTCAACAAAGCGCCGATAATACCCGGCCAAACCAAGGAAACTCCGGATCTCAGGCACAGAAGTGGGGGCAGCCCACTCCATCACAGCCCCAATCTTCTTCGGGTCCACTGATATCCCGCTGCTCGAAATGACATGCCCCAGAAACACTACACTGCTCAGCCAAAACTCGCATTTACTGAGCTTAGCATACAACTGATGCTCTCTGAGAATCTGAAGCACTGTCCTCAAGTGTTTCACATGATCTTCCTCACTCCGGGAGTAGATAAGAATGTCGTCAATAAACACGATGACAAACTGATCAAGATACGGCTGAAACACTCTGTTCATCAGACTCATGAAGACGGCCGGGGCGTTCGTCACACCTAATGGCATCACCAAGAACTCATAATGCCCGTATCGAGTCCGGAACGCTGTCTTCTGCACATCTTCCTCTCTGACCCGAATCTGATGATACCCGGATCTCAAATCAATCTTGCTATACACCCTGGTACCTTGCAACTGATCAAACAAGTCGTCAATCCTTGGGAGAGGATACTTGTTCTTCACTGTAGCCTTGTTCAGCTGCCGGAAATCGATGCACAACCGCATCGAACCGTCCTTCTTCTTCACAAAGAGGACTGGTGCGCCCCATGGCGACACGCTCGGGCGTATATACCCCTTGTCCAAGAGATCCTGCAACTGTTCTTTCAACTCTCTCAACTCTGCCGGTGCCATCCTATAAGGTGCACGAGAGATAGCGGATGTCCCTGGCAGCAACTCGATCCCAAATTCAACTTCCCTGGCCGGTGGAAATCCTGGGATCTCTTCTGGAAATACATCAGCAAATTCTGCCACAACTGGTACATCCTCAACCTTCAGTTCTTTACTCTTTTCAGACGTGTCCACGGCATAAATAAGATAGCCCGTGTGCCCACGTTCCAACAGCTGGGACATCTTGATCGCTGAAATCAACGGAATCTTCGCACGAGACCCGTTGCCAAAGAAAGTCCACTGACTGCCCAACTCAGGTCTGAACTTCACTGTTCTCTGCCGGCAATCTACCACTGCCTGATATCTGTTCAGAACATCAATACCCAAGATGCAGTCGAAGTCTGACATACCCAGCACAATCAAGTCTGATCTCAACTCGTTGCCCTCAAAATAAATGAGGCTATCTGCCAAGAACTGATCAGCAACAACATTTCTTCCAGTGGGTGTCGAGACCAATAGAGGCGTGGGCAAAGAAGACGTGCGCATATGGTGTCTTTCCACAAATCCCACAGACACAAAGGAATGGGAGGCACCTGTATCTATCAAAACAAAAGCAGGGTACGTAAATAAATGGCACGTACCGGCAATCACCTCCTCCGGGGCTGCCTGAGCCTGCTCCCTGGTCAGTGCATATACTTGTCCCTGGGGTGGTCCCACTGTCTGACCTCCCGATGGACGAGGCCCAAATTGCTGCCTCTGCTGCACTGTCCTGTCCTCAAACCTTGGCCTGTTGCCCTGATACTCTGACTGGCCTCCCCTGGTGGGACAATACCGAGCAATGTGGCCCATCTTGCCACAGACATAACATGCAGGACACTTATTTGAAGAATGCGGTCCTCCACAATTGTTGCACCTAGGCTCTCCCGGCCTCTCCCCTTGTGAAGATCCTCGATTGGCCGACCAATTACCCTTCTTGTTATCCTGCTTCTGCCCAAAGTGTTTCTTCCCACCATACCGCGAAGATGAAGAGGCACCACGGGGCTTGAATGGCTCACCCCGAGGCCTCAAACTGTCACTAGTCTGCCTCTGTTGCGGTACCGGTGGTGGCATGGCATAAGCTCCCACTCCCAGCTCAGCAAGTTCCGCTCTTGTGAGAGCATCATCAAAAGAAGTTGGGTTATTGATGATAACCCGGTCGTAGAGCTCCGGTCGCAGTCCTTTCATGAAATTTCTCATCTTGGCACGTCCATCAGAGGCAATATGGGGGACATACCTAAGTAGTGATGAGTACTGTGTGGCATAGTCTGCCACTGTCATGTTCCCCTGCCTCAGACTAGCAAATTCATCCTCTTTTGTCCGCCTTGCTGCCGCGGAGAAGTATCGGTTCAAGAACCTGGTCCTGAAGAGTGTCCAGTCAATCACAGCACCCAGTGCTCTCATCTCCATCACTGTGCTCCTCCACCACATCAATGGTTTCTTAGCCAACTGGAACTCCGCCAGCCTCAGCCAAGCAGTAATAGCACACGGAGCCGATACAAAGATCTGTTCAAGTCTCTCCAGCCACTCTTCAGCTTCTTCTCCGGACTCTGTCCCCTCAAACCGGGGCGGATGATAAGACAGAAACTGGGTCAAGCTAATCTCACCCGGTAGCAATAACTGGACCACTGGTTCCATTCCTACAGCCGGTGGAGGTAGAGGATTAGCCTGTCCAATACTCGCATTTACACTCCCAACATCTCCGACTTCCTCATTAGCAGCCATGCTGTAACACAAATGTTAACAACAATCCAAAGCAATATATAACATGTCGTTAGATAACAGGAGTGATATAAGCATGTTAGTATAACAGGATATACATCAATATGCACCACATGCATAAACATGCTCTAAATGTAAGCACCTAGCCAAACATGCTAAGGCTACCCTTCACTCGTTCCCGGGTTCTCTAACCACTGCTCTGATACCACTAATGTAAGGACCCTAATCCTTAAGTGCGGAATAAAGGCATAATAGAGCTAAATAAATGATCAGAGTAGAGTAAACAAGTTGAGTCTATGAGCTTAAGCATTTACATGCCAAAATAAAGGACTACCAAAAGGATTAATTACATTCCAACAAATGAATGTGTCCACTATAGTTTTACGCTACTCCTAGAGTAGGCACTATACAAAAGAATCCTGTCCCTTCATCTACCAAAGATGCTCGTGAAGCTCACTGTCTCAACCCGTTCAAGCCCGTCTATCATGCCAAAAAGGTACCTACAAGGACAACCCCCAAACATGAGCAATAATAATCATTCATATTCAACACAATATGAAGATAAAGCGTAATGCATAATCAATATAAAACACTTCCTGTTTTTCCCATGCATTTCAAACGCTTCCCGTTTGGTTGTCCCTGTACCATAACTCATGAGTATAATCAACAGATTATTTTTAATGGCCAAAACATGTCATGACATCATATACCATCTCAACTGTACCACATATTGGTCACCATTCCCTAGTCTGTCCATCACAGTGTATTTTAATGCCCCTCGCTTATATTCATATGGGCGGCATAGGATAACCTCGCTACAATGGACATGCGGCGCTCCCACCCCTCGCTTCACAGAGAGCGGCAAATACCCTTTCCTCGCCCCATATGACAACCACGCTTAAATGTGACATGCGGCGCTCCCACCCCTCGCTTCACATTTAGCGGAACCAATACAAAAAGCGGCAAGCATTAAAATCATCAAAGGATGACCACGACTCATGGGATGTGCATCCAATAATCATAATATGCATCTAACATCAATATGCATAAATTACCATGTATATGCATCCACAATGCAATACCTCATATGGCATAAATCAACATGTATATGCATCCACAATGCAATACCACATATATACTCGCATCTACAATGCATAAACAAAGAGTATATAAAATACATGTTACCGTTGGGTGCCCGTACGTCCACTACGTACCTTTCCAAAATGTGGAATGTGATTGGACCTCAATTCCTTGGCTGCGTTGCCACCTGGGTTGGTTCTACATATTCACAAATACCAATATTAGAACCCAATAATAGTCCAATACCAAAAATCCCACAAAAACACCCAAAAACACCATTTTTGGTGTCTCGCGATCGATCGCCATCAAGCCCCGATCGATCGCGAGAACACACTGTCTCGGGCAACAAAATTGCACAATCCGCGATCGATCGCGGAGATAGCGCCGATCGATCGCGGCCTCGCCGATCGATCGCGCGCATCTCGCGATCGATCGCTGAAGCTCTCTGCCTCAGCACTGCTGCTCGCGATCGATCGCGAGAAAATCGCCGATCGATCGCCGAGCTGTGATCAAGCGGGATTTGGGCACTATTCACCCATCTTCAACCCCTTCTCATACACACCCACATACCCCAACATAAATCAAACCCAATAACTCAAAACCAACACTAAACATCATAACAAACTCATATATACTACATCCAACCAAAATATTACCAAAACCATAACACCCAACACAAACCCATTTTAAACCCTTCAAAACCAAACCAAACTCAAATAAAACCTTACAAAATTAAACATGAGGTACCCATACCTCTTGGGGATCTCAAATCACCCAATAATCTCCACAATAAAAGATTTTGCAAGGACTTCTCTTCACCCCAAAGTTGGTGCTCGAAAATGGGAAGGGGAAGTAAGGGTTTGGGTGTTGATTTTGGTAAAGTTAAAAGTGTTGGATGGAAGAGTGGGTTGGATGATAAAAGTGAGTTTTAAATTTAAAGTGCATGCCAAAGAATCCCATGGTGTATAAAACACCCCAACATGATATTTTTCAAAGCATTTACTCAAAATGCACCATAATATCAATTAACACATGATTTCTAATTAATTGCTAACCAATGCAAATAAATCATGCTTCCAATAATATTTACCCAACATGCACCACATGCACCCTAAAATGCAATCCCGGGTCACCCTATCCACATGACCATGCATTTCCACATAAGATAAATAAATCCCAACACATAATCAATTACCACATAATTAATCATGTAAACATAATTTAAAGCCAAATAGCAATTAGCCATTTCGGGGATGTCACAACAATTGCAATAATATAATTAAGGTCATGCTCGTACGTTACACGTACCTTATAATTCTGTAGTTCAAGTCCGACTTCGCCTGAGTCCCACGACCCGATGAATTATGTGCTAACACATAAATAGTTCACAATCAAACACAAGCATGCAATCATGTGCCCAAGCACGTTCAAAACTTCCAAACCTATCGTCTATCCATGACAATACCAAAATAAAAGCCCCCCGGCTAAGCATGCATAATACGCAAAATATTCCATTTTATATGTTTAAAAGATTGCCAAAACTCAACCGAGAATTTCGTTTTATAAAACTTTGGCTCCAACCAATCCATTTTAAAAGTATAGCATTCCCATTGGAATGTAGACATTGCCCCGGAAACGGTCCCTTTAAACCTCGATTCCAAAATCCCAACATTTTCCAAAATTCCAAAAAAACAACCAAAACAGTGCCGCGATCGATCGCCCATCAGGTGCGATCGATCGCGCGAGAACACTGTCCATAGCACTGCCTTCCACGATCGATCGCCTACTTTTCACGATCGATCGACGAGACTGTTCATCGCCTTCCTAAATCCAGTAACATGTCGCGATCGATTGCCGCCAAGCCGCGATCAATCGCGACCTGCTGGTTTCCAAAAAATTCGAGCTTCAATGGTGTTTTTTACACCCAACTCCAAACCAACACCCGTAACTTCCTCAACACCACCAATACATCAATTGTAACCAATAAAAACAGTAAAAACTCAACTATGAATTTTTTTTATCAAAAACCACCCAATTTCAAAACTCAACAAAATACTCAACCAAAAACCACCACACTACAATCAAATCGAAGCTAAAAGAGAGGAGGATGAGATTACCAGCTTTTCTTCAAAAATCCGGGCCCTAAATCGTGTTCCCAACGATTTTGTTGAAGGGGAAAGGAGGGGAAGGGTTTTGGGGTAAAGGGGGGAGAGAGAAAGGGAAGCGAGCGATGAGAGAGGTGATTCCGGGAAAAAATGACGGAATCCCGAGTCCATCTGGTATATATAGCAAAAATGCTCCAAAATAACTATACCCTCACAAATACATCATGATTCATTAAAAATAATTTGTTTTCAAAAACTCTCTCTCCAACATCAAATCCCCATACCAGCCCCCAACATAAAGCACCCCGTACTCCAAGTCCCACCAAAAACCCAACTCATAGGTTTTCCACCAAAATGAGAATACAATCTCAACCTTTGGATCCAACGATCCCAAATGCTCGATTTAACAACCTCGGGAGACCCAAAACAACAATCAATTCCTAATTGCCACAATTAAAAATCCATTAAGGATTATTACCACACTGGGGTTAACACCATTAATCCCCGGGCATCACAGGCTAAGGCGGGTTGATGCGGTGAGCTTGTGAGGAGTACTTTTGGTGTAGCAGGCATAATTCTTTTGTATAGTCTCTACTCTTGGAGTAGTGTAAAGCTATAGGATCAACATTCAATTTGTTGGGAATGTAAATAATCCCTTTTGGAAATTTTATTTTGGCACTGTAATCTTAACAGCTCAAGGCATCAACACGAACTTTATACTCTATAGATGTATGTTATCTCTATTTACTCCTTTAATCCGCACTTAAGGATCTAGAGTCCTTACAACTAGTGTCCATTTTTTAGGTTAACTGAAAAAGGATGGAAATTAACCACCATTCGACTTTTGTTGATGAAACTCATTAACCAACCTTTATATGAGCCTAAAAATAAATTTCATCCTTACTATAAGGGAGTATAATGAATTTCATGTGCGTACTATGTTTTGCGCTATTAAGTTATGCACATACTATGTTTTGGGCATTACAAGAAAAAAAATTCAATGCCTAATGAAAAAGGAAAAAGAAAGGCAAAGTAAAAACATAGCATAGTTATGTGATGATGAACCATGTAGAGGTCCTACATTGACCGTATTTAGTAAAATCTAACGAAGCCCATGGTCATCAAGATTTAAAGAGAAAAAAAAATGAGGAGGGAATTGAAGATGTTTGAAGATGAAATTTACAAATTATACTCTCTTATTTGATATCCTTACGTTTATTTGAAACCAATACCAAAGGTCTGACATTATAAGCTTAAAAGACCTTTTGATCCAAGTCTAGGGAATATAACATTAGTGGAGAAGTGCTTGAAAAGTAGGCTTATGGAGTGCTTGATAGTAATCATGTCTTTGAGTTTAGTAGCATTATTTGATCTTAAAGATATGTATGAAACTCGAGATTGACAATAGCACACACACACGTTTCGATTTTGCTATGTATTGCTTGGCTTAGGAGAAAACATTTTTTGTTGATATTTGGATTGACTCTGGTTGATGTGTTAGTCGGATTTCTGAGTTGTACGTTTGAGTTGCTAAGTTTGTTTTTATTTTTAAGTATTAAGGATGAACTCTACATTTTGACCTTATTGCTTGCTCGAGGACGATCAAGTCTATGTTTGGGGGAGTTGATAAGTGTGATTTTTACACTTATTTTGCTGTGAATTTTAGGTGTTTTTATATGGATTCCTGGATGATTTTACTCTTTCTGGAGATTGAAAAAGGATAAAACCGAACGAACACGTTGAAAGAAGGACCGAAATCTCGAGATTGAAGGTTTGACTGGTGATCGATCGGCGGTCGTTTTCGCGGAGCTGAGTATTTTGAAGAACAAATTTAATCAACTGACGATCGATCGGCATTTTATCGCGATCGCCAATTCTCAGTGATCGAACAATTTTATCTCAAGAGTGAAGGACCAGAAGATTCTGGCGACCGATTGCCAATTCTCGGTGATCGATCATGAGTACTCAGATTTTGAAAAATAAAAGACAGAAAGTTCTGGCGATCGATCGGCAATTCACCGCGATCGATCTCCAGACGCAAAAAAATCAAGATTTTATTTCCTTGTTGGGTATTTTGTGTCCAAACTTTGGCAAACTCCTCCACCACTATAAAAGGATGGACTTGGACGACTTGAAATGACTTTTACTCAGTTTTATACCTTACCCTAAAACACAGCCTCCACCTCTGTTCAACCTCAAGCCATTGAATTCCAAGCCAGAATCGAAGAGATGGGACGGCGCAACGAAGCAAGGAGTCGACGTCTAGCATCTTTAGTATTTCTAAACTCTTATTGTTGTTTATTTTCGGATTTTAGGATGTTGGATTTGTTGTTAAACAAGTTTTTGCATTCATATTTGATGATGGTAGTTGGCTAATTTAATTATCAAGACTCTGGGATCCCTTGTATGAACCCATGATTCAAGTTTGAGTTTTTGATTAATTTTTCTACAGTTCTTTGGGTATGATTATGTTTTAGTGCTTTTCAAGGATTAGCTACCTTTGAATTGATGTTAGTAATTACAATTGACTTGACCATATGATATTATAATTTGACAAGATAATTCATACCGTGGGTTTTAGATTGAGACTGACCACGTAAAATCTAGCACACGTGATAGCTATAGATCCACCAAGATCGAAAGCTAGAAGTTTTCATAGTGCGTATGCGATACTAAATGTTAAATGAGTGCATGGGCATTGACTTGTTACATTTTAATATTAGGTTCAATATAAACTTGACCAAAGTATATTGGATAACGCAGGAAAAACTCGTCACCTTAGAATGTAGAATTGAAGTCTTAACTAATATGAGAATTGTGGGGGATTACATGGGTGAACCGAAGTCTTGAAATTCATTTCTATTGATTTTCGTCGCTTTTCATTGCTAGCTTGTTTGGTTTGGATAATTTTCTGGGTTTATTATAATTTAGTTTCACTCAATAATCGTAGGCTAAATATAGTTAGACTAATTAACTTTGGTAATTGCTACTAGTCCCTATGGGTACGACATCCCTACTTTCATATCATTATACTAAAACTTGACACCGTGCACTTGGGGTATAAAATCGCAACACTGAAGATAATTGTTTAATAAATAAGCGATCACTACCCAATTTTATTGACTCTGGGGTAAGGGCAGAGTTGTTGAACTATTTGTTATTGGTTTTTATTGAATGAATCCAATAAATCAGAATCTTTCTTTTCGCACACTTTCTGAAGTTCGATCTTGTGGTTGTCTCTCTCATAAAAGGAGGACTAACTGGGAAGAGAACTCAGAATTGGAAAGTTGTACTTTACGGAGGATGAATCTGTTAGTATAGTACTAGGTATTATGGAAGAACCGTACGATAGATTCTGTCAAGTGAGGCTCCGATTTGAGTTAATTTAACCGATAGATCGAAACTGAGATCGAGTTGATGAGAGGAAATATTTAGTTTTTCCTCAGTTATCTCTGAAGCCGCATATTGATGATTTTAGCAATTCAATAGTAGCTCCAATAGTATATCAATAACATCAGAGGCCGCAACAATTTCAGGAACCACAAAGGTTTTAAATCAAAATGTACAAAGATTGAGAAGATATTATTTCAGATCATCCGGAACAAATGGTTCTAGGAGTGTGGGTCGTTGCTAGATCTTGTGGATAATTGAGGATGAAGACAACCTACTGATCAATGTGTAGAGTTTTGAAATTCTTGTAAGACTGTGGTCATACAAAGTATTATCTCAGAGTTGACCGTTAGGGATGTATACGAACAATGTGAGGGCCCGATCCTAATCCGAGGTTTAATTAACACAAAACTGTTATATTATCGTAAACAACGGAAGGTTTAAAAACTTTCAAAAGTGACCCTCAAAATTCTCGCATTTTGTTTTTAAAACATTTCAGAATACTGAAAATATATAATTCAAGTTTCACATCTAGCATGTTATTCATCGTATAAGCATCACATATAAACTTCCCAATAATATAATACTTAAAATACAGATACTCGGGGCATACCCAGGTAAATTGAATTGCAGTTAAAATGCTCTAACAACTACTGGGACTCAAAACATAAATCATATCCTTAGCTCACTCTCAAGGAGCTCCGGTGTTCATCGATGCATCATCTCGAGCATTCGCAGTATGTCCACTTGTACCACCTGTCATGCCCATACAACAAAGACACAGCCCCCCGCGAAGGGGGTCAGAACCCAGTACGAGAAACATGTAAAATCACAATAGTGTGACAAAGTATCATGCGATGAATGCCGTGCATGAATGAAAATGCATATGATGTTGGGATATGCCCTAAGACAAGTCATTAGATGATTGTTTAAGACATACGATGTTTATGGTTTTATGAATGGCAATTCATTATTATATATTATTCTTTTAACTGTGCATTGTGAATTAATATATATGTTAATGTCCTTAGAATAATATTGTATTATTCTTAAAGATGTCCCTAGTCAAGTATTATCATGAATAGGGATAATGATAATACGTAGAGACTAGTATATGTTGATCGATGAATTGTTCATTGATATGAGATATCAAATCAACATATGGGTACATGTTAGAGAACGATGTACTGGACAGACCCACCATGAGAATGCAACATGGATAGTTATATGATCGTCATATGCAATTCTCATAGTGATAATAATGTATGAAATCCTTACGACTTGTGATCATCAGAGATCCCAACATAAGGAGTTATGTATCTTGATATCGTCAAACGTTACCCGTAACAGGGTAATCTATAAAGGCGACTATTGGATACACTACGAATTATGTAGAGGGATGTTGACTGATCGAGATAGGATTTGTCCCTCCTATATAACAGGAGATGTGTTTGGCCCTTGATCAAGTGAGAACTAAAATGCATGGCCATGCTCGAATGAGTCGATATGAGATATCGAGCTTATTCTTTTATTCTAGTTCTACTTGGGGATCAAGAAATAAAGATTGGATATACGAGTATGACTATTCCATGACTCGTGTTCAATCTAAACACAAAGGACAAAGGGATTAAGTTACATGATTAATATTATCACAAGTTCTAAAGGTTATGTCGAGTCATTGACATTCTTGTAATTTGGGTAGCATTGATGTGTTGCTAGATACCGCTCAATGCTTGAAACGTAAAATGAGATTGTATGTCACTGCCAACATTACAAGATCCTATCGGGTCGCACAAAAGATTAAATCGATAAGGGAAATTAAATTCATTGGATGAATTAATTAATTAAGAAGAGTCTTAATTAAGTGATTAAAAGGTTTTAATTAAATCATGGGTTTGGGCCCATAAGACTTTAAAAAAGTCTTGAACCTTAATTAAAAGCCTTATAATATAAATACATGGTTTTGATTAATTGTTAATGATACTTTCATATCATTCTTTGATATCAAACATAAACCCTAGCCATCCTCCAAAAGGCTCTCGGCCGCCACCTTCCTTGCCGCCGCCGCCGTGAGAAAAGGTTGGAGATTGGTGGCTATTGATCGGTTTTGAACCGTGTTTTGATATAGGTTCAAGAATAAGTCTAGCAACTTGTTCTTGAACATCCCTTTCGATTTGATCGTGTGGATACCGTAGAGGCAAGACCTTGGAGGTGTTACTTGTGACTCGGAGTTCGTTGGACGTGCTGCTCCGTGGATTCTGCTTCAAACACGCTACAAGGGTGAGAACCTTCGTATTCCTTAATCCGATATGATAACCTATGTATAGATCTGCTAGTTTGTAATCCTAAAATTTTATTCCGCTGCGTTGTATGCTCTAAGGATTACTAACATATGAAGGGTATCAAATCTCCAATATCAAGATCTCAGGAGTCCAATGGAAAGATCATCAATCAATCATCAAGCTCAAGCAGGGCGTCGACATGCTCGTCGCTATGACATCTCTCTTAGTCGAGCCATCGACGGTCCATCATCCCTCGTGTCCGGACGACGTCGGCACACTCGTCGCTACGGCATCTCTCAGCTCACTCTCTCCGCCGAGCCATCGGCATGCCCATCATCCCCAGACACGCATCACAGATACCAACGAAATGATATAGGTATCAAAGAAAGAATCTATAGGATCAAGATGACATGCTCAATGTCCATGCGTGTCAATGCATCATGCAATATCATAATCTCATGTGATGTATCATCAATATATCATGTCATCATATATCATACAATTCAATGTATCATGTAATTCACATACTGCAGTTCAACATGTCATATAGTCACATAATTACAAGTAATGACAAGTAAATCATACCCCGGGAACATCACATGTCTTTGCCAGACATCGTGATAGAACCGATTTTCTACGTACCTCGGACCAGAAATAACTTTACTGAGTGCTCCTTAACAACCCCAGAATTATTAAATATGGTCAAGTATACTACAAAATTATCAATGTTTAAGTAGACACAATATATAAATCAAGTTTTAAAGATGATTCCTAATGCTTTCCTTCAAAAATTCAGGCTGACCCATTTTCGTATAAAATTCATATGACGTCCATTTGACTCGATTCTGTTGTTCAAAGTTTGAAAACACAAAGGATTTTATTTCTTATCTTATGATGTCAAGCTGGTTCCTTCATCTAAAAGTAGTTTTAATACTAAAAACGTAACCTTTAAAAATCTGTTTTTCAGCTTGAGCGATTTTAGTAAAATCGTCATAACCTTTTGGTTTTAAAATCAATTTGGGTGATTCTAGTGGCAAAAGACAGCCAACCCAAAGCACCACAACTCTTATTTCTGGTAAGTTTCCGTAATTCCAAACCAAAAAGGCTCAAGAATCCGAAGAACATACTTCATGGGTATTTCCGCCACATGCAGGACACAGATTGAGCACCTAAGGTATAAAATTAATAACTAATAGAAAATGAGTCCGAAATAATTCCTCTTTTTTTTTAAAAAAAACATCAAGATAACTGAAAGATCTACAATTTTATTTTGAAGACCGTCAACAAAATTCGAAAGATAAATTGCTCAAAAGTTTGGAATTCTTCACTGCATGTCACATGCAGAGCTAAATCTGGCACACCTTAGCAAAATGCGCATATCTCACTCATTTTAAGTCAAAATAGTCTCAAATTTTGTCCACAGAAAGACAACTTAAATATCTATAACTTTTATTTAGAACTCTAAGTCAGATTCGAAATCAGTAAATCGAAACTTTGAACACATCTACTGCTTGCAACATCAAATTTTGTAGATTTATTTGACAACAAGTTATCTTGCAAAGACTCATGATTTTCGACCCCTACAACTAAATCCAAGTTAATAATTCATTTAAGGAGATTTATAACTTTGAATAACTTGAAATAACTCCACCAAAGCTCAATCCAAGCCTCCAATCCCAAAATTTCTTGAGGCTTCTAGCTTCTCTACCCCCTCTCTTCTCAATACTAGAATTGCATATGACATGCACTCAAAATTTCAAGACGTTTTGGAGGAAAGTTTTTGACAATTCAAGAAGAAAATATGGAGGATTTCTTTTTGTATATGGAGAGAGAATATGTCTTGAAGAATGAATGAGTTAAGTGTAAGGCACCGTTGCTAATTAAATATGATTAACCTCGAGTTAGTAAACCCGGGTGATTAAATGCTGAGAATTCGATTTGAGGTGTTCGTGATCACAACACCTTATTTATAACCAAAATAAAATACATCAAAATTATACCAAAGACATTTTATAATTTCGGCCATTTCACCTTAAATAAAGATGATAAAGCATCATATTGTGACACATGGGCATGGTAGGATAAAAAAATTGATTAAACTAAGCTTTTTCTACATAGAGGGCCACGCCCCTTGCCTCTTGTTTTCAACATATATAGACCACCTTTTCTCTCCAAACATATCTGATTTCATCCCTAAAAATTCGAAAAACCCACCTCCAAATTAGAGAGAAAAGTTGAGGGAAACATCCATGCAAATGGAGTTTTAGCAAAGCTTGGAAGGAGAAAACCAATTTCCTTCAAGAATTTGAAGGCTAGGAGCTTGGAGAGTGGATTCATTGTGAAACTCTTGGTCTACAAGGGTATGAATCTATTTTTCCTTTTATGTAGTTGAATTTTGTTGATTTTGAGTCGAAAATTTAAGAAGAAGCATGAATGTGTTGAGGTCTTTTTGGTAAACCAGAATCTGTACAAAGATGTTGTTGAATACAATATATTGTTCTGTATTTTCTATTTTCTTAACGTCTGAATCTGACTTTGAGCCCCAAACAAAAGTTGTAGATAAATGAGTTATAGTCCTGTGGTTAAATTTGAGACCATTTGGACCTGAAATGAGTGATATATACGCATTTTACTAAAGGGTGCCATATTCGACTCTGCATGTGCTGAAAATGCACATGCAGTGTAGAATTCCGAACTTTTGACAAATTGTATGTTCGAATTTGTTGTTGGTCTTCAAATAAAACTTGTAGATCTTTTCATTATCTTGATTTTTTTAAAAAAAGAGGACTCATTTCGGACTTAGTTTCGATTAGTTATGAATTATATACTGTAAGTGTTCAATCTATGTCCTGCATGTGGGCGAAAATGCCATGCAGTGTGTTCTTCGAGTTTCTGAGCATTTTTGCTAGGAATTCCGAAAAATGTACAGAAATAAGTATTTTAGTACTTTGAGTTGGCTGTTGTTTGCAACTAGAATCACAATTTGAATTTGAAATGAAAAAGTTATAGCTATTTTACTAACACTGCTCAAGCTGGAAAACACATTTTAAATTGATACGGTTTTAGTGTCCAAACCCCACTTAGATGGTCGAACCAGCTTGACACCATAATTGATGAAATGTAATATTTTGAGTTTCTGAACTTTGAGCACTAGAATCGAGTCATTTTGATGTCGTGGAATTATAGCGATTTTTCTACGAAAATGGGTCAGCCTGAAAATGTAGGATAATCGATAAGGTCATATTTTTAAGTTAGGTTTGATTCAATGCACTATTTGAACACTTAGTTTCATTTTGGAATTTATATGACCAGGCTATTAGACTCCGGGTGACTCGAGGAGGATTCGGTAGTTTAGTCTCAGTCTGAGGTACGTTGAAATGAGTTGTATCATGACGTCTGGCAAAGGCGTGTAATGATACTACTGTATGACCTTTTATGCCATTAATTGATTTATATAATTAATTGTCACTATATGATTCTTATGTGACTATATGATATGATGAATGTTTTGGATTACATGATATGTGAAATTACATGATATGTATATACTTTCACATGAGATTGCATGATATATTGAGTTGCATATGTCATCGATGCATAAATGATTCATGGGCATATCATATTGATCTATAATTTCTTTGATATCCATGATTATGACTGAGTTGACTCACTCTGAGTGCCGGGGACGACGGGCACGGCGATGACAGGCAGTTTAGGTAGTGACTGTAGTCATGCGCCTTGCTACAAGACCTAGACACATCTATTGCGCTTAATTATCTACGATTTGGTATATTTTGATGGATAAATTGATACATATGCTACCTAATCGTATATTTGTGTAAATGTAGGGAAATGTGAAGAAATCAAGCTAAAATGATGAAAGAATGACTAAAGTTGAAGAAAAAGAAAAAAACCAGAATCCAAGACACATGTTGCCACTTTCTACTCAAATATATATATGTTTGAGCCATGTTTTGGAAATGTGGTCCATAGAAAAGTTGTAGAACTTTGAGTTATCTTCGCGTGGACAGCTGTTTCAACAAATTTGGAGTTAGTACAAGAACGTTACGGCCAAAATACGAAACTCGCCAGAAAAATAGAGGACAGGCGTAATTACGCCATTCTCAGACGTAATTACGCCAATGCTACGGCATGGACATGCGTAATTACGCCAGAAACGCGGGAAGCCATTTTTTGACCCGTCATCAGGCGTCTTTACGCCATTTTCTGGCGTAGCTACGCCAGCAGAGTTTTGGAAAGTGTAAAGACTTGATTTCTTTCCTTCCCATATGGATTCTAACCTACTCCATCAGCCTCCCTATACATATATGGACGAAAATCAGACTAAAGAAAATCTAGATAGTTATTGTAGAATAGTTTTAGACTAGTTTTATATTTTCTTTCAATTTTGTTGAAGACGGCTACGAAGATCGAAGCGAAGGCGGGATTGACACCTTGACGAGCGAAGATCGGATTAGTTTTCTTTCCTTGTTTTTATTTATAGTTTTGTTTTAATTATATGTAGCTAGTCTTAATTCTTGGTTGAGGAAGACAAAACCTTGGATTTATTTATCTTGGGGAGATTTATACGCTTTTGTTTATCGATTTTATTGAATTCATTGTTTTTCTGATTTTGTTGATATGATTGATGTTTGTTTATTGGATTGACAACCTAGTAACTTGCATATAATCTATTGCTAATTGGATATCAAATAAGAGATTGTTTTGAGTAATCTAATTGAAGAAGCAACTAAGATCGATAATTGCCTACTGTTGGTATTATTAAATTCTTAGGAAAAACCATTGACTAAATTATATAAATCACTTGTGTTTATGTTGTTTAGATTCATCGCTCACTAGTTTTGAATGATGTCATGATTTTAATCTTGAATATGCATATATAGATTGATTGATTGGTGAAAGTTAAATTAGAACGCTTGGACTAATTGACTATGAATAAGGTGAGGGAGGAATTAGATTTCCAATTGATGAAAATTCAAGTAAAATTGAGTCTTTTGTGAATCCATGAAATAGATGATAATATCCAAGGTAGAGTCGACCGATAACAAGAATCGCTTTCATTAGTTTAATCTTTAGTTTTAATTTTAATTAGTATAATTCATTCACAACCCCATCTTTTATTGTTTTGATTTTGATTTTCATTAACACAAAGATTCACACCTCTTCGTGGGATCGATCCCTACTCACACTACTACATTTTTGTTATCAATCTTGAGGATTGAGTGGGGTTAATTTGGGCGTACACGATAAGCGCGACCAAATTTTGGCGCCGTTGCCGGGGAGGCGTTGTATATTTTTGTGTTAATATTCTCTGTTTTGTTTCTTTCTCTTTCTTCCCCCCTACCGCTACTCTTGTTTGTTCGTGCTTATAGGTTGATTTCTTAAAATCGGATCTTATCATGGAGGACTATAGGCGACTAGACGAATTGGAGTATCTTGTGCACCAACTTTGCGTAGGGAGTGGACAAAGTGCATACAACTCAAGTTGGAGTGATAATCCCAATCTCAACTATGACAATCAATGGATGAGCCCACCTCCACCTTACATGCAGTCCTATCTACCGCCATACATACAACAATATTCGCCATGGCCGCAACAACCTCAATACCATACCCCTGGTGAGTCTTTAGAGAATCTTGTTTTAACACTTCATGACAATACTTTGCAATTTCAACAGGAATTCAGGGCTAGCACTCAGAATTTGGGTAACCAAATCGAGCAACTTATTAAATCAGCTGATCAGATAGCAGCACAACCCACCAACTTTATACCCTCCCGGACGATGGAGGCACCACGAGAGAACATGGTTACAATCGCCTCAAGGAGTGATAAAGATGTAGGAACCCGGGGGAGGTGGTACTGATGCCACCCAAGCTAGAAGAGGAGACACATGTGCCACTAGAAGAAGAGGAGCTTGCACATCATGCATCTCCGCAAGGTATGTATCCAACAACCCCCTATGTTGAATATGATCATGAACCCTTTGAAGAGAAAAAGGAAACGAAGGTCGAATACTGTGATGAAATGGACATGTTTGACGATTTTTTCTCTGACGATGAGGAGAATGGAACCCCTACAAAATGCACGGATCCTGGTATGTTCACTGTCCCATGCATGATTGGAAATAATAGAATTGATAAGGTCATGCTAGACTTAGGAGCATCAATAAATGTTATGCCTTATTCAATCTACACCTCTTTGGACCTAGGACCTCTTAAAAAATATGAAATTGTTATTCAATTAGCAAATAGGTCTACTGTGCATCCTAGGGGAATACTTGAGGACGTTCTAGTGAAAGTCGATAAATTGGTCTTTCCTGCTGTGAGACCCCGTTATCACATCAAGACATTAAGGTGCAAATTAGAGAACTAAACATTCATGTGAATAAATCAGAGTAACATGCCGTGTTGATTTATCTGAGCTTTAGAGATCACAGTACCAAAATGTTTCAAAAGGAAGACACAATTCCTACAAAGGTACTACATTATAGTCTTACTCTACTCAGAAGAAGCTATACAAAATTTTCTCTAACATGCTAATCCTGTAGCACTCCTTACAGCTCAGCATATCAACCCGACCCTGGTTCTCGTCAAAAAGCACCTACAAAGACAACCCCCAACACATGAGCATAACACAATTCATATTCAACATAATATGAAAGTAAGGAAAATGCAAATCTTAAACACAAGCCCTTCCTATATTTTCAGCATTTATAACGCCCATTGGTTGTCCCTGTACCATAATTCATAATAAAAACACATTATAAGAATGTATGGTTTCACAAATAAATGTCATGACATTCTTCCTCCTTAAATCCTTACTTCAATCCTGAGTCCTTATCATTAGTACATTTTAATGCTTCTTGCTACTCCATGTAAGCGGAATTCTTCCTCGCTTCCAATGGACCTTAGCGTAAGCAGTTAAAATCCTTACTAAGATAACCTTGACTCGTGAAATACACCTCTTATATTTCACAACATACATATGCAAAAACAATGCATAATAACATGTATCATATCCTTAATGCACCACTTTGCATTCATCATGCGTCAAAAAGACAAACATAAAGCACATGTTACCGTTGGGATGCCCATACGTCGCTTACGTACCTTTCCAAAAGATAGAGGAGTCAATCAACTTTATCTCCTCGGTTGTGGTGGCACCTGGGATGGTTCTACATAGCCACGCAACACAATATTAGGCACCTCATTACAATCCAATATCAAAACTTTAACAAAATATATCAATTTAAATTTTTCAACATTCTGGGTCTCTCGATCGATCGGCCCCTCTTCCCGATCGATCGAGAAGACGCCTAAAATCAGAACCAAGATTCTGCCTCGCTCGATCGATCGAGAAGAAATGTCAATCGATCGAGATGCCCTGTTCGAGAAATACCAACCCAGAATTCTCGAACACCTATATTTACACCCTTCGATCTAGCATATACATACACCACATGTTTGAATAATTATGCTAGCAATTACAATACACTACTCCGAGTGTATTCATACCAAATTTACACCCTAAGCATAAGCCTATATGCATAAACGTCGATCATTTAAACAAGTACTGGATCAACTTTTTCTGGAAACAGGGTAACATATTCATTTCCAGATTTCTTGAGCACCTCACTTCATGCTATTAAACTTATCACATATAGCATAAAGAAAGCTCGAACAAACATGCCATGGGCTTCACAAAACTACCATGCATATTTTCACATCAAAGTTTTACCAAAACCTAAGCTTGACGTGTATGATAATACCTTCATAAAAACACTCCCCACACATATATTTCCAGAAAACAGGGCACTTGAACCTTGCCCAGAATTTTCGAACACTACCTTTCACATGATTAAATCCTTCACATAATACATGCAACATGCTCAAGGAAATATACTGGTACCTTCAACAAGCTACCATACACGAAATCACATCGAAGGTTCGACCAAAACCTAAGTTAGCATGCTTCAAATATTCATGGTAAAGCCCTTCCTAACATGAAAAACAGAGTACTACCCTGCTCGGATGTTCGAGGAACCCTTTTCTCTACTACAAATCTAGTACATAAAGCATGCAAGTTTCTTAACTAAACATGCTAAGGGCTTCACAAACATCTCATAAAGGTACTCATAACAATATAACATCATACCCTAAACTAGCATGCCAAATCTGCTACAAAGAACAAGCATGCCAGGAAACTGAAAACTGGGAAAAATGTGACTCCTCACCACTTTTGCCCTTCGATTTTCTATATGAAAAGAAGAATGAAACCCGATCACTTTTCTCCTGGAACTCGACCAAGTTGCAGAGAGATGAAGGGAAAAAGAAGGGAGCTTTTTGGAAGAGGCAAGATGAAAATATCTTCAAGTAAAGTTGCTTGCTTAGTCATGTGCTTTCCCAGAAAAACAGGGGAGGGGCGTGGGTTAAGTCAAGTGGGGGTGGGGTGGTTGCATGTAGGGTGGTTTTGGGGTGTTTAATTGTGTCCCGGTATTTCGTACGATGTATAAAAATATCTTTCCTTGATATTTTATTATTTTACCACATCATCACAACAATTAAAAACACCTAACATGCTCCCTAAACCACATCCTCAAAATAAATAAATCACTCCCACATAAAATACGCCTTTAGCACATAGGCTCACAATTAACAACCTTTAATTGTATGCTTACCCACATAATCATTTTGGGGATATCACACCTGCTGACTTCTACGTACTTGACATGGAAAATGATAATAAAAGCAGCCATATTCTGTTAGGGAGACCATTTTTGAAAACTTCCAAGTGCATAATAGATGTAAGTGGTGGTGCTTTTACTATGGAGTTTAATGGTGAGGTAGCTAAGTTCAATACTCATGATCCCGTTCCTCTTCCTACTGATTATACTATTGGCATCACACATCACGTATCACTAGAAAAATCACATACTGTCACTGAGCATGAACATGGGGTAACTACTAATCGACCTGTTGACGAAGGAGGTATGGGAGAAATTTTGACTGATACTTCATGTATTACTACTCCTTTACCAAATTCTCCTTTTAAAAATCTCAATTTTGAATTGCAGGTACCTGATGTTGAGCTGAAACTTCCTCCTGAACCTCACGATACATCAATAGAAAACGAGGGTATGCAAAAAGGGTTGAGGACCTCCAAGAAGTATAAGGCGAATAGGCATCGCCTTCGAGCTGTCAGAAGGATACTGAGGTGGGAAAAGGTGGCATTGGACACCAAACATGACCCACCATGAGCACGAGCATTGGAGTCGGGCCACCGACGTTAAACAGAGGCGCTGCTTGGGAGGTAACCCAAGGGGAGTTAGTTTCCCTTTCTTTTTAATTTTTATTGCTTTATTAGTTAGACTTTTCACGTTTCTTGTATTTTTTGCCTTACATTGAGGACAATGTAAGATTTAAGTATGGGGGAGAGATTAGTGGTGTGTTATTGCTTTTCTATTACAAAAAAAAAAAAAAAAAAAATTGAAAATTTTGAGCTCATAGTCAATAATGAATGCATGCTTACAATCAATAGCCCATGATGAAACCTAATTGATATCATGCACCTTTTGAAGATAGGTGAATTGTTAACCTTGGAACACTTTGAACTCTAATGCAAATTTTGCTTTAACATAGTAGTTGAATATTTTGAGCACTAATCCGTCATTACTTGTGAATTGTGCATAGCTTAGTGAAGATTGTGTGAACATTGTGATAGTCTTAAGAAGTCTCTAATACATACTAGAACTTAACTACATGCTCTTTCAGGCGTATGTCTAGACTGCTTGCAAACATGAAAGTGATATTGGCAATCTTTGATGCGTTTGAGCCTTTCAAGCCTACCATGTAAAGAAAATCAATCACTAGACCATGTTTGAACTTTAATGCAAAAGAATTGTTGTATGCTAAGCATACAAACAACCACCATTCGACATTCTTTGACTAGCTTATCATCCTTCCCTAATGAGCCTAAATATGAGTTCTATCCATACCTTTGAAGGGAGTATGTGTTTCATTCACATGCACTTAAGTATTCAATATTAAAATGCTTGTGAGCTTCATAAGGAAAAGAATGAAATGCATGAAAGAAAATGCATGCCTTGAGAAAATAGATAAAAATATGACTCCAAGGGAAGCCAAGGCACAAAAGAAGAAAAATGTTGAAACAAAAGTTGAAAAATTCAAGCAAGAAGAGAAGCTTTTAGTGTGCATATCATCATACTCTCTTACTTGATATATCCTTACCTTTCTTTCATAAGCCAATACCTAGGCCACACTACAAGCTAATAAAGACCTACTTGATTTATGTTTACAAAGTGGCTAAGATAGTGGAGAAGAGTGTGAAAGTGAGCTTATACTTGTGTTAGTGTATGGCTTGAACTATTGTGGATTTGCTTCTTTTGGATCTATAATTTGTACATGACACTTGTTTATGACCACACACAAACGTTCACTACTTTGTTGGGTACGAATTGTTTAGGGATTGAACTTGATCCATTATTAATTTTTCACCGCCTTTCATTACTATGCATGTTTATAATTGTTGAGGCATAAAAGTGAGGACAAGTTAGTTTGTTATGATGCTATAAGCCAAGCAAAAAAATAATGTAGTTTTGTCTGATTTACTCGAGGTCGAGTAAAGAGTAAGTATGGGGGTGTTTGATGTGACTAGAAATAGACACATCTATTGCGCTTAATTATCTACGATTTGGTATATTTTGATGGATAAATTGATACATATGCTACCTAATCGTATATTTGTGTAAATGTAGGGAAATGTGAAGAAATCAAGCTAAAATGATGAAAGAATGACTAAAGTTGAAGAAAAAAGAAAAAAACCAGAATCCAAGACACATGTTGCTCCTTTATCCTCCAATTTCTATATGTTCGAGCCATGTTTTGGAAATGTGGTCCATAGAAAAGTTGTATAACCTTGAGTTATCTTCGCGTGGACAGCTGATTCATCAAATTCAGAGTTAGTACGAGAAAGTGACGACCAAAATACAAAACTCGCCAGAAAAATAGATGACAGGCGTAATTACGCCATTCTCAGGCGTAATTACGCCAATGCTACGGCATGGACATGCGTAATTACGCCATTTGGAGGCGTAAATACGCCAGAAATGCGGGAAGCCATATTTTTGACACGTCATCAGGCGTCTTTACGCCATTTTCTGGCTTAGCTACGCCAGAAGAGTTTTGGAATGTGTAAAGACTTGATTTCTTTCCTTTCCACATGGATTCTAACCTACTCCATCATCCTCCCTATACATATATGGACGAAAATCAGACTAAATAAAACTAGATAGTTATGGTAGAATAGTTTTAGACTAGTTTTATATTTTCTTTCAATTTTGTTGAAGACTGCTACGAAGATCGAAGCGAAGGCGGGATTGACACCTCGACGAGCGGAGATCGGATTAGTTTTCTTTCCCTTGTTTTTATTTATAGTTTTGTTTTAATTATGTGTAGCTAGTCTTAATTCTTGGTTGAGGAAGACAAAACCTTGGATGTATTTATCTTGGGGAGATTCATACGCTTTGTTTATCGATTTTATTGAATTCATTGTTTTCTGATTTTGTTGATATGATTGATGTTTGTTTATTGGATTGACAACCTGGTAACTTGCATATAATCTATTGCTAATTGGATATCAAATAAGAGATTGTTTGAGTAATCTAATTGAAGAAGCAACTAAGATCGATAATTGCCTGCTGTTGGTGTTATTAAATTCTTAGGAAAAACCATTGACTAAATTATATAAATCACTTGTGTTTATGTTGTTTAGATTCATCGCTCACTAGTTTTGAATGATGTCATGATTTTAATCTTGAATGTGCATATAGAGATTGATTGATTGGTGAAAGTTAAATTAGAACGCTTGGACTAATTGACTATGAATAAGGTGAGGGAGGAATTAAATTTCCAATTGACGAATATTCAAGTAAAATTGAGTCTTTTGTGAATCGATGAAATAGATGATAATATCCTAGGTAGAGTCGACCGATACCAATAATCGCTTTCATTAGTTTAATCTTTAGTTTTAATTTTAATTAGTATAATTCATTCACAACCCCATCTTTTATTGTTTTGATTTTGATTTTCATTAACACAAAGATTCACACCTCCTCGTGGGATCGATCCCACTCACACTACTACATTTTGTTATCGATCTTGAGGATTGAGTGGGGTTAATTTGGGCGTACACGATAAGCGCGACCAGCTGTCACCCTCTGCTCGAGCTTGATATTGATTGATACCTTTCCTTTGGACTCCGATTTTGGTATCTTCGTATTCGATTCCTTGTACCCATTCATACATCGCATTCATACATGGTATGCATTGCATGATACTTTGTCATTTGACATGATTTATTTATTTCTCGTACTGGGGTACTGACCCCCTTTGTGGGGGCTGTCAAGTCTTTTGTTGTTCAGACATGACATGTTTTGCAGGAGGACATGGTGATGATGCTTTTGGGGACGGATCAAGAGATAACCGAGCTCTATGATAAACGAGCTCCGGTTATGTATGACTTTTCATTCCAAGAATTAGTATATGACTTTTAAAACAAAATAAATTTACCGGGGTATGCCCCGTGTATGTTGTACTTTGGTTACGATATTTCGAGACTTCGTGATAATGCTGAATATCGTTTGTTTTATTATCTGCAAATGAAAGGCTTAACTGTAATTATATACATATTTTGCTATCAATATATATGTATCATTGAAAATCGAATTTTTTTTAGGGCCATTTAACAATACATTTGAAATTAATCTTCCGCTATTTACATAAATTAATCACTGTGTGATAATTAAACGCCATATTAGGATCGGGCCCTCACATTATGGTATCAGCGTGTAGTCTGGGATACGCTCGAGATAGAGTTAGGACACTGAGTTTAGTCACAAATAAACTGTTTGTGCATGTGATTGACTACATGTCCTTATATGATTTTACCTTTTATGAACATGGTATATATGTTTGAATTTCATGATATTTATCGAATTATTGGAATTTCCTATAAAACCTTTTATACTATTCTGATTAGGAATAAATTATGATACGTGAAAATGGCACCTGGAGCTAGAGGTCGTAAGGGCAAGGGTGTGATGCATGAATCTGCATCTAATACTCAGCAACACAATGATGTGGATAATTTAACGCAACAAGTTCAAGAGTTGGATATGGAATCAGTTGTAGCCCGTTTCCAGAATATGCATCCATCGAGATTCAATGGAACTGACTCTGGAGAAAAAGCTGAATCGTGGATTCGATAGATGGAGTATTTATTTGACCTTGTCTATACGATTGAAGCTTGTCTATGCGTAACATTTATTTATTACGCACCGTCTATACGATTGAAGCTCGCAGTTTATCAGTTGAATGATAGAGCTCAACTATGGTGGGAAGCCGCGAAGAAAGGACTGATTGAGACTGGAATTACTATCACTTGGGAGATATTCCAAATGAAATTCTTGGAACAATATTCCCCTCCGTCCTACTATACTGCGAAGGAAGCTGAATTCAACTTCAAGGAAATTTGTCTGTGGCTGAGTACGCAATTTTCTGCACTTTTAAGCTATGTACCTTATGTGGTGTCAAATTCCAGAGCGATGTACACTAGATTCGTAGATGGATTGCATCCTTCCATCTATACATTTGTGACTTCTGGGGATATAACTACATATCCTGAGGCGGTTGAGAGAGCCAAGAGGGCTGAGGTTGGATTAAGAAGAGGAGGTGTTCAGTTTATTCCATAGATACCTCAGGGAAATATATCTTCTCCACTTGGTCCTTTCCAGCAACAGCATCCTCCGCGCCAGCAGCAGACGAGGCCACATCAATTTCGTAAAAGTTTCAAGCAAAGGGTAAGAAGTTCAAGAAATTCAAATCCAGCTCATCAAGCTCAAGTGGATCATGGAGTTCTGGAGGGGCACCGCCTTCTGGTGTTCCTTGTGCATTTTGTGGAGGCAAACACCCCACTGACCAGTGTTTAGGAGTAAAAGAAACTTGTCACAGATGTGGACAGACAGGACATTATTCATGAGCATGTCCGTTGAAAAATCAAGGACTAGTGCAGCCACAGCAGCCGATGCCTCATGCTAGGGGTAATTTTCAGGGTGGTTCACAGTTTAGACCTGCACAGTCATTTCAGCAGTCCAACTACCCGCAAGTTAGGGGTACTGCTCCATCTACTGTTCCAGGTCCCCAACAAGCACGAGTTTATGCTTTGAATGAGGATCAAGCCAGAGAGGCGCCTGGAGGTGTGATTGCAGGTAACTGTATTATTTTGGTATTACTGCACGAGTTCTGTTTGATACAGGAGCATGAAATTCATTCATTTCATTCAGATTTGTCGATGAACATAAGCTAGAAACTGTATCACTGCATGAAACTTCTACTGTATCTACACCAGCTGGTAGGATTATTCTATCTAGCTATATTGTGCTGAACTGCATACTACAGTCCGAAGAAAGTATTATGATTACCAATTTGATGGTTTTACCTATGAACGACTTCAATTGTATTATTGGTATGGATACTCTCACAAACTATCGAGCTATTGTTGACTGTTTTAAGGGTGTAGTTCGATTTCGACCTTATCATGGTCCTAAATGGAATTTCCATGGTGAGGATCGCAAGCTAAAATATCGTTGGTATCAGCAATGGAAATGTTCAGGTTGTTATCTGTGATATCCCCGAAATGATTATGTGCATTTGAACACTTATTATGTTAAATGCGGATTATGGTGTTAAATGGTTGGGTTGAATTAATAATATTGGGGAAATGCATTTCAGGGTGTATGTGTTATATGTTGGGAATTTGGGTTATGGCGTGGTTATTTGGGGTGGGTGTTATTTGTTTTGGTGAAGCATGTTTAATTGGAAATTGAAGTATTTTATTGATTAAATACTATAAAATATCATGTGAGGATATTTTAATACATCGTGCTAAATACCGGGACCAAAACATAACCCATCACACCACCCAACACCCAACCACCCCCCCCCCCCCCCAACCCATACCTGCAGCAGCTGCCCCATACCCCCACTTGCCCTCTCATTTCACTCCACCTCCATCACTCCAAACTCTCCCCCCTTTCACCCCAAAAAAGTCCAGCAGTAGCTTAGCAGGTAGGAAGGAAGAAATTTCAAATTTATTTGCAAGAAAGCTTGCAAAAATCGGAGCAAAAGAGGGTGAGGAACCATGTCCTGTTTTGGTTTAAGTTTTGTTTGAATTCATGTTTTTATTGGTGTAAAAATGGCATGCTAGCTTAGGTTTTGTTAAACCTTCGATTTAAGTACACTCATGGTAGTATATTGTAGTTCCTAGCATGTTTGTTTGGGCATGTTTTATGTCTTATGTGCTAGATTGGTTGGCTTGAAAATGAGTGCTCGGAAATGAAGGTTATTCGGGATTTACAGAACATTGGCGATCGATCGGCGCGTCTTCCCGATCGATCGCGAGCACTGGGTGCGAGGCAGAACACTTCCACGATCGATTGGCACAACATCAGCGATCGATCGCGGAAGGCAAAATTTTGAATGATGAGGCAGTAGCATCTCGCGATCGATCGGGGCATATTGGCGATCGATCGCGAGAAGCCAAAACTTGTGTTTTTAATTATTTTTATGGGATTTTTGGTATTGGGCTATTATTGGCACCTAATATTGTGTTGTACACTTGTGTAAAGCCATCACAGGTAGCCACACAACGCAGGGGATAGAGCCCTGCAACTGAAGATATATTGGAAAGGTACGTAAGCGACGTACGGGCACCCAACGGTAACATGTATTTTATATCTGTCCATTTGACACATGATAAATGCAAAGTTGTGCATTATGAGTATGATACATGTTGTTATGCATTGTTGTTGCATATGTATGTTGTGGAATAAATGGTGTGTATTCCACGAGTCAGGGTTATCACAGTGATGATTTTAATGCTTACCGCTTATACCGTTAAAAATGTGGAGCGGGAGGGGGGAGGATCGCTTGCACAAGGAGGCGAGATTTACCATACGAAGCGAGGATAGAAATACCGCTTGCATGAGGAAGCGAGGGAGGGGAGTTCCGCTTGTTCTAAAGTTATGAAGCGAGGGGCATTAAAATACTCTGATGATAAACTGACTAAGGATTGAAGTAAAGATTTAAGAAGTAAAGATATGTCATGACATTTATTTAAAGAAATCATAATATCATGTATTGATTTGATTATGAGTTATGGTACAGGGACAACCAAAATGGGCGTTTTAAATGCATTGGAATTCAGGAAGTATCCTATGCCTATGATTTATGCATTTATGCCTTACATTCATATTATGATTGATATGAACTATGATGTGCTCATGGGTTGGGGGTTGTCTTTGTAGGTGCTTATTGTTAGTAATCCTTAGAGCATACACAAAGCGGAATAAAATTTATGGATTACTAGAACAATGGATCTATACATAGGATATCATATCGGATAAAGGTTTACAAAATCTCACCCTTGTTGCGTGTTTGAGCAGATTCCACGGAGCTGCACCACGTCCAACGCCTCCTCCGAGTCACTAGCAAAACTTGTCTAGTTTTGCCTCAACGGTATCCACACGATCAAATCGGGTGAAGGGATAGTTTAAGAACAAGTTGCTAGACAAGTTCTTAAACCGAAACAAGAAACACACTCGATTCTTAATCGAAAGATGGCTCAACACACCAAGAACCACACGGCTATGAAAGCCGAGAGCTCAAGATGATAGGCGGCCGTGTGCCTTTTGTGGTTTTAGGTTGAATGATATGAATTGTCTCTTAATCTAATTAATCACCATGCAATCCCTTTATATATCATTTAATTAAACGCTTTCATAAAGCCTCATGGGCTTAAGCCCATGATTTAATTTAATGATAATTAATTAAGACTCCTCTTAATTATTTAATTCATCCCATGAATATAATTTCCCTTCTCGATTTAATCTTTTGTGAGACCCGATAGGATCTTGTAATGTTGGCAGTGACATAAAATCTCATTTTATGTCGCAAGCAAGGAGCGGTGTCTAGCAACACATCGAGGCTACCCAAATTACAAGAATGTCAATGACTCGACATAACCTTTAGAACTTGTGATAATATTAACCATGTAACTTAATCCCTTTGTCCTTTGTGTTTTGATTGAACACGAGTCATGGAATAGTCATACTCGTATATTCAATCTCTATTTCTTGATCCCCAAGTAGAACTAGAATAAACGAATAAGCTCGATATCTCATATCGACTCATTCGAGCATGGCCATGCATTTTAGTTCTCACTTGATCAAGGGCCAAACACATCTCCTGTTATATAGGAGGGACAAATCCTATCTCGATCAGTCAACATCCCTCTACATAATTCGTAGTGTATCCAATAGTCGCCTTTATAGATTACCCTATTACGGGTGACGTTTGACAATATCAAGATACATAACTCCTTATGTTGGGATCTCTGATGATCACAAGTCGTAAGGATTACATACATTATTATCACTATGAGAATTGCATATGACAATCATATAACTATCCATGTTGCATTCTCATGGTGGGTCTGTCCAGTACATCGTTCTCTAACATGTACCCATGTGTTGATTTGATATCTCATATCAATGAACATTTCATCAATCAACACATACTAGTCTCTACGTTTTATCATTATCCCTATTCATGATAATACTTGACTAGGGACATCTTTAAGAATAATACAAATTTATTCTAAGGACATTAACATATATATTAATTCACATTGCACAGTTAAAAGAATAATATATTGTGGGGTCTTCCCACCTTAACAGTGATTAAAAGACATAAGAAGGACTAATCATGCATTAAGGTAACATCTTAAGGTTTTGGTTGTTACACGAGCTAACAGGATTACAGGCCAAAATACAAAACTTCAAAAATAATTCATTACATTCCAAAAGAATGTCATTTAGATTTACACTACTCCTAGATTAGATACTAATCATAACTTGAATCCTATGCATTCCTGTGTCCCTAGTAGCTCACTGCCTCAACCCGACCCTTAGTCCTTTCGTCCAAAAGTGTACCTACAGGGACAACACATCATGAGCATATAAAATCTTACTTAACATTATAAACATCATAGTAAATGCATGAAACATTGGTTAAGTAATATGCTGGTTATACATTCACTTCTTATTGTTGTCCCTGATTTAGAATCATGCATATGGGGCATCTTACCCCCGTGGCATCTTACCACAACGTCATCGTATGGCCTCTTACCATATGGGGCATCTTACCCCGTGGCATCTTACCACAATACATCGCATGGCCTCTTACCATGTGGGGCATCTTACCCCGTGGCATCTTACCACAATACATCGCATGGCCTCTTACCATGTGGGGCATCTTACCCCGTGGCATCTTACCACAATACATCACATAAATGTCATCATATAAGCATCGTATAAGCAATAAACATCATATGAACTTCATCGTATAAACATCATATAAACATCGTCATTTCATCGTGAATACTCATGCAATAAAAGCATAGTCGTAGTATAGAGATGTGTATTACCGTTCGATGCCCGTACGCTTCTTACGTACCTTTTCCAAAAAGAGGAGGAGTCAACAGACTTTATCTCCTTGATGGTGCCGGTACCTGGGATGGTTCTACAAGACCACATAATACCATATTAGATGCCTCAAAACCATCTTACATCATAAACTTAACAAAATAAAACATCATCATATTTTTCAACTTTCTGCCTCTCCCGATCGATCGGCCCTTGGTCTCGATCGATCGAGACACTGGCACAAATAGTGCCTTAGCATTCTGCCTCGCTCGATCGATCGAACATTTTACCGATCGATCGAGGAGCTTCACCGATCGATCGAGAAATCCTTCGATCGATCGGCACCAAAATTTTGAAAACATGCTTAGACCTTCTGTCTCGCTCGATCGATCGGAACTAAATCTCGATCGATCGAGAGCTCTGAAAATCGGGATTTTTCCCCAGATTTTTGAGCACTACATTTCACACCATCTTTTCTACCTTATAACACATCTTTCATGCTGAAACAAACATGTGAAGAACTTCATAAAATATCCATGTAAGCCCTTAAATCAAAGGTTTAACGAAACTTAAGCTAACATGCATCATAACATCATCATAATCTTCATCCTTAACCAACTTTTACAAAAACAGAGCATGTATCCCTTTGCCCAGATTTTCGAGCATATAGTTTCATAACTAGAAATCTATCACATAAGACATGTAAATGCTCAAACATCCATGCTAGTAGTTACATAAAACTACCTTGTAAGCATCTCTACCAAGGTTCCACCCAAACCTATACTTAACATGCTTTAAAATCAACCCACCATAACTATACCCAACCATATTACAGAGATGAAGTCTTACCCCCTTTTTCTTCCTCAAATTGGCAAGCTTTTACACAAAGCTTCACAGCCTCTTTCCTTCTCTAATCTGCAGCTCCAGGGACGAAAAGAGAGGGAGGAGGAGGTGGAGGGAATTGATTGCAAGGAAATGATCATAGCATGGGTTGGGGAAAGTGGAGGTATGGGTGTGAAACAAGTGGGTTGACAAGTGGGGGATGGGTGGTGACCGAGTTGGGGGGTGGGGTGGTGTGGTTGGGGTGCTATGTGGTGTTTAATTGTATCCCGGTATATAGTACGATGTATTAAAATATCCTCACTCGATATTTTCTAACTTCATATAATTAATACATCCCTTAAAATACCCAACATGCTCCCCACATCATATCATCATAACATAAATCGTGGCCCCCAATTTAAATACACCATAACCCTTAAACACATCATAATTCATCATCATAGAACATAATCATATTACATTTCGGGGGTATTACATATATAATAATGAATTGCCATTCATAAAATCATAAACATTGTATGTCAAAACAATCATCTAATGATTTGTCTTAGGGCATATCCCAACACTTATGACATGGAGAACCTTGTCGGGGTTGATACGCTGAGCTGTAAGGAGTGCTACATGATTAGCAGAATAGAGAATTACTTTTGTATAGTTTCTACAAAGAGTAGAGTAAAGCTATAATCTAGTACCTTTTGTTAGGAATATGTATAATTCATTTTTGAACTTTTGGTACTGTAATCTCTTAAGCTCAGGCTAATCAACACAGCCTAATACTCTGATTTATGTATGATTAGTTCTCTTAATTGCACCTTAGAAACTTGTTTAGATAACGGGGTCTTACATTTAGTGGTATCAGAGTAGTGGTTAGATAACCGGGGAACGAATAAAGGGTAGCCTTTAGAAACAAGTTGGCTAGGTATTCATTGGTGGGCATGTTGTTGCATATGGTGCATTTTTTTGTATAAGTTGTTATACTAATATGCTTTTGAATATGATTACTCTTTTTATCTAACGGCTTATATTACGAACTGCTTTTGGTATTGTTGTTAACCCCTGTGTTACAGCATGGCGACTATTAATCTGGAGAACCCCAATGAAGAGGTGGGAGATGTAGGCAGTATCAATCGCGGAAGGCAAAATTTTGAATGATGAGGCAGTAGCATCTCACGATCGATCGGGGCATATTGGCGATCGATCACGAGAAGCCAAAACTTGTGTTTTTAATTATTTTTGTGGGAATTTTGGTATTGGGCTATTATTGGCACCTAATATTGTGTTGTACACTTGTGTAGAGCCATCACAGGTAGCCACACAACGCAGGGGATAGAGCCCTGCAACTGAAGATATTTTGGAAAGGTACGTAAGCGACGTACGGGCACCCAACGGTAACATGCATTTTATATCTGTCCATTTGACACATGATAGATGCAAAGTTGTGCATTATGAGTATGATACATGTTGTTATGCATTGTTGTTGCATATGTATGTTGTGGAATAAATAGTGTGTATTCCACGAGTCAGGGTTATCACAGTGATGATATTAATGCTTACCGCTTATACCGCTAAAAATGTGGAGCGGGAGGGGGGAGGCTCGCTTGTACATGGAGGCGAGATTTACCATACGAAGCGAGGATAGAAATACCGCTTGTATGAGGAAGCGAGGGGGGAGTTCCGCTTGTTCTAAAGTGGGCATTAAAATACACTGATGATAAACTGACTAAGGATTGAAGTAAAGATTTAAGAAGTAAAGATATGTCATGGCATTTATTTAAAGAAACCATAATATCATGTATTGATTTGATTATGAGTTATGGTACAGGGACAACCAAAATGGGCGTTTTAAATGCATTGGAATTCAGGAAGTATCCTATGCCTATGATTTATGCATTTATGCCTTACATTCATATTATGATTGATATGAACTATGATGTGCTCATGGGTTGGGGGTTGTCTTTGTAGGTGCTTTTGACATGGAGAACCAGGGTCGGGGTTGATACGCTGAGCTGTAAGGAGTGCTACAGGATTAGCAGAATAGAGAATTACTTTTGTATAGTTTCTACAAATAGTAGAGTAAAGCTGTAATCTAGTACCTTTTGTTAGGAATATGTATAATTCCTTTTTGAACTTTTGGTACTGTAATCTATGAAGCTCAGGTTAATCAACACGGCCTAATACTCTGATTTATGTATGATTCTCTTAATTGCACCTTAGAAACTTGTTTAGATAATGGGGTCTTACATTATTCTTAGGAAATGAGGGATATATCTTTTATGCGATTGATGGTACAAAGAAAGAGCCGCATTTGTCAGACATCCCGGTGGTAAGGGAGTTTGCAGATGTATTTCCAGATGAAATTCCGGGTTTTCCACCGGAGAGGGTGATTTCAGCATTGAGTTGATGTCTGGTACCGTACCAATTTCCAAAGCACCTTATAGAATGGCACCAGCAGAACTCAAAGAATTGAAAGAGCAACTGCAAGAACTTCTTGACAAAGGTCATATACGACCGAGTATGTTACCTTGGAGAGCACCTGTACTTTTTGTAAATAAGAAAGATGGTACCATGAGAATGTGTATCGATTATAGACAGCTAAATCGTGTTACTGTCAAGAATAGATATCCGTTACCTAGAATCGATGATTTGTTCGACCAGCTTCAAGGAACTTTGGTCTATTCAAAAACTGATTTACGATCCGGATATCATCAACTTCGAGTACGAGGAGGATATTCCTAAGACGGTGTTTCGGACCAGATATGGACATTTTGAATTACTGGTAATGCCTTTTGGTCTGACAAACGCACCAGCTGTGTTTATGGATATGATGAATAGAGTATTCAGAAATTTCTTGGATCAATTTGTTATTGTGGTATACTAAAAAACTAATAAAGACCACAAAGAACACTTACTACTAGTGCTCCAGACTCTTCGTAAAGCTCAATTGTATGCAAAACTATCGAAATGCGAAATTGGCTGGATCGAGTCATGTTTTTGGGACATGTGATATCTACCCAAGGAGTTTCTGTAGATCCAAGTAAAGTGGAAGCGGTGTTAAATTGGCCAAGACCAACAACTGTACCGGAGATTCGTATTTTTATGGGTCTAGCAGGCTATTACAGGCGTTTTATTGAGGGATTCTCTCAAATAGCCAAGACTATCACCCAGTTGACCAAGAAAATCAGATTTTCATCTGGTCAGATGATTGTGAAAGTAGTTTTCAAGAGTTGAAGCAGAAACTGACCACAGCCTCAGTATTGGCTTTGCCATCTGGATCAGGTAGATTTTTAGTTTGTTCAGATGCATCATGTAATGCCTTGATTTGTTTTATACACGTGTGATATGATTATGGTGTAATTATATCAATTGACTGTATGATAATGGGGGTTCGGGTGGAACCAAGAATGAATGAATACATGCTATATGACAAGGAATGAAAACATGGTGTATAATAAATTGAATAATAACATATCAAGCAACATGAACTAGTAGGCATTTGATTATGCATATGAATTTAATTTGAATTGGAGTTGCATTTGAATTTGAATTTCATTTCATGTACATGTTATTTCACATGTCATTAACTTCAAGTGATTTAGGGAGCTAATGACCATGTATCAAAGTGACTTAGCATGATGATTAAGTGAAGTGCTTTTTATTAAGGGATACCAAGTGAAATCACATACTTCACCTAAACACACCTACTAAAATCCTACACAAGCTCCTCTCCATCTCTTTCAAGTTCTTGATAGTTTGAGCTTGGAATTCATTTGTGAATTAAGCTAGGAAGTTGTGTGAAGTGATTTCTTAATATCTTGGTAAGGATTTCATGGTTTTACACTTGAATTATGTAATTGGTGTTGATTTATGTGAAGGGGAATATCAATTATTTATGCTTAGAATCATAACTTGTTTCTTTGCCAAGAATTGGATTCTAGGATGTTAGGAACATGTTTATATGATCCTAGGGATTGCATGAAATGTGGTTAAATGATAGGAAATGAATTGTGCAAGAAATACCATGAAGATATGCTTGAAATCGCCATGGTTTGAAATGTTCGAAGCGCAGCGATCGATCGGTAAGGATTTCCGATCGATCGACGCTGACAGAAACATTTTAAGGCGGTTTGAGCATGAGGCGATCGATCGGTGATTTTGAGGCGATCGATCGGTACATGTGGCGATCGATCGGTGATTTTGTTCGATCGATCGGTGAAGAGTGAATAGTTCGGCGATCGATCGAGAATCTGGGGCGATCGATCGGTGATGGCAGAATGTTGAAAAATGTTATATTTTTGTAGAATTTGATTTTAATGCCTATGATAACATGATATATTGTTGGCATTGTTGTAGCATCATCCCAGGGGACGGGAAAACGAGGCACTTAGTCAGTGACGCCTAATTTACCTCGTTTGTGTCGCAGTACAGGTACGTGTTGACGTACGGAGTATAGATATGATGTGATGATGATGTTATGGTTTTGGTATCATATGATTTATATTATCTTTGTGTCATATGATTGGTAGTATCATATGCATGTGCATACATGGATTTCATATGATTGGGATGGATGCCTTGATAGATATGCCTGGTGTGGTATATGCTTTGCTAAGATCAGTGCCTTGATAGATATGCCTGGTGTGGTATATGCTTTGGCTGGGATCGTTGCCACGATAGATATACTACATATGCTTTGGCTTGAGAGATATATACGCCTGGTTTGGGTATATGCTCTGGCTAATATCACAGATGAGTATGGTACTATGATATGTGCTGCTAATATGAAGATGTGATGTAGTTCCACTGACATATTGAGCTGAATAGGCATATCATATGGGGCTCGTGATAATGGGGTGATTGTTGAGATATGTCATGACATGGTGCATTTGTTGATGCATGATACAGAACATTCACATTAGATGCTTTATTGTGCTTTATCATTGATATTAATATTGTGTTTTGATATCGCACTGAGATATTTGTTATCTATACTCACGGTGTGAATGTTTCTGTAGGGACTCATAAACGTGGGGAGACGGGATGTGAGTCATTTTCCGCTGCGAGCTGAACCACTGCTTAGGAGTTATCTTGTAATAGGTTGTTGTTTATGCATATGATGTGTAGTTGATAGGTTTTAAGAAACCCTGTAACAACTTAACTAGTAAGATACTCTTAATCAGGTGTCTGTTATTACTTAATTCGGACTCACAGATGTATGTTAATCGAATACATAAGGGATTAAGTAACGAGGACCCCACATTAGTGGTATCAGAGCAGTGGTTCGAGAACGGGGTGAACATGGGTAGTGGAAGTGTCTTAGGGAGTTACCTAAACACTTGAAAACATGTTGAGAATGGTACTATCATGTTAGGATTTGGACTATGATGTTATTCTAACATGTTATATAATTGTGAATGTTATTGTTAACCCTTGTTGTACAGCTATGACAGACAGAGGGTATCATGAGGATGTTGGGGATGCCATGAGTGGCATGCGAGTGTGAGGATGGCGCCTGTGCCACCACCACCGGTTGAACAAGGGCTAGTGGAACAGGTACTGTTACCTGGTGAGTTAACATTGACGCAATGTCTGAGTTATCAGCCACCCAGGTTTGAGGGGACTGAATCAGGGGAACTGGCGGAGGAATGGTTGGAACGTGTGGAACAGATTTTGATTGCATCCTTGGAATCGATGTGTTGAGTAAATATCAGTCTGATACTGGAAATCAATGGTTCTTCTATGGCCAGGGATCGAGGGCAAGGATTCCTTTAATATCAGCAATCCGAATGTCGCGTGTGTTAGAACGTGGACATGCGGGTTATTTGATTTATGCCCTTGATGTAACGGAACAGAAAAGAGAAAGGAAAGTGGAGGAGATACCAGTGGTTGCAGAATATGCGGCTGTGTTTCCAAATGAGATACCTGGATTCCCATCGAGTCGAGAAGTGGAATTTGGTATTGATTTGATACCTGGTACTTCTGCAATTTCACGAGCTCCTTATCGGATGGCACCAACTGAATTGAAAGAATTGAAAACTCAATTGCAAGACTTATTAGACAAGGGGTACATACGTCCTAGTGTATCGCCTTGGGGTGCTCCGGTTTTATTTGTTAAGAAGAAGGATGGGACAATGCGATTGTGTATTGATTATCGACAATTGAATAAGGTAACAATAAAGAATAAATATCCTCTTCCTCGTATTGATGATTTGTTTGATCAGTTGCAGGGATCAAGGATTTATTCTAAGATTGATTTGAGGTCAGGATATCATCAAATACGTGTGAGGGAAGGAGATGTACAGAAGACAACATTCAGAACTCGTTATGGACATTATGAGTTTTTAGTGATGCCATTTGGAGTGACAAATGCTCCAGCTGTCTTTATGAGTTTAATGAATCGGGTTTTCCAGGAATACCTTGATCGATTTGTCATTGTCTTTATCGATGATATACTAATCTATTCGCAGAGTAATGTAGAACATGTTCAACATTTGCATATGGTATTGCAATTGTTGAGGACACATCAGTTATATGCAAAACACAGTAAGTGTGAGTTTTGGTTGACTAGTGTCGGCTTTTTGGGACATGTAATTTCAGAAGAAGGTATATCAGTTGATCCAAAGAAAGTAGAAGCAGTGTTGAATTGGTCAGCACCTACTTCTGTGCCAGAGATTCGTAGTTTCTTGGGTTTGGCTGGATATTATAGACGGTTTGTTGAAGGATTTTCAGCGATCGCCAAACCATTGACACATTTGACACAGAAGGGAGTATCATTTCAATGGTCAGAGGCTTGTGAGCGTAGTTTTCAGGAATTGAAACATCGATTGACTACATCTCCAGTCTTGATCATTCCATCGGAGCATGACAGGTTTGCATTATATACTGATGCATCTTTACTTGGTTTGGGTTTTGTATTGATGCAGGACAAACATGTAGTGGCTTATGCATCACGACAGTTGAAGCCACATGAAATGAAATATCCAGTACATGATCTGGAATTGGCTGCCATTGTCTTTGCCTTGAAGATATGGCGACATTATTTATATGGTACGTCTTTTACCATATACACAGATCATAAAAGTTTAAAGTTTTTATTCACTCAAGCAGAGTTGAATATGAGGCAAAGGAGATGGATGGATCTGTTGAAAGATTATGATTGTGAGATTGAATATCATCCAGGAAAAGCTAATCTACAGCAGATGCCTTGAGTCGGAAAGTACATCATACAGCTGATGAGATGATTCATTTATCTGCCTTGATGACTTCTTGTTGTACTTTGGGTTATGAGTTTGATGTGGAAACAGTGCCAGTACGGGTATCAACATTGTTGGTTGAACCCGACATTTTTGAGAAAATCAGAACGGCACAAATGACTGATGATGAGGTACAACATTGGAAGGAAATGATAAGTCAAGGTCAAACATCTCAATTTGTACTTGCAAGCGATGGAACTTTAAAATACAGGACTTGTTGGGTAGTACCTGCTTCATTGGGACTACGCCAAGAACTACTACAACGTGCTCATTGTAGTAGATACAGTATACATCCTGGAGGAAAGAAAATGTATCATGATTTACGTACCCAATTTTGGTGGAAACGTATAAAACAGGATGTGTTGAGCTTTGTGAAACGGTGTTTGATCTGTCAACAAGTGAAAGCGGAAAGACAGAGACTAGGAGGTGAATTACATAGTTTGGAAATTCCTCAGTGGAAATGGGAACATATCACGATGGACTTTGTGACTCATTTGCCACGGACGTCTTCTGGTTGCGATGCTATTTGGGTGATCGTTGACCGACTCACCAAAGTATCTCATTTCGTGCCATATTGTATGACATTTACATATCTGAGAATGGCACAGTTATATATTCAACATGTAGTGAGACTACATGGTATACCAGTTTCCATTGTATCGGATAGGGATCCGAGATTTACTTCTCATTTTTGGGAAGGGTTACAGACAGCTTTGGGAACTGAAGTGCGGTTGAGTACAGCATATCATCCTCAAACAGATGGACAAACAGTGCGTACGATACAGACGCTTGAGGATATGTTGCGTGCCTGTGTATTAGAGTTTGATACCTCTTGGCAAGCGTCGTTGCCATTAGTGGAATTTTCATATAACAACAGTTATCAGTCTAGTATACAGATGGCACCATTTGAGGCTTTGTATGGGCGACGATGTAGATCGCCATTGTATTGGGATGATGTGGATCAGTCTTCCTTACATGGACCGGATATGATTCATGACATGGAAGAGAAAGTAAAATTAATTCGATTGAAACTTAAAGCTGCTCAGGACAGACAGGCTGCTTATGCCAATAAGCGACGTAGACCACTTGAGTTTCAAGTTCGTGACCGTGTGTTCTTAAAAATCTCACCTTTTAAAGGTGTAGTACGGTTTGGTAAGCGTGGAAAATTGTCTCCACGGTATGTTGGTCCGTATGAGGTGTTGCAACGTATTGGTACGTTGGCATATCGATTGGCACTACCACCGGCTTTGAGTAGTATTCATGATGTCTTTCATGTTTCACTGTTGAGGAAGTATGAACCAGATCCGAGTCATGTATTACAGTTACCTGATGTACAGTTGGATACAGATGTGTCGTATAAGGAACGACCGGTTATGATCGTGGATCGAGCTGAACGCAGGTTGCGTAATAAAGTGATTCCTATGGTTAAGGTATAGTGGGACAGACGGGGTGTCGACGAGGCAACGTGGGAGACGGAGCAGCATATGATGCAACGGTATCCGGATTTGTTTTCTGGTATGTTGATATGTTATTTATACATGTTTCTTATGTTACATATATCATATATGTTCTTATGTGAAGCATGTATTATGATATTGGTATATGCAATTTCGAGGACGAAATTCAATGAGTGGGGGAGAATTGTAATGCCTCGATTTGTTTTATACACGTGTGATATGATTATGGTGTAATTATATCAATTGACAGTATGATAATGGGGGTTCGGGTGGAACCAAGAATGAATGAATACATGCTATATGACAAGGAATGAAAACATGGTGTATAATTGTGATGACCTGAGATTAGGGATGTTAATCCCGGAGTGTTAATAACCCCTAAAGTTGTTTTGCGTGGCGGCTTGGAGTTTAATCGCGGTGTTGGGCCTTCTGGGCTCGTTTATTTGGGTAGTTGGGATCGTTGGAACCCGAGGTTGAGATTGTGTTCTCATTCCGGTGAAAAATCTAAGAGTTGGGTTTTTAGTGTGACTCGGAATCTCGGGTGCTTGGTGTGGGCACCGGTAGGGGGTTTTGGAGTTAGAGAGAGAATTTTTGGAAACAGATGATTTTTAATGAATCATGATGTATTTGTGGGGCTATTAGTATTTCGGGGTATTTTTGCTATAAATACCAGTTGAACCCGAGATTTTAATTATCGGAACCATTTTCCCCACCTTCCCTCTCTCTCTCCTCCCGCGCGATTTCTCGATCCCCTTTGACCCCCGCCGCTTCTAGGCGTGCGCCCGCCGCCGTCCGGCCGCCGTTCGGCGCGTCCGACCCGCCGCCGGCTTCGTCTCTTCCAGGCGCACCTCCCCGTACCAACAATTCGAAGTTTGGTCGCGATTTGAGCTCGGATTTGCCAGAAAAGCGCTAGGGTTCGAACTGGATTTCTGTCCGATTTTGGGGCTCGATTTTGGTACGATTTTGGGGCTTTCTTTCTGGTGTTTTTGGGGCGTTTTTGAGCTGTTGAGTCGATAATTTCAGACTTTAATGGTTCGAAAAATTGTTGCTTTATGGTTCGAATTTCTTCATTGCTTGCGTGAGGTTAGGGCTCGATTTTAGGGGTTTATGTTCGAATTTTGGGGATTTTTGGCAAGGGTGATGATTCTTGTTAGTAATCGATTAATTCATGTTTTAGATGATTTGTGGTGTTTAGTTTGGGTTCGATTTGTGTTGTGGAGGTTCGAAAATTTGTGGGGTGTTCTTGAGCAATTTTCGATAATGGTTAATTGTCGTGTGTTGACAATATTTTTGAGGGTTATGGGTGTGCTTGAGCGTGGGTTGCATGTTCGTAAATAATTGTGAATTATTTATCGTGTTAGCACATCGTTCCTCGGAGCAGGGAACTCGAGCAAGGCTTGGCTCGGACTTCGGAAATTTAAGGTACGTGTGACGTACGAGCATTACTTTATATAAAAGCATTTGTGAAATGCATAATGTGTTTTAATTGCATTAGATGGTTGTGGGTATGGTTATATATATATGTGTCGATATGACTATGGAACGACCTAGTGTTGATATCGCTGCCACAAGTGTGCGTAATACTAGAGTAGTATGACCTTATAATAGATATCGGGTACTAGGTCTATATGACTATTGTAGGGCATTTGAGATGCCTGAGAATGATCATGGAATCATGCATTCATTATAAGACATGTGAGATGTCTAAGTGAAATGGAGAATTGGTAAAACAAATGCTAGGCATTTGAGCTATCTGTGATTGGTAGCAAAGTTGAAAATCAGTGTTAGATATCGAGATATCTATATTTGTATGTATAATAAATTTGGAATCATTAATTATTGATACTTGAGAACCAGGCATGCTATGAGTTAAATCAATGTGTTGATTTACTGATTTTTGAGATTTGATGAGTTTGATGATTGTGAGAACAGGGACAGTACACGGAATCCCGGATGAGGACGTTGCCATCCAAGGAGTATCATTTAAAATTCATTAGTATTTACTTGTGTTGTAAATTATGAATTTCATTATTGTGATTATGAGATTTTGTGTATTGGTATGCTCACCCCGTTGGGGGCTGTCTCTGTTGGGACAGGTGAACAGGTACATCGATGGCTTTAAAGTTGAGCTCGAGCTGTTGATTGGATGTACTCCCAGGATCGTGGTACTAGGGCTTGATGGAGCACGGTATCATATAGAGTATTTATATACACCTGAGGATTATATACATATTCATGATGCTCGCATGTGAGCACGATTATGCTTGTATATGGATTGTATATAAAGGCATGAGCCTTTCTCTCTTTCATTTTGTGTTGCATGCAATTAGAGTAGAATTGCTAATGATATGAGAGTCATGGGTGTATTATGTGGGTGTTGAGACCCATTTTGTTGTCTTGTGTGTGGTGTCTTCCCTGGCTGGGAATTTACTTAGTGTTGCTGTGTTATGTTGAATATGTGTCTTCCCTGGCCGGGAACTATATATTGTGATGCGCTTTTATTTCGGGATGGCTCTATTTATGGGGAGACTCTGCCCAAATTTTTATAAAAGTCTATCATGTGAAAAGTGGTGTAATGGGGATGGAAATGGGCGGAATCTATGAGTCTAATTGTGGGTAGAGATGATCTTAATGTTGAATATTAAAGAAATTTTGTAATTGCCATTCAATGGTAAAGTATCATCTGTGTTTCCCGATTGCATATATTGAAAGCATGTGCCACACATAATGATTAAAACACTAATCAAGGGTTAAGGGCTTGGGGTCCTTACATTAGTGGTATCAGAGCAGTGGTTAGCTCTTTGGGGCTGTTAAGGGCCTAGGAAGTTATTGATAGCACATACTTATGCATGATGGCATTAATGTTGTATGACACAACTAGTTGTTTATGTGCTTTTTATGATATGAAAAGTGGTGTTGCTAATCATTGTGATTGCAGGAATCGTGTAGCATGTGATGGGATGGCATTAATGGTGATGTCTGGCCCTTCATGTATTATGTGTTAAGGGATCTGATTTTGTAGGAAAATCAGGAAAGGTGAGACGTACGGGCTTCGGACGGTAAAACGTGTTACACCTTTGATTATGTATATCGTGGGTAGTGAACCCTTACATGTGATGGTATATGTGAAATGATAGTGTTATAAATTGTGATAATGGAATCAACTGTTGTGCTTGATTATTGTGGTAGAATTGATGAATGTTCCGGTAGCCTTTATCTCAGAGCGAGGGAGGTACTTGCCGCTGTCATGACTGAGCGAGGTAACATGCCGCTGTCATTGTCGAAGCGAGGGGTCCTAAAATTCCGCTGTTGTATTGGGACCGGAACAGTCACAATTCTAGTGATTAATGTGGAATATTGTGATTAAAGTGGAATATTGTGATTATTGTGGAATATTGTGGTTATAACTGAAAAGTGATATCGATCATTATATTGTGAACTGTGGTATTAACCTGGATGCAGGTACATGGAGCTAGTGGAAGTTCCGGTAGTTGTTATATTCGAGCGAGGGAGGTACTTGCCGCTGTCATATGAAGCGATGGTAATATGATATTTGCCGCTGTCATGTCTAAGCGAGGTAACATGCCGCTGTCATTGTCGAAGCGAGGGATATCATATGATGCCGCTATATGTCGAAGCGAGGGGTCCTAAAATTCCGCTGCTATAACAAGACCGGAACAACCACATTATCTGTATTGATAGCGATGTCTCATTCCGCTATATTGATTGGCGATGGTTCATGCCGCCAGATATATTGATAGCGACGGTTCATTCCGCTATATTGATTGGCGATGGTTCATATCGCCAGATATATTGATAGCGATGTCTCATTCCGCTATATTGATTGGCGATGGTTCATGCCGCCAGATATATTGATAGCGACGGTTCATTCCACTATATTGATTGGCGATGGTTCTTGCCGCCGGATATATTGATAGCGATGTCTCATTCCGCTATTCTATTGGCGATGGTTCATGCCGCCGGGTATTCTATTGACGATGATTCGTGCCACCGGATATTACATAGCGATGGGTCATTCCGCTACACCTATGGCGATGGTTCATACCGCCGGATATCTATAGCGATGTCTTATGCCGCTGACTCTATGACGAGAGATCATGCCGCTGATTCTATAGCGATGGGTTATACCGCTATGTGCGTAGCGCTGGATTATGTCGCCTACGAGCGACGGATGCTACTTGTGTACCGCTGGTGGACGATGGATACAGGTATTCCGCTATCTTGATAGCGATGAGGTATGGCGTATTACTTTTGTTAGCATTATTGTGGATATCATGTGTTGATTTACTTATGCTGTCATGTGTTTGACGATGAGATTATAGACGTCGTGTATCGACATATACTGTCACGAGTCGACAATACTATTATATTATTTCAAAGTCATATGTTGACAGGTACCGTCACGGGACGACGATGACATAGTGGATGTTCTATGTAGACGTGTAGTGTCGTTTTGATGATTAATACATTTATGTTATGTATTAGGTTGTATGGTTTGAGTGCCAATGATGAGCACATGGTAGAGTCTGGGTCACTAGTTGATCAGACCTTTTTGCCAAGCAGGTTTGCTCGGTGGAGTATTGGATGTATTGTACCGGTAAATTTACCACATCATGTTATAGAGTTAAATATTTGTCGAGCAATGATACCCTTGGGTATGCTCGTTGGTTTGGCTAGGGCCAAGTGATTGGTGGTAAGAGTAGTCATTGAGGAAGCTACTCGCTTGTGTTGTGACGTAGGATAGACATGGTTACACCCACCCTGAGGGTGTGGGATAAGTCTTAACGGATTATGATTGTATCATAAGTGAGCAAGGACACCGGGTTGTCCATTGTGCTTGGTATTTTAGAGATATGCTGGGCGATGACCCATTACTCTAACGGTTTGTACGGTATGGCATACCGAGATGGAACATATGGTTTGTTGGTGGACTTGATATGAACCTATGGAGACAGCACTTTGCTAGTCAGATATCGTAGTGATGATATAGTGTGCTTGTTGGGGCCATGATACTGCTCGTTGGAACCAAGTTTGGCAAATCGTAAAGTGATACGATGTGGATTGTGGTGGACTCTAGTAGTCACCACGTCATTTGAGGTTGAGGTTGTGATATCCCCGAAATAATTAATTGCATTTGGGCATTAATTGTGTTTATATGATTTTTATGGTGGTAATTAAGTATGTGCTGGAGTTATTTACCTTATGGAAATGCTTAGTCACATGATAGAGTGACCCGGGAGGGCATTTCAGGATGCATGTTGTGCATGTTTGGAAAATGGTTATTAGCATGATTTATTTGCCATGGGTAGCAATTAATTGGAAATCATGAGCTTAATTGATATTTGGTGCATTTTGGATTAGTGCTTTTAAAAATATCATGTTGGGGTGTTTTATACACCATGGGTTTGTGGGATGCTTTTTAATTAACCCAACCCACTTTATTACCCCAAACCCCCTCAACACTCATTCTTACTTTTCACTTTACCAAATAACACCTCCCAAACCCTCATTTCCCTTATTTTCGAGTTGGTGCTCAAGGGTGGAGAGAAACCCTTCCAAAAATCTTGTTGTGTGGAGTTTATTGGGAGATTTGAGATCCCCAAGAGGTATGGATACCTCATTTTTGATTTTGTAAGGTTTTGTTTAAGTTTGGTATGCTTTTGAAGGGTTTTAAAATGGGTTTGTGTGAGTTGGTGTTATTTTTGGGTGAGTGTTAGATTTATGGTTGTATGATGTTGTTTATTGAAGATTTGTAGTGATTTGGTATGGTTGGTGTTGGATTATTTGAGTTTATTTGAGTTGGGGTTGAAGATGGGTGAATAGTGCCCGAAAATCGGGTATGCAGGACTCGGCGATCGATCGGCGCCTTCCGCGATCGATCGGCGCCTTCCGCGATCGATCGCGAGCTGCAGTGCTGAAGACAGTGGACTTCAGCGATCGATCGCGAGTTTGGCGCGATCGATCGGCGCAAACTCAGCGATCGATCGCGGATTGAATATTTTTGTTGGGCGAGGCAGAGAGGTCTCGCGATCGATTGGGGCTTTATGGCGATCGATCGCGAGACACCAAAAATGGTGTTTTTGGATTTTTTTGTAGGATTTTTGGTATTGGACTATTATTGGGTTCTAATATTGATTTGTGTGAATGTGTAGAACCATCCCAGGTGGCAACACAGCCAAGGAATTGAAGTCCTACCATATCCTACATTTTGGAAAGGTACGTAGAGGACGTACGGGCACCCAACGGTACATGTATCTAATATACTCATTGTTTATGCATTGTGGATGCGAGTATATATGTGATTATGCATTGTGGATGCAAATACATGTTGAATTATGCATGATGATTGTAGATGCATATGATTATTGGTGCACATCCCACGAGTCGTGGTCATCCCTCGAAGATTGCCAAGCCGTTGACACAGTTGACCCAGAAGGGAGTACCTTTCTTTTGGTCAGAAGCTTGTGAGGAGAGCTTCCAGGAGTTGAAGCACCGTTTCACGACGGCGCCAGTGTTAGTGATCCCTACGGAGAACTCCAGATTTGTTTTGTATACCGATGCATCACTTCAGGGCCTTGGGTGTGTACTGATGCAGGATAGGCATGTAGTAGCTTATGCATCGAGGCAGTTGAAGCCGCATGAGACTAGATACCCAGTCCATGACTTGGAACTGGCGGCTATCATCTTCGCCCTGAAGATTTGGAGACATTACTTGTATGGTACTTCATTTACCATATACACGGATCACAAGAGCCTCAAGTTTTTATTCACTCAGGCGGAGCTGAACATGAGGCAGAGGAGGTGGATGGACTTACTCAAAGATTATGATTGTGAGATTGAGTACCATCCCGGAAGAGCTAATTTGACAGCAGATGCTTTGAGCCGGAAAGTAAGGAGTTCTGCTGAGGACGTCATCCATCTGTCAGCCATGATGACCTCCTATTGCCAGTTGGGCTATGATTTTGATATTGATGCATCACCTGTGTATGTATCGACCTTACTAGCTGAGCCAGATATCTATGAGAACATCAGGAGAGCTCAGAGGTCAGATGATGAGGTTCAGAGGTGGTTATCTTTAGTACATCTTGGTCAGCCAACGAAATTCAGAGTGGCCGATGACGGATCTTTGAGATTGGGTGACCGTTGGGTGGTTCCGAGTACGCCGGAGTTGCGTAGAGGGATCTTGGAGCGAGCTCATAGTAGCAGACTTAGCATCCACCCAGGCGGGAAGAAGATGTATAAAGATCTACGTGGTCAGTTTTGGTGGAAGAGGATGAAATATGATGTCGTCGCTTTTGTTAAGAGGTGTCTGATCTGCCAGCAGGTTAAGGCAGAGAGACAGAGACCTCGCGGCGAGTTGAGGAGCTTGGAGATACCGAAGTGGAAGTGGGAACACATTTCCATGGACTTCGTGACTCACCTGCCGAGGAGTGCTTCAGGCTATGATGCTATTTGGGTGATTGTGGATCGATTGACTAAGGTAGCTCATTTCATTCCCTATAGCATGACTTTCACCTTTTTGAGGATGGCGCAGTTGTATATTCGAGATGTGGTGAGATTGCATGGGATCCCCATTTCCATAGTGTCGGATCGAGATCCGCGATTCACATCTCATTTTTGGGAAGGCCTTCAGTCAGCCTTGGGAACTGAAGTCAGATTGAGCACTGCTTATCATCCTCAGACGGATGGCCAGACCGAGCGTACTATCCAGACGCTCGAGGACATGTTGAGAGCTTGTGTTTGGAGTTCGATGTTTCTTGGCAAGATTCAGTGCCTTTGATAGAGTTCTCTTATAATAACAGCTACCAGGCGAGTATTCAGATGGCTCCTTTTGAAGCTCTTTATGGCAGACGGTGTAGATCACCCTCGTGTTGGGATGATTTGGACCGCAAATTGGTCGGAGGACCGGAATTGATTCGGGAGATGGAAGAAAAGATAAAGCTGATAAGGCAGAAAATGAAAGCAGCCCAAGACAGACAGACGGCTTATGCGAACAAACGGCGGAGACCGTTGGAATTTCAGTTGGGAGATAAGGTCTTTTTGAAGATCTCGCCTTTCAGGGGCGTTGTGTGATTTGGGATGCGCGGGAAACTGTCTCCGAGGTATGTTGGATCGTACGAGATTTTGCAGCGCATTGGCACCTTAGCTTACCGACTAGCTCTGCCGCCTTCTTTATCTGGTATACATGATGTGTTTCATGTGTCTATGCTGCGGAAGTATGAGCCGGATCCGTCGCATGTTTTACAGCCTTCCGAAGTTCAGTTAGAGTCCGATGTGTCTTATGTGGAACGGCCCGTCAGAATTCTGGATCGAGCAGACCGTAGACTTTGGAACAAAGTGATACCTATGATCAAGGTTCAGTGGGATCGCAGGGGTGTCGAGGAGGCTACGTGGGAGACGGAGCGGCATATGGTACAGCACTACCCGGAACTATTCTCTGGTATGTGTTTATGTTTAGTTTCTTTTGGGGTAAGTGCATGTGATTTCGAGGACGAAATCTTATAAGTAGGGGAGTATTGTGATATCCCCGAAATAATTAATTGCATTTGGGCATTAATTGTGTTTATATGATTTTTATGGTGGTAATTAAGTATGTGCTGGACTTATTTACCTTATGGAAATGCTTAGTCACATGATAGAGTGACCCGGGATGGCATTTCAGGATGCATGTTGTGCATGTTTGGAAAATGGTTATTAGCATGATTTATTTGCCATGGGTAGCAATTAATTGGAAATCATGAGCTTAATCGATATTTGGTGCATTTTGGATTAGTGCTTTTAAAAATATCATGTTGGGGTGTTTTATACACCATGGGTTTGTGGGATGCTTTTTAATTAACCCAACCCACTTTATTACCCCAAACCCCCTCAACACTCATTCTTACTTTTCACTTTACCAAATAACACCTCCCAAACCCTCATTTCCCTTATTTTCGAGTTGGTGCTCAAGGGTGGAGAGAAACCCTTCCAAAAATCTTGTTGTGTGGAGTTTATTGGGAGATTTGAGATCCCAAGAGGTATGGATACCTCATTGTTGATTTTGTAAGGTTTTGTTTAAGTTTGGTATGCTTTTGAAGGGTTTTAAAATGGGTTTGTGTGAGTTGGTGTTATTTTTGGGTGAGTGTTAGATTTATGGTTGTATGATGTTGTTTATTGAAGATTTGTAGTGATTTGGTATGGTTGGTGTTGGATTATTTGAGTTTATTTGAGTTGGGGTTGAAGATGGGTGAATAGTGCCCGAAAATCGGGTATGCAGGACTCGGCGATCGATCGGCGCCTTCCGCGATCGATCGCGAGCTGCAGTGCTGAAGACAGTGGACTTCAGCGATCGATCGCGAGTTTGGCGCGATCGATCGGCGAGGTCGCGATCGATTGGCGCAAACTCAGCGATCGATCGCGGATTGAATATTTTTGTTGGGCGAGGCAGAGAGGTCTCGCGATCGATCGGGGCTTTATGGCGATCGATCGCGAGACACCAAAAATGGTGTTTTTGGATTTTTTTGTAGGATTTTTGTTATTGGACTATTATTGGGTTCTAATATTGATTTGTGTGAATGTGTAGAACCATCCCAGGTGGCAACACAGCCAAGGAATTGAAGTCCTACCATATCCTACATTTTGGAAAGGTACGTAGAGGACGTACGGGAACCCAACGGTACATGTATCTAATATACTCATTGTTTATGCATTGTGGATGCGAGTATATATGTGATTATGCATTGTGGATGCAAATACATGTTGAATTATGCATGATGATTGTAGATGCATATGATTATTGGTGCACATCCCACGAGTCGTGGTCATCCCTTGATGATTTTATTGCTTGCCGCTATTTGTTTTGGTTCCGCTAAATGTGAAGCGAGGGGTGGGAGCGCCGCATGTCACATTTGAGCGTGGTTGTCATATAGGGCGAGGACAGGATATTTGCCGCTCAATGTGAGGCGAGGGGTGGGAGTACCGCTTGTCCATTGAAGCGAGGTTATTCTATGCCGCCTATATGTAAATAAGTGAGGGGCATTAAAATACATTGTGATGGACAGACTAGGGAATGGTGACCGGTATTTGATATTGATGAGATGGTATTGTGTCATGACATGTCTAGACCATTAAAAATAATCTATTGATTATACTCATGAGTTATGGTACAGGGACAACCAAACTGGAAGCGTTTTGAAATGCATGGGAAAACAGGAAGTGTTTTAATTGTGTTTTATGCATTTACGCTTTATATTCATATTGTGTTGAATATGAATGATATTATTGCTCATGTTTGGGGGTTGTCCTTGTAGGTACACTTTTGGCATGATAGAAGGGCTAAGCGGGTTGAGGTGGTGAGCTTGTGGAGAATTCTTTTGAGACAGGAAGGACAGGATTAAATTTTTGTATAGTGTCTACTCTAGGAGTAGTGTAAAACTATAGTTGATAACATTCTTTTGATGGGGAATGTAATTAATCCATTGATAGTCCTCATTTTGGCATGTAATTCTTAAAGCTCATAGACTCAACACGATTAATTCACTCTGATCATTTATATTAGCTCTATTTATGCCTTTGATCCGCACTTAAGGATTAGGGTCCTTACAGAGGTTGTGCATGCCTCACTGAAACGTGTATACGTTGATGTTAAATCTTGGTGAGACTTGTCTGGGACAGCTCATAATGTTGGAGTGCCAACAAGAGAGTCATCAAGTCGTCGTTGACTCGATCTGGGGAATCCGTATGCTTGGGATGCAATGGGTGTTATTGTATCCAGTTTTTCCAAACGGTGGTTCGAGACTAGTGGATCTCGAGTTCTATAGCACTTCCCTTGTGGGGAAGGAGGTAGTATAATATCTATTTGGGAATCTTTGAAAGATTCGGTAAATTGGTACGTGTGGTGTTGATTTTGGGAATCACGCCGTGTTGTTGATCGTCGATTATCATTCTCCACTGCAATGGAATGACTCAGAATTGACAGTTGTGTTTGGGGGCTTAGGGTATATTGTAGATACCCGAGCCAAGTGCATTGAGTATGCATGTGATGTCCGTGCTTAGGCAGGTATACCGGTGAGTATACGGATGCCAATTTTTGATTTCCTTTTTGACAAGCATAGAGTTATGCTATTTTGGATGGCTAAATCTCTGATGAGAGATATTGAACACCTTGAGATTGGGAATCTCCATGGCACGATAATTATGAGAAACAATCGTGGAGTTAGTTGACTCCCTTTGAGGAGGGATTATCTTGTGTGGGTTGAGGTATTTCCTTGTTGGTGTTTCCTCCGAGTTACGCGATGGCCTTCCCAAGTTTGGATTGTTAAATCCTAGGATTATCAAGGGATGACAGGAATTTGGATTTATTGGGTGTCGCTGTCGACACAAGCGTTGAGGATGCAATGGGTTTATTGCATGTCCTTTCAGAATTTGAACTCTGTGGAGTCTCGATGGTTTATTTATGATCAGGATGTGATCCTTGGAATACCCGAAGGTGGACATCTTGTGAGATGTCTTTTGTGTGAATCTGTGGCCGTGAGTTGCCCAAATTGAGTTGCAATGATGCGACTGCTCATTTGATGGAGGAGGTTTGGAAGTGGAGACCAGATTTGGTATGTGTACATCGTGGTATACTAGTGTTTTCCTCGTAATGATGTGTGTTAGACATCGTGAGTCATGATAGAGATGTCTTTGAATGATATCTACGATAGAATCGGGAGCGATTCGAATCCTTGCAGTTTCAGTTGAATAACTGCTTTTGGGTTGTTAGCGTTGAGTTGTGCTGATGCTCCTTGACGTTATGATGGATTTGGGAGTCTATTCCACTCCAGAGTTTGACACGAGGTCAACGTTCTCACGGTTGAGGTGTCATTCAGGATGCGTTCTTACTAGTTGTATTAGAACTAAGGATGACTGTCTGATCTACAGTCGTAAGTATTGGTTGTTTTGCAGTCATGAGGGACTGACTTTTGGGATGAACCTCATCGAGGTACGTTTTGCCTCCTGGGTGATATGTTGGTTTTGGTATGTCGCTCTGTTTCAGAGTTTGATGTGAGGTAAGTATCCTCGCGTTTATTAAGACGATTCTGATATGGTCAAGGATCGAGGTTATGGCTTCATGTTGTTGGGTAGCCTGGGTGTTACGTGATACACCGGTGCTAATTTCGAGGATGAAATTATTTTAGTGGGGGATATTGTGATGACCTGAGATTAGGGATGTTAATCCTGGAGTGTTAATAACCCCTAAAGTTGTTTTACGTGGCGACTTGGAGTTTAATCACGGTGTTGGGCCTTCTGGGCTCGTTTATTTGGGTAGTTGGGATCGTTGGATCCCGAGGTTGAGATTGTGTTCTCATTCCGGTGAAAAATCTAAGAGTTGGGTTTTTAGTGTGACTCGGAATCTCGGGTGCTTGGTTTGGGCACCGGTAGGGGGTTTTGGAGTTAGAGAGAGAATTTTTGGAAACAGATGATTTTTAATGAATCGTGATGTATTTGTGGGGCTATTAGTATTTCGGGGTATTTTTGCTATAAATACCAGTTGAACCCGAGATTTTAATTATCGGAACCATTTTCCCCACCTTCCCTCTCTCTCTCCTCCCGCGCGATTTCTCGATCCCCTTTGACCCCCGCCGCTTCCAGGCGTGCGCCCGCCGTTGTTCGGCGCGTCCGACCCGCCGCCGGCTTCGTCTCTTCCAGGCGCACCTCCCTGTACCAACAATTCAAAGTTTGGTCGCGATTTGAGCTCGGATTTGCCAGAAAAGCGCTAGGGTTCGAACTGGATTTCTGTCCGATTTTGGGGCTCGATTTTGGTACGATTTTGGGGCTTTCTTTCTGGTTTTTTTGGGGCGTTTTTGAGCTGATATTGAGTCGATAATTTCAGACTTTAATGGTTCAAAAAATTGTTGCTTTATGGTTCGAATTTCTTCATTGCTTGCGTGAGGTTAGGGCTCGATTTTAGGGGTTTATGTTCGAATTTTGGGGATTTTTGGCAAGGGTGATGATTCTTGTTAGTAATCGATTAATTCATGTTTTAGATGATTTGTGGTGTTTAGTTTGGGTTCGATTTGTGTTGTGGAGGTTCGAAAATTTGTGGGGTGTTCTTGAGCAATTTTTGATAATGGTTAATTGTCGTGTGTTGACAATATTTTTGAGGGTTATGGGTGTGCTTGAGCATGGGTTGCATGTTCGTAAATAATTGTGAATTATTTATCGTGTTAGCACATCGTTCCTCGGAGCATGGAACTCGAGCAAGGCTTGGCTCGGACTTCGGAAATTTAAGGTACGTGTGAGGTACGAGCATTACTTTATATGAAAGCATTTGTGAAATGCATAATGTGTTTTAATTGCATTAGATGGTTGTGGGTATGGTTATATATATATGTGTCGATATGACTATGGAACGACCTAGTCTTGATATCGCTGCCACAAGTGTGCGTAATACTAGAGTAGTATGACCTTATAATAGATATGGGGTACTGGGTCTATATGACTATTGTAGGGCATTTGAGATGCCTGAGAATGATCGTGGAATCATGCATTCATTATAAGACATGTGAGATGTCTAAGTGAAATGGAGAATTGGTAAAATAAATGCTAGGCATTTGAGCTATCTGTGATTGGTAGCAAAGTTGAAAATCAGTGTTAGATATCGAGATATCTATATTTGTATGTATAATAAATTTGGAATCATTAATTATTGATACTTGAGAACCAGGCATGCTATGAGTTAAATCAATGTGTTGATTTACTGATTTTTGAGATTTGATGAGTTTGATGATTGTGAGAACAGGGACAGTACACGGAATCCCGGATGAGGACGTTGCCATCCAAGGAGTATCATTTAAAATTCATTAGTATTTACTTGTGTTGTAAATTATGAATTTCATTATTGTGATTATGAGATTTTGTGTATTGGTATGCTCACCCCGTTGGGGGCTGTCTCTGTTGGGACAGGTGAACAGGTACATCGATGGCTTTGGAGTTGAGCTCGAGCTATTGATTGGATGTACTCCCAGGGTCGTGGTACCAGGGCTTGATGGAGCACGGTATCGTATAGAGTATTTATATACACCTGAGGATTATATACATATTCATGATGCTCGCATGTGAGCACGATTATGCTTGTATATGGATTGTATATAAAGGCATGAGCCTTTCTCTCTTTCATTTTGTGTTGCATGCAATGAGAGTAGAATTGCTAATGATATGAGAGTCATGGGTGTATTATGTGGGTTTGAGACCCATTTATGTTGTCTTATGTGTGGTGTCTTCCCTGGCTGGGAATTTACTTAGTGTTGCTGTGTTCTGTTGAATATGTGTCTTCCCTGGCCGGGAACTATATATTGTGATGCGCTTTTATTTCGGGATGGCTCTATTTATGGGGAGACTCTGCCCAAATTTTTATAAAAGTCTATCATGTGAAAAGTGGTGTAATGGGGATGGAAATGGGCGGAATCTATGAGTTTAATTGTGGGTAGAGATGATCTTAATGTTGAATATTAAAGAAATTTGTAATTGCCATTCAATGGTAAAGTATCATCTGTGTTTCCCGATTGAATATATTGAAAGCATGTGCCACACATAATGATTAATACACTAATCAAGGGTTAAGGGCTTGGGGTCCTTACAATAATAAATTAAATAATAACATATCAAGCAACATGAACTAGTAGGCATTTGATTATGCATATGAATTTAATTTGAATTGGAGTTGCATTTGAATTTGAATTTCATTTCATGTACATGTTATTTCACATGTCATTAACTTCAAGTGATTTAGGGAGCTAATGACCATGTATCAAAGTGACTTAGCATGATGATTAAGTGAAGTGCTTTTTATTAAGGGATACCAAGTGAAATCACATACTTCACCTAAACACACCTACTAAAATCCTACACAAGCTCCTCTCCATCTCTTTCAAGTTCTTGATAGTTTGAGCTTGGAATTCATTTGTGAATTAAGCTAGGAAGTTGTGTGAAGTGATTTCTTAATATCTTGGTAAGGATTTCATGGTTTTACACTTGAATTATGTAATTGGTGTTGATTTATGTGAAGGGGAATATCAATTATTTATGGGAATCATAACTTGTTTCTTTGCCAAGAATTGGATTCTAGGATGTTAGGAACATGTTTATATGATCCTAGGGATTGCAAGAAATGTGGTTAAATGATAGGAAATGAATTGTGCAAGAAATACCATGAAGATATGCTTGAAATCGCCATGGTTTGAAATGTTCGAAGAGCAGCGATCGATCGGTAAGGATTTCCGATCGATCAACGCTGACAGAAACATTTTAAGGCGGTTTGAGCATGAGGCGATCGATCGGTGATTTTGAGGCGATCGATCGGTACATGTGGCGATCGATCGGTGATTTTGTTCGATCGATCGGTGAAGAGTGAACAGTTCGGCAATCGATCGAGAATCTGGGGCGATCGATCGGTGATGGCAGAATGTTGAAAAATGTTATATTTTTGTAGAATTCGATTTTAATGCCTATGATAACATGATATATTGTTGGCATTGTTGTAGCATCATCCCAGGGGACCGGACAACGAGGCACTTAGTCAGTGACGCCTAATTTACCTCGTTTGTGTCGCAGTACAGGTACGTGTTGACGTACGGAGTATAGATATGATGTGATGATGATGTTATGGTTTTGGTATCATATGATTTATATTATCTTTGTGTCATATGATTGGTAGTATCATATGCATTTGCATACATGGATTTCATATGATTGGGATGGATGCCTTGATAGATATGTGTAATGCTTTGGTAAGATCAGTGCCTTGATAGATATGCCTGGTGTGGTATATGCTTTGGCTGGGATCGTTGCCACGATAGATATACTACATATGCTTTGGCTTGAGAGATATACACGCCCGGTTTGGGTATATGCTCTGGCTATTATCACAGATGAGTATGGTACTATGATATGTGCTGCTAATATGAAGATGTGATGTAGTTCCACTGGCATATTGAGCTGAATAGGCATATCATATGGGGCTCGTGATAATAGGGTGATTGTTGAGATATGTCATGACATGGTGCATTTGTTGATGCATGATACAGAACATTCACATTAGATGCTTTATTGTGCTTTATCATTGATATTAATATTTTGTTTTGATATCGCACTGAGATATTTGTTATCTATACTCACGTTGTGTGAATGTTTCTGTAGGGACTCATAAACGTGGGGAGACGGGATGTGAGTCATTTTCCGCTGCGAGCTGAACCACTGCTTAGGAATTATCTTGTAATAGGTTGTTGTTTATGCATATGATATGTAGTTGATAGGTTTTAAGAAACCCTGTAACAACTTAACTAGTAAGATACTCTTAATCAGGTGGCTGTTATTACTTAATTCAGACTCACAGATGTATGTTAATCGAATACATAATGGATTAAGTAACGAGGACCACACACATCATTTAAAGGATTGGGTTGTGTACTCATGCAACAAGGTAAAGTGATCGCTTACGCATCAAGACAATTAAAACCTCATGAGACACGATATCCTGTTCATGACCTTGAGTTGGCCGCCATCATTTTTGCTTTGAAGATATGACGCCATTACCTTTATGGGGAGTAATTCATTATCTAATATGACCACAAGAGTTTGAAGTATATATATTCACTCAGTCAGAGTTAAACATGAGGTAGAGAAGATGGTTGGATCTTCTAAAAGATTTTGACTTTGAAATACAGTATCAACCAGGAAAGATGAATCAGGTGGCAGATGCGTTGAGTCGGAAAGTGAAAAATGCCATGATAGCATCCATTCATATATGGCAAAATTATGATGAGTTGTGCACTTCAGGATGGACATATCAACCACAACAGGATTATTTTATTGTGTCTGCTTTACAAATTGAGCCACAAATTATCTCGAGGATTAGAAAATCTCAAGAGTCGGATCCTTTTATACACCACTTAAAAGAGCTGGTATTGTCAAATCAACCTACGAGATTTAGCATATCATCAGGAGGTTGGTCACAAATGGATAAAAGGTTGGTGGTACCAAACCTAGTGGAATTAAAAGAGGCTCTATTCCAAGAAGCTCAATGTAGTCATTTTAGTGTCCATCCAGGGAGCCGAAAAATGTATCATACTTCGAGACCACATTTCTGGTGGAAAGGTATGAAGAGAGAGATTGTTGATTTTGTGTCGAAATGTTTGACTTGTCAACAAGTCAAAGCAGAGAGAATGAGACCTTGTGGTTTACTTCAGAGTTTGGAGTTACCCCAATGGAATTGGGAGCGTATTGTGTAAGGACCCTAATCCTTAAGTGCGGATCAAAGGCATAATTAGAGCTAATATAAATGATCAGAGTAAATTAATCGTGTTGAGGCTATGAGCCTAAAAGTTACATGCCAAAAATGAGGACTATCAATGGATTAATTACATTCCCCATCAAAAGAATGTTATCAATTATAGTTTTACACTACTACTAGAGTAGACACTATACAAAATAATCCTGTCCTTCATCTACCAAAAGTGCTCTTCAAGCTCACGGTCTCAACCCGTCTTAGCCCCCTTCATATCATGCCAAGAGTACCTACAAGGACAACCCCCAAACATGAGCAATGATATCATTCATATACAACACAATATGAATATAAAGCGTAAATGCATAATCATAATAAAACACTTCCTGTTTTTCCCATGCATTTCAAAACGCTTCCAGTTTGGTTGTCCCTGTACCATAACTCATGAGTATAATCAATAGATTATTTTTAATGGTCTAGACATGTCATGACACAATACCATCTCATCAAAACCAAATACCAGTCACCAATCCCTAGTCTGTCCATCACAATGTATTTTAATGCCCCTCGCTTATTTACATATAGGCGGCATAGAATAACCTCGCTTCAATGGACATGCGGTACTCCCACCCCTCGCCTCACATTGAGCGGCAAATATCCTTTCCTCGCCCTATATGATAACCACGCTCAAATGTGACATGCGGCGCTCCCACCCCTCGCTTCACATTTAGCGGAACCAAAACAAATAGCGGCAAGCATTAAAATCATCAAGGGATGACCACGACTCATGGGATGTGCACCAATAATCATATGCATCTACAATCATCATGCATAATTCAACATGTATTTGCATCCACAATGCATAATCACATATATACTCGCATCCACAATGCATAAACAATGAGTATATTAGATACATGTACCGTTGGTGCCCGTACGTCCTCTACGTACCTTTTCAAAAGTGGAATTGATATGGCTTCAGTTCCTTGGTTGCGTTGCTACCTGCGATGGTTCTACACAATCACACAACCCCATATTAGAAGCCAAATAATAGTCAAATACCAAAAATTCGACAAAAGAAAGCATTTCCCAAAATTCCACAGTTGGCGATCGATCGCTTGGCTGAGGCGATCGATCGCCTCAATTTTTTTCCTTCACGGCGATCGATCGCGCCAAACATGGCGATCGATCGCCTAACCCTTGGATTGGCCACTGCCTCTCGGCGATCGGTCGCCTCATATCAGGCGATCAATCGCCTGTCCCGCAAATTTGGTACTGCCCATCGCGATCGATCGCCCCATTTCAGGCGGTCGATCGCCTTGCACAGACTCGCGAATTTTTACCATTTTTGCATACCAAAACCTTCCAATCCATACCAACACTTAACCATCAAACCAACAACATAATAACAACATAAACCTCCAAAATACACCTCCAAACAAGTGTAAATCCAACCCTCAACCAAAACCACAACACCCAACACAAACCCATTTTAAAACCCTTCAAAACCAAACCAAACTCAATTAAAATACTACAAAACAACAATGAGGTATCCATACCTCTTGGGGACCTCAAATCTCCCAACAAACTCCACCAAACAAGGTTTTTGGAAGGATTTCTTTCCACCCTTAAGCTCAATTTCGAAAATGGGGGAAAGGAGGGTTTGGGTGGTGTAATTTTGGGAAAGTGAAAAGTAAGAATGAATGTGTGGTGGGGGTTTGGGGTAATAAAGTGGGTTAATTAATTAAAATGCATTCCACAATCCCATGGTGTATAAAACACCCCAACATGATATTTTCAAAAGCATTAATCCAAAATGCACCAAAATATCAATTAACTCATGCTTTCCAAATAATTGCTAACCATGGCAAATAAATCATGCTAAAAGCAATTTTTCCCCAACATGCCCAACATGCACCCTGAAATGCACTCCCGGGTCATCCTTTCCATGTGACCATGCATTTCCACACATTAAATAAATCCAGCACAAAATCAATTAATTATCACCATGATTAACCATATAAATACAATTAATGCCCAAATTGCAATTAATAATTTCGGGGATATCACAATACTCCCCTACTTATAAGATTTCGTCCTCGAAATCACATGCACTTACCCCAAAGTGAAACTAAACATAATCACATACCAGAGAATAGTTCCGGGTAGTGCTGCACCATATGCCGCTCCGTCTCCCACGTAGCCTCCTCGACACCCCTGCGATCCCACTGAACCTTGATCATAGGTATCACTTTGTTCCGAAGTCTACGGTCTGCTCGATCCAGAATTCTGACAGGCCGTTCCACATAAGACACATCGGACTCTAACTGAACTTCGGAAGGCTGTAATACATGCGACGGATCCGGCTCATACTTCCACAACATCGATACATGAAACACGTCATGTATACCAGATAAAAAAGGCGGCAGAGCTAGTCGGTAAGCTAAGGTGCCAATGCGCTGCAAAATCTCGTACGGTCCAACATACCTCGGAGACAGTTTCCCGCGCATCCCAAATCGCACAACGCCTCTGAAAGGCGAGATCTTCAAAAAGACCTTATCTCCCAACTGAAATTCCAACGGTCTCCGCCGTTTATTCGCATAAGCTGCCTGTCTGTCCTGGGCTGCTTTCATTTTCTGTCTTATCATCTTTATCTTCTCTTCCATCTCCCGAATCAACTCCGGTCCTCCGACCGATTTGCGGTCCAGATCATCCCAACACAAGGGTGATCTACACCTTCTGCCATAAAGAGCTTCAAAAGGAGCCATCTGAATACTCGCCTGGTAGCTGTTATTATAAGAGAACTCTACCAAAGGCACTGAATTTTGCCAAGAAACATCGAACTCCAAAACACAAGCTCTCAACATGTCCTCGAGCGTCTGAATAGTACGCTCGGTCTGGCCATCCGTCTGAGGATGATAGGCAGTGCTCAATCTAACTTCAGTTCCCAAGGCTGACTGAAGACCTTCCCAAAAATGAGATGTGAATCGCGGATCTCGATCCGACACTATGGAAATGGGGATCCCATGCAATCTCACCACATCTCGAATATACAACTGCGCCATCCTCAAAAAGTTGAAAGTCATGCTATAGGGGATGAAATGAGCTACCTTAGTCAATCGATCCACAATCACCCAAATAGCATCAAAGCCGGAAGTGCTCCTCGGCAGGTGAGTCACGAAGTCCATGGAAATGTGTTCCCACTTCCACTTCGGTATCTCCAAGCTTTTCAACTCGCCGCCAGGTCTCTGCCTCTCTCCCTTAACCTGCTGGCAGATCAAGCACCCTTTACAAAAGCGACGACATCAGATTTCATCCTTTTCCACCAAAACTGACCACGTAGATCTTTATACATCTTCTTCCCGCCTGGGTGGATGCTAAGTCTGCTACTATGAGCTCGCTCCAAGATCCCTCTACGCAACTCCGGCGTACTCGGAACCACCCAACGGTTACCCAACTTCAAAGATCCGTCATCGGCCACTCTGAATTTCGTTGGCTGACCAAGATGTACTAAAGATAACCACCTCTGAACCTCATCGTCTGACCTCTGAGCTCTCCTGATGTTCTCGTAGATATCTGGCTCAGCTAACAAAGTCGATACATATACAGGTGATGCATCAATGTCAAAATCATAGCCCAGATGGCAGTAGGAGGTCATCATGGCGGACAAATGGATAACGTCCTCAGCAGAACTCCTCACTTTCCGGCTCAAAGCATCTGCTGTCAAATTAGCTTTTCCGGGATGGTACTCAATCTCACAATCATAGTCCTTGAGTAAGTCCATCCACCTCCTCTGCCTCATGTTCAGCTCTGCCTGAGTGAATAAAAACTTGAGGCTCTTGTGATCCGTATAAATGGTAAACAAAGTACCATACAAATAATGTCTCCAAATCTTCAGGGCGAAGATGATAGCCGCCAATTCCAAGTCATGGACTGGGTATCTGGTCTCGTGCGGCTTCAGCTGCCTCGATGCATAAGCTACCACATGCTTATCCTGCATCAGTACACACCCAAGGCCCTGAAGTGATGCATCGGTATACAAAACAAATCTGGAGTTCTCCGTAGGGATCACTAACACTGGCGCCGTCGTCAAACGGTGCTTCAACTCCTGGAAGCTCTCCTCACAAGCTTCTGACCAAAAGAAAGGTACTCCCTTCTGGGTCAACTGTGTCAACGGCATGGCGATCTTCGAAAACCCCTCGACAAAGCGTCGATAATAACCGGCCAAACCAAGGAAGCTTCGAATCTCAGGCACAGAAGTGGGGGCAGCCCACTCCATCACGGCTTCGATCTTCCTGGGATCCACTGATATCCCACTGCTAGAAATGACATGCCCCAGAAATACTACACTGCTCAACCAGAACTCACACTTACTGAGCTTGGCATACAACTGGTGATCTCGAAGAATCTGGAGCACTGTCCTCAAGTGTTTCGCGTGCTCTTCCTCACTCCGGGAATAGATGAGAATGTCGTCAATAAATACACTGACGAACTGATCAAGATACGGCTGAAACACTCTGTTCATCAGACTCATAAAGACCGCTGGGAGCGTTCGTCACACCGAACGGCATCACTAAGAACTCATAATGTCCATATCGAGTCCGGAATGCTGTCTTCTGCACATCTTCTTCCCTGACTCGAATCTGGTGATACCTGGACCTCAAATCAATCTTGCTATATAATCTGGTACCTTGCAACTGATCAAACAAATCATCAATCCTTGGGAGAGGATATTTGTTCTTTACTGTGGCTTTATTCAGTTGCCGGTAATCGATGCACAACCTCATCGAGCCATCCTTCTTCTTCACAAAGAGAACCGATGCGCCCCATGGCGATACGCTCGGGCGTATATATCCCTTGTCAAGAAGATCCTGCAACTGTTCCTTCATTTCTCTCAACTCCGCCGGTGCCATCCTATAAGGTGCACGAGAGATAGCAGATGTCCCCGGTAACAACTTGTGATGTCCGGGAATTAATGGTGTTAATCCCGGTGTAGTATTAATCCTGGATGGATTTTTAATTGTGGCAATTAGGAATTAATTGCGGTTCGGCATCTCCCGAGGTTGGTAAATCGGGCCTTCTGGGCTCGTCTAATTGATTAGTTGGGATCGTTGGATCCCGAGGTTGAGATCGTATTCTCATTCCGGTGAAAACCTGCGAGTTGGGTTTTTAGTGTGACTCAGAATTTCGGGTGCTGTGTGTGGGCACCGGTAGGGGGTTTTTGAGTTAGAGAGAGAGTTTTTGAAAACAGATGATTTTTAATGAATCATGATGTATTTGTGGGGCTATTAGTATTTCGGGGTATTTTTGCTATAAATACCAATTGAACCCGGGATTTTAATTATCGGAGTCATTTTTCCTCACCTCTCTCTCTCCTCGCGCCCGCAGCCCCCTTTCCCGATCCCCTTTACCCCCGCGCACAAAAGGCCACCGCCCGCCGCCGTTCGGCGCGTCCGACCCGCCGCCGTGTTCGTCTCTTCCAGGCGGTTCTATCCATACCAACAATTTGAAGTTTGGTCGAGAATCGAGCTCGGATTTGCCAGAAAAGCGTAGGGTTCAAAAACTGGATTTCATCCGATTTTGGGGCGCGATTTTGGTATGTTTTTGGTGCGATTTTTCTGATGTTTTTGGGGCGTTTTTAAGCTGGTTTTGAGTCGATTATTTCAGCCTTTTTGGTTCGAAATTATTGGTTAAGTTTGGTTCGAATTTTCAGCTCGATTTCGTGGGTTAGGGTTCGAAATTTGGGGGTTTCGTTTGTGGGGCGATTATTGTTGTTGGTAATTGATTAATTCATGTTGTAGATGCATTATGATGCTTGATTGTGTTCGAATTCGAAGAATTGTAAGGGTTCGAATTTAAGGGCTTGTTTGGGTTCGAATTTAAGGGTATTGAATTCGAAAATTGGGGGTTTTTGGCAAGGAGTGTTGATTCTTGCTTGGATAGCTTAATTCATGTTTTAAATGAATTATGGTGATTATTTGGGTTTGATTTGTGTTGTTGGGGTTCAAATTTAGGGGTGGTCCTTGAGCAATTTTCGATATTGTCTCATTCGATTTCCCTCCCTGTATATGCCCTGCCCCGGGTCTTTTAAATGGTAAATTGTTGTGGATTGACAATATGTTGAGGGTTATGGGTGTGCTTGAGCATGGGTTGCATGTTCGTAATTAATTGTGAATTATTTATCGTGTTAGCACATCGTTCCTCGGAGCATGGAACTCGAGCAAGGTTTGGCTCGGACTTCGGAAATTAAGGTACGTGGGACGTACGAGCATAGCCTATTATAGTATTGCAACTGTAATATGCATGGTTTGTGATAATGGTATTAAATGGGCATTGGAATACATGGTGTATGGTAATTGTATCTGGCAGGTGGTCTGGCATGTGGTAATTACATTGGATAAATATTGAGATGCATGGTGCACTATATTTACTTCAAATGGATAATGATATGCATGGTAAACGGTCTTTGCCTTCAATGGATATATATATATATATTGGGAATCATACAGTGCCGCCTTCGAGCGAGCAATGATTCGGGATGCGGTCGCCATTGGGCGACCATCGGTTATGACGCCGCTATTGTTGAGCGTGCGCGAGGTTTAGTATGCCGCTATTGTGGAGCGAGCAATGAAATAAGAACATGGAATTGTTGGTTAGATATATGCGATATCTATAGTCTTTTACATTATGTTCTTATCCCTTTGATTATGGAACTGGTATAATAGAACGGTATTAGTTAATCTATGTGACGATTAACTGGCTTTGGGAATTTGATGAGTTTGGTTATTTTGAGAACAGGGACAATACAGGGGGATCCCGGATGAGGGTATTGCCATCCAGGGAGTATCATTTAAATTATGGCATTTACATTCTGTAAATTATGAATTGCAATATTATTATTTTGTGATTGGTGGTATTGGTATGCTCACCCCGTGTGGGGGCTGTCTCTGTTGGGGCAGGTAACACAGGTTGTAGCGGCTTTGGAGTCGAGCTCGGGCTTTTGGTTAGAGGTACTTCCAGGATCGAGGTACCAGAGCTGGCTGGATGGACGCTCAGATCCAGTGTTGAGATCGAGTTGTGCTTGGAAGGTGCTTCCAGGATAGAAGTACCAGTAGCGGTATCCGGTATAGTGTTTTATGCATCAAATACACGTTTATTCATTGAGTACACCTTACGTGTATATGGGATGTATAAATGGGCTATGGCCTCTTTCTGTTCATTATGGTTGCATGCAATTAATTATGGAAATTGCTAAATGAACTAAGAGCATATTAGTGTATTATGTGGGTGCATGTTATGTGAATAATAATGGTAGGGGGAATTTGAATATTGGGAATTGAATGCAAGAAATTTTCTGGGTAGCATACGGTGTTGCACTTGCATAGGGTTTTTCCCCTGATGGTATGATTATATGCACTCATGGTATGGCTTAATGCACTAATTACGGGTTAAGGGCACGGGGGTCCTTACATTAGTGGTATCAGAGCAGTGGTTAGCTCTTTGGGGCTGTTGAGGGCCTAGGAACATGTTATTGGGAATGAGAAGCACATACTTATGCATGATTGCTTATGTGCGTTTATGATATGTGTTCATCATTGGCATATGTGTTGCTAACCATGGTGGTTGCAGGGTCTTATGAGACATGGACTATGCATTACGGTTGCATAGGTATACATCGGAGTGATGATTTTAATGCTTTGCCGCTACATGTTGGAGCGAGGTGCATTAAAATACACTCATGGCGATGTTTATGGGAATACGGATTATGCATTACGGTTGCATGCACGTCGAAGCGATGATGCCGCTGTCGTGTCGAAGCGATGGTAAATGCCGATGTCACGTCGAAGCGATGATGCCGCTGTCGTGCCGAAACAATTATTGAAATACGGGTTATGCATTACGGTTGCATGCATGGCGTAGCGATATGAATACTTGCCGCTGTCGTATTATAGCGATGAAGAATATTTGCCGCAAATATGTCGAAGCGAAGGAAAATGCCGCTGTCATATTATTATTGCGAGGGATATTATGCCGCTAATACGTCGAAGCGAAGGGTATTTCCGCTGTCATGCCGGAATGATGGTAAATGCCGCTGTCGTGTCGAAGCGATGGTAAATGCCGCTGTCACGTCGAAGCGATGGTACCACCGTCATGTCGAAACGATGATGCCGCTGTCGTGTCGAAGCGATGATACATGCCGCTGTCACGTCGAAGCGATGATGCCGTTGTCATGACGTAGCGATGTGATCGGGAACAAAGTACTACATGAGTGTGAGTACCTCTTGAGTCCGCGATTATCCGGGTATTTTATTGGCGATGGTTCCGCCGGGTATTTTATTGGCGATGGTTCCGCCGGGTATTTTATTGGCGATGGTTCCGCCGGGTATTTTATTGGCGATGGTTACGCCGGGTATTTTGTTGGCGATGGTTACGCCGGGTATTTTGTTGGCGATGGTTACGCCGGGTACTTTATTGGCGACGGTTACGCCGGGTATTCTATTGGCAATGGTTTATACCGCCGGATATCTATAGCGACATTTTATGCCGCTGACTCCATGGCGAGGGATCATGCCGCTGATTCGATAGCGATGGGTTATACCGCTATGTGTGTAGCACTGGATTATGCCGCCTACGAGCGATGGGTGCTGCTTATGTACCGCTGGTGGACGATGGATACAGGTATTCCGCTATCTCGATAGCGATGAGGTATGGCATATTACTTTTGTTATCAGTATGGTGATTATGGTGTATTATTATTTACCGTCATGTGTTTGACGATGAGATTATGGATGTCGTGTATCGACAGGTACCGTCATATGTTCGACGATGTTATTTGGGATAACTATGTGGACGCTTGGCGTCATTTTGGTGATTTATACATTCATGTTTATGTATATGGTTGTATGGTTTGAGTGCCGATGGTGGGCACATGGTAGGGTCTGGGTATTTAGTTGACGAGACCTTTTGCCGAGCAGGTTTGCTCGATGGATCATTGATGCATTGTACCGGTGAGAGTACGCATCGTATTATGGAGGTATATTATTGACGAGCAATGATACCCTTGGGTATGCTCGCTGGGATGGCTAAGGCCAAGTGAATGGTGGTAAGAGTAGTCATTGAGGAAACTACTCGCTTGTTATTGTGATGAGGAGTAAACATGGTTACACCCACCCTAAGGGCGTGGAAGAAGTCCTAATGGATTAGGATTGCATGATAATTGAGCGTGGACGCCGGGTTGTCCAGTGTGCTTTGGTGTTTTAGAGATATGTTGGGCAATGACCCACAACTCTAATGGTTTGGGCGGTATGGTATACCGGGATGGAATGTGTGTCGCGTTAATAGGTTGGTATAAGCCTATGGGACCAGCGAATCACTAGCCAGGTATTGTTGCAGTGCTTTAGTGTGCTTGTGGTAGCTATTATAATGCTCGTTGGATTCGAGTTTGGTGAATCGTATGGTGATACGATGAGGGTTATGGTAGACTCTTGTAGTCTCTATGTGGCATGGTGTTTGAGGTAGGGAATACCTCACGGGGACGTTATACGTCATTGTTTTGAGGGACTTGTGCTGGGACAGCTCAAGTTTGTTGGTATTACCAACGTGAGTGTCAACAAGTCGTGGTTAGCTCTAGTTGAGCATCCTTGCATATGGCATGCAATGGGAGTCACAATGGTTTGTGAGATATAGTTAGTGGGGTGACACTACTATATTGATTTTTTTTATCTCTTGGAGAGATTTGGATTGTACTGTCTTGGAGACAGCTTGCATCGGTCGTGGTTTGATTGTAAGTCAGCCATGGTAAGCATTACTGATGTTGGACCGAGTAATGGATTTCTTACCTCGGTGAGACGTTTGAGGAGACGTCTTCGGGGAGATGCTCGATTTTGGAGTACTATGGTATTAGTACAGAGCATCGTTGGAAGGTGTATACATGGCGTATACGGATTTTTGGATCGGGTAATGGTAGTATTGATGCACTACTCTAACCAATTGTATATTTCTGGGTTCCGGGATATGTTTTGGTATTAATATACCAGGTTTTCCGAACGGTAATTCGAGGATTGGAGGATCATGGATTCATGACTTCTTCCTTGAGAGGAAGACGGTATTGTGATTCCTACCGGTTGAATCTTTTGGGGAGATTCGTTATTTTGGTTCGTGTGGTGGTGATGTTGAAATCACACCCTTTGGTTTTGGTTTGTCAACCATCATTCTCCGTGGGGCGAGAATAATCGGGGTTTGACAGTTGGTTTTGGGATTTGGGTGTGATTGGAGACACCCGAGTCTATTGCATTGCGTATGCATGTTGTGTGGTGTATGGGCATGTATGCCGTGTGTGTATACGAATGCCAACCTTATTTCGTTCATTGTGGAACGCCGAGTGTGTATAATTGGTTTAGTGGATCTCCGGTGTGAGATTGTGGAACCTCGAGATCGGTAATCTCGATGGCACGATGCATTCTAATGAATGATCGTGAGGGTTGTTTGATTCCCCGAGGAGGGATCGATGTGATTTGGAATCATGGTGGTTCTTGTTGGATAATTCGATAGCCTTCCTATTTTAGGATTGTTAGATCCAAGGATAAATGAGGGATGGCCGAGATTCGGATTTGTTTAGTGTCATGGTTGACACTTGTGTAGGAATGCAATTGGTTGCCTTCCATGTCCCCTATGGAACTTGAGACTTGGTGGAGTCTTGATGGTGTGTCGGGACCAAGATATGATTTCTTGGAACACACCGGTGTAAACATCCTCGGTGATGTATTTTTGTGTGGATCAGTGACCGTGGGTAACCCGGTCCGGGTTGCAAGTGGTGCAACTACTCCTTTGGAGGAGATGGGCTGGGAAGCGAAAACTGGTTTTTCTGTGAGTATACTGTTGTATACTAGTGGTCCCCACCATGACGATATGTGTCATGCATCGTGGGAAGGTGGTGAATATCACGGGATGATGTCTATGTCAGAACTAATGGTGATTTGGTTGGGTTGCAGTTTTGGTGGACTGACTTGTGGGACGATTCACGTCGAGGTATGTTGTTATCTTTCGGGTTTGTATTGGTTTTTGGCGTTGCGCTATTTTGGGGCTTGGTGCGAGACTGGTATTCTCGCAGTTGTTAATTCGATTCTAAGGTGATTCAGAATCAGGGTCTTGGCTTTGTTTTGTTGGTGTAGTCCTGGTGTTACGAGGAGTACACCGGTGCAATTTCGAGGACGAAATTTTATTAGTAGGGGATAATTGTGATGTCCGGGAATTAATGGTGTTAATCCCGGTGTAGTATTAATCCTGGATGGATTTTTAATTGTGGCAATTAGGAATTAATTGCGGTTCGGCATCTCCCGAGGTTGGTAAATCGGGCCTTCTGGGCTCGTCTAATTGATTAGTTGGGATCGTTGGATCCCGAGGTTGAGATCGTATTCTCATTCCGGTGAAAACCTGCGAGTTGGGTTTTTAGTGTGACTCAGAATTTCGGGTGCTGTGTGTGGGCACCGGTAGGGGGTTTTTGAGTTAGAGAGAGAGTTTTTGAAAACAGATGATTTTTAATGAATCATGATGTATTTGTGGGGCTATTAGTATTTCGGGGTATTTTTGCTATAAATACCAATTGAACCCGGGATTTTAATTATCGGAGTCATTTTTCCTCACCTCTCTCTCTCCTCGCGCCCGCAGCCCCCTTTCCCGATCCCCTTTACCCCCGCGCACAAAAGGCCACCGCCCGCCGCCGTCCGGCCGCCGTTCGGCGCGTCCGACCCGCCGCCGTGTTCGTCTCTTCCAGGCGGTTCTATCCATACCAACAATTTGAAGTTTGGTCGAGAATCGAGCTCGGATTTGCCAGAAGAGCGTAGGGTTCAAAAACTGGATTTCATCCGATTTTGGGGCGCGATTTTGGTATGTTTTTGGTGCGATTTTTCTGATGTTTTTGGGGCGTTTTTAAGCTGGTTTGAGTCGATTATTTCAGCCTTTTTGGTTCGAAATTATTGGTTAAGTTTGGTTCGAATTTTCAGCTCGATTTCGTGGGTTAGGGTTCGAAATTTGGGGGTTTCGTTTGTGGGGCGATTATTGTTGTTGGTAATTGATTAATTCATGTTGTAGATGCATTATGATGCTTGATTGTGTTCGAATTCGAAGAATTGTAAGGGTTCGAATTTAAGGGCTTGTTTGGGTTCGAATTTAAGGGTATTGAATTCGAAAATTGGGGGTTTTTGGCAAGGAGTGTTGATTCTTGCTTGGATAGCTTAATTCATGTTTTAAATGAATTATGGTGATTATTTGGGTTTGATTTGTGTTGTTGGGGTTCAAATTTAGGGGTGGTCCTTGAGCAATTTTCGATATTGTCTCATTCGATTTCCCTCCCTGTATATGCCCTGCCCCGGGTCTTTTAAATGGTAAATTGTTGTGGATTGACAATATGTTGAGGGTTATGGGTGTGCTTGAGCATGGGTTGCATGTTCGTAATTAATTGTGAATTATTTATCGTGTTAGCACATCGTTCCTCGGAGCATGGAACTCGAGCAAGGTTTGGCTCGGACTTCGGAAATTAAGGTACGTGGGACGTACGAGCATAGCCTATTATAGTATTGCAACTGTAATATGCATGGTTTGTGATAATGGTATTAAATGGGCATTGGAATACATGGTGTATGGTAATTGTATCTGGCAGGTGGTCTGGCATGTGGTAATTACATTGGATAAATATTGAGATGCATGGTGCACTATATTTACTTCAAATGGATAATGATATGCATGGTAAACGGTCTTTGCCTTCAATGGATATATATATATATATTGGGAATCATACAGTGCCGCCTTCGAGCGAGCAATGATTCGGGATGCGGTCGCCATTGGGCGACCATCGGTTATGACGCCGCTATTGTTGAGCGTGCGCGAGGTTTAGTATGCCGCTATTGTGGAGCGAGCAATGAAATAAGAACATGGAATTGTTGGTTAGATATATGCGATATCTATAGTCTTTTACATTATGTTCTTATCCCTTTGATTATGGAACTGGTATAATAGAACGGTATTAGTTAATCTATGTGACGATTAACTGGCTTTGGGAATTTGATGAGTTTGGTTATTTTGAGAACAGGGACAATACAGGGGGATCCCGGATGAGGGTATTGCCATCCAGGGAGTATCATTTAAATTATGGCATTTACATTCTGTAAATTATGAATTGCAATATTATTATTTTGTGATTGGTGGTATTGGTATGCTCACCCCGTGTGGGGGCTGTCTCTGTTGGGGCAGGTAACACAGGTGTAGCGGCTTTGGAGTCGAGCTCGGGCTTTTGGTTAGAGGTACTTCCAGGATCGAGGTACCAGAGCTGGCTGGATGGACGCTCAGATCCAGTGTTGAGATCGAGTTGTGCTTGGAAGGTGCTTCCAGGATAGAAGTACCAGTAGCGGTATCCGGTATAGTGTTTTATGCATCAAATACACGTTTATTCATTGAGTACACCTTACGTGTATATGGGATGTATAAATGGGCTATGGCCTCTTTCTGTTCATTATGGTTGCATGCAATTAATTATGGAAATTGCTAAATGAACTAAGAGCATATTAGTGTATTATGTGGGTGCATGTTATGTGAATAATAATGGTAGGGGGAATTTGAATATTGGGAATTGAATGCAAGAAATTTTCTGGGTAGCATACGGTGTTGCACTTGCATAGGGTTTTTCCCCTGATGGTATGATTATATGCACTCATGGTATGGCTTAATGCACTAATTACGGGTTAAGGGCACGGTGGTCCTTACACAACTCGATCCCAAACTCAACTTCCCTAGCCGGTGGAAATCCTGGGATCTCTTCTGGGAACACATCAGCAAACTCTGCTACCACTGGTACATCCTCAATTCTCAATTCCTTATTCTTCCCAGACGTGTCCACGGCATAGATGAGATAGCCCGCGTGGCCACGTTCCAACAGCTGAGTCATCTTGATCGCTGAAATCAACGGAATCTTCGCACGAGAACCGTTGCCATAGAAAGTCCACTGACTACCCAAATTAGGTCTGAACTTTACTGTCTTCTGCCGGCAATCTACCACTGCCCGATATCTGTTCAGAATATCAATGCCCAAGATGCAGTCGAAGTCCGACATACCCAACACGATCAAGTCTGTCTTCAACTCGTTGCCCTCAAAATAAATGAGGCAATCTGCCATGAACTGATCAGCAATGACATTTCCTCCAGTGGGTGTCGAGACAATGAGAGGCGTGGGTAAAGAAGACATGCGCATATGGTGTCTCTCCACAAAGCCAACAGATACAAAAGAGTGGGAGGCACCTGTATCTATCAAAATAAAAGCAGGGTACGTAAATAAATGACACGTACCGATGATCACCTCCTCTGGGGCTGCCTGGGCCTGCTCTCTAGTCAGCGCATACACCTGTCCCTGGGGCTGTCCCACTGTCTGACCTCCCGATGGTTGAGGCCCAAACTGCTGCCTCTGGTGTACAGTCCTGTCATCAAACCTCGGTCTGTTGCCCTGAAGCTCTGACTGTCCTCCCCGGGTGGGGCAATACCGAGAGATGTGGCCCATCTTGCCACAGCTATAACAGGCAGGGCACTTACTTGAAGAATGTGGTCCTCCACAATTGTCGCACCTTGGCTCCCCCGCTCTATTCCCTTGTGAAGACCCTCGATTGGCCGACCAATTCTTCTTGTTCTCCTGTTTCTGACCAAAGAACTTCTTTCCACCAAACCGTGAAGATGAAGAGGCACCACGAGGTTTAAATGGCTCTCCCCGGGGCCTCAAGCTGTCATTAGTTTGCCTCTGTTGTGGTACTTGTGGTGGCACAGTACTAGGATAAGCTCCCACTCCAAGCTCGGCAAGCTCCGCTCTTGTGAGAGCATCATCAAAAGAAGTTGGGTTATTGGTGATAACCCGGTCATAGAGCTCCGGTCGCAACCCCTTCATAAAGTTCCTCATCTTTGCGTGCCCATTGGTGGCAATGTGGGGAACATACCTCAGCAACGAAGAGTACCGCATGGCATAGTCTGACACTGTCATGTTCCCCTGTTTCAAACTTGTAAACTCGTCCTCCTTCGTCTGTCTCGCCGCTGCGGAGAAGTACCGGTTCAGAAACCGGGTCTTGAAGAGTGTCCAATCAATCACAGTACCCAGTGCTCTCAGTTCCATTACAGTGCTCCTCCACCACATTAGAGGTTTCTTTGCTAACTGGAACTCAGCCAGCCTCAGCCACGCTGTAACAGCATAAGGAGCCGATACAAATATCTGCTCAAGTCTCTCCAGCCACTCCTCAGCTTCCTCTCCTGATTCTGCTCCCTCAAACCGGGGCGGGTGGTAAGACAGAAACTGAGTCAAGCTAATCTCACCGGGTAGCAATAACTGAGCCACTGGCTCCATGCCTACTGCTGGTGGAGGTAGAGGGTTCACTTGTCCAACGCTAGCGTTCACGCTCCCAACATCGCCAACCTCCTCGTTAAGGTTCCCCGCATTCATAGCAGCCATGCTGTAACACAAAGGTTAACAACAATTCCAAAACAAATATACATGTTATGCCGTTAGATAACAGGAATGATAATAAGCATGTTAGTATAACAGAATATACATCAATATGCACCACATGCATAAACATGCCTCAAATGTAGGCACCTAGCCAATCATGCTAAGGCTACCCTTCACTCGTTCCCGGGTTCTCTAACCACTGCTCTGATACCACTAATGTAAGGACCCTAATCCTTAAGTGCGGATCAAAGGCATAATTAGAGCTAATATAAATGATCAGAGTAAATTAATCGTGTTGAGGCTATGAGCCTAAAAGTTACATGCCAAAAATGAGGACTATCAATGGATTAATTACATTCCCCATCAAAAGAATGTTATCAATTATAGTTTTACACTACTCCTAGAGTAGATACTATACAAAATAATACTGTCCTTCATCTACCAAAAGTGCTCTTCAAGCTCACGGTCTCAACCCGTCTTAGCCCCCTTCATATCATGCCAAGAGTACCTACAAGGACAACCCCCAAACATGAGCAATGATATCATTCATATACAACACAATATGAATATAAAGCGTAAATGCATAATCATAATAAAACTGTAAGGACCCTAATCCTTAAGTGCGGAAACAAGGCATAATAGAGCTATCATAATAATCAGAGTGTAAAAGAACGTGTTGAGTTTATGAGCTTAAGCATTACATGCCAAAAATAAGGACTACTAAAATGGATTAATTACATTACAATCAAAAGAATGTGTTTAACTATAGTTCAAGTTACTCCTAGAGTAGACACTATAGGAATCCCGTCCTTCAAGTCCCAAAAGCATCCTCAAAAAGCTCACCATCTCAACCCGTCTAGCCCTTCTATCATGCCAAACGTGTACCTACAAGGACAACCCCCAAACATGAGCAATAATAATCATTCATATTCAACACAATATGAAGATAAAGCGTAAATGCATAATTATAATAAAACACTTCCTGTTTTCCCCATGCATTTCAAACGCTTCCCGTTTGGTTGTCCCTGTACCGTAACTCATGAGTATAATCAATAGATTATTTTTAATGGTCTAAACATGTCATGACATATACCAGCTCATCAATACCAACTACTGATCACCAATCCCTAGTCTGTCCATCACAATGTATTTTAATGCCCCTCGCTTATTTACATATAGGCGGCATAGGATAACCTCGCTTCAATGGACATGCGGGACTCCCACCCCTCGCCTCTCATTGAGCGGCAAATACCCTTTCCTCGCCCTATATGATAACCACGCTCAAATGTGACATGCGGCGCTCCCACCCCTCGCTTCACATTTAGTGGAACCAAACAAATAGCGGCAAGCATTAAAATCATCAAGGGATGACCACGACTCATGGGATGTGCACCAATAATCATCATATGCATCTATAAACATCATGCATAACATGTATTTGCATCCACAATGCAATACCACATATATACTCGCATCCACAATGCATAAACAATGAGTATATAAGATACATGTACCGTTGGGTGCCCGTACGTCCACTACGTACCTTTCCAAAAGTGGATTTGATATGGCTTCAGTTCCTTGGTTGTGTTGCTACCTGGGATGGTGCTACACAATCACACAACCCCATATTAGAAGCCAAATAATAGCCAAATACCAAAAATTTGACAAAAGAAATCATTTCCCAAAAATCCACAGGCGGCGATCGATCGCTTCCCTCAGGCGATCGGTCGCCTCAAAATTTTCCACTGCGGCGATCGATCGCGCCAAACATGGCGATCGATCGCCTATCCTTTGATTTGGCTACTGCCTCTCGGCGATCGGTCGCCTCATTTTAGGCGATCGATCGTCTACCCTTCGAAAAGCCTACTGTCCCATGGCGATCGGTCGCCTCTTTTCAGGCGATCGATCGCCTCGCGCAAGGGCGCGATTTCTGCCATTTTTGCACCAAAATTTTCATCCAATCCATCCCAACACTTACACAATCAAACAACATCATAAATAACAACTTAAATCACCAAAATATATTTCAAAACAAGTATAAATCCAACCCTCAATCTCAACTACAACAACCCAACACAAACCCATTTTAAAACCCTTCAAAATCAACCCAAACTTAAATAAAACACAACAAAATTAACCATGAGGTATCCATACCTCTTGGGGACCTCAAATCACCCAATATACTCCACAAATCAAGATTTTTGAAAGGTTTCTCTTCACCCCAAAGCTGGAACTCGAAAATGGAGAGAAAGGGGAAGGGTTTGGGTGATGTTTGGTAAAGGTAAAGTGAGAGTGGATGAGGTGGGGTTTGGGTATAAAAGTTGAGTTAATTAAAAAAAATGCAATCCACAACCCATGGTGTATAAAACACCCCAACATGATATTTTCCAAAGCATTAAACCAAATGCACCAAAATATCAATTAAACACATGATTTCTAATTAATTGCTAACCAAGGAAAATAAATCATGCTTCCAACCATAATTCCCAACATACCCAACATGCACCCTGAAATGCTACCCGATCACATCTACCATGTGACTAAACATTTCAACATAATAATTCCAACACATAATTAATTACCATCATAATTAATCATATAAACACAATTAATGCCCAAATGCAATTAACCATTTCGGGGATATCACAATACTCCCCTACTTATAAGATTTCGTCCTCGAAATCACATGCACTTACCCCAAAAGAAACTAAACATAAACACATACCAGAGAATAGTTCCGGGTAGTGCTGCACCATATGCCTCTCCGTCTCCCACGTAGCCTCCTCGACACCCCTGCGATCCCACTGAACCTTGATCATAGGTATCACTTTGTTCCAAAGTCTACGGTCTGCTCGATCCAGAATTCTGACAGGCAGTTCCACATAAGACACATCGGACTCTAACTGAACTTCGGAAGGCTGTAAAACATGCGACGGATCCGGCTCATACTTCCGCAGCATCGATACATGAAACACATCATGTATACCAGATAAAGAAGGCGGCAAGGCCAGTCGGTAAGCTAAGGTGCCAATGCGCTGCAAAATCTCGTACGGTCCAACATACCTCGGAGACAGTTTCCCGCGCATCGCAAATCGCACAACGCCTCTGAAAGGCGAGATCTTCAAAAAGACCTTATCTCCCAACTGAAATTCCAACGGTCTCCGCCGTTTATTCGCATAAGCTGCCTGTCTGTCCTGGGCTGCTTTCATTTTCTGCCTTATCGTCTTTATCTTCTCTTCCATCTCTCGGATCAACTCCGGTCCTCCGACCGATTTGCGGTCCAAATCATCCCAACACAAGGGTGATCTACACCGCCTGCCAAAAAGAGCTTCAAACGGAGTCATCTGAATACTCGCCTGGTAGCTGTTATTATAAGAAAACTCCACCAAAGGCACTGAATCCTGCCAAGAGGCATCGAACTCCAAAATACAAGCTCTCAGCATGTCCTCGAGCGTCTGAATAGTGCGCTCTGTCTTGCCATCCGTCTGAGGATGATAAGCAGTGCTCAATCTGACTTCAGTTCCCAAGGCTGACTGAAGGCCTTCCCAGAAATGAGATGTGAATCGCGGATCTCGATCCGACACTATGGAAACGGGGATCCCATGCAATCTCACCACATCTCTAATATACAACTGCGCCATCCTCAAAAAGGTGAAAGTCATGCTATAGGGGATAAAATGAGCTACCTTAGTCAATCTGTCCACAATCACCCAAATAGCATCAAAGCCTGAAGCACTCCTCGGCAAATGAGTCACGAAGTCCATGGAAATGTGCTCCCACTTCCACTTCGGTATCTCCAAGCTTCTCAACTCGCCGCCAGGTCTCTGTCTCTCTGCCTTAACCTGCTGGCAGATCAAACACCTCTTCACAAAAGCGACGACATCAGATTTCATTCTCTTCCACCAAAACTGACAACGTAGATCTTTATACATCTTTTTCCCGCCAGGGTGGATGCTCAGTCTGCTACTATGAGCTCGCTCTAAGATTCCTTTACGCAGCTCCGGCGTACTCGGAACCACCCAACGGTCACCCAATCTCAAAGACCCGTCATCGGCCACTCTGAATTTCAATGGCTGACCAAGATGTACTAAAGATAACCACCTCTGAACCTCATCGTCTGATCTCTGAGCTCTCATGATGTTCTCATAGATATCTGGCTCAGCTAACAAGGTCGATACATACACAGGCGATGCATCAATGTCGAAATCATAGCCTAACTGGCAATAGGAGGTCATCATGGCTGACAAATAGATGACGTCCTCAGCAGAACTCCTCACTTTCCGGCTCAAAGCGTCTGCTGTCAAATTAGCTTTCCCGGGATGGTACTCTATCTCGCAATCATAGTCCTTGAGTAAGTCCATCCACCTCATCTGCCTCATGTTCAGCTCTGCCTGAGTGAATAAAAAATTGAGGCTCTTGTGATCCGTGTAAATGGTAAACGAAGTACCATACAAGTAATGCCTCCAAATCTTCAGGGCGAAGATGATAGCCGCCAGTTCCAAATCATGAACTGGATATCTGGTCTCATGCGGCTTCAACTGCCTCGATGCATAAGCTACCACATGCTTATCTTGCATCAGAACACACCCAAGGCCCTGAAGTGATGCGTCAGTATACAGAACAAATCTGGAGTTCTCCGTAGGGATCACTAACACTGGCGCCGTCGTCAAACGATGCTTTAATTCCTGGAAGCTCTCCTCACAAGCTTCTGACCAAAAGAAAGGCACTCCCTTCTGAGTCAACTGCGTCAGCGACTTGGCAATCTTCGAAAAGCCCTCGACAAAGCGTCGATAATACCCGGCCAAGCCAAGAAAACTCCGAATCTCAGGCACAGAAGTGGGGGCAGCCCACTCCATCACAGCCTCAATCTTCTTGGGATCCACAGATATCCCGTTGCTCGATATGACATGCCCCAGAAACACTACACTGCTCAGCCAAAATTCACACTTACTGAGCTTAGCATACAACTGATGCTCTCTGAGAACCTGAAGCACTGTCCTCAAGTGTTTCACATGCTCTTTCTCACTCCGGGAGTAGATGAGAATGTCGTCAATAAATACAATGACGAACTGATCAAGATACGGCTGAAACACTCTGTTCATCAGACTCATAAAGACTGCTGGAGCATTCGTCACGCCGAACGGCATCACCAGGAACTCATAATGTCCATATCGGGTCCGGAATGCTGTCTTCTGCACATCTTCCTCTCTGACTCGAATCTGATGATATCCGGATCTCAAATCAATCTTGCTATACACCCTGGTACCTGCAACTGATCAAACAGATCGTCGATCCTTGGAAGAGGATACTTGTTCTTCACTGTAGCCTTATTCAGTTGCCGGTAATCGATGCACAACCGCATCGAGCCGTCCTTCTTCTTCACAAAGAGAACTGGTGCGCCCCATGGCGACACGCTCGGGCGTATTTATCCCTTGTCAAGGAGATCCTGCAACTGTTCTTTCAACTCTCTCAACTCAGCCGGTGCTATCCTATAAGGTGCACGAGAGATAGCGGATGTCCCTGGCAACAGCTCGATCCCAAACTCAACTTCCCTAGCCGGTGGGAATCCTGGGATCTCTTCTGGGAATATATCAGCAAACTCTGCTACCACTGGCACATCCTCAACTCCTAGTTCTTTACTCTTCCCAGACGTGTCCACGGCATAGATGAGATAACCCGTGTGTCCACGTTCCAACAACTGAGTCATCTTGATCACTGAAATCAACGGAATCTTCGCACGAGAACTGTTGCCATAGAAAGTCCACTGACTGCCCAACTCAGGTATGAACTTTACTGTCCTCTGTCCGCAATCTACTACTGCCTGATATCTGTTCAGAACATCAATACCCAAGATGCAATCGAAGTCTGACATGCCCAACACAATCAAGTCTGACCTCAATTCGTTGCCCTCAAAATAAATGAGGCAGTCTGCCAAAAACTGATCAGCAACGACATTTCTTCGAGTGGGTGTCGAGACCAAGAGAGGCGTGGGTAAATAAGACGTGCGCATATGGTGTCTCTCCACAAAATCAACAGATACAAAAGAGTGGGAGGCACCTGTATCGATCAAATGAAAAGCAGGGTACGTAAATAAATGACACGTACCGGCGATCACCTCCTCTGGGGCTGCCTGGGCCTGCTCTCTATTCAGTGCTGTCCCTGGGGTGGTCCCACTGTCTGACCTCCCGATGGTCGAGGCCCAAACTGCTGCCTCTGCTGCACTGTCCTATCCTCAAATCTCGGCCGGTTGCCCTGGAACTCTGACTGTCCTCCCTGGGTGGGGCAATATCGAGAAATGTGGCCCATCTTGCCACGGCTATAACAGGCAGGGCACTTACTTGAAGAATGTGGTCCTCCACAATTGTCGCACCTCGGCTCTCCCGGCCTATTCCCTTGTGAAGACCCTCGATTGGCCGACCAATTCTTCTTGTTATCCTGTTTCTGACCAAAGTACTTCTTTCCACCAAACCGTGAAGATGAAGAGGCACCACGGGGTTTAAATGGTTCTCCCCGGGGCCTCAAGCTGTCATTTGATTGTCTTTGCTGTGGTACTTGTGGTGGCACAGCACTAGGATAAGCTCCCACCCCAAGCTCGGCAAGATCCGCCCTTGTGTGAGCATCATCAAAAGAAGTTGGGTTATTGGTAATAACCCGGTCATAGAGCTCCGGTCGCAACCCCTTCATAAAGTTCCTCATCTTTGCGTGCCCATTAGTGGCAATGTGGGGAACATACCTCAGCAACGAAGAGTACCGCGTGGCATAGTCTGACACCGTCATGTTCCCCTGTTTCAAACTTGTAAATTCATCCTCCTTCGTCTGTCTCACCGCTGCGGAGAAGTACCGGTTCAGAAACCTAGTCCTGAAGAGTGTCCAATCAATCACAGCACCTAGTGCCCTTAGCTCCATCACCGTGCTCCTCCACCACATTAGAGGTTTCTTAGCTAACTGAAACTCCGCCAGCCTCAGCCAAGCTGTAACAGCACAAGGAGCCGATACAAAGATCTGTTCAAGTCTTTCCAGCCACTCTTCAGCCTCTTCTCCGGACTCTGTCCCCTCAAACCGGGGCGGATGGTAAGACAGAAATTGCGTCAAACTGATCTCACCCGGTAGTAATAACTGAGCTACGGGTTCCATGCCTACGGCCGGTGGAGGTAGAGGGTTCACTTGTCCAACGCTTGCGTTCACACTACCAACATCTCCAACCTCTTCATTAGCAGCCATGTTGTAACACAAATGTTAACAACAATTCCAAAGCAATATATATGTTATGCCGTTAGATAACAGGAATGAGAATAAGCACGTTAGTATAACAGGATATACATTAATATGCACCACATGCATAAACATGCTTCAAATGTAAGCACCTAGCCAATCATGCTAAGGCTACCCTTCACTCGTTCCCGGGTTCTCTAACCACTGCTCTGATACCACTAATGTAAGGACCCTAATCCTTAAGTGCGGAAACAAGGCATAATAGAGCTATCATAATAATCAGAGTGTAAAAGAACGTGTTGAGTTTATGAGCTTAAGCATTACATGCCAAAAATAAGGACTACTAAAATGGATTAATTACATTCCAATCAAAAGAATGTGTTTAACTATAGTTCAAGCTACTCCTAGAGTAGACACTATAGGAATCCCCTCCTTCAAGTCCCAAAACCATCCTCAAAAAGCTCACCATCTCAACCCGTCTAGCCCTTCTATCATACCAAACGTGTACCTACAAGGACAACCCCCAAACATGAGCAATAATAATCATTCATATTCAACACAATATGAAGATAAAGCGTAAATGCATAATTATAATAAAACACTTCCTGTTTTCCCCATGCATTTCAAACGCTTCCCGTTTGGTTGTCCCTGTACCATAACTCATGAGTATAATCAATAGATTATTTTTAATGGTCTAAACATGTCATGACATATACCAGCTCATCAATACCAACTACTGATCACCAATCCCTAGTCTGTCCATCACAATGTATTTTAATGCCCCTCGATTATTTACATATAGGCGGCATAGGATAACCTCACTTCAATGGACATGCGGGACTCCCACCCCTCGCCTCTCATTGAGCGGCAAATACCCTTTCCTCGCCCTATATGATAACCACGCTCAAATGTGACATGCGGCGCTCCCACCCCTCGCTTCACATTTAGCGGAACCCAACAAATAGCGGCAAGCATTAAAATCATCAAGGGATGACCATGACTCATGGGATGTGCACCAATAATCATCATATGCATCTATAAACATCATGCATAACATGTATTTGCATCCACAATGCAATACCACATATATACTCGCATCCACAATGCATAAACAATGAGTATATAAGATACATGTACCGTTGGGTGCCCGTACGTCCACTACGTACCTTTCCAAAAGTGGATTTGATATGGCTTCAGTTCCTTGGTTGTGTTGCTACCTGGGATGGTTCTACACAATCACACAACCCCATATTAGAAGCCAAATAATAGCCAAATACCAAAAATTTGACAAAAGAAATCATTTCCCAAAAATCCACAGGCGGCGATCGATCGCTTCCCTCAGGCGATCGGTCGCCTCAAAATTTTCCACTGCGGCGATCGATCGCGCCAAACATGGCGATCGATCGCCTATCCTTTGATTTGGCTACTGCCTCTCGGCGATCGGTCGCCTCATTTTAGGCGATCGATCGCCTACCCTTCGAAAAGCCTACTGTCCCATGGCGATCGGTCGCCTCTTTTCAGGCGATCGATCGCCTCGCGCAGAGGCGCGATTTCTGCCATTTTTGCACCAAAATGTTCATCCAATCCATCCCAACACTTACACAATCAAACAACATCATAAATAACAACTTAAATCACCAAAATATACTTCAAAACAAGTATAAATCCAACCCTCAATCTCAACTACAACAACCCAACACAAACCCATTTTAAAACCCTTCAAAATCAACCCAAACTTATATAAAACACAACAAAATTAACCATGAGGTATCCATACCTCTTGGGGACCTCAAATCACCCAATATACTCCACAAATCAAGATTTTTGAAAGGTTTCTCTTCACCCCAAAGCTGGAACTCGAAAATGGAGAGAAAGGGGAAGGGTTTGGGTGATGTTTGGTAAAGGTAAAGTGAGAGTGGATGAGGTGGTGTTTGGGTATAAACGTTGAGTTAATTAAAAAAAATGCAATCCACAACCCATGGTGTATAAAACACCCCAACATGATATTTTCCAAAGCATTAAACCAAATGCACCAAAATATCAATTAAACACATGATTTCTAATTAATTGCTAACCAAGGCAAATAAATCATGCTTCCAACCATAATTCCCAACATACCCAACATGCACCCTGAAATGCTACCCGATCACATCTACCATGTGACTAAACATTTCAACATAATAATTCCAACACATAATTAATTACCATCATAATTAATCATATAAACACAATTAATGCCCAAATGCAATTAACCATTTCGGGGATATCACAAAAACACTTCCTGTTTTTCCCATGCATTTCAAAACGCTTCCAGTTTGGTTGTCCCTGTACCATAACTCATGAGTATAATCAATAGATTATTTTTAATGGTCTAGACATGTCATGACACAATACCATCTCATCAAAACCAAATACTAGTCACCAATCCCTTGTCTGTCCATCACAATGTATTTTAATGCCCCTCGCTTATTTACATATAGGCGGCATAGAATAACCTCGCTTCAATGGACATGCGGTACTCCCACCCCTCGCCTCACATTGAGCGGCAAATATCCTTTCCTCGCCCTATATGATAACCACGCTCAAATGTGACATGCGGCGCTCCCACCCCTCGCTTCACATTTAGCGGAACCAAAACAAATAGCGGCAAGCATTAAAATCATCAAGGGATGACCACGACTCATGGGATGTGCACCAATAATCATATGCATCTACAATCATCATGCATAATTCAACATGTATTTGCATCCACAATGCATAATCACATATATACTCGCATCCACAATGCATAAACAATGAGTATATTAGATACATGTACCGTTGGGTGCCCGTACGTCCTCTACGTACCTTTTCAAAAGTGGAATTGATATGGCTTCAGTTCCTTGGTTGCGTTGCTACCTGGGATGGTTCTACACAATCACACAACCCCATATTAGAAGCCAAATAATAGTCAAATACCAAAAATTCGACAAAAGAAAGCATTTCCCAAAATTTCACAATTGGCGATCGATCGCTTGGCTGAGGCGATCGATCGCCTCAATTTTTTTCCTTCGCGGCGATCGATCGCGCAAAACATGGCGATCGATCGCCTAACCCTTGGATTGGCCACTGCCTCTCGGCGATCGGTCGCCTTATATCAGGCGATCGATCGCCTGTCCCGCAAATTTGGTACTGCCCATCGGCGATCGATCGCCCCATTTCAGGCGGTCGATCGCCTTGCACAGACTCGCGATTTTTTACCATTTTTGCATACCAAAACCTTCCAATCCATACCAACACTTAAACCATCAAACCAACAACATAATAACAACATAAACCTCCAAAATACACCTCCAAACAAGTGTAAATCCAACCCTCAACCAAAACCACAACACCCAACACAAACCCATTTTAAAACCCTTCAAAACCAAACCAAACTCAATTAAAATACTACAAAATCAACAATGAGGTATCCATACCTCTTGGGGACCTCAAATCTCCCAACAAACTCCACCAAACAAGGTTTTTGGAAGGATTTCTTTCCACCCTTAAGCTCAATTTCGAAAATGGGGGAAAGGAGGGTTTGGGTGGTGTAATTTTGGGAAAGTGAAAAGTAAGAATGAATGTGTGGTGGGGGTTTGGGGTAATAAAGTGGGTTAATTAATTAAAATGCATTCCACAATCCCATGGTGTATAAAACACCCCAACATGATATTTTCAAAAGCATTAATCCAAAATGCACCAAAATATCAATTAACTCATGCTTTCCAAATAATTGCTAACCATGGCAAATAAATCATGCTAAAAGCAATTTTTCCCCAACATGCCCAACATGCACCCTGAAATGCACTACCGGGTCATCCTTTCCATGTGACCATGCATTTCCACACATTAAATAAATCCAGCACAAAATCAATTAATTATCACCATGATTAACCATATAAATACAATTAATGCCCAAATTGCAATTAATAATTTCGGGGATATCACATATTGTGATGAATTTCGTGACCCATTTACCCCAATCAAACAGAGGGTATGATGCAGTTTGGGTTATAGTTGACCGATTGTCCAAGTCGGCACACTTTATTGCATTTGATCGTACCTACTCCTACAAGAAAATGGCACGACTATATGTGGATAATGTAGTTCAGATGCATGGAGTTCCGGTTTCTATTGTTTCCCATAGAGATCCGAGATTTGTATCAAAGTTTTGGAGCAGTTTCCAAAGTGCCATGGGTACCAGATTGGCAATGAGTATTGCCTACCATCCGCAGCCAAACAGACAGACTGAAAGAACTATTCAGACATTAGAAGATATGTTGCGTTCTGTAGTGATGGATTTTGGTCGAAATTGGCAAGAATCACTACCATTGGTGGAATTCTCCTACAACAATAGTTTCCAAACAACTATCAGGATGGCTCCATTTGAGGCTTTATATGGCAAGAAATGCCGAACACCGATATGTTAGGATGAAATTGGAGAAAAGAAATTGGCTCAGCCCGAATTTGTCGAAGAGATGCAAGGAAAAATAGAATTGATCCGCAAGCGTATGAAGGCATCTCAAGACAGGCAAGCCAGTATGCCAACAAACGAGGGAGACCATTAGAGTTCCAAGTTGGAGATAGAGTTTTTCTCAAAGTATCACCTTTTCGTGGAACAATGCGTTTTGGACGTCGAGGAAAATTGTCACCTCGATACATTGGCCCTTATCAGATTCTTGAGAGGATTGGTTCCTTGGCATACCGTTTAGCATTGCCGCAACAATTATCATTAATTCATGATGTGTTTCATGTATCCATGCTAAGAAAGTATGAATTAGATCCATCTCATGTTCTACAGCCAGAGGAGATTGAAGTAGACAGTTCCTTGTCCTATGTTGAACAACCTGTTAAGATTTTAAACAGGAAGGAGAAAGTACTATGAAATAAAATCATTCCATTGGTTGGTACAATGGAGTCGTCATGGCAAGGAAGAGTCGACATGGGAATTAGAGGCCAAAATGAGACAAGAATGCCACATCTTTTTGAAGGCCAAAATGAGACAAGAATGCCACATCTTTTTGAAGATACTCTTTTGTATTCCATGCCTTGTACTTATGATCTTCCGATTTATCAGTAACCGAACGAAATAATCTAAGTTTGAATAAATTCGTATCTTTCTGATTTCGAGGATGAAATCTTTTATGAGGGGACTTGTTGCTAATTAAATATGATTAACCTCGAGTTAGTAAACCTGAGTGATTAAAAGCCGAGAATTCGATTTGAGGTGTTCCGGATCACAACACCTTATTTATAACCAAAATAAAATACATCAAAATTATACCAAAGACATTTATATATTTGGCCATTTCACCTTAAATAAAGATGATAAAGCATCATATTGTGACACATGGGAATGGTAGGATAAAAAATTGATTAAACTAAGCTTTTTCTACATAGAGGGCCACGCCCCTTGCCTCTTGTTTTCAGCATATTTAGATCACCTTTTTCTCTCCAAACTTATCTGATTTCATCCCTAAAAATTCAAAAAACCCACCTCTAAATTAGAGAGAAAAGTTGAGGGAAACATCCATGCAAATGTAGTTTTAGCAAGCTTGGAAGGAGAAAACCCATTTTCCTTCAAGAATTTGAAGGCTAGGAGCTTGGAGAGTGGATTCATTGTGAAACTCTTGGTCTACAAGGGTATGAATCTATTTTTCCCTTTATGTAGTTGAATTTTGTTGATTTTGAGTCGAAAATTTAAGAAGAAGCATGAATGTGTTGTGGTCTTTAAACCAGAATCTGCAAACAAATGTCGTTGCATGCAGTAGATTGTTTTGTATTTTCGATTTTCTTAACTTCTGAATCTGACTTTGAGCCCCAAACAAAAGTTGTAGATAAATGAGTTATCGTCTTGTGGTTAAACTTTGAGACCATTTGGACTTGAAATGAGTGAGATATACTCAATTTACTAAAGTGTGCCAGATTCGACTCTGCATATGCTGAAAATGCACATGCAGTGTCGAATTTCGAACTTTTGACAAATTGTATGTTCGAATTTGTTGTCGGTCTGCAAATAAAACTTGTAGATCTTTTCATTCTTTTGAATTTTTTTAAAAAAAAGAGGACTCATTTCGGACTTAGTTTCGATTAGTTATGAAATTTATACTTTAAGTGTTCAATCTATGTCCTGCATGTGGGCGAAAATGCCATGCAGTGTGTTCTTCGAGTTTTCTCAGCATTTTTGGCTAGGAATTTCGGAAAATGTCCAGAAATAAGTATCTTAGTACTTTAAGTTGGCTGTCGTTTGCCACTAGAATCACTCAATTTGAATTTTAAATGAAAACGTTATAGCATTTTTACTAACACTGCTCAAGCTGGAAAACACATTCTAAAATGCCACGGTTTTAGAGTTCAAACCCCACTTAGATGGTCGAACCTGCTTGACACCATAATTGACGAAATGTAATATTTTGAGTTTCTGAACTTTGAACACTAGAATCGAGTCATTTTGATGTCGTATGGAATTATAGCGATTTTTCTACAAAAATGGGTCAGCCTGAAAATGTAGGAAAATTGATAAGGTCATTTTTTTTAAGTTAGGTTGATTCAATGCACTATTTGAACACTTAGTGTCATTTGGAATTTATATGACCAGGTTAATAGACTCCGGGTGACTCGAGGAGGATTCGGTAGTTTAGTATCGGTCTCAGATACGTTGAAATGAGTTGTATCATGACGTCTGACAAAGGTGTGTAATGATACCACTGCTGAGCCCATACCCCCACTTGCCTCTCATTTCACTTCACCTCCATCACTCTGAACTCTCCCCCTTCACCCCCATTTTTCGTCCAGCAGCTGCTAAGCAATAAGGTAGAGGAGATTTACCATTTTATTGCTTGGAAACCTTGCAAACATCGGAGCAAAAGAGGGTGAGAAACCATGTTCTGTTTTGGTTTTAAGTTTTGTTTAAGTTCATGTTTTTATTGGTGTGAAAATGGCATGCTAGCTTAGGTTTTATTAAACCTTCGATTTAAGTACATTCATGGTGTTTTTATGAAGATCCTAGCATGTTTACTTGAGCATGTTATATGTGTTATGTGGTAGATTTGTTGGTATGAAAAGTAGTGCTCGAAATTCTGGAAAAGGGTTAAGATACCCTGTTTTTGAGAAACTTGGGTGAGTACTGATAATGTTGGGCGATTTTGATGCATGTGGGTTTAAGTTTGGGTGGAACTTCAATTTGAATACACTCACGGTAGTACCTTGTAGCTCTTAGCATATTTGTTCAAGCATGTTGTATGTCTTATATGCTAGATTGGATGGTATGAATATAAGTGCTGGAGAATTCTGGAAAATTGCGCATGAAACAGAGCGACCGATCGATCGCTGATGAACACCGATCGATCGGTAAAAGCCGTAGCATTTTTGTTAAATTCAAAGTTATCACCGATCGATCGGTGATGTGGACCGATCGATCGGTAGTGTCCTGATTTTGAAAAATGTGGAAATTTATTTAATTTTGGTATTGGACTATAATGAGGCATCTAATATTGTGTTGTACACTGGTGTAGAGCCTTCACAGATAGCTACACAACGCAAGGGATAGAGTCCTGCAACACACCTTATTTTGGAAAGGTACGTAAGCGACGTACGGGCATCCCAACGGTAACATGCATTTTATGTCCATTTGACACATGATAGATGCAAAGTTGTGCATTATGAGTATGATACATGTTGTTATGCATTGTTGTTGCATATGTATGTTGTGGAATAAATGGAGTGTATTCCACGAGTCAGGGTTATCACTGTAATGATTTTAATGCTTACCGCTTATACCGCTAAAAATGTGGAGCGGGAGGGGGGAGGCTCGCTTGCACATGGAGGCGAGGTTTACCATACGAAGCGAGGATAGAAATACCGCTTGTATGAAGAAGCGAGGGAGGGGAGTTCCGCTTGTTCTAAAGTTATGAAGCGAGGGGCATTAAAATACACTGATGATAAACTGACTAAGGATTGAAGTAAAGATTTAAGAAGTAATGATATGTCATGACATTTATTTAAAGAAACCATAATATCATGTATTGATTTGATTATGAGTTATGGTACAGGGACAACCAAAATGGGCGTTTTAAATGCATTGGAATTCAGGAAGTATCCTATGCCTATGATTTATGCATTTATGCCTTACATTCATATTATGATTGATATGAACTATGATGTGCTCATGTGTTGGGGGTTGTCTTTGTAGGTGCTTTTGACATGGAGAACCAGGGTCGGGGTTGATACGCTGAGCTGTAAGGAGTGCTACATGATTAGCAGCATAGAGAATTACTTTTGTATAGCTTCTACAAAGTGTAGAGTAAGACTATAGTTTAGTAACATTTGTTAGGAATATGTATAATTCCTTTTGAAACTTTTGGTACTGTAATCTCTTAAGCTCAGGATTATCAACACGACCAAATACTCTGATTTATGAATGATTAGTTCTCTTATTTGCACCTTAGTATCTTGTATAGATAACGGGGTCTTACAGATTACATGATATGTGAAATTACATGATATGTATATACTTTCACATGAGATTGCGTGATATATTGAGTTGCATATGTCATTTGATGCATAAATGATTCATGGGCATATCATATTGATCTATCATTTCTTTGATATCCATGATTATGACTGAGTTGACTCACTCTGAGTGTTGGGGACGACGGGTACGACGATGAAAGATAGTTTAGGTAGCGACTGTAGTCACGCGCGTTGCTACCAGACCTAGACACGAGGGATGACGAGCACATCACAGGATGATTCTCCTAGGGCAAAGTGCGTGTGCTGTCGCCCTCTGCTCGAGCTTGATGTTGATTGATACCTTTCATTTGGACTCCGATTTTGGTATCTTGGTATTCGATTCCTTGTACCCATTCATACATCACATTCATACATGCTATGCATTGCATGATACTTTGTCATTTGACATGATTTCTTTATTTCTTGTACTGGGGTATTGACCCCCTTTGTGGGTGCTGTCATGTTTTTTGTTGTTCGGACATGACAGGTTTTGCAGGAGGACATGGTGATGATGCTTTTGGGGACGCATCAAGAGATAACCGAGCTCTATGATAAACGAGCTCCGGTTATGTATGGCTTTTCATTCCCAGAATTAGTATATGACTTTTAAAACAAAATAAATTTACCGGGGTATGCCCCGTGTATGTTGTACTTTGGTTACGATATTTCGAGACTTCGTGATAATACTGAATATCGTTTGTTTTATTATCTGCAAATGAAAGGCTTAACTGGAATTATATACATATTTTGATATCAATATATATGTATCACTGAAAAGAGAAATTTTTTTAGGGCCATTTAACAATACATTTGAACTTAAACTTCCACTTTTTACATAAATTAGTCAATGTGTGATAATTAAACGTCATATTAGGATCGGACCCTCACATTAAATATGAGGAAAAGTTTAAAAATGATGGTTGAATGAGTTGATATGGGCGACAACTTCTATGTGCAAACATGCAAGATTTTGCCATTTAAAATTCTAGTGGAGTCCAAGTGTCAATGCCACAATATCTTGCAAGATTAATGGTCCAAAGATATATTAAACAAGAGTTAGTTAATTAGTGGTATGTGTTCTCCAAGTGCCATATGATCATGCACTAAAAACATGTTCCACTAGTTGCTTGACTCATCGAAGTCCGGAATGCCCTAATTCAAAGTCTGTACTTTTAATTATCAGGGTTTGCTTAATCACCGTTAATCTGGATCGAGGCCTTACATGTAAGGCATCGCTATCTTAAGTGCGGAATAAAGGCATAAGAAGAGCTAAACTTGCATAAATCAGAGTATAAGGTTCATGTTGATGCCTTGAGCTTAAAGGATTACAGTGCCAAAAATAAAATTTCAAAAAGATTAATTACATTCCCAGCCAAATGAATGTTAACACTATAGCTTGACACTACTCCTAGAGTAGAGACTATACATCATAATATTGTCCTTCTAAACCAATAGCACTCCTCACAAGCTCACCGGATCGACTAGGTCCTTAGCCCTCCATGCCAAAAGATACCTACAGGAACAACCCCAAAACCATGAGCATATAATAAACCATAACCACATCAACAAGATTATGATATTAAAAATGCATAACCGTAAATACCAATCACTTCCTATATTATATCCACTTAAAAACTCCATTTGGTTGTCCCTGTACCACAATCATAATCAACAGATTATAATACCAATAATGTATGTCATGACATGCATCCGTTCCATCAATACCAATAACCAATTTCCAAGTCTTATTATATCAGTGGCATAATCCCCCTTGCATTGACATGACAGTGGCATTAATACCCCTCGCTTCGATAATACCAGCGGCAAATAATATCCCTCTGTAATACTCGATATGATATCATGCTTTCTTTGCCTTAGTGATTTTATGTATGATGTGGCGAAGTGGTATGAGAGGAATGAGAATAAAAAATAAGGGACTCCATGGCAAACAAAACCTGAAAAGGAGTAACTTGCAATGAAATAGGGTCATGTTGATATAATGTATAAACTTTAAGGATCATAATGCAAATTGGTATCTTTAAATCCCAATATCAGAATCTGAAACAAAAGATTGTTCTTATCGCTTCACAAAGTTTCCCTTCCACCACCTCTTGATCTTATTCCTTAAATTTTTAAAGGAATTCTGATAGGAAGCTTAAGGAAGTGTTGGGGTAAGTCAATTACATCAAATTCTTGCCTTTTTGTTGACTAGATAGGAGTTTTGTGTGGTATGTATTCTTGGAATCTTTTGTTTCTAAATCTTATGATTGAGTATGATTTGTGCTGAAATAAGTTGTCATATGAAGCAAGAAGTTGGATGAGGATGTTTGGATGTATTTTAGTTGAATGGAATGAAGTATGGGGTGGTATATTTGTTGATAGAGGTGAAAGAGGTGGAAAAGCATGAAAATGACGAATTTCAAAATACAGGGTCGGGCGATCAATCGGCACTTTGAGCCGATCAATCGAGCAAAGCCTGCTTCCGGCGATCGATCGGGTTAGATTGTCGATTGATCGAGAGACGCTGGCGAGCTCGACCATTGATACCGATCTATCGGCCAGTATAAAATATAAATGTTGATATTTTGTGCGAGTTTTCGAGTTATGGCTTGAATGTATATATTAGACTATACATTATCATAAGAAATGTGAGTATGAATATTTTTAATAAGACGTTGACATGGTAGAATGCTAATATCTTATCTCTGTAGAGCCGTCACATACTGTAAGGACCCCGTGCCCTTAACCCGTTATTAGTGTATTAATCCATACCATTAGTGCATATAATCATACTATCATGGGGAGGAAGCCATATGCAAGTGTAACACCATATACTATCCAGAAAGTTTCTTGCATTGCACCCACATAATATTCAAATTCCCCAACCAAAATCACTTACATAGCATGCACCCTTATAATACACTAACATGCTCTCGATTCATTTAGCAATTCCATATTTAATTGCATGCAAACTATAAATGAATAGAGAAAATCCATAGCCCATTTATACATTCCATATACACGTAAAAACGTACTCACATAAGCGTGTATCTAATGTATAAAAGACTCTACCAGATACCGTTACTGGTACTTCAATCCTGGAAGTACCTCCCAAGCACAACTCGATCTCAACTCTGGATCTATGTACTTATTCAATCAGCTTTGGTACCTCGTTCCTGGAAGTACCTCCAATCAAAAGCCCGAGCTCAACTCCAAAGCTACTGCTACACCTGTATCACATGTCCCAACAGAGACAGCCCCCACACGGGGTGAGCATACCAATACCACAAATCCAATAATCATAACATTGCAGTTCATAATTTACAGAATGTAAATGCCATGAATTTAAATGATACTCCCTGGATGGTATCATCCTCATCCGATGTCCCCTGTATTGTCCATGTTCTCAAAATAACCAAACCATTAAATTCTCGAAAGCCAGTTGATCATTTCATTGATCAACTAAAACCATTCATATTACACCAGTTCCATAATCAAACAGGATTAAATCATCAAATAGGGTACCATAGATGTCACATATACCTAGCAAATGATTCCATAGTTCTATATCATAGCTCGCTCTACAATAGCGGCATATTAACCCCACGCCCGCTCAACAATAGCGGCGTCATAACCGATGGTCGCTCAACGGCGACAAATCATTGCTCGCTCGAAAGCGGCACCATATAATTCCCCATGTATGTTCACTTATCGCATTTACCATATACCATGCATTCCACCATTCATCTATTTCCAGTACCATATTCCATGTATTCCCATATAAGTTTATTGCAAATACCACGTACATGCACTTCAAAGTTGCAACATTATAATAGGCTATGCTCGTATGTTATACGTACCTTATAATTCCGTGGCTCGAGTCCAACCTTGCCTGAGTCCCACGACCAGATGAGTTAAGTGCTAACATGCAAATAACTCTCAATTAAACATAGGCATGCAATCACGTGCCCAAGCATGTTCAAAATCCTCAACCTATCGTCCATCCATGACGATTACCAAAAATAAAAGTCCCCGCGGCTAAGCATGCATAATACCCAAAATATACCATTTTACAAGTTTAAAAGATAGCCAAAAACCCAACCGAGAATTCCGTTTTATTAAACTTTGGCTCCAACCAATCCATTTTAAAAGTATTACATTCACATTGGAATGTAGACATTGCCCCGGAAACGGGCTACTCAAACCTCGATTCCAAAATCCCAACATTTCCCAAAATTAAAAAAAAACAAGTTCCTACGGGCGGCGATCGATCGCCACTTTTTCCGCGATCGATCGCCCCTGTCCAGTGGGCAACAACGCCCTATCGCGATCGAGCGCCAGTCCTCGCGATCGATCGCCAACACGCTCGCGATCGATCGCCTATACCACGCGATCGATCGCCTGCACTGTTCATCGTCACCAATTTTTAACAGCTGCATGCCGCGATCGATCGCCCCTCCTCGGCGATCGATCGTCGCCTGCGATTTTCCAAAAAACTCAAGCTTCCATGGTGTTTTTCACACCCAAACTCAAAACCAACACCCCATACCTTCAACACCTCAAATACATCATTTAAAACCAATAAAAACTCCAAAAACTCAACATTGGATTTTAACCAAAAATCCCAAATTCCATAACCAATTCAAAACCCAACCAAACTCTACAATACTACTACCAAATCGAAGACAAAGGTGAGGGGAATATGAATACCTGATTATCTTCGAGAAAATTGGCTCCCGAGCCAAGCTACCAACGATTTCTCCTCCAAGGGAGAAAAGAGGGAAATGGGGGAAGGCTTGGGCGCGTTAGAGAGAGAGGGAGAGAGATGGAGAGAGAGAGGGAATCCATCCAATGACGGAATATCGAGTCAACTTGGTATATATAGTACCAAAACTCCAAAATACCAATCCCTTCTCAAATACATCATGACTCACTAAAAATCACTTGCTTTCTATAATTACCTCCCAAACTCTATTGCCCTTACCAGCCCCAGTACAAAGTACTCCGGACCCTAAATCCCACCAAAGACCAAATTCCAAGGTTATCACCACGACGAGAATACAACCTCATCCCTTGGATCCAACGACTCTAAAAACCGGAGTTAGAAACTCCGGGAGTCCCAAAACCACAATTAATTTATAATTGCCACAATAAAATTCATTAAGGATTATTACCACCCCGGGATTAACACCATTAATCTCCGGGCATCACAATTATCCCCCACTAAAAAAATTTCGTCCCTGAAATTTGAACGGCGTACACCATGTATTGCCGAGAAATCCAAACGGATTCACATCGTCGAATCATGAACATGTCATGAACGACACATCCAACGCGAGGATACCGGCCTCGCACCAAAACCTGGAATGGGATAAACCTCCCACACCATCACAACCGCAACAGAACGTCAGCATACCTCAACGCCAACCATCCCAAGAGCAGTCAGCCAAACTTAACTGCAAACCGAACGAATCATTCGTGATTCCAAAATAGATATTGTCCCAATGATATCTCTACGATATAGCCAACGATGTTAAACAAACATCGTTACCAAAGTGACCACCAATACACTACAGTGTACCTAACCTACACCCGGTTCCCAAACTCCAATTATACCTCCTTCAAAGGAGCAGTTGCACCACTTTGCAACACAGATCGGGCAATTCACCCCTACCAATCAACGCCCAAGACACATCTCTAAAGATGTCTACATCCATAAGTTCCAAGAAAATCACATCTTGGTCCAACACATTATCGAGACTCTACAAGGTCTCAAATTCCCGAAAGGGCATGCAAAACAATCAATCGCATTCCCACCACACGTGTCAACCACGACACTAAACCAATCCAAAATCTGGCCATCCCTCGTTTACCCTAGGATTCAACAATCCTAACACAAGGAAGCTATCGAATTAACTTGCAAAAATTACCATGGTCCCAAAACAGACAATCCCTCCCCAGGGGAAGTCAACCGGACCTCACGATTATTCCTCAGAATACATCGTGCCATCGAGATTATCAATCTCAAGGTGCCACAATCTCTCACCGGAGGTTCATTCATCAAAGCATATAACCGATGCTCGTCGAGTACCAAGAAAATGCTGGCTTTGTATACCCACACCGGCATACATGACCACGCACCAACACAACATGCACACTCAAAGCAATAGACTCGGGTGTCTCCAATCATACCCAAAGCCCCAAACTCAACTGTCAATCCTCGATCATTCTCACTCCACGGAGAATAATGGTTGACAAACCAAAACCAAAGGATGTGATTTCAACATCAACACCACACAAACCAGAACAACGAATCTCCCAAAAGATCAACCGGTAGGTATATCAATACCGCCTTCCTCACAAGGAAAGTGTCATGAATCCATGACCCTCCAACCTCGAACCACTGTTCCGAAAACCTGGATATATTTATACCAAAATATATTCCGGAACCCATAAATACACAACTGGTTAGAATAGTGCATCAATGCCACTATTACCAAATCGAAACCCGTATACACCACGTATACTCATTCTAATGATGCTCTGTACTATTGTCATAGTACTCCATAAACCTCGAGCATCTCCCAGAGACGTCTCCTCGTACGTCTTACCGAAAATATAAAGCCAATACCCAGTCCATCATTAGTAATGATTACCATGGCTGATTTACAATCAACCCACGATCGATACCAACTGTCTCCATGACAGTACAATCCAAATCTCTCCAAGAGATAAAATCAATATAGTAGTGTTACCCCACTAGCTATATCCCACAATTCCAATTGTGACTCCCGTTGCATTCTACATGCAAAGATGCTCAACCAGAGCTAACAACGACTTGTCAACACTCACGTTGGTACTCCCAACAGATTTGAGTTGTCCCGGTACAAGTCCCTCATAACATTTGACGTATAAACGTCCCCGTGAGGCATTCCCTGCCTCCATCATCATACCACGAGGAGACTACAAGAGTCTACCAAAACCCTCATCGCATAACCATACGATTCACCAAACTCGAATCCAACGAGCAGTATAATGGCTATCACAAGCACACTAAAGCACTGAAACAATACCTGGCTAGCGATTCGCTGCTCCCATAGGTTCATACCAACCCATTAACGTGACACACGTCCCATCCCGGTATGCCATACCGTACAAACCATTAGAGTTGTGGGTCATCATCCAATATTTCTCTAAAACACCCAAGCATAATGGACATCCCTGTGTCCTTGCTCAACCACGGTGCAATCCTAATCCATTAGGACTTATTCCACACCCTCAGGGTGGGTGTGACCAAGTCTACCACACACCACAACACAAGCGAGTAGTTTCCTCAATGACTACTCTTACCACCAATCACTTGGCCTTAGCCATTCCAGCGAGTATACCCAACGGTATCACTACTCGACAAATATTTACCTCTAAAGCGTGATGCGATACACTCACCGGTACAATACATCCAATAATCCATCGAGCAAACCTGCTCATTGTAACAGTCTCGTCAACCAGTGACGTACACATCATCTTGTGCCCATCAACAGTACTCAAACCATATGACTAAATACGTAAACCCTGACGTATTATTCGTCATCACGACGCTACACGTCTATATAGAATATCCACTAAGTCATCATCATCCCGTGACGGTACCTGTCAGCATATGACATCCAAGATAACATCGTCAACTCATGACGGTACATGACAAAACCAGACATCCATGATCTTACCGTCAAACACGTGACGGTATATGTCGACATACGACATCCATATTCTCATCGTCAAACACATGACAGTATATAACAACACATGGCATCCACAACAATGCTAACAAAACAGTAATGTACCATACCTCATCGCTATCAAGATAGCGGCATACCTGTATCCATCGTCCACCAGTGGTACGCAAGCAGCACCCATCGCTCGTAGGTGGCGTAATCCAGTGTTACGTACATAGCGGTATAACCCATTGCTATAGAATCAGCGGCACGATCCCTCGCCATAGAGTCAGCGACATAAAACATCGCTATAGATGTCCGGCTGTATGAACCATCGCCATATGTAGCGGAATGACCCATCGCTATATAATACCTGACGGCATGAACCATCGCCAATAGATGTAGCGGAATGTACCGTCGCTATGAATACCCGGCGTCATAAACCATCGCCAATAGATGTAGCGGAATATACCATCGCTATGAATACCCGGCGGCATAAACCATCGCCAATAGAATAGCGGAATGACCCGTCGCTATATAATACCCAGCGGCATGAACCATCGCCAATAGATGTAGCGGAATGTACAATCGCTATGAATACCCGGCGGCATAAACCATCTCCAATAGATGTAGCGGAATGTACCATCGCTATGAATACCCAACGGCATAAACCATCGCCAATAGAATAGCGGAATGACCCGTCGCTATATAATACCCGGCGGCATGAACCATCGCCAATAGGTGTAGCGAAATGTACCATCGCTATATAGATACCCGGCGGCATGAACCATCGCCAATAAACTAGCGGAATGAACCATCGCTATATAGATACCCGGCGGCATGAACCATCACCAATAAACTAGCGGAATGAACCATCGCTATATAGATACCCGGTGGCATGAACCATCACCAATAAACTAGCGGAAAGAATCATCGCTATATAGATACCCGGCGGCATAAATCATCGCCAATAAACTAGCGTCATGATATCCCTCGCTAAGAAGCGGCAAATATCCCTCTTCACTACTTCTCTTCGACATACCAGCGGCATAATATCCCTCGCTTAAGCAGTAAATATCCTCCGTCGCTATCATATGACAGCGGAAAGCTCATCGCTACGCCATATTAGCGGTATAATATCCTTCGCTTAAGCGGCAAATATTCTTCATCGCGGTGGTATGATAGCGGCGCCACTACTCCTTGTTTTATATTGACAGCGGAAATACCCCTCGCTTCGACATATTAGCGGCATAATATCCCTCGCAATAGTAATATGACAGTGGAATTATCCATCGCTTCGACATATTTGCGACAAATATTCTTCATCGCTATAATATAACAGCGGCAAGTATTCACATCGCTACGCCATGCATGCAACCGTAATGCATAACCCGTATTCCAATTAACATCGACATGAGTGTATTTTAATGCACCTCGCTTCAAATGTGACATGCGGAATTTTACCATCGCTTCAACATTTAGCGGCAAAGCATTAAAATTATCACTCCGATATACATATGCAACCGTAATGCATAGTCCATGTCTCATATGACCCTGCAACCACCGTGGTTAGCAACAACATATTCCAATTATGAACACATATCATAAACACACATAAGCAATATAGTTGTGCCACACAACACTAACTACCATCATGCATAATTATGTGCTTCTTATTCCCATTAACATGTTCCTAGGCCCTCAACAGCCCCAAAGAGCAAACCACTGCTCTGATACCACTAATGTAAGGACCTCTGTGCCCTTAACCCGTTATTAGTGTATTAATCCATACCATTGTGCATATAATCATACTATCAAGGGGATGAAGCCATATGCAAGTGTAACACCATATACTATCCATAAAGTTTCTTGCATTGCACCCACATAATATTCAAATTCCCCAACCAAGATCACTTACATAGCATGCACCCTTATAATACACTAACATGTTCTCGATTCATTTAGCAATTCCATATTTAATTGCATGCAAACTATAAATGAAGAGAGAAATGCCATAGCCCATTTATACATTCCATATACACGTAAAAACGTACTCACATAAGAGCACCCAATGAATAAGCGTGTATCTAATGTATAAATGACTCTACCAGATACCGTTACTAGTACTCCAATCCTGGAAGCACCTCCCAAGCACAACTCGATCTCAACTCTGGATCTATGTACTTATTCAATCAGCTCTGGTACCTCGATCGTGGAAGTACCTCCAATCAACAGTCCGAGCTCAACTCCAAAGCTGTTGCTACACCTGTATCACCTGTCCCAACAGAGACAGCCCCCACACAGGGTGAGCATACCAATATCACAAATCCAATAATCATAACATTGTAGTTCATAATTTACAGAATGTAAATGCCATGGAATTTAAATGATACTCCCTGGATGGTATCATCCTCATCCGGGGTCCCCTGTATTGTCCCTGTTCTCAAAATAACCAAACCATTAAATTCTCGAAAGCCAGTTGATCATTTCATTGATCAACTAAAACCATTCCTATTACACCAGTTCCATAATCAAACAGGATTAAATCATCAAATAGGGTACCATAGATGTCACATGTACCTAGCAAATGATTCCATAGTTCTATATCATAGCTCGCTCTACAATAGCGACATATTAACCCCACGCCCGCTCAACAATAGTGGCGTCATAACCGATGGTCGCTCAACGGCGATAAATCATTGCTCGCTCGAAAGCGGCACCATATAATTCCCCATGTATGTTCACTTATCGCATTTACCATATACCATGCATTTCACCACATTTATTTCCAGTACCATATTGCATGTATTCCCATATACGTTTATTGCAAATACCGCATACATGCACTTCACAGTTGCAACATCAACTGTTTTCAATAATTACCTCCCAAACTCTATTTCCATTACCAGCCCCAGTACAAAGTACTCCGGACCCCAAATCCCACCAAAGACCAAATTCCAAGGTTATCACCACGACGGGAATACAACCTCATCCCTTGGATCCAACGACTCTAAAAACCGGATTTAAAAACCCCAGGAGTCCCAAAACCCCAATTAACTCATAATTGCCACAATAAAATCCATTAAGGATTATTACCACCCCGTGATTAACACCATTAATGTCCGGGCATCACACATACCACATGATATCGTACAGGATAAAGAGTTATTGCTGGTGATTGCTCTTTTGCTTTTGGATACTATCAAGTACGTGGGAGACACAAACATTTGTGTTATCATTCATACCTTATTGTGAATATTGTATGAGGTGGAATGAGTGAAGCTCAACGCATTGATGCGTGTTTGTGTACTGTTGCGAGGCATGCCGTAATATAATAATTTGGGTTCTTATATTGAGTTGAAATGCAATATACATTGGCTACTCTTATGATGGGATCATAGTGAGCGTAATAGCAATGATATATGTGCTACCCATATAAGAATAAATATTATATGCAGCCTGCAGGTTTGGGGTATTCATTGGAATGAGTGGATTATGACATGTCATGATATTTACATTATATATAATTTGTAGAAATTATATTATGTTTGAGTATGCTACAGGAACAACTAAAGGAACCCGAGATACAAATGAGATACAGGGAGTTTTTATAACTACTGTATTGGTGATTTAATTGTACTATTTGTTGCTTATCTGTTGACTTCATAATGTATAGTACAATGATGTTCATGTATCTTTTGTGGGTTGTTCTGTAGGGACATTTTGGGCGAGGAAAGCCAAGATTGTGGGTCCTTTTTGCTGCATTAATGATGATAGAGTAGTTGATTAGAGTAGCGAGAAGACATGTATATTTTGAATGTATTTAAACTATGGCATGTAATCCATAAATACATAGTTGTGTTCTTAATTAATGTTCATATTACGATAAGGCAGTGAGGGCCTTACATTAGTGGTATCAGAGCATATACCTGGGTTTGGGTAGACTAAGTGATCTAGTGGAGTATAGGAGCACTTAGTGATATATTTTGGTTGTTACATGTTGTTGTATTTTATGTGATGTAATAACATGTATAGGCTTGTGGATTGTTTGTATCAACATGGCTAACCTCCAAGAAGGTGTGGAGGATGCGATGAGTGTAAATGCAAGTGGAAATCAAATCTCTGTGCCACCACCTCTAGTCGGTCAAGGAATTATTGAACAAGTACTGTTACCAGGAGAACTGAGCTTGACACAGCTTTTGAGCTATCAACAGCCAAAATTTGAAGGTACAGAAACTGGAGAGGAAGCAGAAGACTGGTTGGAAAGGATAGAACAAATATTTGTGTCCGCTCCTTGTGCTCGCACTGCTTGGGTCCGATTGGCGGAATTTCAGTTATCCAAGAAACCATTCTTGTGGTGGAAAACAACCGTACAGGAGGTACAAGTGCAAGGACAAGTAACTGAAATGTATTCCGCACCCGCTTCCTCAATCGATATTTTTCTTTTGCTGCAAGACAACTGAAAGAAGAGGAATTTACAGCGTTGAAACAAGGAAATATGAGTGTAGCTGATTACACTCATCAGTATTCATCTTTGTTACGATATGTTCCCCACATTGCTACCAAAGTTAAAGCCAAGGTGATACATTTTCCTAGAGGATTGAGGCCTGAACTATTTGATCGGGTGATCTCTCAAAACCCTACCTCATTTGAAGATGCTATGATGAGAGCGGAATTGGCTGAAATAGGGGTGGGTGCTTATATAGAAGTTGTTCCAACACAGCAGAAAGTGATATCTGACAGTTTGAAGCCTAGAGGTTATCAGTTTAAAGCACGGGGAGGATCCTTATCATTCGTATCATCAAGATACAATGGCAAACAATTTGGTGGGAGTCAGTTGAATCAAGGAAAGGCACAGACTATGGGGAGTCGACCTATTTGGTTCTTTCATTGTGGAGGCCCATACTTGAAAAGAAATTGTCCAAGGCTGGAAAGCGTGGGCAGTGCTCCAAGATCAGATCATGTGACATGTTTTGTCTGTGGTGTGGTAGGTCATATAGCACGGAATTGTCCGAATCGTGTTGGAAGAGGAAAAGCATTGGAAAATCAACTGCAACATGGCTTACCTCCACGTACATTTGGGAGACCACCTGTTAGACCTTCTCAAGGTCAAGTGTATGCATTGAATAGAGAACAAGCAGAAGTGGCTCGAGAAGTAGTAATTACGGGTAAGTGTTTATTATGTAGGACCCCAACCCCTTAACTCGTCATTAGTGCATTTATGACGTCGTATGAGTATATATAAAAAAAATTCATTCTTTAAAAGAATCATTACATACTTCACATATTATCCATGACATAAGTAATACTCAGCAATAAGACTCAAGGTTCACCCATTATCATCACCAATGCGCCACTTTTACATTGTGGGTTTTTATAAAAATTTGGGCAGGGTCTCCCCATAAATTGAGTTATCCCAAAATAAAACACATCACCAAAATAACTCCCAGCCAGGGAAAAACACAATACTTAAAAGAAACCAAAACCCTAAATAAGTTCCCAGCCAGGGAAATCACCATACTAAGAAGACATCAAAAGTCGGCTTCAACACCCTTATACAGTCCATATACATGCTTCCAGTTGCTCACATACGAGCAACAAATAAATGAATACCAATCTAACTGAATAACTAGCGTATACTATTTACCCACACTCATTTACGCTTCTGGAAGCGGCATGATCCAACAAAGCTCGAACCAATATCCCAAAGTAGCTTAGTACCTATTGTACCTGTTTCAACAGAAACAGCCCCCACATGGGTGATCATACCCCATCACAATACTCATACTCATAACAATGCTTAATGGTTATAATGAGATCATAATATCACAATTAAGATTATTGAAATCTATATGAAGATGTACTCCCTGTAAAATTTGAATCCATAGCTTTCCACGAATTGTCTCTGTTTCAATCTCACACACTTTCATAACAACAAGTTCAGTATAGTTATTCACATTATGATACTCATCAACACGATAAATTCAATACCACTAGAATCTAGTATATATATGCTTAATCATGAATAATTCCATGATTCAGATAATCCTTCCTATCAGTCTATCTCATTATCAATATTCATATTGATCATGCCCAAGGCATCGTTACCCAACTTCGTATACTCGGACCACGTACAACTACGTATCCCCCTCAGATCATGTACATCTACGTATCCCCCATACCACATATATGTACATATTCATTTCTTTACTCATATATTCAGATTACATACAATTACGTAACCACCATACTGCATAAGTCATACTCAGCATACAATCATTACATTCAACGATACATGATATACGAATATGTCATTATTTCATAGTATAATATATACCTGCGTAGGTCACTACGTACCATATAATATGTGTTTACCGTCAAGTCATCCTCTTTGTTGTCCGAGAGCTCAAGAAGGCTCTACATGAACTTAAAGGTATAAGGGTTATCTCATAACCAATATTTGATACATAAGATATCATAATAATTCATAAGTTATGCCCATAATATCACATAATCCAACCATCCAACAACAAAACTCAATTTAGCCAATTAACATGTTCCAAACATCCAAACCAACACCGAAGTGATTCAAACCAAGACATGAAATGAAGGATCCATGTAGATACGAGATTCTACCCTTTAAATCCAATTCCCTTAATTCCCAACATAAAGTCATTTATTTGTTTAAATTCAACTTAAACAAATTAAGCATGCATTGAGTTTCAATCTAAAACTCATGTGATGTCCATTCAAGCATATACATCACCACAATCTTTATTCCAAGTTATAACTCACACTACTATGTATCTAACCCATTTATTCGCATGCTACACATGTTCCAAGTTAAAAGCATCTCAAACCAAAACAAATACTCGCCAAAACACTACCATGATGAAATTCCAAAAAGTAGGCTTTCTTACTAAACATTTAGTATAGCTTTTGGTCACACTCCACTTAAGCATTATATCTAGCACCTTATGAGCATTATTTTTAAGCCAAAACAATAAGAATCTCTAACCATGGCAGCAACAATTTTTGAACCCAATTCAGCAAGATTTTTGAACAAAGCACAACAAGATTTTTGAACCATAGCAACATGACATTTTCGAACCAATCACCATCATTTTTGAACCAAAATAGCATCACATTTTTTAGCCCAATTACACCAAAAAAATCGAGCACAACAGCAAGGTTTTTTGTCCAAAACAACAGCCTAAAATTTGAACAACCAGGCAGCTGATTTTTTTTCCAAAAACGCACCAATACTGATCCTCAAACAGCAAGAAATCGAGCCATACACAGCAAATAAAAATCGCACCAAACTTAGCACCAAAATCGCATAAGAATTGTGCATAAATCGAAGAACAAGAGAAGTAATTAGCTAATGAATTAAGCATCAAACCCATGCAAATCTGAGCAAGTATTTCAGTCGAAAATGGAGCAGCAATTCGTTCCTTTGCAGCTGGAAGAGGGAAGACGTGCGTTGAAGAGAAGGGGTGGAGAGAAAACCAATTTCCAAGTGTGTGTAATGAGGGAGAGATAAAGGTTTAACCCTAACCTTATAATTAATCCATACCATCCAATTATGAGTTTAATACAATATTAGGTAAATCTCCACCCTCCACATATTTTTTCATAATTAATACTTGCAAGAGCCTCTTTTCAAAAAAATTATAAACTGATAAGTTCATCTCAAAAATTATTTATTCCAACTCCGGGACAACAAATAATTTCAGATAATTTAATTCCGTAATTATTCCGACATATCATAAAAATATCATAATTAAATCAATTTGACAATTAATAATTATTCCGGGCATTACATATTATGTACTTATCCTGCATTAATGTTGATTGATATGGGTGCATCGCACTCTTTTGTTGCACGAAATTTGTAAGAAGTATGATATGCTTACGTCCCCATTGTTGATACGTCTGGTTATCTCGACACCCGCGGGAGAAAAGATGACAGCAGATAGTATGTTACGGGATTGCCTGATTGTTTGTGATGAAAATACTTTGAAGGCTGACTTACTGATTCTTGATACACATGATTTTGACTGTATTGTTGGGATAGATATCTTGAATAAATATCCGGCTCTTGCTGATTGCTGTCATAAAATAGTTCGGTTCCAATCTGAATTGGGTCAGAGGTGGATCTTTTATGGTCAAGGTTCACGTTCAAGAATTCCGTTGATCTCTATGATGAAAATGTCATGTTTGTTAGAACGTAGACATCTGGGCTATATGATTTATGCTATTGATGTAGCAGAAAAGAAGATAGATAGAAAGATAGAAGATATACCAGTTGTTGCTGAATTTACAGATACCATTCCGGATGAAATTCCAGGATTTCCACCAAGTCGAGCAGTGGAATTTGAAATTGAACTAATGCCAGGAACATCTCCAATTTCTCGAGCACCGTATAGAATGGCTCAAACTGAGTTAAAAGAGTTGAAGACTTAGTTGCAAGACTTATTGGATAAAGGATATATACGACCTAGTGTTTCTCCTTGGTGATCGCTATTATTTTAAACAATATTTCTCAGTGTAGCGATTTATACCGCAAGTGCACGGTGTCAAGTTTTAGTATAGATAGGAAGAATATGGATTGTCGAACCCACAGGGACTAACAAGCAAGTACCAAATAAGATATCTTTTAACTATATTTAACCTACGATAATTTATTAATAATTAAATAAACTAAATTAAGCTACTATAATCCAACCAAAATAATCGACGATCACGAGAAAAATCCACAAGAAAGTATTTTCAAGACTATGATTCACCTAACCCAACTCTTACAATTCTTTTCTTCATACATCTCTAAGGTGACGGGTTTTCCGAATTTATTCAATACACTCTCTCGAGCTATATTAAATCTAACACCAAATTGCAACAAGTAACTCTCGTTCACTTATTTAACAATTTAATATTGAATACGCTTTATGAAAACCACTAACTTTAGATTAAACAACCCAAAGCTATCACTCGTATGTGATTTTATCTCTCGATCTCAATCTTAAACACACGGCATGAATTATTATATCATATTATAATTTCATTTCTCAAGCTCAATTATAATAAAATATCATTCAAAGGTGATCAATCCTTCAAAAGCATTAAGAACAATAACACATGCACATAGATGATATATGAATTCAATCTCAAAATCAATAGGAAAAACTATGTTATTGATATTTCTCAATCATAAAAAACACAACAAATCCAATAATAATTCAAAACAATAATAGAAAAGTAAAAGCAAACTCCCAAGTTGACTTCTTCGCTGATTCTCGATCCTTCCTCGCTTCTTTCTCGATCGTGCTCCTCGATTCTCTTGTTGGCTTGTTCCAATTCCTAGGATGAAGTGGTGATGGTGGATGAAGGTGAGATGGATTATGGAGGTGTGGAGGCTATTCCTAGGGTAAAAAGTCTGATATTAGATGTAATTTTTGTCCAAATATATAGATGGAAGAGAATCATGGACTTCCTTGTTGGACCCAAACTCTAAAAGGAATTTATTTTTCAGAAACTTCTCCGGCCGATCGATCGAGACTGACTGCTCGATCGATCGCCAAAGTTCTGCCACCGCCGATCGATCGAGACTGATGGCTCGATCGATCGAGATGGTTTTTTATTTTTTTTTATTTTCTTTTGAATTTTTCTTCCTTTCCCGGCTTTGACGTGTTCGCTCGGTTTGGTCCTTTTTCATCATTTTTGGCTCATTTCCTCTACTTTTATGCATTTCAACATTGATTTCTGAAATATAGAAATATATACCATAAACCGTAAAATAATCCAAGAATCAACATGAAAACAAATACATATCATATCATAAATACACGTAATATTCAACCCTATCAACTCCCCCAAACTTATCACTTAATCGTCCTCGATTAAGCATTAAAATCACAAGGTAGAGGTCATTCTTGATATTTGAAACAATTATTTCATGACTTGCTTATTCTCAGAAATCTCATACACATATACAGAAGTTTACAAGACATGTTTTCTCCTAATTCAAGCAACACATCTCAAAATCGGAACGTGTGTGTGTGCTATAGTCAATCTCAAGTTTCATGCACATATTCAAGATCAAATCATGTTAATCAACTCAAAGTCGAGATTATCATCAAGCATCACATATGCCTATTTTCAAACAACTTCTCCACTAATGATAGTTACTCCCTAGACTTAGGACTTTTTAAGCTTGTAATGTAAGGCCTTTGGTGTTGGCTTCAAAGAAAAGATAGGATATCACAAAGAAGAGAGTATAAGCATGTAATGTTCATATTTGTAGCACAAACTTGAGCTTCTCTTCTTTTCTTTTATAGCCTTGGCCACTTTGGGTCTTATTCATTTAATCTTTTCTCAAGGCTTTTTTGTATCTCTTTCTTTTCTCATTCATCATTTTTTTTTCAACTATAGCTCATCAAAATATAGCAAATTATGTGCATCTAATGAGAATCATTATACTCCCTTTAGGTAAAGATAATTCTTCCAATTTAGGCTCATAAAGGTGGGTAAATGAGTTTGCCAAAGAATGTTGAATGGGGGCAATAGTATGTTAAACATACTCCATTCTTTCTCAATTAGGCTCAAATTGGGATACTAGAGATTGATATATACATGGTAAGCTTGAAAGGCTCAAACGGTCCAAAGATCGCCTAGGTCATTTCCAAGTCAAGTTTGTGACTATAAAATTTCGCCTCAAAGTGTCATCATCAAATAAGTTCTAGGATAACTCTAAGATGCTCAAGACAAATCATCAAGTTCACAACAATTATCACTATTCAACATGCAATCCACAAGATCATGACTCATTGTGCTCAATATATTCCTCATTCTTGACATGCTAACTCAACAAATGATATTCATGTACAAGTCCAATAATCATCAACAATCAAGTTCATATGCATAGTGAGATCAAAATCCTCATTGAATAGTCACTACTATAATTCATTCTTTTCTCAAGTTTGAACTCATAAAAAATTTTTTAGCTCATAATAATCGGACGATTCAAGTGTCATTTAAGCACACAACATGTGGTTAAAACAAGTAAAACATGCAAGCTACTCCCCCAAACTTAAATCAAACATTGCCCTCAATGTTTAAATGAATCAAAAGGGAAAAAAATAAACTCCACTGATCAAGACGCTTGCATGAGGGTTGAGGAAGATTTGCTCTTGAAAATTCCACTGTTGTAGGGGTTCACTGCTCCAACTGAGTACCTAGCAAGAGAAGAATGCAAATGGTAAAATATTCGACTTGAGAGATAAACAAAACTAAAAACAAAAACTGAAAATCAAACAACAAAACTAAATAGCAAAAGGATACGCTTGGGTTGCCTCCCAAGAAGCGCTGATTTCTAGTATTCAGCTTGACCACCAGAAGCAACCATCAAAGAGCGGCTGCCGCCCATAGTAAATATCGTATGATACCACTAATGGGTCTTCATTCAGCATGCCCTCAAGCTTGGCAAGATTGTAACGGTGTAAGCTCGTCGCTCCAACAACATTCGTCTTAAAGTGGTAGGCATGGGAGAATGATTCTTGACTTGGCTTAATATCTTGGAGGATGTAGTGCGGTGAAGTTGGCATCGATGGAAAATACGGATCCACATATGGCATAGAACATGTCTCCATCGATGGGCTCAAATCAGAATCTTCGAAAGTCTCTTCCTTCTCCAACATCACACTCGACTCATCTTCACATGGGCACTCCTCGGATGACATCTCTGAAGTAGTCTCAATCTCTTGAAGAGGCTCAAGTTCCCTTGACTCTTCCACACTAATAGGATCACTCCCCCAAACTTGGTTTGTTGAGTGATTGTCATCATATAACCAAACTCGATTCGTCGCCTCTTGATTTGTAGCCCTCATCTCTTCCTCTTGGCAGCTAGTTGAAATTGTTTCCATGAGGACCGTCATTTGCTGCTCCAGGTGGCGCATAGAGTTGGTTTGGCACTCCAAGGTATTCTCAGTTGATGCCATGAATCTTACTAAGGTATCCTCTAACTGAGTCGTGACATCTGCAAAACTATCTCTCCTTTCAATCGTTGTGGCGTATCAATAGGGTAGTGAGGCTCCGGTGGGTATTGGTGACTCCAACCTTGTAGTGAAGGATCACAATGCCAGTGATAATCGAAGTCCGTCATATCATTGAACAGGTACACCACACTGTCCTCATCTCTATCAACCAGGGGACTCCCAGTCACCAGTGCTCCTCTCAATACCCATTCTCGTGTCTGTGCATCCAGCCCTTTGAAGAAATATTGCATGAGAGTATAGTTCGAAAAATTGTGATACCGGAATGTGTTGGCCAATTTATTGAATCTCTCCCAAACAGCGTAGAACGGCTCGGAACGTTGTTGGGCAAAGCTTGTGAAGGCTTGTTGATGTAGAATCTCCAAGTACCTCACAAGACAAACAAAACAAAAACAAAATAAATTTATATAATTTTTTTTTTCGAAATAAATAAACAAAGAAAATGGTTAAATTACAGTCAAAGAACCTAGTATGATATTACTAAAGTTAGTCCCCGGCAACGGCGCCAAAAACTTGATCGCTATTATTTTAAACAATATTTCTCAGTGTAGCGATTTATACCGCAAGTGCACGGTGTCAAGTTTATATAGAAAGGAAGAATACGGATTGTCGAACCCACAGGGACTAACAAGCAAGTACCAAATAAGATATCTTTTAACTATATTTAACCTACGAAAATTTATTAATAATAAAATAAAATAAATTAAGCTACTGTAATCCAACCAAAAATAATCGACGATCACGAGAAAAATCCACAAGAAAGTATTATCAAGACTATGATTCACCTAACCCAACTCTTACAATTCTTTTCTTCATACATCTCTAAGGTGACGTGTTTTCCGAATTTATTCAATACACTCTCTCGAGCTATATTAAATCTAACACCAAATTGCAACAAGTAACTCTCGTTCACTTATTTAACAATTTAATATTGAATACGCTTTATGAAAACCACTAACTTTAGATTAAACAACCCAAAGCTATCACTCGTATGTGATTTTATCTCTCGATCTCAATCTTAAACACACGGCATGAATTATTATATCGTATTATAATTTCATCTCTCGATCTCAAATATAATAAAATATCATTCAAAGGTGATCAATCCTTCAAAAGCATTAAGAACAATAACACATGCACATAGAGGATATATGTATTCAATCTCAAAATCAATAGGAAAAACTATGTTATTGATATTTCTCAATCATCAAAAACACAACAAATCCAATAATAATTCAAAAAAATAATAGAAAAGTAAAAGCAAACTCCCAAGTCGACTTCTTCGTTGATTCTCGATCCTTCCTCGCTTCTTTCTCGATCGTGCTCCTCGATTCTCTTGTTGGCTTGTTCCAATTCCAAGGATGAAGTGGTGATGGTGGATGAAGGTGAGATGAATTATGGAGGTGTGGAGGCTATTCCTAGGTAAAAAGTCTAATATTATGTGTAATTTTCGTCCAAATATATAGATGGAAGGGAAACATGGACTTCCTCGTTGGACCCAAACTCTAAAAGGAATTTATTTTTCAGAAAACTTCTCTGGCCGATCGATCGAGACTGACTGCTCGATCGATCGCCAAAGTTCTGCCACCGCTGATCGATCGAGACTGATGGCTCGATCGATCGAGATGGTTTTTTATTTTTTATTTATTTTCTTTTGAATTTTTCTTCCTTTCCCGGCTTTGACGTGTTCGCTCGGTTTGGTACTTTTTCATCATTTTTGGCTCATTTCCTCTACTTTTATGCATTTCAACATTGATTCCTGAAATATAGAAATATATACCATAAACCGTAAAATAATCCAAGAATCAACACGAAAACATATACATATCATAGCATAAATACATACACGTAATATTCAACCCTATCACTTGGGGTGCACCAGTGTTGTCTGTAAAGAAGAAAGATGGGTCTATGCGACTATGTATTGATTATAGACAACTGAACAAAGTGACAGTGAAGAATAAATACCCTTTACCGCGTATTGATGATCTATTTGATCAATTGCAAGGGTCTGCCATCTATTCCAAAATAGATTGGAGGCCAGGATATCATCAAATACAAGTAAAACAGGCAGATGTACATAAAACAACATTCCGAACTCGATATGGCCATTATGAATTTTTAGTCATGCCATTCGGGGTAACCAACGCTCCGGCTGTTTCTATGAGCCTAATGAATTAGGTCTTTCATGACTGTCTAGATCAATTTGTGATTGTGTTTATAGATGACATTTTGATTTACTCGAGAAATGACACGGACCATGCTCAACATCTGTGATGTCCGGAATAATTATTAATTGTCAAATGGATTTAATTATGATATTTATATGATGTGTCGGGAATTAATTCTTTGGTATCAGATTTTGGTCCGGGTTGGAATAAATAATTCCGGGTTGAACTTGTGGTGTAAATTAAATTTGTGGGAATTCCTTATATTATTTGAGTTGAAATTTAAATTGAAATATTAATCAAGGTTTGAGATCATATAATTGTAGGGTGGAGATTTAACCTAGGGTTACAATTAAAACACATTATTTTCTCTCATCCCCTCACCCTCTTAGCCACCACTCACGCCTCTACTCTTCTCCCCTCCCTTCATTTTCGTCCAACCCTTATAGCCAGCCAAGAATCGATCGAAACTCGGGATTTCTGGACGATTTTGAAGCTGATTTGGGTGAGTAATGTCTTCTTGCACCTAAGCCTTTCTCTTCCTTGAATTTATTGCGTTGAAGGTTCGATTTATACCCAATTTTTCTACTATGTTTTGGGCGATTTTTATACTGCCATTAGGGTCAAAAAAGCTGATGTTTTACAGATTTGGTTCGAAAATTTCTGCTGCATTTTGACTTGAATTATGCTGCTATTATGGTCGAAAATCTGATGCTATTGGGCTCGATTTTTTTTTATGCTTTGGTTTCGAAAATGGTGCTTGTTTTGAGTTCGAAATTTTTCTGCAATGTGGTTCAATTTCTGCTGTATTTTGGTTCAAAATTGTGGGGCTTAAGTTCGAAAATTTGCTACTGGTTTGCTCTTATGTTAGGATTTTGGTTGGACAAGTTTGCTACTGTTATGTTCGAAAATGTCAGGCTTTTTGGCTTGGTTTCTTGCTGAATTTGGTGCTCGAAATTATGCTACTGTATCGATTCATACATGTTGCTGCATAATTGAACACTGTTATTGATGTTAGAATTAATGAGTTATGTGTTGTAGATGTTAAACTTGAAGTAGATGAACAAGAAACAAGTGAAAATATGTTGACAACAAGATTATTATCAGATGCAGTACCTTATACGAATTTCTGGGAATTATGTGTTTCGAAATTGATGTTATGGTCTGAAGAAAAGTTGTAGTATATTAAGTTAGCTTCGATTTGACAGCAAATTCACTCAATTCGGAGTTCATACGAGAGAGTTATGCTAGTTTTACTAAAATATGCACAATCTGGAATCTGTGTAACGTGAGTTGTAGAAACCCGACGTATTTGGCTAAATTCTGCTATGAAGATGAGTGAATTAGCTTAAACACATAAAATATGAAATGTAGTATGTCACGTTATCTTGAATTCCCCATTGAAATCATGTGATTTCGACTTTGTATGCAAAAGTTATGAATTTTCTATCAAAATGTGTCAATGTACTGAATTCTGCTGTTCGGTTTTGTTTATTGGGTCTATTGAGACTCAAATTGATCAAGGAAGATGATCAAATCAATTAAAGTGTTGAACATATCAAATGTTCATCTATGCCTTAGCTTTATAATTCAATTGGAATCAAGCTATTTAGTTGAGTAACAAAAGAATGATAGTCAAAACACTAGATGGTGGTAAAGCCAAAAATTAATAGACTTCGCCTCTAAAGTGTCAATTTGATTTATATGATGGTTATGATTATTTGAGGAATTCTTGAACAATGGAATACTGTTTTATATATTGAACCTTAGAAATGTAAATACGACGTACTTGAGTCGTGATAACTCGAATGAATGAAGGATAATTGATTTGTTTGTGTAGTATACGGAGTATGATAAATGAGATTGATTATAATGGTGAAATTATATCGAGTATATGTGAATTGAGTTATCGATTCACGGTATTAGATTGGGAGTTTGAAATATCTATTGATAACAATTGTATTATTAATGAACTAATATTGAATTGATATTCGATATAGATACTCCATGAATTTCTGGAAGTCGAGGGTGGCTTGTTCATGTTGTCGACTATAAGGTACGTAGTGACGTACGAGCAGGTATACTTATTATGAAGTAATTAAACATTCATATATTCATGAATTATTAAATGTCATGATGGAACGTAAGAAATGTATATGTGTGTTGAGTATGACATATGTGGCATGGTGGATACGTATTTGTATGTGATCCGAAAATATGAATATGTATATATGTATGTGTGGTATGAGGGATGCGTAGTTATACGTGATCCGAGTATACGAGCTGAGTATTGATGCCTGGGGCATGATCAAAATGAGAAAATGTCGAGAATAAGATAGATTGATAGGCAGGATCATATGCGATATGAATTGTTTATGATTAAGCATAAATAATAGATTTTGGTTGTATTGAATTTATCATGTTGATGAGTATCATGTTTAAATAACGATACTGAACATGATGTTATGAAAGCGTGTGAGTTTGAAACAGGAACAATGTGGAAGCTATACAGATTCAGAACTGTACAGGGAGTACATTTTTTATATACTTTCAATAATTGTAAATTGTGATATTATGATCTTATCATGATCTTTATGCATTATTATTATATGGGTAGTGTGATGTTGGTATGCTCACCCTGTGTGGGGGCTGTTTCTGTTGAAACATGTATTACAGCTATAAAGTCATTTTGGCGTAGCAAGCTCGAGCTTGGTTGGACAATATTGCTTCCTGAAGCGTAGAGTGAGATTGAGTAAATGGTATACATTATTTATGCAACTAGATGGGCATTCATTATTTGTTGCTCGTATGTGAAAACTTGGAGTCGTGTATATGGACTGTAATAATGGTGTTTGGAGTCCTTTTTATATCTGTTTAGTATTGTGTGTTTCCCTGGCTGGGAGTTATTTTAGTGATGTGATATATTTTTCGGATAGCCCAAATTATGGGGAGACTCTGCCCAAATTTTTATAAAAGTCATGGGGATTATGTGAAGCATGTAATAATTCTTTAAAAGAAAAGAAATTTTTACATACACAAATGACGTCATAATTGCATTATTGACGTGTTGGGACGTTGGGGTCTTACATTAGTGGTATCAGAGCAGTGGTTAGCTCTTTGGGATGTTTAATGGCCTAGGGATGTGTTGATAGACATGTATATCACCTACTTTTATGCATGATTGTAGTTTTCTGTCATTGTGACATGACGCCTGCTATGTGCATTTTATGATATGAAGCAATGAAAATTGGTGTTATTGCTAACCAACGTGATTGCAGGATCGTATGAGATACGAAGAGCATGATATTGATAAACTACCAGCAATACCAATGAACATACACAATGAGGGTGGTCTGGTTGAAAAGCCTCGAGTATGGTAACTCGTTTTATTTATATCATTAGCTTGACTATGGTGAAAATGATAACGCCTTTTAAGGTGCGTGATGAATGACATCGCTGACGGTAATTAATGTTGATGATAAGTGGACATTATTACTAGTAGAGGGATAAATGTGTTTTATTGAGTTGAGTTTTGTATACATGTTATGTATATGTATGTGCAGTGCTGAGAAATCTGATTTTGCAGGAAAAATCAGAAAATGAGATATGATATCTGAGGATAGGAAATGGTAGGCAGTACTGTGCTGTTGGAGTATGACAACAGATGATGTGACAATCGGGTATGTGTATGTCATTTACATGATGGCAGAGGTATGTAATGATGTACAAGCATGGATGAATATATTTTCCACTTTATTATTGAAAAGCGAAGTGTCGCTTAGGTTTAGGGTCGCTTTTATGGTTGACCGACATGTTATTATTATGTGTGGGTCGCCTTCATGTTGAGCGACGTGTTATTATTATATGTGGGTCGCCGTGGGTACGAGTGATGTATTAATATATTTAGAGGTCGCCACTAGAGTGTGCGATGTGATTATGTGTGAATGTAGAGAGGGTCACCGCTGAGGCGAGTGATGTGTTTATTTAGAGGTCGCCACTAGAGTAAGCGATGTGATATTGGGTCACCACTGACGAGTGAGTGACGTGGTCGCCGCTGGCGAGCGAGCGATGTGATATGGGTCGCCACTGATGAGTGAGCGATGTGATATTGGGTCACCACGGACGAGTGAGTGATGTAGTCGCCGCTGACGAGCGAGCAATGTGATATGGGTCGCCACAGATGAGTGAGCGATGTGATATTGGGTTGCCACTGAGGAGTGAGCGATGTGATTCGGGTCACCACTGACAAGTGAGTGATGTGGTCGCCGCTGGCAAGCGAGGGACGTGTATATTTCAGGGTCAATGCTAGAGAGAGCATGTGACGTGTATATTGATATTGAGTTGGTGCTAGGGAGAGCATGCAATGTGATTATTGTCGGGATCGACACTATTGAGAGTGTGCAATGTATTTTATGTGCCTCCACTATAGAGGGGGGGTGATGAATAATGTTGATTTAAATTGACCTTGTTGATTTGACGTATTGTGATAATCAAATGTACAGGTGAAAGCGATCATGGAGAGAGTGGATGAAGAGACATTATTATTGTCTTTCATTTTTATTGCAGTGGATGCAATAGCAGGGTGTGATTGATACCGATATATTGATGACATTTATTTGGCGAGATGATGGTATGATTATATTGTGAAATTTGAGATTTATAATATTTACCGCTATCATATCGAAGCGATGGAAATATTGTGAATGCCGCCGATATGTCGAGGCTATGAATATTTTTGGGCGATCATGTTATTGATGATGAGTATATCAATTGTGTATTGATATGAAATTATATTTTTGTGGAATATTTATGTTGAGAACAGGGGAAGTTTAAAGGATCGAGTGTGGATCCACTGTGTACAGTAAGTATTATTACATCTTATTGTTTTAAGAATGTAATTTTATTCATTGTGATTATGGATATTATATGGATGCCAGTAGTGACGATTATATTGTGCATGTACGTAGTGACGATGAGATTATGCATGCCAGTGTTGGCGATGAGTATTGATATATTGTTATTGTGTTAGCAATAAATATTGTTGTACAGCTATTGTATTAGCGATGAATATTAATGATATGTTGATTGCAGATAGCAGTGAACATTGTGTTATACAAACCATACTATTGTTTCTTGGACACATGAGCTGTAGGCTCAAGAGAATATTGGAATGTTCCAGGGGAAACGAGGAATCGAGGTAAACCATTTTGTTTGGTTTAACCTGTTTGATATACGTGGATTGTGAATTATCTCGATTGCTTTATATGGTTTATGAGAATCAATTTATATATGAGGAAGAATTGAAAATGAAATTGAAATGGCGTATAGTCTTGATATGTTCACTGATTAATTGTGCAAAGACGAGATAACAGTGGGGTAATGATGATTAGATTGAAATGATATTGGTTTATGAAAACATGATTGTTTTGTTTACTATGAGATTAATGATCTGTTAATCATGTTATGTTGAGTTAAATGTAACCATGTTGGAATGAGATTAATGAACAGGTCATGAGAGGACATGGAACGTCACGGGATGACGTGAGATCGCTATGAATATCCTGTGTGGACGTGTGATCATGGTGAACGTTGCGGGTCGACGTAGTAAGTACGAAATTATGATGTTATTCTCTGGTATATAATGACAACATCGATAAATAATCATGGAATGATTAATGATGAGTTAGACATGATGTGATAGACAATATAATAATGTCATAATGAGAATACATAAGATATATGACCATTCACTTTCAATGATGGATCATTTTGATATTGTGTTAGAAACTGGAGGCATATAAATGATGATAAGTGCGATGATATTGATGTATGAGGAATCATGAATACATACTACACTATGATATGTTATTCATTTATGAAATAGTACTTTGTTGAATAAAGGATCAAAAGGAATTACGTCATTGAGGCATGGAAGTTATTCTTATGTTGAATTTCAGTCACACATATATGTGATAGTTTGTTGTACCATGATGTACATGATTTTATTGAAACTTTTGACGCAAGGAATGTTTGATGACGGAAACATTATGAATATCAATAATGCGTAAATGACGAGGTTCATGATTATGTTATGAGTATTTGAGAAATACTAATGAGCTTCTGTCTAATACTTCATACCAGATGATAGCTGGGTGATGAAATATGGAAACGTTGATGCTTGAAAGCATGTGAGTACTGTGATGAGCATGATAACATAATGCTATTGTACGTGTAGGTGACTTAATCTACAAAGGTAGGTGACTTAATCTACAAAGGTTTGAGATTAATCATTCATTATTGATGATGATACATTGTTTTAAATTGTTATATAAAAGTGATTTGTAAGTAATGTGGGATAATACAAGATAACTTATCTAAGTAGATAAGAATAAATGATGGGTTATGAGATAAAATTTGGGGAATGAACAATATTATGATGTTGATGTTATGAGGTTGTTGTGCGTGTAATGTTGATATACGTATGATAATTACTAATGGACTTTCTAGTAATTTCATTACGCCAGATAATAACCAGAAGATGATATATGAGAAGTTGATGTTTAAGAGCTCAAGAGTACCATTATTTCATACGGGCAACGGTGATATGCGATATGACGAGGTTGGTATAAATTGCATAATCTTGCAACCACACAGGTATGAGGTTAATTATACGATAAAAGGTTGGTGTATCGTCATACATTCTGATATGCACGTGATGTGCATGGATGACCGCTTATTTTTTAAACAGAAAATTCTCAGTGTAGCGATTCTTTACCGCAAGTGCACGTTGTCAAGTTTTAGTATAGTTAAATGAAAGTAAGGGTTGTCGAATCCACATGGACTAACGTATAAGTACCAAATAAGACCAATAAAATTATATACGATTAAAAAGAGGATAGATTAACTACAGCAAATTTATAACTAAAGGACCTAAATAAAATAAGAATAAATAAAATGAATGGGTTCCGGATATGCAAAGGAGATTCGCTCGAGAAATTTATCAAGCTCTTCGTTCAACTATGTTATCTTCAAAGATTCGTTTGAATAGACATTTACCAACCAATTGATTCTTAAGGTGAAAGGTTTTCGTTGTTATTCAATACACTCTCTCGAGCTGTAAAGAAACTAATATCAAATTAGAACAAGTAACTCTCATTCACTTATTTACTAATCTGATATTGCATAAATCTTCAAAACCTAATTACTCTAAATCTCTCGATTCAAAGCGCTCACGTATGTGATTTTATCTCTCGATCTCAATCTTAAACATACATCATGAATTACTGTAGCGTATTATAACGTTATCTCTCGATCTCGGTTATAACTCACAAGATTAAATCAAAGTTAGCTAGGCTTTGATCTTAATAAGCATTTAATTCATGAACAATAAGTAATCAATTCACTCAAACACAATCGAATCAATAAATGAAACACCGTTATACTTAAACTTGATAAAATAAACTTGATTCAATTCAAAACAAATCAATAAGACGTTTAATTGTTTCTCAACCTCAAAAACATCCAAAGAAAATGTAAAACAAATAAATCCGAGTTTAGAAATACGATAAATGCTGGAACGAATCCGTGCGTTGCACCGTAATCTCTTCTCTTGCTCCTTCCTTGCACTCCGGAATTGGCTCGCTCAAACTTGGATGAAGAACGGAAGAAGATGGCTTCTTCCCCTTCTTCTTGGCTGCGGCTCTATGGTTTTTTAGGTGATAAAAAATCGGCTCTCAACCCTTTCTGATACGATATCCAATGATCAGGAAGAGATTCCCTCTTTAAACCACCGAAAATCACGTTAAATATGGAAAATAAGATTTTCAGAAAATCGCGTCTCGATCGATCGAAAATATGTTTCGATCGATCGGTGCACTGTTTGCTTCAGCGTTAAAAAGTTTCTGCCTCGCTCGATCGATCGAGATTTTCTTCCGATCGATCGACACTTCGAAAATTTTGGTGCTGAACTCTCTGCCCGGATCGATCGATCGAAAATAAATCTCGATCGATCGGAACTCTGAAAATCTAAATTCTTCATTCTTCAGTTTAGCTCATTTCTTCCATTTCCAACCTATTTTCCTGAAACAAGCAAATAAACACCAAAAAACGTAATTTCATCCAGGAAAAAGTACTAAAAATGGTAAGAAATTACAGCTAAAAACACTTAAAATCTAAGCTTATCAATGGATTGCGTGATTTAGCGATTAAATGATGATGTTAATCTCGTAAGGCTTTGAGTGCTAATGTTAAAATATGGTAAAGTGATGTGATTTGCAGTCTTGAGATCGTTGGTTTGGTACGCCACGTTTACGAGCCACGATGATTCTAATGATGTTACCGTCCTACAGACTTGAGCTGTATACCGGTACGTGAATTTTACAGTTGGCTTGGTAAGCATGCAGTTAAATTTCAAGGTCGAAATTTTATTAGTTGGGAAGAATTGTGATGTCCGGAATAATTATTAATTGTCAAATGGATTTAATTATGATAATTATATGATGTGTCGGGAATTAATTCTTTGGTATCGGATTTTGGTCCGGGTTGGAATAAATAATTCCGGGTTGAACTTGTGGTGTAAATTAAATTCGTGGGAATTCCTTATATATTATTTGAGTTGAAATTTAAATTGAAATTTTAATCAAGGGTTGACATGATATAATTGTAGGGTGGAGATTTAACCTAGGGTTAAAATTAAAACACATTATTTTCTCTCGTTCCCTCACCCTCACAGCTAGACATGACCACGGTTCGTGAACCGCCGGTTGACGGTTCGGAACCGCCGGTTCGACGGTTCAAAAGAGCTCGACCCTTAACCTTAACCTTCGTAGACGGTTCCGGTTACGGTTCGTGAACCGCCGGTTACGGTTACGGTTACGGTTACGGTTAACCACCGGTTAACCACCGGTTACGGTTACGGTTCGACCCTTATATTTTTAAATTAAAAAAAATTAAAATTTTATTTAAAATAATTTAAAAATTACTATAAAAAAAAAACAAAGGAAATGTAAGGGGAGGGAGGGCTTGAACTTTTTAAGTTGCCTACGTATCCTCTTAGGGTATAGAGGAATCAAAGCCCACGTAGTTCTCTTACCTTTTAACCCTTCTTACCTTTGGAAGTGGCGTAGCTCAATCACTTCCGTTACCTGTCCCCGTCGTAGTAGTTCCTTCGGTATCAAATTCATCTTGGTCCGAGCTTGATTCCATTCCTTGTTTTCGTTTTGCCGCCCTCGCCCAATCGTCCATTAGTGCTTGTGCCTATAAAGAATCTGGACTCATTTTTGATCGTCTTACATCCAAAATATTTCCCCCTGCGCTAAAAGCTTGTTCCACAGCAACAGTTGACACGGGGCAAGCTAAGATTTTCTTTGCTATGATTGATAAAATCGGGAAAATTTGTGTCTTTTGTGACCACCACCGCAATATATCAAATTGTTGCTCGCTATCTGCTTCACTGAAATCAAAAGAAGTCGTGAAATAATTATCAAGTTCCTGACTGGAACTTGATGATCCCCTGGGGCGTTTAGTGCGTTCTTTTAACAGAAGTTGTGCTTTGGTGAGTTTAATACCACTAGAATGACTTTGAGCACTAACTTGTAGTTGTGATTCATTTTCTTGTACACCATATTTTAAACTATATTCTCTATAAATCTCATGCAAATAATTTCTAACACGATTTACTACCATAGAAGAATCAATTGGGGAAATATCATCCGGGGGGGATAATGCCTCGTAATACATCACTAACATTTCATGCAAAACATCCAATTTAAGTCGAGGATCTAAAGCAAAAGCAACTAGAAACAGTTCAGGAATATTATAAAATATTTTTCCCATTTAACCTTCATTGCTACCACAGAAGAGGTTAACAGATAATTAGAAAAAAATTCATTTAAGGTAAGTGCCACATTACAACAGTTCATCAAAACTAAATGAGATGTAGGATAATAAACTCCAGATAATTGTTCAGTTGCATCATAAAATACCTTCAACATTTCACAGATACTTTTACATACATTCCATTGGTGCGAAAAAACATAAATATTAGAGTTTCCACCATGTTGTGCAAAAAATGAACACAATAACTCTCTATATTCATATGACTCATTTAGCAATTTATATGTTGAGTTCCAACGTGTGGGTATATCTCGTGGAAATTTTCTAGGTCGCATGCCATTAACCTTACAAAACTTACCCCATTGTTTCATCAAACTCGGATGGGACCACAAATAAGATAATGCCATTTTAATTGGTTGAATCTGATTATCTAACGATCTTAATCCATCTTGCACACATAAGTTCAAAATATGGCAAATACATCGAATATGAAAAAATAAACCACCAATAGCAGGTTGACAAACACGTTTAAGATCTTCAATACTCAATGTGTTCGAACTAGCATTATCAAATGACACAGAAAAAACGTTGGAAGTTAAACCATATTCTTCTAAAATTACACAAATCAGTTGAGAAATATTTTGTGCGGTGTGTGATTCATTGAACACTCGATATGCAAGCAACCTTTTTGAATTGACCATGAATTATCTATCCAATGACAAGTAATACCCATGTACGAATTAGTTTGCCAATGATCACTCCAAATATCAGAGCATATAGAAACTTTATTCGTCAAATTACTAAATAATGTAACTAATTCTTTCTTTTGTTGACGAACTAATTTTTTAAGTGTTCGTGTGACTGTGGTCCTAGGAACACGTTTAGCAGCAGGTTGTAGAGATTCATGACACAGATCTTCAAAACCAAATCTAGATGCAATACTGAAAGAAAGATGTTCTACAGAGATAAATTTTGCCACAGATTCTCTTAATTGTGCATCAGTGTATTTGAAAAGTGGAGAGTCGGTACCTTCACTCGAGGAATGAAATCTAGATAGTTGAGTTTGAGAAGAATCATTACCAAACTCCACTAGATGCTTTGTTTCGATATGACGCTTCAAAGATCCATAGCCACCACCACTTTGAAACTTATATGTAGTGGTACAATATTTGCATTTGGCACGCATCTCTCCGGATGGAAGAGTCACCTTTTCAAAATGTTTAGTAAAAATCGATGATTTAAGTGGAGGCATAGATCTTACATTTGGATGCGCACTTTCTTGGGTATCATGTGTAGCAAAAGGATCATCGTCGGTGAATTCAATATCATCAATATCAATATCAACATCGGGTTCGGCCCTTTCGAGATATGTCACCTTGCCTTTGCCTTTGCCTTTGCCTCTACGTGGATCACTAGGACCTTCCATTGAGTAATTCGAAAATAATACAAGTAAATGATGTATCGAAAACTTAGAGTTGTGTTAAGATTGATGAAAAATGAAATGGGTATGGAGGATATTTATAAGCATAAAAAATAACGGTCACTTAATCCTAGCCGTCGATCTATAACGGTCAAATAATCCTAGCCATCGAATTATAAAAAAAAAAAAAAAAATTTCTTACCGACGAACCGCCACCACTCACGCCTCTACTCTTCTCCCCTCCCTTCATTTTCGTCCAACCCTTTTAGCCAGCCAAGAACCAATCGAAACTCGGGATTTCTGGACGATTTTGAAGCTGATTTGGTTGAGTAATGTCTTCTTGCACCTAAGCCTTTCTATTCCTTGAATTAATTGCGTTGAAGGTTTGATTTATACCCAATTTTTCTACTATGTTTTGGGCGATTTTTATACTGCCATTAGGGTGGAAAAAGCTGATGTTTTACAGATTTGGTTCGAAAATTTCTGCTGCATTTTGACTTGAATTATGCTGCTATTATGGTCGAAAATCTGATGCTATTGGGTTCGATTTTTTTTATGCTTTGGTTTCGAAAATGGTGCTTGTTTTGAGTTCGAAATTTTCCTGCAATGTGGTTCGATTTCTGCTGTATTTTGGTTCGAAATTGTGGGGCTTAAGTTCGGAAATTTGCTACTGGTTTGCTCTTATGTTAGGATTTTGGTTGGACAAGTTTGCTACTGTTATGTTCGAAAATGTCAGGCTTTTTGGCTTGGTTTCTTGCTGAATTTGGTGCTCGAAATTATGCTACTGTATTCCCTATTCATACATGTTGCTGCATAATTGAACACTGTTATTGATGTTAGAATTAATGAGTTATGTGTTGTAGATGTTAAACTTGAAGTAGATGAACAAGAAACAAGTGAAAATATGTTGACAGCAAGATTATTATCAGATGCAGTACCTTATACGAATTTCTGGGAATTATGTGTTCGAAATTGATGTTATGGTCTGAAGAAAAGTTGTAGTATATTATGTTAGCTTCGATTTGACAGCAAATTCACTCAATTTGGAGTTCATACGAGAGAGTTATTCTAGTTTTACTAAAATATGCACAATCTGGAATCTGTGTAACGTGAGTTGCAGAAACCCGACGTATTTGGCTAAATTCTGCTATGAAGATGAGTGAAATAGCTTAAACACATAAAATATGAAATGTAGTATGTCAAGTTATCTTGAATTCCCCACTGGAATCATGCGATTTCGACTTTGTATGCAAAAGTTATGAATTTTCTATCAAAATGTGTCAAAGTGCTGAATTCTGCTGTTCCGTTTTGTTTATTGGGTCTATTGAGACTCAAATTGATCAAGGAAGATGATCAAATCAATTAAAGTGTTGAACATATCAAATGTTCATCTATGCCTTAGCTTTATAATTCAATTGGAATCAAGCTATTTAGTTGAGTAACAAAAGATTGATAGTCAAAACACCAGATGGTGGTAAAGCTGAAAATTAATAGACTTCGCCTCTAAAGTGTCAATTTGATTTATATGATGGATATGATTATTTGAGGAATTCTTGAACAATGGAATACTTTTTTATATATTGAACCTTAGAAATGTAAATACGACGTACTTGAGTCGGTGATAACTCGAATGAATGAAGGATAATTGATTTGTTTGTGTAGTATACGGAGTATGATAAATGAGATTGATTATAATGGTGAAATTATATTGAGTATATGTGAATTGAGTTATCGATTCACGGTATTAGATTGGGAGTTTGAAATATCTATTGATAACAATTGTATTATTAATGAACTAATATTGAATTGATATTCGATATAGATACTCCATGAATTTCTGGAAGTCGAGGGTAGCTTGTTCATGTTGTCGACTATAAGGTACGTAGTGACGTACTAGCAGGTATACTTATTATGAAGTAATTACACATTCATATATTCATGAATTATTAAATGTCATGATGGAACGTAAGAAATGTATATGTGTGTTGAGTATGACATATGTGGCATGGTGGATACGTATTTGTACGTGATCCGAAAATATGAATATGTATATATGTATGTGTGGTATGAGGGATGCGTAGTTATACGTGATCCGAGTATGCGAGCTGAGTATTGATGCCTGGTGCATGATCAAAATGAGAAAATGTCGAGAATGAGATAGATTGATAGGCAGGATCATATGCGATATGAATTGTTTATGATTAAGCATAAATAATAGATTTTGGTTGTATTGAATTTATCATGTTAATGAGTATCATGTTTAAATAACGATACTGAACTTGATGTTATGAAAGCGTGTGAGTTTGAAACAGGAACAGTGCGTGGAAGCTATACAGATTCAGAACTGTACAGGGAGTACATTTTTTATATACTTTCAATAATTGTAAATTGTGATATTATGATCGTATCATGATCTTTATGCATTGTTATTATATGGGTAGTGTGATGTTGGTATGCTCACCCTGTGTAGGGGCTGTTTCTGTTGAAACAGGTATTACAGCTATAAAGTGATTTTGGCGTAGCAAGCTCGAGCTTGGTTGGACAATATTGCTTCCTGAAGCGTAGAGTGAGATTGAGTAAATGGTATACATTATTTATGCAACTAGATGGGCATTCATTATTTGTTGCTCGTATGTGAGCACTTGGAGTCGTGTATATGGACTGTAATAATGGTGTTGGGAGTCCTTTTTATATCTGTTTAGTATTGTGTGTTTCCCTGGCTGGGAGTTATTTTAGTGATGTGATATATTTTTCGGATAGCCCAAATTATGGGGAGACTCTGCCCAATTTTTTATAAAAGTCTTGGGGATTCTGTGAAGCATGTAATAATTCTTTAAAAGAAAAGAAATTTTTACATACACAAATGACGTCATAATTGCATTATTGACGTGTTGGGACATTGGGGTCTTACAACATCTACGACTTGTGTTACAAATTTTGAGGGAGAATCAATTATATGCCAAATTTAGTAAATGTGCTTTTTGGTTGAGCAATGTGAAATTTTTAGGACATGTTATTTCACGAGAAGGTATTGCAGTAGACCCGATGAAAATAGAGGCTAAGGTAAATTGGTCAGCACCTACCTCGGTGCCAGAAATTCACAGTTTTCTAGGCTTGGCTGACTACTACCGACGTTTTGTTGATGGCTTTTCAAAGATCGCAAAGCCATTGTCACAATTGACACAAAAAGGAATGCCTTTTATTTGGTCTGACACTTGTGAACAGAGCTTCCAAGAATTAAAACATCGATTGACTACTGCTCCAATCGTGATTATCCCAGATGAGCATGAGCAATTTACCTTGTATACAGATGCTTCATTACAGGGATTAGGATGTGTGTTGATGCAAAAGAAACATGTAGTAGCTTATGCTTCACGACAGTTGAAGTCTCAAGAAACTCGATACCCAGTGCATGATTTGGAACATGCTGCAATAATTTTTGCTCTAAAGATTTGGAGACATTATTTGTACGGGATTAAATTTACTATTTTCACAGATCACAAAAGTCTAAAATTTCTGTTTACTCAGGCTGAATTGAATATGAGACAGAGACGATTGATGGACCTACTGAAAGATTATGACTGTGAGATAGCATATCATCGGGTCGAGCTAATTTGACAGCTGATGCATTGAGTCGTAAAGTCAAGAGTGACAGCTGATGATGTAAGCCGATTATCAACATTAATGACTTCATATTGTCATTTAGGATATGATTTTGATATTGTCGCATCACCTGTGCGAGTATCAACATTGATAGTGGAACCAGTTATCTTTGAGAAAATCAGAGAAGCCCAGAAATTAGATGATGAAGTTCTACAATGGAAAAAGATACTAGCACAAGATCAAGTATCAAAATTTCGTATAGGTGAGGATAGTAGTTTACGATTACAAGATCGTTGGGTAATTCCTGATAAGTGTGAACTACGTCAAAATTTACTACATCAGGCTCATTGTAGTAAATACAACATGCATCCTTGTGGTAAGAAAATGTATCGAGATCTGTCTTCCCAATTTTGGTGGAAAGTAATGAAACGAGAGATATCAGAATTTGTGAAACAATGTCTAATATGCCAACAAGTAAAAGCAGAGAGGAAAAGACCAGGTGGTGAATTACAAAGCGTAGCAGTACCGATGTGGAAGTGAGATCACATATCAATGGATTTTGTGACTCATCTACCGAGAACTCCTTCGGGACATGACGCGATTTGGGTCATTATTGTGGGGTCTTCCCACCTTAACAGTGATTAATAGACATAAGAAGGACTAATCATGCATTAATAACATCTTAAGGTTCTGGTTGTTACATGAGCTAACAGGATTACACGCCAAAATAAAAGACTTCAAAAATAATTCATTACATTCCCAAAAGAATGTTAATATTTAGATTTATACTACTCCTAGAGTAGATACTAATCGTGACTTGAATCCTATACATTCCTGTGTTCCTCGTAGCTCACTGCCTCAACCCGACCCTTAGTCCTTTAGCCCAAAAGCGTACCTACAGGGACAACGCATCATAAGCATATACAATCTTACTTAACATCATAAAAACATCATAGTAAATGCATGAAATATTTGTTAAGTAAATATGCTGGTTATTCATTAACTTCTTATTGTTGTCCCTGATTCATAATCATGCATATGGGCATCTTACCCTGTGGCATCTTACCACATTATAACATCGCATGGCCTCTTACCATGTGGGGCATCTTACCCCGTGGCATCTAACCACAAATAACATCGTATGACCTCTTACCATATGGGGCATCTTACCTCGTGGCATCTTACCACAAATAACATCGTATGGCCTCTTACCATATGGGGCATCTTACCCCGTGGCATCTTACCACAAATAATATCGTATGGCCTCTTACCATATGGGGCTTCTTACCCCGTGGCATCTTACCACAAATAACATCGTATGGCCTCTTACCATATGGGGCATCTTACCCCATGGCATCTTGCCACAAATAATACCGTATAAACATCATCATATAAGCATCGTATAAACATCATCACATAAACATCGTATAAACATCATCATTTCATCGTGAATACTCATGCAATAAAAGCATAGTTGTAGTGTAAAGATGTGTGTTACCGTCCGATGCCCGTACGTCTCTTACGTACCTTTTCAAAAAGAGGAGGAGTCAACAGACTTTATCTCCTTGATGGTGCCGGTACCTGGGATGGTTCTACAAGACCACACAATACCATATTAGATGCCTCAATACCATCTCACATCATAAACTTAACAAAATAAAAATCATCTTATTTTTCAACTTTTTGCCTCTCTCGATCGATCGGCCCCAAGGTCTCGATCGATCGAGAAACTGTGCACAAACAGTGCCCAAACATTCTGCCTCGATCGATAGATCGAAACATTTTACCGATCGATCGAGGAGCTTCTCCGATCGATCGAGAAATCCTTCGATCGATCGGCACCTGAAATTCAAAACATGCCTTAAACATTCTGTCTCGCTCGATCGATCGGGACCAAAATCTGGATCGATCGAGAGCTCTGAAAAATCGGGACTTCCCCAGATTTTTGAGCACCTAATTACATACCATCATTTCTACTTCATAAGGCGTAAAACATGCCTGAACAAGAATGTTATAAGCTTCATAAGATTGTCATGCATGTACTCAAATCAAAGGTTTAACAAAACCTAAGCTAACATGAATCATAACATCATCATAATCTTCATCATCAACCAACCTTAAACAGAAACAGAGCATGCTTATCTTTTCCCAGATTTTCGAGCATATACTTTCATAACAAGAAATCTATCACATAAATCATGCAAATGCTCGAACAACCATGTTAGTAGTTACATAATACTACCATGCAAGCATCCCTACCAAGGTTTCACCCAAACCTATACCTATCATGCAATAAAACATCCCACCAAAACCCACCCCCAAACAAAACTCTGAAAAACAGAGTATTGAACTTTACCCCTCTTCTTTGGTAGGCTTTTGCACACAAAATCACAAGCTTTTTCCTCCTGCTACAAGCAGCTTACTCCACCGATTTTTGGGAGGGAAAGAGAGGGAGAAGGAGGTGGAGGGGAGTTGATTGCAAGCCAATAGTCATAGCATGGGTTGGGGCAAGTGGGGGTATGGGTGTTGAACAAGTGGGGGGGGGGGGGGGGGGGGGAAGGAGGTTGCATTTGGGGAAGGGTGGTGGCCGAATGGGGTGGTGTGGTTGGGGTGCCTTGTGGTGTTTAATTGTGTCCCGGTATTTCATACGATGTATAAAAATATCTCCCCTTGATATTTTATAATTGTACTACATCAATACAACAATTAAAAAATACTTAACATGCTCCCTAAACCATATCATCATATCATAATTATAACCCCCAAGTAAGGTACCACAACCCTCTTATACACATCGTAAATCATCATCGTAGCACATAATCATATAACATTTCGGGGGTATTACATTACTCCCCTACTTATAAGATTTCGTCCTCGAAATCCACATGCATCATCATAACGGAACTAAACATAAAAACATACCAGAGAATAGTTCCGGGTAGTGCTGCACCATATGCCGTTCCGTCTCCCACGTAGCCTCCTCGACACCCCGACGATCCCACTGAACTTTGACCATCGGTATAACTTTACTTCGTAGTCTGCGATCCTCTCGATCCAGAATTCTGATTGGTCGTTCTACGTAGGACACATCTGAGTCTAACTGAACTTCAGTAGGCTGTAAGACATGAGACGGGTCTGGCTCATACTTCCGTAACATAGAGACGTGGAAAACATCGTGTATGCCAGACAAGGATGGCGGTAGAGCCAAACGATATGCCAAAGTATCGATACGCTGTAAAACTTCATATGGCCCAACATACCTCGGAGATAACTTCCCCCGCATACCAATCCGAACCACACCCCTGAAGGGCGAGATCTTTAAGAAGACCCTGTCTCCTAACTGGAATTCCATCGGTCGTCGCCGCTTATTTGCATAGGCTGCCTGCCTATCCTGGGCCGCTTTCATCTTTTGGCGTGTCAACTTTATCTTACCTTCCATATCCTTGATCATATCCGGTCCTCCGACCGCTTTGCTAGTCAAGTCCTCCCAATACAGCGGTGATCTACATCGTCGCCCATACAAAGCTTCAAAAGGAGCCATTTGAATGCTCGCCTGATAACTGTTATTATAGGAGAACTCCACCAGTGGCACTGAATCCTGCCACGGAGTATCAAACTCCAAAATACATGCCCTCAACATGTCCTCGAGCGTCTGAATGGTACGCTCTGTTTGGCCGTCTGTCTGAGGGTGATAGGCCGTACTCAGTCTCACCTCTGTGCCCAAAGCTGTCTGGAGACCCTCCCAGAAATGTGAAGTGAACCTCGGGTCCCTGTCAGACACTATCGAGACTGGAATACCATGCGATCTCACCACATCCCGTATATACATCTGGGCCATCTTCAAGTATGTATATGACATACTGTAAGGGATGAAATGAGCCGTCTTCGTCAGCCTATCTACGATCACCCAGATCGCATCAAATCCTGAGGCCGTCCTCGGCAAGTGGGTCACGAAGTCCATAGATATATGCTCCCACTTCCATTCAGGCACCTCTAAGCTCTTCAGCTCACCACCAGGCCTCTGCCTCTCTGCCTTTACCTGCTGGCAGATTAAACATCTTTTAACAAAAGTAATCACCTCACGCTTCATGCGTCTCCACCAGAATTGATCGCATAGGTCTTTGTACATCTTCTTTCACCCTGGGTGGATACTGAACCGACTACTGTGAGCTCGCTCCAATATTCCTCTACGCAGCTCTGGTGTGACTGGGACTACCCATCGGTTGCCCAGTCTCAAAGAATCATCCTCAGCCACTCTGAACTTGGATGGCTGACCCTGAAGTACCAATGATGTCCATCTCTGAACCTCACTACCCGACTTCTGGGCCTTCCTGATTGCCTCAAATATATCTGTCTCAGCCAATAAGGTCGACACTCGCACAGGCGACGTGTCTACATCGAAATCATAGCCCAGATGGCAGTAAGAAGTCATCAAAGCTGACAAACACATGACATCCTCTGCAGTACTCTTCACCTTCCGACTTAAGGCGTCTGCTATCAAGTTTGCTTTACCTGGATGGTACTCAATTTCACAATCATAGTCTTTGAGCAAATCCATCCACCTTCTTTGCCTCATATTCAATTATGCCTGAGTGAATAAGAACTTCAGGCTCTTATGGTCCGTGTAAATAGTGAAAGACGTGCCATACAAGTAATGCCTCCAATCTTCAAGGCAAATATGATGGCCGCCAGTTCCAAATCATGCACTGGATACCTAGCCTCGTGTGGCTTCAGCTGCCTCGATGCATAAGCCACCACATGCTTATCTTGCATCAACACACAGCCCAAACCCTGTAGTGATGCATCCGTATATAAGGCGAATCTCTTATTCTCAGACGAAATTACCAACACAGGCGCTGTAGTCAAGTGTCGCTTCAGTTCTTGGAAACTTTCCTCACAAGCCTCAGACCAAAAGAAGGGGACTCCTTCTGAGTCAGCTGTGTTAGGGGTTTGGCGATCTTTGAAAAACCCTCGACGAAACGTCGGTAATATCCTGTCAAACCGAGAAAACTTCGAATCTCCGGTACAGAAGTGGGTGCAGCCCACTCTATCACAGCTTCAATCTTCCTGGGATCCACAGATATCCCACGGCTAGATATGACATGGCCTAAGAATACCACGCTGTCCAATCAGAACTCACACTTGCTAAGCTTTGCATATAACTGATGATCCTTAAGGATCTGAAGCACTATCCTCAAGTGTCTTACATGCTCTTCTTCAGTCCGAGAGTAAATAAGTATGTCGTCAATGAATACTATGACGAACTGATCCAAATAGGGCTGGAACACCCTGTTCATCAAACTCATGAAGACAGCTGGGGCATTCGTCACCCCAAAAGGCATGACCAGAAATTCATAGTGCCCATATCTAGTCCTGAAAGCCGTCTTCTGAACATCATCTTCCCTTACTCGAATCTGATGGTACCCCGACCTCAGATCGATCTTACTGTAGAGCCTCGTACCATGCAACTGATCGAACAAGTCATTGATCCTCGGAAGTGGATACTTGTTCTTTACTGTAGCTTTGTTCAGTTGTCTGTAGTCAATGCATAGACGCATCGATCCATCTTTCTTCTTAACAAATAAGACAGGCGCACCCCATGGCGATACGCTAGGGCGTATGTAGCCCTTGTCAAGGAGCTCTTGCAACTGAATCTTTAACTCCCTTAACTCTGCTGGTGCCATCCTCTATGGGGCACGATAAATTGCAGACGTCCCTGGTAGCAACTCAATCCCAAACTCGACCTCTCTCGTCGGTGGGAATCCGGGAATATCCTCCGGAAAGACATCAGCAAACTCTGCCACTACGGGCACATCCTCAACCTTTAACTCTTTCTTCCTTTCCGTCATATCAACAGCATAGATAAGATATCCTGTATGACCTCGTTCCAATAACTGTGACATCTTGACAGCAGATATCAACGGAATCTTTGGGCGAGAACCATCCCCAAAGAATGTCCATTGGACTCCCATATCAGACCTGAATCGGACAGTCCTCTGCCTGCAGTTCACGACTGCCTGATACCTGTTCAGAACATCAATGCCTACAATACAATCAAAGTCTGACATCCCCAGAACAATCAAATCCGACCTTAGTTCATTATCCTCAAAATAAATGAGGCCATCATAGACAATCTGATCTGTAGTCAAACTTCTTCCAGCGGGGGTCGAGACCATAAGAGGCATGGGTGACGGAGAAGTGCATATGTGGTGCCTTTCAACAAAACTCGTCGACACAAAATAGTGTGACGCACCTGTGTCTATCAATATAAGAGCAGGGTGCTTAAATAAAAGACACGTACCCGCTATCACCTCCTCCGGAGCTGCTGTAGCCTTTTCCCTCGTCAAAGCATAAACCTGTCCCTGAGGTGGCCCCGTGGGCTGACCTCCATACTGCCTCGGTGCGAAAGGTGGTCTGTGCTGTGCCGCTCTGTCCGCAGGCCTCCCCGCAGAGTTCTGCTGTCTTCCCCTGTTGGGACACTGCCGAGCAAAGTGGCCTCTATCGCCACAGACATAGCATCCTATGCAATCCTTGGCCAAATGTGGTTGTCCACAAAGAGTGCACTGAACTCTTCCAGATCTGTCTCCCTGAGGCTGTCCTCTCCCAGATGGAGGATCATTCCTACGGTTCCCTTTCCATCGATTCTCGGGCCTCTTGCCACTGAATCTCGACGCTGAAGTGTTCCCCCTTGGTTTGAACTGATCACCCCTCGGCCTCAAATTGTCAGAAGTAGATTTCTGAGGGGGTGCTGGAGGTGGCACTGCATCAAGATATGCGCCAACTCCCAGTTCGGCTAGCTCGGCTCGTGAAAGTGCATCATCAAAACAGGCAGGGCCATAAGTGATCACCCTGTCATACAGTTCAGGCATCAAGTCCTTCATGAAGTTCCTCATCTTCGCTTGAGTGATTGCAGCAATGTGAGGTACATACCGAAGTAAGGAACAGTAATGTAGAGCATAATCTGATACAGGCATGGTACATTGCTTGAGGTTGGTAAACTCATCCTCTTTAGCCTGTCTCGCAGCGGCTGAGAAGTAGCGGGTCAGAAACCGCGTTCGGAACATCTTCCAATTTACTTCCTGCCCCAGAGCCTCTTGCTCAATCACTGTGGTCTTCCACCACATCAGTGCCTTCTTGGCCAGCTGAAATTCTGTTAATCTGATCCATGCCGTCTTTACACAAGGCGCTGCCACAAATATCTGCTCAATCCTCTCTAACCATTCCTCAGCCTTTTCCCTTGTTTCAGTTCCTTCGAACATCGGGGGTCGGTACATCGTAAATTGAGCCAAGCTCAACTCCCCGGGCAATAATTGCTGTTCCGAAGGCTCTTCGCCCAAGGCTGGCTGTGGCAGTGGGTTCGTACGCCCAGCTCTTCGCCCAAGGCTGGCTGTGGCAGTGGTCTTCCCACCTTAACAGTGATTAATAGACATAAGAAGGACTAATCATGCATTAATAACATCTTAAGGTTCTGGTTGTTACATGAGCTAACAGGATTACACGCCAAAATAAAAGACTTCAAAAATAATTCATTACATTCCCAAAAGAATGTTAATATTTAGATTTATAGTACTCCTAGAGTAGATACTAATCGTGACTTGAATCCTATACATTCCTGTGTTCCTCGTAGCTCACTGCCTCAACCCGACCCTTAGTCCTTTAGCCCAAAAGCGTACCTATAGGGACAACACATCATAAGCATATACAATCTTACTTAACATCATAAAACATCATAGTAAATGCATGAAATATTTGTTAAGTAAATATGCTGGTTATTCATTACCTTCTTATTGTTGTCCCTGATTCATAATCATGCATATGTGCATCTTACCCCATGGCATCTTACCACAAATAACATCGTATGGCCTCTTACCATATGGGGCATCTTACCCCGTGGCATCTTACCACAAATAACATCGTATGGCCTCTTACCATATGGGGCATCTTACCCCGTGGCATCTTACCACAAATAACATCGTATGGCCTCTTACCATATGGGGCATCTTACCCCGTGGCATCTTGCCACAAATAATACCGTATAAACATCATCATATAAGCATCATATAAACATCATCACATAAACATCGTATAAACATCATCATTTCATCGTGAATACTAATGCAATAAAAGCATAGTTGTAGTGTAAAGATGTGTGTTACCGTCCGATGCCCGTACGTCTCTTATGTACCTTTTCAAAAGGAGGAGGAGTCAACAGACTTTATCTCCTTGATGGTGCCGGTACCTGGGATGGTTCTACAAGACCACACAATACCATATTAGATGCCTCAATACCATCTCACATCATAAACTTAACAAAATAAAACATCATCTTATTTTTCAACTTTCTGCCTCTCTCGATCGATCGGCCCCAAGGTCTCGATCGGTCGAGAAACTGTGCACAAACAGTGCCCAAACATTCTGCCTCGATCGATCGATCGAAACATTTTACCGATCGATCGAGGAGCTTCTCCGATCGATCGAGAAATCCTTCGATCGATCGGCACCTGAAATTCAAAACATGTCTTAAACATTCTGTCTCGCTCGATCGATCGGGACCAAAATCTCGATCGATCGAGAGCTCTGAAAAATCGGGACTTCCCCAGATTTTTGAGCACCTAATTACATACCATCATTTCTACTTCATAAGGCGTAAAACATGCCTGAACAAGAATGTTATAAGCTTCATAAGATTGCCATGCATGTACTCAAATCAAAGGTTTAACAAAACCTAAGCTAACATGCATCATAACATCATCATAATCTTCATCCTCAACCAACCTTAAACAGAAACAGAGCATGCTTATCTTTTCCCAGATTTTCGAGCATATAGTTTCATAACAAGAAATCTATCACATAAATCATGCAAATGCTCGAACAACCATGCTAGTAGTTACATAATACTACCATGTAAGCATCCCTACCAAGGTTTCACCCAAACCTATACCTATCATGCAATAAAACATCCCACCAAAACCAAACCCCAAACAAAACTCTGAAAAACAGAGTATTAAACTTTACCCCTCTTCTTTGGTAGGCTTTTGCACACAAAATCACAAGCTTTTTCCTCCTCCTACAAGCAGCTTACTCCACCGATTTTTGGGAGGGAAAGAGAGGGAGAAGGAGGTGGAGGGGAGTTGATTGCAAGCCATAGTCATAGCATGGGTTGGGGCAAGTGGGGGTATGGGTGTTGAACAAGTGGGGGGGGGGGGGGGGGGGGGGGGGGGGGGGGGGGGGGGGGGTGGGGGGGGGGGGAGGAGGTTGCATTTGGGGAAGGGTGGTGGCCGAATGGGGTGGTGTGGTGGGGTGCCTTGTGGTGTTTAATTGTGTCCCGGTATTTCATACGATGTATAAAAATATCTCCCCTTGATATTTTATAATTGTACTACATCAATACAACAATTAAAAACACCTAACATGCTCCCTAAACCATATCATCATATCATAATTATAAACCCCCAAGTAAGGTACCACAACCCTCTTATACACATCGTAAATCATCATCGTAGCACATAATCATATAACATTTCGGGGGTATTACAATTATAGACATATTATCAAAGGTAGCACATCTTATACCATATAATATGAGTTTTACATTTGTGAAAATGGCTCAATTGAATGTGCGAGATGTGGTACGATTACATGGGATTCTAGTATCCATTATATCTGATAGGGATCCGAGATCCACTTCGCACTTTTGGGAAGGATTGCAAACAACCATGGGGACTGAGGTACGATTGAGTACAGCTTATCATCCACAAACGGATGGACTTCCTGAACGTACTATACAGACTTTGGAAGACATGTTATGAGCATGCGTGTTAGAATTGAGTCTACATTGCAAGAGGCTCTCCCTTTGATTGAATTCTCATATAACAATAGTTACCAAGTGAGTATACAAATGGCTCCATTTGAAGCTTTGTATGGAAAACGTTGCCGATCTCCTTTATGTTGGGATGATACAGATAAAATATCGGTTAGTGTGTCATGCCTCGATATGATGTATACATGTGTAATATGCTTATGGTGTAATTATGATTAATTACAATACGATGTGGACTCGGGTTCGGATTGAACTGAGCAAGAGTAAAGCCATGTATGAATGACTTCTCATTGGAAAATAAAATATATGGCAATACATGTATAGTGGAATATAACCTTAGTATACATTTAGCATGCATTTGAAGGTGCATTAGAATGTGCATGTGAGTTATATTCCATATACATTTGCCATGAGTTTGAATGGAATTACATGTGAATTTGTATTGAATTTGAAGGTTTAAATATATATCCAACTTCAGATTTTGAACACATACTTACACCATAAAACACCTACAAATCTCTACATGTTCTTTGGACTCTTGTGAGGGTTTGGTTTGAAGTTATACTTGCAAAGACTTTTGGAACCTAAGAGGAAGTGAATTACTTGGTAAGGAGAATACCTTTTCATCACTTTAGCATGGTATTTAGAAGTTCTTTGGTTATGCTTGAAATTGAGGCATGAAAGCATGTGATGGTTCTATATTGCTTAAAGTGTATATGAAGCAAAGACACAAGTTGTAAAAGTATGTAAACATGTTTGTTTGATGTTAAACATTTCATGGAAGAAGTTGTTTGGTATGAATTAAGGTATATGAGAAGAACCATGAAGATATGCTTCAAAATCATCTTGGTTCTGAAATTCTATTGTCGACTGATCGATCGCTAGAATCGTACCGATCGATCGGTGAAACAAGGGATGTAAGGCGGTGTAAGTACCGATCGATCTCGGAAGGCGACCGATCGATCGGTGAAATGCCGTAGCATTTTTGAGAAATTCAGATTTTAGAGTGATCGATCGCTAGCTTCCGACCGATCGATCGCTAGGGTTATCTGTTTGGACCGATCGATCGCTAGAGTGACCGATCGATCAGTAGAATTAAAATGTTATATTTTTGTAACTTTTGATATTGATGCCTATGATAACATGATACATTATTGGCATTGTTGTAGCATCATCACAGGGGACGGGGCAACGAGGCAATTAGCCAGTGACGACTGATTTATCTTGTTTGTGTTGCTTTATAGGTACGTGTTGACGTACGGAGTATAGATATTGTGTGATGATGTTATGAGATTGATATCATATGAATTTTGTTGTGTTGGTATCATACGATTGGTAGTATCATATGCATGTACATTCATGGATATCATGTGTTTGAAATGGATGAGGTATATGTTTTAGCATTAGAGGTATACGTCTGGTTTGGGTATATGCTCGGGTATGCTACATATAGAGGTATACACCTAGTTTGGGTATATACTCTAGCTATTATCACATATGAGTACGGTACTATGATATGTGCTGCTAATATGAAGATGTGATGTGGTTCCACTGACATATTGAGCTGAGATAGACATATCATATTGGTCTCGTGATAATAGGGTGATAGTTGAGACATGTCGACATGGTGCATTGGTTGATGCATGATACAGAACATTCACATTGGATATGTTGTTTATTGTGCTTTATCATTGATATTGTGTTTTGATATTGCACAAAGATAGTGGTATATCTATACTCACGTTGTGTGAATGTTTCTGTAGGCTTCATAGACGTGGGAATCGTGAGTCTTATTCCGCTGCAAGGTGAACCACTGCATAGGAGTTGTGCTGGCTTAGGTTGTTATTTATACATGTGATGTATATGTGAATAGGGTTTTTGTACTTGTGGTTTTGTATATCTGTAACAACCTATTAGTAACAAACTCTTAAACAGTGTACGAATTACTTAATTCTGACTCACATATGTACTTGCGATTGAATACATAATGGATTAAGTAACGAGGACCACACATTAGTGGTATCAGAGCAGTGGTTCGAGAACGGGGTGAACATGGGTAGAGGAAGTGTATTAGGGAGTTACCTAAACACTTGAAAACATGTTACGATTTGTAATATGATGTTCTTCTAACATGTTGTGGGGTCTTCCCACCTTAACAGTGATTAATAGACAAAGAAGGACTAATCATGCATTAATAACATTCTAAGGTTCTGGTTGTTACATGAGCTATCAGAATTACAGGCCAAAATAAAGGACTTCAAAAATAAATTCATTACACTTCCAAAAGAATGTTCATGTTTAGATTTATACTACTCCTAGAGTAGATACTAATCAAGACTTGATTCCTATACATTCCTGTGTTCTTCGTAGCTCACTGCCTCAACCCGACCCCTTAGTCCTTTAGTCCAAAAGCGTACCTACAGGGACAACACATCATAAGCATATACAATCTCATTCAACATCATAAAACATCATAGTAAATGAATGAAACATTGGTTAAGTAAATATGCTGGTTATTCATTAACTTCTTATCGTTGTCCCTGATTCATAATCATGCATATGGGCATCTTACCCTGTGGCATCTTACCACATTATAAACATTGCATGGCCTCTTATCATGTGGGGCATCTTACCCCGTGGCATCTTACCACAAATAGTATCGCATGGCCTCTTACCATGTGGGGCATCTTACCCCGTGGCATCTTACCACAAATAGACATCGCATGGTGTGATGACCAGGGATTATAGGTGTTAATCCCGTAGTGTTAATAATCCCTAAAGTGGTTTTACGTGGCGATTTGGAATTTAATCGAGGTGTTGGGCCTTCTGGGCTCGTTTATTTGGGTAGTTGGGATCGTTGGATCCAGAGGTTGAGATTGTATTCACATTACGGTGTAAAACCTAAGAGTTGGGTTTTTAATGTGTCTCGGGATCTCGGGTGCTATGTGAGCACCGGTAGGGGGGTTTTGGGGTTAGAGAGAGAGTTTTTGAAAACAGATGATTTTTAATGAATCATGATGTATTTGTGGGGCTATTAATTTTTCGGGGTATTTTTGCTATAAATACCAATTGAACCCAAAATTTTAGAAATTATTTCATTTCAGCCCCTATTTTTTCCTCTCTCTTCCCGCGCGCCCTCCCGCCTGCTACAGCTCCCCCGCCGCTTCAGGAGCTTCGCCGGCCGCCGTTCGGCGCGTGCGACCTATCACCGGCTTCGTCTCGTCGAGGCGCAGCTTTCCCCTCCGTCAATTCGAAGTTTCGTCGCGTTTTGAAGTCGAATTTTGGCTGGAAGCGCCGATCCCCAATTTCTAGGGTTCATCGGATTTTGTCCGATTTCTTCCGATATTTCGATTGGGTAACCTCCTTTACCTCTTTTTCCATGCTTGTGATGTTTTCCCCTGCTTTTTGTGTTGGATTGGTTCGAGATTTTCCCTAAATTCGTGAGGGTTGGTTCGAATTTTGTGATGTGTGGGTGAAGTGGGTTCGAAAATTGTGATCTTTGGCAGGGGTGTGACGATTCTTGTTATGGGTCATTTATTACATGTGTAGATGTATTGTTGATGCTTAATTGAGTTCGAATTTAGGGCTTGAAATTCGAAAATTTGGGGGTTTTTGGCAAGGATGATGATTATTGCTATTGATAGCTTAATTCACATTTTAGATGAATTATGGTGTTTATTTGGGTTCGGAATTGTGAGATTTGGGTTCGATTTTTTGTAGGGCATTCTTGAACAAATTTCGATATTGTCTCATTTATTTCCCTCCCTGCATGTACCCTGCCCCGGGTCTTTTGTGAGGTTAATTGTCGTGTGTTGACAATATTTTGAGGGATATGGGTGTGCTTGAGCATGGGTTGCATGCTCGTAAATAATTGTGAATTATTTATCGTGTTAGCACATCATTCATCGGGGCATGGAACTCGGGCAAGGTTTGGCTCGGACTTCGGAGATTTAAGGTACGTGCGACGTACGAGCATTTCTATATATTTGGGCATTTGTGAATGCATAATGAACTGTGATTTCATTGAATAATCGCGCATGAGGATTATATATATATATGTTGATATAGCCAAGGAATGACCCAAATCTTGATATCGCCGCTTGTAGCGTGCGTGACACTAGAGTAGGATGACTCTTACATGATATATGGGGTACTGGGTTTATATGACCATTGTAGGGCATTTGAGATGCCTGAGAATGATCGTGGGATCATGTATTCATTATAAGACATTTGAGATGTCTAGGTATAATGAAGAATTGGTAAAATTAAATGCTAGGCATTTGAGCTATCTGTGATTGATAGCGAGGTTGTGAAATCAGTATTAGATATGAGATATCTATATTTGCATGTTTAATGAGTTGCAACCACTATCTGTTGATATTCGAGTATTAGGCATGCGATGAGTTAATCAATGCGTTGATTTACTGATTTTTAAGATTTGATGAGTTTGATGATTGTGAGAACAGGGACAGTACACGGAATTCCCGGATGAGGATGTTGCCATCCAGGGAGTATCATTTAAAAATTCATTAATATTTACTTGTGTTGTAAATTATGAATTTCATTATTGTGATTATGAGATTTTGTGTATTGGTATGCTCACCCCGTTGGGGGCTGTCTCTGTTGGGGCAGGTGAACAGGTGCATCGATGGCTGTGGAGCTGAGCTCGAGCTGTTGATTGGATGTACTCACAGGATCGTGGTACCAGGGCTTGATGGAGCACGATATCGTATAGAGTACTTATATACACCCAAGGTTTATATACACATTTATGATGCTCGCATGTGAGCACGGACATTCATGTATATGGGTTGTATATAAAGGCATGAGCCTTCCTCTCTTTCATTATATGTTGCATGCAATTGTGTAGAATTGCTAATGATATGAGAGTCGTAGTGTATTATGTGGGTGTTGAGACCCATTATGTCGTCATATGTATGATGTCTTCCCTGGCTGGGAATTTACATTGTATTACTGCTGTCTGATGAGTATTATGTTTTCCCTGGCCGGGAATTATGTTATGTGTTGTGCTTTATTTCGGGATAGCTCTATTTATGTGGAGACTCTGCCCAAATTTTTATAAAAGTCCACAATGTGAAAAGTGGCAAAAAGGGATGGTATTGGGCGAACTTTGTGAGTCTATTTCGTTGTTAGGCTGATGACCTTATAACATTGAGTGTTAAAGGAATTTTTTTTGTAATTGCCATGCAATGATAAAGTATCATCTGAGCTTCCCGATTGGCTTTTTATAGAAAGCATGTGCCACACATAGTGGTTAATACACTAATTATGGTTTAAGGGCTTGGGGTCCTTACATTAGTGGTATCAGAGCAGTGGTTGCTCTTTGGGGCTGTTAAGGGCCTAAGACGTTATTGATAGCACATACTTATGCATGATGGCATTAATGTTGTATGACACAACTAGTTGTTTATGTGCTTTTTCTGATATGAAAAGTGGTGTTGCTAATCAGTGTGATTGCAGGAATCGTGTGGAACACGATAAGATGGCATTAATGGTGATGTCTGGCACTCCGTGTGTTATGTGCCAAGGAATCTGATTTTGTAAGAGAATCAGGTAAAGGGATATTTCCGAGGTAACATGTCTTGGTATACGTATTTGACTTGCAAGTGGTTGCATTTATGCATTGGATTATTGATGCATAGCGTATATGGCTATTGTTGCTAACCATGATGGTTGCAGGTTACAGGAAATATGGAGTACGTGGAAGACGTACGGGTATCCCAAGGGTAACATGTATTCATGTTTGTCTGTGTGACACATGATAAATGCAATGTGATGCATTACTATTATGATACATGTTATTATGCATTGTTGTTGCATATTGTGATGTGGAATAAAGAGGTGTATTCCACGAGTCAGGGCGATCACAGTTAAGGTTTTAATGCTTACGCTTTATCGCTGCGCATGTGGAGCGGGAGGGGGGAGGCTCGCTGGCACATGGAGGCGAGGTTACGCATTATCGCTGCGCATGTGGAGCGGGAGGGGGGAGGCCCGCTGGCACATGGAGGCGAGGTATACCATACTGAGCAGGGAAGCATTAACATAACTGATGATGACTGACTCAAGAGAGGATGATGATGCATTCCTTTGTGATGACACGGATGATAGCGGTGATGTGTCCCGCTGTGTCGATTTATATTCATTCCATTGTGATGACACGGATGATAGCGGTGATGTGTCCCGCTGTGTCGATTTATATTCATTCCATTGTGATGACACGGATGATAGCGGTGATGTGTCCCGCTGTGTCGCTTTATATTCATTCCATTGTGATGACATGGATGATAGCGGTGATGTGTTCCGCTGTGTCGATTTGTATTTATAGCGACGGTTCATTCCGCTATATTGATTGGCGAGAGTTCATTCCGCCAGGTGTATTTATAGCGACGGTTCATTCCGCTATATTGATTGGCGAGGGTTCATTCCGCCAGGTGTATTTATAGCGACGGTTCATTCCGCTATATTGATTGGCGAGGGTTCATTCCGCCAGGTGTATTTATAGCGACGGTTCATTCCGCTATATTTATTGGCGATGGTTTATACCGCCGGACACGGATGATAGCGGTGATGTGTTCCGCTGTGTCGATGATGATGATTCACCTCTTTGTGATTATTGGCGATGATTCGTGCCGCCGTATATATTGATAGTGATGCCTCTTTCCGCTATTATGTGGACGATGATTCATGCTCAGGTGTATAGCGAGGTTTCATGCCACTTATTATATGACGAGGTGTCATGCCGTCGATTCTATAGCGAGGGATTGTGCCGCTACGTACTCAGCACAGGATTTTGCCGCCTTCGAGCGATGGGTGCTGATTACGCACTATTATTGAGCGACGGAGACAGGTATGCCGCTATATTGTTAGCGATGAGGTACGAGATATTGCTATTCTATTAGCTTTATTGTATCTGGCATGCGTTGATATACATGTTTTATTATGACTATTTTATTAGCATGATGGTGGATGACATGTATCGTCACTAGTTGACAATGCCTTAGATGCCATGAGTTGGCATGTACCGTCACAGGATGACGATGACGATGGTGTAGGAGATGTCTTATTAGACATGCATCATCAATACGATGATCGATGCGTTGAGTATACGTATTCAGTGGTATGCCTTGGGTGCCAGTACCGAGCACAAGGTGGTGTGTGCGGCACCGATTGACGTGACCCTTATACCGAGCGGGTTGCTCGAGGAATGGTTGGATGCGCTGTACATGTGATTGTACCGCAGCTTACGTTTGGGGTGATCATTTTACGAGTGGTGATACCCTTGAGGTATGCTCGTTGGAATGGCTCTTGGCCATGAGATTTGACGACAGGAGTAATCATGAGGAAATTACTCGCTTTCTGTCGATGTGACATGTGGTAGACATGGTCACACCACCCATGAGGGTGTAGGATGAGTCCTAAGGGAGTAGGATCAGGTTATGTTAAGTACATAGGGACATTGGAGTGTCCAGGGTGTATCGGCATTAGAGGAATGTTGGATAAAGACCCACTACTCTATTGAGTTTCCTTCCCACAGTATGGTATGCCGTGCGGAAACATCCATCTTATTGGTAGGTTTGAGGTGAACCTAGAGAGGCAGCGACTAGTTTGTCTGCCGTGTGTGTGCAGCACCATGAGGGGCTTGCTAGAGCCGTTATACTGCTCGTTGGAGCCAAGTTTAGCAAATCGTAAGGTGATACGATGTGGATTGTGGTGGACTCTAGTAGTCACCATGTCATTTGAGACTGGGGTTGTGTATGCCTCACTGAAACGTGTATACGTTTATGTTTAATCTTGGTGAGACTTGTCTGGGACAGCTCAGGACGTTGGAGTACCAACAAGAGAGTCATCAGGTCGTTATTGACTCAATCTAAGGGAATCCGTGTATTTGGGACGCAATGGGTGTTATTGTATCCAGTTTTTTTCCGAACAGTGGTTCGAGACTAGTGGATCTCGAGTTCGATGGCACTTCCCTTGTGAGTAAGGGGGGTAGTACTATACCTATTTGGGGAATCTTTGAAAGATTCGGTAAGTTGGTGCATGTGGTGTTGATTTTGGGAATCACACCGTGTTGTTGATCGTCGATTATCATCCTCCACTGGGTAGGAAATGACTCAGGATTGACGGTTGTGTTTGCGGCTTAAGGGTATGTTGTAGATACCTGAGCCAAGTGCATTGAGTATGCATGTGGTGTTCGTGCTGAGGCAGGTATACCGATGGGTATACGGATGCCAGTTATTGATTTCCTTCCAGTCAAGCATAGAGTTATGCTATTTTAGGATGGTTAAATCTCTGATGAGAGATATGGAACACCTTGAGATTGGGAATCTCCATGGCAGGAATTTCGGATTGGTTGGGTGTCACTGTCGACACAAGCGTTGAGGATGCAATGGGTTTATTGCATGCCCTTTCAGAATTTGAAACTATGTGGAGTCTCGATTGTTTATTACGACCAGGATGTGGTTCTTGGGATATCCGGAGGTGGACATCTTGTGAGATGTCTTTTGTGTGGATCGGTGGCCGTGAGTTGCCCGATCCGAGTTGCAGAGGGTGCAACTGCTCCTTGGATGGAGGTGGTCTGTATAGCGGGAAACCAGGTTTGGTATGTGTACACCGTGGTATACTAGTGTTTCCCTCGTAACGATGTATGTTAGACATCGTGAGTCTTGATAGAGATGTCATGGAATGATATCTACGATAGAATCGGGAGCGATTCGAATCCTTGCAGTTTCAGTTGACTAACTGCTTTTGGATTATTAGCGTTGAGTTGTGCTGACGCTCTTTGACGTTATGATGGATTTGGAAATCTATTCCACTCCAGAGTTTGACACGAGGTCAACATTCTCACGGTTGAGGTGTCATTCAGGATCCGTTCTTACTAGTTGTATTAGAACTAAGGATGACTGTCTGATCTGCAGTCGTAAGTATTGGTTGTTTTGCAGTCATGAGAGACTGATTTTTTGGGATGACCCGCATCGAAGTTATGGCTTCATATTGTGGTGTAGCCCGGGTGTTACGAGATACACCGGTGCTAATTTCGAGGACGAAATTCTTTTAGTGGGGGATATTGTGATGACCAGGGATTATAGGTGTTAATCCCGTAGTGTTAATAATCCCTAAAGTGGTTTTACGTGGCGATTTGGAATTTAATCGAGGTGTTGGGCCTTCTGGGCTCGTTTATTTGGGTAGTTGGGATCGTTGGATCCAGAGGTTGAGATTGTATTCACATTACGGTGTAAAACCTAAGAGTTGGGTTTTTAATGTGTCTCGGGATCTCGGGTGCTATGTGAGCACCGGTAGGGGGGTTTTGGGGTTAGAGAGAGAGTTTTTGAAAACAGATGATTTTTAATGAATCATGATGTATTTGTGGGGCTATTAATTTTTCGGGGTATTTTTGCTATAAATACCAATTGAACCCAAAATTTTAGAAATTATTTCATTTCAGCCCCTATTTTTTCCTCTCTCTTCCCGCGCGCCCTCCCGCCTGCTACAACTCCCCCGCCGCTTCAGGGGCTTCGCCCGCCGCCGTCCGGCCGCCGTTCGGCGCGTGCGACCTATCACCGGCTTCGTCTCGTCGAGGCGCAGCTTTCCCCTCCGTCAATTCGAAGTTTCGTCGTGTTTTGAAGTCGAATTTTGGCTGGAAGCGCCGATCCCCAATTTCTAGGGTTCATCGGATTTTGTCCGATTTCTTCCGATTTTTCGATTGGGTAACCTCCTTTACCTCTTTTTCCATGCTTGTGATGTTTTCCCCTGCTTTTTGTGTTGGATTGGTTCGAGATTTTCCCTAAATTCGTGAGGGTTGGTTCGAATTTTGTGATGTGTGGGTGAAGTGGGTTCGAAAATTGTGATCTTTGGCAGGGGTGTGACGATTCTTGTTATGGGTCATTTATTACATGTGTAGATGTATTGTTGATGCTTAATTGAGTTCGAATTTAGGGCTTGAAATTCGAAAATTTGGGGGGTTTTTGGCAAGGATGATGATTATTCACATTTTAGATGAATTATGGTGTTTATTTGGGTTCGGAATTGTGAGATTTGGGTTCGATTTTTTGTAGGGCATTCTTGAACAAATTTCGATATTGTCTCATTTATTTCCCTCCCTGCATGTACCCTGCCCCGGGTCTTTTGTGAGGTTAATTGTCGTGTGTTGACAATATTTTGAGGGATATGGGTGTGCTTGAGCATGGGTTGCATGTTCGTAAATAATTGTGAATTATTTATCGTGTTAGCACATCATTCCTCGGGGCATGGAACTCGGGCAAGGTTTGGCTCGGACTTCGGAGATTTAAGGTACGTGCGACGTACGAGCATTTCTATATATTTGGGCATTTGTGAATGCATAATGAACTGTGATTTCATTGAATAATCGCGCATGAGGATTATATATATATATGTTGATATAGCCAAGGAATGACCCAAATCTTGATATCGCCGCTTGTAGCGTGCGTGACACTAGAGTAGGATGACTCTTACATGATATATGGGGGTACTGGGTTTATATGACCATTGTAGGGCATTTGAGATGCCTGAGAATGATCGTGGGATCATGTATTCATTATAAGACATTTGAGATGTCTAGGTATAATGAAGAATTGGTAAAATTAAATGCTAGGCATTTGAGCTACCTGTGATTGATAGCGAGGTTGTGAAATCAGTATTAGATATGAGATATCTATATTTGCATGTTTAATGAGTTGCAACCACTATCTGTTGATATTCGAGTATTAGGCATGCGATAAGTTAATCAATGCGTTGATTTACTGATTTTTAAGATTTGATGAGTTTGATGATTGTGAGAACAGGGACAGTACACGGAATTCCCGGATGAGGATGTTGCCATCCAGGGAGTATCATTTAAAAATTCATTAATATTTACTTGTGTTGTAAATTATGAATTTCATTATTGTGATTATGAGATTTTGTGTATTGGTATGCTCACCCCGTTGGGGGCTGTCTCTGTTGGGGCAGGTGAACAGGTGCATCGATGGCTGTGGAGCTGAGCTCGAGTTGTTGATTGGATGTACTCACAGGATCGTGGTACCAGGGCTTGATGGAGCACGGTATCGTATAGAGTACTTATATACACCCAAGGTTTATATACACATTTATGATGCTCGCATGTGAGCACGGACATTCTTGTATATGGGTTGTATATAAAGGCATGAGCCTTCCTCTCTTTCATTATATGTTGCATGCAATTGTGTAGAATTGCTAATGATATGAGAGTCGTTAGTGTATTATGTGGGTGTTGAGACCCATTATGTCGTCATATGTATGATGTCTTCCCTGGCTGGGAATTTACTTTGTATTACTGCTGTCTGATGAGTATTATGTTTTCCATGGCCGGGAATTATGTTATGTGTTGTGCTTTATTTCGGGTAAGCTCTATTTATGGGGAGACTCTGCTCAAATTTTTATAAAAGTCCACAATGTGAAAAGTGGCAAAAAGGGATGGTATTGGGCGAACTTTGTGAGTCTATTTCGTTGTTAGGCTGATGACCTTATAACATTGAGTGTTAAAGGAATTTTTTTTGTAATTGCCATGCAATGATAAAGTATCATCTGAGCTTCCCGATTGGCTTTTTATAGAAAGCATGTGCCACACATAGTGGTTAATACACTAATTATGGTTTAAGGGCTTGGGGTCCTTACACATGGCCTCTTACCATGTGGGGCATCTTACCCCGTATAACATCGTAGACATCTTATAAACACGTAAACATCTTATAAACATCATACACAACTTATAGACATCATCGTTTCATCATGTATACTCATGCAAAGTGTAAAGATGGGTTTTACCGTCCGATGCCCGTACGTCTCTTACGTACCTTTTCAAAAGAGGAGGAGTCAATAGACTTTATCTCCTTGATGGTGCCGGTACCTGGGATGGCTCTACAAGACCACACATGTGATATCCCCGAAATGATTAATGACAATTTAGGCATTAATTGTGTTTATATGATTAATTATGATGGAAATTAATTGATTATGTGCTGGATTTAATTAATGTGTGGAAATGCATGGTCACATGGAAAGGATGACCCGGGATTGCATTTCAGGGTGCATGTTGGGCATGTTGGGGAAGATTGCTTTTAGCATGATTTATTTGCCATGGTTAGCAATTATTTAGAAAGCATGAGTTAATTGATATTTTGGTGCATTTTGGATTAATACTTTTGAAAATATCATGTTGGGGTGTTTTATACACCATGGGTTTGTGTAATGCTTTTAATTAAAACCCAACCCCTTTTTACCCCAACCCCACTCAATACACTCTCACTTTTACTTTACCAAATCACCACCCAAACCCTTCCCCCTCCTCATTTTCGAGTTGAAGCAAAAAGGTGGGGAGAAATCCTTCCAAAGTTTGAGTTTGTGAAGTTTATTGGGAGATTTGAGGTCCCCAAGAGGTATGGATGCCTCATTGTTGATTTTGTAATGTTTTATTTGATTTTGGAAATGGTTTAAATGGGTTTGTGTTGGGTTGTTGTGGTTTTGGTTTAATGTTGGATTTTTGAGGTGCTTTAAGTGTTTATGGAAGGGTATTATGTATTTGATGTTGTCGGTTTGTTGGTAGGGGAGTTGGAATGGGTTGGAATGAAGTTTTGGAGCATTAATGGCGATTTTTCGCGTTACAGGGCTCGGCGATCGATCGCCCATTTTTGGCGATCGATCGCGTAGAGGCAGTGCGCTCCAGAAGCATTTGGCGATCGATTGCCACATTTGGGCGATCGATCGGCGAGGGTGGCGATCGATCGCGCCAAATGTGGCGATCGATCGCCGAAGGAACAAAAATTCATGTTCGGACAGTGTGATCTCGCGATCGATCGGCCCTTTGCCGCGATCGATCACGAGTTATAAAATGTGGTGTTTTTTGATTTTATTGTAGGATTTTTGGTATTGGACTATTATTGGGTTCTAATATTGATTTGTGTGAATGTGTAGAACCATCCCAGGTGGCAACACAGCCAAGGAACTGAAGTCCTACCATATCCTACTTTTTGGAAAGGTACGTAGAGAACGTACGGGCACCCAACGGTACATGTATCTAATATACTCATTGTTTATGCATTGTGGATGCGAGTATATATGTGATTATGCATTGTGGATGCAAATACATGTTGAGTTATGCATGATGATTGTAGATGCATATGATTATTGGTGCACATCCCATGAGTCGTGGTCATCCCTTGATGATTTTAATGCTTGCCGCTATTTGTTTTTGGTTCCGCTAAATGTGAAGCGAGGGGTGGGAGCGCCGCATGTCAAATTTGAGTGTGGTTGTCATATAGGGCGAGGAAAGGATATTTGCCGCTCAATGTGAGGCGAGGGGTGGGAGTACCGCATGTCCATTGAAGCGAGGTTATTCTATGCCGCCTATATGTAAATAAGCGAGGGGCATTAAAATACATTGCGATGGACAGACTAGGGAATGGTGACCGGTATTTGATATTGATGAGATGGTATTATGTCATGACATGTGTAGACCATTAAAAATAATCTATTGATTATACTCATGAGTTATGGTACAGGGACAACCAAACGGGAAGCGTTTGAAATGCATGGGAACAGGAAGTGTTTTATTATGATTATGCATTTACGCTTTATATTCATATTGTGTTGTATATGAATGATATCATTGCTCATGTTTGGGGGTTGTCCTTGTAGGTACACTTTTGGCATGATAGAAGGGCTAAGCGGGTTGAGGTGGTGAGCTTGTGGAGAATTCTTTTGAGGCATGAAGGACATGATTAATTTTGTATAGTATCTACTCTAGGAGTAGTGTAAAGCTATAATTGATAACATTCATTTGATTTGGGAATGTAACTAATCCAGGGATAGTCCTTATTTTTGGCATGTAATTCTTAAAGCTCATAGACTCAACACGATTAAATTACTCTGATCATTTATATTAGCTCTAATTATGCCTTTGATCAGCACTTAAGGATTAGGGCCCTTACATTAGTGGTATCAGAGCAGTGGTTAGAGAACCCGGGAACGAGTGAAGGGTAGCCTTAGCATGATTGGCTAGGTGCTTATATTTGAAGCATGTTTATGCATGTGGTGCATATTGATGTATATTCTGTTATACTAACATGCTTATTATCATTCCTGTTGTCTAACGGCATAACATGTATATTTGTTTTGGAATTGTTGTTAACCTTTGTGTTACAGCATGGCTGATATGAATGCGGGGAACCTTAACGAAGAAGTTGGCCATGTGGGCAGTGTTAACGCTAGCGTTGGACAAGTGAACCCTCTACCTCCACCAGCAGTAGGCTTGGAGCCAGTGGCTCAATTATTACTACCCGGTGAGATTAACTTGACTCAGTTTCTGTCTTACCACCCGCCCCGGTTTGAGGGAACAGAATCAGGGGAGGAAGTTGAGGAGTGGCTGGAGAGACTTGAGCAGATATTTGTGTCGGCTCCTTGTGCTGTTACAGCGTGGCTGAGGCTGGCGGAGTTCCAGTTAGCTAAGAAACCTCTAATGTGGTGGAGGGGCACTGTAATGGAGCTAAGAGCACTGGGCACTGTGATCGATTGGACACTCTTCAGGACCCGGTTTCTGAACCGGTACTTCTCCGCAGCGGCGAGACAGACGAAGGAGGACGAGTTTACAAGTTTGAAACAGGGGAACATGACAGTGTCAGACTATGCCACGCGGTACTCTTCGTTGCTGAGGTATGTTCCCCACATTGCCACCAATGGGCACGCAAAGATGAGGAGTTTTATGAAGGGGTTGCGACCGGAGATCTATGACCGGGTTATCACCAATAACCCAACTTCTTTTGATGATGCTCTCACAAGAGCGGAGCTTGCCGAGCTTGGAGTGGGAGCTTATCCTAGTGTTGTGCCACCACAAGTACAACAACAGAGGCGAACTAATGACAGCTTGAGGCCCCAGGGAGAGCCATTTAAACCTCGTGGTGCCTCTTCATCTTCACGATTTGGTGGAAAGAAGTTCTTTGGTCAGAAACAGGATAACAAGAAGAATTGGTCGGCCAATCGAGGGTCTTCACAAGGGAATAGATCGGGGGAGCCAAGGTGCGACAATTGTGGAGGACCACATTCTTCAAGTAAGTGCCCTGCCTGTTATAGCTGTGGCAAGATGGGCCACATCTCTCGGTATTGCCCCACCCGGGGAGGACAGTCAGAGTTTCAGGGCAATAGCCCGAGGTTTGATGATAGGACTGTACACCAGAGGCAGCAGTTTGGGCCTCGACCATCGGGAGGTCAGACATTGGGACCGCCCCAGGGACAGGTGTATGCGCTGACTAGAGAGCAGGCCCTGGCAGCCCCAGAGGAGGTGATCGCCGGTACGTGTCATTTATTTACGTACCCTGCTTTTATTTTGATAGATACAGGTGCCTCCCACTCTTTTGTATCTGTTGGCTTTGTGGAGAGACACCATATGCGCACGTCTTCTCTACCCACGCCTCTTCTTGTCTCGACACCCCCTGGAAGAAATGTCGTTGCTGTGGCAGATTGCCTCATTTATTTTGAGGGCAACGAGTTGAAGACAGACTTGATCGTGTTGGGTATGTCGGACTTCGACTGCATCTTGGGCATTGATGTTCTGAACAGATATCAGGCAGTGGTAGATTGCCGGCAGAAGACAGTGAAGTTCAGGCCTGATTTGGGTAGTCAGTGGACTTTCTATGGCAACGGTTCTCGTGCGAAGATTCCGTTGATTTCAGCGATCAAGATGACTCAACTGTTGGAACGTGGCCACACGGGCTATCTTATCTATGCCGTGGACACGTCCGGGAAGAATAAGGAATTGAGAGTTGAGGATGTACCAGTAGTAGCAGAGTTTGCTGATGTGTTCCCAGAAGAGATCCCAGGATTCCCACCGGCTAGGGAAGTTGAGTTTTGGATCGAGTTGTTACTGGGTACATTCGCTATCTCTCGTGCACCTTACAGGATGGCACCGGCGGAGTTGAGGGAATTGAAGGAACAGTTGCAAGATCTCCTTGACAAGGGATATATACGCCCGAGCGTATCGCCATGGGGCGCACCGGTTCACTTTGTGAAGAAGAAGGACGGTTCGATGCGGTTGTGCATCGATTACCGGCAACTGAATAAAGCCACAGTAAAGAACAAGTATCCTCTCCCAAGGATTGATGATTTGTTTGACCAGTCGCAAGGTACCAGACTGTATAGCAAGATTGATTTGAGGTCCGGGTACCATCAGATTCGAGTCAGAGAGGAAGATGTACAGAAGACAGCATTCCGGACTCGATATGGACATTATGAGTTCCTAGTGATGTCGTTCGGTGTGACGAATGCTCCAGCGGTCTTTATGAGCTTGATGAACAGAGTGTTTCAGCCATATCTTGACCAGTTTGTCATCGTGTTCATCGACGACATTATCATCTATTCCCGGAGCGAGGAAGAACACGTGAAACACTTGAGGACAGTGCTCCAGATTCTCCGAGATCACCAGTTGTATGCCAAGCTCAGTAAGTGTGAGTTTTGGTTGAGCAGTGTAGTATTTCTGGGCCATGTCATATCGAGCAGCGGAATATCTGTGGATCCCAGGAAGATCGAAGCTGTGATGGAGTGGGCTGCCCCCACTTCTGTGCCTGAGATTCGGAGCTTCCTTGGTTTGGCCGGTTATTATCGACGCTTTGTCGAGGGATTTTCGAAGATTGCCAAACCGTTGACACAGTTGACCCAGAAAGGAGTACCTTTCTTTTGGTCAGAAGCTTGTGAGGAGAGCTTCCAGGAGTTGAAGCACCGTTTGACGACAGCGCCAGTGTTAGTGATCCCTACGGAGAACTCCAGATTTTTTTTGTATACCGATGCATCACTTCAGGGCCTTGGATGTGTACTGATGCAAGATAGGCATGTGGTAGCTTATGCATCGAGGCAGTTGAAGCCGCATGAGACGAGATACCCAGTCCATGACTTGGAACTGGCGGCTATCATCTTCGCCCTGATGATTTGGAGACATTATTTGTATGGCACTTCGTTTACCATTTATACGGATCACAAAAGCCTCAAGTTTTTATTCACTCAGGCAGAGCTGAACATGAGGCAGAGGAGGTGGATGGACTTACTCAAAGACTATGATTGTGAAATTGAGTACCATCCCGGAAAAGCTAATTTGACAGCAAACACTTTGAGCCGGAAAGTGAGGAGTTCTGCTGAGGACGTCATCCATTTGTCAGCCATGATGACCTCCTATTGCCATCTGGGCTATGATTTTGACATTGATGCATCACCTATGTATGTATCGACCTTGTTAGCTGAGCCAGATATCTATGAGAACATCAGGAGAGCTCAGAGGTCAGATGATGAGGTTCAGAGGTGGTTATCTGTAGTACATCTTGGTCAGCCAACGAAATTCAGAGTGGCCGATGACGGATCTTTGAGGTTGGGTGACCGTTGGGTGGTTCCGAGTACGCCGGAGTTGCGTAGAGGGATCTTGGAGCGAGCTCAAAGTAGCAGACTTAGCATCCACCCAGGCGGGAAGAAGATGTATAAAGATCTACGTGGTCAGTTTTGGTGGAAAAGGATGAAATCTGATGTCGTCGCTTTTGTAAAGAGGTGCTTGATCTGCCAGCAGGTTAAGGCAGAGAGGCAGAGACCTGGCGGCGAGTTGAAAAGCTTGGAGATACCGAAGTGGAAGTGGGAACACATTTCCATGGACTTCGTGACTCACCTGCCGAGGAGTGCTTCAGGCTTTGATGCTATTTGGGTGATTGTGGATCGATTGACTAAGGTAGCTCATTTCATCCCCTATAGCATGACTTTAACCTTTTTGAGGATGGCGCAGTTGTACATTCGAGATGTGGTGAGATTGCATGGGATCGCCATTTCCATAGTGTCGGATCGAGATCCGCGATTCACATCTCATTTTTGGGAAGGTCTTCAGTCAGCCTTGGGAACTGAAGTCAGATTGAGCACTGCTTATCATCCTCAGACGGATGGCCAGACCGAGCGTACTATCCAGACGCTCGAGGACATTTTGAGAGCTTGTGTTTTGGAGTTCGATGTTTCTTGGCAAGATTCAGTACCTTTGGTAGAGTTCTCTTATAATAATAGCTACCAGGCGAGTATTCAGATGGCTCCTTTTGAAGCTCTTTATGGCAGACGGTGTAGATCACCCTTGTGTTGGGATGATTTGGACCGCAAATCGGTCGGAGGACCGGAGTTGATTCGGGAGATGGAAGAGAAGATAAAGATGATAAGGCAGAAAATGAAAGCAGCCCAGGACAGACAGGCAGCTTATGCGAATAAACGGCGGAGACCGTTGGAATTCCAGTTGGGAGATAAGGTCTTTTTGAAGATCTCGCCTTTCAGAAGTGTTGTGCGATTTGGGATGCGCGGAAAACTGTCTCCGAGGTATGTTGGACCGTACGAGATTTTGCAGCGCATTGGCACCTTAGCTTACCGACTAGCTCTGCCGCCTTCTTTATCTGGTATACATGACGTGTTTCATGTATCGATGTTGCGGAAGTATGAGCCGGATCCATCGCATGTACTACAACCTTCCGAAGTTCAGTTAGAGTCCGATGTGTCTTATGTGGAACGGCCTGTCAGAATTCAGGATCGAGCAGACCGTAGACTTTGGAACAAAGTGATACCTATGATCAAGGTTCAGTGGGATCGTAGGGGTGTCGAGGAGGCTACGTGGGAGACGGAGCGGCATATGGTGCAGCACTACCCGGAACTATTCTCTGGTATGTGATTATGTTTAGTTCTCCTTGGGGTAAGTGCATGTGATTTCGAGGATGAAATCTTATAAGTAGGGGAGTATTGTGATATCCCCGAAATGATTAATGACAATTTAGGCATTAATTGTGTTTATATGATTAATTATGATGGAAATTAATTGATTATGTGCTGGATTTAATTAATGTGTGGAAATGCATGGTCACATGGAAAGGATGACCCGGGAGTGCATTTCAGGGTGCATGTTGGGCATGTTGGGGAAGATTGCTTTTAGCATGATTTATTTGCCATGGTTAGCAATTATTTAGAAAGCATGAGTTAATTGATATTTTGGTGCATTTTGGATTAATGCTTTTGAAAATATCATGTTGGGGTGTTTTATACACCATGGGTTTGTGTAATGCTTTTAATTAAAACCCAACCCCTTTTTACCCCAACCCCACTCAATACACTCTCACTTTTACTTTACCAAATCACCACCCAAACCCTTCCCCCTCCTCATTTTAGAGTTGAAGCAAAAAGGTGGGGAGAAATCCTTCCAAAGTTTGAGTTTGTGAAGTTTATTGGGAGATTTGAGGTCCCAAGAGGTATGGATGCCTCATTGTTGATTTTGTAATGTTTTATTTGATTTTGGAAATGGTTTAAATGGGTTTGTGTTGGGTTGTTGTGGTTTTGGTTTAATGTTGGATTTTTGAGGTGCTTTAAGTGTTTATGGAAGGGTATTATGTATTTGATGTTGTTGGTTTGTTGGTAGGGGAGTTGGAATGGGTTGGAATGAAGTTTTGGAGCATTAATGGCGATTTTTCGCGTTACAGGGCTCGGCGATCGATCGCCCGTTTTTGGCGATCAATCGCGTAGAGGCAGTGCGCTCCAGAAGCATTTGGCGATCGATCGCCACTTTGGGCGATCGATCGGCGAGGGTGGCGATCGATCGCGCCAAATGTGGCGATCGATCGCCGAAGGAACAAAAATTCATGTTCGGACAGTGTGATCTCGCGATCGATCGGCCCTTTGCCGCGATCGATCGCGAGTTATAAAATGTGGTGTTTTTGGATTTTATTGTAGGATTTTTGGTATTGGACTATTATTGGGTTCTAATATTGATTTGTGTGAATGTGTAGAACCATCCCAGGTGGCAACACAGCCAATGAACTGAAGTCCTACCATATCCTACTTTTTGGAAAGGTACGTAGAGGACGTACGGGCACCCAACGGTACATGTATCTAATATACTCATTGTTTATGCATTGTGGATGCGAGTATATATGTGATTATGCATTGTGGATGCAAATACATGTTGAGTTATGCATGATGATTGTAGATGCATATGATTATTGGTGCACATCCCATGAGTCGTGGTCATCCCTTGATGATTTTAATGCTTGCCGCTATTTGTTTTTGGTTCCGCTAAATGTGAAGCGAGGGGTCGGAGCGCTGCATGTCACATTTGAGCGTGGTTGTCATATAGGGCGAGGAAAGGATATTTGCCGCTCAATGTGAGGCGAGGGGTGGGAGTACCGCATGTCCATTGAAGCGAGGTTATTCTATGCCGCCTATATGTAAATAAGCGAGGGGCATTAAAATACATTGTGATGGAAAGACTAGGGAATGGTGACCGGTATTTGATATTGATGAGATGGTATTATGTCATGACATGTGTAGACCATTAAAAACAATCTATTGATTATACTCATGAGTTATGGTACAGGGACAACCAAACGGGAAGCGTTTGAAATGCATGGGAAAAACAGGAAGTGTTTTATTATGATTATGCATTTACGCTTTATATTCATATTGTGTTGTATATGAATGATATCATTGCTCATGTTTGGGGGTTGTCCTTGTAGGTACACTTTTGGCATGATAGAAGGGCTAAGCGGGTTGAGGTGGTGAGCTTGTGGAGAATTCTTTTGAGGCAGGAAGGACAGGATTAATTTTGTATAGTATCTACTCTAGGAGTAGTGTAAAGCTATAATTGATAACATTCATTTGATTTGGGAATGTAACTAATCCAGGGATAGTCCTTATTTTTGGCATGTAATTCTTAAAGCTCATAGACTCAACACGATTAAATTACTCTGATCATTTATATTAGCTCTAATTATGCCTTTGATCTGCACTTAAGGATTAGGGTCCTTACAACACAATACCATATTAGATGCCTCAATACCATCTCACATCATAAACTTAACAAAATAAAACATCATTTTATTTTTCAACATTCTGCCTCTCTCGATCGATCGGCCCCGAGGTCTCGATCGATCGAGAAAATGTGCACAACAGTGCTCAACCCTTCTGCCTAGATCGATCGATCGAAACATTTTACCGATCGATCGAGGAGCTTCACCGATCGATCGAGAAATCCATCGATCGATCGGCACCTGAAATTCAAAACATGCATTAAACATTCTGTCTCGCTCGATCGATCGGGACCTAATCTCGATCGATCGAGAGCTCTGAAAAAATCGGGACTTCCCAGATTTTTGAGCACCTCAATTCCTACCATCATTTCTACTTCATAACACATCTTACTTGCTGAAACAACCATGTGAAGAACTTCATAAAATATCCATGTAAGCACTTAAATCAAAGGTTTAACAAAACCTAAGCTAACATGCATCATAACATCATCATAATCTTCATCCTCAACCAACTTTAACAGAAACAGAGCATGCTTATCTTTTTTCCAGATTTTCGAGCACATAGTTTCATAATAAGAAATCTATCACATAAATCATGTAAAATGCTCAAACAACCATGCTAGTAGTTACTTAATACTACCATGTAAGCATCTCTACCAAGGTTCCACCCAAACCTATACCTATCATGCAATAAAACATCCCACCAAAACCATACCCAACCCAAAAACAGAGTATCAAGTCTTACCCCCTTTTTTCCTCCTCTAATTGGCAAACTTTTGCACAATGATTCACAGCCTTTTTCCTTCTCTATTCTGCAGTTCCAGGGACGAAAAGAGAGGGAGAAGGAGGTGGAGGGAATGATTGCAAGACAAAGGTCATAGCATGGGTTGGGGCAAGTGGAGGTATGGGTGTTAAACAAGTGGGTTGCCAAGTGGGGGAATGGGTGGTGACCGAGTGGTGGGGGTGGGTGGTGTGGTTGGGGTGCCATGTGGTGTTTAATTGTGTCCCGGTATTTAGTACGATGTATTAAAATATCCTCACTCGATATTTTCTAACTTCATTTAATTAATACATCCTTTAAAACACTCAACATGCCCCCTAAATCATATCATCATATCATAATTATACTCCCCAATTTAGATACACCACAACCCTTAAACATAACATAAATCGTCATCATAGCACATAATCATATAACATTTCGGGGGTATTACATTACTCCCCTACTTATAAGATTTCGTCCTCGAAATCCACATGCATCGTCATAACGGAACTAAGCATAAAAACATACCAGAGAATAGTTCCGGATAGTGCTGCACCATATGCCGTTCCGTCTCCCATGTAGCCTCCTCGACACCCCGACGATCCCACTGAACTTTGACCATTGGTATAACTTTGCTTCGTAGTCTGCGATCCTCTCGATCCAGAATTCTGATTGGTCGTTCTACGTAGGACACATCTGAGTCTAACTGAACTTCTGAAGGCTGTAAGACAATAACGGGTCTGGCTCATACTTCCGTAACATGGAGACATGGAAAACATCATGTATGCCAGACAAGGATGGCGGTAAAGCCAAGCGATATGCCAAAGTACCGACACGCTGTAAAACTTCATATGGCCCAAAATACCTCGGAGATAACTTCCCCCGCATCCCAAAACGAACCACACCCCTGAAGGGCGAGATCTTTAAGAAGACCCTGTCTCCTAACTGGAATTCCAGTGGTCGTCGCCGCTTATTTGCATAGGCTGCCTGCCTATCCTGGGCCGCTTTCATCTTTTGGCGTATCAATTTTATCTTACTTTCCATATCCCTGATCAGATCCGGTCCTCCGACCACTTTGCTAGTCAAATCCTCCCAATACAGCGGTGATCTACATCGTCGTCCATACAGAGCTTCAAAAGGAGCCATTTGAATGCTCGCGTGATAACTGTTATTATAGGAGAACTCTACCAGTGGCACTGAATCCTGCCATGGAGTATCAAACTCCAGAATAAATGCCCTCAACATGTCCTCGAGCGTCTGAATGGTGCGCTCCGTTTGGCGGTCTGTCTGAGGGTGATAGGCCGTACTCAGTCTCACCTCTGTGCCAAAGCTGCCTGGAGACCCTCCCAGAAATGTGAAGTAAACCTCGGGTCCCTATCAGACACTATCGAGACTGGAATACCATGCAATCTCACCACATCCCGTATATACAACTGGGCCATCTTCAAGTATGTATATGACATACTGTAAGGGATGAAATGAGCCGTCTTCGTCAGCCTATCCACGATCACCCAGATCGCGTCAAATCCTGAGGCCGTCCTCGGCAAGTGGGTCACGAAGTCCATAGATATATGTTCCCACTTCCATTCAGGCACCTCTAAGCTCTTCAGCTCTCCACCAGGCCTCTGCCTCTCTGCCTTTACCTGCTGGCAGGTTCAACATCTTTTAACGAAAATGATCACCTCACGCTTCATGCGTCTCCACCAGAATTGATCGCATAGATCTTTGTACATCTTCTTTCCCCCCGGGTGGATACTGAAACGACTACTGTGAGCCAGCTCCAATATTCCTCTACGCAGTCCTGGTGCATCTGGGACTACCCATCGGTTGCCCAGTCTCAAAGAATCATCCTCAGCCACTCTGAACTTGGATGGCTGACCCTGAAGTACCAATGATGTCCATCTCTGAACCTCACTATCCGACTTCTGGGCCTTCCTGATCGCCTCAAATATATCTGGCTCCGCCAATAAGGTCGACACTCGCACAGACGACGTGTCTACATCGAAATCATAGCCCAGATGGCAATAAGAAGTCATTAAGGCCGACAAACACATAACATCCTCTGCAGTACTCTTCACCTTCCGTCTTAAGGCGTCTGCTATTAAGTTTGCTTTACCTGGATGGTACTCAATTTCACAATCATAGTCTTTGAGTAAATCCATCCACCTTCTTTGCCTCATATTCAACTCTGCCTGAGTGAATAAGAACTTCAGGCTTTTATGGTCCGTATAAATAGTGAAAGACGTGCCATACAAGTAATGCCTCCAGATCTTCAAGGCAAATATGATGGCCGCCAGTTCCAAATCATGCACTGGATATCTAGCCTCGTGTAGCTCCAGCTGCCTCGATGCATAAGCCACCACGTGCTTATCTTGCATCACGCAGCCCAAACCCTGCAGTGACGCATCCGTATACAAGGCAAACCTCTTATTCTCAGATGGAATCACCAGTACAGGCGCTGTAGTCAAGCAACGCTTCAGTTCTTGAAAACTTTCCTCACAAGCCTCAGACCAAAAGAAGGGGACTCCTTTCTGAGTCAGCTGTGTCAGGGGTTTGGCAATCTTCGAGAAACCTTCGACGAAACGTCGGTAATAACCTGCTAAACCGAGGAAACTCCGTATCTCCGGTACAAAAGTGGGTGCAGCCCACTCCAACAGCTTCAATCTTCCTGGGATCTACAGATATCCCATGGCTAGTTATGACATGGCCCAAGAATACCACGCTGTCCAACCAGAACTCGCACTTACTAAGCTTTGCATATAGCTGATGATCCCTAAGGATCTGAAGTACTATCCTCAAGTGCCTTACATGCTCTTCTTCAGTCCGAGAGTAAATAAGTATGTCGTCAATGAAGACTATGACGAACTGATTCAAATATGGCTGAAACACTCTATTCATCAAACTCATGAAGACAGCTGGGGCATTCGTCACCCCAAAAGGCATGACCAGGAATTCATAGTGCCCATATCTAGTCCTGAATGCCGTCTTCTGAACATCGTCTTCTCTCACTCGAATCTGATGGTACCCCGACCTCAGATCGATCTTACTATAAAGCCTCGTACCCTGCAACTGATCGAACAAGTCATCGATCCTCGGAAGTGGATACTTGTTCTTTACTGTAGCTTTGTTCAGTTGTCTATAGTCAATGCATAGACGCATCGATCCATCTTTCTTCTTAACAAATAAGACAGGCGCACCCCATGGCGATATGCTAGGGCGTATGTAGCCCTTGTCAAGGAGCTCTTGCAACTGAATCTTCAACTCCCTTAACTCAGCTGGTGCCATCCTATACGGGGCACGGGAAATTGCAGACGTCCCTGGTAGTAACTCAATCCCAAACTCGACCTCTCTCGTCGGTGGGAATCCGGGAATTTCCTCCGGAAAGACATCAGCAAACTCTGCCACTACGGGCACATCCTCAACCTTCAGCTCTTTCCTCTTTTCCGTCATATCGACAGCATAGATAAGATATCCTGTATGACCTCGTTCTAATAACTGTGCCATCTTGATAGCAGATATCAACGGAATCTTTGGGCGAGAACCATCCCCAAAGAATGTCCATTGGACTCCCATATCAGACCTGAATCGGACAGTCCTCTGCCTGCAGTCTACCACTGCCTGATACTTGTTCAGAACATCGATGCCCACAATGCAATCGAAGTCTGTCATTCCCAGCACAATCAAATCTGATCTTAACTCATTATCCTCAAAATAAATGAGGCCATCATAGACAATCTGATCCGTAGTCAAACTTCTTCCAGCGGGGGTCGAGACCGTAAGAGGCATGGGGGACGGAGAAGTGCATATGTGGTGTCTTTCAACAAAATTCGTCGACACAAAAGAGTGTGACGCACCTGTGTCTATCAATATAAGAGCAGGGTATGTAAATAAAAGACACGTACCCGCTATAACCTCCTCCGGAGCTGCTGTAGCTTGCTCCCTAGTCAAAGCATACACCTGTCCCTGAGGTGGCCCCGTGGGCTGACCTCCATACTGCCTCGGTGCGAAAGGGGGTCGGTGCTGTGCCGCTCTGTCCGCAGGCCTCCCCGTAGAGTTCTGCTGTCTTCCCCTGTTGGGACACTGTTGAGCAAAGTGGCCTCTATCGCCACAGACATAGCATCCTACGCAATCCTTTGCCAAATGTGGTTGTCCACAAAGAGTGCACTGAACTCTTCCAGATCTGTCTCCCTGAGGCTGTCCTCTCCCGGATGGAGCATCATTCCTACGGTTCCCTTTCCATCGATTCTCGGGCCTCTTGCCACTGAATCTCGACGCTGAAGTGTTTCCCCTAGGCTTAAACTGATCACCCCTGGGCTTCAAATTGTCAGAAATGGATTTCTGAGGGGGTGCTGGAGGTGGCACTGCATCAGGATATGCGCAACTCCCAGTTCAGCTAGCTCAGCTCGTGAGAGTGCATCATCAAAACAGGCAGGGTCATAGGTAATTACTCTGTCATACAATTCCGGCCTCAAGCCCTTCATGAAATTCCTCATCTTTGCTTGAGGGTTTGCAGCAATATGGGGCACATATCGCAGTAAGGAACAGTAATGCAGAGCATAATCAGACACAGGCATGGTACCTTGTCTTAAACTGGTGAACTCATCCTCCTTGGCTTGTCTTGCAGCGGCTGAGAAGTAGCGGGTCAGAAACCGTGTTCGGAACATCTTCCAATTTATTTCCTGTCCCAGAGCCTCTTGCTCAATCACGGTGGTCTTCCACCACATCAGTGCCTTCTTGGCCAGCTAAAATTCTGCCAATCTGATCCAGGCTGTCTTTGCACAAGGCGCTGCCACAAATATCTGTTCAATCCTCTCTAACCACTCTTCAGCTTTTTCCCCTGATTCAGTTCCTTCAAACATCGGGGGTCGCTACATCATAAATTGAGCCAAGCTCAACTCCTCAGGTAGCAACTGTTGTTCAGAAGGTTCTTCGCCCCAGGCTGGTGGTGGCAATGGATTCGTACCCCCAGCACTTGCATTTACACTAACGGCGTCACCCACGTCTATATTTGCTGCCATGCTGCAACACGAGGGTTAATAACAACACCAAAAGCAGTTCATAAAGCACATCGTTAGATAATTAAACATGTTAGCATAACATAGGAACTTCATATGCAACATACCTATAAAACATATTCAAAAGTAAGCACCTAGTCAACTTATTGCTAAGGCTACCCTTCACTCATTCCTGAGTTATCTAACCACTGCTCTGATACCACTAATGTGGGGTCTTCCCACCTTAACAGTGATTAATAGACAAAGAAGGACTAATCATGCATTAATAACATTCTAAGGTTCTGGTTGTTACATGAGCTATCAGAATTACAGGCCAAAATAAAGGACTTCAAAAATAAATTCATTTTCATGTTTAGATTTATACTACTCCTAGAGTAGATACTAATCAAGACTTGATTCCTATACATTTCTGTGTTCTTCGTAGCTCACTGCCTCAACCCGACCCCTTAGTCCTTTAGTCCAAAAGCGTACCTACAGGGACAACACATCATAAGCATATACAATCTCATTCAACATCATAAAACATCATAGTAAATGAATGAAACATTGGTTAAGTAAATATGCTGGTTATTCATTAACTTCTTATCGTTGTCCCTGATTCATAATCATGCATATGGGCATCTTACCCTGTGGCATCTTACCACATTATAAACATTGCATGGCCTCTTATCATGTGGGGCATCTTACCCCGTGGCATCTTACCACAAATAGTATCGCATGGCCTCTTACCATGTGGGGCATCTTACCCCGTGGCATCTTACCACAAATAGACATCGCATGGCCTCTTACCATGTGGGGCATCTTACCCCGTATAACATCGTAGACATCTTATAAACACGTAAACATCTTATAAACATCATACACAACTTATAGACATCATCGTTTCATCATGTATACTCATGCAAAGTGTAAAGATGTGTTTTACCGTCCGATGCCCGTACGTCTCTTACGTACCTTTTCAAAAAGAGGAGGAGTCAATAGACTTTATCTCCTTGATGGTGCCGGTACCTGGGATGGCTCTACAAGACCACACAATACCATATTAGATGCCTCAATACCATCTCACATCATAAACTTAACAAAATAGAACATCATTTTATTTTTCAACATTCTGCCTCTCTCGATCGATCGGCCCCGAGGTCTCGATCGATCGAGAAACTGTGCACAACAGTGCTCAACCCTTCTGCCTAGATCGATCGATCGAAACATTTTACCGATCGATCGAGGAGCTTCACCGATCGATCGAGAAATCCATCGATCGATCGGCACCTGAAATTCAAAACATGCATTAAACATTCTGTCTCGCTCGATCGATCGGGACCAAATCTCGATCGATCGAGAGCTCTGAAAAAATCGGGACTTCCCAGATTTTTGAGCACCTCAATTCCTACCATCATTTCTACTTCATAACACATCTTACTTGCTGAAACAACCATGTGAAGAACTTCATAAAATATCCATGTAAGCACTTAAATCAAAGGTTTAACAAAACCTAAGCTAACATGCATCATAACATCATCATAATCTTCATCCTCAACCAACTTTAACAGAAACAGAGCATGCTTATCTTTTTTCCAGATTTTCGAGCACATAGTTTCATAATAAGAAATCTATCACATAAATCATGTAAAATGCTCAAACAACCATGCTAGTAGTTACTTAATACTACCATGTAAGCATCTCTACCAAGGTTCCACCCAAACCTATACCTATCATGCAATAAAACATCCCACCAAAACCATACCCAACCCAAAAACAGAGTATCAAGTCTTTCCTCCTCTAATTGGCAAGCTTTTACACAATGATTCACAGCCTTTTTCCTTCTCTATTCTGCAGTTCCAGGGACGAAAAGAGAGGGAGAAGGAGGTGGAGGGAATGATTGCAAGACAAAGGTCATAGCATGGGTTGGGGCAAGTGGAGGTATGGGTGTTAAACAAGTGGGTTGCCAAGTGGGGGAATGGGTGGTGACCGAGTGGTGGGGGTGGGGTGGTGTGGTTGGGGTGCCATGCGGTGTTTAATTGTGTCCCGGTATTTAGTACGATGTATTAAACTATCCTCACTCGATATTTTCTAACTTCATTTAATTAATACATCCTTTAAAACACTCAACATGCCCCCTAAATCATATCATCATATCATAATTATACTCCCCAATTTATATACACCACAACCCTTAAACATAACATAAATCGTCATCATAGCACATAATCATATAACATTTCGGGGGTATTACACATGTTTTATATTTGTGAATGTTATTGGTAACCCTTGATATGCAGTTATGACAGACAGAGGGTATCATGAGGATGTTGGGGATGCCATGAGTGGCAATGCTAGTGTGAGGATGGCGCCTGTGCCACCACCACCAATTGGGCAAGGGCCAGTGGAACATGTATTGTTGCCTGGGGAATTGACTTTGACACAGTTTCTGAGTTATCAGCCACCCCGCTTTGAGGGTACTGAATCAGGGGAATTGGCAGAGGAATGGTTAGAGCGTGTTGAAAAGATATTTGTATCAGCACCATGTGCCAAGACTGCTTGGTTACGTTTGGCTGAGTTCCAATTGGCAAAGAAAGCTATGATGTGGTGGAAAGCTACATTGATTGAGCTGAGAGCTCAAGGTCAGACTGTGGACTGGGATGTTTTCAGAACTCGTTTTCTTGCTCACTACTTCTCTGTGGCTGCAAGGCAGAGGAAAGAGGATGAGTTTACAAATCTGAAACAGGGTAGTATGACTGTGTCTGAGTATGTGGTGCAATATTCGTCATTGTTACGATATGTACCACATATTGCTGCTAATACCAAGGTAAAGATTAGACAATTTGTAAAGGGCTTGAGGCCGGAGTTATTTGATAGGGTGATGTCTAATAACCCATGTTTTTAGATGAGGAAGCGTTGATGAGAGCCGAAATGGCTGAGATTGCTGTTGGTGTTTATCAGGATGTGGGACATTCTCAGATACCTACATCAGAGAGCATGAGACCACGGGGGGAAACGTTTAAACCATCACGTGGAAGTGCTTCTTCCTCTCGATTTGGTGGGAAACATTTTGGACCATGGAAAGGGGATGACCGAAGAGCCAAGGGACAATCCCAAGGCAGTAGCAGTAGCAGTGGTCGAGGATTACAGTGTTTTAAATGTGGAGGGCCACATTTTAAAAGAGATTGTCCACAACTTGATACTCCAGTTTGTTATCGTTGTGGGAGGACCGGTCATATGATTAGAGATTGTCCTCAAGTGGGTGGACAACAGAGGAGAGGACCAATGTTAGAGAATACAGTGCAGCAGAGACCACAGGATGTACCACAATCTGGTGGAGGACAGAGGGCAGGACCACCTCAGGCCCCGGTATATGCACTGAACCGGGAGCAAGCAGAGGCATCCTGATGATGTGATAGCGGGTAAGTATACTCTATTTACTTATCCATCTTTAATTTTGATTGATACTGGTGCATCACATTCTTTTTGTAATGCCTCGATTTACTTTATATACGTGTCACATGATTATGGCGTAATTTGGAATAATTACGGTACGATGTGGACTCGAGTTCGGGTGGAACCGAGTGATAATCGAGGTAATAAAAGAATGAATTACTATGAGGTAACATAAACAAGAAACATAGAAGATATGTGAGTTGTGAACAAAGATATGTATAGTCTTGACATATGGATGATTTTATATGCAAGAGAAGGAAGAGATATGAATTGTGTAGTGGGATATGAACTTGGAGTACATTTGTATGCATTTGAAGGTGCATTAGCATGTGTATTTGAGTTGCAAGTGCATTAGCATGTGCATGTGAATTTCATTTGAGTTACATGTGACAATTTGGTTATATATCAAAATAATCAGATTTAATTCACACAATACACCATAAGTCACCTAGTAATCTCTACACATTTTCTCTCATCCTCTTGGAGTTTGTTGTGGGAGTTGGCTTGGCAAGAACATCAAGCAAAGATATACTTTGGTAAGGAAAGTAGAATTTCATGCTTTGGTATCATAATTGATAGATATATGTGTTTAATGTATCAAACTTGAAGTATGTGAGTTGGTGAAAGAAAGATGGAATTGATATGAGTTATAGTACAAAGAATTGAGTTGTATGTTGATAGAAACATGTTTATATGATAATTGAGATTTCATGAAACATGTTTAAATGTTTATTTTCGAGTTATAGAAGAAGAAACATGGAGATAAGCTCAAAATCACCTTTGTTCTGAAATTCTGTTGTCGACCGATCGATCGCTAGACGTGTACCGATCGATCAGTAAAACAGGGGAAAGTAGGCGGTTCATGTACCGATCGATTGCTGAAAGCGACCGATCGATCGGTGAAATGCCGTAGCATTTTTGAGAAATTCAAACATTTAAGCGATCGATTGCTAGCTTTTGACCGACCGATCGCTAGGGTTGCTTGTTTGGACCGATCGATCGCTAGAGTGACCGATCGATCGGTAGACTTAATATGTTATATTTTTGTAACTTGTGATAATGATGCCTAGCATAACATGATATATTATTGACATTGTTGTAGCACCATCACAGGGAACAGGACAACGAGGCAATTAGCAAGTGACGACTGATTTATCTCGCTTGTGTCGCTTTACAGGTACGTGTTGACGTACGGAGTATAGATATTGTGTGATGATGTTATGAGATTGATATCATATGAATTGTGTTATGTTAGTATCATATGATTGGTATTATCATATGCATGTACATTCATGGATATCATGTGTTTGAGATATACGCCTGGTTTGGGTATATGCTCGGTTATGTTACATAGATATATACGCCTGATTTGGGTATATGCTCGGTTATGTTACATAGAGATATACGCCTGGTTTGGGTATATGCTCGGTTATGCTATATAGAGATATACGCCGGTTTTTTGGTATATGCTCTGGCTATTATCATTTGAGGACGGTACTATGATATGTGCTGCTAATATGAAGATGTGAGGTGGTTCCACTGACATATTGAGCTGAATAGGCATATCATATTGGTCTCGTGATAATAGGGTAATTGTTGAGACATGTCATGACATGGTACATTTGTTGATGCATGATACAGAACATTCACATTAGATGATTTATTGTGCTTTATCATTGATATTGATATTGTGTTTTGATATCGCACTGAGATAGTTGTTTATCTATACTCACGTTTTGTGAATGTTTCTGTAGGATTTCATAGACGTGGGAATCGTGAGTCTTCTTCCGCTGCGAGGTGAACCACTGCATAGGAGTTGTACTGGATTAGGTTGTTAATTTTACATGTAATGTATATGTGAAAAAGTTATTTGGTTTTTGTACGAGTAGTTTTGGTACATCTGTAACAACCTATTAGTAAGAAACTCTTAAACAATGTATGAATCACTTAATTCTGACTCACATATGTATGTTAACATGATACATAATGGATTAAGTAACGAGGACCCCACATTAGTGGTATCAGAGCAGTGGTTCGAGAACGGGGTAAACATGGGTAGAGGAAGTGTATTACGGAGTTACCTAAACACTTGAAAACATGTTGAGAATGGTAATATCATGTTAGGATTTGTAATATGATGTTATTCTAACATGTTATATAATTGTGAATGTTATTGTTAACCCTTGATATACAGTTATGACAGACAGAGGGTATCATGAGGATGTTGGGAATGCCATGAGTGGCAATGCTAATGTGAGGATGGCGTCTGTACCACCACCACCGATTGAGCAAGGGCCAGTGGAACAGATACTGTTACATGGAGAATTGACTTTGACGCAATTTCTGAGTTATCAACCACCCAGGTTTGAGGGTACTGAATCAGGAGAACTGGCAGAGGAGTGGCTAGAACGTGTGGAACATATATTTTTATCAGTACCGTGTGCCAAGACTGCTTGGTTACGCTTAGCTGAATTTCAGTTGGCTAAGAAAGCCATGATGTGGTGGAAATCCACATTAATTGAGCTGAGGGCTCAAGGACAGACAGTTAACTGGGATGTGTTTAGAACGAATTTTGTTGACCATTATTTCTCTGTTGCTGCAAGGCAGAGGAAAGAGGATGAATTTACGAACTTGAGACAGGGATCAATGACAGTATTTGACTATGTTGTGCACTATTATTCTTTGCTCCGGTATGTGCCACATATTGCTAAAACACAAAGGCAAAGATCAGACAATTTGTGAAAGGTTTGAGGCCTGAATTGTTTGATAGGGTCATGTCCAATAACCCTACATCATATGAAGAAGCATTGACTAGGGCTGAGATGGCTGAGATTGCTGTAGGGGTATACAAAGATGTTGGACAAGCCCAACCACCTACATCTGAAAGTATGAGACCTAGAGGAGAACCATTTAAATCACCACGAGGTGGTGCATCTTCATCTAGGTTTAGTGGGAAACGTTTTGGACCACGAAAAGGGGATGACCGAAGAGTTAAGGGACAGTTCCAAGGTAGTAGTAGTGGCAGTGGTGTGCAATGCTTTAAATGTGGTGGACCACATTTGAAACGAGATTGTCCTCAATTGAATCTAGTAGTTTGTTTCCGTTGTGGGAGACCAGGACATGTGATCCGTGATTGTCCTCAAGTGGGTGGACAACAGAGGCAAGGACCAATGTCAGAAAATACAGTGCAGCAGAGACCACAGGGTGTACCACAATCTGGTGGAGGACAGAGGGCAGGACCACCTCAGGCTCAGGTATATGCACTGAACAGGGAGCAAGCAGAGGCAGCTCCTGATGATGTGATAGCGGGTAAGTGTACTCTGTTTACTTATCCAGCTTTACTTTTGATTGATACTGGTGCATCACATTCTTTTGTTGCACAAAATTTTATTGACCGGTATCATATATGCTCGTCTCCACTGTTGATGCCTCTTTATGTTTCGACACCTATGGGAACTACTGTGATGGCTTGTCAGAATGTGTCTGATTGTGATATTCAGTTTGAGACTGAGGATGGACTACGGGCTGATTTGATTGTGTTAGACATGACATATTTTGATTGCATTCTTGGGATTGATGTGTTAAGTAAACATAAATCTGTTGTGGATTGTTGTCAGAAGATAGTGAGATTCAGTCTGATACGGGAAAGCAATGGTACTTCTATGGCCAGGGATCGAGGGCAAGGATTCCTTTGATATCAGCAATCCGAATGTCGCGTTTGTTAGAACGTGGACATGCGGGTTATTTGATTTATGCCATTGATGTAACTGAACAGAAACGAGAAAGGAAAGTGGAGGAAATACCAGTGGTTGCAGAATATGCGGATGTGTTTCCAGATGAGATACCTGGATTTCCACCGAGTCGAGAAGTGGAATTTGGTATTGATTTGATACCTGGTACTTCTGCAATTTCACAAGCTCCTTATCGGATAGCACCAACTGAATTGAAAGAATTGAAAACTCAATTGCAAGACTTATTGGATAAGGGGTACATACGTCCTAGTGTATCTCCTTGGGGTGCTCCGGCATTATTTGTTAAGAAGAAGGATGGGACAATGCGACTATGTATTGACTATAGACAATTGAACAAGGTAACGAAAAAGAATAAATATCCTCTTCCTCGTATTGATAATTTGTTTGATCAGTTGCAGGGATCAAGGATTTATTCAAAGATTGATTTGAGGTCAGGATATCATCAAATACGTGTGAGGGAAGGAGATATACAGAAGACAGCATTCAGAACTCGTTATGGACATTATGAGTTTCTGGTGATGCCATTTGGAGTGACAAATGCTCCCGCTGTCTTTATGAGTTTAATGAATCGGGTTTTCCAGGAATACCTTGATCGATTTGTCATTGTCTTTATCGATGATATACTGATCTATTCGCAAAGTGATGCAGAACATGTTCAACATTTGCATATGGTATTGCCATTGTTGAGGACACATCAATTGTATGCCAAACTCAGTAAGTGTGAGTTTTGGTTGACTAGTGTCGGCTTTTTAGGGCATGTAATTTCAGAAGAAGGTATATCAGTGGATCTGAAGAAAGTCGAAGCAGTGTTGAATTGGTCAGCACCTACTTCTGTACCAGAGATTTGTAGTTTCTTGGGTTTGGCTGGATATTATAGACGGTTTGTTGAAGGATTTTCAGTGAATGCCAAACCATTGACACATTTGACACAGAAGGGAGTATCATTTCAATGGTCAGAGGCTTGTGAGCATAGTTTTCAGGAATTGAAACATCGATTGACTACAGCTCCAGTCTTGATCATTCCATCGGAACATGACAGGTTTGCCTTATCTACTGATGCATCATTATTAGGTTTGGGTTGTGTATTGATGCAGGATAAACATGTAGTGGCTTATGCATCACGACAATTGAAACCACATGAAATGCGATATCCAGTGCATGATCTAGAATTAGCTACCATTGTCTTTGCATTAAAGATTTGGCGACATTATTTATATGGTACGTCGTTTACCATATACAAAGATCATAAGAGTTTAAAGTTTTTGTTCACTCAAGCAGAGTTGAATATGAGGCAAAGAAGATGGATGGATCTGTTAAAAGATTATGATTGTGAGATTGAATATCATCCATGAAAAGCTAATCTTACAGCAGATGCCTTGAGTCAAAAAGTACATCATACAGCTGATGATATGATTCATTTATCTGCCTTAATGACTTATTGTTGTACTTTGGGTTATGAGTTTGATGTGGAAACATTGCCATTACGGGTATCAACATTGTTGGTTGAACCCGACATCTTTGAGAAAATCAGAATGGCACAAGGTACTGATGATGAGGTACAACACTGGAAGGAAATAATATGTCAAAGACAAACATCTCAATTTGTACTTGCAAGTGATGGAATTTTTAAATATAGAAACTGTTGGGTAGTACCTGCTTCATTGGGACTACGCCAAGAACTACTACAACGTGCTCATTGTAGTAGATACAGTATACATCCTGGAGGAAAGAAAATGTATCATGATTTATGTACCCAATTTTGGTGGAAACGTATGAAGCAGGTTGTATTGAACTTTGTGAAACGGTGTTTAGTCTGTCAACAAGTAAAAGCAGAAAGACAGAAATCAGGAGGTGAATTACATAGTTTGGACATTCCTCAGTGGACATGGGAACATATCACGATGGATTTTGTGACTCATTTGCCACGGACGTCTTCTGGTTGTGATGCCATTTGGGTGATCGTTGACCGACTCACCAAAGTATCTCATTTCGTGCCATATTGTATGACATTTACGTATTTGCGAATGGCACAGTTGTACATTCACCATGTAGTGAGACTACATGGTATCCCGGTTTCCATTGTGTCGGATAGAGATCCGAGATTTACTTCTCATTTTTGGGATGGGTTACAGACAGCATTAGGAACTGAAGTGCGGTTGAGTACAACATATCATCCTCAGACAGATGGACAAACAGAGCGTACGATACAGACGCTTAAGGATATGTTACGTGCCTGTGTATTAGAGTTTGATACCTCTTGGCAAGAGTCATTGTCATTAGTGGAATTTTCATATAATAACAGTTATCAATCTAGTATACAGATGGCACCATTTGAGGCTCTATATGGGCGACGATGTAGATCGCCATTGTATTGCGATGCTGTGGATCAGTCTTCCTTACACGGACCGGATATTTTTCATGAAACGGAAGCGAAAGTAAAGATGATTCGATTGAAACTTAAAGCTGCTCAAGACAGACAGGCTGCTTATGCCAATAAGCGACGTAGACCACTTGAATTTCAAGTTGGTGACCGTGTGTTCTTGAAAATCTCACCTTTTAAAGGTGTAGTACGGTTTGGTAAGCGTGGAAAATTGTCTCCACGATACGTTGGTCCGTATGAGATATTGCAACGTATTGGTACGTTGGCATATCGATTGGCACTACCACCGGCCTTGAGTAGTATTCATGATGTCTTTCATGTTTCACTGTTGAGGAAGTATGAACCAGATGCGAGTCATGTATTACAGTTACCTGATGTACAGTTGGATACAGAAGTGTCGTATGAGGAACGACCGGTTATGATCTTGGATCAAGCTGAACGCAGGTTGCGTAATAAAGTGATTCCTATGGTTAAGGTACAGTGGGACAGAAGGGGTGTCGAAGAGGCAACGTGGGAGACGGAGCAGCATATGATGCAACGGTATCCAGATTTGTTTTCTGGTATGTGAATATGTTAGTTTTACATCTTCTTATAGTGCGTAGATCACATGTGTTGTTATGTGAAGCATGTATTATGTTTGTATATGCAATTTCGAGGACGAAATTCATTGAGTAGGGGAGAATTGTAATGCCTCGATTTACTTTATATACGTGTCACATGATTATGGCGTAATTTGGAATAATTACGGTACGATGTGGACTCGAGTTCGGGTGGAACCGAGTGATGATCGAGGTAATAAAGGATTAATTACTATGAGGTAACATAAACAAGAAACATAGAAGATATGTGAGTTGTGAACAAAGATATGTATAATCTTGACATATGGATGATTTTATATGCAAGAGAAGGAAGAGATATGAATTGTGTAGTGGGATATGAACTTGGAGTACATTTGTATGCATTTGAAGGTGCATTAGCATGTGTATTTGAGCTGCAAGTGCATTAGCATGTGCATGTGAACTTCATTTGAGTTACATGTGACAATTTGGTTATATATCAAAATAATCAGATTTAATTCACACAATACACCATAAGTCACCTAGTAATCTCTACACATTTTCTCTCATCCTCTTGGAGTTTGTTGTGGGAGTTGGCTTGGCAAGAACATCAAGCAAAGATATACTTTGGTAACGAAAGTAGAAGTTCATGCTTTGGTATCATAATTGATAGATATATGTGTTTAATGTATCAAACTTGAAGTATGTGAGTTGGTGAAAGAAAGATGGAATTGATATGAGTTATAGTATAAAGAATTGAGTTGTATGTTGATAGAAACATGTTTATATGATAATTGAGATTTCATGAAACATGTTTAAATGTTTATTTTCGAGTTATAGAAGAAGAAACATGGAGATAAGCTCAAAATCACCTTTGTTCTGAAATTCTGTTGTCGACCGATCGATCGCTAGACGTGTACCGATCGATCGGTAAAACAGGGGAAAGTAAGGCGGTTCATGTACCGATCGATCGCTGAAAGTGACCGATCGATGGGTGAAATGCCGTAGCATTTTTGAGAAATTCAAACATTTAAGCGATCAATCGCTAGCTTTTGACCGACCGATCGCTAGGGTTGCTTGTTTTGACCGATCGATCGCTAGAGTGACCGATCGATCGGTAGACTTAATATGTTATATTTTTGTAACTTGTGATAATGATGCCTAGCATAACATGATATATTATTGGCATTGTTGTAGCACCTACTGGGATATGCCCTAAGACATATCATTAGATGATTGTTTTATGACATACAATGTAATGATTTTATAAATGGCAATTCATTATTATATATTATTCTTTTAACTGTGCAATGTGAATTAATATATATGTTAATGTCCTTAGAATAATATTGTATTATTCTTAAAGATGTCCCTGGTCAAGTATTATCATGAAAGGGATAATGATAATACGTAGAGACTAGTATGTGTTGATCGATGATTTGTTCATTGATATGAGATATCAAATCAACATATGGGTACATGTTAGAGAACGATGTACTGGACAGACCCACCATGAGAATGCAACATGGATAGTTATATGATCGTCATATGCAATTCTCATAGTGATAATAATGTATGTAATCCTTATGACTTGTGATCATCAGAGATCCCAACATAAGGAGTTATATATTTTGATATCGTCAAACGTTACCCATAACAGGGTAGACTATAAAGGCGACTATTGGATACACTACAAATTATGTAGAGGGATGTTGACTGATCGAGATAGGATTTGTCCCTCCTATATAACAGGAGATGTGTTTGGCCCTTGATCAAGTGAGAACTAAAATGCATGGCCATGCTCGAATGAGTCGATATGAGATATCGAGCTTATTCGTTTATTCTAGTTCTACTTGGGGATCAAGAAATAAAGATTGGATATACGAGTATGACTATTCCATGACTCGTGTTCAATATAAACACAAAGGACAAAGGGATTACGCTACATGGTTAATATTATCACAAGTTCTAAAGGTTATGTCGAGTCATTGACATTCTTATAATTTGGGTAGCATTGATGTGTTGCTAGATACCGCTCAATGCTTGCGACATAAAATGAGATTTTATGTCACTGCCAACATTACAAGATCCTATCGGGTCGCACAAAAGATTAAATCGAGAAGGGAAATTAAATTCATTGGATGAATTAATTAATTAAGAAGAGTCTTAATTAAAAGATTATAAAGGTTTTAATTAAATCATGGGTTTGGGCCCATAAGACTTTAAGAAAGTCTTGAACCTAATTAAAAGCCTTATAATATAAATACATGGTTTTGATTAATTGTTAATCATAACTTCATATCATTAAAAAACCTAAACTCCAAAAGCTCACGTCGGCAGCCTCCTTTTCTATTCAAGACACACGGCCGCCGTGTGACTTCTTGGTAGATTTAATTGGCCGTCGTTGATCGGTTTTGAACCGAGAGTTGAGCTTTGGTTCAAGAATAAGTCTAGCAACTTGTTCTTGAACATTCCTTTCGATTTGATCGTGTGGATACCGTAGAGACGAAGGTGCAAACATTCGTTTGTGACTCGTGGTGCTACAACGAGGATTCTGCTTCAAACACGCTACAAGGGTGAGACACTTGTTATTCCTTTATCCGATATGAAATCCTATGTATAGATCTGCTGGTTAGTAATCCATATAAAATTTTATTCCGCTGCGTTGTATTCTCTTGGATTACTTACAGTGGTATCAGAGCCGTGTACAAGGCTCATATCGGATTTATGTGGTTAAATAGTTTAATCATATTAGAATTAATATTGCATGCTATTTAAAATTGTATATAATCATATATGATATGATTAAATTGAGTTTGTGAAAATCATCGTATAATTATATTTGATATAATTGGCGAATAATTGTATACGATACACGAAAGCGTAAAATCGAGGTGTTAGCTCATGCATGGCTCACGGCCGCAGCCACCGAAGGGCTAGGGTTTCGAACCCTAGTCACCATGGCTCACGGCCGACGCCACCAAAGGGCTAGGGTTTCGAACCCTAGTCATCATGGCTCACGGCCGCCGCATGTTGCTAGGGTTTCGAACCCATTGGCTCGTGCATGGCCGAGCAGCCGCCGCTTAAGGGCTATGGTTCGGACCCTGGCTCGAGCATGGGCCGAGCCGCCGCAAAAATTAGGGTTTTTGAACCCATTGGCTCGTGACGGCTAACTCATGACGGCTAGGGTTTCGAACCCTAGCAGCCGTGCATGGGCTCGCCGCCGCCGCTCGAGCATGGCTCGGCCATGGGCTAGGGTTTCGAACCCTAGGCCCATTATTGGTCCAGCCGTGTGCTTTTGTGGTTCGAACCATGGTGGTTCGTGTCTTAGTCGCTTAAGTTCGTGGCATGTGATGTCCCGAGCGTACGATAATTTTTCAAAAATTTTTTTACAGTTTAATTAGAATTAAATTTAAAATGTTTAGAATTTAATTAATTAAATGTTAATGCATGCTTTATGTGTTGTTTGAGCATGGTGCGTGGTTATAGCCCTATGACCTATTAGATAGGATTTGTGGATGTTTGTAATTTATAATACGACCTGCGTGTCGTGCCTTCTCTATTTCATTCTAAATGTAATCCCTCCCCTATGTTCCCCTCGAATGTGAATCGAGGAATTCTATATCTTGTAAAAAGTGTAGTTTATTTTATTGATGGTGATCAATGAAGATGGAGCATCGTGCCGGGATGAGGAGGCCATTCACAAATTGGAGCCAAAGGAAGGTGCTTGTGTAGTTACCTTAGGTTGACTTTTAGGATTTTCTCATTGGCATGAGAAAATCGTTAGTAGGGGCTATAACCATGTCACGTTTAATTATGTATGTTGATGCATGATTTATCTTATGTTTTAGTTTGATAATAGTATTACACATATAAGTAGATATGTATACAACTATATGTAGTGGACATATTTTAAATTATCAAACTAATCATGAGATCAATAAATCCCTCTAAAATATTAAGTTTTAGATGCCTTCCAAAATTAAAAGTACTCGTCAATAACTTCGATTGTACATGTGTGGGTTTGCCAAAGCAAAGCACCGTGGCAATCTTAGTAAGGCGCGAAAGTATAAAAGTGATATCCGTTATACTTTAAATTGGGTACGACTTAACTAGGTTATCTCAATAGGATTGGGAACTTAGAGGCATGGGTTGGATTATAATTCATTTGATGAATTGAACAAAGTGTTGTTCGTCCAACTATCCAAGAATTACATGTGATGTAATTGACAAAGTGTTGTCTACCTAAATAACCGAGTCTTGGGCGATTAGCCAAAGCTAACTCAAGATTAGGCGAAATATGGATCTTGGCCCACTAAAGGTTTCGAGGGTTGATATTTTTTAACAAAATAGTGGGAGTATCATTTAATATAAGACCATGTTAAATGATTAAATCATAAACTTATTTTGCATATTTATATTGTAGATATCCATGGCAACTAACAACGTTACTAGCACTTTATCACTGCGATCGGTCCTTGAGAAGGACAAATTAAATGGGACGAATTTCCTAGACTGGCATAGGAACTTGAGGATAGTCCTCAAACAAGAAAAGAAACAATATGTCCTAGAGGAACCCTTACCCGCTGAGGAACCTCCCCTAACAGCTACAAGAGCTGATAAAGATGCTTACAAGAAGCATCAGAGTGACGCACTTGATGTTGGGTGCCTTATGCTTGCCACCATGAACTCTGAGCTTCAGAAGCAACATGAGGAAATGGAGGCGTTCGATATGATCGAACACTTAAAGCAATTGTACCAACAACAAGCTAGACAAGAGAGGTATGACGTCTCTAAAGCGTTGTTCCAGTGCAGGATGGTAGAGGGAAGCCTAGTTGGAACTCATGTGCTCAAGATGATTGGGTACATTGAGAATCTGGACAAGCTGGGTTTTCCATTGGACCAAGAGTTGGCCACCGATGTAATCTTGCAATCGTTGCCGGAGAGCTTCAGTCAATTCGTAGTAAATTACAATATGACTGACATGGAAAAGACTCTACCTCAATTGCTTGGTATGTTGAGAACATATGAAGCAAATACAAAGAAGACTAAGGCCACAAATGTTCTTATTGTGAATAAGGGCAAAGGAAGGGCCAAAGCTAAAGGCAACAAGAAAGCAAAGAAGGTCTTTGTTAAATCTAAGCCAAAGTCTTATGCACTGAAACCAAAGGGAGGGATAGCAAAGGAAGGGAACTGTTTCCATTGCGGTGAGACCGGCCATTGGAAAAGAAAATGCAAAGTATATCTGGAGGATCTAAAGAAAGGAAGTGTGACTTCCGCTTCAGGTATTTTTGTTATAGAAGTCAATTTATCTACTTCTTCATCATGGGTATTAGTTACTGGATGTGGATCTCACATTTGTGTAAATGTGCAGGACCTCAGAAAGAGTAGATTGTTGGCGAAAGGCGAAGTTGATCTCCGAGTTGGAAATGGAGCAAGAGTTGTTGCATTAGCTATAGGGGATTATCATTTATCTTTGCCTTCTGGTTTATCGTTGATTTTAAAGATTGTTATTTTGTGCCTTCAATTACTAAAAACATTATTTCTATTTCTTGTTTGGACAAGTATGGATTCTCATTTATTATAAAGGACAACTGTTGTTCCATTTATTTAAAGGATATGTTTTATGCTAGTGCACAAATGGTGAATGGTCTTTATTTATTAAATCTTGATATGCCTATCTATAACATAAATACTAAAAGGATTAAAAATAATGATTGTAATCCGACTTATCTCTGGCACTGTCGCTTGGGCCACATAAACGAGAACCGCATATCTAAACTTCATAAGGATGGAGTATTAGATTCATTTGATTTTGAATCATATGAAACATGCGAATCTTGTTTAATGGGCAAGATGACTAAAGCCCCTTTCAAGGGACATGTTGAAAGGGCAAATGTTTTATTGGGACTAATACATAGTGATGTATGTGGACCAATAAGTACACAAGCTAGAGGTGGTTTTCAATACTTCGTTACATTTACTGATGACCTCAGTAGATATGGGTATGTGTACCTAATGAAGCATAAGCATGAAACCTTTGAAAAGTTCAAAGATTTCAAGAATGAAGTACAAAACCAACTTGGCAAAAGTATCAAAATCCTTCGATCAGATCGAGGAGGTGAATACCTAAGCCAAGAGTTTCATAACTATCTAAAGGAGTGTGGGATAGTCCCACAACTCACTCCTCCGTATACTCCACAATGGAATGGTGTATCCGTGAGGAGAAATCGAACCTTGTTGGACATGGTTAGATCAATGATGAGTCATGCAGATCTTCCGATATCGTTTTGGGGACACGCTCTAGAAACAACGATTTTCTTACTGAACCGTGTTCCATCTAAATCAGTGGAAAATACACCATATGAGATATGGACTGGGAAGCGTCCTAGTATGTCGTTTATAATGATTTGGGGTTGTGAGGCTTTCGTTAGACGTCACGCCACTAACAAACTTGGACCCAAATCTGATAAGTGTTTATTTGTGGGGTATCCTAAGGAAACGAAAGGATACTATTTCTATTATCCCACCGAGAACAAAGTAGTTGTTGCTCGGACTGGTGTATTTCTTGAAAGAGAATTTATTTCTAGAAAAACTAGTGGGAGAAAGATAGAACTTAGTGAAGTTCAACCACAAGAAAACACTGAACCTGATATTGAGATGGAAACAGAGCAGGCACCGCAAGCTGTTGTGGAAGAAGCACCTGCTCAAGAGACACAAGCCCAGCGTAGGTCTGTAAGAGAACACCGGGAGCCATAGAGATATGGATTTCTTGTGACTCAACAAGGTGACTTACTACTTATTGATGAGGATGAGCCGTCATCTTATCAACAAGCTATAATGGGCACTGATTCTGAGAAATGGCAAGAGGCCATGAAATCTGAGATGGAATCCATGTATGCAAACCAAGTATGGACTTTGGTTGATCCACCTGAAGGGGTACGACCCATAGGGTGTAAATGGATTTTCAAGAAAAAGACCGATATGGATGGTAACGTACAAACCTATAAAGGTCGGCTGGTTGCAAAAGGATTCAAACAAATTCATGGTATTGACTATGATGAAACCTTTTCACCAGTGGCCATGGTTAAATCCATAAGCATCTTACTTGCAATAGATGCATTTCATGGTTATGAAATCTGGCAGATGGATGTCAAAACAGCTTTCCTTAATGGAAATCTGCTCAAGGATGTGTACATGACACAGCCAGAGGGTTTTGTCGATCCAAAGGATGCTGGAAAGATATGCAAGCTACAACGATCCATTTATGGATTGAAGCAAGCTTCTCGGAGTTGGAATCTTCGTTTTGATGATGCAATCAAAGAGTTTGGTTTTATCAAAAATGAAGATGAACCTTTTGTCTACAAGAAGGTCAGTGTGAGCGTAATAATTTTCCTAGTGTTGTATGTAGATGACATACTTCTTATTGGAAATGATATCCCTGCCTTGCAATATGTAAAGATTTGGCTAGGGAACAGCTTTTCGATGAAAGATTTAGGAGAAGCCACCTATGTATTAGGAATCAAGATCTATAGTGATAGATCAAGAAGGCTTCTTGATCTAAGCCAAAGTACATACATAGACAAGGTGCTTAAAAGGTTTAGCATGCAAGAATCAAAGAAAGGATTCGTGCCTATGACGCATGGCATTTATCTCTCGAAGGAACAGTGTCCTTCAACACCAGATGAGAGACAACGCATGAGTAAGATTCCATATGCATCTGCTATTGGATCTATCATGTATGCCATGATATGTACTCGTCCCGATGTATCGTATGCTTTGAGCATGACGAGCAGATATCAAGTTGATCCAGGTGAAGGTCACTGGATTGCTGTCAAGAACATCCTGATGTACTTGAGAAGGACTAAGGATACATTCTTGATTTATGGAGGTGAGGAAGAGCTCAATGTAATGGGTTACACTGATGCAAGCTTCCAAACTGACAAAGTTGATTTTCGATCGCAATCTGGATATGTGTATTGCCTAAATGGAGGTGCTGTGAGCTGGAAGAGTTCAAAGCAAGAAACAGTAGCCGATTCTACAACGGAAGCTGAGTATATTGCTGCCTCGGATGCAGCAAAGGAAGCTGTTTGGATGAGGAAGTTCATTTCTGAACTTGGAGTGGTGCCTAGCATTAAAGATCCGATAGAACTCTATTGTGACAACAATGGAGCGATCGCATTGGCTAAGGAACCAAGATCTCACCAAAGATCCAAGCACATACTTAGGCGTTTCCATTTCATTCGAGAAATCGTTGAAAGGGGATATGTTAAAATATGCAAAGTACCAACAGATGATAATGTATCTGACCCATTGACGAAGCCACTGTCACAGCAGAAGCATGATCGACATACTAGATCTCTAGGCATTAGGTATATGTCTGAGTGGTCTTAGTACAAGTGGGAGATTTGTTGGGATATGCCCTAAGACATATCATTAGATGATTGTTTATGACATACAATGTAATATGATTTTATAAATGGCAATTCATTATTATATATTATTCTTTTAACTGTGCAATGTGAATTAATATATATGTTAATGTCCTTAGAATAATATTGTATTATTCTTAAAGATGTCCCTAGTCAAGTATTATCATGAAAGGGATAATGATAATACGTAGAGACTAGTATGTGTTGATCGATGAATTGTTCATTGATATGAGATATCAAATCAACATATGGGTACATGTTAGAGAACGATGTACTGGACAGACCCACCATGAGAATGCAACATGGATAGTTATATGATCGTCATATGCAATTCTCATAGTGATAATAATGTATGTAATCCTTACGACTTGTGATCATCAGAGATCCCAACATAAGGAGTTATGTATTTTGATATCGTCAAACGTTACCCGTAACAGGGTAGACTATAAAGGCGACTATTGGATACACTACAAATTATGTAGAGGGATGTTGACTGATCGAGATAGGATTTGTCCCTCCTATATAACAGGAGATGTGCTTGGCCCTTGATCAAGTGAGAACTAAAATGCATGGCCATGCTCGAATGAGTCGATATGAGATATCGAGCTTATTCGTTTATTCTAGTTCTACTTGGGGATCAAGAAATAAAGATTGGATATACGAGTATGACTATTCCATGACTCGTGTTCAATCTAAACACAAAGGACAAAGGGATTACGCTACATGGTTAATATTATCACAAGTTCTAAAGGTTATGTCGAGTCATTGACATTCTTGTAATTTGGGTAGCATTGATGTATTGCTAGATACCGCTCAATGCTTGCGACATAAAATGAGATTTTATGTCACTGCCAACATTAGAAGATCCTATCGGGTCGCACAAAAGATTAAATCGAGAAGGGACATTAAATTCATTGGATGAATTAATTAATTAAGAAGAGTCTTAATTAAAAGATTATAAAGGTTTTAATTAAATCATGGGTTTGGGCCCATAAGACTTTAAGAAAGTCTTGAACCTTAATTAAAAGCCTTATAATATAAATACATGGTATTGATTAATTGTTAATCATAACTTCATATCATTAAAAAACCTAAACTCCAAAAGCTCACGTCGGCAGCCTCCTTTTCTATTCAAGACACACGGCCGCCGTGTGACTTCTTGGTAGATTTAATTGGCCGTCGTTGATCGGTTTTGAACCGAGAGTTGAGCTTTGGTTCAAGAATAAGTCTAGCAACTTGTTCCTGAACATCCCTTTCGATTTGATCGTGTGGATACCGTAGAGACGAAGGTGCAAACTTTCGTTTGTGACTCGTGGTGCTACAACGAGGATTCTGCTTCAAACACGCTACAAGGGTGAGACACTTGTTATTCCTTTATCCGATATGAAATCCTATGTATAGATCTGCTGGTTAGTAATCCATATAAAATTTTATTCCGCTGCGTTGTATGCTCTTGGATTACTTACAGCACCATCACAGGGAACAGGACAACGAGGCAATTAGCCAGTGACGACTGATTTATCTCGCTTGTGTCGCTTTACAGGTACGTGTTGACGTACGGAGTATAGATATTGTGTGATGATGTTATGAGATTGATATCATATGAATTGTGTTATGTTAGTATCATATGATTGGTAGTATCATATGCATGTACATTCATGGATATCATGTGTTTGAGATATACGACTGGTTTGGGTATATGCTCGGTTATGTTACATAGAGATATACGCCTGGTTTGGGTATATGCTCGGTTATGTTACATAGAGATATACGCCTGGTTTGGGTATATGCTCGGTTATGCTATATAGAGATATACACCGGTTTTTGGGTATATGCTCTGGCTATTATCATTTGAGGACGGTACTATGATATGTGCTGCTAATATGAAGATGTGAGGTGGTTCCACTGACATATTGAGCTGAATAGGCAAATCATATTGGTCTCGTGATAATAGGGTAATTGTTGAGACATGTCATGACATGGTGCATTTGTTGATGCATGATACAGAACATTCACATTATATGATTTATTGTGCTTTATCATTGATATTGATATTGTGTTTTGATATCGCACTGAGATAGTTGTTTATCTATACTCACGTTTTGTGAATGTTTCTGTAGGATTTCATAGACGTGGGAATCGTGAGTCTTATTCCGCTGCGAGGTGAACCACTGCATAGGAGTTGTACTGGATTAGGTTGTTAATTTTACATGTAATGTATATGTGAAAAAGTTATTTGGTTTTTGTACGAGTAGTTTTGGTACATCTGTAACAACCTATTAGTAAGAAACTCTTAAACAGTGTATGAATTACTTAATTCTGACTCACATATGTATGTTAACATGATACATAATGGATTAAGTAACAAGGACCCCACACTTTTGTTGCACAAAATTTTATTGACCGGTATCATATATGCTCGTCTCCACTGTTGATGCCTCTTTATGTTTCGACACCCATGGGAACTACTATGATGGCTTGTCAGAGGTTGTGTCTGTCAGTTTGATATGGAATATGAGATACAAGCCGATTTGATTGTGTTAGACATGACAGATTTTGATTGCATTTTTGGAATTGATGTGTTGAGTAAATATCAGTCTGTTATGGATTGTTGTCAGAAGACAGTAAGATTTCAGTCTGAGATTGGAAATCTGTGGTTCTTTTATGGTCAGGGATCGAGGGCAAGGATTCCTTTGATATCGGCTATCCGCATGTCACGTTTGTTGGAACGTGGGCATATGGGATATTTGATTTATGCCCTTGATGTGACTGAACGGCAAATAGAAAGGAAAGTAGAGGAGATACCAGTTGTTGCAAAGTATGCTGATGTATTTCCAGATGAGATTCCTGGATTTCCACCGAGTCGAGAAGTGGAATTTGGTATTGATTTGATACCTGGTACTTCTGCAATTTCACGAGCTCCCTATCGGATGGCACCAACTGAATTGAAAGAATTGAAAACTCAATTGCAAGACTTATTGGACAAGGGGTACATACGTCCTAGTGTATCGCCTTGGGGTGCTCTGGTATTATTTGTTAAGAAGAAGGATGGGAAAATGCGATTGTGTATTGACTATCGACAATTGAACAAGGTAACCATAAAGAATAAGTATCATCTTCCTCGTGTTGATGATTTATTTGATCAGTTACAGGGATCAAAAATATATTCTAAGACTGATTTGAGATCTGGTTATCATCAAATATGTGTGAGAGAGGGTGATGTACAGAAGACATCATTCAGAACTCGCTATGGACATTATGAGTTTCTGGAAATCCCATTTGGAGTGACAAATGCTCTAGCTGTCTTTATGAGTTTAATGAATCGGGTGTTTCAGGAATACCTTGATCGATTTGTCATTGTTTTTATCAATGATACATTGATCTATTCACAGAGTGATGTAGAACATGCCCAACATTTGCATATGGTATTGCAATTGTTGAGAACACATCAGTTGTATGCCAAACTCACTAAGTGTGAGTTTTGGTTGAACAATGTCGGCTTTTTGGGGCATGTAATTTCAGAAGAAGGTATATCAGTTGATCCGAAGAAAGTAGAAGCAGTGTTGAATTGGTCAGCACCTACTTCTGTGCCAGAGATTCGTAGTTTCTTGGGTTTGGCTGGATATTATAGACGCTTTGTTGAAGGATTTTCAACAATTGCCAAACCATTGACACATTTGACACAGAAGAGAGTATTGTTTCGATGGTCGGAGGCATCTGAGCGTCGTTTTCAGGAATTGAAACATCGATTAACTACAGCTCCAGTTTTGATCATTCCATCGGAACATGACAGGTTTGCCTTATATAATGATGCATCATTATTAGGTTTGGGTTGTGTATTGATGCAGGATAAACATGTAGTGGCTTATGCATCACGACAATTGAAACTACATGAAATGCGATATCCAGTGCATGATCTGGAATCGGCTGCCATTGTCTTTGCCTTGAAGATATGGCGACATTATTTATATGGTACGTCGTTTACCATATACACAGATCATAAAAGCTTAAAGTTTTTATTCACTCAAGCAGAGTTGAATATGAGGCAAAGAAGATGGATGGATCTGTTGAAAGATTATGATTGTGAGATTGAATATCATCCAGCAAAGGCTAATCTTACAGCAGATGCCTTGAGTCAGAAAGTACATCATACGGCTGATGAGATGATTCATTTATCAGCGTTGATGACATCGTGTTGTAGATTGGGCTATAAATTTGTTGTAGAAACAGTGCCAGTACGGGTATCAACATTGTTGGTTGAACCCGACATTTTTGAGGAAATCAGAACGGCACAAATGACTGATGATGAGGTACAACCTTGGAAGAAAATGATAAGTCAAGGACAAACATTGCAGTTTGTACTTGCAAGTGATGGAATTCTGAAATACAGGAATTATTGGGTAGTACCTGCGATATTAGGACTACGCCAAGAACTACTACAACGTGCTCGTTGTAGTCGATATAGTATACATCCTGGTGGAAAGAAAATGTATAAAGATTTGCGTAACCAATTTTGGTGGAAACGCATGAAACAGGATGTGTTGAACTTTGTAAAACGGTGTTTAGTCTGTCAACAAGTAAAAGCAGAAAGACAGAAACCAGGAGGTGAATTACACAGTTTGGAAATTCCTCAGTGGAAATGGGAACATATCACGATGGATATTGTGACTCATTTGCCACTGACATCTTCTGGTTGGGATGCCATTTGGGTGATCGTTGACCGACTCACCAAAGTAGCTCATTTCGTGCCATATTGCATGACATTTACATATCTGAAAATGGCACAGTTGTATATTCAACATGTAGTGAGACTACATGGTATACCAGTTTCCATTGTGTCGGATAGGGATCCGAGATTTACTTCTCATTTTTGGGAAGAGTTACAGACAGCGTTGGGAACTGAAGTGCGGTTGAGTACAGCATATCATCCTCAAACAGATGGACAGACAGAGCGTACGATACGGACACTTGAAGATATGTTGCGTGCCTGTGTATTAGAGTTTGATAACTCTTGGCAAGAATCGTTGCCATTAGTGGAATTTTCATATAATAACAGTTATCAATCTAGTATACAGATGACACCATTTGAGGCTCTGTACGGGCGATGGTCTAGATCGCCATTGTATTGGGATGATGTGGATCCGTTCTCCTTACATGGACCGGATATGATTCATGAAATGGAAGACAAAGTGAAAGTGATTCGATTGAAACTCAAAGCTGCTCAGGATAGACAGGCTGCTTATACCAATAAGCGACGTAGACCACTTGAATTTCAAGTTGGTGATCGTGTATTCTTGAAAGTTGCACCATTTAAAGGTGTGGTACGATTTGGTAGACGTGGAAAGTTGTCTCCACGATACGTTGGTCCGTATGAGGTATTGCAACGTATTGGTACGTTGGCATATCGATTGGCACTACCCCCTGCATTGAGTAGTATTAATGATGTATTTCATGTTTCACTGTTGAGGAAGTATGAACCAGATCCGAGTCATGTATTGCAACTACCTGATGTAAAGTTGGATGCAGGTATGTCGTATGTAGAACGACCGATTATGATCTTGGATCGAGCAGAACGCAGGTTACGTAATAAGGTGAATCCGATGGTTAAAGTCCAGTGGGACAGAAGGGGTGTCGAAGAGGCAACGTGGGAGACGAACAGTATCCTGAGCTATTTACTGGTATGACTTTACAGTTTTATGATCATGTTTCTTATGCTTCTTGCTTTAGTCCATTGGATGGATATACATGTCATGTATATGCAATTTCGAGGACGAAATTCAATGAGTAGGGGAGAAATGTCATGCCTCGATATGACGTATACATGTGTAATATGCTTATGGTGTAATTATGATTAATTATAGTACGATGTGGACTCGGGTTCGGATTGAACCGAGCAAGAGTAAAGCCATGTATGAATGACTTCTCATTGGAAAATAAAATATATGGCAATACATGTAGGGTCTTCCTACCTTGACAGTGATTAATACCATAAAATGTACTAAACATGCATTAAGGACATCTTAGAGTTCCGGTTGTTACGTGAGCTATTAGGATTACAGGCCAAAAATAAAACTTCAAAAGCTTATCAGTTACATTCCCATAACTGAATGCTAACATTTAGATTTACACTACTCCTAGAGTAGATACTAATCATAACATCCTTCCAATCCTTCCTTGTGCTCCTTTAGCTCACTGTCTCAACCCGACCCTTAGCCCTTCAGTCCAAAAGCGTACCTACAGGGACAACACATCATGAGCATATTCATCTTTACTTAACATAATAAAAACATAACAGTAAATGCATGAAATCTTAGTTAAGTAAACATGCTGGTTATTCATTAACTTCTTTTTATTGTCCCTGATTCGTATTCATGCATATGGGCATCTTACCCTATCGTATGGCATCTTACCATATCATAAACATCGTATGGCATCTTACCATATGGGCATCTTACCCAATCATAAACATCGTATGGCATCTTACCATATGGGCATCTTACCCAATCATAAACATCATATGGCATCTTACCATATGGGCATCTTACCCAATCATAAACATTGTATGGCATCTTACCATATGGGCATCTTACCCAATCATAAACATCGTATGACATCTTACCATATGGGCATCTTACCCAATCATAACATCATATCATTATATAAACATCATATAAACATCATCATTACATCGTAAATACTCATGCGATAAATGCATAGTCATAGTGTAGAGGTGTGTTTTACCGTCCGATGCCCGTACGTCTCTTACGTACCTTTTCAAAAGGAGGAGGAGTCAACAGACTTTATCTCCTTGACTGTGCTGGTACCTGGGATGGTTCTACACAACCACATAATACAATATTAGGCACCAATACAAGAATCATAATCAATTCTTCAAAATAATTCAATGAAAAAAAGAAATTGTCAAGGTTCTGCCTCTCTCGATCGATCGGCACCAATATCTCGATCGATCGAGAAAACAAGTTAAAACAGTGCCCAAGCACTCTGCCTCGATCGATCGATCGGAAGGAAAAATCGATCGATCGACAAGTCTCACCGATCGATCGGTAAATCCTTCGATCGATCGGTCCCTGACTTTCAAAACTTATACCCAACGTTCTGCCTCGCTCGATCGATCGGGACAAAATCTCGATCGATCGAGCACTCTGAAAAAAATCGGGATTTCCCAGATTTTCGAGTACCTCATTTCATACCATTCAAACCACTTCATAACACATATAAAATGCCTGAACAAACATGCCAATAGCTTCATAAAACTTCCATGCATGTACTCAAATCGAAGATTTAATAAAATCTAAGCTAGCATGCATCATAACATCTTCATAAACTTAGATCTCATCCAATCTTTACGGAAAAACAGAGCATGCACCTCTTGCCCAGATTTTCGAGCACATACTTTCATAACTAGAAATCTAATACATAAAACAAGTAACATGCTCGAGTAAACATGCTAGTAGCTACAAAATACTTCTATGTAGGTACTCATACCAAGGTTTCAACCAAACCTATACTAGCATGCATGAAAAATCACCCAACAAAACCCAAACTTAACCAAGGACTCCGAAAAACAGAGTACCCATCCTTACCACTCTTCTTGCTCCTCTTTTGCAAGGATTTTTAATGCCCTTAAACCAAGTCTTTTCCTTCCTTGCTGCAGCTCTTTGGGACGAGAATGGAGGAGAGAAGGAGGAGAAGGAGATGGAGGAGAGTTGATTGGAAGGTAATGAGTGCAAGTATGGGTTGGACAAGTGGGAGAAGGTATGGGTTGCCAAGTGGGGGAGGCCGAGTGATAGGGGGGGTGGTGTGGTTGGGGTGCCATGTGGTGTTTAATTGTGCCCCGGTATTTAGCACGATGTATTAAATATCCTCACTCGATATTTTATAACATTACTTACATCCCATAAAAACACCCAACATGCTCCCTAAAACACATCATCATAACATAATCATAACCCCCAATTTAAATGCACCACCACCCTTAACCATAACATAATCGTATATGTTAACACATAACCATATAACCATTTCGGGGGTATTACATTACTCTCCTATTTATAAGATTTCGTCCCCGAAATCCACATGCATTCACTATATCGAAACTTAAACATAAAACATACCAGAGAATAGTTCTGGATAGTGCTGCACCATATGCCGTTCCGTCTCCCACGTAGCCTCCTCGACACCCCGACGATCCCACTAAACTTTGACCATCGTTATAACTTTGCTTCGTAGTTTGCGATCTTCGCGATCCAGAATTCTGATTGGTCGTTCTACGTAGGACACATCTGAGTCTAAATGTACTTCAGTAGGCTGTAAGACATGAGATGGGTCTGGCTCATACTTCCGTAACATAGAGACGTGGAAAACATCATGAATACCAGATAAAGACGGCGGTAGAGCCAAACGGTAGGCCAAAGTACCGATACGCTGCAATACCTCATACGGCCCAACATACCTCGGAGATAACTTTCCCCGCATACCGAACCGAACCACACCCCTGAAGGGTGAGATTTTCAAGAAGACCTTGTCTCATACTTGGAATTCTAGCGGTCGTCGGCGCTTATTGGCATAGGATGCTTGCCTATCCTGGGCCGCTTTCATCTTTTGGCGTATTGACTTAATCTTTTCTTCCATATCCCTGATCATATCGTGTCCTCCGACCGCTTTACTAGTCAAGTCCTCCCAATACAGCGGTGACCTACATCGTCGTCCGTACAGAGCTTCAAAAGGAGCCATTTGAATGCTCGTCTGATAACTGTTATTATAGGAGAACTCCACCAGTGCCAGTGAATCCTGCCACGGAGTATCAAACTCCAACACACATGCCCTCAACATGTCCTCGAGCGTCTGTATGGTACTCTTCGTCTGGCCGTCTGTCTGAGGGTGATAGGCCGTACTCAGTCTCACCTCTGTGCCCAAAGCTGCCTGGAGACCCTCCCAAAAATGTGAAGTAAACCTTGGGTCTCTATCAGTTACAATCGAGACTGGAATTCCATGTAACTTCACCACATCCCGTATATACATTTGAGCCATCTTTATGTATGTAAAGGACATACAATAAGGGATGAAATGAGCCACCTTTGTAAGCATATCTACGATCACCAAGATCGCATCAAATCCTGAGGCCGTCCTTGGCAAGTGGGTCACAAAGTCCATAGAGATATGCTCTCACTTTCATTTAGGTACTTCTAAGCTCTTCATCTCGCCACCAGGCCTCTATCTCTCTGCCTTTACCTGCTGGCAGATCAAACATCTTTTAACAAAAGCGATCACCTCACGCTTCATGCGTCTCCACTAGAATTGACCGCATAGGTCCTTATACATCTTCCTTCCTCCCGGGTGGATACTGAACCGACTACTGTGAGCTCGCTCCAATATTCCTCTACACAACTCTGGTGTATCTGGGACTACCAATCGGTTGCCCAGTCTCAATGAATCATCCTCAGCCACTCTGAACTTGGATGGCTGACCCTGAAGTACCAATGATGTCCACCTCTGAACCTCATCATCCGACCTCTAAGCCTTCCTGATCGCCTCAAATATGTCTGGCTCTGCCAATAAGGTCGACACTCGCACAGGCGACATGTCCACATCAAAATCATAGCCCAGATGGCAGTAAGAAGTTATCAAAGCCGACAAACACATAGCATCCTCAGCAGTACTCTTCACCTTCCGACTTAAGGCGTCTGCTATCAAGTTCGCTTTACCAGGATGGTACTCAATCTCACAGTCATAGTCCTTGAGTAAATCCATCCACCTTCTTTGCCTCATATTCAATTCAGCCTGAGTGAATAGAAACTTCAGGCTCTTATGGTCCGTATATATAGTGAAAGACGTGACATACAAGTAATTAGAGCTGTCAGAACGGGCCAGCCCGACCCAAACGGGCTGGCCCGCCCAACCCGCGGCCCAAATGGGCCCAACCCGACCCGAAGCGGGCCGCGGGTTGGGGCGGGCTGGCCCGCCGAAATATTTTTTTTTTACTTTTATTTTTAAAAAAAAAATTAATTCTTTTTTTAAGAATTTCAAAAAAATATTCCCAACTAAACTTGTCGAAACTGAAACTGATGCTAGAAAAATACTGAAACTTGTTTCAGCTTTAATCTAGATATTAACACTGCTACTAAAAAAACTTTATTAGTGAATCAGTATTTTACTCATTTTTGAAATACTTGTTGCAACTTTCAAGCAAGATCAAGTGAAAAATATATAGTAGATCGAATGCTTCAATGTGATATTGAGTTTTTATCTATGAATTGAGCCTAAAAAAAAGAAATAACAAATTTTTTTTAAAAAATAAAATGGGGCCAACCCGCGGGTTGGCCCGCCAAAACCCGTGGCCAGTTTGGGCCAGCCCGTATAGGCCCGCCTGCTGGCGGGCCATAAAAATGCTGGCCCAACCCGCCTATTTGGCGGGTTTGGTTGGGCCAGGCCCGCGGGCCTAGCCCATTTTGACAGTTCTACAAGTAATGCCTCCAAATCTTCAAGGCAAAAATGATGGCTGCCAGTTCCAAATCATGCACTGGGTACCTAGCCTCATGTGGCTTCAGCTGTCTCGATGCATAAGCCACCACATGCTTATCTTGCATCAACACACATCCCAAACCCTGCAGTGACGCATCTGTGTACAAGGCGAACCTCTTATTCTCAGACGGAATCACCAACACAGGCGCTGTAGTCAAACGATGCTTAAGCTCTTGGAAGCTTTCCTCACAAGCCTCAGACCAAAAGAAGGGGACTCCTTTCTGAGTCAGCTGTGTCAGGGGTTTGGCAATCTTTGAAAAGCCCTCGACGAAACGTCGGTAATATCCTGCCAAACCGAGAAAGCTCTGTATCTCAGGTACAGAAGTGGGTGCAGCCCACTCCATCACAGCTTCAATCTTCCTGGGATCCACAGATATCCCTCTGCTAGATATGACATGGCCTAAGAATACCACGCTGCTCAACCAGAACTCGCACTTGCTAAGCTTTGCGTATAACTGATGATCCCTGAGGATCTGGAGTACTGTCCTCAAGTGCTCCACGTGTTCTTCCTCAGTCCGGGAGTAGATGAGTATATCGTCAATGAAAACTATGACGAACCGATCCAAATATGGCTGGAATACCCTGTTCATCAAACTCATGAATACAGCTGGGGCATTTGTCACCCCAAAAGGCATGACCAGGAATTCATAGTTCCCATATCTCGTCCTGAAAGCCGTCTTCTGAACATCATCCTCCCTTACTCGAATCTGATGATAACCCGACCTCAGATCGATCTTACTGTAGAGCCTCGTACCCTGCAACTAATCAAACAAGTCATCGATCCTCGGAAGTGGGTACTTGTTCTTTACTGTGGCCTTATTCAGTTGCCTATAGTCAATGCATAGACGCATCGATCCATCCTTCTTCTTAACAAACAAAACAGGCGCACCCCAGGGCGATACGCTAGGGCGTATGTAGCCCTTATCAAGGAGCTCTTGCAAGTGAGTCTTTAACTCCCTTAGCTCTGCTGGTGCCATCCTATATGGGGCACGAGAAATGGTAGACGTCCCCGGTAGTAACTCAATCCCAAACTCGACATCTCTCGTCGGTGGGAATCCGGGAATCTCGTCCAGAAAAACATCAGGAAACTCTGCCACTACGGGCACATCCTCGACTTTCAAGTCTTCCTTCTTTCCAATAAGATCAACAGCATAGATCAGATATCCCATATGGCCTCGTTCCAATAAATGTGCCATCTTGACAGCAGATATCAACGGAATCTTTGAACGGGAATCATCCCCATAGAATGTCCACTGGACTCCCAAATCAGATCTGAACCGGACAGTCCTCTGTCTACAGTCCACCACTGCCTGATACTTGTTCAAAACATCAATGCCACAATGCAATCGAAGTCCGACATTCCCAGAACAATCAAGTCTGACCTCAGCTCATTGCCCTCAAAATAAATGAGTCCTTCATAGACAATCTGATCAGTAATCAAACTTCTCCCAGCGGGTGTCGAGACCATAAGAGGCATGGGCGACGGAGAAGTGCATATGTGGTGCCTTTCCACAAAACTCGTCGACACAAAAGAGTGTGACGCACCTGTGTCTATCAATATAAAAGCAGGGTGCGTAAATAAAAGGCACGTACCCGCTATAACCTCCTCCGGAGCCGCTGTAGCCTGCTCCCTCGTCAAAGCATAAACCTGCCCCTGAGGTGGCCCCATGGACTGACCTCCATACTGCCTTGGTGCAAAAGGTGGTCTGTACTGTGCTGCTCTGTCCGCAGGCCTCCAGAATTCTGTTGTCTTCCCCTGTTGGGACACTACCGAGCAAAGTGGCCTCTGTCGCCACAAACATAACATCCTACACAGGCTTTCGCCAAATGTGGTTGCCCACAAAGAGTGCACTGGACATTCCCGAATATGTCTCCCTGAGACTGCCCTCTTCCAGATGGGGTATCGTTCCTACGGTTTCCTTTCCAACGATTCTCAGGCCTCTTACCACTGAATCTCAAAGCCGATGCATTCCCTCTTGGCTTGAACTGATCACCCCTCGGCCTCAAATTGTCAGAAGTGGATTTTTGAGGGGGTGCTGGAGGTGGCCCGGCATTAGGATATGCACCAACTCCCAGTTCGGCTAGCTCGGCCCGTGACAGGGCGTCATCAAAACAAGCAGGGCCATAAGTAACCACCCTGTCATACAATTCAGGCCTCAAGCCTTTCATGAAGCTCCTCATCTTTGCCTGGGTATTCGCAGCAATATGGGGCACATATCGGAGTAAGGAACAATAATGAAGAGCATAGTCCGATAATGGCATGGTACCTTGCTTTAAGTTGGTAAACTCATCCTCCTTAGCCTGTCGTGCGGCAGCTGAAAAGTAGCGGGTCAGAAAGCGAGTCCTGAACAGTTTCCAAGTTATTTCCTGACCCCGAGCCTCTTGCTCTATCACTGTGGTCTTCCACCACATCAGTGCCTTCTTGGCCAATTGGAACTCCGCTAGTCTTATCCAGGCTGTCTTAGCACAAGGAGCTGCCAAAAATATCTGTTCTATTCTCTCCAACCATTCCTCAGCCATCTCCCCAGTCTCGGTTCCTTCGAACATCGGGGGTCGGTATGTAAGAAATTGAGCCAAACTTAGTTCTCCCGGTAATAACTGTTGTTCAGAAGGTTCTTCACCCAAGGCTGGCGGTGGTAGGGGATTCGTACGCCCAGCACTTGCATTAACACTTACCGCATCGCCCACTTCCACATTTGCTGCCATACTGCAAGACAAGGGTTAACAACAATACCCAAACGCAGTTCATATACATCGTTAGATAATCGAACAAGTTAGTGTAACATCGTATACTTCATATGCAACTTAAGCATAAAACATGTTTAAAAGTGAGCACCTAACTAACTTATTGCTAAGGCTACCCTTCACTCATTCCCGGGTTATCTAACCACTGCTCTGATACCACTAATGTATGGTCTTCCTACCTTGACAGTGATTAATAACATAAAATGTACTAAACATGCATTAAGGACATCTTAGAGTTCCGGTTGTTACGTGAGCTATTAGGATTACAGGCCAAAAAAAAAACTTCAAAAGCTTATCAGTTACATTCCCATAACTGAATGCTAACATTTAGATTTACACTACTCCTAGAGTAGATACTAATCATAACATCCTTCCTATCCTTCCTTGTGCTCCTTTAGCTCACTGTCTCAACCCGACCTTTAGCCCTTCAGTCCAAAAGCGTACCTACAGGGACAACACATCATGAGCATATTCATATTTACTTAACATAATAAAAACATAACAGTAAATGTATGAAATCTTAGTTAAGTAAACTTGCTGGTTATTCATTAACCTCTTTTTATTGTCCCTGATTCGCATTCATGCATATGGGCATCTTACCCTATCGTATGACATCTTACCATATCATAAACATCGTATGGCATCTTACCATATGGGCATATTACCCAATCATAAACATCGTATGGCATCTTACTATATGGGCATCTTACCCAATCATAAACATCGTATGGCATCTTACTATATGGGCATCTTACCCAATCATAAACATCGTATGACATCTTACCATATGGGCATCTTACCCAATCATAACATCATATCATTATATAAACATCATATAAACATCATCATTACATCTTAAATACTCATGCGATAAATGCATAGTCATAGTGTAGAGGTGTGTTTTACCGTCCGATGCCCGTACGTCTCTTACGTACCTTTTCAAAAGGAGGAGGAGTCAACAGACTTTATCTCCTTGACTGTGCTGGTACCTGGGATGGTTCTACACAACCACATAATACAATATTAGGCACCAATACAAGAATCATAATCAATTCTTCAAAATAATTCAATGAAAAAAAGAAATTGTCAAGGTTCTGCCTCTCTCGATCGATCGGCACCAATATCTCGATCGATCGAGAAAACAAGCTAAAACAGTGCCCAAGCACTCTGCCTCGATCGATCTATCGGAAGGAAAAATCGATCGATCGACAAGTCTCACTGATCGATCGGTAAATCCTTCGATCGATCGGTCCCTGACTTTCAAAACTTATACCCAACGTTCTGCCTCGCTCGATCGATCGGGACAAAATCTCGATCAATCGAGCACTGTGAAAAAAATCGGGATTTCCCAGATTTTCGAGCACCTCATTTCATACCATTCAAACCACTTCATAACACATATAAAATGCCTGAACAAACATGCCAATAGCTTCATAAAACTTCCATGCATGTACTCAAATCGAAGATGTAATAAAATCTAAGCTAGCATGCATCATAACATCTTCATAAACTTAGATCTCATCCAATCTTTACGAAAAAACAGAGCATGCACCTCTTGCCCAGATTTTCGAGCACATACTTTCATAACTAGAAATCTAATACATAAAACATGTAACATGCTCGAGTAAACATGCTAGTAGCTACAAAATACTTCTATGTAGGTACTCATACCAAGGTTTCAACCAAACCTATATTAGCATGCATGAAAAATCACCCAACAAAACCCAAACTTAACCAAGGACTCCGAAAAATAGAGTACCCATCCTTACCCCTCTTCTTGCTCCTCTTTTGCAAGGATTTTAATGCCCTTAAACCAAGTCTTTTCCTTCCTTGCTGCAGCTCTTTGGGACGAGAAGGGAGGAGAGAAGGAGGAGAGTTGATTGGAAGGTAATGAGTGCAAGTATGGGTTGGACAAGTGGGAGAAGGTATGGGTTGCCAAGTGGGGGAGGCCGAGTGATAGGGGGTGGTGTGGTTGGGGTGCCATGTGGTGTTTAATTGTGCCCCGATATTTAGCACGATGTATTAAAATATCCTCACTCGATATTTTATAACATTACTTAATTAATACATCCCATAAAAACACCCAACATGCTCCCTAAAACACATCATCATAACATAATCATAACCCCCAATTTAAATGCACAACCACCCTTAACCATAACATAATCATATATGTTAACACATAAACATATAACCATTTCGGGGGTATTACAATACATGTATAGTGGAATATAACCTTAGTATACATTTAGCATGCATTTGAAGGTGCATTAGAATGTGCATGTGAGTTGCATTCTATATACATTTGCCATGAGTTTGAAGGGAATTACATGTGAATTTGTATTGAATTTGAAGGTTTAAATATATATCCAACTTCAGATTTTGAACACATACTTACACCATAAAACACCTACAAATCTCTACATGTTCTTTGGACTCTTGTGAGGGTTTGGTTTGAAGTTATACTTGCAAAGACTTTTGGAACCTAAGAGGAAGTGAATTACTTGGTAAGGAGAATGCATTTTCATCACTTTAGCATGGTATTTAGAAGTTCTTTGGTTATGCTTGAAATTGAGGCATGAAAGCATGTGATGGTTCTATATTGCTTAAAGTGTATATGAAGCTAAGACACAAGTTGTAAAAGTATGTAAACATGTTTGTTTGATGTTAAACATTTCATGGAAGAAGTTGTTATGGTATGAATTAAGGTATATGAGAAGAACCATGAAGATATGCTTCAAAATCGTCTTGGTTCTGAAATTCTGTTGTCGACCGATCGATCGCTAGGATCGTACCGATCGATCGGTGAAACAGGGGATGTAAGGCGGTGTAAGTACCGATCGATCGCTGAAGGTGACCGATCGATCGGTGAAATGCCGTAGCATTTTTGAGAAATTCAGATTTTAGAGCGATCGATCGCTAGCTTCCGATCGACCGATCGCTAGGGTTATCTGTTTGGACCGATCGATCGCTAGAGTGACCGATCGATCAGTAGAATTAAAATGTTATATTTTTGTAACTTTTGATATTGATGCCTATGATAACATGATACATTATTGGCATTGTTGTAGCATCATCACAGGGGACGGGGCAACGAGGCAATTAGCCAATGACGACTGATTTATCTCGTTTGTGTCGCTTTACAGGTACGTGTTGACGTACAGAGTATAGATATTGTGTGATGATGTTATGAGATTGATATCATATGAATTGTGTTGTGTTGGTATCATATGATTGGTAGTATCATATGCATGTACATTCATGGATATCATGTGTTTGAAATGGATGAGGTATATGTTTTAGCATTAGAGGTATACGCCTGGTTTGGGTATATGCTCGGGTATGCTACATATAGAGGTATACGCCTGGTTTGGGTACATTGGGTATATACTCTGTCTATTATCACATATGAGTACGGTGCTATGATATGTGCTGCTAATATGAAGATGTGATTGTGGTTACACTGACATATTGAGCTGAGATAGACATATCATATTGGTCTCGTGATAATAGGGTGATAGTTGAGACATGTCGACATGGTGCATTTGTTGATGCATGATACAGAGCATTCACATTCGATATGTTGTTTATTGTGCTTTATCATTGATATTGTGTTTTGATATTGCACTAAGATGTGGTATATCTATACTCACGTTGTGTGAATGTTTCTGTAGGATTCAATAGACGTGGGAATCGTGAGTCTTATTCCGCTGCGAGGTGAACCACTTCATAGGAGTTGTGCTGGCTTAGGTTGTTATTTATACATGTGAATAGGGTTTTTGTACTTGTGGTTTTGTACATCTGTAACAACCTATTAGTAACAAACTCTTAAACAGTGTATGAATTACTTAATTCTGACTCACATATGTACTTGCGATTGAATACATAATGGATTAAGTAACGAGGACCCCACAGAGTGGACCTGATATGATTAGGGAAATGGATGAGAAAGTAAAACTCATACGACAAAGGATGAAAATGGCTCAAGATAGACAGGCATCTTATGCCAATAAGAGGCGGAGGCCTTTAGAATTTGAAGTTGGTGATAAGGTGTTCTTAAAGATTTCACCTTTTAAAGGTGTTGTTCGTTATGGCGTAAAAGGAAAATTATCACCATGGTATGTTGGTTCGTATGAAATATTACAGCGAATTGGTATATTGGCCTATCGCTTAGCATTGACGCCCTCGTTATCTGGTATACATGTCGTCTTTCATGTATCAATGTTACGGAAATATGAACCTGATCCACTACATGTCTTACAACCATCAGAAGTGCAATTGAAATCAAATATTTCTTATGTGGAACGTCCAGTGTGCATTTTAGATCGCACTGAGCGTAAGCTTCAAAGTAAAACGATTCCTATGGTAAAGGTTCAATGGGAAAAGCGGGGTGTTGAAGATGCAACATGGGAAACAGAACATCATACAAGACAACTCTATCCTGAGTTGTTTAACGGTATGTATATTGGTATCTCTTTGCTTTTATCTTCGGTTTCGGGTCAAAATCTTATATGATGGGGAGAATTGTAATACTCGATATGATATCATGCTTTCTTTGCCTTAGTGATTTTATGTATGATGTGGTGAAGTGGTATGCGAGGAATGAGAATAAAAAATAAGGGACTCCATGGCAAACAAAACCTGAAAAGGAGTAACTTGCAATGAAATAGGGTCATGTTGATATAATGTATAAACTTTAAGGATCATAATGCCAATTGGTATTTTTAAATCCCAATATCAGAATCTGAAAACAAAAGATTGTTCTTATCGCTTCACAAAGTTTCCCTTCCACCTCTTGATCTTATTCCTTAAATTGTTAAAGGAATTCTGATAGGATAAGGAAGTGTTGGGGTAAGTCAATTACATCAAGTTCTTGCCTTTTTATTGACTAGATAGGAGTTTTGTATGGTATGTGTTCTTGGAATCTTTTGTTACTAAATCTTATGATTGAGTAAGATTTGTGTTGAAATAAGTTGTCATATGAAGCAAGAAGTTGGATGAGGATGTTTGGATGTATTTTAGTTGAATGGAATGAAGTATGGGGTTGTATATTTGTTGATAGAGTTTGAAAAGCATGAAAAATGGCGAATTTTCGAAATACAGGGTCGGACGATTGAGCAAAGCCTGCCTCGGGCGAGCGATCAAGTAACATCGTCGATCGATCGAGAGAGGCTGGGCGATCGATCGACCATTGATACCGATCGATCGACCATTGATACCGATCGATTGGCCAGTATAAAATATAAATTTTGATATTTTGTGTTAGTTTTCGATTTATGGCTTGAATGCATATATTAGACGATACAGTATCATAAGAAATGTGAGAATGAATATTTTTAATAAGACGTTGACATGGTAGAATGCTAATATCTTATATCTTTGTAGAGCCTTCACATACCACAGGACATCGTACAGGATAAAGAGTTATTGCTGGTGATTGCTCTTTTGCTTTTGGATACTATCAGGTACGTGGGACGTACGGACATTTGTGTTATCATACCTTATTGTAAATATTGTATGAAGTGGAATGAGTGAAGCTCAACGCATTGAGGCGTGTTTGTGTACTGTTGCGAGGCATGCCGTAATATAATAATTGGGGTTCTTATATGGAGTTGAAATGCAATATACATTGGCTACTCTTATGATGGGATCATAGTGAGCTTAATAGCAATGATATATGTGCTACCCATATAAGAATAAATATTATATGCAGCCTGCACATTTGGAGATGGTATTCATTGGAACGAGTGGATTATGACATGTCATGATATTTACATTATATATAATTTGTAGAAATTATATATGTTTGAGTATGCCACATGAACAACTAAAGGAACCAGATACAATTGAGATACATGGAGTTTTTATAACTACTGTATTGGTGATTTAATTGTACTATTTGTTGCTTATCTGTTGATTTCATAATGTATAGTACAATGATGTTCATGTATCTTTTGTGGGTTGTTCTGTAGGGACATTTTGGGCAAGGGAAGCCAAGATTGTGGTCCTTTTTGCTGCATCAGTGATGATAGAGTAGTTGATTAGAGTAGAGAGAAGACATGTATATTTTGAATGTATTTAAACTATGGCATGTAATCCATAAATACATAGTTGTGTTCTTAATTAATGTTCATATTACGATAAGGCAGTGAGGGCCTTACACCCTTGCTATAATATGACAGCGGCGTGTTCTACGCTTCTACATATTTGCGGCAAATATTCTCTCATCGCTACGGTATGACATCGGCAAGTATTCTATCATTGTTACGCCATGAAGGGTGCAAGTATTCTTCATCCCTGGAATATAACCTCGCCTTACAATCACATGCACCATTGCATCCAATGTATACATGCAACCATAATGCATAATCCCATAAGTGTATGCAACCATAATGCACCATCTAAATGTGTATGCAACCATAATACATAATCCAATAAGTAAAAATACATTTTACCGTCCGATGCTCGTACGTCTCACTACGTACCTTTGTTTCAAAATGTGGGATGTCGTAGGACTTTATCTCCTAGGTTGTGTTGCCACCTGGGAAGGTACTACACAATCACACAATTCAATATTAGAAGCCCAATAATAGTCCGATACTAAAAATCCCAAAAAAAAACCAAAATCTCCACTTTTGGTGACTAGCGATCGATCGTTATATAGCCCCGATCGATCAAGAGATCACACTGCCATCATCACCAAAATCTGGCAATACGCGATCGATCGCCATGTTTGGAGTGATCGATCACGTGCCTCACCGATCGATCGCCCCAACTTGGCGATCGATCGCCAAACACTACAGATCACACACTGTATTTGCGCGATCGATCGCCATTTTCCCGGCGATCGATCGCCGTGTTCTGTACCGTGAAAATGCACCATTTTTACCCATTTCACCTTCTTCAACCCACACAATACATAAAAACCAAACTCCATCCATACCAAAACACCAATATTACACTATAGCAACCATCAATAACAACATAAACCAAAACCCAACCAAAAACACAACATTTGAAAATCAAACCCCTTATTAAATCCCTAAAACAAACCCATTTCAATACAAATCTTAATAAAACCATACAAGGAGGGATTCATACAACTTTAGGCTTCAATTCCTACCAAGAATCCAACAATACAAGCCTTGCAAAGTTTCCTCCTCTTCTCTCCAAGGGTGTTGAACGATTTTGGGTTTGGGGAAGGGTTGGGAGTGTGTTGGTTAAAGAGTGGTGGGTTAATGAGTGTAATGGGGGTATGGGTAGTGGGTTTTAATTAAAACTTGCACCCCATTATTTAGCATGATGTATAGAATATCCCAACATGATATTTTTTAAAAGCATTTTCCAAAAATGCACCAAAACTCAAAAAAACATGCTTCACCAAAATAATTAATATCCACCACAAATAAACCATGCCAAAACCCAATTTTCCAACATGCAACACATGCACCATGAAATGTACTACCAGGTCATGCCCATTGCATAACTATACATTTTACCATCATAATTAATTTACACCAAATTAATGACATAAACACAATTAATGGCCCAATTGCACATAATTATTCAGGGATATCACATTGCATTTCTCCTCCCTTAAAAGATTTCGTTCTCGAAATCACAAAAATTACGAATTCCATCACATAAATTACAATCGCTCGTCTTTAAAAATATTTTGATTGTTCGTATGCAGTAGACATGGGATAAAAAATGATGTTCTCAGATAAATTGGCCATTCATATTGCATCTTGGCCTCCAAATCCCATGATTTCTATGTACCAAGGTAACTCATCAATGGTTACTATTCAGTGGTACCTTTCCATTACTGTTCAAAAATCAAATATATCGTCCCTCATGGACAACGAACCGTTCATCTCAATCTCTCTCATCTGAAACATGCGAGATGGACAAGGTCCCAACTTCCTTAGTATAGGTACATGGGATACATCATGTAGTATCAAAATCTTCTAAGATCTGGTAAGGAAAAATGTATGAGGTGACAGTCTACCTCGACGTCCGAACCAAATCGTCCCATAAAGAGATTCTGGAGAACACTCCATCACTGATATCCAATTCTAATGATCTTTTTCTCTTGTTGACAATGCTAGCCTGCTAATTTCAGGCTGCCTTCATATATATTCTAAATCTTATAGGCTTGTCTGCATTTCATCTGCCAACTCAGTCCGTCTGAGGATTGTAAATAGTACTCATCAAAAAAAAATTTTGTATCCATGGGTTGCTTGGAAACTCCAAATCTCAATACAATTTTCGGACATCTGTCCGGGACAATGGAAACTTGTACTCCATATACACGAATTACATTATCTATCGTGCTGTTTTCTTGTAAGTAAATTACGATTATATGGGAGAATGTGCTGATTTTATCAGTCTGTCAATCCAACCATATTGCCTCGAAACTTCTGTTCGATTTGGGCAAGTGACTCACTAAGTTTGGAACTATGAGTTCCTAATTCCACTGTGACACATCTAAAAATCGAAACTTAAAAGTTTCATTATTTCTTCCTCTTTAACCTCTTGATAGGTTAAACATTTGGTCACACATTCTGAAATTTTCTTTTTATATTGCCCAGAAGTGCCTCCTCGTGGTATATCTTGCAGTTTTTCAAATGGATACTAACAGGGACTGTAGTACCTCGCGACGTAAACGTTTCTTCCAGTTTGCAAGATTACGTACCATCAATCTTTACTCTTTTCGCCATTCAACTACTAGACGATATATGATGATTGCTATGACATTGTCTGTTCTTTCAACAATGATGTTGGGTCTAATTATTGAGCTTCAAATCATTGAGATAAAATCTGGCTCGAAAATGCAAATTTTTCGATACAACCAAATCCTCTTTGTGACTAAAATGCTCACAAGGATGCGTAAAATTTGTCGTAATTCAGTTATACATGCACAGATGCTATCTTGGCATCTAGAGGTTTACAACTCAAAGAATCCGTTTCTTGAACCGTCTTTTCTGGATGCTACTATAATTCACAGTAAATGTGATATCCCTGAAATTGATCCTGTGTTTTATGGCTTTTTTTAATAATGGTGTGATTATTATTGTGGTCGGAAAATGTACAGTTATACGGTGGGCATGAACTGGTTATACATTTCAGGGTGCATGTGGTGCATTGTGGGGAATGGTAAATTTAGTATGGTATATTGGGCTTTGTTCTAGTGTTCTAGAAAAAGCATGTAAAATTGTTATTATGGTGCGTTTTCGGTAAATGCTTTTAAAATATCATGTTGGGATATTTTACCACATCATGCTAATTAGTTGGACATCATTTTAATTTTAATCCCCACACTACTATTACCTCACTCCTTACCCCTTATTTCCCCATCACTCTTTCTACACACTCAAACCCTTCCCCCAAACCCATTTTAAATCGTTTAGCAAGAGGAGGAGAAGGAAAGGGGATTTCAAAATTCTAGCTTTGATTCTTGCAAGGAATTTGAAGTTAAGGGTAAGAAATCCTTCCTTGTGGTGTTTGATAATGTTTTAAATGAGTTTTTGGTTTATGGTTTTGGGAGAAAATGGGTTGGTTTGGGTATGTGTTGATTTTGTTGTTGAGTTGTGTTTTGTGTGTATTGGTGGTTTTATGGAGTTATAGTATGTTGGGTTGAGGAAATTGTTGGGTTATGGTGTATATGGTTTTGGCATGGATTTTATGTGCAAAAATGGTGTTTTTTCCAAAAATGTGCGGAGACCGATCGATCGGTAGCATCAGACCGATCGATCGGTGCAAGTGCATAGCGATGGGTAAATCTTTGGGTATTTACCGATCGATCGGTAGGAACAACCGATCGATCGGTGGTGGCTAGCGATCGATCGATAGCTCCGACCGATCGATCGGTAGAATGCCGTAGCAAAAATCAAAGTTATGGGTTTTTACCGATCGATCGGTAATGGTGACCGACCGATCGGTAAAGAGATTTTGATGAATGTATATTTTGGGTTCTCCTTTGAGTTTCGAGGAGCTTTTATCGGTCCATTGTGATTAATTGGTTGGGATTTTGGTGATGGACTATTATATGGCTTCTAATATTGAGTTGTGCAATTGTGTAGAGCCTTTGGCAGCACAACGCAGGGGATAAGATCCTGCAACCATCCCATATTTTGGAAGAAAGGTACGTAGAGAGACGTACGGGCATCGGATGGTAAAATGTATTTTTAGATTTTGGATTATGCATTGTGGTTGCATATATATATTGGATGCTTGGTGCATATCATGGATAGTCGTTGTTATATTCGAGTGATGATTTTAATGCTTTGCCGCTGTCATTTCGAAACGATGATAGAATACTTGCCGCTGTCATATCTTAGAGATGATAGAATATTTGCCGCTAATATGTCGAAGCGATGGTAAATGCCGCTGTCATATTGAAGTGAGGGATATTAATGCCGCTGGTATGTCGAAGCGAGGGGTATTAATGCCGCTGTCATGTCGAAGCGATGTGCATTAAAATACACGGTTATAACAAGACTATGATTGGTTATTGGTATTGGTGGAACGGATATATGTCATGACATTTATAAAATGTATTATAATCTGATGATTATGAATATAAGTTGTGGTACAGGGACAACCAAAGGGAGCGTTTTAATTGCATTGAATACATGAAGTGCTTTATATTACGGTTTATGCATTTATACGTTATAATCAGATTGTTGTGAATATGGTTTCTTATATGCTCATGGTTTGGGGTTGTTCTTGTAGGAGCTTGTGGCATGGAGGGCTACGGCCAGGGTTGATGCGGTGAGTTGTGTGAGGAGTGCTACTGGTATAGCAGGACAAGAATTCTTTTGTATAGTTTCTACACAGAGTAGAGTAAATCTATAGCCTTTACATTCATTTTGTGGGAATGTAACTAATTCTTTTGGAATTGTATTTGGCGCTGTAATCCTTAAGCTCGATGCATCACCATGGACCCTTATATTATGATGATTGTATGTTTAGCTCTCTTAATACACTTAAATCCACACTTAAGGTAGTGATGCCTTACAGTAAAAGTCGTTCAGTAGTTCTAACATAATCTCTGATCCGTATTCAACTCTGACTGAGTGCATATATTTTTATATACCAACCTCTTGTAGTCAGGGTGAACAGACATCGCAGGCATTGCATTGAGTGATCCTTGCAAATAGCCAAGTTTATAACCCAAGTGACCAAGAAAAATCAGGGTCCAGTTGGTCAGATGAATATGAAGACTTTGTTCATGAACTGAATCAACAATTGACTATAGCTCCAGTATTAGCTTTACCGTCTAGGTCAATAGATTATGGGATTATGCAATCACATCAACTAGAGGATTGGGAAATGTACCCACATGTGGTACGGAAAGTACGGTCGATACTTCAAGGCAATTGAAAACTCACGAGAATTGGCATCTTGTCTATAATCTCGGGTTAGCCTCCATCACTGATGCTGAAGTCATGTCACCACTCTTTATTTCCAGCACGCTGGTTGATCTGGGACAAAATTATCACTGCCCCTCTCTTACTTGGACTAACTGATAGATATCTCAAGACCCAAAAATCATAACGCAATCCAACCAGAAATTACACTTGATTGTTTAGTATATAATCAGACTTCTAGAAGTGTCAAAAGATCTATTCACAAGTGTTCCTTGTGATCTTTCTTGGTTCTTAAATACTCCAACATGTCGTCAATGGATACGATGACAAATTTGTCCAATAAATTCCTTGAATTCTGCTGATGCCATCTCGTACAATGTTTTAGCAACTGGCGTCGTATCTGGCATCTTCTCAGTGCCAAAAAATGATTTCCCTCTCTAGTGGGGAATCTCGAAATCTCATCTGACTGACACATTAGGAAGTTCTCTATAACAACAAAATGTCTGGTATTGCTGCTATTCCATTGGGATATTAATCGTTTTATTCATGTATCCTTACTCTGACCGAAGCATATTCATCATCTATGCTAACGGTAATAGCCTGGTAGATAGGCCATAGCAATTTCACGTAAGACCATTATATGATCGAAACTGTATTGTACTCTTGAAACAATATACAATATATCGGTAATCCGAAAAAGTATCCAATCATATTTGTCTGTTAGTTGCACCATAAAATTCCTGATCATGAACTCTCATCATATTGTATACTACAAACATAATTCGTTTGAATGAATCTATAATCTGATGTGATAGTTGAATTTTCGTGTATCACAAAATTCTTCCATTGCGATCGAAATTAAAACATATACTTGTGATCATATTGCTTGAAATCTTTCTAACTTGATCCTCTGTCCAAGAGAACACACTGGCTTGCTCAAGGTTTTCGGAAAATGTTGTGGAGTATTACTCCCACGCTGCGATTGACTGGACTACTAGTGGAACTGAGTAGATCAAAATCGAGAGCCACTTTCAAAAACCACTTCCAGCAAAAAGTATCTGCTACTATGGTCCTATTCATTCATAATGGTTAACTTTGAGATATTACTCTATCCGACCACAGTCTTACAAGACTTTTGAACCCCACATTGATCAGTAGGTGGTTTTCATCTTCAATAGTTCACAAGATCCAGTAAATGACCAGTAATTTGTGATGTCCGGAAATTAACCATGTTAATCCCGGAGTGATTTTAATCCTAATGGATTTAATCGTGGTAATTATGAGTTAATTACGGTGTTGGGATTTCCGTGGACTTTAAACCGGCATCGGATTGTTGGATCCAAGAGTAGAGATTTTATTCTCTATGAGGTGACAAACCTTGGAATTGTGTTTTTAGTGGGATCTGGAGTCTGGGGAGCCTTGGGTTGAGGTTTGTAATGTATTTACTGAGTGGGAGATAATTATTGCAGATGATTTTTAATGAGTTATGATGCGAGTATGTGAGACTCAGGATTTTGGAGCCTTGGTACTATATATACCAAGTGGACTCGATGTTCAGTCATTGCATGATTTCTCTCCCTCTCATCTTGTGATGTCCAGATTATTATTAATCATTTGTTGGACTAAATATGATTTGGATTTTAGTGATAATTAATTTTAGAATTAATTAGAAGTGGAATTGACCAAGTGAATGTCAACTGGCGAGTTAATCGGATCCTAAAATATTTTGAGATTGTAAAATATACTCCAATAATATTTTAGAGATAAATTAATTAAAATGAAGAATTTAAGTTTTGGGTTTTTGGGGTGTGTATAAATCCCAATCGTTGTCTCTAAATAATATATCAGTGCACCGGCGACACTTCGATGTACAAAACTGGGTTAGGATACAAAAAAATAAATATGTTATGTTGGCAATTTCGGACACACATTGAAATGTGTAAAAACATGCACTGAAAACGCGATCCTCTTCTCTTCGCTGCTGCTCGACCCCTGGCCACTAAACCGCCGCGCCCGCCGCCGTCCGAGCTCCTTCCGGCGCGTCCGAACCGCCATCGTCTTCGTCTCTCCCAGGCGCTTCTTTCCATACCAAGAACGCGAAGTTTCGTCGAGGATTGCGTCCGGATCTTGCAAGGAAGCGCAGCGGTAAAAATCGCGATTTCGTCCGATTTTGGAGCGATTTTATTCCAATTTTTTTGTGGGTAATTCTCGCCGTCCCTCATTCGTTATTTACCTGGAATCCTTCGAATTTTTGATGAACTTTGGTTCGATTATTGCTAGCATTTTGGAAGGGTTGCGAGTGTGTGTTTGTGTGTGCAGCAGTGTGTGTGCGTGTGTGTGTTCTGTGTGCAGATTAGTGTGTGTTCTTGTGTGTTCTGTGTGTGTGTTTGTATCCAGCATGTATTAGTGTATGTAGGTGGTGAAGTCTATACAAGAAAATGTGTGTTCCAACATGTATTGGTATAGGTTCAAGACTTCTATATATGTTGTGCCTTGTGGTTGGATGATGTTTTGTTAATGTAAAAAGTTAACTTAAATTAGGGTAATGGGTTAAGGCGGTTATGTGACGATAAATTGAGTATGAACAATTGGGAATTGGATAGCATGAAAATGTTGTTAATTGTAGGGATTTAATCATAACTCACATTATTGAACGGATAATTGTTGAAAATGAATTGGTGATTAAATGTCGTGATTTAGTGTCATTGTTGTTAAAAGGTGAAGACTAGATTCATGCTAGTATGTGTTGACATGGAATAGAGTTATGGTGATATTTATGCTCAAGTGGATAGCATAGCATGTGTTATTGATTTATGTCACCTTGTTGAGTCACTAATCTTATAGTGAGTTCTAAATCAAGAATTTGGAATCCAATGCATCTTTAATTTGTTAAAGTTGAATTTAATCAATAAATGACTTTATGATGGGATTATGGGAATTAGATTTAAAAGAGTAGAATCTTATGTCTACATGGATCCCTTCTTTCGTGTCTTGGGTTGAATCACCTCGGTGTGAGTTGAATGTTTGGAGCATGTTAATTGGCTTAATTGGATTGTTTTAGTTAGACACTAGTTGGATATTATTATGCATACACCCTTGCACTTCCTTTCCCTCTGTTGAACTGGTGTGTCTAGTGAACTACTATGTGAGTTGGGCGTGATCTTGCACGTATGGGTGTGTGTATCCCGCATCATGTGTGTGATGTAGCGGGTGTGATGTAGCGGATGGTGGGAGATGATGGGGTTTTGCATTACCAATGTTATATCATGATTAATGTGAGGATGTGTGCATCCAAAGTATTGATTATGATTTGATTCATAATATTGAGTTATTGATTTGTGATATGGAAATGAAAGTAAGAACTATTTGATGGATGTTCATTGCTCGGATTATGAGCTAATATTGAATTGATATTCGATATAGACTCTACAGGAGGCTTCGGACGTTGATGATAGCTTGTTCATGTTGTCTACTATAAGGTACGTGGTGACGTACGAGCAGGTATATCTAGTATCTATACATTCATGTATACATGCAAATTTGAATATGATGATTCAGGTAAGTGTTTGACTTTAATAATTGAGTTTAATATACGAGTTATGGGGGACACGTAGTGATACGTGGTCCAATTTTACTTGTTGAGTAGTGATGCCGTGGGCATGAGTGATATGAGAAAGTATCGAGAATGAGATGGTGGGATAACCATGGTTACATTGGGATAACCAGGTTCACATTGATGTTGGACTATTTATGTTTGAGCATAAATAATATATTGTCATTGTATTGAATTCATAAGTGTTATTGAGTATTACATTTTCAGTGACAATACTAAACTTGACATTATGAAGTGCGTGAGTTTGAAACAGGAACAGTGCGTGGAAGCTATACAGATTCGGAATTGTGCAGGGAGTATATTTTATGAGTTTGAATAATCTTAATTGTTGCATTATGATTTCGTATGTTGATTTGTGATCGAATATTGAGTTGGAGTATGCTCACCCTGTGTGGGGGCTGTTTCTGTTGAAACAGGTATAACAGGTACGATGCTGCTTTGGCGTACCAGGCTCGAACCTTGTTGGATGATGCTTCCAGAAGCATAGTATGAGATTGAGCCGATATACGAGGCTGAGCGGTTGGTATTTATACTAATTATGCATCCGGATGTGTATCCGTTATTCGTTGCTCTTCTGTGAGCACTTGTATCTGTATATGGACTGTATAAGGGTGTTGAAACCCACTTTTGTTGTCTTATTAGTGTGGTGTCTTCCCTGGCTGGGTATTTACTTGTGTTTCTATATTCTGTTTAGTATCGTGTCGTCCCTGGTCGGGAGTCATGTTATGTGATGTGTTTTCATTTCCGGATAGCTCAGTTTGTGGGGAGACTCTGCCCAAATTTTTATAAAAAACCCACAAGGTAAAGAGTGGTGTAATGGGGATGGTATTGGGTGAAACCCCTGAGTCTATTTGTTGGTGGAAATGATCATATAATGTCGAATATTATTTATGTCATGGGATTATGGGAAACATGTAATGATCCTTTTTATAGAATGATAAGAAAATGAAAAATTTATACACATCGACGTCATAAATGAACTAATGACGAGTTTAAGTGTTGGGGGCCTTACATTAGTGGTATCAGAGCAGTGGTTGCTCTTTGGGGCTGTTAAGGGCCTAGGAAGTTATTGATAGCACATTTTTATACATGATGGCATTAATGTTGTATGACACAACTAGTTGTTTATGTGCTTTTATGATATGAAAAGTTGTGATGACCACGGATTATAGATGTTAATCCCGGAGTGTTAATAAACCCTAAAGTTGTTTTACGTGGCGATTTGGAGTTTAATCGCGGTGTTGGGCCTTCTGGGCTCGTTTATTTGGGTAGTTGGGATCGTTGGATCCAGAGGTTGAGATTGTATTCTCATTCCGGTGAAAAACCTATGAGTTGGGTTTTTGATGTGTCTCGGGATCTGGGTGCTTAGTGTGGACACCGGTAGGGAGTTTTTGAGTTAGAGAGAGAGTTTTTGAAAACAGATGATTTTTAATGAATCATGGTGTATTTGTGGGACTATTAGTATTTCGGGGTATTTTTGCTATGAATACCAGTTGAACCCGAGATTTTAATTTTAATTTCATTTCAGCCCCACTTTCCCGTCACTCTCTCTCCCCGTCCGCGCCATTCTTGTCTGCCCCAGCCCCCGCGCACAAAAGCGGGGCGTCCGCCGCCGTCCGGCCGTCGTTCGGCGCGTCCGACCCACCGGTGGCTTCGTCTCGTCCAGGCGCTCATTTCTACACCGGCAATTCAAATTTTAGTCGCGATTTGAGTTCGGATTTTTGCAGAATGCGTCGATCCCTAGGGTTCTTCGATTTCGGTCGATTTTCCTTCCGATCTTCGTATGGGTAACCTTCCTTACCCCTTTTCCATGCTTGTGATGTATTTTCCCTGCCTAATTGTGAATATTGGTTCGAAATTTCCCCAATTTTTCGTAGGGTTTATGTTCGAATTTTGGGGGTTTTTGGCAAGGGGTGTTGATTCTTGTTGTTGTTCGATTAATTCATGTTTAGATGAATTATAGTGTTTAATTGGGTTCGATTTGTGAGATTAGGGTTCGAAAATTTGTAGGGTGTTCTTGAACAATTTTCGATAATGTCTCATTCGTTTTCCCTCCCTGCATGTACCCTGCCCCAGGTCTTTTAAAAGGTTAATTGTCGAGTGTTGACAATATTTTTGAGGGTTGAGTGTGCTTGAGAATGGGTTGCATGTTCGTAAATAATTGTGAATTATTTATCGTGTTAGCACATCGTTCATCGGGGCATGGAACTCGAGCAAGGTTTGGCTCGGACTTCGGAGATTTAAGGTACGTGCGACGTACGAGCATTACCATATATATTAGAGCATTGTGAAATGCATAATGTATTTTTGATTGCATTGAATATTGTGCGTATGGTTATATATATATGTTGATATAGCCAAGGAACGACCAAATCTTGATATCGCCGCTTGTAGCGTGCGTGACACTAGAGTAGGATAACTCTTACATGATATATGGGGTACTGGGTTAATATGACTATTGTAGGGCATTGAGATGCCTGAGAATGATCGTGGGATCATGTATTCATTATAAGACATTTGAGATGTCTAGGTATAATGGGGAATTGGTAAAATAAATGCTAGGCATTTGAGCTATCTGTGATTGATAGCGAGGTTGTGAAATCAGTATTAGATATTGAGATATCTATATTTGCATGTATAATGAATTGGGAATCACTATCTATTGATACTCGAGAATTAGGCATGCGATGAGTTAATCGATGTGTTGATTTACTGATTTTTGAGATTTGATGAGTTTGATGATTGTGAGAAGATGTACAGTACACGGAATCCCGGATGAGGATGTTGCCATCCAGGGAGTATCATTTAAAATTCATTAGTATTTACTTTTGTTGTAAATTATGAATTTCATTATTGTGATTATGGGATTTTGTGTATTGGTATGCTCACCCCGTTGGGGGCTGTCTCTGTTGGGGCAGGTGAACAGGTACATCGATGGCTTTGGAGTTGAGCTCGACCTGTTGATTGGATTTACTCCCAGGATCGTGGTACCAGGGCTTGATGGAGCACGGTATCGTATAGAGTACCTATATACACTTGAGGGTTATATACATATTCATGATGCTCGCATGTGAGCACGATTATACTTGTATATGGATTGTATATAAAGGCATGAGCCTTTCTCTCTCATTTGATGTTGCATGCAATTAGAGGTATAATTGCTAAATGATATGAGAGTCATTGGTGTATTATGTGAGTGTTGAAACCCACTTTTGTCGTCATATGTGTGGTGTCTTCCCTGGCTGGGAATTTACTTGGTATTGCTGCATTCTGATGAGTATTATGTTTTCCCTGGCCGGGAATTATGTTATGTGTTGTGCTTTTATTTCGGGATAGCTCTATTTATGGGGAGACTTTGCCCAAATTTTTATAAAAGTCCACAATGTAAAAAGTGGCACAAAGGGGATGGTAATGGGCGAACTTTATGAGTCTATTTGTTGTTAGGCTGATGATCTTATAACATTGAGTGTTAATGGAAATTTTGTAATTGCCATGCAATGATAAAGTATCATCTGAGCTTCCCGATTGACTTTTTATTGAAAGCATGTGCCACACATAGTGGTTAATACACTAATCAAGGGTTATGGGCTTGGGATCCTTACATTAGTGGTATCAGAGCAGTGGTTGCTCATTGGGGTTGGTAAGGGCCTAGGAAGTTATTGATAGCACATATTTATGCATGATGGCATTAATGTTATACGACATAACTAATTGTTTATGTGCTTTTATGATATGAAAAGTGGTATTGCTAACCATTGTGGTTGCAGGAATCGTATAGGACACGATAGGATGGCATTAATAGTGATGTCTAACACTCTATATGTTACGTGCCAAGGAATCTGATTTTGGTAAGAAAATCAGGGAAAAGAAAGATATGATGTATTGTCTGAGGACAGACTGGGTAGACAACCGACAGTGGAATACTTCGGTATGGTCTCAATTATTATTTAATATACTAATGCGTTTGTTCATGTAATGTTCAAGCAAGGAAGGTACGTAAGAAACGTACGGGCATCGGACGGTAAACCATACTTCTATACTATGATTATGCAATGATTGCAAAAATATGTATGATGTTATGATGATGATTATGATAAGTAAGTTTATGATGATGATGTTTATGATGAGTAAAGATGATATGATGTTTATGATGATGATTATGATGAATAAGTTTATGATGATGATGTTTATGATAAGTAAAGATGACATGATGTTTATGATGATGATTATGATAAGTAAGTTTATGATGATGATGTTTATGATGAGTAAAGATGATATGATGTTTATGATGATGATTATGATGAATAAGTTTATAATGATGATGTTTATATGATGTTTATATGATGATACGATGTTATTTGTGGTAAGATGCCACGGGGTAAGATGTCCCACATGGTAAGAGGCCATGCAATGTTATTTGTGGTAAGATGCCACGGGGTAAGATGCCCCACATGGTAAGAGGCCATGTAATGTTATTTGTGGTAAGATGCCACGGGGTAAGATGCCCCACATGGTAAGAGGCCATGCAATGTTATTTGTGGTAAGATGCCACGGGGTAAGATGCCCCACATGGTAAGAGGCCATGCGATGTTATTTGTGGTAAGATGCCACGGGGTAAGATGCCCATATGGTAAGAGGCCATACGATATTATTATGTGGTAAGATGCCATAAGATGTTATGACACTATGATGTTAATCAATTACGTTAAGATCTAATGATTATGATGATTAGCGATGGTTCATTCCGCTGTGTCGATGATGATGATTCATCTCTTTGTGATTATTGACGATGGTTTATGCCGCCGGATATGTTGATAGCGATGCCTCATTCCGCTATTATGTGAATTTACGATGACTCATTCTTTTATGAGGATTGGCGATGATTCGTGCCGCCGGATATGTTGATAGCGATGCCTCATTCCGCTATTATGTGGATTTACAATGACTCATTCTTTTATGAGGATTGGCGATGATTTGTGCCGCCGGATATGTTGATAGCGATGCCTCATTCCGCTATTATGTGAACTTACGATGACTCATTCTTTTATGAGGATTGGCGATGATTCGTGCCGCCGGATATGTTGATAGCGATGCCTCATTCCGCTATTATGTGGATTTACGATGACTCATTCTTTTATGAAGATTGTCGATGATTCGTGCCGCCGGATACGTTGATAGCGATGCCTCTTTCCGCTATTATGTAGACGATGATTCATGCTCAGGTGTATAGCAAGGTTTCATGCCACTTATTATATGACGAGGTATCATGCCGTCGATTCTATAGCGATGGATTGTGCCGCTATGTACTCAGCACAGGATTTTGCCGCCTTCGAGCGATGGGTGCTGATTTCGCACTATTATTGAGTGACGGAGACAGGTATGCCGCTATCTTGTTAGCGATGAGGTATGGGATGTTGCTATTCTATTAGTATTATTATAGCTAGCATGCATTGATATGCATGTTTTATTATGACTATTTTACTAGCATGATGATGGATGACATACATTGATGTACATGGACCGTCACGAGTTGACTGGGTTGTTTAGATGTCATTGTTGACATGTATCGTCACTAGTTGACGATGCCTTAGATGCCATGAGTGGGCATGTATCGTCACGGGATGACGATGACGATGGTGTGGGGGATGTCTTATTAGACATGCATCATCGTTACGATGAACAATGCGTTGAGTATACGTATTCAGTTGCATGATGATTTGGGTGCCAGTGCCGAGCACAAGGTGGTGTCTACGTCACCGGTCGACGTGACCCTTATACCGAGCGGGTTGCTCGAGAAATGGATGGATGCGTTGTACATGTGATTGTACCGCAGCAATTGTTTGAGGTGATCATGTTACGGGTGGTGATACCCTTGAGGTATGCTCGTTGGAATGGCTTTTTGGCCATGTATTTGACGACAGGAGTAATCATGGAGGAAATTACTCGCCTTCTGTCGATATGACATGTGGTAGACATGGTCACACCACTCTTGAGGGTGTAGAATGGGTCCTAAAGGATTAGGATCAGGTTACGTTAAGTACATAGGGACACTGGAGTGTCCAGGGTGTATCGGCATTAGGGGAACGTTGGGTACAGACCCACTACTCTATTAATTTTCTTCCCACAGTATGGTATGCCGTGCGGAAACGTCCATCTTATTGGTAGGTTTGAAGTGAACCTAGTGAGGCAGCGACTAGTTTGTCTGCCGCGTGTGTGCAGCACCATGAGGGGCTTGCTAGAGCCGTTATACTGCTCGTTGGAACCAAGTTTGGCAAATCGTAAGGTGATACGATGTGGATTGTGGTGGACTCTAGTAGTCACCACGTCATTGAGGTTGAGGTTGTGCTGCCTCACTGAAACGTGTATACGTTTATGTTTAATCTTGGTGAGACTTGTCTGGGACAGCTCATGATGTTGGAGTACCAACAAGAGAGTCATCATGTCGTTATTGACTCGATCTGAGGGAACCCGTGTATTTGGGATACAATGGGTGTTATTGTATCCAGTTTTTCCGAACGGTGGTTCGAGACGTGTGGATCTCGAGTTCGATGGCACTTCCCTTGTGGGGAAGGAGGTAGTATTATACCTATTTGGGAATGACTCAGAACTGACGGTTGTGTTTGGGACTTAGGGGTATGTGGCAGATACCTGAGTCAAGTGCATTGAGTATGCATGTAGTGTCTGTGCTTAGGCAGGTATACCGGTGAGTATACGGATGCCAGTTATTGATTTCCTTTTTGACAAGCATAGAGTTATGCTATTTTCGGATGATTAAATCTCTGATGAGAGATATGGAACACCTTGAGATTGAGAATCTCCATGGCACGATGATTATGAGGGATAATCGTGAAGTTAGTTGACTTCCCTTGAGGAGGGATTATCTTGTGTGGGTTAAGGTATTTCCTTGTTGGTGTTTTCCTCCGAGTTATTTGATAGCCTTCCCAAGTTTGGATTGTTAAATACTAGGATTATCAAGGGATGGCAGGAATTCGGATTGGTTGGGTGTCGCTGTCGACACAAGCGTTGAGGATGCAATGGGTTTATTGCATGTCCTTTCAGAATTTGAAACTCTGTGGAGTCTCGATTGTTTATTTATGATTAGGATGTGATTCTTGGAACATCCGGAGGTGGACATCTTGTGATATGTCTTTTGTGTGAATCTGTGGCCGTGAGTTGCCCAATTTGAGTTGCAATGATGCGACTGCTCCTTCGATGGAGGAGGTTTGAAAGTGGAAACAAGGTTTGGTATGTGTACACCGTGGTATACTAGAGTTTCCCTCGTAACTATGTATGTTAGACATCGTGAGTCATGATAGAGATGTCATTAAATGATATCTACGATGGAATCGGGAGCGATTCGAATCCTTGCAGTTTCAGTTGACTAACTGCTTTTGGTTTGTTAGCGTTGAGTTGTGCTGACGCCCTTTGACGTTATGTTGGTTTTGGTAAGTCGCTCTGTTTCAGAGTTTGAAAAGAGGTAAGTACCCTCGCGTTTATTAATACGATTCTGATATGGTCAAGAATCGAGGTTATGGCTTCATGTTGTTGTGTAGCCTGGGTGTTATGTGATACACCCGTGTTAATTTTGAGGACGAAATTCTTTTAGTGGGGGATATTGTGATGACCATGGATTATAGATGTTAATCCCGGAGTGTTAATAACCCCTAAAGTTTTTTTACGTGGCGATTTGGAGTTTAATCGTGGTGTTGGGCCTTCTGGGCTCGTTTATTTGGGTAGTTGGGATCGTTGGATCCAGAGGTTGAGATTGTATTCTCATTCCGGTGAAAAACCTATGAGTTGGGTTTTTTATGTGTCTCGGGATCTGGGTGCTTAGTGTGGACACCGGTAGGGGGTTTTTGAGTTAGAGAGAGAGTTTTTGAAAACAGATTATTTTTAATGAATCATGATGTATTTGTGGGACTATTAGTATTTCGGGGTATTTTTGCTATAAATACCAGTTGAACCCGAGATTTTAATTTTAATTTCATTTCAGCCCCACTTTCCCGTCACACTCTCTCCCCGTCCGCGCCATTCTCGTCTGCCCAGCCCCCGCGCACAAAAGCGGTGCGCCCGCCGCCGTTCGGCGCGTCCGACCCACCGGTGGCTTCGTCTCGTCCAGGCGCTCCTTTCTACACCGGCAATTCGAAGTTTAGTCGCGATTTGAGTTCGGATTTTTGCAGAATGCGTCGATCCCCAAATTCTAGGGTTCTTCGATTTCGGTCGATTTTCCTTCCGATCTTCGTATGGGTAACCTTCCTTACCCCTTTTCCATGCTTGTGATGTATTTTCCCTGCCTAATTGTGAATATTGGTTCGAAATTTCCCCAATTTTTCGTAGGGTTTATGTTCGAATTTTGGGGGGTTTTGGCAAGGGGTGTTGATTCTTGTTGTTGTTCGATTAATTCATGTTTAGATGAATTATAGTGTTTAATTGGGTTCGATTTGTGAGATTAGGGTTCTAAAATTTGTAGGGTGTTCTTGAACAATTTTCGATAATGTCTCATTCGTTTTCCCTCCCTGCATGTACCCTGCCCCGGGTCTTTTAAAAGGTTAATCGTCGAGTGTTGACAATATTTTTTAGGGTTGAGTGTGCTTGAGCATGGGTTGCATGTTCGTAAATAATTGTGAATTATTTATCGTGTTAGCACATCGTTCCTCGGGGCATGGAACTCGAGCAAGGTTTGGCTCGGACTTCGGAGATTTAAGGTACGTGCGACGTACGAGCATTACTATATATATTAGAGCATTGTGAAATGCATAATGTATTTTTGATTGCATTGAATATTGTGCGTATGGTTATATATATATGTTGATATAGCCAAGGAACAACCAAATCTTGATATCGCCGCTTGTAGCGTGCGTGACACTAGAGTAGGATAACTCTTACATGATATATGGGGTACTGGGTTAATATGACTATTGTAGGGCATTGAGATGCCTGAGAATGATCGTGGGATCATGTATTCATTATAAGACATTTGAGATGTCTAGGTATAATGGGGAATTGGTAAAATAAATGCTAGGCATTTGAGCTATCTGTGATTGATAGCGAGGTTGTGAAATCAGTATTAGATATTGAGATATCTATATTTGCATGTATAATGAATTGGGAATCACTATCTATTGATACTCGAGAATTAGGCATGCGATGAGTTAATCAATGTGTTGATTTACTGATTTTTGAGATTTGATGAGTTTGATGATTGTGAGAACAGGGACAGTACACGGAATCCCGGATGAGGATGTTGCCATCCAGGGAGAATCATTTAAAATTCATTAGTATTTACTTTTGTTGTAAATTATGAATTACATTATTGTGATTATGAGATTTTGTGTATTGGTATGCTCACCCCGTTGGGGGCTGTCTCTGTTGGGGCAGGTGAACAGGTACATCGATGGCTTTGGAGTTGAGCTCGACCTGTTGATTGGATTTACTCCCAGGATCGTGGTACCAGGGCTTGATGGAGCACGGTATCGTATAGAGTACCTATATACACTTGAGGGTTATATACATATTCATGATGCTCGCATGTGAGCACGATTATACTTGTATATGGATTGTATATAAAGGCATGAGCCTTTCTCTCTTTCATTTGATGTTGCATGCAATTAGAGGTATAATTGCTAAATGATATGAGAGTCATTGGTGTATTATGTGGGTGTTGAAACCCACTTTTGTCGTCATATGTGTGGTGTCTTCCCTGGCTGGGAATTTACTTGGTATTGCTGCATTCTGATGAGTATTATGTTTTCCCTGGCCGGGAATTATGTTATGTGTTGTGCTTTTATTTCGGGATAGCTCTATTTATGGGGAGACTCTGCCCAAATTTTTATAAAAGTCCACAATGTAAAAAGTGGCACAAAGGGGATGGTAATGGGCGAACTTTATGAGTCTATTTGTTGTTAGGCTGATGATCTTATAACATTGAGTGTTAATGGAAATTTTGTAATTGCCATGCAATGATAAAGTATCATCTGAGCTTCCCAATTGACTTTTTATTGAAAGCATGTGCCACACATAGTGGTTAATACACTAATCAAGGGTTAAGGGCTTGGGGTCCTTACAAAAGTGGTGTTGCTAATCATTGTAATTGCAGGAATCGTGTAGAATGCGATGGGATGGCATTAATGGTGATGTCTAGCACTTCATCTATTATGTGTTAAGGGATCGGATTTTGTAGGAAAATCAGGAAAGGTGAAACGTACGGGCTTCGGACGGTAAAACGTGTTACACCTTTGATTATGTATATCGTGGATAGTGAACCTTACATGTGATGGTATATGTGAAATGATAGTGATATATTGTGATAATAACCAATTGTTGTGTTTGATTATTGTGGTAGAATTGATGAATGTTCCGGTAGCCTTTATCTCCGAGCGAGGGAGGTACTTGCCGCTGTGATGACTAAGCGAGGTAACATGCCGCTGTCATTGTCGAAGCGAGGGGTCCTAAAATTCCGCTGTTGTATTGGGACCGGAACAGTCACAAATCTAGTGATTAATGTGGAATATTGTGATTATAACTGGAACGTGATATCGATCATTATATTGTGAACTGTTGTATTAACCTGGATGCAGGTACAGGGAGCTAGTGGAAGTTCCGGTAGTTGTTATATTCGAGCGAGGGAGGTACTTGCCGCTGTCATATGAAGCGATCGTAGTATGATATTTGCCGATGTCATGTCTAAGCGAGGTAACATGCCGCTGTCATTGTCGAAGCGAGGGATATCATATGATGCCGCTATATGTCGAAGCGAGGGGTCCTAAAATTCCGCTGCTATAACTAGACCGGAACAGCCACATTATCGATATTGATAGCGATGTCTCATTCCGCTATATTGGTTGGCGATGGTTCATGCCGCCATGTGTATTGATAGCGATATCTCATTCCGCTATATTGGTTGGCGATGGTTCATGCCGCCATGTGTATTGATAGCGATGTCTCATTCCGCTATATTGGTTGGCGATGGTTCATGCCGCCATGTGTATTGATAGCGATGTCTCATTCCGCTATATTGGTTGGCGATGGTTCATGCCGCCAGGTATATTGATAGCGATGTCTCATTCCGCTATATTGGTTGGCGATGGTTCATGCCGCCATGTATATTGATAGCGATGTCTCATTCCGTTATATTGATTGGCGATGGTTTATGCCGCCAGGTACATGTATAGCGATGCCTCTTTCCGCTATGTCAATGGCGATGGCTCATGCCGCCAGACATGTGTTTATCGATGGTGCATTCCGCTGATTCCATGGCGATGTTCTTGCCGCCGATTATATATGTTGCGACGTCTCATTCCGCTATTCTGTTGATGGTGAGTATATCAATTTGTGTATTGATATGAAATCATATTTTGTGGAATATTTATGTTGAGAGCAGGGACGATTTAAAGGATCAAGTGTGGATCAACTGTGTACAGTAAGTGTTATTACATCTTATTGTTTTAAGAATGTATATTCATTGTGATTATGGATATTATGTATGCCAGCGTTGGCGATGAGTATTATGTACCGCCGTAGGGCGATGAAGATTGATGTATTGCTATTGTGTTAGCAGTGAATATTTTTAGTACCGCTATTGTGATTAGCGATGAATGCTGTTGTATCGCAATTATGTTAGCAATGAGTATTGATAATGCTTTGATTGCAGATGTCAATAGAAGTTGTGCTATGTACAGTTATGTTATTGCTCATTGGGTACATGTGATTTAGGCCCAAGAGGATATTGGATCGATCCAGGAGGACGAAGTATCGAGGTAAACCGTTTCAGTTGGTTGTACATATTGATATATGTTGATTCGAGTTATTTTGTTGATTTATATTGATTTTGAAATCATGTACGTGTAGAAAAGTTGATAACGGAATTGAAGTGGAACCTAGATGTGTCATTCATATTTTGTTGAGGTAATAAGGCAAGAAGGGGTGTAACCTCTGTGATAACACTCTCATATCTACGGTGTGTAGTGATGAGATATTGGAAATAGATGTTAATCATTTTGTGGCGTTAATTATTGTTGTGAAAGCATGCTAGTTTTGTAGGTGGTAGGATTAATAATGGATTAATCACCTATTATGTTGAATAGAATACCATCAGATAGACATGAGTTTAATGAGCGTGTCACGGGATGACATGAGTATGTTGCGAGATGACGCGTGATTACTACGAATGTCGTGTGTGGACATGTGATCATTGTGAATATTCATGGTTAATAAATTATTATGTTTCGAGGATGAGTTAAAGATTGATATAAATGGCGTCATTGAAGCATGCAATCAATTCTTATGTTAAATTTCAATCACCCTATGAGACAGTGTGCTGTAACATGTTGTGTATAGAACCGCGTGAAACTTTTGATGCAGAGAATTAATGTTTGATGACAGAAACATTATGAATATCGAAATGCGTAAATGACAAGGTACGTGTTATGTTACTAGTATTTGAGAAATACTAACGAGATTATTTTGTACTTGTCCTATGATAGATAGTAATTGGGTGAAGTAATGTGGAAATGTTGATACTTAAGAGTATGTGAGTGCTGTGATTAACATGATATTATGATGCCATTGTGTATTGTAGATGATTCCATCTACAAAGGTATGTCACGAACTATTCGATATTGATGTTGATGCCTTGTGTTAGATGAGTATAATCGTGACATGAAAATATTGGTGTTAAGCCATTTATCATGATTTGATGCTGATGGTCTGTGGCTATTGGTGTGTATAATGTGTATATACGTATGTGAGAATGACTAATGGGTTTTCTAGTCAATACCTTGCACCAGATAATAGCCAGGAGATGATATACGAAAGATTGATGCATAAAGGCTCAAGAGTACCGTTACTTCATACGATGATGGTGATGCTGTGGGGATAAGTTGCATATATTTGCAACGACACAGGTATGGAGTTAATTAAGATAAATGTTGATGTATTGTCATATATTCTTGAATATGCATGAAAGCATGGATTGCATGATTTAATGAGATTATATGATGGGTACTGTGATAAAAGTATATGACGGGAATAAGATTGTGCAATGGAATTGTGTCGATGAAAGTACACAGGTGGTGAGATATGACAAAGAAGCTTGACGGTTAAACACTTCTTGCGATCGTTGGTGCAATGGGGCACATGTGTGAGCCACGATGATTCCGATAACTGTCATCCTACGGATGGTAAAGTCACTATCTTGAGCTATATATGGTACGTAAATTTTACAGTTGGTTTTTATGGTAAGCATGCGTTGAAATTTCGAGGACGAAATTTTATATGTTGGGGAGATTGTGATGTCCAGATTATTATTAATCATTTGTTGGACTAAATATGATTTGGATTTTAGTGATAATTAATTTTAGAATTAATTAGAAGTGGAATTGACCAAGTGAAGGTCAACTGGCGAGTTAATCGGATCCTAAAATATTTTGAGATTGTAAAATATACTCCAATAATATTTTAGAGATAAATTAATTAAAATGAAGAATTTAAGTTTTGGGTTTTTGGGGTGTGTATAAATCCCAATCGTTGTCTCTAAATAATATATCAGTGCACCGGCGACACTTCGATGTACAAAACCGGGTTAGGATACAAAAAAATAAATATGTTATGTTGGCATTTTCGGACACACATTGAAATGTGTAAAAACACGCACTGAAAACGCGATCCTCTTCTGTTCGCTGCTGCTCAACCCCTCGCCACTAAACCGCCGCGCCAGCCGCCGTCCGAGCTCCTTCCGGCGCGTCCGAACCGCCATCATCTTCGTCTCTCCCAGGCGCTTCTTTCCATACCAAGAACGCGAAGTTTCGTCGAGGATTGCGTCCGGATCTTGCAAGGAAGCGCAGCGGTAAAAATCGCGATTTCGTCCGATTTTGGAGCGATTTTATTCCAATTTTTTTGTGGGTAATTCTCGCCGTCCGATTTTTGCTAGCATTTTGGAAGGGTTGCTAGTGTGTGTTTGTGTGTGCAGCAGTGTGTGTGCGTGTGTGTGTTCTGTGTGCAGATTAGTGTGTGTTCGTGTGTGTTCTGTGTGTGTGTTTGTATCCAGCATGTATTAGTGTATGTAGGTGGTGAAGTCTATACAAGAAAATGTGTGTTCCAACATGTATTGGTATAGGTTCAAGACTTCTATATATGTTGTGCCTTGTGGTTGGATGATGTTTTGTTAATGTAAAAAGTTAACTTAAATTAGGGTAATGGGTTAAGGCGGTTATGTGACGATAAATTGAGTATGAACAATTGGGAATTGGATAGCATGAAAATGTTGTTAATTGTAGGGATTTAATCATAACTCACATTATTGAACGGATAATTGTTGAAAATGAATTGGTGATTAAATGTCGTGATTTAGTGTCATTGTTGTTAAAAGGTGAAGACTAGATTCATGCTAGTATGTGTTGACATGGAATAGAGTTATGGTGATATTTATGCTCAAGTGGATAGCATAGCATGTGTTATTGATTTATGTCACCTTGTTGAGTCACTAATCTTATAGTGAGTTCTAAATCAAGAATTTGGAATCCAATGCATCTTTAATTTGTTAAAGTTGAATTTAATCAATAAATGACTTTATGATGGGATTATGGGAATTAGATTTAAAAGAGTAGAATCTTATGTCTACATGGATCCCTTCTTTCGTGTCTTGGGTTGAATCACCTCGGTGTGAGTTGAATGTTTGGAACATGCTAATTGGCTTAATTGGATTGTTTTAGTTAGACACTAGTTGGATATTATTATGCATACACCCTTGCACTTCCTTTCCCTCTGTTGAACTGGTGTGTCTAGTGAACTACTATGTGAGTTGGGTGTGATCTTGCACGTATGGGTGTGTGTATCCCGCATCATGTGTGTGATGTAGCGGGTGTGATGTAGCGGATGGTGGGAGATGATGGGGTTTTGCATTACCAATGTTATATCATGATTAATGTGAGGATGTGTGCATCCAAAGTATTGATTATGATTTGATTCATAATATTGAGTTATTGATTTGTGATATGGAAATGAAAGTAAGAACTATTTGATGGATGTTCATTGCTCGGATTATGAGCTAATATTGAATTGATATTCGATATAGACTCTACAGGTGGCTTCAGACGTTGATGATAGCTTGTTCATGTTGTCTACTATAAGGTACGTGGTGACGTACGAGCAGGTATATCTAGTATCTATACATTCATGTATACATGCAAATTTGAATATGATGATTCAGGTAAGTGTTTGACTTTAATAATTGAGTTTAATATACGAGTTATGGGGGACACGTAGTGGTACGTGGTCCAATTTTACTTGTTGAGTAGTGATGTCGTGGGCATGAGTGATATGAGAAAGTATCGAGAATGAGATGGTGGGATAACCATGGTTACATTGGGATAACCAGGTTCACATTGATGTTGGACTATTTATGTTTGAGCATAAATAATATATTGTCATTGTATTGAATTCATAAGTGTTATTGAGTATTACATTTTCAGTGACAATACTAAACTTGACATTATGAAGTGCGTAAGTTTGAAACAGGAACAGTGTGTGGAAGCTATACAGATTCGGAATTGTACAGGGAGTATATTTTATGAGTTTGAATAATCTAAATTGTTGCATTATGATTTCGTATGTTGATTTGTGATCGAATATTGAGTTGGAGTGTGCTCACCCTGTGTGGGGGCTGTTTCTGTTGAAACAGGTACAACAGGTACGATGCTGCTTTGGCGTACCAGGCTCGAACCTTGTTGGATGATGCTTCCAGAAGCATAGTATGAGATTGAGCCGATATACGAGGCTGAGCGGTTGGTATTTATACTAATTATGCATCTGGATGTGTATCCGTTATTCGTTGCTCTTCTGTGAGCACTTGTATCTGTATATGGACTGTATAAGGGTGTTGAAACCCACTTTTGTTGTCTTATTAGTGTGGTGTCTTCCCTGGCTGGGAATTTACTTGTGTTTCTATATTCTGTTTAGTATCGTGTCGTCCCTGGTCGGGAGTCATGTTATGTGATGTGTTTTCATTTCCGGATAGCTCAGTTTGTGGGGAGACTCTGCCCAAATTTTTATAAAAAACCCACAAGGTAAAGAGTGGTGTAATGGGGATGGTATTGGGTGAAACCCCTGAGTCTATTTGTTGGTGGAAATGATCATATAATGTCGAACATTATTTATGTCATGGGATTATGGGAAACATGTAATGATCCTTTTTATAGAATGATAAGAAAATGAAAAATTTATACACATACGACGTCATAAATGAACTAATGACGAGTTTAAGCGTTGGGGCCTTACACATCTCTCCTCTCTCCCCTCTCCCATGCCCAAGCCTTCCCCTTCCCCTCCCCCTTTTTCCTTGGGGTAAAAATCGATGGAAGCTCGAATTCAGAGAGTGATTTCTTGAACATAATTTGGTACTCTTCTCCCCCTCGTATTTATCTTAGTTTTGATTGTGGTATTGTAGAGATTGGGCATGTAGGGGTGGGTTGAGTTTATGGGTTTTGGAGATTTTTTGGATGCTATGTGTGATATCCCCGAAATGATTATGTGATTTTGAACATTGATTATGTTACATGAGGATTATGGTGTTAAATAATTGGGTTGAATTAATAATATTGGGGAAATACATTTCAGGGTGCATGTGATATATGTTGGGAATTTGGGTTATGGCATGATTATTTGGGGTGGGTGTTATTTGTTTTGGTGAAGCATGTTTAATTGGAAATTGAAGTATTTTATTGAGTAAATACTATGAAATATCATGTGAGGATATTTTAATACATCGTGCTAAATACCGGGACCAAAACATAACACATCACACCACCCAACACCCAACCACCGCCCTTTGACCCATACCTGCCAGCTGCTCACCCATACCTCTTTCCCCACTCTCCCACTCCACTTCCCATGTCTAAAACCTCCCCATTTTCGCCCAAAAACCGTCCATCTTCAGCTTAGCAGGTAGGAAGGAAGAAACTTCAAAATTCTTTGCAAGAAAGCTTGCAAAAATCGGAGCAAAGAAGGGTGAGAAGCCATGTCCTGTTTTGGTTTAAAGTTGTTTAAGTTCATGTTTTTAATTGGTGTAAAAATGGCATGCAAGTGGGGGTTTTGTTAAACCTTTTATTTAAGTTCATTCATGGTGTTTTTATGAAGTTCCTAGCATGTTTACTTGAGCATGTTATATGTGTTATGTGGTAGATTTGTTGGTTTGAAAGTATGTGTTCGAAAATCTGGGAAAAGAACTATGGTACCCTGTTTCAGAAGAACTTGGGTGAGTACTGATGTAAATGGACGATTTTGATGCATGTGGGTTTAGGTTTGGGTATAACTTTGATATTAATACACTCATGGTAGTATGTTGTAACTCTTAGCATATTTGTTCAAGCATGTGGTATGAAAATGAGTGTTCGGAAATTTGGAAAATATCGCGCACAGAGCATGTGGCGATCGATCGCTACAAACGCAGCGATCGATCGCCGAAGGCCAGTAGCCAAAATCAAAGGCAGGCGATCGATTGCCATGAATGGCGCGATCAATCGCCTCGAGCCAGTGAGGTCTGGCGATCGATCGCCTGGAAGTAGCGATCGATCGCCAGATGCAGAATAATGAAAAATGATGTTTTGTTGGAATTTTTGATTTTGGTCTATAAATTGGCATCTAATATTGTGTTGTACACTGGTGTAGAGCCTTCACCGATAGCTACACAACGCAGGGGATAGAGTCCTGCAACACACCATATTTTGGAAAGGTACGTAAGCGACGTACGGACATCCGAACGGTAACATGTATTTTATGTCTGTTCATTTGACACATGATAGATGAAAAGTTGTGCATTATGAGTATGATACATGTTGTTATGCATTGTTCTTGCATAGGTATGTGTGGAATAAATGGTGTGTATTCCAAGAGTCGGGATTATCCCAGTGATGATTTTAATGCTTACCGCTTATACCGCTAAAAATGTGGAGCGGGAGGGGGGAGGCTAGCTTGAACATGGAGGCGAGGTTTACCATACGAAGCGAGGATAGAAATACCGCTTGTATGAAGAAGCGAGGGAAGGAGTTCCGCTTGTTCTAAAGTTATGAAGCGAGGGGCATTAAAATACACTGATGATAAACTGACTAAGGATTGAAGTAAAGAATTAAGAAGTAAAGATATGTCATGACATTTATTTAAAGAAGCCATAATATCATGTAATTATTTTATTATGAGTTATGGTATAGGGACAACCAAAATGGGCGTTTTAAATGCATTGGAGATTCAGGAAGTATCCTATGCCTATGATTTATGCATTTATGCTTTATATTCATATTATGATCGATATGAACTCTGATGTGCTCATGTGTTGGGAGTTGTCTTTGTAGGTGCTTTTGACGATGAGAATCAGGGTCGGGGTTGATACTATGAGCTGTAAGGAGTGCTATAGGATTAGCAGGACAGAAATTTCTTTTTTATAGTTTCTACAAAGTGTAGAGTAAAGCTATAGTGTAGTACATTTTGTTAGGAATATGTATAATTCCTTTTTGAACTTTTGGTACTGTAATCTCTTAAGCTCAGGGTAATCAACACGGCCTAATACTCTGATATATATATGATTAGTTCTCTTATTTGCACCTTAGTATCTTGTTTAGATAACGGGGTATGTTTTGGGGAAGATTTAATACTCCTTGTTAAGGATTTATGGTATATAGGGTGTTAGGATTGTTAATTTGGGGTTTTTAACCCATAAAACGCCATTTTTGGGCTGTTGCAGGGCTCGCTGATCGATCAGCAAGAGGGCATCGATCGATCCGCGTAATTGGTAAAATCTGACGACGATAAACAGTGTTCTCGATCGATCGAGAAGGCCGGGCAATTGATCGAGAAGTCTACTCGATTGATCGAGCGAAGACGAATTTTGTTGCAAAATTTCTAGAGCTCTCGATCGATCGAGCACGTTTGACTGATCGATCGAGAAGCCATGTTTTGTGAAAAATATTTTGTTGTTGTGGAAGCGATGCATGCCCCGGTCTTTAAAATTGTTAATCATCGTGATTCGATGATGTATTTGGAGGTTGTATATGTGTTCGGGTATGTGTTGTGTACACGTAATTAATTGCGAGTCATTAATTGTGTCTTGCATATAATTCACAGGATTTCGGAGCAAAGGCAAAGATTGACTCTTGCTACTGGATTATGAGGTACGTATAACATACGAGCATAGTGTTATATATTATTGTCATTGTAGAATGAGTAATATACTAGGGTGCAACGAATTGGTTTGTATTGCGAGTTATGCATTGCCGCTATGGAGCGAGCAATGTGTAAGGACCCCCATGCCCTTAACCCGCTATTAGTGTATTAACCTATGTATTTAGTGCATACAATCATATAATCATGGGGAAAGAATCACATGCTACCATAGCATAACATACCAATAATAAAATTTCTTACATTAAACCATGTAATGTCCAATTTTCCCCAATCAAGTCCACTTACATAGCATGCACCCTTATGATACACTAACATGCTCTCAATTCATTTAGCAATTCCTCACATTAATTGCATGCAACATATGAATGAAAAGATAAAGGCCCTTGCCTTTTTATACAAACCATACACATATATTAGTGCTCACATGCGAGCATCAAATAATCACAATATAACAGTTCTCACATCCAATAATCACAATACATAATTTACAGAATATAAAACTGTAATGTAAAATCCCTGTATAGTATCGTTACCACATGGGATCCCCGTGCTTTTCCTGTTCTCAAAACAACCGAAACCATCAAATTCCCAAAATCCAGTTAATCATTTCATTGATTAACTAAATCCGTTCCCTAAATGCCAATCATTCATAATGTTTATAGATATCACACATATCTAAACAATGGTTCAACAATCCCATTTCATCGCTTGCTCAAATGCAGTGGCATTCATAACCGATGTTCGTTTCATAGCGACAACATCTCAACCGTTTGCTCGCTCCATGGCGGCACCATATAGTTCACAACACATATCCATTTATTGCAATTACAATTTACCATTCATTCAATAGTTGCAATAAGATATAAGATTATGCTCGTACGTTACACGTACCTTATAATTCCGTAGTTCGAGTCCAACCTTCCCTTAATCCCATGATCCGATGAATTACGTGCTAAACACAATTAATAACTCCCAATTAATAAGAAGCATGCAACCACGTGTCCAAGCACGTTTACAATCCCCAATTATATCATCAATCCATGACGATTAACCATTTTAAAAGACCGCGGGCGAAGCATGCATCGATTCCACAACACAAAATAATTTACCAAAATCTCCGACCTACTGATCGATTGGTCAACCTACAGATCGATTAGAAACACAAAAATTGAATTTTAGCTACGGCATTGCACCGATCGATCGGTAGCCTCTACCGATCGATCGCTAGGAGCCACCGATCGATCGGTAAAACGTCTGAATTTTACCCGATGCTACGCACTTGCAACGATCGATCAGTAAGATTGTGATGCCCGGGAATTAATGGTGCTAATCCCGGAGTGGTAATGATCCTTAATGGATTTTATTTATGGCAATTATGAATTAATTGCGGAATTGGGACTCCCGAGGATTTTAAATCCGATATTTGGGGTCGTTGGATCCAAGGGATGAGATATAACCTTGGAATTTGGTTTTTGGTGGGATCTGGGGATCGGGGTACTTTGTATTGGGACTGGTATAAGGATTTGAGAATTAGAGGAGATAGTTTTGAAAACAGATGATTTTTAATGAGTCATGATGTATTTGTGAAGGTATTGGTATTTTGGAGCCTTGGTACTATATATACCAAGTTGACTCAGTATTTCGTCATTTTTGCACGATATCTCTCTCTCTCTCTCTTTCTCTCTCCACGCTCAAACGCCTTTCCCCCAAACCCCTTTCTTTCCTTTGGAGGAAAAATGGCCGGAAACTCGATTTAGGAGCCGGATTTCTCGAAGAAAAGCAGGTAATCTCCTTCCCCTCGCCCTCTTCTACGATTTGATAGTAATAACATTTTGGTGGAGTATAATGTTGGGTTTGGAAATTTGGGATTTTTGGTAAAAATTCCAAGTTGAGTTTTTAGTGTTTTTATTGGTTATAAATGGTGTAGTGGAGGTGTTGAAGGAGTTAGGGGTGTTGGTTTTGAGTTTGGGTGTCAAAAACACCATTAAAGCTCGAATTTTTCGGAAACCCGCAGGTCGCGATCGATCGAGGCTTGGTGCCGATCGATCGCAACATTAAACTGAAATTTTTGGGAAGACGAACAGTGCGGCGATAGATCGCTAAGTCTGGCGATCGATCGCGAGATGGTTCTGCTTGGCAGTAGAGTTGCGCGATCGATCGCACGTGATTGGCGATTGATCGCGGCTTGCTGAATAGTGTTTTTTCTATTTGTTTTAAAACTTGGAATTTTGGATTTGGGGTTTATATAGCCAGTTTCCGGGGCATTGTTTACATTCCAATGGGAATGCTATACTATGAATTTGGAGTGGTTGGAGCCAAATTTTATTAAAGATATGGAATTACTCGATTTAGTAATTGGCTAACCTTTGAACACATAAATTGGAATATTTTGGGTATATTATGCATGCTTAATCGGGGTCTTTTAAAATGGTTAATCGAAATGGATTGACGATAGGTTTGGTGTGAACGTGCTTGAGCACGTGGTTGCATGCTTGTGTTTCATTACGAGTTATTTATGTGTTTAGCACGTAATTCATCGGGTCACGGGACTCAAGGAAGGTTTGATTCGGTCTACGGAATCATAAGGTACGTGTGACGTGTGAGCATATCTTTAATATATTATTGCAATTGTGGTGCATGATATAATATGATTGTGACGAATCGATGAATATTATGAAATGTATGGTGCCGCTATGGAGCGAGCAATATTTAGGATGTCGTCGCTACGGAGCGAACATCGACAGGACACTGTCGCTGTTGAGCGTGCATGGTAATTGAACTATGGCTTTAATATTTAGATATGTGGTATATCTATTAGCCATTCAGTTTTGGTTTGGATTCCATTAATATTGCAAACTGGTAATTGGGAACACGGACTTAGTTAATCAATGTAATGATTAACTGGCTATTGGGGATTTGATGGTTTTGGTTGCTTTGAGTACAGGGACAGTACAGGGGATCCCAGATGAAGATGTTACCATCCAGGGAGCATCTTTTATATTTCATAAGCATTTACATTTTTGTAAATTATGAATTATATTATTGTGATTATCGGTTTGGTGGTATTGGTATGCTCACCCCATGTGGGAGCTGTATCTGTTGGGGCAGGTGGAACAGGTACAAGGGTAGCTCTGGAGTTGAGACCGGGCTGTAGATTGGAGGTACTTCCAGGATCAAGGTACCGGAGCTGATATCTTGCATGGTATTTTATACATTAGATATACACAAGCTTATTTGATGCTCGCATGTGAGCACTATTATGTGTATATGGGTTGTATAAAGAGGGCAAGGGCCTTTCTCTTTTCATTTATGTGTTGCATGCAATTATCTAGGAATTGTAAATGAATTGAGGACATGTTAGTGTATTATAAGGACACATGATGTGTATGTGGACTTGGTTGGGGGAAAAACCGGTAAATTGAATGGGTAATGCAAGAAATTTTTATAGATGTTATGTGATGCCATGATTGCATGTAATCTATTTCCCCTGATATATGATTGTATACACTGAATGGCATGATTTAATACACAAATAATGGGATAGGGGCTTGTGGACCTTACATTCGTGGTATCAGAGCAGTGGTGTAAGGCCCCGTTGCTAATTAATTTTGATTAATCACGAGTTAGCAAACCCGGGTGATTAAAAGCCGAGAATTCAAATTGATTGCTCCGGATCACGACGCTTTGCATCGATTGGGATAAATAAAGCAAAATATATGTAAATATGTATACATATATACGAAACATACATATATATAAATATATTGTACCATGACAATTTTGTCATACAAGACATGCACTAAGTTGGATTAGAACACTAAAATCCTACATCACTAATTTGGACACTTAGACCACATGACATGTGGGTTCTTGCATGACATTTTGCACACAAATTCTATCCTACAAATCTTGAAACTCACGCCCAAGCATCAGATTTCAGCATTGGAATTGCAATTCTTTTCATTCCATCAAATCATGCCAAAACCACCATGCAAGGCAACTCCTTTTTACCATTTTCCATTTCAGATTTTTCCCACTTCTTTTCTCCAAAATTTCGAACCTCTCTCTCTCTAATTCCATGGGAAGAGTTGGTTAAATTATACATGCAGTTATAGATTTGTAGAGCATTAGAGGAGAGGGATAAGAATCCCCAAGAAATTTTAGAATTGGAAGTGTTGAAGAGGTGGCAAATTCTTGGAAAGCTTGAATGGAGTGTTGATGGTGAATTTGATGCTTGAGTCTTCAAGAACTACAAGGGTATGAACCTGTTCTTATCTTTATTTAGTTGAACTTTGTAGATTTTGGGTCAAAATCTAGGAGGAGACACGAAATTTGTTGGTGTCATTTTGTTAAACAGAATCTGCATAAATGTTGTTGCATGCAGTAGGTAGCTCCGAAATTTCGATTTACCTAACTTCCGATTCTGACTTTGAGCCTCAAACAACAGTTGTAGATATATGTGTGTTCGTCCTGTGGTTAAAATATGAGACAATTTGGACTTAAAATGAATGAGTTATGATGTTTTTACCACAAGGTGCACAATCTGGAACATGCATGTAGGCGGGTTGCACATGCAGTGTGTTCTTGGTAAATCTGGGCAAACTGTGCTACGATTTTGACCTTGGTGTCTGAATAAATGTTGTACAACTTTGAGTTATCTTGCATTAGAAACTGGCCTCACATCATTTGGAGTTTAGTTGTGCAAGATATGCACTTTTTCCTAGAACCGCTCACTCTGTCAAAACAGAATATGAGTATTTTTTAAAACTGCCATACTTTGTTTTCCATGTGCCTCTAGATGAGCGAACTAGCTTCTGGACTTCAAATATGAACTGTAGTACTTTGAGTTTTCGTGATTTCCCCACTAGCCTCAAGTCATTTGGACATCATATGAATTTAATATGAATTTTATACAAAATTGGGTCAAGCTGAAATTTGGTAAATTGTCCTGTTTTTCTAGCAGATTGTTCTTGGCAATTTTACCTAGGCTAAATGAACGAATTTGAAGATGAGTTGAACTGATGAAATGTTCATTTTTGAGTTAGCTTTGAAAATAAATTGGACCCATATGAGTTTATTAGGTATCGGACAAGTTATGAGCCGATCTCTACAGTTGCGCAGACTGAAATTTAGAGAATTGGTTTTGGGTCTAAGTTTGAGTTTTATTTTGATAAGTTTAAGACTAGTATGTGACATTATGTTGTATTTGGAACTGTTATGACCAGGTTAATAGATTCCGGTGTTGACTCGAGAAGTCTCGGTAGATTAGCTTGGGTCGAGGTACGTTGAAATGAGTTTTATCATGACGTCTGGCAAAGACGTGTAATGATGCTAATGTATGGCCTTATATGTCATTATTTGATTTATATGACTTATTTGTCACTATATGATTCTTATGTGACTATATGACATGATGAATGTCTTGGAGTACATGATATGTGAAATTACATGATTTGTATATACTTTCACATGAGATTGCATGATATATTGAGTTGCATATGTCATTTGATGCATAAATGATTCATGGGCATATCATATTGATCTATCATTCCTTTGATATCCATGATTTGACTGAGTTGACTTACTCTGAGTGTCGGGTACGACGAGCATGGCGATGACAGGCAGTATAGGTAGTAACTGTAGTCACGTGCAGGTGCGACCGGACCTAGACACGAGGGCTGGATGCAGTAACGTACATAGGATGAGTTTTCCTAGCGCAATGTACGTATACTGTCACCCTCTGCTCGAGCTTTGATGATTTGATGATACCTTCCTTTGGACTCCGATTTTCGGTATCTTGATATTCGATTCCTTGTACCCATTCATACATCGCATTCATACATGGTATGCATTGCATGATACTTTGTCACTTGACATGATTTATTTATTTCTCGTACTGGGGTACCGACCCCCTTTGTGGGGGCTGTCATGTCTTTTGTTGTTCGGACATGACAGGCTTTACAGGAGGACATAGTGACGATGCTTGCAGCGACGCATCGAGAGATACCAGAGCTCCTTGAGAGCGAGCTCAGGTTTATATTTTATGTTTTGCGTCCCAGTAGTTGTTAGAATATTTTTAATTATGTTTTGAATTACCGGGGTATGCCCCGAGTATCTGTATTTTAAGTATTTTACTAGTTGATTTATACTTGATATGGATGTTATGCTCAACATGTTAAATTGGAAACTGGAATTACGTATTTTCAGTATCACTATATATGTATCACCAAAAAGCGAAAAATTTTAGGGCCATTTGATAAGACGTTTGAAATAAATCTTCCGCTGTTTATGTAAATTAATCATTATATGTTAATTAAACACCACATTAGGATCGGGCCCTCACATTATGGTATCAGAGCATAGTCTGGGATATGCTCGAACTAGAGTTAGGACACTGAGTATAGACACAAAGGAATTGTTTGTGCATGTGTCTGACTATCTGATTTATATGCTCTTGCCTGCTATGTTTACATGTTCGATAATGAGATTTTATGCATGTACTGGATTAGAAAGCAGGAATAGCGAGATGTCATATCTCTGAATATTTTAATATGCTGATTTGCATATAATCTAGAGAATTTGAATGCTGAATTGCATCTATTCTAGAGAATTTGTGAACTTTATTGTTAGCACTGATAGTTGCTGACCGGATGATGATGTAGAATAAGTGATGAGAACATCTCTGACTTGAGATTGATGTTTTGATTTTATGATGAACAGTTAGTGTTGGACAGGTAGCAGTGTTATGAACTGTAAGAGCTGTTTAGGGAACCTGTAGGCACTGTAAACTGTTAATTGAATTATAACATAGTGATAACTTTTGAGACTTCTATTTATCACTTTGGGACTTAATCCTTGTGAATAGTGGGATGACACTAGAACTAGTTAAAACGCTTTGTGTCGATTGACATCAGGAATTTAAGTCTGAAAGACCAAGGTTATATGTATGAGTTTATGTCAAAACCTGTGTACGCCAAGATGATAATCTAGAACTTGAGAATATTGAAACTAGCGATTTTTTTTCAATTGAATGATCGAGTATAGTTGTTGTGAGAAACAACGAGAATTGTTTGACTGAGGACTTAGATTGGGGGACTGTCGTAATTCAGTTCCAGTTTATATGTCCAACTTATGAATAAATACTACAATATGAACTATTCTAGATGAGAGTATCTAGAGTAATGGAAGTGATGGAAGACGAGTTTTCCCTCTTGTTGACACGGGAAAGAATGTTTACGAGAAAGTCATGTTGATGACATGAAAAATGATAATCGATTATCGTGGACTTGAGAAATAGAAATATCTGCTTAATCTCAATAACTATTCAACTAGTGAAGAGATTAGATATCGACTGAAGAATAAGACACCGATGTGGTGCAAAGTAGTTAAACTGGATTAAAGATTAATGAAGTGACTATCATTGGGATAATCCAAGTAGTCCTGGAAAAGTTTCAGAAGTATCACTCAAATTTATCCAGCTCTAGTAGTTCTAAAGGGACTATGAGATTGTAGAATACCAAATCTTTTGAGGTCACTGTGGATGTAAATATCTACTGATCCATTTGAAAGAATAATAGGAACTGATTTGATGGTGGTCAGTCAGAGCATGTGAGTTACGTGCTCAGGAACAGATTCAACCATAACAACAAATACCCTGAGCTAGGGGTATATATCATGGTGGTTATTCTTTACGACCACTCAGTTTCAGCAGCAGTTAATTACCTGTAGACCAGAGAATATACATTGACAATGGGATTGAGATTCTCGTCTCCAGGATATATAACCATTTCGATTTTGGCAATGATAGAGATGCTAGTGATCACAGATACATGTTGTGTATTGGTTACACGACACGAGTTTGATTTGAGATAAAATCATTGGTTGCATATATGCATCAAATGTGCATTGACAATGATGATTTGGAAAATACATCAGCAGTGCTAATTATACTATCCATACTTGTAATAGTGAACTGTAGCTTACAATTTTAATGATAGTGATGTGGATTCGAATTCAATGGTGTTGGCCATAGATGGTTTTGATTATATCAAGGGCATGGATACTCTGATAAATTTTGAGATATTGTAAGTTGATTTCACGGTATAATGAATTTTCGACTGCATTGTGGCTACAAATGAAATGTTTACAGCCATGAATAGCAAGCTAAGATACTGATAGTGTCAGTTATGGAAATAATTGTGGTTGCAATACTTGGAAAGTAAAGGATATGTGATAATAAGCAGTTGAAGCTGATCAGGAAAAAGTCAAGGTTTACTGATATCTTAATGGTAAGAAAACTTACCAAGATTTTCCTGAAGAAAGAAAAGAATTTTCACTGGACAAGAAAATTGATTGTAACGGTTCGTTGATGCCAAGGAATAGATTCGATATCTAAAACACTGTACGGAATTGCAGTAGCAATGTTGACAAATTTAGCAGAATAGTTACAGAATATCCTCGATAAGGGTACATACGTTTGAGTATGTCACTTTGGAAAAACATTAGCATTGTTCATGAAGAAGAAAGATGATATTATGAAGATGTGTATCGACTAAAGGTAGTTGAATCGGGCTATTGTCAAGAATAAATACCCACTGGCTATGATCAAGAATGTAAGAAATTTCGATGTATAAGAAGAATGATTTTTAAATCTGGTTGTCATCGGTTTGAATCAGAAGGGAAAATATTCTCTAGGCAATTGATCCAACCAGATAAGGCATCTTGAATTTTTGAAAATGCCGTGTGGTCTGACAACTATCCCAGTAGAATTATGAATTTGATGAATAAAGTATTCCATAACTTTTGGGTGGAATTGTAATCATATTCATTAGTGGTATCCTAGTGTATTCGAGATTCGAAAGGAACCACACAGAACATCTACGATTTGTTATTCAGACGCTTCGTGAAGCTCAAATTGTATACCAAGTTATCGAAGTGTTAATCTTGGTTGAATTGAATGTTATTTTGGGATAGATGATACAGCTCACATGATACATGTTGATCCCAGTAAAGTAGATGTAGTAATAATTTGGCCAAGAGTAACAAGTATACTCGAGATACGAAGTTTTATGAGTTTTGCCAGATATTGCAGGCTTTTATGGAAGGATGAACCAATTGACCAAGAAGAAATTTGTGTTTGTTTGGTCAGATGCATGTGGAAGCGGTTTTCATAACTAAAATGGAAGTGAACTACAGCCCCAATGTTGATTTTGTTGAACTGGTCAGGGAATATGTAGTTGTGCAAATTGGTCAAAGATATGAGATATGTTCTGATGCATCATGAGGAGATGATTGCATATGCCTTAAGATGGTTGAAGTTGAAAGAATTATGATATTTTGTTCATGAAATTGAGTTTGCAGCCATTATTTTTGCCTTGAAGATGTGGCAACGTATCTGGGGAACAATTCATAATACACTCTGATTTTTGGAGTTTGAAATATCTATTATTCAGTCAGAGTTGAACATGAGATAGAAGCGATGACTAGATTTATTAAAGAATTTGACTTTGGTAGTCAATATTAGTCAAGGAAAATGAAACTAGTAGCAGATGCACTGAACTGAAAAGTGCAAGGTGCAATGATAGCATAAATACATGCTGTGCAATTTGGTCGCCTCAGATTTTGATGATCGGAAAGACTCGAAAAACAGACCATATAGATATTGAGTGAAGAAATTGGTTTTGTCTCATCAACCAACTAGATTTTAGTATGCAATTTAGTGGCAGGTGGCGATTGAACAATTAGTAATAGCATCTAATCCAACCGATTTGAAAGAAGTATTACTGCAAAAGCACATTATAGATGACATAGTGTTATTTTGGGAATGATGAGATGTATCATTCTTGAGATCTTATTTCTGATGGGATGGTATAAAGAAAGAAATTTTTGAAATTTCGTGGTAAATTGTTTGACATGTCAGCAGGTCAAGATGAAAATACGAGCCCTAATGGGATATTACAGGATTTGTAAGTACCACAATGAATTTGGGAAATTTCTAGTTTTGAGTTTTATAGCTCAAATATTTACAAACAGAGATTGTGAAACAAGTTGAATCGAAATTGATTGACTATTCAATACAAGATATTGATTTCATGTGATAGTCTATATGTCTATGAGTGGACGACATGTTTAAGATATGGATAATGTGGTTTAGTTACAGTGAGTTTCTGTAACAGATGTATCTGATTGAGATCCGAGGATAGTATCAGAATTCGAAAACTATTTTCAGAATGTCATAGGTACTAAGTTATCAATGAGTATTACTTAGCATACCCATACAGATGGATCAACTGAGAAAATATCCAGACCTTGGAAGTTATGTCTCGATTAATAGTGGTGAATTTAGTTTGAATTGACAGAAATCACTATTCACCAGTAGAATTTTCCTATAATTTAAGTTTCAGAAAACTTTTGGGATGACATCGGTTCAGGTTTTGCAGAGCCAGAATTACTGATCGGCGAGGTGATGATAGAAAATTGATAAGAAATTTTGGCATAACTTAAGATTGTTGAGAAAAATGCCAGGAACGATAAAATTTCGGCGAAAACGATTAAAATTTGGCTTGAGGTGAGCAAATTTGCTACGCCAAAGAGAAATATATCGTTAGACTTCGAGTTGAGAATCAGGTAAATACGGAAATATTACATTTGCACGATCAATATGATTCGTTAAGTGAGGTTTGATATTGCCTCGATATTTTGAACCTTATGGAGTCATAGAGAAGTTTGGTTCAGTGGTACATCGTTGACACTACCACAACATTTGGCACTGATACATTATGATTCTTATGTATCTATGAATGAAATTGAGACATCTCATATGATTTAATTTTTTTTTGAGTTATACTAAGTTTTGCAATTTCGAGGACGAAATCATTTAAGAGGGGAAGAAGTGTAAGGCCCCGTTGCTAATTAATTTTGATTAATCACGAGTTAGCAAACCCGGGTGATTAAAAGCCGAGAATTCAAATTGATTGCTCCGGATCACGACGCTTTGCATCGATTGGGATAAATAAAGCAAAATATATGTAAATATGTATACATATATACGAAACATACATATATATAAATATATTGTACCATGACAATTTTGTCATACAAGACATGCACTAAGTTGGATTAGAACACTAAAATCCTACATCACTAATTTGGACACTTAGACCACATGACATGTGGGTTCTTGCATGACATTTTGCACACAAATTCTATCCTACAAATCTTGAAACTCACGCCCAAGCATCAGATTTCAGCATTGGAATTGCAATTCTTTTCATTCCATCAAATCATGCCAAAACCACCATGCAAGGCAACTCCTTTTTACCATTTTCCATTTCAGATTTTTCCCACTTCTTTTCTCCAAAATTTCGAACCTCTCTCTCTCTAATTCCATGGGAAGAGTTGGTTAAATTATACATGCAGTTATAGATTTGTAGAGCATTAGAGGAGAGGGATAAGAATCCCCAAGAAATTTTAGAATTGGAAGTGTTGAAGAGGTGGCAAATTCTTGGAAAGCTTGAATGGAGTGTTGATGGTGAATTTGATGCTTGAGTCTTCAAGAACTACAAGGGTATGAACCTGTTCTTATCTTTATTTAGTTGAACTTTGTAGATTTTGGGTCAAAATCTAGGAGGAGACACGAAATTTGTTGGTGTCATTTTGTTAAAACAGAATCTGCATAAATGTTGTTGCATGCAGTAGGTAGCTCCGAAATTTCGATTTACCTAACTTCCGATTCTGACTTTGAGCCTCAAACAACAGTTGTAGATATATGTGTGTTCGTCCTGTGGTTAAAATATGAGACAATTTGGACTTAAAATGAATGAGTTATGATGTTTTTACCACAAGGTGCACAATCTGGAACATGCATGTAGGCGGGTTGCACATGCAGTGTGTTCTTGGTAAATCTGGGCAAACTGTGCTACGATTTTGACCTTGGTGTCTGAATAAATGTTGTACAACTTTGAGTTATCTTGCATTAGAAACTGGCCTCACATCATTTGGAGTTTAGTTGTGCAAGATATGCACTTTTTCCTAGAACCGCTCACTCTGTCAAAACAGAATATGAGTATTTTTTAAAACTGCCATACTTTGTTTTCCATGTGCCTCTAGATGAGCGAACTAGCTTCTGGACTTCAAATATGAACTGTATTACTTTGAGTTTTCGTGATTTCCCCACTAGCCTCAAGTCATTTGGACATCATATGAATTTAATATGAATTTTATACAAAATTGGGTCAAGCTGAAATTTGGTAAATTGTCCTGTTTTTCTAGCAGATTGTTCTTGGCAATTTTACCTAGGCTAAATGAACGAATTTGAAGATGAGTTGAACTGATGTAATGTTCATTTTTGAGTTAGCTTTGAAAATAAATTGGACCCATATGAGTTTATTAGGTATCGGACAAGTTATGAGCCGATCTCTACAGTTGCGCAGACTGAAATTTAGAGAATTGGTTTTGGGTCTAAGTTTGAGTTTTATTTTGATAAGTTTAAGACTAGTATGTGACATTATGTTGTATTTGGAACTGTTATGACCAGGTTAATAGATTCCGGTGTTGACTCGAGAAGTCTCGGTAGATTAGCTTGGGTCGAGGTACGTTGAAATGAGTTTTATCATGACGTCTGGCAAAGACGTGTAATGATGCTAATGTATGGCCTTATATGTCATTATTTGATTTATATGACTTATTTGTCACTATATGATTCTTATGTGACTATATGACATGATGAATGTCTTGGATTACATGATATGTGAAATTACATGATTTGCATATACTTTCACATGAGATTGCATGATATATTGAGTTGCATATGTCATTTGATGCATAAATGATTCATGGGCATATCATATTGATCTATCATTCCTTTGATATCCATGATTTGACTGAGTTGACTTACTCTGAGTGTCGGGTACGACGAGCATGGCGATGACAGGCAGTATAGGTAGTAACTGTAGTCACGTGCAGGTGCGACCGGACCTAGACACGAGGGCTGGATGCAGTAATGTACATAGGATGAGTTTTCCTAGCGCAATGTACGTATACTGTCACCCTCTGCTCGAGCTTTGATGATTTGATGATACCTTCCTTTGGACTCCGATTTTCGGTATCTTGATATTCGATTCCTTGTACCCATTCATACATCGCATTCATACATGGTATGCATTGCATGATACTTTGTCACTTGACATGATTTATTTATTTCTCGTACTGGGGTACTGACCCCCTTTGTGGGGGCTGTCATGTCTTTTGTTGTTCGGACATGACAGGCTTTACAGGAGGACATAGTGACGATGCTTGCAGCGACGCATCGAGAGATACCAGAGCTCCTTGAGAGCGAGCTCAGGTTTATATTTTATGTTTTGCGTCCCAGTAGTTGTTAGAATATTTTTAATTATGTTTTGAATTACCGGGGTATGCCCCGAGTATCTGTATTTTAAGTATTTTACTAGTTGATTTATACTTGATATGGATGTTATGCTCAACATGTTAAATTGGAAACTGGAATTACGTATTTTCAGTATCACTATATATGTATCACCTAAAAGCGAAAAATTTTAGGGCCATTTGATAAGACGTTTGAAATAAATCTTCCGCTGTTTATGTAAATTAATCATTATATGTTAATTAAACACCACATTAGGATCGGGCCCTCACAAGTGGTTTGCTCTTTGGGACTGTTGAGGGCCTAGGAATATATTGATGGAAATGAATAGCACATAATTATGCATGATGGTAGTTGGTGTTGTGTGACACAACTATTTTGCTTATGTGCGTTTATGATATGTGATCATAATGGAACAATTATATGTCATGACATCTAAGGAATCATAATATAATCTGTTGATTATGATTGTGAGTTGTGGTACAGGGACAACCAAAGGAAGCATTTTGAAATGCATTGGGATACAGGAAGTACTTTGTACTTATGGTTTATGCATTTACCCTTTATAATCATATTGTGGTAAATATTAATTATTATATGCTCATGGTTAGGAATCGTTCCTGTAGGGACGCTTTGGCATGGAGGGCTAAAGCCAAGATTGACGTGTACCAAACGGTAACATGTATTTTATATACATTATGGATTATGCATTGTGGTTGCATATATATTGGAGTGATGATTTTAATGCTTTGCCGCTAAATGTTGAAGCGAGGGTATTGCCGCATGTCACATTTGAGCGAGGTGCATTAAAATACACTCATTGTGGTTGTATATATTGGAGTGATGATTTTAATGCTTTGCCCGCTAAATGTTGAAGCGAGGGTATTGCCGCATTTCACATTTGAAGTGAGGTGCATTAAAGTACACTCATGGTGATGTATATTGGGGTATGGAATGTGCATTGTGTTGCAGGTATAGATGGGATGCTTGGTGAATATCCCATGAGTCGTTGTTATGGATGAGTGATGATTTTAAATGCTTTGCCGCTGTCACTTGACGCGATGATAGAATACATGCCGCTGCATATCATAGCGAGGAAAGAATATTTGCCGCCAAATGTTGAAGCTATGGTATTGCCGCATGTCGCATTTGTGCAAGGTTATTCAATGCCGTTGATACGTCGAAGCGAGGGGTATTAGTGCCGCGATCATGACAAGCGATGTGCATTAAAATACACTGCTATAACAAGAACAGGGATCGGCTATTCTATTGGCGATGGGTTATGCCGCCGGATATTCTTAGCGATGGTTCATTTCGGTATTCTCTTGGCGATGGTTTATGCCGCCGGGTATTCATAGCGATGGTTATTCCGCTATTCTATTGGCGATGGCTTATGCCTCTGGGTATTCATAGCGATGGGTCATTCCGCTACATCAACGGCGATGGTTCATACCGCCGGACAACTATATAGCGATGGTACATTCCGCTAATCCTATGGCGATGATTCATACCGCCGGATATCTATAGCGATGATTTATGCCACTGATTCTATAGCGATGGGTTATGCCGCTATGTACGTAGCACGGGATCACGCCGCCTTCGAGCGATGGGTGCTGCTTGCGTACCACTGTTGGGCAATGGATACATGTATACCGCTATCTTGTTAGCGATGAGGTATAGTATATTACTGTTTTATTAGCATTATTGTGGATGCCATGCGTTGATATACATATACCATCAAGTGTTTGACGATGAGATTATGCATGCCGTGTGTTGACATGTACCGTCATGAGTTGACGATGTTATTTTGGTTGTCATATGTTGACGTGTTCCGTCACGGGATGACGATGACAGTGGATGTTCTATGTAGATGTGTTGCGTCGTTTCGACGAATAATACATTTATGTATATCTATTTAGTCGTATGGTTTGAGTGCCAATGACAAGTACAGGGTAGGTTCTGAGCCACTAGTTAACGAGACCATTATGCTGAGCAGGTTGCTCGAAGAATTATTGGGTGCGTCGTACAGGAAGTGTACCGCAGCACATATTTGAGGTAAATATTTTACGAGTGGTAGTTTCTTTGAGTATTCGTTGGAATGGCTATGGCCAAGTGACTGGTAGTAGGAGTAGTTAGAGAAGAAACTACTTGCTTATACCAAGGTTACATGTGGTAGACATGATCACATCCACCCATTAAGGTGTGGAATAAATCCTACGGAATTAGGATTGCTTTGTGGTTGAGTAAGGACACAGGGATGTCCGTTGTGCTTTGGTGTTTTAGAGAAATATTGGGTGATGACCCACTACTCTAAATGGATGTTACGGTATGGTATACCGAGTGGAACGTATGATATGTTGGTAGGCTTGGTATAAGCCTATGGAGGAAACGATTTGCTAGCCAGGTATTGTGGCAGTGATATAGTGTGCTTGTTGTAGCCATTATACTGCTCGTTGGGACCGAGTTTGGTGAATCGTATGATGATACGATGAGGACTTGTACTGGGACTGCTCAATTCTGTTGGGAATACCAACATGAGTGTCGACAAGTCATTGTTAGTTCTGGTTGAGAATCCTTACATATGAAATGCAATGGGGGAACACGATTGGAATCGCGAAATATAGTTAGTGGGGTGGCACTACTATGTTGGTGTATCTCTTGGAGAGATTTGAATATACTGTCATGGAGACAGCTGGTATCGGTCATGGGTTAATTGTAAATCAGCCATGGCAAGCATTACTGGTGTTGGACCGAGTAATGGATTTCTTACCTTTCGATGAGACGTTCGAGGAGACATCTCCGGGGAAATACTCGAGATTGTGGGGTACTATGGTATTAGTACGAAGCATTGTTAGAATGAGTATACGTTGTGCATACGGGGTTTGGATTGGTAATAGTTGCAAGGATGCACTATTCTGAATCGGTTGTGTATTTGTTGGTTCCGGGATATATATTTTGGTATGAATATATCCAGTTTTCCGAACGATGGTTCGAGGTTGGAGGTTCATGGATTCATGACACTTTCCTTATGAGGAAAGCAATATTAATATACCTACCGGTTGGGAATCTTTGGGAGATTCAATGAGTCGGTTTGTGTGGTGTTGATGTAGAAATCACACCATTGGTCGTTGGTCTGTCAATCATTATTCTCCGCGAGGTGAGAATAGCTGGGGATTGACCGTTGGTCTTGGGGCTTTGGGTATGATTGGAGATACCCAAGTCGATTGCATTGAGTATGCACGTTGTATTGGTACTTAGGCATGTATACCAGTGTGTGTATACGAATGCCAGCATTTATTTGGTCCTCGTCAAGCATCGAGTTAGTATGCTTGGATGAATGAATCTCCGGTGAGAGATTGAATCACCTTGAGATTGGTAATCTCGATATCACAATTTATTCTGAAGAATGATCGTGAGGTTTGGTTGACTTCCTCCAAGGAGGAATTGTAGTATTTTGGGATCATGGTAATCATTTTCTGGTTAATTCGATAGCCTCCCTGTGTAAGGATTGTTGAATCCTGATGTAAACGAGGGATGGCCAGGATTCGGATTTATTAGGTGTCTTGGTTGACACGTGTGGTGGGAAAACAATTGATTTCCTTGCATTTCCTTTTGGAAACTTGAGACCTTGTAGAGTCTCGATGATGTGTTTGGACCACGATGTGATTTTTGGAACACACGGAAGTAGAGATCTTTGGAAATGTGTTTTGTGTTGATCGATGCCCGTGAATTGCCCGATCCGTGTTGCAAAGTGGCGCAACTACTCCTTTGTGGATGGTGGTATTGGAAAGACGGAAACCGGATTTGGTGTAAGTACATTGTAGTGTACTGGTGATTTCCTTGGTAACGATGTATGATTAACATCGTAGGCTAAGTCGTAGAGATATCCTGGAGGCGATATCTATTAAGGGAAACCACGAATGATTCGGTTGGTTAGCAGTTAGGGTTGACTGACTTTTTTTGGGTAGTTAGCATCGGGGCATGCTGACGTCCTGTTGTGTTTGTAATGGTTTGGGATGTTTACTCCATTCCAGAGATTTGGTGTGAGGTTGGTGTCCTCGCGGGTGGTGTGTCGTTCATGAGGTGCTCATGATTCGACGTTGTGAATCAGTTTGGATTGTGTGGTCTTGGCTGTACGTGGGGTACGCCAGTGTAAATTTCGAGGATGAATTTTTATTGGTGGGGGATAATTGTGATGCCCGAAAAATAATGGTGCTAATCCCGGAGTGGTAATGATCCTTAATGGATTTTATTTATGGTAATTATGAATTAATTGCGGAATTGGGGCTCCCGAGGATTTTAAATCCGATATTTGGGGTCGTTGGATCCAAGGGATGGGATTGTATTCTCATCGTGGTGATAACCTTGAAATTTGGTTTTTGGTGAAATCTGGGGACCGGGGTACTTTGTATTCGGGGTGGTATAGGGATTTGAGAATTAGAGAGAGAGTTTTGAAAACAGATGATTTTTAATGAATGTATTTGTGAAGGTATTGGTATTTTGGAGCCTTGGTACTATATATACCAAGTGGACTCGGTATTTCGTCATTTTTGCACCATATATATATATATATATATATATATATATATATATATATATATATATATATATATATATATATATATATATATATATTCTCTCCACGCTCAAACCCCTCTCCCCCAAACCCCTTTCTTTCCTTTGGAGGAAAATGGCCGGAAGCTCGATTTAGGAGCCGTATTTCTCGAAGAAAAGCAGGTAATCTCCTTCCCCTCGCCCTCTTCTTCGATTTGATAGTAATATTGTGCATTTTGGTGGAGTATAGTGTTGGGTTTGGAAATTTGGGATTTTTGGTAAGAATTCAAAGTTGAGTTTTTAGTATTTTTATTGGTTATAAATGGTGTAGTGGAGGTGTTGAAGGAGTTAGGGGTGTTGGTTTGAGTTTGGGTGTCAAAAACACCATTAAAGCTCGAATTTTTCGGAAACCCGCAGGTCGCGATCGATCGCGGCTTGGTGCCGATCGATCGCAACATTAAACTGAAATTTTTGGGAAGACAAACAGTGCGGCGATCGATCGCTAAGTCTCAGCGATCGATCGTGAGTTGTCTGGCGAACGATCACCAAGACTTGGCGATCGATCGCGAGATGGTTCTGCTTGGCAGTAGAGTTGCGCGATCGATCGCGCGTGATTGGCGATCGATCAAGGCTTGCTGAATAGTGTTTTTTCACTATTTGTTTTAAAACTTGGAATTTTGGATTTGGGGGCCGGTTTCCGTGGCATTGTTTACATTCCAATGGGAATGCTATACTATGAATTTGGAGTGGTTGGAGCCAAATTTTATTAAAGATATGGAATTACTCGATTTAGTAATTGGCTAACCTTTGAACACATAAATGGGAATATTTTGGGTATATTATGCATGCTTAATCAGGGCCTTTAAAATGGTTAATCGTCATGGATTGACGATAGGTTTGGTGTGAACGTGCTTGAGCACGTGGTTGCATGCTTGTGTTTCATTGCGAGTTATTTATGTGTTTAGCACGTAATTCATCGGGTCGCTGGACTCAAGGAAGGTTTGATTCGGTCTACAGAATCATAAGGTACGTATGACGTACGAGCATATCTTTAATATATTATTGCAATTGTGGTGCATGATATAATATGATTGTAATGCCTCGATTTGTTGTATACACGTATGATATGATTATGGTGTAATTATATCAAATGGTGGTATGTTAATGGGGGTTCGGGTGGAACCAATAATGAAGAAATACATGTATGAAATGATATATGGCAAGGAATGAAACATGATGTACAAAATGTAGTGCAAAGAAATGAATTGAATTATAGTATGCATTTGATATGAATTTCATATGCCTTTGCCTTTCATTAAGGTTGCATTAGCATGTGAATTTACTTGCAATTGGAATTGCATTTGAATTTGGAGTTCATTTCATGTACATGTTACTTAACATGTAATTACCTCTAAATGACATGATAGCAAGTGAATTAGGGAGCTAAGGATCTATATCAAGTGGATTAGAGAGGTGGAATCACATACTACACCACTTTCACCTCAAAATCTCTACAAAGCTCCTCTCCAAACCCTTAGAGATTTTATTAGTTGAAGCTTGGTTTTTCACTTGTGATTTGAGCTAGGAAGTTAAGTGAAGTGCTTTCTTCACATCTTGGTAAGAATTCATAGCTTTACATTGGAATTATGTCATTGGTGTTGCATATGTGAAGTGAAATTTCAAGTGTTCATGTGAAGAATCCTATCATGTTTCTATGCTTTGAATTGGAATCTATGATGTTAGAAACATGTTAATATGTTCCTAGGGATTGCAAGAAACATGTTGAAATGGTTCAATATGAGGTATAGGAGAAGAACCATGGAGATAAGCTTGAAAATCGCCATGTTCTAAACTTTCTGGACATCGGCGATCGATCGCGAGCTTTGTGGCGATCTATCGCCGAGGCAGAGTAAATTTTAAGGCGGTGAAAATGTGTGGCGATCGATCGGTGAAATTGTCGCGATCGATCGCTATGAACAGAGCATTGTGGCGATCGATCGCCAAGTTGTTGCGATCGATCGCGAGGGGACAGAAGGTTTTGGCGATCGATCGGTGTTGGTAGCGATCGATCGGTGATTGAGAAAAGTTGAAAATGTTATATTTTTGTAGAATTTGATTTTAATGCCTATGATAGCATGATATATTGTTGGCATTGTTGTAGCATCATCTCAGGGGACGGGACAACGAGGCACTTAGCCAGTGACGCCTAATTTATCTCGTTTGTGTCGCAGTACAGGTACGTGTTGACGTACGGAGTATAGATATTATGTGATGATGATGTTATGGTTTTGATATCATATGATTTATGTTATCTTTGTGTCATATGATTGGTTGTATCATATGCATGTGCATACATGGATTTCATATGATTGGGATGGAGGCCTTGATAGATATGTGTATATGCTTTGGTGAGATCATTGCCTCGATAGATATGCCTGGTGTGGTATATGCTTTGGCTGGGATCGTTGCCACGATAGATATACTACATATGCTTTGGCTTGAGAGATATACACCTGGTGTGGGTATATGCTCTGGCTATTATCACAGATGAGTATGGTACTATGATATGTGCTGCTAATATGAAGATGTGATGTGGTTCCACTGACATATTGAGCTAAATAGGCATATCATATGGGGCTCGTGATAATAGGGTGATTATTGAGACATGTCATGACATAGTGCATTTGTGGATGCATGATACAGAACATTCACGTTAGATGATTTATTGTGCTTTATCATTGATATTGATATTGTTGCACTGAGATCGTTGTTCTCTATACTCATTGTGTGAATGTTTTCTGTAGGGACTCATAGACGTGGGGAGACGGGATGTGAGTCATTTTCCGCTGCGAGCTGAACCACTGCCTAGGAGTTATTTTGGATTAGGTTGTTACTTGTACATGTGATGTATAGTTGGTTAGGTTTTTATAACCTTGTAACAACTTAACTAGTTAGAAACTCTTAATCAGTGTATGTTTTTACTTAATTCAGACTCACGTATGTATGTTAAGATACTACATAAATGGATTAAGTAACGAGGACCCCACATTAGTGGTATCAGAGCAGTGGTTCGAGAACGGGGTGAACATGGGTAGAGGAGGTGTATTAGGGAGTTACCTAAACACTTTGAGAATGGTAATAGCATGTTAGTCTTTGGCATATGATGTTATTCTAACATGTTATATACTTGTGAATGTTATTGTTAACCCTTGATCTACAGCTATGACAGACAGAGGGTATCATGAGGATGTTGGGGATGCCATGAGTGGCAATGCGAGTGTGAGGATGGCGCCTGTGCCACCACCACCGATTGAGCAAGGGCCAGTGGAACAGGTACTATTGCCTGGAGAATTGACTTTGACGCAGTTTCTGAGTTATCAGCCACCCAGGTTTGAGGGGACTGAATCAGGGGAACTGACAGAGGAATGGCTGGAACGTGTGGAACAGATATTTGTGTCAGCACCGTGTGCCAAGATTGCTTGGTTACGTTTAGCTGAATTCCAGTTAGCTAAGAAACCTATGATATGGTGGAAATCCACAGTACTTGAGGTGAGGGCTCAAGGACATACAGTTAACTGGGATGTGTTTAGAACAAAGTTCTTGGAGCATTATTTCTCTGTTGCTGCAAGGCAGAGGAAAGAGGATGAATTTACAAATTTGAGACAAGGATCAATGACAGTATCTGACTATGCTGTGCATTATTCTTCTTTGCTCCGGTATGTGCCACATATCGCTGTAAACACAAAAGCTAAGATCAGACAGTTTGTGAAAGGGTTGAGGCCTGAATTATTTGATAGGGTAATGTCCAATAACCCTACATCATATGAAGAAGCGTTGACTAGAGCCGAGATGGCTGAGATTGCTGTAGGGATATATACAGATGTTGGACAAGCCCAACCACCTACATCTGACAGTATGAGACCTAGAGGGGAATCATTTAAATCACCACGAGGTGGTGCATCTTCATCTAGGTTTAGTGGGAAACGTTTTGGACCACGGAAAGGGGATGTGATCGCTTTTATTTTAAACAATTATTTCTCAGTGTAGCGATTCTACCGCAAGTGCACGGTGTCAAGTTTTAGTATAATGATAATATAAGTACGGATTGTCGATCCCACGAGGACTAGGAAATAAGTATCAAACTCCACTAGTTTAACTATATTTAGCCTACGAAAATATGGGTATGACTAATTAACTAAATTAACTAACTAATTTAATAATAAACCCAACCAAACAATAGAGAATGAGAATAAAATCAATAGAGACAATTATCAAGACTTTCGGTTCACCTATGTAATCCCCCACAATTCGCCTATTAGTTAAGAATTAATTCAAACAATCTAAGGTGACGAGTTTTCCTAATTCACTTGCTATACCTTGGTCCGGCTATAACAAATCTAATACTAACGTAACAATAAGCCACTCTCGTACCCTTATTGAACAATTAATATTGTAAATCGATCTATGAAAACTTCTAGCCTTCGATTACTAGATATCTATAGCTATCACACGTGTATTTGACTTCATCTCTCGATCTCAGTCTGAAATCCACGGCATAAATCACTATATCGAATTGCAATTTTATCTCTCGATCTCAATTGTAATTTAATATCATTCAAGGATGGCCAAACCCTTAAAAGCATGAAGAACAATGATCTATGCACTTAGATAAATAAGAATCAATCAAAACATTAAAATTAAATCATGGGTTCATAACATAGGATCCCCTAAGTCTTGACAATAAACTTAGCCTAGCAACATATCTAAAATCAAATGCAAAATTATGTTTTTCAACATCAAAAGCATAAGAAAATTAAATAGAATCAAACAAAGTTTAGAAATACGTATAAACAAGCGATGTTGAATCGCGTTGTCGATCCGTAACTCCGTCTCTCCCTTTGTAGTGCTGTACGTGAGTCTTCTTCCTCTTCACGTGAATTCCAGTTAGCTTGCTGCTTCGTTCAGAATCGAAGTCTGGAATTCGTCCGAGCAGATGGCTTTACATGCGAAGATTCAGTCTGCTGTTCACGTCCACCAATCTGTTCTCTCCTTCCGTTCACGTCTCTCCTCTCTTCTCCCCCTGATATCCTCTCTTCTCACGTTCCTTATCGCCAGTAGCTACTGCCTCTCCTCACGTCTATCTTCTCCACTCACGTCTGAGCCTGTTCGTCCCTCTCTCTCAATCTGATCACCTTCGTTCGTCAAAACTCCCGTTGCTCTCTATCAGCTGTTCACGTTTATCCTCCTGAACCTCTTCCCTTCTGTATCTGTATTGCTCCTCTCAAATATAATCAGATATGGTCCCAGAAATTTGGAGAATTCTCCTCTCACTCTGATATCGTAAACTCTCGTCTCCCTCACGTACGTTCTTTTTCTTCCTCCGCTTCTTCCCTGATATTTGCTGTTCTTTTTTCACGTCACTCCCCCCCTTTCCTGGAGATTTTGTTTCACGTACGTTGCTCCAAATCTGATATGGCAATCCACGTGAATCTCGCTGCTCCCTTATCTCTCGTTCCTTTCTTCCTTCCCCCTCTCTGTTTCTGTCAACCCTCTCTTTAATATATCTGTTTATTTCCTTTCTCCTCTATTCCTTTTAATATCTCAAATCTTCCATCTTAGACTAATAAAATATTCGGTAAATTTGTTTCCAAACCAACATGGCAACCTCCGGGAATTTACGTGAGTCTCCCTCTTTAAATCTGCTGCGTGTGACGTGAACTTCACTTTGATTTTCTTCATTTCTTCGACGTCTTTGCTCGGTTTGGTCCTTTTCATCATTATTAGCTCATTTTCTCCACTTTTATGCATTTAAACCTAGATTCCTGAAATATACAAATATATACCAAAACGCGTAATATTTACAGGAATCACTATAAAAACGTCACTAATCATATATCAAATTAAGTGTAAAAATCACACTTATCAGGATGACCGAAAATCTAAAGGACAGTCCCAAGGAAGTAGTAGTAGTAGTGGACGAGGACTACATTGTTTTAAATGTGGAGGGCCACATTATCAAAGAAATTGTCCACAGTTTGATACGGTGGTTTGTTTCAGTTGTGGGAAGCCAGGACATGTGATCCGTGATTGTCCTCAAGTGGGTGGACAACAGAGGAGAGGACCAATGTCAGAGAATATAGTGCAGTAGAGACCACAGGGTGTACCACAGTCTGGTGGAGGACAGAGGACAGGAACACCTCAGGCTCAGGTGTATGCACTGAACAGGGAGGAAGCAGAGGCAGCTCCTGATACTGTGATAGCGGGTAAGTGTACTTTGTTTACTTATCCTGCTTTTCTGTTGATTGATACTGGTGCATCACATTCTTTTATTGCACAAGCATTTATTGATCAGTATCATATATGCTCGTCTCCACTGTTGATGCCTCTTTATGTCTCGACACCCATGGGAACTACTGTGATGACGTGTCAGAGTGTGTCTGATTGTACTATTCAGTTTGAGACTGAGTATGGGCTACAGGCTGATTTGATTGTGTTAGACATGTCCGATTTTGATTGCATCCTTGGAATTGATGTGTTGAGTAAATATCAATCTGTTGTGGATTGTAGTCAGAAGATAGTGAGATTTCAGTCTGATACTGGAAATCAATGGTATTTCTATGGTCAGGGATCGAGGGCAAGGATTCCTCTGATATCAGCAATCCGAATGTCGCGTTTGTTAGAACGTGGACATGCGGGTTATTTGATTTACGCCCTGGATATAATGATAGGCTTAGATTTTGAGTGTTTTTAACTGTAATTTCTTCCTACTTTCCGTATTTTTTCCTGGATGATATTATGCTTTTTGGTGTTTATTCGTTTGTTTCAGGAAAATAGATCGGAAGTGGAAGAAATGAGCTTATATGAAGATAACGGGCGAAATCGAGTCAAGAAAGGGTTGAAATGAAGAAGTGAAAATTTCGAAATCTCGATCGATCGAGATTATGTCTCGATCGATTGAGACAGACAGTGCGCTGAGAAGATATGAATTTTAAGTCTCGATCGATCGGAACAAATTTCCGATCGATCGAGCGAGGCAGTGACTCCAGAGCAAATTTTATTAAGGTCTCGATCGATCGGTGGAAAATCTCGATCGATCGAGCAAGACAGTGAGTTTCAAAAGCTGGCATGAACAGTGCACCGATCGATCGGTAGCAAATCTCGATCGATCGAGTCGCGAAATCCTGAAGATTTTATTTTCCTTTTTTATCGTGATTTTGGAGGGTTTAAAAGGGGAATTGATTCATTCCAAAGAAAAAAAGGAGACCAGACGATATTTCTGAACAAAGAAGAACCCTAGCCCCCGCCAAGGAGATCCGTTCTTCCGGTTCTTCATCCGAGCCAAAGCCAATCAATTCCGGAGTGCAAGGAAGGAGCAAGAGAAGAGATTTCGGTGCTACGCACGGATTCATTCCGCCGTTTATCGTATTTCTAGACTTTAATCTATTTCATATTAATTTTCAATTGATGTTTTTGAGGTCGAGAGACGATTAAACTTCTTTTGTATTTGATTTGAAACAATTCTAGTTTATTTTATTGAGATTTAGTATCATTGTGTTTTATATATTGATTCAATTGTGTTTGAGTGTATTGATGTCTATTGTTCATGATTTAATCGATTGTTAAGATCAAAGCCTAGCTAACTTTGATTGATTCTGAGAGTTATAACCTAGATCGAGAGATAACGTTGTAACACGCTCTTTTAATTCATGAAGTATGTTATGATTGAGATCGAGAGATGATATCGCATACGTGAGAACTTGGAATCGAGAGATTTAGAGTTATAAGGTTTTGATAATTTATGCAACTTTGAATTAGTAAATAGGTGCACGAGAGTGACTTATTCTAATTTATTGTTAGTTTCTTTACAGCTCGAGAGAGTGTATTGAATAATAGCGAAAACCTTTCACACTTAGAATCAATTGGTTGATAATTTGCTTATTCAAATGAATCATTAAAGATAACACAGTTAAACGAAGAGCTTGATAAATTTCTTGAGCAACTTACCTTCGCATATCCGGAACCATTCATTTTATTGTTTCTTGTTTAAGTTTCATTCTTAGTTTAAGTTTGCTTTAGATAATCACACATTGTTAATCGTAGGTTAAATATAATCTTATTAATCTTATTTGGTACTTATACGTTAGTCCCTGTGGATTCGACAACCCGTACTTAATTTTCACTATACTAAAACTTGACAACCGTGCACTTGCGGTAGAATCGCTTCACACTATTCTTTGAAATATCTTTTGTTTAAAAATAAAGCGGTCAAGTTTTTGGCGCGGTTGCCGGGGACTAATCTGTATAATATCATACGAGATTAGTTAATTGTAATTTAGCCAATTTTATTATTGCGTTTTTGTTTTCTTTTTCTTTTTGTTATTTTCGAAAAAAAAAAAAATTATTTTAGTATGTTATTTGTTTTTCTTGCGAGGTACTTGTGATGCTTCATCAACAAGTCTTCACAAGATTTGCCCAACAATTTTCAGAGCCGTTTTATTCGGCGTGGGAGAGATTCAATGAACTGGCAGACACATTGAGGTATCACAACTTTTCGAACTATACTCTTCTGCAACATTTCTTCAAAGGTTTGGATGCACAGACACGAGGATGGGTATTCAGAGGAGCACTGGTGACTGGGAGTCCCCTGGTTGATAGAGTTGAGGACAGTGTATTACACCTGTTCAATGATATGGCGGACTTCAATTACCACTGGCATTTTGATCCTTCCTTGCAAGGTTGGAGTCACCAATACCCACCAGAGCCTCACTACCCTGATGATACGCACCAAACCTTTGAGCATCACGGCGAGAAGAAAGATAGTTTTGTAGAAGGAACAGCTCAATCAGAGAATATGTTATTTAGACTCATGGCATCAACTGAGCAATGTTTAGAGAACCAGACCAATTATATACGTCATCTAGAGCAGCAATTTGCAATTCTAGTGGAAACCATCTCAATGAGCTGCCAAGAGGAGGAGACGAGATCTACAAATCAGGCCTGGTTACATGATGATGATCACTCAACCAATCAAGTTTGGGGGAGTGATCCGACTCATGGGGAAGAATCAAGGGAAGTTGAGCCTATGGAAGTGATTGAGCCTACAGTGGAAAAGGCATCTGAGGAGATCCTATGGGACAACAAGCCAAGAGTGAAGTTGGATGATGAGATTTTCGAGAATTTGATATCCGCCCATCGATGGAGGCATGTTATGGGCCATATGTGGATACGTATTCCTCATCGATGCCACCAACTTCACCGCACTACGCCCCATATGAGATGAAGTCAAGTGAAGAGTCATTCTCCCATGCTCACTATGTCATGACGAAAGTTGTTGGAGCGACGGGTTTACACTGGAGACATCTGGCCAATCTTGAGGGCATACTGAATGAAGACCCATTAGTGGTATTATATGATACTTACTATGGGCGGCAACCGCTCTTTGATGGTTGCTTCTGATGGTCAAGCCGACGACTAGAAATCAGCGCTTCTTGGGAGGCAACCCAAGCGTATCCTTTTGCATTTAGCTTTGTTTTATTTTCAATTTTGCATTTAGTTTGTTTTTCTCTCTTGTCGATTTTTTTTTTCTAGCATCCTTCTTTTGCGAGGTACTCAAGTGGAGCGATGAACCCCTACAGCAGTGGAGCTTTCAAAAGCCAAACTTCCTCAATCCTCATGCAAGCGTCTTGATCAGGGGAGTTTACGTTTTCCCTTTTGATTCTTTTAAACATTGAGGACAATGTTTCAGTTAAGTTTGGGGGAGTGGTTTGCGTGTTTAACTTGTTTTATCCGCATGTTGTGTGCTTAATTGTCACTTGAATCGTCCTTGAGCACAACAATTTTTTTTTTTTTTGTGAGTTAGTCTTGAGAAATGAAGAATTAGATTTGCAACGGCAATACATGATGAAATTAATCCTCATCTAGATAGGAGTCATGAAAATGTTTAACTTGTTTGTATATATCCTTTGTTAACCATATGTCAAAACTGAGGAATAATTTGAGCACTTATTGAGTCATGATTGAGTGAAGTATGTATTGATTAAAGTGAAAATTTGTGTTAACTATGATGAGTCTTGAGTATCTTAGATAACTCTACAATTTATTTGAAAGCACTTTAAGGCGAAATTTATAATTAAGAACTTGACTTGGAGATGATTTAGGCGATCTTTGGACCGTTTGTGCCTTTGAAGCCTACCTGTTATACATTATCCTTAGTGTCCCCTCTTGTGCCTTATTGAAAAAGAATGGTATATGCATTGCATATGATTAGACCCACATTCGACATTCTTGGCAACCTCATTATACCTACCATGGATTGAGCCTAAAAGAAAATTTTTACCCACCCCTAAGGGAGTATAATGAGTCTCATTCATTACATTAAATTGTTATATGTTGATAAGTTCATTGTGAAAAAAATGAAATGAACAAATGAATGAGCAAAGAAAAAGAAAAGTTGTAGAAAGAGCCTTGAAAAGAAAATTTAAATAAGACCCAAAGTGGCCAATGCTAGAAAATGTGAAGAGAAGCTCAATGATTATGTGAGAAAATAGTTGAACTGATTTTATTATACTCTCTTCTTTGAATTCATCCTACCTTTTCTTTGAAGCCGACACCGAAAGGCCTAACGTTATAAGCTTTTAAGACCTTTTGATCCAAGTCTAGGGAATAATTACATTAGTGGAGAAGTGCTAGATAGTAAATTTGTAGAGTAATTCAAAGTAATCTTGACTAGGAGTTGATATGGCACATGTTGATCTTAAAGATATATATGTAACTCATGTTTGACAATAGCACACACGCACGTTGCGATGTATTGTTTAACTTAGGAGGAATTGCTTCTTGTTAAGTGTTGAATGACTTCTATTGATGTGTAAGTAGGATTTCTGAGTTTTTACGTATGTTGTAAAGATGATTCATGCTTAGTATCGAGTTTAACTTTTCTTTTTGAGCTTATTGCTTGCTCGAGGACGATCAAGTCTAAGTTTGGGGGAGTTGATAGGCTTAGATTTTGAGTGTTTTTAACTGTAATTTCTTCCTACTTTCCGTATTTTTTCCTGGATGATATTATGCTTTTTGGTGTTTATTCGTTTGTTTCAGGAAAATAGATCGGAAGTGGAAGAAATGAGCTTATATGAAGATAACGGGCGAAATCGAGGCAAGAAAGGGTTGAAATGAAGAAGTGAAAATTTCGAAATCTCGATCGATCGAGATTATGTCTCGATCGATCGAGACAGACAGTGCGCTGAGAAGATATGAATTTTAAGTCTCGATCGATCGGAACAAATTTCCGATCGATCGAGCGAGGCAGTGACTTCAGAGCAAATTTTATTAAAGTCTCGATCGATCGGTGGAAAATCTCGATCGATCGAGCAAGACAGTGAGTTTCAAAAGCTGGCATGAACAGTGCACCGATCGATCGGTAGCAAATCTCGATCGACCGAGTCGCGAAATCCTGAAGATTTTATTTTCCTTTTTTATCGTGATTTTGGAGGGTTTAAAAGGGGAGTTGATTCATTCCAAAGAAAAAAAGGAGACCAGACGATATTTCTGAACAAAGAAGAACCCTAGCCGCCGCCAAGGAGATCCGTTCTTCCGGTTCTTCGTCCGAGCCAAAGCCAATCAATTCCGGAGTGCAAGGAAGGAGCAAGAGAAGAGATTTCGGTGCTACGCACGGATTCATTCCGCCGTTTATCGTATTTCTAGACTTTAATCTATTTCATATTAATTTTCAATTGATGTTTTTGAGGTCGAGAGACGATTAAACTTCTTTTGTATTTGATTTGAAACAATTCTAGTTTATTTTATTGAGATTTAGTATCATTGTGTTTTATATATTGATTCAATTGTGTTTGAGTGTATTGATGTCTATTGTTCATGATTTAATCGATTGTTAAGATCAAAGCCTAGCTAACTTTGATTGATTCTGAGAGTTATAACCTAGATCGAGAGATAACGTTGTAACACGCTCTTTTAATTCATGAAGTATGTTATGATTGAGATCGAGAGATGATATCGCATACGTGAGAACTTGGAATCGAGAGATTTAGAGTTATAAGGTTTTGATAATTTATGCAACTTTGAATTAGTAAATAGGTGCACGAGAGTGACTTATTCTAATTTATTGTTAGTTTCTTTACAGCTCGAGAGAGTGTATTGAATAATAGTGAAAACCTTTCACCCTTAGAATCAATTGGTTGATAATTTGCTTATTCAAATTAATCATTAAAGATAACACAGTTGAACGAAGAGCTTGATAAATTTCTTGAGCAACTTACCTTCGCATATCCGGAACCATTCATTTTATTGTTTCTTGTTTAAGTTTCATTTCTTAGTTTAAGTTTGCTTTAGATAATCACACTTTGTTAATCGTAGGCTAAATATAATCTTATTAATATTATTTGGTACTTATACGTTAGTCCCTGTGGATTCGACAACCCGTACTTAATTTTCACTATACTAAAACTTGACAACCGTGCAGTTGCGGTAGAATCGCTTCACACTATTCTTTGAAATATCTTTTGTTTAAAAATAAAGCGGTCATATAACTGAACCGAAAAGAGAAAGGAAAGTGGAGGAGATACCAGTGGTTGCAGAATATGCGGATGTGTTTCCAGATGAGATACCTGGATTCCCACCGAGTCGAGAAGTAGAATTTGGTATTGATTTGATACCTGGTACTTCTGCAATTTCACGGGCTCCTTATCGGATGGCACCAACTGAATTGAAAGAGTTGAAAACTCAATTGCAAGATTTATTGGACAAGGGGTACATACGTCCTAGTGTATCGCCTTGGGGTGCTCCGGTATTATTTGTTAAGAAGAAGGATGGGACAATGCGATTGTGTATTGATCATCGACAATTGAACAAGGTAACTATAAAGAATAAATATCCTCTTCCTCGTATTGATGATTTGTGATGTCCGGGAATTATGGTGGTAATCCCGGTGTTGTATTAATCCTTGATGGATTTTTAATTGTGGCAATTAGGAATTATTTGCGGTTTGGCATCTCCCGAGGTTGGTAAATCGGGCATTTGGGATCGTTGGATCCCGAGGTTGAGATCGTATTCTCATTCCGGTGAAAACCTGCGAGTTGGGTTTTTAGTGTGACTCGGAATCTCGGGTGCTTTGTGTGGGCACCGGTAGGGGGTTTTTGAGTTAGAGAGAGAGTTTTTGAAAACAGATGATTTTTAATGAATCATGATGTATTTGTGGGGCTATTAGTATCTCGGGGTATTTTTGCTATAAATACCAGTTGAACCCGAGATTTTAATTATCGGAACCATTTTCCTCTTCTTCTTCTCTCTCCCCGTACCCGCGCCATTCCCGATCCCCTTTTGACCCACGCCGCTTCCAGGCGTGCGCCCGTCGCCGTCCGGCCGCCGTTCGGCGCGTGGCACCCGCCGTTGGCTTCGTCTCTTCCAGGCGCTCCTATTCATACCATCAATTTGAAGTTTGGTCGCGATTTGAGCTCGGATTTCCGCAGAAAGCGCTAGGGTTCGAACTGGATTTCTGTTCGATTTTGTGGCTCGATTTTGCACATGTTTCTCGGGGCATGGAACTCAAGCTAGGCTTGACATGGACTACGGAATTTTAAGGTATTACAGGTGTAGCAGCGGCTTTGGAGTCGAGCTCGGGCTGTTGGTTAGAGGTACTTCCAGGATCGAGGTACCAGAGCTGGCTGGATAGACGCTCAGATCCATAGTTGAGATCGAGTGGCGTTTGGGAGGTGCTTCCAGGATTGAGGCACCGGTAACGGTATCTGGGAGTATGGTATTTTATACTTTATGTACACATACGATTATTTGGTGCTCGTTGGTGAGCGACGTATATGTGTGCATGGGTTGTATAAAAGGGCAAAGGTCTTTTCTTTTCATCTATATTGTGATATGCAATTAATTGGGAACTGCTAGATGAATTGAGAAGTAATTAGTGTATATCGGGAGTACATGACATGCTAAATGGTTTAGTTGGAAAAATGGAAATGGTATGTATTGGATTAAAAGGAAAAATCTTATTATCGGTATATTATGCTAATTACATGTACATGATTATGGGATTTATGCGCTAATTACGGGTTAAGGGCACGGGGGTCCTTACATTAATGGTATCAGAGCAGTGGTTAGCTCTTTGGGGCTGTTGAAGGCCTAGGAACATGTTAATGGGAATGAGAAACACATACTTATGCATGATGGTTGCTTATGTGCATTTATGATATGTGTTCATAATTGGAATATGTTATTGTTAACCATAGTGGTTGCAGGGTCTTATGAAACATGGATTATGCATTACGGTTGCATGCACGTCGAAGCGATGATGCCGCTGTCGTGCCGAAACAATTATTGGAATACGGGTTATGCATTACGGTTGCATGCATGGCGTAGCGATGTGAATACTTGCCGCTCCATGGCGTAGCGATGTGAATACTTGCCGCTGATATGAAGCGAAGAACACGACCGCTGTCATATCTTAGCGAGGGGTATTTCCGCTGTCATGTAAAGCGAGGGGTATTTCCGCTGTCATGATTAAAACAAGGAGTAATGGTGCTGCTGTCATACCGTAGCGATGAGAGAATATTTGCCGCTGATATGAAGCGAAGAACACGGCCGCTGTCATATTATAGCGAGGGATATTATTTCCCGCTGGTATGTCGAAGCGAGGTAGCGATGAAGGTATTTGCCGCTCATATGAAGCGAAGAACACGACCGCTGTCATATTATAGCGATGGTTCATTCCGCTAGTCTATTGGCGATGGTTTATGCCGCCGGGTATTCTTAGCGATGGGTCTTTCCGCTACATCTATTGGCGATGGTTCTTGCCGCCAGGTATTATATAGCGACGGGTCTTTCCGCTACATCTATTGGTGATGGTTCTTGCCGCCAGGTATCATCTAGCGATGGTACATTCCGCTACATCTATGGCGATGGTTCATACCGCCGGATATCTATAGCGATGTTTCATGCCGCTGACTTTATGGCTGGAGGATCATGTCGCTGATTCTATAACGATGGGTTATACCGCTACGTGGGTAGCACTGGATTACGCCGCCTACGAGCAATGGATGCTACTTATGTACCGTTGGTGGACGATGGATACAGGTATTCCGCTATCTTGATAACGATGAGGTATGGCATATTACTTTTGTTATCAGTATTGTGAATATGATGTGTTGTTATTTACCGTCATGTGTTTGACGATGAGATTATGGAAGTCGTGTATCGACATGTACCGTCATGTGTTTGGCAATGAGATTGTGAGTGTCGTGTATCGACAGGTACCGTCATATGTTTGACGATGTTATTTGGGATGTCTATGTGGACGCTTGGCGTCGTTTTGGTGAATAATACATTCATGTTTATGTATTTGGTTGTATGGTTTGAGTGCCGATGGTGGGCACATGGTAGAGTCTGGGTCATTAGTTGACGAGACCTTTTGCCGAGCAGGTTTGCTCGATGGAGCATTGATGCATTGTACCGGTGAGTGTACCGCATCGTATTATAGAGGTAAATAATTATCGAGCAATGATACCCTTGGGTATGCTCGCTGGGATGGCTAAGGCCAAGTGATTGGTGGTAACAGTAGTCATTGAGGAAACTACTCGCTTGTTATTGTGATGAGAAGTAAGCATGGTTATACCCACCCTGAAGGTGTGGAATAAGTCCTAATGGATTAGGATTGCGTGGTAATTAAGCATGGACGCTGGGTTGTCCAGTGTGCTTTGGTGTTTTAGAGATATGTTGGGCGACGACCCACAACTCTAATGGTTGGTGCGGTATGGTATACCGGGATGGAACGTGTGTCACATTGGTAGTTGGTATAAGCCTTTGGGGCCAGCGAATCGCTAACCAGGTATTGTTGCAGTACTTTGGTGTGCTTGTGTTAGCCATTATAATGCTCGTTGGATTCGAGTTTGGTGAATCGTATGGTGATACGATGAGGGTTATGGTAGACTCTTGTAGTCTCTATGTAGCATGGTATTTGAGGTAGAGAATACCTCACGGGGACGTTTATACGTCATTGTTTTGAGGGACTTGTACTGGGACAGCTCAAGTTTGTTGGTATTACCAACGTGAGTGTCAACAAGTCGTTGTTAGCTCTAGTTGAACATCCTTGCATATGGCATGCAATGGGAGTCACAATGGTTTGTGAGATATAGTTAGTGGGGTGACACTACTATATTGATTTTGTCTCTTGGAGAGTTTTGGATTGTACTGTCTTAGAGACAGCTTGCATCGGTCGTGGTTTGATTGTAAATCAGCCATGGTAAGCATTACTGATGTTGGACCGAGTAATGGATTTCTTACCTCGGTGAGACGTTTGAGGAGACGTCTTCGGGGAGATGCTCGATTGTGGAGTACTATTGTGATGCCCCGAAATTAATTAATGGTAACCTGGACATTAATTATGTTTATATGATGAATTATTACGACGATGAAGTTATGTGTGGAAATGAAGGATTAACATGATTTAAGGATGTTGATTTCATTTATAAATGCTTACCATGTTAATGTATTTTATATACATCATGAGGAATTATTGAAGTGCAATTAAGTGTAAGAATTGTTACTTAACCCACCACTTCTACCCCACCTCACACTTTTACACTCCATTCCCAAAAATCACTTTCCCAAACCCCCCTTTCCCTCATTTTCGAAAATTGCCCTAAAGTTGGGAAGAAATTCTTGTAAAAGCTTCATCCTTGCATTTCTTGGTAAGATTTAGTGCCTATGATGTTTATATAGCACTTATTGATGTTCATGAAGTGTGTGTTAAGTTTTGGAAGGGTTTTAAAAAGGGTTTGAAATGGGTTTGTTTGGGTTAGTGTGATTCTTGGTGGGATGTTGGATTTTTAATGGTTTTATGATGTGTATTGAAGGTTTTGAGTGTTTTAATGTTTTTAAGTTGTTGGAATAAATGATGGTTGAGGTTGGTGAGGTTTAAAGGTGCAAAAATGGAGATTTTCGATGTGCAGAGGCTGGCGATCGATCGCCCGTTTTTGGCGATCGATCGCGAGCAGGCAGTAGGCTCCAGAAGCCTTTGGCGATCGATCGCCACTTTTGGGCGATCGATCGGTGAGCTTGGCGATCGATCGCGCCAAAAGTGGCGATCGATCGCCGCATGCATAATTTTGTTGATGCGGGCAGTGTGATCTCGCGATCGATCGGGACGACTTGGCGATCGATCGCGAGACACACAAAAGTGTGTTTTTGGCATTTTTGTGGGAATTTTGAATATTGGACTATGATTAGCTTCTAATATTGAATTGTATGGTTGTGTAGAACCATCCCAAGGACCCACAACTTCGAGACGATAAAGTACTACGACTTCGCCACATTTTGAAAAGGTACGTAAGAAACGTACGGGCATCAACGGTAACATATCCCTCAACTATGACTATGCATTAAATTGCGTAAGTATTTATGATGATTATGATGATGGTAATTATGATGATTATGATGATGGTAATTATGATGATTATTGATGATGATATTGTGATAAACGAAGATGATATGATGTTACGATAATAATTACGATACGGTGATGATGTTTGAAATGATGATGCTTATAAGATGATGATACATGTTGACTATGCTACTTAGAATGGTTGAATGTCCGGTGACATAACGGAGCGATGGGGTACATCCGCTATCAAGGTGTAGCGATGGGTATCATCCGCTGAGCGATGGGGTACATCCGCTATCAAGGCGTAGCGATGGGTATCATCCGCTGAATAAGGGATACATCCGCTATCAAGGCGTAGCGATGGGTATCATAAGATGTGTTATGTCGAGCGAGGGGACCAATTGTGCCGCTGTCATAATAGAACCCGGACAGTCCCATTTCTAATTAACATGGATTGTTATGAACTTTTATACGAAGTATGATGTTAATCATTCATGTCTTGAACTAATGATCATATGCGTAATTATGAAACAGGGACAACCAAGGAAGGATAGTACTATTAAACAGGAAGTATATGTTATCAATTATTTCCATGCATTATTTATATGCCATTAACTCATGATGTTAAGTAACTATGTATATGCTCACGATGGGTTGTTCCTGTAGGTACACTTTTGGATCGAGACCAAGGGTCGGGTTGAGATAGTGAGCTAAAGGAGCATAAGAAGATAGATACAGGATTTTTGTTAGCCTTAACATTCTTTTTGGGGAATGTAATTAACTAATTATTGAAGTTTCATTTTGGCCTGTAATTACATTGAGCTCACATAACCACCAGAACCTTAAGATGTCTCTAATGCATGTTTAGTTATTGATACGCTATTAAAATGACGTTCAGTGGTAGGAAGACCTTACAACTATGGCATTAGTATAGAGCATCGTTGGGATGTGTATACATGGCGTATACGGATTTTGGATCGGGTAATGGTAATATTGATGCACTACTCTAACCAATTGTGTATTTTTGGGTTCCGGGTTATGTTTTGGTATAAATATACCCGGGTCTTCCGAACGGTAGTTCGAGGATTGGAGAATCATGGATTCATGACTTTTTCCTTGAGAGGAAGACGGTATTATGATTCCTACCGGTTGACTCTTTGGGGAGATTCGTTATTTTGATTCGTGTGGTGGTGATGTTGAAATCACACCCTTTGGTTTTGGTTTGTCAACCATCATTCTCCGTGGGGTGAGAATAATCGAGGTTTGACAGTTGGCTTTGGGATGTGGGTATGATTGGAGATACCCGAGTCTATTGCATTGCGTATGCATGTTGTGCGGTGTATGGGCATGTATGCCGTGTGTGTATACGAATGCCAACTCTATTTTTTGTTCATTGTTGAACGTGGGTTTAATTTGCTTGGGATGGTGAATCTCCGGTGCGAGATTGTGGGACTTTGAGATCGGTGATCTCGATGGCACGATGCATTCTTGATGAATGATCGTGAGGGCTGTTTGACTTCCCCTGAGGAAGAATTGTCGTGTTTTGGAACCATGGAAATTCTTGTTGGATAATTCGATAGCCTTCCTATTTTTAGGATTGTTGGATCCAAGGATAAATGAGGGATGGCCGAGTTTCGGATTTGTTTAGTGTCATGGTTGACACTTGTGTAGGAATGCAATGGTTTGCCTTGCATGTCCCCTATGGAACTTGAGACTTCGTGGAGTCTTGATGGTGTGTCGGGACCAAGATATGATTTCTTGGAACACACCGGTGCAAACATCCTCGATGATGTATTTTGTGTGGATCAGTGACCGTGGGTAACCCGGTCCGGGTTGCAAGTAGTGCAACTACTCCTCTGGAGGAGATGGGAAGGGAAACGAAGACTGGTTTCTTTTTGTGAGTATACTATTGTATGCTAGTGGTCCCCATCTTGACGATGCGTGTCAAGCATCGTGGGCAGGTGGTGTATATCACGGTATGATATCTTTGTCAGAACCAATGGAGATTTGGTTGGTTTGCAGTTTTGGTGAACTGACTTGTGGGACGATTCACGTCGAGGTATGTTGTTATCTTTCGGGTTTGTATTGGTTTTGACGTTGCGCTATTTTAAGGCTTGGTGCGAGACTGGTATTCTCGCAGTTGTTAATTTGATTCTAAGGTGGTTCAGAATCAGGGTCTTGGCTTTGTTTGGTTGGTGTAGTCCTGGTGTTACGTGGAATACACCGGTGCAATTTCGGGGACGAAATTTTTTAGTAGGGGATAATTGTGATGTCCGGGAATTATGGTGGTAATCCCGGTGTTGTATTAATCCTTGATTGATTTTTAATTGTGGCAATTAGGAATTAATTGCGGTTTGGCATCTCCCGAGGTTGGTAAATCGGGCATTTGGGATCGTTGGATCCCGAGGTTGAGATCGTATTCTCATTCCGGTGAAAACCTGCGAGTTGGGTTTTTAGTGTGACTCGGAATCTCGGGTGCTTTGTGTGGGCACCGGTAGGGGTTTTTTGAGTTAGAGAGAGAGTTTTTGAAAACAGATGATTTTTAATGAATCATGATGTATTTGTGGGGCTATTAGTATCTCGGGATATTTTTGCTATAAATACCAGTTGAACCCGAGATTTTAATTATCGGAACCATTTTCCTCTTCTTCTTCTCTCTCCCCGTACCCGCGCCATTCCCGATCCCCTTTTGACCCACGCCGCTTCCAGGCGTGCGCCCGTCGCCGTCCGGCCGCCGTTCGGCGCGTGCCACCCGCCGTTGGCTTCGTCTCTTCCAGGCGCTCCTATTCATACCATCAATTTGAAGTTTGGTCGCGATTTGAGCTCGGATTTTCGCAGAAAGCGCTAGGGTTCGAACTGGATTTCTGTTCGATTTTGTGGCTCGATTTTGCACATGTTTCTCGGGGCATGGAACTCAAGCTAGGCTTGACATGGACTACGGAATTTTAAGGTATTACAGGTGTAGCAGCGGCTTTGGAGTCGAGCTCGGGCTGTTGGTTAGAGGTACTTCCAGGATCGAGGTACCAGAGCTGGCTGGATAGACGCTCAGATCCATAGTTGAGATCGAGTGGCGTTTGGGAGGTGCTTCCAGGATTGAGGCACCGGTAACGGTATCTGGGAGTATGGTATTTTATACTTTATGTACACATACGATTATTTGGTGCTCGTTGGTGAGCGACGTATATGTGTGCATGGGTTGTATAAAAGGGCAAAGGTCTTTTCTTTTCATCTATATTGTGATATGCAATTAATTGGGAACTGCTAGATGAATTGAGAAGTAATTAGTGTATATCGGGTGTACATGACATGCTAAATGGTTTAGTTGGAAAAATGGAAATGGTATGTATTGGATTAAAAGGAAAAATCTTATTATCGGTATATTATGCTAATTACATGTACATGATTATGGGATTTATGCGCTAATTACGGGTTAAGGGCACGGGAGTCCTTACATGATTTGTTTGATCAGTTGCAGGGATCAAGAATTTATTCTAAGATTGATTTGAGGTCAGGATATCATCAAATACGTGTGAGGGAAGGAGATATACAGAAGACAGCATTCAGAACTCGTTATGGACATTATGAGTTTCTGGTGATGCCATTTGGAGTGACAAATGCTCCTGCTGTCTTTATGAGTTTAATGAATCGGGTTTTCCAAGAATACCTTGATCGATTTGTCATTGTCTTTATCGATGATATACTGATCTATTCGCAGAGTGATGCAGAACGTGTTCAACATTTGCATATGGTATTGCAATTGTGAGTTTTGGTTGACTAGTGTCGGCTTTTTGGGACATGTCATTTCCGAAGAAGGTATATCAGTTGATCCAAAGAAAGTGGAAGCAGTGTTGAATTGGTCAGCACCTACTTCTGTGCTAGTGATTCGTAGTTTCTTAGGTTTGGCTGGATATTATAGACGGTTTGTTGAAGGATTTTCAGCGACCGCCAAACCATTGACACATTTGACACAGAAGGGAGTATCATTTCAATGGTCAGAGGCTTGTGAGCGTAGTTTTCTGGAATTAAAACGTCGATTGACTACAGCTCCAGTCTTGATCATTCCTTCAGAGCATGACAGGTTTGCATTATATACTGATGCATCTTTACTTGGTTTGGGTTGTGTATTGATGCAGGATAAACATGTAGTGGCTTATGCATCACGACAGTTGAAGCCACATGAAATGAGATATCCAGTACATGATCTGGAATTGGCTGCCATTGTCTTTGCATTGAAGATATGGCGACATTATTTATATGGTACGTCGTTTACCATATACACAGATCATAAGAGTTTAAAATTTCTATTCACTCAAGCGGAGTTGAATATGAGACAAAGGAGATGGATGGATCTGTTGAAAGATTATGATTGTGAGATTGAATATCATCCAGGAAAAGCTAATCTTACAGCAGATGCCTTGAGTCGAAAGGTACATCATACGGCTGATGAGATGATTCATTTATCTGCTTTGATGACGTCTTGTTGTACTTTGGGTTATGATTTTGATATGGAAATAGTGCCAGTACGGGTATCAACATTGTTGGTTGAACCCGACATTTTTGAGAAAATCAGAACGGCACAACTAACTGATGATGAAGTACAACAATGGAAGGAAAGGATAAGTCAAGGACAAACATCTCACTTTGTACTTACAAGTGATGGAACTTTGAAATACAGAAACTGTTGGGTAGTACCTGCTTCATTAGGACTACGCCAAGAACTACTACAACGTGCTCATTGTAGTAGATACAGTATACATCCTGGAGGGAAGAAAATTTATCATGATTTACGTACACAATTTTGGTGGAAACGTATGAAACAGGATGTATTGAGCTTTGTGAAACGATGTTTGATCTGTCAACAAGTGAAAGCGGTAAGACAGAGACCAGGAGGTGAATTACATATTTTGGAAATTCCTCAGTGGAAATGGGAACATATCACGATGGATTTTGTGACTCATTTGCCACGGACGTCTTCTGGTTGCGATGCTATTTGGGTGATTGTTGACCGACTCACCAAAGTATCTCATTTTGTGCCATATTGTATGACGTTTACATATCTGAAAATGGCACAGTTGTACATTCAACATGTAGTGAGACTACATGGTATTCCAGTTTCCATTGTATCGGATAGGGATCCGAGATTTACTTCTCATTTCTGGGAAGGGTTACAAACAGTGTTAGGAACTGAAGTACGGTTGAGTACAGCATATCATCCGCATACAGATGGACAAACAGAGCGTACGATACAGACGCTTGAGGATATGTTGCGTGCCTGTGTATTAGAGTTTGATACTTCTTGGCAAGAGTCGTTGCCATTAGTGGAATTTTCATATAACAACAGTTATCAGTCTAGTATACAGATGACACCATTTGAGGCTTTGTATGGGCGACGATGTAGATCGCCATTGTATTGGGATGATGTGGATCAGTCTTCCTTAACTGGACCGGATATGATTCATGATATGGAAGAGAAAGTGAAAGTAATTAGATTGAAACTTAAAGCTGCTCAGGATAGACAGGCTGCGTATGCCAATAAGCGACGTAGACCACTTGAATTCCAAGTTGGTGACCGTGTGTTCTTGAAAATTTCACCTTTTAAAGGTGTAGTACGGTTTGGTAAACGTGGAAAATTGTCTCCACGGTATGTTGGTCCGTATGAGGTGTTACAACGTATTTGTACGTTGGAATATCACTTGGCACTACCGCCGGCATTGAGTAGTATTCATGATGTCTTTCATGTTTCATTATTGAGGAAGTATGAACCAGATCCGAGTCATGTATTACAGCTACCTGATGTACAGTTGGATACAGATGTGTCGTATGAGGAACGATCGGTTATGATCTTGGATCGAGCTGAACGCAGGGTGAAAGTACAGTGGGACAGAAGGGGTGTCGAAGAGGCAACGTGGGAGACGGAGCAGCATATGATGCAACGGTATCCGGATTTGTTTTCTGGTATGTTGATATGTTATTTATACATGTTTCTTATGTTACATATATCAGATATGTTTTATGTGCAGCATGTATTATGATATTTGTATATGCAATTTCGAGGACGAAATTCAATAAGTGGGGGAGAATTGTAATGCCTCGATTTGTTTTATACACGTATGATATGATTATGGTGTAATTATATCAAATGGTGGTATGTTAATGGGGGTTCGGGTGGAACCAATAATGAAGAAATACATGTATGAAATGATATATGGCAAGGAATGAAACATGATGTACAAAATGTAGTGCAAAGAAATGATTTGAATTATAGTATGCATTTGATATGAATTTCATATGCCTTTGCCTTTCATTAAGGTTGCATTAGCATGTGAATTTACTTGCAATTGGAATTGCTTTTGAATTTGGAGTTCATTTCATGTACATGTTACTTAACATGTAATTACCTCTAAATGACATGATAGCAAGTGAATTAGGGAGCTAAGGATCTATATCAAGTGGATTAGAGAGGTGGAATCACATACTACACCACTTTCACCTCAAAATCTCTACAAAGCTCCTCTCCAAACCCTTAGAGATTTTATTAGTTGAAGCTTGGTTTTTCACTTGTGATTTGAGCTAGGAAGTTAAGTGAAGTGCTTTCTTCACATCTTGGTAAGAATTCATAGCTTTACATTGGAATTATGTCATTGGTGTTGCATATGTGAAGTGAAATTTCAAGTGTTCATGTGAAGAATCCTATCATGTTTCTATGCTTTGAATTGGAATCTATGATGTTAGAAACATGTTAATATGTTCCTAGGGATTGCAAGAAACATGTTGAAATGGTTCAATATGAGGTATAGGAGAAGAACCATGGAGATAAGCTTGAAAATCGCCATGTTCTAAACTTTCTGGACATCAGCGATCGATCGCGAGCTTTGTGGCGATCTATCGCCGAGGCAGAGTAAATTTTAAGGCGGTGAAAATGTGTGGCGATCGATCGGTGAAATTGTCACGATCGATCGCTATGAACAGAGCATTGTGGCGATCGATCGCCAAGTTGTTGCGATCGATCGCGAGGGGACAGAAGGTTTTGGCGATCGATCGGTGTTGGTAGCGATCGATCGGTGATTGAGAAAAGTTGAAAATGTTATATTTTTGTAGAATTTGATTTTAATGCCTATGATAACATGATATATTGTTGGCATTGTTGTAGCATCATCTCAGGGGACGGGACAACGAGGCACTTAGCCAGTGACGCCTAATTTATCTCGTTTGTGTCGCAGTACAGGTACGTGTTGACGTACGGAGTATAGATATTATGTGATGATGATGTTATGGTTTTGATATCATATGATTTATGTTATCTTTGTGTCATATGATTGGTAGTATCATATGCATGTGCATACATGGATTTCATATGATTGGGATGGAGGCCTTGATAGATATGTGTATATGCTTTGGTGAGATCATTGCCTCGATAGATATGCCTGGTGTGGTATATGCTTTGGCTGGGATCGTTGCCACGATAGATATACTACATATGCTTTGGCTTGAGAGATATACACCTGGTGTGGGTATATGCTCTGGCTATTATCACAGATGAGTATGGTACTATGATATGTGCTGCTAATATGAAGATGTGATGTGGTTCCACTGACATATTGAGCTAAATAGGCATATCATATGGGGCTCGTGATAATAGGGTGATTATTGAGACATGTCATGACATAGTGCATTTGTGGATGCATGATACAGAACATTCACGTTAGATGATTTATTGTGCTTTATCATTGATATTGATATTGTTGCACTGAGATCGTTGTTCTCTATACTCATTGTGTGAATGTTTTCTGTAGGGACTCATAGACGTGGGGAGACGGGATGTGAGTCATTTTCCGCTGCGAGCTGAACCACTGCCTAGGAGTTATTTTGGATTAGGTTGTTACTTGTACATGTGATGTATAGTTGGTTAGGTTTTTATAACCTTGTAACAACTTAACTAGTTAGAAACTCTTAATCAGTGTATGTTTTTACTTAATTCAGACTCACGTATGTATGTTAAGATACTACATAAATGGATTAAGTAACGAGGACCCCACAATGATTGTGACGAATCGATAAATATTATGAAATGTATGGTGCCGCTATGGAGCGAGCAATATTTAGGATATCGTCGCTACGGAGCGAACATCGACAGGATGCCGCCGCTGTTGAGCGTGCGTGGTAATTGAACTATGGCTTTAATATTTACATACGTGGGATATCTATTAGCCATTCGTTTTTGGTTTGGATTCCATTAATATTGCAAACTGGTAATTGGGAACACGGACTTAGTTAATCAATGTAATGATTAAGTGGCTATTGGGGATTTGATGGTTTTGGTTGTTTTGAGAACAGGGACAGTACAGGGGATCCCGGATGAGGATGTTACCATCCAGGGAGCATCTTTTATATTTCTTAAGCATTTACATTTTTGTAAATTATGAATTATATTATTGTGATTATCGGTTTGGTGGTATTTGTATGCTCACCCCTTGTTGGGGCTGTCTCTGTTGGGGCAGGTGGAACAGGTACAATGGTAGCTCCGGAGTTGAGATCGAGCTGTAGATTAGAGGTACTTCTAGGATCGAGGTACCGGAGCTGATATGCATGGTATTTTATACATTAGATATACACACGCTTATTTGATGCTAGCATGTGAGCACTATTATGTGTATATGGGTTGTATAAAGAGGGCAAGGGCCTTTCTCTTTGTAAGTAACCCCATGAGCATACAACGCAGCGGAATAAAATTTTGGGATTACTAACACCGGATCTATACATAGGGATTCATATCGGATTAGAGAATTACAAGTGTCTTACCCTTGTAGCGTGTTTGAAGCAGAATCCACGGAGCTGCACCACGTCCTACGCCTTCTCCGAGTCACTTAGCAAAACTCGAATGGTTTTGCCTCAACGGTATCCACACGATCGAATCGAACGAAAGAATAGTTTAAGAACAAGTTGCTAGACAAGTTCTTAAACCAATACACGAAGCAAGCTCGATTCACAATCGAAGATGGCTCAAAACCACCAAGAACCCCTTCGACTTGTGAAGGCGGAGAGGAATTGGATGGTGCGGCCGTGTGCTTTTTGCTTGGTGTAGGGTTTTGTTATTCAATTTGTCTTGCAAGTCTTAATCTAATTAAACCTTGTTAACAAATTATATATGATTAATTAAAGGCTTTCTTAAAGCTTCATGGGCTTAAGCCCATGATTTAATTAATCCTTATGATTATTAATTAAGATTCCTCTTAATTATTTAATTCATCCCATGAATTTAATTTCCCTTCTCGATCTAATCTTTTGTGCGACCCGATAGGATCTCGTAATGTTGGCAGTGACATAAAATCTCATTTTATGTCGCAAGCATCGAGCGGTATCTAGCAACACATCGATGCTACCCAAATTACGAGAATGTCAATGACTCGACATAACCTTTAGAACTTGTGATAATATTAATCATGTAACTTAATCCCTTTGTCCTTTGTGTTTAGATTGAACACGAGTCATGGAATAGTCATACTCGTATATTCAATCTTTATTTCTTGATCCCCAAGTAGAACTAGAATAAACGAATAAGCTCGATATCTCATATCGACTCATTCGAGCATGGCCATGCATTTTAGTTCTCACTTGATCAAGGGCCAAACACATCTCCTGTTATATAGGAGGGACAAATCCTATCTCGATCAGTCAACATCCCTCTACATAATTCGTAGTGTATCCAATAGTCGCCTTTATAGATTACCCTGTTACGGGTAACGTTTGACGATATCAAGATACATAACTCCTTATGTTGGGATCTCTGATGATCACAAGTCGTAAGGATTACATACATTATTATCACTATGAGAATTGCATATGACGATCATATAACTATCCATGTTGCATTCTCATGGTGGGTCTGTCCAGTACATCGTTCTCTAACATGTACCCATATGTTGATTTGATATCTCATATCAATGAACAATTCATCGATCAACATATACTAGTCTCTACGTATTATCATTATCCCTTTTCATGATAATACTTGACTAGGGACATCTTTAAGAATAATACAATATTATTCTAAGGACATTAACATATATATTAATTCACAATGCACAGTTAAAAGAATAATATATAATAATGAATTGCCATTCATAAAACCATAAACATTGTATGTCTTAAACAATCATCTAATGACTTGTCTTAGGGCATATCCCAACACTCTTTTCATTTATGTGTTGCATGCAATTATCTAGGAATTGCTAAATAAATTGAGGACATGTTAGTGTATTATAAGGACACATGATGTGTATGTGGACTTGGTTGGGGGAAAAATGGTGTGCGCTTATCGTGTACGCCCAAATTAACCCCACTCAATCCTCAAGATTGATAACAATAATGTAGTAGCGTGAGTAGGGATCGATCCCACGAGGAGGTGTGAATCTTTGTGTTAATGAAAATCAAAACAAAAGAATAATAAAGGATGGGGTTGTGAGTGATTGAATTATACAACTTAAATTAAAATTAAAGATTAAACTAATGAAAGCGATTCTTGGTATCGGTCGACTCTTCCTTAGAATTATCATCTATTTCATCGATTCACAAAAGACTCAATTTTTCATATGAATATTCATCGTTGGACGTTTAATCCAATAATCAAAGTCCTATCTCACCTTACGTTTAGTTAAGTAGCCCAAGCGTTCTAGTTTAACCCTTATCAAACAATCAATCAAAATACAAGCGATTAAGATTTAAATCGATGATAGCATATGAACTAGTGAGATCGATGAAGCTAAACAACATAATCCAAGCGTCTATGTTTAATCTAGTCAAGTGTTCTTCCTAAGAATTTAACAAACTCACAAGCGGAAATTCATCAATCTTAGTTGCTTCGTAAATTAGAGGGATCAAACGATTCCGTATTTGATATCTAATTTAGCGTTAGATTTCATGCAAGTTACTAGGTTGTCAATCCAATAAACAAACATCAATCATATCAACAAAATCAGAAAAACTCTTGATATTCAATAAAATTGATATATAAAGCGTATGAATCTCCCCAAGATAAATAATTCCAAGGATTTGTCTTCCTCAACCAAGAATTAAAAACTAGCTAGACATAATCTAATAAAAACAATAAATAAAAGCAAGGGAAAGAATACTAATCCGATCTCCGCTCGTCGAAGTGTCAATCCCGCCTTCGCTTCGATCTTCGTAGCCGTTCTTCAACAAAATTGAAAAGAAAATATAAAACTATCCTAAACTACTCTACCCTAACTATCTAGATGGTTAAAAGGTCTGAATTTCGAGTATATATGTATTGGGAGGCTGATGGAGTAGGTTAGAATCCATGTGGGAAGGAAAGAAATCAAGTTTTTTAATTTTCCAAAAGTCTTCAGGCGTAATTACGCGTATAAGGGCGTAGCTACGCCTAGACATGCCGTAGCGTTGGCGTAATTACGCCTGTGAATGGCGTAATTGCGCCTGTCCATCATTTTTCTGGCGAGTTTTGTATTTTGGCCATAACTTTCACATACGAACTCCGAATTCGACGAGTCAGCTGTCCACGCGAAGATAATTCAAAGTTCTACAACTTTTATATGGACCACATTCCCAAAACTTGGCTGGAATACATAGAAATTTGAGGAGAAAGGAGCAACATGTGTCTTTGATTCCGGTTTTTTCCTCTTTTCTTCAACTTTATTGCTTCTTTCATCATTTTAGCTTGATTTCTTCACCTTTCCCTACATTTACACAAATATACGATTAGGTAGCATATGTATCAACTTATCCATCAAAATATACCAAATCGTAGACAATTAAGTGCAATAGATGTGTCTATTTCTAGTCACATCAAACACCCCCATACTTACTCTTTACTCGACCTCGAGTAATCAGACAAAACTACAATAATTTTTTTATGCTTGGCTCATAGCATGATAACAAACCAACTTGTCCTCACTTTAATGCCTCAACAATTTTAACATGCACAGTAATGAAAGGTGGTGAAAAGTTAATAATGGAACAAGTTCAATCCCTAAACAATTCGTACCCAACAAAGTAGTGAACGTGTGTGGGTGGTCATAAACAAGTGTCATGTACAAATTATAGATCCAAAAGAAGTAAACCCACAATAGTTCAAGTCATACACTAACACAAGTATAAGCTCACTTGCACACTCTTCTCCACTATCTTAGCCACTTTGCAAACATAAATCAAGTAGGTCTTTATTAGCTTGTAGTGTGGCCTAGGTATTGGCTTATGAAAGAAAGGTAAGGATATATCAAGTAAGAGAGTATGATGATATGCACACTAAAAGCTTCTCTTCTTGCTTGAATTTTTCAACTTTTGTTTCAACATTTTTCTTCTTTAGTGCCTTGACTCCCCTTGGAGTCATATTTTTATCTATTTTCTCAAGGCATTCCTTTTTCTTTCATGCATTCCATTCTTTTGACAATTAAGCTCACAAATATACTTCAATGATTCCCAAGTGCATTTGAATGAAATACATCATACTCCCTTAAAAGGTATGGATTAAAATCACATTTAGGCTCATTAGGGAAGGATGATAAGCTAGTCAAGGAATGTTGAATGGGGGTCTTGAGTATGCTTAGCATACTCCCATTCTTTTACATTAAGGCTCAAAAAAGGGTACTAGAGATTGATTTTATTTACATGGTAGGCTTGAAAGGCTCAAACGCATCAAAGATTGCCTATATCACTTTCATGTTTGCAAGTAGTCTAGACATATGCCTCAAAGAGCATGTAGTTAAGTTCTAGCATGTATTGGAGACTTCTTAAGACTATTACAAAGTTCACACAATCTTCACTAAACTATGCACACTTCACAAGCCATGACAATAATGTGCTCAAAATATTCAACTACTAAGTTAAAGTAAACTTTGCATTAGAGTTCAAAGTGTTCCAAGGTTAACAATTCACCTATGTTCAAAAGCATGCATGATATCAATTAGGTTTCATCATGGGCTAGTGATTCTAAGCATGTGCTCATTACTAACTATGAACTCAAAATTTTTAAATTTTTCGATTTTTTTTTTATTTTTGTAATATAAAAGCAATAACACACTACTAATCCCTCCCCCATACTTAAATCTTACATTGTCCCCAATGTAAGGCAAAAATACAAGAAAAGAGAATCTAACTACTAAAGCAAAAATAAATAAATAAAAGGGAGAAAGAAAACTAACTCCCCTTGGGTTGCCTCCCAAGCAGCGCCTCTGTTTAATGTCGGTGGCCCGACGCCAATCTTCTCGCTTAAGACGATGCCTATTTGCCTTGAACCTCTTGGAGGGTTTTTGTCTTTTCACTATGTCGCCTTCCTCCAAAGAAGTCAGTTGAGGTCGATCAAGATCTACCTCATGGCATCCTTTAACTTGTCGTCCCCTATTCTCGCCTTTGGGAATCTCATTCTGGTAAGATTCCTTGTTATCCACATCGACCTCTGTTTGTTCTTCAAGTATTGATGGCATCAGTACCATCGTTTCTGGAGTTTCTACCTCTTTGCCACTGTCCAAGGTGTTGTCTTCGAAAAAATAGTCCCAAGGATCCATTTCAACACAGTACTCTATCGCCGACTCCTCTTCCACATCACTTGATTCATCTAAGTATTCAACATAGCTCTCAGTTGGAAACTTACCTTGCGGAGTTGTAGGATATACAAGCTCCTTTTCTTCTATTGGCACATGTATCTCCACTTCTAGCTCGGGTGGCATCAGTACCACCTTCTCCATAGTCTCCTCTTCTTCATCACTCCATGATTCGAATGCAATCATGGTCTCCTTTTGTGCTGCTATCCGATCGGCTGATCTTATTATTTGCTCCATTTGGTTACCCAAATTCTGAGTGCTAGCCCTGAATTCCTGTTGAAATTGCAAAGTACTATCATTAAGTTTCGAAAGAAGATCCTCTAAAGACTCACCAGGGGTATGATATTGAGGTTGTTGCGGCCATGGCGAATATTGTGGTATGTATGGCGGTAGATAGGACTGCATGTAAGGTGGAGGTGGGCTCATCCATTGATTGTCATAGTTGAGATTGGGATGATCACTCCAACTTGAGTTGTATGTTCTTTGTCCACTCCCTACGCCAAGTTGGTGCACAAGATACGCCAATTCGTCTAGTCGCCTATAGTCCTCCATGAAAAGATCCAATTTTTAAGAAATCAACCTGTAAGCACGAACAAACAAGAGTAGCGGTGTGGGGGAAAGAAAGAAATAAAACGAAATAGAGAAAAAAAAACAGAAAATATTAACACAAAAATATACAACGCCTCCCCGGCAACGGCGCCAAAATTTGGTGTGCGCTTATCGTGTACGCCCAAATTAACCCCACTCAATCCTCAAGATTGATAACAATAATGTAGTAGCGTGAGTAGGGATCGATCCCACGAGGAGGTGTGAATCTTTGTGTTAATGAAAATCAAAACAAAAGAATAATAAAGGATGGGGTTGTGAGTGATTGAATTATACTACTTAAATTAAAATTAAAGATTAAACTAATGAAAGCGATTCTTGGTATCGGTCGACTCTTCCTTAGAATTATCATCTATTTCATCGATTCACAAAAGACTCAATTTTTCATATGAATATTCATCGTTGGACGTTTAATCCAATAATCAAAGTCCTATCTCACCTTACGTTTAGTTAAGTAGCCCAAGCGTTCTAGTTTAACCCTTATCAAACAATCAATCAAAATACAAGCGATTAAGATTTAAATCGATGATAGCATATGAACTAGTGAGATCGATGAAGCTAAACAACATAATCCAAGCGTCTATGTTTAATCTAGTCAAGTGTTCTTCCTAAGAATTTAACAAACTCACAAGCGGAAATTCATCAATCTTAGTTGCTTCGTAAATTAGAGGGATCAAACGATTCCGTATTTGATATCTAATTTAGCGTTAGATTTCATGCAAGTTACTAGGTTGTCAATCCAATAAACAAACATCAATCATATCAACAAAATCAGAAAAACTCTTGATATTCAATAAAATTGATATATAAAGCGTATGAATCTCCCCAAGATAAATAATTCCAAGGATTTGTCTTCCTCAACCAAGAATTAAAAACTAGCTAGACATAATCTAATAAAAACAATAAATAAAAGCAAGGGAAAGAATACTAATCCGATCTCCGCTCGTCGAAGTGTCAATCCCGCCTTCGCTTCGATCTTCGTAGCCGTTCTTCAACAAAATTGAAAAGAAAATATAAAACTATCCTAAACTACTCTACCCTAACTATCTAGATGGTTAAAAGGTCTGAATTTCGAGTATATATGTATTGGGAGGCTGATGGAGTAGGTTAGAATCCATGTGGGAAGGAAAGAAATCAAGTTTTTTAATTTTCCAAAAGTCTTCAGGCGTAATTACGCGTATAAGGGCGTAGCTACGCCTAGACATGCCGTAGCGTTGGCGTAATTACGCCTGTGAATGGCGTAATTACGCCTGTCCATCATTTTTCTGGCGAGTTTTGTATTTTGGCCATAACTTTCACATACGAACTCCGAATTCGACGAGTCAGCTGTCCACGCGAAGATAACTCAAAGTTCTACAACTTTTATATGGACCACATTCCCAAAACTTGGCTGGAATACATAGAAATTTGAGGAGAAAGGAGCAACATGTGTCTTTGATTCCGGTTTTTTCCTCTTTTCTTCAACTTTATTGCTTCTTTCATCATTTTAGCTTGATTTCTTCACCTTTCCCTACATTTACACAAATATACGATTAGGTAGCATATGTATCAACTTATCCATCAAAATATACCAAATCGTAGACAATTAAGTGCAATAGATGTGTCTATTTCTAGTCACATCAAAAAACCGGTAAATTGAATGGGTAATGCAAGAAATTTTTATAGATGGTATGTGATGCCATGATCGCATGTAATCTATTTCCCCTGATATATGATTGTATACACTGAATGACATGATTTAATACATAAATAATGGGATAGGGGCTTGGGGTCCTTACAAAGATGCTACCGATCGATCGGTCGCTGCACAAACCCAAAAACCACCATTTTTAAAAGCTTAAAAACCTCAACAAACCACACCAAACTCCTTCCAACTCAAACCATCAACAATTAAACACCCTTAGACATCCAATAAGGGTAAAAACATATTTTAAATCAAGAATAGAAAGAGTCCAAGATTCCTCAAAATTTCCCAAAATCCAAACCCAACTTTAAACATGCCCAAACTTAGAAATACCACAATCAAAACGTAGATAAATTCGAGGGGAAGGAGATTACCAAGTTATCTTCACGAAAACCGGCTCCCAAGTCGAGCCTCCAACGATTTTGCATCAAAGGGGAAAAAGGGGAAGGGATTGGGGAGAGAGAGACGCGTGAGAGAGAGAGAGAGGGGGGGAATGAAAAATGATCAAACACCGAGTCCACTTGGTATATATAGTACCAAGGCTCAAAACCCCGAGTCCTCCATAAATATATCATGACTCATTAAAAATTATATGTGTTCAATAATTACCTCTCAATCTCAATTTCCATTACCAGCCCCAACACAAAGTACCATAGACCCCAGATCCCACCAAAAACCCAATTCCAAGGTTTAACACCACGATGAGAATATAATCTCAACCTTGGATCCAACGACCCCAAATACCAGATTTAAAATCCTCGGGAGTCCCAATACTGCAATTAATTCATAATTGCCACAATTAAAATCCTTTAAGGATCATCACCACACCGGGATTTACACCAATAATTCCCGGGCATCAAAATTATCCCCCACTAATAAAATTTCATCCTTGAAATTTGCATAGGCGTACTCCACGTACTGCCAAGACCACCCAATCAAATCGGATCTACATCGTTGAATCATGAACATATCATGAACGACACACCAACCTTGAGGACACCGACCTCGCACCAAATCCTGGAATGGAGTAAACCTCCCAAACCATTACAATCTTAAAAAGACGTCAGCATACTTCGATGCTAAACACCCAAAAGCAGTCGGTCAACTCTAACTGCCAGCTACTCGAATCATCCCTGATTCCAACGTAGATATCTCTTCCACTATATCTCCACCACTTAGTCTACGATGTCAAACACACATCGTTACGACGGAGACCACTAGTATACCACAGTATACACATACCGTACCCAGTTTCTGCTTTCCAAATCCATCTCCGTCGAGGGAGTAGTTGCACCGTTTGCAACTCGGATCGGGCAACTCACGGCCACCGATCCACACAATCACATCTCCAAAGATGCCTACATCCCGTGTGTTCCAAGAAATCACATCTTGGTCCAAACACGCTATCGATACTTCACAAGGTCTCAAGTTCCATAGAGAATGTGATGCCCGGGGATTAATGGTGTTAATCTCGGTGTGGTAATAATCCTCAAAGGATTTTAATTGTGGCAATTATGAATTAATTGTTGTATTGAGACTCCCATGGATTTTTAAATCCGGTATTTGGAGTCGTTGGATCCAGGGGATGAGATTGTATTATCATCATGGTGATAACCTTGGAATGTGGTTGTTGGTGGAATCTGGGGTCCGGAGTACTTTTTACTGGGGCTGGCAATGGAATTTGAGTTGGAGAGATGATTTTTGAAAACATATGATTTTTAATGAATCATGATGTAGTTGTGGGGGTATTGGTATTTTGGAGCCTTTGTGCTATATATACCAATTGGACTCGGTATTCCGCCATTATACGGAATCTCTCCCCCTCTCCTCTCCCTCACGCCTCTCTCCCTCACCCCAAACCCTTCCCCTCTTCTTCTCTTGGGAACAAATCGATGGGGGCTCGTCTTGGGAGCCCGATTTCTTGAAGAAAAGCTGGTAATCTTCTTCTCCTCACCTTTAGCTTCGATTTGATTATGGTATTGTGCTTGTTGGGCAAGTATTGCGTTGGATTTGAGATTTGGGGGTTTTGGTTAAAAATCTAAAATGATGTTTTTAGAGTTTTTATTGAGTTTATTTGGTGTTTTGGAGGTGTTGAGGAAGTTAGGGGTGTTGGTTTTGAGTTTGGGTGTCAAAAACACCATGGAAGCTCGAATTTTTTGGAAAATTGCAGGTCGCGATCGATCGCCGAGGAGGGCCGATCGATCGCGACGAGCAGCTGTTAAATTGGTGATGATGAACAGTTCGGGCGATCGATCGCGAGTTCTCGGCGATCGATCACGAGCGAGTTGGCGATCGATCGCGGAGACTCACGATCGATCGCGATAAGGCGTAGTTGCCCACTGGACAGGGGCGATCGATCGCGCTGAAAGCGGCGATCGATCGCCGCCTGTAGGAATTTGTTTTTTTTTGGAAATTTTGGAAAATGTCGGGTTTTTGGAAACGGGGTTTAATTAAACAATTTCCGGGGTAATGTCTACATTCCAATGGGAATGCTATACCTTTAAAAGGAATGATTGGAGCCAAAGTTTAATAAAACGGAATACTCAGTTGAGTTTTTGGCTATCCCTTAAACATATAAAATTGAATATTTTGGGTATTATGCATGCTTAGCTGGGGGGCTTCTATTTTGGTAATCGTCATGGATGGACGATAGGTTTGGAAGTTGTGAATGTGCTTGGGCACGTGATTGCATGCCTATGTTTAATTGGAAGTTATTTGCGTGTTAGCACTTAACTCTTCGGGTCGTGGGACTCAGGCAATGTTGGATTCGAACTAAAGGATTATAAGGTACGTATGACGTACGAGCATAGCCCTTTAATATAATTGCAATTGTTGAGTGCTTGGTACACTGTGTTGCAATGAATGTATGTGGAAATGCATAAACGATGTTGAAATGCATGATTTATGGTATTTGCTACAAATGTATATATATGCATTGGGAATCATATGGTGCCGCTTTTGAGTGAGCAATGATTGGGATGTTGTCACCTTTGAGCGAACATCGGTTATGACGCCACTGCTGTTGAGCATGCGTGAGAATGAAATGTCGTTATTGTAGAGCGAGCAATGAAATAGAAATATGGAACCATAAGTGAGATACATGGAATATCTGTAATCATTGTTTAATGATTTGGTATTATGGAGTATGATATCGGTATGTGGTAAATGGATTTGTTAACCGATGTAATGATTAACTGGCATTTGGGAATTTGATGGTTTCAATTATTTTGAGGACAGTACTAGGAATCGCGGATGAGGATGATACCATCCAAGGAGCATCTTTTATATTTCATAGCATTTACATTTTTGTAAATTATGAATTGTATTATTGGATTTGGGATATTGGTATGCTCACCCCGTGTGGGGGCTGTCTCTATTGGGGCAGGTGATTAGGTACATCGATGGCTTTGGAGATGAGCTCGAGCTATGGATTGGAGATGCTTCCAGGGATCGAAATACCAGTGACGGTATTGAGCACCGTATTTTATACATTTGATACACACATACCTATTTGATGCTCGCATGTGAACACTATTATGTGTATATGGCATGTATAAAAAGGCAGGGGCCTTTTTCATTATGAGTTGCACGCAATTATTTATTGAATTGCTAAATAAACTGAGAACACGTTAGTGTATTATAATGGTGCACGATATGTATGTGGACTATGGTTGGGGAAAACTAGACATTATATGGAATAATGTAAAGAATTTTATTATATGCATGATTTGCTATGGTGATAAGTGGGTTTCTCCCCTACATGTTTGATTACATGCACTAAATGCTTGGATTAATACACTAATAACGGGTTAAGGGCACGGGGGTCCTTACGTTAGTGGTATCAGAGCAGTGGTTGCTCTTTGTGGCTGTTGAGGGCCTAGGAACACATTAATGGGAATGAGAAACACATACTTATGCATGATGGTAGTTAGTGTTGTGTGACACAACTATTTTGGTAATGTGCGTTATGATATGTGATCATAGTAGAACAATTATATGTCATGACATCTATGGAATCATAATATAACCTGTTGATTATGATTGTGAGTTGTGGCACAGGGACAACCAAAGGGAGCATTTGAAATGCATTGGGATACAGGAAGTACTTTGTACTCATGGTTTATGCATTTACTTATTATAATCATATTGTGGTGAATATGGATTATTATGTGATAATGGTTTGGATTGTTCCTGTAGGGATGCTATGACATGAAGATGTGTTCATGGTTTGGGATTCTTCCTGTAGGGACATTATGACATGAAGGGCTAAGGTCAGGGTTGAAAGATACGAAACGGTAACCTGCATTTTATATATATCAGGGATTATGTGTTGTGGTTGCATATGTATGGGAGTGATGATTTTAATGCTTTGCCGCTAAATGTTGAAGCGAGGGTATTGCTGCATGTCACGTTTGAGCGAGGTGCATTAAAATACACTCATTGTGGTATATTGGAGTGATGATTTTAATGCTTGGCCGCTAAATGTTGAAGCGAGGGTATTGTCGCATGTCACATTTGAAGCGAGGTGCATTAAAATACACTCATGGTGATGCATATTGGGGTATGGAATGTGCATTGTGTTGCAGGTATAGATGGGATACTTGATGAATATCCCATGTGTCGTTGTTATGGATGAGTGATGATTTTAAATGCTTTGCCGCTGTCACTTGACGCGATGATAGAATACATGCCGCTGTCATATCATAGCGAGGAAAGAATATTTGCCGCCAAATGTTGAAGCGAGGGTATTGCTACATGTCGCATTTGAACGAGGTTATTCGATGCCGCTGATATGTACAAGCGAGGTGCATTATTGTCGCGGTCATGACAAGTGAGGTGCATTAAAATACACTACTATAACAAGACTAGGGATCGGCTATTCTATTGGCGATGGTTTATCCCATCGGGTATTCATAGCGATGGTTCATTCTGCTATTCTATTGGCGATGGTTTATGCCGCCGGGTATTCATAGCAATGGTTCATTCCGCTATTCTATTGGCGATGGTTCATACCACCGGATGTTATATAGCAATGGTACATTCCGCTACATCTATTGGCGATGGTTCATGCCGCCGGGTATTATATAGCGATGGGTCATTCCGCTAAATCTATTGGCGATGGTTCTTACCATCGGATATCTATAGCGATATTTTATGCCGCTGACTCTATGGCGAGGGATCATGCCGCTGATTCTATAGCAATGGGTTATACCGCCATGTACGTAGCACTGGATTACGCCACCTACGAGCGATGGGTGCTGCCTGCGTACCACTGTTGACGACGGAGACAGGTATGCCGCTATCTTGTTAGCGATGAGGTATGGCATATTACTGTTTTATTAGCATTATTGTGGATGATATGCATTGATAAACATATACCGTCATGTGTTTGAAGATGAGACTTGGATGTCGTGTATCGACATGTACCGTCACGAGTTGACGATGTTATTTTGAATGTCATATGTTGACAGGTACCGTCACGGGATGACGATGACATAGTGGATGTCTATGTAGACGCGTAGCGTCGTTTCGATGAATAATACATTTTGTATATGTATTTCGTCGTATGGTTTGAGTGTCGGTGGTGAGCACAGGACAATGTCTGGGTCACTAGTTGACGAGACCATTATGCCGAGCAGGTTGCTCGATGAATTATTGGGTGCGCCGTACAGGAAGTGTACCACAGCACATATTTGAGGTAAATATTTTACGAGTAGTGATACATTTGGGTATACTCGCTGAAATGGCTAAGGCCAAGTGATTGGTGGTAAGAGTAGTCATTGAGGAAACTACTCGTTGGTCGTTGTGATGTGTGGTAAACATGGTCACACCCACCCCTGAGGGTGTGGAATAAATCCTATGGATTTTGGATTGCTTTGTAGTTGAGTAAGGACACCGGGATGTCCGTAGTGCTTGATGTTTTAGGGAAATATTGGGTGATGACCCAAAACTCTAATGGTTTTTACGGTATGGCATATCGGGATGGAACGTATGGCGTGTTGATAGGTTTGGTACAAACCTATGGGCCAGCGTATTGCTAGCCAGGCATCGTGGCAGTGATATAGTGTGCTTGTTGGAGCCATTATACTGCACGTTGGGACCGAGTTTGGTGAACCGTACGGTGATACGATGAGAGTTTATGGTAGACTCTTGTAGTCTCTATGTAGCATGATGATTGAGGTAGGGAATACCTCACGGCGACATTTATACGTCAAATGTTGTGAGGGACTTGTACTGGGACAACTCAGTTTTGTTGGGAGTACCAACGTGAGTATCGCCAAGTCATTGTTGGTTCTGGTTGAGAATCCTTGCATATGGAATGCAATGGGGGACACAATTGGAATTGTGGGATATAGCTAGTGGGGTAACACTACTGTTAGTTCTGGATTTTAACAATGACAAAACATATCAGACCGGATCGATAGATTTCAAACTGACCAGATCGATCGCTCAAAACAGATCAAGCTGATATGGTATATCGCAAATCAGATCGGATCGATGGAAATCAGCCTGACCAGATCGAAGCTTCAGATCGATATCAACTACTTTCAGATCAGAGCAGTCAAGGCTGAATAAGAATTGGTTCTTCAGTCCGAATCATTAACGGCTATTTATTGAAGCATTTAATGTTGCAATTAATGCTGAAAAAGACCAAAGAATGAAGATTACCATAAAAGGTAAGAAGACAAAGAAGAGCTTACCTGACAGTCGCCGAAAGCATGAACCAGAACGGCAACTACCCTAAAGAAGAAGACAGCAGCTTACTCAGAGTTTAAGCAGAGTCAAGAGATGCACATTAAGGGAAATAATGTCGTTGGTACATGCAACTATATAAGGATGCAACAGAAGAGCTCAAGAAAAGAGTCTGATCAATCGAAAAACGCAAAAGAAAGCAAAACAGCACAAGCTTACAAGTTCAGACTTTCTCGAGCTGAAAATCTTCATAAGCACAAGCATATTGTAATATTTGATCACATTAGGATCATTGTGTGCATAGACTAATTTAGTCTATCTTGTGTATTCTGTACTGAGATATAGAAGTGAGAATCAATGTAACTGTCAGACAGAGTGTGTCTGAACAGATCGAGAGACTAGGAGTTTCAGTCTGGTAGTGAGGTAAATCCAGATGAATCGGGTTTGTACAACAGGATTGTATAAATCAAAGTCTTCTAGTGGAATCCTTCCTTAATTGGAAGAAGGGGAGACGTAGAAGGATTACACCACCTTCGAACTTCCAGAAACATATTCCGTGTTTTATCATTCTGCATTCGCTATACTATTCAACCATTGAGCCGTTCTTACTAATCTAAGAACAGACCGTTCCGCACTAAAATATTCAGTGGTCTGTTCTGCAGAAGAGTTGGTTAAGAAACAGATTTCCTTCACTAATCCGAAAGAAATCACAAGGGATTAATTTTTAATAGGAGTGTTCATTCACCCCCCCCCCCCCCCCTCTAAACACTCCGGACCGATCCTAACAAGTGGTATCAGAGCATGTCGTCTTAATCATCACAAAGACACTTGAGCTGATGGCATCATTCAACAAAATTCGTATGTTCTCAAAAGAAGACTGTGATGATTGGAGAATCAGAATGCAAGCTCATCTGGCAGCACAGGATGACGATATGTGGTTCGTCATCACTGATGGACCAATGAAGATTCTGAAAGTCAATACAGCAGCCTCCATTACTGGTGGTGAACCCCAAATGGTCGAGAAGGACAGATCCCTCTGGACGAATGAAGAAAGAAAGAAAGCAAATCTAGACAACGTTGCTAAAGACATCTTGTTCAAGACGTTGGACAAGAATATGTTCAGTAAAATCAAAATGTGCTCTACTGCCAAAGAAATTTGGGAGAAGATAGCACAGTTATGTGAAGGGAACGACCAGACCAAGGAAAGCAAGCTGACTATTGCTCTTCAATGATTTGAGAGCATAAAAATGAAGATTGGAGAAACTCTAAATGAGTTTGATGAAAGAGTTACTGGTATCATCAATGAACTGAATGGTCTGGGCAAGGAATACTCAAACATAGAGACCGCTCTGAAAGTAATGAGAGCCCTGCCAAAAGAATGCGATGTAAAGACCATCCCAATGAGGGAATCTAAAGATCTGAACAAAGTTGAACTTCATGATCTATTCGCAGATCTTAAGGCTTATGAGTTCGAACTGATCACCAGTGGTGAAGCAGAGCCATTCATCTCTCAACCAAACAAAGCCCTGGCAGCCATTCCAGACCAGACCTTCCCCACAACAGATCGATCTATCGAATAGATAAGTAATGATGCTATGTCATTATTTATCAAGAAATTTGGTAAATTTATGTCTAAGAATAAAAGGAATTTTAAACCTTCTCATCATTATAAATCTAGAAAGGACAATGTTGTTAATGATCAGGCTTGCTACAATTGTGGTAAGACCGGACATTTTATTGCAGACTGCACCAGACCGAAGAAAGAAGAGCGTAAAGAAAAGCATTGTGATGACAAGAAAAAGAAGCACTACAAAGATCGTAAAAGTCATCATGGGAAGTCCCAAAAAGTCCTAGTAGCAGAGGAAGGAAATAGCAAGTGGGCTCAGACTGATTCAGATTCAGAAAGCTCCGAATATTCTTCCAGTGAAAGCGAAGAAGATATTCAATGTCTAATGGCAGACAAAGAAATGAGTCAAACAGACGAGGTACAGAAGAATCTTGTATCAGACTGGTACTTAGACAGTGGGTGTTCTCGTCACATGACTGGAAACATCGAGCTGCTGTCTGAAGTCACAGAATGTACTGGACCCAAGATCATATTCGGGGATAACTCAAAGGGTAAGACCGTGGGCAAGGGTAAGATTATCCATGGTAATATTATTATCAATGATGTGCTGTTAGTTAAAAATCTTTGCTATAACTTGATCAGTATAAGTCAACTATGTGATAATGGTTATATTGTAGAATTTCACAAACACACTTGCACTGTTAAATCGTCAGAAGGTATGACCATGCTTGTAGGAATCAGAAATGGAAATACGTATAAGATTAACTGGAATTCTGCTCAACCTGATAATCCTACATGCTTCATCGCGAATAATGATAATAAACACTGGCTATGGCATAAACGCTTGAATCATCTCAACTTTAAGACTATTTCTAGCCTGTGTAAACATGATTTAGTCGTCGGACTGCCCAAGATCGACTTTGCTAAGGATAAGATTTGTGAAGCTTGCCAAATGGGCAAACAGATCAGGAATGCCAAATCCTCCTCACGCTGCTTAGAACTATTGCATATGGACTTGTTTGGTCCTATACCAATAACAAGTTTAGGGGGAATGCGATATACTCTTGTTGTTATTGATGATTACTCACATTTTACTTGGACTATATTTTTGAGCAGTAAAGATCAGACCGGTCCGAAATTGATCAAGCTGCTGAAACGCACTCAGAATGAGAAATCATCAAACATAGACAAGATTCGAAGTGACAACGGCACTGAATTTTCAAATCAGAATCTTGAATCCTTTCTAGAAGATCAAGGAATTAAGCATGAATTTTCAGCTGCTCGAACTCCTCAACAAAATGGAGTTGCAGAACGAAGGAACATAATGCTTAAAGAGGCAGCAAGAACAATGCTTGCTGATTCTGGAATTTCGCAAAAGTTCTGGGCAGAAGCTGTAAATACTGCATGCTATACTCAAAATCGGTCTATGATTAACAAGAAGTTGAATCTTACTCCATATGAAGTATGGACTGGTAACAGACCGTATATCTCTTCATGTATTTGGCTGCAAATGCTTCGTTCACAACAATGGTAAGAATCATCTTACAACATTTGAAGCTAAATCAGATAATGGGATATTTCTAAGATATTCATCAAATAGCAAAGCTTTTCGAGTTTTCAATAATCACACTTTAACTGTAGAAGAATCAGTTCATGTAGTTTTTGATGAATCTTTATGTATTGAGGGTAACAAGGAATCAATTCAAAATCAGATGGAAAATATCCATCTCGAAGCTAACAGTGATGATGAGATTGTAGCTAACAGGTCAAGAGACAATCCACCGGAACCTGAAGTACCAGAAAGACCGGATCAAGGCAATGAAGCTCCTTCAGATCGAGCCGATCCGGATGGTCCTAACTCTAATGTTAAAACAGATGCTGATAGTACTGCTGCTACTCACCCGTCTGGACCAGATAACCCGGAATCAAGCTATCGATGGACAAAGAGGCATCCGCCTGATCTAGTGATTGGAAGTCCTTCTGCACCTATTAGAACCAGAGGACAGATGATGGACGAATTCACTCATGCCGCTTTCATATCAAATCTGGAACCTAAAAAGATTGATGAAGCTTTGACTGATTACAACTGGATTAAAGCCATGCAAGAAGAGCTTAATCAATTTGAACAAAATCAAGTTTGGAGTCTAACCCCCAGACCAAGCGATCTACCTGTTATTGGAACCAGATGGGTTTTCAGAAACAAGCTGGACACAGATGGAGTTGTGGTTAGAAACAAAGCCAGACTAGTGGCGCAAGGATTCCGACAAGAAGAAGGAATTGACTTCGATGAATCTTTTGCACCAGTCGCCAGACTTGAAGCAATCCGAATATTTCTTGCTTATGCTGTTTTTAAAGACTTCAAGGTATATCAAATGGACGTTAAGAGTGCCTTTCTTAATGGTAAGCTTCAGGAGGAAGTCTACATTGAGCAACCTCCTGGATTTCAGAACCACTCATTCCCAGTTCATGTATATCTACTGAATAAAGCAGTATATGGACTGAAACAAGCTCCAAGAGCCTGGTATGACACTCTGTCTCAATTTCTGCTGAACCATGACTTTCAGATCGGCTCAGTGGATAAAACTCTGTTTAAATTTATTAAGGGGGATCATACTTTGTTAGTTCAAATTTATGTTGACGATATCATTTTTGGGTCAACTAACCCCAAATTATGCGAGAAATTTTCTAAGTTAATGCAGGGACAGTTTGAGATGAGTATGATGTGAGAACTTTCATTCTTTCTGGGTCTCCAAGTCAAACAGCTCAGCAATGGCATTTTCATAAATCAAACCAAGTATACCAAAGAGCTTCTCAAGAGATTCGGAATGGAAACTTGGTCAACTGCATCAACTCCAATGAGTCCTTCAATCAAACTAGATAAAGACGAAGGGGGAACAGCAGTTGAAGTAACTATGTATCGAGGACTGATCGGATCGCTCTTATATCTTACAGCGAGCCGGCCTGATATAATGTTCCCAGTCTGTATGTGCGCTAGATTCCAGTCAGATCCAAAGCAATCACACTTTATTGCTGCTAAGCGTATTCAGAAATACTTAAAAGGATCTCAGAACGTTGGTCTTTGGTATTCCAAAGATTCAAACTTCAGCTTAATCGGATATTCAGATGCTGACTATGCTGGATGTAAGATTGATCGTAAAAGCACCAGTGGAACTTGTCAATTCTTAGGTGAAAGATTGACTCTTGGTTTAGTAAGAAGCAAACATCTATTACCACATCTACAACTGAAGCAGAATATCTTGCCACTGGAAGCTGTTGCGCTCAAATGCTCTGGATTCAACACCAGCTCAAAGACTATGGTATTCAAGCTGTTGAATCTCCGATATTTTGTGACAACACAAGTGCAATTGCTATAACGTATAATCCAATTTTGCACTCTCGAACCAAGCATATTGATATCAGACATCATTTTATTCGAGATCATGTTGGCAAAAAGGAAATTCTGATCGAGCATATTTCAACAGAACAGCAAGCAGCAGATATTTTCACCAAACCACTTCCTGAGGCTAAGTTTAATTACTTTTGTCAAATTCTTGGTTAATAGACTTATCTTGATGTTTTAGAAGTATCCTTCTTTTAGCTTTTAAAGATTGTATGCTAGCACAGATCGATAATACAATGATCAGAACGACACAGACCGGTCCGAACTTTCAGACCGATCTATGTCAAATCCGATGTTATCCCATGATCTGTCTGGTTAACAAATCTTTAAATAAAGTAATTATTTAAAACAGCCCGGACTGATCGCCATTTTAACCGCCTTATCTCTCCTTCATCCTGTCCGTTTATTTTGAATTCTTTAATTATCAGTCATCGAGATAAAGACACGTGTCTTCTCTCTCCTATTTAGCGGGCTGAATATTTCACTTTCATTCACTTTTTACGAACTACTGCTGTCTGCTCTCTACCTCTCAAATATTTTTTTACTCTCCGTATTCTTCACTTCACTCAAATGGCTACTATCACTCACAATTCCCTTTCTGTTGAGTTCAATGAAATATACAGGGCTGAGGATCCGGAAATGGTCTCTATGTTCAAATCCTTAGAGTCTTCCGGATTAAGGAACTTTCTGGAATGTGGAACGGTGGTTTACGAATCGGAGATTCGAGAACTGTTTGCAAATGCTGTATCTCAGAAGACGTTCATCTCCACCACCGTCAAGGGCAAATCGTTTGACATCTCTCCGTCGACGGTGGCAAAGACCTTTGGTCTTCCCAACACCGGACTGATTGACTTTGGCCATATTCCTCAGGCCACTATCACTGATCTTCAGGGGAAGATATCCATCTTTGGCCATCGTCTGCAGCCGTCATTCAAGAAGAAGGAAATGCTTTTTCATTTCCAAGTGTTATGCGAGATTGTTGGCAAGCCATTATTGGGCAAAGCCGAAAGCTATGATGCTGTTACTGCCGAGAAATTCCGGGCCATGGCTGCTATTCATTCAGGGCAGAAGATGAATTGGTCTGCAATTTTATTTGGAGTTTTGCTTGAGACAGTCATCGCCTCCAAACAGGCTGTCTGCTTTGCTGTTCCTCTAAGCAAGCTTCTGGAGACACTGGACATTAAAGCTGGGGAAGTCGTCTGCTCAGAGTCCGTTCAAAATTCTCAACCCTAAGGGATTGGCTCTCCTGAAGTCCAAAAGTGATCCACCCACTCCTTCCGATCTGGTGGCTGTCAAGATCGAACAAGGAAAAGAACAGGCTGCTGCTCGAAGACCTCGAGTCAAGCGCAAATTGACCATTCAGACTGACTCCGAGGAAACTCAGTCTGCTCCTTCGTCTCCAGCCAAGCCCCTTCCTAAAAATCCACGAACCCAGATCACCAAGCCAATCAAAACCTTACCTCTCAAAACCTTACCCATATTGCCTTCCACAAAAGCCACCCCTGCACCCCAAACTACAACCCAACCTTCAACAGCTTCAACCACTGTACCCAAAGTAACCATCAGAGTCCCCTCTGCCATACTCGTGGTTAAAGGGATTGTTATAACTGAATTGGGAGACTACACCCAATCAGGGATCAAGTCCCCGTCTTCCACCGACAAGGGCAAGGCCATTCTCACTGAACCCCTCTCCTCAAAACCCAAATCTGCCGCTCAAACAGCCATCGACATCGCAATGGAAGATGTTGAAGAGAAGGTGAAGGAGCTCACTGTGGTGTTTGATGAGTATGTCGAATACAGAACGATCAACCACATTGATATGTTCTTCGAAAAGCTGAGACGCCTACAAAAGATGGATCAAGAAGTCCTTAAGGGGACCGAGACACTTCGCAAAGATCTGTTCCACGCCAACCAGAGATTCAGACTGGCAAATCTGCTCCTTGCAGCTAAGAAGGAGAACTTTGATCCGAGCAACCCGACTGCCAAAGATGATGGTGCAGTCATTGCTCAGCTGGAAATGGATGTTCATGCTCTTAATTTGGCTGTTCGTTTTCAACGACAGAAGCTTAACATCTCTACTCCTGTTCCCAGCCCGGATCACCCGTCTGCGAGCAAGACTTTGGCTGAACCTTTCATAGCGCCAATTCCCTCTGGAACAGTGGATCAGACAGCGGATCAGTCAGCAGAACAGACAGTGGAGCAGCCACTGACCAATGCTCCGTCTGTCGCAGAAACTGAAGCCATGAATGTTCTGCTGGATTCCCCAACCACTTCCATTCCTCTGGGATCTTCAGTCTCCCACAATCAGCTCAGTCCAACCGCCGCACTTACAACAGTCATCTCACCAGATTTCGTCGATCCGGATCTGGTGGTATCTACCGTTGTTGCAGCTTTACAGGTTGAGGAGCCTTCGAGACCTAGCACTCCTCCAGACCAATCTGCTGAAGATATGGCATTCTTAGAAGAATTTTCTTCGGACTTGGTCACATTGATCCGGTCCGAAACACGCAAATCTGCTATGTCTTCACGGATACCCATTGCCACAGAAGCTGATCACACCTTCTCGTCATCTGATCACTCTTCAGACCATTTATCTGATGCAGCTCCATCCTTGGCAAGGTCCCTTCAGCACCTCTCTAATAACTGTCTCTCTCTCTCTCAACGAGTCATAGAAGTTTATCAGAGTCAGAGGACTACATTTTTGGATTTTGAATCTTTCAAGGAGAAGATGACATCAAGTATTAGCAGCCTTCAGCGAGGATTGAATGATCTGTTCTCTCAGCAAGCTATTTATAAGAACAGTCTGAGAAAAGAGCAGATCGAGCTGGCCACTGAAGTTCGAGCTTCCGTAGCCAATTCCCTTCGTGCTCAAGACACTCGTCTTGATGCTATCAGCGCTCAGCTAGCACAGGTTGTCGATTTTCTTCAAAACATTGTTGCTGACAAAAAGGGGGAAAAGATTAAAGACTTCAAGCCACATCAGTCTTCAGCAAGAAAGTAGCAGCTCTTATTAAGACAAACTTGTCTGTATTTGTAATAAGATTTTTGATCAATAAAAATATATGTTCTTATTTAAGTCCTTGTTCATTTATTTTGAGCTAAATGGCTTCAGAGTTATTAAAAGACTGAATAAAAAGATATAGAAGCTAGGTTTTGTCATCATCAAAAAGGGATAATTTGTTAGTTCCAGATTTTAACGATGACAAAACATATCAGACCGGATCGATAGATTTCAGACTGACCATATCGATCGCTCAAAACAGATCAAGCTGATATGGTATATCGCAAATCAGATCGGATCGATGGAAATCAGCCTGACCAGATCGAAGCTTCAGATCGATATCAACTACTTTCAGATTAGAGCAGTCAAGGCTAAATAAGAATTGGTTCTTCAGTCCGAATCATCAACGGCTATTTATTGAAGCATTTAATGTTGCAATTAATGCTGAAAAAGACTTTAGACTGAAGATTACCATAAAAGGTAAGAAGACAAAGAAGAGCTTACCTGACAGTCGCCGAAAGCATGAACCAGAACGGCAACTACCCTAAAGAAGAAGACAGCAGCTTACTCAGAGTTTAAGCAGAGTCAAGAGTTGCACATTAAGGGAAATAATGTCGTTGGTACATGCAACTATATAAGGATGCAACAGAAGAGCTCAAGAAAAGAGTCTGATCAATCGAAAAACGCAAAAGAAAGCAAAACAGCACAAGCTTACAAGTTCAGACTTTCTCGAGCTGAAAATCTTCATAAGCACAAGCATATTGTAATATTTGATCACATTAGGATCATTGTGTGCATAGACTAATTTAGTCTACTTGTGTATTTTGTACTGAGATATAGAAGTGAGAATCAATTGTAACTGTCAGACAGAGTGTGTCTGAACAGATCGAGAGACTAGGAGTTTCAGTCTGGTAGTGAGGTAAATCCAGCTGAATCGGGTTTGTACATCAGGATTGTATAAATCAAAGTCTTCTAGTGGAATCCTTCCTTAATTGGAAGAAGGGGAGACGTAGAAGGATTACACCACCTTCGAACTTCCAGAAACATATTCCGTGTTTTATCATTCTGCATTCGCTATACTATTCAAGCCATCAAGCTGTTCTTACTAATCTAAGAACAGACCGTTCCGCACTAAAATATTCAGTGGTCTGTTCTGCAGAAGAGTTGGTTAAGAAACAGATTTCCTTCACTAATCCGAAAGAAATCACAAGGGATTAATTTTTAATAGGAGTGTTCATTCACCCCCCCCCCCCCCCCCTCTAAACTCTCCGGACCGATCCTAACAACTACTATATTGATTTTATCTCTTGGAGAGATTTGGATTGTACTGTCATGGAGACAGCTGGTATTGGTTGAGGGTTGATTGTGAGTCAACCGGAGGAAGCCCTACTAGTGTTGGACTAGGTGATGGCTTCGTACTTCCGGTGAGACGTTCGAGGAGACGTCTCCGGGGTAATGCTTGAGGTTGTGAAGTACTATGGTATTAGTACAGAGCATTGTTAGAACGGGTATACGTTGTGTATACGACTTTCAATTTGGTAATAGTGGCTTGATGCACTATTCTGAACCAGTTGCGTATTTTTTTGGTTCCGAGATATGTTTTGGTATAAATATATCCAGTTTTCCGAATGTTGGTTCAAGGTTGGAGGGTCATGAGTTCATGACATTTTCCTTGTGAGGAAGGCGGTATTGAAAAACCTACCGATTGGGATTCTTTGGGAGATTCAATGAGTAGGGTTGTGGGGTATTGATGTTGTAATCACACCATTGGTCGTTGGTCTGTCAATCATTTATTCTCCGCGATGTGAGAATAGCTGGGGATTGACGGTTGGTTATGGGACTTTGGGTATGATTGGAGGTACCTGAGTCTATTGCATTGAGTATGCATGTTGTTTTGGTACTTAGGCATGTGTACCAGTGTGTGTATACGGATGCCAGCTTTTATTTAGTCCTCGTCGAGCATCGGGTTAGTATGCTTGGATGAGTGAATCTCCAGGGTGAGATTGTGGCACTTTGAGATTGGTAATCTCGATGACACAATGTGTTCTGATGAATGATCATGAGAGTTGGTTGACTTTCCCTGGGGAGAGATTGTCATACTTTAGGCCATGGTAATTCATTTCTGGTTAATTCGATAGCCTCCCTGTTTTAGGATTGTTGAATCCTAGGGTAAACGAGGGATGGCCAGGATTCGGATTTGTTAGGTGTCGTAGTCGACACGTGTGGCGGGAATGCGATTGATTGTTCTTGCATGTCCTTTTGGGAACTTGAGACCTTGTAGAGTCTCGATGGTTTGTTTTGACCAAGATGTGATTTCTTGGAACACACGGATGTAGACATCTTTGGAGATGTGTTTCGTGTTGATCGGAGCCGTGTTGTGGCCCAATCCGTGTTGCAATGTGGTGCAACTACTCCGTTGATGGAGATGGATTTGGAAAGCGGAAGCCGGATGTGGTATAAGTACATTGTAGTGTACTGGTGGTTTCCTTGGTAACGATATATGGTTAACATCGTAGGCTAAATCACAAAGATATCATCAAAGCGATGTCTATTTTGGAATCACGAATGATTCGTTTGATTTGCAGTTAGGTTTGGGCTGACTGCTTTTGAGACGGTTAGCAATGGGGGTATGCCGACGTTCTGTTGCGGTTGTAATGGTTTGGGAGGTTTATCCCATTCCAGGTTTTGGTGCGAGGTCGTATCCTCGCGGTTGGTATGTCGTTCATGATGTGTCCATGATTCGACAATGTAGATCAGTTTGGATTGAGTGGTCTCGGCGTTACGAGGAGTACGCCGTGCAAATTTCGAGGACGGAATTTTAATAGTGGGGGATAATTGTGATGCCCGGGGATTAATGGTGTTAATCCCGGTGTGGTAATAATCCTTAAAGGATTTTAATTGTGGCAATTATGAATTAATTGCTGTATTGAGACTCCCAGGGATTTGTAAATCCGGTATTTGGAGTCGTTGGATCCAGGGGATGAGATTGTATTCTCATCGTGGTGATAACCTTGGAATTTGGTTGTTGGTGGAATCTGGGGTCCGGAGTACTCTGTAATGGGGCTGGCAATGGAATTTGAGTTGGAGAGATGATTTTTTTGAAAACAGATGATTTTTAATGAATCATGATGTAGTTGTGGGGGTATTGGTATTTTGGAGCCTTGGTGCTATATATACCAATTGGACTCGGTATTCCGTCATTATACGGAATCTCTCCCCCTCTCCTCTCCCTCGCGCCTCTCTCCCTCACCCCAAACCCTTCCCCTCTTCTTCTTTTGGGAACAAATCGATGAGGGCTCGTCTTGGGAGCCCGATTTCTTGAAGAAAAGCTGGTAATCTTCTTTTCCTCACCTTGAGCTTCGATTTGATTATGGTATTGTGCTTGTTGGCCAAGTATTGGGTTGGATTTGAGATTTGGGCTTTTTGGTTAAAAATCTAAAATGATGTTTTTAGAGTTTTTATTGAGTTTATTTGGTGTTTTGGAGGTGTTGAGGAAGTTAGGGGTGTTGGTTTTGAGTTTGGGTGTCAAAAACACCATGGAAGCTCGAATTTTTCGAAAATTCCCAGGTCGCGATCGATCGCCGAGGAGGGCCGATCGATCGCGATGAGCATCTGTTAAATTGGTGATGATGAACAGTTCGGGCGATCGATCGCGAGTTCTCGGCGATAGATCGCCAGCGAATTGGCGATCGATCGCGGAGACTCGCGATCGATGGCGATAAGGTGATGTTGCCCACTGGACATGGGCGATCGATCGTGCTGAAAGCGGCGATCGATCGCCGCCCGTAGGAATTTGTTTTTTTGGAAACTTTGGAAAATATCAGGTTTTTGGAAACGGGGTTTAATTAACCGATTTCCGGGGCAATGTCTACATTCCAATGGGAATGCTATACCTTTAAAAGGAATTATTGGAGCCAAAATTTAATAAAACGGAATTCTCGGTTGAGTTTTTGGCTATCTCTTAAACATATAAAATGGAATATTTTGGGTATTATGCATGCTTAGCCGGGGGTCTTTTATTTTGGTAATCGTCATGGATGGACGATAGGTTTGGAAGTTGTGAACGTGCTTGGGCACGTGATTGCATGCCTATGTTTAATTGGGAGTTATTTGCATGTTAGCACTTAACTCATCGGGTCGTGGGACTCAGGCGAGGTTGGACTCGAACTACGGGATTATAAGGTACATATGACGTACCAGCATAGCCCTTTAATATAATTGCAATTGTTGAGTGCTTGATACACTGTGTTGCAATGAATGTATGTGGAAATGCATGGTATATAGTATTAGCAATAAACGGATGTTGAAATGCATGATTTATGGTATTTGCTACAAATGTATATATATGCATTGGGAATCATATTGTGCCGCTTTTGAGCGAGCAATGATTGGAATGTTGTCGCCTTTGAGAGAAAATCGGTTATGAAGCCACTGCTGTTGAGCATGTGAGGGAATGAAAGGCCGCTATTGTGGAGCGAGCAATGAAATAGAAATATGGAATCATAAGTGAGATACATGGAATATCTGTAGTCATTCTTTAATGATTTGGTATTATGGATTATGATATCGGTATGTGGTAAATGGATTTGTTAATCGATGTAATGATTAACTGGCATTTGGGAATTTGATGGTTTCAGTTATTTTGAGGACAGTGCAGGCCTCACGATCATTCTTCAGAATACATCGTGTCGTTGAGATTTCCAATCTCAAGATGCCACAATCTCTCACCAGAGATTTATCCATCCAAGCGTACTAATTCGATGCTCGACAAGTACCAAAGTACGGGCATTCGTATACACACACCGGTGTATATTCCTAAGAGCTAGCACCACATGCATACTCAATGCACTCGGATCGGGTATTTTCAATCATACCCACAAGCCCCAAATACCACTGTCAATCCTCAGTTATTCTCACCCAGTGGAGAATGATGATCGACGCACCAACGACGAAGGGTGTGATTCCAACATCAACACCACACAAATGACTCATCGAATCTTCCAAATATTCTCAGTAGGTATAAAATGCCGCCTTCTTCACCAGAAAGGTGTCATGCACCCATGACCTTCCAACTTCGAACTACCGATCGGGAAAACCTAGATATATTTATACCAAAATGTAACCCAGAACTAATAATTACACAGCTGGTTCAGAATAGTGCATCCTTGCAACTATTACCAAATCGAAATCCATATACACAATGTTTACCCATTCTAACGATGCTCTGTACTAATACCATAGTACTCCACATTCTCGAGCATCTTCCTAGAGACGTCTCCTCGTACGTCTCATCGAAAAATAGAAAGACACTACTCAGTCCAATACCATAATGCCTACCATGGCTGATTTACAATCAACCCTTGATCAACACCAGCTGTCTCCATGACAGTATGCTCCAAATCTCTCCAAGAGGTACAATCAATATAGTAGTGTCACCCCACTAACTATATTTCACAATTCCATTTGCGTCCCCATTGCATTCCATATGCAAGGATTCTCAAGCAGCGCTAACAAAGACTTGTCGACACTCACGTTGGTACTCCCAACAAAATTGAGCTGTCCCAGTACAAGTCCCTCAAAATATGTAACGTATAAACGTTCTCGTGAGGTATTCCCTGCCTCAATCCTCATGCCCCATAATGACTACAAGAGTCCACCATTACCCTCATTGTATCATCATACGAGTCACCGAACTCGGTTCCAACGAGCAGTATAATGGCTACAACAAACTCACTATAACACGGCAACAATACCTGGCTAGCAGATCGCTGCCTCCTTAGGTTTATACCAAACCTACCAACGTATCACACGTTCCACCCCGGTATACCATACCGTATCATCCATTAGAGCAGTGGGTCATCACCCAATATTTCTCTAACACCAAAGCACAACAGACATTCCGGTCTCCTTGCTCAACCAACATGCAATCCTAATCATTAGGACTTATTCCACACCTTCATGTGTGGGTGTGACCATGTCCATCATACGTCACATCGGTACATGTAGGTAGTATCCTCCATAACTACTCCTACCATCAGTCACTTGGCCATAGCCATCCAAAGAGTATACCCAAAAGTATCACTACTCGTAAAATATTTACCTCAAATACGTGCTGCGGTACGCTTACCTGTACGGCACATCCAATTATTCATCGAGTAAACATGCTTGGCATAATGGTCTCGTCAACCGCTGACGCAGACACCACCTGGTGCCCACCATCGGCACTCAAACCATACGACTAAATACATACACCTAACTGTATTTTTTCATCATAACGACGGCATCCGTCCTCATAGGACATCCTCTATGTCATCGTCATCCTGTACATTAGTGGTATCAGAGCAGTGGTTTGCTCTTTGGGGTTGTTGAGGGCCTAGGAACATGTTGATAGAAATGGGAAGCACATACTTATGCATGATGGTAGTTAGTGTGTGTGACACAACTATATTGCTTATGTGCATTTACGATATGTGTTCATAATTGGGATATGTTGTTGCTAACCATGGTGGTTGTAGGGTAATATGGGATATGGATGAGACTGTGTGGAATGGGGATCACCTCTTGAGTCCAATGTACATGGGTCACCTCTTGAGCCTACGGGGCAAAGTGGCACGTGCATGAGAGTACCTCTTGAGCCTGCGGAACAAAGTTATACATTCCTGATATTGTCGCTGACATGTCGAAGCGATGTGCCGCTGTCGTGTCGAAGCGATGGTACATGCCGCTGTCACGTCGAAGCGATGAGCCGCTGTCATGTCGGAGCGATGATACTTGCCACTGTCATACCGTAGCGATGAAAGAATATTTGCCACTAATATGTTGAAGTGAAGTACACACCGCTGTCATATTATAGCGAGGGATATTAACTGCCTCTGGTATGTCGAAACGAGGAGTACTAGTGCCGCTGTCATTCCATCGTGATGAATAATATTTGCCGCTTATAACGAGGGATATTATACCGCTAATATGGCAAAGCGATGAGCTTTCCGCTGTCATATGATAGCGATAAAGAATATTTGCCGCTTAAGCGAGGGATATTATGCCGCTGGTATGTCGAAGCGAGGTAGCGAAGAGGGATATTTGCCGCTTTATAGCGAGGGATATCATGACGCTATTCTATTGGCGATGGTACATGCCGCCGGGTATATATAGTGATGGTTCATTCCGCTATTCTATTGCCGATGATTCATGTCGCCGGGTATATATAGTGATGGTTCATTCCGCTATTCTATTGGTGATGGTTGGCGATGGTTCATGCCGCGGGGTATATATAGTGATGGTTCATTCCGCTATTCTATTGGTGATGGTTCATGCCGTCGGGTATATATAACGACGGTTCATTCCGCTATTCTATTGGCGATGGTTCATGTTGCAGGGAATATATAGCGATGGTTCATTCCGCTATTCTACTAGCGATAGTTCATGCCGCCGGTTATATATAGCGATGGTTTATTACGCTATTCTATTGGTGATGGTTCATGCCGTCGGGTATATATAGCGATGGTTAATTCCGCTATTCTATTGGCGATGGTTCATGCCGTCGGGTATATATAGCGATGGTACATTCCGCTACATCTATGGCGATGGTACATACCGCTGGATATCTATAGCGATGAGTTATATCGCTGGTTATATAGCGAGGGTTCATACCGCTGATTATGTAGCTATGTTTCATGCCGCTGATTTTATATAGCGAAGGCTCATGCCGCTGATTTTATAGCTCGGGATTGTGCCGCCTTCGAGCGATGGGTACTGATTTCATACCGCTATTGGGCAATGGGTACAGCTATGCCGTTATCTTATTAGCAATGAGTTATGGTAGAGTACCATTCTGTTAGTGTTATTGTGGATGTCATATATTGACCTATACCGTCACGTGTTTGACGACGAGGTTATGGATGTCATGTATTGACATATACCGTCACGTGTTTGACGATGAGATTATGGATGTCATGTATTGGCATATACCGTCACTGGTTGACGATGATATTGTGGATGTGATGTGTTGACATGTACCGTCAGATGATGACGATGACATAGAGGATGTTCTATGTGGACGGATGCCATCGTTACGATGAAAAATAAAGTTAGGTGTATGTATTTAGTCATATGGTTGAGTGCCAATGATGGGCACAGGGTAGTGTCTGAGTCACTGGTTGACGAGACCATTATGCCGAGCATGTTTGCTTGATGAATTATTGGATGCGCCGTACAAGAAGTGTACCGCAGCACACATTTGAGGTAAATATTTTACGAGTAGTGCTACATTTGGGTATACTCGTTGGGATGGCTATGGCCAAGTGACTGGTGGTAAGAGTAGTTATTGGGGAAACTACTTGCTTATACCGATGTGACGTATGGTAGACATGGTCACACCCACACATGAAAGTGTGGAATAAATCCTAATGGACTAGGATTGCTTTGTGGTTGAGTAAGGACAACGGGATGTCCATTGTGCTTTGGTGTTTTAGAGAAATATAGGGTGATGACCCACTACTCTAAATGGATGCTACGGTATGGTATACCGGGATGGAACGTATGATACGTTGGTAGGTTTGGTATGAACCTAATGAGGCAGCGATCTTCTAGCCAGGTATTGTTGCAGTGCGATAGTGTGCTTGTGATAGCTATTATACTTTTCGTTGGAATCGAGTTTGGTGAATCGTAAGATGATACGATGATGGCATATGATGGACTCTTGTAGTCACTATGTTGCTTGAGGTTTGAGACGGAAAATACCTCACGGGGACGTTTATATGTCAAATGTTTTGAGGGACTTGTGCCGGGACAGCTCAATTTTGTTGGGAGTACCAACATGAGTGTCAACAAGTCGTTGTTAGCTCTGGTTGAGCATCCTTGCATAGGGATGCAATGGGAGACGCAATAGGAATTGTGAATATAGTTAGTGGAGTGTCACTACTGTATTGTTAGTATCTCTTGGAGAGATTTGGAACATACTATCATGGAGACAACTGGTATTGGTTGAGGGTTGATTGTAATCAGCCATGGTAAGCATTACTGGTGTTGGACTGAGTAATGACTTCCTATTTTCGGCAAGACGTACGCGGAGACGTCTCTGGGGAGATGCTCGAGATGTGGAATACTATGGCATTAGTACAGAGCATCATTAGATGTGTATACATTGTGTATACGGATTTCGATTTGGTAATAGTGACATAGATGCACTATTTTGAACCAGTACGTATTTATTGATTCCGGATACATTTTGGTATATATATATATATATATATATATATCCAGGTTTTCCGAACGGTGATTCGAGGTTGGAGGGTCATGGGTTCATGACATTCTTCCTTGTGAGGAAGGCGGTATTGATATACCTACCTATTGGGAATCCTTGGGAAATTCGTTGAGTCGGTTTGGGTGGTGTTGATGTTGGAATCGCACCATTGGTCATTAGTTCGTCAATCATCATTCTCCAAGGTGTGAGAATTACTGGGGATTGACAGTTGTATTTGGGGCTGGTGGGTATGATTGGAGATACCCGAGCCGAGTGCATTGAGTATGCATGTGGTGCTGGTTCTTAGGCATGTATACCGGTGTGTGTATGCAAATGCCAGCATTTTGGTACATGTCGAGCATCGGATTAGTATGCTTGAACAGATGAATCTCTGGTGAGATATTGTAGCACCATGAGATTGGTAACCTCAATGGCACGATGTATCTGAAGAATGATCGTGAGGTTCGGTCGATTTCCTCTGAGGAGGGATTATCGTATTTTGGGGTCGTAGAAATTCTTTACTGGATAATTCGATAGCCTCCCTATGTTAGGATTGTTGAATCCTAGGGTAAATGAAGGATGGCCGGAGTTCGATCTGTTGGGTGTCGTTGTTGACACGTGTGGTGAGAATGCAATTGTTTGTCTTGCATGTCATCTGTGGAACTTGAGACCTTGTGGAATCTCGATAGTGTGTTTAGACCAAGATGTGATTTCTTGGAACACACGGATGTAGACATCTTTGGAGATGTGTTTTGTGTTGATCGGTGGCCGTGAGTTGCCCGATCCGTGTTGCAAAGTGGTGCAACTACTCCTCTGATGGAGATGGATTTGGAAAGCGGAAACCGGGTGTAGTTTAGGTACACTGTTGTGTACTGGTGGTTTCTTTGGTAACTATGTGTCGGGGTATGCTGACGTTCTTTTGAGATGGTGATGATCTGGGAGATTTACTCCATTCCAGGTATTGGTGCGAGGTCGGTGTTGGGATATGCCCTAAGACAAGTCATTAGATGATTGTTTATGACATACAATGTATTATGATTTTATTAATGGCAAATCATTATTATATATTATTCGAATATCTGTGCAATATGAATTGATATATAAGTTAATGTCCTTAGAATAATATTGTATTGTTCTTAAAGATTGTCCCTAGTCAAGTATTATCATGAATAAGGATAATGATAATGCATTGAGACTAAGTATGTTTTGATTGATGAATTAATTCATGGATATGAGATATCAAATCAACACATGGGTACATGTTAGAGAACAATGTACTGGACAGACCCACCATGAGAATGCTACATGGATAGTTATATGAGTGTCATAAGCAATTCTCATAGTGATAATAATGTATGTAATCCTTACGACTTGAGATCATCAGAGATCCCAAAATAAGGAGTTACTTATCTTGATATTGTCAAACGTTACCTGTAACAGGGTAAACTATAAAGGCAAATATTGGATACACTACGAATTATGTAGAGGGATGTTGATTGATCAAGATAGAATTTGTCCCTCCTATATAACAGGAGAAGTGTTTGGGCCCTTGATCAAGTAAGACTAAAATGCATGGCCATGCTCGAATGAGTCGATATGTGATATCGAGCTTATTCGTTTATTCTAGTTCTACTTGGGGATCAAGAAATAGAGATTGAATATACGAGTATGACTATTCCATGACTCGTGTTCAATCTAAACACATTGGACAAAGGGATTAAGATACATGATTAATATTATCACAAGTTCTTAGGTTATGTCGAGTCAATGACATTCTTGTAATTTGGGTAGCCTTGATGTGTTGCTAGATACCGCTCATTGCTTGTGACATAAAATGAGATTTTATGTCACTACCAACATTGCAAGATCCTACTGGGTCGCACAAAAGATTAAATCGATAAGGGGAATTAAATTCATTGGATGAATTAATTAATTAAGAAGAGTCTTAATTACATGATTATAAGGATTTAATTAAATCATGGTTTTGGGCCCATGAAGCTTTAAGAAAGTCTTGAACCTTTAATTAAATCTAATATATATGATATCAAGGTTAATTAAGAATTAATACTACACATCATAAGAAAACCTAATCCGCCTAAAGAGACTCTCGGCCGCCTCCTCTCCTCCAAGATCCTCACGGCCGCCGTTGATTGGTTTCGAACCGTGAGTCTTGTTCCGATTTAAGAACTAGTCTAGCAACTTGTTCTTAAATCACCCTTTCGATTTGATCGTGTGGATACCGTAGAGACGAAGGTGAAAATTTTCATTCGTGACTCATGGTCTTGCAACGAGGATTCTGCATCAAACACGCTACAAGGGTGAGACTCTTTAATCATTCCGATATGAATACTCTATATAGGTCCATGGTTAGGAATCCATTTTTATTTCCGCTGCGCACTTGTGTGTTGGATTCCTTACAGTGGTATCAGAGCCAGGTTCAAAGCTCATATCGGAATTATGTGGTTAATCGTTTAATCATATTTAGAATTATATTGCATGCTTTAAAACTGTATAATTCATATATGATATGGAATAAATCGAGTTTGTGAAAATCATTGTATAATTGTATTTGATATAAATTGGCGAATCATTGTATATGATACAAGAAGGCGAAAAATCGAACCTTGGCACATGATGGTTCGGCCACCACCATCACAAATGACCCACTGCTGCCACATGAGGGCTAGGGTTTTTCGAACCCTTGGCTCGAGATGGTCTAGCCATTGTGGCTCATGGTTGTGCATGGAGGTGTCGAAACATGGCTAGGGTTTAGAACTTTTTGGCTCGATTAGATGGTTGGCGGCTACCTCCACGTGAGAGCTAGGGTTTTTCGAACCCCTTGGCTCGAGATGGTCTTGCCGCCACCGTCATGAATCGTGCATAAGCCGAGCCACCGCCATTTCGAACCCTAGGTTGCATGGCTCTCGGCTGCCGCCGTCTAGTAAAGCTAGGGTTTCGAACCCTTTGGCTCGATCATGGTCCAAGCCGCCGCCGCATGTGGGCTAGGGTTTTGAACCCTAAACCCCATCGGGTCCAAGCCGCCGCCACACGTGGATGGCTAGGGTTTCGAACCCTAGTCACATGGGTGGTTGGTGGGCCGTGGGTTTGGGCTATCCGTGACATGTGATGTCCCGAGCGTAAGATAATTTCATAAAATTTATTTTACAGTTTTATTGGGATTAAATTTTAAAATGTTTAGAATTTAATTCATTATTGTTATAGCATGTTTTATGTGTTTGTTTGAGCATGGTGCATGGTTATAACCCTATGCCCTATTAGATAGGAGTTTGTGAATGTTTGTAATTTATTACGGCCTGCGAGTCGTGCCTTCTCTATTTTTCTGAATATATTACCTCCCCTATGCTCCCCCTCGAATGTAACTCGAGGAATATCATGTAATTGTTATATAGTTTAGTTAGAGTTTTATTGATGGAGATCAATGAAGATGGACCATGGTGCCGGGATGAGAAGGCCATTCACAAAAAGGAGCCAAAGAGGTGCTTGGAGAAGTTACCCTTAGGTTGACCTTTTAGATTTTCTCATTGGCTTGAGAAATCTTTAGTTGGGGCTATAACCATGTCACGTTTTCTTTATGCTGATGTATGAGATGCATGTTTACTGTTTTATTTAGTATTGATTCTTGATATATATATATGTAGATATGTATATATTCATATATGTACCAGACATATTTTCAATATTAATAAAATCATGAGATCAATAAATCCCTCTTATAATATTAAGTTTTAAGATGCCTTCCAATTAAAAATCCTCGTCAAGACTTCGATTGAACATGTGTGGGTTTGCCAAAGCAAAGCACCGTGACAATCTTAGTAAGACGCGAAAGGATAAAAGTGATATCCGTGTTATTTTAAAATTGGGTTCGACTTAACTAGCGTTATCTCAATAGGATTGGGAACCTAGAGGCATGGGGTTGGAAAATAATTCATTAGATGAATTTGAACAAAGCGTTGTTCGTCCAATCATCCAAGAATTGCATGTGATTGTAATTGGCAAAGAGTTGTCTACCTAAATAACCAAGTCTTGTGCGATTAGCCAAAGCTAACTCAAGATTAAGTGAAATATGAATCTTGGCCCACTAAAGTTTTCGATGGTTGATAATTTTAAACAAAATAGTGGGAGTGTCATTTAATATAAGACCATATTAAATGATTAAAATCATAAACTTATTTTGCATATTTATATTGTAGATATCCATGGCAACCAACAACGTTACAAGCACACTATCATTGCGATTGGTCCTTGAGAAGGACAAACTTAATGGGACAAATTTCCTAGACTGGTATAGGAATTTGAGGATTGTCCTCAAACAAGAAAAGAAGCAATATGTCCTAGAGGAACCCTTACCTGCTGAGGAACCTCCCTTGACGGCTGCTAAAGCCGATAAAGGTGCTTACAAGAAGCATCAAAATGACACACTTGATGTTGGGTACCTTATGCTTGACACCATGAACTTTGAGCTTCAGAAGCAACATGAGGAAATGGAGGTGTTCGATATGATCGAGTGTGATGACCAGGGATTATAGGTGTTAATCCCGTAGTGTTAATAATCCCTAAAGTGGTTTTACGTGGCGATTTGGAATTTAATCGAGGTGTTGGGCCTTCTGGGCTCGTTTATTTGGGCAGTTGGGATCGTTGGATCCAGAGGTTGAGATTGTATTCACATTACGGTGTAAAACCTAAGAGTTGGGTTTTTGATGTGTCTCGGAATCTCGGGTGCTATGTGAGCACCGGTAGAGGGTTTTGGAGTTAGAGAGAGAGTTTTTGAAAACAGATGATTTTTAAGGAATCATGATGTATTGGTGGGGCTATTATTTTTTCGGGGTATTTTTGCTATAAATAGCAGTTGAACCCGAAATTTTAAGGAAATTATCATTTCAGCCCAATTTCTTTCTCCTCCCTCTCTCCCGCGCGATTCCCGCTGCTACAGCACCCCCGCCGCTTCAAACGCTTCGCCCGCCGCCGTCCCGCTGCCGATCGGCGCGTGCGACCTACCCACGGCTTCGTCTCGTCCAGGCGCTCCTTTCCCCTCTGTCAATTCGAAGTTTCGTCGCGTCTTAGAGTCGGATTTTGCTGGTAAGCGTCGATCCCCAATTTCTAGGGTTCTTCGATTTTCGTTTGATTTTGCTTCCGATTTCGTTGGGTAGCCTCCCTTACCCCTTTTTCATCCCTCTCATGTTATTCCCTACTAAATTCGGTGGTTTTGGTTCGAAATTATTTTCGAAAATTGGTAGGGTTTGGTTCGAATTTTGGGGGTTTTTGGCAGGGGTGTTAATTCGTGCAATGGATCGATTATTGCATGTTTTAGGTGTATTATGATGCTTGATTGAGATCGAATTGAGAAGCTATGGTTCGAATTTGAAGAATTGTTAGGGTTCGAATTTAAAGGCTTGTTTGGGTTCGATTTTAAGGGGGTTGAGTTCGAAAATTTGGGGGTTTTTGTCAAGGGATGTTGATTCTTGCTTGGATAGCTTAATTGACATTTTAGATAAATTATGGTATTTAATTGGGTTCGAAATTGTGAGATTAGGGTTCGATTTTTGTAGGGCATTCTTGAACAAATTTCGATATTGTCTCATTTATTTCCTTCCCTGCATGTACCCTGCCCCGGGTCTTTTAAGAGGATAATTGTCGTGTGTTGACAATATTTTGAGGGATATGGGTGTGCTTGAGCATAGGTTGCATGTTTGTAAATAATTGTGAATTATTTATCGTGTTAGCACATCATTCCTCGGGGCATGGAACTCGAGCAAGGTTTGGCTCGGACTTCGGAGATTTAAGGTACGTGCGACGTACGAGCATTACTATATATATGTGAAATGCATAAGGTGTTTTTGATTGCATTGAATGTTTTGCGTATGGTTATACATATATGTTGATATGGCCAAGGAATGACCCAAATCTTGATATCGCAGCTTGTAGCGTGCGTGACACTAGAGTAGGATGACTCTTACATGATATAAGGGTAATGGGTTTATATGACTATATTATGAGACATTTGAGATGTCTAGGTTTGTAGAATCATGTATTCTTCGTGAGACATTGAGATGTCTAGGTTCGTAGAATCATGTATTCATTATGAGACATTTGAGATGTCTAGGTATAATGGAAAGCGAGATTATGAAATCAATATTAGATATTGATATATCTATATTTGCATGTATATGAACTTGGAATCATTCATTATTGATATTTGAGAATCAGGCATGCGATGTGTAAATCATGTGTTGATTTACTGATTTTGAGATTTGATGAGTTTGATGATTGTGAGGACAGGGACAGTACACGGAATCCCGGATGAGGTTGCCATCCAGGGAGTGTAAGGACCCCAAGCCCTTAACCCTTAATTAGTGTATTAACCACTATGTGTGGCACATGCTTTCAATAAAGACTCAATCGGGAAGCTCAGATGATACTTTACCATTGAATGGTAACTACAAAATTTCTTTAATTTACAATATTAAGATCATCTCTACCCACAATTAGACTCACATGATCGCCCTTTACCACCCCTTGATGCCCTTTTGCATTGTGGGTTTTTATAAAAATTTGGGCAGAGTCTCCCCATAAATAGAGCTATCCCAAAACACAAGCACATCACATCATATAATTCCCGGCCAGGGAATACACAATACTCAACAGAATATAAAACACAAAGTAAATTCCCAGCCAGGGAAGACACCACACACATGACGACACAAATGGGTCTCAACACCCACACAATGCACCCATGAACTCTCATATCATTAGCAATTCTACTCTTAATTGCATGAAACATATAATGAAAGAGAGAAAGGCTCATGCCTTTATATACAACCCATATACAAGAATATCCGTGCTCACATGCGAGCATCATAAATGTGTATATAAATCTCGGGTGTATATAAGTACTCTATACAATACCGTGCTCCATCAAGCCCTGGTATCACGATCCTGTGAGTACATCCAATCAACAGCTCGAGCCCAGCTCCATAGCCATCGATGCACCTGTTCGCCTGCCCCAACAGAGACAGCCCCCAACGGGGTGAGCATACCAATACACAAAATCTCATATTCACAATAATGAAATTCATAATTTACAACACAAGTAAACATTAATGAATTTTAAATGATACTCCCTGGATGGCAACATCCTCATCCGGGATTCCATGTACTGTCCCTGTTCTCACAATCATCAAACACATCAAATCTCATAAATCAGTAAATCAACACATTGATTTAACTCATAGCATGCCTGATTCTCAAGTATCAATAATTAATGATTCCAAATTCATTATACATGCAAACATAGATATCTCGATATCTAACACTGATTTTCAACTTTGCTACCAATCACAGATAGCTCAAATGCCTAGCATTTATTTTACAAATACTCTAATTCACTTAGACATCTCACATGTCTTCCAATGCATACATGATCCCACGATCATTCTCAGGCATCTCAAATGCCCTACCCTTTAATTTACAAATTCTCATTTATACTTAGACATCTCACATGTCTTACAATAGTCACATAAACCCAGTACTCCATACCTCTTATAAGGTCATACTACTCTAGTATTACGCACACTTGTGGCAACGATATCAAGACTAGGTCGTTCCATAGTCATATCGACACATATATACATATATAGCCATACCCACAACCATCTAATGCAATTACAACACATTATGCATTTCGCAATTACTATCACATAAAGTAATGCTCGTACGTCGCACGTACCTTAAATCTCCGAAGTCCGAGCCAAACCTTGCTCGAGTTCCATGCTCCGAGGAACGATGTGCTAACACGATAAATTAATTCACAATTAATTACGAACATGCAACTCATGCTCAAGCACACCCTTAACCCTCAAAAATATTGTCAACACAAGACAATAACCAATATCGAAAATCGCTCAAGCATACCCCACAAATTCTCGAACCTTCACAACACAAATCGAATCCAAAAATCACCATAATTCATTTAAAACATGAATTAATCAATCAACAACATGAATAATCGCCCCACATGCGAAACCCCCAAAATTCGAATTCAAGCCCTAACTTCGAATCCAATTTCTCAATTTCGAACACAATCAAGCATCATAATGCATTTAAACATGAATTAATCGAATAACAACAAGAATCATCATCCTCATGCCAAAAATCCAAATTTTCGAACCCTAACTCCCAAAATCGAGCTGAAATTCGAACCATTAAAGCAACAAATTTTCGAACTACAAAGTCTGAAATATACGACCCAAAAGCAGCACAAAAACGCCCCAAAAACATCCAAAGAAAAGCCCCAAAAATCGTACCAAAATCGGGCCACAAAATCGGACAGAAATCAGTGACGAACCCTAGCGCTTCCAGCAGAAATCCGAGCTCGATTCTCGACGAAACTTCGAATTGGTGGTATGGATAGGACCGCCTGGAAGAGACGAACACGGCGGCGGGTCGGACGCGCCGAACGGCGGCCGGACGGCGGCGGGCGAAGGCTTTTTCTGTGCGGTGGTCGAAAGGGGATCGGGAATCGCGGTTACGGGGAGAGAGAAATGAAGTGCTGAAATGGTTCCGATAATTAAAATCTCGGGTTTAACTGGTATTTATAGCAAAAATACCCCGAAATACTAATATCCCCACAAATACATCATGATTCATTAAAAATCATCTGTTCTCAAAAGTTCTCTCTCTAACTCAAAAATCCCCTACCGGTGCCCACACACAGCACCCGAGATTCTGAGTCACACTATAAACCCAACTCACAGGTTTTCACCGAAATGAGAATACGATCTCAACCTCGGGATCCAACGATCCCAACTACTCAAATAGACGAGCCCAGAAGGCTCAACACTTCGACTAAACTCCAAGTCAACACGTAAAACCACTTTAGGGGTTATTAACACTCCGGGATTAACATCCCTAATCTCAGGTCATCACAATATCCCCCACTAAAAGAATTTCGTCCTCGAAATTAGCGCCGGTGTATCACATAACACCCAGGCTACACAACAATCATGAAGCCATAACCTCGATTCCTGACCACAACAGAATCGTCTTAAAACCGCGAGGATACTTACCTCTCTTCAAACTCTGAAACAGAGCGACTTACCAACACCAACATATCACCCAAGAGGCAAAACGTACCTCGATGCGGGTCATCCCAAAAGTCAGTCCCTCATGACTGCAAAACAACCAATACTTACGACCGTAGATCGGACAATCATCCTTAGTTCCAATACCACTAGGAAGAACGCATCATGAATGTCACCTCAACCGTGAGAACGTTGACCTCGTGTCAAACTCTGGAGTGGAATAGACTCCCAAATCCATCATAACGTCAAATAGCGTCAGCACAACTCAATGCTAACAATCCAAAAGCAGTTATTCAACTGAAACTGCAAGGATTCGAATCGCTCCCGGTTCCATCGTAGATATCATCCAATGATATCTTTATCATGACTCACGATGTCTAACACACATCATCACGAGGAAAACACTAGTATACCACGGTTCACACATACCCAACCTGGTTTTCCACTTTCAAACCTTTTCCATCGAAGGAGCAGTCGCATCATTGCAACTCAATTGGGCAACTCACGGCCGCAGATTCACACAAAAGACATCTCACAAGATGTCAAACCTCCGGATTATTCCAAGGATCATATCCTGATCAAAAATAAACCATCGAGACTCCACAGAGTTCAAAAATCCTGAAAGGACACGCAATAAACCCATTGCATCCTCAACGCTTGTGTCGACAGCGACACCCAATAAATCCGAATTCCTGTCATCCCTTGGCAATCCTAGGATTTAACAATCCAAACTTGGGAAGGCTATCGCATAACTCGGAGGAAACACCAACAAGGGAACACCTCAACCCACACAATATAATCCCTCCTCAAAGGGAGTCAACTAGCTTCACGATTGTTTCTCATAAATATCGTGACATGGAGATTCCCAATCTCAAGGCGTTCAATATCTCTCGTCAGAGATTTAGTCATCCAAAATAGCATAACTCTATGCTTGACAAAAAGGGGATCAACAACTGGCATCCGTACACTCACCGGTATACTTGCCCAAGCACTGACATCACATGCATACTCAATGCACTTGGCTCGGGTATCTACAACATGCCCCTAAGCCCCTAAACACAACTGTCAATACTGAGTCATTCCATTGCAGTGGAGAATGATAATCGACGATCAACAACACGGCATGATTCCCAAAATCAACACCACACGTACCAACTTACCGAATCCTTCAAAGATTCCCAAATAGGTATAATACTACCTCCTTCCCCACAAGGGAAGTGTTATCGAACTCGAGTTCCACTAGTCTCGAACCACCGTTCGGAAAAACTGGATACAATAACACCCATTGTATCCCAAATACACGGATTCCCTCAGACCGAGTCAATAACGACCTGATGACTCTCTTGTTGGTACTCCAACATCATGAGCTGTTCCAGACAAGTCTCACTAAGATTCAACATCAACGTATACACGTTTCAGTGAGGCATGCACAACCTCAACCTCAAATGACGTGGTGACTACTAAAGTCCACCACCATCCACATCGTATCACCTTACGATTTGCCAAACTTGGTTCTAACGAGCAGTATCATGGCCCCAACAAGCACACTATATCATCACTACGATATCTGGCTAGCAAAGTGCTGTCTCCATAGGTTCATAGCAAGCCCACCAACAAACCATATATTCCATCTCGGTATGCCATACCGCACAAACCGTTAGAGTAATGGGTCATCGCCCAACATATCTCTAAAAATACCAAGCACAATGGACAACCCGGTGTCCTTGTTCACTTATGATGCAATCATAATCCGTTAAATCTTATCCCACACCCTCAGGGTGGGTGTAACCATGTCTACCCTACGTCACAACACAAGCGAGTAGTTTCCTCAATGACTACTCTTACCACCAAACACTTGGCCCTAGCCAAACCAACGAGCATACCCAAGGGTATCATTGCTCGACAAAAGGTCTCGTCAACTAGTGACCCAGACTCTACCATGTGCTCACCATCGGCACTCAAACTATACAACTAAATACATAACATAAATGTATTAATCAACAAAACGACGCTACACGTCTACATAGAACATCCACTATGTCATCGTCATCCCGTGACGGCATATGTCAACACATGACATTCAATTAACATTGTCAAACATACGATGGTACATGTCAAAACACGACACCTATAATCTCATAATCAAATGCATGGCATATTTAGCAAATCAACACATACTATCCACAATAGTGCTAAATAAACAGTAATATGCCATACCTCATCGCTATCAACATAGCGACATACATGTCTCCGTCGCTCGATAATAATGCGTAGTCAGCACCCATCGCTCGAAGGCGGCAAAATCCTGTGCTGTAGCGGCACAATCCATCGCTATAGAATCAGGGGCATAATCCCTCGTCATAGAGTCAGCGGCATAAAACTTCGCTATAGACATCTGGCGGCATGAACCATCGCCCTAGATGTAGCGGAATGAGACATCGCTATCAATATATCGGGCGGCATAAATCATCGCCAATAGAATAGCGGAATGAGACATCGCTATCAATATATATCCGGCGGCAAGAACCATCGCCCATCAATATAGCGGAATGAACCATCGCTATCCATATACATGGCGGCAAGAACCATCGCCAGTCGATATAGCGGCATGAACCATCGCTATCAATATCCATGGCGGCATGAACCATCGCCAATCAATATATATGGCGGAATGAACCATCGCCAATCAATATAGCGGCATGAACCATCGCTATCAATATAGATAATGTGGTTGTTCCGGTCCTGTTATAACAGCGGAATTTTAGGACCCCTCGCTTCGACAATGACAGCGGCATGTTACTTCGCTCAGTCATGACAGCGGCAAGTACCTCCCTCGCTCGACTATAACAACTACCGGAACTCCCACTAGCTCCATGTACCTGCATCCAGGTTAATACCACAGTTCACAATATAATGATCGATATCACGTTTCCAATTATATCCACAATATTCCACAATAATCACTAGAATTGTGACTGTTCCGGTCCCAATACAACAGCGGAATGTTAGGACCCCTCGCTTCGACAATGACAGCGGCATGTTACTTCGCTCAGTCATGACAGCGGCAAGTACCTCCCTCGCTCGGAGATAAAGGCTACCGGAACATTCATCAATTCTATCACAATAATCAAGCACAACAGTTGATTACATTATCACAATATATCACTATCATTTCACATATACCATCACATGTAAGGGTTCATTACCCACGATATACATAATCAAAGGTGTAACACGTTTTACCGTCCGAAGCCCGTACGTCTCACCTTTCCACATAATACATGAAGGGCCAGACATCACCATTAATGCCATCCCATCTCATGCTACACGATTCCTGCAATCACAATGATTAGCAACACCACTTTTCGTATCATAAAAGCACATAACAACTAGTTGTGTCATACAACATTAATGCCATCATGCATAAATATGTGCTATCAATAACTTCCTAGGCCCTTAACAGCCCCAAAGAGCTAACCACTGCTCTGATACCACTAATGTAAGGACCCCAAGCCCTTAACCCTTAATTAGTGTATTAACCACTATGTGTGGCACATGCTTTCAATAAAGACTCAATCGGGAAGCTCAGATGATACTTTACCATTGAATGGTAACTACAAAATTTCTTTAATTTACAATATTAAGATCATCTCTACCCACAATTAGACTCACATGATCGCCCTTTACCACCCCTTGATGCCCTTTTGCATTGTGGGTTTTTATAAAAATTTGGGCAGAGTCTCCCCATAAATAGAGCTATCCCAAAACACAAGCACATCACATCATATAATTCCCGGCCAGGGAATACACAATACTCAACAGAATATAAAACACAAAGTAAATTCCCAGCCAGGGAAGACACCACACACATGACGACACAAATAGGTCTCAACACCCACACAATGCACCCATGAACTCTCATATCATTAGCAATTCTACTCTTAATTGCATGAAACATATAATGAAAGAGAGAAAGGCTCATGCCTTTATATACAACCCATATACAAGAATATCCGTGCTCACATGCGAGCATCATAAATGTGTATATAAATCTCGGGTGTATATAAGTACTCTATACAATACCGTGCTCCATCAAGCCCTGGTATCACGATCCTGTGAGTACATCCAATCAACAGCTCGAGCCCAGCTCCATAGCCATCGATGCACCTGTTCGCCTGCCCCAACAGAGACAGCCCCCAACGGGGTGAGCATACCAATACACAAAATCTCATATTCACAATAATGAAATTCATAATTTACAACACAAGTAAACATTAATGAATTTTAAATGATACTCCCTGGATGGCAACATCCTCATCCGGGATTCCATGTACTGTCCCTGTTCTCACAATCATCAAACACATCAAATCTCATAAATCAGTAAATCAACACATTGATTTAACTCATAGCATGCCTGATTCTCAAGTATCAATAATTAATGATTCCAAATTCATTATACATGCAAACATAGATATCTCGATATCTAACACTGATTTTCAACTTTGCTACCAATCACAGATAGCTCAAATGCCTAGCATTTATTTTACAAATACTCTAATTCACTTAGACATCTCACATGTCTTCCAATGCATACATGATCCCACGATCATTCTCAGGCATCTCAAATGCCCTACCCTTTAATTTACAAATTCTCATTTATACTTAGACATCTCACATGTCTTACAATAGTCACATAAACCCAGTACTCCATACCTCTTATAAGGTCATACTACTCTAGTATTACGCACACTTGTGGCAACAATATCAAGACTAGGTCGTTCCATAGTCATATCGACACATATATACATATATAGCCATACCCACAACCATCTAATGCAATTACAACACATTATGCATTTCGCAATTACTATCACATAAAGTAATGCTCGTACGTCGCACGTACCTTAAATCTCCGAAGTCCGAGCCAAACCTTGCTCGAGTTCCATGCTCCGAGGAACGATGTGCTAACACGATAAATTAATTCACAATTAATTACGAACATGCAACTCATGCTCAAGCACACCCTTAACCCTCAAAAATATTGTCAACACAAGACAATAACCAATATCGAAAATCGCTCAAGCATACCCCACAAATTCTCGAACCTTCACAACACAAATCGAATCCAAAAATCACCATAATTCATTTAAAACATGAATTAATCAATCAACAACATGAATAATCGCCCCACATGCGAAACCCCCAAAATTCGAATTCAAGCCCTAACTTCGAATCCAATTTCTCAATTTCGAACACAATCAAGCATCATAATGCATTTAAACATGAATTAATCGAATAACAACAAGAATCATCATCCTCATGCCAAAAATCCAAATTTTCGAACCCTAACTCCCAAAATCGAGCTGAAATTCGAACCATTAAAGCAACAAATTTTCGAACTACAAAGTCTGAAATATACGACCCAAAAGCAGCACAAAAACGCCCCAAAAACATCCAAAGAAAAGCCCCAAAAATCGTACCAAAATCGGGCCACAAAATCGGACAGAAATCAGTGACGAACCCTAGCGCTTCCAGCAGAAATCCGAGCTCGATTCTCGACGAAACTTCGAATTGGTGGTATGGATAGGACCGCCTGGAAGAGACGAACACGGCGGCGGGTCGGACGCGCCGAACGGCGGCCGGACGGCGGCGGGCGAAGGCTTTTTCTGTGCGGTGGTCGAAAGGGGATCGGGAATCGCGGTTACGGGGAGAGAGAAATGAAGTGCTGAAATGGTTCCGATAATTAAAATCTCGGGTTTAACTGGTATTTATAGCAAAAATACCCCGAAATACTAATATCCCCACAAATACATCATGATTCATTAAAATTATCTGTTCTCAAAAATTCTCTCTCTAACTCAAAAATCCCCTACCGGTGCCCACACACAGCACCCGAGATTCTGAGTCACACTATAAACCCAACTCACAGGTTTTCACCGAAATGAGAATACGATCTCAACCTCGGGATCCAACGATCCCAACTACTCAAATAGACGAGCCCAGAAGGCTCAACACTTCGACTAAACTCCAAGTCAACACGTAAAACCACTTTAGGGGTTATTAACACTCCGGGATTAACATCCCTAATCTCAGGTCATCACAGGGAGTATCATTTAAATTCATTAGCATTTACCTTTGTTGTAAATTATGAATTTCATTATTATGATTATGGGATTTTGTGTATTGGTATGCTCACCCCGTTGGGGGCTGTCTCTGTTGGGACAGGTGGACAGGTACATCGATGGCTATGGAGCTGAGCTCGAGCTGTTGATTTGAGGTACTCCCAGGATCGTGGTACCAGGGCTTGATGGAGCACGGTATCGTATAGAGTACCTATATATACACCTGAGGATTTATACATATTCATGATGCTCGCATGTGAGCACGATTATACTTGTATATGGATTGTATATAAAGGCATGAGCCTATCTCTCTTTCATTTAAGGTTGCATGCAATTAGATGTTGAATTGCTAGAATGATATGAGAGTCATTGGTGTATTATGTGTGGTGTCTTCCCTGGCTGGGAATTTACTTGTATTGCTGCTTTCTGTTGAGTATTATGCTTTCCCTGGCCGGGATTTTTGTTATGTGTTGTACTCTTTTTTTTGGGATAGCTCTATTTATGGGGAGACTCTGCCCAAATTTTTATAAAAGTTTACAATGTGAAAAGTGGCACCAAGGGGTTGGTAAAGGGCAAACATATGAGTCTTTTATTGTCATGATGATGATCTTATAACATTGAGTATTACAGGAAATTTTGTAATTGACAGGCAATGATTAAGTATCATCAGAGCTTCCCGATTGACATTTTATAGAAAGCATGTACCACACATAGTGGTTAATACACTAATCAAGGTTTAAGGGCTTGGGGTCCTTACATTAGTGGTATCAGAGCAGTGGTTGCTCATTGGGGCTGTTAAGGGCCTAGGAAGTTATTGATAGCACATATTTATGCATGATGGCATCAATGTTGTATGACATAACAAATTGTTTATGTGCTATTATGATATGAAAAGTGGTATTGCTAACCACTGTGGTTGCAGGAATCGTGTGGAACACGATAGGATGGCATTAATAGGGATATTTCCGAGGTAACATGTACTTTATGTTGTCTTGTTGACACATGATGAATGCAAAGTGGTGCATTAAGGTTATGATATATGTTATTGTGCATTGTTTTTGCATATGCATGTTGTGAAATATAAGAGGTGTATTTCTTGAGTCAAAGTTATCTTAGTAAGGATTTTAATGGCTTATGCTAAAGTCCATTGCATGGAGTAGCAACGCTAAAGTCCATTGGAAGCGATGAAGAATCCCGCTTACATGGAGTAGCAACGCTAAAGTCCATTGCATGGAGTAGCAACGCTAAAGTCCATATGAAGCGATGAAGAATCCCGCTTATATGGAGTAGCAACGCTAAAGTCCATTGGAAGCGATGAAGAGTCCCGCTTACATGGAGTAGCAAGAAGCATTAAAATGTACTAATGATAAGGGCTCAAGATGAAATATGGATTTAAAGAGGAAGGATGTCATGACATTTATTTATGAAACCATACATTCTTATAATGCGTTTTTATTATGTATTGAATGTTGATGCATAGCGTATATGGCTATTGTTGTTAACCCTGATGGTTGCAGGTTACAGGAAATAAGGAATACGAAAAGGAATGATGATTATACATATGCACGGGCATCCCAAGGGCAACATGTATTATGTGGTTAGTCATTTAACACAAGGTAAATCAAGGTATGCATAAGATAGTGCATTATGATATGATACATGTTGATATGCATCGTTTTGCATATGTATATTGTGAAATATAAAGTGAGGATTTCAATGCTTACACTAAGGTCCATATGAAGCGAGGAAGGATTCCGCTTATATGGAGTAGTGAGAAGCATTGAAATGCACTGATATTTCACGAGTCCAGGTTATCCTAGTGAGGATTTCAATGCTTGCACTAAGGTCCATATGAAGCGAGGAAGGATTCCGCTTATATGGAGTAGTGAGAAGCATTGAAATACACTACTGATAAGTGACTCAATTCCAGGTGTATTTATAGCGATTAATTCATTCCGCTATATCTATTGGGGATGGTTCATTCCGCCAGGTGTATTTATAGCGATGGTTCATTCCGCTATATCTATTGGCGATGGTTCATTCCGCCAGGTGTATTTATAGCGATGGTTCATTCCGCTATATCTATTGGCGATGGTTCATTCCGCCAGGTGTATTTATAGCGACGGTTCATTCCGCTATATTGATTGGCGATGGTTCATTCCGCCAGGTGTATTGATAGCGATGCCTCTTTCCGCTACTATGTGGACGATGATTCATACTCAGGTGTATAGCGAGGTTTCATGCCACTTATTATATGACGAGGTGTCATGCCGTCGATTCTATAGCGAGGGATTTTGCCGCTATGTACTCAGCACAGGATTTTGCCGCCTTTGAGCGATGGGTGCTGATTACGCACTATTATTGAGCGACGGAGACAGGTATGACGCTATATTGCTAGCGATGAGGTATGAGATATTGCTATTTTATTAGCTTTATTTTAGCTGGCATGCATTGATATACATGTTTTATTATGCCTATTTTACTAGCATGATAGTGGATTGACATACGCTGATGTACATGTATCGTCACTAGTTGACAATGTTTTAGATGCCATGAGTTGGCATGTGTCGTCACAGGATGACGATGACGATGGTGTAGGAGATGTCTTATTAGACATGCATCATCGTTACGATGATCGGTGCGTTGAGTATACGTATTCTGTGGTATGCCTTGGGTGCCAGTACCGAGCACAAGGTGGTGTGTGCGGCACCGATTGACGTGACCCTTATACCGAGCGGGTTGCTCGAGGAATGGATGGATGCGCTGTACATGTGATTGTACCGCAGCTTACGATTGGGGTGATCATATTACGAGTGGTGATACCCTTGAGGTATGCTCGTTGGAATGGCTTTTGGCCATGTGATTTGACGACAGGAGTAATCATGGAGGAAATTACTCGCTTTCTGTCGATGTGACATGTGGTAGACATGGTCACACCACCCTTGAGGGTGTAGGATGGGTCCTAAGGGAGTAGGATCAGGTTATGTTAAGTACATAGGGACATTGGAGTGTCCAGGGTGTATCGGCATTGAGGAATGTTGGATAAAGACCCACTACTCTATTGAGTTTTCCTCCCATAGTATGTTATACCATGTGGAAACGTCCGTCTTATTGGTAGGTTTGAGGTAAACCTAAAGAGGCAGAGACTAGGTTGTCTGCCGCGTGTGTGTAGCACCATGATGGGCTTGCTAGAGCCGTTACACTGCTCGTTGGAACCAAGTTTGGCAAATCGTAAGGTGATACGATGTGGATTGTGGTGGACTCTAGTAGTCACCATGACATTGAGGTTAAGGTTGTTCATGCCTCACTGAAACGTGTATACGTTTATGTTTAATCTTGGAGACTTGTCTGGGACAGCTCAGGATGTTGGAGTACCAACAAGAGAGTCATCAGGTCGTTATTGACTCAATCTAAGGGAACCCGTGTATTAGAGATACAATGGGTGTTATTATATCCAGTTTTTCCGAACGATGGTTCGAGACTTGTGGATCTCGAGTTCAATGGCGCTTCCCTTGCGAGGAAGGAGGTAGTATTATACCTATTTGGGAATCTTTGAAAGATTCGGTAAGTTGGTGCAAGTGGTGTTGATTTTGGGAATCACACCGTGTATTGTTAATCGTCGATTATCATCCTCCACTGAGTAAGGAATGACTCAGAATTGACGGTTGTGTTTGGGGCTTAGGGATATGTGGTAGATACCCGAGCCGAGTGCATTGAGTATGCATGCGATATCAGTGCTTAGGCAGGTATACCGGTGAGTATACGGATGCCAGTTATTGATTTCCTCTCTGTTAAGCATAGAGTTATGCTATTTTAGGATGGTTAAATCTCTGATGTGAGATATGGAACACCTTGAGATTGGGAATCTCCATGGCACGATGATTATGAGGGATAATCGTGAAGTTAGTTGACTCCCTTGAAGAGGGATTTTCTTGTGAGGGTTAAGGTATTTCCCTTGTTGGTGTTTTCCTTCGAGTTATGCGACAGCCTTCCCAAGTTTGGATTGTTAAATCCGAGGATTTTCAAGGGATGGCAGGATTTCGGATTGGTTGAGTGTCGCTGACGACACAAGCGTTGAGGATGCAATGGGTTTATTGCATGCCCTTAAGAAATTTAAACTCTGCGGAGTCTCGGTTGTTATTTGTGATCAGGACGTGATTCTTGGAACATCCGGAGGTGGACATCTTGTGAGATGTCTTTTGTTTGAATTTGTGGCCGTGAGTTGCCCAAATTAAGTTGCAATGAGGCGACTACTCCTTCGATGGAGGAAGTTTGAAAGTGGAAACCAGGTTTGGTATGTGTACACCGTGGTTGTACTAGTGTTTCCCTCGTAACGATGTTGTTAGACATCGTGAGTCTTGATAAAGATGTCATGGAATGATATCTACGATAGAATCAGGAGCGATTCGAATCCTTACAGTTTCAGTTGCCTAACTGCTTTTGGATTATTAGCGTTGAGCTGTACTGACGCTCTTTGACGTTATGATGGATTTGGAAGCCTATTCCACTCCAGAGTTTGACACGAGGTCAACGTTCTTACGGTTGAGGTGTCATTCAGGACGTGTTCGTACTGTAGTATTAGATCGAAGGATGACTGTCCGATCTACAGTCGTATGTATTGGTTGTTTTGCAGTCATGAGGCTGACTTTTGGGATGACTCGCATCGAGGTACGTTTTGCCTCTTGGGTGATAGGTTGGTTTTGGTAAGTCGCTCTGTTTCAAAGTTTGATGAGAGGTAAGTATCCTCGCGTTTATTAATACGATTCTGATATGGTCAGGAATCGAGGTTATGGCTTCATGTTGTTGTGTAGCCTGGGTGTTACGTGATACACCAGTGCTAATTTCGAGGACGAAATTCTTTTAGTGGGGGATATTGTGATGACCAGGGATTATATGTGTTAATCCCGTAGTGTTAATAATCCCTAAAGTGGTTTTACGTGGCGATTTGGAATTTAATCGAGGTGTTGGGCCTTCTGGGCTCGTTTATTTGGGCAGTTGGGATCGTTGGATCCAGAGGTTGAGATTGTATTCACATTACGGTGTAAAACCTAAGAGTTGGGTTTTTGATGTGTCTCGGAATCTCGGGTGCTATGTGAGCACCGGTAGAGGGTTTTGGAGTTAGAGATAGAGTTTTTGAAAACAGATGATTTTTAAGGAATCATGATGTATTGGTGGGGCTATTATTTTTTTCGGGGTATTTTTGCTATAAATAGCAGTTGAACCCGAAATTTTAAGGAAATTATCATTTCAGCCCAATTTCTTTCTCCTCCCTCTCTCCCGCGCGATTCCCGCTGCTACAGCACCCCCGCCGCTTCAAACGCTTCGCCCGCCGCCGTCCCGCTGCCGATCGGCGCGTGCGACCTACCCACGGCTTCGTCTCGTCCAGGCGCTCCTTTCCCCTCTGTCAATTCGAAGTTTCGTCGCGTCTTAGAGTCGGATTTTGCTGGTAAGCGTCGATCCCCAATTTCTAGGGTTCTTCGATTTTCGTTTGATTTTGCTTCCGATTTCGTTGGGTAGCCTCCCTTACCCCTTTTTCATCCCTCTCATGTTATTCCCTACTAAATTCGGTGGTTTTGGTTCGAAATTATTTTCGAAAATTGGTAGGGTTTGGTTCGAATTTTGGGGGTTTTTGGCAGGGGTGTTAATTCGTGCAATGGATCGATTATTGCATGTTTTAGGTGTATTATGATGCTTGATTGAGATCGAATTGAGAAGCTAATTTGAAGAATTGTTAGGGTTCGAATTTAAAGGCTTGTTTGGGTTCGATTTTAAGGGGGTTGAGTTCGAAAATTTGGGGGTTTTTGTCAAGGGATGTTGATTCTTGCTTGGATAGCTTAATTGACATTTTAGATAAATTATGGTATTTAATTGGGTTCGAAATTGTGAGATTAGGGTTCGATTTTTGTAGGGCATTCTTGAACAAATTTCGATATTGTCTCATTTATTTCCTTCCCTGCATGTACCCTGCCCCGGGTCTTTTAAGAGGATAATTGTCGTGTGTTGACAATATTTTGAGGGATATGGGTGTGCTTGAGCATAGGTTGCATGTTCGTAAATAATTGTGAATTATTTATCGTGTTAGCACATCATTCCTCGGGGCATGGAACTCGAGCAAGGTTTGGCTCGGACTTCGGAGATTTAAGGTACGTGCAACGTACGAGCATTACTATATATATGTGAAATGCATAAGGTGTTTTTGATTGCATTGAATGTTTTGCGTATGGTTATACATATATGTTGATATGGCCAAGGAATGACCCAAATCTTGATATCGCAGCTTGTAGCGTGCGTGACACTAGAGTAGGATGACTCTTACATGATATAAGGGTAATGGGTTTATATGACTATATTATGAGACATTTGAGATGTCTAGGTTTGTAGAATCATGTATTCTTCGTGAGACATTGAGATGTCTAGGTTCGTAGAATCATGTATTCATTATGAGACATTTGAGATGTCTAGGTATAATGGAAAGCGAGATTATGAAATCAATATTAGATATTGATATATCTATATTTGCATGTATATGAACTTGGAATCATTCATTATTGATATTTGAGAATCAGGCATGCGATGTGTAAATCAATGTGTTGATTTACTGATTTTGAGATTTGATGAGTTTGATGATTGTGAGGACAGGGACAGTACACGGAATCCCGGATGAGGTTGCCATCCAGGGAGTATCATTTAAATTCATTAGCATTTACCTTTGTTGTAAATTATGAATTTCATTATTATGATTATGGGATTTTGTGTATTGGTATGCTCACCCCGTTGGGGGCTGTCTCTGTTGGGACAGGTGGACAGGTACATCGATGGCTATGGAGCTGAGCTCGAGCTGTTGATTTGAGGTACTCCCAGGATCGTGGTACCAGGGCTTGATGGAGCACGGTATCGTATAGAGTACCTATATATACACCTGAGGATTTATACATATTCATGATGCTCGCATGTGAGCACGATTATACTTGTATATGGATTGTATATAAAGGCATGAGCCTATCTCTCTTTCATTTAAGGTTGCATGCAATTAGAGGTTGAATTGCTAGAATGATATGAGAGTCATTGGTGTATTATGTGTGGTGTCTTCCCTGGCTGGGAATTTACTTGTATTGCTGCTTTCTGTTGAGTATTATGCTTTCCCTGGCCGGGAATTTTGTTATGTGTTGTACTCTTTTTTTTGGGATAGCTCTATTTATGGGGAGACTCTGCCCAAATTTTTATAAAAGTTTACAATGTGAAAAGTGGCACCAAGGGGTTGGTAAAGGGCAAACATATGAGTCTTTTATTGTCAGGATGATGATCTTATAACATTGAGTATTACAGGAAATTTTGTAATTGACAGGCAATGATTAAGTATCATCAGAGCTTCCCGATTGACATTTTATAGAAAGCATGTACCACACATAGTGGTTAATACACTAATCAAGGTTTAAGGGCTTGGGGTCCTTACATCGAGCATCTAAAGCAACTGTACCAACAACAAGCAAGACAAGATATGTATGACGTCTCTAAAGCGTTATTCCAGTGTAGAATGGTAGAAGGAAGTCTGGTTGGAACTCATGTACTCAAGATGATTGGGTACATTGAGAATCTGGACAAGCTGAGTTTTCCATTGGACCAAGAGTTGGCCACTGACGTGATCTTGCAATCGTTGCCTGAAAGCTTCAGTCAATTTGTCTTGAATTACATTATGATTGAAATTGAAAAGACTCTACCACAGTTGCTTGGCATGCTGACAACTTTTGAAGCTAACAGCAAGAAGTCTAAGCCTACAAATGTTCTTATTGTGAATAATAGCAAGGGAAGGGCTAAAGCAAAAGGCTTAAAGAAGAACAAGAAAGTCTTTGTCAAATCTAAGCCTCATGCTGCTGCACTTAAGCCAAAGGGAGGAGTGGCAAAAGAGGGGAACTGTTTCCATTGCGGTGAGACCAGACATTGGAAAAGAAATTGCAAAGTTTATGTGGAGGATCTTAAGAAGACGAAGGGAAGGGTGACTTCTACTTCAGATATTTTTGTTATAGAAGTCAATTTATCTACTTCTTCATCATGGGTATTAGATACTGGATGTGGATCTCACATTTGTGTTAATGTGCAGGATCTTAAAAGGATTAGGACATTGGCAAAAGGCGAAGTAGATCTCCGAGTAGGAAATGGAGCAAGAGTTGCTGCATTAGCTATAGGAGATTATTCATTGTCTTTGCCTTCCGGTTTATCTTTAGATTTAAAAGACTGTTATTTTGTGCCTTCAATTACTAGAAACATTATCTCTATTTCTTGTTTGGACAAGTTTGGGTTTTCATTTATTATAAAAGGACAATTGTTGCTCCATTTATTTAAATGACATGTTTTATGCTAGTGCACAAATGATTAATGATCTTTATGTATTAAATCTTGATATGCCTGTCTATAACATAAATACTAAAAGGATTAAGAATAATGTTCTAATCCAACTTATCTCTGGCATTGTCGCTTGGGCCATATAAACGAGAATTGCATATCAAAACTTCATAAGGATGGAGTATTGGATTCATTTGATTTTGAATCATATGAAACATGTGAATCTTGTTTAATGGGCAAGATGACTAAAGCTCCTTTCAAGGGACATGTTGAAAGGACAAATGATTTATTGAGTCTCATAAATAGTGATGTATGTGGACCAAGAAGCACACACGCTAGAGGTGATTTTCAATACTTCGTTACATTTACTGATGACTTCAGTAGATATGGGTATGTGTACCTAATGGAACATAAACATGAAACCTTTGAAAAGTTCAAAAATTTCAAGAATGAAGTACAAAACCAACTTGGTAAAAGTATCAAAATCCTCCGATCAGATCGAGGAGGTGAATACCTAAGCCAAGAGTTTCGTGACTATCTAAAGGAGTGTGGGATAGTCCCACAACTCACTCCACCGTATACTCCACAATGGAATGGTGTATCCTAAAGGAGGAATCAAACCTTGTTGGACATGGTTCGATCAATGATGAGTCATGTAGATCTTCCGATATCCTTTTGGGGACATGCTTTAGAAACAGCAATATTCATACTGAACCGTGTTCCATCTAAATCAGTGGAAAAGACACCATATGAGATATGGACGGGGAAACGTCCTAGTATGTCTTTTATGAAGATTTGGGGTTGTGAGGCTTTCGTGAGACGTCACGCCTCTAACAAACTTGGACCCAAATCTGATAAGTGTTTATTTGTGGGGTATCCTAAGGAAACGAAAGGATACTATTTCTATTATCCCACCGAGAACAAAGTGGTTGTTGCTCGGACTGGTATCTTTCTTGAAAGAGAATTTATTTCTAGAAAAACCAGTGGGAGACATATAGAACTTAGTGAAGTTCAACCACAAGAAAACACTGAACATGATATTGAGATGGAAACAGAGCAGTCACCACAAGCTGTTGTGGATGAAGTGCCTGCTCAAGAGACACAAGCCCAGCGTAGGTCTGTAAGAGAACACCGGGAGCCACAGAGATATGGATTTCTTGTGACTCAACAAGGTGACTTACTACTTATTGATGAGGATGAGCCGTCATCTTATCAAGAAGCTATAATGGGCATTGATTCTGAGAAATGGCAAGAGGCCATGAAATCTGAGATGGAATCCATGTATGCAAACCAAGTATGGACTTTGGTTGACCCACCTGAAGGGGAGAGACCCATAGGGTGCAAATGGATTTTCAAGAAGAACACCGACATGGATGGTATACAAACCTTTAAAGGTCGACTGGTAGCAAAAGGTTTCAAACAAATTCATGGTATTGACTATGACGAAACTTTTTCACCAGTTGCCATGGTTAAATCCATTAGGATCTTACTTGCAATAGATGCATTTCATGATTATGAAATCTGGCAGATAGATGTCAAAACAGCTTTCCTTAATGGAAATCTACTTGAGGATGTGTACATGACACAGCCCGAGGGTTTTGTCGATCCAAAGGATGCTGGAAAGATATGCAAGCTACAACGATCCATTTATGGATTGAAGCAAGCTTCTCGGAGTTGGAATCTTCGTTTTGATGATGCAGTCAAAGAGTTTGGTTTCATCAAAAACGTAGATGAACCTTGTGTCTACAAGAAGGTCAGTGGGAGCATAATTATCTTCCTAATATTGTATGTAGATGACATACTTCTAATTGGGAATGATATCCCTGCCTTACAATCTGTGAAGATTTGGCTAGGGAATTGCTTTTCTATGAAAGACTTGGGTGAAGCCACCTATGTATTAGGAATCAAGATCTATAGAGATAGATCGAGAAGATTACTTGGCCTAAGTCAAAGTACATACATAGACAAAGTGCTAAAACGGTTTAGCATGCAAGAATCAAAGAAAGGATTTGTAAGTAATCGAACAAGCATACAGCGCAACGGAATTTAAAATTTGGATTACTAGAACAATGGATCTATACATAGGATTTCATATCGGATAAAGGAATACGAAGGTCTCACCCTTGTAGCGTGTTTGAGCATATTCCACGGTGCACCACGTCTAACGATCCCGAGTCACGAGCAACACCTCCAAGGTCTTGCCTCAACGGTATCCACACGATTAAATGAAAAAGGGATGTTCAAGAATGAGTTGCTAGGCTTATTCTTGAACCAAAACTCAACTCTCGGTTCAAAACCGATCAACGACGACCAAACAAAACCCCAAAAGCACCACACGATCGGCGGCGGCGGTGAAGGTCGTGTATATGGTGGCCGAGAGCTTATTAGAGTTAGGTTTATGATTGAGATATCAAAGAATGAATTAATCTAATTAATTACCTTGTTATCATTATAAACAATTTAATTAAAGGCTTTCACAAAGCCTCATGGGCTCAAACCCATGATTTAATTAAATCCTCATAATTATTAAGACTCTTCTTAATTAATTAATTCATCCAATGAATTTAATTTCCCTTTATCAATATAATCTTTTGTGCGACCCGATAGGATCTTGTAATGTTGGCAGTGACATAAAATCTCATTTTACGTTACAAGCAAGGAGCGGTGTCTAGCAACACATCGAGGCTACCCAAATTACAAGAATGTCAATGACTCGACATAACCTTTAGAACTTGTGATAATATTAACCATGTAACTTAATCCCTTTGTCCTTTGTGTTTAGATTGAACACGAGTCATGGAATAGTCATACTCGTATATTCAATCTCTATTTCTTGATCCCCAAGTAGAACTAGAATAAACGAATAAGCTCGATATCTCATATCGACTCATTCGAGCATGGCCATGCATTTTAGTTCTCACTTGATCAAGGGCCAAACACATCTCCTGTTATATAGGAGGGACAAATACTATCTCGATCAGTCAACATCCCTCTACATAATTCGTAGTGTATCCAATAGTCGCCTTTATAGATTACCCTGTTACGGGTAACGTTTGACGATATCAAGATACATAACTCCTTATGTTGGGATCTCTGATGATCACAAGTCGTAAGAATTACATACATTATTATCACTATGAGAATTGCATATGACGATCATATAACTATCCATGTTGCATTCTCATGGTGGGTCTGTCCAGTACATCGTTCTCTAACATGTACCCATGTGTTGATTTGATATCTCATATCAATGAACAATTCATCAATCAACACATACTAGTCTCTACGTATTATCATTATCCCTATTCATGATAATACTTGACTAGGGACATCTTTAAGAATAATACAATATTATTCTAAGGACATTAACATATATATTAATTCACATTGCACAGTAAAAAGAATAATATATAATAATGAATTGCCATTCAAAAAATCATCAACATTGTATGTCAAAACAATCATCTAATGATTTGTCTTAGGGCATATCCCAACAAATCTCTCACTTGCACTAAGACCACTCAGACATATACCTAATGCCTAGAGATCTAGTATGACGATCATGCTTCTACTGTGACAGTGGCTTCGTCAATGGGTTAGATACATTATCATCTGTTGGTACTTTGCATATTTTAACATCTCCCCTTTCAACGATTTCTCGAATGAAATGAAACGCCTAAGTATATGCTTGGACCTTTGGTGAGATCTTGGTTCCTTAGCCAATGCGATCGCTCCATTGTTGTCACAATAGAGTTCTATCGGATCTTTAATGCTAGGCACCACTCCAAGTTCAGAAATGAACTTCCTCATCCAAACCGCTTCCTTTGCTGCATCCGAGGCAGCAATATACTCAGCTTCCGTTGTAGAATCGGCTACTGTTTCTTGCTTTGAACTCTTCCAGCTCACAGCACCTCCATTTAGGCAATACACATATCCAGATTGCGATCGAAAATCATCTTTGTCAGTTTGGAAGCTTGCATCAGTGTAACCCATTACATTGAACTCTTCCTCACCTCCATAAATCAAGAATGTATCCTTAGTTCTTCTCAAGTACTTCAGGATATTCTTGACAGCAATCCAGTGACCTTCACCTGGATCAACTTGATATCTGCTCGTCAAGCTCAAAGCATACGATACATCGGGACGAGTACATATCATGGCATACATGATAGATCCAATAGCTGATGCATATGGAATCTTACTCATGCGTTGTCTCTCATCTGGTGTTGAAGGACACTGTTCCTTCGAGAGATAAATACCATGTGTCATAGGCACAAATCCTTTCTTTGATTCTTGCATGCTAAACCTTTTAAGCACTTTGTCTATGTATGTACTTTGACTTAAGCCAAGAAGCCTTCTAGATCTATCTCTATAGATCTTGATTCCTAATACATAGGTGGCTTCTCCCAAGTCTTTCATCGAAAAGCAATTCCCTAGCCAAATCTTTACAGATTGTAAGGCAGGGATATCATTCCCAATGAGAAGTATGTCATCTACATACAACACTAGGAAAATGATTACGCTCCCGCTGACCTTCTTGTAGACACAAGGTTCATCTTCGTTTTTGATAAAACCAAATCTTTGATTGCATCATCAAAACGGAGATTCCAACTCCGAGAAGCTTGCTTCAATCCATAAATGGATCGTTGTAGCTTGCATATCTTTCCAGCATCCTTTGGATCGACAAAACCCTCGGGCTGTGTCATGTACACATCCTCGAGCAGATTTCCATTAAGGAAAGCTGTTTTGACATCCATCTGCCAGATTTCATAATCATGAAATGCAGCTATTGCAAGTAAGATCCTTATGGATTTAACCATGGCCACTGGTGAAAAGGTTTCATCATAGTCAATACCATGAATTTGTTTGAATCCTTTTGCAACCAGCCGACCTTTATAGGTTTGTACGTTACCATCCATATCGTTCTTTTTCTTGAAAATCCATTTGCACCCTATGGGTCACACCCCTTCAGGTGGATCAACCAAAGTCCATACTTGGTTTGCATACATGGATTCCATCTCAGATTTCATGGCCTCTTGCCATTTCTCGGAATCATTGCCCATATAGCTTGTTGATAAGATGACGGCTCATCCACATCAATAAGTAGTAAGTCACCTTGTTGAGTCACAAGAAATCCATATCTCTGTGGCTCCCGGTGTTCTCTTACAGACCTACGCTGGGCTTGTGTCTCTTGAGCAGGTGCTTCTTCCACAACAGCTTGCGGTGCCTGCTCTGTTTCCATCTCAATCTCAGGTTCAGTGTTTTCTTGTGGTTGAACTTCACTAAGTTCTATTTTTCTCCCACTGGTTTTTCTAGAAATAAATTCTCTTTCAAGAAATACACCAGTCCGAGCAACAACTACTTTGTTCTCAGTGGGATAATAGAAATAGTATCCATTCGTTTCCTTAGGATACCCCACAAATAAACACTTATAAGATTTGGGTCCAAGTTTGTTAGTGGCGTGACGTCTAACGAAAGCCTCACAACCCCAAATCTTTATAAAAGACATACTAGGACGCTTCCCAGTCCATCTCATATGGTGTCTTTTCCACTGATTTAGATGGAACACGGTTCAGTAAGAAAATCGCTGTTTCTAGAGCGTGTCCCCAAAACGATATCGGAAGATCTGCATGACTCATCATTGATCTAACCATGTCCAACAAGGTTAATTTCTCCTCTCGGATACACCATTCCATTGTGGAGTATACGGAGGAGTGAGTTGTGGGACTATCCCACATTCCTTTAGATAGTCATGAAACTCTTGGCTTAAGTATTCACCTCCTCGATCTGATCGAAGGATTTTGATACTTTTGCCAAGTTGGTTTTGTACTTCATTCTTGAAATCTTTGAACTTTTCAAAGGTTTCATGCTTATGCTTCATTAGGTACACATACCCATATCTACTGAGGTCATCAGTAAATGTAACGAAGTATTGAAAACCACCTCTAGCTTGTGTACTTTTTGGTCCACATACATCACTATGTATTAGTCCCAATAAAACATTTGCCCTTTCAACATGTCCCTTGAAAGGGGCTTTAGTCATCTTGCCCATTAAACAAGATTCGCATGTTTCAGATGATTCAAAATCAAATGAATCTAATACTCCATCCTTATGAAGTTTAGATATGCGGTTCTCGTTTATGTGGCCCAAGCGACAGTGCCAGAGATAAGTCGGATTACAATCATTATTTTTAATCCTTTTAGTAAATGTTATAGATAGGCATATCAAGATTTAATACATAAAGACCATTCACCATTTGTGCACTAGCATAAAACATATCATTTAAATAAATAGAACAACAGTTGTCCTTTATTATAAATGAAAAACCATACTTGTCTAAACAAAAATAGAAATTATGTTTTTAGTAATAGATGGCACAAAAAAACAGTCTTTTAAAAATCAATGATAAACCAGAAGGTAAAGCTAAACTATAATCTCCTATAGCTAATGCAGCAACTCTTGCTCCATTTCCAACTCGGAGATCAACTTCGCCTTTCGCCAACAATCTACTCTTTTTGAGGTCCTGCACATTTACACAAATGTGAGATCCACATCCAGTATCTAATACCCATGATGAAGAAGTAGATAAATTGACTTCTATAACAAAAATACCTGTAAGGACCCTAATCCTTAAGTGCGGAATAAAGGCATAATAGAGCTAAATAAATGATCAGAGTAGAGTAAACAAGTTGAGTCTATGAGCTTTAAGCATTTACATGCCAAAATAAAGGACTACCAAAAGGATTAATTACATTCCAACAAATGAATGTGTCCACTATAGTTTTACGCTACTCCTAGAGTAGGCACTATACAAAAGAATCATGTCCTTTCATCTACCAAAGATGCTCGTGAAGCTCACTGTCTCAACCCGTTCAAGCCCGTCTATCATGCCAAAAAGGTACCTACAAGGACAACCCCCAAACATGAGCAATAATAATCATTCATATTCAACACAATATGAAGATAAAGCGTAATGCATAATCAATATAAAACACTTCCTGTTTTTCCATGCATTTCAAACGCTTCCCGTTTGGTTGTCCCTGTACCATAACTCATGAGTATAATCAACAGATTATTTTTAATGGCCAAAACATGTCATGACATCATATACCATCTCAACTGTACCACATATTGGTCACCATTCCCTAGTCTGTCCATCACAGTGTATTTTAATGCCCCTCGCTTATATTCATATGGGCGGCATAGGATAACCTCGCTACAATGGACATGCGGCGCTCCCACCCCTCGCTTCACAGAGAGCGGCAAATACCCTTTCCTCGCCCCATATGACAACCACGCTCAAATGTGACATGCGGCGCTCCCACCCCTCGCTTCACATTTAGCGGAACCAATACAAAAGCGGCAAGCATTAAAATCATCGATGACCACGACTCATGGGATGTGCATCCAATAATCATAATATGCATCTAACATCAATATGCATAAATTACCATGTATATGCATCCACAATGCAATACCTCATATGGCATAAATCAACATGTATATGCATCCACAATGCAATACCACATATATACTCGCATCCACAATGCATAAACAATGAGCATATAAAATACATGTTACCGTTGGGTGCCCGTACGTCCACTACGTACCTTTCCAAAAGCGGAATATGGTAGGACTTCATTCCTCGGCTGTGTTGCCACCTGGGTTGGTTCGACATATTCACACAGATCAATATTAGAACCCAATAATAGTCCAATTACCAAAAATCCACAAAATAGCCAAAAAACCAAGGCAAAACATTTCTGGGGCTGGCGATCGATCGGCCCTTTCACCCGATCGATCGCGAGTCTGCACCCCGAGGCCATCGCCTCACTGCCCGTCTCGATCGATCGGGCACCCATGCCGATCGATCGGGAAAACGTCTCGATCGATCGGGAATTTTCTCGATCGATCGGGAAGCCCGAAAATTTCCCACTTTCCTTACTGCCGAGCTCGATCGATCGGGAGCTATTCTCGATCGATCGAGAAATGCTGAAAAGGCGAGAAATCGCCATTAATGTGCACAGAATCTTCCCAAACCACATATAAACCATAATACTCCAACCCAATAACCCAAAAACACCCATATACAACATAAACTTCCAAAATACACCTTAAAACAACCATAAATCCCACCATTAACCAAACCCATAACAACCCAACAAAACCCATTTTAACATCAACCCAAACTCAAACAAAACCTTACAAAATTAAAGCATGAGGTACCCATACCTCTTGGGGATCTCAAATCACCCAATATGCTCCACAAATCAAGATTTTTGAAAGGTTCCTCTTCCACCCAAGGCTTGAGCTCGAAAATTAAGAGAAGGGAAGGGTTTGTGAATTTGGTTTTGGTAAAGTGAGATAAGAGTTGGGAATAAAGGGTGGGTTTTAATAAATCCAATGCATACCAAATAATTCCATGGTGTATAAAACACCCCAACATGATATTTTCAAAGCATTTACTCAAAATGCACCAAATATCAATTAAACACATGATTCCTCATAAATTGCTAACCAAGGCAAATAAATCATGCTTCCCATAATATTTACCCAACATGCACCACATGCACCCTAAAATTCAACCCCGGGTCATCCTATCCACATGACCATGCATTTCCACATAAGGTAAATAAATCCCAACACATAATCAATTACCACATAATTAATCATGTAAACATAATTTAAAGCCAAACAGCAATTAACCATTTCGGGGATGTCACAATACTCCCCTACTTATAAGATTTCGTCCTCGAAATCACATGCACTTACCCCAACAGAAACTAAACATAAACTCATACCAGAGAATAGTTCCGGGTAGTGCTGCACCATATGCTGCTCCGTCTCCCACGTAGCCTCCTCGACACCCCTGCGATCCCACTGAACTTTGATCATCGGTATCACTTTGTTCCGAAGTCTACGGTCTGCTCTGTCCAGAATTCTAACAGGCCGTTCCACATAAGATATATCTGACTCTAACTGAACTTCGGAAGGCTGTAACACGTGAGACGGATCCGGCTCGTACTTTCGCAGCATCGATACATGAAACACATCATGTATCCCAGATAAAGAAGGCGGCAAAGCCAGTCGGTACGCCAATGTGCCAATGCGCTGCAAAATCTCATACGGTCCCACAAACCTCGGAGACAGTTTCCCGCGCATCCCAAACCGCACAACGCCTCTGAAAGGCGAGATCTTCAAAAAGACCTTATCTCCCAACTGAAACTCTAACGGTCTCCGCCGTTTATTTGCATAAGCTGCCTGTCTGTCTTGGGCTGCTTTCATTTTCTGCCTTATAGTCTTTATCTTCTCTTCCATTTCCCGGATCAACTCAGGCCCTCCGACTGATCTACTGTCCAAATCATCCCAACATAAGGGTGATCTACATCGTCTGCCATAAAGAGCTTCAAACGGAGCCATCTGAATACTTGCCTGGTAGCTATTGTTATACGAAAACTCTACCAAAGGCACTGAATCCTGCCAAGAGGCATCAAACTCCAAAACGCAAGCTCTTAACATGTCCTCGAGCGTCTGAATAGTGCGCTCGGTCTGGCCATCCGTCTGAGGATGATAAGCAGTACTCAATCTGACCTCAGTTCCCAAAGCTGACTGAAGGCCTTCCCAGAAATGAGATGTGAATCGCGGATCTCGATCTGACACAATGGAAACGGGGATCCCATGCAATCTCACCACATCTCTAATATACAACTGCGCCATCCTCAAGAACGTAAATGTCATGCTATAGGGGATAAAGTGGGCTACCTTAGTCAATCTGTCCACAATCACCCAAATAGCATCGAAGCCTGAAGCACTCCTCGGCAAATGAGTCACGAAGTCCATGGAAATGTGCTCCCACTTCCACTTCGGTATCTCCAAGCTTCTCAACTCGCCGCCAGGTCTCTGCCTCTCTGCCTTAACCTGCTGGCAGATCAGACACCTCTTCACAAAAGCGACGACATCAGACTTCATTCTCTTCCACCAAAACTGACCACGCAGATCTCTGTACATCTTCTTCCCGCCTGGGTGGATGCTAAGTCTGCTACTGTGAGCTCGCTCCAAGATTCCCTTACGCAACTCCGGCGTACTCGGAACTACCCAGCGGTTACCCAATCTCAAAGATCCGTCGTCTGCCACTCTGAACTTCGTCGGCTGACCAAGATGCACTATAGACAACCATCTCTGAACCTCAGCATCTGATCTCTGAGCTCTCCTGATGTTCTCATAAATATCTGGCTCAGCTAATAAGGTAGAGACATACACTGGCGATGCATCAATGTCGAAGTCATAGCCCAGATGGCAATAGGAGGTCATCATAGCCGACAAATGAATGACGTCCTCAGCAGAACTCCTCACTTTCTGGCTCAAAGCGTCTGCTGTCAAATTGGCTTTCCCCGGATGGTACTCTATCTCGCAATCATAGTCCTTGAGTAGGTCCATCCATCTCCTCTGCCTCATGTTCAGCTCTGCCTGAGTGAATAAAAACTTGAGGCTCTTGTGGTCCGTATAGATGGTAAACAACGTACCATACAAATAATGCCTCCAGATCTTCAGGGCGAAGATGATAGCCGCCAATTCCAAGTCATGAACTGGATATCTGGTCTCATGCGGCTTCAACTGCCTCGATGCATAAGCTACCACATGCTTATCTTGCATCAGAACACATCCAAGGCCCTGCAGTGATGCATCCGTATACAGAACAAATCTGGAGTTCTCCGTCGGAATCACTAACACTGGCGCCGTCGTCAACCGGTGCTTCAACTCCTGGAAGCTCTCCTCACAAGCTTCTGACCAAAAGAAAGGCACACCCTTCTGAGTCAACTGAGTCAGCGGCTTGGCAATCTTCGAAAAGCCCGAGACGAAGCGCCGATAATACCCGGCCAAACCAAGGAAACTCCGGATCTCAGGTACAGAAGTGGGGGCAGCCCACTCCATTACAGCCTCAATCTTCTTCGGGTCTACTGATATCCCGCTGCTCGAAATGACATGCCCCAGAAACACCACACTGCTCAGCCAAAATTCACACTTACTGAGCTTAGCATACAACTGATGTTCTCTAAGAATCTGAAGCACTGTCCTCAAGTGTTTCACATGATCTTCCTCGCTCCGGGAGTAGATGAGAATGTCGTCAATAAACACGATGACGAACTGATCAAGATACTGCTGAAACACTCTGTTCATCAGACTCATAAAGACGGCCGGGGCGTTCGTCACACCGAACGGCATCACTAAGAACTCATAATGCCCGTATCGAGTCCGGAACGCTGTCTTCTGCACATCTTCCTCTCTGACCCGAATCTGATGATACCCGGATCTCAAATCAATCTTGCTATACACCCTGGTACCTTGCAACTGATCAAACAAGTCGTCTATCCTTGGGAGAGGATACTTGTTCTTCACTGTAGCCTTGTTCAGCTGCCGGTAATCGATGCACAACCGCATCGAACCGTCCTTCTTCTTCACAAAGAGAACTGGTGCGCCCCATGGCGACACGCTCGGGCGTATATAACCCTTGTCAAGGAGATCCTGCAACTGCTCTTTCAACTCTCTCAACTCCGCCGGTGCCATCCTATAAGGTGCACGAGAGATAGCGGATGTCCCTGGCAACAACTCGATCCCAAACTCAACTTCCCTAGCCGGTGGAAATCCTGGGATCTCTTCTGGAAATACATCAGCAAATTCTGCCACAACTGGTACATCCTCAACCCTCAGTTCCTTACTCTTTCCAGACGTGTCCACGGCATAAATAAGATAGTCCGTGTGCCCACGTTCCAACAGCTGAGACATCTTGATCGCTGAAATCAACGGAATCTTCGCACGAGAACCGTTGCCAAAGAAAGTCCACTGACTGCCCAACTCAGGTCTGAACTTCACTGTTCTCTGCCGGCAATCTACCACTGCCTGATATCTGTTCAGAACATCAATACCCAAGATGCAGTCAAAGTCTGACATACCCAGCACAATCAAGTCTGATCTCAACTCGTTGCCCTCAAAATAAATGAGGCCATCTGCCAAAAACTGATCAGCAACGACGTTTTTTTCCAGTGGGTGTCGAGACTAGGAGAGGCGTGGGTAAAGAAGACGTGCGCATATGGTGTCTTTCCACAAATCCCACAGACACAAAGGAATGGGAGGCACCTGTATCTATCAAAACAAAAGCAGGGTACGTAAATAAATGGCACGTACCGGCAATCACCTCCTCCGGGGCTGCCTGAGCCTGCTCCCTGGTCAGTGCATATACTTGTCCCTGGGGTGGTCCCACTGTCTGACCTCCCGATGGACGAGGCCCAAATTGCTGCCTCTGCTGCACTGTCCTGTCCTCAAACCTTGGCCTGTTGCCCTGATACTCTGACTGGCCTCCCCTGGTGGGACAATACCGAGCAATGTGGCCCATCTTGCCACAAACATAACATGCAGGACACTTGTTTGAAGAATGTGGTCCTCCACAATTGTTGCACCTAGGCTCTCCCGGCCTATCCCCTTGTGAAGATCCTCGACTGGCCGACCAATTTCCTTTCTTGCCATCCTGTTTCTGGCCAAAGTATTTCTTTCCACCATACCTCGAAGATGAGGAGGCACCACGGGGTTAAATGGCTCACCCCGAGGCCTCAAACTGTCACTAGTCTGCCTCTGTTGCGGTACCGGTGGTGGCATGGCATAAGCTCCCACTCCTAGCTCAGCAAGCTCCGCTCTTGTGAGAGCATCATCAAAAGAAGTTGGGTTATTGATGATAACCCGGTCATAGAGCTCCGGTCGCAGTCCTTTCATGAAATTTCTCATCTTGGCACGTCCATCAGAGGCAATATGGGGGACATACCTAAGTAGTGAAGAGTACTGTGTGGCATAGTCTGCCACTGTCATGTTCCCCTGCCTCAGACTTGCAAATTCGTCCTCCTTCGTCTGTCTTGCTGCCGCGGAGAAGTATCGGTTCAAGAACCTGGTCCTGAAGAGCGTCCAATCAATCACAGCACCCAGTGCTCTCATTTCCATTACTGTGCTCCTCCACCACATCAGAGGTTTCTTGGCTAATTGAAACTCCGCTAGCCTCAGCCAAGCCGTCACAGCACAAGGAGCCGATACAAAGATCTGCTCAAGTCTTTCTAACCACTCTTCAGCCTCTTCTCCGGACTCTGTCCCCTCAAACCGGGGCGGATGATAAGACAGAAACTGAGTCAAGCTAATCTCACCCGGTAGCAATAACTGAACTACTGGTTCCATCCCTACAGCCGGTGGAGGTAGAGGATTAGCCTGTCCAATACTCGCATTTACACTCCCAACATCTCCGACTTCCTCATTAGCAGCCATGCTGTAACACAAATGTTAACAACAATCCAAAGCAATATATAACATGTCGTTAGATAACAGGAGTGATATAAGCATGTTAGTATAACAGGATATACAGTAATATGCACCACATGCATAAACATGCTTCAAATGTAAGCACATAGCCAACCATGCTAAGGCTACCCTTCACTCGTTCCCGGGTTCTCTAACCACTGCTCTGATACCACTAATGTAAGGACCCTAATCCTTAAGTGCGGAATAAAGGCATAATAGAGCTAAATAAATGATCAGAGTAGAGTAAACAAGTTGAGTCTATGAGCTTTAAGCATTTACATGCCAAAATAAAGGACTACCAAAAGGATTAATTACATTACAACAAATGAATGTGTCCACTATAGTTTTACGCTACTCCTAGAGTAGGCACTATACAAAAGAATCCTGTCCTTTCATCTACCAAAGATGCTCGTGAAGCTCACTGTCTCAACCCGTTCAAGCCCGTCTATCATGCCAAAAAGGTACCTACAAGGACAACCCCCAAACATGAGCAATAATAATCATTCATATTCAACACAATATGAAGATAAAGCGTAATGCATAATCAATATAAAACACTTCCTGTTTTTCCATGCATTTCAAACGCTTCCCGTTTGGTTGTCCCTGTACCATAACTCATGAGTATAATCAACAGATTATTTTTAATGGCCAAAACATGTCATGACATCATATACCATCTCAACTGTACCACATATTGGTCACCATTCCCTAGTCTGTCCATCACAGTGTATTTTAATGCCCCTCGCTTATATTCATATGGGCGGCATAGGATAACCTCGCTACAATGGACATGCGGCGCTCCCACCCCTCGCTTCACAGAGAGCGGCAAATACCCTTTCCTCGCCCCATATGACAACCACGCTCAAATGTGACATGCGGCGCTCCCACCCCTCGCTTCACATTTAGCGGAACCAATACAAAAAGCGGCAAGCATTAAAATCATCAAAGGATGACCACGACTCATGGGATGTGCATCCAATAATCATAATATGCATCTAACATCAATATGCATAAATTACCATGTATATGCATCCACAATGCAATACCTCATATGGCATAAATCAACATGTATATGCATCCACAATGCAATACCACATATATACTCGCATCCACAATGCATAAACAATGAGCATATAAAATACATGTTACCGTTGGGTGCCCGTACGTCCACTACGTACCTTTCCAAAAGAGGAATATGGTAGGACTTCAATTCCTTGGCTGTGTTGCCACCTGGGTTGGTTCTACATATTCACACAGATCAATATTAGAACCCAATAATAGTCCAATTACCAAAAATCCACAAAATAGCCAAAAAACCAAGGCAAAACATTTCTGGGGCTGGCGATCGATCGGCCCTTTCACCCGATCGATCGCGAGTCTGCACCCCGAGGCCATCGCCTCACTGCCCGTCTCGATCGATCGGGCACCCATGCCGATCGATCGGGAAAACGTCTCGATCGATCGGGAATTTTCTCGATCGATCGGGAAGCCCGAAAATTTCCCACTTTCCTTACTGCCGAGCTCGATCGATCGGGAGCTATTCTCGATCGATCGAGAAATGCTGAAAAGGCGAGAAATCGCCATTAATGTGCACAGAATCTTCCCAAACCACATATAAACCATAATACTCCAACCCAATAACCCAAAAACACCCATATACAACATAAACTTCCAAAATACACCTTAAAACAACCATAAATCCCACCATTAACCAAACCCATAACAACCCAACAAAACCCATTTTAACATCAACCCAAACTCAAACAAAACCTTACAAAATTAAAGCATGAGGTACCCATACCTCTTGGGGATCTCAAATCACCCAATATGCTCCACAAATCAAGATTTTTGAAAGGTTCCTCTTCCACCCAAGGCTTGAGCTCGAAAATTAAGAGAAGGGAAGGGTTTGTGAATTTGGTTTTGGTAAAGTGAGATAAGAGTTGGGAATAAAGGGTGGGTTTTAATAAATCCAATGCATACCAAATAATTCCATGGTGTATAAAACACCCCAACATGATATTTTCAAAGCATTTACTCAAAATGCACCAAATATCAATTAAACACATGATTCCTCATAAATTGCTAACCAAGGCAAATAAATCATGCTTCCCATAATATTTACCCAACATGCACCACATGCACCCTAAAATGCAACCCCGGGTCATCCTATCCACATGACCATGCATTTCCACATAAGGTAAATAAATCCCAACACATAATCAATTACCACATAATTAATCATGTAAACATAATTTAAAGCCAAACAGCAATTAACCATTTCGGGGATGTCACAATACCTGAAGCAGAAGTCACACTTCCTTTCTTTAGATCCTCCAGATATACTTTGCAGTTTCTTTTCCAATGGTCGGTCTCACCGCAATGGAAACAGTTCCCTTCCTTCGCTATCCCTCCTTTTTGTTTCAATGCATAAGACTTTGGCTTAGATTTAACAAAGACCTTCTTTGCTTTCTTATTGCCTTTAGCTTTGGCCTTTCCTTTGCCCTTATTCACAATAAGAACATTTGTGGCCTTAGTCTTCTTTGTATTTGCTTCATATGTTCTCAACATACCAAGCAATTGTGGTAGAGTCTTTTCCATGTCAGTCATATTGTAATTTACTACGAATTGACTGAAGCTCTCCGGCAACGATTGCAAGATCACATCGGTGGCCAACTCTTGGTCCAATGGAAAACCCAGCTTGTCCAGATTCTCAATGTACCCAATCATCTTGAGCACATGAGTTCCAACTAGGCTTCCCTCTACCATCCTGCACTGGAATAACGCCTTAGAGACGTCATACCTCTCTTGTCTTGCTTGCTGTTGGTACAATTGCTTTAAGTGTTCGATCATATCGAACGCCTCCATTTCCTCATGTTGCTTCTGAAGCTCAGAGTTCATGGTGGCAAGCATCAGGCACCCAACATCAAGTGCGTCACTTTGATGCTTCTTCTAAGCATCTTTTTCGGCTCTTGTAGCCGTTAGGGGAGGTTCCTCAGCGGGCAAGGGTTCCTCTAGGACATATTGTTTCTTTTATTGTTTGAGGACTATCCTCAAGTTCCTATGCCAGTCTAGGAAATTTGTCCCATTTAGCTTGTCCTTCTCAAGGACCGATCGCAGTGATAATGTGTTTGATACGTTGTTAGTTGCCATGGATATCTACAATATAAATATGCAAAATAAGTTTATGATTTAATCATTTAACACGGTCTTACATTAAATGATACTCCCACTATTTTGTTTAAAAAATATCAACCCTCGAAACCTTTAGTGGGCCAAGATCCATATTTCGCCTAATCTTGAGTTAGCTTTGGCTAATCGCCCAAGACTCGGTTATTTAGGTAGACAACACTTTGTCAATTACATCACATATAATTCTTGGATAGTTGGACGAACAACGCTTTGTTCAATTCATCAAATGAATTATTATCCAACCCATGCCTCTAGGTTCCCAATCCTATTGAGATAACCTAGTTAAGTCGTACCCAATTTAAAGTATAACGGATATCACTTTTATCCTTTCGCGCCTTACTAAGATTGCCACGGTGCTTTGCTTTGGCAAACCCACACATGTACAATCGAAGTTATTGACGAGTACTTTTAATTTTGGAAGGCATCTAAAACTTAATATTTTAGATGGATTTATTGATCTCATGATTAGTTTGATAATTTAAAATATGTCCACTACATATAGTTGTATGCATATCTACATATATGTGTAATACAATTATCAATCTAAAACATAAGATAAATCATGCATCAACATACATAATTAAACGTGACATGGTTATAGCCCCTACTAACGATTCTCTCAAGCCAATGAGAAAATCCTAAGAGTCAACCTAAGGTAACTTCACAAGCACCTTCCTTTGGCTCCAATTTGTGAATGGCCTCCTCATCCCGGCACGATGCTCCATCTTCATTGATCACCATCAATAAAATAAACTACACTATTTACAAGATATAGAATTCCTCGATTCACATTCGAGGGGAACATAGGGGAGGGATTACATTTAGAATGATAAAGAGAAGGCACGACACGCAGGTCGTATTATAAATTACAAACATCCACAAATCCTATCTAATAGGTCATAGGGCTATAACCACGCACCATGCTCAAACAACACATAAAGCATGCATTAACATTTAATTAATTAAATTCTAAACATTTTAAATTTAATTCTAATTAAAAATGTAAAATAGAATTTTGAAAAATATCGTACGCTCGGGACATCACATGCCACGAACTAAAACGAGTAAATCACTAACCACCATGGTTCGAACCACAAAAGCACACGGCTGGACCAATTATGGGCCTAGGGTTCAAAACCCTAGCCCATGGCCGAACCATGGCTCGAGCGGCGGCGGTGCTAGGGTTCCAAACCCTAGCCGCCTCGCACCATCTTTATTTTTTATCGAGCCAACTTGTTCGAAACACCGAAATTCATGAGCCACAAGCCACGGTCCAACCATGGACGGTTCATGACTGTGACGGCTTAACCATCTCGAGCCAAGGGTTCGAAAAACCCTAGCCCAAGCGGCGGCCGAGAGTTGATGTGACTAGGGTTCAAAACCCTAGCCTATTGGAGGCGGCGGCCGAGCCATGGTGACTAGGGTTCGAAACCCTAGCCCTTTGGTGGCAGCGGCCGTGAGCTATGCACGAGCCAATGTTCCGGTTTTGATCACGAATTATCAAATATTTCGATCCGTCAATTATATCATATATAATATTATACGATGATTTTCACAAACTCGATTTATTCCATATCATATATGAAAATACAGTTTTAAAGCATGCAATATTCTAATATGATTAACACGATTTAATCACATAAATCCGATATGAGCCTTGTACACGGCTCTGATACCACTGTAAGTAATCCAACAAGCATACAGCGCAACGGAATTTAAAATTTGGATTACTAGAACAATGGATCTATACATAGGATTTCATATCGGATAAAGGAATACGAAGGTCTCACCCTTGTAGCGTGTTTGAGCAGATTCCACGGTGCACCACGTCTAACGATCCCGAGTCACGAGCAACCGAGTCACGAGCAACACCTCCAAGGTCTTGCCTCAACGGTATCCACACGATTAAATGAACAAGGGATGTTCAAGAATGAGTTGCTAGGCTTATTCTTGAACCAAAACTCAACTCTCGGTTCAAAACCGATCAACGACGACCAAACAAAACCCCAAAAGCACCACACGATCGGCGGCGGCGGTGAAGGTCGTGTATATGGTGGCCGAGAGCTTATTAGAGTTAGGTTTATGATTGAGATATCAAGGAATGAATTAATCTAATTAATTACCTTGTTATCATTATAAACAATTTAATTAAAGGCTTTCACAAAGCCTCATGGGCTCAAACCCATGATTTAATTAAATCCTCATAATTATTAAGACTCTTCTTAATTAATTAATTCTTTTAACTGTGCAATGTGAATTAATATATAATAATGAATTGCCATTCAAGAAATCATCAACATTGTATGTCAAAACAATCATCTAATGATTTGTCTTAGGGCATTTCCCAACAGGATTCGTGCCTATGACACATGGAATACATCTCTCGAAGGATCAGTGTCCTTCAACACCAGATGAGAGACAACGCATGAGTAAGATTCCATATGCGTCAGCTATTGGATCTATCATGTATGCCATGATATGTACTCGTCCCGGTGTCTCGTATGCTTTGAGCATGACGAGCAGATATCAAGTTGATCTAGGTGAATGTCACTGGATTGCAGTCAAGAATATCCTGAAGTACTTGAGAAGAACTAAGGATACATTCTTGATTTATGGAAGTGAGGAAGAGCTCAATGTAATAGGTTACACTGATGCAAGTTTCCAAACCGACAAAGATGATTTTCGATCGCAATCAGGATATGTGTTGCCTAAATGGAGGTGCTGTGAGCTGGAAGAGTTCAAAGCAAGAGACAGTAGCCGATTCTACAACTGAAGCTGAATATATTGCTACCTCAGATGCAGCAAAGGAAGTTGTTTGGATCAAGAAGTTCATTTCTGAACTTGGGGTGATGCCTAGCATTCTAGATCCGACTGAACTCTATTGTGACAACAATGGAGCCATCGCATTGGCTAAGGAACCTAGATCTCACCAAAGATCCAAGCACATACTTCGGCGCTTTCATTTCATTCGAGAAATCGTTGAAAGAGGAGATGTAAAGATATGCAAAGTACCAACAGATGATAATGTATCTGACCCATTGACAAAGCCACTGTCACAACAGAAGCATGATCGTCATACTAGATCTCTAGGCATTAAGTATATGTCTAATTGGTCTTAGTGCAAGTGGGAGATTTGTTGGGATATGCCCTAAGACAAGTCATTAGATGATTGTTTATGACATACAATGTATTATGATTTTATTAGTGGCAAATCATTATTATATCTTATTCGAATATCTGTGCAATATGAATTGATATATAAGTTAATTTCCTTAGAATAATATTGTATTGTTCTTAAAGATTGTCCCTAGTCAAGTATTATCATGAATAAGGATAATGATAATGCATTGAGACTAAGTATGTTTTGATTGATGAATTAATTCATGGATATGAGATATCAAATCAACACATGGGTACATGTTAGAGAACAATGTACTGGACAGACCCACCATGAGAATGCTACATGGATAGTTATATGAGTGTCATAAGCAATTCTCATAGTGATAATAATGTATGTAATCCTTACGACTTGAGATCATCAGAGATCCCGATATAAGGAGTTATGTATCTTGATATTGTCAAACGTTACCTGTAACAGGGTAAACTATAAAGGCAAATATTGGATACACTACGAATTATGTAGAGGGATGTTGATTGATCAAGATAGGATTTGTCCCTCCTATATAACAGGAGAAGTGTTTGGGCCCTTGATCAAGTAAGACTAAAATGCATGGACATGCTCGAATGAGTCAATAGGTGATATCGAGCTTATTCGTTTATTCTAATTCTACTTGGGGATCAAGAAATAGAGATTGAATATACGAGTATGACTATTCCATGACTCGTGTTCAATCTAAACACATTGGACAAAGGGATTAAGATACATGGTTAATATTATCACAAGTTTTTAGGTTATGTCGAGTCAATGACATTCTTGTAATTTGGGTAGCCTTGATGTGTTGCTAGATACCGCTCATTGCTTGTGACTTAAAATGAGATTTTATGTCACTACCAACATTGCAAGATCCTATCGAGTCGCACAAAAGATTAAATCGATAAGGGGAATTAAATTCATTGGATGAATTAATTAATTAAGAAGAGTCTTAATTACATGATTATAAGGATTTAATTAAATCATGGGTTTGGGCCCATGAAGCTTTAAGAAAGTCTTGAACCTTTAATTAAATCTAATATATATGATATCAAGGTTAATTAAGAATTAATCCTACACATCATAAGAAAACCTAATCCGCCTAAAGAGACTCTCGGCCGCCTCCTCTCCTCCAAGATCCTCACGGCCGCCGTCGAGCTTTCTTGGTGGTTTAACGGCCGCCGTTGATCGGTTTCGAACCGTGAGTCTTGTTCCGGTTTAAGAACTAGTCTAGCAACTTGTTCTTAAATCACCCTTTCGATTTGATCGTGTGGATACCGTAGAGACGAAGGTGAAAATTTTCGTTCGTGACTCGTGGTCTTGCAACGAGGATTCTGCATCAAACACACTACAAGGGTGAGACTCTTTAATCATTCCGATATGAATACTCTGTATAGGTCCATGGTTAGGAATCCATTTTTATTTCCGCTGCGCACTTGTGTGTTGGATTCCTTACAGTCGGTGTCCTCGCGGTTGGTTTGTCGTTCGTGATATGTTCATGACTCGACGATGTAGATACGTTTGGATTGTGTGGTCTCGGCGATACGTGGAATACGCCTGTGCAAATTTCAAGGATGAAATTTTATTAGTGGGGGATAATTTTGATGCCCGGGAATTAATGGTATTATTCCCGGGGTGGTAATGACCCTCAATGGATTTTAATTGCTGCAATTATGAATTAATTGCGGTGTTGGAACAACCGAGGATGTTAAATCGGGTATTTGAGATCGCTGGATCTAAAGGTTGAGATTATATTCTTATCGTTGTGAAAAACCTTAGAATTTGGTTTTTTGTGGGGTCTGGGGTCCGGGGTGCTTTGTATTGGGGATGGTGTTTGTGGACCCCGTTATCTAATCAAGAATATAAGGCGCAATTAAGAGAACTAATCATTCATAAATCAGAGTATTTGTGAGGGCCCGATCCTATGTGGTGTTTAATTAACACATAATGATTAATTTGCGTAAACAGCGGAAGTTTTATTTCAAAGGTCTTATCAAATGGCCCTAAAAAATTTTCGCTTTTAGGTGATACATATATAGTGATACTGAAAATACGTAATTCCAGTTTCCAATTTAACACGTTGAGCATAACATCCATATCAAGTATAAATCAACCAGTAGTTGAATACTTATAATACAGATACTCGGGGCATACCCCGGTAATTCAAAACATAATTAAAAATATTCTAACGACTACTGGGACTCAAAAAAAAAACATAAACCTGAGCTCGCTCTCAAGGAGCTCTGGTATCTCTCGATGCGTCGCTGTAAGCATCGTCTCCATGTCCTCCTGTAAAGCCTGTCATGTCCGAACAACAAAAGACATGACAGCCCCCACAAAGGGGGTCAGTACCCCAGTACGAGAAATAAATAAATCATGTCAAATGACAAAGTATCATGCAATGCATACCATGTATGAATGCGATGTATGAATGGGTACAAGGAATCGAATATCAAGATACCAAAAATCGGAGTCCAAAGGAAGGTATCATCAAATCATCAAAGCTCGAGCAGAGGGTGACAGTATACGTACATTGCGCTAGGAAAACTCATCCTATGTACATTACTGCATCCAGCCCTCGTGTCTAGGTCCGGTCGCACCTGCACGTGACTACAGTTACTACCTATACTGCCTGTCATCGCCATGCTCGCCGTACCCGACACTCAGAGTAAGTCAACTCAGTCAAATCATGGATATCAAAGGAATGATAGATCAATATGATATGCCCATGAATCATTTATGCATCAAATGACATATGCAACTCAATATATCATGCAATCTCATGTGAAAGTATATACAAATCATGTAATTTCACATATCATGTAATCCAATATATTCATCATGTCATGTAGTCACATAAGAATCATAAAGTGACAAATAAGTCATATAAATCAAATAATGACATATAAGGCCATACATTAGCATCATTACACGTCTTTGCCAGACGTCATGATAAAACTCATTTCAACGTACCTCAAACCGTTAGCTCCAAGTGATCCTCGACTCAATCTTAGGATTAATAAACCTGGCCATAACAGTTCCAAATACAACATAACGTCACATACTAGCCTTAAACATATCAAAATAAAACTCAAACTTAGACCCAAAACAAATTCTCTAAATTTCAGCCTGTGCAACCGTAGAGATCGGCTCATAACTTGTTCGATACTTAATAAAATCACATGGGTCCAATTTATTTTCAAAGCTAACTCAAAAATGAACATTTCATCAGTTCAACTCATCTTCAAATTCGTTCATTTAGCCTAGGTAAAATGGCCAAGAACAATCTGCTGGAAAAACAGGACAATTTACCAAATTCCAGCCTGACCCATTTTTGTATAAAATTCATAATAAATTCATATGACGTTCAAATGAGTTGAAGCTAGTGGGAAAATCACGAAAACCCAAAGTACTACAGTTCATATTTGAAGTCCAGAAGCTAGTTCGTTCAACTAGAGGCACATGCAAAGCAAAGTATGCCAGATTTAAAAATACTCATATTCTGTTTTGACAGAGTGAGCGGTTCTAGGGAAACGTGCATATCTTACACACAAAAACTCCAAATCATGTAAGGACAGTTTCTAATGCAAGATAACCCAACATAAAACAAAACATCTCTTATGAGCTTTAAGCTAAACAATTCATCTTCATGTACATTAATTGAAAAACGTACAAGCCTAGAAAACTCGTATATCCCCTGCTTCCAGATTGTATAGTTGCTGGTACAATTATCATAATTCTTTCATATGAGCTCCAAATTGAGTGAGGCCAATTCCAAATGCAAGCTAACTTCGAATACTACAATACGTATTAGAGCCTAAAACTTCATATTCGTAGCCATTTCAGTTTATAAACTCAATGAAAACCTTTATACCTTCAATTGGTCGAGATTTGAAGTTACAACACCAACCAAAAACGTTCGGCGCTTCCGACATACGACAAATCGCTGCTGTTTTGCTCAACCTTGAGTTGCTTGCCTCTTTTCTGGTTTCTTCTTGCTGACTTTCGGTTTTTATCATCTTTCTCCTTCAAAATGCTTGTTTGCATGTAGGTTTAGAGAAAAGAAAATAGCAAGGGTCGAACAAAAGAAAAAGGAAAAGAAGAGAGGAAATGATCGATGATTCACAAGTATCACAGATGGGTTTTTGGAGTAGAGTGTCTATATACTTTATATATATAAGTGCGTGTGTATATATATATTATAATATACATATATATTTGTTTATATTATATATCTATTTTATAGATATAAATGCTACTTATTGATCCACACATGATCTGTGTCCCCAAAGTAATATATATTTAATATGATTTTTTTTATCATCCGAGTTTTACATAAATATTATTGATCATGATTAATTAGCATCGGGGCCTTACAGTATTAGGCCGTGTTGATATCCTGAGCTTATAGAGATTACAGTACCAAAAGAATTTCAAAAGGGATTAGTTATATTTCTTAGTAACAGCGTGTAAGACTATAGTTCTACTACACTCCTTGTAGAAACTATACAAAATGAAACTCTGTTCTGCTAATCCTGTAGCACTCCTTAAAGCTCAACGTGTCAACCCCGACCCTTGTTCTCTGTATTAAATGCACCTACAAAGACAACCCCCAACCCATGAGCACATCATAATTCATATTCAACATAATATGAATGTAAAGCAAAATTAACAACCTAAGTCAGTACAACTCCTATGCAGTGGTTCACCTCGCAGCGGAATAAGACTCACATCCCGTCTTCCCACGTCTATGAGTCCCTACAGAAACATTCACAAAACGTGAGTATAGATAACAACTATCTCAGTGCAATATCAAAACACAATATTACTGATAAAGCACAATAACAAACATCAAATGTGAATGCTCTGTATCATGCATCAACAAATGCATCATGTCATGACATGTCTCAACAAGTACCCTATTATCACGAGCCCCATATGATATGCCTATTCAGCTCAATATGTCAGTGAAACCACATCACATCTTCATATTAGCAGCACATATCATAGTACCATACTCATGATAATAGCCAGAGCATATACCCACACCAGGCGTATATCTCTCAAGCCAAAGCATATGTAGTATATCTATCGTGGCAACGATCCCAGCCAAAGCATATACCACACCAGGCATATCTATCAAGGCACTGATCTTACCAAAGCATATACACATATCTATCAAGGCATCCATCCCAATCATATGAAATCCATGTATGTACATGCATATGATACTACCAATCATATGACATAAAGCTAACATAAATCATATGATATCAAAACCATAACATCATCATCACATCATATCTATACTCCGTACGTCAACACGTACCTGTAAAGCGACACAAACCAGATAAATCAGTCGTCACTGGTTAATTGCCTCTGTGCCCTGTCCCCTGTGATGATGCTACAAGCACATGAACAATATACCATGTTATAAGAGGCTTCAATATCAAAAGCTACAAAATATAACATTTTTCAAGTTTCTGCCTTTGGCGATCGATCGCCACATCTCACCGATCGATCGCTATACTATTCTGTTTCATCGCGATCGATCGCCACAACCTCGCGATCGATCGCCAAAATGTTCTGTTGCTCGCGATCGATCGCCACATTTTCACCGATCGATCGCTACATGTATAAACCGCCTTATATTTTGCCCTGTCTCGGCGATCGATCGCCACAAAGATTGCGATCGATCGCCGATGTCCAGAAAGTTCAGAACATGGCGATTTTGAGCTTATCTTCCTAGCTCTTCTCCTACAACTCGAAATTTAACATGTAAATAAGTTTCATGCATTCTCTACTACTATAACAACATGTTTCCCCCATCTTACAATCCAATTACTAGCATATAAACATGTTATGATTCTTCACATGAACATTTGATATGCTACTTCTCATACATCAACACCAATGACATAAATCAAGTATAAAACCATGAATTTCTTACCAAGATGGTACAATTTCACTTCACACACCCTCCTAGATCAATTCACAAGTGAATCCCAAGCTCAAACCACAAAGAACTTGAAAGAGATGGAGAGGAGCTTGGTAGAGATTTGTAGGTGTAAAATGGTGTATTGTGAGTTTAAGCTCACTAATCCCCTTAATATAGCCACTTGCTATAATAACATGCCAATTAACATAAACATGTAAATCCAAACTCAAATTCACATGCTAATGCAACTTTAAATGAAAGGCAAAGGCATATGAAATTCAATTCAAATGCATATTAGTCCATGTTGCTTGATATGCCACTACACTTGATTTCATGCACTACATCTTGTGCATCATGTTTCTTTCCTTGTCATATATCTAATATTCATTTCATGTATGTGAGTATTAACCCTTGGTTCAACCCGAACCCGAATCCACATCGTACCGTAATTATTCAAAATTACGCCATAATCATATGACACGTATATAAAGTAAATCGAGGCATTACACTTCACTTGCTGACAAATCAGACATCTCTTGACGAATGTGGTGACATCTTGTTTCATTCGTCTCCCCTGGTAGCAGTATCTGTGCAACAGGCTCTACGCCTACAGCAGGTGGCGGTAGAGGATTTGACTGAGCAATACTGGCATTGATACTGCCTATATCGCCCACCTCTTCATTGGGGTTCTCCGGATTAATAGCCGTCATGCTGTAACACGGGGATTAACAACAATACCAAAAGCAGTTCATAATATAAGCCGTTAGATAACAAGAGTAATCATATTCAAAAGCATGTTAGTATAACAACTTATACAAAAATATGCACCACATGCATAAACATGCCCACCAATGAATACCTAGCCAACTTGTTTCTAAAGGCTACCCTTTACTCGTTCCCTGGTTATCTAACCACTGCTCTGATACCACTAAATGTGAGACCCCGTTATCTAATCAACAATATAAGGCGCAATTAAGAGAACTAATCATTCATAAATCAGAGTATTAGGCCGTGTTGATATCCTGAGCTTATAGAGATTACAGTACCAAAAGAATTTCAAAAGGGATTAGTTACATTTCTTAGTAACAACGTGTAAGACTATAGTTCTACTACACTCCTTGTAGAAACTATACAAAATGAAACTCTATTCTGCTAATCCTGTAGCACTCCTTAAAGCTCAACGTGTCAACCCCGACCCTTGTTCTCTGTATTAAATGCACCTACAAAGACAACCCCCAACACATGAGCACATCATAATTCATATTCAACATAATATGAATGTAAAGCATAATGCACAATCATAGATATAAAATACTTCTTGTATTTCCAATGCATTTAAAACGCCCATTGGTTGTCCCTGTACCATAACTCATAATCAAATCATTATATGAAATTATGGCTTCTTAAATAAATGTCATGACATAACTTCACTGCTTAATCTTAAATCTTTCTTAGTCAGTTTATCATCAGTGTATTTTAATGCCCCTCGCTTCGTAATTTTCTTAACAAACGGTACTTCTTCCTCGCTTCTTCATACAAGCGGTATCTCTTCCTCGCTTCGTATGGCATACCTCGCCTCCATGTGCAAGCGAGCCTCCCCCCTCCCGCTCCACATTTTTAGCGGTATAAACGGTAAGCATTAAAATCATCACTGTGATAACCCTGACTCTTGGTATACACACTCTTTATTCCACCACATACATATGCAACAACAATGCATAACAACATGTATCATACTCATAATGCACAACTTTGCATCTAACATGTGTCAAATAGACAAACATAAAATACATGTTACCGTTGGGATGCCCGTACGTCGCTTACGTACCTTTCCAAAATATGGTGTGTCACAGGACTCTATCCCCTGCGTTGTGTAGCTATCTGTGAAGGCTCTACACAAGTGTACAACACAATATTAGATGCCTCATTATAACCCAATACCAAAACTAAACAAATTCCACATTTTTCAAAAACAGGGCATACCGATCGATCGGCCCTCATCACCGATCGATCGGTGATCACTTCGAATTTCATAAAAATGCTACGGCTTTTACCGATCGATCGGTCGCTCTGTTTCAGTGCGATTTTCCAGAATTCTCGAACACCTACTTTCACACCATTCAATCTAGCATATAAGACACACCAAATGCTTGAACAAACATGTTAAGAGTTACAATACACTACCATGAGTGTATTCATATTGAAGTTCCACCCAAACTTAAAACCCACATGCTTGAAAATCATCCATTTACATCAGTACTCAATCAAGTTCTTCTGAAACAGGGTATATGTTTCTCTTTTCCAGATTTTCAAACACTACTTTTCAAGCCAACAAATCTACCACATAACACATATAACATGCTCATATAAACATGCTAGGAACTTCATAAAAACACCATGAATGAGCTTGAATCGAAGGTTTAACAAAATCTAACCTAGCATCCATTTTCACACCAAAACCCATCACAACTCAACCAAAACATTAACCAAAAACAGGGTATGGTTCCTTACCCTTTTTGCTCCACTTTCTTAGCAAGAAATTTGCTGATATTTTCAATACTTCATGCACCTTCTTGGAGTTCAGATGTGGGACGACTTTTGGGTGAAGAAAGGAAGGAATTTCTGAGAGGAGAAGGTGTTGTGTGTGAAGGGAAAAGAGGCATGGGCAATCAGCTGTGCAGGCATGGGTTGGGGGGTGGTTGGGTGTTGGGTGGGTTGGTGTGTTATGTTTTGGTCCCGGTATTTAGCACGATGTATTAAAATATCCTCACATGATATTTTATAGTATTTAACCAATAAAATACTTCAAATCCCATTTAAACATGCTTCACCAAAACAAATAACACTCACCCCAAATTACTCATGCCACAACCCCAAATTCCCAACATATAACACATGCACCCTGAAATAACTTTCCCCAATATAATTAATTCAATCCAATGAGTTAATACCATAATCCTCATAACATAATTAATGTTTAAAAACACATAATCATTTCGGGGATATCACAGTGTTGGAAATTGAGGCTTGAGAGATAATTATTGAAAACATATGATTTTTAATTAATCATGATGTATTTGTGGAGGACTTGGTATTTTGGAGCCTTGGTACTATATATGTCAAGTGGACTCGGTGTTCAATCATTGTTGGCTTTGTTTCTCTCTCTCTCTCTCTCTCTCTCGCCTAAACCCTTTCCCCCACTTCCCCTCTTTTCTCCCATGGAGGAGTAATCGCTGGTAGCTTGACTCCGAAGCTGGATTTCACGAAGAAAAGTTGGTAATCTTCTTCCCCTCGTCTTTACCTTCGTTTTGATTATGGTATTTTGGATTTTGATTAAGATTTGTGTTGGGTTTGGAATTGCGATTTTTGGTAAAAATCCAAAGTTATGTTTTTGGTGTTTTATTGATTTTAAATGGAGTATTGGAGGTGTTGAAGGTGTATGGGGTGTTGGTTTTGAGTTTGAGTGTGAAAAACACCATTAAAGCTCGAATTTTTGGGAAACCCGGAGGTTGCGATCGATCGCGGCTTAGCGTCGAACGATCCCGACATGATACTGATTTTGGAGTGACGATGAACAGTCGCGGCGATCGATCGTGAATAACGGGCGATCGATCGCGGGGGTCTTGGCAATCGACCGCGGCACTGTTCCCCTTTGATTTTTGAAAATTTTGGAAATGTCGGGATTTCGGAATCGAAGTTTAAGTGGCCCATATCCGGGGCAATGTTTACATTCCAATGGGAATGCTATACTTTTAAAATGGATTGGTTGGAGCCAAAGTTTAATAAAATGGAATAATTTGGGTATTATGCATGCTTAGCCGGGGGGAGGCTTTTATATTGGTAATCGTCATGGATTGACGATAGGTTTGGAAGTTGTGAACGTGCTTGGACACGTGATTGCATGCCTATGTTTAATTGAGAGTTATTTGCATGTTAGCACTTAATTCATCGGGTCGTGGGACTCAGGCAAGGGTTGGTTCGGACTATGAAATCCTAAGGTACGTATGACGTACGAGCATTTAATATATTATTGCAATTGTGGTGCATGAAAGAATATAATTGTGTTGAATTGATGGATAATGGAAATGGAATATAGTCGCACTAAATTGGTTGATATTATGAATTGCATGGTGCCGCTATGGAGCGAGCAATGTTTAGGGTGTTGTCGCTATGGAGCGAACATCGGTTAGGATGCCGCCGCTGTTGAGCGTACGTGGCAACTGGACCGTAAGATTTGGTATTTAGATACGGGTGATATCTAATAACCCCATGTATATGAATTGAGTCTTATAAATTATGGAAAATGGATAATTGGAACATGGACATAGTTAATCAAGGTAATGATTAACTGGCTTTGAGAATTTGATGGTTTTGGTTATTTGAAGACATGAACAACACAAGGGGATTCCGGATGAGGATGATACCATCCAGGGAGTATCTTTTATATTCATAGCAATTTACATTCGTAAATCATGAATTGCATTATATTGTGATTATTGGATTGGTGGTATTGGTATGCTCACCCCGTGTGGGGGCTGTCTCTGTTGGGGCAGGTGGAACAGGTACAAGGGAAGCTCCAGAGCTGAGATCGAGTTATGGATCGGAGGTACTTCCAGGATCGAGGTACCAGAGCTAATATGGAGCAGGGTATTTTATACATTACGTGCACATACGTTTATTTAGTGCTCGCATGTGAGCAGTGTATATGTGTATATGGGTTGTATAAAAAGGCAAGGGCATTTCTCTTTTCATTTATTTGTGGCATGAAATTAATTTGGGAATTGCTAGATGAATTGAGAATGTAGTTAGTGATTTACAAGGGTGCATGATAAGTTAAATGATTTTGGTTGGGGAAACTGGGCATGACATGGAATGAAATAAACGGAGAAATTTTATTAATGGTAATTATTGATGTGACTAGAAATAGACACATCTATTGCGCTTAATTGTCCACGATTTGGTATATTTTGATGGATAAATTGATACATATGCTACCTAATCGTATATTTGTGTAAATGTAGGGAAAGGTGAAGAAATCAAGCTAAAATGATGAAAGAAGCAATAAAGTTGAAGAAAAGAGGAAAAAACCAGAATACAAGACACATGTTGCTTCTTTCTCCTCAAATTTCTATATGTTCGAGCCACTTTTTGGAAATGTGGTCCATAGAAAAGTTGTAGAACTTCGAGTTATCTTCGCGTGGACAGCTGACTCGTTGAATTCGGAGTTCGTATGTGAAAGTTATGGCCAAAATACGAAACTCGCCTGAAAAATTGATGACAGGCGTAATTACGCCATTATTAGGCGTAATTACGCGAGGCTACGGCATGTGTAGGCGTAGCTACGCCATTCTACGCGTAATTACGCCAGAAGAGTTTTGGAAAGTGTAAAAACTTGATTTCTTTCCTTCCCACATGGATTTTACCCTACTCCACCAGCCTCCATACCTCATATACACGATTTCTACCTCATATTAAGGATAATTTTCATATCTTAGAATAATTTTTAGATTTTAGAGATTTTTTCCTTTCAACTTTTGTGAAGAACGCTTGAAGAACGAGGACGGAATCGACAAGCCGGAATCGTGCTTCCTTTTAGTAACTTTTTCTTTTCCTATTAGTTTAATGCTTTCTAGATTAATTTTGATTGTTTTTAATCTAGTTATGAGTAGCTAAATACTTTTGTGATTCTCGGTTTAGGAAAACGATACATTGGATGTTTACGATTCTTGTGAGATAAGTTTTGATTGTTGATTTTCTTTGAGTATCAATTGTTTTTCTGATTTGATTTTTCATAATTGTTATGCATGATTGTTGGATTGATCACCTAGCTATCGTTCATACAATTTAAAATATAATTAGATATCAAATACGGAATCGTTTGATCCCTCTAATTTACGAAGCAACTAAGATTAATTAAATTCCGCTTGTGAGTTTGTTAATTCTTAGGAAAAACAATTGACTAGATTAAACATAGACGCTTGGATTATGTTGTTTAGCTTCATCGATCTCACTAGTTCATATGCTATCATCGATTTAAATCTTAATCGCTTGTATTTTGATTGATTGTTTGATAAGGGTTAAACTAGAACGCTTGGGCTACTTAACTAAACTTAAGGTGAGATAGGACTTTGATTATTGGATTAAACGTCCACGATGAATATTCATATGAGAATTGAATCGTATGTGAAGATCGATGATCAAGATAGTAAACGCCAATTGTAAAGTTAACCGAAAACCGAGAATCGCTCTTTTCTCATAAGTAATTCATCTAGTTTAATTTTGCATCATAGAAGTAGTATTATTCAATTGATTTCAAGAACCCCTTTTTATTTTAGTTTGCATAAGTTAATACAAAGATATAACCTTCCTCGTGGGATCGATCCCTACTCACGCTACTACATTCATTACTGTTATTAACTTGAGAGGGTTAATTTGGGCGTACGCGATAAACGCTACCAAATTTTGGCGCCGTTGCCGGGGAAGGCAATTTTATTAATTTGTGTTAATTTTGATTGATATTCTTCTTCCCGTGCTTTTTACCTGTTTGTTCATGCACGCAGACGATTTTTCATTTGAGGAGGACGAATATCAATACGATCCCGAGATAGAAAGGACTTTATACCACCTAAGAAGAGAAAATCGAAGACAAGTGAAAGAAGAAGAGGAAAGAACCATCATGACAGAGAATCAAAGCCTACGACAGCTAGCGAATCCTACTTTGGATCAGCAGCCTCTCTGCATAACCTTTCCTACACTTGCTACTAATATAAATTTTGAATTAAAATCTGGCCTAATACATCTTTTACCTTCTTTTCATGGCCTTGCAGGTGAGGATCCGCATAAGCATTTGATGGAATTCCATGTAGTGTGCACTACGATGAAGCCGACTGGAATAACCGAGGAACAAATCAAATTACGAGCTTTTCCGTTCTCTTTGAAGGACGCGGCTAAAGATTGGCTCTTCTATTTACCTTTTGGATCCATCACTACATGGAACGAGCTGAAAAGAACCTTCTTGGAGAAATACTTTCCTGCATCAAGAGCGACGAATATCCGCAAAGATATATACGGCATTAGACAACTCCATGAGGAATCACTGCATGAATATTGGGAGCGCTTCAAGAAGCTTTGTGCAAACTGCCCTCAACATCAGATAAGTGAACATTTACTGATTCAATATTTTTATGAGGGTCTTTTGCCAAATGACAGGAATTTGGTGGACGCTGCTAGTGGAGGAGCATTTGTAGATAAGACGCCAACGGAAGCAAGACACTTGATTGCGAACATGGCAGCCAACTCTCAACAGTTTGGAACTGCTCGATCGGACCATAAACTTAGGAAGCAAGGCGAGGTAAATGTTTCTAGCCTTGAACAACAATTGATTGATTTAACAGGTATTGTGAAACAACTTGCGATCGGAATGGGACAAAGTGCTAAGGTATGTGGAATTTGTGCACTACCGAGTCATCCAACTGACGCTTGCCCCACACTTCAAGAACCTTCAATTGAGGAAGCAAATGCGGCAGGCGGATTTCCAGAACAACCACAACGGACGTATGATCCCTATTCTAACACTTACAACCCGGGGTGGCGAGATCATCCAAATTTGAGATATGGGAATCAAAATGAGCCACAGATGCAACAACATCCACCACCATATAGGCCACCACTCCAAAGGCCACAACAAGCCATTCCCACCCCAACACCTGGTGAGTATTTAGAAAATATTGTTAAGGAACTCGCTACTGAATCTCTAAAATTTCAACAGGAGACAAGAGCAAGCATCCAAAGCTTGACTACTCAAATGGGTAAGATGGCAACAGCAATAAATCACATCGATTCTCAAAGATCAAACACTCTCCCGTCACAACCAGTAGTGAACCCAAGGGAGAATGTGAGTGCCATCACTTTGAAGATGAGCGAAGATGAAGATGATGAGAAAGTGGTACTGACACCACCCGGAAGAGAAGATGCGAAAGAGATGAAGGAGATGGAGAAGGACGTTGAAGAACCCATACAAGAGGAGGAACCACGGGGTAAGTTTCCTAAATTTTCTGAATATAAAATTGAACCCCCATTCCCCCTTGCTTTTAAGGAAAATAGGAAAGATGAGGATATCATGGAACTCTACGAGACTTTCCGACGATGTGATGCAAACGCTCCACTACATGAAGCCATGATGAAGATACCTCGATGTGCGAGATTTTTGAAGGAGGTATGGAAAGTGGGTAAGAACAAGGAAGGCAAAGGGTACCCCAAGATTGAGTTAGGTGAGAATGTTTCCGCGGACATCCAAAGAAGCATTCGCACAAAGTGTAAGGACCCTGGTATGTTTTATATCCCTTGTGTGATTGGAACCACTAGAATTGATAAGGCAATGCTAGATTTAGGATCGTCCATTAATGTCATGCCTTACTCAATCTACATTCAACTGAAACCCGGCCCTTTGAAACAAGACCATACTGTGATTCAATTAGCTGATAGGTCCACGGTTATTCCTAGGGGGGTAGTAGAAGATGTACTTATGCATGTAGAGAACTTGGTCTTCCTCGCCGATTTCTATGTCTTAGACATGGAAAATGGTGATCCATCCAGCCCCATCCTTTTAGGGAGACCATTCTTGAAAACATCAAAATCTGTGATCGACGTGAATAGCGGCCTGTTTACAATAGAGTCTAATGGTGAAATTGCAAAATTTAATATCTATGAACCCATTAAAACTCACAAGCATTCTTGTTACGCTATTGATATAAATGATGCATATGATTCTGATTTTGATAATGATGAATTGTGGGAGATGGGAAAGGCTACTGATGGCCTTGATGACAACGGAGGTATGGATTCTCATTTTGTGCATAATGTTCATAATGTTGCCGCTTTATCTACTCATGATACTGCTGACCCTCTCTTTTCTAACTTGCAAGATCATACCATTGAAAAGAAGCACCCTCCGGATCGACCAAAGCAAGCAACAAATGCTGGAGGAGTAACAAAGACTGGGGACGACCACTCAAAGAGCAACAAGCCGAAATACAGAGGAGTGAAGAAGATATTGAGGTGGTTAAGGAAGGACAGAACGACACCTCATCACCCACCTTGATAGAGGACTGGCATCGGGCCACCGACGTTAAACAGAGGCGCTGCTTGGGAGGCAACCCAAGGGGAGTTAGTTTCCTTTCTCCCTTTTATTTATTTATTTTTGCTTTAGTAGTTAGATTCTCTTTTCTTGTATTTTTGCCTTACATTGGGGACAATGTAAGATTTAAGTATGGGGGAGGGATTAGTAGTGTGTTATTGTTTTTCTATTACAAAAATACAAAAAAATCAAAAATTTGATAATTTTGAGCTCATAGTTAGTAATGAACACATGCTTAGATTCACTAGCCCATGATGAAACCTAATTGATATCATGCATGCTTTTGAACATAGGTGAATTGCTAACCTTGGAACACTTTGAACTCTAATGCAAAATTTACTTTAACTTAGTAGTTGAATATTTTGAGCACGATTTTGTCATGACTTGTGAAGTGTGCATAACTTAGTGAAGATTGTGTGAAGTTTATGATAGTCTTAAGAAGTCTCTAATACATGCTAGAACTTAACTACATGCTCTTTGAGGCGTATGTCTAGACTACTTGCAAACATGAAAGTGATATAGGCAATCTTTGATGCGTTTGAGCCTTTCAAGCCTACCATGTAAACAAAATCATTCTCTAGTACCTATTTTGAGCCTTAAATGTAAAAGAATGGTAGTATGCTAAGCATACTAAAGACCCCCATTCGACATTTCTTGACTAGCTTATCATCCTACCCTTTAAGCCTAAATGTGATTTTAATCCATACCTTTTAAGGGAGTATGATGTATTTCATTCAAATGCACTAGGAAATTCATTGAATTATATTTGTGAACGTTATTGTCAAACGAATGAAATACATGAAAGAAAAGGAATGCCTTGAGAAATTTGATAAAAATATGACTCCGAGGGGAGCCAAGGCACAAAAGATTGAAAAATTGTTGAAATAAACCTTGAAAAAAAAATGAACAAGGTTTGAAAAATTCATGCAAGAAGAGAAGTTTTAGTGTGCATATCATCATACTCTCTTACTTGATATATCTTTATCCTTTCTTTCATAAGCCAATACCTAGGCCAAGCTACAAGCTAATAAAGACCTACTTGATTTATGTTTGCAAAGTAGCTAAGATAGTGGAGAAGAGTGTGCAAGTGAGCTTATACTTGTGTTAGTATATGACTTGAACTATTGTGGATTTACATATTTTGGAACTATAATTTGTACACAACACTTGTTTATGACCACACACACACGTTCACTATTTTGTTGAGTATGAAATGTATAGGGATTGAACTTGTTCCACTGTTAACTTTTCACCGCCTTTCATTACTGTGCATGTTAAAATTGTTGAGGCATTAAAGTGAGGACAAGTTGCTTTGTTATGAACCTATGAGCCAAGAAAAAATATTGTAGTTTTATCTGATTTACTCGAGGTCGAGTAAAGAGTAAGTATGGGGGTGTTTGATGTGACTAGAAATAGACACATCTATTGCGCTTAATTGTCTACGATTTGGTATATTTTGATGGATAAATTGATACATATGCTACCTAATTGTATATTTGTGTAAATGTAGGGAAAGGTGAAGAAATCAAGCTAAAATGATGAAAGAAGCAATAAAGTTGAAGAAAAGAGGAAAAAACCAGAATACAAGACACATGTTGCTTCTTTCTCCTCAAATTTCTATATGTTCGAGCCACGTTTTGGAAATGTGATCCATAGAAAAGTTGTAGAACTTCGAGTTATCTTCGCGTGGACAGCTGACTCGTTGAATTCAGAGTTTGTATGTGAAAGTTATGGCCAAAATACGAAACTTGCCAGAAAAATTGATGACAGGCGTAATTACGCCATTATTAGGCGTAATTACGCCAAGGCTACGGCATGTGTAGGCGTAGCTACGCCATTCTACGCGTAATTACGCCAGAAGAGTTTTGGAAAGTGTAAAAACTTGATTTCTTTCCTTCCCACATGGATTTTACCCTACTCCATCAGCCTCCATACCTCATATACACGATTTCTACCTCATATTAAGGATAATTTTCATATCTTAGAATAATTTTTAGATTTTAGAGATTTTTTCCTTTCAACTTTTGTGAAGAACGCTTGAAGAACGAGGACGGAATCGACAAGCCGGAATCGTGCTTCCTTTTAGTAACTTTTTCTTTTCCTATTAGTTTAATGCTTTCTAGATTAATTTTGATTGTTTTTAATCTAGTTATGAGTAGCTAAATACTTTTGTGATTCTCGGTTTAGGAAAACGATACATTGGATGTTTACGATTCTTGTGAGATAAGTTTTGATTGTTGATTTTCTTTGAGTATCAATTGTTTTTCTGATTTGATTTTTCATAATTGTTATGCATGATTGTTGGATTGATCACCTAGCTATCGTTCATACAATTTAACGCTAAATTAGATATCAAATACGGAATCGTTTGATCCCTCTAATTTACGAAGCAACTAAGATTAATTAAATTCCGCTTGTGAGTTTGTTATTTCTTAGGAAAAACAATTGACTAGATTAAACATAGACGCTTGGATTATGTTGTTTAGCTTCATCGATCTCACTAGTTCATATGCTATCATCGATTTAAATCTTAATCGCTTGTATTTTGATTGATTGTTTGATAAGGGTTAAACTAGAACGCTTGGGCTACTTAACTAAACTTAAGGTGAGATAGGACTTTGATTATTGGATTAAACGTCCACGATGAATATTCATATGAGAATTGAATCGTATGTGAAGATCGATGATCAAGATAGTAAACGCCAATTGTAAAGTTAACCGAAAATCGAGAATCGCTCTTTTCTCATAAGTTAATTCATCTAGTTTAATTTTGCATCATAGAAGTAGTATTATTCAATTGATTTCAAGAACCCCTTTTTATTTTAGTTTGCATAAGTTAACACAAAGATATAACCTTCCTCGTGGGATCGATCCCTACTCACGCTACTACATTCATTACTGTTATTAACTTGAGAGGGTTAATTTGGGCGTACGCGATAAACGCTACCAATTATGCTAAGTTAGCATATGGTTATTTCCCAACATAGATGGTTATATGCACATGATTATGAGGTTAATACACCAATTGCGGGTTGAGGGCGTGGGGGTCCTTACAAGATACACATTAATTATTCAATGCTCGTGTGTGAGCATTCCTATATGTGTATATGGTTTGTATAAAGGTTGTTATATTTCTCTTTTCATTTATGGTTGCATGCAATTAATTATGGTGTATTGCATGATGATTTGAGAACATGTTAGTGTGTTATGAGGTTCATACTTATGCAAGTTGAAATGTATGGGAATTGAACATTAAGGGAATTGATGTCAAAATTTATAGATGGCATGTTATTGCTCTAGAAGCATGTATAAGAATTTCCTAATGGCATGAATGTATGCACTAACATGTGTGATAATGCACTAATATCGGGTTAAGGTAGCGAGGGTCTTACACAAGCTATCTCTCCAGATGTCATAATAGTTCGTTAAAGTTCTCAATTGCATATATGCATTAATTTAATTCATGTGGGGGATTGTTGGAATTTTGAATTAAATCAAAGGAAAAATAAAAGAAAAAAACATCAGGCGATCGATCGCGGCTTGTGCTGCAATCGATCGAGCGAGGCAGCAACTTTTCACGTGTTGGAAACAGGGGCGCGATCGATCGCGCCTTGCGCAGGGTTGCATGTTTTCGCCTTTGACTGCATTTTTTCATGATGAGATGCCTCCAAATGGTGTCTCTTTGAACATATCTATTGGTATACTATAAATATAACATCTCCCATTATTTAAGTATTGAATTTGGAAAATTCACACCATATTTGAAGTTCAAAATTTGAGTTATTTTGTGGTTCTTCATCCTTGTTCTTGTTGAGTGCTTTTACACATTTGCGGTTTAAAGGATTTTGATTTGGTGTGCTTTTATCACAAATCATAGTCTTTGTATCTTGGGATACAAATTGCCAATTGAACTGTTGGCACCATAGCGGTGCAATATTTTCTTAAAGACGGAGATTCTAAATCTCGCATCGACATTCCTATTTCTAAGCCATTGTTGTTTTTGCTTGCTACCTTCCTAAAATACACACCCAAAAGTTTTGTACAATATATATATATATATATATATATATTTATATTGATGATGAGAAAACCCGCAATCGCTACCCTTGAAGTGCATACTAGGTAAACCTACAGGCTGATGCAGTAGCCTAAAAACAATGCCAACCAATTAAACTGCACTAGGGAATCCCGGTGCTAGAGGATCAGACCGAGAAAGTGTTTGCATGAAGAATCGAATTCATTATCTTACGGTCCCGAGATAATCAAGAGGTGAGCCACAAAAATCATGATAAATACAGGTTTAACAACACGACAAGGTTATAAAATTGAGTTCACAAAAACAAACTAATGTATGCAGATTAAAAAAAAAACACAATAATATAAAGAAAAAACAAGGTTGTCCCCCTAATAAAAAAAAGTCAAAACAAAATATGAACTAAACATGAAAGTTAATATTACATACATAATCAATGAAGAACGAAAGTGTTACCTTGACTTGTGCACATAAAGAAGCAATACTTCGGAATCTAATTACTATAGAATCTTGACTCATTGCCCACAATGAGCCAGAAAATGTATAAAAAATGACCTCGACCACTACTTATTAGCAACAATCATTAAATCAACACCACAATGAATTACTTTGATAAGCTTTTGTGGTTATAAAAATCAAATTACATTTTAAAAATAATCCCATATCTTAAATGAATGTCACAATGAAATGTTCTTCTCCTTTGTTTTTTTTAAGCTATATATATATATAACTCTACCATAATGAGCTCAACTATACCACATTTTAAATTACTTAACCTCATTGAAGTAAAATCCGAGAATATCATAAATTGTTTCAAGTATTAATACCAATAATACTTATAATTAGTTTACATTCAGGTCACACAATGAAACCACATATTTGAGATATCCAAAAAAACTTATAAACTGTCAGATAATTTATTTTGTATCTTATAAGTTTTTTCCCCTTTTTTACAGGAAACAAATCACCAAAGAATTTCTGAGAGTTTATTATAATCTCTTTCGAAAAGCTTATGAGCTCTTCTAAACAAGCTCTAAAAGTGGGGAAATTTTTAATTCTGGTCCTGTACATTTGTTTCTCTATATTATCAAATTTCAGTTTTAACACATAAATATTTTAAATTTGGTTCAGTATATTTCTCTCTTTGCGATTTGGCAATCTATATTATCAAATTTCAGCTTTAACCCACTATTTTTTGTAATTTTAATCATTTTTTCAATACCGTGCTGTTGTGGTGCCAAAATGATTGATATATGTAATGTCATATCAGCACTCCCACAAAAAAAAATACTAAACTATCAAATATTGAAAGATAAATAAGTAAAAATTAAAATTGACAACATAATGCAAAAATCATAAAGAAACAAAAATATATAACCGAAAGAATAAAAAATATATATAACCAAAGATATAATTTTTCCTTAGGAAATATACCAACTAAAATACAGTGGGATAAAATACAAAATGTTTCAGAAATAAATACAGTGGGTCGAAATTGTGAACTGTGTATAATTAAGGGACCCAAAGGAATGTTTTGGAAGATGAAAAAGGTACATCTTGGAGGAGCAGGCCACAAGTTGAATCTTTGACATCTTTCGCCTCCTCCGATTCTCCGATCGCCGACGTATTCGAATTGTTGGTGATGGTGCTTCACGGCGGTTAGGGTTTGCTTATTGATGCTTATGGACGTACAGTAGTGGCACTTTTGCTCTTCGTATTTCCTGTGAGGTGCGTGTTCTTAAACTGAACTTTCATGTTTGGATATCTGAAATATTTTGCGATTCGTCTTATGAGATATTTTTGCTAATTTTTGTTATTTCCAAAAATTATTTGGGATTTATAGAAATCGTATGTTTTACCTAGTGGCAGAGGCTGACCAGTGGGAGCAAGTGTCCAGTGGCCATTGATTGAAAAATTATTCAAAGTTTTGGTTTAGTCTTTGAAAATCATAAGAATGTGGCATCTTAATGCAATGATTCGTCCCCTTTTTGGATTTTATTTTGTTCTGCCCATGCAAGAGGTATGAGGAGTATTATTGGTTATTAATTAAAAAATGTAGGGAATGGATTCTAAATTTGGAATAAGGTATTGTGTGTTGGAGATCCTAATGGAAACTTTTTGAATGACGCTGAGTGGACTTGCTACTGCTGCTTCAATGATTTGCTTCATTGCTTGTCCTTGTTTCGAATATGAATGGTGTTAACTGATCATAAGACTCCAATATTGTCCCTGTGGAGTTTACAACTTTTTACATGAGATCACACACTAATACGTATCGGTTTCATAATTTCATTAAGATAGATGGACTTGCAGGGAGAAGATTCAATTGTTCTGGATTTGGGAAAGATTTTTTCAGAGCTGGTGTGTTAACGTATATTTGGCAAAATGCAAGATGACCAGTATATTGATACTTCTGGAATGGATAAATCTATTATGTTGTATGTTGGTGAGAAAGAATCAGCTGATGATGATGATGATTTGGATCGAAGGCTAAAGAATCGAGAAAGGCAACGAAGATATAGAGAAAGGAAGCGTCGCGAAGCCAAAATCAAGAAGGCATCGGCTGTTGATCAAACAACTCCCCTTCATAATATGCAGATGCCCACTGAATTGCTAACTACACCTGTTGAAGTCGATGTTTTGGTAAATTTAACTTCCCCTGCCCGTGTTCATTGTGGACGAGATTGGAAGAAAGATGCTAGGAGAGCCTATGTTCCTAATAACTCAGAGACTATGACACTGGGCAGAACTCCAGCTCTCATTTCTCAATCTGATTTTAGCACCCTAGATAATAAACCAAGTCATAGATCAATATCAAGCAAGAGACATTGGAAAGTCGAAGCAAGAAACAAGAAAAGTTTAGAATGAAGGAAACCAGATTACTTAGAGGGTGTATGTACACATACACCTTTAATATATTATCTGTGAGTTATCTTTTACAATGTTGGTGTTCATTTTGGATTGATTATTACTCTTACATTTCAATTAACGTTCATCAGTCGCTTGCCATTGCAGATGGTCGTTAATTTAGTCGATGAAAAAAATCCCAAATGCAAGGATGCTGATGTTGTAACGGTCTTGCATGAAGGTTAGTACTATGAAAGAAAACCCTTCTGGTGTAACATGTTCTATCTAATTAGTGATTTGTGTAGACCTAGAATATTTGTATTTGACATGCATAGCATGTTTTCATTTCCATAGGCTCTGCATTCTGCTGGGCTATTATCATTTTTAATATGCTAATTTGTATGCTAATGTGCCCTTAGTGGACAGATTCAATTGGTTCCAAGTTATAATGTTTTTTTCAAAATGCCTTATTGCAATTTAGCAATTTTTTAAACAAAACATGTAACTAAAATAGTTGATTGATTCAATATATCTATCATGCAGATTCAGACTAAAAACAGTGGCCACTTGAAGAAAATTAGCTCTAGCATACCTCAACAAAAAGTTAGTTCATATGAATCTGTTTTAGCCAAAATCATCCCAGAAACTTACTTGATCAAACCAACTCAGCGCATTATGAAGTTATTTATCAAAAGCTGCATTTGTCTTCGACTCTTGGTGCATTTGTTAAGCATCGCTATGGTTGTGCAGGTTTTCTTCTGACATTACGTCTTATGCATTATTGTTAAATCATATTGTTTGCACATATTTTACTTTTTTCCATGTGAATCTCTTGCATCACATAAGGACATCCCAGTAGCAGTATTAGACTTCATTAGTTGATAAATATTTTACTTATAGTTATTAGGCTTCATTAGTTGATCAATATTTGACTTATAGTAGCTAACCAGCAATATATAGGTTCATTTATTTTCTTTTGTTTTTCTGGAATAACTTGTAAATTCCTCATTCTTTTAAATAAAATTTCGAGCTAATGGTAATTTACCCTCCTGTAATATCGCTGATATGCACGTTACCCAATGCGGTTTATCAATAGACACTTTAGTCACATGTAGTTTGTAAATATAGCTCTCTTTTAATCTTTCATATGTTATTATGTCTTTTCATAATTCATTATCTATCTATTTACCATATAATATAATTTTCTTACCAACCCGAAATACCTAGAAACCATAAAAATTTATCTAAACTCAAAATCGAAGAATTTTTTTCATAATTACAAAAAAAAAAAAATCGGAGAATTAAGAAGGATTAACAAAACTTAGTAACTTAATGCGCGACTTAGTAAATCTTAATGCGCGAATTAGGAAATCTTAGTGCGCGAATTATAAAATCTTAGTGTGCGAACTAGAAATTCTTAAAGCGCGAACTAGAAATTCTTAAGTCGCGTTAATGCGCCGCACGCGCACCGAGTTCGCCAGTTCGCGGTCGGAGCGCCAGTGCGTGGAGGGGGGTAGGAGGATTATGTGTCACGCCCCGAGACCGGGGTCCATAACACCGGCATTGATTTTCAATAACAATTAAAAATCAATAAGCCTCGTAATATCTTAATAACCAAAAGCCAGTCTATATTCCATAAAAGAATAATCATTGTCTTTACATTTGAATAAAAACGCGAAATTAAACTTAAACAACTGAGCGAATTAAAATCGTACTTAATGTTAAACTCTTGGAAACTAAATCTAAGATAACGCAGCGGACAAATCACCAACCCCAGAATTGGTGTTCTTCTTCAGCTTCAACTTCTTCGTCAGCTTTATCTGGGGATGTAGAGTAAGGGGGTGTTTTGGAAAACACTCAGCAAGCGGGGGCCAATCGATATGACAGTAATATATTTTTCATAATTTTCCAAAAACGTATATCTTAATCAAACATATATTGATATGAATGCATCTTATCATAATTGCTCCATCGAGCCATAAACATAGCATATCAATCGTTCATAATTTTCATATACTTAAGCACATTAAATTTCTAGTTTCCTCTTGGTACTGATATCAGTTTCTAGAATTATCCCTCCTAGAGAAGAGGTCATGCATCGGCTTACCCACGAATAAAGGGTCTGGACATTCCAGAAACAACGGTTAACCACCGTATAAGGTCATGTAAACGGTTATATCCCACCGCATCAGGGTCATAAAGGAATCCACTTCCAATCAGATTTCAAAGTTTAAAGTGCTTGAAAAATACTACTTGCATAATTTCAAAATAAATTCATATCGATTGAGATTTAAAAGCATACATACAATCATTTTTAGAAAACGAAACGAATACTAGCAAAAACCCACTTACAACGATTATAGATGATTGAACGATTAAGGTTGCGAAAACGACACGTAATCCTTCCTTCCTAAGCTTAGAAGTGGTCGAATTATTGGTAGAATTTAGGCTAAAGTTTTCGGTTATAAGTTGCTGAATTTCGAAATAAAAGGTGATGGAGGGGAGAGGTTGGTGCAAGATATATATTAATGGTATAATCCTATATATAACTTGGTTCAAACTTAGCAAAATAAAGGTGGGAACCTTCAAATTTATGGAATAATATATATGCAGATTTTAATTACAAAAAGGATGCATATTTTCGAAAATAAGGAGTATGAGATTCTTGAATTTATGGTATAAAATATGAGTAGATTTTTGGTGAGCATATGGTATAAAAATTGTTGCATAATTGATGTTATAATTTTCGAAATAATGATGCAAAATTTTCGAAAAAGAAAGGTTGAGATTCTTGATTTTTATGGTATAAAAATCTTTCCCCAAAACTCTTGATTAAATAATGAAACTTTCGATTTTTAGATGCTAGTAAAATAGGATGGAAATCTTTGAATTATTTGGCTTAAATCATGATATCAATACTTGCATAGATTGTGATGGTAATTATAGAACCTAGGAATATTTAATTCTACAAGGAATTTAAATAATAAAATTTAAGTCATCTTATACCATTTAATAATAATAAAATAAATAAGGTTTTAATACCTTAATTTCCGGGTCTTTACATCCCTCCCTCCTTATTGGAAGTTTCGTCCTCGAAACTTGAGTCCACTTGATCATGGAAAAGGTAGGGGTATTTCTCCCGCATCAATTCTTCTACTTCACATGTAGCTTCTCTTTTCGTATGGTTTGACCATTGGACTTTGACATAAGAAATTGTCCTTCGTCGCAATACATGGTCCTTTGAATCCACGATCCGAATCGGAACTTCTTCGTATTTTAGAGTTTCGTTCAAGTTCCCTTGAGCTACTAGGGGTTCTGCTTCAAGTACATGGCTTGGGTCAGCAATGTATTTTCTTAGTTGTGATACGTGGAAGACATAGTGAATTCTTGACAGGTTTGGTGGTAGTGCTACTCTATATGCTAGCGTTCCCACCTTCTCTAGAACTTCAAATGGTCCCAGATATCTCGGATTCAACTTTCCCCTTTTGTCAAATCGAATAACTCCTTTCATTGGTGAAATCTTTACATATACTTTTTCACCAATCTCAATATCCACTGGTCTCCTTTTCAAATCAGCCCAACTTTTCTGTCGGTCCTGGGCTGTCTTAAGCCTATCCCTGATGATAGCTATCTTGTCAGTGGTAGCTTGCACTAACTCAGGTCCTGTGATAGCTCTTTCTCCTACTTCATCCCAGTATAACGGTGATCGACATTTGCGTCCATAGAGTGCTTCGTATGGCGCCATCCCAATGCTACTATGATAGCTGTTATTGTAAGCAAACTCGACTAGAGGCAAGAGCTCGCTCCAATTTGCAGTAAAATCCAATACACAAGCTCTTAGCATATCCTCGAGGGTTTGGATAGTCCTCTCGGTCTGGCCATCGGTCTGTGGGTGATATGCCGTACTAAGAGTTACTTTACTTCCCATAGCCTGCTGAAAACTTTTCCAGAAACGTGATACGAATCTAGGATCTCTGTCAGATAGGATGCTCACTGGGACTCCATGCAGTCTCACTATATTGTCCATATATAGAGTTGCCAACTTGTCCAAGTTATAGTTCATACGGACAGGTAGAAAATGTGCTGATTTGGTTAGTCTATCAACAATTACCCATATTCCGTCATGGCTCTGTCTTGACTTTGGTAGTCCTACGACGAAATCCATGGAGATGTGCTCCCATTTCCATTCAGGAATTTTCAGAGGTTGAAGAAGTCATCCGGGTCTTTGATGCTCAGCTTTAACTTGCTGACATACTAAGCATCGGGCGACGAATTCTGCTACGTCTTTCTTCATGGCATTCCACCAGAAACTTTCCTTCAAATCCTTGTACATCTTTGTACTCACAGGGTGGACTGAAAATTTGGATTTATGTGCTTCAGACATCACCTCTTGTCTTATGTTGTCCACATTTGGTACGCACAATCGTCCCTTCATCCACAGAATTCCATCACTATCAGTCTCGACGTCAGTGATTTTTCCATCTTTGACTTGCTCTTTTAACTTTGTCAGACTAGGATCCTGATCTTGACTCAGTTTGATGGTCTCTCGAAGACAAGGTTGAGCTGCGACCGAAGCTAAGATCATTTTTCCTTTGCCTTTCCGGCTCAAAGCATCTGCTACTTTGTTTGCCTTGCCGGGATGATAATTAATGGTGAGATCGTAGTCCTTCAAGAGTTCAATCCATCTTCTTAGCCTCATGTTCAGTTCTTTCTGAGTAAACAAGTATTTAAGGCTTTGATGGTCTGTGAAAACTTCACACTTGGCGCCATAAAGGTAGTGCCTCCAAATTTTTAAGGCGAAAACCACTGCGGCTAACTCGAGGTCATGCGTAGGGTAGTTTTGCTCGTGAGGCTTGAGCTTCCTTGAGGCGTACGCAATTACTCTTCCCTCTTGCATGAGTACACATCCCAGTCCTTCTTTCGATGCGTCACTATAAATAGTGAAACCCATGCCTTCAGTCGGTAGTACCAGTACCGGTGCAGATGAAAGATTTTCCTTCAAGATTTCAAAACATTTCTCACACTCTTCACTCCAGATGAATTTTGAGTTCTTCTGTGTGAGCTTTGTAAGAGGTACTGCTATTGAAGAAAATCCTTCAACAAACTTCCGGTAATACCCAGCTAGTCCCAAGAAGCTTCGAATTTCTGTTACGGTCGTTGGCCTTTGCCAGTCCAAAACCGCTTCTATCTTCTTAGGATCTACGGACACGCCTGCTTTTGATATGATGTGTCCTAAGAAAGATACGCTCTCTAGCCAAAATTCACATTTATTAAATTTGGCATAAAGCTCTTTCTCTCTCAGTGTCTGGAGAGTGAGGCGAAGATGTTGTTCGTGTTCCTCCTTACTCGACGAATAAATGAGAATGTCGTCGATGAACACAACCACAAAGTTATCTATGAATGGCTTGAATACACACTGCTGGGGCGTTTGTCAAGCCAAAAGGCATCACCATGAACTCGTAATGCCCATACCTCGTTCTGAATGCGGTTTTCGGTACATCCTCTGTTTTTATCTTGAGTTGATGATAGTCTGACCTTAGATCGAGCTTAGAAAAGGCTTTAGCTCCTTTGAGTTGATCGAACAGGTCATCAATTCTTGGAAGAGGGTACTTGTTCTTGATTGTGATCTTATTCAGTTCTCGATAGTCGATGCAGAATCTCATGCTCCCGTCTTTCTTCTTCACAAACAACACTGGAGCTCCCCATGGGGATACACTTGGTCTAATTTGTCTCTTGTCTAAGAGCTCCTGCAGTTGCTCCTTGAGTTCTTTCAATTCGGCTGGCGCCATACGGTATGGTGCCTTTGAAATTGGTGCAGCCCCTGGTACCAAATTGATTTCAAACTCCAATTCACAGTTTGGAACAGAACCTGGCAGCTCTTCAGGGAAGACATCTGGAAATTCTTGTACTATCGCTATGTCTTCTACCCTGAGTTCGTCTTCTTCTTTTACCTCGCTTATTGTTGCTAGGTATACTTCTTCACCGTTCTTCACGGCTTTCCAAGTTTGTGCTGCCGATAGTAGGAATTTTCGTTCCTTGGTTTTACCGTGATATACGATCTCTCCTTCGTCTGGAGTTCGTAGTTTAACATTCTTGTTACGACAGTCGACTATAATATCGAAATCTACCATGTTGAGTTGAATTAACTCAGCACTAAACACCGTTTTGTTAATACTGAGATTACAATCTCGGTGTATACTGTGTGCTATTAAGGTTTTATCGGCGGTTGTTGCTACATTGTATGGCTTACTAAGCAATTCCGGTTTAAGAGCTAGTTTCTTAGCAAACCTCTTAGATATAAACGAATGCGTGGCACAACAGTCAAACAATGCATAAGCAGATAATTCGTTTAATAAAATGGTACCTGCCACTACGTCGTTTGCGTCCTCTGCCTCCTCATTTGATATGGCAAAGACACGGGCATTCGGTTTGTTCTCCCTGGGTTTGATCGGAGGACCGCCATTTCTTGCAGTTGTCCCCTTTACATCAGGTTCAGGGCATTCAGCTATCCTGTGTCCTAACTTTCCACATCGGAAACATGCTCCCTTTCCCTTAAGGCATTCTCCGGGATGATGATAGCCACAGTTTGAACATTTTGTAAACCTCTGTTGGTTTGGGCCGAGTATTGGTCCTTTTCGCTGATTACTGGACTGATTAGGCCGCTTGGAATTGTGACCAATAGTAGCATGCTGATTAGGGGGAGTCGCTTGCGCTTGAATTCCTCTTCACGACGCTTTACATCAGCTTCAGCCCTGATGGCTGCTCCCATTAAATCTTCAAAATTTGCGGTTTCAAAAATCGCAAGGGCGGATTGTATACGACTGCTCAGTCCAATCCTAAAGCGATGGAGCTTCAAGGTCTCATCTGCCATGATACTAGGTGCATACGTTCCCAGTGCGTTGAACTTTGCGGTATATTCTACCACTGACATGTCAGGAGTTTGAGTCAAGTATTCTCTCAGCTTCTGGTTTTGTACCGCTGTTGGGAAATACTGCTTTAGAAATGTACTTCGGAACCGTTGCCAAGTGATTGGTCCCGCCTCTAACATTAGTGGTGACACATTCTCCCACCATATACCTGCCTGATCAACAAGGAAAGATGTGACTTCCACCTTGATGTGCTCCGGCACTTCCAGTAGCCTGTGGTGATTTTCCACCTGCTTAAGCCAGTTTTGGGCCATCTCTGGGTCTGAGTTGCCGTCAAACGTGGGCACTGTGTTCTTTCGCAGTGATTCATAATGGTACTTCACTCCCTGCGGATGTGGCGCTGGCTGCTGCTGTTGCTGATTAATAGCGGGGTTAGCCAGACCTTGTAGTGTTGTGGCCACAATGGTGGCTATAGCTGTCAAGTCCTCACGACTTAGACCCATCCTCGGGGGTTTTGGAGGATTGTGGTTCCCATTCGATCTTCCCTCATTAGTGTTAGGAGGGGCAGCGTAGTTGGGGTTACGGTTGTTACGCACAGGACGTCCGGCTATCTCCTACAATACATAGAGATCTAAGGTCTATGCGCAGAAGTATAAGGATAACGGAATATAACGAAGACATGATAAAAGGATATTGATAATTTTATTAATAATTTGAAATTCTTTGATTCAAAACAAAAGGGAAATACTGAACATCGAAATAAAACAAAAACTCTTAAACAAAGCTTCCTAGAAGACTACGGATCTACTATATCTCCATTTCCTAAATCCTCTTCCACATCTTCCTCCATTGGTTCCTCTTCAGGGTCCTCCTCTGGTTCTTCATCTGACTCTACAACGTCCAGAAGATCTCGCATGTGACCATTGGCTTTCCGTAGGTCACTATTGACGTTCTGGAGGTGAGTGATGATACTCCAGTATCCATTGCTCCTTATTGTCAAGCGATGGTTCGTAGCTTGGAGTGAGAGAACTTGCTCTGCCATTTGCTCCAGCTGTTGCCTTTGCACTACGCATTTCTCGGCAGCAGTCCTATGGAGTTCATCCAATCGAGCAACTTCTTTCTTAGATTCTTTACTCTGCTCGTCGGCTTGATGGTGATAGTAGCCGAGTCTATGAACATCGCCACGCAGGTGGTCTACTACCTCAAGTAGTTCAGAATTAGCTTCATTGAGCTTTTCAACTTCTTGCTCCAGGCTAAGGATCTTGACGGTCTGGGCTCGGGTCGACATCACCTAAACCCAATTACGGAACTAGTTTAGTCAACTGAAATACTTGACAAAATCATTTTAAAAACAAGAATTAATAGCATGAAGCAAAAATTTCGAATTTTGGCATTCTGGAAAATTTTTTTTTTTTTTTTTAAAAAAAAAAAAAAATCGAAAAATTAGGTTCATAACCCGAAATTAGGGTTCCAAAATTCGCCCGAAATCGACGTCAAAATTTGAAATTGGCAGAGGGCCAAGGATCGACATAGAATAAGGATCGTAATTTCAAATTTAATTCGAACAAAAATGTTTCGGAACTTAAGAAATCGAGGAAAGAAATTTCGTGGCTAATAGGGTTCTTGGACTCGAATTCGATATGAAATTCCGGAAATCTTCCAGTGGTCGAATTCTGAAATTGATAGAGGGCTTTTGATCGACGTGTTCAGACGATCAGAATAGAATTTTTAATTTTCAAAACGATCAAAATATGATCAGAAAACCGGGAAACGAAATAATTTGGGGATTAGGGTTCTTAGATTTAAAATGCGAAATTGATCGGGCAAATGAAGTCCGATCGATCTGAAATTTGGACAGTGAGATCGACTGGAGGAGACGATTCCAATGATATACTTGTCGACAGTTATCGCGGCGGCAATCGGCGGCGGCGGCGAGGAGCCTAGGGTTTCGGATTTTCCTAAATTCGATTTCCGAGATAAAATTTTTAAAATTTTCGAAATAATTAAAAAAAATCAGAACTAAATTTTTTTTAAAAGTTAACAAATTCCGTATTCACGTGATCAATCAGATTGGACTTCCGATTATCGTAATTATCGTGAATCGATCTTTTCCCAGCGGGATTATGGAACCTGGCTAGCTCTGATACCACTAAAATGTCACGCCCTGAGACCGGGGTCCATAACACCGGCATTGATTTTCAATAACAATTAAAAATCAATAAGCCTCGTAATATCTTAATAACCAAAAGCCAGTCTATATTCCATAAAAGAATAATCATTGTCTTTACATTTGAATAAAAACGCTGAATTAAACTTAAACAACTGAGCGAATTAAAATCGTACTTAATGTTAAACTCTTGGGAACTAAATCTATGATAACGCAGCGGACAAATCACCAACCCCAGAATTGGTGTTCTTCTTCAGCTTCAACTTCTTCCTCAGCTTTATCTGGGGATGTAGAGTAAGGGGTGAGTGTTTTGGAAAACACTCAGCAAGCGGGGGCCAATCGATATGACAGTAATATATTTTTCATAATTTTCCAAAAACGTATATCTTAATCAAACATATATTGATATGAATGCATCTTATCATAATTGCTCCATCGAGCCATAAACATAGCATATCAATCGTTCATAATTTTCATATACTTAAGCACATTAAATTTCTAGTTTCCTCTTGGTACTGATATCAGTTTCTAGAATTATCCCTCCTAGAGAAGAGGTCATGCATCGGCTTACCCACGAATAAAGGGTCTGGACATTCCAGAAACAACGGTTAACTACCGTATAAGGTCATGTAAACGGTTATATCCCACCGCATCAGGGTCATAAAGGAATCCACTTCCAATCAGATTTCAAAGTTTAAAGTGCTTGAAAAATACTACTTGCATAATTTCAAAATAAATTCATATCGATTGAGATTTAAAAGCATACATACAATCATTTTTAGAAAACGAAACGAATACAAGCAAAAACCCACTTACAGCGATTATAGATGATTGAACGATTAAGGTTGCGAAAACGACACGAAATCCTTCATTCCTAAGCTTAGAAGTGGTCGAATTATTGTAGAATTTAGGCTAAAGTTTTCGGTTATAAGTTGCTGAATTTCGAAATAAAAGGTGATGGAGGGGAGAGGTTGGTGCAAGATATATATTAATGGTATAATCCTATATATAACTTGGTTCAAACTTAGCAAAATAAAGGTGGGAACCTTCAAATTTATGGAATAATATATATGCAGATTTTAATTACAAAAAGGATGCATATTTTCGAAAATAAGGAGTATGAGATTCTTGAATTTATGGTATAAAATATGAGTAGATTTTTGGTGAGCATATGGTATAAAAATTGTTGCATAATTGATGTTATAATTTTCGAAATAATGATGCAAAATTTTCGAAAAAGAAAGGTTGAGATTCTTGGTTTTTATGGTATAAAAATCTTTCCCCAAAACTCTTGATTAAATAATGAAACTTTCGATTTTTAGATGCTAGTAAAATAGGATGGAAATCTTTGAATTATTTGGCTTAAATCATGATATCAATACTTGCATAGATTGTGATGGTAATTATAGAACCTATGAATATTTAATTCTACAAGGAATTTAAATAATAAAATTTAAGTCATCTTATACCATTTAATAATAATAAAATAAATAAGGTTTTAATACCTTAATTTCCGGGTCTTTACATTATGTGACTTAGGGATTACCCTTATGTTATTTTTTAGGTACAAATAACCCTTCTATGTTTTTATTTATGTTCATTTTACCCCCTCAAGGGTACAATTGACATTTTAACATGCAATTTCAAAGTTTTGATGCATAAGAAAGTGTGTCACACGAATCATACGCGAAGAGAATTCTTGTACCTATTTTGGGGGTAATATGACTATTTTCAAACCACATGTGGCTCCGTGTCAAAAAACCGTAAATTTCATTCAAATTCATTTATAATTCAAATTTTATTGTTTAGGAATTAGTCTTTTTTCCTAGCTAATGAGTTTTGTCGTTACTAAAAAAGTGGAAAATGGCTAGAAAATGTAATATGTAGATTTTTAATGATGACTAATTAGAGTACATCCTGCAACTAAATGAAGTTTGTACTCAATTAATTGTACATTAAATATGCATTTATACGAGGGTTGAAAAGATAGTCACTGCTTCGTTAATATATAGAATGTAGTAGAAGTCAAAAGTACTAGGTGTGTTGAGTGCGTTTCGGTTTGGTTTTGGAAAGATTTATGGGTTTATAAAAATTTAAATAAAACAAGACCATGAATTATTGATAACAAACCAAGAATTTTAGTTTAGTTTGGTTTGGTTTGATTTGGATGATATTATATTTGAGTTTTGAGTTTCACAATGAATTCATGTATGCGGGCTTGTTATCTGGAAAGTAGCAGTTGGCATTAGATTAAGGTCGGTTACAAAGTTGTGCAAGTTTATTGGTCCACCTAAATTAAGAATTCTTGCTCTTCCAATTCATGCCGTGCCCTATTCTTATAACTCTAGACTCAGCCACTCCTTTCTAATTCCAAATCTTTAATTTAATGAATAACAAAATAGTTAATGAACTGAATTCACATTTTGAAATCACAAATAAATGCATATTCTTTCGACCAGGATTATTAGAATGTCCTGTGTCTTTTGCTTCATAACCATTTCGAAAGGAAAGAGAAATAATTTATTTGCATAGACATCAACACAATTAATTCTCCTGTAAATGTACACGATATATCAATTGCATCCCTTACATTTTACGTAGAAGACACAATTCTCATTTAACTTCTATCTTTGATAATAGTTGATTCACCCACATTCAATATTTCTGCAAAAAAATAAATAAATAAATAGTATGAGAAGATAGAAGTAAAAAAAAATTATATAAGTTTTATAATAAATTAAGTGTTCACCTTGCTCAAGTTTTTCAACCTCGTCCAAAGCTTATCGATCAAATATTACTGAAGGTTGAAGCCAATTCTGCATGCAAATGAGACTCGACTGTTTTTGGATTCAACGATCGATGAAAAGTGTATAGAATACAACCATCAGTTCTACATGCAGATTCGGATGATACTGCCGCCGTCGAGATAAGAATTGCCAACATATCTTTGCTATGGAAAATTTGCAGAATGTGGCTTCCACTAAACCAAAATATAAAAGATAAATTCGAACTCACAGTTTTCTGCAAATACTTGTCCCTTGGATTTATCTGTTATAATATTCATGATATAATTGCTTGCTAAATTATGAAGCGAGATCAATACTTTTTTCTCATGGATCGAATGAATATGGATTTTATTTGGATTTTTGCCCAATATCTTGTGCTATGCCACCTTAACAAACAAATACATATTCTTCATACAATATTCTCGAAGTGATCCATCAATCTTTATTTTTCTGAACTTTACCTTTCATGTTTCGTGCCATTCTACTCAAAAAAGGATCTTGATTTTGTTTCATTATTTAGCAAGTAATTTTATCATGAAAAAATGGTATTGAAAGTAGGGGAAAGTTCAAGCCGGTACCCAATTGTAAAACTTTATTCATCCTAGTCCAGGAAAAAAACTTGCAATCATTTAAGTCAACTTTATGTTAAAATGACAAAAGTGCCCTTAATAAGAAAATGCGGCTATCTAAAAAATTTACAATCTGTTACAGCACTTCGTTAAATTTCTTTCTTTCACCACTGTGATTCAAATCTCCTCGTAAATCTCTCTCGTCAGTTACGATTTCTTAGAGTTGGTTTTTCTCTTCATCTTTTCGATATTCTGTTTCATCACTTCGTTTCAGATTTTTTTTTCAATTCCGATATGTGCGTGTGTATGTGTGTAAGAGTATATATATATATATATATATATATATATATATATATATATATATATATATATATATATGTAATACCCCCGAAATGTTATATGATTATGTGCTACGATGATGATTTACAGTCTGTTTAAGAGGGTTGTGGTACTTTAATTGGGGGTTATAATTATGATATGATGATATGGTTTAGGGAGCATGTTAGGTGTTTTTAATTGTTGTATGGATGTAGTAAAATTATAAAATATCAAGGGGAGAAATTTTTATACATCGTATGAAATACCGGGACACAATTAAACACCACATGGCACCCCAACCTCACCACCCCCCCCCCCCCCAATCAATCAGCCACCCCACTTGCCAACCCCTTTCCCCAACCCATACCTTATCCTCCTCTCCCACCACTCCACCTCCTTCTATCCTTCTTTCTTCCAAAAATCGATGGTGAGAGCTGCAGATAGGAGAAGGAGAGACTTGTGATTTTATGTGCTAAAGCTTACAAAAAAAGAGGAGCAAAAAGAGAGGGGTAAGTGGGTACCCTGTTTTCTGGGTTTTTGGTTGAGTTTGGGTTTTGGGGTGATGATTTTATGCATGCTAGTATAGGTATGAACGAAACCTTGGTATGTATGTTTACATGGAAGTATTATGAAGTTCCTAGCATGTTTGTTCGAGCATGTTACTTATGTTATGTGTTGGTTTTCTTATTATGAAAGTAAGTGCTCGAAATTCTGGGCAGAACTAACATGCCCTGTTTTCCTGAAATTGTGGATGAGGTTGAAGATTTTGATGAGGTTATGTTGCATGCTAGCTTAGGTTTTGTTGAACCTTGAATTTAAGTGTTTACATAGAGGTTGTATGAAGCCCCTAGCATGTTTGTTTGAACATGTTACATGTTTTATGTGTTAGAATTCTTGTTATGAAATGTAGTGCTCGAAAATCTGGGTAGAAATTATGATGCCCTGTTTTTCTGAAAGAGTGGATGAGCACTGATAAAGTTGGGCAATTTTAATGCATGTCGGTTTATGTTATGAGTGAACCTTTAATTTTAATACATGCATGGAAGTATGATGAAGCTATTGATATGCTTGTTTAGGCATTGTATGTATGTTATGAAGTAGTTTGAAGGGTGTGAATTGAGGTGTTCGAGATTTCTGGAAAATCTCGCATGAATGGGAACGACCGATCGATCGGTGATGAACACCGATCGATCGGCAAATGCCGTAGCTAAAAGAAGAAATGATGAACAGTTAGCGATTGATCGGTAAGCGAGACCGATCGATCGGTAGTAACTGTTCATATGTTATAAAATTTTATGTTCATTTTTTTGAAAATTGATTTCGATTCTCGTATCGGTGCCTAATATGGTATTATGTGGTTGTGTAGAGCCATCTCAGGTACCAGCACAATCAAGAAGATAAGTCTGTTGACTCCTCCTCCTTTTGAAAAGGTACGTAAGAGACGTACGGGCATCGGACGGTAAAACACATCCCTACACTATGACTATGCATTTATCGCATGAATATATATACGATGAAATGATGATGTTTATATGATGATGTTTATACGATGTTTGTATAATGATGTGATACGATGTTTATTTGTGGTAAGATGCCACGGGGTAAGATGCCCCACATGGTAAGAGGCTGTGCGATGTTTATTTGTGGTAAGATGCCACGGGGTAAGATGCCCCACATGGTAAGTGGCCATGCGATGTTTATTTGCCACAGGGTAAGATGCCCATATGCATGATTATGAATCAGGAACAACAAGAAGAAGGTAACGAATAACCAGCATGTTCACTTAACTAAGATGTCGTACATTTACTATTATATTTTGTTATGATGTTATAGATGATGATGCTATAAGATGATGATGCTACAAGATGATGATGCTATAAAATGATGATGCTTATATGATGATGATGTTATAAGATGATAATATTTATAAGACGATGATGCTATAAGATGATGATGCTACAAGATGATGATGCTATAAGATGATGATGCTTATATGATGATGATGTTATAAGATGATAATATTTATAAGACGATGATGCTATAAGATGATGATGCTACAAGATGATGATATTTACAAGATGATGATGCTTATATGATGATGATGTTATAAGATGATGATATTTATAAGATGATTATTTTAATCATTCATGTCAAGAATTAATGATTTTTATGCATGGCTATGAAACAGGGACAACCAAAGAGGGTTAATTCGAATAACCAGGAAGTATATGTTACCAGTTATTTTCATGCATTTATTTATATGCCATTGCCTTATGATGTTAAGTAACGATGTACATGCTCACGATGAGTTGTTCCTGTAGGTACACTTTTGGACTAAAGGACTAAGGGTCGGGTTGAGGCAGTGAGCTACGAGGAACACAGGAACGTATAGGATTCAGCTTCTGTTTAGTATCTACTCTAGGAGTAGTATAAATCTAACATGATAACATTCATTATGGGAATGTAACTAATAAGCTTTGAAGTTTTATTTGGCCTGTAATTCTGTTAGCTCATGTAACAACTAGAACCCTAAGATGTTATTAATGCATGCTAGTCCTTCTTATGTCTATAAAACACTGTTAAGGTGGGAAGACCCCACATTAGTGGTATCAGAGCAGTGGTTAGATAACCCGGGAATGAGCGAAGGGTAGCCTTAGCAATAAGTTGGCTAGGTGCTTACTTTTAAACATGTTTTATGCATATGTTGCATATGAAGTATATGATGTCGACTAACATGTTTTCTTTCCCTAACGATGTATTATATGAACTACTTTTGGGTATTGTTGTTAACCCTTGTATTACAGCCTAGCAGCAAATGCTGAAGTTGAAGATGTGATTTCATATGCACTTCTCCGTCGCCCATGCCTCTTGTAGTCTCGACACCCGCTGGAAGAAGTTTGATAACTGATCAGATGGTTTATGACGGCCTCATTTATTTTGAGGGTAACGAGCTAAGGACAGACTTGATTGTTCTGGGAATGTCAGACTTCGAATGCATTGTGGGCATCGACGTGCTGAACAAGTATCAGGCAGTTGTGGACTGCAGGCAAGGACTATCCGAGTCAAGTCTGTTATGGGAGTCCAATGGATATTCTATGGGGATGGTTTCCGTTCAAAGATTCCGTTGATATCTGCTGTCAAGATGGCACAGTTATTGGAATGAGACCACAAAGGATATCTCAGCTATGCTGTTGTTATTACTCAAAAGAGGGAAGAGTTAAGGGTTGAAGATGTGCCCGTAGTGGCGGTGTTTCCTGATGTATTCCCGGAAGAGATTCCCGGATTCCCACCGACGAGAGAGGTCGAGTTTGGGATTAAGTTACTACCAAGGACGTCTACCATTTCTCGTGCCCCGTATAGGATGGCACCAACGGGGCAAAAGGATTTAAATGTTCAGTTACAGGAGCTCCTTGACAAGGGCTATATACGCCTTAGCGTATCGCCCTGGGGTGCACCAGTTTTATTTGTTAAGAAGAAAGATGGTTCGATGCGGCTGTGCATCGATTTCAGACAACTGAACAAAGCCATGATGAAGAATAAGTATCCGCTTCCGGGGATTGATGATTGGTTTGATCAGCTGCAGAGTACGAGGCTCTACAGTAAGATCGATCTGAGGTCGGAGTATCATCAGATTCGAGTTCGAGAGGATGATGTACAGAAGACAGCTTCCAGGACTAGATATGGGCACTACGGATTCTTAGTCATGACTTTTAGGGTGACGAATGCCCCAGCTGTTTTATGAGCCGGATGAACAGGGTGCTCCAACCATGTTTGGATCAGTTCGTCATAGTTTTCATGGACGATATGCTTATTTACTCTCGAACTGAAGAGGGACACGTGAAGCACTTGAGAACAGTACTCCAGATCCTTAGGGATTGCTAGACCCCTGGCACAGCTGACTCAGAAAGGAGTGTCGTTCTATTGGTCCGAAGCTTGTGAGGAAAGCTCCCAAGAATTGAAGCGTCGTTTGACTACGACACCTATGTTGGTGATTCCTTCTGAGAATAAGAGGGTTGCCTTGTACACGAATGCATCACTGCAGGGTTTGGACTGTGTGTTGATGCAAGATAAGCATGTGGTGGCTTATGCATCGAGGCGGTTACAACCAGATGAGGATAGGTACCCAGTCCATGATTTGGAGCTGGAAGCCGTTATATTTGCCTTGAAGATTTGGAGGCATTACTTGCATGGTACGTTGTTTACCATCTACCCGGACCATAAGAGCCTGGAGTTTTGTTCACACAGGCTGAGATGAATATGCGACAAAGAAGATGGATGTCATGAATTTATCAGCTATGATGACCTCTTGTTGCCATTTGGGCTATGATTTTGATGTGGACACGTCGCCGGTGCGAGTGTCGACCTTGTTGGCTGAGCCAGACTTATTTGAGGCTATTAGGAAAGCCCAGAAGTCAGATGACGAGGTTCAGAGGTGGTCATTGTTTTTAGTGCTTCGAGGACAGCCATCAAAGTTCAGAATGGCAGAAGATGATTCCTTGAGGCTGGGCAACCGATGGGTAGTCCCAGATACGCCGGAGTTGCTTAAAGGAATATCGGAACGGGCTCTTAGTAGTCGGTTCAGTATCCACCCAGGAGGAAGGAAAATGTATAAGGACCTAAGTGGTCAGTTCTGGTGGAGACGCATGAAGCACGATGTGATCGCTTTCGTTATAAGATGTTTGATCTGCCAATAGGTAAAGGCAGAAAGGCAGAGGCCTGGTGGCGAGCTGAAGAGCTTGAAGGTACCCAAGTGGAAGTGGAGGCATATCATTATGGACTTTGTAACCCACTTACCAAGGACGGCCTCTGGATTTGATGCGATCTGGGTGATCGTGGATAGGCTAACGAAGGTAGCTCGCTTCATCCCCTACTGTATGACTTTTGCGTATCTAAAGATGGCCCAATCATATGTGTGGGATGTGGTGAGGTTGCATGAAGTTCCAGTCTCGATTGTGTCTGACAGAGACCCAAGGTTTACTTCTCATTTCTGGGAGGGTCTCCAGACAGCTTTGGGCACCGAGGTGAGACTGAGTACAGCTTATCACCCTCAGTCAGACGGCCAGACAGAGCGTACCCTTCAGACGCTCGAGGACATGTCGAGGGCATGTGTTTAGGAGTTTGATACTCCGTGGCAAGATTCAGTGCCAATGATGGAGTTCTCCTATATTAGCAGCTTTCAGACGAACATTCAAATAACTCCTTTTGAAGCTCTTTACGGACGACGATGTAGGTCACCGCTGTATTGGGAGGACTTGACTAGTAAAGCGGTCGGAGGACCGGATATGATTAAGGATATGTAAGACAAGATTAAGTTGATACGCCAAAAGATGAAGGCGACCCAGGATAGGCAAGCAGCCTATGCCAACAAGCGGCGACGACCGCTAGAATTCCAAGTAGGAGACAGGGTCTTCTTGAAAATCTCACCCTTCAGGGGTGTAGTTCGTCTTGGTATGCGGGGGAAGTTATCCCCGAGGTATGTTGGTCCATATGAAGTATTGCAGCGTATCGGTACTTTGGCCTACCGTTTGGCTCTACCGCCATCTTTATATGGCATACACGATGTTTTAATGTCTCTATGTTACGGAAGTATGAGCCAGACCCGTCTCATGTCTTACAGCCTACTGAAGTTCAGATAGACTCAGATGTGTCCTGCGTGGAATGACCAATTAAGACTCTGGATCAAGAGGATCGCAGATTTCGAAGCAAAGTTATACCGATGGTCAAAGTTCAGTGGGATAGTCGGGGTGTCGAGGAGGCTACGTGGGAGACGGAACGGCATATGGTGCAGCACTATTCGGAACTATTCTCTGGTATGTTTTTATGTTTAGTTCCGTTATGATGATGCATGTGGATTTCGAGGACGAAATCTTATAAGTATGGGAGTAATGTAATACCCCCGAAATGTTATATGATTATGTGCTACGATGATGATTTACGATGTGTTTAAGAGGGTTGTGGTACTTTAATTGGGGGTTATAATTATGATATGATGATATGGTTTAGGGAGCATGTTAGGTGTTTTTAATTATTGTATGGATGTAGTAAAATTATAAAATATCAAGGGGAGAAATTTTTATACATCGTATGAAATACCGGGACACAATTAAACACCACATGGCACCCCAACCTCACCACCCCCCCCCAATCAATCAGCCACCCACTTGCCAACCCCTTTCCCAAACCCATACCTTATCCTCCTCTCCCACCACTCCACCTCCTTCTCTCATTCTTTCTTCCAAAAATCGATGGTGAGAGCTGCAGATAGGAGAAGGAGAGACTTGTGATTGTATGTGCTAAAGCTTACAAAAAAGAGGAGCAAAAAGAGAGGGGTAAGTGGGTACCCTGTTTTCTGGGTTTTTGGTTGAGTTTGGGTTTTGGGGTGATGATTTTATGCATGCTAGTATAGGTATGAAAGAAACCTTGGTATATATGTTTACATGGAAGTATTATGAAGTTCCTAGCATGTTTGTTCGAGCATGTTACTTATGTTATGTGTTGGTTTTCTTATTATGAAAGTAAGTGCTCGAAATTCTGGGCAGAACTAACATGCCCTGTTTTCCTGAAATTGTGGATGAGGTTGAAGATTTTGATGAGGTTATGTTGCATGCTAGCTTAGGTTTTGTTGAACCTTGAATTTAAGTGTTTACGTAGAGGTTGTATGAAGCCCCTAGCATGTTTGTTTGAACATGTTACATGTTTTATGTGTTAGAATTCTTGTTATGAAATGTAGTGCTCGAAAATCTGGGTAGAAATTATGATGCCCTGTTTTTCTGAAAGAGTGGATGAGCACTGATAAAGTTGGGCAATTTTAATGCATGTTGGTTTATGTTATGAGTGAACCTTTAATTTTAATACATGCATGGAAGTATGATGAAGCTATTGATATGCTTGTTTAGGCATTGTATGTATGTTATGAAGTAGTTTGAAGGGTGTGAATTGAGGTGTTCGAGATTTCTGGAAAATCTCGCATGAATGGGAACGACCGATCGATCGGTGATGAACACCGATCGATCGGCAAATGCCGTAGCTAAAAGAAGAAATGATGAACAGTTAGCGATCGATCGGTAAGCGAGACCGATCGATCGGTAGTAACTGTTCATATGTTATAAAATTTTATGTTCATTTTTTTGAAAATTGATTTCGATTCTCGTATCGGTGCCTAATATGGTATTATGTGGTTGTGTAGAGCCATCTCAGGTACCAGCACAATCAAGGAGATAAGTCTGTTGACTCCTCCTCCTTTTGAAAAGGTACGTAAGAGACGTACGGGCATCGGACGGTAAAACACGTCCCTACACTATGACTATGCATTTATCGCATGAATATATATACGATGAAATGATGATGTTTATATGATGATGTTTATACGATGTTTGTATAATGATGTGATACGATGTTTATTTGTGGTAAGATGCCACGGGGTAAGATGCCCCACATGGTAAGAGGCCATGCGATGTTTATTTGTGGTAAGATGCCACGGGGTAAGATGCCCCACATGGTAAGAGGCCATGCGATGTTTATTTGTGGTAAGATGCCACAGGGTAAGATGCCCATATGCATGATTATGAATCAGGAACAAAAAGAAGAAGGTAACGAATAACCAGCATGTTCACTTAACTAAGATGTCGTACATTTACTATTATATTTTGTTATGATGTTATAAGATGATGATGCTATAAGATGATGATGCTATAAAATGATGATGCTTATATGATGATGATGTTATAAGATGATAATATTTATAAGACGATGATGCTATAAGATGATGATTGTACAAGATGATGATGCTATAAGATGATGATGCTTATATGATGATGATGTTATAAGATGATAATATTTATAAGACGATGATGCTATAAGATGATGATGCTACAAGATGATGATATTTACAAGATGATGATGCTTATATGATGATGATGTTATAAGATGATGATATTTATAAGATGATGATTTTAATCATTCATGTCAAGAATTAATGATTTTTATGCATGGCTATGAAACAGGGACAACCAAAGAGGGTTAATGCGATTAACCAGGAAGTATATGTTACCAATTATTTTCATGCATTTATTTATATGCCATTGCCTTATGATGTTAAGTAACGATGTACATGCTCACGATGGGTTGTTCCTGTAGGTACACTTTTGGACTAAAGGACTAAGGGTCGGGTTGAGGCAGTGAGCTACGAGGAACACAGGAACGTATAGGATTCAGCTTCTGTTTAGTATCTACTCTAGGAGTAGTATAAATCTAACATGTTAACATTCATTATGGGAATGTAACTAATAAGCTTTGAAGTTTTATTTGGCCTGTAATTCTGTTAGCTCATGTAACAACTAGAACCCTAAGATGTTATTAATGCATGCTAGTCCTTCTTATGTCTCTAAAACACTGTTAAGGTGGGAAGACCCCACAATATATATATATATATATATATATATATATATATATATATATATATATTGTTTGTTTGTTGCCTTTTGAAGTTTTTTAGTTATTATGTATTGGTGTCCGTGCTTCTTTGCTCATTTTCAGAATTTACAGTCTGAAATTTGCAACGAAGAAGATGACCCAGATAAAACTAACTGGTGCACGAAAATTATAAAAAATAACTGGTGCACGAAAATTATTAACAATAACTGGTGCACGAAAGATTGAAAATCAGTAACTAATGCACGAAAAATCAGTAATTGATGTATGAAAATTAAAATCAGCTACTGATGCACGAAATTGAAAATCAGTAATAAATGCACGAAAATTAAAATCAGTCAGTGATGCACGAAACATAGAAAAAGTATGTGATGCACGAATCATAATCACAATTGGGTGATGCACGAACCATACAATTAAGTAAGTGATGCACGAAACATTTAATTTCGTGCACCATTTATTATATATCGTGCACCAGTTTATTTTTTGCAAATTTGTGCATCAGTTAATTAATACAAAGTTCGTGCACCAGTGTTGTATTTTCGTGCATCAGTATTATATTTTCGTGCACCAATGTTATATTTTCGTGCACCAGGTACTTTTTATAATTTTAGTGCACCAGTTACTTTTTATCATTTTCATGCACCAGTTATTTTTATGATTTTCGTGCACCAAGGTTATATTTTCGTGCACCAGTTACTTTTTTATCATTTTAGTGCACCAGTTATTTTTATGATTTTCGTGCACCAAGGTTATATTTTCGTGCACCAGCTACATTTTATGATTTTCGTGCACCAATTACTTTTTATTTTTATTTTCGTGCACCAATGTTATATTTTCGTGCACCAGTTACTTTTATAATTTTCGTGCACCAATTATTTTTTCTGTGGGTCATCTTCTTCGTTGCAATATCTTGATGCCAGACTGTAAAATTTGGAAATGAACAAATAAGCTCGGACACCAATGCATACCTTACTTCTTCATACATATGCATCAGTCAAAAAGCCATGAGAGAATTTTTTTTTAAAAAAACATACCAACGAACTTTCGCTATCTAAAATTTAGCATCAGTATTCAAGATTATAATCACACACACACAGTATACACACACACACGTTGGAATGCGCACATCAGATCCGGAAATTATATGTGCAGAGTAGTCTGATGTTTTCTTCGATTCAAAAAGTTTCCAAATGCTACGAAGAATTTAGATGCTTCAATTCAAACATATTTCATGCGCATAACTTTTTAGCAAATAATTTTTAGGTCGGGGCGACGAGATGAAGCGACAAGATGATGAGAAAATAATAATCTGAGAATCGCCGGAAAATTGGAAATTTACGTGCAGAGGGGTAAAATGAATGACGTAAAGAGTTAATGTGAAATTAGGTTTAGAGTTTTTTATCTTAAGGGTATTTTGGGAACTAAAAAATACCTTTGCAAACCAACTCTTTAAAAAAGTGAACTTATGTGAATTTAATTCTCTCCTACCTGTATTTTTTTGTAAACATTATTTTTACCAGACTTATTTTAATTAACTTTCTGGAAACAACACCAATATGCAATTTTCCCTAGAAAGTATGTAAGACACCGTTACTACTTAATCCGGAATAAGAATGATTACGCAAAATCCGGATGATCAAAACATGAAATCCGAATAAATGTGTTTCGAATCACGACAAATTTATTTACTGTAGGCATATAAACACACACACATATAATTCACACACACTAATTCCTTGAAACCATCGATTTTTTTCTCTCCCATTTCCTTATCTTCATTTTGCCTTATTTTCCTCTTTTTTCTCCATTTTGCTTTCTTTTACTCCATTTGTTGCTGTTTTGTTCTTCAAATCCATCAAAAACTACCTGAAAATGCCATGCAAACAAGGATTTGGGAGAAACAATACAAGAGATTTCGAAATTGAAGAACGAGATGCAATAAAATTCAAGGGTGAAGCAGAAACAGCATCGACTTGTCGGAATTCGCAAGCGCCGGATGATTTCGGCTGATTTTGATAGTTGTTTTAGCAACAAATTTTGAAGATAATTGAAAGTATAACTCTATTCTTCGTTTTATAAGCTGAAATCAACTTAGATTGTGCAATTACCTCGAATTTAAGATGAAAACTTGCTGTCAAAATATAGTCTGTAGCAAACCAATGTGCATGTGTCATGTTCATCGAAATTTCTGTAAAGATTGGCTTCTAGTTGATGTTGGTGTCTAAATGGAAGTTGTATTTTATTAAGTAAGCTTCGATTTGACTGTAAATTTACTCAATTTGGAATTGATATGAAAACGATATATTGATTTTACCAAAATATATGCAATCTAGAAATTCAGTTCATGCGAGTCCACATACAGTGTCTTCATCAAATTACTTAGATTAATGCTTTTTTGAATTTGAGATTGTGGCCTGAATAAAAGTTGTAGTGCTCTGAGTTATCTTTAATTGGCCACCGGAATCACTCAATTTGGAGTTCATATGAAAGAGTTATGTTAGTTTTATCAGAACGTGTACATTCTGGGAATGCATGTGACGCCATTTCAGAAGTATTTGACACATATATGTCTTTATATGAGTGAATTAGCTTAAACACATAAAATAGGAATTAGTTAGCTTGTATTTTTCATGGAATCAAGTGATTTGGATATTGTATGAAAAAGTTATGAAATTTCTACCAAAATGTGTCAAGTTGGAAATGACACCAACCTTGTTTTGCATAAGTCTCATGTTTCGGCCTATTTTACCTAAGGTTAATGGACGAATTTGGGAATATGTTGAACATATGAAACTTTCCATTTTGAGTTAACTTTCAAAATAAATTGGATCCATGAAATTTGGGTATTTATCGGAAAAGTTATAGGTCGATTACACTAGGCATGTGTAAGGCCCCGTTACTAGTTAATTATGATTAATCCGGATTAACGATGTTTAAGCAAACCCGAATAATTAAAATTACAGAGTTTGAATTAAGGTGTTCCGGACTATAATGAGTCAAGTAACTAGTGGAACATGTTTTTAGTGTTTGTGTATGTGCATAATCACATGGATCTTGGAGAACACATGTAAGGCCCTACTTACAATAACAGCAATAGTGGTTAAATGAACACCTAAATCAAACTTAGGTAGAGAGGTTTACAAAAATTTCGACAGAGTTTCCCCTTAAATTGGGCTATCCAGAAATAAACTAAACATCAAAACAATTCCCAGCCAGGGAATCACATTACTAAACAAAGTCAAACTAAAAGTGAGTCCCAGCCAGGAAGAAAAGGATCTAAACAAAAGGAGATGCTGTAAAGTTATACATGACCAAAATAACGACATCAAAAAGGTCCCTATAACTATGCAGCTATAAAACCTAGTCCAAGTCCCTCTGGATATCTTTCTAGGCGTGGCGACAATCTCCCAGATCCTTCAAAAGTTACACCTGCCACCTGTTTTCCACGGAAACAGCCCCCACACGGGGTAAGCATAACAATATAACGAATAACATGAATATACAAGATAAATGTATAGAATGTAATTCTATAAGATAACAGGGCACTTCCCGAGTCTATTAGAACAGGGTGAAATCTCGATCGTTCCTGCCCTCGTACATCTATCATTTAATCACTCGTTATACATAACATTAGTTTCTAAGAGTGTTCAACACACGGCATAATCACATCGCACACTCTAGTGGCGACCCGTAAATAAACACATCACTCGCCTCAGCGGTGACCCTCTGTATATTCAACACAACACAATCACATCGCACACACTAGTGGCGACCTCTAAATAAACACATCACTCGCCTCAGCGGTGACCCCTCTGTATATTCAACACAATACAATCACATCGCACACACTAGTGGCGACCCATAAATAAACACATCACTCGCCTCAGCGGTGACCCATACATACTCATATCACGTCGCTCAATCATAGAAACGACCCTATACCTAAGCGACACTTCGCTTTTCAACAACACGGTGGAAAACATAATCACCCATGCTTGTACGTCACTACGTACCTCAGCTCCAACGATGAAGATCAAGCTATCCTCCTCGCTGTCCAGATGCCCTAGAAGGTTCTGTAACAAACCAACAACTCAATATAAGAATCAATATTCCCACAAGATGATATACATAAAACATAATTTCCCCCCAAAAATTATCCTTTCAATAAAGTCTTCTACTAACTCAACATCCTCAAATTATAAAATATACATACATCAAGATATGATAAGTCACATTCAATTTGCAAAATCATCGTTCGTAATGTCATTCACGCACACACACTAACACACACTTTCCAGCACACACTAAACACACATTCTGCACACACTAGAAGTGCAAACCCTTTTCCTTTCAATTAACACCTCAAAACACATTAAAACCACCCAATAAACAACCCCAAAAATCATCCCAAAGAATGGCTAACCAAAACCCCCAAAATGAGCCAAATTTCCGAACCCAAAATTGTGCCAAAACAACACACTAATTCAAAAATAAAGAGGGCAAGGTGCCTAGGAACATTAGGAAGTATCATACCTTCAAATTGGTGGCAAGATAATAGACTTTGGAGGTCAAAATTGAAACTCTATTTGGGAAAGGAGGGGGCCGACGGGTTTGGGGGGGTTTGGGGAAGAAGGGAGCCGATAGATTAGTGTGTGAGTGTGTGTGGGATTTCTAGCATAGAATTGGGATTTAAATGCTTTAAAAAAAATCCATTTTTCATTTATTTAAAATAATCCCAACACTAACATTTAATCCCACTTTAAATATATCATAATTTCCTCCTTCAAAATTAAAAAAAACTAATATAAGTTTACCCGAGCATTTAAGTCATGATAAAGTTCAATATGCCCAAATAATACGGCCCGCCTCAAAATACGAGGTCCAGAATTTAATCACATAATTATCCCATAATTTACCATTTAACAATTAAATATATAAACAGAATAAACTGGGCATCACAGTTCTCCCCTACTAAAAGATTTCGTCCCCGAAATTTGAATTTACGCTTACCAGAAAAAAAAAACAAAGTAAATATTAGCATACCAGCAAAAAGCTCAGGATAGTGAAGTGACATGTGTTGCTCCGTTTCCCACGTTGCCTCCTCGACACCCCGTCTTTCCCACTGGACTTTAACCATAGGAATCACTTTACTGCGAAGTTTACGATCGGCCCGATCTAGAATCCGAATAGGACGCTCAACATAAGAAACATCCGAATCCAACTGTACCTCGGAAGGTTGCAACACATGCGAAGGATTAGGCTCATACTTTCATAACATCGATACATGAAATACGTCATGTATGCCTGATAAAGAGGGCGGCAATGCCAATCTGTATGCCAGAGTGCCAACTCGTTGTAATATTTCATACGGGCCAACATACCGCGGCGATAACTTGCCTCTCATACAAAATCGTACCATGCCTCTGAACGGAGATATTTTCAAGAACACTCAGTCACCCACCTGAAATTCCAAAGGTCGGCGTCGCTTATTAGCATAAACAGCCTGTCTATCCTGCACTGCTTTCATCCTTTGCCGTATCAGCTTCAATTTCTCTTCCGTCTCTCTAATCATCTCAGGTCCACCCACAGGTGTCCTGTCCACATCATCCCAACATAAAGGGGATCTGCAACGTCGCCCATACAAGGCCTCAAAAGGAGCCATCTGGATGCTTGCTTGATAGCTATTATTGTATGAAAATTCGACCAATGGTAGAGAATCTTGCCAGGTAGACTCAATTCTAATACACATGCACGTAGCATGTCCTCCACCGTCTGAATAGTACGCTCAGTCTGTCCATCAGTCTGAGGGTGATAAGCTGTGCTCAGTCTCACTTCGGTCCCCGTAGCTGCCTGCAGTCCTTCCCAGAAATGGGAGGTAAATCTCGGATCCCTATCAGAGATAATAGATACTGGGATGCCATGCAGTCGAACCACATCTCGAATATACAATTGAGCCATCTTTACAAACGTAAAGTTCATATTATACGGTATGAAATGTGCAACTTTAGATAACCTGTCAATATTGACCCAAATAGCATCATACCCTGAAGGAGTTTTCGGCAAATGAGTCACAAAATCCATCGATATATGATCCCATTTCCAAGTCGGTACCTTTAAACTCTGTAATTCTCCACCTGGCCTTTTTCTCTCTGCCTTCACTTGCCGACATATCAAACACTTTTTCACAAACTTGGCCACATCCTGTTTCATTTGCTTCCACCAAAAGTGGGAACATAAGTCTCAGTACATTTTCTTGCCACCAGAATGTATATTGTATCTGCTACAATGAGCCCGCTGTAATAAGTCTTGGCGTAGCCCAGGTGCATCAGGAACTACCCAGCGATCACATAACCGCAAGCTACCATCTCCAGCCATTTTGAATTTAGATGCGTTTTGTTGCACAATCAAACTTGCCCATCTCTGAATCTCATCATCGGTCCTCTGAGCCCCTCTGATAGTCTAAAAAATATCTGGTTCTGCTAAGAGTGTCGATACTCACACAAGCGATTCAGAGATATCGAAATCATATCCTAACTGACAGTAGGAGGTCATCAACGTCGACAAACGGCTTACAACATCGGCAGTATGGCTAACCTTACGACTCAAAGCGTCGGCTGTTAGGTTAGCCCGACCAGGGTGATATTCAATTTCACAGTCATAGTCTTTTAATAGGTCCATCCACCTCCTCTGCCTCATATTCAATTCAGCCTGAGTAAAAAGAAATTTTAGACTCTTATGATCTGTAAAGATAGTAAACTTCGCGCCGTACAAATAATGGCGCCAGATCTTCAATGCGTAAACAATGGCAGCCAATTCCAGGTCATGAACTGGATATCTTGTCTCATGTGGCTTTAACTGTCTCGAGGCATAAGCAATAACATGCTTATCCTGCATTAAAACACAACCCAAACCTTGAAAGGATGCATCAGTATATAGCACAAATCTCTCGTTCTCCGTCGAATGATCAATATAGGAGCGGTGGTTAAACGCCGCTTTAATTATTGAAAACCCTTTTCACATGCTTCAGACCACTGGAATTTAACTCCCTTCTGGGTCAACTGTGTCAATGGCTTAGCCACTTTTGAGAACCCTTCAATAAATCGTCGGTAATCCCAGCCAGACCCAAGAAACTACGAATCTCCGGTACCGAAGTCAGAGCACGCCACTGTAACACTGCTTCTACCTTTCCTGGATCAACAACTATCCCTTCTCTTGAAATCACATGACCGAGGAATATTACCTTATCCAACCAGAATTCACATTTACTCAGTTTGGCATACAAATATCTGTCCCTCAAAATATGCAGTACCATCCTCAAATGTGATGCATGCTCTACATCATTCTTCGAATAAACCAGAATATCATCGATAAATACTATCACAAATCGATCCAGGTATGGTTGAAATATCCGATTCATCAAGTCCATAAAAACAGCCGGTGCATTCGTTAGTCCAAAAGGCATGACTAAGAATTCATAATGGCCATATCGTGTCCGAAATGCAGTCTTCTGTATATCCTCATCCCTTACCCGGATTTGATGGTATCCAGACCGTAAATCAATCTTAGGATAAACAGAGGTTCCATGCAATTGATCAAATAAATCGTCGATACGAGGGAGAGGATATTTATTCTTCACTGTTACTTTATTGAGTTGTCGGTACTCTATGCACAGGCGCATGGAGCCATCCTTCTTTTTCACAAATAACACAGGAGCACCCCAAGGTGACACACTGGGGCGTATATAACCATGGTCAATCAAATCTTGCAATTGAGCCTTCAATTCTCTTAGTTCAGCTGGTGCCATCCTATACAGTGCACGAGAAATTGGAGACACATCTGGTACTAATTCAATTCCGAACTCTACTTCACGGACTGGTGGAAAACCCAGAATTTCCTCGGGAAACACATCTGCAAAATCAGCAACCAGAGGAATGTCAGCAATGTTCACCTCTACCTGATCACCATCAATCAAAGTGTAAATGAAGTATCCCGTACTACCTTGGTTCAACAATTTTGACATTCTAACTAGAGATATCAACGGAACTCGGGGCTTAGAACCCTTCCCATAAAACGTCCATCTTCTTCCTTGATCTGTTTGGAACTCTACTGTACGTTGATAACAATCAATCGTGGCCCAATATTTGCTCAACATGTCAATCCCCACAATACAATCAAAATCAGACATATCTAATACAATCAAGTCTGCTCGCAGCTCGTTGTCCTCATAACAGATAGTACAATCAGTGAGAACTCTAGTAGCCAACACATCATTCCCCGTGGGTGTCGAGACAGTAAGAGGCGTGGGCAACGGGGACGAACACATATTATACTTGGTGACAAAGCTCAATGATATAAATGAATGCGACGCACCAGAATCCATAAGAATAAGAGCAGGGTAAGTACATAAGAAACACTTGCCAGCAATAACCTGTTCTCGAGCAGCCTCGGCTTGTTCCCTATTCAGTGCATATACATGTCCCTGAGGTCTCCCTTGTATTTGCCCTCCAAAAGGTCGAGGTGCAAACTGCTGTCACTGCTGAACTGACCCTCCTGAACTCCTGCCCCGATTTCCCCTGAAATCCTGTCGCCCACTACGGTTAGGACAAAATCTAGCCATGTGACCCGGGCTCCCACATTCAAAACAAGTAACACAATCTCGGACCAAATGAGGTCCTCCACACTTGAAACACTCCCGAGATCGACTAACTTGGCTTCGGTCTGAAGGTACAACACCCCTGCGGTCCACGGGACGGCGAGAATCAAAACGTCTCCCGCCTGATCGATGCGATGAAGATGAGGCTCCTCGAGCCTTAAATGATTCCCCTCGAGGTTTCAAACTTTCTGCAGTTGTCCATTGCGATAATGCTATTGTCCCATAGACACTAACTGCTATCTCAGCTAACTCAGCTCGCACCAATGCGTCATCAAAAGAAGTAGGGTTGTTAGATAAGACCCGATCAAATATTTCTGGCCGCAGTCCCTTGATAAAATGCCGCATCTTAGCATGAGTGTCAGTAGCAATGTGGGGGCACATACCTCAGCAGTGAAGAATACTGTAGAGCGTAATCAGATATTGCCAAACTGCCCTGTTTCAGATTCATAAACTCATCCTCCTTGATTTGTCTGGCAGCAGCAGAAAAATACCTGTTCAGAAACCTTTTTCCGAAAGAAATCCCAACCAGTAACATGACCTTGAGCCCTTGCTTCCAAAACAGTCCATTTCCACCACATAGATGCTTTCTTGGCAAGCTGAAACTCTGTTAACCTCAGCCACACAGACTTAGCACAAGGCGCTGAACATAGACCTGTTCAATTCTTTCTAACCACTCTTCAGCCTCCTCTCCTGATTCAGTGCCCTCAAAACGCGGCGGATGGAAACTCAGGAGTCAAGCTCAACTCCCCCGGCAGTAACAACTGCTCATCGGGTCCTTGGCCCAAAGGTGGCTGGGGTAAAGGATTCGCCTGTCCAATGGAGGCATTAACACTCACGGCATCCCCTACAACTTCAGGTAGATGCTCTGGTTCAATAGCTGCCATGCTGAAATACACATGTTAACAACAATACATAAAAATTCAATATCACATAACCAACACGGTTATCTCATCAAAGCATTAGCAACTAAGATCATTTAATCAGCAGTATCACACAACATGCTTGCCCACACATGGGAACATTCACAAGGAAATCATTATTTCGTTAGACTTTTCTCCTGACCACACGTTAACTTGGAACCACTGCTCCCAATTCACACTAGACATTTAGCTACCCAGACATCAAACCACTGCTCTGATACCACCAATGTAAGGCCCTACTTACAATAACAGCAATAGTTGTTAAATGAACACCTAAATCAAACTTAGGTAGAGAGGTTTACAAAAATTTCGACAGAGTTTCCCCTTAAATTGGGTTATCCGGAAATAAACTAAACATCAAAACAATTCCCAGCCAGGGAAATCACAATACTAAACAAAGTCAAACTAAAAGTAAGTCCCAGCCAGGGAAGAAAAGGATCTAAACAAAAGGAGATGCTGTAAAGTTATACATGACCAAAATAACGACATAAAAAAAGGTCCCTATAACTATGCAGCTATAAAACCTAGTCCAAGTCCCACTGGATATCTTTCTAGGCGTGGCGACAATCTCCCAGATCCTTCAAAAGTTACACCTGCCACCTGTTTTCCACGGAAACAGCCCCCACACGGGGTAAGCATAACAATATAACGAATAACATGAATATACAAGATAAATGTACAGAATGTAATTCTATAAGATAACATGGCACTTCCTGAGTCTATTAGAACATGGTGAAATCTCGATCGTTCCTGCCCTCGTACATCTATCATTTAATCACTCGTTATACATAACATTAGTTTCTAAGAGTGTTCAACACACGGCATAATCACATCGCACACTCTAGTGGCGACCCGTAAATAAACACATCACTCGCCTCAGCGGTGACCCTCTGTATATTCAACACAACACAATCACATCGCACACACTAGTGGCGACCTCTAAATAAACACATCACTCGCCTCAGCGGTGACCCCTCTGTATATTCAACACAATACAATCACATCGCACACACTAGTGGCGACCCATAAATAAACACATCACTCGCCTCAGCGGTGACCCATACATACTCATATCACGTCGCTCAATCATAGAAACGACCTTATACCTAAGCGACACTTCGCTTTTCAACAACACGGTGGAAAACATAATCACCCATGCTTGTACGTCACTACGTACCTCAGCTCCAACGATGAAGATCAAGCTATCCTCCTCGCTGTCCAGATGCCCTAGAAGGTTCTGTAATAAACCTACAACTCAATATAAGAATCAATATTCCCACAAGGTGATATACATAAAACATAATTTCCCCCCAACAATTATCCTTTCAATAAAGTCTTCTACTAACTCAACATCCTCAAATTATAGAATATACATACATCAAGATATGATAAGTCACATTCAATTTGCATAATCATCGTTCGTAACGTCATTACGTCAAGGAGTACCTTTATACATGACAAACTCATATCTTCCCATGTTAATATACCCAAACTCATGCACACAACCTCCACACACTATTTTCCAACACCTACTAAACACAAATCTGCACAAACTTGCACACAATTTACGCACACACACTAACACACACTAAACACACATTCTGCACACACTAGAAGTGCAAACCCTTTTCCTTTCAATTAACACCTCAAAACACATTAAAACCACCCAATAAACAACCCCAAAAATCATCCCAAAGAATGGCTAACCAAAACCCCCAAAATGAGCCAAATTTCCGAACCCAAAATTGTGCCAAAACAACACACTAATTCGAAAATAAAGAGGGCAAGGTGCCTAGGAACATTAGGAAGTGTCATACCTTCAAATTGGTGGCAAGATATTAGACTTTGGAGGTCAAAATCGAAACTCTATTTGGGAAAGGAGGGGGCGACGGATTTGGGGGGTTTGGGAAAGAAGGGAGCCGATAGATTAGTGTGTGAGTGTGTGTGGGATTTCTAGCATAGAATTGGGATTTAAATGCTTTAAAAAAAATCCGTTTTTCATTTATTTAAAATACTCCCAATACTAACATTTAATCCCACTTTAAATATATCATAATTTCCTCCTTCAAAATTTAAAAAAACTAATATAAGTTTACCCGAGCATTTAAGTCATGATAAAGTTCAATATGCCCAAATAATACGGCCCGCCTCAAAATACGAGGTCCAGAATTTAATCACATAATTATCCCATAATTTACCTTTTAACAATTAAATATATAAACCGAATAAACTGGGCATCACAGGTCTCCCCTACTAAAAGATTTCGTCCCCGAAATTTGAATTTACGTTTACCAGAAAAAAAAACAAAGTAAATATTAGCATACCAGCAAAAAGCTCAGGATAGTGAAGTGACATGTGTTGCTCCGTTTCCCACGTTGCCTCCTCGACACCCCGTCTTTCCCACTGAACTTTAACCATAGGAATCACTTTACTGCGAAGTTTACGATCGGCCCGATCTAGAATCCGAATAGGACGCTCAACATAAGAAATATCCGAATCCAACTGTACCTCGGAAGGTTGCAACACATGCGAAGGATCAGGCTCATACTTTCATAACATCGATAGATGAAATACGTCATGTATGCAAGATAAAGATGGCGGCAATGCCAATCTGTATGCCAGAGTGCCAACTCGTTGTAATATTTCATACGGGCCAACATACCGCGGCGATAACTTGCCTCTCATACAAAATCGTACCATGCCTCTGAACGGAGATATTTTCAAGAACACTCGGTCACCCACCTGAAATTCCAAAGGTCGGCGTCGCTTATTAGCATAAGCAGCCTGTCTATCCTGCGCTGCTTTCATCCTTTGCCGTATCAGCTTCAATTTCTCTTCCGTCTCTCTAATCATCTCAGGTCCACCCACAGGTGTCCTGTCCACATCATCCCAACATAAAGGGGATCTGCAACGTCGCCCATACAAGGCCTCAAAAGGAGCCAACTGGATGCTTGCTTGATAGCTATTATTGTATGAAAATTCGACCAATGGTAGAGAATCTTGCCAGGTAGACTCAATTCTAATACACATGCACGTAGCATGTCCTCCACCGTCTGAATAGTACGCTCAGTCTTTCCATCAGTCTGAGGGTGATAAGCTATGCTCAGTCTCACTTCGGTCCCCGTAGCTGCCTACAGTCCTTGCCCGAAATGGGAGGTAAATCTCGGATCCCTATCAGAGATAATAGATACTGGGATGCCATGCAGTCGAACCACATCTCGAATAGACAATTGAGCCATCTTTACAAATGTAAAGGTCATATTATACGGTATTAAGTGTGCAACTTTAGATAACCTGTCAATAATGATTCAAATAGCATCATACCCTGAAGGAGTTTTCGGCAAATGAGTCACAAAATCCATCGATATATGATCACATTTCCAAGTCGGTACCTCTAAACTCTGTAATTCTCCACCTGGCCTTTTTCTCTCTGCCTTCACTTGCCGACATATCAAACACTTTTTCACAAACTTGGCCACATCCTGTTTCATTCGCTTCCACCAAAAGTGGGAACATAAGTCTCAGTACATTTTCTTGCCACCAGAATGTATACTGTATCTGCTGCAATGAGCCCGCTGTAATAAGTCTTGGCGTAGCCCAGGTGCATCAGGAACTACCCAGCGATCACATAACCGCAAGCTACCATCTCCAGCCATTTTGAATTTAGATGCGTTTTGTTGCACAATCAAACTTGCCCATCTCTGAATCTCATCATCGGTCCTATGAGCCCCTCTGATAGTCTCAAAAATATATGGTTCTGCTAAGAGTGTCGATACTCACACAAGCGATTCAGAGATATCGAAATCATATCCTAACTGGCAGTATGAGGTCATCATAATTTAAATATATCATAATTTCCTCCTTAAAAATTAAAAAAAAATTAATATAAGCTTACCCGAGTATTTAAGTCATGATAAAGTTCAATATGCCCAAATAATACGGCCCGCCTCAAAATACGAGGTCCAGAATTTAATCACGTAAATTATCCAATAATTTACCATTTACAATTAAATATATAAACAGAATAAACTAGGCATCACAACACATGTCACTAATTAATTTAACTCATGTTAAATACATGATTTTGGACCATTAATCTTGCAAGATAGTGATGTATTGACACATGGATTTCACAATACATAAAATAAGTTAAAAATCATGCAAATTACACTTGGAAGCCACACCTACTCCCTCATTTTCAGATTTGGTTTGACTTAGCATGCAAGAGGATTTCTCTCTCTTAAAACAAAAATCCTCCTCCTTCTCTCTTCAAGCATTTTGCTAAATTTCCAGCCCATTTCCTACCAAAATTGTTGTGAATTTATGAGTGCATTTTACATGCAATTAAGGATTTAGAAGCTACAAGGTTAGGGAAGAAGAACCCAACAAGAATATTAGACTTTGTAGTATTCTTGGGAGGAAAGAAGAGTTTGGAAGGAGAAATGAGCTTGGTTGACTCAAGGGCTTGTTTTGATGCTTCAATCTTGAAGATTATTGAAGGTATAACACTTTTCTTGAGTTTTATTAACTTGATGTTGTAATGCCCCGAAATTAATTGATGGTAACTTGAACATTAATTATGTTTATATGATGATTTATTATGATGTTTAAGCCATGTGTGGGAAATGAAGAAGTAACATGATTTAAGGATATTAATTTTAATTATGAGGATGATGTGGGTTTAATGAAGTTGATTTCTATTTGTAAATGCTTATCATGTTAATGTATTTTAAATACATCATGTTGATATTGGAGTACAAGCTAAAAAGTAAGACATAACCCACCACTTTCATTTTCACCTCACTTTTACCCTCAAACTCCCAATATCACTTTCCCCAAATTCCCTTTCCCCCCCATTTTCGAAACTAACCCTAAAGGTGGGAAGAAATTCTTGTAAAAGCTTCCTTCTTGCATTTCTTGGTAAGATTTAGTGCTTATGATGTTTATATAGCACTTATTGATGTTCTTGAAATGTTTGTTAAGTTTTGGAAGGGTTTTAAAAAGGGTTTGAAATGGGTTTGTTTGGGTTAGTGTGATTCTTGGTGGGATGTTGGATTTTTAATGGTTTTATGATGTGTATTGAAGGTTTTGAGTGTTTTAATGTTTTTAAGTTGTTGGAATAAATGATGGTTGAGGTTGGTGAGGGTTTAAGGTGCAAAAATGGAGTTTTTCGATGAACAGAGGCTGGCGATCGATCGCCCGTTTTTGGCGATCGATCGCGAGCAGGCAGTAGGCTCCAGAAGCCTTTGGCGATCGATCGCCACTTTTGGGCGATCGATCGGTGAGCTTGGCGATCGATCGCGCCAAAAGTGGCGATCGATCGCCGAATGAATAATTTTGTTGATGCGGGCAGTGTGTTCTCGCGATCGATCGGGACGACTTGGCGATCGATCGCGAGACACACAAAAGTGTGTTTTTGGCATTTTTGTGGGAATTTTGAATATTGGACTATGATTAGCTTCTAATATTGAATTGTATGGTTGTGTAGAACCATCCCAAGGACCCACAACTTCGAGACGATAAAGTACTACGACTTCGCCACATTTTGATAAGGTACGTAAGAAACGTACGGGCATCAACGGTAACATATTCCTCAACTATGACTATACATTAAATTGTGTAAGTGTTTATGATGATGATTATGATGTTTATGATGATTATTGATGATTTGTGATAAACGAAGATGATATGATGTTACGATAACAATTACGATACGGTGATGATGTTTGGAATGATGATCCTTATAAGATGATGACGCATGTTCGACTATGCTACTTAGAGTGGTCGAATGTCCGGTGACTATTATGGGCAAGCGAGGAAGGTCTTGCCGCTCACATAACTGAGCGATGGGGTACATCCGCTATGTGTAGCGATGGGTATCATCCGCTGAGCGATGGGGTACATCCGCTAGGTGTAGCGATGGGTATCATCCGCTGAATAAGGGATACATCCGCTATCAAGGCGTAGCGATGGGTATCATAAGATGTGTTATGTCGAGCGAGGGGGCCAATTGTGCCGCTGTCATAATAGTACCCGGACAGTCCCATTTCTAATTAACATAGATTGTTGTGAGCATTTATACGAAGTACGATGTTATTCATTCATGTCTTGAACTAATGATCATATGCGTAATTATGACACAGGGACAACCAAGGAAGGATAGTACTATTAAACAGGAAGTATACGTTATCAAATATTTCCATGCATTAATTATATGCTATTATTTCATGATGTTAAGTAATGATGTATATGCTCACGATGGGCTGTTCCTGTAGGTACACTTTTGGATCGAGACCAAGGGGCGGGTTGAGATGGTGAGCTAAGGAGCATAAGAAGATAGATACAGGATTTTGTTAGCCTTAACATTCTTTTGGGAATGTAATTAACTAAGTATTGAAGTTTCTTTTTGGGCCTGTAATTTACCTTGAGCTCACATAGCAACCAGTACTCTAAGATGTCTTTAATGCATGTTTATTTCTTGTTAAGCTATTCAAATGACGTTAAGGTAGGAAGACCCTACATTAGTGGTATCAGAGCAGTGGTTAGATAACCCGGGGATGAGTGAAGGGTAGCCTTAGCAGTAGGTTGGCTAGGCGCTTGCTCTTGACATGCTATGTTATACATGAAGTATATGACTGTTATGATAACATGTTATGGTTTCTGACGATGTATATATGAACTGCTTTTGGATTTTTGTTGTTAACCCTTGTGTTGCAGTATGGCAGCAAATATCGACATTGGTGATGCTGTAAGTGTGAACGCTAGTGCGGGGCGCACGAATCCCCTACCCCCGCCAGCCCTAGGCGAGGAGCCGTCCGAACAACAGCTATTACCGGGAGAATTGAGTCTGACTCAGTTTCTAGCATATCGGCCCCCGACATTCGAAGGGACTGAGACAGGGGAGCGAGCCGAAGAATGGCTAGAAAGGATAGAACAAATATTTGTGGCAGCCCCGTGTGCAAAGACAGCCTGGATAAGGCTGGCAGAGTTCCAGCTAGCCAAGAAAGCACTGATGTGGTGGAGGACCACCGTGATTGAACAAGAGGCACAAGGTCAAGAAGTAAACTGGAAACTGTTCAGAACAAGATTCCTAGCCCGTTACTTCTCAGCGGCTGCCCGTCAAGCTAAAGAAGATGAGTTTAATAAGTTGAAGCAAGGTACCATGCCGGTGTCAGATTATGCCCTCCACTACTGTTCTCTACTCAGATATGTGCCTCATATCGCTGCCGACACTCAAGCTAAAATGAGAAACTTTATGAAGGGCTTGAGGCCAGAACTCTACGATAGGGTGATTACATATGGCCCCACTTGCTTTGATGATGCACTTAACCGGGCGGAGTTGGCCGAACTAGGGGTTGGCGCATACCCTGATGCTGTACCACCTCCAGCACCCCCTCAGAGATCTGCTCCCGACAATCTAAGGCCAAGGGGTGATCGGTTCAAGCCTGGGGGGAACACTTCGGCGTCCAGATTCAGTGGAAGGAGGCCCGATAACCGATGGAAGGGAAACCGTAGGAATGACGCTCCATCAAGAGGAGGACAGTCTCGGGGAGGAGGCAGTGTTGGAGAGGTACAATGCTCTCTTTGTGGACAGCCCCATTTGACGAAGAATTGTGTCGGATGTTATGTTTGCGGCGAGAGAGGCCACTTTGCTCGACAATGTCCCAACAGGGGAAGGCAGCAGAATTCTACTGGGAGGTCGACAGACAGAGCAGCACCACACAGGCCCCCATATGTACCGAGGCAGTTTGGAAGTCAGCCTACGGGGCCACCTCAAGGACAAGTGTATGCATTGACAAGGGAGCAGGCTACAGCGGCTCCGGAGGAGGTCATAGCGGGTACGTGTCTTTTATTTACGCACCCTGCCTTTATATTGATCGACACAGGTGCGTCACACTCCTTTGTGTCGACGAGTTTTGTGGAAAGACACCACTTATGCACTGCTCCGTCGCCCACGCCTCTTGTAGTCTCGACACCCGCCGGAAGAAGTTTGATTGCTGATCAGATTGTCTATGATGGCCTCATTTATTTTGAGGATAACAAGTTAAGGTCGGATTTGATCGTTCTGGGAATGTCAGACTTCGACTGTATATTGGGTATTGACGTTCTGAATAGGTACCAAGCGGTTGTGAACTGCAGACAAAGGACTGTCCGATTCAGATCTGGTGAAGGAGTTCAGTGGACGTTCTATGGAGATGGTTCTCGTTCAAAGATTCCGTTAATATCCGCGGTCAAGATGACACAATTATTGGAACGAGGCCATACAGGATATCTCATTTATGCTATTGATATTTCTGGAAAGAAGGAAGAATTAAAGGTTGAAGATGTGCCCGTAGTGGCGGAATTTCCTGATGTATTTCCTGAAGAGATTCCTGGATTCCCACCGGCGAGAGAGGTCGAATTTGGAATTGAATTAGTCAGCCATTTCCCGTGCCCCGTATAGGATGGCACCACCGGAGTTAAAGGAATTAAAAGTTCAGTTGCAAGAACTCCTTGATAAGGGCTACATACGCCCGAGCGTATCGCCCTGGGGTGCACCAGTGTTATTTGTTAAGAAGAAAGATGGCTCGATGCGTCTGTGCATCGATTACAGACAACTGAACAAAGCTACCGTGAAGAATAAGTACCCCCTCCCAAGAATCGATGATTTGTTTGACCAGTTACAGGGTACGAGGTTGTACAGTAAGATTGATTTGAGGTCAGGGTACCACCAGATCCGAGTTAGAGAGGATGATGTACAGAAGACAGCTTTCAGAACCAGATATGGGCACTATGAATTCCTAGTCATGCCTTTTGGGGTGACAAATGCCCCGGCTGTTTTCATGAGTTTGATGAACAAGGTGTTCCAGCCATTTTTGGACCAATTCGTCATAGTTTTCATTGACGATATACTCATCTACTCTCGGACTGAAGAAGAACATGTTGAGCACTTGAGGACAGTACTTCAGATCCTTAGGGATCATCAATTATATGCAAAGCTTAGCAAGTGCGAGTTTTGGCTGGACAGTGTGGTGTTCTTGGGTCATGTAATATCCAGCCGTGGGATATCTGTGGATCCCCGCAAGATTGAAGCTGTTTTGGAGTGGGCTGCACCCACTTCGGTGCCCGAGATAAGGAGTTTCCTCGGTTTAGCGGGCTATTACCGACGTTTTGTCGAAGGATTCTCTAAGATCGCTAAACCGTTGACCCAACTGACTCAGAAGGGAGTTCCGTTCTATTGGTCCGAAGCTTGTGAGGAGAGCTTCCAAGAGTTGAAACGTCGCTTGACGACAGCGCCAGTATTGATAATCCCTTCTGAGGATAAGAAGTTTGCTTTGTATACGGATGCATCATTGCAAGGTTTGGGTTGTGTGTTGACGCAAGATAAGCATGTGGTGGCTTATGCTTCGAGGCAGCTGAAGCCTCATGAGACCAGATACCCAGTCCACGATCTGGAGTTGGCAGCCATCATCTTCGCCTTGAAGATTTGGCGTCATTATCTTTATGGTACGACGTTTACCATCTTTACAGACCATAAGAGCTTGAAATTCTTATTCACCCAAGCAGAACTGAATATGAGACAACGAAGATGGATGGACTTGCTCAAAGATTATGATTGTGAGATAGAGTACCATCCGGGTAAAGCAAATATGATAGCAGATGCCTTAAGTCGAAAGGTGAAGAGCACCGCTGATGATACTATGAGCTTATCAGCTATGATGGCTTCCTATTGCCATTTAGGCTATGATTTTGATGTGGACACGTCGCCGGTGCGAGTGTCAACCTTATTGGCTGAGCCGGATGTATTTGAGGCAGTCAGAAAAGCCCAGAGGTCGGATGATGAAGTTCAGAGATGGACATCAATAGTACTTCGAGGTCAGCCAACAAAGTTTAGAGTGGCCGAAGATGATTCTTTAAGATTGGGCAACCGATGGGTGGTCCCAAATGCGCCGGGATTACGTAAAGGAATTTTAGAACGGGCTCACAGTAGCCGGTTCAGTATCCACCCGGGAGGAAGAAAGATGTACAAGGACCTATGTGGTCAATTTTGGTGGAGACGCATGAAGCGTGAAGTAATTGCTTTTGTCAAGAGGTGTCTGATCTGCCAGCAAGTAAAAGCAGAAAGACAGAGGCCTGGTGGTGAGTTGAAGAGCTTAGAGGTACCTAAATGGAAGTGTGAACATATATCTATGGACTTCGTAACTCACTTGCCAAGGTCGGCCTCTGGATTTGATGCGATCTGGGTGATCGTGGATAGGCTGACGAAAGTAGCTCATTTCATTCCTTACAGTATGACTTTCACATATCTAAAGATGGCCCAACTCTATGTGCGGGATGTGGTAAGGTTGCATGGCATTCCGGTTTCGATAGTGTCTGACAGAGACCCGAGGTTCACTTCTCATTTCTGGGAGGGCCTCCAATCAGCTTTGGGCACCGAGGTGAGACTGAGTACAGCTTATCACCCTCAGACAGATGGTCAAACGGAGCGCACTATACAGACGCTCGAAGATATGTTGCGGGCATGTGTTTTGGAGTTTGATACTCCGTGGCAAGAGTCTATACCACTGGTAGAGTTCTCATACAATAACAGCTATCAGGCGAGCATTCAAATGGCCCCTTTTGAAGCTCTGTACGGACGACGATGTAGATCACCGCTGTATTGGGAGGACTTGACTAGTAAGGCGGTTGGAGGGCCGGATATGATTAGAGATATGGAAGAGAAGATAAAGACGATACGCTTAAAGATGAAAGCGGCCCAAGATAGACAAGCGGCCTATGCCAATAAGCGGCGACGACCGCTAGAATTCCAAGTCGGAGATAAAGTTTTCTTGAAAATTTCACCCTTCAGGGGTGTGGTTCGTTTTGGTATGCGGGGAAAATTATCTCCGAGATATGTGGGACCGTATGAGATATTGCAACGCATCGGTACTTTGGCCTACCGTTTGGCTCTACCACCGTCCTTATCCGGTATTCATGATGTTTTCCACGTTTCCATGTTGAGAAAGTATGAACCCGATCCGTCTCATGTATTGCAGCCTTCGGAGGTTCAGTTGAGTTCAGATGTATCCTATGTTGAACGACCGGTTAGAATCCTTGATCGTGAGGATCGCAGGCTACGAAGTAAGATAATACCAATGGTCAAAGTTCAGTGGGATCGCCGGGGTGTCGAGGAGGCTACGTGGGAGACGGAACGGCATATGGTGCAGCACTACCCGGAACTATTTTCTGGTATGATTTATGTTTAGTTTCTTTTGGGTAAGTGCATGCGATTTCGAGGACGAAATCTTATAAGTAGGGGAGTAATGTAATGCCCCGAAATTAATTGATGGTAACTTGAACATTAATTATGTTTATATGATGATTTATTATGATGTTTAAGCCATGTGTGGGAAATGAAGAAGTAACATGATTTAAGGATATTAATTTTAATTATGAGGATGATGTGGGTTTAATGAAGTTGATTTCTATTTGTAAATGCTTATCATGTTAATGTATTTTAAATACATCATGTTGATATTGGAGTACAAGCTAAAAAGTAAGACATAACCCACCACTTTCATTTTCACCTCACTTTTACCCTCAAACTCCCAATATCACTTTCCCCAAATTCCCTTTCCCCCCCATTTTCGAAACTAACCCTAAAGGTGGGAAGAAATTCTTGTAAAAGCTTCCTTCTTGCATTTCTTGGTAAGATTTAGTGCTTATGATGTTTATATAGCACTTATTGATGTTCTTGAAATGTTTGTTAAGTTTTGGAAGGGTTTTAAAAAGGGTTTGAAATGGGTTTGTTTGGGTTAGTGTGATTCTTGGTGGGATGTTGGATTTTTAATGGTTTTATGATGTGTATTGAAGGTTTTGAGTGTTTTAATGTTTTTAAGTTGTTGGAATAAATGATGGTTGAGGTTGGTGAGGGTTTAAGGTGCAAAAATGGAGTTTTTCGATGAACAGAGGCTGGCGATCGATCGCCCGTTTTTGGCGATCGATCGCGAGCAGGCAGTAGGCTCCAGAAGCCTTTGGCGATCGATCGCCACTTTTGGGCGATCGATCGGTGAGCTTGGCGATCGATCGCGCCAAAAGTGGCGATCGATCGCCGAATGAATAATTTTGTTGATGCGGGCAGTGTGTTCTCGCGATCGATCGGGACGACTTGGCGATCGATCGCGAGACACACAAAAGTGTGTTTTTGGCATTTTTGTGGGAATTTTGAATATTGGACTATGATTAGCTTCTAATATTGAATTGTATGGTTGTGTAGAACCATCCCAAGGACCCACAACTTCGAGACGATAAAGTACTACGACTTCGCCACATTTTGATAAGGTACGTAAGAAACGTACGGGCATCAACGGTAACATATTCCTCAACTATGACTATACATTAAATTGTGTAAGTGTTTATGATGATGATTATGATGTTTATGATGATTATTGATGATTTGTGATAAACGAAGATGATATGATGTTACGATAACAATTACGATACGGTGATGATGTTTGGAATGATGATCCTTATAAGATGATGACGCATGTTCGACTATGCTACTTAGAGTGGTCGAATGTCCGGTGACTATTATGGGCAAGCGAGGAAGGTCTTGCCGCTCACATAACTGAGCGATGGGGTACATCCGCTATGTGTAGCGATGGGTATCATCCGCTGAGCGATGGGGTACATCCGCTAGGTGTAGCGATGGGTATCATCCGCTGAATAAGGGATACATCCGCTATCAAGGCGTAGCGATGGGTATCATAAGATGTGTTATGTCGAGCGAGGGGGCCAATTGTGCCGCTGTCATAATAGTACCCGGACAGTCCCATTTCTAATTAACATAGATTGTTGTGAGCATTTATACGAAGTACGATGTTATTCATTCATGTCTTGAACTAATGATCATATGCGTAATTATGACACAGGGACAACCAAGGAAGGATAGTACTATTAAACAGGAAGTATACGTTATCAAATATTTCCATGCATTAATTATATGCTATTATTTCATGATGTTAAGTAATGATGTATATGCTCACGATGGGCTGTTCCTGTAGGTACACTTTTGGATCGAGACCAAGGGGCGGGTTGAGATGGTGAGCTAAGGAGCATAAGAAGATAGATACAGGATTTTGTTAGCCTTAACATTCTTTTGGGGAATGTAATTAACTAAGTATTGAAGTTTCTTTTTGGGCCTGTAATTTACCTTGAGCTCACATAGCAACCAGTACTCTAAGATGTCTTTAATGCATGTTTATTTCTTGTTAAGCTATTCAAATGACGTTAAGGTAGGAAGACCCTACAGATGTTGTGGGGTCTTCCCACCTTAACAGTGATTAATAGACATAAGAAGGACAAATCATGCATTAATAACGTCTTAAGGTTCTGGTTGTTACATGAGTTAACAGGATTACAGGCCAAAATAAAAGACTTCAAAAATAATTCATTACATTCCCAAAAGAATGTTAATATTTAGATTTATACTACTCCTAGAGTAGATACTAATCGTGACTTGAATCCTAAACATTCATGTGTTCCTTGTAGCTCACTGCCTCAACCCGACCCTTAGTCCTTTAGCCCAAAAGCGTACCTACAGGACAACACATCATAAGCATATACAATCTCATTTAACATCATAAAACATCATAGTAAATGCATGAAACATTGGTTAAGTAAATATGCTGGTTATTCATTAACTTCTTATCGTTGTCCCTGATTCATAATCATGCATATGGGCATCTTACCCTGTGGCATCTTACCACATTATAAACATCGCATGGCCTCTTACCATGTGGGGCATCTTACCCCGTGGCATCTTACCACAAATAACATCGCATGGCCTCTTACCATGTGGGGCATCTTACCCCGTGGCATCTTACCACAAATAACATTGCATGGCCTCTTACCATGTGGGGCATCTTACCCAGTGGTATCTTACCACAAATAACATCATAGACATCTTATAAACACCGTAAACATCTTATAAACATCTTATAAACATCATCATTTCATCATGTATACTCATGCAATAAAAGCATAGTCGTAGTGTAAAGATATGTTTTACCGTCCGATGCCCGTACGTCTCTTACGTACCTTTTCAAAAGGAGGAGGAGTCAACAGACTTATCTCCTTGATTGTGCTGGTACCTGGGATGGCTCTGTTGGGATATGCCCTAAGACAAGTCATTAGATGATTGTTTAAGACATACAATGTTTATGGATTTATGAATGGCAATTCATTATTATATATTATTCTTTTAACTGTGCATTGTGAATTAATATATATGTTAATGTCCTTAGAATAATATTGTATTATTCTTAAAGATGTCCCTAGTCAAGTATTATCACGAATAGGGATAATGATAATACGTAGAGACTAGTATATGTTGATCGATGAATTGTTCATTGATATGAGATATCAAATCAACATATGGGTACATGTTAGAGAACGATGTACTGGACAGACCCACCATGAGAATGCAACATGGATAGTTATATGATCGTCATATGCAATTCTCATAGTGATAATAATGTATACAATCCTTACGACTTGTGATCATCAGAGATCCCAACATAAGGAGTTATGTATCTTGATATCGTCAAACGTTACCCGTAACAGGGTAATCTATAAAGACGACTATTGGATACACTACGAATTATGTAGAGGGATGTTGACTGATCGAGATAGGATTTGTCCCTCCTATATAACAGGAGATGTGTTTGGCCCTTGATCAAGTGAGAACTAAAATGCATGGCCATGCTCGAATGAGTCGATATGAGATATCGAGCTTATTCGTTTATTCTAGTTCTACTTGGGGATCAAGAAATAAAGATTGAATATACGAGTATGACTATTCCATGACTCGTGTTCAATCTAAACACAAAGGACAAAGGGATTAAGTTACATGATTAATATTATCACGAGTTCTAAAGGTTATGTCGAGTCATTGACATTCTCGTAATTTGGGTAGCATCGATGTGTTGCTAGATACCGCTCAATGCTTGCGACATAAAATGAGATTTTATGTCACTGCCAACATTACGAGATCCTATCGGGTCGCACAAAAGATTAAATCAATAAGGGAAATTAAATTCATTGGATGAATTAATTAATTAAGAAGAGTCTTAATTAAGTGATTAAAAGGTTTTAATTAAATCATGGGTTTGGGCCCATAAGACTTTAAGAAAGTCTTGAACTTTAATTAAAAGCCTTATAATATAAATAAGAGGTTTTGATTAATTGTTAATGAGACTTTCATATCATTGTTTGATATCAAAAAACCTAGCCACCTAAACCCTTAACCTCTCGGCCACTTTGAGAAAGTGACCTAACCGCCGCCGCCTCCTCTCCATCTCTCGGCCGTCGCTGCCGCTAGTGAAGGAAGGATTTGGTTGTTGTTAATTGGTTTTGATCCGTGGTTTTGGTTTTGATTCGAGAATAAGTCTAGCAACTTATTCTTGAATATCCCTTTTCGATTTGATCGTGTGGATACCGTAGAGACGAAGGTGAAAACTTTCGTTTGTGACTCGGAGTTCTTTGGACGTGCTGCTCCGTGGAATCTGCTTCAAACACGCTACAAGGGTAAGACTCTTATGTATTCTCTAATCCGATATGAATCCCTATGTATAGATCCGGTGTTAGTAATCCCAAAATTTTATTCCGCTGCGTTGTATGCTCATGGGGTAACTTACAGTGGTATCAGAGCCGTGTACAAGGCTCATATCGGATTTATGTGATTAAATTGTGTTAATCATATTAGAGCTTATATTGCATGCTATTTAAAACTGTATTTTCATATATGATATGGATTAAATCGAGTTTGCGAAAATCATCGTATGATATTATATATGATATAATTGACAGATCGAAATATATGATAATTCGTGATCAAAACCGGTACAATGGCTCACGGCCGAGACCACCTAAGGGCTAGGGTTTCGAACCCTAGTCACCATGGCTCGGCCGCCGCTTGCAAAAGGCTAGGGTTTCGAACCCTAGTCATCATGGCTCACGGCCGCCGCATGTTGCTAGGGTTTCGAACCCATTGGCTCGTGCATGGCCAAGCAGCCGCCGCTTAAGGGCTAGGGTTCGGACCCTGGCTCGAGCATGAGCCGAGCCGCCGCAAAATTAGGGTTTTTTGAACCCATTGGCTCGTGACGGCTAACTCATGACGGCTAGGGTTTCGAACCCTAGCAGCCGTGCATGGGCTCGCCGCCACCGCTCGAGCATGGCTCGGCCATGGGCTAGGGTTTCGAACCCTAGGCCCACTATTGGTCCAGCCGTGTGCTTCATGGTTCGAACCATGGTGGTTCGAGTCTTAGTCGCTTTAGTTCGTGGCATGTGATGTCCCGAGCGTACGATAATTTTTCAAAAATTATTTTACAGTTTTAATTAGAATTAAATTTAAAATGTTTAGAATTTAATTAATTAAATGTTAATGCATGCTTTATGTGTTGTTTGAGCATGGTGCGTGGTTATAGCCCTTTGACCTATTAGATAGGATTTGTGGATGTTTGTAATTTATAATACGACCTGCGTGTCGTGCCTTTCTCTATTTCATTCTAAATGTAATCCCTCCCCTATGTTCCCCTCGAATGTGAATCGAGGAATTCTATATCTTGTAAATAGTGTAGTTTATTTTATTGATGGTGATCAATGAAGATGGAGCATCGTGCCGGGATGAGGAGGCCATTCACAAATTGGAGCCAAAGGAAGGTGCTTATGAAGTTACCTTAGGTTGACTCATAGGATTTTCTCATTGGCTTGAGAAAATCGTTAGTAGGGGCTATAACCATGTCACGTTTAATTATGTATTTTGATGCATGATTTATCTTATGTTTTAGTTTGATAATAGTATTACACATATATGTAGATATGTATACAACTATATGTAGTGGACATATTTTAAATTATCAAATTAATCATGAGATCAATAAATCCCTCTAAAATATTAAGTTTTAGATGCCTTCCAAAATAAAAGTACTCGTCAATAACTTCGATTGTACATGTGTGGGTTTGCCAAAGCAAAGCACCGTGGCAATCTTAGTAAGGCGCGAAAGGATAAAAGTGATATCCGTTATACTTTAATTGGGTACGACTTAACTAGGTTATCTCAATAGGATTGGGAACCTAGAGGCATGGGTTGGATTTTAATTCATTCGATGAATTGAACAAAGCGTTGTTCGTCCAACTATCCAAGAATTATATGTGATATAATTGACAAAGTGTTGTCTACCTAAATAACCGAGTCTTGGGCGATTAGCCAAAGCTAACTCAAGATTAAGTGAAATATGGATCTTGGCCCACTAAAGGTTTCGAGGGTTGATATTTTTCAAACAAAATAGTGGGAGTATCATTTAATATAAGACCATGTTAAATGATTTAAATCATAAACTTATTTTGCATATTTATATTGTAGATATCCATGGCAACTAACAACGTTACTAGCACTTTATCACTGCGATCGGTCCTTGAGAAGGACAAACTAAATGGGACGAATTTCCTAGACTGGCATAGGAACTTGAGGATAGTCCTCAAACAAGAAAAGAAACAATATGTCCTAGAGGAACCCTTACCGGTGAGGAACCTCCCCTAACGGCTACAAGAACCGAAAAAGATGCTTACAAGAAGCATCAGAGTGACGCACTTGATGTTGGGTGCCTCATGCTTGCCACCATGAACTCTGAGCTTCAGAAGCAACATGAGGAAATTGAGGCGTTCGATATGATCGAACACTTAAAGCAGTTGTACCAACAGCAAGCTAGACAAGAGAGGTATGACGTCTCTAAAGCGTTATTCCAGTGCAGGATGGTAGAAGGAAGCTTGGTTGGAACTCATGTGCTCAAGATGATTGGGTACATTGAGAATCTGGACAAGCTGGGTTTTCCATTGGACCAAGAGTTGGCCACCGATGTGATCTTGCAATCGTTGCCTGAAAGCTTCAGTCAATTTGTAGTACAATATGACTGACATGGAAAAGACTTTACCACAATTGCTTGGTATGTTGAGAACATATGAAGCAAATACTAAGAAGACTAAGGCCACAAATGTCCTTATTGTGAATAAGGGCAAAGGAAGGGCCAAAGCTAAAGGCAACAAGAAAGCAAAGAAGGTCTTTGCTAAATCTAAGCCAAAGTCTCATGCACTGAAACCAAAGGGAGGGATAGCAAAGGAAGGGAACTGTTTCCATTGCGGTGAGACCGGCCATTGGAAAAGGAACTGCAAAGTATATCTGGAGGATCTAAAGAAAGGAAGTGTGACTTCCGCTTCAGGTATTTTTGTTATAGAAGTCAATTTATCTACTTCTTCATCATGGGTATTAGATACTGGATGTGGATCTCACATTTGTGTAAATGTGCAGGATCTCAAAAGGAGTAGGACATTGGTGAAAGGTGAAGTTGATCTCCGAGTTGGAAATGGAGCAAGAGTTGCTGCATTAGCTATAGGAGATTATCATTTAGCTTTACCTTCTGGTTTATCACTGATTTTAAAAGACTGTTATTTTGTGCCTTCAATTACTAAAAACATTATTTCTATTTCTTGTTTAGACAAGTATGGTTTTTCATTTATAATAAAGGACAATTGTTGTTCTATTTATTTAATGATATGTTTTATGCTAGTGCACAAATGGTGAATGGTCTTTATGTATTAAATCTTGATATGCCTATCTATAACATAAATACTAAAAGGATTAAAAATAATGATTGTAATCCGACTTATCTCTGGCACTGTCGCTTGGGCCACATAAACGAGAACCGCATATCTAAACTTCATAAGGATGGAGTATTAGATTCATTTGATTTTGAATCATATGAAACATGCGAATCTTGTTTAATGGGCAAGATGACTAAAGCCCCTTTCAAGGGACATGTTGAAAGGGCAAATGTTTTATTGGGACTAATACATAGTGATGTATGTGGACCAATAAGTACGCAAGCTAGAGGTGGTTTTCAATACTTCGTTACATTTACTGATGACCTCAGTAGATATGGGTATGTGTACCTAATGAAACATAAACATGAAACCTTTGAAAAGTTCAAAGATTTCAAAAATGAAGTACAAAACCAACTTGGCAAGAGTATCAAAATCCTTCGATCAGATCGAGGAGGTGAATACTTAAGCCAAGAGTTTCATGACTATCTAAAGGAGTGTGGGATAGTCCCACAGCTCACTCCTCCGTATACTCCACAATGGAATGGTGTATCCGAGAGGAGAAATCGAACCTTGTTAGACATGGTTAGATCAATGATGAGTCATGCAGATCTTCCGATATCGTTTTGGGGACACGCTCTAGAAACAGCAATTTTCTTACTGAACCGTGTTCCATCTAAATCAGTGGAAAAGACACCATATGAGATATGGACTGGGAAGCGTCCTAGTATGTCTTTTATGAAGATTTGGGGTTGTGAGGCTTTTGTTAGACGTCACGCCACCAACAAACTTGGACCCAAATCTGATAAGTGTTTATTTGTGGGGTATCCTAAGGAAACGAAAGGGTACTATTTCTATTATCCCACCGAGAACAAAGTAGTTGTTGCTCGGACTGGTGTATTTCTTGAAAGAGAATTTATTTCTAGAAAAACCAGTGGGAGAAAAATAGAACTTAGTGAAGTTCAACCACAAGAAAACACTGAACCTGAGATTGAGATGGAAACAGAGCAGGCACCACAAGCTGTTGTGGAAGAAGTACCTGCTCAAGAGACACAAGCCCAGCGTAGGTCTGTAAGAGAACACCGGGAGCCACAGAGATATGGATTTCTTGTGACTCAACAAGGTGACTTACTACTTATTGATGAGGATGAGCCGTCATCTTATCAACAAGCTATAATGGGCAATGATTCTGAGAAATGGCAAGAGGCCATGAAATCTGAGATGGAATCCATGTATGCAAACCAAGTATGGACTTTGGTTGATCCACCTGAAGGGGTACGACCCATAGGGTGCAAATGGATTTTCAAGAAAAAGACCGATATGGATGGTAACGTACAAACCTATAAAGGTCGGCTGGTTGCAAAAGGATTCAAACAAATTCATGGTATTGACTATGATGAAACCTTTTCACCAGTGGCCATGGTTAAATCCATAAGGATCTTACTTGCAATAGCTGCATTTCATGATTATGAAATCTGGCAGATGGATGTCAAAACAGCTTTCCTTAATGGAAATCTGCTCGAGGATGTGTACATGACACAGCCCGAGGGTTTTGTCGATCCAAAGGATGCTGGAAAGATATGCAAGCTACAACGATCCATTTATGGATTGAAGCAAGCTTCTCGGAGTTGGAATCTTCGTTTTGATGATGCAATCAAAGAGTTTGGTTTTATAAAAAACGAAGATGAACCTTGTGTCTACAAGAAGGTCAGTGGGAGCGTAATCATTTTCCTAGTGTTGTATGTAGATGACATACTTCTTATTGGAAATGATATCCCTGCCTTGCAATCTGTAAAGATTTGGCTAGGGAACTGCTTTTCGATGAAAGACTTAGGAGAAGCCACCTATGTATTAGGAATCAAGATCTATAGAGATAGATCGAGAAGGCTTCTTGGTCTAAGTCAAAGTACATACATAGACAAGGTGCTTAAAAGGTTTAGCATGCAAGAATCCAAGAAAGGATTCGTGCCTATGACACATGGTATTTATCTCTCGAAGGAACAGTGTCCTTCAACACCAGATGAGAGACAACGCATGAGTAAGATTCCATACGCGTCAGCTATTGGATCTATCATGTATGCCATGATATGTACTCGTCCCGATGTATCGTATGCTTTGAGCATGACGAGCAGATATCAAGTTGATCCAGGTGAAGGTCACTGGATTGCTGTCAAGAACGTCCTGAAGTACTTGAGAAGGACTAAGGATACATTCTTGATTTATGGAGGTGAGGAAGAGCTCAATGTAATGGGTTACACTGATGCTAGCTTCCAAACCGACAAAGATGATTTTCGATCGCAATATGGATATGTGTATTGCCTAAATGGAGGTGCTGTGAGCTGGAAGAGTTCAAAGCAAGAAACAGTAGCCGATTCTACAACGGAAGCTGAGTATATTGCTGCCTCAGATGCAGCAAAGGAAGCTGTTTGGATGAGGAAGTTCATTTCTGAACTGGGAGTGGTGCCTAGCATTAAAGATCCGATAGAACTCTATTGTGACAACAATGGAGCGATCGCATTGGCTAAGGAACCAAGATCTCACCAAAGATCCAAGCACATACTTAGGCGTTTCCATTTCATTCGAGAAATCGTTGAAAGGGGAGATGTTAAAATATGCAAAGTACCAACAGATGATAATGTATCTGACCCATTGACGAAGCCGCTGTCACAGCAGAAGCATGATCGTCATACTAGATCTCTAGGCATTAGGTATATGTCTGAGTGGTCTTAGTGCAAGTGGGAGATTTGTTGGGATATGCCCTAAGACAAGTCATTAGATGATTGTTTAAGACATACAATGTTTATGGATTTATGAATGGTAATTCATTATTATATATTATTCTTTTAACTGTGCATTGTGAATTAATATATATGTTAATGTCCTTAGAATAATATTGTATTATTCTTAAAGATGTCCCTAGTCAAGTATTATCATGAATAGGGATAATGATAATACGTAGAGACTAGTATATGTTGATCGATGAATTGTTCATTGATATGAGATATCAAATCAACATATGGGTACATGTTAGAGAACGATGTACTGGACAGACCCACCATGAGAATGCAACATGGATAGTTATATGATCGTCATATGCAATTCTCATAGTGATAATAATGTAGACAATCCTTACGACTTGTGATCATCAGAGATCCCAACATAAGGAGTTATGTATCTTGATATCGTCAAACGTTACCCGTAACAGGGTAATCTATAAAGGCGACTATTGGATACACTACGAATTATGTAGAGGGATGTTGACTGATCGAGATAGGATTTGTCCCTCCTATATAACAGGAGATGTGTTTGGCCTTTGATCAAGTGAGAACTAAAATGCATGGCCATGCTCGAATGAGTCGATATGAGATATCGAGCTTATTCGTTTATTCTAGTTCTACTTGGGGATCAAGAAATACAGATTGAATATACGAGTATGACTATTCCATGATTCGTGTTCAATCTAAACACAAAGGACAAAGGGATTAAGTTACATGATTAATATTATCACGAGTTCTAAAGGTTATGTCGAGTCATTACATTCTCGTAATTTGGGTAGCATCGATGTGTTGCTAGATACCGCTCAATGCTTGCGACATAAAATGAGAACTGCCAACATTACGAGATCCTATCGGGTCGCACAAAAGATTAAATCAATAAGGGAAATTAAATTCATTGGATGAATTAATTAATTAAGAAGAGTCTTAATTAAGTGATTAAAAGGTTTTAATTAAATCATGGGTTTGGGCCCATAAGACTTTAAGAAAGTCTTGAACTTTAATTAAAAGCCTTATAATATAAATAAGAGGTTTTGATTAATTGTTAATGAGACTTTCATATCATTGTTTGATATCAAAAAACCTAGCCACCTAAACCCTTAACCTCTCGGCCACTTTGAGAAAGTGACCTAACCGCCGCCGCCTCCTCTCCATCTCTCGGCCGTCGCTGCCGCTAGTGAAGGAAGGAGATTGGTTGTTGTTAATTGGTTTTGATCCGTGGGTTTGGTTTTGATTCGAGAATAAGTCTAGCAACTTATTCTTGAATATCCGTTTTCGATTTGATCGTGTGGATACCGTAGAGACGAAGGTGAAAACTTTCGTTTGTGACTCGGAGTTCGTTGGACGTGCTGCTCCGTGGAATCTGCTTCAAACACGCTATAAGGGTAAGACTCTTATGTATTCTCTAATCCGATATGAATCCCTATGTATAGATCCGGTGTTAGTAATCCCAAAATTTTATTCCGCTGCGTTGTATGCTCATGGGGTAACTTACAGGCTCTGCACAACCACATAATATAATATTAGGCACCGATACGAGAATCGAAATCAATTTTTCAAAAAAAAAAAATGAACATAAAATTTTATAACATATGAACAGTAACTACCGATCGATCGGTCTCTCTTACCGATCGATCGCTAACTGTTCATCATTTCTTCTTTTAGCTACGGCATTTGCCGATCGATCGGTGTTCATCACCGATCGATCGGTCGTTCACATTCATGCGAGATTTTCCAGAAATTTCGAACACCTCAATTCACACCCTTCAACTACTTCATAACATACATACAATGCCTAAAAAAGCATATCAATAGCTTCATCATACTTCCATGCATGTATTAAAATTAAAGGTTCACTCATAACTTAAACCGACATGCATTAAAATTTCCCGACTTTATCAGTGCTCATCCATTCTTTCAGAAAAACAGGGCATCATAATTTCTACCCAGATTTTCGAGCACTACCTTTCATAATAAGAATTCTCACACATAAACCATGCAACATGTTCAAACAATTATGCTAGGGGCTTCATAAAACTTCTATGTAAGCACTTAAATTCAAGGTTTCATAAAACCTAAGCTAGCATGCATCATAACATCCTCATAAACTTTGAGCTCATCCAAACTTACAGAAAAATAGGGCATCATAACATTACCCAGATTTTCGAACACCTAGTTTGCAAGCCAGGAATCTATCACATAAAACGTATAAAGTGTTCGATCTAACATGCTAGTAGTTACATAACACTAACATACAAGCACCCAAACCAAGGTTTCGACCAACCCTTATACTAGCATGCTGAAAACCACACAACCAAACCCTATCTTAACCAAGCTTCCAGAAAACAGAGTCATGGATTACCTCACCCTTTTTGCTCCCTTTTTGGCAAGGATTTTTCAACACAATCCACAAGCCAAATCTCCTCCTATCTGCAGCTATCTTGGGCGATTTTTGGGGAGAGGAAGGGGATAGGAAGGAGTGCTTTGCAGGTAATGAGTGAGCATGGTTGAAGGATGTGATGGGGTATGGGCTGCCAAGTGGGGGGGGGGGGGTGGCCGAGTGGCAGGGGTGGGTGGTGTGGGTTGGGTGGTCATGTGGTGTTTAATTGTGTCCCGGTACATAGTACGATGTATTAAAATATCCTCACTCGATATTTTATAACTTCATTTAAATTAATACATCCTTTAAAACACCCAACATGCCCCCTAAATCATATCATCATATCATAATTATACTCCCCCAATTTAAATACACCACAACCCTAAAACACAACATAAATCATCATCATAGCACATAATCATATAACATTTCGGGGGTATTACATTACTCCCCTACTTATAAGATTTCGTCCTCGAAATCCACATGCATCATCATAATGAAACTAAACATAAAAACATACCAGAGAATAGTTCCGGATAGTGCTGCACCATATGCCGTTCCGTCTCCCATGTAGCCTCCTCGACACCCCGACGATCCCACTGAACTTTGACCATCGGTATAACTTTGCTTCGTAGTCTGCGATCCTCTCGATCCAGAATTTTGATTGGTCATTCTACGTAGGACACTTAAAACCATGCAATATGTTCAAACAATTATGCTAGGGGCTTCATAAAACTTCTATGTAAGCACTTAAATTCAAGGTTTCATAAAACCTAAGCTAGCATGCATCATAACATCCTCATAAACTTTGAGCTCATCCAAACTTACAGAAAAACAGGGCATCATAACATTACCCAGATTTTCGAACACCTAGTTTCCAAGCCAGGAATCTATCACATAAAACGTATAAAGTGTTCGATCTAACATGCTAGTAGTTACATAATGTGATATCCCCGAAATGGTTAATTGCATTTGGGCATTAATTACGATTATTATGATTAATTATGTGGTAATTAATTATGTGTTGGAATTTATTTACCTTATGGAAATGCATGGTCATGTGGATAGGGTGACCCGGGGTTGCATTTCAGGGTGCATGTGGTGCATGTGGGGTAAATATTATTGGAAGCATGATTTATTTGCCTTTGGTAGCAATTAATTGGAAATCATGTGTTTAATTGATATTTGGTGCATTATGAGTAAATGCTTTGAAAAATATCATGTTGGGGTGTTTTATACACCATAGAATTATTTTGGTATGCATTTTATTAAACCCAACACTTTTATACCCAACCCCACCTCATCCAAATCACTTTCACTTTACCAAATCATTTCCCACACAAACCCTTCCCCTCATTTTCGAGTTCCAGCCTTGGGGTGAAGAGAAGCCCTTGCAAAATCTTATTTTGTGGAGTATATTGGGTGATTTGAGGTCCCAAAGAGGTATGGATACCTCATGGTTGATTTTGTTGTGTTTTGTTTAAGTTTGGGTTGGTTTTGAATGGTTTTAAAATGGGTTTGTGTTGGGTTGTTGTGGGTTTGGTTAATGGTTAGATTTATACTTGTTTTGAAGTATGTTTTGGTGGTTTATGTTAATATTTATGTTGTTGGTTGGTTGGATTAAGTGTTGGAATGGATTGGAATGGTTTTGAGGTGCAAAAATGGAGTTTTTCGGGTAACAGAGGTTGGCGATCGATCGCCCCTTTCCAGGCGATCGATCGCGCCCAGGCAGTGGGCTTTTCAAGCAATTGGCGATCGATCGCCACTCTTGGGTGATCGATCGGCGGGTCTGGCAATCGATCGCGCCAGGGGTGGCGATCGATCGCCGAAGGGTGCAAATTTTTGATTCTCGGACAGTGAGGATTGGCGATCGATCGCCGTGAGGGGCGATCGATCGCGAAAGCCAAAATTTGGTTTTTTTGGATTTTTTGTAGGATTTTTGGTATTGGACTATTATTGGGTTTTAATATTGATATTTGTGAATGTGTAGAACCAACCCAGGTGGCAACACAGCCAAGGCATTGAAGTCCTACCATACCCTACATTTTGGAAAGGTACGTAGTGGACGTACGGGCACCCCAACGGTACATGTATCTTATATACTTATTGTTTATGCATTGTGGATGCAAGTATATATGTGGTATTGCATAGTGGATGCAAATACATGTTATGCATGATGTTTATAGATGCATATGATTATTGGTGCATATCCCATGAGTCGTGGTCATCCCTTGATGATTTTAATGCTTGCCGCTATTTGGTTTGGTTCCGCTAAATGTGAAGCGAGGGGTGGGAGCGCCGCATGTCACATTTGAGCGTGGTTATCATATAGGACGAGGAAAGGGTATTTGCCGCTCAATGAGAGGGGAGGGGTGGGAGTCCCGCAGTCCATTGAAGCGAGGTTATCCTATGCCGTCTATATGTAAATAAGCGAGGGGCATTAAAATACATTGTGATGGACAGACTAGGGATTGGTGATCAGTATTTGGTATTGATGAAATGGTATATGTTCATGACATGTTTAGACCATTTAAAATAATCTATTGATTATACTCATGAGTTATGGTACAGCGACAACCAAACGGGAAGCGTTTGAAATGCATGGGGAAACAGGAAGTGTTTTATTATGATTATGCATTTACGCTTTATCTTCATATTGTGTTGAATATGAATGATTATTATTGCTCATGTTTGGGGGTTGTCCTTGTAGGTACACGTTTGGCATGATAGAAGGGCTAGACGGGTTGAGATGGTGAGCTTTTGAGGATGCTTTTGAGACTGAAGGACAGGATTAATTGGATAGTATCTACTCTAGGAGTAGTATAAACTATAATTGAACATTCATTGATTGGAATGTAATTAATCAATTTTTGGTAGTCCTTATTTTGGCATGTAATGCTTAAGCTCATAGACTCAACACGTTATTTCTCACTCTGATCATTTAAATTAGCTCTATTATGCCTGATTCCGCACTTAAGGATTAGGGTCCTTACATTAGTGGTATCAGAGCAGTGGTTAGAGAACCCGGGAACGAGTGAAGGGTAGCCTTAGCATGATAGGCTAGGTGCTTACATTTGAAGCATGTTTATGCATGTGGTGCATATTTTGTATATCCTGTTATACTAACATGCTTATATCACTCCTGTTATCTAACGGTATATCATGTATTGCTTTGGAATTGTTGTTAACATTTGTGTTACAGCATGGCTGCTAATGAGGAAGTCGGTGATATGGGGAGCATGAATGCTAGTGTTGGACAGACAAACCCTCTACCTCCACCGGCTGTGGGAATGGAACCAGTGGTTCAGTTATTGCTACCGGGTGAGATTAGCTTGACACAGTTTCTATCTTACCATCCGCCCCGGTTTGAGGGGACAGAGTCTGGGGAGGAGGCTGAAGAGTGGTTGGAAAGGCTTGAGCAGATCTTTGTATCGGCTCCTTGTGCTGTGACAGCTTGGCTGAGACTAGCGGAGTTCCAATTAGCCAAGAAACCTCTGATGTGGTGGAGGAGCACAGTAATGGAGATGAGAGCACTGGGTGCTGTGATTGATTGGACACTCTTCAGGACTAGGTTTTTGAACCGGTACTTCTCCGCAGCAGCAAGACAGACAAAGGAGGACGAGTTTACAAGTCTGAGGCAGGGGAACATGACAGTGGCAGACTATGCCACACGGTACTCTTCATTGCTGAGGTACGTCCCCCACATTGCCACCAGTGGACACGCTAAGATGAGAAACTTTATGAAGGGATTGCGACCGGAGCTCTATGGCCGGGTTATCACTAATAACCCAACTTCTTTTGATGATGCTCTCACAAGAGCGGAGCTTGCTGAGCTAGGAGTGGGAGCTTACGCTATGCCACCACCGGTACCGCAACAGAGGCAGACTAGTGACAGTTTGAGGCCTCGGGGTGAGCCATTTAAGCCCCGTGGTGCCTCTTCATCTTCACGGTATGGTGGAAAGAAACACTTTGGTCAGAAGCAGGATGGCAAGAAGGGCAATTGGTCGGCCAATAGAGGATCTTCACAAGGGGATAGGCCGGGAGAGCCGAGGTGCAATAATTGTGGAGGGCCACATTCTTCAAACAAGTGTCCTGCATGTTATGTCTGTGGCAAGATGGGCCACATTGCTCGGTATTGCCCCACACGGGGAGGACAGTCAGAGTATCAGGGCAGCAGGCCGAGGTTTGAGGATAGGACAGTGCAGCAGAGGCAGCAGTTTGGGCCTCGACCATCGGGAGGTCAGACAGTAGGACCACCCCAGGGGCAGGTATATGCACTGACCAGGGAGCAGGCCCAGGCAGCCCCAGAGGAGGTGATTGCCGGTACGTGTCATTTATTTACGTACCCTGCTTTTATTTTGATCGATACAGGTGCCTCCCATTCTTTTGTATCGGTGGGTTTTGTGGAAAGACACCATATGCGCACGTCTTCTTTACCCACGCCTCTCCTTGTCTCGACACCCACTGGAAGAAATGTCGTTGCGGATCAGTTTATGGCAGACTGCCTCATTTATTTTGAGGGCAACGAGTTGAGATCAGACTTGATTGTGCTGGGTATGTCAGACTTCGACTGCATCTTGGGTATTGATGTTCTGAACAGATATCAGGCAGTGGTAGATTGCCGACAGAGGACAGTGAAGTTCAGACCTGAGTTGGGCAGTCAGTGGACTTTCTATGGCAACGGTTCTCGTGCGAAGATTCCGTTGATTTCAGCGATCAAGATGACTTAGTTGTTGGAACGTGGTCACACGGGCTATCTTATTTATGCCGTGGACACGTCTGGGAAGAGTAAGGAACTAAGAATTGAGGATGTGCCAGTAGTGGCAGAGTTCGCTGATGTATTTCCAGAAGAGATCCCAGGATTCCCACCGGCTAGGGAAGTTGAGTTTGGGATCGAGCTGTTGCCAGGGACATCCGCTATCTCTCGTGCACCTTATAGGATGGCACCGGCTGAGTTGAGAGAGTTGAAAGAATAGTTGCAGGATCTCCTGGATAAGGGGTATATACGCCCGAGCGTGTCGCCATGGGGCGCACCAGTTCTCTTTGTGAAAAAGAAGGACGGTTCGATGCGGTTGTGTATCGATTACCGGCAACTGAATAAGGCTACAGTGAAGAACAAGTATCCTCTTCCAAGGATCGACGATCAGTTTGATCAGTTGCAAGGTACTAGGGTGTATAGCAAGATTGATTTGAGATCCGGGTAACATCAGATTCGGGTCAGAGAGGAAGATGTGCAGAAGACAGCGTTCCGGACCCGATATGGACATTATGAGTTCTTAGTGATGCCGTTCGGCGTGATGAATGCTCCAGCAGTCTTTATGAGTCTGATGAACAGAGTGTTTCAGCAGTATCTTGATCAGTTCGTCATTGTGTTTATTGACGATATTCTTATCTACTCCCGGAGCGAGGAGGAGCATGTGAAACACTTGAGGACAGTGCTTCAGATTCTCAGAGAACATCAGTTATATGCTAAGCTCAGTAAGTGTGAATTTTGGCTGAGCAGTGTAGTGTTTCTGGGGCATGTCATATCGAGCAGCGGGATATCTGTAGATCCCAAGAAGATTGAGGCTGTGATGGAGTGGGCTGCCCCCACTTTTGTGCCAGAGATTCATAGTTTTCTTGGTTTGGCCGGGTATTATCGGCGCTTTGTCGAGGGCTTTTCGAAGATTGCCAAGCCGCTGACTCAGTTGACCCAGAAGGGAGTGCCTTTCTTTTGGTCAGAAGCTTGTGAGGAGAGCTTCCAGGAGTTGAAGCACCGCTTGACGACGGCGCCAGTGTTAGTGATCCCTACGGAGAACTCCAGATTTGTTCTGTATACTGACGCATCGCTTCAGGGCCTTGGGTGTGTTCTGATGCAAGATAAGCATGTGGTAGCTTATGCATCGAGGCAGTTGAAGCCGCATGAGACCAGATATCCAGTTCATGACTTGGAATTGGCGGCTATCATCTTTGCCCTGAAGATCTGGAGGCATTATTTGTATGGTACTTCGTTTACCATCTACACGGATCACAAGAGCCTCAAGTTTTTATTCACTCAGGCAGAGCTGAACATGAGGCAGAAAAGGTGGATGGACCTACTCAAGGACTATGACTGCGAGATAGAGTACCATCCGGGGAAAGCCAATTTGACAGCAGACGCTTTGAGCCGAAAAGTGAGGAGTTCTGCTGAGGACGTCATTCATTTGTCTGCTATGATGACCTCCTATTGCCATCTGGGCTATGACTTTGACATTAATGCATCGCCTGTGTATGTATCGACTCTGTTAGCTGAGCCAGACATCTATGAAAACATCAGGGGAGCTCAGAGGTCAGATGATGAGGTTCAGAGGTGGTTATCTTTAGTACATATTGGTCAGCCAACGAAGTTCAGGGTGGCAGATGACGGATCCTTGAGATTGGGGAACCGTTGGGTGGTTCCGAGTACGCCGGAGTTGCGTAAAGGGATCTTGGAGCGAGCTCACAGTAGCATACTTAGCATCCACCCAGGCGGGAAGAAGATGTACAGAGATTTGCGTGGTCATTTTTGGTGGAAAAGGATGAAATCAGATGTCGTCGCTTTTGTGAAGAGGTGTTTGATCTGCCAGCAGGTTAAGGCAGAGAGACAGAGACCTGACGGCGAGCTGAGAAGCTTGGAGATACCGAAGTGGAAGTGGGAGCACATTTCCATGGACTTCGTGACTCATTTGCCGAGGAGTGCTTCAGGCTTCGATGCTATTTGGGTGATTGTGGATCGATTGACCAAGGTGGCTCATTTTATCCCCTATAGCATGACTTTCACATTTTTGAGGATGGCGCAGTTGTATATTAGAGATGTGGTGAGATTGCATGGGATCCCCGTTTCGATAGTGTCAGATCGAGATCCGCGATTCACATCTCATTTTTGGGAAGGCCTTCAGTCAGCCTTGGGAACTGAAGTCAGATTGAGTACTGCTTATCATCCTCAGACGGATGGCCAGACCGAGCGCACTATTCAGACGCTCGAGGACATGTTAAGAGCTTGTGTTTTGGAGTTCGATGCCTCTTGGCAGGATTCAGTGCCTTTGGTAGAGTTTTCGTATAACAATAGCTACCAGGCGAGTATTCAGATGGCTCCGTTTGAAGCTCTTTATGGCAGACGGTGTAGATCACCCTTGTGTTGGGATGATTTGGACCGCAGATCGGTCGGAGGACCGGAGTTGATTCGAGAGATGGAAGGAAAGATAAAGACAATAAGGCAGAAAATGAAAGCGGCCCAGGACAGACAGGCAGCTTATGCAAATAAACGGCGGAGACCGTTGGAATTTCAGTTGGGAGATAAGGTCTTTTTGAAGATCTCGCCTTTCAGGGGCGTTGTGCGATTTGGGATGCGCGGGAAACTGTCTCCGAGGTATGTTGGACCGTACGAGATCTTACAGCGCATTGGCACCTTAGCTTACCGACTGGCTTTGCCGCCTTCTTTATCTGGTATACATGATGTGTTTCATGTATCGATGCTGCGGAAGTATGAGCCGGATCCGTCTCATGTGTTACAGCCTTCCGAAGTTCAGTTAGAGTCCGATATATCTTATGTGGAACGGCCTGTCAGCATTCTGGATCGAGCAGACCGTAGACTTCGGAACAAAGTGATACCTATGATCAAGGTTCAGTGGGATCGCAGGGGTGTCGAAGAGGCTACGTGGGAGACGGAGCAGCATATGGTGCAGCACTACCCGGAACTATTCTCTGGTATGAGTTCATGTTTTGTTTCTGTTGGGGTAAGTTCATGTGATTTCGAGGACGAAATCTTATAAGTAGGGGAGTATTGTGATATCCCCGAAATGGTTAATTGCATTTGGGCATTAATTACGATTATTATGATTAATTATGTGGTAATTAATTATGTGTTGGAATTTATTTACCTTATGGAAATGCATGGTCATGTGGATAGGGTGACCCGGGGTTGCATTTCAGGGTGCATGTGGTGCATGTGGGGTAAATATTATTGGAAGCATGATTTATTTGCCTTTGGTAGCAATTAATTGGAAATCATGTGTTTAATTGATATTTGGTGCATTATGAGTAAATGCTTTGAAAAATATCATGTTGGGGTGTTTTATACACCATAGAATTATTTTGGTATGCATTTTATTAAACCCAACACTTATACCCAACCCCACCTCATCCAAATCACTTTCACTTTACCAAATCATTTCCCACACAAACCCTTCCCCTCATTTTCGAGTTCCAGCCTTGGGGTGAAGAGAAGCCCATGCAAAATCTTATTTTGTGGAGTATATTGGGTGATTTGAGGTCCCCAAGAGGTATGGATACCTCATGGTTGATTTTGTTGTGTTTTGTTTAAGTTTGGGTTGGTTTTGAATGGTTTTAAAATGGGTTTGTGTTGGGTTGTTGTGGGTTTGGTTAATGGTTAGATTTATACTTGTTTTGAAGTATGTTTTGGTGGTTTATGTTAATATTTATGTTGTTGGTTGGTTGGATTAAGTGTTGGAATGGATTGGAATGGTTTTGAGGTGCAAAAATGGAGTTTTTCGGGTAACAGAGGTTGGCGATCGATCGCCCCTTTCCAGGCGATCGATCGCGCCCAGGAAGTGGGCTTTTCAAGCAATTGGCGATCGATCGCCACTCTTGGGCGATCGATCGGTGGGTCTGGCGATCGATCGCGCCAGGGGTGGCGATCGATCGCCGAAGGGTGCAAATTTTTGATTCTCTGACAGTGAGGATTGGCGATCGATCGCCGTGAGGGGCGATCGATCGCGAAAGCCAAAATTTGGTTTTTTTGGATTTTTTGTAGGATTTTTGGTATTGGACTATTATTGGGTTCTAATATTGATATTTGTGAATGTGTAGAACCAACCCAGGTGGCAACACAGCCAAGGCTTGAAGTCCTACCATACCCTACATTTTGGAAAGGTACGTAGTGGACGTACGGGCACCCCAACGGTACATGTATCTTATATACTTATTGTTTATGCATTGTGGATGCAAGTATATATGTGGTATTGCATAGTGGATGCAAATACATGTTATGCATGATGTTTATAGATGCATATGATTATTGGTGCATATCCCATGAGTCGTGGTCATCCCTTGATGATTTTAATGCTTGCCGCTATTTGGTTTGGTTCCGCTAAATGTGAAGCGAGGGGTGGGAGCGCCGCATGTCACATTTGAGCGTGGTTATCATATAGGACGAGGAAAGGGTATTTGCCGCTCAATGAGAGGCGAGGGGTGGGAGCCCCGCAGTCCATTGAAGCGAGGTTATCCTATGCCGTCTATATGTAAATAAGCGAGGGGCATTAAAATACATTGTGATGGACAGACTAGGGATTGGTGATCAGTATTTGGTATTGATGAAATGGTATATGTTCATGACATGTTTAGACCATTTAAAATAATCTATTGATTATACTCATGAGTTATGGTACAGGGACAACCAAACGGGAAGCGTTTGAAATGCATGGGGAAACAGGAAGTGTTTTATTATGATTATGCATTTACGCTTTATCTTCATATTGTGTTGAATATGAATGATTATTATTGCTCATGTTTGGGGGTTGTCCTTGTAGGTACACGTTTGGCATGATAGAAGGGCTAGACGGGTTGAGATGGTGAGCTTTTGAGGATGCTTTTGAGACTGAAGGACAGGATTAATTGGATAGTATCTACTCTAGGAGTAGTATAAACTATAATTGAACATTCATTGATTGGAATGTAATTAATCAATTTTTGGTAGTCCTTATTTTGGCATGTAATGCTTAAGCTCATAGACTCAACACGTTATTTCTCACTCTGATCATTTATATTAGCTCTATTATGCCTTGATTCCGCACTTAAGGATTAGAGTCCTTACACATAACACTAACATACAAGCACCCAAACCAAGGTTTCGACCAACCCTTATACTAGCATGCTGAAAACCACACAACCAAACCCTATCTTAACCAAGCTTCCAGAAAACAGAGTCATGGATTACCTCACCCTTTTTGCTCCCTTTTTGGCAAGGATTTTTCAACACAATCCACAAGCCAAATCTCCTCCTATCTGCAGCTATCTTGGGCGATTTTTGGGGAGAGGAAGGGGATAGGAAGTAGTGCTTTGAAGGTAATGAGTGAGCATGGTTGAAGGATGTGATGGGGTATGGGCTGCCAAGTGGGGGGGGGGGGGGGGGGGGGGGGCGTGTCCGAGTGGCAGGGGTGGGTGCTGTGGGTTGGGTGGTCATGTGGTGTTTAATTGTGTCCCGGTACATAGTACGATGTATTAAAATACCCTCACTCGATATTTTATAACTTCATTTAAATTAATACATCCTTTAAAACACCCAACATGCCCCCTAAATCATATCATCATATCATAATTATACTCCCCCAATTTAAATACACCACAACCCTAAAAACAACATAAATCATCATCATAGCACATAATCATATAACATTTTGGGGGTATTACATTACTCCACTACTTATAAGATTTCGTCCTCGAAATCCACACGCATCATCATAATGAAACTAAACATAAAAACATACCAGAGAATAGTTCCGGATAGTTCCGTCTCCCACGTAGCCTCCTCGACACCCCGACGATCCCACTGAACTTTGACCATCGGTATAACTTTGCTTCGTAGTCTGCGATCCTCTCGATCCAGAATTTTGATTGGTCGTTCTACGTAGGACACATCTGAGTCTAACTGAACTTCTGTAGGCTGTAAGACATTAGACGGGTCTGGCTCATACTTCCGTAACATAGAGACATGGAAAATATCGTGTATGCCAGACAAGGATGGCGGTAGAGCCAAACGATATGCCGAAGTACCGATACGCTGTAAAACTTCATATGGCCCAACATACCTCGGAGATAACTTTTCCCGCATCCCAAAACGAACCACACCCCTAAAGGGCAAGATCTTGAAGAAGACCCTGTCTCCTAACTGGAATTCCAACGGTCGTCGCCGCTTATTTGCATAGGCTGCCTGCCTATCCTGGGCCGCTTTCATCTTTTGGCGTATCAATTTTATCTTACCTTCCATATCCTTGATCATATCCGGTCCTCCTACCGCTTTGCTAGTCAAATCCTCCCAATACAGCTGTGATCTACATCGTCGTCCATACAGAGCTTCAAAAGGAGCCATTTGAATGCTCGCCTGATAACTGTTATTATAGGAGAACTCCACCAGCGGCACTGAATCCGGCCACGGAGTATCAAACTCCAAAATACATGCCCTCAACATGTCCTCGAGCGTACGAATGGTACACTCCGTCTGGCCGTCTGTCTGAGGGTGATAGGCCGTACTCAGTCTTACCTCTGTGACCAAAGCTGTCTGGAGACCCTCCCAGAAATGTGAAGTGAACCTTGGGTCTCTGTCAGACACTATCGAGACTGGAATACCATGCAATCTCACCACATCCCGTATATACATCTGGGCCATCTTCAAGTATGTATAAGACATACTGTAAGGGATGAAATGAGCCGTCTTCGTCAGCCTATCTACGATCACCTAGATCGCGTCAAATCCTGAGGCCGTCCTCGGCAAGTGGGTCACGAAGTCCATGTAAGTAATCCAAGAGCATACAACGCAGCGGAATAAAATTTTATGGATTACTAACCAGCAGATCTATACATAGGATTCATATCGGATATAGGAATTACAAGTGTCTTACCCTTGTAGCGTGTTTGAAGCAGAATCCACGGAGCAGCACCACGTCCTACGCCTTCTCCGAGTCACTAGCAAAACTCAATGAGTTTTGCCTCAACGGTATCCACACGATCAAATCGGGTGAAGTGATAGTTTAAGAACGAGTTGCTAGACAAGTTCTTAAACCGGAACAAGAAAGACACTCGATTCTAAATCGATTAAAGGCACAAAACCAACAAGAGCACTCCTCGGTTATCAAGAAACCGTGAGCACCTTCGTCTAGTAGGCGGCCGTGTGTCTTCAAGTTTTGGTGTAGGTTTTTAATGATATGAAGTTGTGTCTTACAATTAAATCATAACCTTGTATTTATATTAAAAGGCTTTTAATTAAGGTTCAAGACTTTCTTAAAGTCTTATGGGCCCAAACCCATGATTTAATTAAAACCTTTTAATCACTTAATTAAGACTCTTCTTAATTAATTAATTTATCCAATGAATTTAATTTCCCTTCTCGATTTAATCTTTTGTGCGACCCGATAGGATCTTGTAATGTTGGCAGTGACATAAAATCTCATTTTATGTCGCAAGCATTGAGCGGTATCTAGCAACACATCAATGCTACACAAATTACAAGAATGTCAATGACTCGACATAACCTTTAGAACTTGTGATAATATTAATCATGTAACTTAATCCCTTTGTCCTTTGTGTTTAGATTGAACACGAGTCATGGAATAGTCATACTCGTATATCCAATCTTTATTTCTTGATCCCCAAGTAGAACTAGAATAAACGAATAAGCTCGATATCTCATATCGACTCATTCGTGCGTGGCCATGCATTTTAGTTCTCACTTGATCAAGGGCCTAACACATCTCCTGTTATATAGGAGGGACAAATCCTATCTCGATCAGTCAACATCCCTCTACATAATTCGTAGTGTATCCAATAGTCGCCTTTATAGTATACCCTGTTACGGGTAACGTTTGACGATATCAAGATACATAACTCCTTATGTTGGGATCTCTGATGATCACAAGTCGTAAGGATTACATACATTATTATCACTATGAGAATTGCATATGACGATCATATAACTATCCATGTTGCATTCTCATGGTGGGTCTGTCCAGTACATCGTTCTCTAACATGTACCTATATGTTGATTTGATATCTCATATCAATGAACAATTCATCGATCCACACATACTAGTCTCAACGTATTATCATTATCCCTATTCATGATAATACTTGACTAGGGACATCTTTAAGAATAATACAATATTATTCTAAGGACATTAACATATATATTAATTCACATTGCACAGTTAAAAGAATAATATATAATAATGAATTGCCATTCATAAAATCGTATTACATTGTATGTCATAAACAATCATCTAATGATGTGTCTTAGGGCATATCCCAACAAATCTCCCACTTGCACTAAGACCACTCAGACATATACCTAATGCCTAGAGATCTAGTATGACGATCATGCTTCTGCTGTGACAGCGGCTTCGTCAATGGGTCAGATACATTATCATCTGTTGGTACTTTGCATATTTTAACATCTCCCCTTTCAACGATTTCTCGAATGAAATGGAACCGCCTAAGTATGTGTTTGGATCTTTGGTGAGATCTTGGTTCCTTGGCTAATGCGATCGCTCCATTGTTGTCACAATAGAGTTCTATCGGATCTTTAATGCTATGCACCACTCCAAGTTCAGAAATGAACTTCCTCATCCAAACAGCTTCCTTTGCTGCATCCGAGGCAGCAATATACTCAGCTTCCATTGTAGAATCGGCTACTGTTTCTTTCTTTGAACTCTTCCAGCTCACAGCACCTCCATTAAGGCAATACACATATCCATATTGCGATCGAAAATCATCTTTGTCGGTTTGGAAGCTTGCATCAGTGTAACCCATTACATTGAGCTCTTCCTCACCTCCATAAATCAAGAATGTATTCTTAGTCCTTCTCAAGTACTTCAGGATGTTCTTGACAGCAATCCAATGACCTTCACCTGGATCAACTTGATATCTGCTCGTCATGCTCAAAGCATACGATACATCGGGACGAGTACATATCATGGCATACATGATAGATCCAATAGCTGACGCGTATGGAATCTTGCTCATGCGTTGTCTCTCATCTGGTGTTGAAGGACACTGTTCCTTCGAGAGATAAATGTCATGCGTCATAGGCACGAATCCTTTCTTTGATTCTTGCATGCTAAACTTTTTAAGCACCTTGTCTATGTATGTACTTTGACTTAGACCAAGAAGCCTTCTCGATCTATCTCTATAGATCTTGATTCCTAATACATAGGTGGCTTCTCCCAAGTCTATCATCGAAAAGCAATTCCCTAGCCAAATCTTTATAGATTGCAAGGCATGGATATCATTTCCAATAAGAAGTATGTCATCTACATACAACACTAGGAAAATGATTACGCTCCCACTGACCTTCTTGTAGACACAAGGTTCATCTTCGTTATTGATAAAACCAAACTCTTTGATTGCATCATCAAAACGAAGATTCCAACTCCGAGAAGCTTGCTTCAATCCATAAATGGATCGTTGTAGCTTGCATATCTTTCCAGCATCCTTTGGATCGACAAAACCCTCGGGCTGTGTCATGTACACATCCTCGAGCATATTTCCATTAAGGAAAACTGTTTTGACATCCATCTGCCAGATTTCCTAATCATGAAATGCAGCTATTGCAAGTAAGATCCTTATGGATTTAACCATGGCCACTGGTGAAAAGGTTTCATCATAGTCAATACCATGAATTTGTTTGAATCCTTTTGCAACCAGCCGACCTTTATAGGTTTGTACGTTACCATCCATATCGGTCTTTTTCTTGAAAATCCATTTGCACCCTATGGGTCGTACCCCTTCAGGTGGATCAACCAAAGTCCATACTTGGTTAGCATACATGGATTCCATCTCAGATTTCATGGCCTCTTGCCATTTCTCAGAATCATTGCCCATTATAGCTTGTTGATAAGATGACGGCTCATCCTCATCAATAAGTAGTAAGTCACCTTGTTGAGTCACAAGAAATCCATATCTCTGTGGCTCCCGGTGTTCTCTTACAGACCTACGCTGGGCTTGTGTCTCTTGAGCAGGTGCTTCTTCCACAACAGCTTGCGGTGCCTGCTCTGTTTCCATCTCAATCTCAGGTTCAGTGTTTTCTTGTGGTTGAACTTCACTAAGTTCTATTTTTCTCCCACTGGTTTTTCTAGAAATAAATTCTCTTTCAAGAAATACACCAGTCCGAGCAACAACTACTTTGTTCTCGGTGGGATAGTAGAAATAGTACCCTTTCGTTTCCTTAGGATACCCCACAAATAAACACTTATCATATTTGGGTCCAAGTTTGTTAGTGGCGTGACGTCTAACGAAAGCCTCACAACCCCAAATCTTCATAAAAGACATACTAGGACGCTTCCCAGTCCATATCTCATATGGTGTCTTTTCCACTGATTTAGATGGAACACGGTTCAGTAAGAAAATCGCTGTTTCTAGAGCGTGTCCCCAAAACGATATCGGAAGATCTGCATGACTCATCATTGATCTAACCATGTCTAACAAGGTTTGATTTCTCCTCTCGGATACACCATTCCATTGTGGAGTATACGGAGGAGTGAGTTGTGGGACTATCCCACACTCCTTTAGATAGTCATGAAACTCTTGGCTTAAGTATTCTCCTCCTCGATCTGATCGAAGGATTTTGTACTTTTGCCAAGTTGGTTTTGTACTTCATTCTTGAAATCTTTGAACTTTTCAAAGGTTTCATGCTTATGTTTCATTAGGTACACATACCCATATCTACTGAGGTCATCAGTAAATGTAACGAAGTATTGAAAACCACCTCTAGCTTGTGTACTTATTGGTCCACATACATCACTATGTATTAGTCCCAATAAAACATTTGCCCTTTCAACATGTCCCTTGAAAGGGGCTTTAGTCATCTTGCCCATTAAACAAGATTCGCATGTTTCATATGATTCAAAATCAAATGAATCTAATACTCCATCCTTATGAAGTTTAGATATGCGGTTCTCGTTTATGTGGCCCAAGCGACAGTGCCAGAGATAAGTCGGATTACAATCATTATTTTTAATCCTTTTAGTATTTATGTTATAGATAGACATATCAAGATTTAATACATAAAGACCATTCACCATTTGTGCACTAGCATAAAACATATCATTTAAATAAATAGAACAACAGTTGTCCTTTATTATAAATGAAAATCCATACTTGTCCAAACAAGAAATAGAAATAATGTTTTTAGTAATTGAAGGCACAAAATAACAATCTTTCAAAATCAATGATAAACCAGAAGGTAAAGCTAAATGATAATCTCCTATAGCTAATGCAGCAACTCTTGCTCCATTTCCAACTCGGAGATCAACTTCACATTTCGCCAACGTCCTACTCCTTTTTAGATCCTGCACATTTACACAAATGTGAGATTCACATCCAGTATCTAATACCCATGATGAAGAAGTAGATAAATTGACTTCTATAACAAAAATACCTGAAGCGGAAGTCACACTTCCTTTCTTTAGATCCTCCAGATATAATTTGCAGTTCCTTTTCCAATGGCCGGTCTCACCGCAATGGAAACAGTTCCCTTCCTTTGCTATCCCTCCCTTTGGCTTCAGTGCATAAGACTTTGGCTTAGATTTAGCAAAGACTTTCTTTGCTTTCTTGTTGCCTTTAGCTTTGGCCCTTCCTTTGCCCTTATTCACAATAAGGACATTTGTGGCCTTAGTCTTCTTAGTATTTGCTTCATATGTTCTCAACATATCAAGCAATTGTGGTAGAGTCTTTTCCATGTCAGTCATATTGTAATTTACTACAAATTGACTGAAGCTCTCAGGCAACGATTGCAATATCACATCGGTGGCCAACTCTTGGTCCAATGGAAAACCCAGCTTGTCAAGATTCTCAATGTACCCAATCATCTTGAGCACATGAGTTCCAACTAGGATTCCTTCTACCATCCTGCACTGAAATAACGCCTTAGAGACGTCATACCTCTCTTGTCTTGCTTGCTGTTGGTACAACTGCTTTAAGTGTTCGATCATATCGAACGCCTCCATTTCCTCATGTTGCTTCTGAAGCTCAGAGTTCATGGTGGCAAGCATGAGGCACCCAACATCAAGTGCGTCACTCTGATGCTTCTTGTAAGCATCTTTTTCAGCTCTTGTAGCTGTTAGGGGAGGTTCCTCAGCGGGCAAGGGTTCCTCTAGGACATATTGTTTCTTTTCTTATTTGAGGACTATCCTAAAGTTCCTATGCCAGTCTAGGAAATTCGTTCCATTTAATTTGTCCTTCTCAAGGACCGATCGCAGTGATAAAGTGCTAGTAACGTTGTTAGTTGCCATGGATATCTACAATATAAATATGCAAAATAAGTTTGTGATTTAAATCATTTAACATGGTCTTATATTAAATGATACTCCCACTATTTTGTTTAAAAATATCCACCCTCAAAACCTTTAGTGGGCCAAGATCCATATTTCACTTAATCTTGAGTTAGCTTTGGCTAATCGCCCAAGACTCGGTTATTTAGGTAGACAACACTTTGTCAATTACATCACATATAATTCTTGGATAGTTGGACGAACAACACTTTGTTCAATTCATCAAATGAATTATAATCCAACCCATGCCTCTAGGTTCCCAATCCTATTGAGATAACCTAGTTAAGTCGTACCCAATTAAAGTATAACGGATATCACTTTTATCCTTTCGCGCCTTACTAAGATTGCCACGGTGCTTTGCTTTGGCAAACCCACACATGTACAATCGAAGTTATTGACGAGTACTTTTATTTTGGAAGGCATCTAAAACTTAATATTTTAGAGGGATTTATTGATCTCATTATTAATTTGATAATTTAAAATATGTCCACTACATATAGTTGTATACATATCTACATATATGTGTAATACTATTATCAAACTAAAGCATAAGATAAATCATGCATCAACATACATAATTAAACGTGACATGGTTATAGCCCCTACTAATGATTTTCTCAAGCCAATGAGAAAATCCTATGAGTCAACCTAAGGTAACTTCACAAGCACCTTCCTTTGGCTCTAATTTGTGAATGGCCTCCTCATCCCGGCACGATGCTCCATCTTCATTGATCATCATCAATAAAATAAACTACACTATTTACAAGATATAGAATTCCTCGATTCACATTCGAGGGGAACATAGGGGAGGGATTACATTTAGAATGAAATAGAGAAGGCACGACACGCAGGTCGTATTATACATTACAAACATCCACAAATCCTATCTAATAGGTCAAAGGGCTATAACCACGCACCATGCTCAAACAACACATAAAGCATGCATTAACATTTATTTATTAAATTCTAACATTTTAAATTTAATTCTAATTAAAACTGTAAAATAATTTTTGAAAAATTATCGTACGCTCGGGACATCACATGCCACGAACTAAAGCGACTAAGACACGAACCACCATGGTTCGAACCATGAAGCACACGGCTGGACCAATAGTGGGCCTAGGGTTCGAAACCCTAGGCCGAGCCATGTCTCGAGCGGCGGCGGCGCTAGGGTTCCAAACCCTAGCCGCCTCGCACCCTTATGGAATTTTTATCGAGCCATCTTGTTTGAAACGCCGGAATTTGTTAGCCACGAGTCACGGTCAGGCCATGCACGGGGTTGGCTCAACCATCTCGAGCTAAGGGTTCGAAAAACCTTGCTCTCATGTGGTAAAGTTACTAATCCATGCATGCGTGAACCATTATCGAGTCAAAGAGTTCAAAACTCATCCACGTCTCAAAACTTAAGAAAAATAGGCGATGATGGCCGAGCCATGCACGGCTACTAGGGTTCGAAACCCTAGCCGTCATGAGCTAGCCGTCACGTCCAATGGGTTCTAAACCCTAATTAATTTTCGACACTTCCATGCACAATTATTAGCCACAACGACTAAGCCATCTCGAGCCAAGGGTTTGAAAACCCTAGCCCTCATGTGGCTAGCCGTGGTGTCATTTGTGATGGTGATGGCCGAAAACTTGTGACATATGGTTCGATATTCGCCTAATTATATCAAATACAATTTTACGATGATTTTCATAAACTAAATATTAACATATCATATATGTTCATACAGTTTTAAATAGCATGCAATATTAATTCTAATATGATTAACACAATTTAATCACAAAAATCCGATATGAGCCTTGTACACGGCTCTGATACCACTGTAAGTAATCCAAGAGCATACAACGTAGCTGAATAAAATTTTATGGATTACTAACCAGCAGATCTATACATAGGATTCATATCGGATATAGGAATTACAAGTGTCTTACCCTTGTAGCGTGTTTGAAGCAGAATCCACGGAGCAGCACCACGTCCTACGCCTTCTCCGAGTCACTAGCAAAACTCAATGAGTTTTGCCTCAACGGTATCCACACGATCAAATCGGGTGAAGGGATAGTTTAAGAACGAGTTGCTAGACAAGTTCTTAAACCGGAACAAGAAAGACACTCGATTCTAAATCGATTAAAGGCACAAAACCAACAAGAGCACTCCTCGGTTATCAAGAAACCGTGAGCACCTTCGTCTAGTAGGCGGCCGTGTGTCTTCAAGTTTTGGTGTAGGTTTTTAATGATATGAAGTTGTGTCTTACAATTAAATCATAACCTTGTATTTGTTGGGATATGCCCTAAGACAAGTCATTAGATGATTGTTTAAGACATACAATGTTTATGGTTTTATGAATGGCAATTCATTGTTATATATTATTCTTTTAACTGTGCATTGTGAATTAATATATATGTTAATGTCCTTAGAATAATATTGTATTATTCTTAAAGATGTTCCTAGTCAAGTATTATCATGAAAGGGATAATGATAATACGTAGAGACTAGTATGTGTTGATCGATGAATTGTTCATTGATATGAGATATCAAATCAACATATGGGTACGTGTTAGAGAACGATGTACTGAACAGACCCACCATGAGAATGCAACATGGATAGTTATATGATCGTCATATGCAATTCTCATAGTGATAATAATGTATGTAATCCTTACGACTTGTGATCATCAGAGATCCCAACATAAGGAGTTATGTATCTTGATATCGTCAAACGTTACACGTAACAGGGTAATCTATAAAGGCGACTATTGGATACACTACGAATTATGTAGAGGGATGTTGACTGATCGAGATAGGATTTGTCCCTCCTATATAACAGGAGATGTGTTTGGCCCTTGATCAAGTGAGAACTAAAATGCATGGCCATGCTCGAATGAGTCGATATGAGATATCGAGCTTATTCGTTTATTCTAGTTCTACTTGGGGATCAAGAAATAAAGATTGGATATACGAGTATGACTATTCCATGACTCGTGTTCAATCTAAACACAAAGGACAAAGGGATTAAGTTACATGATTAATATTATCACAAGTTCTAAAGGTTATGTCGAGTTATTGACATTCTTGTAATTTGGGTAGCATCGATGTGTTGCTAGATACCGCTCAGTGCTTGCGACATAAAATGAGATTTTATGTCACTGCCAACATTACGAGATCCTATCGGGTCGCACAAAAGATTAAATCGATAAGGGAAATTAAATTCATTGGATGAATTAATTAATTAAGAAGAGTCTTAATTAAGTGATTAAAAGTTTTTAATTAAATCATGGGTTTGGGCCCATAAGACTTTAAGAAAGTCTTGAACCTTAATTAAAAGCCTTATAATATAAATAAGAGGTTTTGATTAATTGTTAATCATACTTTCATATCATTGTTTGATATCAAACCCTAGCCTCCACTTCAAGCTCCTCTCGGCCGCCTCTTCCTTCACTCCTCACGGCCGCCGTCGGTTGTGCTAGGGTTTTGGTTGGCCGTCGTTAATCGGTTTTGAACCGAGAGCTCGATTTTGGTTTAAGAACTTGTCTAGTAACTTGTTCTTAAATCCCCTTTCGATTTGATCGTGTGGATACCGTAGAGACGAAGGTGAAAACTTTCGTTTGTGACTCGGAGTTCGTTGGACGTGCTGCTCCGTGGAATCTGCTTCAAACACGCTACAAGGGTGAGACACTTGTTATTACTTAATCCGATATGATAACCTATGTATAGATCCGGTGTTAGTAATCCATAATTTTTATTCCGCTGCGTTGTATGACATAAGGATTACTTACAATGGTATCAGAGCCGTGTACAAGGCTCATATCGTATTTATGTGATTAAATTGTGTTAATCATATTAGAATTAATATTGCATGCTAATTGAAACTGTTTAAATTCATATATGATATGAAATTAATTTTAGTTTATGAAAATCATCGTAGTAATTGTATTTGATATAATTGGCGAATAAAATATTTATTGAGCATCAAATTTTTGGCCACCACCATCACAAATGTCACCATGGCTAGCCACATGAGGGCTAGGGTTTTCGAACCCTTGGCTCGAGATGGCTTAGTCGTTGTGGCTAATAATTGTGCATGGAAGTGTCGAAAATTAATTAGGGTTTAGAACCCATTGGACGTGACGGCTAGCTCATGACGGCTAGGGTTTCGAACCCTAATAGCCGTGCATGGCTCGACCATCATCGCCTTATTTTCTAAAGTTTTGATGCTTGGATGAGTTTTGAACTCCTTGACTAGATAATGGTTCACGCATGCATGGATTAGTAACTTTACCACATGAGAGCAAGGTTTTTCGAACCCTTAGCTCGAGATGGTTGAGCGAACCCCGTGCATGGCATGACCGTGACTCGTGGCTAACAAATTCCGGCGTTTAAAACAAGATGGCTCGATAAAATATCAAAAGGGTGCGAGGCGGCTAGGGTTGGAACCCTAGTGCCGCCGCCGCATGAGCCATGGCTCGGCCATGGGCTAGGGTTTCGAACCCTAGGCCCACTATTGGTCCAGCCGTGGGCTTTTTAGTTCGAACCATGGTGGTTCGTGTTTTAGTCGCTTTAGTTCGTGGCATGTGATGTCCCGAGCGTACGATAATTTTTCAAAAATTATTTTACAGTTTTAATTAGAATTAAATTTAAAATGTTTAGAATTTAATTAATTAAATGTTAATGCATGCTTTATGTGTTGTTTGAGCATGGTGCGTGGTTATAGCCCTTTGACCTATTAGATAGGATTTGTGGATGTTTGTAATTTATAATACGACCTGCGTGTCGTGCCTTTCTCTATTTCATTCTATATGTAATCCCTCCCCTATGTTCCCCTCGAATGTGAATCGAGGAATTCTATATCTTGTAAATAGTGTAGTTTATTTTATGATGGTGATCAATGAAGATGGAGCATCGTGCCGGGATGAGGAGGCCATTCACAAACTGGAGCCAATGAAGGTGCTTGTGAAGTTACCTTAGGTTGACTCATAGGATTTTCTCATTGGCTTGAGAAAATCATTAGTAGGGGCTATAACCATGTCACGTTTAATTATGTATGTTGATGCATGATTTATCTTATGTTTTAGTTTGATAATAGTATTACACATATATGTAGATATGTATACAACTATATGTAGTGGACATATTTTAAATTATCAAATTAATCATGAGATCAATAAATCCCTCTAAAATATTAAGTTTTAGATGCCTTCCAAAATAAAAGTACTCGTCAATAACTTCGATTGTACATGTGTGGGTTTGCAAAGCAAAGCATCGTGGCAATCTTAGTAAGGTGCGAAAGGATAAAAGTGATATCTGTTATACTTTAATTGGGTACGACTTAACTAGGTTATCTCAATAGGATTGGGAACCTAGAGGCATGGTTTGGATTATAATTCATTTGATGAATTGAACAAAGTGTTGTTCGTCCAACTATCCAAGAATTATATGTGATGTAATTGAAAAAAGTGTTGTCTACCTAAATAACCGAGTCTTGGGCGATTAGCCAAAGCTAACTCAAGATTAAGTGAAATATGGATCTTGGCCCACTAAAGGTTTCGAGGGTTGATATTTTTCAAACAAAATAGTGGGAGTATCATTTAATATAAGACCATGTTAAATGATTTAAATCATAAACTTATTTTGCATATTTATATTGTAGATATCCATGGCAACTAACAACGTTACTAGCACTTTATCACTGCGATCGGTCCTTGAGAAGGACAAATTAAGTGGGACGAACTTCCTAGACTGGCATAGGAACTTGAGGATAGTCCACAAACAAGAAAAGAAACAATATGTCCTAGAGGAACCCTTCCCCCTGAGGAACCTCCCCTAACGGCTACAAGAACCGAAAAGGATGCTTACAAGAAGCATCAGAGTGACGCACTTGATGTTGGGTGCCTCATGCTTGCCACCATGAACTCTGAGCTTCAGAAGCAACATGAGGAAATGGAGGCGTTCGATATGATCGAACACTTAAAGCAGTTGTACCAATAGCAAGCTAGACAAGAGAGGTATGACGTCTCTAAAGCGTTATTCCAGTGCAGGATGGTAGAAGGAAGCTTAGTTGAAACTCATGTGCTCAAGATGATTGGGTACATTGAGAATCTGGACAAGCTAGGTTTTCCATTGGACCAAGAGTTGGCCACCGATGTGATCTTGCAATCGTTGCCTGAAAGCTTCAGTCAATTTGTAGTAAATTACTATATGACTGACATGGAAAAGACTCTACCACAGTTGCTTGGTATGTTGAGAACATATGAAGCAAATACTAAGAAGACTAAGGCCACAAATGTCCTTATTGTGAATAAGGGCAAAGGAAGGGCCAAAGCTAAAGGCAACAAGAAAGCAAAGAAGGTCTTTGCTAAATCTAAGCCAAAGTCTTATGCACTGAAGCCAAAGGGAGGGATAGCAAAGGAAGGGAACTGTTTCCATTGCGGTGAGACCGGCCATTGGAAAAGAAACTGCAAAGTATATCTGGAGGATCTAAAGAAAGGAAGTGTGACTTCCGCTTCAGGTATTTTTGTTATAGAAGTCAATTTATCTACTTCTTCATCATGGGTATTAGATACTGGATGTGGATCTCACATTTGTGTAAATGTGCAGGATCTCAAAAGGAGTAGGACATTGGCGAAAGGTGAAGTTGATCTCCGAGTTGGAAATGGAGCAAGAGTTGCTGCATTAGCTATAGGAGATTATCATTTAGCTTTACCTTCTGGTTTATCATTGATTTTGAAAGATTGTTATTTTGTGCCTTCAATTACTAAAACATTATTTCTATTTCTTGTTTGGACAAGTATGGATTTTCATTTATAATAAAGGACAATTGTTGTTCTATTTATTTAAATGATATGTTTTATGCTAGTGCACAAATGGTGAATGGTCTTTATGTATTAAATCTTGATATGCCTATCTATAACATAAATACTAAAAGGATTAAAAATAATGATTGTAATCCGACTTATCTCTGGCACTGTTGCTTGGGCCACATAAACGAGAACCGCATATCTAACCTTCATAAGGATGGAGTATTAGATTCATTTGATTTTGAATCATATGAAACACGCGAATCTTGTTTAATGGGCAAGATGACAAAAGCCCCTTTCAAGGGACATGTTGAAAGGGCAAATGTTTTATTGGGACTAATACATAGTGATGTATGTGGACCAATAAGTACACAAGCTAGAGGTGGTTTTCAATACTTCGTTACATTTACTGATGACCTCAGTAGATATGGGTATGTGTACCTAATGAAACATAAACATGAAACCTTTGAAAAGTTCAAAGATTTCAAGAATGAAGTACAAAACCAACTTGGCAAAAGTATCAAAATCCTTCGATCAGATCGAGGAGGTGAATACTTAAGCCAAGAGTTTCATGACTATCTAAAGGAGTGTGGGATAGTCCCACAACTCACTCCTCCGTATACTCCACAATGGAATGGTGTATCCGAGAGGAGAAATCGAACCTTGTTAGACATGGTTAGATCAATGATGAGTCATGCAGATCTTCCGATATCGTTTTGGGGACACGCTCTAGAAACAACGATTTTCTTACTGAACCGTGTTCCATCTAAATCAGTGGAAAAGACACCATATGAGATATGGACTGGGAAGCGTCCTAGTATGTCTTTTATGAAGATTTAGGGTTGTGAGGCTTTCGTTAGACGTCACGCCACTAACAAACTTGGACCCAAATCTGATAAGTGTTTATTTGTGGGGTATCCTAAGGAAACGAAAGGATACTATTTCTATTATCCCACCGAGAACAAAGTAGTTGTTGCTCGGACTGGTGTATTTCTTGAAAGAGAATTTATTTCTAGAAAAATCAGTGGGAGAAAAATAGAACTTAGTGAAGTTCAACCACAAGAAAATACTGAACCTGAGATTGAGATGGAAACAGAGCAGGCACCACAAGCTGTTGTGGAAGAAGCACCTGCTCAAGAGACACAAGCCCAGCGTAGGTCTGTAAGAGTACACCGGGAGCCACAGAGATATGGATTTCTTGTGACTCAACAAGGTGACTTACTATTTATTGATGAGGATGAGCCGTCATCTTATCAACAAGCTATTATGGGCAATGATTCTGAGAAATGGCAAGAGGCCATTGGTGTGCGCTTATCGTGTACGCCCAAATTAACCCCACTCAATCCTCAAGATTGATAACAATAATGTAGTAGCGTGAGTAGGGATCGATCCCACGAGGAGGTGTGAATTCTTGTGTTAATGAAAATCAAAATCAAAAGAATAAAAGATGGGGTTGTGAATGAATTATACTAATTAAAATTAAAACTAAAGATTAAAGTAACGAAAGTTATTCTTGGTATCGGTCGACTCTTCCTTGGAATTATCATCTATTTCATCGATTCACAAAAGACTCAATTTTTCATATGAATATTCATCGTTGGACGTTTAATCCAATAATCAAAGTCCTATCTCACCTTACGTGTAGTTAAGTAGCCCAAGCGTTCTAGTTTAACCCTTATCAAACAATCAATCAAAATACAAGCGATTAAGATTTAAATTGATGATAGCATATGAACTAGTGAGATCGATGAAGCTAAACAACATAATCCAAGCGTCTATGTTTAATCTAGTCAAGTGTTCTTCCTAAGAATTTAACAAACTCACAAGCGGAATTTAATTAATCTTAGTTGCTTCGTAAATTAGAGGGATCAAACGATTCCGTATTTGATATCTAATTTAGCGTTAGATTTCATGCAAGTTATTAGGTTGTCAATCCAATAAACAAACACAACAATCATATCAATAAAATCAGAAAAACTCTTGATACTCAATAAAATTGATAATTAAAGCGTAAGAATCTCCCCAAGATAAATAAATCCAAGGATTTGTCTTCCTCAACCAAGAATTAAAACTAGCTAGACATAATCTAAGATAAAGCAATAAATAAAAACAAGGGAAAGAAAACTAATCCAATCTCCGCTCGTCGAGGTGTCAATCCCGCCTTCGCTTCGATCTTCGTAGCGTTCTTCAACAAAATTGAGAGAAAAATTATAAAACTATCCTAAACTACTCTACCCTAACTATCTAGATGTTTAAAAGGTCTGAATTTCGAGTATATATGTATTGGGAGGCTGATGGAGTAGGTTAGAATCCATGTGGGAAGGAAAGAAATCAAGAATTTTCACTTTCCAAAAGTCTATAGGCGTAATTACGCGTAGAATGGCGTAGCTACGCCTACACATGCCGTAGCGTTGGCGTAATTACGCCTAATAATGGCGTAATTACGCCTGTCATCAATTTTTCTGGCGAGTTTCGTATTTTGGCCGTAACTTTCTCGTCCGAACTCCGAATTCGATGAATCAGCTGTCCACGCGAAGATAACGCAAAGTTCTACAACTTTTCTATGGAACACATTTCCAAAACATGGCTCGAACATATAGAAATTTGAGGAGCAAGGAGCAACATGTGTCTTGGATTCTGGTTTTTTCCTCTTTTCTTCAACTTTATTGCTTCTTTCATCATTTTAGCTTGATTTCTTCACGTTTCCCTACATTTACACAAATATACGATTAGGTAGCATATGTATCAATTTATCCATCAAAATATACCAAATCGTAGATAATTAAGCGCAATAGATGTGTCTATTTCTAGTCACATCAAACACCCCCATACTTAAACTTTACTCGACCTCGAGTAATCAGACAAAACTAAAATCTTTTTGCTTGGCTCATAGCATCAAAACAAACTAACTTGTCCTCACTTTTATGCCTCAACAATTATAAACATGCATAGTAATGAAAGGCGGTGAAAAATTAACAGTGGAACAATTTCAATCCCTATACATTTCATACTCAACAAAATAGTGAACGTGTGTGTGTGGTCATAAACAAGTGTTGTGTACAAATTATAGTTCCAAAATATGTAAATCCACAATAGTTCAAGTCATACACTAACACAAGTATAAGCTCACTTGCACACTCTTCTCCACTATCTTAGCTACTTTGCAAACGTAAATCAAGTAGGTCTTTATTAGCTTGTAGCTTGGCCTAGGTATTGGCTTATGAAAGAAAGGGTAAGGATATTCAAACAAGAGAGTATGATGAAATGCACACTAAAAGCTTCTCTTCTTGTATGAATTTTCAAACCTTGTTCATTTTTTTCAAGGTTTATTTCAACATTTTTCTTCTTTAGTGCCTTGGCTCCCCTTGGAGTCATATTTTTATCTATTTTCTCAAGGCATTCCTTTTTCTTTCATGCATTCCATTCTTTTGACAATTAAGCTCACAAATATACTTCAATGATTCCCAAGTGCATTTGAATGAAATACATCATACTCCCTTAAAAGGTATGGATTAAAATCACATTTAGGCTCATTAGGGAAGGATGATAAGCTAGTCAAGGAATGTTGAATGGGGGTCTTGAGTATGCTTAGCATACTCCCATTCTTTTACATTAAGGCTCAAAAAGGGTACTAGAGATTGATTTTGTTTACATGGTAGGCTTGAAAGGCTCAAACGCATCAAAGATTGCCTATATCACTTTCATGTTTGCAAGTAGTCTAGACATACGCCTCAAAGAGCATGTAGTTAAGTTCTAGCATGTATTAGAGACTTCTTAAGACTATCACAAAGTTACACAATCTTCACTAAGCTATGCACACTTCACAAGCCATGACAATAATGTGCTCAAAATATTCAACTACTAAGTTAAAGTAAACTTTGCATTAGAGTTCAAAGTGTTCCAAGGTTAACAATTCACCTATGTTCAAAAGCATGCATGATATCAATTAGGTTTCATCATGGGCTAGTGATTCTAAGCATGTGTTCATTACTTATGAGCTCAAAATTTTAAATTTTTCGATTTTTTTGTATTTTTGAAATAAGAAAAACAATAACACACTACTAATCCCTCCCCCATACTTAAATCTTACATTGTCCCCAATGTAAGACAAAAATAGAAGAAAAGAGAGAAGTCTAACTAGTAAAGCAATAAAAATAAAAGGGAGAAAAGAAACTAACTCCCCTTGGGTTGCCTCCCAAGCAGCGCCTCTGTTTAACGTCGGTGGCCCGACGCCAGTTCTCTCGCTTAAGGCGATGCCTATTCGCCTTGCACCTCTTGGAGGGTTTTTGTCTTTTCACTATGTCGCCTTCCTCCAAAGAAGTCAGTTGAGGTCGATCAAGATCTACCTCGTGGCATCCTTTAACTTGTTGTCCCCTATGCTCGCCTTTGGGAATCCCATTCTGGTGAGATTCCTTGTTATCCACCTCAATCTCTGTTTGTTGTTCAAGTATTGATGGCCTCAGTACCATCGTTGCTGGAGTTTCTACCTCTTTGCCACTGTCCAAGGTGATGTTGTCTTCGAAAAAATAGTCCCAAGGATCCATTTCATCATAGTATTCTTTCGCCGAATCCTCTTCCACAGCACATGATTCATCTAAGTAATCAACATAGTTCTCAGTTGGAAACATACCATTCGGAGTTGTAGGATGTACAAGCTCCTTTTCTTCTATTGGCACATGTGTCTCCTCTTCTAGCTCGGGTGGCATCAGTACCACCTTCTCCATAGTCTCTTCTTCTTCATCACTCCATGATTCGAATGCAATCATGGTCTCCTTTTGTGCTGCTATCCGATCGATCGATCTTATTAGTTGCTCCATTTGGTTACCCAAATTCTGAGTGCTAGCCCTGAATTCCTGTTGAAATTGCAAAGTACTATCAGTAAGTTTTGAAACAAGATCCTCTAAAGACTCACCAGGGGTATGGTATTGAGGTTGTTGTGGCCATGGCGGGTATTGTGGTATGTATGGCGGTAGGGTGGACTGCATGTAAGGTGGAGGTGGGCTCATCCATTGATTGCCATAGTTGAGATTGGGATGATCACTCCAACTTGAATTGTATGTTCTTTGTCCACTCCCTACGCCAAGTTGGTGCACAAGATACGCCAATTCGTCTAGTCGCCTATAGTCCTCCATGAAAAGATCCAATTTTTAAGAAATCAACCTGTAAGCACGAACAAACAAGAGTAGCGGTGTGGGGGAAAGAAAGAAATAAAACGAAATAGAGAAAAAAAAAAACAGAAAATATTAACACAAAAATATACAACGCCTCCCCGGCAACGGCGCCAAAATTTGGTGTGCGCTTATCGTGTACGCCCAAATTAACCCCACTCAATCCTCAAGATTGATAACAATAATGTAATAGCGTGAGTAGGGATCGATCCCACGAGGAGGTGTGAATTCTTGTGTTAATGAAAATCAAAATCAAAAGAATAAAAGATGGGGTTGTGAATGAATTATACTAATTAAAATTAAAACTAAAGATTAAAGTAACGAAAGTTATTCTTGGTATCGGTCGACTCTTCCTTGGAATTATCATCTATTTCATCGATTCACAAAAGACTCAATTTTTCATATGAATATTCATCGTTGGACGTTTAATCCAATAATCAAAGTCCTATCTCACCTTACGTGTAGTTAAGTAGCCCAAGCGTTCTAGTTTAACCCTTATCAAACAATCAATCAAAATACAAGCGATTAAGATTTAAATTGATGATAGCATATGAACTAGTGAGATCGATGAAGCTAAACAACATAATCCAAGCGTCTATGTTTAATCTAGTCAAGTGTTCTTCCTAAGAATTTAACAAACTCACAAGCGGAATTTAATTAATCTTAGTTGCTTCGTAAATTAGAGGGATCAAACGATTCCGTATTTGATATCTAATTTAGCGTTAGATTTCATGCAAGTTATTAGGTTGTCAATCCAATAAACAAACACAACAATCATATCAATAAAATCAGAAAAACTCTTGATACTCAATAAAATTGATAATTAAAGCGTAAGAATCTCCCCAAGATAAATAAATCCAAGGATTTGTCTTCCTCAACCAAGAATTAAAACTAGCTAGACATAATCTAAGATAAAGCAATAAATAAAAACAAGGGAAAGAAAACTAATCCAATCTCCGCTCGTCGAGGTGTCAATCCCGCCTTCGCTTCGATCTTCGTAGCGTTCTTCAACAAAATTGAGAGAAAAATTATAAAACTATCCTAAACTACTCTACCCTAACTATCTAGATGTTTAAAAGGTCTGAATTTCGAGTATATATGTATTGGGAGGCTGATGGAGTAGGTTAGAATCCATGTGGGAAGGAAAGAAATCAAGAATTTTCACTTTCCAAAAGTCTTCTGGCGTAATTACGCGTAGAATGGCGTAGCTACGCCTACACATGCCGTAGCGTTGGCGTAATTACGCCTAATAATGGCGTAATTACGCCTGTCATCAATTTTTCTGGCGAGTTTCGTATTTTGGCCGTAACTTTCTCGTCCGAACTCCGAATTCGATGAATCAGCTGTCCACGCGAAGATAACTCAAAGTTCTACAACTTTTCTATGGAACACATTTCCAAAACATGGCTCGAACATATAGAAATTTGAGGAGCAAGGAGCAACATGTGTCTTGGATTCTGGTTTTTTCCTCTTTTCTTCAACTTTATTGCTTCTTTCATCATTTTAGCTTGATTTCTTCACGTTTCCCTACATTTACACAAATATACGATTAGGTAGCATATGTATCAATTTATCCATCAAAATATACCAAATCGTAGATAATTAAGCGCAATAGATGTGTCTATTTCTAGTCACATCAGCCATGAAATCTGAGATGGAATCCATGTATGTAAACCAAGTATGGACTTTGGTTGATCCACCTGAAGGGGTACGACCCATAGGGTGCAAATGGATTTTCAAGAAAAAAGACCGATATGGATGGTAACGTACAAACCTATAAAGGTCGACTGGTTGCAAAAGGATTCAAACAAATTCATGGTATTGACTATGATGAAACCTTTTCACCAGTGGCCATGGTTAAATCCATAAGGATCTTACTTGCAATAGCTGCATTTCATGATTATGAAATCTGGCAGATGGATGTCAAAACAGCTTTCCTTAATGGAAATCTGCTCGAGGATGTGTACATGACACAGCCCGAGGGTTTTGTCGATCCAAAGGATGCTGGAAAGATATGCAAGCTACAACGATCCATTTATGGATTGAAGCAAGCTTCTCGGAGTTGGAATCTTCGTTTTGATGATGCAATCAAAGAGTTTGGTTTTATCAAAAATGAAGATGAACCTTGTGTCTACAAGAAGGTCAGTGGGAGCGTAATCATTTTCCTAGTGTTGTATGTAGATGACATACTTCTTATTGGAAATGATATCCCTGCCTTGCAATCTGTAAAGATTTGGCTAGGGAACTGCTTTTCGATGAAAGACATAGGAGAAGCCACCTATGTATTAGGAATCAAGATCTATAGATATAGATCGAGAAGGCTTTTTGGTCTAAGTCAAAGTACATACATAGACAAGGTGCTTAAAAGGTTTAGCATGCAAGAATCCAAGAAAGGATTCGTGCCTATGACACATGGTATTTATCTCTCGAAGGAACAGTGTCCTTCAACACCAGATGAGAGACAACGCATGAGTAAGATTCCATACGCGTCAGCTATTGGATCTATCATGTATGCCATGATATGTACTCGTCCCGATGTATCGTATGCTTTGAGCATGACGAGCAGATATCAAGTTGATCCAGGTGAAGGTCACTGGATTGCTGTCAAGAATATCCTAAAGTACTTGAGAAGGACTAAGGATACATTCTTGATTTATGGAGGTGAGGAAGAGCTCAATGTAATGGGTTACACTGATGCAAGCTTCCAAACCGACAAAGATGATTTTCGATCGCAATCTGGATATGTGTATTGCCTAAATGGAGGTGCTGTGAGCTGGAAGAGTTCAAAGCAAGAAACAGTAGCCGATTCTACAACGGAAGCTGAGTATATTGCTGCCTCGGATGCAACAAAGGAAGCTGTTTGGATGAGGAAGTTCATTTTTGAACTTGGAGTGGTGCCTAGCATTAAAGATCCGATAGAACTCTATTGTGACAACAATGGAGCGATCGCATTGGCTAAGGAACCAAGATCTCACCAAAGATCCAAGCACATACTTAGGCGTTTCCATTTCATTCGAGAAATCGTTGAAAGGGGAGATGTTAAAATATGCAAAGTACCAACAGATGATAATGTATCTGACCCATTGACGAAGCCGCTGTCACAGCAGAAGCATGATCGTCATACTAGATCTCTAGGCATTAGGTATATGTCTGAGTGGTCTTAGTGCAAGTGGGAGATTTGTTGGGATATGCCCTAAGACAAGTCATTAGATGATTGTTTAAGACATACAATGTTTATGGTTTTATGAATGGCAATTCATTGTTATATATTATTCTTTTAACTGTGCATTGTGAATTAATATATATGTTAATGTCCTTAGAATAATATTGTATTATTCTTAAAGATGTTTCTAGTCAAGTATTATCATGAAAGGGATAATGATAATACGTAGAGACTAGTATGTGTTGATCGATGAATTGTTCATTGATATGAGATATCAAATCAACATATGGGTACATGTTAGAGAACGATGTACTGAACAGACCCACCATGAGAATGCAACATGGATAGTTATATGATCGTCATATGCAATTCTCATAGTGATAATAATGTATGTAATCCTTACGACTTGTGATCATCAGAGATCCCAACATAAGGAGTTATGTATCTTGATATCGTCAAACGTTACCCGTAACAGGGTAATCTATAAAGGCGACTATTGGATACACTACGAATTATGTAGAGGGATGTTGACTGATCGAGATAGGATTTGTCCCTCCTATATAACAGGAGATGTGTTTGGCCCTTGATCAAGTGAGAACTAAAATGCATGGCCATGCTCGAATGAGTCGATATGAGATATCGAGCTTATTCGTTTATTCTAGTTCTACTTGGGGATCAAGAAATAAAGATTGGATATACGAGTATGACTATTCCATGACTCGTGTTCAATCTAAACACAAAGGACAAAGGGATTAAGTTACATGATTAATATTATCACAAGTTCTAAAGGTTATGTCGAGTCATTGACATTCTTGTAATTTGGGTAGCATCGATGTGTTGCTAGATACCGCTCAATGCTTGCGACATAAAATGAGATTTTATGTCACTGCCAACATTACGAGATCCTATCGGGTCGCACAAAAGATTAAATCGATAAGGGAAATTAAATTCATTGGATGAATTAATTAATTAAGAAAAGTCTTAATTAAGTGATTAAAAGTTTTTAATTAAATCATGGGTTTGGGCCCATAAGACTTTAAGAAAGTCTTGAACCTTAATTAAAAGCCTTATAATATAAATAAGAGGTTTTGATTAATTGTTAATCATACTTTCATATCATTGTTTGATATCAAACCCTAGCCTCCACTTCAAGCTCCTCTCGGCCGCCTCTTCCTTCACTCCTCACGGCCGCCGTCGGTTGTGCTAGGGTTTTGGTTGGCCGTCGTTAATCGGTTTTGAACCGAGAGCTCGATTTTGGTTTAAGAACTTGTCTAGTAACTTGTTCTTAAATCCCCTTTCGATTTGATCGTGTGGATACCGTAGAGACGAAGGTGAAAACTTTCGTTTGTGACTCGGAGTTCGTTGGACGTGCTGCTCCGTGGAATCTGCTTCAAACACGCTACAAGGGTGAGACACTTGTTATTACTTAATCCGATATGATAACCTATGTATAGATCCGGTGTTAGTAATCCATAATTTTTATTCCGCTGCGTTGTATGACATAAGGATTACTTACAGTATTTATATTAAAAGGCTTTTAATTAAGGTTCAAGACTTTCTTAAAGTCTTATGGGCCCAAACCCATGATTTAATTAAAACCTTTTAATCACTTAATTAAGACTCTTCTTAATTAATTAATTCATCCAATGAATTTAATTTCCCTTCTCGATTTAATCTTTTGTGCGACCCGATAGGATCTTGTAATGTTGGCAGTGACATAAAATCTCATTTTATGTCGCAAGCATTGAGCGGTATCTAGCAACACATCAATGCTACCCAAATTACAAGAATGTCAATGACTCGACATAACCTTTAGAACTTGTTATAATATTAATCATGTAACTTAATCCCTTTGTCCTTTGTGTTTAGATTGAACACGAGTCATGGAATAGTCATACTCGTATATCCAATCTTTATTTCTTGATCCCCAAGTAGAACTAGAATAAACGAATAAGCTCGATATCTCATATCGACTCATTCGAGCATGGCCATGCATTTTAGTTCTCACTAGATCAAGGGCCTAACACATCTCCTGTTATATAGGAGGGACAAATCCTATCTCGATCAGTCAACATCCCTCTACATAATTCGTAGTGTATCCAATAGTCGCCTTTATAGTATACCCTGTTACGGGTAACGTTTGACGATATCAAGATATAACTCCTTATGTTGGGATCTCTGATGATCACAAGTCGTAAGGATTACATACATTATTATCACTATGAGAATTGCATATGACGATCATATAACTATCCATGTTGCATTCTCATGGTGGGTCTGTTCAGTACATCGTTCTCTAACATGTACCTATATGTTGATTTGATATCTCATATCAATGAACAATTCATCGATCAACACATACTAGTCTCAACGTATTATCATTATCCCTATTCATGATAATACTTGACTAGGGACATCTTTAAGAATAATACAATATTATTCTAAGGACATTAACATATATATTAATTCACATTGCACAGTTAAAAGAATAATATATAATAATGAATTGCCATTCATAAAATCATATTACATTGTATGTCATAAACAATCATCTATGATGTGTCTTAGGGCATATCCCAACAGTCCATAGATATATGCTCCCACTTCCATTCAGGCACTTCTAAGCTTTTCAGCTCACCACCAGGCCTCTGCCTCTCTGCCTTTACCTGCTGGCAGATCAAACATCTTTTAACGAAATTGATCACCTCACGCTTCATGCGTCTCCACCAGAATTGATCGCATAGATCTTTGTACATCTTCTTTCCCCCTGGGTGGATACTGAACCGACTACTGTGAGCTCGCTCCAATATTCCTCTACGCAGTTCTGGTGTATCTGGGACTACCCATCGGTTGCCCAGTCTCAAAGAATCATCCTCAGCCACTCTGAACTTGGATGGCTGACCTTGAAGTACCAATGATGTCCATCTCTGATCCACACTATCCGACTTCTGGGCCTTCCTGATCGCCTCAAATATATTTGGCTCCGCCAATAATGTGGGGTCTTCCCACCTTAACAGTGATTAATAGACATAAGAAGGACTAATCATGCATTAATAACATCCTAAGGTTCTGGTTGTTACATGAGCTATCAGGATTACAGGCCAAAAGTAAAAGACTTCAAAAATAAATTCATTACACTCCCAAAAGAATGTTCATGTTTAGATTTATACTACTCCTAGAGTAGATACTAATCGAGACTTGATTCCTATACATTCATGTGTTCCTCGTAGCTCACTGCCTCAACCCGACCCCTTAGTCCTTTAGTCCAAAAGCGTACCTACAGGGACAACACATCATAAGCATATACAATCTCATTTAACATCATAAAACATCATAGTAAATGCATGAAACATTGGTTAAGTAAATATGCTGGTTATTCATTAACTTCTTATCGTTGACCCTGATTCATAATCATGCATATGGGCATCTTACCCTGTGGCATCTTACCACATTATAAAAATCGCATGGCCTCTTACCATGTGGGGCATCTTACCCCGTGGCATCTTACCACGTATAATCATCATAGACATCTTATAAACACCGTAAACATCTTATAAACATCTTATAAACATCATCATTTCATCATGTATACTCATGCAATAAAAGCATAGTCGTTGTGTAAAGATGTGTTTTACCGTCCGATGCCCGTACGTCTCTTACGTACCTTTTCAAAAGGAGGAGGAGTCAACAGACTTATCTCCTTGATTGTGCTGGTACCTGGGATGGCTCTACACAACCACATAATACAATATTAGGCACCGAAATGAGAATCGAAATCAAATTACAAAAAAAAAGAACATAAAATTTTATCACACATGAACAGTGACTACCGATCGATCGGTCTCCCCCACCGATCGATCGCTAACTGTTCATCATTTTCATTATTTTGCTACGGCATTTGCCGATCGATCGGTGTTCATCACCGATCGATCGGTCGTTCACATTCATGCGAGATTTTCCAGAAATCTCGAACACCTCAATTCATACCCTTCTAACTAATTCTTAACATACATACAATGCCTAAACAAGCATATCAATAGCTTCATCATACTTCCATGCATGTATTGGAATTAAAGGTTCACTCATAACTTAAACCGACATGCATTAAAGCTACCCCTTTTTATCAATACTCGATCAACATTTCTGAAAAACAGGGCATAATTACATAGCCCAGAATTATTGAACATACATCTTTATGGCAACAAAACTACCACATAGCCCATAGTTCATGCTTAAACAAATAGGCTGGCATTTTCACCAAACTACCATGTATGTATTCACGTCAAAGGTTTACTCATAACCTAAGCTAGCATGCTTCAAATCTTCATAATAAAAGCCCTACCCAACATACAAACAGGGCACTTCCTTGCCCAGATTTTCGAGGAGCCCTTTTTACAACCGAAAATCTAACACATAAAGCATGCAAGTTACTTAACAAGACATGCTAGGGGCTTCATAAATATCTTATAAAAGTACTCATAACAAGATTTCATTAAACCCTACTCTAGCATGCCAAATCTGCTACAAAGAAAACACATGCTTGAAATCTGAAATCTGGGAAAAAGAATGACTCCTCACCACTTTTTGGCTCGACTTTACTTCAAGCAAAAGAACAATAAAACGTGATCCTCTTCTTCCTACCTGCTGTCTGAGTGTTTTTCGAGGTTTTGGAGAGAAGGAGGAGAGTTTGGAGGAGATGAAGTGATTAAAGAAGATGGACCAAAAGTCCTCCTTGGCCAACTCTGCTTTTCCGAAAATCAGGGGTAGGGGCATGGGTTGTGGCCAAGTGGGGGGAGGGTGGTTGCATGTAGGGTGGTTTTGTGGTGTTTAATTGTGTTCCGGTATTTCATACGATGTATAAAAATATCTTCCCTCGATATTTTATAATTTTACTACATCAATACAACAATTTAAAACACCTAACATGCCCCCTAAACCATATCATCATATCATAATTATAACCCCCAATTAAAGTATCACAACCATCTTAAACACATCGTAAATCATCATCGTAGCACATAATCATATAACATTTCGGGGGTATTACATTACTCCCCTACTTATAAGATTTCGTCCTCGAAATCCACATGCATCATCATAATGGAATTAAACATTAAAAACATACCAGAGAATAGCTCCGGATAGTGCTGCACCATATGCCGTTCCGTCTCCCATGTAGCCTCCTCGACACCCCGACGATCCCACTGAACTTTGACCATCGGAATAACATTGCTCCGTAGTCTGCGATCCTCTCGATCCAGAATTCTGATTGGTCGTTCTACGTAGGACACATCTGAGTCTAACTGAACTTCTGTAGGCTGTAAGACATGAGACGGGTCTGGCTCATACTTCCGTAACATAGAGACATGGAAAACATCATGTATGCCAGACAAGGATGGCGGTAGAGCCAAACGATATGCCAATGTACCGATACGCTGTAAAACTTCATATGGCCCAACATACCTCGGAGATAACTTTCCCCGCATCCCAAAACGAACCACACCCCTGAATGGCGAGATCTTTAAGAAGACCCTGTCTCCTAACTGGAATTCCAGCGGTCGTCGCCGCTTATTGGCATAGGCCGCTTGCCTATCCTGGGCCGCTTTCATCTTCTGGCGTATCAACTTTATCTTACCTTCCATATCCTTGATCATATCCGGTCCTCCGACCGCTTTGCTAGTCAAGTCCTCCCAATACAGCGGTGATCTACATCATCGTCCATACAGAGCTTCAAAAGGAGCCATTTGAATGCTCGCCTGATAACTGTTATTATAGGAGAACTCCACCAGCGGCACTGAATCCTGGCACAGAGTATCGAACTCCAAAATACATGCCCTCAACATGTCCTCGAGCGTCTGAATGGTACGCTCCGTTTGGCCGTCTGTCTGAGGGTGATAGGCCGTACTCAGTCTCACCTCTGTGCCCAAAGCTGTCTGGAGACCCTCCCAGAAATGTGAAGTGAACCTCGGGTCCCTGTCAGACACTATCGAGACTGGAATACCATGCAATCTCACCACATCCCGTATATACATCTGGGCCATCTTCAAGTATGTATATGACATACTGTAAGGGATGAAATGAGCCGTCTTCGTCAGCCTATCTACGATCACCCAGATCGCATCAAATCCTGAGGCCGTTCTCGGCAAGTGGGTCACGGAATCCATAGATATATGCTCCCACTTCCATTCAGGCACCTCTAAGCTCTTCAGCTCACCGCCAGGCCTCTGCCTCTCTGCCTTTACCTGCTGGCATATCAAACATCTTTTAACCAAAATGATCACCTCACGCTTCATGCGTCTCCACCAGAATTGATCGCATAGATCTTTGTACATCTTCTTTCCCACTGGGTGGATACTGAACCGACTACTGTGAGCTCGCTCCAATATTCCTCTACGCAGTTCTGGTGTATCTGGAACTACCAATCGGTTGCCCAGTCTCAAAGAATCATCCTCAGCCACTCTGAACTTGGATGGCTGACCCTGAAGTACCAATGATGTCCATCTTTGAACCTCACTATCCAACTCCTGGGCCTTCCTGATTGCCTCAAATATATCTGGCTCCGCCAATAAGGTCGACACTCGCACAGGCGACGTGTCTACATCGAAATCATAGCCCAGATGGCAATAAGAAGTCATCAAGGCCGACAAACACATAACATCCTCTGCAGTACTCTTCACCTTCCGACTTAAGGCGTCTGCTATTAAGTTCGCTTTACCTGGATGGTACTCAATTTCACAATCATAGTCTTTGAGCAAATCCATCCACCTTCTTTGTCTCATATTCAACTCTGCCTGAGTGAATAAGAACTTCAGGCTCTTATGGTCTGTATATATAGTGAAAGACGTGCCATACAAGTAATGCCTCCAAATCTTCAAGGCAAATATGATGGCCGCCAGTTCCAAATCATGCACTGGATACCTAGCCTCGTGTGGCTTCAGCTGCCTCGATGCATAAGCCACCACGTGCTTATCTTGCATCAACACACCGCCCAAACCCTGCAGTGACGCATCCGTATACAAGGCAAACCTCTTATTCTCAGACGGAATCACCAATACAGGCGCTGTAGTCAAGCGACGCTTCAGTTCTTGAAAACTTTCCTCACAAGCCTCAGACCAAAAGAAGGGGACTCCTTTCTGAGTCAGCTGTGTCAGGGGTTTGGCAATCTTCGAGAAACCTTCGACGAAACGTCGGTAATAACCTGCCAAACCGAGGAAACTCCGTATCTTCGGTACAGAAGTGGGTGCAGCCCACTCTAACACAGCTTCAATCTTCCTGGGATCCACAGATATCCCATGGCTAGATATGACATGGCCCAAGAATACCACGCTGTCCAACCAGAACTCGCACTTATAAGCTTTGCATATAACTGATGATCCCTAAGGATCTGAAGCATTGTCCTCAAGTGCCTTACATGCTCTTCTTCCGTCCGAGAGTAAATAAGTATGTCGTCAATGAAGACTATGACGAACTGATCCAAATACGGCTGGAACACCCTGTTCATCAAACTCATGAAGACAGCTGGGGCATTCGTCACCCCAAAAGGCATGACCAGGAATTCATAGTGCCCATATCTAGTCCTGAACGCCGTCTCCTGAACATCATCTTCTCTTACTCGAATCTGATGGTACCCCGACCTCAGATCGATCTTACTGTAGAGCCTCATACCCTGCAACTGATCGAACAAGTCATCGATCCTCGGAAGTGGGTACTTGTTCTTTACTGTAGCTTTGTTCAGTTGTCTGTAGTCAATGCATAGACGCATCGATCCATCTTTCTTCTTAACAAATAAGACAGGCGCACCCCAGGGCGATACGCTAGGGCTTATGTAGCCCTTGTCAAGGAGCTCTTGCAACTGAATCTTTAACTCCCTTAACTCTGCTGGTGCCATCCTATATGGGGCACGAGAAATTGCAGACGTCCCTGGTAGCAGCTCAATCCCAAACTCGACCTCTCTCGTCGGTGGGAATCCGGGAATTTCCTCCGGAAAGACATCAGCAAACTCTGCCACTACGGGCACATCCACAACCTTTAGCTCTTTCCTCTTTTCCGTCATATCAACAGCATAGATAAGATATCATGTATGACCTCGTTCCAATAACTGTGCCATCCTGACAGCAGATATCAACAGAATCTTTGGGCGAGAACCATCCCCAAAGAATGTCCACTGGACTCCCATATCAGACCTGAATCGGACAGTCCTTTGCCTGCAGTTTACGACTGCCTGATACCTATTCAGAACATCGATGCCCACAATGCAATCGAAGTCTGTCATTCCCAGTACAATCAAATCTGATCTTAACTCATTATCCTCAAAATAAATGAGGCCATCATACACAATCTGATCCGTAGTCAAACTTCTTCCTGCGGGGGTCGAGACTATAAGAGGCATGGGCGACGGAGAAGTGCATATGTGGTGCCTTTCAACAAACTCGTCGACACAAAAGAGTGTGACGCACCTGTGTCTATCAATATAAGAGCAGGGTGCGTAAATAAAAGACACGTACCCGCTATCACCTCCTTCGGAGCCGCTGTAGCCTGCTCCCTCGTCAAAGCATACACCTGACCCTGAGGTGGCCCCGTGGGCTGACCTCCATACTGCCTCGGTGCGAAAGGTGGTCTGTGCTGTGCCGCTCTGTCCGCAGGCCTCCCCGCAGAGTTCTGCTGTCTTCCCCTGTTGGGACACTGCCGAGCAAAGTGGCCTCTGTCGCCAAAGACATAGCAGCCTACGCAATCCTTTGCCAAATGCGGTTGTCCACAAAGAGTGCTCTGAACTCTTCCAGATCTGTCTCCCTGAGGCTGTCCTCTCCCAGATGGAGCATCATTCCTACGGTTCCCTTTCCATCAATTCTCGGGCCTCTTGCCACTGAATCTCGACGCTGAAGTGTTTCCCTTAGGCTTAAACTGATCACCCCTGGGCTTCAAATTGTCAGAAGTGGATTTCTGAGGGGGTGCTGGAGGTGGCACTGCATCAGGATATGCGCCAACTCCCAGTTCGGCTAGTTCAGCTCGTGACAGCGCATCGTCAAAACAGGCAGGGCCATAGGTAATTACCCTGTCATATAGTTCCAGTCTCAAGCCCTTCATGAAGTTCCTCATCTTCGCTTAAGGGTTTGCAGCAATATGGGGCATATATCGCAGTAAGGAACAGTAATGTAGAGCATAGTCAGATACAGGCATGGTACCTTGCCTTAAATTGGTAAACTCATCCTCCTTGGCCTGTCTTGCAGCGGCTGAGAAGTAGAGAAACCGTGTTCGGAACATCTTCCAATTTACTTCCTGCCCCAGAGCCTCTTGCTCAATCACTGTGGTCTTCCACCACATCAGTGCCTTCTTGGCCAGCTGAAATTCTGCTAATCTGATCCAGGCCGTCTTTGCACAAGGCGCTACCACAAATATCTGTTCAATCCTCTCCAACCATTCCTCAGCTTTTTCCCATGATTCAGTTCCTTCGAACATCGGGGGTCGGTACATCATAAATTGAGCCAAGCTCAACTCCCCAGGTAGCAGTTGTTGTTCAGAGGGTTCTTCGCCCAAGGCTGGTGGTGGCAGTGGATTCGTACGCCCAGCACTTGCATTTACACTAATGGCGTCACCCAATTCAATATTTGCTGCCATGCTGCAACACAATGGTTAATAACAACACCAAAAGCAGTTCATAAAGCGCATCGTTAGATAATTAACATGTTAGCATAACATAGAAACTTCATATGCAACATACATATAAAACATGTTCAAAAGTAAGCACCTAGCCAACTTATTGCTAAGGCTACCCTTCATTCATTCCCGAGTTATCTAACCACTGCTCTGATACCACTAATGTGGGGTCTTCCCACCTTAACAGTGATTAATAGACATAAGAAGGACTAATCATGCATTAATAACATCCTAAGGTTCTGGTTGTTACATGAGCTATCAGGATTACAGGCCAAAAATAAAAGACTTCAAAAATAAATTCATTACACTCCCAAAAGAATGTTCATGTTTAGATTTATACTACTCCTAGAGTAGATACTAATCGAGACTTGATTCCTATACATTCCTGTGTTCCTCGTAGCTCACTGCCTCAACCCGACCCCTTAGTCCTTTAGTCCAAAAGCGTACCTACAGGGACAACACATCATAAGCATATACAATCTCATTTAACATTATAAAACATCATAGTAAATGCATCAAACATTGGTTAAGTAAATATGCTGGTTATTCATTAACTTCTTATCGTTGTCCCTGATTCATAATCATGCATATGGGCATCTTACCCTGTGGCATCTTACCACATTATAAACATCGCATGGCCTCTTACCATGTGGGACATCTTACCCCGTGACATCTTACCACAAATAGTATCGCATGGCCTCTTACCATGTGGGGCATCTTACCCCGTGGCATCTTACCACAAATAGTATCGCATGGCCTCTTACCATGTGGGGCATCTTACCCCGTGGCATCTTACCACGAATAATCATCATAAACATCTTATAAACACCGTAAACATCTTATAAACATCTTATAAACATCATCATTTCATCATGTATACTCATGCAATAAAAGCATAGTCGTAGTGTAAAGATGTGTTTTAACCGTCCGATGCCCGTACGTCTCTTACGTACCTTTTCAAAAGAAGGAGGAGTCAACAGACTTATCTCCTTGATTGTGCTGGTACCTGGGATGGCTCTACACAACCACATAATACAATATTAGGCACCGAAACGAGAATCGAAATCAAATTACAAAAAAAAGAACATAAAATTTTATCACACATGAACAGTGACTACCGATCGATCGGTCTCCCCCACCGATCGATCACTAACTGTTCATCATTTTCATTATTTTGCTACGGCATTTGCCGATCGATCGGTGTTCATCACCGATCGATCGGTCGTTCACATTAATGCGAGATTTTCCAGAAATCTCGAACACCTCAATTCATACCCTTCTAACTACTTCTTAACATACATACAATGCCTAAACAAGAATATCAATAGCTTCATCATACTTCCATGCATGTATTGGAATTAAAGGTTCACTCATAACTTAAACAGACATGCATTAAAACTACCCCTTTTTATCAATACTCGATCAACATTTCTGAAAAACAGGGCATAATTACATAGCCCAGAATTATTGAACATACATCTTTATGGCAACAAAACTACCACATAGCCCATAGTTCATGCTTAAACAAATAGGCTGGCATTTTCACCAAACTACCATGTATGTATTCACGTCAAAGGTTTACTCATAACCTAAGCTAGCATGCTTCAAATCTTCATAATAAAAGCCCTACCCAACATACAAACAGGGCACTTCCTTGCCCAGATTTTCGAGGAGCCCTTTTTACAACCGAAAATCTAACACATAAAGCATGCAAGTTACTTTACAAGACATGCTAGGGGCTTCATAAACATCTTATAAAAGTACTCATAACAAGATTTCATTAAACCCTACACTAGCATGCCAAATCTGCTACAAAGAAAACACATGCTTGAAATCTGAAATCTGGGAAAAAGAATGACTCCTCACCACTTTTTGGCTCGACTTTACTTCAAGCAAAAGAACAATAAAACGTGATCCTCTTCTTCCTACCTGCTGTCTGAGTGTTTTTCGAGGTTTTGGAGAGAAGGAGGAGAGTTTGGAGGAGATGAAGTGATTAAAGCAGATGGACCAAAAGTCCTCCTTGGCCAACTCTGCTTTTCCGAAAATCAGGGGTAGGGGCATGGGTTGTGGCCAAGTGGGGGGAGGGTGGTTGCATGTAGGGTGGTTTTGTGGTGTTTAATTGTGTTCCGGTATTTCATACTATGTATAAAAATATCTTCCCTCGATGTTTTATAATTTTACTACATCAATACAACAATTTAAAACACCTAACATGCCCCCTAAACCATATCATCATATCATAATTATAACCCCCAATTAAAGTATCACAACCCTCTTAAACACATCGGAAATCATCATCGTAGCACATAATCATATAACATTTTGGGGGTATTACAAATAAGGTCGACACTCGCACAGGCGACGTGTCTACATCGAAATCATAACCCAGATGGCAATAAGAAGTCATCAAGGCCGACAAACACATAACATCCTCTGCAGTACTCTTCACCTTCCGACTTAAGGCGTCTGCTATTAAGTTTGCTTTACCTGGATGGTACTCAATTTCACAATCATAGTCTTTGAGCAAATCCATCCACCTTCTTTGCCTCATATTCAACTCTGCCTGAGTGAATAAGAACTTCAGGCTCTTATGGTCCGTATATATAGTGAAAGACGTGCCATACAAGTAATGCCTCCAGATCTTCAAGGCAAATATGATGGCCGCCAGTTCCAAATCATGCACTGGATACCTAGCCTCGTGTGGCTTCAGCTGCCTCGATGCATAAGCCACCACGTGTTTATCTTGCATCAACACACCGCCCAAACCCTGCAGTGACGCATCCGTATACAAGGCAAACCTCTTATTCTCAGACGGAATCACCAATACAGGCGCTGTAGTCAAGCGACGCTTCAGTTCTTGAAAACTTTCCTCACAAGCCTCAGACCAAAAGAAGGGGACTCCTTTCTGAGTCAGCTGTGTCAGGGGTTTGGCAATCTTCGAGAAACCTTCGACGAAACGTCGGTAATAACCTGCCAAACCAAGGAAACTCCATATTTCCGGTACAGAAGTGGGTGCAGCCCACTCTAACACAGCTTCAATCTTCCTGGGATCCACAGATATCCCATGGTTAGATATGACATGGCCCAAGAATACCACGCTGTCCAACCAGAACTCGCAAGCTTTGCATATAGCTGATGATCCCTAAGGATCTGAAGTACTGTCCTCAAGTGCCTTACATGCTCTTCTTCAGTCCGAGAGTAAATAAGTATGTCGTCAATGAAGACTATGACGAACTGATCCAAATATGGCTGGAACACTCTGTTCATCAAACTCATGAAGACAGCTGGGGCATTCGTCACCCCAAAAGGCATGACCAGGAATTCATAGTGCCCATATCTAGTCCTGAACGCCGTCTTCTGAACATCATCTTCTCTTACTCGAATCTGATGGTACCCCGACCTCAGATCGATCTTACTGTAGAGCCTCGTACCCTGCAACTGATCGAACAAGTCATCGATCCTCGGAAGTGGGTACTTGTTCTTTACTGTAGCTTTGTTCAGTTGTCTGTAGTCAATGCATAGACGCATCGATCCATCTTTCTTCTTAACAAATAAGACAGGCGCACCCCATGGAGATACGCCAGGGCGTATGTAGCCCTTGTCAAGGAGTTCTTGTAACTGTATCTTTAACTCCCTTAACTCTGCTGGTGCCATCCTATATGGGGCACGAGAAATTGCAGACGTCCCTGGTAGTAACTCAATCCCAAACTCGACCTCTCTCGTCGGTGGGAATCCGGGAATTTCCTCCGGAAAGACATCAGCAAACTCTGCCACTACGGGCACATCCTCAACCTTTAGCTCTTTCCTCTTTTCCGTCATATCAACAGCATAAATAAGATATCCTGTATGACCTCGTTCCAATAACTGTGCCATCTTGACAGCATATATCAACGGAATCTTTGGGCGAGAACCATCCCCAAAGAATGTCCACTGGACACCCATATCAGACCTGAATCGGACAGTCCTTTGTCTGCAGTCTACCACTGCCTGATACTTGTTCAGAACATCGATGCCCACAATGCAGTCAAAGTCTGTCATTCCTAGCACAATCAAATCTGATCTTAGTTCATTATCCTCAAAATAAATGAGGCCATCATAGACAATCTGATTTGTAGTCAAACTTCTTCCAGCGGGGGTCGAGACCATAAGAGGCATGGGCGACGGAGAAGTGCATATGTGGTGCCTTTCAACAAAATTCGTCACAAAAGAGTGTGACGCACCTGTGTCTATCAATATAAGAGCAGGGTGCGTAAATAAAAGACACGTACCCGCTATAACGTCCTCCGGAGCCGCTGTAGGCTGCTCCCTCGTCAAATCATACACTTGTCCCTGAGGTGGCCCCGTGGGCTGACCTCTATACTGCCTCGGTGCGAAAGGTGGTCGGTGCTGTGCCGCTCTGTCCGCAGGCCTCCCCGTAGAGTTCTACTGTCTTCCCCTGTTGGGACACTGTCGAGCAAAGTGGCCTCTATCGCCACAGACATAGCATCCTACGCAATCCTTTGCCAAATGTGGCTTTTCACAAAGAGTGCACTGAACTCGTCCAGATATGTCTCCCTGAGGCTGTCCTCTCCCTGATGGAGCATCATTCCTACGGTTCCCTTTCCATCGATTCTCGGTCCTCTTGCCACTGAATCTCGACGCTGAAGTGTTTCCCCTAGGCTTAAACTGAGCACCCCTGGGCTTCGAATTGTCAGAAGTGGATTTCTGAGGGGGTGCTGGAGGTGGCACTACATCAGGATATGCGCCAACTCCAAGTTCTGCTAGTTCAGCTCGTGAAAGCGCATCGTCAAAACAGGCAGGGCCATAGGTAATTACCCTGTCATATAGTTCCGACCTCAAGCCCTTCATGAAGTTCCTCATCTTCGCTTGAGGGTTTGCAGCAATATGGGGCACATATCGCAGTAAGGAACAGTATTGTAGAGCATAGTCAGATACAGGCATGGTACCTTGCCTTAAATTGGTAAACTCATCTTCCTTGGCCTGTCTTGCAGCGGCTGAGAAGTAGCGGGTCAGAAATCGCGTTCGGAACATCTTCCAATTTACTTCCTGCCCCAGAGCCTCTTGCTCAATCACGGTGGTCTTCCACCACATCAGTGCCTTCTTGGCCAGCTGAAATTCTGCTAATCTGATCCAGGCCGTCTTTGCACAAGGCGCTGCCACAAATATCTGTTCAATCCTCTCCAACCATTCCTCAGCTTTTTCCCCTGATTCAGTTCCTTCGAACATCAGGGGTCGGTACATCATAAATTGAGCCAAGCTCAAATCCCCAGGTAGCAACTGTTGTTCAGAGGGCTCTTCGCCCAAGGCTGGTGGTGGCAGTGGATTCGTACGCCCAGCACTTGCATTTACACTAATGGCGTCACCGAATTCTATATTTACTGCCATGCTGCAACACAAGGGTTAATAACAACACCAAAAGCAGTTCATAAAGCACATCGTTAGATAATTAAACATGTTAGCATAACATAGAAACTTCATATGTAACATACATATAAAACATGTTCAAAAGTAAGCACCTAGCCAACTTATTGCTAAGGCTACCCTTCACTCATTCCCGAGTTATCTAACCACTGCTCTGATACCACTAATGTGCGGTCTTCCCACCTTAACAGTGATTAATAGACATAAGAAGGACTAATCATGCATTAATAACGTCTTAAGGTTCTGGTTGTTACATGAGTTAACAGGATTACAGGCCAAAATAAAAGACTTCGAAAATAATTCATTACATTCTCAAAAGAATGTTAATATTTAGATTTATACTACTCCTAGAGTAGATACTAATCGTGACTTGAATCCTAAACATTCCTGTGTTCCTTGTAGCTCACTGCCTCAACCAGACCCTTAGTCCTTTAGCCCAAAAGCGTACCTACAGGGACAACACATCATAAGCATATACAATCTCATTTAACATCATAAAACATCATAGTAAATGCATGAAACATTGGTTAAGTAAATATGCTGGTTATTCATTAACTTCTTATCGTTGTCCCTGATTCATAATCATGCATATGGGCATCTTACCCTGTGGCATCTTACCACATTATAAACATCGCATGGCCTCTTACCATGTGGGGCATCTTACCCCGTGGCATCTTACCACAAATAACATCGCATGGCCTCTTACCATGTGGGGCATCTTACCCCGTGGCATCTTACCACAAATAACATCATAGACATCTTATAAACACCGTAAACATCTTATAAACATCATCATTTCATCATGTATACTCATGCAATAAAAGCATAGTCGTAGTGTAAAGATGTGTTTTACCGTTCGATGCCCGTACGTCTCTTACGTACCTTTTCAAAAGGAGGAGGAGTCAACAGACTTATCTCCTTGATTGTGCTGGTACCTGGGATGGCTCTACACAACCACATTATTAGGCACCGATACGAGAATCGAAATCAATTTTTCAAAAAAAAAATCAACATAAAATTTTATAACATATGAACAGTAACTACCGATCGATCGGTCTCTCTTACTGATCGATCGCTAACTGTTCATCATTTCTTCTTTTAGCTACGGCATTTGCCGATCGATCGGTGTTCATCACCGATCGATCGGTCGTTCACATTCATGCGAGATTTTCCAGAAATCTCGAACACCTCAATTCACACCCTTCAACTACTTCATAACATACATACAATGCCTAAAAAAGCATATCAATAGCTTCATCACACTTCCATGCATGTATTAAAATCAAAGGTTCACTCATAACTTAAACCGACATGCATTAAAATTGCCCGACTTTATCAGTGCTCATCCATTCTTTCAGAAAAACAGGGCATCATAATTTCTACCCAGATTTTCGAGCACTACATTTCATAACAAGAATTCTCACACATAAACCATGCAACATGTTCAAACAATTATGCTAGGGGCTTCATAAAACTTCTATGTAAGCACTTAAATTCAAGGTTTCATAAAACCTAAGCTAGCATGCATCATAACATCCTCATAAACTTTGAGCTCATCCAAACTTACAGAAAAACAGGGCATCATAACATTACCCAGATTTTCGAACACCTAGTTTCCAAGCCAGGAATCTATCACATAAAACGTATAAAGTGTTCGATCTAACATGCTAGTAGTTACATAACACTAACATACAAGCACCCAAACCAAGGTTTCGACCAACCCTTATACTAGCATGCTGAAAACCACACAACCAAACCCTATCTTAACCAAGCTTCCAGAAAACAGATCATGGATTACCTCACCCTTTTTGCTCCCTTTTTGGCAAGGATTTTTCAACACAATCCACAAGCCAAATCTCCTTCTATCTGCAGCTATCTTGGGCGATTTTTGGGGAGAGGAAGGGGAGAGGAAGGAGTGCTTTGCAGGTAATGAGTGAGCATGGTTGAAGGATGTGATGGGGTATGGGCTGCCAAGTGGGGGGGGGGGGGGGGGGGGGGGGGTGGCCGAGTGGCAGGGGTGGGTGGTGTGGGTTGGGTGGTCATGTGGTGTTTAATTGTGTCCCGGTATATAGTACGATGTATTAAAATATCCTCACTCGATATTTTATAACTTCATTTAAATTAATACATCCTTTAAAACACCCAACATGCCCCCTAAATCATATCATCATATCATAATTATACTCCCCCAATTTAAATACACCACAACCCTAAAACACAACATAAATCATCATCATAGCACATAATCATATAACATTTCGGGGGTATTACAGATGTTGAGGGTAAGGGTCGAATTTTTGGTGCAAGGTTTTGAAAAACTTGCTGTCAAATAAATCTGCAGAAAATAATGTTGCATGCAATAGATGGGTTTGAATTTTCGATTTACTTAGATTTCAAATATGACTTAGAGTTCTAAATAAAAGTTATAGATAATTGCATTGTCTTTGCGTGGTTAACATTTGAGACAATTTGGACTTGAAATGATTGAGATATGCTCATTTTACTAAAGTGTGCCAGATTTGACTCTGCATGTACTGTAAATGCACATGCATTGTAGAATTCCGAACTTTTGACATATTTTCCTTTCGAATTTGTTGACGGTCTTCAAATAACAATTGTCGATATTTTCATTGTATTGAATTTAAAAAAAAAAAGAGGACTTAAATCATACTCATTTTCAATTAGTTATGAATTTTATACTTTAAGTGCTCAATCTATGTCCTGAATATGGGCGAAGATACCCATGCAGTGTGTTCTTCGGGTTCCTGAGCATTTTTGGCTAGGAATTCCCGAAAATGTCTAGAAATAAGAATTTTAGTACATTGAGTTGGCTGTCTTTTTCCATTGGAATCAGGCAATTTGAATTTAAAATGTAAAGGTTATGGCGATTTTACAAAACCCGCTCAGACAGGAAAATAGATTTTTAAAGTCTACACTTTTAGTGTTTAAACTACTTTTAGATGAAGGAACCAGCTTGACATCATCAGATGAGAAATGACGTCCTCCAATGTTTTGAAGTTTGGGCACTAGAATCGAGTCATTTGGAAGTCATATGAATTTATTATGATTTTTATACAAAACTGGGTCAGGCTGAAATTTGGTGAGTGTTATGTTTTTCCCAGCAGATTGTTCTTGGCCATTTTACTTAGGCTAAATGAACGAATTTGAAGATGAGTTAAACTGATGAAATGTTCATTTTTGAGTTAGCTTTTAAACTAAATCGAACCCATTTATATTATTAAGTGTCGGGAAAGTTATGAGCCAATCTCTACTATTGCGCAGACTGAAATTTAGAGATTTGACTTTAGGTCTAAGTTTGAGTATTATTTTGATAAAGTCTAAGGCTAGTATGTGACATTATGTTGTAAATGGAACTGTTATGACCAGGTTCATTAATCCTGAGATCGAGTCAAGGATCACTTGGTAATTAGCTAACGGTTCTGAGGTATGTAGAAATGAGTTTTATCATAACGTCTGATGAAGACGTGTAATGATATTATTGTATGACTTTACATATCATTAATTGATTTATATGATTTAATTGTCACTATATGATTCTTATGTGACTATATGACATATTGAGATACATTGTAGTACATGATATGTGAATTACATGATATGTATTGATTTTCACATGAGATTGCATGACATAATGAGTTGCAAATGTCATATGATGCATACATGATTCATGGGCATATCATATTGATCTATCCACTTCTTTGATATCCATGATGATGACTGAGTTGATTTATCCGAGTGTCTGGGACGACGGGCACGACGATGACAGGTAGTATAGGTGTAGGGCCTCGCTACCTTAAGTATGGGTTTAAGTGCAATAAGAGGGCTAAGCATGCATAATTCAGAGTATAAGGTTCATGTTGATGTCTCGAGCTAATAGGATTACAGTGCCAAAATAAAATTTCCAAGGATTAATTACATTCCCAGTAAATGAATGTTAATACTATAGCTTTACACTACTCCTAGAGTAGAGACTATACAAAAAGAATCATGTCCTCATATACCAAAAGCACTCCTCACGAGCTCACTGCATCAACCCTGCCCTTAGTCCTCCAAGTCAAATGCACCTACAAGGACAAACCCCAAACCATGAGCATATAATAATCCATATTCAACACAATATGATTATAAGGCATAAATGCATAAACAGCAAATACAAAGCACTTCCTGTACTCCAATGCATTTAAAACACTCCCTTTGGTTGTACCTGTACCATAACTCATAATTATAATCAATGGATTATATTACGGTTTCACAAATGTCATGACATATCAACATTCTATTAATACCAATATCCAATCCTTAGTCAAGTTATAACAGTGTATTTTAATGCACCTCACTTGTCATGACCGCGGCACATATACCCCTCGCTTCGATATATCGAAGATATCGAATAACCTCGCTTTAAATGTGACATGCGGCATTTACCCTCGCTTCAACATTTTAGCGGCAAATATTCTTTCCTCACTACGATATGACAGCGGCAAGTATTCTATCATCGCTTCAAATGACAGTGGCAAAGCATTTAAAATCATCACTCGAATATAACCATGACTCATGGGATATGCACCAAGTATCCAACAGACATATATGCAATCACAATGCATAATTCAACATGTATTTGCATCCACAATGCACATTTCAATATATACTTGCATCCACAATGCACAATCCAATAGGTATATAAAATAAATGTTACCGTTGGGTGCCCGTACGTCTCTCTACGTACCTTTCCAAAATATAGAGTGTTGCAGGACTTTATCCCTGCGTTGTGTTGCTACTTGGGAAGGCTCTACACAAGTGCACAACACAATATTAGATGCCAATCCATAATCCAATATCAAAAACCCCATCAATTAAACCACAATCCACAAATACCACAAAAATATGCCTTGCGATCGATCGGCGCGAGGCGATCCATTTTGGCACCCAAAACGCTGCCTTCTCGATCGATCGGTGATCGATCGAGAGTTCGAGACCCCTCACCGATCGATCGAGAAGTCTCCTCGATCGATCGGGAGTTCTGCTCGATCAATCGAGGAAACACCATCTTCCTAGCCAATAGCCCTGCCATGCTCGATCGATCGGAGGGTCATGCTCGATCGATCGATGAGCTCTGTAAACGCGAGAAATCACCATTTATGTGTATATATCTCCTGCTAACTCAACATACACCAAAAGCCATCAAACCTCATTCACTTTACACACTTAAAACTTCATTATACTACCATAAAACTACACAAAAACAAATTTCAACAAGAACACAATTATACATGCCATTTTCTCCCAAAACATTACTCAACTCAAAATTGAATGATAACAATCAACACTACTAGTTTTCTTACCCCTTTGGCTCCAACTTTTAGCAAGATTTAAGCAATTAAATTGCAGGTCTCCTCCTTCTTTCTTGCTTGATGATGGACGATTTTGAGGGTGGAAAAGGGGAGAGATTTTGTGATAAAAAATGTGTGGTGGGAGAGTAAAGATGAGGCAGGTATGGTTGAGGTATGGTTGTGTGGTGGTAGCATGATAAAGATTTATTTTGTGTCCCGGTATTTAGTATGATGTATTAAATATCCCTACATGATATTTTAAAAGCATGTTCTAACAACAATGCACCAATATCTCAATTAAACATGCTTTACCAAAAAAATTAATACCCACCCCAAATAAACCATGACATTACTCAATTTCCCAACATGCATCACATGCACCCTGAAATGTATTACCAGGTCACGCGCACTACATGACTAAGCATTTCACCATAATAATTCATTCAACACCAAATTAATTAACACCATAATTATCACATAAACATAATTAATGCCCAAATGGATATAATTATTTCCGGGATATCACAATACTCCCTTACTTATAAGATTTCGCCCTCGAAATCAGCATGCACTTACCAATCTGAACAAAACATAATCACAACCAGAAAACAGTTTCGGGTAGTGTTGCACCATATGTCACTCCGCCTCCCACGTGGCCTCCTTGACACCCCTGCGATCCCACTGAACCTTGACCATCGGTATCACCTTGTTCCGAAGTCTGCGATCAGCTCTATCCAGAATCCTGACTGGCCATTCCACGTAGGACACATCGGAATCTAATTGAACCTCTGAAGGCTACAACACATGTGACGGATCCGGCTCATACTTCCACAACATAGACACATGAAATACGTCATGTATACAAGACAAAGACGGTGGCAAGGCCAATCGGTAAGCTAAGGTGCCAATGCGCTACAAGATCTCGTACGGCCCAACATACCTCGGAGATAATTTCCCGCGCATTCCAAACCGCACAACACCTCTGAAAGGTGAGATCTTCAAAAAGACCTTATCTCCGGACTGAAACTCTAACGGTCGCCGTCGTTTATTAGCATAAGCTGTCTGTCTGTCCTAGGCTGCTTCCATTTTCTGTCTGATCACTTTCACCTTCTCTTTCATTTCCCAATCAACTCCATCCTCCGATCGATTTACGGTCCAAATCATCCCAGCACAATGCTGACCTACAACGTCTACCATAAAGAGCCTCAAAAGGAGCCATCTGAATGCTTGCCTGTTAGCTATTGTTATACGAGAACTCTACCAAGGCCACTATGAGATCTGAACCGTGGATCTCGATCAGACACTATAGAAACTGTAATCCCGTGCAGTCTCACTACATCCCGGACATACAATTGAGCCATCCTCAGGTATGACTCATACTGTACGTAATAAAGTGAGTTACCTTCGTCAGCCTATCCACGATCACCCAAATCGCATCACACCCTGAAGTAGTCCTTGGCAAGTGGGTCATGAAGTCCATGGATATGTGCTCCCACTTCCATTCAGGTATCTCTAAGCTCTTCAGTTCACCACCAGGCCTCTACCTCTCTGCCTTCACCTCCTGACAAATCAAACACTTCTTAACAAAATTGATAACATCCTGCTTCATCTGTTTCCACCAAAATTGATCACATAGATCTTTATACATCTTCCTCCCGCCTGGGTGGATACTAAGTCTGCTGCTATGAGCCCGTTGTAAGATCCCTTGACGCAACGCCAACGTACTCGGAACTACCCAACTGTTACCAATCCTTAAAGAACTGTCTTCAGCCACTCTGAACTTCAATGGATGTCCAAGAAGTACCAATGATAACCATCTCTGAATCTCATCATCTGTCTTCTGAGCTCTCCTGATGTTCTCATGAATATCCGACTCTGCCAATAAAGTTGATACACGTACCGGTGATGTATCCACATCGAATTCATAGCCTAGATGACAGTAGGAAGTCATCATGGCCGATAATTGCATGACATCCACAGCAGAACATCTCACTTTCCGGGATGGTACTCTATCTCGCAATCATAATCCTTGAGTAAGTCCATCTATCTCCTCTGCTTCATATTCAGCTCCGCCTGAATGAATAGAAACTTCAGGCTCTTATGATCCGTATAGATGGTAAACGAAGTACCATACAAATAATGCCGCCAAATCTTCAAGGCAAAAATGATAGCCGCCAACTCCAAGTCCTGGACTGGATATCTGGTCTCATGAGTCTTTAGTTGTCTCGATGCATAAGCTACCACATGCTTATCCTACATCAGCACACATCCCAAGCCCTGCAGTGATGCATCAGTATACAGAACAAACCTCTTGTTCTCCGTAGGAATCACCAATACAGGCGTTGTAGTCAACCAGTGCTTCAGCTCCTGGAAGCTCTGCTCACAAGCCTCAGACCAATAGAATGGTACTCCCTTTTGAGTCAACTGTGTCAAAGGCTTAGCAATTTTCAAGAATCCTTTGACAAAACGTCGATAATATCTGGCCAAACCAAGGAAACTCCGAATCTCGGGTACAGAAGTAGGCGCAGACCATTCTGTCACTGCCTCTACTTTCCTTGGATCCACTGATATCCCATCTCTAGAGATGACATGACCCAGAAACACTACACTGTCCAACCAGAATTCACACTTACTGAGCTTGGCAAACAACTGATGTTCTCTGAGGATCTGAAGCACTGTACGTAGATGTCTCACGTGCTCTTCCTCACTTCTAGAGTAGACATGGATGTCGTCAATGAACATAATGACAAACTGATCAAGATACGGTTGGAACATCCGATTCATCAGACCCATGAAGACAGCCGGGGCGTTCTTCATACCGAACGCCATAACCAAGAACTCATAGTGCCCATACCGAGTCCGAAACACTGTCTTCTGAACATCTTCCTCTCTGACCCGCATCTGATGGTAGCCTGACCTCAAGTCGATCTTGGAATAGAGTTTCATGCCCTGCAACTGATCAAACAGATCATCAATCTGCAGAAGAGGGTACTTGTTCTTTACAGTTGCTTTGTTCAATTGCCGGTAATCGATGCACAAACGCATCGAACCATCCTATTCTTAACAAACAAGAGTGGTGTACCCCAAGGTGATACACTAGGATGTATGTATCCCTTGTCAAGGAGTTCCTGTAATTGCACCTTCAATTCCCTCAACTCCGCCGGTGCCATCCTATAAGGGGCACGAGAAATAGAAGACGTCCCTGGTAACAACTCAATCCCAAACTCGACATAGGCGGAAACGTTGGAATTTCCTCCGGAAACACATCGGCAAATTCCGCAACCACCGGTATTTCCTCAGTCCTCAGTTCTTTCTCCTTCTCCGCTATATCCACGACATAAATAAGATAGCTCGTATGTCCACGTTCCAATAGCCGTGACATTTTTATAGCTGATACCAACGGAATCTTCGGACGAGAACCATTCCCATAAAAGATCCACTGAATCCCCTGACCAGCTCGAAAACGAACAGTTCTCTGCCGGCAATCACCCACTGCCTAATATCTGTTCAGTACATCAATGCCCACAATGCAATCGAAGTATGACATTCCCAAAATAATCAAATCCGTCTTCAACTCATTGCCCTCAAAATAAATGAGGCAGTCAATAGTAGCCGATCCGCAATCACATTCCTTCCGGTGGGTGTCGAGACCAGAAGAGGCGTGGGTAACAAAGACGGGCACATATGATGTCTCTCCACAAAATCAGCAGATATAAAAGAGTGGGAGGCTCATGTATCTATCAAAATAAAAGCAGGGTACGTAAGTAAATGACACATACCGGCAATCACCTCCTCTGGGCTGCTTCGGCCTGCTCTCTAGTCAGTGCATACACTTGCCCCTGGGTGGTCCCACAGTCTGACCTCCCGATGGTCGAGGCATAATCTGATGCCTCTGATGCACTATCCTATCCTCAAATCTCGGCCTATTCATCCTGAAATCTGACTGTCCTCCCCAGTTGGGGCAATACCGAGCAATATGGCCCATCTTGCCACAACTGTAACAAGCCGGGCAGTCACGTGATAAGTGCGGTCCTCCACAATTATCGCATCTCATTTCCCCTGTTCTATTCACTTACGTTGGTCCCCGGTTGGTCGGTACATTGCTCTTTCGATTCTCCTGCTTCCGGTTATTAGACTTCTTCCCACTAAATCGAGAAAATGAAGAAGCTCCACGAGGCTTAAACTGTTCTCCTCGTGGCCTTAAGCCATCAAATGCCGGTCTTTGTGACGGAACTTGTGGGAGTACATCATCAGTATAAGCACCAACTCCGATCTCTGCTAATTCCGCTCTTGTGAGATCATCATCAAAAGAACTAGGGTTGTTGGAGATAACCTGATCAAACAACTCTGGTCTCAAACCCTTTAAGAAGTGCCTCATCTTGGCATGTCCATTGGTAGCAATATGAGAGACATATCTCAAGAGTGATGAGTATTGTAGAGCACAGTCAGAAACAGTCATGTTGCCCTGCTTCAATTTGGTGAACTCGTCTTCCTTCCTCTGTCTGGCAGCGGCTGAAAAATATCGGTTCAGAAACTGGTTCCTAAACAAGCTCCAGTCAATCAGTACTCTTCGAGCTCTCAGCTCCATCATAGTTGTCTTCCACCACATTGAAGACTTCTTAGCCAATTGAAACTCTACCAATCTTAACCAAGCAGTCTCCGCACAGGGTGCCGATACGAAGATCTGCTCTATCCTCTCTAACCATTCCTCTGCTTCTTCCCCAGTCTCAGTTCCCTCAAAACGGGGTGGATGGAAGTTCAAGAACTGTGTCAGACTCAGCTGCCCAGGTAATAACAACTGTGCTATCGGTTCCACGCCCATAGCCGGTGGCGGTAGAGGATTCGTCTGAGAAATACTAGCATTTACACTCCCTACATCACCCACCTCCTCATTGAGGTTCTCCAAATTTATGGCCGCCATGCTGTAATACAAGGGTTAACAATACCAGAAAAAATTCATGTATTACACCATTAGATAACATGAGCAACAATATTCTAAGCATGTTAGAACACCAATATGCACCACATGCATAAACATGCTCACAAGCGAATACCTAGCTAACTTGTTGCTAAGGCTACCCTTCACTCATTCCCGGGTTCTCTAATCACTGCTCTGATACCACTAATGTAAGGTCTCGCTACCTTAAGTATGGGTTAAGTGAAATAAGAGGGCTAAGCATGCATAATTCAGAGTATAAGGTTCATGTTGATGTCTCGAGCTAATAGGATTACACTGCCAAAATAAAATTTCCAAGGATTAATTACATTCCCAGTAAATGAATGTTAATACTATAGCTTTACACTACTCCTAGAGTAGAGACTATACAAAAAGAATCATGTCCTCCTATACCAAAAGCATTCCTCACGAGCTCACTGCATCAACCCTGGCCTTAGCCCTCCAAGTCAAAATGCACCTACAAGGACAAACCCCAAACCATGAGCATATAATAATCCGTATTCAACACAATATGATTATAAGGCATAAATGCATAAACAGTAAATACAAAGCACTTCCTGTACTCCAATGCATTTAAAACGCTCCCTTTAGTTGTCCCTTGTTGGGAAAACGATTTCTAAGTTTTGGTGATTACAAACACCTACTGGATATTAAAGATCAACCGGATGCTAAAGACCTACCGGGTGAATACATCAACCGGATGAAGTCATCAACTGGTATGAAGTCATCAACCGGATGAAGACATCAACTGGATAGAGACATCAACCGGATAAAGGCATCAACTGGATAGATACCAACCGGACAAGCTATCAACTGAATAAAGTCATCAACCGGATAAAGTCATCAACCGGATGAAGACATCAACTGGATAGACATCAACCGGATAAAGGCATCAACTGGATAGATACCAACCGGACAAGCTATCAACTGAATAAAGTCATCAACCGGATAAAGTCATCAACCGGATGAAGACATCAACTGGATAGAGACATCAACCGGATAAAGGCATCAACTGGATAGATACCAACCGGACAAGCTATCAACTGAATAAAGTCATCAACCGGATAAAGTCATCAACCGGATGAAGACATCAACTGGATAGAGACATCAACCGGATAAAGTCATCAACCGGATGAAGACATCAACTGGATAGATACCAACCGGACAAGCTATCAACTGGATAAAGACATCAACTGGATAGACACCAACCGGACAAGTTATCAACTGGTAAAGACATCAACCGGATGAAGACATCAACCGGGTGAAGATATAAACTGGATAACTATCAACTGCAAAGTCTCTCACTGAACAAGGACATCAACTGGTCTTAAGAGGATGAACGACCAGTTGAACAAAGAAACCAGCAGAAGTCTAAGCAACAAGACAAAGTAAGTACAACATTCTCTGACAAAGGTACAACAGAGCGGCGCACACTGCTATATCTCCGCCACCATTACCGTCAGAGTGAAAAGAGCCGTTGTTTTCCAAAATAGGAAAGAAGACAACAGGTATTTGGAAAGCTAATCCATTCCATATACAAAAAGGCTACCGTTGGACAACAAAACCTATAAATACGTCCAAACAGAGAATGAAGAAGCGCTGAGCAACTTTCAAACTAAGAGAAATACTTCAAAGCAAGAAAGCTATACGACTGATATTTCAAACGTTCAGCAAAGAGCAGACAAACCGCAAAACTGAATCTGTGACAGATTATTTTCAATTGAAGTCTGCTGCTCAGAAACTCTCAAAGCTAGAAAGTTTTATTCTGTAGAGAGTGTTGTAAAATCACTTGTATCCAAAAGATAAGAAGAGTGTGATTGCTAGGAGTTTAGGCCAAGTGTGTTAGTGCCTAAGGAGGTTGTATACTGTAAAGTGTAAACCAAGTCTTCTAGTGAATCCTTCCTGCAAAGGAAGAAGGGGAGACGTAGAAGCGTTGTGCTTCGAACTTCCAGAAACAACTCTCGTGTTATTCGTTTATTGCTTTATTACTTTAGTTTTATTCCTCACAAGTTTTGTAGACGTCTTCCGCACTATAATAAGTGTCTACTGACTTGCCTGTTATTGAGAAGCAACTGTAACACTTAACAGTTTACAGTTAACCAGAAAAGAAATCGAAATTATATCTAGTGTTTATTCAACCCCCCCCCCCCCCCTTCTAAACACTACCCCGATCCACTCCCTTACCATAACTCATAATTATAATCAATGGATTATATTACGGTTTTACAAATGTCTATCACCATTCCATTAATACCAATATCCAATCCCTAGTCAAATTATAACATTGTATTTTAATGCACCTCGCTTGTCATGACCGCGGCACTAATACCCCTTGCTTCGACATATCGGCAGTATCGAATAACCTCGCTTTAAATGTGACATGCGGCATTTTCCCTCGCTTCAACATTTTAGCGGGAAATATTCTTTCCTCGCTACTATATGACAGCGGCAAGTATTCTATCACCGCTTCAAATAACAGCGGCAAAGCATTTAAATCTTCACTCGAATATAACCATGACTCATGGGATATGCATCCAACATACATATATGCAATCACAATGCATAATTCAACATGTATTTGCATCCACAATGCACATTCCAATATATACTTCCATCCACAATGCACAATCCAATAGGTATATAAAATACATGTTACCGTTGGGTGCCCGTACGTCTCTCTACGTAACTTTCCAAAATATAGAGTGTTGCAGGACTTTATCTACCTGGGAAGGCTCTACACAAGTGCACAACACAATATTAGATGCCAATTCATTGTCCAATATCAAAAATCCCATCAATTAAACCACAAATCCACAAATACCACAAAAATATGCCTTGCGATCGATTGGCCCCATCGCCTGATCGATCGGGAAGCGATCCATTTTGGCACCCGAAACGCTGCGCTTCTCGATCGATCGACCCTCACCGATCGATCGAGAAGTCTCCTCGATCGATCGGGAGTTCTGCTCGATCGATCGAGGAAACACCATCTTCCCAGCCAATAGCCTGCCATGCTCGATCGATCGGAGGGTCATGCTCGATCGATCGAGGAGCTCTGTAAACGTGAGAAATCACCATTTATGTAAATATATCTCCTGCTAACTCAACATACACCAAAAGCAATCAAACCTCATTCACTTTACACACTTAAAACTTCATTATACTACCATAAAACTACACAAAAACAAATTTCAACAAGAACACAATTATACATGCCATTTTCTCCCAAAACATTACTCAACTCAAACTTGAATGATCAACAATCAACACTACTAGTTTTCTTACCCCTTTGGCTCCAACTTTTAGCAAGATTTAAGCAATTAAATTGCAAGTCTCCTCCTTCTTTTTTGCTTGATGATGGACGGTTTTGAGGGGGAAAAGGGGAGAGATTTTGTGATAAAAATTGTTTGGTGGGAGAGTAAAGATGAGGCATGGGTGAGGTATGGTTGAGGTATGGTTGTGTGGTGGTAGCATGACAAAGATTTATTTTGTGTCCCGGTATTTAGCATGATGTATTAAATATCCCTACATGATATTTTAAAAGCATTTTCTAAAACAAATGCACCAAAATCTCAATTAAACATGCTTTACCAAATTAATTAATACCCACCCCAAATAAACCATGCCATTACTAATTTCCCAACATGCATCACATGCACCCTGAAATGCATTACCAGGCCACGCCCACCGTATGACTAAGCATTTCACCGTAATAATTAATTCAACACCAAATTAATTAACACCATAATTATCACATAAACATAATTAATGCCCAAATGCACATAATTATTTCAGGGATATCACAATAGGTATCGACTGTAGTCACGCGCGTTGCAACCGATCTACACACGAGGGATGACTAGCACAACACATGATGATTCTCCTAGCGCAAAGTGTGTGTGTTGTTACCCTCTGCTCGAGCTGATATTGATTGATGATACCTTTCTTTGGACTCCGATATTGGTGTCTTGAGATTCGGTTCTTTATACCCTTTCATACATCGCATTCATACATGGTATGCATTGCATGATACTTTGTCACTCTTGACATGATTTATTTATTTCTCGTACTGGGTTCTGACCCTCTTCACGGGGGCCTGTCATGTCTTTGTTGTAGGGCATGACAGGTGGTACAGGTGGACGTACTGCGGATGCTCGAGGTGAAGCATCGATGAATACCAGAGCTCCGTGAGAGCGATCTCAGGTTTATGTTTTAAGTTTTGAGTCCCAGTAATAGTTAGATTACTTTTAATTACATTTTTAAATTACCGGGGTGTGATGCCCAGGGATTAATGATGTTAATCCCGGTGTGGTAATAATCCTTAATGGATTTTAATTGTGGCAATTATGAATTAATTACGGTTTTGGGACTCCTGGGGATTTTAAATCCGGTTTTTGGAGTCGTTGGACCCAAGGGATGAGATTGTATTCTCGTCGTGGTGATAACCTTGGAGTTTGGTCTTTGGCGGGATTTGGGCTCCGGAGTACTTTGTACTGGGGTTGTTAATGGAAATAGAGATTGGGAGGTAATTATTGAAAACAGATGATGTTTAATGAGTCATGATGTATTTGTCGAAGGAATGGCATTTTCAAGTTTTGGTACTATATATACCAAGTAGACTCGATATTCCGTCATTTGGCACGGAACCGTTCCCTCTCTCCCTCTCTCTACGCCTAACCCTTAACCCATTTCCCCTCTTTTTCACTTGGAGGAAAAAGTCATTGGTAGCTTGGCTCGGGAGCCGGTTTTCTCGAAGATAATCAGGTATTATTCATCCCCTCGCATTTATCTTCGATTTGATAGTAGCATGGTAGATTATGGTTGAGATTTGAGTTGGGTTTAAGAAATTGGTTTTTAAAGAAATTTGGGTTGTTGTATTTTGGGGTTGATTTATGGCCCCTTGTTAAGGATTTAAGTTGTATGGGGTGTGAGGATTGTTGTAGGGGAAAATTTTACAAGGAAAACACCATTTTTGGTTGAGACAGGTCGAGGCGATCGATCCCTAGGGTGGGGCGATCGATCGCCGAGACGTTGATGAAATTTTCAGGAAGATGAACAGTGAGGCGATCGACCGCCTCAAAGGAAGCGATCGATCGCCATGAGGCAGTAGCCAAATATATGCGAGGCGACCGATCGCCTGGAAAGGAGATATCGATCGCCTGTGCCTATTTTCACGAGGCGATCGATCGCTTGGGATGAAGCGATCGGTCACCAGTGCCTGTTTTTGGAGAATTATTTCGTGTTGTGTTTTCGATGCATACTTCGCCCGGGGCCTTTTAAAATGGTTAATCGTCATGGATGACGATATAGTTGGGGTTTGTGAACGTGCTTGGGCACATGGGTGCGTGCTTGTATTTAATTGTGAGTTATTTATGTGTTAGCACATAACTCATCGGGTCGTGGGACTCAGGCAAGGTTGGACTCGAACTACGGAATTATAAGGTACATATAACGTACGAGCATAGCCTGTTATAATGTTGAAACTGTGAAATGTATGGTATATGGTATTTGTAATAAATGGGTATCGAAATGCATGGTATGTGGTATTTGCAATAAATGGATATTGAAATGCATGGTATGTGGATTTGCCATAAATGGATATTGAAATGCATGGTATAGGGTACTTGCTATAAATGGATAGTGAAATGCATGGTATATGGTAATTACGGTAAATGGACATACATTGGGAATCATATGGTGCCGCTTTTGAGCGAGCAATGGTGAGCGTGCGTGGGGTTAAAATGCGACCATCGGTTATGACGCCCCCGTTGAGCGACCATCGGTTATGACGCCGCTATTGTTGAGCATGCGTGGGGTAAAAATGCCGCTATGTGGAGCGAGCTATGAAATAGAAATATGGAATCATTGGCTAGATACATGTGATATCTGTAACACTCTATTTGGTGATTTAATCATATTTGGTTATGGAACTGGTATAACATGGATGGTTTTAGTTGATCAATGAGATGATCAACTGGCTTTTGAGAATTTAATGGTTTGGTTATTTTGAGAACAGGGACAATACAGGGAATCCCGGATGAGGATGATACCATCCAGGGAGTATCATTTAAATTCATGGCATTTACATTCTGTAAATTATGAACTGTAATATTATGAATATTGGATTGGTGGTATTCGTATGCTCACCCCGTGTTGATTTGAGGTACTTCCAGGATTGAAGTACCAGGGTTGGTTGAATAAGTACGTAGATCCAGAGTTGAGATCGAGTTGTGCATGGGAGGTGCTTCCAGAATTGAAGTACCAGTAACAGTATTTGATAGAGTATCTTATACATTAGATACACGTTCACTTATTTGGTGCTCTCATGTGAGCACATTTTTACGTGTGTAGGAATGTATAAATGGCCATGGCTTCCTCTCTTCATTCATTGTATGCATGCAATTAAATACGGAATTGCTAAATGAACTGAGAGTATATTAGTGTATTATTAGGGTGCATACTATGAAAGTGGTTTTGGTTGGGGAAGTTAAACATTATGGGGTTCTAATGCAAGAAATTTTCTAGTTGGTTTATGATGCTATGCTTGCATGTGGTTTCCTTCCCATGATAATATGATTGTATGCACTAATGGTATGGATTAATACACTAATAGCGGGTTAAGGGCACGGGGATCCTTACATTAGTGGTATCAGAGCAGTGGTTTGCTCTTTGGGGCTGTTGAGGGCCTAGGAACATGTCAATGGGAATGAGAAGCACATACTTATGAATGATGGTAGTTAGTGTTGTGTGGCACAACTATATTGCTTATGTGCATTTATGATATGTGTTCATAATTGGAATATGTTGCTAACTATGGTGGTTGCAGGGTCTTATGAGACATGGATTATGCATTACGGTTGCATATATATTGGAGTGATGGTTTTAATGCTTTGTCGCTAAATGTTGAAGCGATGGGAAAATTCTGCATGTCACATTTGAAGCGAGGTGCATTAAAATACACTCATGGCGATGTTTATTGGGATACGGATTATGCATTACGGTTGCATGCATGGCGTAGCGATGTGAATACTTGTCGCTGTCATATTATAGCGATGAAGAATATTTGCCGCAAATATGTCGAAGCGAAGGATAATTTCGCTGTCATATTACTATTGCGAGGGATATTATGCCGCTAATATGTCAAAGCGAGGGGTATTTCCGCTGTCATGATAAAACGAGGAGTAGTAGTGGCGCCGCTGTCATACCATCGCGATGAAGAATATTTGCCGCTTAAGCGAGGGATATTATACCTCTAATATGGCATAGCGATGAGCTTTCCGCTGTCATATGATAGCGATGGAGGATATTTGCCGCTTAAGCGAGGGATATTATGCCGCTAATATGTCGAAACGAAGTAGCGAAGAGGGATATTTGCCGCTGTATAGCGAGGGATATCATGACGCTAGTCTATTGGCGATGGTTTATACCGCCGGGTATTCATAGCGATGGTTCATTCGGCTATTCTATTGGCGATGGTTTATGCCGCCGGGTATTCATAGCGATGGTACATTCCGCTATTCTATTGGCGATGGGTTATGCCGCCGGGTATTCATAGCGATGGTTCATTCCGCTATTCTATTGGCGATGGTTTATGCCGCCGGGTATTCATAGCGATGGCTTATTCCGCTATTCTATTGGCGATGGTTCATGCCGCCGTGTATCTTAGCGATGGTGCATTGATGTGACTAGAAATAGACACACATCTTTAGCGCTTAATTGTCTACTATTTGGTAGGTTTTGATGGATAATTTGATACGTATGCTACCTAATCGTATATTTGTGTAATTGTAGGTACAATCGACGAAAACGAGCTAAAAATGATGTGTAAAGACCAAGAAAAGACATGGCCATAACAAGGACTCAAAATTGATCAAGAAAAGGGCAAAAACGTAATTTTGAAGGAAGAGATCGATTGCCATGAAGAGGAGATCGATCGCCCTTGGACAGAAACTTGAGCAACAAAATTAACGAAGCAGCGATCGATCGGTGATTCTAGGCGATCGATCGCCTGAGGCTACTGGAGGGAAGCGATCGATCGCTATAAAGTTGCTATCGATCGCCTCAAGCGTTTTGTTGAAAAAAATAAACCAAGCGATCGATCGCTATAAAAGGGGCGATCAATCGCCGAAGAGTCCGAATTTTTGGAAATTAAGTCTTTTACCATGTTTAAAAGATTGTAACCTAATTATTAGCCTCCAAGACCCCATAACTCATTTTTATCACTTCTTAGAGACAGATTTTCGAGACTTTAGGATATTTTTAGGTTTTTAGAAGATTTTTCTTTCAAGTTTTGTCAAGAACAACGCGAAGAACGGAACCGGAATCGACAAGCCAGAATCGTGATTCGTCTTAGTAATTTCTTTTCCTTTGTTTATTTAATGTTTTCGAATCAGTTTGTGTTATTTTTAGATTCAATTATGCTAGGCTAAACTCATAGATTCTTGGTTTAAGGGATACTTGCCTTTGGATTTGAATCTCTTGTGAGAATTTTTGTTTGTTTATTGAATTTAATTTCGATTTCAATTCTGTTTCTTGGTATCGATTTCAATGATTATTGTGTTTGTTTATTAGATTGATCGCCTAGTATTCATATGCATAATCGATAGCTAATTAAGAAGCAACTAAGATTAATAATTACCGGTTGTAGGTGTTATTGAATTTTTAGGATAATATTGGGTAATCAATCATTAACGGCTGTAGTTTCTATTGATTAGATTTATCGAACTCACTAGTTTTGAAATCTGTCATTGATTTAATCATTAACGGCTGTAGTTTTGATTAGAGATTTGATAAGGGTCGGATTGAATGTTGTTTTCTCTTTGACTACGATTAAGGTGGGTAGGAATTCAATTTCCAATCGATGAATAATTGAAAGAATTCGAATGTTAGTAATTTGATGATCAAGAGAGAATCTTCCAAAAATAAAGTTGACCAAAAACCAAGAATCGCGTCACTCTCATAAGTTTTAATCATTTTAGTTAATCTCGTTAATTAGTTTAATTCTTAAAATTTGCTTAGTAGTAATCACTCAACTCAAAACCCCTTTTTACTATTCGTTTTAAATTGACACGAAAAATATACTATCTTCCCTGTGGGATCGATTCCTACTCTCGCTACTACATACTTTTGCTATTAACTTGAGAAGGGTTAATTTGGGCGTACGCGATAAGCGCTACCAAATTTTGGCGCCATTTTTGGGGAAGGCATTGGTATAATTTCGTGTTAAATTTTTTATTTTATTTTAGTTGTTATCCCGCACTACTACTGTTGTTTGTTGATGAGTACATGTGAACCCTCTGATCACGAAGAGAATTTTTACTACGATCCTGAGATCGAGAGGACAATACATTGGAGAAGAAGAGAAGAAAGGTTACTTGAGGAAGAAGAGAGGAACATGATGGCTGTGAATCAAAGCTTGAGGCAGTTGGCGAATCCTAACTTGGATCAACAACCTCTCTGCATCACTTTCCCTGCCCTGACTAATAATGTAAATTTCGAACTCAAGTCTGGTTTAATTCACTTATTGCCAGCTTTTCATGGTCTTGCAGGAGAAAACCCGCACAAGCATTTAATGGAATTCCACGTGGTGTGCACTACTATGAAGCCGACCGGAATCACTGAGGATCAAATAAAGTTAAGAGCCTTTCCATTTTCTCTAAAGGACGCTGCAAAAGACTGGCTATTCTACTTACCATCCGGATCGATCACCACGTGGACGGACTTACAAAGAGTATTCCTGGAGAAGTATTTTTCTGCTTCAAGGGCGACTAACATAAGAAAGGAGATCTACGGCGTGAAGCAGTTCCACGAGGAGTCACTGCATGAGTACTGGGAACGATTCAAGAAGTTGTGTGCAAGTTGTCCACAACATCAGATAAGTGAACATCTGCTGATTCAATATTTCTATGAAGGTTTGCTTTCTGGTGACAGGAACTTGGTGGATGCGGCAAGCGGAGGAGCATTTATCGACAAGACAGCGGAGGAGGCGAGGAGCTTGATAGCTAACATGGCGGCCAATTCCCAACAGTTTGGACATGTTCGCGATGGACAACCGCAAAGAAAAGAGGTAAACGTATCAAACCTGGAACAACAACTGATAGACCTAACTTTTCTTGTGTTTGGTCTTGCAGGTGGAAATGTAGGGAAGATAAAGCCGTGTGGAATCTGTCTGGCTGCGAACCATCCCACGGACGCATGCCCCTCACTAGAAGAGACAGCCGCTGAGAACGTGAATGCCGCGGGAGGATTCCCAGGTCCCCCACAAATGAGCTATGGTAATCCATCGAGCAATTACAATCAAGGTTGGCAAGATCATCCGAACCAAGGTTATGGAAACCCACAGATGAACCAACCCCTACCTTATAGGCAGCAATACCAGAGACCTCCACCACTCCCAACGCACCCTCCTTCTGACAGGTTAGAACATAGCATCAAAGTTATTGCTGAAAATAGCTTACAATTTCAACAGGAGATGAGGGTGGGCATCCAGAGCTTGACTACGCAAATGGGACAACTGGCAACTTCTCTCAACAAGATTGAAGCAAGAATCTCAAATGGACTACCTTCACAACCGGAGGTGAACCCCTGGGAGAATGTGAGCGCTATCACTGTGAATGTGAGTGGAGATACAGCTGAAGAAGAGGTGGTACTGACGCCACCCAATAACGAAGAGAAGACGGAGAAGGAGAAAGAAGTTGAAGAACCCATGCAAGAGGAGAAACCACGAGGTAAGTTCCCCAACTTTTCTGAATATAAAAGTGAACCCCCATTCCCCCTTGCATTGAAGATGAATTTGAAGGACAAGGGTCTCAAGAGGCTCTACGAGATGTCCCCGCGCTGTAATGAAAAAGATCCACTCAAGGAAGCCAAGAAAGATGATAAATGCATGGAACGCGAAGGGCAGCCCAAGGTCGAGCTAGGTGAGAATGTTTCGGCGGACATCCAAAGAAGCATCCCCGCTAAATGCAAGGACCCTGGTATGTTTTCCATCCCATGTATGATTAATGCTAATAGGATTGAGAAGGCTATGCTTGATTTAGGATCTTCTATAAATGTCATGCCTTACTCAATCTATTCTCAACTAAAACCGGGACTTTTAAAAAGAAATGACACTGTGATTCATTTAGCTGATAAGTCCACGGTCATACCTAGGGGGATAATAGAGGACGTAATCGTGCATGTAGAGAACTTGGTTTTCCCAGCCGATTTCTATGTCTTAGACATGGAAAATGGTGATCCTCTAGTCTAATCCTTTTAGGGAGGCCATTCTTGAAAACATCAAAATCAGTAATCGAGATGAATAGCGGTATGATAACATTGGAGTCTAATGGTAAAGTTGCAAAATTCAACATCTATGAACCCATTAAGACTCTTGAGCATTCGAGTTACGCTATTGGCATACATGATGCATATGATTCTGATTTTGATAATGATGAATTGTGGGAGATGAGAAAGGCTACTGATGGCCTTGATGACAAAGGAGGTATGGATTCCCATCCTGTGAATACTATTGCTGCTTTATCTATTCATGATACTGCTGACTCTCGCTCTTCTCACTTGCAGGATCGTACCATTGAAAAGAAGCACCCTCTGTACGGACCACAACAAGCCACAGATGTTGAAGGAGGAACAAAGATTGAAGAAGCCCACTCAAAGGCGAACAAGCCGAAATACTGAGGAGTGAAGAAGATATTGAGGTGGAAGAAGAAGGATAGAGCGACACCGCATCACCCACCTTGATAGAGGACTGGCGTCGGGCCACCGACGTTAAACAGAGGCGCTGCTTGGGAGGCAACCCAAGGGGAGTTAGTTTCCCTGTTACCTTTTTAGTTTTATTGATTTTTAGTTTAAACTTTTCTCTTTTCTTGTATTTTTGCCTTACATTGGGGACAATGTAAGATTTAAGTATGGGGGAGGGATTAGTGGTGTGTTATTGTTTTTCTTATTTCAAAAATACAAACAAAATCGAAAAATTTGAAAATTTTGAGCTCATAGTTAGTAATGAACACATGCTTAGAATCACTAGCCCATGATGAAACCTAATTGATATCATGCATGCTTTTGAACATAGGTGAATTGTTAACCTTGGAACACTTTGAACTCTAATGCAAAATTTTACTTCAACTTAGTAGTTGAATATTTTCAGCACATTATTGTCATGGCTTGTGAAGTGTACATAACTTAGTGAAGATTGTGTGAATTTGGTGATAGTCTTAAGAAGTCTCTAATACATGCTAGAACTTAACTACATGCTCTTTGAGGCGTATGTCTAGACTACTTGCGAACATGAAAGTGATATAGGCGATCTTTGATGCGTTTGTGCCTTTCAAGCCTACCATGTAAACACAATCAATCTCTAGTACCCTTTTTTAGCTTTAATGTAAAAGAATGGTAGTATGCTAAGCATACTATAGACCCCCATTCAACATTCCTTGACTAGCTTATCATCCTATCCTTTTGGCCTAAATATGATTTTAATCCATACCTTTTAAGGGAGTATGATGTATTTCATTCACATGCACTTGGGAATTCATTGAATTATATTTGTGAACTTTATTGTCAAAAGGATGAAATACATGAAAGAAAAGGAATGCCTTGAGAAAATTTGATAAAAATATGACTCCATGGGGAGCCAAGGCACACAAAAGAAGAAAAAAAATGTTGAAATAAACCTTGAAAAATGAACAAGGTTTGAAAAATTCATGCAAGAAGAGAAGTTTTAGTGTGCTTTTCATCTACTCTCTTGTTTGATATATCTTTACCCTTTCTTTCATAAGCCAATACCTAGGCCAAGCTAATAAAGACCTACTTGATTTATGTTTGCAAAGTAGCTAAGATAGTGGAGAAGAGTGTGCAAGTGAGCTTATACTTGTGTTAGTGTAAGACTTGAACTATTATGGCTTTGCATATTTTGGATCTATAATTTGTACACAACACTTGTTTATGACCACACACACGCGTTCACTACTTTGTTGAGTATGAAATGTTTAGGGATTGAACTTGTTCCACTGTTAACTTTTCACCGCCCTTCATTACTGTGCATGTTAAAATTGTTGAGGCATTAAAGTGAGGACAAGTTGCTTTGTTATGAACCTATGAGCTAACCAAAAATATTGTAATTTTATTTGTTTACTCGAGGTCGAGTAAATAGTAAGTATGGGGGAGTTTGATGTGACTAGAAATAGACACGTCTTTAGCGCTTAATTGTCTACGATTTGGTAGGTTTTGATGGATAATTTGATATGTATGCTACCTAATCGTATATTTGTGTAATTGTAGGTACAATCGACGAAAACGAGCTAAAAATGATCTGTAAAGACCAAGAAAAGACATGGACATGACAAGGACTCAAAATTGATCAAGAAAAGGGCAAAAACGTAATTTTGAAGGAAGAGATCGATTGCCATGAAGAGGAGATCGATCACCCTTGGACAGAAACTTGAGCAACAAAATTAACGAAGCAGCGATCGATCGGTGATTCTAGGCGATCGATCGCCTAAGGCTACTGGAGGGAAGCGATCGATCGCCTCAAGCGTTTTGCTGAAAAAAATAAACCAAGCGATCGATCGCTATAAAAGGGGCGATCGATCGCTATAAAAGGGGCGATCGATCGCCGAAGAGTCCGAATTTTTGGAAATTAAGTCTTTTACCATGTTTAAAAGATTGTAACCTAATTATTAGCCTCCAAGAGACAGATTTTCGAGACTTTAGGATATTTTTAGGTTTTTAGAAGATTTTTCTTTCAAGTTTTGTCAAGAACAACGGGAAGAACGGAACCGGAATCGACAAGACAGAATCGTGATTCGTCTTAGTAATTTCTTTCCTTTGTTTATTTAATGTTTTCGAATCAGTTTGTGTTATTTTTAGATTCAATTATGCTAGGCTAAACTCATAGATTCTTGGTTTAAGGGATACTTGCTTTTGGATTTGAATCTCTTGTGAGAATTTTGGTTTGTTTATTGAATTTAATTTCGATTTCAATTCTGTTTCTTCGTATCGACTTCAATGATTATTGTGTTTGTTTATTAGATTGATCACCTAGTATTCATATGCATAATTGATAGCTAATTAAGAAGCAACTAAGATTAATAATTACCGGTTGTAGGTGTTATTGAATTCTTAGGAGAAACGATTGGGTAATCAATCATTAACGGCTGTAGTTTCTATTGATTAGATTTATCGAACTCAATAGTTTTAAAATCTATCATTGATTTAATCATTAACGGCTGTAGTTTTGATTAGAGATTTGATAAGGGTCGGATTGAATGCTGTTTTCTCTTTGACTACGATTAAGGTGGGTAGAAATTCAATTTCCAATCAATGAATAATTGAAAGAATTCGAATGTTAGTAATTTGATGATCAAGAGAGAATCTTCCAAAAGTAAAGTTGACCGAAAACCAAGAATCGCTTCACTCTCATAAGTTTTAATCGTTTTAGTTAATCTCGTTAATTAGTTTAATTCTTTAAAATTTGCTTAGTAGTAATCACTCAACTCAAAACCTCTTTTTACTATTCATTTTTAAATTGACACGAAAAATATACTACCTTCCCTGTGGGATCGATTCCTACTCTCGCTACTACATACTTTTGCTATTAACTTGAAAGGGTTAATTTGGGCGTACGCGATAAGCGCTACCATGCATTCCGCTAGTTTATTGGCAATGGTTCATGCCGCCGGGTATTATATAGCGACGGTCATTCCGCTACATCTATTGGCGATGGTTCATGCCGCCAGGTATTATATAGTGATGAGTCATTCCGCTACATCTATGGTGATGGTTCATACCGCTGGATATCTATAACGATGTTTTATGCCACTGACTCTATGACGAGGGATCATGCCGCTGATTCTATAGCGATGGGTTATACCTCTATGTACGTAACACTGGATTACGCCATCTACGAGCGATGGGTGCTGATTGTGTACCACTATTGGACAACGGAGACAGGTATGCCGCTATCTTGTTAGCGATGAGGTATGGTATATTACTATTTTTATTAGCATTATTGTGGATGGCATGCGTTGATATACATATACCGTCACGTGTTTGACGATGAGATTATGCATGTCCTGTGTCGACATGTACCGTCACGAGTTGACGATGTTGTTTTGGGTGTCATATGTTGACAGGTGCCGTCACGGGATGACGATGACATAGTGGATATCTATGTAGACGAGTAGCGTCGTTTCGATGAATAATACATTTATGTATATGTATTTAGTCCTATGGTTTGAGTGTCAATGGTGAGCACAGGGTAGTGTCTTGGTCACTAGTTGACGAGACCATTATGCCGAGCAGGTTGCTCGGTGAATTATTGGTTGAGTCGTACAGGAAGTATACCACAGCACATATTTGAGGTAAATAGTTTACGAGTAGTGGTACCTTTGGGTATACTCGTTGGGATGGCTATGGCCAAGTGACTTGTAATAGGAGTAGTTATTGAGGAAACTACTTGCTTATACCAAGGTTACGTGTGGTGGACATGACCACACCTACCCCTGAGGGTGTGGAATAAATCCTACGGAATTAGGATTGCTTTATGGTTGAGTAAGGACTCCGGGAGTCTGTAGTGCTTGGTGTTTTAGAGGAATATTGGGTGATGACCACTACTCTAGATGGATGTTACGGTATGGTATACCGAGTGGAACATATGATACGTTGGTAGGCTTGGTATAAGCCTATGGAGACAGTGATTTGCTAGCCACGTATTGTTGCAGTGATATAGTGTGCTTGTTGTAGCCATTATACTGCTTGTTGGATTCGAGTTTGGCGAATCGTATGGTGAACGAGGAGGGTTTAGTGGACTCTTGTACTCACTTTGAGTCTTGAGGAAGGAAAATACCTCACGAGACGTTTTTACGTCAAATTTTTTGAGGGACTTGTACTGGGACATCTCAACTTTGTTGGGAATACCAACGTGAGTGTCGACGAGTCGTTACTAGCTCTGATTGAGCATCTTTGCATATGGAATGCAACAGAAGTCACAATTGAAATTGTGGGATATAGTTAGTGGGGTAATGCTACTATATTGATTTTATCTCTTGGAGAGATTTGGATTGTACTGTCATGGAGACAACTGGTATCGGTCGTGGGTTGATTGTGAATCAGCCATGGTACGCGTTACTGGTGTTGGGCTAAGTAATGACTTTTATTTCCGAGAGACGTACGAGGAGACGTCTCCAGAGAAAAGCTCGAGATTGTGGAGTACTATGGCATTAGTGCAGAGCATCTTTAGGATGAGTATACATGGCATATACGGGTTTCGATTTGGTAATAGTGGCTTTGATGCACTATTCTGAACCAGTTGCATATTTTTGGTTCCGAGATATGTTTTGGTAAATATATCAAGGTTTCCGAACGGTGGTTCGAGGTTGGAGGGTCATGGATTCGTGACTTTTTCCTTGTAAGGAAGGCAATATTGATATACCTACCGATTGGGAATCTTTGGGAGATTCCATGAGTCGATTTGTGTGGTGTTGATGTTGGAAATCACACCATTGGTCGTTGGTCTGTCAATCATTATTCTCAGCGAGGTGAGAATAGCTGGGGATTGACAGTTGGTTTTGGGACTTTGGGTATGATTGGAGATACCCGAGTCTATTGCATTGAGTATGCATGTTGTGTTGGTACTTAGGCATGTATACCAGTGTGTGTATACGAATGCCATCATTTAATTGTTCCTTGTTGAGCATCAGATTAGTACGCTTGGTTTGGCGAATCTCTGGTGAGAGACTGGGGCACCTTGAGATTGGTAATCTTGATGGCACGATGTATTCTGAGGAATAATCGTGAGGTCCAGTTGACTTTCCCTGAGGAGGGATTGTCGTGTTTTGGGACCATGGTAATTCTTGCTGGTTAATTCAATAGCCTCTCTGTTTCAGGATTGTCGAATCCTAGGATAAACGAGGGATGGTCAGGATTCAGATTTGTTAAGTGTCGTGATTGACACGTGTGGCGAGAATGCAATTGATTTTTCTTGCATGTCCTTTTGAGAGCTTGAGACCTTGTGGAGTCTCGATAGTGTGTTTGGACCAAGATGTGATTTCATGGATCACACGGATGTAGACATCTTTGGAGATGTGTTTTGTGTTGATCGATGGCCGTGTTGTTGCCCAATTCGTGGTGCAATGTGGTGCAACTACTCCTTTGATGGAGATGGATTTGGAAAGTGGAAGCCGGATGTAGTTTAGGTACACTGTTGTGTACTGGTGGTCACTTTGGTAATGATGTATGTTTAACATCGTTGTTATGTCACGGAGATATCATCGAGGCGATGTCTATTTTGGAATCACGAATGATTCGTTTGATTTGCAGTTAGGGTTGACTGACTACTTTTGAGATGGTTAGCATTGGGGCATGCTGACGTTCTATTGCGGTTGTGATGGTTTGGGAGGTTTATCCCATTCCAGGCTTTGGTGCGAGTTCGGTATCCTCGCGGTGGGTGTGTCGTTCATGACATGTTCATGATTCGACGATGAAAATTCTTTTGGATTTTGTAATCTCGGCAATACGTGGTGTACGCCGTGCAAATTTCGAGGACGAAATTTTATTAGTGGGGGATAATTGTGATGCCCGGGGATTAATGATGTTAAGCCCGGTGTGGTAATAATTCTTAATGTATTTTAATTGTGGCAATTATGAATTAATTGACGTTTTGGGACTCCCGGAGATTTTAGATCCGGTTTTTGGAGTCGTTGGACCCAAGGGATGAGATTGTATTCTCGTCGTGGTAATAACCTTGGAGTTTGGTCTTTGGTACGATTTGGGGTCCGGAGTAGTTTGTACTGGGGCTGTTAATGGAAATAGAGATTGGGAGGTAATTATTGAAAACAGATGATTTTTAATGAGTCATGATGTATTTGGGGAAGGATTGGTATTTTCGAGTTTAGGTACTATATATACCAAGTAGACTCGGTAGGATGATACCATCCAGGGAGTATCATTTAAATTCATGGCATTTACATTCTGTAAATTATTAACTGTATTATTATGATTATTGGATTGGTGGTATTGGTATGCTCACCCCGTGTGGGGGCTGTCTCTGTTGGGGCAGGTGATACAGGTGCAGCGGTAGCTTTGGAGTTGAGCTCGGGCTGTTGATTTGAGGTACTTCCAGGATTGAAGTACCAGGGCTGGTTGAATAAGTACGTAGATCCAGAGTTGAGATCGAGCTGTGCATGGGAGGTGCTTCGAGGATTGAAGTACCAGTAACGGTATTTGGTAGAGTATCTTATACATTAGATACACGTTCACTTACTAGGTGCTCTCATGTGAGCACGTTTTTACGTGTGTATGGACTGAATAAATGGTCATGGCTTCCTCTCTTCATTCATTGTATGCATGCAATTAAATACGGAATTGCTAATGAACTGAGAGTATATTAGTGTATTATTAGGGTGCATACTATGAAAGTGGTTTTGGTTGAGGAAGTTGAACATAATGGGGTCTAATGCAAGAAATTTTCTAGATGGTTTATGATGATATGCTTGCATGTGTTTTCCTTCCCATGATAATATGATTGTATGCACTAATGGTATGGATTAATACACTAATAACGGGTTAAGGGCACGGTGGTCCTTACACGGGGTATGCCCCGAGTATCTGTATTTTAAGTATTCTATTACTGGTTGGTTATATACTTGCTTATGTGATGAGCAACATGTTGAATTGGAAAATAGAATTACATATTTTCAGTATCGGTATATATGTATCACCTAAAAGCAAAAAAAATTTAGAGCCATTTGACAGAACATTTGAAACAAATCTTCCGCTGTTTACGCAAATTAATCATTGTGTGATAATTAAACACCACATAAGGATCGGGCCTCACATTATGTTATCAGAGCATAATCTGGGATATGCTCGAATTAGAGTTAAGATACTGAGTCTAGTCACAAATAAATTTGTTTGTGCATGTAATTGACTACGGGTTTTATATGCTCTTGCCTGCTACGATTACTGTTAGGTAATGTTGCATGGCACTGGTAGAGTGGATAAGGGTAAGGGTAGTGATTTGTTATATTTTGGTACATAGGAACCTACACTAGCATGTTGCATGGCACTGGTAGAGTGATACATTGCTGCCTACTTGATCGTTAGACATGGTTAAGTTTGAAACATAGATTCATGTATGAGAAGTTTTATTTGAACAACGCTTTAGAATATGTTTTAACTGAATTTCTATCAGAGACGCGTACTTATCTTGTGCTGCCATCTCGCAAATATATGTATTCATTTTCGGTTAAATGAATTCTTCCCCGCCCAGACATATAATACCTCACATTATGGTATCAGAGCATAATCTGGGATATGCTCGAATTAGAGTTAGAACACTGAGTCTAGTCACAAATAAAATTGTTTGTGCATGTAATTGACTACGGGTTTTATATGCTCTTGCCTGCTATGATTAACTCAAGAAGGAATTAATCGACCAATTACATAGTGAAGGTTCAAGGTCCGCAAAACACCAAGATCGGCAGAAACTTCTCAGAAAATCGCATCACCAGTCGACCCAAACAGAAAATGAAATTGAGAATTCATACAATCCTCTCATACATGATTAATCAAGCTAGCTAACACACTAACCATGAAGCATAAATCGATTAAATAAAACTCACAAAATCGCAAGCAACATGGTACGAAAACCCACTGTAATTCTTCAAGAAATCGAAGCATGAAATCGAGTTCAACAAGTGAAATGTCCAAGGAGATGAATTACTAAGGGAAAGAGATAAAATCATCTACAATATGGGTTTGTCGATTTAGGGTGAGAGAGAGAGAAGAGAAAATATGTCCAATTTAATCCCATCCACACATATAATATCTCTCCCCCATTTTTTATTATTTTCAAATTAAATCAATTATTTTATTATTGCAAGAAAACCCATCTTAAATTTAATTTACATCACAAGTTCAATTCACAATTATTTCTTCCAACTCTGGACGAAAATACGATTCCCAAATGTTTAAGAATCTTCTTGAATTTAATTAACATTATAAATTCAATCCCGAAATCATTTATCTCAACTACGGTCCAAAGTTCGACACCCAAAATTTAAATCCGACATATCATATAAACCCCATAATTAAATCCAATGAACGATTATTAATTATTCCGGACATCACAATTCTCTCCAACTAATAAAATTTCATCCTCGAAATTTAAATACATGCTTACCATAAAAGCCAACAGTAAAATTTACGTACCGTTATACAGCTCAAGATAGTGTTGTAACAAATCTGTAGTACGACACCAACATTCGAATCATCATGGTTCGTAAACGTGGCATACTACACCAACAATCTCAAGACTGCAAGTCATACCACTTTACCATATTCCAACATTAGCATTCATTGAGCTAACATATATGAATACCTTTATTCATGTAATTCATTACGAGATTAACATCATCATACAAAAAATACTTACATGTATATTTATTGATGTCGCCCCTCGTTTAAACTAATAAAAAAAATATATCCCATCACTTCTTTTCCATTTTTCCGCTTTACAATACATTGTTTTCTTATCCCATATTAGATATAGTTCTTATAAGATCATTTTAATTTCTCTCACTACATGTGCATGTTCTTCTGTTACGTACCAGTAAGTATTTCATCTTACATGATGCTACATTTCAATTATCACATGCCCCCAATACATTATCAGTTTAACAAATTCATAAGGATCTTATATAGAACACATTCAGTCTAATTTCCATTCCTAACTCTTTCATTCGATTTATAACATTACCCATCCAACCGTGTTCCATTATTATTTATTATCTCGGATTAGTATCTACATACTATCCATTGATTTTACATCCCATTTTGATTCTTACTCGTTCATAAGTATACATGCATAACATCTTCGTTATTCTCACATGTTAGACATCTCCTAAACGGTTCTCTATCATGTATACGATTCAAGTACGCGGTGTATCAATCACGCCCTTCAAGTATTATCATGCCATTTCGTTATTCCCAACAGATTCACATTATATACAAATCAATAATATTCTACATTACATTTGTCTCGTTCAAAGTAATGAACCATCAGAATCCACAAAACCTCACATAGACCTCCTTACATTCTTTTCTCAATATCAACTTTATGAAATTGCAGCAATATTAATATCGTATACATAATGCCATAACTGTATAGATGCAATCATCAACAAGGTATGTCAGTATTACCACACCATGCTCATCACTGTACTCAAATGCTCTAAGCATCATTCTCTCCACATCCCATCACCCAGCTGTCATCTGGTGTAAAAATAAGTACTAGAAACAATATCATTAGTACTTCTCATATACATGTGTCAAAACATGCACCTTATCATTTATGCATTACGGATATTCATAACATCACAATCATTAACATGAATATCCCTACGTTAAAAGGTTCACAGATTTCTATATACATCATGCTACATCATACTATCTCACATCTGTGTGATGAAATTCAATACAAAAAATCAATTTCATATATCGACGACGTAATCTCTTCAATCATGTATTTAACAGAGTACCATTTCATGAATGGACAATACATCACAGTATAGTAAGTATTCATGAGTTCTTAGACATCGTCTCATCGCATATCATCATCTAAACAATACCTGACGCCAAGTAATTATTAGAATATGCATTAGTAATTACTTCATGCATATGTCATCATTTACATGCCTTTCAGTTACTAATTCAATCTCAAACATATCATTTTATCGTGAATGTTCACACTGATCACATGTCCACACATGACATTCATAATGATCCCACGTCATCCCGTGACGTTCCATGACATACCCAGCATCTCATTCCCGCATGATTATATTGCTTACCCAATTATTAGTCCAAAATATACTAAAAACCTAGCATGCTTCCACATCAATACATATCATCATAAAACACTTATTAAAGTACAATCATTATTTCATCAATGATTATCGTAGATATAATGGTGTTACCACAGCGGTTACACCTTGTCCTATTTTGTTACTGCAACAATAACAAAATGAACATAACAATAATATGTTTCATTTTAATTTCATTCTCTACTATTCTATCTTGTGATGCCCGGGAATTATTGGTGTAAATCCGGGTGTAGTATTAATCCTTAAAGGATTTTAATGGTGGCAATTATGAATTAATTGCGGTATTGGGACTCTCGAGGATTTAAATCAGGTATTTGGAGTCGTTGGATCCAAGGGTTGAGATTATATTCTCATCGTGGTGATAAACCTTGGAATTGTGTTTTTGGTGGATTTGGAGTCTAGGGTACTTTGAGTTGGGGTTGGTAATGGAAATTGAGATTGAGAGGTAATTATAGAACACGGATGATTTTTAATGAGTCATGATGTATTTGTGAAGGACTCGGGATTTTGAAGTTTTGGTACTATATATACCAGATGGACTCGGTGTTCAATCATTTTTTTCCTCCTTCTCTCTCTCTCTCTCTCCTCACGCCGTCTCTCTCACCCAAAACCCCTCCCTTTTCTCCCTTTGAGCAAAAATCGATGGAGGCTCGACTTGGGAGCTGGTTTTCTCGAAGATAAGTTGGTAATCTCCTTCACCTCGCCTTTATCTTCGTTTTGATTGTAGTATTGTGGTATTTGGTTTTAGTTTTGAGTTGGGGGAAATTTATATATTTTGGGAAAATCTTGGTTCTTGTTTTAAAATGTGTTTTAACCCTTATTGAATGTATAAGGGTGTTTTAATTGTTGTGGGTTGGAGTTGGAAGGAGTTTGGTATGGTTTATTGAGGTTTTTAATCTTTTACAAATGGTGATTTTCGGGTTCGCGCAGCGACCGATCGATCGGTAGCATCTTACCGATCGATCGGTGCAAGTGCGTAGCTATGGGTAAATATTTCAGTATTTACCGATCGATCGGTATGGGCGACCGATCTATCGGTGGGAGGCTAGCGATTGATCGGTAGCTTGGACCGATCGATCGGTGCAAAGCCGTAGCTAAAATCGGAAATTTGAACAGTTACCGATCTATCGGTAATGGTGACCGATCGATCGGTAGAGCAATGTGTTGAAAAATTATTTTGTTTCATGGTTTTAACGAACGCTTCGCCCGGGGTCTTTCAAATGATTAATTATCATGGATTGACGACATAATTGGGAATTGTGAACGTGCTTGGACACGTGGGTGCACGCTCAATAATAATTATGAGTTATTTTATGTGTTAGCACATGATTCATTGGATCATGGGACTAAGGCAAGGTTTGATTCAGAATACGAAATTATGAGGTACGTGTAACGTACGAGCATTCATAGATATATATTATTGTCATGCGCATGAATAATATATGGTTGTTGCAATCACTTGATATGCATTGGGAATTATATGGTGCAGCTTTTGAGCGAGCAATGATTGGGATGATGTCGCTGTTGAGTGAACATCGGTTATGACGTCCCTGCTGTTGAGCGTGCATGAGTTTAAAATGCCGCTATTGTGGAGCGAGCCATGAAATAGAACTATGGAACCATTAGTGAGATATATAGAATATCTTAAATCATTGTTTAATGATTGATTTTATCGAATATGGTATCGACGTATAGGGAACGGATTAGTTAATCAATGTAATGATTAACTGGCATTTGAGAATTTGATGGTTCAGTTATTTTGAGAACAGGAACAGCACAGGGGATCTGGATGAGGATGATACCATCCAGGGAGTATCATTTAAAATTCATGGCATTTACAATCTGCAAATTATGAACTGCAATATTGTGATTATTGGATTGGTGGTATTGGTGTGCTCACCCCGTATGGGGGCTGTCTCTGTTGGGGTAGGTGAACAGGTACATCGATGGCTTTGGAGTTGAGCTCGAGCAGTTAATTGGAAATACTTCCAGGATCAAAGTACCAGAGCTGTATTGAGTATGATATTTATACATTAGATACACATATACTTATTCGATGCTTGCATATGAGCACTATTATGTGTATATGGTTTGTATAAAAAGGCAAGGGCCTTTCTCTTTTCATTTATGTGTTGCATGCAATTAATTAGGAATTGCAAAATGAATTAAGAACGTGTTAGTGTACAAGGGTGCATGATATGTTAAATGGACTTGGTTGGGAAAACTGGTTATTTAATGAAAGGATGCAAGAAATTTGATAGATGGTATTTTATGCCATGGTTGCATGTAGTCTTTTCCCCCTAATAACATTATTGTATGCACTAATTGCATGGGTTAATACACTAATAATGGGTTAAGGCACGGGGGTCCATTCATTAGTGGTATCAGAACAGTGGTTTACTCTTTGGGGATGTTGAGGGCCTGGAACATGTTAATGGGATAATTATATGGCATGACATTTATGGAACCGTAATATAATCCGTTGATTATGATTATGATTTGTGGTATAGGGACAACCAAGGGGAGCATCTTTAAATGCATTGGAATACAGGAAGTACTTTGCACTTATGGTTTATGCATTTACTCTTTATAATCATATTGTGGTGAATATGGATTATTATATGCTCATGGTTTGGGGTTGTTCATATAGGTACGCTTGAACATGGAGGGCCAAGGCCAGGGTTGACAGGCACCAAACAGTAACATGTATTTTATATACATCTTGGATTATGCATTGTGGTTGCATATACATATTGGATGTTTAGTGTGTGATATCCCCGAAATGATTAATTGCAATTTGGGCATTAATTGTGTTTATATGATTAATTATGGTGGTAATTAATTATGTGTTGGATTTATTTATCTTATGGAAATGCATGGTCATATGGAAAGGATGACCCGGGAGTGCATTTCAGGGTACATGTTGTACATGATGGGAAGATTGTATATTGCATGATTTATTTGTTATGATTGTCAATTAAATGGAAAGCATGAGTTTAATTGTGATTATGGTGCATTTTGGTGAAATGCCTTTTAAATATCATGTTGGGATGTTTAATACATCATGTTAGTTGTGGGGATACAATTGAACTTGTTTTAAAACCTTTACCCCCCACCTTTACCAAAACACTTTACTAATTCCCCAAAATCACTTCCCACAAACCCTACCCTCCTCATTTTCGTTTTTGAGCTTAGGGGTGAAGAGAATCCTTCCAAAAACCTTGATTTGTGGAGTTTATTGGGAGATTTGAAGTCCCCAAGAGGTATGGATACCTCATTGTTGATTTTGTAGTGTTTTATTTGAGTTTGGAATGGTTTTGAATGATTTTGAAATGGGTTTGTTGTGGGTTGGTGTTGTTTTGGTTGAGGGTTGGATTTATGTTTGTTTTGAGGTGTATTTTGGAGGTTTATGATGTTATTTTGTTGTTGGGTTGTTGGGAGAAGTTTTGGTATGGTTTGGAATGGTTTTGGGTGTATTAATGGTGGAAAAATCGCGAGTCTGTGCGAGGCGATCGACCGCCTGAAATGAGGCGATCGATCGCCGATGGGCTGTACCAAAATCACAGAGTAGGCGATCGATCGCCTGAAATGAGGCGACCGATCGCCGAGGGGCAGTAGCTAAATATGAGGTAGGCGATCGATCGCCATGTTTGGCGATCGATCGCCGCGAAGCAAAAATTGAGGCGATCGATCGCCTCAGCTAAGCGATCGATCGCCAGCAGTGAAATTTTGGCAAATGATTTCTTTTGTCGAATTTTTGGTATTTGACTATTATTTGGCTTCTAATATGGGGTTGTGTGATTGTGTAGAACCATCCCAGGTAGCAACGCAACCAAGGAAGTGAAGCCATATCAATTCCACTTTTGGAAAGGTACGTAGAGGACGTACGGGCACCCAACGGTACATGTATCTAATATACTCTTTGTTTATGCATTGTGGATGCGAGTATATGTGGAATTATGCATTGTGGATGCAAATACATGTTGAATTATGCATGATGATTGTATATGCATATGATGGTTATTGGTGCACATCCCATGAGTCGTGGTCATCCTTTGATGATTTTAATGCTTGCCGCTATTTGATTTGTTGCCGCTAAATGTGAAGCGAGGGGTGGGAGCGCCGCATGTCACATTTGAGCGTGGTTATCATATAGGGCGAGGAAAGAATATTTGCCGCTCAATGTGGAGCGAGGGGTGGGAGCGCCGCATGTCCATTGAAGCGAGGTTATTCTATGCCGCCTATATGTAAATAAGCGAGGGGCATTAAAATACATTGTGATGGACAGACTAGGGATTGGTGACTGGTATTTGGTATTGATGAGATGATATTATGTCATGACATGTGTGGACCATTAAATAATCTATTGATTATACTCATGAGTTATGGTACAGGGACAACCAAACAGGAAGCGTTAAAAATGCATGGGAAAAACAGGAAGTGTTTTATTATGATTATGCATTTACGCTTTATATTCATATTGTGTTGAATATGAATGATATTATTGCTCATGTTTGGGGGTTGTCCTTGTAGGTACACTTTTGGCATGATAGAAGGGCTAAGACGGGTTGAGGCGGTGAGCTTGAGAAGAACACTTTTGGGAAAGGAAGGACAGGATTACTTTCTATAGTGTCTACTCTAGGAGTAGCGCAAAACTATAGTTGATAACATTCATTCTTTTTTATAGGGAATGTAACTAATCCATTGATAGTCCTTATTTTTGGCATGAAATTCTTAAAGCTCATAGTCTCAACACGATCATTTTACTCTGATAATTTATGTTAGCTCTAATTATGCCTTTAATCCGCACTTAAGGAACTAGGGTCCTTACATTAGTGGTATCGAAGCAGTGGTTAGAGAACCGGGGAACGAGTGAAGGGTAGCCTTAGCATGATTGGCTAGGTGCTTACATTTGAAGCATGTTTATGCATGTGGCGCATATTGATGTATATCCTGTTATACTAACATGCTTATTATCATTCATGTTATCTAACGACATAACATATATATTTGTTTTGGAATTGTTGTTAACCATTGTGTTACAGCATGGCTGCTATGAATGCGGGGAACCTTAATGAAGAAGTCGGCGATGTTGGGAGTGTGAACGCTAGTATTGGGCAGGCAAACCCTCTACCTCCACCAGCTGTAGGCATGGAACCAGTGGCTCAGTTATTACTACCTGGTGAGATCAGCTTGACTCAGTTTCTGTCATACCACCCGCCCCGGTTTGAGGGAACAGAATCAGGAGAGGAGGCTGAGGAGTGGTTGGAAAGGCTTGAACAGATATTTGTATCGGCTCCTTGTGCTGTTACAGCATGGCTGAGGCTGGCGGAGTTCCAGTTGGCAAAGAAACCTTTGATGTGGTGGAGGAGCAAGGTAATGGAACTGAGAGCACAGGGTGCTGTGATTGATTGGACACTCTTCAGAACCCGGTTTCTGAACCGGTACTTCTCTGCAGCGGCGAGACAGCCGAAGGAGGACGAGTTTGCAAGTTTGAAACAAGGGAGCATGACAGTGTCAGATTATGCCATGCAGTATTCCTCGTTGCTGAGGTATGTTCCCCACATTGCCACCAATGGACACGCAAAGATGAGAAATTTTATGAAGAGGTTGCGACCGGAGCTCTTTGATCGGGTTATCACCAATAACCCCACTTCTTTTGATGATGCTCTCACAAGAGCAGAGCTGGCGGAGATTGGAATTGGAGCTTATCCTAGTGCTGTGCCCCCACAAGTGCCACAACAGAGGCAATCTAATGATAGCTTGAGGCCCCGGGGAGAGCCATTTAAACCTCGTGGTGCCTCTTCATCTTCGCGGTTTAGTGGGAAGAAATTCTTTGGTCAGAAACAAGAGAACAAGAAGAATTGGTCGGCCAACCGAGGGCCTACACAAGGAAATAGGTCGGGAGAGCCAAGGTGCGACAATTGTGGAGGGCCACATTCTTCGAGCAAGTGCCCTGCCTGTTATAGCTGTGGCAAGATGGGCTACATCTCTCGGTATTGCCCCACCCGGGGAGGACAGTCAGAGTTCAGGGCAACAGGCCGAGATTTGATGACAGGACAGTACACCAGAGGCAGCAGTTTGTGCCTCGACCATCGGGAGGTCAGACAGTGGGACCGTCCCAGGGACAGGTGTATGCGCCGACTAGAGAGCAGGCCCAGGCAGCCCCGGAGGAGGTGATCGCCGGTACGTGCCATTTATTTATGTACCCTGCTTTTATTTTGATAGATACAGGTGCCTCCCACTCTTTTGTATCTGTAAGCTTTGTGGAAAGACACCATATGCGCACGTCTTCTTTACCCACGCCTCTCTTGGTCTCGACACCCACTGGAAGAAATGTCGTTGCTGATCAGTTTATGGCAGATTGCCTCATTTATTTTGAGGGCAACGAGTTGAAGGCGGACTTGATTGTGTTGGGCATGTCAGACTTCGACTGTATCTTGGGTATTGACATTATTAACAGATATCAGGCAGTTGTAGATTGCCGGCAGAGAACAGTGAAGTTCAGATCTGATTTGGGAATTCAGTGGACTTTTTATGGCAACGGTTCGTGCGAAGATCCCGTTGATTTCGGCAATCAAGATGACTCAGCTATTGGAACGTGGCCACACGGGCTATCTCATCTATGCCGTGGACACGTCTGGGAAGAATAAAGAATTGAGAGTTGAGGATGTGCCAGTAGTAGTAGAGTTTGCTGATGTATTTCCAGAAGAGATCCCAGGATTCCCACCGGCTAGAGAAGTTGAGTTTATTATCGAGTTGTTACCGGGGACATCCGCTATCTCTCGTGCACCTTATAGGATGGCCCCGGCAGAGTTGAGAGAATTAAAGGAGCAGTTGCAGGACCTCCTTGACAAGGGATATATACGCCTGAGCGTATCGCCATGGGGCGCACCGGTCCTTTTTGTAAAGAAGAAGGATGGTTCGATGAGGTTGTGCATCGATTACCGGCAACTGAATAAGGCCACAGTGAAGAACAAGTATCCTCTCCCAAGGATTGATGATCTGTTTGATCAGTTGCAAGGTACCAGACTTTATAGCAAGATTGATTTGAGGTCCGGGTACCATCAGATTCGAGTCAGAGAGGAGGATGTACAGAAGACAGCATTTCGGACTCGATATGGACATTATGAATTCCTAGTGATGCCGTTCGGCGTGACGAATGCTCCAGCGGTCTTTATGAGTCTGATGAACATAGTGTTTCAGCCGTATCTTGATCAGTTCGTCATTGTATTTATTGACGATATTCTCATTTATTCCCGGAGCGAGGAAGAGCATGTGAAACACTTGAGGACAGTGCTCCAGATTCTCAGAGATCACCAGTTGTATGCCAAGCTCAGCAAGTGTGAATTTTGGTTGAGCCATGTAGTATTTCTGGGGCATGTCATATCTAGCAGCGGGATATCTGTGGATCCCAGGAATATTGAGGCTGTGATGGAGTGGGCTGCACCCACTTCTGTACCTGAGATACGGAGCTTTCTGGGTTTGGCCGGTTATTATCGACGCTTTGTCGAGGGATTTTCGAAGATTGCCAAGCCGTTGACACAGTTGACCCAGAAGGGAGTACCATTCCATTGGTCAGAAGCTTGTGAGGAGAGCTTCCAGGAGTTGAAGCACCATTTGACGACGGCGCCAGTATTGGTGATTCCTACGGAAAACTCCAGATTTGTTTTGTATACCGATGCATCACTTCAGGGCCTTGGGTGTGTACTGATGCAAGATAAGCATGTAGCTTATGCATCGAGGCAGTTGAAGCCGCATGAGGCCAGATACCCAGTCCATGACTTGGAATTGGCGGCTATCATCTTCGCCCTGAAGATTTGGAGGCATTATTTGTATGGTACTTCATTTACCATTTATACGGATCACAAGAGCCTCAAGTTTTTATTCACTCAGGCGGAGCTGAACATGAGGCAGAGAAGGTGGATGGACTTACTCAAGGACTATGATTGTGAGATCGAGTACCATCCCGGAAAGGCTAATTTGACAGCAGACGCCTTGAGCCGGAAAGTGAGGAGTTCTGCTGAGGACGTCATCCATTTGTCGGCTATGATGACCTCCTATTTCCATCTAGGCTATGATTTTGACTTAGATGCATCACCTGTGTATGTATCAACCTTGTTAGCTGAGCCAGATATCTATGAGAACATCAGGAGAGCTCAGAAGTCAGATGATGAGGTTCAGAGGTGGTTATCTTTAGTACATCTTGGTCAGCCAACGAAGTTCAGAGTGGCCGATGATGGATCCCTGAGATTGGGTAACCGTTGGGTGGTTCCGAGTACGCCGGAGTTGCGTAAAGGGATCTTGGAGCGAGCTCATAGTAGCAGACTTAGTATCCACCCAGGCGGGAAGAAGATGTATAAAGATCTGCGTGGTCAGTTCTGGTGGAAAAGAATGAAGAGTGATGTCGTCACTTTTGTTAAGAGGTGTTTGATCTGCCAGCAGGTTAAGGCAGAGAGACAGAGACCTGGCGGCGAGTTGAAAAGCTTGGAGATACCGAAGTGGAAGTGGGAACACATTTCCATGGACTTCGTGACTCACCTGCCGAGGAGTACTTCAGGCTTTGATGCTATTTGGGTGATTGTGGATCGATTGACTAAGGTAGCTCATTTTATCCCCTATAGCATGACTTTCACCTTTTTGAGGATGGCTCAACTGTATATTCGAGATGTGGTGAGATTGCATGGGATCCCCATTTCCATAGTGTCGGATCGAGATCCACGATTCACATCTCATTTTTGGGAAGGTCTTCAGTCAGCCTTGGGAACTGAAGTTAGATTGAGCACTGCATATCATCCTCAGACGGATGGCCAGACCGAGCGTACCATCCAGACGCTCGAGGACATGTTGAGGGCTTGTGTATTGGAGTCCGATGTTTCTTGGCAGGATTCGGTAGCCTTGGTAGAATTCTCTTATAATAACAGCTACCAGGCGAGTATTCAGATGGCTCCTTTTGAAGCTCTTTATGGCAGACGGTGTAGATCACCCTTGTATTGGGATGATTTGGACCGTAAATCGGTCGGATGACCGGAGTTGATTCGGTAAATGGAAGAAAAGATAAAGATGATAAGGCAGAAAATGAAAGCAGCCCAGGACAGACAGACAGCTTATGCGAATAAACGGCGGAGACCGTTGGAATTTCAGTTGGGGGATAAGGTCTTTTTGAAGATCTCGCCTTTCAGAGGCGTTGTGCGATTTGGGATGCGCGAAAAACTGTCTCCGAGGTATGTTGGACCGTACGAGATTTTGCAGCGCATTGGCACCTTAGCTTACCGACTAGCTCTGCCACCTTCTTTATCGGGTATACATGATGTGTTTCATGTATCGATGCTACGGAAGTATGAGCCGGATCCATCTCATGTGTTGCAGCCTTCCGAGGTTCAGTTAGAATCCGATGTGTCTTATGTGGAACGGCCTGTTAGAATTCTGGATCGAGCAGACCGTAGACTTCGGAATAAAGTGATACCTATGACAAGGTTCAGTGGGATCACAGGGGTGTCGAGGAGGCTACGTGGGAGACGGAGCGGCATATGGTGCAGCACTACCCGGAACTATTCTCTGGTATGTGATTATGTTTAGTTTCTTTTGGGGGTAAGTGCATGTGATTTCGAGGATGAAATCTTATAAGTAGGGGAGTATTATGATATCCCCGAAATGATTAATTGCAATTTGGGCATTAATTGTGTTTATATGATTAATTATGGTGGTAATTAATTATGTGTTGGATTTATTTATCTTATGGAAATGCATGGTCATATGGAAAGGATGACCCGGGAGTGCATTTCAGGGTACATGTTGTACATGATGGGAAGATTGTATATTGCATGATTTATTTGTTATGCTTGTCAATTAAATGGAAAGCATGAGTTTAATTGTGATTATGGTGCATTTTGGTGAAATGCCTTTTAGATATCATGTTGGGATGTTTAATACATCATGTTAGTTGTGGGGATACAATTGAACTTGTTTTAAAACCTTTACCCCCCACCTTTACCAAAACACTTTACTAATTCCCCAAAATCACTTCCCACAAACCCTACCCTCCTCATTTTCGTTTTTGAGCTTCGGGGTGAAGAGAATCCTTCCAAAAACCTTGATTTGTGGAGTTTATTGGGAGATTTGAAGTCCCCAAGAGGTATGGATACCTCATTGTTGATTTTGTAGTGTTTTATTTGAGTTTGGAATGGTTTTGAATGATTTTGAAATGGGTTTGTTGTGGGTTGGTGTTGTTTTGGTTGAGGGTTGGATTTATGTTTGTTTTGAGGTGTATTTTGGAGGTTTATGATGTTATTTTGTTGTTGGGTTGTTGGGAGAAGTTTTGGTATGGTTTGGAATGGTTTGGGTGCATTAATGGTGGAAAAATCGCGAGTCTGTGCGAGGCGATCGACCGCCTGAAATGAGGCGATCGATCGCCGATGGGCAGTACCAAAATCACAGAGTAGGCGATCTATCGCCTGAAATGAGGCGACCAATCGCCGAGGGGCAGTAGCTAAATATGAGGTAGGCGATCGATCGCCATGTTTGGCGCGATCGACCGCCGCGAAGCAAAAATTGAGGCGATCGATCGCCTCAGCGAAGCGATCGATCGCCAGCAGTGAAATTTTGGCAAATGATTTCTTTTGTCGAATTTTCGGTATTTGACTATTATTTGGCTTCTAATATGGGGTTGTGTGATTGTGTAGAACCATCCCAGGTAGCAACGCAACCAAGGAAGTGTAGCCATATCAATTCCACTTTTGGAAAGGTATGTAGAGGACGTACGGGCACCCAACGGTACATGTATCTAATATACTCTTTGTTTATGCATTGTGGATGCGAGTATATGTGGAATTATGCATTGTGGATGCAAATACATGTTGAATTATGCATGATGATTGTATATGCATATGATGGTTATTGGTGCACATCCCATGAGTCGTGGTCATCATTTGATGATTTTAATGCTTGCCGCTATTTGATTTGTTGCCGCTAAATGTGAAGCGAGGGGTGGGAGCGCCACATGTCAAATTTGAGCGTGGTTATCATATAGGGCGAGGAAAGAATATTTGCCGCTCAATGTGGAGCGAGGGGTGGGAGCGCCGCATGTCCATTGAAGCGAGGTTATTCTATGCCGTCTATATGTAAATAAGCGAGGGGCATTAAAATACATTGTGATGAACAGACTAGGGATTGGTGACTGGTATTTGGTATTGATGAGATGATATTATGTCATGACATGTGTGGACCATTAAATAATCTATTGATTATACTCATGAGTTATGGTACAGGGACAACCAAACAGGAAGCGTTTAAAATGCATGGAAAAAACAGGAAGTGTTTTATTATGATTATGCATTTACGCTTTATATTCATATTGTGTTGAATATGAATGATATTATTGCTCATGTTTGGGGGTTGTCCTTGTAGGTACACTTTTGGCATGATAGAAGGGCTAAGACGGGTTGAGGCGGTGAGCTTGAGAAGAACACTTTTGGGAAAGGAAGGACAGGATTACTTTCTATAGTGTCTACTCTAGGAGTAGCGCAAAACTATAGTTGATAACATTCATTCTTTTTTATTGGTAATGTAACTAATCCATTGATAGTCCTTATTTTTGGCATGAAATTCTTAAAGCTCATAGTCTCAACACGATCATTTTACTCTGATAATTTATGTTAGCTCTAATTATGCCTTTAATCCGCACTTAAGGAACTAGGGTCCTTACATGGTGCATGGCATGTATAGTTGTTGTTATACTCGAGTGATGATTTTAATGCTTTGCCACCATTACTTGAAGCATGATAGAATACTTGCCGCTGTCATATCGTAGCGAGGAAAGAATATTTACCACTAAATATTGAAGCGATGATAAATTTCGCACGTCGCATTTGAAGCGAGGTTATTCGATACCGCTGATATGTCGAAGCGAGGGGTATTAGTACCGCGGTCATGACTAGCGATGTGCATTAAAATTCACTGTTATAACAAGACTATCATTGGTGATTCACATGTACTTTGTATACATATTGGATTATGCATTGTGGTTGCAGGTATAGAAGGATGCTTGGTGCATACCCCATGAGTCGTTGTTATATGCGAGTGATGATTTTAATGCTTTGCCGCTGTCATTTGAAGTAATGATAGAATAATTGCCGCTGTCATATCGTAGCAAGGAAAGAATATTTGCCGCTAAATGTTGAAGCGAGGGTAAATGCCGCATGTCACATTTGACGCGAGGTTATTTGATGCCCCTGATATGTCAAAGCGAGCGGTATTAGTGTCGCGGTCATGACAAGCGAGTTGCATTAAAATACACTGCTACTATTCTATTGGCGATGGTTCATGCCACCGGGTATATATAGCGATGGTTCATTCTGCTACTCTATTAGTGATGGTTCATGCCGCCAGGTATATATAGAGATGGTTCATTCCGCTATTCTATTGGCGATGGTTGATGTCACCGGGTATATATAGCGATGGTTCATTCCGCTATACTATTGGCGATGGTTCATGCCTCCGGGTATATAGTGATGGTTCATTCCTCTATTCTATTAGCGATCAAACATACTAATCCTGTAGCACTCCTTACAGCTCAGCATTTCAACCCCGACCCTGGTTCTCATCATCAAAAGCACCTACAAAGACAACCCCCAACACATGAGCATAACATAATTCATATTCAACATAATATGAATGTAAGACATAAATGCATAATCATAAATACAAAGTACTTCCTGTATTTCCAAGCATTTACAACGCCCATTGGTTGCCCCTGTACCATAACTCATAATAAACACATTATATGAAATTATGGATCCTTTAATAATGTCATGACATATCACCTCTTTCTTTACATAGCTTTTGAGTCATATATCAACAGTTATTTTAATGCTTCTTGCTTCATCATCTCATAATGAGCGGTACAATCTTCCCCGCTTCATTACTACAAAATCTCATAATGAGCGGTACAATCTTCCCCGCTTCATTACTACAAAACCTCATAATGAGCGGTACAATCTTCCCCGCTTCATTACTACAAAATCTCATAATGAGCGGTACAATCTTCCCCGCTTCATTACTACAAAACCTCATAATGAGCGGTAAAATCGAATTTATTAAAAAGGCTACGCCTTTTGCCGATCGATCGGTGTTCTTCACCGATCGATCAGTCGCTCTGTTTCAACCCAGGTTTTTCCAGAATTCTTTAACACCGATATTTAAGCCCCTCAATCTAACATGTAAGACATACAACATGCCCAAAGAAACATGCTAGCTGTTACAATACACTACCCTGAGTGTATTCAAATCAAATGTATACCCCAAACATAAACCCACATGCATCAATGCCGTCCATTTACATAAGTACGCAACCAACTTTTCTGAAAACAGGGCATTATCATTCTGCCCAGATTTTCGAGTTCCTACTTTCAAGCAATTAAATCTACCCCATAAGTCATGGAATTTGCTCGAACAAAAACTCCAAGGGCTTCACAAAACTACCTTGTAAGTACCCAAAACAAAGGTTTACCAAAAACCTATCGAACATGCATGATAATACCTTCACAATATCACTCCCATCCCATATTTTCCAGAAAAACAGGGCATACACTTACCCATATTTTCGAACACTATACTTTACATGTTTAAATCCTTCACATAAAACATGTAACATGCTCAAGGAAAAATACTGAGAGCTTCATAACAACACCATGTAAGCATTTAAATCGAAGGTTTTAAGAAACCTAAGCTAACATGCCATTTACACACTACTCAAAAGCAGAACTTAAACAAGTTAAATCAAAAACAGGGCATGGTTTCTCACCCTATTTGCTCCGATTTTGAGAGGCTTCCAAGGAATGAAAATGGCAAGGCTCCTCACCTTTTTGCTCAGCAGGTGCAAGAGTTTATTTGGGAGAGAAAGATCGAGATTTGGAAGTGGAGGAGAAGGCTGAATGATTGTGCCAAGTTGGGTGGTCAATCAGCCTCTGCACAGTTTGATTGGTATGGGTTGGGGGGGGGGGGGGGGTGGTTGGGTGTTGGGTGGTATGATGTGTTATGTTTTGGTCCCGGTATTTAGCATGATGTATTAAAATATTCTCACATGATATTTATAGTATTTTCTCAATAAAATACTTCAATTCCCATTTAACATGCTTACCAAAACAAATAACACACACCCCAAATAAACATGCCACGACCCCAAAATCCCAACATATATCACATGCACCCTGAAATGAATCTCCTCAATAATATTAATTCAATCCCATGAATTAACACCCAAATAAACATAATTTAAATTAATGATTAAAATCACATAATCATTTCGGGGATATCACAATACTCCCTTGCTTATAAGATTCGCCCTCGAAATCAGCATGCACTTACCCAATATGAAATAAAACATAAATCACATACCAGAAAACAGTTCTGGGTAGTGCTGCACCATGTGTCGCTCTGTCTCCCACGTGGCCTCCTCGACACCCCTACGATCCACTGTACTTTGACCATAGGAATAACTTTGTTCCGAAGCCTGCGGTCTGCCCTATCCAAAATCCTGATAGGCCGCTCCACATAGGAAACATCGGACTCAAACTGCACCTCTGAAGGCTGCAACACATGCGAAGGATCTGGCTCGTACTTCCTCAGCATAGACACATGGAACACATCGTGTATACCAGACAGAGAGGGCGGTAAAGCTAAACGGTACACCACAGTACCCACACGCTGTAAGATCTCATACGGCCCTACATATCTCGGGGACAACTTCCCCCGCATACCAAACCGTACTACTCCTCTGAAAGGCGAGATCTTCAGAAAGACTCTGTCGCCCAACTGAAACTCCAACGGCCTTCGCCGCTGATTGGCATACGTTGCCTGTCTGTCCTGAGCTGCCTTCATCTTTCTCCTGATAATCTTTACCTTTTCCTCCATGTCCTGGACCAACTCTGGTCCTTCGACAGATTTATGGTCCACATCATCCCAACACAAAGGCGACCTGCAACGCCTGCCATATAAGGCTTCAAATGGAGCCATCTGTATGCTAGCCTGGTAACTATTATTATAAGAAAATTCCACCAAGGCTACTGAGTCCTGCCAAGAAGTGTCGAACTCCAGCACACAAGCCCTCAGCATATCTTCGAGCGTCTGTATCGTACGCTCGGTCTGTCCGTCCGTCTGGGGATGATAGGCTGTGCTCAACCTCAACTCTGTACCAAGAGCTGACTGAAGACCCTCCCAAAAGTGAGATGTAAACCGCGGATCTCGATCAGACACAATCGAAACAGGGATCCCATGCAGTCTCACCACATCTCTGACATATAACTGTGCCATCCTCAAGTACGTAAAGGTCATACAGTAGGGAATGAAATGAGCACTCTTAGTCAATCTGTCGACGACTACCCATATAGCATCAAAACCGAAACAGTCCTTGGTAAGTGGGTCACGAAATCCGTAGACACGTGCTGCCACTTCCACTCGGGTATCTCCAAACTCCTTAGCTCACCTCCAGGCCTCTGCCTCTCAGCCTTCACCTGCTGACAGATCAAACATCTCTTAACGAATGAAGTGACATCTTGTTTCATACGCCTCCACCAGAACTGGCTGCGTAGATCCTTATAAATCTTCTTCCCGCCCGGGTGGACACTCATCCTGCTGCAATGAGCTCGTTGTAATATACCCTGTCGCAACTCGGGTGTATCTGGAACCACCCATCTGTCGCCAAGTCTCAGAGAACCGTCCTCAGCCACTCTGAATCTCGATGGCTGACCTGAATGAACCACTGACATCCATCTATGAACCTCTGCATCGGTCCCCTGAGCCTTCTTGATGTGATCATAAATAACAGGCTCAGCTAACAAGGTCAAAACCTGTACCGGTGAAGCAGACACATCATAATCAAATCCCAAATGGCAGTAGGAGCCCAACATAGCTGATAGACACATGGCATCCTCTGCTGTGCTCCTCACCTTCCGACTCAAAGCGTCGGCTGTCAAGTTTGCTTTCCCCGGGTGGTATAGGATTTCACAATCATAATCCTTCAGCAAATCCATCCATCTCCTCTGCCTCATGTTCAGCTCAGCCTGTGTAAACAAGAACTTCAGGCTCTTGTGATCCGTGAAGATGGTAAATGAGGTACCATATAAGTAGTGTCGCCATATCTTCAAGGCAAACACTATAGCTACTAACTCCAAATCGTGGACTGGATACCTCGTCTCGTGTGGCTTCAACTGTCTAGAAGCATAAGCCACTACATGCCTGTCCTGCATCAGTACGCATCCTAGGCCCTGTAGCGATGCGTCAGTATAAAGGATAAACCCCTTGTTCTCCTTGGGAATCACTAGAACTGGTGCCGTAGTCAGTCTGTGCTTTAATTCCCTAAAGCTCTGCTCACAAGCCTCTGTCCAACAAAATGGGACTCCCTTCTGAGTCAGCTGTGTAAGTGGTTTGGCGATCTTTGAGAAACCCTCGACGAAACGTCGATAATAGCCAGCCAACCCAAGAAAACTCCGAATCTCACTGACTGAAGTAGGGGCAGACCAATCCATAACTGCCTCTATCTTCCTCGGGTCTACTGATATCCCCTCACGTGATATGATATGGCCTAAGAATGCTACACTGCTCAGCCAGAACTCACACTTGCTGAGTTTGGCGTACAATTGATGATCTCTGAGGATCTGGAGTACTATCCTCAGATGATCGGCATGATCCTCCTCACTCCTTGAATATACAAGGATGTCATCAATGAACACGATCACGAACTGATCGAGGTACTCTTGAAATACTCTGTTCATCAAACTCATAAAAACTGCAGGTGCATTTGTCACACCGAAAGGCATCACCAAGAACTCATAGTGCCCATACCGAGTTCTAAAAGCCGTCTTTTGGACATCGCCAGCTCTAACCCGTACCTGGTGATAGCCTGACCTCAAGTCTATCTTTGAGTACACCTCTGTACCCTGAAGCTGATCAAAAAGTTCATCAATCCTCGGAAGTGGATACCTGTTCTTCACTGTGGCCTTGTTCAGTTGCCTGTAGTCAATGCACAGACGCATTGAACCATCCTTCTTTTTCACGAACAAGACTGGTGCACCCCAAGGTAATACACTAGGATGAATGTATCCCTTGTCAAGGAGCTCCTGTAACTGCACTTTCAGCTCTCTCAGCTCTGCCGGTGCCATCCTGTATGGAGCACGAGAGGTGGCTGATGTCCCCGGCAGTAGCTCAATGGCAAACTCCACATCTCTGATCGGCGGAAACCCTGGAATCTCATCCGGGAATACATCAATAAACTCCGCCACAACCGGAATGTCCTCGGCTCTCACTTCCTTCTCTTCTGAAGCATCCACGGCATAAATAAGGTAGCCCATGTGACCGCGTTCCAATAATCGCGACCTCTTAACCGCTGAGATTACTGGAATCTTTGGATGAGAGCCGTCCCCATAAAAAATCCACTGGAACCCCTGATCAGACAGAAAACGCACTATCCTCTGTTGGCAATCTACCACAGCTCGGTATCTACTCAACACATCAATGCCAATAATGTAGTCAAAGTCTGCCATCTCTAACTGAATCAGATCGGCCCTCAGATCATTGCCCTCACAATAAATGAGGCAATCAGATAAGTATCGGTCAGCAATCACATGCTTCCCCGTGGGTGTCGAGACCATGAGAGGCGTGGGTAACAGAGACGAGCACAAGCGGTGTCTCCCCACAAAAGCAGTAGATACAAAAGAATGGGGAGCACCTGTATCTATCAATATAAGTGCAGGGTACGTAAATAAATGGCACGTACCAGCAATGACCTCCTCTGGGGATGCCTCAGCCTACTCCCTAGTTAGTGCATACACCTGACCCTGCGGCGGTCCTGCCGTCTGACCTCCCAGCGGTCGAGGTGCGGACTGCTGTCTATGTGGTGCCCTCCCAGCATCAAACCTTGGCCTATTCGGCCCAGAGTCTGCCTGTCTCTGTGGTGCTCTCCGTCGGGGCAACCTCGAGCCAAGTGGCCCACCTTGCCACAAACATAGCAACCCTGGCAGTCACGTGACGAGTGCCATCCTCCACAGTTGTTACATCGATTTCCTCCTGTCTTACTTCCCTGGGATGGCCCTCGGTTATTTTGCTTCTGATTTTGAGACTTCTTCCCACTGAATCTAGAAGATGAAGAGGCCCCACGAGGCTTGAACTGGTCCCCTCATGGCCTCAGGCTATCTACATCAGGCCTCTGTGGTGGTACGAAAGGGGGTACGACGTCCTTGTACGCGCCCACTGCAATCTCTGCCAACTCTGCCCGTGTCAGGGCGTCATCAAAAGAGCTGGGGTTGTTGGAGACAACCCGATCAAACAGCTCTGGCCTCAGACCCTTCAGAAAATTCCTCATCTTGGCATGACTGCTGACAGCAATATGAGGTACATACCTCAGCAGTGAGGAATACTGCATAGCGTAGTCTGATACTGACAGGCTGCCCTGCTTCAGATTATTGAACTCATCCTCCTTTAATTGTCTGGCAGCCGCAGAAAAGTACCGATTAAGGAACCGGGTCCTGAATACAGTCCAATCCACCGTCATACCCTGAGCTCTCAACTCCATGACTGTTGTCTTCCACCACATGGAAGACTTTTTCGCTAACTGGAACTCTGCCAACCTCAGCCAGGCAGTCCTTGCACAGGGTGCCGATACGAATATCATTTCCAGTCTCTCAAGCCATTCCTCGGCTGCTTCCCCAGTCTCTGTTCCTTCAAATAGCGGTGGATGATAGCTCAAGAACTGGGTCAGACTTATCTCCCCTGGTAGCAGTATCTATGCTACAGGCTCCAAACCTACAGCAGGTGGCGGTAACGGATTCGTCTGAGCAATACTAGCGTTCATACTGCCCATATCCCCTACCTCTTCATTGAGGTTCTCCGGGTTAATAGCCGCCATGCTGCAACACAAGAGTTAACAACAATACCAAAAGCAGTTCATAATTTAAGCCGTTAGATAACAAGAGTATCTTATTAGTATAACACTTATACAACAATATGGATCACATGCATAACATGCCCAACAATGAATACCTAGCCAACTTGTCTCTAAAGGCTACCCTTCACTCTTCCCTGGTTATCTAACCACTGCTCTGATACCACTAAATGTGAGACCCCGTTATCTCAAACATACTAATAGGTGCGATTAAGAGAACTAAACATTCATATGAATAAATCAGAGTAATAAGTCGTGTTGATTAACCTGAGCTTAAGAGATTACAGTACCAAAAGTTTCAAAAGGAATTTCACATATTCCTACAAAAGGTACTACACTATAGTCTTACTCTACTTCATGTAGAAGCTATACAAAAAAATTCTCTAACATGCTAATCCTGTAGCATTCCTTAGAGCTCAGCATTTCAACCCCGACCCTGGTTCTCATCATCAAAAGCACCTACAAAGACAACCCCCAACACATGAGCATAACATAATTCATATTCAACATAATATGAATGTAAGACGTAAATGCATAATCATAAATACAAAGTACTTCCTGTATTTCCAAGCATTTACAACGCCCATTGGTTGTCCCTGTACCATAACTCATAATAAACACATTATATGAAATTATGGATCCTTTAATAATGTCATGACATATCACCTCTTTCTTTACATAGCTTTTGAGTCATATATCAACAGTTATTTTAATGCTTCTTGCTTCATCATCTCATAATGAGCGGTACAATCTTCCCCGCTTCATTACTACAAAATCTCATAATGAGCGGTACAATCTTCCCCGCTTCATTACTACAAAACCTCATAATGAGCTGTACAATCTTCCCTGCTTCATTACTACAAAATCTCATAATGAGATACAATCTTCCCCGCTTCATTACTACAAAACCTCATAATGAGCGGTACAATCTTCCCCGCTTCATTACTACAGAACAAGCATAAGCATTAAACATACACTGTGATCTCTCTTGACTCGTGGAATACACCTCTTTATTCCACATCACAATATGCAACAACAATGCATAATATGCAACAACAATGCATAATAACATGTATCATACTCTTAATGCATCACATTGCATTCATCATGTGTCAAATAGACAAACATAAAGTACATGTTACCGTTGGGATGCCCGTACGTCGCTTACGTACCTTTCAAAATGTAGAGGAGTCAACAGACTTTATCTCCTCGACTGTGCTGGTACCTGAGATGGTTCTACATAACCACACAACACAATATTAGGCACCTCATAATAATCCAAAACCAAATTTAAATAAATTCCACATTTTAAAAAATAAAAGGCAATACCGATCGATCGGACCTTATCACCGATCGATCGGTGAACTGTTCGAATTTATTAAAAAGGCTACGGCTTTTGCCGATCGATCGGTGTTCTTCACCGATCGATCGGTCGCTCTGTTTCAACCCAGGTTTTTCCAGAATTCTTTAACACCGATATTTAAGCCCCTCAATCTAACATGTAAGACATACAACATGCCCACAGAAATATGCTAGCAGTTACAATACACTACCCTGAGTGTATTCAAATCAAATGTACACCCCAAACATAAACTCACATGCATCAATGCCGTCCATTTACATAAGTACTCAACCAACTTTTCTGAAAACAGGGAATTATTATTCTGCCCAGATTTTTGAGTTCCTACTTTCAAGCAATTAAATCTACCACATAAGTCATGGAATTTGCTCGAACAAAAACTCCAAGGGCTTCACAAAACTACCTTGTAAGTGTTGGGATATGCCCTAAGACAAGTCATTAGATGATTGTTTAAGACATACAATGTTTATGGTTTTATGAATGGCAATTCATTATTATATATTATTCTTTTAACTGTGCATTGTGAATTAATATATATGTTAATGTCCTTAGAATAATATTGTATTATTCTTAAAGATGTCCCTAGTCAAGTATTATCATGAATAGGGATAATGATAATACGTAGCGACTAGTATATGTTGATCGATGAATTGTTCATTGATATGAGATATCAAATCAACATATGGGTACATGTTAGAGAACGATGTACTGGACAGACCCACCATGAGAATGCAACATGAATAGTTATATGATCGTCATATGCAATTCTCATAGTGATAATAATGTATGCAATCCTTACGACTTGTGATCATCAGAGATCCCAACATAAGGAATTATGTATCTTGATATCGTCAAACGTTACCCGTAACAGGGTATACTATAAAGGCGACTATTGGATACACTACGAATTATGTAGAGGGATGTTGACTGATCGAGATAGGATTTGTCCCTCCTATATAACAGGAGATGTGTTTGGCCCTTGATCAAGTGAGAACTAAAATGCATGGCCATGCTCGAATGAGTCGATATGAGATATCGAGCTTATTCGTTTATTCTAGTTCTACTTGGGGATCAAGAAATAAAGATTGGATATACGAGTATGACTATTCCATGACTCGTGTTCAATCTAAACACAAAGGACGAAGGGATTAAATTACATGATTAATATTATCAAGTTCTAAAGGTTATGTCGAGTCATTGACATTCTTGTAATTTGGGTAGCATCGATGTGTTGCTAGATACCGCTCAATGCTTGCGACATAAAATGAGATTTTATGTCACTGCCAACATTACAAGATCCTATCGGGTCACACAAAAGATTAAATCGAGAAGGGAAATTAAATTCATTGGATGAATTAATTAATTAAGAAGAGTCTTAATTAAGTGATTAAAAGGTTTTAATTAAATCATGGGTTTGGGCCCATAAGACTTTAAGAAACTCTTGAACCTTAATTGAAAACCTTTTAATATAAATACAAGGTTATGATTTAATTGTATCACATAACTTTGATCATTCCAACCTACACGAAATAGAGGGACTCGGCCGCCTCATCTCTTTCTCTCTCGGTTTCACAATAGCCGAAGGGGAAGTAGTGATTTCGAGCCATCCTCTTCGATTTAGAATCGAGTGTGTTTCTTGTTCCGGTTTAATAACTTGTCTAGAAACTTGTTACTAAAATATCCCTTCACCCGATTTGATCGTGTGGATACCGTTGAGGCAAAGCTCATCGAGTTTTGCTATTGACTCGGAGAAGGCGTTGGACGTTTGTGCTGCTCCGTGGATTCTGCTTCAAACACGCTACAAGGGTAAGACCTTCGTATTCCTTAATCCAATATGATAACCTATGTATAGATCTGCTGGTTTGTAATCCTATAAATTTTATTCCGCTGCGTTGTATGCTCTTAGGATTACTTACAGTGGTATCAGAGCCGTGTACAAGGCTCATATCGGATTTATGTGATTAAATTGTGTTAATCATATTAGAATTTATATTGCATGCTTATTAAAATTGTTTAATTCATATATGATATGAAATAATTAAATTGAGTTTGTGAAAATCATCGTATAATTATATTTGATATAATTGGCGAATAATTGTATACGATACACGAATACGCAAAATCGAAAAGTGGCTCAAAGGTTCGGCCACTACAATCCTTTACTCTCGGCCGCCGCTTAGGAGCTAGGGTTCGGACCCTTGGCTTGAGCGTGGGCCGAGCCGCCGCACCAATTAGGTTTAGAACCCTTTTGGCTCGATAAAGACTAAATTGGCACATGATGGTCCGAACATGGTTCAAGGGTTCATGCAATATGGCGTGTGAGACCGCATGACGGCTAGGGTTTTTTGAAACTCGTGGCTCGAGATGGTCAAGCCGCCACCGCTCATGGATTGAACATGGTTGGGACCGTGACTCATGGCTAGGTTTGGAACCTTTTGGCTCGATAGACATCAAGACGGCCGGCGCGAAGGGATTAGGGTTAGGACCCACGGTTTGATAAACTTGCTGCGCCGCATGGTCACGTGGGTGACGGCCGAGTCATGGGCTAGGGTTTTGAACCCTTGGCCCATGCATGGTCCAACCTTGTGGCTAGGTTTTTCGAAAACAATCTTGGTTCATTTTAAGTCGCTTAAGTTCGTGGCATGTGATGTCCCGAGCGTACGATAATTTTTCAAAACTATTTTACAGTTTTAATTAGAATTAAATTTAAAATGTTTAGAATTTAATTAATTAAATGTTAATGCATGCTTTATGTGTTGTTTGAGCTTGGTGCGTGGTTATAGCCCTTTGACCTATTAAATAGGCTTTGTGGATGTTTGTAATTTATAATACAACCTGCGTGTCGTGCCTTTCTCTATTTCATTCTAAATGTAATCCCTCCCCTATGTTCCCCTCGAATGTGAATCGAGGAATTCTATATCTTGTAAATAGTGTAGTTTATTTTATTGATGATGATCAATGAAGATGGAGCATCGTGCCGGGATGAGGAGGTCATTCACAAATTGGAGCCAAAGGAAGGTGCTTGTGAAGTTACCTTAGGTTGACTCATAGGATTTTCTCATTGGCTTGAGAAAATCATTAGTAGGGGCTATAACCATGTCACGTTTAATTATGTATGTTGATGCATGATTTATCTTATGTTTTAGTTTGATAATAGTATTACACATATATGTAGATATGTATACAAATATATGTAGTGGACATATTTCAAATTATCAAATTAATCATGAGATCAATAAATCCCTCTAAAATATTAAGTTTTAGATGCCTTCCAAAATAAAAGTACTCGTCAATAACTTCGATTGTACATGTGTGGGTTTGCCAAAGAAAAGCACCGTGGCAATCTTAGTAAGGCGCGAAAGGATAAAAGTGATATCCGTTATACTTTAATTGGGTACGACTTAACTAGGTTATCTCAATAGGATTGGGAACCTAGAGGCATGGGTTGGATTTTAATTCATTTGATGAATTGAACAAAGTGTTGTTCGTCCAACTATCCAAGAATTATATGTGATGTAATTGACAAAGTGTTGTCTACCTAAATAACCGAGTCTTGGGCGATTAGCCAAAGCTAACTCAAGATTAGGAGAAATATGGATCTTGGCCCACTAAAGGTTTCGAGGGTTGATATTTTTTCAAACAAAATAGTGGGAGTATCATTTAATATAAGACCATGTTAAATGATTTAAATCATAAACTTATTTTGCATATTTATATTGTAGATATCCATGGCAACTAACAACGTTACTAGCACTTTATCACTGCGATCGGTCCTTGAGAAGGACAAATTAAATGGGACGAATTTCCTAGACTGGCATAGGAACTTGAGGATAGTCCTCAAACAAGAAAAGAAACAATATGTCCTAGAGGAACCCTTGCCCGCTGAGGAACCTCCCCTAACAGCTACAAGAGCTGAAAAAGATGCTTACAAGAAGCATCAGAGTGACGCACTTGATGTTGGGTGCCTCATGCTTGCCACCATGAACTCTGAGCTTCAGAAGCAACATGAGGAAATGGAGGTGTTCGATATGATCGAACACTTAAAGCAGTTGTACCAACAGCAAGCTAGACAAGAGAGGTATGACGTCTCTAAAGCGTTATTCCAGTGCAGGATGGTAGAGGGAAGCCTAGTTGGAACTCATGTGCTCAAGATGATTGGGTACATGAGAATCTGGACAAGCTGGGTTTTCCATTGGACCAAGAGTTGGCCACCGATGTGATCTTGCAATCGTTGCCTGAGAGCTTCAGTCAATTTGTAGTAAATTACAATATGACTGATATGGAAAAGACTCTACCACAATTGCTTGGAATGTTGAGAACATATGAAGCAAATACAAAGAAGACTAAGGCCACAAATGTTCTTATTGTGAATAAGGGCAAAGGAAGGGCCAAAGCTAAAGGCAACAAGAAAGCAAAGAAGGTCTTTGCTAAATCTAAGCCAAAGTCTTCTGCACTAAAAGGAAGGGAACTGTTTCCATTGCGGTGAGACCGGCCATTGGAAAGAAACTGCAAAGTATATCTGGAGGATCTAAAGAAAGGAAGTGACTTCCGCTTCAGGTATTTTTGTTATAGAAGTCAATTTATCTACTTCTTCATCATGGGTATTAGATACTGGATGTGGATCTCACATTTGTGTAAATGTGCAGGATCTAAAAAGGAGTAGGACGTTGGCGAAAGGTGAAGTTGATCTCCGAGTTGGAAATGGAGCAAGAGTTGCTGCATTAGCTATAGGAGATTATCATTTAGCTTTACCTTCTGGTTTATCACTGATTTTGAAAGATTGTTATTTTGTGCCTTCTATTACTAAAAACATAATATCTATTTATTGTTTGGACAAGTATGGTTTTTCATTTATAATAAAGGACAATTGTTGTTCTATTTATTTAAATGATATGTTTTATGCTAGTGCACAAATGTTGAATGGTCTTTATGTATTAAATCTTGATATGCCTATCTATAACATAAATACTAAAAGGATTAAAAATAATGATTGTAATCCGACTTATCTCTGGCACTGTCGCTTGGGCCACATAAACGAGAACCGCATATCTAAACTTCATAAGGATGGAGTATTAGATTCATTTGATTTTGAATCATATGAAACATGCGAATCTTGTTTAAGGGGCAAGATGACTAAAGCCCCTTTCAAGGGACATGTTGAAAGGGCAAATGTTTTATTGGGACTAATACATAGTGATGTATGTGGACCAATAAGTACACAAGCTAGAGGTGGTTTTCAATACTTCGTTACATTTACTGATGACCTCAGTAGATATGGGTATGTGTACCAAATGAAGCATAAGCATGAAACCTTTGAAAAGTTCAAAGATTTCAAGAATGAAGTACAAAACCAACTTGGCAAAAGTATCAAAATCCTTCGATCAGATCGAGGAGGTGAATACTTAAGCCAAGAGTTTCATGACTATCTAAAGGAGTGTGGGATAGTCCCACAACTCACTCCTCCGTATACTCCACAATGGAATGGTGTATCCGAGAGGAGAAATCGAACCTTGTTAGACATGGTTAGATCTATGATGAGTCATGAAGATCTTCCGATATCGTTTTGGGGACACGCTCTAGAAACAGCGATTTTCTTACTGAACCGTGTTCCATCTAAATCAGTGGAAAAGACACCATATGAGATATGGACTGGGAAGCGTCCTAGTATGTCTTTTATGAAGATTTGGGGTTGTGAGGCTTTCGTTAGACGTCACGCCACTAACAAACTTGGACCCAAATCTGATAAGTGTTTATTTGTGGGGTATCCTAAGGAAACGAAAGGATACTATTTCTATTATCCCACCGAGAACAAAGTAGTTGTTGCTCGGACTGGTGTATTTCTTGAAAGAGAATTTATTTCTAGAAAAACCAGTGGGAGAAAAATAGAACTTAGTGAAGTTCAACCACAAGAAAACACTGAACCTGAGATTGAGATGGAAACAGAGCAGGCACCGCAAGCTGTTGTGGAAGAAGCACCTGCTCAAGAGACACAAGCCCAGCGTAGGTCTGTAAGAGAACACCGGGAGCCACAGAGATATGGATTTCTTGTGACTCAACAAGGTGACTTACGACTTATTGATGAGGATGAGCCGTCATCTTATCAACAAGCTATAATGGGCAATGATTCTGAGAAATGGCAAGAGGCCATGAAATCTGAGATGGAATCCATGTATACAAACCAAGTATGGACTTTGGTTGATCCACCTGAAGGGGTACGACCCATAGGGTGCAAATGGATTTTCAAGAAAAAGACCGATATGGATGGTAATGTACAAACCTATAAAGGTCGGCTGGTTGCAAAAGGATTCAAACAAATTCATGGTATTGACTATGATGAAACCTTTTCACCAGTGGCCATGGTTAAATCCATAAGGATCTTACTTGCAATAGCTGCATTTCATGATTATGAAATCTGGCAGATGGATGTCAAAACAGCTTTCCTTAATGGAAATTTACTCGAGGATGTGTACATGACACAGCCCGAGGGTTTTGTCGATCCAAAGGATGCTGGAAAGATATGCAAGCTACAACGATCCATTTATGGATTGAAGCAAGCTTCTCGGAGTTGGAATCTTCGTTTTGATGATGCAATCAAAGAGTTTGGTTTTATCAAAAATGAAGATGAACCTTGTGTCTACAAGAAGGTCAGTGGGAGCGTAATCATTTTCCTAGTGTTGTATGTAGATGACATACTTCTTATTGGAAATGATATCCCTGCCTTGCAATCTGTAAAGATTTGGCTAGGGAATTGCTTTTCGATGAAAGACTTAGGAGAAGCCACCTATGTATTAGGAATCAAGATCTATAGAGATAGATCGAGAAGGCTTCTTGGTCTAAGTCAAAGTACATACATAGACAAGGTGCTTAAAAGGTTTAGCATGCAAGAATCCAAGAAAGGATTCGTGCCTATGACGCATGGTATTTATCTCTCGAAGGAACAGTGTCCTTCAACACCAGATGAGAGACAACGCATGAGTAAGATTCCATACGCGTCAGCTATTGGATCTATCATGTATGCCATGATATGTACTCGTCCCGATGTATCGTATGCTTTGAGCATGACGAGCAGATATCAAGTTGATCCAGGTGAAGGTCACTGGATTGCTGTCAAGAATATCCTAAAGTACTTGAGAAGGACTAAGGATACATTCTTGATTTATGGAGGTGAGGAAGAGCTCAATGTAATGGGTTACACTGATGCAAGCTTCCAAACCGACAAAGATGATTTTCGATCGCAATCTGGATATGTGTATTGCCTGAATGGAGGTGCTGTGAGCTGGAAGAGTTCAAAGCAAGAAACAGTAGCCGATTCTACAACGGAAGCTGAGTATATTGCTGCCTCGGATGCAGCAAAGGAAGCTGTTTGGATGAGGAAGTTCATTTCTGCACTTGGAGTGGTGCCTAGCATTAAAGATCCGATAGAACTCTATTGTGACAACAATGGAGCGATCGCATTGGCTAAGGAACCAAGATCTCACCAAAGATCCAAGCACATACTTAGGCGTTTCCATTTCATTCGAGAAATCGTTGAAAGGGGAGATGTTAAAATATGCAAAGTACCAACAGATGATAATGTATCTGACCCATTGACGAAGCCACTGTCACAGCAGAAGCATGATCGTCATACTAGATCTCTAGGCATTAGGTATATGTCTGAGTGGTCTTAGTGCAAGTGGGAGATTTGTTGGGATATGCCCTAAGACAAGTCATTAGATGATTGTTTAAGACATACAATGTTTATGGTTTTATGAATGGCAATTCATTATTATATATTATTCTTTTAACTGTGCATTGTGAATTAATATATATGTTAATGTCCTTAGAATAATATTGTATTATTCTTAAAGATGTCCCTAGTCAAGTATTATCATGAATAGGGATAATGATAATACGTAGAGACTAGTATATGTTGATCGATGAATTGTTCATTGATATGAGATATCAAATCAACATATGGGTACATGTTAGAGAACGATGTACTGGACAGACCCACCATGAGAATGCAACATGGATAGTTATATGATCGTCATATGCAATTCTCATAGTGATAATAATGTATGCAATCCTTACGACTTGTGATCATCAGAGATCCCAACATAAGGAGTTATGTATCTTGATATCGTCAAACGTTACCCGTAACAGGGTATACTATAAAGGCGACTATTGGATACACTACGAATTATGTAGAGGGATGTTGACTGATCGAGATAGGATTTGTCCCTCCTATATAACAGGAGATGTGTTTGGCCCTTGATCAAGTGAGAACTAAAATGCATGGCGATGCTCGAATGAGTCGATATGAGATATCGAGCTTATTCGTTTATTCTAGTTCTACTTGGGGATCAAGAAATAAAGATTGGATATACGAGTATGACTATTCCATGACTCGTGTTCAATCTAAACACAAAGGACGAAGGGATTAAGTTACATGATTAATATTATCACAAGTTCTAAAGGTTATGTCGAGTCATTGACATTCTTGTAATTTGGGTAGCATCGATGTGTTGCTAGATACAGCTCAATGCTTGCGACATAAAATGAGATTTTATGTCAATGCCAACATTACAAGATCCTATCGGGTCACACAAAAGATTAAATCGAGAAGGGAAATTAAATTCGTTGGATGAATTAATTAATTAAGAAGAGTCTTAATTAAGTGATTAAAAGGTTTTAATTAAATCATGGGTTTGGGCCCATAAGACTTTAAGAAAGTCTTGAACCTTAATTGAAAGCCATTTAATATAAATACAAGGTTATGATTTAATTGTATCACATAACTTTGATCATTCCAACCTACACGAAATAGAGGGACTCGGCCGCCTCATCTCTTTCTCTCTCGGTTTCACAATAGCCGAAGGGGAAGTAGTGATTTCAAGCCATCCTCTTCGATTTAGAATCGAGTGTGTTTCTTGTTCCGATTTAATAACTTGTCTAGCAACTTGTTATTAAACTATCCCTTCACCCGATTTGATCGTGTGGATACCGTTGAGGCAAAGCTCATCGAGTTTTGCTATTGACTCGGAGAAGGCGTTGGACGTTTGTGCTGCTCCGTGGATTCTGCTTCAAACACGCTACAAGGGTAAGACCTTCGTATTCCTTAATCCGATATGATAACCTATGTATAGATCTGCTGGTTTGTAATCCTATAAATTTTATTCCGCTGCGTTGTATGCTCTTAGGATTACTTACAGTAAGTACCCAAATCAAAGGTTTACCAAAAACCTATCTAACATGCATGATAATACCTTCACAATATCACTCTCATCCCATATTTTCCAGAAAAACAGGGCATACACTTACCCAGATTTTCGAACACTATACTTTACATGTTTAAATCCTTCACATAAAACATGTAACATGCTCAAGGAAAAATACTGAGAGCTTCATAACAACACCGTGTAAGCATTTAAATCGAAGGTTTTAAGAAACCTAAGCTAACATGCCATTTACACACTACTCAAAAGCAGAACTTAAACAAGTTAAATCAAAAACAGGGCATGGTTTCTCACCCTATTTGCTCCGATTTTTGAGAGGCTTCCAAGGAATGAAAATGGCAAGGCTCCTCACCTTTTTGCTCAGCAGGTGCAAGAGTTTATTTGGGAGAGAAAGATCGAGATTTGGAAGTGGAGGAGAAGGCTGAATGATTGTGCCAAGTTGGGTGGTCAATCAGCCTCTGCACAGTTTGATTGGTATGGGTTGGGGGGGTGGTTGGGTGTTGGGTGGTATGATGTGTTATGTTTTGGTCCCGGTATTTAGCATGATGTATTAAAATATCCTCACATGATATTTATAGTATTTTCTCAATAAAATACTTCAATTCCCATTTAACATGCTTCACCAAAACAAATAACACACACCCCAAATAAACATGCCACGACCCCAAAATCCCAACATATATCACATGCATCCTGAAATGAATCTCCTCAATAATATTAATTCAATCCCATGAATTAACACCCAAATAAACATAATTTAAATTAATGATTAAAATCACATAATCATTTCGGGGATATCACAATATAGCGATGGTAGATTTCGCTACATCTATGGCGATGGTACGTACCGTCGGATATCTATAGCGATGATTTATTCCGTTGATTCATTAGCGAGGGTTCATACCGTCGATTATGTAGCGATGTTTCATGCCGCTGATTTTATATAGCGAGGGATACTGATTTCGTACCGCTATTGGGCAATGGGTATAGGTATGGCGTTATCTTATTAGCAATGAGTTATGGTAGAGTACTATTATGTTAGTGTTATTGTGGATATCATGTACTGATATATACCGTCACATGTTTGACGATGAGATTATGGATGTCATGTACTGACATTTACCGTCATGGGTTGACGATGATATTGTGGATGTCATGTGTTGACATGTACCGTCACATGATGACGATGACATATAGGATGTTCTATGTGGACGGATGCCATCGTTACGTTGAAAAAAATACAGTTAGGTATATGTATTTAGTCGTATGGTTTGAGTGTCAATGATGTGGACAGTGTAGTGTCTGAGTCACTGGTTGACGAGACCATTATGCCGAGCAGGTTTGCTCGATGAATTATTGGATGCGCCATACAGGAAGTGTACCGCAGCACACATTTGAGTTAAATATTTTACGAGTAGTGGTACCTTTGGGTATACTCGATGGGATGGCTATGGCCAAGTGATTGGTGGTAAGAGTAGTTATTGAGGAAACTACTTGCTTATACCGACGTGACATGTGGTGGACATGATCACACCCACACATGAAGGTGTGAAATAAATCCTAATGGAGTATGATTGCTTTGTGGTTGAGTAAGGACACCGAGATGTCTGTTATGCTTTGGTATTAGAGGAATGTTGGGTGATGACCCACTACTCTAATGGATTGTATGGTATGGTATACTGGGATAGAACGTATGTTACTTTGGTAGGTTTGGTATAAACCTAAGGACACAGCGATCTGCTAGCCAGGTATTGTTGCCATATTATAGTGAGCTTGTTGTAGCCATTATACTGCTCGTTGGAACCGAGTTTGGTGAATCGTATGATGATACTATGAGGGTTATAGTGGACTCTTGTAGTCACTGTGTGGCATAAGGAATTGAGGCAGGGATGTCTCACGAAAACGTTTATACATTAAATGTTTTGAGGGACTTGTACTGGGACAGCTCAATTCTGTTGGGAGTACCAACGTGAGTGTCGACAAGTCATTGTTGGCTCTGGTTGAGAATCCTTGCATATGGAATGCAATGAGGGATGCAATCGAAATTGTGGGATATAGTTAGTGGGGTGACACTACTATATTGATTGTATCTCTTGGAGAGATTTGGAACATACTGTCATGGAGACAGCTGGTATCGATCGTAGGTTGATTGTGAATCAGCCACGGTAAGCATTACCAGTGTTGGACTAGGTAATGGCTTTATATTTTCGGTGAAACGTACGAGGATACGTCTCTAGGGAGATGCTCGAGATGTGGAGTACTATGGCATTAGTGCAGAGCATCATTAGTATGGGTATACGTCGTGTATATGGGTCTTACATTGGTAATAGTGGCAAGGATGCGCTATTTTGAACCTGTGTGTATTTATTGATTTCGGAATATATTTTGGTAGGAATATATATCAAGATTTCCGATCAGTGGTGTGAGGTTGGAGGGTCATGGGTTCATGACATTTTTCCTTGTGAGGAAGGCGGTATTGACATAGCTACCTATTAGGAATCCTTTGGAGATTTGTTGAGTCGGTTTGGGTGGTGTTGATGTTGGAATCGCACCATTGGTCATTTGGTTCATCAATCATCATTCTCCACAGTGTGAGAATAACTGAGGATTGACAGTTGTATTTGGGGCTGGTGGGTATGATTGGAGATACCCGAGCCGAGTGCATTGAGTATGCATGTGGTGTTGGTGCTTAGGCATGTATACCGGTGTGTGTATATGAATGTATATGAATGCCAGCATTTTCTTTTGGGTACTTGTCGAGCATCGATTAGTATGCTTGGATAATAAATCTCTGGTGAGAGAATTGTGGCATCTTGAGATTAGTAATCTCAACGACACAGGTGCATTCTGAGGAATGATATTGAGGTTTGGTTGACTCCCTTGAGGAGGGATTGTCGTGTGTTGAGGCTATGTTAATTCATTACTGGGAAGTTTGATAGCATCCCTGTGTTAGAATTGTTGATCCTAGGGTAAACAAGGGATGGTCGGAATTCGATCTGTTGGGCGTCTTTGTTGACACGTTTGGAGAGAATGCAATAGATTGTCTTGCATGTCCTCTGCGGAACTTGAGACCTTGTGGAGTCTCGAAGGTGTGTTTGGACCAAGATGTGATTTCTTGGATCACACGGATGTAGACATCTTTGAAGATGTGTTTTGTGTTGATCGGTGGCCGTGAATTGGCCGATCCGAGTTGCAAAGTGATGCAACTTGGCTTTGGAGAGCGGAAACTGAGTTTAGTGTGAGTACATTGTGGTGTACTGGTGGTTCTTTGGTATCGATGTATGTCTAACATCGTGGGCTAAGTCGTAGAGATATCATTGAGACGATATCTATGTTGGAAACACGAAGGATTTGTTTTGTTAGCAGTTAGGGTTGGCTGACTGCTTTGGGGTGGTTAGCATCGGGGTATGCTGGCGTTCTTTTGAGATTGTGATGGTTTGGGAGATTTACTCCATTCCAGGATTTGGTGCGAGGTCGGTTTCCTCGTGGTTGGTGTGTCGTTCATGATGCGCTCATGATTCGACGATGTGGATCGGTTTGGATTATGTGTGGAATACGGCCGTGCAAATTTCGGGAAAAAATTTTATTAGTGGGGGATAATTGTGATGCCCGGGAATTATTGGTGTAAATCCGGGTGTAGTAATCCTTAAAGGATTTTAATGGTGGCAATTATGAATTAATTGCGATATTTGGACTCCCGAGGATTTAAATTCGGTATTTGGAGTCGTTGGATCCAAGGGTTGAGATTATATTCTCATCGTGGTGATAAACCTTGGAATTGTGTTTTTGGTGGGATTTGGAGTCTGGGGTACTTTGGGTTGGGGTTGGTAATGGAAATTGAGATTGAGAGGTGATTATAGAACACATGTGATTTTTAATGAGTCATGATGGATTTGTGAAGGACTCGGGATTTTGAAGTTTTGGTACTACAAGATGGACTATGTGTTCATCATTTTTTTCCTCCTCTCTCTCTCTCCCTCACGCTGTCTCTCTCACCCAAAACCCCTCCCTTTTCTCCCTCTGAGCAAAAATCGATGGAGGCTCGACTTGGGAGCTGGATTTCTCGAAGATAAGTTGGTAATCTCCTTCCCCTCGCCTTTATCTTCGTTTTGATTGTAGTATTGTGGTATTTGGTTTTAGTTTTGAGTTGGGGGAAATTTATAGACTTTGGGAAAATCTTGGTTCTTGTTTTAAAATGTGTTTTAACCCTTATTGGATGTATAAGGGTGTTTTAATTGTTGTGGATTGAGTTGGAAGGAGTTGGGTATGGTTTGTTGAGGTTTTTAAGCTTTTAAAAATGGTGATTTTCGGGTTCGCGCAGCGACTGATCGATCGGTAGCATCTTACCGATCGATCGATGCAAGTGCGTAGCGATGGGTAATTATTTCAGTATTTACCGATCGATCGATATGGGTTTCCGACCGATCGGTGGGAGGGATAACGATCGATCGGTAGCTTGGACCGATCGATCGGTGCAAAGCCGTAGCTAAAATCAGAAATTTGAACAGTTACCGATCTATCGGTAATGGTAAAGCAATGTTTTGAAAAGTTATTTTGTGTCGTGGTTTTGACAAACGCTTCGCCCGGGGTCTTTCAAATGGTTAATTATCATGGATTGACGATATAATTGGGAATTGTGAACGTGCTTGGGCACGTGGGTGCATGCTCATTAATAATTATGAGTTATTTTATGTGTTAGCACATGATTCATTGGATCACGGGACTAAGGCAAGGTTTGATTCGGAATATGGAATTATGAGGTACGTACGTACGAGCATTCATAGATATATATTATTGTCATATGCATGAATAATATATGGTTGTTGCAATCACTTGATACGCATTGGCAATTATATGGTGCCACTTTTGAGCGAGCAATGATTGGTATGATGTCGCTGTTGAGAGAACATCGATTATGACGCCGCCACTATTGAGCGTGCGTGAGATTAAAATGCCGCTATTGTGGAGTGAGCGATGCAATAGAACTATGGAACCATTAGTGAGATATATAAAATATCTATAATCATTGTTTAATGATTTGATTTTATCGAATATGGTATCGGCGTATAGGGAACGGATTAGTTAATCAATGTAATGATTAACTGGCATTTGAGAATTTGATAGTTTCATTTATTTTGAGAACATGAACAACACAGGGATCCTGGACTGAGGATGATACCATCCAGGGAGTATCATTTAAAATTCATGGCACTTACATGCTGTAAATTATGAACTGTAATATTGCGATGATTGGATTGGTGGTATTGGTGTGCTCAACCGTGTGGGGACTGTCTCTGTTGGGATAGGTGAACAGGTACATCGATGGCTTTGGAGTTGAGCTCGAGCTGTTGATTGGAAGTACTTCCAGGATCGAAGTACCAGAGTTGTATTGAGTATGATATTTATACATTAGATACACATATACTTATTCGATGCTCGCATCTAGAGATGTCAAACGGAGCGGACGGCACGAGGCACGGCACGGGCACGGCACGACGCGGAGCGGCACGGCACGTCACGTTTTGCTACAGTGATGTGCCGTGCCAAGCACGGCCCGGAGTATGGGCCGTGCCGGGCCAAGCCATGCCAGCCCGTGGGCTGGCACGGCACGGCACGACACTGTTTCTAGTTTTTTTTTTTTAAACCAGGCGATCGATCGCCATAAATGGCGATCGATCGCCTAGGCAGTAGCAAAATACAGGGGTGGCGATCGATCGCCACAAAAAAGGGGATCGATCGCCTAGAGGCAGTAAGCAAAATACAGGGGGTGGCGATCGATCGCCACAAAAATGGCGATCGATCGCCAATGTCCAACGGTCAAAAAAATAGCCGTTCAAAGGCTTTTTAAAAAAAAAATAAAAAAATTGGTTGTTATATATATGTGTGTGTTGAGGAAACATTTTATCCTCTTAATCTGTAAGCTCTATATACTTGAGACGCTATACTCTCAATTTGTTCACAAGAAGAAAGAAATTCGTCTTACGTTTGCCAAGACAAGCACAAACAACAAAGCCAACACTCCTCCTAGCAAATATTTGGTAACTTTTATATTTGTTGCATTAGATAATTCATAATTGTAGTCTATATACATAATGGCCGATTCATCTTATAATGTGAATTATGATGATGAAATCGATCAATTCCAAGAAAACGAAGAAAGCACACCAAATATTCAATCATCAAGTAGAAGAACTTCAAAAAAAAAGAACTAGCAATGTATGGCAACTATTCGATGTAGAAAATGTTGAGGGAAAGGGATCAAGGGCAGTTTGTAAAAAATCTAAAAAAGATTATGCATATGCTTCTTCTGGTGGTACAAGTCATTTACTAAGACACATGGCTAAACATGAAAAAGAACCAACTGATGGTAACCAAACTACTCTTTCACAATTCGGTACTGGTAGTAGTAGTTCAAGTTTAGGTATTTTCACTTATAATGTTGAAAGAGATAGGAGAGAACTAGCTAAATACATCGTATGGGCGGAGAAACCTTTTTCAATGGGGGCGGATGCCAAATTCACTAATTATATTCATTTAGGTTTGCAACCTCAACATAAATGATTTTCAAAGAATACTATTAAATCGGATGCATTCACAATTTTTAATGAATATAAAGCAAATTTAATTACGTATTTAGGTAATCTTCATCGAAAGTAGGACTAACAAGTGATATTTGGACAACTTATCTTGGCAATGCATCACATCTCTGTGTTACAGGACATTGGATTGACGATAACTGGGTGTTACATAAAAAAATTTATGTTTCACAAAAGTTGATTGGCCTCATACGGGTGGAGTTATTTCCAATGCCATTATGCAAGTTACTAATGAATATAATATTAGTAAAAAAATCTTCTCTATTTCATTTGATAATGCAACTAGTAATACTGCTGCAATTACTATATTAAAAACTTATTTGAAACCAATTTTAAATGGTGATCTTTTTCATATTCGTTGTGCATGTCATATTTTAAATTTGTGTGTGCAAGATGGATTGAAACCACTTGAGCTTCATTTAGAAAAAATAAAGACCACTCTTAAATTTTTTAATGGTTCAGTTGCTAGAAAACAAGACTTCAAAAGTTTATATATTTCTCATGGTATGAATTATAAAGATTTTCCTTATGATGTTCCTAATAGGTGGAATTCTACATATTTAATGTTGCAAGCATGTTTACCTTATAGAAATGTGATCACTTTATTTTTTAATGAAAAGATGGCCGAACATTTTCATATTGAAGAAACAGATTGGGAAATTGCTTCTAATATTTGTAATTTTTAGAACCGTTTTATGATGCTACCAATTTATTTTCGGGCTGTTATTATCCAACTTCTTCGATAATTTTGAATAAAATTTATGAAATTAGTGAATGTTTTGCATTACATAGATCTGATCCGTTTTTTACAGGTATTGTCGAACCAATGGAGTATAAATTTAAAAAATATTGGAAAACTATTCCTATGTTGAATTGCTTGGCATCAATTCTGGATCCTAGATTAAAATTATATAGTGTAGAAATTATAATAGAATCTTATTACACCAACATGGCTTATGAAAATATTAATATTAATCAAGAGAAAGAGCGCATTAATAAATGTTTGTTTGCTTTGTTTTCTTTATATGATTCGTTACATAATTCTAGAGCAACTCCAGTAAGAGAAAGTGGTAGTAGTGGTGCTAGTAGTGGTAAGGGTTCTGTGTGGACAATGTTAAGAAGAAGACAAGACACTACTTCCGCTTCTTCTAGTTCTAGTTCTAATACATCTTCATTTACTGAGCTTCAGTTATATCTAAACCAAGTCATAAATTTCAGTGAACAAGAATTAGAAACTTTAGATGTTTTGGCATGGTGGAAAGACAATGCTAGACTTTGGCCAGTACTTTCCATAATGGCACGTGATCTACTAACTCCTCCGATATCCACAGTTCCATCGGAGTCTTGTTTTAGTGCAGGTGGAAGAGTCATTGATGAAATAAGAAGTAGAATGAAACCAAACACTGTGGAGGTGTGTATTCTTTTAAAGGATTGGTTGGATGCTGATAGCCGCTTACAAGGTTTGGGAGGACATGATGTTTCTTCGGATGAAAAGAAGAAAACTAGCATATTTTTTAAACTCTTTTGCAATTTATTATTTACTTTTGTTCAATGTAATTTGTAGTTTTTCAATTTGTAGTCAATAAATTTTTATTTTACAAGTATATTGTAACAATCTATATTTTTATAATATTATTATATTTATATAATTAAAATTAAACAAATAAAAAATAAAAAAAAACAAAAAAAAAAAAGAAAAATTGATTTGGACGTGCCGGGCCAGCCAAATAAGGAGACGGACCGTGCCAGGCACGGCCCGTCTCGTTAAAGGGCTGTGCCGGCCCGGCACGGAACAGTGCCGGGCAGCACGGATTTGCGGGCCGTGCCGGGCCGGCACGACCCGTTTGACATCTATACTCGCATCTGAGCACTATTATGTGTATATGGTTTGTATAAAAAGGCAAGGGTCTTTCTCTTTTCATTTATGTGTTGCATGCAATTAATTAGGAAGTGCAAAATGAATTGAGAACGTGTTAGTGTACAAGGGTGCATGATATGTTAAATGGACTTGGTTGGGAAAAGCTGGTTATTTAATGAAATGATGCAAGAAATTTGACTGATGGTATTTTATGCCATGGTTGCATGTAGTCTTTTCCCCCTGATAACAGGATTGTATGCACTAATTGCATGGGTTAATACATAAATAATGGGTTAAGGCACGGGGGTCCATACACATCTGTATTAATTGATTCTCATAAATCAATATAATTTAACTGAGACAATACAATCAGCACATATCAACCTATATTAACATATATTCACATGACAAACTAAACGCAATGGTTTACCTCAACTCCTCGTTCCTCTGGAACATTAAAATATCCTCTTGGGCCTACATCTCATGTACCCAAGGAATAACAATAACACAGTGTCCAATGCTATCTGCAATCAATACATAGTCAATATACATTGCTAACACAATAGCAGTATAATAATACACATGCTAACATAATAACGGCACATCAATACTCATCGCCCAGCGGCGGTACATAATCAATACCCCTCGCTTCCTGTACCAGCGGCAAGTATCCTATATATCAGTGGCTCAATAATATCCCTCGCCTCAAATCATCGGCATAATCATGGACTCAAGAGGTGACTCACATCGTATGTAGTACTTTGTTCCTTTCGGACTGAAGAGGTCACTCACATCGCATGTAGCACTTTGTTCACTCACATTGCATGTAGCACTTTGTTCCTTTTGGTCTCAAGAGGTGACTCACATCGTATGTAGTACTTTGTTCCTTTTTGGACTCAAGAGGTCACTTACATCGCATGTAGCACTTTGTTCCTTTCGGACTCAAGAGGTGACTCACATCGTATGTAGTACTTTGTTCCTTTCACATTTACTTCTCAATGATTAATTCATAAAATCACCACGCCCACTCAACATTGGCATTGAAGATTCATAACACCCTTCCCCTGTTCCACAACTCATATACATAATCATTAGATTATAAGGTAAGTGTTCAATTCTACAATTCATTTACATGTCATGACACAAATCAATATCCACATATCCGACACAACGATTCCGGTCTTGTTATAACAGCGGTATTTTGATACCCCTTGCTTTGACATATAGCGACATTCACAATACCCCTCACTTCGACATGTGACCGCTTTATTTTTAAACAAAAGATATTTCAAAGAAGGGGTTGAAGCGATTCTACCGCAAGTGCACGGTTGTCAAGTTTTAGTATAGTGAAAATTAAGTACAGGTTGTCGAATCCACAGGGACTAACGTATAAGTACCAAATAAGATTAATAAAATTATATTTAGCCTACGATAAAAGAGGTTTGATTAACTAGATCTAAATTAAACTAAAGAATAAAGATTAAACTAGAAACAAAGACTAGAATGGTTCCGGAAATGCGAAGGTAAGTCACTCGAGAAAATTACCAAGCTCGTCGTTCAATTATATTCTCTCTACTGATTCAACGGAATTCTCAAATTATCACTCAATTGATTTTAAAGGTGAAAGGTTTTCACTATTATTCGATACACTCTCTCGAGCTGTACGAAACTAACAATAAATTAGAATAAGTCACTCTCGTGCACCTATTTACTAATTCAAAGTTGCTTAAATTATCAAAACCTTATAACTCTAAATCTTTCGATTTCAAGTTCTCACGTATGCGATATCATCTCTCGATCTCAATCATGACATACATCATAAATTAATGGAGCGTGTTACAACGTTATCTCTCGATCTCGGTTGTAACTCTCAAATTCAATCAAAGCTAGCTAGACTTTGATCTACACATGCAATCAATCTATGAACAATAAATATCAATGCGCTCAAATACCAATGAATCAATATATCAAACACAACGAACGAAAACTTCAATAATATAAACCAAATTTAATTCAAATCAAATACAGATGAGTTTAATTGTCTCTCGACCTCAAAAACTTCAAATGAAAATGAAAATCAAATAAATTAAGGTTCAGAAATACGATAAACGATGGATGAATCCGTGCGTTGCACCGTAATTTCTTCTCTTGTTCCTTCCTTGCACTCCGGAAGAGATTGGCTCGACTTTGGACGAAGAACGGAGATTGGATCTCCTTGGCGGCGTTGGGCGGCGGCTCCTTGACCTAGAAATCGTCTGATCAATCTGTCTAATATCGTCTCTCCCCGAAATGGATCAAAACTCCCGCTTAAAAGCCCCATAATCTCGATAAATAAGGAAAATAAAATCTTCAGATTTCGCGTCTCGATCGATCGAGATTTTCACCGATCGATCGGTGCACTGTTCACGTCAGCCTTTTGCACTCACTGCCTCGCTCGATCGATCGAGAATTTCCACCGATCGATCGAGATTTCTCAAAATTTGTTGCTGAGGTTACTGCCTCGCTCGATCGATCGATATTTCCACCGATCGATCGAGCCTTCAAAAAATCTGATTCTCAGCTTCTGGCTGGCTCGATCGATCGAGAATAAATCTCGATCGATCGAGATTTGGGAAATCCATCTTCTTTCATTTTCTCTTCTTTTACGCCTCGATTTCGCCCGTTCTCTTCAAGTAAGCTCATTTCTTCCACTTCCGGTCTAATTTCCTGAAACAAACGAATAAACGCCAAAAAGCATAATATCATCCAGGAAAAAGTACGGAAAATGGGAAGAAATTACAGTTAAAATTACTCAAAATCTAAGCCTATCAACTCCCCCAAACTTAGACTTGATCGTCCTCGAGCAAGCAATAAACTCAAAAAAGAAAGTTAAACTCGAAGCATGAATCATCTTTACAACATACGTAACAACTCAGAAATCCTACTTACACATCAATAGAAGTCAATCAACATTTAACAAGAAGCAATTTCTCCTAAGTTAAACAATACATCGCAACATCGGAACGTGCGTATGTGCTATTGTCAAACATGAGTTACATATATATCTTTAACATCAACATGTGCCATATTAACTCCTAGTCAAGATTACTTTGAATTACTCTACAAGTTTACTATCCAGCACTTCTCCACTAATGTAATTGTTCCCTAGACTTAGATCAAAAGGTCTTGAAAGCTTATAACGTTAGGCCTTTTGGTGTCGGCTTCAAAGAAAAGGTAGGATGAATTCAAAGAAGAGAGTATAATCATTTACAGTTCAACTATTTTTGAGCTTCTCTTCAACTTTTTCTAGCCTTGGCCACTTTGGGTCTTATTTTGAATTTTTCTTTTCAAGGCTTTTCTCTACATCTTTTCTTTTTCTTTGCTCATTCTTTTGTTCCTTTTGAACTCATTTGCATATAACAATTCTGTGCAATGAATGAGATTCATTATAGTCTCCTAGGGGTAGGTAAAAATTTTCTTTTAGGCTCAAACCAAGGTGGGTATAATGAGTTGCCAAGAATGTCGAATGGGGGTCTAATCATATGCAATGCATATACCATTCTTTTTTCAATAAGGCTCAAAAGGGGACACTAAGGAATAATATATAACAGGTAGGCTTGAAAGGCTCAAACGTCCAAAGATCGCCTAAATCATCTCCAAGTCTAGTTCCTAATTATAAATTTCGCCTCAAAGTGCTTTCAACTAAACTGTAAAGTTATCTAAGATACTCAAGACTCATCATAGTTAACACAAGTTTTCAATTTAATCAATACATACTTCACTCAATCATGACTCAATAAGTGCTCAAAGTATTCCTCAGTTTTGACATGTAGTTAACAAAGGATATATACAAACAAGTTAAGCATTTCCATGACTCCTATCTAGATGAGGATTAATTTCATCATGTATTACCGTTGCAATTCCAACTCATCAATTCTCAAGAATAACTCAATCAATAGAAAAAAATTTTGTTGGTAATGCTCAAGGACAAATTAGTCTCAACATCATGCAGTCATGCTAGGAAAAGAAACAAGACAAGTAGCAATATGTGCAAAAGCAAGATATATACAAATAATCAAAACCCCCCCAAACTTAGCATGTGAATTGCCCTCAATGAACAAGAAAAATAAATGCAATGGCAAAGGACACATACCATGACGACGATCGTCACTGATCGTCGTCCTCATCATGCTCCGGAGGGGGGACTGGGTAGTGGTGCTCCTCGACACACATGGATTCATACTGCAAAACAAAAGTAAACAAAATAACAAAATCGATAAAACTAACCTAAAGAAAAGAAAAAGAAACAAAGGGAATAAAAAAGAGTTCTTGATTTATAGTCCCAAGCTGGACTGTCACCTCCTTGTCTTCATCAATTTGATGGCTCCTTCGGATTCTTTACAGAATCACTCGGGAGCGTACCTTGCGTCCTCCCAGATATCAACGTGGCCAATTGCCCTATCTGGCACTTCCAAATTTTTAATAGATGCATCCTGATTCTGCATCCTCACCTCCGTTGATGAAATCAGCTTTGCCATCAATTCCTCCATACTCGGCTTTTGTGTGAACCCGGCCTGCGGTTGAGGGTTCAACACATTTTCTTGATTCGACGACCTCAAATTCGGGTGGTTCCTCCACGGTTGGTTGTAATTCGAGTAGGAATTATTGGGTGGCCTGTTACCTACAAAATTAACAGCTTCAAAGGATTGGTTAAATTGATTACCTGCCTGGCACTCGATGCTAGGATGACTGCCTCCACACAGCTCACAGAAAATAGTTTGGGCCTGCATTGCTGCTGCTCCCATGCTGTCTATCTTCCGGTTCATGGCTTCTAATTGAGCCGAAAGAGCAGTGATCTCATCCACTTGATGGACTCCCATTGGTTTCTAGTGGCGTGCTCCTCTCAGATTGCCACTGGTAGCTGTTGCATGCCATTTCCTCCAACAAGCTATATGCCTCTTCCGGCGTCTTTCTCATTATGGATCCCCCAGATGCTGCATCAATCATGGAACGGTTAGCAGAAAATAAACCGTTATAGAACGTTTGTACCTGCAGCCATATGGGTAGACCATGGTGTGGGCATCTCCTCAACAACTCCTTAAACCGATCCCACGCTTCGTATAAAGTCTCGGGGTCAAACTGACCAAAAGTCGTGATATCGTTCCGCATCTTTGCCGTCTTGGAGGGGGGAAAGTACTTTGACAAAAACGCCTTTGTCATCCCCTCCCATGTTGTGATAGAACCTGCAGGTAAAGAATTCAACCATGCCTTAGCTTTGTCTCGTAATGAAAAGGGAAAGAGTCTTAACCTGATGGCATCGTCAGAGACGCCATTGTGTTTGAATGTATCACAAATCTCCAAAAAGTTGGAGATGTGATTGTTCGGATCATCTGTAGCTGCTCCCCCGAACATCACTGAGTGCTGAATCATTTGTATGATTGCCGGCTTGATCTCAAAATTGTTTGCTTGAATCGTCGGCTTGTAATACTCGACAACGATCCATGAAATGCGGGTTGTGCAAAGTCCATCATCGATCTAGGGTGCTGTGCTTCGTTATTGTCAGCCATTTCTCGAGCTTCTCGTAATCTTCTTAGTAACGTTCTCTCTATCTCTGGATCAAACGGCTCGAGAAAGGGTTCCTCTCTTCTATGCATGCACTAAAGAACCGATTCCTGTACAAAATAGACAAAAGGAGACAACAAAATGCACAAAGTTATTCACAAAGATCAACAAAAGAAAATAAAGAAAACAAAAATGCAATAATAAAAGAATTGGCTAAATTACAATTAACTAATCTCGTATGATATTATACAGATTAGTCCCCGGCAACGGCGCCAAAAACTTGACCGCTTTATTTTTAAACAAAAGATATTTCAAAGAATGGGTTGAAGCGATTCTACCGCAAGTGCACGGTTGTCAAGTTTTAGTATAGTGAAAATTAAGTACAGGTTGTCGAATCCACAGGGACTAACGTATAAGTACCAAATAAGATTAATAAAATTATATTTAGCCTACGATAAAAGAGGTTTGATTAACTAGATCTAAATTAAACTAAAGAATAAAGATTAAACTAGAAACAAAGACTAGAATGGTTCCGGAAATGCGAAGGTAAGTCACTCGAGAAAATTACCAAGCTCGTCGTTCATTATATTCTCTCTACTGATTCAACGGAATTCTCAAATTATCACTCAATTGATTTTAAAGGTGAAAGGTTTTCACTATTATTCGATACACTCTCTCGAGCTGTACGAAACTAACAATAAATTAGAATAAGTCACTCTCGTGCACCTATTTACTAATTCAAAGTTGCTTAAATTATCAAAACCTTATAACTCTAAATCTTTCGATTTCAAGTTCTCACGTATGCGATATCATCTCTCGATCTCAATCATGACATACATCATAAATTAATGGAGCGTGTTACAACGTTATCTCTCGATCTCGGTTGTAACTCTCAAATTCAATCAAAGCTAGCTAGACTTTGATCTACACATGCAATCAATCTATGAACAATAAATATCAATGCGCTCAAATACCAATGACTCAATATATCAAACACAACGAACGAAAACTTCAATAATATAAACCAAATTTAATTCAAATCAAATACAGATGAGTTTAATTGTCTCTCGACCTCAAAAAATTCAAATGAAAATGAAAATCAAATAAATTAAGGTTCAGAAATACGATAAACGATGGATGAATCCGTGCGTTGCACCGTAATTTCTTCTCTTGTTCCTTCCTTGCACTCCGGAAGAGATTGGCTCGACTTTGGACGAAGAACGGAGATTGGATCTCCTTGGCGGCGTTGGGCGGCGGCTCCTTGACCTAGAAATCGTCTGATCAATCTGTCTAATATCGTCTCTCCCCGAAATGGATCAAAACTCCCGCTTAAAAGCCCCACAATCTCGATAAATAAGGAAAATAAAATCTTCAGATTTCGCGTCTCGATCGATCGAGATTTTCACCGATCGATCGGTGCACTGTTCACGTCAGCCTTTTGCACTCACTGCCTCGCTCGATCGATCGAGAATTTCCACCGATCGATCGAGATTTCTCAAAATTTGTTGCTGAGGTTACTGCCTCGCTCGATCGATCGATATTTCCACCGATCGATCGAGCCTTCAAAAAATCTGATTCTCGCTTCTGGCTGGCTCGATCGATCGAGAATAAATCTCGATCGATCGAGATTTGGGAAATCCATCTTCTTTCATTTTCTCTTCTTTTACAGCCTCGATTTCGCCCGTTCTCTTCAAGTAAGCTCATTTCTTCCACTTCCGGTCTAATTTCCTGAAACAAACGAATAAACGCCAAAAAGCATAATATCATCCAGGAAAAAGTACGAAAAATGGGAAGAAATTACAGTTAAAATCACTCAAAATCTAAGCCTATCAACATGACAGTGGCAAAATCATCGCTTCGACATGACAGCGGCAAGTATTTTATTTCCATCGCTTTCAATATGACAGCGGCAAGTATCATATTCATCGATCGAATATAACAACAACACGGAATATCCAAACATACCTATACACATATTTCAATGCACATTTGCATAATTTCAAATATACATGCATTCTTATTATCACAATGTAACCATACCGGCCATCACTTCGTTTGTTGTCACATATCAAAACACAGTAGTGTCCATCATTTCCTGCCCACAGACAGCCTATCTCATTTCTCATCTTCTGATTTTCCTACAAATATTAGATTTCTTAGCACTGTATACATATACAACGTGCATACATTTTCAATTAACATTCATTTATTCTTTCTTCAATCGCATTATTAAATTAATACCATCTATCAATATAGCATATCATTTGTCGCTCACCAACGTCACATCATTACTATCACAATAGTTAAATCAATGATGTGCAACTTAAATCAGTTACCGGCCAATAGCATTTTTCAACCATACAACCCTTAGTGCGTATGTTCATTGCCATCATCTGTCATTTCTCAATATCACGTTCTTCGCATTTCATACGATCCTGTAACTACAATGGTTAGAAATAATACAAATTCCAATTACCTCGTATTATATCATGCACATACGAGTATATATATCATGCCATATGCGTAAATTATGTGTTTATGCATTCCTATCAACACATCCCTACTCCTCAACAGCCCAAAAGAGCAACCACTGCTCTGATACCACTAATGTAAGACCCTAATGTCTCATCTTATGAATAATGCAATTATGATATCATATGTGAATTTAAATTTTCATTTGTCAAAAGTGCTCACAAACGAGCAATGAATAAATGAATACCAATTTAAATGCGTATATCACAAGTGCCATCACTCATACATATACTGCGCTCCTGGAAGCAGCATCATTCACCAAAGCTCAAGCTTACGATCCCAAATACCAGAGTACCTGTTGTACCTGTTTCAACAGAGACAACCCCAACACGGGTGAGCATATACAGTATAAGCATAAAGATTATCAACTACATCGTTAATAATCGTAAAGAAAATGATGCAATATATTAAAGAGGCACTTCCTGTTCATTTCAAGACATAGTAAAAGATCCCTCAAGTTGCTCCTGTTTCATCATTTTACAAATTACCAAGTTTCGTTATCAACATCTATAATCGCAATATACATTACCGAAATAAATGATAACCCAACAATACGTCGTTGTATACGCATTCATAACTAATATCATTACAAGGCCAACATGCCCATCATCCAAGATGATTCTCATTCATTTCTCGTACTCATAATGCGCTAGGCAATTCCTTTTTACTCAAATTCCCTTACTTTAGTTTTCACCATCATCATCACAACTCAACTCGTATATTTGATAATTACTTTTAAACATTAAAGAGAACAGCACCAGGAATCACAAGTATATAACTAGTTGACATCATACCTGCTCGTACGTCATTACGTACCTTAAGGTCGACAATATGAACAAGCTACCCCAGACATCCGGAGGCTCGTGGAGTATCTATATTGAAACCACCAACTCGATATTAGTCCATTTACAACACAATTGATACTATTTATATATTTCTCAACTACATTTCCATATTGAAACTCAACAACCCAATATTATGAGTTTCGTTACATAAGTCCAGGCAATTACAATTTCATACAATTATCATCTAATCATCAACCCATCATTTTCAAGCCAAACTCTACTGAAATTCATAGTCATGAATGGTCAAGAATGTAACCGGAATAAATGCAAGGATAATGGCTAGACATTTGATCATAAATACATAGATCACCATTATACAAGCTCACAACCTTTGAACTTAAATGTTAAGAACATCAGTTGCTAAAAAAATATCCAACGTAGCTATTAGGAAGATCAAGTGTGCAAAATATTAGCCATGTCACTTTACACAATTGTTAAACTAGTGATAATCTAGCTAAACAAGCTTTAATGCATTAGAACTAGTTGGACATAAAATGCCATCCACGGTTGCGGAAACCCACTCATAGCTAAAACAAGCAACTCAATAGCTAAAATTGAAGTGCAAGGCAAATGAAAGCCAAACTATAACAGCTCGATATGGAACGAAATCAAAGAGGAAATGATCAAGAACAACATCAAAATCCCTACGCAGTAGTCCCATTCTCGACATAGCAGTAGGAAACAAGACCAAATGCAATTAGAAATTCATATGACAAAACAGCAGGAAATAGAACCATACGCAAAAGCTCGTTCACAACATGGCAGTGGGTTTTACGTTCAGCAGCAGGGGAAAGTAACGAGTTGCAGGTGAAGGGATCTTTACCACCAACCAACTAAGAATCAACTATCTAAAATATAACTCAAGAAGGAATTAATCGACCAATTACATAGTGAAGGTTCAAGGTCCGCAAAACACCAAGATCGGCAGAAACTTCTCAGAAAATCGCATCACCAGTCGACCCAAACAGAAAATAAAATTGAAAATTCATACAATCCTCTCATACATGATTAATCAAGCTAGCTAACACACTACCCATGAAGCATAAATCGATTAAATAAAACTCACAAAATCGCAAGCAACATGGGACGAAAACCGACTGTAATTCTTCAAGAAATTGAAGCATGAAATCGAGTTCAACAAGTGAAATGTACAAGGAGATGAATCACTAAGGGAAAGAGATAAAATCATCTACAAACCTTGAGCAAAATCGCATGAAAATTTTCAGAATCGCTGCCTCTCTGCTGCGTGAAATCGCATGGAAAAGAAGGGTGAGAAGATGGGTTTATCGATTTAGCGTGAGAGAGAGAAGAAAAAATATGTCCAATTTAGTCCCACCACACATATAATATCTCTCCCCCATTTTTTATTGTTTTCAAATTAAATCAATTATTTTATTATTGCAAGAAAACGCATCTTAAATTAATTTACATCACAAGTTCAATTCACAATTATTTCTTCCAACTCTGGACGAAAATACGATTCCCAAATATTTAAGAATCTCCTTGAATTTAATTAACATTATAAATTCAATCACGATATCATTTATCTCAACTACGGTCCAAAGTTGAGACCCAAAATTTAAATCCTGACATATCATATAAACCCCATAATTAAATCCAATGAACAATTATTAATTATTCCGGACATCACAAGGGTAATACGTATGAGTTTACGTCAAAACCTGTGCACGTGGAGATTATGATTTAGAACTTGAGAATATTGGAATTAGTGATATTTCAATTGAAGAATCGAGTATAGTTGTTGTGAGAAACAAGGAGAATTGGTTTAAATGAGGACTTGGATATGAGGACTGTTGTAATTCAGTTCCAGTTTATGTGTCCGAACTATGAATAAAAAAACTACAATATCAACTCTTCTAGATGAGAGTATCTAGAGTAATGGTAGTGATGAAAGACGAGTTCTCCCTCTTTCTGATAAGGAAAAAGATGTTAACGAGAAGGCCATGTTGAGTACATTGAAATTGCTAATCGATTATCGGACTTGAGAAATGGAAGTATCTGGTTAATCTCGATAGCTATTCACTAGTGAAGAGATTAGAAATCGACTGAAGGATAAGACACCGATGAGCTAGAACTGGATTAAATGTTAATGAAGTGACTATCATTAGAATAATCCCAGTTCATCCATCTCTAGTAATTCTAGAGGTACTAAGATATTGTAGAATATCAGATCTTTTCGAGGTCACTGTGGATGTAAATATCTACTTATCCATGTGAAAGAATAAGAGGAACTGATATCGATTGTGGCCATTCAGAGCATGGTCATTATGTGCTCAGGAACAGATGTAGCCATAACAACAAATACTTTGAGCTAGGGGTAGATATCATAGTGGTTATCCTTTTCGACCACTCAGTTCCAGCAGCAGTTAGTTACCTGTAGACCACAGAGTATACCTTGATAGAGGATACGGTTAGAAGCTTCAGTACTAGTGATCGTAGATACATTTCATGTATTTGATCACACCGCACAAGTATTATTGAGCCAAAAGCTTTGATTTCATACATTGCATCAAATGTGCATTGATTATTATGATTTGGAAAACACACCAGCCGAGATGATTTTACTATCCACACTTGTAATAGTGAACTGTACTTACAATTTGATGATAGTATTGTGAATTTGAATTTAATGGTGTTGCCGAGATATGATGTTGATTGGTTGAGTTGCCACCTGGGATGGTTCTACACATTCACACAAACCAATATTAGAAGCCAATAATAGTCCGATACCAAAAATCCCACAAAATAACCAAAATATCATATTTGGCGTCTCGCGATCGATCGCGAATATGCCCCGATCGATCGCGAGAGGCCACTGCCTCATCGCCCAAAAATTCCCATTCCACGATCGATCACTGAGATTGTGCCGATCGATCGCACGTCGTCGATCGATCACGCCAAACTCGCGATCGATCGCGGAAAGCCACTGCCCACACCTCGGGTACTCGCGATCGATCGGGAAAACGCGCCGATCGATCGCGGATGCCTGTATCTTGAAAACCACCATTTTTGTGTAGTTTTTTTTTCCAAGCTTTACCAATACACCACAAACATAAACATCCCAACAACTCAACACCATAAATACCCCATAAAACAAACATAAAACACCTCAAAAACCATAACCCAACCACATACAACATATATGCCAACAAATCCATTTTTAAATCCCAAAACACAAACCCAAAACTCAACCAAACACCTTCAAACTTCAAAATGGAGAATCCCTTACCACTTTGCTCCAAATGCTAGCAAGAAATTAAGTTTTGCAAAGTTCTCCTCCTCTTTCTTTTGCCAAAAACGTTAATGGTGGGTTTGAGGAAGGGTTGGGGAAAGTTGTAGATAAATGAGGGATTTGAGAGAAATGAGGGGGAGTGTTGGGGAGTTGGGGTATTAGGGGGTTTAATTAAAATAATGCCCCGGTATTTACCATGATGTATAAAATATCCTAAGATGATATTTTAAAAGCATTTTCCAAAAATGCACCATAATCTCAATTACACATGCTTTACCAAAAATAATTAATACCTACCCCAAACAAATCATGCCAACACCCAATTTACCAATATGCATCACATGCACCCTGAAATGCATTACCAGGTCACGCCCACCACATGACTAAGCTTTTCACCATATTAATTAATTCAACACTAAATTAATTAAACATAATTATCACATAACATAATGAATGCCCAAATGCACATTATTATTTCGTGGATATCACATCTTATCTCATGATGTCAAGCTGGTTCCTTCATCTAAAAGTAGTTTAAACACTAAAAGTTTAGACTTTAAAAATCTATTTTCCAGTCTGAGCGGGTTTTGTAAAATCGCCATAACGTTTTCATTTTAAATTCAAATTGCGTGATTCAGTTGGCAAAAGACAGCCAACTCAATGTACTAAAATTCGATTTCTGGACATTTTACGGGAATTCCTAGCCAAAAATGCTCAGGAACCCGAAGAACACACTGCATGGGTATCTTCGCCCACATTCAGGACATAGATTGAGCACTTAAAGTATAAAATTCATAACTAATTGAAAATGAGTCTGATTTAAGTCCTTTTTTTTTAAATTCAATACAATGAAAATATCGACAATTGTTATTTGAAGACCGTCAACAAATTCGAAAGGAAAATATGTCAAAAGTTCGGAATTCTACAATGCATGTGCAGTTACAGTAAATGCAGAGTCAAATCTGGCACTCTTTAGTAAAATGAGCATATCTCGCTCATTTCAAGTCCAAATTGTCTCAAATGTTAACCACGGAAAGACAATGCAATTATCTATACTTTTATTTAGAACTCTAAGTCATATTTGAACTCTAAGTAAATCAAAAATTCAAACCCATCTATTGCATGCAACATTATTTTCTGCAGATTTATTTGACAGCAAGTTTTTCAAAACCTTGCACCAAAAATTCGAACCTTACCCTCAACACCAAGTTAATAAAACTCAAGAAAAGTGTTATACCTTCAATAATCTTCAAGATTGAAGCATCAAAACAAGCCCTTGAGTCAACCAAGCTCATATCTCCTTCCAAACTCTTCTTTCCTCCCTCAAGAATACTACAAACTCAAAGATTCTTGTTAGGTTCTTCTTCCCTAACCTTGTAGCTTCTAAATCCTTAATTGGATGTAACATGCACTCATAAATTCACAAGAATTTTGGTAGGAAATGGGCTGGAAATTTCGAAAATGCTTGAAGAGAGAAGGAGGAGGATTTTTGTTTTTTAAGAGAGAGAAATCCTCTTACTCAAACCAAATCTGAAAATGAGGGAGTAGGTGTGGCTTCCAAGGGTAATTTGCATGATTTTTAACTTATTTTATGTATTGTGGAATCCATGTGTCAATACATCACTATCTTGCAAAATTAATGGTCCAAAATCATGTATTAAACATGAGTTAAATTAATTAGTGGCATGTGTTCTCCAAGTGCCATGTGATTATGCACATGCACAAACACTAAAAACATGTTCCACTAGTTACTTGGCTCATCATAGTCCGGAACACCTTAATTCAAACTCTGTAATTTTAATTATCCGTGTTTGCTTAAACATCGTTAATCCGCATTAATCATAATTAACTAGTAATGAGGCCTTACACTTCTTCCCCTCTTAAAATGATGTCGTCCTCGAAATCGCAAAACTGAGTATAACTCAACAAATTAAATCATATGAGATGTCTCAATCTCATTCATAGATACATAAGAATCATCATCTATCAGTGACAACTAATGTTGTAGTGTCAACAATATACCACTGAATCAAACTTCTCTCTGACTCCACAATGTTCAAAATATTGAGGGAACATCATACCTCACTTAACGAATCTTATCGATCATCGTAAAGGTAATTCATCAGATTTACCTAATTCTCAACTTGAAATTCTAACGATATATTTCTTTTGTTGGCATAGCAAATCTGTTTACTTTAAGCCAATTTAATTTATTTTCACAGAAAAACTTATCGTTTCTGGCATTTCCTCAACAATCTCAAGTTGTGTCAAATATTCCTTATCAATTTCATCTCAACATAACAGCGATCGACAATTCTGGCTCTACAATACCTCAACCGATGTCATCCAAAAGTTGTTTGAAACTTAAATTATAGGAACATTCTACTAGTGAATAGTGATTTCTGTCAATTCCCACTTAATTCATCACTAATAATCAGGACATAGCTTCCAAAGTCTGGATAAGTCTCTCAGTCTGTCCACCAGTCTGGGTATGATAAGCAATACTAATTGCTAACTTAGTACCCATAACATTCTGAAAACAATTTCGAATTCGGATATTATCCTTGGATCTCTATCAGATACAATTGTTACTAAAAATCACTGTAACTAAACCATCTTATCCACATATTAAACATGTTGTTTTCTCATAGGCATACATACAATCATGTGAACTCAATATCATGTATTGGATAGTCAATCAACTATGATTAAACTTGTTTCACAATCTCTGTTTGATTTAAACAATTGAGTTATAAAGCTCAAAGCTAGAAATTTCTCAAGTTCATTGTGGCACTTACAAATTCTGTAGTATTCCATTAGGTCTTGTATTTTTATCTTGACCTGCTGTCATGTCAAACAATTTTCCACAAAATTCCAAAATTTCTTTCTTCATACCATCCCATCAGAAATAGGATCTCAAGAAAGATACATCTCATCATTTCCGAAATACACACTATGTCATATATAGTGTGTATTTCGAATCGGTAGGATTTGATGTTATTTATTGATTGTTCAATCATAACCCACCACTAAATGGCGTACTAAAATCTAGTTGGTTGACGAGACAGAACCAATTCTTCAATCAATATATGTATGGGTCTGTCCTTCGAGTCTTTTCGATCTTGGAAATCAGAGGTGACTCAAATTGCAAATCATACATTGATGCTACAATTGCACCTTGCACTTTTAAGTTCAGTGCACCTGCTATTAGTTTCATTTCCCTGATTGATATAGACTATCAGAGTCAAATTCTTTAATAAATCTAGTCACCGCTTCTATCTTATGTGCAACTCTGACTAAATTGTTCGCTATACAGATAGTGTTGCCACATCTTCAAAAAAAAAAAAATTGGCTACAAGCTCGAGTTCATGAACAGGATACCATGATTCTTTCAGCTTCAACTATCTCAAAGCATATGCAATCATCTCCTCATGATGCATCAGACATATCCCAAAATAACACTCGTGTATTCAAGATCCAGAAGGAAGCATACAAGAAACTTTATGGCGATCGATCGCCAGCAGTGTTTTGGAAAGATTGGGGACTTGATTTCTTTACTTCCTACATGGGCTCTAACCTACCCCATCAGCCTCCCTACCTCTTTATACTCAAAAATCATATATAGGAGACAATTCAGACCTTAGAACATAATTTTTAATTTTTAGAATAATTTTTCTTTCAATTTTTGTAAAGACGCTCGAAGAACGAAGACGGAATCAACAAGCCTGGAATCGTGCTTCACTTTAGTAACTTTCTTTTCTATTGATTGTTTGATGTTTTTTGATACAATTTCTATTTGTTTTAAATAAAATTATGAGTAGCTAAACACTTTAATTCTTGGTTGAGGGATACTTGCCTTTGGAATAGAAAAACTTGTGAAAATTTTGATTTGATTGTTGAATTTTCAATTCAATTTCAATTTGTTTTTCAGATTATGATTCTTATGAGTATTGTGTTTGATTGATAGATTGATCGCCTAGTAATCACATACAATATCTAATGCTAATTGAGAAGCAACTAAGATTGATAATTACCTGTTGTTGGTGTTATTAAATTCTTAGGAAGAACGATTGGATAATTAATTCTAACGGCTGTAGTTCTTATTAATTAGATTCATCAAACTCACTCGTTTTGAAACTGTCATTGATTTAATTTTAACGGCTGTAGTTTTGGTTAAAGATTTGATAAGAGTCGAATTGAATGCTGTTTTCTTTTCGACTACGATTAAGGTAAGTAAGGAATTAAGTTTTCAATTGATGAATAATTGAATAATTTCATATGTTTAGTAATTTGATGATCAAGTGAATGATTTCCAAAGGTAAAGTTTACCAAAAACCAAGAATTGCTTCTTAATCTTGATAAACTAGTTAATTGTTTGCTTTCGTTTAATTTAGTTATAGTCAAAGAAATTTGATAACCCCTTATTTTGATACTTGTTATCATAAAAGTAGTCACTTCCCAATGGGATCGATCCCTACTCAAGCTACTACATATTTACTGTTATTAACTTGACAGTGTTAATTTGGGAGTACGCGATAAACGCTACCACCGGGGCATAATTTTATTTAAACCCCCTAATACCCCAACTCCCCAACACTCCCCTCATTTCTCTCAAATCCCTCATTTATCTACTACTTTCCCCAAACCCTTCCACAAACCCACCATTCACGTTTTTGGAAAAGAGAGAGGATGAGAACTTTGCAAAACTTGATTTCTTGCTAGCATTTGGAGCAAAGTGGTAAGGGATTCTCTATTTTGAAGTTTGAAGGTGTTTAGTTGAGTTTTGGGTTTGTGTTTTGGGATTTAAAAATGGGTTTGTTGGGATATATGTTGTATGTGGTTGGGTTATGGTTTTTGAGGTGTTTTATGTTGGTTTTATGGGGTTATTATGGTGTTGAGTTGTTGGGATGTTTTGGTTTGTGGTGTATTGGTAAAGCTTGGAAAAACAACTACGCAAAAATGGTGATTTTCGCGATACAGACATCTGCGATCGATCGGCGTGTTTTCCCGATCGATCGTGAGTACCCGAGGTGCGGGCAGTGGCTTTCCACGATCGATCGTGAGTTTGGCGTGATCGATCGGCACAATCTCAGTGATCGATCGCGGAATGGGAATTTTTGGGCGATGAGGCAGTGGCCTCTTGCGATCGATCGGGGCATATTGGCGATCAATCGCGAGACACCAAATATGAATATTTTGGTTATTTTGTGGGAATTTTGGTATCGGACTATTATTGGCTTCTAATATTGGTTTGTGTGAATGTGTAGAACCATCCCAGGTGGCTACACAACCAAGGAGATAAAGTCCTACGACATCTCCACTTTTGGAACAAAGGTACGTAGTGAGACGTACGGACATCGGACGGTAAAATGTATTTTAAACATTGGATTTGGTTATGCATTATGGTTGCATACATGGATTTGATTATGCATCATGGTTGCATACATGGATTTGGTTATGCATTATGGTTGCATATGTATATTTGATGCATTGGTGCATGTGTTGTGAGTCGAGGTTATATTCCAGTGATGAAGAATACTTGCTGCCTTCATGTCGAAGCGATGATAGAATACTTGCCGCTGTCATATTATAGCGATGAAGAATATTTGCCGCAAATATGTCGAAGCGAAGGATAATGCCTCTGTCATATTACTATTGCGAGGGATATTATGCCTCTAATATGCAAAGTGAGGGTATTAATGCCCCTGTCATGTTAACGCGAGGGGTATATGCCACTGATATAATAAGACTGGAAATGGTTATTGGTAATCATGGAATGGATGCATGTCATGACATACATTATTGGTATTATAATCTCTTGATTATGATTGTGATACAGGGACAACCAAATGGAGCATTTAAATGTATTGAATACATGAAGTGAATTGTATTTATGGTTTATGCATTTCTATATTACAATCATATCATTGTGAATATGGTTTGTTACATGCTCATGGTTGTGGGGTTGTTCCTGTAGGTATTTTTTGGCAAGAAGGGCTATGGACCGAGTTGATGCGGTGAGCTTGTGAGGAGCGCTATCGGTATAGGAAGACGGGATTCTTTTGTATAGTCTCTACTTTAGGAGTAGTGTAAATCTATAGGATTAAAATTCATTTAGTGGGAATGTAATTAATCCTTTTTGGAGTTTTATTTTGGCGCTGTAATCCTAAAAGCTCGGGGCATCAACACTAACTTTATACTCTATTAGATGTATGTTTAGCTCTTCTTATACCTTTAATCCACACTTAAGGTATCAGGGTCCTTACATTAGTAGTATCAGAGCAGTGGTTAGAGAACCCGGGAATGAGTGAAGGGTAGCCTTAGCAACAAGTTCGCTAGATGTTTATTTATGAGCATGTCTATGCATGTGACGCATATTGGTGTATATAATTGTTATACTAACATGCTTATTGTTATTTAAGTTATCTAACGGTGTAACATATGTATTGTTTCTGGTATTGTTGTTAACCTTTGTATTACAGCATGGCAGCCAGAAATTTGGAAAATCTAAATGAAGAGGTGGGTGACGTGGGGAGTGTGAATGCTAGTATCGCACAGACTAATCCCCTACCACCACCAGCTGTGGGTGTTGAACCTATTGCACAACCATTATTGCCTGGTGAGTTGAGCCTAACATAATTTTTGACCTTCCATCCGCCTAGATTTGAGGGGACAGAGACAGGGGAGGAAGCAGAAGAATGGCTTGAAAGGATTGAGCAGATCTTTGTGTCTGCACCTTGTGCTAGGACTGCTTGGTTAATGGCTAAGAAGTCTTCCATGTGGTGGAAGATGACAGTGATGGAGTTGAGAGCTCGGAGCATGTTGGTGGACTGGACTTTATTACAGACCCGGTTTCTGAATCGGTATTTTTCTGCTGCTGCTACACAGATGAAAGAGGATGAGTTCACCAATCTGAATCAAGGCAATATGACTGTCTCGGACTATGCCATGCATTATTCATCGCTGTTGAGGTATGTCCCTCATATCGCTACCAATGGGCATGCCAAGATGAGCCACTTGTTGAAGGGTTTGAGGCCAGAACTATTTGACCAGGTTATCTCCAATAACACCAGCTCTTTTGATGATGCTCTTACTAGAGCAAAGCTAGCACAGATTGGAGTTGGTGATTATACTGATATTGTACCCCCACAAGTTCCATCGCAAAAATCTTCATCTGATAATCTGAGGCCTGGGGAGGATCTTTTAAATCACGTGGGACTTCTTTTTTCTTCCCGATTTAGTGGGAGGCGACCGGATAATCAGAAACAAGGGGAACGGAGGGGCAGTGCATCCACCATTGGGGGACCAACTCAAGCAAGTAGAGTTGGAGAAGTAAAGTGTCATTTCTGTGGAGGGCCGTATTTGATGCATGACTGTTCTGTATGTTATAGATGTGGCAAGTCGGGCCGTATTGCTTGGCATTGTCCTAACCGTGAAGGAAAAACTGACCTGAGGGAAGGTAGAGGAAGGTTTTCTAGCGGGACAGTGCAGCAGAGGCGACCAATGGTGCCTCGACAGTTGGTAGGTCAGGCGATGGGGCCACCTCAAGGACAGGTTTATGCACTGACTGGGGAGCAGGCCGAGGAAGCTCCAGAGGAGGTGATAGCTGGTACGTACCTTTTATTTACATATCCCGCTTTTATTTTGATAGATACAGGTGCTTCGCACTCCTTTGTGTCTGCGGATTTTGTGCATAGACATCTTATGTGCACGTCTCCATGACCTGCGCCTCTTATGGTCTCGACACCCACTGGAAGGAATGTTATTGCTGATCGGTTCCTTGCTGATTGCCTCATTTATTTTGAGGGCAATGAATTGAAGATGGATTTGATCATTTTGGGTATGTCAGATTTCGAATTGCATTGTGGGCATTGATATACTGAACAGATATCGGGCAGTGGTAGATTGCCGGCAGAGGACGGTACGGTTCCGATCTGATATGGGGATTCAGTGGACTTTCTATGGGAACGGTTCTCTTGCGAAGACTCCGTTGATATCGGCTGTCAAAATGTCAGTTTCAATCTCCAAATCCATCTCCATCGAGGGAGTAGTTGTACCACTTGCAACTCGTATCGGGCAGCTCACGGCCACCGATCCACATAAAACACATCTCCAAAGATGCCTACAACCATGTGTTCCAAGAAATTGCATCTTGGTCCAAACACGTCATCGAGACTCCACAAGGTCTCAAGTTTCCGTAGAGAACATGCAAGAAAAATCGATTGCATTCTCGTCACCTGTGTCGACACAACACCAATAAATCCAACCATGGTCATCCCTCGTTTACCCTAGGATTCAACAATCCTTACACTGGGATGCTATCGAACTACCTAGTAAAGAACTACCATGATCCCAAATACGACAATCCCTCCTCAGAGGAAGTCAACCGGACCTCACGATCATTCTTCGAAATAAATCGTGCCATTGAGATTACCAATCTCAAGGTGCCACAGTATCTCACCTAGAGATTCATTCATCCAAGCATACTAATCCGATGCTCGACAAGTGCCAAAATCTTGGCATTCACATACACACACCGGTATACATGCCTAAGCACCAACACCACATGCATACTCAATGCACTCGGCTCGGGTATCTCCAATCATACCGATAAGCCCAAATACAACTGTCAATCCCCATTCTGACCCCGTGAAGAATATTGATTGACGAACCAATGACTAATGGTATGATCCCAACATCAACACCACACAAATCGACTCATGAACCCATGACCTTCAAACTTCGAACCACCGATCGGGAAAACCTGGATATATTCATACCAAAATATATCCCGGAACCAATAAATACACAACTGGTTCAGAATAGTCCATCCTTGCTACTATTACCAAATCGAAATCCGTATACACAATGTATATCCAATCTAACGATGCTATGTACTAATATCATAGTACTCCACATTCTCGAGCATCTTCCCAGCGACGTCTCACCGAAAAATAGAAAGTCATTACTCAGTCCAATACCAGTAATGCATATCATAGCTGATTTTCAATCAACCCTTGTTCAACACTAGCTGTCTCCATGACAGTATGTTCCAAATCTCTCCAAGAGATACAATAAATATAGTAGTGTCATCCCACTAACTATACTTCACAATTCCAATTGTGTCCCCCGTTGCATTCAATATGCAAGGATTCTCAACCAGTGCTAACAGCGACTTGTCGACACTCACATTGGTACTCCCAACAAATTTGAGTTGTCCCAGTACAAGTCCCTTAAAATATTTAACGTATAAACATTCTCGTGAGGTATTCCCTGCCTCAAATCTCATGCAACATAGTGACTACAAGATTCCACCATAAATCCTCATCGTATCATCATACGATTCACCAAACTTGGTTCCAACGAGCAGTATAATGGCTACAACAAGCTCACTATAACACGACAACAATACCTGGCTAGCAGATCACTGCCTCCTTAGGTTTATATCAAACATACCAACGTACGTTCCACCCCGGTATAACATACCGTATCATCCATTAGAGTAGTGGGTCATCACCCAATATTTCTCTAACACCAAAGCACAATGGACATTCCGGTGTCCTTGCTCAACCACAATGCAATCCTAAGATGTTAGGATTTATTCCACACCTTCATGTGTGGGTATGACCATGTCCACCATACGTCACATCGATATAAGCATAGTTTCCTCAATAACTACTCCTACCACCAGTCACTTGGCCATAGCCATCCCAACGAGTATACCCAAAGGTACCACTACTCGTAAAATATTTACCTCAAATATGTGCGGCGGCACATCCATTTATTCATCGAGCAAACCTGCTCAGCATAATGGTCTGTCAACCGGTGATGCAGACACCACCTTGGACCCACCATCGGCCCTCAAGCCATACGACTAAATACATATGCCTAAATGTATTATTCATTGTAACGACGGCACACGTCTACATAGAACATCCACTATGCCATAGTCATCTTGTGACGGTACATGTCAACACATGACATCCACAATATCATCGTCAACCCGTGCCGGTATATGTCAATACATGACATCTACAATCTCATCGTCAGCCCGTGACGGTACGTGTCAATACATGACACCCACAATATCACCGTCAACCCGTTACGGTGCATGTCAATACATGACATCCACAATATCATCGTCAACCCATGACGGTACATGTCAATACATGACATCCACAATCTCATCATCAGCCCGTGACGGTACGTGTCAGTACATGACACCCACAATATCATCGTCAACCTGTGACGGTACATGTCAATACATGACATCCACAATATCATCGTCAACCGTGACGGTACATGTCAACACATGACATCCATAATATCATCGTCAACTCGTGACGGTACATGTCAATAGATGACATCCACAATAATGCTAATAAAATAGCAATATACCATAACTCATCGCTAACAAGATAGCGGCATACCTGTATTCATCGCCGAACAGCGGTACGCAATCAGCACCATTGCTCGAAAGGAGCACAATCTCGTGCTACGTACATAGCGGCATAACCCATCGATATACAATCAGCGGCATGGGCCCTTGCTATAAAATCAGCGGCATGAAACATCACTACATAAAACCATGGAATGAATCATCGCTATATAATCAGCGGAATAGACCCTCGCTATAGAATCAACGGACTAGATCATCGCTATAGAATCAGCAGTATAAATCATCGCTATATATATCCGGCCGCATGAAACATCGCCATAGAATCAGCGGAATGAACCATAGCTATATATATCAGGCCGTATGAATCATCACCATAGAATCAGCGGAATGAACCATCGTTATATATATCCGGCGGCATGAACCATCGCCATAGAATCAGTGCAATAAACCATCGTTATATGTAACCGACGGCATGAACCATCGCCATAGAACCAGCGGAATGAACCATCGCTATATATACCCGGCGGCATGAACCATTGCCATAGAATTAGCGGAATGAACCATCGCTATATATACCCGGCGGCATGAACCAATAACCATAGAACTAACGGAATGAACCATCGATATATATACCCGACGGCATGAACCATCGCCATAGAACTAGCGGAATGAACCATCGCTATATATATTCGGCGGCATGAACCATCGCCATATCAAAATCTTGTTATAACAGTGTATTTTAATGCACCTCGCTTGGTATGGCCGCAGCACTAATCCCCTCGCTTCGACATATCAGCGGCACCGAGTAACCTCGCTTTAATGCGACATGATGCATTTACCATCGCTTCAACATTTTAGCGGTAAATATTCTTTCCTCGCTATGATATGACAGCGGCAAGTATTCTATCATCGCTTCAAATGACAGCGGCAAAGCATTAAAATCATCACTCGAATATAACAACGATACCTCGCTTTCATGTAACAGCGATATTCCATATCACAATACACATCGCTATAAGCGGCAAAGTATTTTATGTCACATCTTGTTATAACAGCAGTATTTTAATGCACCTCGCTTGTCATGACTGCGGCATTAATACCCCGTGCTTTCGCGTAACATCGGCAAGTATTCTATCATCTCTTCAAATGACAGCGGCAAAGCATTAAAATCAACGCTCGAATATAACAACGACTCTTCATGATGTGCACCAAATATCCAATATACATCTGCAACCACAATGGTTAGCAATAACACATTCCATTTATAATCCCACATCATAAACGTACATAAGCCAAGTTAGTTGTGTCACACAACACTAACTACCATCATGCATAAGTATGTGCTATCCGTTTTCATTAACATGTTCCTAGGCCTTCAACAGCCCCAAAGAGCAAACCACTGCTCTGATACCACTAATGTAAGGACCCCGTGCCCTTAACCCGCAATTAGTGTATTAACCCATGTATTTAGTGCATACTACCATGCAATCAGGGGGAAAAACCACATGCAACCATAGCATAATATACCAACAATAAAATTTCTTGCATTATCCCACACAATGTCCAATTTTTCCCCAATACAAATCCACTTACATAGCATGCACCCTATAATACACTAACATTATCTCAATTTATTTTGCAATTCCTTTAATTAATTGCATGCAACACATGAATGAAAAGAGAAAGGCCCCTGCCTTTTATACAAACCATATACACATATAGTAGTGCTCACATACGAGTATCTAATGAGTGAATGTGTATTAAATGTATAAGGTACCCTACTCAATACCGGCACTGGTACCTCGATCCTGAAAGTACCTTCAATCAATAGCTCGATCTCAACACCGAAGCTACCACTGCACGTGTTCCACCTGTCCCAACAAAGAAAGGCTCCACACGAGGTGAGCATACCAATCCAACATCTCAATAACAATAATATTACAATTCATAATTTACAGAACATAAAGATGTAACGTAAAAGATACTCCCTGTATAGTATCGTAATCCCATAGGATTCCCCGCGCTGTTCATGTTCTCACAATAACCAAACAATCAAATTCCTAAAATCAGTTAATCATCACATTGATTAACTATGCACGTTCTTACCATGCCAATTTCATAATTAAATATGAATAAATCATTCAACTAATGATTACAGATAACACATGTATCTATGCTTTCATAGTTCTATCACATCATATTTCATCGCTCGCTCAATAACGGCGGCATTGTATACTCTCGCACGCTCAACAACGGCGACATCGTGACCGATGTTCGCTCCGTAGCGACAACATCCCAACTATTGCTCGCTCCATAGCGACACCATATAATTTGCAATACTTACCAATTTATTGCTTTAACAGTATATCATGCATTTCACAGTTGCAATAATATAAAAGACTATACTCGTAGGTTATACGTACCTTATAATTCAGTAGTCCGAATCAAACCTTGCCTTGGTCCCGTGACCCGATGAATTATGTGCTAAACAAAATTAATAATTCACAATTAATTACAAGCATGCAACCACGTGTCCAAGCACGTTCACAATCCCCAAATATATCATCAATCCATGACGATTTACCATTTTAAAAGACCCCGGGCGAAGCATGCATCGATTCCCCAACAACACAACAATATATAACAAAAAAATAGGGCCTCTCGATCGATCGGCCAGAAGTGATCGATCGGTTGAGAGCCCTAGAAAATTCTTGCCCAAAATTCGCCCTCGCTCGATCGATCGAGCAAACCTCTCGATCGATCGACCGACCATCTCGATCGAATGGCAGCTTTGCTCGATCGATGGAGCCCACTGTTCATGTGGGGTCTTCCCACCTTAACAGTGATTAAAAGACATAAGAAGGACTAATCATGCATTAAGGTAACATCTTAAGGTTTTGGTTGTTACACGAGCTAACAGGATTACAGGCCAAAATACAAAACTTCAAAAATAATTCATTACATTCTAAAAGAATGTCATTTAGATTTACACTACTCCTAGAGTAGATACTAATCATAACTTGAATCATATACATTCCTGTGTCCCTCGTAGCTCACTGCCTCAACCCGACCCTTAGTCCTTTCGTCCAAAAGTGTACCTACAGGGACAACACATCATGAGCATATATAATCTTACTTAGCATCATAAAAACATCATAGCAAATGCATGAAATATTTGTTAAGTAAATATGCTGGATTTCTCATTAACTTCTTATTGTCGTCCCTGATTTATAATCATGCATATGGGGCATCTTACCCCCGTGGCATCTTACCACAATATCATCGTATGGCCTCTTACCATATGGGGCATCTTACCCCGTGGCATCTTACCACAATAACATCGCATGGCCTCTTACCATGTGGGGCATCTTACCCCGTGGCATCTTACCACAATACATCGCATGGCCTCTTACCATGTGGGGCATCTTACCCCGTGGCATCTTACCACAATACATCGCATGGCCTCTTACCATGTGGGGCATCTTACCCCGTGGCATCTTACCACAATTACATCGTGTAAACGTCATCATATAAGCATCGTATAAGCATCATCATATAAACATCGTATGAACTTCATCGTATAAACATCATCATTTCATCGTGAATACTCATGCAATAAAAGCATAGTTGTAGTATAAAGATGTGTGTTACCGTCCGATGCCCGTACGCCTCTTACGTACCTTTTCAAAAGGTGGAGGAGTCAACAGACTTTATCTCCTTGATGGTGCCGGTACCTGGGATGGTTCTACAAGACCACATAATACCATATTAGATGCCTCAAAACCATCTCACATCATAAACTTAACAAAATAAAACATCATTATATTTTTCAACTTTCTGCCTCTCTCGATCGATCGGCCCAAGATCTCGATCGATCGAGACACTGTGCACAAACAGTGCCTTAGCATCCTGCCTCGCTCGATCGATCGAACATTTTACGGATCGATCGAGGAGCTTCACCGATCGATCGAGAAATCCTTCGATCGATCGGCACCAAAATTTTGAAAACATGCATTAGACCTTCTATCTCGCTCGATCGATCGGGACCAAATCTCGATCGATCGAGAGCTCTGAAAAATCGGGATTTTCCCCAGATTTCTGAGCACCTCTTTTCATACCATCTTTTCTACTTCATAACACATATATCATGCTGAAACAAACATGTGAAGAACTTCATAAAATATCCATGTAAGCTCTTAAATCAAAGGTTTAACAAAACCTAAGCTAACATGCATCATAACATCATCATAATCTTCATCCTCAACCATCCTATACAAAAACAGAGTATCTTCTTCTTTGTCCAGGTTTTTCGAGCACATAGATTCATAACAAGAAATCTATCACATAAATCATGTAAAATGCTCAAACAACCATGCTAGTAGTTACTTAATACTACCATGTAAGCATCCTTACCAAGGTTTCACCCAAGCCTACACTTAGCATGCGTTAAAAACAACCCACCAAACCCAAGCTTAAACACAAACCAGAAAAATAGGGTACCCACTTACCCCTCTCGTTTTGCTCCTCTTTTTGCAAGGATTTGAACACCTTTTTCCAAGCTTTTTCCTTGCCTTACAGCTGCTAAGCTGGAACGAAAATGGGGGGAAAAGAGAAGGAGAAGGGAATGATTTGGCTGCAAAAGTGATTGGAAGCATGGCATGATCAAGTGGGGGGTATGGGTTAAACAAGTGGGGAAGGGGTGAGGTGGCCGATTGGGGGGGTGGTATGGTTGGGGTGCCTTGAGGTGTTTAATTGTGTCCCGGTATATAGTACGATGTATTAAAATATCCTCACTCGATATTTTCTAACTTCATTTAATTAATACATCCTTTAAAACACCCAACATGTTCCCCACATCATATTATCATAACATAAATCGTGGCCCCCAATTTAAATACACCACAACCCTTAAACACATCATAATTTATCATCGTAGAACATAATCATATCACATTTTGGGGGTATTACATTACTCCCCTACTTATAAGATTTCGTCCTCGAAATCCACATGCATCATCATATCGAAACTAAACATAAAAACATACCAGAGAATAGTTCCGGATAGTGCTGCACCATATGCCGTTCGGTCTCCCATGTAGCCTCGTCGACACCCCGACGATCCCACTGAACTTTGACCATCGGTATAACTTTACTTCGTAGTCTGCGATCCTCACGATCCAGAATTCTGATTGGTCGTTCTACGTAGGACACATCTGAGTCTAACTGAACTTCTGAAGGCTGTAAGACATGAGACGGGTCTGGCTCATACTTCCTTAACATAGAGACATGGAAAACATCGTGTATGCCAGATAAAGATGGCGGTATAGCCAAACGATAAGCTAATGTACCGATACGTTGTAAAACTTCATATGGCCCAACATACCTCGGAGATAACTTTCCCCGCATCCCAAAACGAACCACACCCCTGAAGGGCGAGATCTTTAAGAAGACCCTGTCTCCTAACTGGAATTCTAGCGGTCATCGCCGCTTATTTGCATAGGCCGCTTGCCTATCCTGGGCCGCTTTCATCTTCGGGCGTATCAACTTTATCTTACCTTCCATATCCTTGATCATATCCGGTCCTCCGACCGCTTTGCTAGTAAAGTCCTCCCAATACAGCGGTGATCTACATCGTCGTCCATACAGAGCTTCAAAAGAGGCCATTTGAATGCTCGCTTGATAACTGTTGCTATAGGAGAACTCTACCAGCGGCACTGAATCCTGCCACGGAGTATCAAACTCCAAAATACATGCCCTCAACATGTCCTCGAGCGTCTGAATGGTACGCTCTATTTGGCCGTCGGTCTGAGGGTGATAGGTCGTACTCAGTCTCACCTCTGTGCCCAAAGCTGTCTGAAGACCCTCCCAGAAATGTGAAGTGAACCTCGGGTCCCTGTCAGACACTATCGAGACTGGAATACCATGCAATCTCACCACATCCCGTATATACATTTGGGCCATCTTTAAGTATGTATACGACATACTGTAAGGGATGAAATGAGCCGTCTTCGTCAGCCTATCCACGATCACCCAGATTGCATCAAATCCTGAGACCGTCCTCGGTAAGTGGGTCACGAAGTCCATAGATATATGCTCCCACTTCCATTCAGGCACCTCTAAGCTCTTCAGCTCTCCACCAGGCCTCTGCCTCTCTGCCTTTACCTGCTGGCAGATCAAACATCTTTTAACAAAAATGAGTACCTCACGCTTCATGCGTCTCCACCAGAATTGATCGCATAGATCTTTGTACATCTTCTTTCCCCCTGGGTGGATACTGAAACGACTACTGTGAGCCCGCTCCAATATTCCTCTATGCAGTCCTGGTGCATCTGGGACTACCCATCGGTTGCCCAGTCTCAAAGAATCATCCTCAGCCACTCTGAACTTGGATGGCTGACCTTGAAGTACCAATGATGTCCATATCTGAACCTCACTATCTGACTTCTGGGCCTTCCTGATCGCCTCAAATATATCTGGCTCCGCCAATAAGGTCGACACTCGCACAAGCGACGTGTCTACATCGAAGTCATAGCCCAGATGGCAGTAAGAAGTCATCAAAGCTGACAAACTCATGACGTCCTCTGCAGTACTCTTCACCTTCCGACTTAAGGCATCTGCTATCAGGTTCGCTTTACCTGGATGGTACTCAATTTCACAATCATAGTCTTTGAGCAAATCCATCCACCTTCTTTGCCTCATATTCAACTCTGCCTGAGTGAATAAGAACTTCAGGCTCTTATGATCCGTATATATAGTGAAGGACGTGCCATACAAGTAATGCCTCCAGATCTTCAAGGCAAATATGATGGCCGCCAGTTCCAAATCATGCACTGGATATCTAGCCTCGTGTAGCTTCAGCTGCCTTGATGCATAAGCCACCACGTGCTTATCTTGCATTAACACGCAGCCCAAACCCTGTAATGACGCATCCGTATACAAGGCGAATCTCTTATCTTCAGACGGAATCACCAGCACAAGCGTTGTAGTCAAACGACGCTTCAGCTCTTGGAAGCTTTCCTCACAAGCTTCAGACCAAAAGAAGGGGACTCCTTTCTGAGTCAGCTGTGTCAGGGGTTTGGCAATCTTCGAAAAACCCTCGACGAAACGTCGGTAATATCCTGCCAAACCGATAAAACTCCTTATCTCAGGTACAGAAGTGGGTGCAGCCCACTCCATCACAGCTTCAATCTTCTTGGGATCCACAGATATCCCATGGCTAGATATGACATGGCCTAAGAATACCACGCTGTCCAACCAGAACTCGCACTTACTAAGCTTTGCATATAACTGATGATCCCTAAGGATCTGAAGCACTGTCCTCAAGTGCCTTACATGCTCTTCTTCAGTCCGAGAGTAAATAATTATGTCGTCAATGAAGACTATGACGAACTGATCCAAATATGGCTGGAACACCCTGTTCATCAAACTCATGAAGACAGCTGGGGCATTCGTCACCCCAAAAGGCATGACCAGGAATTCATAGTGCCCATATCTAGTCCTGAAAGCCGTCTTCTGAACATCATCTTCTCTTACTCGAATCTGATGGTACCCCGACCTCAGATCGATCTTACTGTAGAGCCTCGTACCCTGCAACTGATCGAACAAGTCATCGATCCTCGGGAGCGGATACTTGTTCTTTACTGTAGCTTTGTTCAACTGCCTATAGTCAATGCATAGACGCATCGATCCATCTTTCTTCTTAACAAATAAGACAGGCGCACCCCATGGCGATACGCTAGGGCGTATGTAGTTTTTGTCTAGGAGCTCTTGCAATTGAATCGTTAGCTCTCTTAGCTCCGCTGGTGCCATCCTATACGGGGCACGAGAAATTGCAGACGTCCCTGGTAGCAACTCAATCCCAAACTCGACCTCTCTCGTCGGTGGGAATCCGGGAATCTCCTCCGGAAAGACATCAGGAAACTCCGCCTCTATGGGCACATCCTCAGCCTTTAATTCCTTCCTCTTATCCGTCATATCAACAGCATAGATAAGATATCCTGCATGACCTCGTTCCAATAGCTGTGTCATCTTGACAGCAGATATTAACGGAATCTTCGGACGGGACCATCCCCATAAAATGTCCACTGGACTCCCAATACAGATCTAAATCGGACAGTCCTCTGCCTGCAGTCTACCACTGCCTGATACTTGTTCAGAACATCGATGCCCACAATACAATCGAAGTCTGTCATTCCCAGCACAATCAAATCTGATCTTAACTCATTATCCTCAAAATAAATGAGGCCATCGTAGACAATCTGATCCGTAGTCAAACTTCTTCCAGCGGGGTCGAGACCATAAGAGGCATGGGCGACGGAGAAGTGCATATGTGGTGCCTTTCAACAAAATTCATCGACACAAAAGAGTGTGATGCACATGTGTCTATCAATATAAGAGCAGGGTGCATAAATAAAAGACACGTACCCGCTATAACTTCCTCCAGAGCCGCTGTAGCCTGCTCCCTCGTCAAAGCATACACCTGTCCCTGAGGTGGCCCCGCGGGCTGACCTCCATACTGTCTTGGCACAAAAGGTGGCCTGTGTTGTGCCGTTCTGTCCGCAGGTCTCCCCGTAGAGTTCTGCTGTCTTCCCCTGTTGGGACACTGCCGAGCGAAGTGGCCTTTGTCGCCACAGACATAGCAGCCTACACAATCCTTTGCCAAATGTGATAGTCCACATATAGTGCACTGAATTCTTCCAGATTTGTCTCCCTGAGGCTGTCCTCTCCCAGATGGAGCATCATTCCTACCTTTCCCTTTCCATCGATTTTCGGGCCTCTTGCCACTGAATCTCGATGCTGAAGTGTTCCCCCTAGGCTTAAACTGATCACCCCTGGGCTTCAAATTGTCAGAAGTGGATCTCTGAGGGGGTGCTGGAGGTGGCACTGCATCGGGATATGCGCCAACTCCCAGTTCAGCTAGCTCAGCTCGTGAGAGTGCATCATCAAAACAGGCAGGGCCATAGGTAAGTACTCTGTCATATAGTTCAGGCCTCAAGCCCTTCATGAAGTTCCGCATCTTCGCTTGAGTGCTTGCAGCAATGTGTGGCACATATCGCAGTAAGGAACAGTAATGTAGAGCATAGTCAGATACAGGCATGGTACCTTGTCTTAAACTGGTAAACTCATCCTCCTTGGCCTGTCTTGCAGCGGCTGAAAAATAGCGGTTTAGAAACCGCGTTCGGAACATCTTCCAATTCACTTCCTGTCCAGAGCCTCTTGCTCAATCACTGTGGTTTTCCACCACATCAGTGCTTTCTTGGACAGCTGAAATTCTGCTAATCGGATCCAGGCCGTCTTTGCACAAGGCGCTGCCACAAATATCTGTTCGATCCTCTCTAACCATTCCTCAGCTTTCTCTCCTGATTCAGTTCCCTCGAACATCGGAGGTCGATACATCATAAACTGAGCCAAGCTCAATTCCCCTGGTAGCAACTGCTGTTCAGAGGGTTCCTCTCCCAAGGCTGGTGGTGGCAATGGATTCGTACGTCCAGCACTTGCATTTACACTAATGGCGTCACCCACTTCTATGTCTGCTGCCATGCTGCAACACAAGGGTTAATAACAACACCAAAAGCAGTTCATAAAACTCATCGTTAGATAATTGAACATGTTAGTATAACATCTTCTTCTTTATGAATAACATACATATAAACATGTCCAAAAGTAAGCACATAGCTAACTTATTGCTAAGGCTACCCTTCACTCATCCCCAAGTTATCAACCACTGCTCTGATACCACTAATGTGGGGTCTTCCCACCTTAACAGTGATTAAAAGACATAAGAAGGACTAATCATGCATTAAGGTAACATCTTAAGGTTTTGGTTGTTACACGAGCTAACAGGATTACAGGCCAAAATACAAAACTTCAAAAATAATTCATTACATTCTAAAAGAATGTCATTTAGATTTACACTACTCCTAGAGTAGATACTAATCATAACTTGAATCCTATACATTCCTGTGTCCCTCAAAGCTCACTGCCTCAACCCGACCCTTAGTCCTTTCGTCCAAAAGTGTACCTACAGGGACAACACATCATGAGCATATATAATCTTACTTAGCATCATAAAAACATCATAGCAAATGCATGAAATATTTGTTAAGTAAATATGCTGGATTTCTCATTAACTTCTTATTGTCGTCCCTGATTTATAATCATGCATATGGGGCATCTTACCCCCGTGGCATCTTACCACAATATCATCGTATGGCCTCTTACCATATGGGGCATCTTACCCCGTGGCATCTTACCACAATAACATCGCATGGCCTCTTACCATGTGGGGCATCTTACCCCGTGGCATCTTACCACAATACATCGCATGGCCTCTTACCATGTGGGGCATCTTACCCCGTGGCATCTTACCACAATTACATCGTGTAAACGTCATCATATAAGCATCGTATAAGCATCATCATATAAACATCGTATGAACTTCATCGTATAAACATCATCATTTCATCGTGAATACTCATGCAATAAAAGCATAGTTGTAGTATAAAGATGTGTGTTACCGTCCGATGCCCGTACGCATCTTACGTACCTTTTCAAAAGGAGGAGGAGTCAACAGACTTTATCTCCTTGATGGTGCCGGTACCTGGGATGGTTCTACAAGACCACATAATACCATATTAGATGCCTCAAAACCATCTCACATCATAAACTTAACAAAATAAAACATCATTATATTTTTCAACTTTCTGCCTCTCTCGATCGATCGGCCAAGATCTCGATCGATCGAGACACTGTGCACAAACAGTGCCTTAGCATCCTGCCTCGCTCGATCGATCGAACATTTTACCGATCGATCGAGGAGCTTCACCGATCGATCGAGAAATCCTTCGATCGATCGGCACCAAAATTTTGAAAACATGCATTAGACCTTCTGTCTCGCTCGATCGATCGGGACCAAATCTCGATCGATCGAGAGCTCTGAAAAATCGGGATTTTCCCCAGATTTCTGAGCACCTCTTTTCATACCATCTTTTCTACTTCATATCACATCTATCATGCTGAAACAAACATGTGAAGAACTTCATAAAATATCCATGTAAGCTCTTAAATCAAAGGTTTAACAAAACCTAAGCTAACATGCATCATAACATCATCATAATCTTCATCCTCAACCATCCTATACAAAAACAGAGTATCTTCTTCTTTTTCCAGGTTTTTCGAGCACATAGATTCATAACAAGAAATCTATCACATAAATCATGTAAAATGCTCAAACAACCATGCTAGTAGTTACTTAATACTACCATGTAAGCATCCTTACCAAGGTTTAACCCAAGCCTACACTTATCATGCGTTAAAAACAACCCACCAAACCCAAGCTTAAACACAAACCCAGAAAAACAGGGTACCCACTTACCCCTCTCTTTTTGCTCATCTTTTTGCAAGGATTTGAACACCTTTTTCCAAGCTTTTTCCTTGCCTTACAGCTGCTAAGCTGGAACGAAAATGGGGGGAAAAGAGAAGGAGAAGGGAATGATTTGGCTGCAAAAGTGATTGGAAGCATGGGCATGATCAAGTGGGGGTATGGGTTAAACAAGTGGGGAAGGGGTGAGGTGGCCGATTGGGGGGGTGGTATGGTTGGGGTGCCTTGAGGTGTTTAATTGTGTCCCGGTATATAGTACGATGTATTAAAATATCCTCACTCGATATTTTCTAACTTCATTTAATTAATACATCCTTTAAAACACCCAACATGTTCCCCACATCATATTATCATAACATAAATCGTGGCCCCCAATTTAAATACACCACAACCCTTAAACACATCATAATTTATCATCGTAGAACATAATCATATCACATTTCGGGGTTATTACAGTTCCTCACGCGATTGATCGAGCCCCTAATGTCGATCGATCGGCGAGCACTGCAACAACCTAAAAATGACGTTTTTGAGCTTAAAACCTCCAAATAAACAAACCCAACACCCATGATACCAATAATCCTCAACATAAAGACCATAAATCTTCTTAAATAATCCATCCCAAAATCTTTAAAATTTTGAAATCTCAATCCCAACCTTTGCATTAACAAACCAACACAAAATCATAATCAATACGAGGGGAAGAAGATTACCAACTTTTCTTTGAGAAATCCGGCCCCCAAGAAGAGCCTCCAGCGATTTTCCTCCAAGGGAGAAAATAGGGGAAGGGTTGAGAGAGAGAGAGAGAGAGAGAGAGAGAGAGAGAGAGAGAGAGAAGCTAAGCCAACAACGATTGAACACCGAGTCCACTTCAATAATTACCTCCCAATCTCAATTTCCATTACCAGCCCCAACACAAAGCACCTCAGACCCAGATCCCACCAAAAACCCAATTCCAAGTTTAGCACCACGATAAGAAACAAACTCAACCATTGGATCCAACGACCCCAAATACCAGATTTAAAATCCTCGGGAGTCTCAATACCGTAATTAATTCATAATTGCCACAATTAAAATCTATTAAGGAGCAATACCACACCGGGATTTACACCAATAATCCCCGGGCATCACATTTCTAGCTCTACTCAAATCATCTTCAAATGTGTATTTACATGTAGGATTTGACCAAGTTTTCTCTATTGATTTTGGGTGGTGATTTTCGAAAATTGTGGTGTGAAATGGTGAGAAGTTTTTTTGTTGGTTGAAAGAGAAGAAATATAACAAATAGTGGGGGTGGACGATAGTTCCTAGGCTACAAGACCCAATATTTTAATTTTTTTTATTGTTTGGTGCACCAAGTATCCATTTAAATAAAAATAAGTGTTTTCTTGCATGCACTTTGCATGTATACATGTTTAATTTGATGTATTTATCTCAATTAAAAATAATAAGATGTTGTGACCTGGAACACCTTAATTAGAAATCTCAACTTTTAACCACCCGGGTTTGCTAACTCTCAGTTAATCATAATTAATTAGCAACGGGGCCTTACACTTCTTCCCCTCTTAAAATGATTCGTCCTCGAAACGCAAAACTGAGTATAACTCAGCATATATCTCATTCGGCTCACAAAATTACTAGTAATCATCACTACTATGCATGGGATATCATGAATATTTTAAACCAATGAGGCCATTCTTGTCTCAATGTAGCCACTCCTTTCCCATGTCGTCCTTCCACGCCATGTCAACTCCATTAACTAGTACCAACGGAAATAATCTTGTTTGCTCAATACTTTCTCGTACTAGTTCTAAATTTTGATTGACAGTAATGTCTAGAGATGTCAAACATAGCGGACGGCACGAGGCAGGCACGGGCACGGTACGATGCGGAGCTGCACGGCACGGCCCGTTTTGCTACAGTGACGTGCCATGCCAGGCACGGCCCGTAATATGGCCGTGCCGGACCAAGGGGTGCCAGCCCGTGGGCTGGCACGGGCACGGCACGGCATTGTAGATTATTTATTTTTTGGGAATTAATAGGCGATCGATCGCCAAGTGGCAGTAGTGCTCGGCGATCGATCGCCACATAATTTCAGATAGATTGCCGAGTGGCAGTAGGCTATACACGTGCTTGGCGATCGATCGCCACATAACTGGCGATCGATCGCCGATTGCCAACAATCAAAAAAATTACCGTTCAACAGTAATTTTAAAAAAAAAAAAAATTTGTTGTTATATATAGGTGTGTGTTGATGAAACATTTTATCATCTCAATCTCTAAGCTCTATATACTTGAAATTTGTTCACAAGAAGAAAGAAGTTCGTCTTACGTTTTCCAATACAAGCACAAGCAACAAAGCCAATACTCCTCCTAGCAAATATTTGATAACTTTTATATTTTTTGCATTAGATAATTGTAGTCTATATACATAATGGCTGATTCATCTTATAATGTGAATTATGATGATGAAATCGATCAATTTCAAGAAAATGAAGAAAACACACCAAATATTCAATCATCAAGTAGAAGAACTTCAAAAAAAGAACTAGTAATGTATGACAACTATTCGATTAGAAATTGTCGAGGGAAAGGAATCAAGGGCAATTTGTAAAAAATGTAAAAAAGATTATGCATATGCTTCTTCTGGTGGTACAGGCCATTTATTATATGACATGGCTAAACATGAAAGAGAACCAACTGATGGTAGCCAAACTACTATTTCACAATTCGGTACTGGTAGTAGTAGTTCAAGTTTAGGTATTTTCACTTATAATGTTGAAAGAGATAGGAGAGAATTAGCTAAATACATAGTATGGGCGGAGAAACCTTTTTCAATGGGGTGGATGCGAAATTCACTAATTATATTCATTTAGGTTTGCAACCTCAACATAAACGTTTTTCAAGGAATACTATTAAATCGGATGCATTAACAATTTTTAATGAATATAAAACAAATTTAACTACGTATTTAGGTAATTTTCTTCGAAAGTGGCACTAACAAGTAATATTTGGACACCTTATCTTGGAAATGCATCATATCTATGTGTTACAGGACATTGGATTGACGATATCTGGGTGTTACATAAAACAAATTTAGGTTTCACAAAAAATGATTGGCCTCATACGGGTGGAGTTATTTCTAATGCCATTATCCAAGTTATTAATGAATATAAAATTAGTAATAAAATCTTCTCTAATTCATTTGATAATGCGACTAATAATTCTGCTGCAATAACTATATTAAAAACTTATTTGAAACCAATTTTAAATGGCGATATTTTTCATATTTGTTGTGCATGTCATATTTTAAATTTGTGTGTGCAAGATGGATTGAAACCACTTGAGCTTCATTAAGAAAAAATAAAGACTACTCTTAAATTTCTTAATGGTTCAGTTGCTAGAAAACAAGACTTCAAAAGTTTATGCATTTCTCATGGTATGAATTATAAAAATTTCCTTATGATGTTCCTAATAGGTGGAATTCCACATATTTAATGTTGCAAGCATGTTTACCTTAATGTGATCACTTTATTTTTTAATAAAGGATGACCGAACATTTTCATATTGAAGAAACTGATTGGGAAATTGCTTCTATTTGTAATTTTTAAGAACCTTTTTATGATGCTACCAATTTATTTTCGGGCTGTTATTATCCAACTTCTTCAATATTTTTGAATAAAATTTATGAAATTAGTGAATGTTTTGCATTACATAGATCTTATCCGTTTTTCACAGGTATTGTTGAACCAATTGAGTATAAATTTAAAAAATATTGGAAAACTATTCCTATGTTGAATTGCTTGGCATCAATTCTGCATCTTAGATTGAAATTAAATAGTGTAGAAATTATAATAGAATCTTATTACACTAACATGGCTTATGAAAATGTTAATATTAATCAAGAGAAAGAGTGCATTAATAAATGTTTGTTTGCTTTGTTTTCTTTATATGATTCGTTACATAATTCTAGATAAATTCCAGTACGAAAGAGTGGTAGTAATGGTCCTAGTAGTAGTAAGGGTTCTGTGTGGACAATGTTAAGAAGAAGACAAGACACTACTTCCACTTCTTCTAGTTTTAGTTCTAATACATCATCATTTACTGAGCTTCAGTTATATCTAACTCAAGTCATAAATTTCAGTGAACAAGAAACTTTTGATGTTTTGGCATGGTGGAAAGACAATGCTAGACTTTGGCCAGTACTTTCCATAATGACACGTGATCTACTAACTTCTCCAATATCCACAGTTCCATCGGAGTCTTGCTTTAGTACAGGTGGAATAGTCATTGATGAAAAAAGAAGTAGAATGAAAATGAAGAAAACTAGTATATTTTTTTAAAATCTTTTGTAATTTATGATTTTGTTTTGTTCAATGTAATTTGTAATTTATGATTTTGTTTTGTTCAATTTAATTTGTAGTTTTTCAATTCATAGTCAGTAAATTTTTATTAATATTATTATATTTATACAATTACAATTAAACAAAAAAAACTAAAAAAAAAAAAGAAATTTAAAAAATATGATTTGGGCCTTGCCAGCACGCCACGGGCCTATGGGTCGTGCCGGCCCTGGCCAAAAAGAAGACTGGTCATGCCAGGCACGGCCCGTCTCTGTTGCGAGCCGTGCCGGCCTGGCACGACCTTTTTTGACATCTATAGTAATGTCTATTTCAACTCATCAAGTTAAATCATATGAGATGTCTCAATTTCAAACATAGATACATAAGAATCATCATGTATCAGTGACAACTGTTGTGGTAGTGTCAACGATATACCACTGAACCAAACTTATTGTAAGGCCCCGTTGCTAATTAAGTATGATTAATCTAGATTAATGATTCTTAAGCAAACCCTTATGATTAAAAGTCGACACTATGATTTAAGGAGTTCCGGATCACGGCACCCTGTATTCGATTGAGTTAAAAATACATATGTATATACATGCATATACACGGCTATATACACATTTATACCATGCTCATGTATACCATGCAAGACAATGGGACTTGCAAGGGACACTTGGACTCCCACTAACCATTAAGCATTAAAAATATTCACCCAAAACCTTGAAACTATCACCCCACCTCTTTTTAATACCATGCAAGATCATTTTGCAAGACAAAAACCACTCCTCCTCTCTCTCTCTCTACAATTTCGAAAACAATTGGCCATATTTCTTGCCCAAATCCTCTTGCAACCTTGAATAAAATCCACATGCAAGATAGGCTTTAAGAAGAACAAGGCTAGAGTAGTATAGTGGTTCAAGAATTTTGGGATTTGGAGCAAGGATTCAAGTGGCAGCTTCATTGTGGAACTTGGGCTGTTTTGGGTTGATGTTTTGAAGCTTCAATCTTGAATATTATTGAAGGTATAACACTTATCTTGAGTCTTATCAACTTTAATGAAGGATTAAAGGTCGAATTTTGAGGCCATCTCTTGAGAATGGTAGTGAGAAAGTTGCTGTCAAATGTATCTGCTGTTTTGATGTTGCATGCAGTAGATTGTTTCGAAATTTCAGATCGCTTACACTCCGAATTTGGAAATGGTTCACCTAATAATAATTGTAATACTGTAGGTTATCTTTAACTGGCCACCGAAATCAGCTAAATTGGATTTAAGATGAAAACGTTATGGTCGTTTTACCAACATGTGTCAAATCTGGAAATCCACTGCATGCGAGTTTCATGCATTGTGTTCTTCGTATTTCTGGGAATACATGGCTACGAATTTGAAGTTTTAGGCTCACATAAGTGTTGTCGTATTCGAAGTTAGCTTGCATTAGAAATTGGCCTCACTCAATTTGGAGCTCATATGAAAGAATTATGCTAATTTTACCACATATTGCTCAATCTGGAAAAGGATTTCATACGAGTTTCTAGACTTGTACGTTTTTCAAATAATGTACATGAAGATGAATAGTTTAGCTTAAAGCTCATAAGAGATTTTTGTTGTATGTTGGGTTATATTGCATTAGAAACTGGCCTTACATGATTTGGAGTTTCCGTGTGTAAGATATACATTTTCCATAGAACCGCTCACTCGGTCAAAACAGAATATGAGTATTTTTAAATCTGGCATACTTTGCTTTGCATGTGCCTCTAGATGAACGAACTAGCTTCTGAACTTCAAATATGAACTGTAGTACGTTGGGGTTTCGTAAATTTCCCACTAGCCTCAACTCATTTGGACGTCATATGAATTTATTATGAATTTTATACAAAAATGGGTCAGGCTGAAATTTGGTAAATTGTCCTGTTTTTCCAGCATATTGTTCTTGGACATTTTACCTAGGCTAAATGAACGAATTTGAAGATGAGTTGAACTGATGAAATGGTCATTTTTGAGTTAGCTTTGAAAATAAATTGGACCCATGTGATTTTATTAAGTATCGGACAAGTTATGAGCCGATCTATACGGTTGCGCAGGCTGAAATTTAGAGAATTGATTTTGGGTCAGTTTGAGTTTTATTTTGTTATCTTTAAGGCTAGTATGTGACATTATGTTGTATTTGGAACTGTTATGGCCAGGTTGTTAATCCTAAGATTGAGTCGAGGATCACTTGGTAATTAGCTAACGGTTTGAGGTACGTTGAAATGAGTTTTATCATGACGTCTGACAAAGACGCGTAATGATGCTAATGTATGGCCTTATATGTCATTATTTGATTTATATGACTTATTTGTCACTATATGATTCTTATGTGACTATATGACATGATGAATGTCTTGGATTACATGATATGTGAAATTACATGATTTGTATATACTTTCACATGAGATTGCATGATATATTGAGTTGCATATGTCATTTGATGCATAAATGATTCATGGGCATATCATATTGATCTATCATTCCTTTGATATCCATGATTTGACTGAGTTGACTTACTCTGAGTGTCGGGTACGACGAGCATGGCAATGACAGGCAGTATAGGTAGTAACTGTAGTCACGTGCAGGTGCGACCGGACCTAGACACGAGGGCTGGATGTAGTAACGTACATAGGATGAGTTTTCCTAGCGCAATGTACGTATATTGTCACCCTCTGCTCGAGCTTTGATGATTTGATGATACCTTCCTTTGGACTCCAATTTTGATATCTTGATATTCGATTCCTTGTACCCATTCATACATCGCATTCATACATGGTATGCATTGCATGATACTTTGTCATTTGACATGATTTATTTATTTCTCGTACTGGGGTACTGACCCCCTTTGTGGGGGCTGTCATGTCTTTTATTGTTCGGGCATGACAGGCTTTACAGGAGGACATGGTGACGATGCTTTTAGCGACGCATCGAGAGATACCAGAGCTCTTTGAGAGCGAGCTCAGGTTTATATTTTATGTTTTGTGTCCCAGTAGTTGTTAGAATATTTTTACTTATGTTTTAAATTACCGGGGTATGCCCCGAGTATCTGTATTTTAATTATTCTACTACTGGTTGATGATATACTTGATAATTTATGTTATGATCAACATGTTGAATTGGGAACTATAATTACATATTTTAAGTATCAGTATATATGTATCACCTAAAAGCGAAAATTTTTAGGGCCGTTTAACAAGACATTTGAAATTAATCTTCCGCTGTTTACACAAATTAATCACTATGTGATAATTAAACACCACATTATGAACGGGCCCTCACATTATGGTATCAGAGCATGTATCTGGGATATGCTCGAACTAGAGTTAGGACACTGAGTATAGACACAAATGAATTGTTTGTGCATGTGTCTGACTATCTGATTTATATGCTCTTGCCTGCTATGTTTACATGTTCGATAATGAGAGTTTATTCATGTACTGGATTAGTAAGCAGGAATAATGAGATGTCATATCTCTGAAGATTTTAATATGCTGATTTGCATATAATATAGAGAATTTGAATGCTGAGTTGCATAATCTAGAAAATTTGAATGCTGTGTTGCATATATTCTAGAGAATTTTATCTGTTAGCACTGACAGTTGCTTATCTGTTGATGATGTAGAATAAGTGATGAGAACATCTCTGACTTGAGATTTTATATGATGTTTTGATTTATGATGAACAGTTAGTGTTTGGACAGGTAGCTGTGATATAGGCTTTAAGAGCTACTATTGAATCTGTAGACTATAAACTGTTAATTGCACTATAATTTAGTGAGAATGTGTCCATTATTGGAAATTATATTTATCACTTTGGGATTTAATCCTTATGATTAGTGGATGCCACTAGAATTATTTAAAACACTTTTTGTCGATTGACATCAGGAATTTAAGTCTGAAAGACCAAGGTTATACGTATTACGTCAAAACCTATGTATGCCAAGATGAGAATTTAGAACTTGAGAATATTGAAATTAGCGATTTTTTTTTCAATTGAAGGATCGAGTATAGTTGTTGTGAGAAACAACGAGAATTGGTTTGAATGGAGACTGTCGTAATTTAGTTCCAGGCTATGTGTCTGAACTATGAAAAAAAAAAAACTTCACTCTGAACTCTTTCAGATGACGATTTTTCCTCTTTCTGTTACGGGAAAATATGTTTACGAGAATGCCATGTTGATGACATAGAAAATGTTAATTGATTATCGTGGACTTGAGAAATGGAAATATCTGCTTAATCTCAATAGCTATTCACTAGTGAAGAGATTATATTTTGACTAAGGAATAAGACACCAATGTGGTGCGAAGTAATTAGAACTGGATTAAAGATTAATGAAGTGACTATCATTGGGATAATCCAAGTAGTCCTGGAAAAGTTTCAAAAGTATCACTCAAATTTATCCAGCTCTAGTAGTTCTAAAGGGACTATGAGATTTTAGAATACCAAATCTTTTTGAGGTCACTGTGGATGTAAATATCCACTGATCAACATGAAAGAATAATAAGAACTGATATTGATTGTGGCCAGTCAGAGCATGTCTATTACTACTCGGGAATAGATGCAGCCATAACAACAAATACCCTGAGCTAGGGGTAGATATCATGGTGGTTATTATTTACGACCACTCAGTTTCAGCAGCAGTTAATTACCTGTAGACCAGAGAGTATACCTTGACAATGGGATTGAGATGTCTCCAGGATATATAACCATTTCGATTTTGGCAATGATAGAGATGCTAGTGATCACAGATACATGTTGTGTATTGGTCACACGGCACGAGTTTGATTTGAGATAAAATCATTGGTTTCATATATTGCATCAAATGTGCATTGATAATAATGATTTGGAAAATACGTCAGCAGTATTAATTATACTATCCACACTTGTAATAGTGAACTGTAGCTTACAATTTTATGATAGTGATGTGGATTTGAATTTAATGGTGTTGCCCATATATGGTTTTGATTATATCAAGGGCATGGATGATAAATTTTGAGATATAGGAAGTTGATAAAGGATATAATGAATGTTCGACTGTTTTGTGGCCCCACAATGAAATATTTATAGCCACGAATAGCGAGCTAAGATACTGATAGTATCAGCTATGAAAATATTGTTGTTGCGATATTTGGAGAATGAAGGATATTTGATCATAAGCAGTTAATGCTGATCAGGAAGAATCGATGTTGACTGATATCTTAGTGGTAAGAAAACTTACCAAGATTTTTCTGAAGAAATAAAAGAATTTCCACTAGAGAAGGAAATCGATTTTAACTTTGTTAATGCCAAGGAATAGATTTGATATCGAAAGTACTGTATGGAATGTCATCAGCAAAGTTAACAAATACGGAATAATAGTTGCAGAATCTTCTTGATACGAGTATAAATGTCTGAGTATGTCACTTGAGGAAACATCAGTATTGTTCATGAAGAAGAAAGATGATATTATGAAGACGTGTATCGACTAAAGGTAGTTGAATCAGGCTATTGTTGAGAATAAATACCCACTGCCTAAGATCGAGAAGTAAATGATCAATTGTAAGAAACTTGAAGTATAAGAAGAACGATTTTTACTCTGGTTACCATCAGTTTGAGTCAGAAGAGAAAATGTCCTCTAGGCAATTGATCAAACCAGATATAGGCATTTTGAATTTTTGGTAATGTCGTGTGGTCTGACAACTATACCGGTAGAGTTATGAATTTGATGAAGAAAATTTTCCGTAACTTTTGGGCGGAAGTGTAATCATATTCATCAGTGGTATACTAGTGTATACGAGATCCGGAAAGAACCACACAGAACACATGTGATTGATTTTTCAGACGCTTCGTGAAACTCAAAGGGTGTACCAAGTTATTGAAATGTAAATCTTGATTGAATCAAGTGTTGTTTTGGGATAGGTGATATCATCTCACCAGATACCTGTTGATTCCAGTAAAGTAAAGATAGTACTAATTTGACCAAGACCAATCATTGTACTCAAGATGAAAAGTTTTATGAATTTTGACAGATACTACAGGCTTTTACGGAAGGATATTCTAGAATAGCCTGTCTTATGAACTAATTGACCAAGAAGAAATTTGATATTCGTTTGGTCAGATAAATGAGAAAGCTGTTTTCATAACTGAAACTTAAATGGAAGTGAACTACAGCCCCAATGCTGATGTGGTTAACCGATTCAGGGAGATATGTAGTTGTGCAAATACGTATGTCAAAGATTGAAGATATGTTCTAATGTATCATGAAAAGATGATTGCATATTCTTGAGATATAAGCGATGACTGGATTTATTAAAGAATTTGACTTTGATAGTGTGATATCCCCGAAATTATTAATTGCAATTTGGACATTAATTGTATTTATATGGTTAATCATGGTGGTAATTAATTGATTATGTGCTAGATTTATTTAATGTGTGGAAATGCATGGTCACATGGAAAGGATGACCCGGGAGTGCATTTCAGGGTGCATGTTGGGCTTGATGGGAAAATTGCTATTAGCATGATTTATTTGCCATGTCTAGCGATTATTTGGAAAGCATGAGTTTAATTGATATTTTAGTGCATTTTGGATTAATGCTTTGAAAATATCATATTGGGGTGTTTTATACACCATGGGTTTGTGAAATGCTTTTAATTAAAACCCAACCCCTTTTATACCCCAATCCCACCCTACCTTTTCCCTCACTTTCCCCAAATCACTTCCCACAAACCCTTTCCCCTTATTTTCGAGTTGGAGCAAAAAGGTGGAGAGAAACCCTTCCAAAAATCTTGTTTTGTGGAGTTTATTGGGAGATTTGAGGTCCCCAAGAGGTATGGATACCTCATTGTTGATTTTGTAAGGTTTTATTTAAGTTTGGTATGGTTTTGAAGGGTTTTAAAATGGGTTTGTGTTGGATTGTTGTGGTTTTGGTTGAGGGTTTGATTTATGTTTGTTTTGAGGTGTATTTTGAAGGTTTATGTTGTTATTTATGTTGTTGGTTTGATGGTTTAAGTGTTGGTATGGATTGGAAGGTTTTGGTATGCAAAAATGGTGAAAAATCGCGAGTCTGTGCGAGGCGATCGACCGCCTGAAATGGGGCGATCGATCGCCGAAGGGCATGATAGGCTTAGATTTTGAGTGATTTTAACTGTAATTTCTTCTCATTTTCCGTACTTTTTCCTGGATGATATTATGCTTTTTGGTGTTTATTCGTTTGTTTCAGGAAATTAGATCGGAAGTGGAAGAAATGAGCTTATATGAAGATAACGGGCGAAATCGAGGCATAAAAGATGAGAAAATGAAGAAGATGATTTTTTCAGATCTCGATCGATCGAGATTTATTCTCGATCGATCGAGCCAGCCAGAAGCGAGAATCGGAATTTTTGAAGTCTCGATCGATCGGTGGAAATATCGATCGATCGAGCAAGGCAGTAACCTCGGAGCTGAAATTTTCAAATTCTCGATCGATCGCTGGAAAATCCCGATCGATCGAGCGAGGCAGTGAGTGAAAAAGGCTGATGTGAACAGTGCACCGATCGATCGGTGAAATTCTCGATCGATCGAGACGCGAAATCTGAAGATTTTATTTTCCTTTTTTATCGAGATTTTTGAGGGCTTTTTAGGGTGATTCTCTTCTACACAATAAAAAACGAATTTTGAGGAGGATTTTATATCGAATATCAGACGATTTCTAGGTCAAGGAGCCACCGCCCAACGCCGCCAAGGAGATCCAATCTCCGTTCTTCGTCCAAAGTCGAGCCAATCTCTTCCGGAGTGCAAGGAAGGAACAAGAGAAGAAATCACGGTGCAACGCACGGATTCATCCATCGTTTATCGTATTTCTGAACCTTAGTTTATTTGATTTTCATTTTCATTTGAAGTTTTTGAGGTCGAGAGACAATTAAACTCATCTGTATTTGATTTGAATTGAATTTGGTTTATATTATTGAAGTTTTCGTTCATTGTGTTTGATATATTGATTCATTGGTATTTGAGCGTATTGATATTTATTGTTCATAGATTGATTGCATGTGTAGATCAAAGTCTAGCTAGCTTTGATTGAATTTGAGAGTTACAACCGAGATCGAGAGATAACGTTGTAACACGCTCCATTAATTTATGATGTATGTCACGATTGAGATCGAGAGATGATATCGCATATGTGAGAACTTGAAATCGAAAGATTTAGAGTTATAAGGTTTTGATAATTTAAGCAACTTTGAATTAGTAAATAGGTGCACGAGAGTGACTTATTCTAATTTATTGTTAGTTTCGTTACAGCTCGAGAGAGTGTACCGAATAATAGTGAAAACCTTTCACCTTTAAAATCAATTGAGTGATAATTTGAGAATTCCGTTGAATCAGTAGAGATAATATAATTGAACGACGAGCTTGGTAATTTTCTCGAGTGACTTACCTTCGAATTTCCGGAACCATTCTATTCTTTGTTTCTAGTTTAATCTTTATTCTTTAGTTTAATTTAGATCTAGTTAATCAAACTCCTTTTATCATAGGCTAAATATAATTTTATTAATCTTATTTGGTACTTATACGTTAGTCCCTGTGGATTCGACAACCTGTACTTAATTTTCACTATACTAAAACTTGACAACTGTGCACTTGCGGTAGAATCGCTTCAAACCATTCTTTGAAATATCTTTTGTTTAAAAATAAAGCGGTCAAGTTTTTGGCGCCGTTGCCGGGGACTAATCTGTATAATATCATACGAGATTAGTTAATTGTAATTTAGCCAATTTTATTATTGCGTTTTTGTTTTCTTTTTCTTTTTGTTATTTTCGAAAAGAAAAAAAAATTATTTAAGTATGTTATTTGTTTTTCTTGCGAGATACTTGTGATGCTTCATCAACAAGTCTTCACAAGATTTGCCCAACAATTTTCAGAGCCGTTTTATTCGGCGTGGGAGAGATTCAATGAACTGGCAGACACATTCAGGTATCACAACTTTTCGAACTATACTCTTCTGCAACATTTCTTCAAAGGTTTGGATGCACAGACACGAGGATGGGTATTCAGAGGAGCACTGGTGACTGGGAGTTCCCTGGCTGATAGAGTTGAGGACAGTGTATTACACCTGTTCAATGATATGGCGGACTTCGATTACCACTGGCATTTTGATCCTTCCTTGCAAGGTTGGAGTCACCAATACCCACCAGAGCCTCACTACCCTGATGATACGCACCAAACCTTTGAGCATCACGGAGAGAAGAAAGATAGTTTTGTAGAAGGAACGGCTCAATCAGAGAATATGTTATTTAGACTCATGGCATCAACTGAGCAACGTTTAGAGATGAGCTGCCAAGAGGAGAAGACGAGATCTACAAATCAGGCCTGGTTACATGATGATGATCACTCAACCAATCAAGTTTGGGGGAGTGATCCGACTCATGGGGAAGAATCAAGAGAAGTTGAGCCTATGGAAGTGATTGAGCCTACAGTGGAAAAGGCATCTGAGGAGATCCTATGGGACAACGAGCCAAGAGTGAAGTTGGATGATGAGATTTTCGAGAAATTTGATATCCACCCATCGATGAAGGCATGTTATGGGCCATATGTGGATACGTATTCCTCATCGATGCCACCAACTTCACCGCACTACGCCATCCATGAGATGAAGCCAATTCAAGAATCATTCTCCCATGCTCACTATGTTATGAAGAAAGTTGTTGGAGCAATGAGCTTACACCGTTACACTCTTGCCATGCTTGAGGGCATACTATATGAAGACCCATTAGTAGTATCATACGATACTTACTATGGGCGGCAACCGCTCTTTGATGGTTGCTTCTGATGGTCAAGCCGACGACTAGAAATCAGCGTTTCTTGGGAGGCAACCCAAGCGTATCCTTTTGCATTTAGTTTGTTTTTCTCTCTTGACGATTTTTTTTTTCTAGCATCCTTCTTTGCGAGGTACTAAAGTGGAGCGATGAACCCCTACAGCAGTGGAGCTTTCAAAAGCCAAACTTCCTAAATCCTCATGCAAGCGTCTTGATCAGGGGAGTTTACTTTTTCCCTTTTGATTCTTTTAAACATTGAGGACAATGTTTCAGTTAAGTTCGGGGGAGTGGCTTGCGTGTTTAATTTGTTTTATCCACATGTTGTGTGCTTAATTGTCACTTGAATCGTCCTTGAGCATTACCAACAAAAAATTTTTTTTTATTGATTGAGTTATTCTTGAGAATTGATGAGTTGGAATTGCAACGGTAATACATGATGAAATTAATCCTCATCTAGATAGGAGTCATGGAAATGCTTAACTTGCTTGTATGTATCCTTTGTTAGCTACATGTCAAAACTGAGGAATAATTTGAGCACTTATTAAGTCATGATTGAGTGAAGTATGTATTGATTAAATTGAAAACTTGTGTTAACTATGATGAGTCTTGAGTATCTTAGATAACTCTACAGTTTAGTTGAAAGCACTTTGAGGCGAAATTTATAATTAGGAAATAGACTTGGAGATGATCTAGGCGATCTTTGGACCGTTTGAGCCTTTCAAGCCTACCTGTTATATATTATTCCTTAGTGTCCCCTTTTGAGCCTTATTGAAAAAGAATGGAATATGCATTGCATATGATTAGACCCCCATTCGGCATTCTTGGCAAACTCATTATACCCACCTTGGTTTGAGCCTAAAAGAACAATTTCATCCATCCCTAGGAGAGTATAATGAATCTCATTCATTGCATTAAATTGTTATATGTTGAGAAGTTCATTGTGAAAAAAAAAAAAATTTTGAAATGAACAAAAGAATGAGCAAAGAAAAAGAAAAGATGTAGAGAAAAAGCCTTGAAAAGAAAATTTAAACAAGACCCAAAGTGGCCAAGGCTAGAAAATGTGAAGTGAAGCTCAATGATTATGTGAGAAGATTTTGAACTGATTCTGTTATACTCTCTTCTTTGCTTCTATCCTACCTTTTCTTTGGAGCCGACACCTAAAGGCCTAACGTTAAAAGCTTTTAAAGTCCTGTTGATCCAAGTCCAGGGAATAATTACATTAGTGGAGAAGTGCTGGATAGTAAATTTGTAGAGTATTTCAAAGTAATCTTGACTAGGAGTTAATATGGCACATGTTGATGTTAAAGATATATATGTAACTCATGTTTGACAATAGCACACACGCACGTTCCGATGTTGCGATGTATTGTTTAACTTAGGAGAAAATGCTTCTTGTTAAATGTTGATTGACTTCTATTGATGTGTAAGTAGGATTTCTGAGCTGTTACATATGTTGTAAAGATGATTCATGCTTAGTATCGAGTTTAACTTTTCTTTTTGAGTTTATTGCTTGCTCGAGGACGATCAAGTCTAAGTTTGGGGGAGTTGATAGGCTTAGATTTTGAGTGATTTTAACTGTAATTTCTTCTCATTTTCCGTACTTTTTCCTGGATGATATTATGTTTTTTGGTGTTTATTCGTTTGTTTCAGGAAATTAGATCGGAAGTGGAAGAAATGAGCTTATATGAAGATAACGGGCGAAATCGAGGCATAAAAGATGAGAAAATGAAGAAGATGATTTTTTCAGATCTCGATCGATCGAGATTTATTCTCGATCGATCGAGCCAGCCAGAAGCGAGAATCAGAATTTTTGAAGTCTCGATCGATCGGTGGAAATATCGATCGATCGAGCAAGGCAGTAACCTCGGAGCTGAAATTTTCAAATTCTCGATCGATCGGTGGAAAATCCCGATCGATCGAGCGAGGCAGTGAGTGAAAAAGGCTGATGTGAACAGTGCACCGATCGATCGGTGAAATTCTCGATCGATCGAGACGCGAAATCTGAAGATTTTATTTTCCTTTTTTATCGAGATTTTTGAGGGCTTTTTAGGGTGATTCTCTTCTACACAATAAAAAACGAATTTTGAGGAGGATTTTATATCGAATATCAGACGATTTCTAGGTCAGCCACCGCCCAACGCCGCCAAGGAGATCCAATCTCCGTTCTTCGTCCAAAGTCGAGCCAATCTCTTCCGGAGTGCAAGGAAGGAACAAGAGAAGAAATCACGGTGCAACGCACGGATTCATCCATCGTTTATCGTATTTCTGAACCTTAGTTTATTTGATTTTCATTTTCATTTGAAGTTTTTGAGGTCGAGAGACAATTAAACTCATCTGTATTTGATTTGAATTGAATTTGGTTTATATTATTGAAGTTTTCGTTCATTGTGTTTGATATATTGATTCATTGGTATTTGAGCGTATTGATATTTATTGTTCATAGATTGATTGCATGTGTAGATCAAAGTCTAGCTAGCTTTGATTGAATTTGAGAGTTACAACCGAGATCGAGAGATAACGTTGTAACACGCTCCATTAATTTATGATGTATGTCACGATTGAGATCGAGAGATGATATCGCATATGTGAGAACTTGAAATCGAAAGATTTAGAGTTATAAGGTTTTGATAATTTAAGCAACTTTGAATTAGTAAATAGGTGCACGAGAGTGACTTATTCTAATTTATTGTTAGTTTCGTTACAGCTCGAGAGAGTGTATCGAATAATAGTGAAAACCTTTCACCTTTAAAATCAATTGAGTGATAATTTGAGAATTCCGTTGAATCAGTAGAGATAATATAATTGAACGACGAGCTTGGTAATTTTCTCGAGTGACTTACCTTCGCATTTCCGGAACCATTCTATTCTTTGTTTCTAGTTTAATCTTTATTCTTTAGTTTAATTTAGATCTAGTTAATCAAACTCCTTTTATCATAGGCTAAATATAATTTTATTAATCTTATTTGGTACTTATACGTTAGTCCCTGTGGATTCGACAACATGTACTTAATTTTCACTATACTAAAACTTGACAACCGTGCACTTGCGGTAGAATCGCTTCAAACCATTCTTTGAAATATCTTTTGTTTAAAAATAAAGCGGTCAGGGCAGTACCAAAATTGCGGGACAGGCGATCGATCGCCGAGAGGCAGTGGCCAATCCAAGGGTTAGGCGATCGATCTCCATGTTTGGCGTGATCGATCGCCGCGAAGGAAAAAATTGAGGCGATCGATCGCCTCAGCCAAGCGATCGATTGCCAACTGTGGAATTTTGAGAAATGCTTTCTTTTGTCGAATTTTTGGTATTTGACTATTATTTGGCTTCTAATATGGGGTTCTGTGATTGTGTAGAACCATCCCAGGTAGCAACGCAACCAAGGAACTGAAGCCATATCAATTCCACTTTTGGAAAGGTACGTAGAGGACGTACGGGCACCCAACGGTACATGTATCTAATATACTCATTGTTTATGCATTGTGGATGCGAGTATATATGTGATTATGCATTGTGGATGCAAATACATGTTGAATTATGCATGATGATTGTAGATGCATATGATTATTGGTGCACATCCCATGAGTCGTGGTCATCCCTTGATGATTTTAATGCTTGCCGCTATTTGTTTTGGTTCCGCTAAATGTGAAGCGAGGGGTGGGAGCGCCGCATGTCACATTTGAGCGTGGTTGTCATATAGGGCGAGGAAAGGATATTTGCCGCTCAATGTGAGGCGAGGGGTGGGAGTACCGCATGTCCATTGAAGCGAGGTTATTCTATGCCGCCTATATGTAAATAAGCGAGGGGCATTAAAATACATTGTGATGGACAGACTAGGGATTGGTGACTGGTATTTGGTTTTGATGAGATGGTATTGTGTCATGACATGTCTAGACCATTAAAAATAATCTATTGATTATACTCATGAGTTATGGTACAGGGACAACCAAACTGGAAGCGTTTTGAAATGCATGGGATAAACAGGAAGTGTTTTATTATGATTATGCATTTACGCTTTATATTCATATTGTGTTGTATATGAATGATATCATTGCTCATGTTTGGGGGTTGTCCTTGTAGGTACTTTTGGCATGATATGAAGGGGGCTAAGACGGGTTGAGACCGTGAGCTTGAAGAGCACTTTTGGTAGATGAAGGACAGGATTATTTTGTATAGTGTCTACTCTAGGAGTAGTGTAAAACTATAATTGATAACATTCTTTTGATGGGGAATGTAATTAATCCATTGATAGTCCTCATTTTGGCATGTAACTTTTAGGCTCATAGCCTCAACACGATTAATTTACTCTGATCATTTATATTAGCTCTAATTATGCCTTTGATCCGCACTTAAGGATTAGGGTCCTTACATTAGTGGTATCAGAGCAGTGGTTAGAGAACCTGGGAACGAGTGAAGGGTAGCCTTAGCATGATTGGCTAGGTGCTTACATTTGAGGCATGTTTATGCATGTGGTGCATATTGATGTATATTCTGTTATACTAACATGCTTATTATCATTCCTGTTATCTAACGGCATAACATGTATATTTGTTTTGGAATTGTTGTTAACCTTTGTGTTACAGCATGGCTGCTATGAATGCGGGGAACCTTAACGAAGAAGTTGGCGATGTGGGCAGTGTTAACGCTAGCATTGGTCAGGTGAACCCTCTACCTCCACCAGCAGTAAGCATGGAGCCAGTGGCTCAGTTATTGCTACCCGGTGAGATTAGCTTGACTCAGTTTCTGTCTTACCACCCGCCCCGGTTTGAGGGAACAGAATCAGGAGAGGAAGCTGAGGAGTGGCTGGAGAGACTTGAGCAGATATTTGTATCGGCTCCTTGTGCTATTACAGCGTGGCTGAGGCTGGCTGAGTTCCAGTTAGCAAAGAAACCTCTAATGTGGTGGAGGAGCACTGTAATGGAGCTAAGAGCACTGGGTGCTGTGATTGATTGGACACTCTTCAGAACCCGGTTTCTGAACCGGTACTTCTCCGCAGCGGCGAGACAGACGAAGGAGGACGAGTTTACAAGTTTGAAACAGGGGAACATGACAGTGTCAGACTATGCCATGCGGTACTCTTCGTTGCTGAGGTATGTTCCCCACATTGCCACCAATGGGCACGCAAAGATGATGAATTTTATGAAGGGGTTGCGACCGGAGCTCTTTGACCGGGTTATCACCAATAACCCAACTTCTTTTGATGATGCTCTCACAGGAGCGGAGCTTGCCGAGCTTGGAGTGGGAGCTTATCCTAGTGCTGTGCCACCACAAGTACCACAACAAAGGCAAACTAATGACAACTTGAGGCCCCGGGGAGAGCCATTTAAACCTCGTGGTGCCTCTTCATCTTCACGGTTTGGTGGAAAGAAGTTCTTTGGTCAGAAACAGGAGAATAAGAAGAATTGGTCGGCCAATCGAGGGCCTTCACAAGGGAATAGATCGGGGGAGCCAAGGTGCGACAATTGTGGAGGGCCACATTCTTCGAACAAGTGCCCTGCCTGTTATAGCTGTGGCAAGATGGACCACATCTCTCGGTATTGCCCCACCCGGGGAGGACAGTCAGAGTTTCAGGGCAACAGGCCGAGGTTTGATGACAGGACTGTACACCAGAGGCAGCAGTTTGGGCCTCGACCATCGGGAGGTCAGACAGTGGGACCGCCCCAGGGACAGGTGTATGCGCTGACTACAGAGCAGGCCCAGGCATCCCCAGAGGAGGTGATCGCCGGTACGTGTCATTTATTTACGTACCCTGATTTTATTTTGATAGATACAGGTGCCTCCCACTCTTTTGTATCTGTTGGCTTTGTGGAGAGACACCATATGCGCACGTCTTCTCTACCCACGCCTCTCCTTGTCTCGACACCCACTGGAAGAAATGTCGTTGCTGATCAGTTCATGGCAGATTGCCTCATTTATTTTGAGGGCAACGAGTTGAAGACAGATTTGATTGTGTTGGGTATGTCGGACTTCGACTGCATCTTGGGCATTGATGTTCTGAACAGATATCAGGCAGTGGTAGATTGCCGGCAGAAGACAGTGAAGTTCAGGCCTGATTTGGGTAGTCAGTGGACTTTCTATGGCAACAGTTCTCGTGCGAAGATTCCATTGATTTCAGCGATCAAGATGACTCAGCTGTTGGAACGTGGCCACACGGGCTATCTCATCTATGCCGTGGACACGTCTGGGAAGAATAAGGAATTGAGAGTTGAGAATGTACCAGTGGTAGCAGAGTTTGCTGATGTGTTCCCAGAAGAGATCCCAGGATTTCCACCGGCTAGGGAAGTTGAGTTTGGGATCGAGTTATTACAGGGGACATCCGCTATCTCTCGTGCACCTTACAGGATGGCACCGGCGGAGTTGAGAGAATTGAAGGAGCAGTTGCAGGACCTCCTTGACAAGGGATATATACGCCCGAGCGTATCGCCATGGGGCGCACCGGTTCTCTTTGTGAAGAAGAAGGACGGTTCGATGCGGTTGTGCATCGATTACCGGCAACTGAATAAAGCCACAGTAAAGAACAAATATCCTCTCCCAAGGATTGATGATTTGTTTGATCAGTTGCAAGGTACCAGATTATATAGCAAGATTGATTTGAGGTCCGGGTATCACCAGATTCGAGTCAGAGAAGAAGATGTGCAGAAGACAGCGTTCCGGACTCGATATGGACATTATGAGTTCTTAGTGATGCCGTTCGGTGTGACGAATACTCCAGCGGTCTTTATGAGTCTGATGAACAGAGTGTTTCAGACGTATCTTGATCAGTTCGTCATTGTATTTATTGACGACATTCTCATCTATTCCCGGAGCGAGGAAGAGCACGTGAAACACTTGAGGACAGTGCTCCAGATTCTCCGAGATCACCAGTAGTATGCCAAGCTCAGTAAGTGTGAGTTCTGGTTGAGCAGTGTAGTATTTCTGGGCCATGTCATATCGAGCAACGGAATATCAGTGGATCCCAGGAAGATTGAAGCTGTGATGGAGTGGGCTGCACCCACTTCTGTGCCTGAGATTCGAAGCTTCCTTGGTTTGGCCAGTTATTATCGACGCTTCGTCGAGGGCTTTTCGAAGATTGCCAAGCCGTTGACACAGTTGACCCAGAAAGGAGTACCTTTCTTTTGGTCAGAAGCTTGTGAGGAGAGCTTCCAGGAGTTGAAGCACCGTTTGACGACGGCGCCAGTGTTAGTGATCCCTACGGAGAACTCCAGATTTGTTTTGTATACCGATGCATCACTTCAGGGCCTTGGGTGTGTACTGATGCAAGATAGGCATGTGGTAGCTTATGCATCGAGGCAGCTGAAGCCGCATGAGACGAGATACCCAGTCCATGACTTGGAACTGGCGGCTAACATCTTCGCCCTGAAAATTTGGAGACATTACTTGTATGGTACTTCATTTACCATATACACGGATCACAAGAGCCTCAAGTTTTTATTCACTCAGGCAAAGCTGAACATGAGGCAGAGGAGGTGGATGGACTTACTCAAAGACTATGATTGTGAGATTGAGTACCATCCCGGAAAAGCTAATTTGACAGCAGATGCTTTGAGCCGGAAAGTGAGGAGTTCTGCTGAGGACGTCATCCATTTGTCAACCTTGATGGCCTCCTATTGCCATCTGGGCTATGACTTCGACATAGATGCATCACCTGTGTACGTATCGACCTTGTTAGCTGAGCCAGATATCTATGAGAACATCAGGAGAGCTCAGAGGTCAGATGATGAGGTTCAGAGGTGGTTATCTTTAGTACATCTTGGTCAGCCAACGAAATTCAGAGTGGCCGTTGACGGTGAGGTTGGGTAACCGTTGGGTGGTTCCGAGTACGCCGGGGTTGCGTAGAGGGATCTTGGAGCGAGCTCATAGTAGCAGACTTAGCATCCACCCAGGCGGGAAGAAGATGTATAAAGATCTGCGTGGTCAGTTTTGGTGGAAATGGATGAAGAGTGATGTCGTCGCTTTTGTTAAGAGGTGTTTGATCTGCCAGCAGGTTAAGGCAGAGAGACAGAGACCTGGCGGCGAGTTGAAAAGCTTGGAGATACCGAAGTGGAAGTGGGAACACATTTCCATGGACTTTGTGACTCACCTGCCGAGGAGTACTTCAGGTTTTGATGCTATTTGGGTGATTGTAGATCGTTTGACTAAGGTAGCTCATTTTATCCCCTATAGCATGACTTTCACCTTTTTGAGGATGGCGCAGTTGTATATTCGAGATGTGGTGAGATTGCATGGGATCCCCATTTCCATAGTGTCGGATCGAGATCCGCGATTCACATCTCATTTTTGGGAAGGTCTTCAGTCAGCCTTGGGTACTGAAGTTAGATTGAGCACTGCTTATCATCCTCAGACGGATGGCCAGACCGAGCGTACTATTCAGACGCTCGAGGACATGTTGAGAGCTTGCGTTTTGGAGTTCGATGTTTCTTGGCAAGATTCAGTGCCTTTGGTAGAGTTCTCTTATAATAACAGCTACCAGGCGAGTATCCAGATGGCTCCTTTTGAAGCTCTTTATGGCAGACGGTGTAGATCACCCTTGTGTTGGGATGACTTGGACCGCAAATCGGTCGGAGGACCGGAGTTGGTTCGGGAAATGGAAGAAAAGATAAAGATGATAAGGCAGAAAATGAAAGCAGCCCAGGACAGACAGGCAGCTTATGCGAATTAACGGCGGAGATCGTTGGAATTTCAGTTGGGAGATAAGGTATTTTTGAAGATCTCGCCTTTTAGAGGCATTGTACCATTTGGGATGTGCGGGAAACTGTCTCCGAGGTACGTTGGACAGTACGAGATTTTGCAGCGCATTGGCACCTTAGCTTACCGACTAGCTCTACCGCCTTCTTTATCAGGTATACATGACGTGTTTCATGTATCGATGCTGCGGAAGTATGAGCCGGATCCGTCGCATGTATTACAGCCTTCCGAAGTTCAGTTAGAGTCCGATGTGTCTTATGTGGAACGGCCTGTTAGAATTCTGGATCGAGCAAACCGTAGACTTCGGAACAAAGTGATACCTATGATCAAGGTTCAGTGGGATCGCAGGGGTGTCGAGGAGGCTACGTGGGAGACGGAGCGGCATATGGTGCAGCACTACCCGGAACTATTCTCTGGTATGTGATTATGTTTAGTTTCTTTTGGGGGTAAGTGCATGTGATTTCGAGGACGAAATCTTATAAGTAGGGGAGTATTGTGATATCCCCGAAATGATTAATTGCAATTTGGACATTAATTGTATTTATATGGTTAATCATGGTGGTAATTAATTGATTATGTGCTAGATTTATTTAATGTGTGGAATGCATGGTCACATGGAAAGGATGACCCGGGAGTGCATTTCAGGGTGCATGTTGGGCTTGTTGGGAAAATTGCTATTAGCATGATTTATTTGCCATGTCTAGCGATTATTTGGAAAGCATGAGTTTAATTGATATTTTAGTGCATTTTGGATTAATGCTTTGAAAATATCATATTGGGTGTTTTATACACCATGGGTTTGTGAAATGCTTTTAATTAAAACTCAACCCCTTTTATACCCCAACCCCACCCTACCTTTACCCTCACTTTCCCCAAATCACTTCCCACAAACCCTTTCCCCTTATTTTCGAGTTGGAGCAAAAAGGTGGAGAGAAACCCTTCCAAAAATCTTGTTTTGTGGAGTTTATTGGGAGATTTGAGGTCCCCAAGAGGTATGGATACCTCATTGTTGATTTTGTAAGGTTTTATTTAAGTTTGGTATGGTTTTGAAGGGTTTTAAAATGGGTTTGTGTTGGATTGTTGTGGTTTTGGTTGAGGGTTGGATTTATGTTTGTTTTGAGGTGTATTTTGAAGGTTTATGTTGTTATTTATGTTGTTGGTTTGATAGTTTAAGTGTTGGTATGGATTGGAAGGTTTTGGTATGCAAAAATGGTGAAAAATCGCGAGTCTGTGCGAGGCGATCGACCGCCTGAAATGGGGCGATCGATCGCCGAAGGGCAGTACCAAAATTGCGGGACAAGCGATCGATCGCCTGATTTGAGGCGACCGATCGCCGAGAGGCAGTGGCCAATCCAAGGGTTAGGCGATCGATCGCCATGTTTGGCGCGATCGATCGCCGCGAAGGAAAAAATTGAGGCGATCGATCGCCTCAGCCAAGCGATCGATCGCCAACTGTGGAATTTTGAGAAATGCTTTCTTTTGTCGAATTTTTGGTATTTGACTATTATTTGGCTTCTAATATGGGGTTGTGTGATTGTGTAGAACCATCCCAGGTAGCAACGCAACCAAGGAACTGAAGCCATATCAATTCCACTTTTGGAAAGGTACGTAGAGGACGTACGGGCACCCAACGGTACATGTATCTAATATACTCATTGTTTATGCATTGTGGATGCGAGTATATATGTGATTATGCATTGTGGATGCAAATACATGTTGAATTATGTATGATGATTGTAGATGCATATGATTATTGGTGCACATCCCATGAGTCGTGGTCATCCCTTGATGATTTTAATGCTTGCCGCTATTTGTTTTGGTTCCGCTAAATGTGAAGCGAGGGGTGGGAGCGCCGCATGTCACATTTGAGCGTGGTTGTCATATAGGGCGAGGAAAGGATATTTGCCGCTCAATGTGAGGCGAGGGGTGGGAGTACCGCATGTCCATTGAAGCGAGGTTATTCTATGCCGCCTATATGTAAATAAGCGAGGGGCATTAAAATACATTGTGATGGACAGACTAGGGATTGGTGACTGGTATTTGGTTTTGATGAGATGGTATTGTGTCATGACATGTCTAGACCATTAAAAATAATCTATTGATTATACTCATGAGTTATGGTCCAGGGACAACCAAACTGGAAGCGTTTTGAAATGCATGGGAAAAACAGGAAGTGTTTTATTATGATTATGCATTTACGCTTTATATTCATATTGTGTTGTATATGAATGATATCATTGCTCATGTTTGGGTGTTGTCCTTGTAGGTACTTTTGGCATGATATGAAGGGGGCTAAGACGGGTTGAGACCGTGAGCTTGAAGAGCACTTTTGGTAGATGAAGGACAGGATTATTTTGTATAGTGTCTACTCTAGGAGTAGTGTAAAACTATAATTGATAACATTCTTTTGATGGGGAATGTAATTAATCCATTGATAGTCCTCATTTTGGCATGTAACTTTTAGGCTCATAGCCTCAACACGATTAATTTACTCTGATCATTTATATTAGCTCTAATTATGCCTTTGATCCGCACTTAAGGATTAGGGTCCTTACAGATAGTCAATATAAATCAAGGGAAATGAAACTAGTAGCAGATGTACTGAACCTAAAAGTGCAAGGTGCAATGGTAGCATCGATGTTTGCTTTGCAGTTTGATAACATCTGATTTTGACGATCGGAAAGACTCGAAGGACAGACCCATACAGATATTGAGTTAAGAAATTGGTTCTGTCTTATCAACCAAGTAAATTTAGTATGCCATTTAGTGGTGGTTGCGAATGAAAAATCAGTATATAGCATCGAATTTTACTGATTTGAAAGACGTATTACAGTAGAAAGCACACTATAGAGAACATAGTGTTATTCTGGGAATGATGAGATGTATCATTCTTGAGATCCTATTTCTGACGGGATGGTATAGAGAAAGAAATTTTGGAAAATTTCGTGGCAAATTGTTTGGCATGTCAGCAGTTCAAGATAAAAGACGATACCTATTGGAATACTACGGATTTTGTAAGTGCCACAATGAATTTTGGAAATTTCTAGCTTTGAGTTTTATAACTCAATTGTTTAGATCAAACAGAGATTGTGAAACAAGTTGAATAGGAATTGATTGACTATTCAATACAAGATATTGAGTTCATATGATAGTCTATATGTGTATGAGAAAATGAAATGTTTAAGATGTGGTTTAGTTGCAGTGAGTTTATGTAACAATTGTATCAGATAGAGATCAAGGATACTATCCAATAAAACTGTTTTCAGAATTCATGGGTAATAAGTTAGCAATGAGTATTGCTTATCATACCCAAACTGAGAGAATTATCCAGACTATGGAAGTTATGTCTCGATTAATAGTGATGAATTTAGTGAGAATTGACAAAAATTAGTGTGCACCGATGGAAATATTCCTATAATTTAAGCTTCGGACAACTTTTGGGATGGCATCGGTTCAGGTTTTGTAGAGCCAGAATTACCGATCGTTGATATGATGATAGGAAATTGATAAGGAATTTTTGGCATAACTTGAGATTGTTGAGGAAATGCTAGGAACGATAAATGTTTCACGAAAATTATTGAAATTGGCTTCAGGTGAGCAAATTTGCTACTCCAAAGAGAAATATATCGTTAGACTTCGAGTTGAGAATCAGGTAAATATGAAGATATTACCTTTACGATGATCAATATGATTCGCTAAGTGAGGTATGATGTTGCCTCGATATTTTGAACCTTGTGGAATAATAGAGAAGTTAGATTCAGTGGTATATCGTTGACACTACCACATCAGTTGTTATTGATACATGATGATTCTTATGTATCTATGAATAAGATTGAGACATCTCATATGATTTAATTTATTGAGTTATACTAAGTTTTGCGATTTCGAGGACGAAATCATTTTAAGAGGGGAAGAAGTGTAAGGCCCCGTTGCTAATTAAGTATGATTAATCCAGATTAACGATTCTTAAGCAAACCCTTATGATTAAAAGTCGACACTATTATTTAAGGAGTTCTGGATCACGACACCCTGTATTCGATTGAGTTAAAAATACATATGTATATACATGCATATACACGGCTATATACACATTTATACCATGCTCATGTATACCATGCAAGACAATGGGACTTGCAACGGACACTTGGACTCCCACTAACCATTAATGTAAGACCCCAACACTTAAACTCGTCATTAGTTCACTTATGACGTCGTATGTGTATAAATTTTTCATTTTCTTTTCACTCTTTAAAAAGAATCATTACATGTTTCCCATAATCTCATGACATAACCAATGTTCAACATTATATGATCATCTCTACCAACAAATAGACTCAAAGATTTCGCTCATTACACCACTTTTACATTGTGGGTTTTTATAAAAATTTGGGCAGAGTCTCCCCACAAACTGAGCTGTCCAGAAAGAAAAGCGCATCACATAATATAACTCCCGACCAGGGACAACACGATACTAAACAGAATACAGAAACACAAGTAAATTCCCAGCCAGGGAAGACACCACACTAATAAGACAACAAAAGTGTGTTTCAACACCCTTATACAGTCCATATACAGATACAAGTGCTCACAGAAGAGCATCGAATAACGGATACACATCTGGATGCATAATTAGTATAAATACCAACCGCTCAACCTCGTATATCGGCTCAATCTCATACTATGCTTCTGGAAGCATCATCCAACAAGGTTCGAGCCTAGCACTCCAAAGCAGCATCGTACCTGTTGTACCTGTTTCAACAGAAACAGCCCCCACTCGGGTGAGCATACTCCAACTCAATAACCACACACAACCATATACCAAATTGTAAAGCAACAATTAAGGTTATTGAAAATCTATAAAATATACTCCCTGTAGAATTCCAAACCGGCATAGCCATCATGAACTGTTCCTGTTCAATCTTATACACTTTCATAAACATCAAGCTCAGTATCATTATTCAAAAATATGGTACTCATCAATGCAATAGATTCACTATAATCACAATTCAACATTTTATGCTCAATCACAACGAATCTCATATTCAAGGCAACTATGCCTATCGATTAAATCTCATTCTCAACCATTTCTCATATCGATCATGCCAAATGCATCAATGTTCAACTCGTATACCCGGATTACGTACCTCTACGTATCCACCATTCCACGTATATTCAATCCAACTACCAAACTCAATCCCTAGCCTTAAACATCACATTCAAAATACATGTATACATGAATATGTAAATACTAGGTATACATGCTCGTACGTCACCACGTACCTTATAGTCGACAACATGAACAAGTTACCCTTGACTTCCAGAAGTTCCTGGAGTATCTATATCGAATATTAATTCGATATTAGCGCATTAATAATACAATTGTCATCAATAGGTAATTCCAACTCCCAATCTAATACCGTGAATCGATAGCTCAATAAAATTGACATTATCACATAATCAAGACAATCTGTATTACTCAAATTCAAAGGTATAAACATCTCATACCATGGACCAATATCCACCAAGGAACTATAATGCTTTTAAGTTTGAAAGTATAGGATTTTCACCACAAATTGATCAATGCTTTAGGCCAACACTTGACACCATTTAGACATATTATCAAACACCTCATGAGCATGATTTTGTCCTCATCTTGTAACCAATAATAATACTAAGCCAAGACAAAACTCAACAATTCATTTTAAGCAATCCATTATCAACAAAGTGAGTTATAATTAGACCCCTAACAATCCATATCAATAGCCAAAATCCATAGCATAAACACATCCCAATACATGTTATTATAGACATAGCACCTACACACCTTAATATAAGTTGGAGCACATCCAAACAACATAAATTTTGTTTCAATTCAAATAGCTAAATTCAACCATTTTCAGTAGTATATTTGACTCTTTCAGCATCATTTCTATACATTTCAGTACGTCTGATTCAATCCAAGACATCATCATGCTTAAACCATTTGCAACAGGAAATTGAGTCATACTCAGCAAAGGATTAACCCAAGGGATCAAATCCAAATGCAGTAGAAAGGTCAAGCCAAACATAGCAATGTTTTAGGACCAAATACAGCAGGAAATCGATTTCAAACAGCAAAGTTTCGAACCACATAACAACAGATTTTAAAATCATAAAATGGCAGGTTGTTAAGCCTAGCAGCAGCATGTTCTTCGAACCAAGCAACATCAAAATTTCGAACCATCTTCAGCCTAAAATTTCGAAATATATACAACAGGATTTGGACCCAAAAAATCAGCAAGGATCGAACCATTAACAGCAAAGGAATCGAGCAATAAAATCAAACCAAAGGACAGCAAATTTCGAACCAAGCATCAACACGTGAACCAAAAAAAAAAGCATCAGATTTTGTTCCTAACAGAACAAATTTTTCGACCCTAGGTCATGATTTTCGAACTAAGAGTGGCAACACGAAATTACATGCACTTACCGTTCGATTTTGGGTCTGAAAAGGTGCGAAAATCATCTCCTACGGCTGAGAGAGGGAGGCGCACGAACAGGGAGAAGAGAAGAGAGGGGCGACGCGGGTGAAGGGAGAAGAGAAGAGTGGGGCTCGATTTCATGGTATAAGGAAAGAGAGAGAAGTGTATTCTTTTATTTAAGTCTAACCCTAGGTTAAATCTCAACCATCCAACTATCATCTCCAACAAAAATAATTATTTCCAAATTAAATTTACCAATTTATAATTGCTAGAAAACCCCCCTCTTAAATTTAATTTACGATACAAGTTCCACCCGGAATTATTCATCCCAACTTCGTTCCAAAATTCGATACTCAAAATTAAATCCCGACATATCATATAAACGCCATAATTAAATCCAATGAATGATTATTAATTAATCCGGACATCACAATTCTCCCGAACTAATAAAATTTCGCCTCCGAAATTTAAATACATGCTTACCATAAAACCATCAGTAAAATTTACGTACCGTTATACAACTCAAGATAGTGACCTGACCACCTGTTGGATGACAGCCATCTGAATCATCACAGCTTACACAAGTGCTCCATTACACCAACGATCGCAAGACTGCACATCCACATCACTTTACCATATTCCAACATTAACATTCAGTGGGCTAATATATATATACCCTTATTCATATAATTCGTTACGAAATTAACATCATCGTACTTTAGCCATTCAGTACTCCATTATGATATGATAAATTATCGTTACTAGCACACTAGTATCATTCGAAGATTAGTATCAACATGTTAACAATTATCAATTGCTTTTAATTCGTAAGGTCAACACTTACAGTGTTTAATCATCAAGCTTCTTTGTCATACTTCAGTACCTGCGTACTCCCATCGGTACAGTTTCCTTGCACAAAATCTTAATCCGTAATAGTTTACTTGCATCATAGTACACATCATATAATCGCTAAATCATGCAATCCATGCACATCATGTGTATATAAGAATGTATGACAATACACCAACCTTTATCGTATAAATAACTTCATACACGTGTTGCTGCAAATGTATGCAACTTATACCAACATCACCACCATCGTCCGTATGAAGTAACGGTACTCTTGAGCCTTTACGCACCAATCTTTCATATATCATCTACTGGCTATTATCTGGTGCAAGGTAATGACTAGAAAACCCATTAGTCATTCTCACATACGTATATACACATTATACACACCAACAGCCACAGACCATCAGTATCAAATCATGATAAATGGCTTAACACCAATATTTTCATGTCACGATTATACTCATCTAACACATGGCATCAACATCAATATCGAATAGTTCGTGACATACCTTTGTAGACGAAATCATCTACAATACAGAATGGCATCATAATATAATGCTAATCACAGCACTCACATACTCTTAAGTATCAACATTTCCACATTACTTCACTCAATTATTATCTGTCATAGGACAAACACAAAATAATCTCGTTAGTATTTCTCAAATACTATTAACATAACACGTACCTTGTCATTTACGCATTTCGATATTCATAATGTTTCCGTCATCAACATTAATTCCCTGCATCAGAAGTTTCTCGCAGTTCTATACACAACATGTTACTGCACACTATCACATAGGGTGATTGAAATTTAACATAAGAATCAATTGCATGCTTCAATGACGCCATTTATATCAATCTTTAACTCATCCTTGAAACATAAAATTCATTAATCATGAATGTTCACAATGATCACATGTCCACACACGACATTCGTAGTAATCACGCGTCATCACGCGACATACTCATGTCATCCCGTGACACGCCCATTAAACTCACGTCTATCTGATTGTATTCCATTCAACATAATAGGTGATTAATCAATTATTAATCCCACCACATACAAAACTAGCATGCTTTTACAACAATAATTATCATCACAAAATGATTAACATCTATTTTCAATATCTCCTCACTATACACTGTAGATATGAGAGTGTTATCATAGAGGTTACACCCCTTCTTGCCTTATTACCGCAACAAAATATGAATGACACATCTAGATTCCGCCTCAATTCCATTATCAACTTTTCTACATGTACATGATTTCAAAATCAATATAAATCAACAAAATAACTCGAATCAACATATATCAATATGTTCAACCAACTGAAACGGTTTACCTCGATACTTCGTCCTCCTGGATCAATCCAATATCCTCTTGGGCCTAAATCACATATGCCCAATGAGCAATAACATAACTGTACATAGCACAACTTCTCTTGCCATCTGCAATCAAAGAATCATCAATACTCATTGCTAACACAATTGACATACAACAGCATTCATCGCTAATCACAATAGCGGTACTAAAAATATTCATTGCTAACACAATAGCAATGCATCAATCTTCATCGCCCTACGGCGGTACACAATACGCATCGCCACTACTGGCATACATATAATAACCATAATCACAATGAATATACATTCTTAAAACAACAAGACGTAATAATACTTACTGTACACAGTTGATCCACACTTGATCTTTTAAATTGTCCCTGCTCTCAACATAAATATTCCACAAAATATGATTTCATATCAATACACAATTAATATACTCATCATCAATAACATGATCATCCAAAAATATTCATCGCCTCGACATATCAGCGGCATTCACAATATTTCCATCGCTTCGATACGATAGCGGCAAATATCACAATATAATCATACCATCATCTCACCAGTAAATGTCATCAACATATCGGTATCAATCACACCCCGCTATTGCATCACCACTGCAATAAAAATGAAATAAAACAATAATGTCTCTTCATCCACTCTCTCCATGATCGCTTTCACCTGTACATTTGATTATCACAATATGTCAAATCAACAAGGATATTTTAAATCAATATATATTCATCACCATCCCTCTATAGTGGAGGCACATAAAATACATTGCACAATCTCAATAGTGTTGATCCCGACAATAATCACATCGCATGCTCTCCCTAGCACAGATCCAATATCAATATACACGTCACATGCTCTCTCTAGCATTGACCCTGAAATACACACGTCGCTTGCTTGCCAGCGGCGACCACATCACTCACTTGTCAGTGGTGACCCGAATCACATCGCTCACTCCTCAGTGGCGACCCAATATCACATCGCTCACTCATTAGTGGCGACCCATGTCACATCGCTCGCTCGTCAGCGGCGACCACGTCACTCACTCGTCAGTGGTGACCCAAATCACATCGCTCACTCCTAAGTGGCGACTTCTAAATCATACTAACACATCGCACACTCGTCAGTGGCGACCACATCACTCACTCGTCAGTGGTGACCCAAATCACATCGCTCACTCCTAAGTGGCGACCTTTAAATAAACACATCACTCGCCTCAGCGGCGACCCCACTGTATATCCAACACAACACAATCACATCGCACACAACTAGTGGCGACCTCTAAATAAACACATCACTCGCCTCAGCGGGGACCCGACATCTAATAATAACACGTCGCTCAACACGAAGGCGATCCCATACATAATCGTAACACATCGCTCAATCATAAAAGCGACCATAAACCTAAGCGACACTTCGCTTTTCAATAATACAGTGGAAAAAAAATATATTCATCCATGCTTGTACATCATTACATACCCGTGCCATCATGTAAATGACATACACATACCCGATTGTCACAACATCCGTTGTCATATTCCAACAGCACAGTACTGTCTACCATTTCCTGTCCTCAGATATCATATCTCATTTTCTGATTTCTTCTGCAATTTACATTTACTCAGTACTGTATACAGATATGACATGCATACACTTCAATCTACACATATGCAACATCAAATTATTAACAACATAGTATATCATTCCGTTGCTCACCCAAAGACACAATATCACAATCACCAACTCAAATCAGTAATATATAATATTACTTATGTTACCGGTCTCTTGTACTCCACAAAAATACTATATCAAGTGCGTACGTTCATTGGCATCACCGGTCATTCTCACTGTCACATTTATCGTATACCATACATCCCTGCAACCACATTGGTTAGCGATAATAACAATTTCAATCATCTCATATCATACTATGCACATAAGCATATAAATATCTTGTCGCATTAACACAAAACCACAATCATGCGTAATTCATGTGCTATATATGTCTATCAACACACCCCTAGGCCCTTAAACATCCCAAAGAGCAAACCTGGCTCTGATACCACTAATGTAAGACCCCAACACTTAAACTGGTCATTAGTTCACTTATGACGTCGTATGTGTATAAATTTTTCATTTTCTTTTCACTCTTTAAAAAGAATCATTACATGTTTCCCATAATCTCATGACATAACCAATGTTCAACATTATATGATCATCTCTACCAACAAATAGACTCAAAGATTTCGCTCATTACACCACTTTTACATTGTGGGTTTTTATAAAAATTTGGGCCGAGTCTCCCCACAAACTGAGCTGTCCAGAAAGAAAAGCGCATCACATAATATAACTCCCGACCAGGGACAACACGATACTAAACAGAATACAGAAACACAAGTAAATTCCCAGCCAGGGAAGACACCACACTAATAAGACAACAAAAGTGGGTTTCAACACCCTTATACAGTCCATATACAGATACAAGTGCTCACAGAAGAGCATCGAATAACGGTTACACATCTGGATGCATAATTAGTATAAATACCAACCGCTCAACCTCTATATCGGCTCAATCTCATACTATGCTTCTGGAAGCATCATCCAACAAGGTTCGAGCCTAGCACTCCAAAGCAGCATCGTACATGTTGTACCTGTTTCAACAGAAACAGCCCCCACTCGGGTGAGCATACTCCAACTCAATAACCACACACAACCATATACCAAATTGTAAAGCAACAATTAAGGTTATTGAAAATCTATAAAATATACTCCCTGTACAATTCCAAACCGGCATAGCCATCATGAACTGTTCCTGTTCAATCTTATACACTTTCATAAACATCAAGCTCAGTATCATTATTCAAAAATATGGTACTCATCAATGCAATAGATTCACTATAATCACAATTCAACATTTTATGCTCAATCACAACGAATCTCATATTCAAGGCAACTATGCCTATCGATTAAATCTCATTCTCAACCATTTCTCATATCGATCATGCCAAATGCATCAATGTTCAACTCGTATACCCGGATTACGTACCTCTACGTATCCACCATTCCACGTATATTCAATCCAACTACCAAACTCAATCCCTAGCCTTAAACATCACATTCAAAATACATGTATACATGAATATGTAAATACTAGGTATACCTGCTCATACGTCACCACGTACCTTATAGTCGACAACATGAACAAGTTACCCTTGACTTCCAGAAGTTCCTGGAGTATCTATATCGAATATTAATTCGATATTAGCGCATTAATAATACAATTGTCATCAATAGGTAATTCCAACTCCCAATCTAATACCGTGAATCGATAGCTCAATAAAATTGACATTATCACATAATCAAGACAATCTGTATTACTCAAATTCAAAGGTATAAACATCTCATACCATGGACCAATATCCACCAAGGAACTATAATGCTTTTAAGTTTGAAAGTATAGGATTTTCACCACAAATTGATCAATGCTTTAGGCCAACACTTGACACCATTTAGACATATTATCAAACACCTCATGAGCATGATTTTGTCCTCATCTTTTAACCAATAATAATACTAAGCCAAGACAAAACTCAACAATTCATTTTAAGCAATCCATTATCAACAAAGTGAGTTATAATTAGACCCCTAACAATCCATATCAATAGCCAAAATCCATAGCATAAACACATCCCAATACATGTTATTATAGACATAGCACCTACACACCTTAATATAAGTTGGAGCACATCCAAACAACATAAATTTTGATTCAATTCAAATAGCTAAATTCAACCATTTTCAGTAGTATATTTGACTCTTTCAGCATCATTTCTATACATTTCAGTACGTCTGATTCAATCCAAGACAGCATCATGCTTAAACCATTTGCAACAGGAAATTGAGTCATACTCAGCAAAGGATTAACCCAAGGGATCAAATCCAAATGCAGTAGAAAGGTCAAGCCAAACATAGAAATGTTTTAGGACCAAATACAGCAGGAAATCGATTTCAAACAGCAAAGTTTCGAACCACATAACAACAGATTTTAAAATCATAAAATGGCAGGTTGTTAAGCCTAGCAGCAGCATGTTCTTCGAACCAAGCAACATCAAAATTTCGAACCATCTTCAGCCTAAAATTTCGAAATATATACAACAGGATTTGGACCCAAAATATCAGCAAGGATCGAACCATTAACAGCAAAGGAATCGAGCAAGAAAATCAAACCAAAGGACAGCAAATTTCGAACCAAGCATCAACACGTTAACCAAAAAAAAAAGCATCAGATTTTTTTCCTAACAGAACAAATTTTTCGACCCTAGGTCATGATTTTCGAACTAAGAGTGGCAACACGAAATTACATGCACTTACCGTTCGATTTTGGGTGTGAAAAGGTGCGAAAATCATCTCCTACGGCTGAGAGAGGGAGGCGCACGAACAGGGAGAAGAGAAGAGAGGGGCGACGCGGGTGAAGGTAGAAGAGAAGAGAGGGGCTCGATATCATGGTATAAGGAAAGAGAGAGAAGTGTATTCTTTTATTTAAGTCTAACCCTAGGTTAAATCTCAACCATCCAACTATCATCTCCAACAAAAATAATTATTTCCAAATTAAATTTACCAATTTATAATTGCTAGAAAACCCCTCTTAAATTTAATTTACGATACAAGTTCCACCCGGAATTATTCATCCCAACTTCGTTCCAAAATTCGATACTCAAAATTAAATCCCGACATATCATATAAACACCATAATTAAATCCAATGAATGATTATTAATTAATCCGGACATCACAATTAAGCATTAAAAATATTCACCCAAAACCTTGAAACTATCACCCCACCTCTTTTTAATACCACGCAAGATCATTTTGCAAGACAAAAACCACTCCTCCTCTCTCTCTCTCTACAATTTTGAAAACAATTGGCCATATTTCTTGCCCAAATCCTCTTGCAACCTTGAATAAAATCCACATGCAAGATAGGCTTTAAGAAGAACAAGGCTAGAGTAGTATAGTGGTTCAAGAATTTTGGGATTTGGAGCAAGGATTCAAGTGGCAGCTTCATTGTGGAACTTGGGCTGTTTTGGGTTGATGTTTTGAAGCTTCAATCTTGAATATTATTGAAGGTATAACACTTATCTTGAGTCTTATCAACTTTAATGCAGGATTAAAGGTCGAATTTTGAGGCCATCTCTTGAGAATGGTAGTGAGAAAGTTGCTGTCAAATGTATCTGCTGTTTTGATGTTGCATGCAGTAGATTGTTTCGAAATTTCAGATCGCTTAAACTCCGAATTTGGAAATGGTTCACCTAATAAGAATTGTAATACTGTAGGTTATCTTTAACTGGCCACCGAAATCAGCTAAATTGGATTTAAGATGAAACGTTATGGTCGTTTTACCAACATGTGTCAAATCTGGAAATCCACTGCATGCGAGTTTCATGCATTGTGTTCTTCGTATTTCTGGGAATAAATGGCTACAAATTTGAAGTTTTAGGCTCACATAAGTGTTGTCTTATTCGAAGTTAGCTTGCATTAGAAATTGGCCTCACTCAATTTGGAGCTCATATGAAAGAATTATGCTAATTTTACCACATATTGCTCAATCTGGAAAAGGATTTCATACGAGTTTCTAGGCTTGTACAATTTTCAAATAATGTACATGAAGATGAATTGTTTAGCTTAGAGCTCATAAGAGAGTTTTGTTGTATGTTGGGTTATATTGCATTAGAAACTGGCCTTACATGATTTGGAGTTTTTGTGTGTAAGATATACACTTTTCCATAGAACCGCTCACTCGGTCAAAACAGAATATGAGTATTTTTAAATCTGGCATACTTTGCTTTGCATGTGCCTCTAGATGAACGAACTAGCTTCTGAACTTCAAATATGAACTGTAGTACGTTGGGGTTTCGTGAATTTCCCACTAGCCTCAACTCATTTGGACGTCATATGAATTTATTATGAATTTTATACAAAAATGGGTCAGGCTGGAATTTTGTAAATTGTCCTGTTTTTCCAGCATATTGTTCTTGGCCATTTTACCTAGGCTAAATGAACGAATTTGAAGATGCGTTTAACTGATGAAATGGTCATTTTTGAGTTAGCTTTGAAAATAAATTGGACCCATGTGATTTTATTAAGTATCGGACAAGTTATGAACCGATCTATACGGTTGCGCAGGCTGAAATTTAGAGAATTTGTTTTGGGTCAGTTTGAGTTTTATTTTGTTATCTTTAAGGCTAGTATGTGACATTATGTTTTATTTGGAATTGTTATGGCCAGGTTATTAATCCTAAGATTGAGTCGAGGATCACTTGGTAATTAGCTAACGGTTTGAGGTACGTTGAAATGAGTTTTATCATGACGTCTATGGCCTTATATGTCATTATTTGATTTATATGACTTATTTGTCACTATATGATTCTTATGTGACTATATGACATGATGAATGTCTTGGATTACATGATATGTGAAATTACATGGTTTGTATATACTTTCACATGAGATTGCATGATATATTGAGTTGCATGTCATTTGATGCATAAATGATTCATGGGCATATCATATTGATCTATCATTCCTTTGATATCCATGATTTGACTGAGTTGACTTACTCTGAGTGTCGGGTACGACGAGCATGGCGATGACAGGCAGTATAGGTAGTAACTGTAGTCACGTGCAGGTGCGATCGGACCTAGACACGAGGGCTGGATGCAGTAACATACATAGGATGAGTTTTCCTAGCGCAATGTACGTATATAGTCACCCTCTGCTCGAGCTTTGATGATTTGATGATACCTTCCTTTGGACTCCGATTTTGGTATCTTGATATTCGATTCCTTGTACCCATTCATACATCGCATTCATACATGGTATGCATTGCATGATACTTTGTCATTTGACATGATTTATTTATTTCTCGTACTGGGGTACTGACCCCCTTTGTGGGGGCTGTCATGTCTTTTATTGTTTGGGCATGACAGGCTTTACAGGAGGACATGGTGACGATGCTTTCAGCGACGCATCGAGAGATACCAGAGCTCCTTGAGAGCGAGCTCAGGTTTATATTTTATGTTTTGTGTCCCAGTAGTTGTTAGAATATTTTTACTTATGTTTTAAATTACCGGGGTATGCCCCGAGTATCTGTATTTTAATTATTCTACTACTGGTTGATGATATACTTGATAATTTATGTTATGATCAACATGTTGAATTGGAAACTATAATTACATATTTTAAGTATCAGTATATATGTATCACCTAAAAGCGAAAATTTTTAGGGCCGTTTAACAAGACATTTGAAATTAATCTTCCGCTGTTTACACGTATTAATCACTATGTGATAATTAAACACCACATTAGGAACGGGCCCTCACACTTATAGTTCCACACCGAACGAATCGTATCGATCATCGTAAAGGTAATATTTTCAGATTTACCTGATTCTCAACTTGTGATGCCCGGGGATTAATGGTGTTAATCCCGGTGTGGTAATGATCCTGTAAGGATTTTAATTGTGGCAATTATGAATTAATTGCGGTTTTGGGACTCTTGGGAATTTTAAATATAGTATTTGGAGTCATTGGATCCAAGGGATGAGATTGTATTCTCGTCGTGGTGATAACCTTGGAATTTAGTTTTTGGTGGAATCTGGGGTTCGGAGTACTTTGTACTGGGGCTGGTAATGGAATTAGAGTTGGAGAGATGATTTTTGAAAATAGATGATTTTTAATGAATCATGATGTAGTTGTGGGGGTATTGGTATTTTGGAGCCTTGGTGCTATATATACCAAATGGACTCGGTATTCCGTTATTATACGGAATCCCTCCCCCTCTCCTCTACCTCACGCCTCTCTCCCTCACCCCAAACCCTTCCCATCTTTACCTCTTGGCAACAAATCGATGGGGGCTCGTCTTGGGAGCCCGATTTCTTGAAGAAAAGCTGGTAATCTTCTTCTCCTCCCCTTTAGCTTCGATTTGATTATAGTTTTGTGCTAGATGGTTGAGTTTTGGGTTGGATTTGTGTGGGGTCCTCGTTACTTAATCCATTATGTATCATGTTAACATACATATATGAGTCTGAATTAAGTAATAACAGGCACTGATTAAGAGTATCGTACTAGTTAAGTTGTTACAGGGTTTATAAAAACCTATCCACTACACATCATATGTACAAACAACAACCTACTACAAGATAACTCCTAGGCAGTGGTTCAGCTCGCAGCGGAAAATGACTCACATCCCGTCTCCCCACGTCTATGAGTCCCTACAGAAACATTCACACAACGTGAGTATAGATAACAACAATCTTAGTGCAATATCAAACCAATAACATGAATGATAAAGCACAATAAAATCATCAATAGTGAATGCTCCGTATCATGCATCAACAAATGCACCATGTCATGACATGTCTCAACAATCAACCTATTATGACGAGCCCAATATGATATGCCTATTCAGCTAAATATGTCAGTGGAACCACATCACATCTTCATATTAGCAGCAAATATCATAGTACCGTACTCATCTGTGATAATAACCAGAGCATATACCCAAACCAGGCGTATATCTCTCAAGCCAAAGCATATGTAGTATATCTATCGTGGCAACGATCCCAGCCAAAGCATATACCAAACCTGGCATATCTATCAAGGCAATGATCTTACCAAAGCATATACACATATCTATCAAGGCATCCATCCCAATCATATGAAATCCATGTATGTACATGCATATGATACTACCAATCATATGACACAAAGCTAACATAAATCATATGATATCAAAACCATAACATCATCATCACATAATATCTATACTCCGTACGTCAACACGTACCTGGTATACGACAACAAAAGCGATAAATCAAGCGTTGATGGCTAATTGCCTCTTTGCCCCGTCCCCTGTGATGATGCTACAAACACATGAACAATATACCATGTTATAAGAGGCTTCAAAAATAAATGCTACAAAATTTTAGCATTTTTCAACAATCTGCCATCACCGATCGATCGCCTAATTTTCTCGATTGATCGCCGAACTATTCACTCTTCACCGATCGATCGAACAAAAGCACCGATCGGTCGCCACATGTACCGATCGATCGCCTCAAAATCACCGATCGATCGCTCAATATTCAAACCGCCTTAAAATTTCACTGTTCGCGGCGATTGATCGAGACCATTTTTTCGATCGATCGGCAAGATCAGAAAAATCGAGACAATGGCGATTTTGAGCTTATCTTCATGGTACTTGTTCTCCTACCCACAATTTCACATGCAACCATGATTCATGCAATCCCTAGTATCATATAAACATGTTTCTATCATCCTAGAATCCAATTCTTGGCAAAGAAACAAGTTATGATTCTAAGCATAAACATTTGATAGTCAAATTCACATACTTCAACACCAACTACACAAATCAATCTTAAAAGCATATATTCCTTACCAAGATTGTACAATTTCACTTCACACAACTTCCTAGCTCAATTCACAAGTGAATCCCAAGCTCAAACCAAAAAGAACTTGAAAGAGATGGAGAGGAGAGGAGCTTGTCTAGTGTTTTTGTAGGTGAAAGATGAGAAACTATGTGATTCTCCTCCCTAAATCACTTGATATAAGGTCATTAGCTCCCTAAATCACTTGATATCATGTCATTTGGAGTTAATGACATGTTAAGTAACATGTACATGAAGATGAAATCCAAATTCAAATGCAACTCCAATTCAAATTAAATTCACATGCATATTCAAATGCCTACTAGTTCATGTTGCTTGATATGTTACTATTCAAATCATTGTACACCATGTTTCATTCCTTGCCATATATCATTTCATACATGCATTAATTCATTCTTGGTTCCACCCGAATCCCCATTATCATACCGCCAATTGATATAATTACACCATAATCATATCATATGTGTATAAAACAAATCGAGGCATTACAATTCTCCCACACTTATTGAATTTCGTCCTCGAAATTGCATATACAAACAGAATACATGCTTCACATAATAACATATATGATATATGTAACATAAGAAACATGTATAAATAACATATCAACATACCAGAAAACAAATCTGGATACCGTTGCATCATATGTTTTTCCGTCTCCCACGTTGCCTCTTCGACACCCCGTCTGTCCCACTATACCTTAACCATAGGAATCACTTTATTACGCAACCTGCGTTCAGCTCGATCCAAGATCATAACCGGTCGTTCCTCATATGACACATCTGTATCCAACTGTACATCAGGTAACTGTAATACATGACTCGGATCTGGTTCATACTTCCTCAAAAGTGAAACATGAAAGACATCATGAATACTACTCAAGGCCGGTGGTAGTGCCAATCGATATGCCAACGTACCAATACGTTGCAATACTTCATACGGACCAACGTATCGTGGAGACAATTTTCCACGCTTACCAAACCGTACTACACCTTTAAAAGGTGAGATTTTCAAGAACACATGGTCACCAACTTGAAATTCAAGTGGTGTAACACCCGAAAAGATTAAGAAAGGTAATTAGATTCCAACACCTATAAATAAATTTAGAAAGATGGTTATGAATAAATTGCAATAATTATTCATTACGTTGTTTTGTGTAGTGTAAATAAGCAATTAGGGGCCCAATAGTAAGAATGAGGATAGACATTAGTGACTGTTATATATATATATATATATATATATATATATATATATATATATAAACTAAAATCGAAAAAAAAAAAAGGAATTGGTGAGTCATCCGTGAAGAAAGAAAAAAAAGACACCTAGCTCTCCTCTTCTTTTATTCTGGCAGATTGAATTAAGCCTCGGAGGCATAGACCGTTAGAATTTGCTATTGGGGATCGAGTATTTCTAAAAATTTCACCATTCAGAGGTGTGGTGCGAACATGAAAGAGAGGAAAGCTATCACCCCGATATATTGGACCGTATGAAATCTTGGAACGGATTGGTACTTTAGCATACAGATTAGCACTGCCACCTACTTTGTCAAAAATGCATGATGTTTTCCACGTTTCAATGCTACGAAAATATGAACCAGATAAATCACATATATTACAGACCGAAGAAATTGAACTTGATCTAGATATGACATATGTGGAACGACCTATCGGTATTCTTGATAGGGCAGAGAGAAAGTTGAGAAGTAAAATTATTCCGATTGTTAAGGTACAATGGCACAGACGAGGGGTTGAGGAGGCCACATGGGAGACAGAAAAACGAATGCGTCAGTTATACCCTGAGATATTTTAACGGTATGTCCTTATATATACATTGATATTTGTGTAAGTTAATATACTTGAATTTCGGAGACGAAATTCAATAAGGGAGGGAGAAATGTAACACCCGAAAAGATTAAGAAAGGTAATTAGATTCTAACACCTATAAATAAATTTAGAAAGGTGGTTATGAATAAATTGCAATAATTATTCATTATGTTTTGTGTAGTGTAAATAAGCAATTAGGGGCCCAATAGTAAGAATGAGGATAGACATTAGTGACTGTTAAATATATATATATATATATATATATATATATATATATATATATATATATATATATATATAAACTAAAATCGAAAAAAAAAACAAAAGAATTGGTGAGTCATCCGTGAAGAAAGAAAAAAACGACACCTAGGTCTCCTCTTCTTTTATTCTGGCAGATTGAATTAAGCCTCGACTTCCAAGACAATATTAATTGAAAGCAAAACAAATTATCTATCTTAGAAAGAGAGGAAAACGTGCAAACCGAATTAATAGCTTGAGCGGTCATAGAATCTGTAATTTTGGCATCCAATTTTGTCTTGGTCATCAAGGTTAGTTGGTTTCGAGAATTATGGTGCTTTTGTTTATTATGGTGCTTTTGTTTCTCTTGAAATTTAATTTCTTGTTTGAAATCAGACTTGTTGGGTAAAAGAGAGCTATCCTTTTATTGATAAAAAGGGGTGAATAATTTGGATTGAGTTGTGGAATTTGATCATTATTAAATTTTAAGGAATAAAGAACAATTACATTTAGAATGAAACGAGCAGTACATGTCTTTAGAGATTTTAGTACCAATTTCTTACCTTTAATCAAGCTGAATTGGAGTCAAATTACTGTAAAGTTGTGAATTGAGGCTATGTTGGGTTGGCTGTTTAGTTAATTTAATCTAATGCTATAAGATGGGATATAGGCATTTATTAATGTAAATGAATGAATTTATACATGCTACCAGAGTCTATCTTATTTGAGAACTAATTGTACTGGGTAGATGGATGCTGTAAATTGAAACTTATTCCCAATATAAATGATCATTTTCGGGGTTGTTTATGTAGTTAAAAACAATATTTGTGCACTCTCTAGGAATTCAGTTTTATGATATGAAATGATTTGAAATGGAGTTGAAGCTACACTGTAATCTTATAAAGTGGTTGTAAATCATTATTTACCTTCTTTGAGATTTGGGACTATATTGAGGAGATTCTATAATCATTATCACTAATAAATCAGCCCTATTCAGAAAATATTGAGTAAAGTGTGGCTGATGATGATGATGCATATATGTCGAATTAATACTGGTATATTGTTATTTATGTAAAGCCAGATACTTGCATTACGGGTCAGGTGGGAGTTGAATATTGTAAGCGTTTTGATATTGAGGTACGTTCTGTCTTAATATGAACAAAATTATCATTGAGTAAACATATTGATTGAATAGCATTAAATATGTGATGAATTGATGAGTTGAGCTAGAATAATTATATGGTATATATGAATTGATGATTGGATAGATGTTATATAAGTGGTTGATGCGGACTGATGAGTCCAGGATTTGGGCCAGTGGATGAAATTTCTGGTCCTGATATCATATATATGGATGATATGGACTGATGAGTCCTGGATATAGGCCATTGGATGACATATCTGGTCTGATAATCGGGAATGCATTGCGATGCATTTCACATATAGATGAGATGATATGATGTATATTCGACATCATTTTTATATTATATTATTGTTGTCTTGTTTGACATGATTAGTTCCGAGGTAACGGAACAATGTATTAGTAATTGTTAAACTGTTGAGCTTTTTGGATGAGATGTTTACGATCTGTATAATCTCTGTTGGTATTTTGATAAGAACGTACTGGGCATTAGCTCACCCTTTTATGGGTTTTGTTTTTCAGGTGACAGGACTGGTACTAGTGGACGGAGTCAGAGTTAGACTGACGACGGGATATAGGGTAGAGCCCACTAGTTTCTAGTGTTCGATATTACTGGAAGAATTTACTTTTGATGTCCAATAGGTTTAAGATATTATATGTTTATGTTTATGGTTTAAGAGATTATATGTATGTTTATATTTGTGTTTATGTGATGTTGAGTAGCATCTCGATCAGGTGTGTCGAATTTTATTTATGATGGAAAGTATTTACTTTGGCGATAGTGGGCCTGTCATCATTTGTTTAGGATTGTGATATTGGGTTCTGATATTTATAGTCGAGATGTTGTCTGTTTGTTGTTTGATTTAAATATATTCCGGCTCAAATATATTGATACATCATCAAGTGGTTAGTCTTGGATTTAGGAGGGCCCCAGTGTGTCTGGTTAATAATTGTTTTAAAAAAAAAATTAGCCGGAATATTATTGCTTGATTATTGATTGCAATTAAATGTACTAACTGCATGCTAATGTGAGATTAACGCGGGTTAACGCGAGGGGCCCTACACTTAGGTGGTATCAGAGCACAGAACCGTCCTGAGACTACCCTGAGGGAATAGATGATGTTTTCTTTGCGTATGTTTATGATACTATAATACAAATGTGAAAATGATGTGATATTGTATGCCAATGTGCGAGGTAGATGATTGCAATATTTATATTCTAAAAGTTGTAGTTGTAATTGTTGTGCAGCTATGGAAAATAATCCTAATGAACTGGCTTTTGATTCAATGGAAGAGGAAGTGGCTAGTGTGTACAGACCACCGATTGAGGCTATGCAGGCCCAGTATAGGCCACCTGTTGAGGCTATGCAGTCTCGTGTACCACATGAACCTTTACGCATTATTGATGTGTTTGAGGGGCAAAAGTTGCATCCTCCTTTATGCCATGGGAATGAACGCTCAGAGCAAGCGGAGGCATGGTTAGAACGCGTTGAGCAGTTATTTGGTACAGCGGCTTGTCACCCTTCGTGCTGGCTAAGATTAGCTGAACATTTGATGGCTCAAAAAGCTAATAGATGGTGGACTGCTGCTAAAGCAGGATTGGGACGTAGTGGACAGCCGGTGACATGGGCAACTTTTAGAAAATTATTTATGGATCGTTTCTTTTCTACTGCAGAGAAAGAAGCTCGACGTGCTGAAATGATACATCTTAAACAAGGAAATATGTCTGTCGATGATTATACTACCAGATTCACTACATTGCTGTCATATGTTCCTTATATTGCTGAGACCGAGGAATCAATGATGAGTCACTATCTCCAAGGCTTGAGACCTGAAATATATGACCGAGTTATTACTGTAAAAGCCACCTCTTATGATTAACTGTTGGACAGGGCACAACGAGCAGAGACCGGATGGCGATGGTATCAGCAAACTTCAGTAGCAGTTAGGCCATCAGGTCGGGATAATGACAGAGCGAGAGGACATACTGGTAGTATGCGCCCACAGGGACAAAGTTTTAAAAGATTCGGGTCATCATCATCTTCTTCTGGGGGTAGTTCAAGTCGGGCACCTCGTCCAGATTTGAGTAGAGGAAATGGTGGATCACAATGGTTATGTTTTAGATGTGGGGGACCACATCATGCATCAAATTGTTCCTATAAAGACAAAGAATGTTTTACTTGTCATCGTATAGGCCACAAAGCTACACATTGTTATCAGAGAACTGGTAGTCAGACATATCAGGGAAGCCGAATCAGTAGTGGGGCTAGATATGACATTAGAACCGCGCCATCTGAAGCATCAGTGCAACAACCGATGCAGGGAACTTCACGGGGGCGTGGGAGAGGATATCAGAGTCAGGGGCAGCCTCGTCCCTCAGCCCCAGGTCGTGTATTTGCTCTGACTCAGGAGCAAGCAGAGGAGGCTCGAGATGATGTGATTGCAGGTACTTGTATTTTCAGCAATGTTGATGCATATATTTTGATAGATACTGGAGCCTCACATTCTTTCATATCCTGTAACTTTATTGAGTTGAATGATGTTTCTACATGTCCTTTATCTACCTTATTATTTGTTTCGACTCCTATGGGGACTAGTATGATATCATATCGAGTAGCTAAAGATTGTGTGTTAAACTTTGAGGGTAACACAATGACAGTTGATTTGATATTACTTGAAATGTCCGATTTTGATATTATTCTGGGTATAGACGCTTTAAAGAAATATAGGGCCAGGGTGGATTGTGATCAGAGAATAGTGAAATTCCGACCTGAAATGGGTGATCAGTGTGGTAAGGGTGCTCGCAACCGCGTTCCTCTGATATCAGCAGTAAAAATGAGGAGATTGTTGAATCGTGGAGCCGAAGGTTATTTGATTTATGCAGTTAATGTGACCGGGAAAGAACAAGAGAAAACAGTGGCAGATATACCTGTAGTAGCAGACTTTGTTGATGTATTCCCTGATGAGATTCCTGGTTTTCCTCCAGTCCGGGAGGTAGAGTTTGGCATTGAATTGATGGCTGATACAACTTCTATTTCTCGAGCCCCATACAGAATGGCACCTGTAGAATTGAAGGAATTAAAGATACAATTACAAGATCTACTAGATAAGGGATACATTCGACCTAGTGTATCGCCTTGGGGTGCTCCTGTGTTATTTGTCAAGAAAAAGGATGGAACAATGAGATTATGTATTGACTATCGACAGATAAACAAGGTGACGATCAAAAATAAGTATCCATTACCTCGTATTGATGACTTGTTCGATCAATTACAGGGATCAGCCATATATTCAAAAATTGATTTACGATCAGGATATCACCAGTTGAGGGTAAGAGAGGGAGATGTGCCCAAAACAGCTTTTCGAACACGGTATGGACATTATGAATTTCTTGTTATGCCTTTCGGTTTGACTAATGCTCCTGCTGTATTTATGGATTTGATGAATAGAGTCTTTAAACCGTTCTTAGACAGATTTGTAATTGTATTTATTGATGATATTTTGATATACTCACGAAACGAGATAGAGCATGCAGACCATTTGAGAACTGTCCTGCAGGTTTTACGTGAAAAACAATTGTATGCCAAACTGAGTAAATGTGAGTTCTGGTTGAATAAAGTAGTATTTCTTGGCCATGTTATCTCTCGAGACGGTATATCTGTTGATCCCAGTAAGGTAGAAGCAGTGTTGAAATGGACAGCACCTACTTCAGTACCTGAAATTCGAAGTTTTCTTGGGATGGCTGGTTAATACAGAAGGTTTATTGAGGGATTTTCAAAGATTGCTCGACCTCTGACTTCATTGACAAAGAAAGATATCAAGTTTGTGTGGACTCCTGAGTGCGAGGCTAGCTTTCAAGAGTTGAAGACGAGATTGACGACAGCTCCCATTCTTGCTATCCCTTCTGATACAGGTGGTAATGTTGTGTATACTGACGCTTCTTTTCATGGTTTGGGTTGTGTTTTGATGCAACACAGGCATGTGATTGCATACGCTTCAAGACAATTGAAGCCACATGAGGTGAAATACCTTGTACATGATTTGGAACTTGCGGCCATTGTATTCGCCCTTAAGATCTGGAGGCATTATCTATACGGTGAGACGTTTGATATTTATACCGATCATAAAAGTTTGAAATATTTATTCACACAGGCTGAGTTGAATATGAGACAGAGACGGTGGTTAGATCTATTGAAAGATTATGATTGTGAAATTAGATATCACCCAGGCCATTCCAATTCTATTGCTGATGCATTGAGTAGACAAGTTTGTCAGAATGCAGTTATTTCTTGTCAGATGTCTAGTTTGATTGTTGACTGTTGTACCTCTGGGTATAACTTCGATATATCTCGTAGCCCTATTAGAGTATATACTATACAGGTTGAACCAGAGTTGATTGCTCGTATCCGAGAGACACAGAAATCTGATCCTGAGATTCAGAGGTGGAGATGATTGGTGACAGAGGGAAACATATCTGGTTTTCATATTGCTGAGGATGACACTCTTCGATTACATATGAGATTAGTGGTTCCTGATGATTCTGATTTGAGGGGTGAAATATTACAGCAAGCACATTGCAGTCGTTTCAGTATTCATCCTGGAGGTAAAAAGATGTACCATGATCTTCGTACTCATTATTGGTGGAAAAGAATGAAGACTGACGTTGTTAAATTCGTGAAAAGATGTCTAGCATGTCAACAGGTAAAAGCAGAAAAATTAAAGCCAGGAGGCTTAATGCAAAGTCTTGATGTGCCAGAGTGGAAATGGGAGCACATAACGATGGACTTCGTTACTCATTTACCACGTACCCCAAGGGGACATGATGCAGTTTGGGTCATTGTAGATAGACTGACAAAGACAGCACATTTTATACCCTACAGCAGGATATTCAAATTGGACAAGATGGTGGAAATTTATATCCGGGAGATACTAAGATTACATGGTGTTCCAAAGTCAATAGTTTCAGATCGTGACCCTCGATTTGCTTCTGGTTTTTGGAGGGAATTCCAAGATGCTCTGGGAACTCGATTGAGGATGAGTACTGCATATCATCCACAGACCGATGGGCAGTCTAAACGCACTATCCAAATTTTAGAAGATTTGTTGAGAGCTTGTGTGTTGGATTTCAGTCCTAATTGGCATGAATCTCTACCAATAGCGGAATTCTCATATAACAATAGTTATCAATCTAGTATTGGTATGGCCCCATTTGAGGCACTGTATGGGAGAAAGTGTCGATCACCCCTATATTGGGATACTATTTCTGATGCTAGTATTGTGGGCCCTGATATATTGAGAGAAGCGGAAGAGAAAGTGCAAGTTATTCGATAGAGAATAAAAACGGTTCAAGACAGACAAATGTGTTATGCAAATCGGAGGCATAGACCGTTAGAATTTGCTATTGGGGATCGAGTATTTCTAAAAATTTCACCATTCAGAGGTGTGGTGGAAAGAGAGGAAAGTTATCACCCCGATATATTGGACCGTATGAAATCTTGGAACGGATTGGTACTTTAGCATACAGATTAGCACTGCCACCTACTTTGTCAAAAATGCATGATGTTTTCCACGTTTCAATGCTACGAAAATATGAACCAGATAAATCACATATATTACAGACCGAAGAAATTGAACTTGATCTAGATATGACATATGTGGAACGACCTATCGGTATTCTTGATAGGGCAGAGAGAAAGTTGAGAAGTAAAATTATTCCGATTGTTAAGGTACAATGGCACAGACGAGGGGTTGAGGAGGCCACATGGGAGACAGAAAAACGAATGCGTCAGTTATACCCTGAGATATTTTAACCGTATTCCTTATATATACATTGATATTTGTGTAAGTTAATATACTTGAATTTCGGAGACGAAATTCAATAAGGGAGGGAGAAATGTAACACCCGAAAAGATTAAGAAAGGTAATTAGATTCTAACACCTATAAATAAATTTAGAAAGGTGGTTATGAATAAATTGCAATAATTATTCATTATGTTTTGTGTAGTGTAAATAAGCAATTAGGGGCACAATAGTAAGAATGGGGATAGACATTAGTGACTGTTAAATATATATATATATATATATATATATAAACTAAAATCGAAAAAAAAAAACAAAAGAATTGGTGAGTCATCCGTGAAGAAAGAAAAAAACGACACCTAGGTCTCCTCTTCTTTTATTCTGGCAGATTGAATTAAGCCTCGACTTCCAAGACAATATTAATTGAAAGCAAAACAAATTATCTATCTTAGAAAGAGAGGAAAACGTGCAAACCGAATTAATAGCTTGAGCGGTCATAGAATCTGTAATTTTGGCATCCAATTTTGTCTTGGTCATCAAGGTTAGTTGATTTCGAGAATTATGGTGCTTTTGTTTATTATGGTGCTTTTGTTTCTCTTGAAATTTAATTTCTTGTTTGAAATTAGACTTGTTGGGTAAAAGAGAGCTATCCTTTTATTGATAAAAAGGGGTGAATAATTTGGATTGAGTTGTGGAATTTGATCATTATTAAATTTTAAGGAATAAGGAACAATTACATTTAGAATGAAACGAGCAGTACATGTCTTTAGAGATTTTAGTACCAATTTCTTACCTTTAATCAAGCTGAATTGGAGTCAAATTACTGTAAAGTTGTGAATTGAGGCTATGTTGGGTTGGCTGTTTTGTAGTTAATTTAATCTAATGCTATAAGATGGGATATAGGCATTTATTAATGTAAATGAATGAATTTATACAAGCTACCAGAGTCTATCTTATTTGAGAACTAATTGTACTGGGTAGATGGATGCTGTAAATTGAAACTTATTCCCAATATAAATGATCAGTTTCGGGGTTGTTTATGTAGTTAAAAACAATATTTGTGCACTCTCTAGGAATTCAGTTTTATGATATGAAATGATTTGAAATGGAGTTGAAGCTACACTGTAATCTTATAAAGTGGTTGTAAATCATTATTTACCTTCTTTGAGATTTGGGACTATATTGAGGAGATTCTATAATCATTATCACTAATAAATCAGCCCTATTCAGAAAATATTGAGTAAAGTGTGGCTGATGATGATGATGCATATATGTCGAATTAATACTGGTATATTGTTTATTTATGTAAAACCAGATACTTGCATTACGGGTCAGGTGGGAGTTGAATATTGTAATCGTTTTGATATTGAGGTACGTTCTGTCTTAATATGAACAATAAATTATCACTGAGTAAACATATTGATTGAATAGCATTAAATATGTGATGAATTGATGAGTTGAGCTAGAATAATTATATGGTATATATGAATTGATGATTGGATAGATGTTATATATGTGGTTGATGCGGGCTGATGAGTCCAGGATTTGGGCCAGTGGATGAAATTTCTGGTCCTGATATCATATATATGGATGATATGGACTGATGAGTCCTGTATATAGGCCATTGAATGACATATCTGGTCTGATAATCGTGAATGCATTGCGATGCATTTCACATATAGATGAGATGATATGATGTATATTGGACATCATTTTTATATTATATTATTGTTGTCTTGTTTGACATGATTAGTTCCGAGGTAACGGAACAATGTATTATTAATTGTTAAACTGTTGAGCTTTTTGGATGAGATGTTTACGATCTGTATAATCTCTGTTGGTATGTTGATAAGACGTACTGGGCGTTAGCTCACCCTTTTATGGGTTTTGTTTTTCAGGTGACAGGACTGGTACTAGTGGACGGGGTCAGAGTTAGACTGACGACGGGATATAGGGTAGAGCCCACTAGTTTCTAGTGTTTGATATTACTGGAAGAATTTACTTTTGATGTCCAATAGGTTTAAGATATTTTATGTTTATATTTATGGTTTAAGAGATTATATGTATGTTTATATTTGTGTTTATGTGATGTTGAGTAGCATCTCGATCAGGTGTGTCGAATTTTATTTATGATGGAAAGTATTTACTTTGGCGATAGTGGGCCCGTCATCATTTGTTTAGGATTGTGATATTGGGTTCTGATATTTATAGTCGAGATGTTGTCTGTTTGTTGTTTGATTTAAATATATTCCGGCTCAAATATATTGATACATCATCAAGTGGTTAGTCTTGGATTTAAGAGGGCCCCAGTGTGTCTGGTTAATAATTGTTTTAAAAAAAAAATTAGCCGGAATATTATTGCTTGATTATTGATTGCAATTAAATGTACTAACTGCATGCTAATGTGAGATTAACGCGGGTTAACGCGAGGGGCCCTACAAGTGGTCTACGTCGCTTATTGGCATAAGCAGTCTGTCTGTCCTGAGCAGCTTTAAGTTTCAATCGAATTAACTTTACTTTTTCTTCCATTTCATGAATCATATCCGGTCCATGTAAGAAAGACTGACCCACATCATCCCAATACAATGGCGATCTACACCGTCGCCCATACAAAGCCTCAAATGGTGCCATCTGTATACTAGACTGATAACTGTTGTTATATGAAAATTCCACTAATGGCAATGACTCTTGCCATGAGTTATCAAACTCTAATACACAGGCACGCAACATATCCTCAAGTGTCTGTATCGTACGCTCTGTTTGTCCATCTGTCTGAGGATTATATGATGTACTCAACCGCACTTCAGTTCCCAAAGCTGTCTGTAACCCTTCCCAAAAATGAGAAGTAAATCTCGGATCCCTATCCGATACAATGGAAACTGGTATACCATGTAGTCTCACTACATGTTAAATGTACAATTGTGCCATTCTCAGATATGTAAATGTCATACAATATGGCACGAAATAAGATACTTTGGTGAGTCGATCAACGATCACCCAAATAGCATCGCAACCAGAAGACGTCCGTGGCAAATGAGTGACAAAATCCATCGTGATATGTTCCCATTTCCACTGAGGAATTTCCAAACTGTGTAATTCACCTCCTGATTTCTGTCTTTCCGCTTTCACTTGTTGACAGATCAAACACCGTTTCACAAAGCTCAACACATCATGTTTCATACGTTTCCACCAAAATTGGGTACGCAAATCATGATACATTTTCTTTCCTCCAGGATGTATACTGTATCTACTACAATGAGCACGTTGTAGTAGTTCTTGGCGTAGTCCTAATATCGCAGGTACTACCCAACAAGTCCTGTATTTCAAAATTCCATCATTTGCAAGTACAAACTGCGATGTTTGTCCTTGACTTATCATTTCTTTCCAATGTTGTACCTCATCATCAGTCATTTGTGCCTTTCTGATTTTGTCAAAAATGCCAGGTTCAACCAATAATGTTGATACCCGTACTGGTACTGTTTCCACATCAAAATCATAACCCAAAGTACAACAAGAAGTCATCAACGCTGATAAATGAATCATCTCGTCAGCCGTATGATGTACTTTTCGACTCAAGGCATCTGCTGTAAGATTAGCCTTTCCTGGATGTTATTCAATCTCACAATCATAATCTTTCAACAGATCCATCCATCTTCTTTGTCTCATATTCAACTCTGCTTGAGTGAATAAAAACTTTAAACTCTTATGATCTGTATATATGGTAAACGATGTACCATATAAATAATGTCGCCATATCTTTAAGGCAAAGACAATGGCAGCTAATTCCAGATCATGTACTGGATATCTCATTTCATGTGGCTTCAGCTGTCGTGATGCATAAGCCACTACATGTTTATCCTGCATCAATACACAACCCAAACCTAGTAATGATGCATCAGTATATAAGGCAAACCTGTCATGCTCCGATGGAATAATCAAAACTGGAGCTGTAGTTAATCGATGTTTCAATTCCTGAAAACTACGCTCACATGCCTCCGACCATCGAAACGGTACTCAATTGTTGAAAATCCTTCAACAAATCGTCTATAATAGCCAGCCAAACCCAAGAACTACGAATCTCTGGCACAGAAGTAGGTGCTGACCAATTCAACACTGCTTCGACTTTCTTCGGATCAACTGATATACCTTCTTCTGAAATTACATGCCCCAAAAAGCCGACACTAGTCAACCAAAACTCACACTTACTGAGTTTGGCATATAACTGATGTGTCCTCAACAATTGCAATACCATATGCAAATGTTGAACATGTTCTGCATCATTCTGCGAATAGACCAGTATATCATCGATAAAGGCAATGACAAAACGATCAAGGTATTCCTGGAACACACGATTCAGTAAACTCATAAAGACAGCGGGAGCATTTGTCACTCCAAATGGCATCACCAGAAACTCATAATGTCCATAACGAGTTCTGAATGCTGTCTTCTGTATATCTCCTTCCCTCACACGTATTTGATGAATCCTGACTTCAAATCAATCTTCGAATAAATCCTTGATCCCTGCAACTGATCAAACAAATCATCAATACGAGGAAGAGGATATTTATTCTTTATTGTTACCTTGTTCAATTTTCGATAGTCAATACACAGTCGCATTGTCCCATCCTTCTTCTTAACAAATAAAACCGGAGCACCCCAAGGCGAAACACTAGGACGTATGTACCCCTTGTCCAATAAGTCTTGCAATTGAGTTTTCAATTCTTTCAATTCAGTTGGTGCCATCCGATAAGGAGCTCGTGAAATTGCAGAAGTACCAGGTATCAAATCAATACCAAATTCCACTTCTCGACTCGGTGGGAATCCAGGTATCTCATCTGGAAACACATCCGCATATTCTGCAACCACTGGTATCTCCTCCACTTTCCTTTCTCTTTTCTGTTCAGTTACATCAAGGGCATAAATCAAATAACCCGCATGTCCATGTTCTAACAAACGCGACATTCGGATTGCTGATATCAAAGGAATCCTTGCCCTCGATCCCTGGCCATAGAAGAACCATTGATTTCCAGTATCAGACTGAAATCTCACTATCTTCTGACAACAATCCACAACAGACTGATATTTACTCAACACATCGATTCCAAGGATGCAATCAAAATCTGTCATATCTAACACAATCAAATCGTCTTGTAGTCCATACTCAGTCTCAAACTGAATATCACAATCAGACACACTCTGACAAGCCATCACAGTAGTTCCCATGGGTGTCGAAACATAAAGAAGCATCAACAGTGGAGACGAGCATATATGATACCGATCAATAATATTTTGTGCAACAAAAGAATGTAATGCACCAGTATCAATCAAAAGTAAAGCTGGATAAGTAAACAAAGTACACTTACCCGCTATCACAGCATCAGGAGCTGCCTCTGCTTCCTCCCTGTTCAATGCATACACTTGAGCCTGAGGTGGTCCTGTCCTCTGTCCTCCACCAGACTGTGGTACACCCTGTGGTCTCTGTTGTACTGTATTCTCTGACATGGGTCTTCTTCTCTGTTGTCCACCCACTTGAGGACAATCACGGATCACATGTCCTGGCTTCCCACAACGGAAACAAACCACTGTATCAAACTGTGGACAATTTCTTTGAAAATGTGGCCCTCCACATTTAAAACATTGTAATCCTCGTCCACTACTACTACTACTTCCTTGGGACTGTCCTTTTGAACCTCGTTCACCACCCTTTCGCATTGTAAACCGTTTTCCACTAAATCGAGAGGAAGATGCACCACCTCGTGGTGATTTAAATGGTTCTCCTTTAGGTCTCATACTCTCATATGTAGGTGGTTGGGCTTGTCCAACATCTTTGTATACCCCTACGGCAATCTCAGCCATCTCGGCTCTAGTCAATGCTTCTTCATATGATGTAGGGTTATTGGACATGACCCTATCAAACAATTCAGGCCTCAAACCTTTCACAAATTGTGTGATCTTTGCCTTTGTGTTTACAGCAATATGTGGCACATACCGGAGCAAAGAAGAATATTGTACAGCATAGTCTGTCATTGATCCCTGTCTCAAGTTTGTAAATTCATCCTCTTTCCTCTGCCTTGCAGCAACAGAGAAATAATGATCAAGGAACTTCGTTCTAAACACATCCCAGTTAACTATCTGTCCTTGAGCCCTCAGCTCAAGCATTGTGGATTTCCACCACATCATAGATTTCTTAGCTAACTGGAATTCAGCTAAGCGTAACCAAGCAGTCTTGGCACACGGTGCTGATACAAATATCTGTTCCACACGTTCCAGCCATTCCTCCGCCAGTTCCCCTGATTCAGTCCCCTCAAACCTGGGTGGCTAATAACTCAGAAATTGCGTCAACGTCAATTCCCCAGGCAACAATACCTGTTATACTGGCCCTTGCTCAATTGGTGGTGGTGGCACAGGCGCCATCCTCACACTAGCATTGCCACTCATGGCATCCCCAACATCCTCATGATACCCTCTGTCTGTCATAACTGTATATCAAAGGTTAACAATAACATTCAAAATGATAAATCATGTTAGCAGAACATTACATTACAAATCCTAACATGATATTACCATTCTCAACATGTTTTCAAGTGTTTAGGTAACTCCCTAATACACTTCCTCTACCCATATTCATCCCGTTCTCGAACCACTGCTCTGATACCACTAATGTGGGGTCTCGTTACTTAATCCATTATGTATCATGTTAACATACATATATGAGTCTGAATTAAGTAATAACAGACACTGATTAAGAGTATCGTACTAGTTAAGTTGTTACAGGGTTTATAAAAACCTATCCACTACACATCATATGTACAAACAACAACCTACTACAAGATAACTCCTAGGTAGTGGTTCAGCTCGCAGCGGAAAATGACTCACATCCCGTCTCCCCACGTCTATGAGTCCCTACAGAAACATTCATACAACGTGAGTATAGATAACAACAATCTTAGTGCAATATCAAACCAATAACATGAATGATAAAGCACAATAAAATCATCAATAGTGAATGCTCTGTATCATGCATCAACAAATGCACCATGTCATGACATGTCTCAACAATCACCCTATTATCACGAGCCCAATATGATATACCTATTCAGCTCAATATGTCAGTGGAACCACATCACATCTTCATATTAGCAGCACATATCATAGTACCGTACTCATCTGTGATAATAACCAGAGCATATACCCAAACCAGGCGTATATCTCTCAAGCCAAATCATATGTAGTATATCTATCGTGGCAACGATCCCAGCCAAAGCATATACCAAACCTGGCATATCTATCAAGGCAATGATCTTTCCAAAGCATATACACATATCTATCAAGGCATCCATCCCAATCATATGAAATCCATGTATGTACATGCATATGATACTACCAATCATATGACACAAAGCTAACATAAATCATATGATATCAAAACCATAACATCATCATCACATAATATCTATACTCCGTACGTCAACACGTACCTGGTATACGACAACAAAAGCGATAAATCAAGCGTTGATGGCTAATTGCCTCTTTGCCCCGTCCCCTGTGATGATGCTACAAACACATGAACAATATACCATGTTATAAGAGGCTTAAAAAATAAATGCTACAAAATTTTAGCATTTTTCAACAATCTGCCATCACCGATCGATCGCCTAATTTTCTCGATCGATCGCCGAACTATTCACTCTTCACCGATCGATCGAACAAAAGCACCGATCGATCGCCACATGTACCGATCGATCGCCTCAAAATCACCGATCGATCGCTCAATGTTCAAACCGCCTTAAAATTTCACTGTTCGCGGCGATCGATCGAGACCATTTTTTCGATCGATCGGCACGATCAAAAAAATCGAGACAATGGCGATTTTGAGCTTATCTTCATGGTACTTCTTCTCCTACCCACAATTTCACATGCAACCATGATTCATGCAATCCCTAGTATCATATAAACATGCTTCTATCATCCTAGAATCCAATTCTTGGCAAAGAAACAAGTTATGGTTCTAAGCATAAACATTTGATAGTCAAATTCACATACTTCAACACCAACTACACAAATCAATCTTAAAAGCATATATTCCTTACCAGGATTGTACAATTTCACTTCACACAACTTCCTAGCTCAATTCACAAGTGAATCCCAAGCTCAAACCAAAAAGAACTTGAAAGAGATGGAGAGGAGCTTGTGTAGTGTTTTTGTAGGTGAAAGATGAGAAACTATGTGATTCTCCTCCCTAAATCACTTGATATAAGGTCATTAGCTCCCTAAATCACTTGATATCATGTCATTTGGAGTTAATGACATGTTAAGTAACATGTACATGAAGATGAAATCCAAATTCAAATGCAACTCCAATTCAAATTAAATTCACATGCATATTCAAATGCCTACTAGTTCATGTTGCTTGATATGTTACTATTCAAATCATTGTACACCATGTTTCATTCCTTGCCATATATCATTTCATACATGCATTAATTCATTCTTGGTTCCACCCGAACCCCCATTATCATACCGTCAATTGATATAATTACACCATAATCATATCATATGTGTATAAAACAAATCGAGGCATTACAATTTGAGTTTTTGGGGGTTTCGGTTAAAAAACTTAAATGTTATTTTTAGAGTTTTTATTGAGTTTATTTGATGTATTGGAGGTGTTGAGGAAGTTAGGGGTGTTGATTTTGAGTTTGGGTGTGAAAAACACCATGGAAGCTTGAATTTTTCGGAAACCCGCAGGTCGCGATCGATCGTGGCTTGGCACCGATCGATCGTGACATGTTGCTGATTTGGGAAGGTGATGAGCAGTAGCGGCGATCGATAGCAAAAAGAGGGCGATCGATCGCTGGGTCCTTGGCGATCGATCGCGAATTCGGGCGATCGATCGCGGCATGATTATTTTCTAGCAGTAGGATGTGGCGATCGATCGCGGCCCTGTTCCCTTTGTTTTTTTCAAAATTTTGGAAAATGTCAGGATTTTCGTATCGAGGTTTAAGTGGCCCATTTCCGGGGAAATGTCTACATTCCAATGGGAATGCTATACTTTTAGAATGGATTGGTTGGAGCCAAAGTTTGGTAAAATGGAAATCTCGGTTGAGTCTTTAGCTATCTTTTAAACTTATAAAATGGTATATTTTGGGTATTATGCATGCTTAAACCGGGGTATTTTGAAATGGTAAATCGTCATGTATTGACGATAAGTTTGGGGATTATGAACGTGCTTGGGCACGTGATTGCATGCCTATGTTTAATTGTGAGTTATTTATGTGTTAGCACATAACTCATCGGACGTGGAACTCAGACGAGGTCGGACTCGAACTACGGAATTATAAGGTACGTATAACGTACGAGCATAGCCTGTTATAATGTTGTAACTATGAAATGCATGGTATGTGTTACTTGCAATAAATGGATGTCGAACTGCATGGTGTATAGTACTTGCAATAACTGGATAGTGCAATGCATAGTATTTGGTAATTGCGATAAATGGACATATATGGGGAACTATATGGGGCCGCTTTTGAGCGAGCAATAATTGGGATGTTGACGCCGTTGAGCGACCATCGATTATGACGCCGCTGTTGTTGAGCGTGCGTGGGGTTAAAATGCCGCTACTGTAGAGCGAGCTATGAAATGGAACTATGGAATCATTGGCTTGATATATGTGATATCTGTGGTACTCTATTTGATGATTTAACCATATTTGATTGTGGAACTGGCATAGTAAGAATGGTTTTAGTTGATCAATGAGATGATCAACTGGCTTTTGAGAACTTAATGGTTTGGTTATTTTCAGAACAGGGACAATACAGGGGATCTGGATGAGGATGATACCATCCAGGAAGTATATTTCATGGCAATTTACATTCGTAAATTATGAATTGCATTATATTGTGATTATCGGATTTGGGGTATTGGGTATACTCACCCCGTTTGGGGCTGTCTCTGTTGGGGCGGGTGGAACAGGTACAAGGGAAGCTCCAGAGCTGAGATCGAGTTATGGATCGGAGGTACTTCTCAGATCGATGTACCATAGCTAATATAGAGCAGGGTATTTTATACATTATACACGTATACTTATTCTATGCTCGCATGTGAGCAGTATCATGTGTATATGGGTTGTAAAAAGAAGGCAAGGGCCTTTCTCTTTTCATTTATGTGTTGCATGCAATTATTTATGAATTGCAAAATGAATTGAGAGCATGTTAGTGCATGTATAAAGGTGCATGTTATGTTTATGGATTATGTTTGGGGAAAGTTTAGACATTATACGAATAATGTAAAGAAATTTTATATATGATATTTCATGCTAGGGTTGCATGTAATCTCTTTCCCCCTGATAACATGATTGTATGCACTAATGGCAAGGATTAATACACTAATAACGGGTTAAGGGCACGGGGGTCCTTACACAACTTGAAATTCTAACGATATATTTATTTTGTTGGCATAGCAACCTGCTTACTTTAAGCCAATTTCATTTCGCAGAAAATTTATCCTTCCTGGCATTTCCTCAACAAATTCAAGTTCTGCCAAATATTCCTTATCAATCTCATCTCAGCATATCAGCGATCGGCACTTCTGACTCTACAAAAACTCAACCGATGCCATCCGGATAGTTTTGTGGAACTTAAATTATAAGAAAAGTTTTACTAGTGAATAGTGATTTCTGTAAATTACCACTAACTTCATCACTATTAATTGGGACATAGCTTCCAAAGTCTGGATAAGTCTCTCAGTTTGTCCATCAGTATGGGTATAATAAGCAATACTCATTGCTAACTTAATACCTATGACAATCTGAAAATAGTTTTCGAATTTGGATATTATCCTCGGATCTCTATCAGATACAATTGTTACATAAACTCACTGTAGATATTATCAAATTGGCATTTGCTTGTAACTTGCAGACTTGTGTGATCACATGGGTAAATATTATACTAAGTTGACAGCTAGTATCATGTCAAATTACAATGATCATGTTATATGCATCAAAATTAAAATAATAAGCCACTTGATAAGGAGAAAAGTACCAGTCAATTCCCTAAAAAAGTACTAGTCAGTGCACCTTCACTTGTCATATCCATACTTTGATATGCCTTCATTAATTCATTTCGGCTAAGAAACATAACTAAAATGCAAAAGTCCTGAGATTTCATGAAATCTCAGTTAGTATGCTAGGGATTATTCGACTTTTTCTCCCAAAGTGTACTAGAGATTGTTAGTAGCATTGATAATATGATATAATATTAGGACATTACTAAATAACTCTAGCACATTCTGCAAGTATAAGAAATGTTCCTTCATTATTAGCCTTATAAGTAATGTTTTAGCATATAATATTGTATTTGTGGGATAATTAAATAACATGAACATAGAACTTATCTTTCGAAGTGGGCCAACGGCTACATATGCTCATCTTTATTTTGTCTGCCTCGTCATTTCACCAGTAGCAGATCGAAGCAACTAGCAGCGCAATCATTCTATGAGGCAGCAGCCTGAAAACCATGGCTTCTGTCTTTAACCCCTAGAAGAACCAGAGTAATGGAGGTGCAGTGCATGAAGTCGCAAGTCTGCTCGCAGGTCTCCTTCGCTGCGTACAGGCAAACGAAGCGCGGACCACCATGCACGGCCCAAGTCCACTTCCCGTCGTCGCCTCGTGATGGGAACATCCCCGCCGCTACACCTCGACAGGCAACGCAGACTTGCGGCTGCCTACGAGCAGCTCCTCATTTGGTTCCACAAGACCCCTTCTCAGTGAATTATGGTCTTCTGCAACTGCTCTTCTTTTATTTTAAAGCTTCCGTTGAAGTGGCCATCTGTTAATCAGTTTGATTCTCGGATCCAGCGACGAGTTTTCATGAATTCTTCTTTTCTTCCTTGATGAGATATGCCCTAAGACAACTCATTAGATTAGATGATTGATTTTGGCGATTTTAATAAAGGCAATTCATTATTATATATTATTTCAGTATCTGTGTCATATTCTGTGTCATATGAATATGTATATATGTTAATGTCCTTAGAATAATATTATATTATTCTTAAAGATGTCCCTAGTCAAGTATTATCATGAATAAGGATAATAATAATGCATTGAGACTAGTATGTATTGATTGATGAATGGTTCATGGATATGAGATATCAAATCAACACATGGGTGCATGTTAGAGAACGATGTACTGGACAGACCCACCATGAGAATGCTACATGGATAGTTATATGAACGTCATAAGCAATTATCATAGTGATAATAATGTATGTAATCCTTACAACTTGAGATCACCAGAGATCCCAACATAAGGAGTTGTATATCTTGATATTGTCAAACGTTACCTGTAACAGGGTAAAACTATAAAGACAATCATTGGATACACCACGAATTATGTAGAGGGATGTTGGTTGATCAAGATAGGATTTGTTCCTCCTATATAACAGGAGAAGTGTTTGGGCCCTTGATCAAGTGAGACTAAAATGCATGGCCATACTCGAATGAGTCGATATGTGATATCGAGCTTATTCGTTTATTCTACTCAATGATAGGCTTAGGTTTTAAGTGTTTTTAGCTGTAATTTCTTCCCATTTTTCATACTTTTTCCTGGATGATATTATGTTTTTTGGTGTTTATTTGTATATTTCAGGAAAATTAGTTGGAAATGGAAGAAATGAGCTAAACTGAAGAAAAAGGGCGAAATCGAGGCGAGAAAGAGTTGAAATTGAGGAAGTTGGATTTTCGGAGTCTCGATCGATCGAGAATGTAAGGACCCACGTCCCTTAACCCGTTATTAGTGTATTAATCCATACCATTAGTGCATATAATCATAAAATAATGGGGAAAAGCCATGTGCAAGTGCTACACCATATTAGCGATCCATAAAATTTCTTGCATTCAATCCACATAATATACAAATCCCCCAACCAAGATTACATATATGACATGCACCCTCATAATACACTAATATGCCCTCAGTTCATTTAGCAATTCCACATTTAATTGCATGCAAACCATAAATGAACAGAGAGAAGCCGTAGCCCATTTATACATTACATATACACGTACAATGTACTCACATAAGAGCACCCAATGAATGAGCGTGTATCTGATGTATAAAACACTCTACCGGATACCGTTACTGGTACTTCAATCCTGGAAGCACCTCCCAAGCACAGCTCGATCTCAACACTGGATCTATGTACTTATTCAACCAGCTCTGGTACCTCGATCCTGGAAGTACCTCTATCAACAGCCCGAGTTCAACTCCAAAGCTACTGCTGAACCTGTGTTACCTGCCCCAACAGAGACAGCCCGCACACGGGGTGAGCATACCAATACCACCAATCCAATAATCATAACATTGCAATTCATAATTTACAGAATGTAAATGCCATAATTTAAATGATACTCCCTGGATGGTAATACCCTCATCCGGGATCCCCTGTATTGTCCCTGTTCTCAAAATAACCAAACCATTAAATTCCCAAAAGCCAGTTGATCATCTCATTGAACAACTAAAACCATTCATGCTATACCAGTTCCATAACCAAATGCGATTAAACCATCAAAATAGAGTACTACAGATATCACATATGTTTAGCAATTGACTCCATATTTCTATGTCATAGCTCGCTCCACCATGGCGGCATTTCGACCCCACGCACGCTCAACAATAGCGGCGTCATAACCGATGGTCGCTCAACGGCGACAACATCCCAATCTTTGCTCGCTCAAAAGCGGCACCATATAATTCCCAACGAATGTCCATTTATCGCAATTACCATATACCATACATTTCACTATCCATTTATAGCAAGTACAGTATACCATGCATTTCAATATCCATTTATGCAAATACCACATACCATGCATTTCCGTATCCATTTATGCAAATACCACATACCATGTATTTCAATGTCCATATAATGTCATTATCACATACCATGCATTTTACAGTTGCAACATTATAATAGGCTATGCTCGTACGTCATACGTACCTTAAGTCTCCGTAGTCCAAGCTAAACCTTGCTTGAGTTCCATGCCTCGAGAAATATGTGCTAAAACACACAAACAACTCACAATCAAGAATAAGCATGCGATCACGTGCCCACGCACGTTTGCAACCTCAAAACCCATCGTCAATCCATGACGATTACCAAAATAAAAGCCCCCCCGGCTAAGCATGCATAATACCCAAAATATACCATTTAACAAGTTTAAAAGATAGCCAAGAATTCAACCGGGAATTCCGTTAATTAACTTTGGCTCCAACCAATCCATTTTAAAAGTTTAACATTCCCATTGGAATGTGAACATTGCCCCGGAAGCCGACCATTTAAGTCGTGAATCCAAAATCCCACGAAAAAGCCAAGAAAACCAACAAAACCTTGCTAGCGATCAATCGCTATGCCGGGCGATCGAGTAGCCCCTCGGCGATCGATCGCTCGATATAGCGATCGATCGCCAGACCTTACTGGCTGCTGAAAAGCCTACTGCTTGCGCGCGATCGATCGCCAAAAACGGGCGATCGATCGCCGCGACCTGCAACTCGAAAAACCCCATTTTTGAAAGCTTGAAACCTCCTCAAATCATACCCCAACTCCTCCCAACTCAAAACCACAACAAATCCACACACAAGGACCTCCAACAAGGGTGCTCAACCCAAAATAAAACAAACCCAAAAGATCTTATGATTTTTACCAAAAATCACCCAAATCAAACTAAACCCAAAACTTAACAAAAACCAACAAAATCACAAACCAAACGAAGATAAAAGCGAGGGGAAGGAGATTACCAACTTATCTTTGAAGAATCCGGCTCCTAAATCGAGCCTCGGGCCACTTTTCTCCAAAGAGAAAAGATGAGGGTTGGGGAAAAAGGGGGGTTACACGATAAGAGGGGGAGAGGAGAGGGAGAGAAGTGATTCCGTGCCAAATGACGGAAATCTCGAGTCCAACGGGTATATATATAGCAAAAATACCCCAACACACCAATACCTCCACAAATACATCATGATTCATTAAAGATCATCTGTTTTCAAAAACTCTCTCTCCAACACCAAATCCCCATACCAGCCCCAACAAAAAGCACCCCGGACTCCAGGTCCCATCGAAAACCCAACTCATAGGTTTTCCACCGAAATGAGAATACCATCTCAACCTTTGGATCCAGCGATCCCAAATGCCCGATTATACAACCTCGGGAGACCCAAAACCGCAATAATTCCTAATTGCCACAATTAAAAATCCATCAAGGATTAATACCACACCGGGATTAACACCATTAATCCCCGGACATCACAGAGAATATTTCTCGATCGATCGAGCCAGGCAGTGTGCTGAGAAAAAGTCTCGATCGATCGAGATTATTGCTCGATCGATCTACCAAGGCAGAAACTTCAGAGCCAGTTTTATCGAAGGCTCGATCGATCGGAAGGGAATCTCGATCGATCGAGCGAGGCAGTGAGTTTCAAAGGCTGGCGTGAACAGTGCACCGATCGATCGGACGCAATTCTCGATCGATACGCAAATCCGGGAAAATCTTATCTTCCATTTTTGAATGGATTTTCGGGGGATAAAAGGAATTTTCATTTCCATACAAGGGATATATCATATCAGACGCCTATTCTCTGGAAAATAAGGAACCCTAGCCGCCGCCTAGCGCCGCCGAAGGAGATTCAATCTCCGTTCTTCGTCCAAAGTCGAGCCAGTCCATTCCGGAGTGCAAGGAAGGAGCAAGAGAAGAGATTTCGGTGCTACGCACGGATTTATTCCGCCGTTTATCGTATTTCTAGACTCTAATCTATTTCATTTTGATTTCCAATTGATGTTTTTGAGGTCGAGAGACGATTAAACTCTTTTGTATTTGATTTGAAATATTTTTAGTTTATTCTATCGAGTTTTAGTTTCGTTGTGTTTGATTATTGATTCAAATTGTGTTTGAGTGCATTGATTACTATTGTTCATAAATTAATTGCTTGTGTAGATCAAAGCCTAGCTAACTTTGATTGAATCTGAGAGTTATAACCGAGATCGAGAGATAACGTTGTAACACGCTCTATTAATTTATGATGTATGTTACGATTGAGATCGAGAGATGATATCGCATACGTGAGAACTTTGAATCGAGAGATTTAGAGTAACAAGGTTTTGATGACTTATGCAATATTGAATTAGTAAATAGATGCACGAGAGTGACTTATTCTAATTTAATGTTAATTTCTTTACAGCTCGAGAGAGTGTATCGAATAATAGCGAAAACCTCTCACCTTTAGAATCAATTGGTTGATAATTTGAGAATTCAGTTGAATCATTAAAGATAACATAGTTGAACGACGAGCTTGATAGATTTCTCGAGTGACTTACCTTCGCATATCCGGAATCATTCATTTTATTGTTTCTTGTTTTCATTTTTCGGTCTTTAGTTTAATTTGGCTTTAGTTAATCAACTTCTTTAATCGTAGGCTAAATATAATTTCTCTAATCTTATTTGGTACTTATACATTAGTCCCCGTGGATTCGACAACCCTTGCTTAATTTTCACTATACTAAAACTTGACAACCGTGCACTTGCGGTAGAATCGCTTCACACTATTCTTTGAAAAATCTTTTGTTTAAAAATAAAGCGGTCAAGTTTTTGGCGCCGTTGCCGGGGACTAATCTGTATAATATCATATTAGATTAGTTAATTGTAATTTAGCCAATTCTTTATTATTTCGATTTGTTTTATTTCTTTGTTTTTGTTAGTTGATTTGTTTTGATTTTTGATTTGTGTATTTTGTTGTCTCCTTTTTGTCTGTTTTGTACAGGAATCGTTTCTCTAGTGCATGCTCAGAAGAGAGGAGCCCATTCTCGAGCCTTTCCATCCGGAAATAGAAAGAACTCTACTCAGGCGATTACGAGAAGCTCGAGCGATGGCAGATAATAATGAAGCACAGAACCCAAGGTCAATGATGGACTTTGCGCAACCGGCATTTCATGGATCTTTGTCCAGTATTACGAGGCCGACGATTCAAGCGAACAACTTTGAGATCAAGCCGGCGATTATACAAATGATACAACACTCGGTTATGTTTGGGGGAGGGGCCACGGACGACCCGAATAATCACATCTCCAACTTTTTGAAGATTTGTGACACGTTCAAACATAATGGCGTCTCCGACGACACCATCAGGTTAAGACTTTTCCCCTTTTCATTACGAGACAAAGCTAAGTCATGGTTGAATTCACTACCTGCAGGTTCTATAACAACATGAGAGGGGGTGACGAAAGCGTTTTTATCAAAGTACTTTCCCCCTTCCAAGACGGCGAAGATGCGGAACGATATCACAACTTTTGGGCAGTTTGAGCCTGAGACATTATATGAAGCGTGGGATCGTTTTAAGGAATTGTTGAGGAGATGCCCACACCATGGTCTACCCATATGGCTGCAGGTACAAACTTTCTATAATGATTTATTTTCTTCTAATCGTTCGATGATAGATGCAGCATCTGGGGGATCAATAATGAGGAAGACACCGGAAGAGGCATATAGCTTATTGGAAGAAATGGCATGTAACAGCTACCAGTGGCAGTCAGAGAGGAACACGCCACAGAAGCCAATAGGAGTTCATCAAGTGGATGACATCACTGCTATTTCGGCACAGCTTGAGGCTATGAACAGAAAGATAGATAGCATTGGAGCATCAGCAATGCAAATTCAAGCTGTTTTCTGTGACTTGTGTGGAGGCGGTCATCCAAGCATCGAGTATCAGGCAGGTAACCAGTTTAACCAATCTATTGAGGATGTGAATTTTGTAGGTAACAAGCCACCCAACAATTCATATTTGAATTATAACCAACCATGGAGGAACCACCCGAATTTGAGATGGTCGAACCAGGAGAATGTGTTGAACCCACAACCGCAGGCAGGGTTCACACAAAAGCCGAGTATGGAGGAACTTATGGCAAAGTTGATTTCGTCGACAGAGGTGAGGATGCAAAATCAAGATGCATCGATCAAAAATTTGGAGGTGCAAATAGGGCAATTGGCATCGTTGATTTCGGGGAGAACGCAAGGTACACTCCCAAGTGATTCTGTAAAGAATCCAAAGGAGCCATCAAATTGACAAGACGAGGAGGTGACAGTCCAGCTTGGGACTATAAATTAAGAACTTCCATTTTTCTTTTCTCGAGTTTTGTTTTTAATTCCTTGTTTTGGTGTGATTTTGTTATTATTTTTATTTTTAGTTTGTCTGGGAATGAATGCGTTAAATTTTGTTGCAGGTGTAGAAGCAAGAGCAATAAGGATGTAGGCGAGGCAACCCGAGAGAAAGTTTTTGAGAGAAATTAAATTTCTGGTGTTGGCGATCGATCGAGACAAAATCTCGATCGATCGCCCAAAGCTTTTAAATTGGGGTTTGAGCACTGCCTCGCTCGATCGATCGAAAATTTTTTCCGATCGATCGAGCGAGAGAAAATTTTGAAAAAAAAATAGGGCACCGAAGAGCAGTCTGCACTTTTAAAAAAACACTTTCTCTCCTCTCCACAACAGAACCCAAGCCGCCTCGTCCAATTCTTCCATCTAATCTCATCCTTATTCCATCAAATTTCCAATTTACTTCAAATCTTGGAAGTAATATTTGTTCTAGTGAGATTTTCATTGCAGATTTGAAGAATTACAAGTCAAATTGGGTAGAAGTGCATCCAAAAGGGAATTCCAAGCCAAGTGCCAAACTCTTCCAAGATCGGATTTTTAAGCGGTAATTGGCTTCAAAATCTCAAAGCTTTTATCTTTTGGTGCAATTTCTTGGTGTAGTAGAATTGGGTTAGGAAGGATTTAAGTTTGGAGGGAGTTTTGTGGTGTTGAAGGGTGTTCGATTTGCAGTGTTGTGTGGTGTTAGTTGAAGTCAATTGAGATATTTGGGAATAACCTAGCACATAGATGGCTCCTACAAAGATGTCCAAGCAAGCGGCAACCTCACAAAAGAGAAAACAAGCAGAGGCAACCACTTCGGAGCAAGAGCATGACGAACAAAAGTTTGTCAATGCCACAATTGCTGAGTTATATCCCACCTATCATAAGAAACCCCTTAGTCGTGAAAGGGGCATGAGCATGGAAAAAATTGAGTGCCCGGTCATTAGGACAGCACAACGAAAAGGGTGGTATCAATTTGTTCAGACACCTATTGATGCTGTGGTGCCACTGGTAAGGGAATTTTACACAAACCTCCGAGCTATTAAACCAGGGCACCAAGTAAGTGTTTATGTTCGAGGGAAGGATGTGTTGGTAGATCGAGCTTCAATAAATAATATTTACCGGATGTCGTTCCTGCATAACTGTGCATACCAATCTTTCAAGAATAGCAAGATAGACTACGATGAGGTATTGGCAGTTATTGGCATGCCGGGAGTGGATTGGCAAAGGAACGATAAAGGAGAGCCACAGTTGGTTCTAAAAAAGCATTTGACGCCAGAGGCCCAAGCATGGTTCTCATTTGTCGCCTCGCGGGTCATGCCTTTGACCCACACTTCTGAGGTGACAAAATACAGAGCGGTCCTGGTATATGCCATCCTCTCAGGGAAGGAAGTGGACTTCGGCGAGATCATCAGTGATCACATTGAAGAGATTGGGAGCAGCCCACCGACCTCCGCACTACCGTTTCCATCCACGATCACTGCTTTATGTCAGCGATGCGGAGTGACATGGGGGGAAGACGAGGAGCTACTTCCGCCGAAGACCCCGATCATTGTGGACGGTCCACCACCTCCTACGGGCCGACGAAGGGCCGAGCCAAGACCCTTGGACACTAGACAAGCTGGAGCATCATCATCCTCTACTGCAGAGCGTAGTTACATTGGACTCTCTTCATAGGGATCTCCAAGATATTCGCCTGGGACATCAGAGTATTCACAGCATGCAGCAGGACATTCATAGCATGCAAAGAGCATTGCAGATGGACCATGAGCAGGTAGATCAGCGTCAGATAGAGTTCATGCACTATCAGAGTGCATGGAACACTGCCATGGCCCAGGGCTTTCCAGGTTTCCAGTTCCCGCCGGAGCCACACTTTGCACCTTATCATCCGCATGCACCTCCACCTTCTGAGTACCCACCATTTCCGCCATATCAGGGCGAGGAGCACCACTACCCAGTTCCCCCTCCGGAGCATGATGAGGACGACGATCAATGACGATCGTCGTCATGGTATGTGTTTTTGCCTATGCATTTATTTATTTCTTGTTCATTGAGGGCAATTCACGTACTAAGTTTGGGGGGGTTTTGAGTATTTGTATATATCTTGTTTTTGCACATTCGGCTACTTGTCTTGCTTCTCTACTTGCACGACTGCATGATTTTGTGACCGATTCATCCTTGAGCATTACCAACAAAATTTTTATTTTGTGAGTTAGTCTTGAGAAATGAAGAATTAGAATTGCAACGGTAATACATGATGAAATTAATCCTCATCTAGATAGGAGTCATGAAAATGTTTAACTTGTTTGTATATATCCTTTGTTAACCATATGTCAAAACTGAGGAATAATTCGAGCACTTATTGAGTCATGATTGAGTAAAGTATGTATTGATTAAAGTGAAAATTTGTGTTAACTATGATAAGTCTTGAGTATTTTAGATAACTCTATAATTTAGTTGAAAGCACTTTGAGGCGAAATTTATAATTAGGAACTTGAGTTGGAGATGATTTAGGCGATCTTTGGACCGTTTGTGCCTTTCGAGCCTACCTTTTATACATCATTCCTTAGTGTCCCCTCTTGTGCCTTATTGAAAAAGAATGGTATATGCATTGCATATGATTAGACCCCCATTCGACATTCTTGGCAACCTCATTATACCTACCTTGGATTGAGCCTAAAACAAAATTTTTACCCACCCCTAAGGGAGTATAATGAATCTCATTCATTGCATTAAATTGTTATATGTTGATAAGTTCATTGTGAAAAATAAAATGAACAAAATAATGAGCAAAGAAAAAGAAAAGATGTAGAGAAAAGCCTTGAAAAGAAAATTTAAATAAGACCCAAAGTGGCCAAGGCTAAAAAAAAAAAAGTTGAAGAGAAGCTCAATGGTGTGCGAAAAAAAGTATTGAACTGACTCTATTGTACTCTCTTCTTTGAATTCATCCTACCTTTTCTTTGGAGCCGACACCAAAAGGCCTAACGTTATAAGCTTTTAAAGTCCTGTTGATCCAAGTCTATGAAATAATTACATTAGTGGAGAAGTGCTGGATAGTAAATTTGTAGAGTAGTTCAAAGTAATCTTGACTCGGAGTTGTTATGGCACTTTTTGATCTTAAAGATATGTACATTACTCATGTTTGACAATAGCACACACGCACGTTCCAATGTTGCGATGTATTGTTTAACTTAGGAGAAATTGCTTCTTGTTAAATGTTGAATGACTTTTATTGATGTGTAAGTAGGATTTCTGAGTTTTTACGTGAGTTGTAAAGATGATTCATGCATAGTATTAAGATTAACTTTTCTTTTTGAGCTTATTGCTTGCTCGAGGACGATCAAGTCTAAGTTTGGGGGAGTTGATAGGCTTAGGTTTTAAGTGTTTTTAGCTGTAATTTCTTCCCATTTTTCATACTTTTTCCTGGATGATATTATGCTTTTTGGTGTTTATTTGTCTAATTCAGGAAAATTAGTTGGAAATGGAAGAAATGAGCTAAACTGAAGAAAAAGGGCAAAATCGAGGCGAGAAAGAGTTGAAATTGAGGAAGTTGGATTTTCGGAGTCTCGATCGATCGAGAATATTTCTCGATCGATCGAGCCAGGCAGTGTGCTGAGAAAAAGTCTCGATCGATCGAGATTATTGCTCGATCGATCGACCAAGGCAGAAACTTCAGAGCCAATTTTATCGAAGGCTCGATCGATCGGAAGGAAATCTCGATCGATCGAGCGAGGCAGTGAGTTTCAAAGGCTGACGTGAACAGTGCACCGATCGATCGGACGCAATTCTCGATCGATCGATACGCAAATCCGGGAAAATCTTATCTTCCATTTTTGAATGGATTTTCGGGGGATAAAAGGAATTTTCATTTCCATACAAGGGATATATCATATCAGACGCCTATTCTCTGGAAAATAAGGAACCCTAGCCGCCGCCTAGCGCCGCCGAAGGAGATTCAATCTCCGTTCTTCGTCCAAAGTCGAGCCAGTCCATTCCGGAGTGCAAGGAAGGAGCAAGAGAAGAGATTTCGGTGCTACGCACGGATTTATTCCGCCGTTTATCGTATTTCTAGACTCTAATCTATTTCATTTTGATTTCCAATTGATGTTTTTGAGGTCGAGAGACGATTAAACTCTTTTGTATTTGATTTGAAATATTTTTAGTTTATTCTATCGAGTTTTAGTTTCGTTGTTTTGATTATTGATTCAAATTGTGTTTGAGTGCATTGATTACTATTGTTCATAAATTAATTGCTTGTGTAGATCAAAGCCTAGCTAACTTTGATTGAATCTGAGAGTTATAACCGAGATCGAGAGATAACGTTGTAACACGCTCTATTAATTTATGATGTATGTTACGATTGAGATCGAGAGATGATATCGCATACGTGAGAACTTTGAATCGAGAGATTTAGAGTAACAAGGTTTTGATGACTTATGCAATATTGAATTAGTAAATAGGTGCACGAGAGTGACTTATTCTAATTTAATGTTAGTTTCTTTACAGCTCGAGAGAGTGTATCGAATAATAGCGAAAACCTCTCACCTTTAGAATCAATTGGTTGATAATTTGAGAATTCAGTTGAATCATTAAAGATAACATAGTTGAACGACGAGCTTGATAGATTTCTCGAGTGACTTACCTTCGCATATCAGGAATCATTCATTTTATTGTTTCTTGTTTTCATTTTTCGGTCTTTAGTTTAATTTGGCTTTAGTTAATCAACTTCTTTAATCGTAGGCTAAATATAATTTCTCTAATCTTATTTGGTACTTATACATTAGTCCCCGTGGATTCGACAACCCTTACTTAATTTTCACTATACTAAAACTTGACAACCGTGCACTTGCGGTAGAATCGCTTAACACTATTCTTTGAAAAATCTTTTGTTTATAAATAAAGCGGTCACTCAACTTGGGAATCAAGAAATAAAAGATTGAACTATACGAGTATGACTATTCCATGACTCGTGTTTAATCTAAACACATAGGACAAAGGGATTAAGTTACATGGTTAATATTATCACAGGCCATAGGTTATGTCGAGTCAATGACATTCTTGTAACTTGGGTAGCCTTGATGTGTTGCTAGATACCGCTCAATGCTTGTAACATAAAATTAGATTTTATGTCACTGCCAACGTTGTAAGATCCTAACGGGTTTCACAAAAGATTAAAACGATAAAAGGAAAGTTAAAATTCATTGGATGAATTAAGTTTATTAAAAAGAATCTTAATCATATACTTTAATGGGCCATATTTATATATATATAGAGATATATTTAAATATGACATATATGTATATATTGAGATAGAGATTGGGCCAAGGGTTTTATGAAAAGCCTTATTCTGATAGCCGCCTAAGGAATATCTCTTTTATATATACGTATACGTGCATGTCCAAGACAGAGGTGATTTACGAAATTAAACCCTAGAAGACTATAAGTAAGGCACGGCCGTCACTTGGCAGAGGGTGTTCGTCCCTTTCAGAGTTGAATAACAAGTCTAGCAACTTGTTCTTCAACATACCTTCATCGATTTAATCGCGTGGATACGGTAGAGGCAAAACTAGAAAAGTTATGTTCCTGACTCGAGGACGTGCTGCTTTGTGGATTCTGCTCAAACACGCTACAAGGGTACGATTCTTTTCACCCCGATATGATTAACTCCGTATAGATCCTCGGTTTGGAATCCATAATTTTATTTCCGCTGCATATTGCCTGTTGGATTCCTTTCACTTTCCTTAACAGTGATCATCTTCCTCTCTTTTTTTCTGAAGTGGGCTTGTGAAAAATTAAATTTTCATGGATTTATGAAGCTGGAAGTACAGTAAGCTAACTCCACGTATAAAGAACCCGAAACGTTAGTTCCTGTTGCGTGGGGTTGAGATTGGAAAGATCTTGAACTCATCTTCTCACCACAGAACAAGAATTCTCCTCTTCAACCTTGCTTCCCCTTTCCATCTTTGAAGAAAATTATAGCAAGAACTATCTGGATGCGCAGGGTTTGATTCTCTTTCTCAGAATATCAAATTGTGCAAACAATTGGTCGTAATTTGTTTTCAGCATAGCATACTCGGTATCGACTTGCTTAGATTTTGATCTGGCTCTTTTGTTCTGAAACCAAATTGCAACCTGTCGAGGTTGCCGTCCAAGCTTGTTAGCCAAGTTTAGTTTCGGGCGTAGCTCTAGCCTCGATTCTGGGTCGAACATTGTCTCCAATGACTTGATTTGTTCATCACTAAATCGCCTCATGTCGTTTTTGGTCTTCTTGATATTAGACATGAATTCAAGTTACTTACCTCTCTATTCTAGTATTCTTCCCTTTCAAATTGACATAGACGTCAACAAAAATGGAAAATAATCAACAAAATTAAAAACAGATTTTTGGTTCTAGTAGTCTTTGAACACCAGGTTTGTGTTGTCGGTGGAGGAGACGAAAAATGAAGACTGGAGGCCGAATGAAGATGCAGATAAGAGATGGATCGATTTCTTTTTTGGAGAACAGATAAGATTTCACATCTACTTTACATATGAAATCATTCGACAATCACCCATTTCAACATTAAGACATGGATCCATCAAATTACTGCTCCACATAATGGCCAACGCATGAATAAGAAGTCTCAACAACGGGGACTCAATTTTTCCCCAAGAAAGATGGAAATCTCTCGGTTTTAATACATTCAAGAAAACCCAAGATCGCCTATAAAGCAGCCGCACGAACCTCAGCACAAATTAGTCGAAGGTTTGGTTTGAAGGTGAAATTCCTCAAATGAAGAATTCTGATTCTGGGTATTTTTTAGATGAATGCGGTAACTGGTAAGGTTGAGTCCGATACATCAGTTGACTACTTGTATGGAGATGTAAAATATGAGCAGTATAGTGCAAGCTCTCGGAGGGCACATACCCTGCCACAAGAGAAGCTATGAATCCGCATACGAAAAAAACAAATCATCAGAAGAACCCAAATTTCTCCTCCTCAGATCTCAACGCAGCCAAATGATACTCCCAAAAAGTGCGATAATTAGTAAATGTGCAGAAAATAAATCGGGCATCATGTTTTTTTACGTGGAAACCCCAAAATGAGGAGAAAAACCACGAGACTTAATCCAATATAATTTCACTATCATGATCAAGAATTACAAGGTTTTTTGTACACTAAATGATAAAATGCTAAACTAAGGAACTGGAATGATGGCTGGCCAAAGACAAGACTCCATGGGAGAGGAGTTTATTTGGAGAAGGAAAAAAAAAATCCTTCCTGCCAGCCACCCTGTAAAACCATTAGTCTCTCCCTTTGGCATTGACAGAGAATTAAATACATTCCTCCTTTCCTTAAATTCCCTCACCAGATCCTCTTAAATGAAATTTGGTCTAAATAGTGGTAGGGTAACAAGGAAGAAGAACCAGATTGTAAAGTTGCATTCTGTTATGTCCTAGTCTTTCTGTGTCAAAATAAATCCAGTGTCAATTTGCCTCAACCTGATACGTGTTGTGAAAGGTCATTTTCTTCACCGTCTATGTTTGGGTGAACACAATAAAATACTGCTTTTGGAACTTTCCAACTATATAGTTGATATATTTCACCATTAACAATTATATCTCCCAATCAAATACAAAAAGAAGAAATAAAAAATGCCATTGCTCCCAAACCAACAGACAAATTATTATTAATCATATACGAAACATAAGGTGTATTTACATTCCTCTGGCAAAATAACAAGATTGCCAGCAGACCTCTTAAAAAAAGCTATTTAAAACTTCAAAGCCTTATACAAGGAAAATTCAATAATGATTTTTCCAAGTTAAAAATGAAATTCTTTAAAAAACAGATGGAAAGACGGGCAGTAGCTACTAGCTTTCTAGCCTAGTTCAGCCAAAAAGGCCAATAACCCTATTCTACCACGTCATCAACACAACTTCATACGTTCATCTTGGCCAACTAATTTCACGTTCACCTAAAATCCCCAGCAAGCAAAGGACGCATCAGTCTCATGTCATCTCTTCTTGAAGATGATCCCGATTTACTCTTCTTCCTAATTGCAGATCCTTCACTCTTCGACCCCTTCAAGGCAGCCAAGAGTTGCTGACCTCTTACACCAGGAATGCTTTTCTTTATGAATGAACAAGCCTGCTTTGTTTCCACATCATCCAGATCTTTATCCAGTTGTCTCTTGCAGGAGATACGATCCACAGATCGCACATGGTTATGTTGAATGGAGAAAACCACATCTAAGACAAAAGTTAGTTATAAGCATCAGTCATTTGTTTGTAAAGTCATTCAAAAAAGGTACCCTTTAAAGAAACAGGTTTCGCTCAATTTACCGGGTAGGTCTTTCCTAAATATCTCTGGACTTGGAGATCTAGAAGGTGTTTGAGGAGTAATAACATGATTGGTTCCATGGGCACCATTCCCCCGCTTCCGGTTAATTATGTCAGGTGAACGTGGAGAGACTCGTTTGTGGGGTTCATGTAAAGGTAAATCAATGCAATCACTCCCAGGAATATTGCATGTTGGTCCATTCTCTTTACTTTCATCGTCTTCCATTTCACTGTATTTTGAAACAGTCGCATCACTTGCTTCAATTGAATCACAATAGTGACTTTTGTGGAGCATGGGAGGTGCTGTAGATATGTCTACTTTGTCTAACACTGATTTGGGTGATGTGCTCGATATATTGCACTCAATAAACTTCTGAGTTTCCATGAAATTTGAAAACCAGGAGATTCCCTCTTTGGCATAGAAGAGAATGTAAGCTTCCTGTGACATCACTAAATCTTCATGGACTTGAACAACCTACATGATGGCAATCAAACATCAAGATTTCCCCAACACCAGATTAACTACCAGATTGCAATGACTATAGAGGACAACGATGTTATGAATAGTAAGACATGTCCAATGACTCACCCGGGAATCATCAAACTTGCACCACATGTCAGGTGATAAACGAATGAAGCAGTAATAGTGACCTGAAGTAGATGTCAATCCCGTATGTACCACAATAGCATAAAGTATGTATTTAAGCTCCACCTGTAGAACATACACACAAAAATGGAAAGATAGGGACTTCAGATCCGAGTCATAACACACACTAAACCACAATAGTTGATTTTGTATGCCGCATTCTTGACAATTCATATATATGAGCAAGCCTATTATATAACACAGCCAGAAGACAACGGGAAGGAGAGCAAGTGACAAAACATCCATATGAAGTTGAACAATCAACTTTCAAAAATTTACAAATCTCTTCAAAACTACTGGCCTACTGGCACATTCACGTAATCAGATTTGAGATTTTAAATTAACCATAGCCTTCAGATTTCAAAATATCTTATGAGTTTCAATGACATAACTGCGAGTCCTATACTATTTCATGATTCAAAAGAATAAGCATAAAGGAACTTACATCAGATGCCTTTCCACTACAAGTGAAAGGCTGCAAATCCAATTCCAATGGAAATTTCATATGTTTATCAATTTTCTCAACAAAATGGCCGTCATTTTTGAATCTCTTCAAATGAAAGGCAGCAACTGAAGGGACCTGATCAAACAAAAGTTGCTTCTCAACGGATACTTGTTCTTTACAACTTTCACATGTAAACATGTTCTCCGAATCTTCAAGTTTTTCAATCTTCGTGAAAGACTTCAGAGACATTAAGAGATTGTCTGCTTCTTCGATCTCCAAACTTAGGTTAACCAAAGGCTCGTAAGTATCGGAACAGTGATAGCACTTGCAACACTTCAGCTGCAAGTAGCAAGCATATGATCAGATATTTATCTCATTATCATACACATGTATGTGCATAAAGCAGGAATTGTGGGGTTAATAACAAAACATGGAAAACACAAAACACAAAAAGGATAGGGATAGAGTATATACTTTGCTGACTAGACTACCACCAAACACCTGTCTAACAAAGTTGTCACTTTTTAGATTTGTGCAGTCTTTTAGCTTTGAATCATGATAGCTTTCAAGTCTTTCTAGGAAGCACTGAAAAAACTCAAGAGCATCTTCCTGTTGAAATCTCTGGAAACTTGACAAAAAATCTAGCAGTTTTATGAGGTCAAAGAATATCACAGAAGAAAGAAATTCATGAAACACATGTGAATAGAATATGATACCATAAATATTTTTTTTATAAAAATCAGAAGTAATAGTTTCATATTGTGTGCACCAACAAATCAGGTGGTTTGACCAATCTGAATTTTTACTGCTATGTAGACGAGACAGTCAAAATAAAAACAATAGACAGAATGACAACTTCGAAAAAGAAAACAAAATCAACAAGCATTGAAATAAAATAATCAAACTCAGTATTTGCGGAATAAAATATGTGTTTATATGTTATGGTTTTGCAAATTTAATCCAAATTCAAAGAGGATACAGCTCAAATTGTTGACAATCTTCCAAGGTGCAACAATTCTATCACTAGAAGTAAATGATAGCTCAACCAGTTCACGCAGAGCGCAAAGCACACAGAAACGTTCCTCGATACCTGTATTAATAGCTACAAAGCTGTTTACAACCAATTGAAAGATCAAAAACAAAATCTATGTAATGAAGGTAGATTCCAACATGCAACAAAAATATAAATAGAACTATAAATCGTAGTGGCTCTTACACTGACAGCGCCCTGCGTGATTATCAGATAGAATGCTATGAAGAAGCGGCACAGTGTGCATGAAGCATTGCAACACAGAATTTAGGAAGCATGTGTTACCCAAATTCGCAAGCCCTGCTCCCTGCAAAATTTTAACAATATGTTTAATTGAATAAACACATTCAAAACTTGAGACTAAAACCATAAACAATAACAAACCGAAAAAAGCCCGAACATCTGGCCAGATACATATATCATCATCAACCAGAATGCCAGACAAAGACATAATAAAAAATCATTAACCAATTACTTCATCGGCGCACAGTTAAATTGCCCAAACCTACGTAGTGACTTCGAGTCATGGAGTTGGTTGGACAGTCAAGGCGATGAATTATAGTGGCACGAGTGTATACGGGTGTAAAACAAAATCAAAATCACGCAAAAACTAGGACAAAAGTCACAAACTGATAAAACTCAATAAATCAGATTTAACCTTTACAATGGCATCAAGTTTGTTACTTTCGGACTGCCAAGCCAAAATTGAAGTCCCCCCTTCAACATCAATACCACCTTGTGACGGCCATTCAGTCATATCTTCACGAGAAAGCCGATAATCAAAAGACAACAATGTGTCAAATTCCTCATGACTCTCACTGATATCAGGATTTCCCGACCACCGTTCGCCCAAGAGAGAGCAATTCAGAAGCTCTCCATCGTCTTCATCAATCTCACCTTCTAGCATACGAGAGGAGTCGAAAAATTCAGTGACGCCAGCGGCCAATTCGTCAGTAGTCGGCGAGAAAAGGCCGGAATCTGGCAATTTCTCAAGGTTTGGCTGCGAATCCATATCCTGATCTAGGGTTTGGCCAGCCTAGTTGTTCCGGAGAATTTGTGAGGGATTTGAAATTAGGGTTTCAGGATTTGGGGGGATTAGAAGAGTTTGAACTTTTTGTTTTCGAATTGGAGGGAACTACGTATGTATGTATAAAACTAAAAGGTTCCAAAAGCGAGGGAAACTGAATCATATACACACAAGGGCTCCTTGGAACATTATTTGGGAAGATTAAAATTTTGATTATATATGTTTTTCTTTTTGTAATTTGGATCTTCTTGTTATCAAATTTCAGAATAACGTTATTTTTTTAATAATTTTAATTATTTGCCAACAAAATAATGATCTGATGTTGCACACATATGTCCATAAAATAACTAAAACAAAAAAATAAAATAAAGAGAATAAAATATAACTGAAACCAAAAATACAATCTACTTACATTATTAATATATTAATATGTATATAATAGTAATAATAAATTAATTTTAATATATATTATTAAAATTCTATAAACTTATTATATATATTCTTATAATTCTATAAACTCATTAGGTTGAATGTCCTTAAACATAGACCCGATCAAGAGTCATAAATGATCATGAATCTGCATGTATCCGTCCTGTGGCGGTTCGAGGGGTCGGACCTATAACCGGCCAGTCTATCGGTGGACCGGTTAATGGTCATAATCTTTTTAACATGTGAACCGCCTACCGGTTAATGGTCATTATTTTTTTTAACATGTGAACCGCCGGTTCAAGGGTTTATTTTAATTTTTTATTTTTTTAAATTTAGAACATATGTCATGGTAGGCTCGCCGGCGACGGGAGCGGTGGAGCCAGTGAACGGAAAGCTGAGACGGAGATGGGGAGAGCTTGGTTCGTTGACTTCGTTCCGTCCTTGGGAGGCGCAGCCGCGCAGGGAGATGGGAAGAGCGAAGCCGCAGATGGACGCTGGAGAGGCGAGGATGCAATGGCTAGTGAGTTTTTCAGATTTTCAGAGTCTGCTTTGTTTATCGCTTGAGGCTTTGAGCGGCGGAGGAGTCGAGAGTCTGAGACTCTGTGTGTGAAGTTTTGTGATGCCCGGGGATTAACTGTGCTAATCCTGGTGTGGTAATGATCCTTTAAGGATTTTATTTGTGGCAATTATGAATTAATTGTGGTTTTGGGACTCTCGGAGATTTTAAATCCGGTATTTGGAGTCATTGGATCCAAGGGATGAGATTATATTCTCGTCGTGGTGATAACCTTGGAATTTGGTCTTTGGTGGGATTTGGGGTCCGGAGTACTTTGTACTGGGGCTTGTAATGAAATTTGAGATTGGGAGGTAATTTTTGGAAACAGATGATTTTTAATGAGTCATGATGTATTTGTGGAATGATGGGTATTTTCGAGTTTTGGTACTATATATACCAAGTAGACTCGGTATTCCGTCATTTGGCACGGAACCCTTCCCTCTCTTCTCTATCTATTCGCCCAAAGCCCTTCCCCATTTCCCCTCTTCTTCCCTTGGAGGAAATTGTTAGTAGCTTGGCACGGGAGCAAGATTTCTCGAAAATAATCAGGTATTAATCTTCCCCTAGCCTTTGTCTTCGATTTGGTAGTGGTATTGTACAGTTTGGATGGGTTTTGAATTGGTTATGGAATTTGGGAGTTTTTGAGAAAAATTCAAAGTTTAGTTTTAGTGTCTTTATTGGTTACAAATGGTGCAATGGATGTGTTGAGGAAGTTAGGGGTGTTGGTTTTGAGTTTGACTGTGAAAACACTATAGAAGCTCGAATTTTTCGAAAACCCGCAGGTCGCGATCGATCGCGGCTTGGCGCCGATCGATCGCAACATGTTGCTGATTTGAGAAGGTGATGAACAGTAGCGGCGATCGATCGCGAAAAGAGGGCGATCGATCGCGGGGTCCTTGGCGATCGATCGCGAATTCGGGCGATCGATCGCGGCGTGATTATTTTCGGGCAGTAGGGTATGACGATCGATCACGGCTTGGCGCCGATCGATCGCGGCCCTGTTCCGTTTGTTTTTTTTGAAATTTTGGAAATGTCGAGATTTTAGAATCGAGGTTTAAGTGGCCCATTTTCGGGGCAATGTCTACATTCCAATGGGAATGCCATACTTTTAAAATGGATTGGTTGGAGCCAAAGTTTAATAAAATGGGATTCTCGGTTGAGTCTTTGACTATCTATTAAACTTATAAAATGGTATATTTTGGGTATTATGCATGCTTAGCTGGGGGGCTTTTATTTTGGTAATCGTCATGGATGGACGTTAGGCTTGGTAGATGTGAACGTGCTTGGGCACGTGATTGCATACCTATGTTTAATTGTGAGTTATTTATGTGTTAGCACATAACTCATCGGACGTGAAACTCAGGCAAGGTTGGACTCGAACTACGGGATAATAAGGTACGTATAACGTACGAGCATAGCCTGTTACAATATTGCAACTGTGAAATGCATTATGTATGGTATTTGTAATAAATGAGCATTGAAATACATGGTATGTGATATCCCCGAAATGTTATGTACTTTTGAACATTAATTATGTTGTGAGAAGATTATGGTGTTAATTTATTGGGTTAAATTTAAATTGGGGGCAAATGTTTAGTCATGTGGTAGTCATGACCTAGTAATGCATTTCAGGGTATATGTGGTATATGTTGAGATTTTGAATTATGGCATGATTAATTGGGGTGTGTTGATGGTGTTTTGGTAAAGTATGTTTAATTAGAGGTTTGATGCACAATACTATAAAATATAATGTGATGATATTTTAATACATCATGCTAAATACCGGGACCAAAAACACATCATACCACTCATTTTACCAACCCTCAACCCATACCCCCTTTCTGCAGAAAACTTGACCCATACCCCCCACTTGCCCTCCCCACACTCCACCCTCCTCACTTGGAAAACCCCTCCCCTTCACCCCCATTTTCGTCCAACATCTAGCAGACAAGTAGGAAGGTGAAGGCTGCAAATTCTTGGTGAGGAAACCTTCCAAAAGTTGGAGCAAAAGAGGGTGAGGAACCATAACCTGTTTTGGTTTAAGTTTTGTTTGAATTCATGTTTATTTTGAGTGAAAAATGGCATGTTTAGTAGCCTTTTGTTGTGATACTTGTTTTGGAGGCTTGCATGGTAGTATAATGTAGCCCCAAGCATGTTTGTTTGGGCATGATTTACGTTTATGGTGGTATAATTGTTGGCTTGAAAGTTGGTGCTCGAAAATATGGAAATCGCGAAGGAAAACAGAGCTACCGATCGATCGCTGCTGAAGGAGCGATCGATCGCTCGAGACCAGAAAGGATTGGCGATCGATCGCCACAATAGCGCGATCGATCGCTGAGGTCCAGTAGCCTTTGGCGATCAATCGCCAATAAAGGGGCGATCGATCGCTAATTTAAATTTTTTGAATAATAAGGCAGTAGCATCTCGCGATCGATCGGAGCTGAGTAGCGATCGATCGCGAAATGACAAATTTTGGCAAACTGTTATATTTGATTTGTTTTGGGTATTGGATTGTATTGAAGCATCTAATATTGTGTTGCCCTTGTGTAGAGCCATCACATGTAGCCACACAAGGCAGGGGATAGAGCCCTGCAACTGAAGATATTTTGGAAAGGTACGTAAGCGACGTACGGGCACCCAACGGTAACATGTATGTTGTGGAACATTTGGTGTGTATTCCACGAGACACGGTTATCACAGTGATGATTTTAATGCTTGCCGCTACTATGCCGCTAAAATGTGAAGCGAGGGGGTGGAGGCCCGCTTGCACATTGAAGCGAGGTTTGCCATACGAAGCGAGGTTAGAAATGCCGCTTATATGATGAAGCGAGGGGGGGAGGTCCGCTTGTTCTAAAGTTATGAAGCGAAAGGCATTAAAATACACTGATGGTGAACTGACTAAGGATTGATTTCAAGATTTAAGAAGTGAAGTTATGTCATGACAGTTGTTTAAAATCGTAATATCAGTTATTGATTTAATTATGAGTTATGGTACAGGGACAACCAAAATGGGCGTTTTAAATGCATTGGAATTCAGGAAGTATTTTATATCTATGGTTTATGCATTTACTGTGGGGTTTTCTTACCTTAACAGTGATTTAATAACATAAAATGTACTAAACATGCATTAAGGGCATCTTAGAGTTCCGGTTGTTACGTGAGCTATTAGGATTACAGGCCAAAAATAAAACTTCAAAAACTAATCAGTTACATTTCCTTAACTGAATGCTAATATTTAGATTTATACTACTCCTAGAGTAGATACTAATCATAACATCCTTCATATCCATACTTGTGCTCCTTTAGCCCACTGTCTCAACCCGACCCTTAGCCCTTCAGTCCAAAAGTGTACCTACAGGGACAACACATCATGAGCATAAACATCCTTACTTAACATCATACAAAAAAACATAACAGTAAATGCATGAAATCTTAGTTAAGTAAACTTGCTGGTTATTCATTAACTTTGTTTTTGTTTTCCCTGATTCACATTCATGCATATGGGCATCTTACCCTATCGTATGACATCTTACCATATCATAAACATCGTATGTCATCTTACCATATGAGCATCTTACCCTATCATAACATCGTATGGCATCTTACCATATGGGCATCTTACCCAATCATAACATCGTATGACATCTTACAATATGGGCATCTTACCCAATCATAACATTGTATGGCATCTTACCATATGGGCATCTTACACAATCATAACATCGTATGGCATCTTACTACATGGGCATCTTACCCAATCATAACATCGTATCATTATATAACATCATATAAACATCATCATTTCATCGTAAATACTCATGCAATAAATGCATAGTCATAGTATAGAGGTGTGTTTTACCGTCCGATGCCCGTACGTCTCTTACGTACCTTTTCAAAAGGAGGAGGAGTCAACAGACTTTATCTCCTTGACTGTGCTGGTACCTGGGATGGTTCTACATAACCACATAATACAATATTAGATACCATTTCATGAATCATTGTCAAAAATCTTCAAAATAATCAATAAAATATTTACCAAGATTCTGCCTCTCTCGATCGATCGGCACCAAAATCTCGATCGATCGAGAAAACATGCTAAAACAGTGCCCAAGCACTCTGCCTCGATCGATCGATCGGAATGAAAAATCGATCGATCGACAAGTTTCACCGATCGATCGGTAAATCTTTCGATCGATCGGTCCCTGACTTTCAAAACTTATACCCAACGTTCTGCCTCGCTCGATCGACCGGGACAAAATTCTCGATCGATCGAGCACTATGAAAAAAATCGGGATTTCCCAGATTTTCGAGCACCTCATTTCATACCATTCAAACCACTTCCTAACACATATAAAATGCCTGAACAAACATGCCAATAGCTTTATAAAACTTCCATACATGTATTCAAATCGAAGACTTAATAAAATGTAAGCTCGCATGCATCATAACATCTTCATAAACTTCAATACTCATCCAACTTCAAGGAAAAACAGAGTATGCAAGTCTTGCCCATATTTTCGGGCACATCTTTTCCTAACAAGAATTCCAACACATGAAACATATAATATACTCGAATAAACATGCTAGGGGCTACAAAATACTTCCATGTAAGTACTCATACCAAGGTTTCGACCAAACCTATAATTAGCATGCATGAAAACATCACCACAAAACCCAAACTCAAACAAAACCCAGAAAAACAGAGTACCAACTTACCCCTCTCTTTTTGTTCCTCTTTTGCAAGGTTTTTCGAACACTTTTACCAAGCTCTTTCCTTGCCTTAAAGCTGCTTACCAGGCACGAAAATGGAGGAGAGAAGGAGGAGAAGGGAATGATAGAGAGAGGAAATGGTGGTGATGACAAGATGATGAGTAAGAGGCATGGGTTGTTAGCAAGTGGAGCATAGGTTGCACTTGGGGGAGGGTGGCCGAGTGATTGGGGGGGTGGTGTGGTTGGGGTGCCATGTGGTGCTTAATTGTGCCCCGGTATTTAGCACGATGTATTAAAATATCCTCACTCGATACCCTGCATTTATTTTGGTAGATACATGTGCTTCTCATTCTTTCATATCTTCTGCTTTTGTGGAGAAACACCATCTGTGCTCGTCTCTGTTACCCACGCCTCTTATGGTCTCGACACCCACGGGAAAGCATGTGATTGCGGATCGACTATTATCTGATTGCCTCATTTATTTTGAGGGCAATGATCTGAGGGCTGATCTGATTTTGTTGGATATGGCAGATTTTGACTGTATTGTCGGTATTGATGTGTTGAGCAGATACCAGGCCGTGGTTGATTGCCGACAGAGGATGGTGTGTTTTCTGTCTGATCAGGGGTTTCAGTGGATCTTCTATGGGGACGGCTCTCGACCAAGGATTCCATTGATTTCGGCAGTTAAGATGTCGCGGTTGTTAGAACGCGGTCACACGTATCAGAGGAAAAGGAAGAGTTGAGGATCGAGGATATACCAGTAGTTGCGGAATTCACCGATGTGTTTCCGGATGAGATTCCAGGATTTCCGTCAATCAGAGATGTTGAGTTTGAGATTGAGTTACTGCTAGGGACATCTGCTATTTCCCGTGCCCCTTATAGGATGGCACCGACAGAGCTGGGGGAGCTGAAAGTGCAGTTGCAGGAACTTCTCGACAAGGGGTACATTCGTCCTAGTGTATTGCCTTGGGGTGCGCCAGTCTTGTTCGTGAAGAAAAAGGATGGTTCGATTCGCCTGTGCATCGATTACCGTCAGTTGAATAAAGAGACGATTAAGAACAAGTATCCCCTTCCGAGGATTGATGATTTATTTGATCAGCTTCAGGGCACAGAGCTTTACTCGAAGATTGACTTGAGGTCAGGCTACCACCAGATACGAGTTAGAGCTGATGACATACAAAAGACAGCTTTTTGGACTCGGTATGTGTAGGGTCTTCCTACCATAACCTCATCTTAATACACAATTTATGGACTAAACAAGCATTAATAACGTTTTAGGGTTCAGATTGTAGCTTTGAGCTAAAAAGATTTCAGGCCAACAATGAAATTTCAACCTTAATTAATTACATTCTCAATACGAATGTTAAAGCGATAGAATTATACTACTACTAGAGTAGAGACTATCCAGAAATCCTGAATCCTAACATCTTTCATGCTCCTCATAGCTCACTGCCTCAACCCGGCCCTTAGTCCTTTAGTCCAAAAGTGTACCTACAGGAACAACCCATCATGAGCATGTATATCGTTACTTAACATCATAAGACAATTGCATATAAATAAATGCATGAAAATAATTGGTAACATATACTTCCTGGTTATTGCATTAACCCTCTTTGGTTGTCCCTGTTTCATAGCCATGCATATAATCATTAATTCTTGACATGAATGATTAAAATCGTCGTCTTATAAATATCGTCATCTTACAACATCATCATCATATAAGCATTATCATCTTATACATATCATCATTTATAACATCATCATCATATAAGCATCATCATCTTATATCATCATCTTATAGCATCATCATCTTATAACTTCATCATCTTATAACGTCATCATCTTATAACATCATCATCATTTAAGCATCATAACAAAATACAACAATAAATGTACGAAGTCTTGGTTAAGTAATTTGCTGGTTATTCGTTAACTTCTTCTTGTTAACCCAGATTTACCTTCGTGCATATGGGCATCTTACCCTGTGGTATCTTACCACACAATAACATCGTATGGCCTCTTACCATATGGGCATCTTACCCCGTGGCATCTTACCACACAATAACATCGTATGTCATCTTACCATATGGGCATCTTACCCCGTGGCATCTTACCACACAACAACATCGTATGGCATCTTACCATATGGACATCTTACCCCGTGGCATCTTACCACATTATAACATTGTATGGCATCTTACCATATGAGCATCTTACCCTTTTATAAACATCGTATATCATTATTGTAAATTTACTTATCACAGTCATCATCGTGAACATCATCATCATATACATCATCATCATAAACTTACTTATCATAATCATCATCGTGAATATCATCATCATAAACATCATCATCATAATCATCATCATAAACTTACTTATCATAATCATCATCGTAAACATCATCATCATAAACATCATCATCATAATCATCATCATCATAAACTTACTTATCATAATCATCATCGTAAACATCATCATCATAAACATCATCATCATAATCATCATCGTAAGCATCATCATCATAAACATCATCATCATAATCATCATCATCATAAACTTACTTATCATAATCATCATCGTGAACATCATCATCATAAACATCATCATCATAATCATCATCATCATAAACTTACTTATCATATCATCCTCGTAAACATCATCATCATAAATACTTATGAAATTAATGCATGGTCAGAGTTAGGAGTGCGTTACCTTCCGATGCCCGTACGCTTCTTACGTACCTTAATTCCAAAAGTGGAGAAATTGAAGAACTCTATCTTCTCGATGTTGTTGGCACCTGGGATGGTTCCACACAACCATACAAATCGATATTAGAAGCTAAACAATAGCCAAATACCAAAAATTCAACAAAAATCATCATTTTCCATGTTTTACACAGTGGCGATCGATCGCTTGGCTGAGGCGATCGATCGCCTCAAATTTTTCTTCGCGGCGATCGATCGCGCCAAACATGGCGATCGATCGCCTAACCCTTGGATTGGCTACTGCCTCTCGGCGATCGGTCGCCTCATTTTAGGCGATCGATCGCCTGCCCTGCGATTTGCCTACTGCCCTTAGGCGATCGGTCGCCTCTTTTCAGGCGGTCGATCGCCGCGCACATACTCGCGATTTTTCACCATTTTTGTACATTTTTCGAGCTCATCCTCATACCTTACAAAACCAAACTTTCCTACAACATCAATAACATCCAACAACATAAAACACATACCCAACCAAACCCACATAAATCACTTCAAAATCATCCCATTTCAAAACCAAACATCATAAAAACTTTAGGATTGGTTCCATACCTCTTGAGGATCCAAAATCTTACTAAGATTTCAACAAATGGAGAGTGTGCAAGGATTTCTCCTCCTCCTCCTTTGCTTGGACGAAAATGGGATGAAAATGATAGGGTTGGGATGAATTTGGGGATTTAAGAGTGAAAAGGGTAAAGTGAGGGGGAGAGGGTATAGTGGGGTATATGGGTTAATTGATTTGTACCCAAAAATTAACTTGATCTATAAAATATCCCAACATGGTATTTTAAAAGCATTTTACCAAAAATGCAACCAACATCATTAAATCCATACTTTCCTCATAATTAACAATCAACACAATTAAATCATGTTAACACCCCATTTCCTATCATGCATAACATGCACCTTGAAACGTAACCCCCCCCCCCTCGGGTCATGCCTATCATGTGACTAAGCATTTCATCGTGATAATTAATTTCAACACGTAAATCAATTATCCACATAATTAATCACATAAACATAATTAATGCCTTAGTTGCAATTAATCATTTCGGGGACATCACATTACTCCCCTACTTATAAGATTCCGTCCTCGAAATCACATGCACTTACCCCAAAAGAAACTAAACATAAATTACATACCAGAGAATAGTTCCGGGTAGTGCTGTACCATATGTCGTTCCGTCTCCCACGTAGCCTCCTCGACACCCCGACGATCCCACTGAACTTTGACCATCGGTATAACTTTACTTCGTAGTCTGCGATCCTCACGATCCAGAATTCTGACCGGTCGTTCAACGTAGGATACATCTGAATCCAACTGCACTTCAGTAGGCTGTAAGACATGAGACGGGTCTGGCTCATACTTTCTCAACATAGAAACATGGAAGACATCATGAATTCCAGATAAAGACGGCGGTAGAGCCAAACGGTAAGCCAATGTACCAATACGCTGCAAAACCTCATACGGTCCGACATATCTCGGAGATAACTTTCCCCGCATACCAAAACGCCACACCCCTAAAGGGTGAGATTTTCAAGAAAACCTTGTCTCCTTCTTGGAATTCTAGCGGTCGTCGCCGCTTGTTGGCATAGGTTGCTTGCTTATCCTGGGTCGCCTTCATCTTTTGGCGTATCAACTTAATCTTGTCTTACATATCCTTAATCATATCCGGTCCTCCGACCGCTTCACTAGTCAAGTCCTCCCAATACAGCGGTGACCTACATCGTCCTCCGTAAAGAGCTTCAAAAGGAGTTTTTTTTTTTGAATGCTCGTCTAACAGCTGTTAATATAGGAGAACTCCATCATTGGCACTGAACCTTGCCACGGAGTATCAAACTCCTAAACACATGCCCTCGACATGTCCTCGAGCGTCTGAAGGGTACGCTCTGTCGGGCCGTCTGACTGAGGGTGATAAGCTGTACTCAGTCTCACCTCGGTGCCCAAAGTTGTCTGGAGACCCTCCCCGAAATGTGAAGTAAACCTTGGGTCTCTGTCAGACACAATCGAGACTGGAACCCCATGCTACTTCACCACATCCCGCACATATAATCGGGCCATCTTTAGGTATGTGAAAGACATATGACAAAGGATGAAGTGAGCTACTTTCTTAGCCTATCCACGATCACCCAGATCGCATCAAATCCAGAGGCCGTCCTTGGTAAGTGGGTCACAAAGTCCATAATGATATGCCTCCACTTCCACTTAGGTACCTTCAAGCTCTTCAGCTCGCCACCAGGCCTCTGCCTTTCTGCCTTTACTTGTTGGCAGATCAAACATCTTTTAACAAAAATGATCACCTCTGAACTTCATCATCTGACCTCTGGGCTTTCCTAATAGCCTCAAATAAGTCTGGCTCAGCCAACAAGGTCGACACTCGCATCGGCGACGTGTCCACATCAAAATCATAGCCCAAATGGCAACAAGAGGTCATCATAGCTGATAAATTCATGACATCCATCTTCTTTGTCGCATATTCATCTCAGCCTGTGTGAACAAAACTCCAGGCTCTTATGGTCCAGGTAGATGGTAAACGACGTACCATGCAAGTAACGCCTCCAAATCTTCAAGGCAAATATAACGGTTGCCAGCTCCAAATCATGGACTGGGTACCTATCCTCATGTGGTTGTAGCCGCCTCGATGCATAAGCCACCACATGCTTATCTTGCATCAACACACAGTCCAAACCCTGCAGTGATGCATTCGTGTACAAGGCAACCCTCTTATTCTCAGAAGGAATCACCAACATAGGTGTCGTAATCAAACGACGCTTCAATTCTTGGAAGCTTTCCTCACAAGCTTCGGACCATTAGAACGACACTCCTTTCTGAGTCAGCTGTGCCAGGGGTCTGGCAATCCCTAAGGATCTGGAGTACTGTTCTCAAGTGCTTCACGTGTCCCTCTTCAGTTCGAGAGCAAATAAGCATATCGTCAATGAAAACTATGACGAACTGATCCAAACATGGTTGTGGCACTCTGTTCATCAGGCTCATAAAACAGCTAGGGCAATCGTCACCCCAAAAGGCATGACTAAGAATCCGTAGTGTCCATATCTAGTCCTGGAAGCTGTCTTCTGTACATCATCCTCTCGAGCTCGAATCTGATGATACTCCGACCTCAGATCGATCTTACTGTAGAGCCTCGTACTCTGCAGCTGATCAAACAAATCATGCATCCCCGGAAGCGGATACTTATTCTTCATCATGGCTTTGTTCAGTTGTCTGAAATCGATGCACAGCCGCATTGAACCATCTTTCTTCTTAACAAATAAAACTGGTGCACCCCAGGGCGATACGCTAAGACGTATATAGCCCTTGTCAAGGAGCTCCTGCAACTGAACATTTAACTCCTTTAGCTCCGTTGGTGCCATCCTATACGGGGCACGAGAAATGGTAGACGTCCCTGGTAGTAACTTAATCCCAAATTCGACCTCTCTCGTCGGTGGGAATCCGGGAATCTCTTCCGGAGATACATCAGGAAACACCGCCACGACGGGCACATCCTCAACCTTTAACTCTTTCCTCTTCTCAGTAATATCAACAGTATAGATGAGATATCATTTATGGTCTCGTTCCAATAACTGTGCCATCTTGACAGCAGATGGTAACGGAATCCTTGAGCAGGAACCATCCTCATAAGATGTCCATTGGACCCTCGTATCAGACCTGAATCGGACAGTCCTTGTCTGCAGTCCACAACTGCCTGATACTTGTTCAGCACCTCGATGCCCACAATGCATTCGAAGTCTGACATTCCCAGAACAATCAAGTCTGTCCTCAGCTCGTTACCCTCAAAATAAATGAGGTCGTCATAACCAATCTGATCAGTTATCAAACTTCTTCCAGCGGGGGTCGAGACTACAAGAGGATGGGCGACGGAGAAGCGCATATGTAATCGCATCACTTACTTCAGCATTTTCTGCCATACTGCAAGACAAGGGTTAACAACAATACCCAAAAGCAGTTCATATAATACCTCGTTAAATAAATAAATTATGTTAGCATAGCATCCTATACTTCATATGTAACATATGCACACAACATGTTTACAAGTAAGCACCTAGCCAACTTATTGCTAAGGCTACCCTTCACTCATTCCCGGGTTATCTAACCACTGCTCTGATACCACTAATGTAGGGTCTTCCTACCTTAACCTCATCTTAATACACAATTTATGGACTAAACAAGCATTAATAACGTCTTAGGGTTCAGATTGTAGCTTTGAGCTAAAAAGATTTCAGGCCAACAATGAAATTTCAACCTTAATTAATTACATTCTCAATACGAATGTTAAAGCGATAGAATTATACTACTACTAGAGTAGAGACTATCCAGAAATCCTGAATCCTAACATCTTTCATGCTCCTCATAGCTCACTGCCTCAACCCGGCCCTTAGTCCTTTAGTCCAAAAGTGTACCTACAGGAACAACCCATCATGAGCATGTATATCGTTACTTAACATCATAAGACAATGACATATAAATAAATGCATGAAAATAATTGGTAACGGATACTTCCTGGTTAATTGCATTAACCCTCTTTGGTTGTCCCTGTTTCATAGCCATGCATATAATCATTAATTCTTGACATGAATGATTAAAATTGTCGTCTTATAAATATGTCATCTTACAACATCATCATCATATAAGCATTATCATCTTATACATATCATCATTTATAACATCATCATCATATAAGCATCATCATCTTATAGCATCATCATCTTATAACTTCATCATCTTGTAACGTCATCATCTTATAACATCATCATCATTTAAGCATCATAACAAAATACAACAATAAATGTACGAAGTCTTGGTTAAGTAATTTGCTGGTTATTCGTTAACTTCTTCTTGTTAACCCAGATTTACCTTCGTGCATATGGGCATCTTACCCTGTGGTATCTTACCACACAATAACATCGTATGGCCTCTTACCATATGGGCATCTTACCCCGTGGCATCTTACCACACAATAACATCGTATGGCATCTTACCATATGGGCATCTTACCCCGTGGCATCTTACCACACAACAACATCGTATGGCATCTTACCATATGGGCATCTTACCCCGTGGCATCTTACCACATTATAACATTGTATGGCATCTTACCATATGGGCATCTTACCCTTTTATAAACATCGTATATCATTATTGTAAATTTACTTATCACAATCATCATCATGAACATCATCATCATATACATCATCATCATAAACTTACTTATCATAATCATCATCGTGAATATCATCATCATAAACATCATCATCATAATCATCATCATCATAAACTTACTTATCATAATCATCATCGTAAACATCATCATCATAAACATCATCATCATAATCATCATCATCATAAACTTACTTATCATAATCATCATCGTAAACATCATCATCATAAACATCATCATCATAATCATCATCGTAAGCATCATCATCATAAACATCATCATCATAATCATCATCATAAACTTACTTATCATAATCATCATCGTGAACATCATCATCATAAACATCATCATCATAATCATCATCATCATAAACTTACTTATCATATCATCCTCGTAAACATCATCATCATAAATACTTATGAAATTAATGCATGGTCAGAGTTAGGAGTGCGTTACCGTCCGATGCCCGTACGCTTCTTACGTACCTTAATTCCAAAAGTGGAGAAATTGAAGAACTCTATCTTCTCGATGTTGTTGGCACCTGGGATGGTTCCACACAACCATACAAATCGATATTAGAAGCTAAACAATAGCCAAATACCAAAAATTCAACAAAAATCATCATTTCCATGTTTTACACAGTGGCGATCGATCGCTTGGCTGAGGCGATCGATCGCCTCAAATTTTTCTTCGCGGCGATCGATCGCGCCAAACATGGCGATCGATCGCCTAACCCTTGGATTGGCTACTGCCTCTCGGCGATCGGTCGCCTCATTTTAGGCGATCGATCGCCTGCCCTGCGATTTGCCTACTGCCCTTAGGCGATCGGTCGCCTCTTTTCAGGCGGTCGATCGCCTCGCACATACTCGCGATTTTTCACCATTTTTGTACATTTTTCGTGCTCATCCTCATACCTTACAAAACCAAACTTTCCTACAACATCAATAACATCATAACTCACTAAAACCCACATAAAACACTTCAAAAATCATACCCCAACAACATAAAACACATACCCAACCAAAACTAATCATCCCATTTCAAAACCAAACATCATAAAAACTTTAGGATTGGTTCCATACCTCTTGAGGATCCAAAATCTTACTAAGATTTCAACAAATGGAGAGTGTGCAAGGATTTCTCCTCCCCCTCCTTTGCTTGGACGAAAATGGGATGAAAATGATAGGGTTGGGATGAATTTGGGGATTTAAGAGTGAAAAGGGTAAAGTGAGGGGGAGAGGGTATAGTGGGGTATATGGGTTAATTGATTTGTACCCAAAAATTAACTTGATGTATAAAATACCCCAACCTGGTATTTTAAAAGCATTTACCAAAAATGCAACCAACATCATTAAATCCATACTTTCCTCATAATTAACAATCAACACAATTAAATCATGTTAACACCCCATTTCCTATCATGCATAACATGCACCTTGAAACGTAACCCCCCCGGGTCATGCCTATCATGTGACTAAGCATTTCATCGTGATAATTAATTTCAACACGTAAATCAATTATCCACATAATTAATCACATAAACATAATTAATGCCTTAATTGCAATTAATCATTTCGGGGACATCACAGTATGGGCACTACGAGTTCTTAGTGATGCCGTTCGGGGTGACGAATGCCCCGGCTGTCTTTATGAGCCTGATGAACAGAGTGTTTCAGAAGTATCTTGATCAGTTCGTGATCGTATTTATTGACGACATTCTGGTTTATTCAAGAAGTAAGGAGGAGCATGCCAATCATTTGAGGACGGTGCTTCAGATCTTCAGAGATCATCAGTTGTACGCCAAACTCAGCAAGTGTGAGTTCTGACTGAACAGCGTAGCATTTTTGGGTCATATTATCTCTAGTGAGGGGATAACAGTAGACCCCAGGAAGATAGAGGCATTTATGAATTGGTTTGCGCCTACTACAGTTCCTAAGATCCGAAGTTTTCTTGGTTTGGCCTGGTATTATCGACGCTTCGTCGAAGGGTTTTCAAAGATTGCCAAGCCATTGACGCAGCTAACTCAGAAGGGAGTTCCATTCTTTTGGTCGGAAACTTGTGAGCAGAGCTTCCAGGAGTTGAAGCATAGATTGACTTCGGCACCAGTATTGGTGATTCCCAGGGAGAACAAGCGGTTCGTTCTCTATACTGATGCATCCCTTCAGGGTTTAGGATGTGTGCTGATGCAGGATAAGCATGTAGTGGCTTATGCTTCGAGGCAATTGAAGCCACACGAGACGAGTTATCCAGTCCATGATTTGGAGCTAGCAGCTATAGTGTTTGCCTTGAAGATATGGCGACACTACTTATATGGTACCTCATTTACCATCTACACCAATCACAAGAGCCTGTAGTTCTTGTTTACGCAGGCTGAGCTGAATATGAGACAAAGAAGATGGATGGACCTACTGAAAGACTATGATTGTGAAATCGAGTACCATCCAGGAAGAGCAAATTTGACAGCCGACGCTTTGAGTCGGAAAATGAAGAACACAGCAGAGGACGTCATGTGTTTGTCAGCTATGATGACTTCCTACTGTCTGTTGGGTTTTTATTATGAGATGTCTGCTTCACTGGTACAGGTATTGACTTTATTAGCTGAGCCGGACATTTATGAACACATCCGGAAGGCTCAGGGGGCAGACGAAGAGGTCCATAGATGGTTGTCAGTGGTTCGTCTGGGTCAGTCGTCGAGGTTCAGAATAGCTGAGGACGGTTCTTTGAGGTTAGGTGACCGATGGGTGGTTCCGAATACGCCTGAGTTGCGTCAGGGAATATTACAGCGAGCCCATTGCAGCAGGATGAGTATCCACCCCTTAAGTGAGGATTAAAATCATAAATCAGAATATAAGGTTCATGTTGATGCCTTGAGCTTAAGGATTACAATGCCAAAAAAATAAAATTCCAAAAAGGATTAATTACATTCCCGCAAAATGAATGTTAAGGCTATAACTTTACACTACTCCTAGAGTAGAGACTATACAAAATAATCATGTCCTTCTATCCCGATAGCACTCCTTATAAAGCACACCGCATCAACCCGGTCCTTAGCCCTCCGTGCCAAAAGCTCCTACAGGAACTACCCCAAAACCATGAGCATATAATAAACCAAATCCACAACAACATGATATGATATAAAAATGCATAACCGTAATTACAAACCACTTCCTGTATTATATGCATTTAAAAACTCCCTTTGGTTGTCCATGTATCACAATCATAATCAACAGATTATAATACCATTAATAAATGTCATGATATATTTTCATTACATTAATACCGATAACCATTTCCCATTCTTATTGTATCAGTGGCATAATACCCATGCATTGACATGGCAGCGACATTAATACCCCTCGCTTCGACATATCAGCGGCATAATATCCCTTGATATAATATGACAGCGGCATGTTCTTCGCTTCGACATATTAGCGGCAAATATTCTTCATCGCTATGATATGACAGCGGCAACTATTCTCTCATCGCTTCGACATGAAGGCGGCAAGTATTCTTCATCACTGGAATATAACCTCGACTTATAATAACATGCACCAACGCATCCAATATACATAATCATAATGCGTAAATCCAATATGTATATGCAACCATAATGCATAATCCAAATGTGTGATGCCCAGGAATTATTGGTGTAAATCCCGGTGTGGTATTGATCCTTAACAGATTTTATTTGTGGCAATTATGAATTAATTGAGGTATTGGAACTCCCGATGATTTTAAATCCGGTATCTGGAGTCGTTGGATCCAAGGGTTGAGATTGTATTCTCATCATGGTGTTAAATCTAGGAATTGGGTTTTTAGTGGGATCTGGGGTCTGGAGTGCTTTGTGTCGTGGCTGGTAATGGAATTTGAGATTGAGAGGTAATTATTGAACACAGATGATTTTTTAATGAGTCGTGATGTATTTGTGGGGGACTCGGGATTTTTTAGCCTTGGTACTATATATACCAAGTGGACTCGGTGTTCAATCATTGTTGGCTTTGCTTCTCTCTCTCTCTCTCTCTCTCTCTCTCTCTCTCTCTCTCTCTCTCTCTCTCTCTCTCTCTCTCTCTCTCTCTCTCTCTCTCTCTCACGTCTCCCTCCCCCCAATCCCCAACCCTTCCCCTCTCTTCTTCCTTGGAGCAAAATCAATGGAGACTCGACTTAGGAGCCGGATTTCTCGAAGATAACTTGGTAATCTCCTTCCCCTTGCATTTATCTTGTGGTATTGCTTAGTTTGGGCATGTTTAGAGTTGGGTTTGGATTTTGGGAGATTTTGAAGAATCTTGGATTCTTGTTATTCTCGATTTAAATGTGTTTAAAACCTTATTGGGTGTCCTAGGGTGATAATTGTGGTTTAAAATGAGTTGGAGGGAGTTGTGGTTGGTTGGTTGAGGTTTTGGAAGCTTTTAAAAATGGTGGTTTTTGGGTTTGTGCAGCGACCGATCGATCGGTAGACTACCGATCGATCGGTGCAAGTGCGTAGGTAAATTTGAGACGTTTTACCGATCGATCGTGGCTCCTAGCGATCGATCAGTAGAGGCTACCGATCGATCGGTGCAATGTCTTAGCCAAAATGTAATTTTTGGGTTTTTACGGATCGATCGGTAGGTTGACCGATCAATCGGTAGGTCGGAGATTTTGGTAAATGATTTTGTGTTGCGGAATCGATGCATGCTTCGCCCGAGGTCTTTTAAAATGGTTAATCGTCATGGATTGAAGATATAATTGGGGATTGTGAACGTGCTTGGGCACGTGGTTGCATGCTCATTAATAATTGTGAGTTACTTTATGTGTTTGCACATGATTCATCGGGTCATGGGACTAAGACAATGTTTGATTCGGACTACGAAATTATAAGGTACGTATAACGTACGAGCACAATCTTATACAATTGTTGAATGCATGGTATATTGTATTTGCAATAAATGGATATGTATTGTGAACTAATGGTGCCGCTATGGAGCGAGCAACGGTTGAGATGTTGTCGCTATGGAGCGAAAATCGGTTATGATGTCGCTGCTACTGAGCCAAGCGATGAATGGAATTGTGGATCTATTGGTTAGATACGTGTGATATCTATAAACATTTATAAATGATTGGAATTCATTAATTATGGAAATTGGCAAATAGGGAACGGATGTAGTTAATCAATGAATGATTAACTGGCTTTGGGAATTTGATGGTTTCGGTTATTTTGAGAACAAGAACAGCACGGGGGATCCCATGTGACAACGATACTATACAGGGAGTATCTTTTACATTACAGTTTTATATTCTGTAAATTATGTACTGTGGTTATTGGAATGGTAGTATGGGTATGCTCACCCCGTGTGGGGGCTGTCTCTGTTGGTGCAGGTGGAACAGGTTGGAGGTACTTTTCCAGGATCGAGGTACCAGTGCCGGTATTGATTAGGGTACTTTATACATTTAATACACATTCACTCATTAGATGCTCACATGTGAGCACTGCTATATGTGTATATGGTTTGTATAAAAAGGGCAATGACCTTTCTCTTTCCATTAATTACTTAGTGTATTATAAGATGCATACTTAAGGGTTGAATGGTATGGGGGATTTGAACATTATATGGAATAATGTAAGGAATCTTATTGTTGGTACATTATGCTATGGTTGCATGTGGTTTTCCCTTGATTATATGATTGTATGCACTAAATACATGGATTAATATACTAATCATGGGTTAAGGGCACGAGGTCCTTACAAAATGTAAGAATACATGTTATCGTCGATGCTCGTACGTCTCTCTACGTACCTTTCCAAAATATGGAATGTGGTAGGACTTTATCTTCTTTGTTGTGGTGCCACCTGAGAAGGCTCTACACAATCACACAATCCAATATTAGAAGCCAAATAATAGTCCAATACCAAAAATCCCATCAATTTAACCAAAATCCATCAATACCCAAATCCATGCCTCACGCAGTCGATCGGCCTCAGCTCGCGTCGCGAGGCTTCCAAAATCAGGCACCAAATCGTTGCCATTCCCGATCGATCGAGAAGCCTCACCGATCGATCGAGAAGCCATCTCGATTGATCGGGAGTTTCGTTCGATCGATCGAGGAGACACTATCGTCCCAAAAATTTCCCTGCCTCGCGCGATTGATCGAGAGCTCCCTGCATTTTTGAGAAATCACCATTTTTCACATTCCTCACTTCCAACCCACACAACACTTAAAATCACAACTCCTTCCAACCAGTACATCAATATTACATTATAAATACTACCAATAGCAACAAAAATCAAAACCCAACCAAAAACTCCACATTATAAAAATCAAACCCCTTTTAACCCCTAAAACACAAACCCATTTCATTTCAAAACATATTAAAACAATACTAGGAGGGATTCTTACCACTTTAGGCTTCAAAATCTAGCAAGAATCAAGCAACTCAAGCTTTGAAAATCCCTTTCCTCTCCTCCTCTTGATAATCGATTAAGTGGGTTTATTGGGGGAGGGGGGGGGGGGGGGGGGGTTTGTTTGGGTGTTTTAGATAAAGAGTGGTGGGGATAATGAGGGTAATGGGGGTGGTAGAGAGGGGTTTAATTAAAACCAAGTACAAGTATTTACCATGATGTATAAAATATCCCTACTTGATATTTTTAAAAGCATTTTTTTCCCAAAAATGCACCATAACCCCAATTAAACATGCTTTCCAAAATAATTAACATCCACCTCAAAAAACCCATGCCAAAACTCAATTTCCACAACATGCATTACATGCACCCTGAAATGTACTACCAGGTCATGCCCATCGCATAACTATACAATCGTAATTAATTTAACATCGTATTAATCACATAAACATAATTAATGGTCCAAATAAACATAATTATTTCAGGGATATCACAAGTAATTGGGGGTTGGGTACGTGCTTGTGCATGTAATTGTGAGCTTATTATTGATCATGGGTTATTAACTGAATATAGCGTATAATTCATTGAATCTTGGGGCAAGGCAAGGATTGGCTCCTGCTATTGGATTATATGGTACGTGTAACGTATGAGCATGGTAGATATATTATTGTCATGTGCATGAATAAGATATGGATGTTGTAAACATTATGGTATGTATTGATGATCATGAAATGCCGCTAATGCTGTCGCTGTTGAGCGAGCATTGGATTGTGATATCGCCGCTATTGAGTGAGCATTGGATTGTGATATCGCAGCTGTTGAGCGAGCAATGGGACATGATGTGATGAGACTGAGAAATCATTAATGAGATGTATGTGATTTCTATAAATCATTAGTGTAATGGAATGTGATATTGCTAACCATCGTGGTTGCAGATATATATTGGATATTTGGTGCACATCATGAAGAGTTGTCGAGCGATGATTTTAATGCTTTGCCGCTGTCATTTGTAGAATACTTGCCGCTGTTACACGAAAGCGAGGGGTATTAATGCTGCGGTCATGACAAGGGAGGTGCATTAAATTACGTTGTTATAACAAGATGTGACATAAAATACTTTGCCGCTTATAGCGATGTGTATTGTGATATGGATACCGCAGTTACACGAAAGTGAGGTATCGTTGTTATATTCGAGTGATGATTTTAATGCTTTGCCGCTGTCATTTGAAGCGATGATAGAATACTTGCCGATATTATATCGTAGCGAGGAAAGAATATTTGTCGCTAAAATGTTGAAGCGATGGTAAATGCAGCATGTCGCATTAAAGCGAGGTTATTAGATGCCGCTGATATGTCGAAGCGAGGGGTATTAGTGCCACGGTCACGACAAGCGAGGTGCAATAAAATACACCGTTATAACAAGATTTTGATATGGCGATGGTTCATTCCGCTAGTTCTATGGCGATGGTTCATGCCGCCGGGTATATATAGCGTTAGTACATTCCGCTAGTTCTATGACGATGGTTCATGCCGCCGGGTAATATAGCGATGGTTTATTCCGCTAGTTCTATTGCGATGGTTCATGCCGCCGGATATATATATATAGCGATGGTTCATTCCTCTCGTTCTATGGCAATGGTTCATGCCGCTGATTATATAACGATGCTTCATGCCGCTGAATTGTATTGCGATGTTTTATGCCACTGATTTTATAGCGAGGGTCTATGCCGCTGATTTATGGCGATGATCTATCCCGCTGATTCTATAGCGAGGGTCTATGCCGCTGATTCCATAGCGATGATCTATTCCGCTGATTCTATAGCGAGGGTTCATGCCGCTGATTATATAGCGATGTCTCATGCCGCTGATTGTATAGCGATGTTTTATGCCGCTGATTCTATAGCGAGGGATCGTGTCGCTGATTTTATAGCGATGTGTTATATGATGTCCGGGAATAATTAATAATTTTTATTGGATTTAATTATGATGTTTATATGATATGTCGGATTTATTTTTGAGTATCGGATTTTGGAAGGGATAAATAATTCCGGGTTGAACTTGTATCATAAATTAAATTTAAGAGGGGTTTTCTAGGAATAATAAATTGGTAAATTTAATTTAAATAATTATTTTTGTTGGAGATTATAATTGGATGGTTGAGATTTAATCTAGGGTTAGACTTAAATAAAATAATACACTTCTCTCCATTTCACTCATCAACATAATCGAGCACCTCTCTTCTCCCTCCCCTCACCTGCGCGTCACCTCTCTCTCTCTTGGTTGCAAGGCGTGAGCTTTTGGCTCATTTTCAGACACGATTGCTTCTTCTCCTTCAAGCGATTTTCTTCAGGTTGGTGGATGAAATCCCTTTGCATACCTTAATCGTTCTTCTCTTGGTAGTTTTATGGTTTTGTTTGAAGGTTTCTTGCTTTTTGGGGCGATTTTGTATGCGATTTGGGGACGGAAAATCCTACTATTTTAGCTCGAATTATATGTTGTTTAGGGCTCGAAAATCTTCTTGTTCCTTGATCCAAAATCATGCTGACTAGTGGTTCGAAAAGTGACTATTTTGGGTTCGACTTCTTCGCTGTTGGGACGATCTTTTAAAGGTTTTGGGTTCAAGAAATTATGCTGTTATTTGTTCAAAATTTGTTGTCCTTGGCTCGAAAATTCAGATGTGTGTGTGTGTGTGTGGTCGTGTGCATATGTGTGTGTTGGAATCGAAGAGGGGGGGGGGGGGGGGGGGGGGTGAATGAGATTCCTTGCTACTTTAGCTTTTTAAAATGAGTTTGAAAAATAAAAGAGTTTTGCGCTTGCGGAAGCCTTTAGTCAATCGATAAATAAAAGAATAAATAAATAAATGCGTAATGAAAGATAAAGCAATAAATAACAAAAGGATTTGTTATAGAAGTTCGGCGATGAATCGCCTACGTCTCCTCTTCCCGGTTAGATAACCTCCAACCGAGGTTCCACTAAAATAAACGATCTTGGCCTTGAGGGCTCCAAGTTAGCCACAACCCAACTCTTCCCGAGTTTACAACGCTCTTCCCGAGCACACTACTCTTCCCGAGTACACAAGCTCTTCCCGAGCACAATACTCTTCCCGAGTACAAAGCTCTTCCCGAGCTACCAACACTCTTCACGAGTCTTCTTGGCCTTAAGGGCTCCAAGGATAGCCACACAATTGCACCAACTAGACTTGTTGATGGCTTTACAATTTTCCAACTTGCTTTGGTGTTGGAGGACCTTTACAATGAATTAAACCAACAAACACCTTCACGGTGTACTCACACGAAGAAACACAAGCTCTAACAAAGAAGTGAATCACAAACTCCAATACAACAACAATGTATGGAGATTGTAATATAAATTCAATAATAATAATCAAGACTTTTGTATAAGTTGTAGGCTTGTTCCTTAGCTTCAAAATGCTCCAAAGCATCAATATTTATAGTGTAGAAGACCTCCAAGGCTCCTACTAGCCGTTGCTACTCATAAGGCTGAAATCACTCCAAGATCGCCTCGGACATCGCCTCGGGCGATCACCATCGCCGCGCCCCAACGGTCAGCAAAAATCACGGATCGCCTCAGGCGATCAGCAGCAAAAATCAAGGCCGTAGCCTCAGCTCCTTCAAATCTTGCATCGCCTCAAACGAACTCCAGGTCGCCTCAGGCGTTCGTGCCATCGCCTCGGGCGTTCAGCCCATCGCCTCGGGCGATCTCCCTGCGCGCATGCCCGCGCCATGCCTCGGCGTCGCTTCAGTCGATGTGCGGGGGCGAAGTCCCTGTGGCTGCCATCGCCTCAGGCGTTGGTCACCATCGCCTGGGGCGATCTTCCTCGCATGCTTGCCTAGCCATCGCCTCTGTCGATGTGCGTGGCGATGCCCCTCCTGACACTCATCGCCTGGGGCGATGTTCACCATCGCCTGGGGCGATCCAAGCCAGAATATGCACACTTGAATTTCTTCATTCCATTCCACTTTTCATCACTTAATCTGCACACTAAGTAGATGCATTAGTATAACAAACACAAGTTTTGTTGATCATCAAAACTCAAAGATTGACCGGGGATAATTTAACGCATTAAATGCAACCATGCGTTTAAGGCTCAATAGTGTGCAGCTGTGTACGTGTGTGCACTAGTATGCAGTCGAGTTGTGGCTGCCTGGGGGATGTAACTTTAGGTTTAATCACATATGGATTTGTTGGATTGTGTTATGGCTTATTTGGTTGATAATATACACACCATTCGATTTGGTCTCTCCTATATTGCTGCATCGTTTGAACTTGCTGTTGGATTTGGGATTTTATGCTATGTGGGGATATGCTGCTATTATGTAAGATTTTATACCATGTTTTGTTCAAAAAAATTCAACAGATTTTTGGAAGGGAGTTATGTGTTTTAATGGATCAAATTTGTGTGCTATAATGGTTTAATTGAGGGGGAACTGCATGGCTGAATTTTAGGGGCTGTGGTTTAGGGCTTTAATGGGGCTTGCAAATCATGCTTATAAAGTGTTTGATAATAGGCTTAAGTGGTGTTCAAGTGTTGGCCAAACTCTACTAATTGTATAGTAACAAAGTCTACTTTTATGGCTTATATCATGGTTGTGTTTTGAGGGTGTTGGGCTATGATTTGACATGCTAATAACTTGGAGCATGTGTCATTGTGTGAATATGTGAGTTAGATAGATGTTAATGTGTGTTATAAGCATGTATTAGAGTGTATATTAATTAATATACTTGCATGTGTGCAATAGCATGAATTGGAGACTTTATTGAGTATTTGAAGGGCAAATCTATGAGCTAATTGTATAGTTGATTTGAGTAATATAGATTGTCTTGATTATGTGACAATGCCCATTTTATTGAGTCATCGATTCAGGGTATTAGATTGGGAGTTAGAAATACCTATTGATAACAATTGTATTATTAATGAGCTAATATTGAATTGATATTCGATGTAGATACTCGATAAACTTCTGAAAGTCGAGGGTAGCTTGTTCATATTGTCGACTATAAGGTACGTGGTGACGTACGACAGGTATACCCAGTATTTATCTATTCCTGTATACATGTATTTTGAATATGATGTTTAAGGTTAAGTGATTGAGTTTGATAGTTGAGTTTAATACAGGTGGAATAGTGGATACATCGATGTACGTGATCCGGGTATACGAGTGATTATTGATGCCCTTGGCACGATCGATATGAGAAGATGTCGAGAATGAGATTAATTGATAGGCAGAGTTGCCTTCGAGATAAGATTCGTCATGATTGAGTATAAATGATAAACTGTGGTTATGTCGTATTTATGGCATTGACGAGTATCATGGTTTGAATGATGATATTGAACTTGATGTTTATGAAAGTGTATAAGATTGAACATGAACAATTCGTTATAGCTAAGCCGGATCGGAATTGTACAGGGAGTATATTTTATGAGTTTTGAATAATCTAAATTGTTGCATTACGATTTCATATATTGATTTGTGAATGAATATTGAGTTGGAGTACGCTCACCCTGTGTGGGAGCTGTTCCTGTTGAAACAGATATAACAGGTACAACGTTGTCTCGGGAAGAAAGCTTGAACCCATGGAAAATAGTGCTTGCAGGATTATGGTACAAGTATCGGTTGATGGTATATTACTTATGCATTGAGAATTGATTCATTGATTTGTTGCTCGTATGTGAGAAAATGGAAGTGCGTATATGGACTGCATAACAGTGTTGAAGTCCTCTTTCTATATAGTTGATTGATGTGCATGTTATTTTGAGGAGCATGTGCTATACGACTTTAGTGATGATGGGAATTCATATCTTGCTAGTATTGTGACTTCCTTGGCGGGAATTCATATCTTGCTAGTATTGTGACTTCCTTGGCTGGGAACTTTTATCTTTAGAATATGGTGTTTTTATATTGAGGGTGTTTATAGTTGTGTATTTTCTAGGATATTCCAATTTATGGGGAGACTCTGCCGAAATTTTTATAAAAGATATGGGAATATGTGAAACATGTAATGGTTCTTTTAAAGAATAAAAATTTTCACATAGATACGACATCATAAATGCCTAAATGTCGTCTTTAAGAGTTGGGGTCTTACAGGTTATGCCGCTATGTATGTAGCACGAGATTGTGCCGCCTTCGAGCGATGGATGCTGATTGCGTACCACTGCTGGACGATGAATACAGGTATGACGTTATCTTGTTAGCGATGATTTTATGGTAAATTGTTGTTTTGTTAGTATTATTGTTGTAAGGACCCCCGTACCCTTAATCCGTTATTAGTGTATTAATCCATGCCATTAGTGCATACAATCGTTCATGTAGGGAAAAACCACTTGTCGTTATAGCCAATCATGCCACATATAAGATTTCTTTACATTATTCCATATAATGTCTAGTTTCCCTTCAACCAAGTCTACATACATCATGCACCAATATAATACACTAACATGCTCTCAGTTTATTTGGCAATTCCATATTTAATTGCATGCAAACCATGAATGAATAGAAGAGAGCCGTAGCCCATTTATACATTCCATATACACGTAAAATGTACTCATATAAGAGCACCCAATGAACACGCGTGTATCTAATGTATAAAATACTCTACCAGATACCGTTACTGGCACTTCAATCCTGGAAGCACATCCCAAGCACAACTCGCTCTCAACTCTGGATCTATGCGCTTATTCAACCAGCTCCGGTACCTCGATCCTGGAAGTACCTCAAATCAACAGCCCGAGCTCAACTCCAAAGCTGCTGCTACACCTGTAACACCTGTCCCAACATAGACAGCCCCCACACGGGGTGAGCATACCAATATCCCAAATCCAGCCATCATAATAATACAATTCATAATTTACAACAATGTAAATGTTATGAAATACAAACTATACTCCCTGTACGGTATCATCCTCATCAGGGATTCTCTGTACTGTCCCTGTTCTCAAAACAACTGAAATCATCATATTCCCAAATGCCAGTTAATCATTACATTGATTAACGAATCCATATGCTATATACCGATAACATAACCATAATATCAAATTATTCAATAATGATTACAATTATTCCATTTATCTCATTTATGGTTCTATGGTTCTATCTCATTGCTCGCTCTACCATAGCGGCATTTCATTCTCACGCATGCTCAACAGCAGTGGCGTCATAACTGATGTTCGCTCAAAGGCGACAACATCCCAATCATTGCTCGCTCAAAAGCGGCACCATATAATTCCCAATGTATACATACGTCCATTCATAGTGATTACCATAAATCATGTAATTCAATATACATTTATTGCAATATAGCGTACCATGCACTCACAATTGCAATTATAATAAAAGGGCTATGCTCGTCGTCATACATACCTTAAGTTCCGAAGTCCAAGCCAAACCTTGCTTGAGTTCCATGCCTCGAGAAATATGTGCTAAAACACATAAACAACTCACAATCAAGCATAAGCATGCATTCACGTGCCCACGCACGTTAGCAAACCACAAAACCCATCGTCAATCCATGACGATTACCAAAACAAAAGCCCTCCGGCTAAGCATGCTTAAAACCCAAAATAATCCATTTAAACGTTTAAAAGATAGCCAAAAACTCAACCGAGAGTTCCGTTTGAGAAAATGGATTCCGAATGACGGAATCTCGAGTCCATCGGGTATATATAGCAAAAATACCCCAACATACCAATACCTCCACAAATACATCATGATTCATTAAAAATCATCTGTTTTCAAAAACTCTCTCTCCAACGTCAAATCCCCATACCAGCCGCAACAAAAGGCAGCCCGGACTCCAAGTCCCACCAAAAACCCAACTCGTAGGTTTTCCACCAAAATGAGAATACAATCTCAACATTTGGATCCAACGATCCCAAATGCCCGATTTAACAACCTCGGGAGACCCAACACGATAATTAATTCCTAATTGCCACAATTAAAAATCCATAAAGGATTATCACTACACCGGGATTAACACCAGTAATTCCCGGACATCACAATTGTGGATGTCATATACTAACATGTCCCATCACGGGTTGACGATGATATTGTGGATGTCATGTATTGACATGTACTGTCACGGGTTGACGATGATATTGTGGATGTCATGTAATGACATGTGCCGTCACGGGTTGGCGATGATATTGTGGATGTCATGTATTTACATGTACCGTCACGGGTTGATGATGATATTGTGGATGTCATGTATTTGTTAGCATATGTGCCCTGCAAGCCAAATGTTGGCCTATTGAGCTTTATGCACTCAAAGTCCATTAGTTACTCAGTGACCCTATAAATAAGTCATTCTAGTTTCTGAGAAATTAAGAGACTCCATTCATTCAACAATACACTATCTCATAGAAACGCCGATGCCAAACTAGCACTGGGTTGGCTTGTAGATCTGGTCAGGTTGATTGGACTCGAGGACCACCGACATCAGATTGATTTCGCTGTTATCGGTAATTCTCTTTTCATGCATTATATTATGATATTTGCATGCTAATACATGAATCAGGTGCGATCGTCCGTCCCTGGATCAGATCTGTTTATTGTATTATTTCTGTTGCGTTTGGATCTGGCGCAAGGGTACGGAAACCCAACAGTGGTATCAGAGACAAATTACGCTTTGATTCATGTATTTGATAATTAACTTTATTAGATTGTTTCCCAACAATAGTAATCATGTTTGAATATTCAGAAATTTTGGAATCCGGAAAGACATAGAAATTGAATTAAAAAAATTTTTAACTGAGCCGCTGCCGGAAGTTGAAGCACTGTCATGCTGGTACCGCAACGTCGGTGGTGGTGATGGGCGTAAGTCGAACGAACGCGTTGGAAAAGTTCCGCATTAGAGTGAACTTGCGGCACATGGACACGGGCGGCGCATGTGGTTTTCTGGGTGAGAATTTGCAGCAAAATCGCACAGTTATTGATTTTGCAAATGTTGCAGATGAATCGCGCAACCTCTTGCGATTACTCTTCTGGATCTGCTTCATGCGGCGGCAAATGTTACCGCAACAAAGGAGGCGCAGGGTGGCTGGCGACGACTATGTGCGATGGGTTTCAGAAACCCTAAGTTCCAATTTTCGATTTTGATGGTGATGAACAATAATTTTTGGAAATTATAAAAAAATATATATATATATAATTTTAAAAATCCGAAAATAGTATAATTTTGGATTTAAATTATTTTTTAATTTTGGATCCAAATTGTTTGGAGTCCATAAATTATTTTGGGTCATTTTAGATGTTTTATCCGGTATTAATTTTTGAAATAATAAATCATCAACTTAATTTATTAAAAATATGATTTTTAATTTATTAAGTGTAAAATGGAGATTTTAAAGTAATTGAAAATTTAATTAATTAGAATATTAAATGAAAGTGTTTCATTTAATTTATTAATTTTAATTTTGATTATATTATGATTTAGGTAAAATGGAGATTTTACCAAGTACTTGAAAATTTAATTAATTGGAAATTAAATGAAAGTGTTTCATTTAATTTGTTAATTTTATTTTCGATTACCATTATGATTTACAGGTAAAATAATGATTTTACCAATTAATTGATAATTTAATTAATTAGAAATTAAATGAAATTGTTTAATTTAGTTTGTTAATTTTATTTTTGATTAATATGATTAAAAGGTAAAATAGAGATTTTACCAATTAATTAAAATTTAATTAATTAGAAATTAAATACAATAGTTATATTTAATTTGTTAATTTTATTTTCAATTAATGATACGATTGGTGGGAAACGATAGAATAAATTAATTATTATGATCTAATTACATGTGATGTAATTAGTACAATTACATATGATGTAATTGTTTAGTTTAATATTTAATTACATATGATGTGATTGCATGATGGATGATTACGGGCCTTGACCAATGTGTTTAGGTGAATGCTTAGGTTTTTATTGTTTCATTATAATTGGTTATTGGGCCTACATGCCTGCTCTCTCTATTTTCTGATGTATCCCACCCCGGATTTGTATCCCTATTCTCTTGTTTGCACGATTTAAATGTAAAATTATTAGAATTAGTGGGAGATCAAGATTAAAGATGGAGCACCAAGAGTCAAGATATGTATAATGGAAGCAAAAATGTAATAGGATTGCATTGCAAACCTGCGTCACCTTAGACAGACCTGTGATTCACGTATGACTACTTGGATCAATTAGGAAAAGGACGTAATCGTCCATATTTATTTTTGTTATGCATATGATGTATGATAAATGTTTGTTTGTATGTTTTATTATTACATATGATGCATGAATAAAGCATAATTGTATGAATCAAGCAAACAAACGAGCAAGCAATTGATGAGATTTTAAAATAAATTAAATCCTCTTTTGAATATGATTCAAAACTTTTAATATCAAACTGATAAGGGGAGCTCAAAAGGGTTTGTTGCTTCATGTCTTCCATCAACAGTTAAGCCATGAGACGCTTTTGTGTCAGGTGTCTTGTCTCACCCTCGTGGGGGGCATCTGACATGGGAAAGCTGTGTGTTTAACTGCCACTTAATTATGGATAGGGTTCTGTTAACCTTTAAGATTGCTCACCCTCGTGGGGTCTTATTGACGAACATTACCATCCGTGGGATGGGTTAGTTTGACGTGAGAAGGCATAATTGGCCTGCCTCCGTAGGGTTATGCCAATCACGAGACGAATATCTTGGGGGTTGCATATGATGCAATTGTGAGCTACCTTTAGTATCATGAGGTCAGTTGACCCTCGCCCGGGGCTATAATGAGCTAGTTGGACTCCAAGCCCACTAAGAAAATATAATTTTCCGTTCATTTGTCATGAGGGTGACGAATTCGAACAATTTAGTGGGAGCATTCAATATCTAAAGTCCATAGTTTTTTGAATTAATTTATAATCAACGGTTTGCATATATTTTCTGTTTATTCTCAGTATTGTGATTGCCATGAATCCGATTACATCAAGTCTCGATATAAACAAATTAACCACCAAATTATTCTGATTGACTATTAATTGTAAAATAGTGCTTGATTCTAAAAAGTTACTATTTACCCTTGGTAGGAGCTTCATGTTGAAGTGTCTCCTGGTTCATCTTATGAAGAGATCGTCACACTTGAGAAGTGGTGGGACGATGATCTCTTGGTGTAGGGTCTTCCTACCTTAACTTCATATAGTACACATAAATTGGATAGAACATGCATTTATAACCTCTTAAGGGTTCCGGTTGTAGTTTGAGCTAGGGAGATTACAGGCCAAAAAATAAAGTTTTCAAAGCTATTTAATTACATTTCCAACAAAGAATGTTAAAGCTATAGTTTTACACTACTCCTAGAGTAGAGACTATCAAAAATCCTGCATCCTACGTTCATCATGCTCCCTTTAGCTCACTTCCTCAACCCGACCCTAGGCCCTTGGTCCAAAAGTGTACCTACAGGGATAACACATCATGAGCATTCATAAATTTACTTAACATTATATAAAAGCATACAATAATGCGTAACATCTTAGTTAAGTAAAAGTTATTGGTCGTCCTCCGACCTCCTTGGTTATCCCTGACTCTTATTCATATATTGGGGCGTCTTACCCCATTGTATGGTATCTTACCATATCATAATCATTGCGTGGCATCTTACCACGTGGGCGTCTTACCCAATCATATGGCGTCTTACCATATCATAAACATTGCGTGGCATCTTACCATGTGGGCGTCTTACCCAATCATATGGCGTCTTACCATATCATAAACATTGCGTGGCATCTTACCACGAATAACATCGCATGGCCTCTTACCATGTGGGGCATCTTACCCCGTGGCATCTTACCACAAATAATATCGCATGGCCTCTTACCATGTGGGGCGTCTTACCCCGTGGCATCTTACCACAAATAACATCGCATAAGCATCATCATCATAACATCATCATAAGCATCATCATTATAAATATCATCATAGATATCATCATCATAACATCATCTTAAACGTCATCATCGTAAACATCATCTTAAATATCATCATAATATGTAAGGGCATGGTTTACCGTCCGATGCTCGTACGTCTCTTACGTACCTTAATTCCCAAAAGTGGAGAATTTGGAGAGCTTTATCTCCTGGATGTTGTGGGCACCTGGGATGGTTCTACACAACCATACAAATTGATATTAGAAGCTAAACATAGTCCAATATCCAAAAATCCCACAAAAAAAATCAAAAATCCACTTTTCTTCAGCTCGCGATCGATCGCCACCCAGGCGCGATCGATCGCGAGATCGCACTGGACGAGGGGCCAAAATCTTCTTCTTGGCGATCGATCGCCACTTTTGGCGCGATCGATCGCCAGGCCCGCCGATCGATCGCCCAAAAGTGGCGATCGATCGCCAAATGCTTCTGGCTGGTACTGGACGCTCGCGATCGATCGCCAAGAACGGGCGATCGATCGCCGAGTGCTGTACATCGAATTTTCGCCATTAATGCTCATTTTTCAAGCTCCTTCACATACCACCCCAAAACCAAACTTCCATAAAACATCAATAACATCATAACCCACCAAAACCAACATAAAACACTTCAAAAATCATACCCCAACCATACACAACACATACCCAAACAAACCCACATAAAACATCAAAAACTTAACCCATTTCAACACCAAACATCATAAAACTTATAGGAATGGTTCCATACCTCTTGTAGGCTCCAAATCCTAGCAAAGATCACACAAATAAGGATTTTGTGGGACTTTCCTCCTCCTCTTTTGGTGAGTTTCGAAAATGGGGGGGGTAGGGTTTGGGGTTGGGAAGTGATTTGGGGATTTTTAAAAGGTGAGAGTAAAGTGGGGGGGTTTAAAGTGATGGGTATGGGATTAAAAAGGGGTTGTAATGACTTAATAAAAAGTGTACCCCAAACTTAACATGATGTATAAAACACCCAACTTGGTATTTTAAAGGCACTTTACAACAATGCTCTAAACTTCATTTAAAATCATATCTTCCTCATAATTGATAATTTAACACAATTAATCATGTTAACATCTTAATACCCAACACATAAATCTATCAATACATGATACATCATATAAACATAATTAATGTCCAAGTTACCATTAATTAATTTCGGGGCATCACATTACTCCCCTACTTACAAGATTTCGTCCTCGAAATCGCATGCACTTACCCAAAAGAAACTAAACATAAATCATACCAGAAAATAGTTCGGGGTAATGCTGCATCATATGCCGCTCCGTCTCCCACGTAGCCTCCTCGACACCCCGACGATCCCACTGAACTTTGACCATCGGTATAACTTTGCTCCGTAGTCTGCGATCCTCACGATCCAGAATTCTGACTGGTCGTTCAACGTAGGATACATCTGAGTCTAACTGCACTTCAGTAGGCTGTAAAACATGAGACGGATCTGGCTCATACTTTCTCAACATAGAAACATGGAAGACATCATGAATTCCAGATAAGGACGGCGGTAAAGCCAATCGGTAAGCCAAAGTGCCGATACGCTGTAACACCTCATACGGTCCAACATACCTCGGGGATAACTTCCCCCGCATACCAAAACGAACAACACCCCTGAAGGGTGAGATTTTCAAGAAGACCTTGTCTCCCACTTGAAATTCTAGCGGCCGTCGCCGCTTATTTGCATAGGCTGCTTGCCTATCTTGGGCCGCTTTCATCTTTAAGCGTATCATCTTAATCTTTTCCTCCATGTCCTTAATCATATCCGGTCCTCCGACCGCTTTACGCGTCAAGTCCTCCCAATACAGCGGTGACCTACATCGTCGTCCGTAAAGAGCTTCAAAAGGGGCCATTTGAATGCTCGCCTGATAGCTGTTATTGTATGAGAACTCGACCAGTGGTATAGATTCTTGCCACGGAGTATCAAACTCCAAAACACATGCCCTCAGCATATCTTCGAGCGTCTGTATAGTACGCTCCGTTTGGCCATCAGTCTGAGGGTGATAGGCCGTACTTAGTCTCACCTCGGTGCCCAAGGCTGTCTGGAGACCCTCCCAGAAATGAGAAGTAAACCTTGGGTCTCTGTCAGACACGATCGAGACTGGAATCCCATGCAATCTCACTACATCCCGTACATATAATTGGGCCATCTTTAGATACGTGAAAGTCATACTGTAAGGGATGAAATGAGCTACCTTCGTCAGCCTGTCTACGATCACCCAGATCGCATCAAATCCAGAGGCCGACCTTGGCAAGTGGGTCACGAAGTCCATAGATATATGCTCCCACTTCCACTTAGGTACCTCCAAGCTCTTCAGCTCGCCACCAGGCCTCTGCCTTTCTGCCTTTACTTGTTGGCAGATCAAACATCTCTTAACGAAGCTGATCACATCACGCTTCATGCGTCTCCACCAGAATTGACCACTTAGGTCCTTATACATCTTTCTTCCACCGGGGTGGATACTGAACCGGCTATTATGAGCCCGTTCTAAAATTCCTTTACGCAATCCTGGCGCATCTGGGACCACCCATCGGTTGCCCAATCTTAAAGAGTCATCTTCAGCCACACTAAACTTTGTTGGCTGGCCTCGAAGTGCTATTGATGACCATCTCTGCACTTCATCATCCGACCTCTGGGCTTTCCTGATTGCCTCAAATACGTCTGGTTCGGCTAATAAGGTCGACACTCGCACCGGCGACGTGTCTACATCGAAATCATAGCCCAGATGGCAATAAGAAATCATCAAAGCTGATAAACACATAACATCCTCAGCGGTGCTCTTCACCTTCCGACTTAAGGCGTCTGCTATCAAATTTGCCTTACCAGGATGGTACTCAATTTCACAGTCGTAATCCTTGAGTAAGTCCATCCACCTCCTTTGCCTCATATTCAACTCTGCCTGAGTGAACAAGAACTTCAGGCTCTTATGGTCCGTAAAAATGGTAAACGTAGTACCATAAAGGTAATGACGCCAAATCTTCAAGGCGAAAATGATAGCTGCCAGTTCCAGATCATGGACTGGGTACCTGGTCTCATGAGGCTTCAACTGTCTCGAAGCATAGGCTACCACTTGTCTGTCTTGCATCAGTACACAGCCCAAACCTTGCAATGATGCATCCGTGTACAAAGCAAACCTCTTGTCCTCAGACGGAATCACCAACACTGGCGCTGTCGTCAAACGACGCTTCAATTCTTGGAAGCTTTCCTCACAAGCTTCGGACCAAAAGAATGGGACTCCTTTCTGAGTCAGCTGTGTCAATGGCTTAGCGATCTTAGAAAATCCTTCGACAAAACGTCGGTAATAACCTGCTAAGCCCAGAAAACTCCGTATCTCGGGTACAGAAGTGGGTGCTGCCCACTCCATCACAGCTTCAATCTTCCTCGGATCCACAGATATCCCTTGGCTAGATATGACATGGCCTAGGAACACCACGCTGTCCAACCAGAATTCGCACTTGCTAAGCTTAGCATACAACTGATGATCCCTAAGGATCTGAAGTACTGTCCTCAAGTGCCGCACATGATCTTCTTCAGTCCTAGAGTAGATGAGTATGTCGTCAATGAAAACTATGACGAATTGATCCAAATACGGCTGGAACACCTTGTTCATCAAACTCATGAAAACAGCCGGGGCATTTGTCACCCCAAAAGGCATGACTAGGAATTCATAATGCCCATACCTAGTCCTGAAGGCTGTCTTTTGGACATCCTCTTCTCTTACTCGAATCTGATGGTACCCCGACCTCAGATCGATCTTACTGTAGAGCCTCGTACCCTGCAACTGATCAAACAAATCATCGATCCTCGGGAGTGGGTACTTATTCTTCACCGTAGCTTTGTTCAGTTGTCTGTAATCGATGCACAAACGCATCGAACCATCTTTCTTCTTCACAAATAAAACTGGTGCTCCCCAGGGCGATACGCTAGGGCGTATATAGCCCTTATCAAGGAGCTCTTGCAACTGAATCTTTAATTCCCTTAGCTCCGCTGGTGCCATCCTATAAGGGGCACGAGAAATGGCCGACGTCCCTGGTAATAACTCAATCCCAAACTCGACCTCTCTCGTCGGTGGGAATCCGGGAATCTCCTCCGGAAAGACATCAGGGAACTCCGCCACTACGGGCACATCCTCAACTTTCACTTCTCCTTTCTTTTCCGTAACATCGACGGCATAAATGAGATATCCTGAATGACCTCGTTCCAACAACTGCGCCATCTTGACAGCAGATATCAACGGAATCTTAGAGCGAGAACCATCCCCATAGAACGTCCATGGGACTCCCATATCGGATTTAAACCGTACAGTTCTCTGCCTGCAGTTCACAACTGCCTGATACCTGTTCAGAACATCAATGCCCAGAATGCAATCAAAATCTGACATTCCCAGAACAATCAAGTCTGACCTTAGTTCCTTATCCTCAAAATAAATGAGGCCATTGTAGACGATCCGATCAGTAATCATACTTCTTCCAGCGGGGGTCGAGACTATAAGAGGCGTGGGCGACGGAGAAGTGCATAAGTGGTGCCTTTCCACAAAACTTGTCGACACAAAAGAGTGTGACGCACCTGTGTCGATCAATATAAAAGCAGGGTGCGTAAATAAAAGACACGTACCCGCTATAACCTCCTCCGGAGCCGCTGAAGCCTGCTCCCTTGTCAGTGCATAGACCTGTCCTTGAGGTGGCCCCATGGGCTGACCTCCATGCTGTCTCGGTACAAAGGGTGGTCTGTGTTGTGCTGTCCTATCTGCAGGCCTCCCCGCAGAACCCTGTTGGCTCCCCCTGTTGGGACACTGTCTAGCAAAGTGGCCCTTGTCGCCACAAACATAGCACCCTATACAGTCTTTTGCCAAATGTGGTTGCCCACAAAGAGTGCATTGGATCCTCCCGGATCTGTCTCCCTGAGACTGCCCCCTTCCAGATGGGGCATCACCTCTTCGGTTTCCTTTCCACCTGTTGTCGGACTTCTTACCACTAAACCTTGACGCTGAGGAGTTCCCCCTTGACTTGAACTGATCATTCCTCGGCTTCAAATTATCCGGAGTGGATTTCTGAGAGGGTGCCGACGGTGGTACAACATCAGGGTATGCACCCACTCCTAGTTCGGCTAGCTCAGCCCTTGAGAGTGCATCATCAAAACAAGTAGGGCCATAAGTGATCACCCTATCGTATAGCTCCGGCCTCAATCCTTTCATGAAATTCCTCATCTTTGCTTGTGTGCTCGTAGCAATGTGAGGCACATATCTGAGCAAGGAGCAGAACTGAAGAGCATAATCCGATACCGACATATTACCTTGCTTGAGGTGAGTGAATTCATCTTCCTTAGCCTGTCGTGCTGCAGCCGAGAAATAACGGTTCAGGAAGCGAGTTCGAAACATTTTCCAGTTCACTTCATGACCTTGAGCCTCTTGCTCTACCACAGTGGTCTTCCACCACATTAACGCCTTCTTGGCCAATTGGAACTCTGCCAACCGTATCCACGCTGTCTTCGCACATGGGGCTGCCACAAAGATCTGCTCTATTCTTTCCAACCATTCCTCAGCTCGTTCCCCAGTTTCAGTTCCTTCAAAGGTTGGGGGTCGGTAAGCAAGAAACTGAGTTAGGCTTAGTTCCCCTGGCAACAGCTGTTGTTCGGCCGGTTCATCATCAAAAGCTGGCGGGGGTAGGGGATTCGTACGCCCCGCGCTTGCATTGACGCTCACTGCGTCACCTACCTCCACATTTGCTGCCATACTGCAACACAAGGATTAACAACAAGATCCAAAAGCAGTTCGTATAATACTTCGTTAGATAAACAAAACATGTTAGCATAACATCATATACTTCATATGCAACTTATGCACAAAACATGTTCAACAGTAAGCACCTAGCTAACTTATTGCTAAGGCTACCCTTCACTCATCCCGGGTTATCTAACCACTGCTCTGATACCACTAATGTAGGGTCTTCCTACCTTAACTTCATATAGTACACATAAATTGGATAGAACATGCATTTATAACCTCTTAAGGGTTCCGGTTGTAGTTTGAGCTAGGGAGATTACAGGCCAAAAAATAAAGTTTTCAAAGCTATTTAATTACATTTCCAACAAAGAATGTTAAAGCTATAGTTTTACACTACTCCTAGAGTAGAGACTATCAAAAATCCTGCATCCTACGTTCATCATGCTCCCTTTAGCTCACTTCCTCAACCCGACCCTAGGCCCTTGGTCCAAAAGTGTACCTACAGGGATAACACATCATGAGCATTCATAAATTTACTTAACATTATATAAAAGCATACAATAATGCGTAACATCTTAGTTAAGTAAAAGTTATTGGTCGTCCTCCGACCTCCTTGGTTATCCCTGACTCTTATTCATATATTGGGGCGTCTTACCCCATTGTATGGTATCTTACCATATCATAATCATTGCGTGGCATCTTACCACGTGGGCGTCTTACCCAATCATATGGCGTCTTACCATATCATAAACATTGCGTGGCATCTTACCATGTGGGCGTCTTACCCAATCATATGGCGTCTTACCATATCATAAACATTGCGTGGCATCTTACCACGAATAACATCGCATGGCCTCTTACCATGTGGGGCATCTTACCCCGTGGCATCTTACCACAAATAATATCGCATGGCCTCTTACCATGTGGGGCGTCTTACCCCGTGGCATCTTACCACAAATAACATCGCATAAGCATCATCATCATAACATCATCATAAGCATCATCATTATAAATATCATCATAGATATCATCATCATAACATCATCTTAAACGTCATCATCGTAAACATCATCTTAAATATCATCATAATATGTAAGGGCATGGTTTACCGTCCGATGCTCGTACGTCTCTTACGTACCTTAATTCCCAAAAGTGGAGAATTTGGAGAGCTTTATCTCCTGGATGTTGTGGGCACCTGGGATGGTTCTACACAACCATACAAATTGATATTAGAAGCTAAACATAGTCCAATATCCAAAAATCCCACAAAAAAAATCAAAAATCCACTTTTCTTCAGCTCGCGATCGATCGCCACCCAGGCGCGATCGATCGCGAGATCGCACTGGACGAGGGGCCAAAATCTTCTTCTTGGCGATCGATCGCCACTTTTGGCGCGATCGATCGCCAGGCCCGCCGATCGATCGCCCAAAAGTGGCGATCGATCGCCAAATGCTTCTGGCTGGTACTGGACGCTCGCGATCGATCGCCAAGAACGGGCGATCGATCGCCGAGTGCTGTACATCGAATTTTCGCCATTAATGCTCATTTTTCAAGCTCCTTCACATACCACCCCAAAACCAAACTTCCATAAAACATCAATAACATCATAACCCACCAAAACCAACATAAAACACTTCAAAAATCATACCCCAACCATACACAACACATACCCAAACAAACCCACATAAAACATCAAAAACTTAACCCATTTCAACACCAAACATCATAAAACTTATAGGAATGGTTCCATACCTCTTGTAGGCTCCAAATCCTAGCAAAGATCACACAAATAAGGATTTTGTGGGACTTTCCTCCTCCTCTTTTGGTGAGTTTCGAAAATGGGGGGGGTAGGGTTTGGGGTTGGGAAGTGATTTGGGGATTTTTAAAAGGTGAGAGTAAAGTGGGGGGGTTTAAAGTGATGGGTATGGGATTAAAAAGGGGTTGTAATGACTTAATAAAAAGTGTACCCCAAACTTAACATGATGTATAAAACACCCAACTTGGTATTTTAAAGGCACTTTACAACAATGCTCTAAACTTCATTTAAAATCATATCTTCCTCATAATTGATAATTTAACACAATTAATCATGTTAACATCTTAATACCCAACACATAAATCTATCAATACATGATACATCATATAAACATAATTAATGTCCAAGTTACCATTAATTAATTTCGGGGCATCACACTTGGCTAGGTGTTATATGATAGCATCAATGTCACCAATGAGTTTCAACACAGATATGAGAAGCTCCCTCACATTGCTAATATTTTCCAACACCTACAAATGTTGTTTGGTGAACGGACGCGATCACTGAGACTCGCGATTTCAAAAGAGCTATTTTCATTTCACATGCAAGATGGGGCTTCGGTCTATGAGCATGGTGTAAGAAAAATATCTCTTTTTGAGAAATTGAAAAATATGAATGTGACAATACCTCATTAATTGACTGTAGATTTGATCTTATAGTCAAAATGTTGGAAACTCATGAGTCCTTGATTCAAAAGGAGAAACAAGTTCTTCTTGTCGAATCTTCTACTAATGGTAGAAAGAGTTCAAGGATGAAGAAGAAGAAGGGAAATTGTTCTCAACCTCAAAAGACTAAAATGGATATAGTAGCAACTAAGAAAGGAGAGGCATCTATGTTTTCACTGCTGGTCACTGGCGAAAAATTGTAAGGGATACCTAGACTAGAAGCGTTGTAGAAAGAGTATATTTTATTTTAAAATTAAATGTTTCTATTGGCTCTACTTCTTTTGTATATGATGCCAGTTGTGCTCGCATTTTTGCAAAGAGTTGCATGTGATGTGAAGAAGTAGAGAGCCCTAGGAAGGTGAAACCTACCTGAGGCTAAGCATTGTAGCAAGAGTTGTTGCAAAGGCTGTTTGAAACATTTATTTAATATAAAATCTTGAACTGGTTAGGTACTGGTTTGAGCAATTATTTATTTGTTCTAGATTTGATCATGAACATTGTTCATATTTTGATAGAGAATGATATTCTTTTAAATATGCGAATGTGATTTGCAGTATTTTTAAGAATGCATTGAATCTGGTGAACTTATGAACGATTAGCATGATTATGTTCAAAGAATATAAAAAGAATAATAACTTAAATCTCACATATCTTTAGCATGTGCTGCATGTCCATTGAATTTGATTCATATGGACATATGTGAAGCATTAAATGTTAGTGCAAGAGGATGTTGAGTTATCTTGTGATGCCCCGAAATTAATTATATGCAATTTGGGCATTAATGATGGTTATGTGATTATTTATCATGGTAATTGATTTATGTGATGGGTAATGAAGTGTTAAAATGATTTAATTGAATTGATTGTCAATTATGAGGAAGATATGAAGTTAGAGGAAGTTTGTTGCATTTTTGTAAAATACTTTTAAAATACCATGTTGGGGTATTTTATACATCATGTTAATTAATGGGTACAAGTTTAATTAAATTAACCCATATACCCCCCACTATACCTTTTCCCTTCACTTTACCAATCACTCTTAAAATCCCCAAATCATTTCCACAACCCTAACCTCACCCCATTTTCGAAATTCTTCAAAGGTGGAAGAAGGAAGCTCCACAAAACCTTTGTTTTAAGATCTTTGTTAAGATTTGGAGTCTTCAAGAGGTATGGAATCCTTCCTAAAGTTTTTATGATGTTTGGTTTTGAAAATGGGATGATTTTGAAGTGATTTATGTGGGTTTGTTTTGGGTATGTGTTGCATGTTGTTGGGGTATGATTTTTGAAGTGTTTTATGTGGGTTTTAGTGGGTTATGATGATGTTAATGTTGTAGGAAAGTTTGGGTTTGAATGGTTTGAGGTAGAGCTTGAAAAATGCTCTAAAATGGCGATTTTTCGAAGTACAGGGATCGGCGATCGATCGCCCGTTCCAGGCGATCGATCGCGACCCAGCAGTAGACGCCAGTAGCATTTGGCGATCGATCGCCACATTTGGGCGATCGATCGACGACGCTGGCGATCGATCGCGCTGTCGGATTTTTGGATATTGGACTATATTTAGCTTCTAATATCGATTTGTATGGTTATGTAGAACCATCCCAGGTACCCACAACTTCAAGGAGATAAAGTTCTCCAATTTCTCCACTTTTGGGAATTAAGGTACGTAAGAAACGTATGGGCATCGGACGGTAACACATTCTTATACTATGACTACGCAATAATTGTATAAGTATTTACGATGTTTATGATGATGATAATGATAAGTAAGTTTATGATGATGTCCATGAAGTGATGATGTTTATATGATGTTTATATAATGATACGATGTTTATGATATGGTAAGATGCCATACGATAGGGTAAGATGCCCTCGTGGTAAGATGCCACACGATGTTTATGATATGATAAGATGCCATACGATAGGGTAAGATGCCCACGTGGTAAGATGCCACACGATGTTTATGATATGGTAAGATGCCATACGATAGGGTAAGATGCCCACGTGGTAAGATGCCACACGATGTTTATGATATGGTAAGATGCCATACGATAGGGTAAGATGCCCTCGTGGTAAGATGCCACACGATTTTATGATATGGTAAGATGCCATACGATAGGGTAAGATGCCCACGTGGTAAGATGCCACACGATGTTTATGATATGGTAAGATGCCATACGATAGGGTAAGATGCCCACGTGGTAAGATGCCACACGATGATTATGATATGGTAAGATGCCATACGATAGGGTAAGATGCCCATATGCATGACTATGAAACAGGGACAACTAAGTGTGTTAATACGATTAACCAGGAAGTATATGTTACGATTATTTTCATGCATTTATTTATATGTCATTACCTTATGATGTTAAGTAATGATGTACATGCTCATGATGGGTTGTTCCTGTAGGTACACTTTTGGACTGAAGGGCCTAGGGTCGGCTTGAGGCAGTGAGCTAAAAGGAGCAAGATGAATATATGATACAAGATTTTGATAGTCTCTACTCTAGGAGTAGTGTAAATCTATAGCTTTAACATTCATTATTGAGAATGTAATTAATTAGCTTTTGAAATTTTATTTTGGCCTGTAATCTTATTAGCTCAAAGCTACAACCGGAAACCTAAGATGTTATGAATGCAGGTTTAGTCCATAATACGTGTATAAGATGATGTTAAGGTAGGAAGACCCTACATTTGTGGTATCAGAGCAGTGGTTAGATAACCCGGGAATGAGTGAAGGGTAGCCTTAGCAATAAGTTAGCTATGTGCTCACTTTTAAACATGTTTTGTGCTTAAGTTGCATATGAAGTATATGATGTTACACTAACTTGTTTGATTATCTAACGATGTATTATATGAACTGCTTTTGGGTATTGTTGTTAACCCTTGTCTTGCAGTATGGCAGCAAATGTGGAAGTGGGTGATGCGGTTAGTGTTAATACAAGTGCTGGGCGTACGAATCCCCTACCACCGCCGGCCTTGGGTGGGTGAAGAACCTTCTGAACAACAGTTATTACCGGGAGAACTAAGTTTGGCTCAATTTATGACATACCAACCCCCGATGTTTGAAGGAACTGAGACTGGGGAGATGGCTGAGAAGTGGTTAGAAAGAATAGAACAGATATTTGTGGCAGCTCCTTGTGCAAAGTCAGCCTGGATAAGGTTAGCAGAGTTCCAATTGGGCAAGAAGGCACTGATGTGGTGGAAGACCATAGTGATAGAGCAAGAGGCTCAGGGTCAGGAGATCAATTGGAAACTGTTCAGGACTCGGTTTCTGACCCGCTACTTTTCAGCTGCTGCACGACAGGCTAAGGAAGATGAGTTTACTAACCTCAAACAAGGTAACATGCCTGTGTCAGATTATGCTCTTCAATACTGTTCCTTGCTCAGATATGTACCTCACATTGCTGCAAGCACTCAAGCGAAGATGAGGAACTTCATGAAGGGCTTGAGGCCTGAACTGTATGACAGGGTGATCACTTATGGCCCTGCTTGCTTTGATGATGCCCTTTCATGGGCTGAGCTGGCTGAATTGGGAGTTGGTGCATATTCTGATGCCGTGCCACCTCCAGCACCCCCTCAAAAATCTACTTCTGACAATTTGAAGCCCAGGGGTGATCAGTTTAAGCCTAGGGGGAACACTTCAGCGTCGAGATTCAGTGGTAAGAAGCCCGAGAATCGATGGAAAGGAAGTCGTAGGAACGATGCCCCATCTGGAAGAGGGCAGTCTAGGGAGACAGATTCGGGAAGGTCCAGTGCACTCTTTGTGGGCAACCACATTTGGCGAAAGACTGTGTAGGATGTTATGTTTGTGGCGACAAAGGCCACTTTGCTCGGCAGTGTCCCAACAGGGGAAGACAACAGAACTCTGCGGGGAGGCCTGCGGACAGAGCAGCACAGCACAGACCACCTTTTGCACCGAGGCAGTATGGAGGTCAGCCCATGGGGCCACCTCAGGGGCAGGTTTATGCTTTGACGATGGAGCAGGCTACAGCGGCCCCGAAGGAGGTTATAGCGGGTACGTGCCTTTTATTTACGCACCCTGCTTTTATATTGATCGACACAGGTGCGTCACACTCTTTTGTGTCGACAAGTTTTGTGGAAAGGCACCACATATGCACTTCTCCGTCGCCCATGCCTCTTGTAGTCTCGACCCCCGCTGGAAGAAGTTTGATTACTGATCGGATTGTCTATGATGGCCTCATTTATTTTGAGGATAACGAGCTAAGGTCAGATTTGATTGTTCTGGGGATGTCAGATTTTGACTGCATTGTAGGCATTGATGTTCTGAACAGGTATCAGACAGTTGTGAACTGCAGGCAGAGGACTGTCCGATTCAGATCTGATATGGGAGTTCAGTGGACATTCTTTGGGGATGGTTCTCGTTCAAAGATTCCGTTGATATCTGCTGTCAAGATGGCACAGTTATTGGAACGAGGCCATACAGGATATCTCATCTATGCCGTTGATGTTACTGAAAAGAAGGAAGAATTAAAGGTTGAGGATGTGCCCGTAGTGGCGGAGTTTCCTGATGTCTTTCCGGAAGAGATTCCCGGATTCCCACCGACAAGAGAGGTCGAGTTTGGGATTGAGTTACTACCGGGGACGCTGCCATTTCTCGTGCCCCATATAGGATGGCACCAGCAGAGCTAAGGGAGTTAAAGATTCAGTTGCAAGAGCTCCTTGATAAGGGCTATATATGCCCTAGCGTATCGCCCTGTGGTGCACCAGTTTTGTTTGTTAAGAAGAAAGATGGTTCGATGCGGCTGTGCATCGATTACAGACAACTGAACAAAGCCACAGTGAAGAATAAGTATCCACTTCCGAGGATCGATGATTTGTTTGACCAGTTGCAGGGTACGAGGCTCTACAGTAAGATCGATCTAAGGTTGAGGTATCATCAGATTCGAGTAAGAGAAGATGATGTTCAGAAGATGGCTTTCAGGGTGAGATATGGGCATTATGAATTCCTGGTCATGCCTTTTGGGGTGACAAATGACCCAGCTGTCTTCATGAGTTTGATGAACATGGTATTCCAGCCATATTTGGATCGGTTCGTCATAGTTTTCATTGATGATATACTCATTTACTCCCGGACCGAAGAGGAACACGTGAAGCACTTGAGGACAGTACTCCAGATCCTTAGGGATCATCAGTTATATGCAAAGCTTAGCAAGTGTGAGCTCTGGTTGAGCAGTGTAGTGTTCTTGGGTCATGTTATATTTAGCAGCGGGATATCTGTGGATCCCAGGAAGATTGAAGCTGTGATGGAGTGGGCTGCACCCACTTCTGTGCCCGAGATACGGAGCTTCCTTGGCTTAGCAGGTTATTACCGACGTTTCGTCGAGGGATTCTCTAAGATCGCTAAGCCGTTGACACAGCTGACTCAAAAGGGAGTCCCATTCCATTGGTCTGAAGCTTGTGAGGAAAGCTTCCAAGAACTGAAGCGTCGTTTGACTACGGCACCTGTATTGGTGATTCCTTCTGAGAATAAGAGGTTTGCTTTGTACACGGATGCATCATTGCAGGGTTTGGGCTGTGTGTTGATGCAAGATAAGCACGTGGTGGCTTATGCTTCGAGGCAGTTGAAGCCTCATGAGACAAGATACCAAGTCCACGATCTGGAACTGGCGGCCATTATATTTGCCTTGAAGATTTGGAGGCACTACCTATATGGTACTTCATTTACCATTTTTACGGACCATAAGAGCCTGAAGTTTCTATTCACTCAGGCTGAATTGAACATGCGTCAAAGAAGATGGATGGATTTGCTCAAGGATTATGACTGTGAGATTGAGTACCATCCTGGTAAAGCAAGTTTGATAGCAGACGCCTTAAGTCGGAAGGTGAAGAGTACTGCTGAGGACGCTATGTGTTTATCCGCTATGATGACTTCTTATTGCCATCTGGGCTATGATTTCGATGTGGACACGTCGCCGGTGCGAGTGTCGACCTTGTTGGCTGAGCCAGACATATTTGAGGCTATCAGGAAAGCCCAGAGGTCAGATGATGAGGTTCAGAGATGGTCATCGATAGTACTTCAAGGACAACCATCAAAGTTCAGAGTGGCAGAAGATGATTCCTTGAGACTGGGCAACCGATGGGTAGTCCCAGATACACCAGAGTTGCGTAGAGGAATATTGGAGCGAGCTCACAGTAGTCGGTTCAGTATCCACCCAGGAGGAAGGAAGATGTACAAGGACCTATGCGGTCAATTCTGGTGGAGACGCATGAAGCGTGATGTGATCACTTTTGTTAAAAGATGTTTGATCTGCCAGCAGGTAAAGGCAGAGAGACAGAGGCCTGGTGGCGAGCTGAAGAGCTGAGAGGTACCCGAATGGAAGTGGGAGCATATCTCTATGGACTTTGTGACCCACTTGCCAAGGACGGCCTCAGGATTTGATGCGATCTGGGTGATCGTAGATAGGCTGATGAAGGTGGCTCATTTCATCCCTTATTGTATGTCCTTTACATACTTGAAGATGGCTCAGATGTATATACGGGATGTGGTGAAGTTACATGGCATTCCAGTCTCGATTGTGTCTGATAGAGACCCAAGGTTTACTTCACATTTTTGGGAGGGTCTCCAGGCAGCTTTGGGCACAGAGGTGAGACTGAGTACAACCTATCACCCTCAGACAGACGGCCAGACGGAGCGTACCATTCAGACGCTCGAAAACATGTTGAGGGCATGTGTATTGGAGTTTGATACTCCGTGGCAAGATTCATTACCACTGGTAGAGTTCTCCTATAATAACAGCTATCAGGCGAGCATTCAAATGGCTCCTTTTGAAGCTCTTTACGGATGACGCTATAGGTCACCGCTGTATTGGGAGGACTTGACTAGTAAAGCGGTCGGAGGACCGGATATGATTAAGGATATAGAAGAAAAGATTAAGATGATACGCCAAAAGATGAAAGCAGCTCAGGATAGGCAAGCAGCCTATGCCAATAAGCGACGGCGACCGCTAGAATTTCAAGTGGGAGACAAGGTCTTCTTGAAAATCTCACCCTTCAGGGGTGTAGTTCATTTTGGTATGCGGGGGAAGTTATCTCCGAGGTATGTTGGGCCGTATGAGGTATTGCAGCGTATCGGTACATTGGCCTACCGTTTGGCTCTACCGCCGTCTTTATCTGGTATTCATGATGTTTTCCACGTCTCTATGTTACGGAAGTATGAGCCAGACCCGTCTCATGTATTACAGCCTACTGAAGTACAGTTAGATTCAGATGTATCCTACGTAGAACGACCGGTCAGAATTCTGGATCGTGAGGATCGCAGATTACGAAGCAAAGTTATACCGATGGTTAAAGTTCAGTGGGATCGTCGGGGTGTCGAGGAGGCTACGTGGGAGACGGAATGGCATATGATGCAGCATTACCCGGAACTATTTTCTGGTATGATTTATGTTTAGTTTCATTTTGGGTAAGTGCATGCGATTTCGAGGATGAAATCTTATAAGTAGGGGAGTAATGTGATGCCCCGAATTTAATTATATGCAATTTGGGCATTAATGATGGTTATGTGATTATTTATCATGGTAATTGATTTATGTGATGGGTAATGGAGTGTTAAAATGATTTAATTGAATTGATTGTCAATTATGAGGAAGATATGAAGTTAGATGAAGTTTGTTGCATTTTTGTAAAATGCTTTTAAAATACCATGTTGGGGTATTTTATACATCATGTTAATTAATGGGTACAAGTTTAATTAAATTAACCCATATACCCCCCACTATACCTTTTCCCTTCACTTTACCAATCACTCTTAAAATCCCCAAATCATTTCCACAACCCTAACCTCACCCCATTTTCGAAATTCTTCAAAGGATGAAGAAGGAAGCTCCACAAAACCTTTGTTTTTAAGATCTTTGTTAAGATTTGGAGTCTTCAAGAGGTATGGAACCCTTCCTAAAGTTTTTATGATGTTTGGTTTTGAAATGGGATGATTTTGAAGTGATTTATGTGGGTTTGTTTTGGGTATGTGTTGCATGTTTTTGGGGTATGATTTTTGAAGTGTTTTATGTGGGTTTTAGTGGGTTATGATGATGTTAATGTTGTAGGAAAGTTTGGGTTTGAATGGTTTGAGGTAGAGCTTGAAAAATGCTCTAAAATGGCGATTTTTTGAAGTACAGGGATCGGCGATCGATCGCGACCCAGCAGTAGATGCCACTAGCATTTGGCGATCGATTGCCACATTTGGGCGATCGATCGGCGAGGCTGGCGATCGATCGCGCCAAAAGTGGCGATCGATCACCAAGAGCTGAAAATTTCAGCAACGTCCAGTATGGTCTCGCGATCGATCGGGCCTGGGCGGCGATCGATCACGAGATACAAAAATATGTGTTTTTGGATTTTTTTGTGGGATTTTTGGATATTGGACTATATTTAGCTTCTAATATCGATTTGTATGGTTATGTAGAACCATCCCAGGTACCCACAACTTCAAGGAGATAAAGTTCTCCAATTTCTCCACTTTTGGGAATTAAGGTACGTAAGAAACGTACGGGCATCGGACGGTAACACATTCTTATACTATGACTACGCAATAATTGTATAAGTATTTACAATGTTTATGATGATGATAATTATAAGTAAGTTTACGATGATGTCTATGAAGTGATGATGTTTATATGATGTTTATATAATGATACGATGTTTATGATATGGTAAGATGCCATACGATAGGGTACGATGCCCTCGTGGTAAGATGCCATACGATAGGGTAAGATGCCCACGTGGTAAGATGCCACACGATGTTTATGATATGGTAAGATGCCATACGATAGGGTAAGATGCCCACGTGGTAAGATGCCACACGATGTTTATGATATGGTAAGATGCCATACGATAGGGTAAGATGCCTGGATCAGATCTGTTTATTGTATTATTTCCACTGCTTTTGGATCTGGCGCCGGGGTACAGAAACCCAACATTATTGACATGTACCGTCATGGGTTGACGATGATTGTGGATGTCATGTATTGACATGTACCGTCACGGGTTGGCGATGATATTGTGGATGTCATGTACTGACATGTACCGTCATGGGCTGACGATGATATTGTGAATGTCATGTATTGACATGTACCATCACAGGTTGACGATGATATTGTGGATGTCATGTGTTGACATGTACCGTCACAAGATGACGATGACATAGTAGATGTTCTATGTTGACGTGTGTTGTCGTTACAATGAAGAATACATGCAGTATATGTATTTTGTAAGGACCCTAATCCTTAAATGCGGAATCAAGGCATAATAGAACTAATATAATGATCAGAGTGAGAAATAATGTGTTGAGTGTATGAGCTTAAGCATTACATGCCAAAAATAAGGACTACAAAAGAATGGATTAATTACATTCCCCGTCTAATGAATGTTATCCACTAGTTTTACACTACTCCTAGAGTAGACACTAGGCAAAATAATCCTGTCCTTCAATTTCCAAAAGCATCCTCAAGCTCACTGTCTCAACCCGTCTAGCCCTCCTATCATGCCAAACGTGTACCTACAAGGACAACCCCCAAACATGAGCAATAATAATCATTCATATTCAACACAATATGAAGATAAAGCGTAATGCATAATCAATATAAAACACTTCCTGTTTTCCCATGCATTTCAAACGCTTCCCATTTGGTTGTCCCTGTACCATAACTCATGAGTATAATCAATAGATTATTTTTCAATGGTCTAAACATGTCATGACATCATACCATCTCAACAAAACCAAATATCGGTCACCATTCCCTAGTCTGTCCATCACAGTGTATTTTAATGGCCCTCGCTTATTTTCATATGGGCGGCATAGGATAACCTCGCTTCAATGGACATGCGGTACTCCCACCCCTCGCCTCACAGAGAGCGGCAAATACCCTTTCCTCGCCCCATATGACAACCACGCTCAAATGTGACATGCGGCGCTCCCACCCCTCGCTTCACATTTAGCGGAACCAAAACAAATAGCGGCAAGCATTAAAATCATCAAAGGATGACCACGACTCATGGGATGTGCATCCAATAATCATCATATGCATCTATCATCAATATGCATAAATCAACATGTATATGCATCCACAATGCAATACCACATATATACTCGCATCCACAATGCATAAACAATGAGTATATAAAATACATGTTACCGTTGGGTGCCCGTACGTCCACTACGTACCTTTCCAAAATGTAGGGTATGGTAGGACTTCAATACCTTGGCTGTGTTGCCACCTGGGTTGGTTCTACACATTCACAAATATCAATATTAGAACCCAATAATAGTCCAATACCAAAAATCCTACAAAAAAATCCAAAAATACCAAATTTTGGCTTTCGCGATCGATCGCCCATCACGGCGATCGATCGCCAAACCTCACTGTCCGAGACCAACATTTTTCACCCTTCGGCGATCGATCGCCACCCTTGGCACGATCGATCGCCAGCCGCGCCGATCGATCGCCCAAGAGTGGCGATCGATCGCCAAACGCTGGCAAAACCCACTGCCTGGGCGCGATCGATCGCCTGGAAAGGGGCGATCGATCGCCAACCTCTGATACCCGAAAAACTCCATTTTTGCACCTCAAAACCAATCCAATCCATTCCAACACTTAAACCAACCAACCAACAACATAAATATCAACATAAACCACCAAAATACACCTTAAAACAACCATAAATCCAACCCTTAACCAAAACCACAACAACCCAACAAAACACATTTCAAAATCATTAAAAACCCTTCCAAAACCAAACCAAACACAATAAAAATGATAATGAGGCATCCATACCTCTTGGGGACCTCAAATCACCCAATAAACTTCACAAATCAAGACTTTTGGAAGGTTTTCTCCCCACCTTTTTGCTCCAACTCGAAAATGGAAAGGGGGGAAAGGGTTTGGGTGGTGATTTTGGTAAAGTGAGAGTGAGAGTGTATGGTGGGGTTGGGGTAATAAAAGGTGTTGGTTAATTAATTAAAAAGCATACTAAAATAATTCCATGGTGTATAAAACACCCCAACATGATATTCTTTCAAAGCATTTACTCATAATGCACCAAATATCAATTAAACACATGATTTCTAATCAATTGCTACCAAAGGCAGATAAATCATGCTTCCAATAATATTTACCCAACATGCACCACATGCACCCTGAAACGCAACCCCGGGTCACCCTATCCACATGACCATGCATTTCCATAAGGTAAATAAATTCCAACACATAATTAATTACCACAATTAATCATTGTAAACACAATTAATGCACCAAATTGCAATTAATCATTTCAGGGATGTCACAATTTAGTCGTATGGTTGGAGTGCCGATGGTGGGCACAAGGTAGTGTTTACGTCAACGGTTGGCGAGACCATTATGCCGAGCAGGTTTGCTCGATGAATAAATGGATGCACAGTACAGGCAAACGTACCGCAACCCGTATTTGAGGTAATTATTTTACGGTAGTGGTACCTTTGGGTATACTCGTTGGGATGGCTATGGCCAAGTGATTGGTAGTAGGAGTAGTTATTGAGGAAACTAATTGCATGTACCGATGTGACATATGGGGAACATGGTCACACCCACATATGAAGGTGTGGAATAAATCCTAATGGATTAGGATTGCTTTGTGGTTGAGTAATGACACCGAGATGTCCGTTATACATTGGTATTAGAGAAATATTGGGTGATGACCCACTACTCTAATTTATAGTACGGTATGGTATACCGGGGTGGAACGTATGATACGTTGGTAGGTTTGGTATAAACCTAAGGAGGCAGCATTCTGCTAGCCAGGTATTATTGCAGTATTATAGTGAGCTTGATGTAGCCGTTGTACTTCTCGTTGGAACCGAGTTTGGTAAATCGTATGATGATACGATGAGGGTTTATGGTGGACTCTTGTAGTCACTATGTGGCATGAGGATTGAGGCAGGAAATACCTCACAAGATCGTTTATACGTTAAATATTTTGAGGGAATTGTACTGGGACAGCTCAATTTTGTTTGGAGTACCAACGTGAGTGTGACAAGTCGTTGTTAGCGCTAGTTGAGAATCCTTGCATATGGAATGCAATGGGGGGACGCAATCGGAATTGTGGGATATAGTTAGTAGGGTGACAATACTATATTTATTGTATCTCTTGGAGAGATTTGGAACATACTGTCATGGAGACAGCTGGTATTGGTCGATGGTTGATTGTGAATCAGCCATGATAAGCATTAATAGTGTTGGACTGGGTTTCGGTGAGACGTACGAGGAGACATCTCTGGGAAGATGCTCGAGAATGTGGAGTACTATGGTATTAGTACAGAGAATCGTTAGGATGGGTATACGTCGTGTATACAGATTTCGGATTGGTAATAGTGGCAAGGATGCACTATTATGAACCAGTTGTGTATTTATTGGTTCCGGGATACAGTTTGTAAGGACCCCCGTGCCCCATAACATGCCAACAATAAAATTTATTGCATTAAACCACAAATCCCCCATACCACTCGACTCATAAGTATGCATACACCTTATAATACACTAACATGTTCTCAATTCGATTTAATTCCTTAAATTAATTGCATGCAACCCATAAAAGAAAAGAGAACAACTCAACACCTTTATACAAATCATATACACATATAACAGTGCCCACACGCGAGCATCAAATGAGTTAATGTGTATTTAACATATAAAGTACCCGACTCAATACCGGCACTGGTACTTCAGTCCTGGAAGCACCTCCAATCCATAGCTCAATATCAACTCCAGAGCTACCGCTGTACCTCTTCCACCTGCCCCAACAGAGACGGCCCCCACCTGGGGTGAGCATAGCAATACCACCTGTAGGGACCCTAATCCTTAAGTGCGGAATCAAGGCATAATAGAGCTAAAATAAACAAATCAGAGTCCAAAAGAACATGTTGAGTCTATGAGCTTAAGCATTACATGCCAAAAATAAGGACTACCAAACGGATTAATTACATTCCAATCAAAAGAATGTGTGCAACTATAGTTTTATACTACTCCTAGAGTAGATACTATCCAAAATAATCCTGTCCTTTCATCCTCAATAGAATGCTCGTCAAGCTCACCACCTCAACCCGTTCAAGCCCTTCTATCATGCCAAAAAGGTACCTACAAGGACAACCCCCAAACATGAGCAATAATAATCATTCATATTCAACACAATATGAAGATAAAGCGTAAATGCATAATCATAATAAAACACTTCCTGTTTTCCCCATGCATTTCAAACGCTTCTCGTTTGGTTGTCCCTGTACCATAACTCATGAGTATAATCAACAGATTATTTTAAATGGTCCAAACATGTCATGAACATATACCATTTAATCAATACCAACTACTGATCCTCAATCCCTAGTCTGTCCATCACAATGTATTTTAATGCCCCTCGCTTATTTACATATAGACGGCATAGGATAACCTCGCTTCAATGGACTGCGGGACTCCCACCCCTCGCCTCTCATTGAGCGGCAAATACCCTTTCCTCGTCCTATATGATAACCACGCTCAAATGTGACATGCGGCGCTCCCACCCCTCGCTTCACATTTAGCGGAACCAAACCAAATAGCGGCAAGCATTAAAATCATCAAGGGATGACCACGACTCATGGGATGTGCACCAATAATCATATGCATCTATAAACATCATGCATAACATGTATTTGCATCCACTATGCAATACCACATATATACTTGCATCCACAATGCATAAACAATAAGTATATAAGATACATGTACCGTTGGGGTGCCCGTACGTCCACTACGTACCTTTCCAAAAGTGGAATATGGTAGGACTTCAATTCCTTGGCTGTGTTGCCACCTGGGTTGGTTCTACATATTCACAAATACCAATATTAGAATCCAATAATAGTCCAATACCAAAAATCCCACAAAAATAACCAAAAACACCATTTTTGGTGTCTCGCGATCGATCGCCATAAGGCCCCGATCGATCGCGAGACCTCACTGTCTCGGGCAACAAAATCCAACAATCCGCGATCGATCGCGGAGCTAGCGCCGATCGATCGCGGCCTCGCCGATCGATCGCGCCCATCTCGCGATCGATCGCTGAAGCTCTCTGCCTCAGCTCTGTTGCTCGCGATCGATCGCGAGAAAAACGCCGATTGATCGCCGAGCTCTGGGCATGCGGGGTTTGGGCACTATTCACCCATCTTCAACCCCAACTCATACACACCCACATACACCAACATCAACCAAACCCAACAACTCAAAACCAACAATAAACATCTATATAAACTCAAATATTTAACATCCAACCAAAATAATACCAAAACCACAACAACCCAACACTAACCCATTTTAAAACCCTTCAAAATTAACCCAAACTTAAACAAAACCTTACAAAATTTACAATGAGGTATCCATACCTCTTGGGGACCTCAAATCACCCAATAATCTCCACAAAAACAAGATTTTGCAAGAACTCCTTTTCACCCTTGAGCTCAAACTCGAAAATGTGAAGGGGAAGGGTTTGGGTGTTGTTTTTGGTAAAGTGAAAATGAATTGGATGGTAAAGGTGGGTTTGGGTATAAAGAGTGAGTTATTTAATTAAAATGCATACCAACAATTCCATGGTGTATAAAACACCCCAACATGATATTTTTCAAAGCATTTACTCATAATGCACCAAATATCAATTAAACACATGATTTCTAATAAATTGCTAACTATGGCAAATAAATCATGCTCCCAACAAATTTACCCAACATGCACCACATGCACCCTGAAATGCAACCCCGGGTCACCCTATCCACATGACCATGCATTTCCATATAAGGTAAATAAATCCCAACACATAATCAATTACCACATAATTAATCATGTAAACACAATTAAAGCCAAATAGCAATTAATCATTTCGGGGATGTCACAATACTCCCCTACTTATAAGATTTCGTCCTCGAAATCACATGCACTTACCCCAACAGAAACAAAACATAAACTCATACCAGAGAATAGTTCCGGGTAGTGCTGCACCATATGCCGCTCCGTCTCCCACGTAGCCTCTTCGACACCCCTGCGATCCCACTGAACCTTGATCATAGGTATCACTTTGTTCCGAAGTCTACGGTCTGCTCGATCCAGAATTCTGACAGGCCGTTCCACATAAGACACATCAGACTCTAACTGAACTTCGGAAGGCTGTAAAACATGAAACGGATCCGGCTCATACTTCCGCATCATCGATACATGAAACACATCATGTATACCAGATAAAGAAGGCGGCAAAGCCAGTCGGTAAGCTAAGGTGCCAATGCGCTGCAAAATCTCGTACGGTCCAACATACCTCGGAGACAGTTTCCCGCGCATCCCAAATCGCACAACGCCCCTGAAAGGCGAGATCTTCAAAAAGACCTTATCTCCCAACTGAAATTCCAACGGTCTCCGCCGTTTATTTGCATAAGCTGCCTGTCTGTCCTGGGCCGCTTTCATTTTCTGCCTTATCGTCTTTATCTTTTCTTCCATCTCCCGAATCAATTCCGGTCCTCCGACTGATTTGCGGTCCAAATCATCCCAACACAAGGGTGATCTACACCGCCTACCATAAAGAGCTTCAAACGGAGTCATCTGAATACTCGCCTGGCAGCTATTGTTATACGAAAACTCTACCAAAGGCACTGAATCCTGCCAAGAGGCATCGAACTCCAAAACACAAGCTCTTAACATGTCCTCGAGCGTCTGTATAGTGCGCTCGGTCTGGCCATCCGTCTGAGGATGATAAGCAGTGCTCAATCTGACTTCAGTTCCCAAGGCTGACTGAAGACCTTCCCAGAAATGAGATGTGAATCGCGGATCTCGATCTGACACTATGGAAACGGGGATCCCATGCAATCTCACCACATCTCTAATATATAACTGCGCCATCCTCAAAAATGTGAAAGTCATGCTATAGGGGATAAAGTGGGCTACCTTTGTCAATCTGTCCACAATCACCCAAATAGCATCGAAGCCTGAAGCACTCCTCGGCAAATGAGTCACGAAGTCCATGGAAATGTGCTCCCACTTCCACTTTGGTATCTCCAAGCTTCTCAGCTCGCCGCCAGGTCTCTGTCTCTCTGCCTTAACCTGCTGGCAGATCAAACACCTCTTTACAAAAGCGACGACATCTGACTTCATCCCTTTCCACCAAAACTGACCACGCAGATCTCTGTACATCTTCTTCCCGCCTGGGTGGATGCTAAGTCTGCTACTGTGAGCTCGCTCCAAGATCCCTTTACGCAACTCCGGCGTACTCGGAACCACCCAACGGTTCCCCAATCTCAAGGATCCGTCATCGGCCACTCTGAACTTCGTTGGCTGACCAAGATGTACTAAAGATAACCACCTCTGAACCTCATCGTCTGACCTCTGAGCTCTCCTGATATCCTCATAGATATCTGGCTCGGCTAGCAAAGTCGATACATACACAGGCGATGCATCTATGTCAAAGTCATAGCCCAAATGACAATAGGAGGTCATCATAGCCGACAAATGGATGACGTCCTCAGCAGAACTCCTCACTTTCCGGCTCAAAGCGTCTGCTGTCAAATTGGCTTTCCCCGGATGGTACTCTATCTCGCAATCATAGTCCTTGAGTAGGTCCATCCACCTTCTCTGCCTTATGTTCAGCTCTGCCTGAGTGAATAAAAACTTGAGGCTCTTGTGATCCGTGTAAATGGTAAACGAAGTACCATACAAATAATGCCTCCAAATCTTCAGGGCGAAGATGATAGCCGCCAATTCCAAGTCATGAACTGGATATCTGGTCTCATGCGGCTTCAACTGCCTCGATGCATAAGCTACCACATGCTTATCTTGCATCAGAACACACCCAAGGCCCTGCAGTGATGCGTCAGTATACAGAACAAATCTGGAGTTCTCCGTAGGGATCACTAACACTGGTGCCGTCGTCAACCGGTGCTTTAATTCCTGGAAGCTCTCCTCACAAGCTTCTGACCAAAAGAAAGGCACTCCCTTCTGTGTCAACTGTGTCAACGGCTTGGCAATCTTCGAAAAGCTCTCGACAAAGCGCCGATAATACCCGGCCAAACCAAGAAAACTCCGAATCTCAGGCACAGAAGTGGGGGCAGCCCACTCCATCACAGCCTCAATCTTCTTGGGATCTACAGATATCCCGCTGCTCGATATGACATGCCCCAGAAACACTACACTGCTCAGCCAAAATTCACACTTACTGAGCTTAGCATATAACTGATGCTCTCTGAGAATCTGAAGCACTGTCCTCAAGTGTTTCACATGCTCCTCCTCGCTCCGGGAGTAGATAAGAATATCGTCAATAAACACAATGACGAACTGATCAAGATACTGCTGAAACACTCTGTTCATCAGACTCATGAAGACTGCTGGAGCATTTGTCGCCGAACGGCATCACTAGGAACTCATAATGTCCATATCGAGTCCGGAATGCTGTCTTCTGCACATCTTCCTCTCTGACCCGAATCTGATGATACCCGGATCTCAAATCAATCTTGCTATACACCCTGGTACCTTGCAACTGATCAAACAAGTCATCTATCCTTGGGAGAGGATACTTGTTCTTCACTGTAGCCTTATTCAGTTGCCGGTAATCGATACACAACCGCATCAAACCGTCCTTCTTCTTCACAAAGAGAACTGGTGCGCCCCATGGCGACACGCTCGGGCGTATATATCCCTTGTCCAAGAGATCCTGCAACTGTTCTTTCAACTCTCTCAACTCTGCCGGTGCCATCCTATAAGGTGCACGAGAGATAGCGGATGTCCCTGGCAACAGCTCGATCCCAAACTCAACTTCCCTAGCCGGTGGGAATCCTGGGATCTCTTCTGGGAATACATCAGCAAACTCTGCTACCACTGGCACATCCTCAACTCTTAGTTCCTTATCCTTTCCAGACGTGTCCACGGCATAGATAAGATAGCCCGTGTGTCCACGTTCCAACAACTGAGTCATCTTGATCGCTGAAATCAACGGAATCTTCGCACGAGAACCGTTGCCATAGAAAGTCCACTGACTGCCCAACTCAGGTCTGAACTTCACTGTCCTCTGCCGGCAATCTACCACTGCCTGATATCTGTTCAGAACATCTATACCCAAGATGCAGTCGAAGTCTGACATACCCAGCACAATCAAGTCTGATCTCAATTCGTTGCCCTCAAAATAAATGAGGCAGTCTGCCATAAACTGATCAGCAACAACATTTCTTCCAGTGGGTGTCGAGACAAGGAGAGGCGTGGGTAAAGAAGACGTGCGCATATGGTGTCTTTCCACAAAACCCACCGATACAAAAGAATGGGAGGCACCTGTATCGATCAAAATAAAAGCAGGGTACGTAAATAAATGACACGTACCGGCAATCACCTCCTCTGGGGCTGCCTGGGTCTGCTCCCTGGTCAGTGCATACACCTGTCCCTGGGGTGGTCCTACTGTCTGACCTCCCGATGGTCGAGGCCCAAACTGCTGCCTCTGCTGCACTGTCCTATCCTCAAACCTCGACCTGCTGCCCTGATACTCTGACTGTCCTCCCCGTGTGGGGCAATACCGAGCGATGTGGCCCATCTTGCCACAAATATAACAGGCAGGGCACTTGCTTGAAGAATGTGGCCCTCCACAATTGTTGCTCCTCGGCTCTCCCGGCCTATCCCCTTGTGAAGATCCTCGGTTGGCCGTCCAATTGCCCTTCTTGCCATCCTGTTTCTGACCAAAGTGTTTCTTTCCACCATACCGCGAAGATGAAGAGGCACCACGGGGTTTAAATGGTTCACCCCGAGGCCTCAAGCTGTCACTAGTCTGCCTCTGTTGCGGTACCGGTGGTGGCATAGCGTAAGCTCCCACTCCTAGCTCAGCAAGCTCCGCTCTTGTGAGAGCGTCATCAAAAGAAGTTGGGTTATTAGTGATAACCCGGTCATAGAGCTCCGGTCGCAATCCCTTCATAAAGTTCCTCATCTTAGCGTGCCCACTGGTGGCAATGTGGGGAACGTATCTCAACAACGAAGAGTACCGTGTGGCATAGTCTGCCACTGTCATGTTCCCCTGCCTCAGACTTGTAAATTCATCCTCCTTTGTCTGTCTTGCTGCAGCGGAGAAATACCGGTTCAAAAACCTAGTCCTGAAGAGAGTCCAGTCGATCACAGCACCCAGTGCCCTCATTTCCATTACTGTGCTCCTCCACCACATCAGAGGTTTCTTGGCTAATTGAAACTTCGCCAGCCTCAGCCAAGCTGTCACAGCACAAGGAGCCGATACAAAGATCTGCTCAAGCCTTTCCAACCACTCTTCAGCCTCTTCTCCGGACTCTGTCCCCTCAAACCGGGGCGGATGATAAGACAGAAACTGAGTCAAGCTAATCTCACCTGGTAGCAATAACTGAACCACTGGTTCCATGCCTACGGCCGGTGGAGGTAGAGGGTTCACTTGACCGACGCTTGCATTCACACTGCCAACATCTCCAACTTCCTCATTAGCAGCCATGCTGTAATACAAATGTTAACAACAATTCCAAAGCAGTATATATGTTATGCCGTTAGATAACAGGAATGAGAATAAGCACGTTAGTATAACAGGATATACATTAATATGCACCACATGCATAAACATGCTTCAAATGTAAGCACCTAGCCAATCATGCTAAGGCTACCCTTCACTCGTTCCCGGGTTCTCTAACCACTGCTCTGATACCACTAATGTAGGGACCCTAATCCTTAAGTGCGGAATCAAGGCATAATAGAGCTAAAATAAACAAATCAGAGTCTAAAAGAACATGTGGAGTCTATGAGCTTAAGCATTACATGCCAAAAATAAGGACTACCAAACGGATTAATTACATTCCAATCAAAAGAATGTGTGCAACTATAGTTTTATACTACTCCTAGAGTAGATACTATCCAAAATAATCCTGTCCTTTCATCCTCAATAGAATGCTCGTCAAGCTCACCACCTCAACCCGTTCAAGCCCTTCTATCATGCCAAAAAGGTACCTACAAGGACAATCCCCAAACATGAGCAATAATAATCATTCATATTCAACACAATAAATGCATAATCATAATAAAACACTTCCTGTTTTCCCCATGCATTTCAAACGCTTCTCGTTTGGTTGTCCCTGTACCATAACTCATGAGTATAATCAACAGATTATTTTAAATGGTCCAAACATGTCATGAACATATACCATTTCATCAATACCAAATACTGATCCTCAATCCCTAGTCTGTCCATCACAATGTATTTTAATGCCCCTCGCTTATTTACATATAGACGGCATAGGATAACCTCGCTTCAATGGACTGCGGGACTCCCACCCCTCGCCTCTCATTGAGCGGCAAATACCCTTTCCTCGTCCTATATGATAACCACGCTCAAATGTGACATGCGGCGCTCCCACCCCTCGCTTCACATTTAGCGGAACCAAACCAAATAGCGGCAAGCATTAAAATCATCAAGGGATGACCACGACTCATGGGATGTGCACCAATAATCATATGCATCTATAAACATCATGCATAACATGTATTTGCATCCACTATGCAATACCACATATATACTTGCATCCACAATGCATAAACAATAAGTATATAAGATACATGTACCGTTGGGGTGCCCGTACGTCCACTACGTACCTTTCCAAAAGTGGAATATGGTAGGACTTCAATTCCTTGGCTGTGTTGCCACCTGGGTTGGTTCTACATATTCACAAATACCAATATTAGAATCCAATAATAGTCCAATACCAAAAATCCCACAAAAATAACCAAAAACACCATTTTTGGTGTCTCGCGATCGATCGCCATAAGGCCCCGATCGATCGCGAGACCTCACTGTCTCGGGCAACAAAATCCAACAATCCGCGATCGATCGCGGAGCTAGCGCCGATCGATCGCGGCCTCGCCGATCGATCGCGCCCATCTCGCGATCGATCGCTGAAGCTCTCTGCCTCAGCTCTGTTGCTCGTGATCGATCGCGAGAAAAACGCCGATCGATCGCCGAGCTCTGGGCTTGCGGGGTTTGGGCACTATTCACCCATCTTCAACCCCAACTCATACACACCCACATACACCAACATCAACCAAACCCAACAACTCAAAACCAACAATAAACATCTATATAAACTCAAATATTTAACATCCAACCAAAATAATACCAAAACCACAACAACCCAACACAAACCCATTTTAAAACCCTTCAAAATTAACCCAAACTTAAACAAAACCTTACAAAATTTACAATGAGGTATCCATACCTCTTGGGGACCTCAAATCACCCAATAATCTCCACAAAAACAAGATTTTGCAAGAACTCCTTTTCACCCTTGAGCTCAAACTCGAAAATGTGAAGGGGAAGGGTTTGGGTGTTGTTTTTGGTAAAGTGAAAATGAATTGGATGGTAAAGGTGGGTTTGGGTATAAAGAGTGAGTTATTTAATTAAAATGCATACCAACAATTCCATGGTGTATAAAACACCCCAACATGATATTTTTCAAAGCATTTACTCATAATGCACCAAATATCAATTAAACACATGATTTCTAATAAATTGCTAACTATGGCAAATAAATCATGCTCCCAACAAATTTACCCAACATGCACCACATGCACCCTGAAATGCAACCCCGGGTCACCCTATCCACATGACCATGCATTTCCATATAAGGTAAATAAATCCCAACACATAATCAATTACCACATAATTAATCATGTAAACACAATTAAAGCCAAATAGCAATTAATCATTTCGGGGATGTCACACCACCGAACCAATAATCACATTACATAATTTACAGAATGTAAAGCAGTGAATTTAAAAGACACTCCCTGAATATTGTCATTCTCATACGGGATCCCCTGTGCTGTTCATGTTCTCAAAATAACCGAAATCGTTAAATAAATTCACAAAAGTCAGTTAATCATTACATTGATTAACTAACCCGTTCCCCATATACCAATACCATAATCAATAAAACAAATCATTAAACAATGATTACAGATATCCCATATATCTAACCACTGATTCCAATGTTTTATTACCTCGCAAGCCCAATAGTGGCTGCATCACAACCGATGTTCGCTACATAGCGACAACATCCCACCCATTGCTCGCTCCATAACGGCACCATATGATTTGTAATACTAAACAATTTATTGCATTAACATTATAACATACATTTCACAGTTGCAATAATATAAAAAGCTATGCTCGTACGTTATACGTACCTTATAATTCCGTCGTCCGAACCAAACCTTGCCTTAGCCCCGTGATCCAATGAATCATGTTCTAACACATAAAATAACTCACAATTATTAATGAACATGCAACCACGTGCCCAAGCACGTTCACAATTCCCAATTATATCGTCAATCCATGACAGTTTAATCATTTTAGAAGAGCGCGGGCGAAGCATGCACCGACACCACAACACAAAATAATTTACTAAAATCCCCGACCTACCGATCGATCGGTCAACCTACCGATCGATCGGTAAAAATCCAAAATTACATTTTGGCCACGGCATTGCACCGATCGATCGGTAACCTCTACCGATCGATCGCTAAGTGCCACCGATCGATCGGTAAAACGTCTGAGTTTATCCCATCGCTACGCACTTGCACCGATCGATCGGTAAGAAGCTCCTAATCGATCGATCACTGCACGAACCCGAAAACCACCATTTTTAAAAGCTTAAAAAATCTCAACAAACCACACCCAACTCCTTCCAACTCAAACCAACAACAATTAAAACACCCTAGGACATCCAATAAGGGTTAAAACACGTTTTAAATCAAGAATAACAAGAATCCAAGATTCTTCAAAATCTCCCAAAATCCAAACCCAACTCTAAACATGCCCAAACTTAGCAATACCACAATCAAAACAAAGATAAATGCGAGGGGAAAGAGATTACCAAGTTATCTTCGAGAAATTTCATTCCGAGATCGAGCCTTGCTCGATTCTTGCTCCAAGGGAAAAAAGGAAGGGAAATGGGTGAGAGAGAGACGCGTGAAAGAGAGAGAGAACGAAAAATGATTGAACACCAAGTCCATCTGGTATATATAGTACCAAGACTCCAAAATTCCAAGTCCTTCAACATATATGTATGCAACCATAAGGCATAATCCAACATGTATATGCAACCACAATGCATAATCCAACATGTATATGCAACCACAATGCAATATCCAACATATATGTGCAAACCCAACACTTAAAAAATACATGTTACCGTTTGGTGCACGTACGTCTTCCTACGTACCTTTGTTCCAAAAGTGGGATGTCGTAGGACTTTATCTCCTAGGTTGTGTTGCCACCTGGGAAGGTTCTACACAATCACACAATTCATTATTAGAAGCCAAATAATAGTCTGATACCAAAAATCCCACAAAATAACCAAAATCTCCAATTTTGGCATCTCGCGATCGATCGCTATTGAGTCCCGATTGATCCCGAGATCAGCAGCCTGAATCACCATAATTCTGTCACCAGCAATCGATCGCCAAGTTTGGTGCGATCGATCGTGAGACTCACCGATCGATCGCCCCAACTTGGCGACCGATCGCCAAATGGTTCTGCTTGCTGCTGCTTTCACGTGATCGATCGCCATTTTTGGGCGATCGATCGCCGAGCTATGTAAACGCGAACAATCGCCATTTTGAGCATCTCTTCACTACCAACCCACACAATACATAAAAACCCAACTCCAACCAAACCAAAACACCAATATCACACTATATCAACCATTAATAGCAACATACTCCAAAACCCAACCAAAAACACAACATTTGAAATCAAACCCTTTTTACATCCCTAAACACAAACCCATTTCAACACAAATCATATAATCAACACAAGGAGAGATTCATACCACTTTTAGACTTCAAATCCTACCAAGAAATCCAAACAATACAAGTTTTGCAAAGTTTTCTCCTCCTTCTCCTTGCAAGAAACGATTTTGGGTTTGGAGAGGGGTTGGGAGTGATTTTGTGAATAAAGAGTGATGGGTTAATGAGGGTAATGGGGAGTGAGGTGAGGGGTTTAATTAAAACTTGCACCCCATTATTTAGCATGATGTATAAAATATCACAACATGATATTTTAAAAGTATTTTCAAAAAATGCACCAAAACTCAATTAAACATGCTTTACTAAAATAATTAATATCCACCTCAAATAAACCATGCCAAAACCCAATTTTCCAACATGCATCTCATGCACCCTGAAATGTACTACCAGGTCATGCCCACCACATAACTATACATTTCACCACCATAATTAATTTACACCATATTAATAACATAAACACAATTAATGGCCCAAAAGCACATAATTATTTCAGGGATATCACAACAGCGGTAGCACCGGAGTTGAGATCGAGCTATGGATTGGAGGCACTTCCAGGATCGAGGTACCAGTGACGGTATTGAATAGGGTACTTTATACATTTAATACACATTTACTCATGAGATGCTCGCATGTGAGCACGACTATATGTGTATATGGTTTATATAAAAAGGGCAAGGGCCTTTCTCTTTCCATTAATGTGTTGCATGCAATTAATTAAGAAATTGCTAAATGAATTGATAACAATGTTATTGTATTATAAGATGCATACTAGGGTTGAATGGTATGGGGGATTTGAACATTATATGGAATAATGTAAGGAATTTTATTGTTGGTACATTATGCTATGGTTGCATGTGGTTTTCCCCTGATTATATGATTGTATGCACTAGATACATGGATTTATACACTAATTATGGGTTAAGGGCACGGGGACCTTACAAAATGTAAGAATACATGTTACCTTCCGATGCTCGTACGTCTCTCTACGTACCTTTCCAAAATATGGAATGTGGTAGGACTTTATCCTCTTTGTTGTGGTGCCACCTGGGAAGGCTCTACACAATCATCCAATCCAATATTAGAAGCCAAATAATAGTCCAATACCAAAAATCCCATCAATTTAACCAAAATCCATCAATACCCAAATCCATGCCTCGCATGGTCGATCGGCCTCAGCTCGCGATCGATTGCGAAGTTGTGATGCCCGAGAATTTATGGTGTTAATCCCGGTGTGGTAATGATCCTCAATGGATTTTAATTGTGGCAATTATGAATTAATTGCGGTGTTGGAACACCCAATGATGTTAAATCGGGTATTTGGGATCGTTGGATCCAAAGGTTGAGATTGTATCCTCATCGTGGTGTAAAACCTTGGAATAGGGTTTTTGGTGGTTTTTGGGGTCCGGGGTACTTTGTATTGGGGTTGGTAGTGAAGATGAGGACTTGGTATTTTGGAGCCTTGGTACAATATATACCAAGTGGACTCGATGTTCAGTCATTGTTGGCTTTGTTCTCTCTCTCTCTCTCGCCTAAACCCTTTCCCCCATTTCCCCTCTTTTCTCCCATGGAGGAGAAATCGCTGGTAGCTTGGCTCCGAATCCGGATTTCTCGAAGAAAAGTTGGTAATCTTCTTCCCCCCGTCTTTGCCTTCGATTTGGTAGTAGTATTGTGGCTTTTGATTAAGAATTATGTTGGGTTTGGAAATTGGGGATTTTTGATAAAAATCCAAAGTTGTGTTTTTTTGGTGTTTTTATTGGTTTTTAATGGAGTATTGGAGGTGTTGAAGATGTATCGGGTGTTGATTTTGAGTTTGGTGAAAAACACCATTAAAGCTCGAATTTTTCTGAAAGCAGCAGGTCACGATCGATCGCGGCTTGGCGCCGATCGATCGTGACATGTTACTGATTTTGGGGTGATGATGAACAGTCGCGGTGATCGATCGATCGCGGGGGTCTTGGCGATCGATCGCGGCATGCATTTTTTTGGGCAGTAGGTTCTCGCGATCGATCGCAGGAAGTAGTGATCGACCGCGGCCCCGTTTTCTTTCTTTTTTTTGAAAATTTGGAAAATGTCGGGATTTTGGAATCGAGGTTTAATTAGCCGATTTCTGGGGCAATGTCTAGATTCCGATGGGAATGCTAATGCTATGAAATTGAATTGGTTGGAGCCAAATTTTAATAAAATAAATAGAGTTCTCGATTTTAGTAATTGATTAACCTTTGAACTTAAAGTGGAATATTTTGGGTTTCATACATGCTTAGCCCGGAGACTTTTATAATGGTTAATCGTCATAGATTGACGATAGGTTGGAGGTTGTGAACGTGCTTGGGCACGTGGTTGCATGCTTGTGTTTAATTGTGAGTTATTTATGTGTTAGCACATAATTCATCGGGTCGCGGGACTCAGTCAAGGTTTGGTTCGGACTACGGAATCATAAGGCACGTATAACATACGAGAATAGCTTTAAATATATTATTGCAATTGTTGTGCATGATATGATATAGTTGCGATAATTTAATTGATATTAAGAACTATATGGTGCCGCCGCTGTTGAGCTTGCGAGGGAACGGAACTATGAAACAGTGATTAGATATATGAGATATCCATAATCACTCCTTAATGAAACAAGGTTATTAATTATGAGATTGGTAATTGGAAAACGGATTAGTTAATCAATGTAATGATTAAGTGGCTTTTGGGAATCTGATGGGTTCGGTTATTTTGAGAACATGAACAGCACAGGGGATCCCGGATGAAGATGATACCATCCAGGGAGTATCATTTAAAATTCACGACATTACATTCAGTAAATTATGAACTGTAATATTATGATTACTGGATTGGTGGTATTGGTATGCTCACCCCGTGTAGGGGCTGTCTCTGTTGGGACAGGTGAACAGGTACATCGATGGCTTTGGAGTTGAGCTCGAACTGTTGATTGGAGGTACTTCCAGGATCGATGTACCAGAGCTGGTATTGAGTATGATATTTATACATTAGATACACATATACTTATTTGATGCTCGCATGTGAGCACTATTATGTGTATATGGTTTGTATAAAAAGGCAAGGGCCTTTCTCTTTTCATCTATGTGTTGCATGCAATTAATTAGGAATTGCAAAATGAATTGAGAACGTGTTAGTGTATTAAAAGGGTGCATGATATGTTAAGTGGAAAGAAAAGCTGGATATTTAATGAAATGATGCAATGTATCTTATGCCATGGTTGCAAGTAGTCTTTCCCCCTGATAACATGATTGTATGCACTAATTGTATGGGTTAATACACTTATACTGGGTTAAGGACACGGGGTCCTTACATTAGTGGTATCAGAGCAGTGTTTGCTGTTTGGGGCTGTTGAGGGCCTAGGAACATGTTAATGGGATAATTATATGGCATGACATTTATAGAACCGTAATATAATTCCTTGATTATGATTACGAGTTGTGGTACATGGACAACCAAGGGGAGCATCTTTAAATGCATTGGAATACAGGAAGTACTTTGTACTTATGGTTTATGCATTTACTCATTATAATCATATTATGGTGAATATGGATTATTATATGCTCATGGTTTGGGGTTGTTCCTATAGGTACGCTTGAGCATGGAGGGCTAAGGCCAGGGTTGATGAGCACCAAACGGTAACATGTACATCTTGGATTATATATTGAGGTTGCATATATGTATAGGATGTTTGTTGCGTGGCATGTGTAGTCGTTGTTATACTCTAGTGATGATTTTAATGCTTTGCCGCCGTCATTTGAAGTGATGATAGAATACTTGCCGCTGTCATATCGTAGCGAGGAAAGAATATTTGACGTTAAATGTTGAAGCGATGGTAAAATTCCGCATGTCGCATTTAAAGCGAGGTTATTCGTTGCCGCTGATATGTCGAAGCGAGGGGTATTAGTGACGCGGTCATGACTAGCGATGTGCATTAAAATACACTGTTATAACAAGACTATCATTGGTGATTAATATGTACTTTGTATACATATTGGATTATGCATTGTGGTTGCTGGTATAGAATGGATACTTGGTGAATATCACATGAGTCGTTGTTATAGGCGAGTGATGATTTAATGCTTTGCCGCTGTCATTGAAGAGATGATAGAATACTTGCCGCTATCATATCATAGCGAGGAAAGAATATTTGCTGCTAAATGTTGAAGCGAGGGTAAATGCCGCATGTCACATTTGAAGCGAGGTTATTCGATGCCGCTGATATGTCGAAGCGAGGGGTATTAGTGCCGCGGTCATGACAAGCGAGGTGCATTAAAATACACTGCTATAACAAGGCTAGGGTTTGGCTATTCTATTGGCGATGGTTAATGTCGCCAGTCGCCGGGTATATATAGCGATGGCTCATTCCGCTATTCTATTGGCGATGGTTCATGCTGCCGGGTATATATAGCGATGGTTCATTCCGCTATTCTATTGGCGATGGTTCATGCCGCCGGGTATATATATAGCGATGGTTCATTCCGCTATTCTATTGGCAATGGTTCATGCCGTAGTGTATATATAGCGATGGTTCATTCCGCTATTCTATTGGCGATGGTTCATGCCATCGGGAATAGCGATGGTTCATTCTGCTATTCTATTGGCGATGGTTCATGGGTATATATAGTGATGGTTCATGCCGCTATTCTATTGGAGATGGTTCATGCTACCGGGTATATATAGCAATGGTTCATTCTGCTACATCTATGGCGATGGTTCATGCCGTCGGGTATTATATAGGTACATTCCGCTACATCTATGGTGAAGGTTCATACCGCTTGATATCTATAGCGATGACCTATTCCGCTGATTCTATAGCGAGGGTTTATGCCGCTGATCCTATAGCGATGGTCTATTCCGCTGATTATATAGCGAGGTCTCATACCGCTGATTTTATAGCTCGGGATTGTGCTGCCTTCCAGCGATGGGTACTGATTTCATACAGCTATTGGGCAATGGATACAGGTATGCCGCTATTTTATTAGCGATGAGTTATGGTATGTTGCTATTTTATTAGCGTTATTGTAGATGTCATGTATTGACATATACCGTCACGTGATTGACGATGAGATTATGGATGTCATGTATTGACATATACCGTCATGGGTTGACGATGATATTGTGAATGTCATGTGTTGACATGTACCGTCACATGATGACGATGACATAGTGGATGGTTTATGTAGACGTGTAGCGTCGTTTCGATGAATAGTACGTCTCAGTGTGCGTATTTAGTCGGATGGTTTGAGTGCCAATGATGGGCACATGATAATGTCTGAGTCACTGGTTGACGAGACAATTATGCCGAACAGGTTTGCTCGATGAATAATGGATGCACTGTATAGGTGAGTGTACCGCATCATGTATTGGAGGTAAATATTTTACGAGTAGTGGTGCCCTTGGGTATACTCATTGAGATGGCTATTGGCCAAGTGACTGGTGGTGAGAGTAGTTATTGAGGAAACTCCTTGTATTTATCGATGTGACGTATGGTCGACATGATCACACACACACATGGAGGTGTGGAATAAAAATCCTAATGAGTTAGGACTGCTTTGTGGTTGAGTAAGGACACCGGAATATCCGTTTTACATTGGTATTAGAGAAATATCGGGTGATGACCCACTACTCTAATTGATTGTGTGGTATGGTGTACCGTGATGAAACGTATGATACATTGGTAGGTTTGTGACCGCTATTATTTTAAACAATAATTCTCAGTGTAGCGATTTTAGACCGCAAGTACACGGTGTAAAGTTTTAGTATAGTGATATAAAAGAAAGGATGTCGAACCCACAGGGACTAACGTATAAGTACCAAATAAAACTAGCAAAATTATATTTAGCCTACGAAAAAGATGATTAATTATCTAATTAACTAAAAACTTAAAAACTCAAAAAAAAAAAAACTCCTTTGAAGATGCGAAGGAATTCCGCTCAAGAAATTTATCAAGATGTTGGTTCAATTGTGTAATCGTCAATGATTTGCTTGTTAAAACAATTACTAATCAATCAATTCTTAAGGTGACAGATTTCCAAATATAATCAATACACTTTCTCAAGCTATATTGAAACTAATATTAAATTGACACAAGTAACTCTCGTTCACTTAAACCAATTTAATATCGAATAAATCTCTATGAAAACCGTTAACTTCAAATATTTCAATTCAAAGTGATCACGTATGTGATTTAATCTCTCGATCTAAATCTTAAACATACAACATGAATTATTATAGCGTATTATAAATTCATCACTCGATCTCAATTATAATTCACAAATTCAATCAAAGTTAGCTAGGCTTTTGTAAGGACCCTAGTTCCTTAAGTGCGGATTAAAGGCGTAATAGAGCTAAACATGCATCTAAGAATATAAAGTTTGTGTTGATGCCTTGAGCCGTTAAGAATACATGCCAAAATAAACTTTCCAAAAGGGATTAATTACATTCCAACCATTTGAATGATAATCCTATAGTTTTACACTACTCCTAGAGTAGAGACTATACAAAAGAATTAAGCATGTTATGCCAAGAGCACTCCTCACTGGCTCACTGCATCAACCCGCCTTAGCCCATCCGCCCAAAAGTACCTACAGGAACAACCCCAAAACCATGAGCATGTATATAAATCATATTCACAATAATATGATTGTAATTCAAATGCATTAACCGTAAATGCGATTCACTTCCTGTATTTAATACATTTAAAAGCTCCCTTTGGTTGTCCCTGTACCACAATCATAATCAATGGATTATAATACCAATAATGTATGTCATGACATGCATCCATTCCAGTCTTATTATATCAGTGGCATAATATCCCTCGCGTTTACATGACAGCGGCATTAATACCCCTCGCTTCGACATATTAGCGGCATAATATCCCTCGCAATATAATATGACAGCAGCATGATCCTTCGCTTCGACATATTTGCCGCAAATATTCTCATCGCTATAATATGACAGCGGCAAGTATTCTATCATCGCTTCGACATGAAGGCGGCAAGTATTCTTCATCACTGGAATATAATCTCGACTCACAATCACATGCACCAATGCATCCAATATACACATGCAACCATAATGCATATCCAACCATGTATGCAACCATAATGCATAACTAAGACCATGTATGTGGTAGCGTTTATCGCGTACGCCCAAATTAACCCTTCTCAAGTTAATAACAAAAGTATGTAGTAGCGAGAGTAGGGATCGATCCCACAGGGAAGGTAGTATCTTTTCGTGTCAATTTAAAAATGAATAGTAAAAAGGGGGTTTTGGGTTGAGTGATTACTACTAAACAAATTTTAAGAATTAAACTAATTAACGAGATTAACTAAAATGGTTCAAACTTATGAGAGCGAAGCGATTCTTGGTTGTCGGTCAACTTTACTTTTGGAAAATTCTCTCTCGATCATCAAATCACTAACATTCGAATTCTCTCAATTATTCATCGATTGGAAATTTAATTCCTATCCACCTTAATCGTAGTCAAAGAGAAAACAGCATTCAATCCGACCCTCATCAAATTCTAATCAAAACTACAGCCGTTTATGATTAAATCAATGATAGATTTCAAAACTAGCGAATTCGATAAACCTAATCAATAGAAACTACAGCCGTTAATTATTGATTACCCAATCGTTTCTCCTAAGAATTCAATAACACCTACAACCGGTAATTATTAATCTTAGTTGCTTCTTAATTAGCTATCGATTATGCATATGAATACTAGGTGATCAATCTAATAAACAAACACAATAATCATTGAAATCGATACCAAGAAACAGAATTGAAATCGAAATTAAATTCACAAAACAAATCAAAATTCTCACAAGAGATTCAATTCCAAAAGCAAGTATCCCTTAAACCAATAATCTAAGAGTTTAGCCTAGCATAATTGAATCTAAAAATAACAAAATATGGTTCGAAATCATTAAATAAACAAAGGAAAAGAAATTACTAAGATGAATCACGATTCCGGCTTGTCGATTCCGGTTCCGTTCTTCGCATTGTTCTCGACAAAACTTGAAAGAAAAATCTTCTAAAAACCTAAAACTATTCTAAATCTCGAAAAAATGTCTGAGAAGAGGTAGAAAAATTGAGTTTAAGGTAATGGAGGCTAATAATTAGGTTCCAATCTTTTAAACATGGTAAAAGACTTAATTTCCAAATTCTCGGACTTTTCGGCGATCGATCACTATGAATGTGGCGATAGATCGCTTCATTATTTTTTTTCAGCAAAAAGCTTGAGGCGATCGATCGCTATAAAGTGGCGATCGATCGCTTCCCTCCAGTAGCTTCAGGCGATTGATCGCTATAAAGTGGTGATCGATCGTTGCTTCGTTGATTTTGTTGCAAAAGTTTCTGTCCATAGGCGATCGATTGCCTCTTCCATGCGATCGATCGCCACCTCCAAAATTACGTTTTTGCCCTTTTCTTGATCAACTTTGAGTCCTTGTCATGTCCATGTCTTTTCTTGGTCTTTATACATCATTTTTAGCTCGTTTTCTTCGATTGTACCTACAATTACACAAATATACGATTAGGTAGCATACGTATCAAATTATCCATCAAAACCTACCAAATCGTAGACAATTAAGCGCTAAAGATGTGTCTATTTCTAGTCAAATCAAACTCCCCCATACTTACTCTTTACTTGACCTCGAGTAAATCAAATAAAACTATAATCTTTTTGCTTGGCTCATAGCATCATAACAGACTAACTTATTCTCACTTTAATGCCTCAACAATTTTAAACATGCATAGTAATGAAAGGCGGTGAAAAGTTAATAATGGAACAGGTTCAATCCCTAAACATTTCGTACTCAACAAAGTAGTGAACGTGTGTGTGTGGTCATAAACAAGTGTTGTGTACAAATTATAGATCCAAAATATGCAAAGTCATAATACTTCAAGTCATACACTAACACAAGTATAAGCTCACTTGCACACTCTTCTCCACTATCTTAGCTACTTTGCAAACATAAATCAAGTAGGTCTTTATTAGCTTGTAGCTTGGCCAAGGTATTGGCTTATGAAAGAAATGATAAAGATATAACAAACAAGAGAGTATGATGAAATGCACACTAAAACTTCTCTTCTTGCATGAATTTTTCAAACCTTGTTCATTTTTTCAAGGTTCATTTCAACATTTTTTCTTCTTTTGTGTGCCTTGGCTCCCCTTGGAGTCATATTTTTCTCAATTTCTCAAAGCATTCCTTTTCTTTCATGTATTTCATTCTTTTGACATTAAAGTTCACAAATATAATTCAATGAATTCCCAAGTGCATGTGAATGAAATACATCATACTCCCTTAAAAGGTATGGATTAAAAGCATATTTAGGCTAAAAGGATAGGATGATAAGCTAGTAAAGGAATGTTGAATGGGGGTCTTTAGTATGCTTAGCATACTACCATTCTTTTACATTAAGGCTCAAAAAGGGTACTAGAGATTGATTGTGTTTACATGGTAGGCTTGAAAGGCACAAACGCATCAAAGATCATCTATATCACTTTCATGTTCACAAGTAGTCTAGACATACGCCTCAAAGAGCATGTAGTTAAGTTCTAGCATGTATTAGAGACTTCTTAAGACTATCACCAAAATCACACAATCTTCACTAAGTTATGCACACTTCACAAGCCATGTCAATAATGTGCTGAAAATATTCAACTACTAAGTTGAAGTAAAATTTTGCATTAGAGTTCAAAGTGTTCCAAGGTTAACAATTCACCTATGTTCAAAAGCATGCATGATATCAATTAGGTTTCATCATGGGCTAGTGATTCTAAGCATGTGTTCATTACTAACTATGAGCTCAAAATTTTCAAATTTTTTGATTTTTTTTGTATTTTTGAAATAAGAAAAACAATAACACACCACTAATCCCTCCCCCATACTTAAATCTTACATTGTCCCCAATGTAAGGCAAAAATACAAGAAAAGAGAAAAGTTTAAACTAAAAATCAATAAAACTAAAAAGGTAAAAGGGAAACTAACTCCCCTTGGGTTGCCTCCCAAGCAGCGCCTCTGTTTAACGTCGGTGTCCCGACGCCAGTCCTCTATCAAGGTGGGTGATGTGGTGTCGCTCTATCCTTCTTCTTCCACCTCAATATCTTCTTCACTCCTCGGTATTTTGGCTTGTTCGCCTTTGAGTGGGCTTCTTAAATCTTTGTTCCTCCTTCAACATTTGTGGCTTGTTGTGGTCCGTCCGGAGGGTGCTTCTTTTCAATGGTACGATCCTACAAGTGAGAAGAGCGAGAGTCAGCAGTATCATGAATAGATAAAGCAGCAATAGTATTCACAGTATGCACAGGATGGGAATCCATACCTCCTTTGTCATCAAGGCCATCAGTAGCCTTTCTCATCTCCCACAATTCATCATTATCAAAATCAGAATCATATGCATCATGTATGCCAATAGCGTAACTCGAATGCTCAAGAGTCTTATGGGTTCATAGATGTTGAATTTTGCAACTTTACCATTAGACTCCAATGTTATCATACAGCTATTCATCTCGATTACTGATTTTGATGTTTTCAAGAATGGCCTCCCTAAAAGGAATAGACTAAAGGATCACCATTTTCCATGTCTAAGACATAGAAATCGGCTGGGAAAACCAAGTTCTCTACATGCACAATTACGTCCTCTATTATCCCCCTAGGTATGACCGTGGACTTATCAGCTAAATGAATCACAGTGTCATTTCTTTTTAAAAGTCCCGGTTTTAGTTGAGAATAGATTGAGTAAGGCATGACATTTATAGAAGATCCTAAATCAAGCATAGCCTTCTCAATCCTATTAGCATTAATCATACATGGGATGGAAAACATACCAGGGTCCTTGCATTTAGCGGGGATGCTTCTTTGGATGTCCGCCGAAACATTCTCACCTAGCTCGACCTTGGACTGCCCTTCGCGTTCCTTGCACTTATCACCTTTCTTGGCTTCCTTGAGTGGATCTTTTTCATTACAGCGTGGGGACATCTTGTAGAGCCTCTTGAGACCCTTGTCCTTCCAATTCATCTTCAATGCAAGGGGGAATGGGGGTTCACTTTTATATTCAGAAAAGTTGCTGAACTTACCTCGTGGTTTCTCCTCTTGCATGGGTTCTTCAACTTCTTTCTCCTTCTCCGTCTTTTTTTGTTATTGGTGGCGTCAGTACCACCTCTTCTTCAGCTGTATCTCCACTCACATTCACAGTGATAGCGCTCACATTCTCCCTGGGTGTAAGGACCCCAAGCCCTTAACCCTTAATTAGTGTATTAACCACTATGTGTGGCACATGCTTTCAATAAAAAGCCAATCGGGAAGCTCAGATGATACTTTATCATTACATGGCAATTACAAAAAAAATTCCTTTAACACTCAATGTTATAAGGTCATCAGCCTAACAACGAAATAGACTCACAAAGTTCGCCCAATACCATCCCTTTTTGCCACTTTTCACATTGTGGACTTTTATAAAAATTTGGGCAGAGTCTCCCCATAAATAGAGCTATCCCGAAGTAAAAGCACAACACATAACATAATTCCCGGCCAGGGAAAACATAATACTCATCAGAAAGCAGTAATACCAAGTAAATTCCCAGCCAGGGAAGACACCACACATATGACGACATAAATGGGTCTCAACACCCACATAATACACTAACGACTCTCATATCATTAGCAATTCTACACAATTGCATGCAACATATAATGAAAGAGAGGAAGGCTCATGCCTTTATATACAACCCATATACAAGAATGTCCGTGCTCACATGCGAGCATCATAAATGTGTATATAAACCTCGGGTGTATATACTCTATACGATACCGTGCTCCATCAAGCCCTGGTACCACGATCCTGTGAGTACATCCAATCAACAGCTCGAGCTCAGCTCCACAGCCATCGATGCACCTGTTCACCTGCCCCAACAGAGACAGCCCCCAACGGGGTGAGCATACCAATACACAAAATCTCATAATCACAATAATGAAATTCATAATTTACAACACAAGTAAATATTAATGAATTTTAAATGATACTCCCTGGATGGCAACATCCTCATCCGGGATTCCGTGTACTGTCCCTGTTCTCACAATCATCAAACTCATCAAATCTCAAAAATCAGTAAATCAACGCATTGATTAACTCATCGCATGCCTAATACTCGAATATCAACAGATAGTGGTTGCAACTCATTAAACATGCACATATAGATATCTCAATATCTAATACTGATTTCACAACCTCGCTATCAATCACAGATAGCTCAAATGCCTAGCATTTATTTTACCAATTCTTCATTATACCCAGACATCTCAAATGTCTTATAATGAATACATGATCCCACGATCATTCTCAGGCATCTCAAATGCCCTACAATGGTCATATAAACCCAGTACCCCATATATCATGTAAGAGTCATCCTACTCTAGTGTCACGCACGCTACAAGCGGCGCTATCAAGATTTGGGTCATTCCTTGGCTATATCAACATATATATATATAATCCTCATGCGCGATTATTCAATGAAATCAAATTTCATTATGCATTCACAAATGCCCTAATATATAGAAATGCTCATACGTCGCACGTACCTTAAATCTCCGAAGTCCGAGCCAAACCTTGCTCGAGTTCCATGCCCCGAGGAATGATGTGCTAACACGATAAATAATTCACAATTATTTACGAACATGTAACCCATGCTCAAGCACACCTAAAGCCCTCAAAATATTGTCAACACACGACAATTAACCTCTTAAAAGACCCGGGGCAGGGTACATGCAGGGAGGGAAATAAATGAGACAATATCGAAATTTGTTCAAGAATACCCTACAAAAATCGAACCCGAATCTCACAATTTCGAACCCAAATAAATACCATAATCCATCTAAAAAGAGAATTAAGCTATCCAAGCAAGAATCAACACCCCTTGCCAAAAACCCCCAATTTTCGAACTCAACCCCCTTAAATTCGAACCCAAACAAGCCCTTAAATTCGAACCCTTAATATTCTTCAAATTCGAACACAATAAAGGCAGGGAAATACACGAAAATGACGAAAAAGGGGTAAGGGAGGTTACCCAATCGAAAATTGGAAGAAATCGGACGAAAATCGATGAACCCTAGAAATTGGGGATCGACGCCTCCAGCCAAATCCGACTTCAAAACGCGACGAAACTTCGAATTGACGGAGGGGAAAGCTGCGCCTCGACGAGACGAAGCCGGTGGTAGGTCGCATGCGCCGAACGGCGGCCGGACGGCGGCGGGCGCACCGCTTTTGCGTGCGGAGGCAGGGGCAGACGGGAAAAGGGGCGCGGCGGGGAGACAGAGAGAATGTAAGGGCTGAAATGAAATTTATTCAAAAATTTTGGGTTCAATTGGTATTTATAGCAAAAATACCCCGAAAAATTAATAGCCCCACAAATACATCATGATTCATTAAAAATCATCTATTTTCAAAAACTCTCTCTCTAACTCCAAAACCCCCTACCGGTGCTCACACAGCACCCGAGATCCCGAGACACAACAAAAACCCAACTCTTAGGTTTTTCACCCAAATGAGAATACAATCTCAACCTCTGGATCCAACGATCCCAACTACCCAATTAAACGAGCCCAGAAGGCCCAACACCTCGATTAAATTCCAAATCGCCACGTAAAACCACTTTAGGGATTATTAACACTACGGGATTAACACCTATAATCCCTGGTCATCACAATATCCCCCACTAAAAGAATTTCGTCCTCGAAATTAGCACCGGTGTATCACATAACACCCAGGCTACACAACAACATGAAGCCATAACCTCTATGCGGGTCATCCCAAAAGGCAGTCTCTCATGACTGCAAAACAACCAATACTTACGACTGTAGATCAGACAGTCATCCTTCGTTCTAATACAACTAGTAAGAACGCAACCTGAATTACACCTCAACCGTGAGAACGTTGACCTCGTGTCAAACTCTGGAGTGGAATAGATTTCCAAATCCATCATAACGTCAAGGAGCGTCAGCACAGCTCAACGCTAAAAAATCCAAAAGCAGTTAGTCAACTGAAACTGTAAGGATTCGAATCGCTCCTGATTCTATCGTAGATATCATCCAATGACATCTTTACCAAAACTCACGATGTCTAACATACATCGTTACGAGGGAAACACTAGTATACCACGGTGTACACATACCAAACCTGGTTTCCCGCTATACAGACCACCTCCATCCAAGGAGCAGTTGCACCCTCTGCAACTCGGATCGGGCAATTTACGGCCACCGATCCACACAAAAGACATCTCACAAGATGTCCACCTCCGGAAATCCCAAGAACCACATCCTGGTCGTAATAAACAATCGAGACTCCACAGAGTTTCAAAATTTGAAAGGACATGCAATAAACCTATTGCATCCTCAACGCTTGTGTCGACAGTGACACCCAACCAATCCGAATTCCTGCCATCCCTTGATAATCCAAGGATTTAACAATCCAAACTTGGGAAGGCTATCGCATAACTCTGAGGGAAACACCAATAATGAAGTACCTTAACCCTCACAAGATAATCCCTCCTCAAGGGAAGTCAACTAACTTCACGATTATCCCTCATGATCATCGTGCCATGGAGATTCCCAATCTCAAGGTGTTCCATATCTCTCATCAGAGATTTAACCATCCTAAAATAGCATAACTCTATGCTTGACAGGAAGGAAATCAACAACTGGCATCCGTATACTCATCGGTATACCTGCCTCAGCACGAACACCACATGCATACTCAATGCACTTGGCTCAGGTATCTACAACATACCCTTAAGCCGCAAACACAACCGTCAATCCTGAGTCATTCCCATCCAGTGGAGAATGAAAATCGACGATCAACAACACGGCGTGATTCTCAAAATCAACACCACATGCACCAACTTACCGAATCTTTCAAAGATTCCCCAAATAGGTATAGTACTACCCCCTTCCTCACAAGGGAAGTGCCATCGAACTCGAGATCCACTAGTCTCGAACCACTGTTCGGAAAAACTGGATACAATAACACCCATCGCATCCCAAATACACGGATTCCCTTAGATTGAGTCAATAACGACCTGATGACTCTCTTGTTGGTACTCCAACATCCTGAGCTGTCCCAGACAAGTCTCACCAAGATTAAACACAAACGTATACACGTTTCAGTGAGGCATGCACAACCTCAGTCTCAAATGACATGGTGACTACTAGGGTCCACCACAATCCACATCGTATCACCTTACGATTTGCCGAACTTGGTTCCAACGAGCAGTATAACGGCTCTAACAAGCCCTTCATGGTGCTGCACACACACGACAGACAAACTGGTCGCTGCCTCTCTAGGTTCACCTCAAACCTACCAATAAGATGGATGTTTCCGCACGGCATACCATATTGTGGGAAGAAAACTCAATAGAGTAGTGGGTCTTTATCCAACATTCCTTTAATGTCGATACACCCTGGACACTCCAATGTCCCTATGTACTTAACATAACCTGATCCTACTCCCTTAGGACCCATCCTACACCCTCAAGGGTGGTGTGACCATGTCTACCACATGTCACATCGACAGAAAGCGAGTAATTTCCTCCATGATTACCCCTGTCTTCAAATTACATGGCCAAAAGCCATTCCAACGAGCATACCTCAAGGGTATCACCACTCGTAAAATGATCACCCCAAACGTAAGCTGCGGTACAATCACATGTACAGCGCATCCAACCATTCCTCGAGCAACCCGCTCGGTATAAGGGTCACGTCAATCGGTGCCGCACACACCACCTTGTGCTCGGTACTGGCACCCAAGGCATACCTACTGAATACGTATACTCAACGCATCGATCATCGTAACGATGATGCATGTCTAATAAGACATCTCCTACACCATCGTCATCGTCATCCCGTGACGATACATGCCAACTCATGGCATCTAAGGCATTGTCAACTAGTGACGATACATGTCATCCACCATCATGCTAGTAAAATAGGCATAATAAGACATGTATATCTACGCATGCCAGCTACAATAAAGCTAATAGAATAGCAATATCTCATACCTCATCGCTAACAATATGGCGGTATACCTATCTCCGTCGCTCAATAATAGTACGTAATCAGCACCCATCGCTCGAAGGCGGCAAAATCCTGTGCTGAGTACATAGCGGCACAATCCCTCGCTATAGAATCGACGGCATGACACCTCGTCATATAATAAGTGGCATGAAACCTCGCTATACACCTGAGCATGAATCATCGTCCACATAATAGCGGAAAGAGGCATCGCTATCTATATATACGGCGGCACGAATCATCGCCAATAATCACAAAGAGGTGAATCATCATCATCGACACAGCGGGACACATCACCGCTATCATCCGTGTCCGGCGGTATAAACCATCGCCAATCAATATAGCGGAATGAACCGTCACTATAAATACACCTGGCGGAATGAACCCTCGCCAATCAATATAGCGGAATGAACCGTCGCTATAAATACACCTGGCGGAATGAACCCTCGCCAATAAATATAGCGGAATGAACCATCGCTATAAATACACCTGGCGTAATGAACCCTCGCCAATAAATATAGCGGAATGAACCGTCGCTATAAATACAAATCGACACAGCGGGACACATCACCGCTATCATCCGTGTCATCACAATGGAATGAATATAAATCGACACAGCGGGACACATCACCGCTATCATCCGTGTCATCACAATGAAATGAATATAAATCGACACAGCGGGACACATCACCGCTATCATCCGTGTCATCACAAAGGAATGCATCATCATCCTTTCTTGAGTCAGTCATCATCAGTTATTTTAATGCTTCCTCGCTTTCATAATCTCAAAACAAGCGGTATCGCATACTCGCTTCTTCATACTAGCGGTATCTCTTCCTCGCTCAGTATGGTATACCTCGCCTCCATGTGCCAGCGAGCCTCCCCCCTCCCGCTCCACATGCGCAGCGATAAAGCGTAAGCATTAAAACCTTAACTGTGATCGCCCTGACTCGTGGAATACACCTCTTTATTCCACATCACAATATGCAACAACAATGCATAATAACATGTATCATAACCGTAATGCATCACATTGCATTCATCATGTGTCACACAGACAAACATGAATACATGTTACCGTTGGGATACCCGTACGTCGCTTACGTACTCCATATTTCCTGTAACCTGCAACCATCATGGTTAGCAACAATAGCCATATACGCTATGCAGCAATCATCCAATGCATAAATGCAACCACTTGCAAGTCAATACGTATACCAAGACATGTTACCTCGGAAATATCCCTTTACCTGATTCTCTTACACAATCAGATTCCTTGGCACATAACACACGGAGTGCCAGACATCACTATTAATGCCATCCTATCGTGTTCCACACGATTCCTGCAATCACACTGATTAGCAACACCACTTTTCATATCAGAAAAAGCACATAAACAACTAGTTGTGTCATACGACATTAATGCCATCATGCATAAGTATGTGCTATCAATAACTTCTTAGGCCCTTAACAGCCCCAAAGAGCAACCACTGCTCTGATACCACTAATGTAAGGACCCCAAGCCCTTAACCCTTAATTAGTGTATTAACCACTATGTGTGGCACATGCTTTCAATAAAAAGCCAATCGGGAAGCTCAGATGATACTTTATCATTGCATGGCAATTACAAAAAAAATTCCTTTAACACTCAATTTTATAAGTCATCAGCCTAACAACGAAATAGACTCACAAAGTTCGCCCAATACCATCCCTTTTTGCCACTTTTCACATTGTGGACTTTTATAAAAATTTGGGCAGAGTCTCCCCACAAATACAGCTATCCCGAAGTAAAAGCACAACACATAACATAATTCCCGGCCAGGGAAAACATAATACTCATCAGAAAGCAGTAATACCAAGTAAATTCCCAGCCAGGGAAGACACCACACATATGACGACATAAATGGGTCTCAACACCCACATAATACACTAACGACTCTCATATCATTAGCAATTCTACACAATTGCATGCAACATATAATGAAAGAGAGGAAGGCTCATGCCTTTATATACAACCCATATACAAGAATGTCCGTGCTCACATGCGAGCATCATAAATGTGTATATAAACCTCGGGTGTATATACTCTATACGATACCGTGCTCCATCAAGCCCTGGTACCACGATCCTGTGAGTACATCCAATCAACAGCTCGAGCTCAGCTCCACAGCCATCGATGCACCTGTTCACCTGCCCCAACAGAGACAGCCCCCAACGGGGTGAGCATACCAATACACAAAATCTCATAATCACAATAATGAAATTCATAATTTACAACACAAGTAAATATTAATGAATTTTAAATGATACTCCCTGGATGGCAACATCCTCATCCGGGATTCCGTGTACTGTCCCTGTTCTCACAATCATCAAACTCATCAAATCTCAAAAATCAGTAAATCAACGCATTGATTAACTCATCGCATGCCTAATACTCGAATATCAACAGATAGTGGTTGCAACTCATTAAACATGCACATATAGATATCTCAATATCTAATACTGATTTCACAACCTCGCTATCAATCACAGATAGCTCAAATGCCTAGCATTTATTTTACCAATTCTTCATTATACCCAGACATCTCAAATGTCTTATAATGAATACATGATCCCACGATCATTCTCAGGCATCTCAAATGCCCTACAATGGTCATATAAACCCAGTACCCCATATATCATGTAAGAGTCATCCTACTCTAGTGTCACGCACGCTACAAGCGGCGATATCAAGATTTGGGTCATTCCTTGGCTATATCAACATATATATATATAATCCTCATGCGCGATTATTCAATGAAATCAAATTTCATTATGCATTCACAAATGCCCTAATATATAGAAATGCTCGTACGTCGCACGTACCTTAAATCTCGGAAGTCCGAGCCAAACCTTGCTCGAGTTCCATGCCCCGAGGAATGATGTGCTAACACGATAAATAATTCACAATTATTTACGAACATGTAACCCATGCTCAAGCACACCTAAAGCCCTCAAAATATTGTCAACACACGACAATTAACCTCTTAAAAGACCCGGGGCAGGGTACATGCAGGGAGGGAAATAAATGAGACAATATCGAAATTTGTTCAAGAATACCCTACAAAAATCGAACCCCGAATCTCACAATTTCGAACCCAAATAAATACCATAATTCATCTAAAAAGAGAATTAAGCTATCCAAGCAAGAATCAACACCCCTTGCCAAAAACCCCCAATTTTTGAACTCAACCCCCTTAAATTCGAACCCAAACAAGCCCTTAAATTCGAACCCTTAATATTCTTCAAATTCGAACACAATAAAGGCAGGGAAATACACGAAAATGACGAAAAAGGGGTAAGGGAGGTTACCCCAATCGAAAATTGGAAGAAATCGGACGAAAATCGATGAACCCTAGAAATTGGGGATCGACGCCTCCAGCCAAAATCCGACTTCAAAACGCGACGAAACTTCGAATTGACGGAGGGGAAAGCTGCGCCTCGACGAGACGAAGCCGGTGGTAGGTCGCATGCGCCGAACGGCGGCCGGACGGCGGCGGGCGCACCGCTTTTGCGTGCGGAGGCAGGGGCAGACGGGAAAAGGGGCGCGGCGAGGAGAGAGAGAGAATGTAAGGGCTGAAATGAAATTTATTCAAAAATTTTGGGTTCAATTGGTATTTATAGCAAAAATACCCCGAAAAATTAATAGCCCCACAAATACATCATGATTCATTAAAAATCATCTATTTTCAAAAACTCTCTCTCTAACTCCAAAACCCCCTACCGGTGCTCACACAGCACCCGAGATCCCGAGACACAACAAAAACCCAACTCTTAGGTTTTTCACCCAAATGAGAATACAATCTCAACCTCCGGATCCAACGATCCCAACTACCCAATTAAACGAGCCCAGAAGGCCCAACACCTCGATTAAATTCCAAATCGCCACGTAAAACCACTTTAGGGATTATTAACACTACGGGATTAACACCTATAATCCCTGGTCATCACACTGGGGTTCACCTCCGGTTGTGAAGGTAGTCCATTTGAGATTCTTGCTTCAATCTTGTTGAGAGAAGTTGCCAGTTGTCCCATTTGCGTAGTCAAGTTCTGGATACTCGCCCTCGTCTCCTGTTGAAATTGTAAGCTATTTTCAGCAATAACTTTGATGCTATGTTCTAACCTGTCAGAAGGAGGGTGCGCTGGAGGTGGTAGAGGTCTTTGATATGGCGGTCTATAGGGTGGAGGTTGGTGCATCTGTGGGTTTCCATAACCTTGGTTCGGATGATCTTGCCAACATTGATTGTAATTGCTCGATGGATTACCATAGCTCCTTTGTGGGGGACCTGGGAATCCTCCCGCGGCATTCACGTTCTCAGCGGCTGTCTCTTGTAGTGAGGGGCATGCGTCCGTGGGATGGTTCGCAGCCAGACAGATTCCACACGGCTTTATCTTCCCTACATTTCCACCATTAGAATCGACCAAAAAATCAGGCTTAAACCTATGATCTTGAGACGACCAATGTCTCTGACTTAGAGAACATTAGCATCAACACACAGACATTTGTGGAAGGCGCCCCCAGCTCATTAATGCCATTGCAGGACTTGGTGGAACAAGTCAATTATGCAAGACCACGCACAAGAAAAGTTAGGTCAATCAGTTGTTGTTCCAGGTTTGATACGTTTACCTCTTTTCTTTGCGGTTGTCCATGGCGAACATGTCCAAACTGTTGGGAGTTGGCCGCCATGTTAGCTGTGATATCCCCGAAATGATTATGTGATTTTAATCATTTATTTATATTATGATGATTTAGTGTTAATTCATGAGGTTGAATTAATATGGTTGAGGAGTTACATTTCGGGGTGCATGCGACATATGTTGGGATGTTGGGGTTGTGGCATGATTATTTTGGGGTGTGTATTATTGTTTTGGTAAAAGCATATTTAAATGGGAATTGAAGTATTTTATTGAGAAAATACTATAAAATATCATGTGAGGATATTTTAATACATCGTGCTAAATACCGGGACCAAAACATAACACATCACATAACCCACCACCCAACCACCCCCCCCCCCCCCCCCCCCCCTTGACCCATGCCCTGCTGCCAGCTACCAGCTACCAGCTGCTTGCCCATACTCCTTGTCCCATCTCTCACCCAACCCTTCCATGTCTGAAATCACTCCAATTCTCTCCCAAAATTCGTCCAACAGCTGCTAAGGAAGTTAGGGATGAGATCTTCCATTTTTATTGCTTGGAAAGCTTCCAAAAATCGGAGCAAAAAGGGGTGAGAAACCATTTCTGGGTTTGAAATTTAGTTGTTGAGTTCATACTTTTATTGGTGTGAAAAATGGCATGTTAGCTTAGGTTTCTTAAAACCTTCGATTTAAATGCTTACATGGTGTTGTTATGAAGCTCTCTGCATTTTTCCTTATGTATATTACATGTTTTATGTTGAGGAAATAAGCATGTAAAGTAAGGTGTTCGGAAATCTGGGTAGGAGTATGCCCTGTTTTTCTGGGAAAAATGTGGACTGGGAGTGATTTTGAGGAGGTGATATTATGCATGTTAGATGGGTTTTAGGGTGAACCTTCGATTTGAGTACATGCATGGTATCTTGTCAAGCCCATGACGTTTTATATTTGAGCATGCTTTATGAAATATGTTGTAGTTTTTATAGCATGAAATGAAGTACTCAAGAAATCTGGGAATGAAAATGTTGCCCTGTTTCCAGAAAAGTTGATCGAGTACTTGTGTAAATGGTCGACGTTTATGCATGTGAGTTTATGTTTGGGGAGTAAATTTGATATCAATACACTCGGGGTAGTGTATTGTAACTTCTAGCATGTTGAGTTTGGCATGTGGTATGTCTTACATGTTAGATCAAGAGGCATAAATATCGGTGTTAAAGAGCCGTAGCATTTTTCCAAAATTCAAACACCGATCGATCGGCAAAAGCCGTAGCATTTTTCCAAAATTCAAACAGTTCACCGATCGATCGGTGATGAGGACCGATCGATCGGTAGTGTTCTTTTTTTTAAAATGTGGAATTTGTTTAAATTTTGATATTGGATTGTAATGAGACATCTAATATTGTGTTGTACACTGGTGTAGAGCCTTCACAGACAGCTACACAGCTCAGGGGATAGAGTCCCACAACACACTACATTTTGGAAAGGTACGTAAGCGACGTACGGGCATCCCAACGGTAACATGTACTTATGTTTGTCTGTTTGACACATGATGAATGCAATGTGATGCATTAAGAGTTGATACATGTTATTATGCATTGTTGTTGCATATTATGCATTATTGTTGCATATTGTGATGTGGAAAAAAGAGGTGTATTCCACGAGTCAGGGGTGATCACAGTGAATGTAATACCCCCGAAATGTAATATGATTATGTTCTATGATGATGAATTATGATGTGTTTAAGGGTTATGGTGTATTTAAATTGGGGGCCACGATTTATGTTATGATGATATGATTTAGGGGGCATGTTGGGTGTTTTAAAGGGATGTATTAATTAAGTGAAGTTATAAAATATCGAGTGAGGATATTTTAATACATCGTACTAGATACCGGGACACAATTAAACACCACATGACCACCCTACCCACACCATCCCCACCCACTCGGTCACCACCCTCCCCCAATTGCACCCTACACCCCCACTTGGCAGCCATACTCCCTTCTCCTTTCTTCACTCCACCTCCAGCCAACTTTACTCCACCTCCTCTCTCTCTTTCTCTCCCAAATCGTGCCTGTAAGCTGCTAGGGAAGGGAAGAAAAGCTTGGTTTGAAGAGTGTTAAAAACCTTGCAAAAAGAGGAGCAAAAGTAGAGGGGTAAGTCTTACTCTGTTTTTCGGTAAGTTTGGGTTTGGTGGGATGATTTTAAAGCATGCTAAGTATAGGTTTGGGTGAAACCTTGTTATGGGTGCTTACATGAAAGTATTATGTAACTATTAGCATGTTTGCTCGAGCATATTACATGTTTTATATGGTAGATTTCTAGCCATGAAACTATGTGCTCGAAAATCTGGACAAAGAAGAACATACTCTGTTTTCTGTAAAGTAGGTTGAGGATGAAGATTATGATGATGTTATGATGCATGTTAGCTTAGGTTTTGTTAAACCTTTGATTTAAGAGCTTACATGGATATTTTATGAAGTTCTTCACATGTTTGTTTCAGCATGAAAGATGTATTATGAAGTAGAAAAGATGGTATGAAAAGAGGTGCTCAAAAATCTGGGGAAAATCCCGATTTTTCAGAGCTCTCGATCGATCGAGATTTGGTCCCGATCGATCGAGCGAGACAGAAGGTCTAAGCATGTTTTCAAAATTTTTGTGCCGATCGATCGAAGGATTTCTCGATCGATCGGTGAAGCTCCTCGATCGATCGGTAAAATGTTTCGATCGATCGAGCGAGACAGAATGCTAAGGCACTGTTTGTGCACAGTGTCTCGATCGATCGAGACCTTGGGCCGATCGATCGAGAGAAGCAGAAAGTTGAAAAATATGATGATGTTTTATTTTGTTAAGTTTATGATGTGAGATGGTTTTGAGGCATCTAATATGGTATTATATGGTCTTGTAGAACCATCCTAGGTACCGGCACCATCAAGGAGATAAAGTCTGTCGACTCCTCCTCCTTTTGAAAAGGTACGTAAGAGGCGTACGGGCATCGGATGGTAACACACATCTTTACTCTACGACTATGCTCTTATTGCATGAGTATTCACGATGAAATGACGATGTTTATACGATGTTTACACGATGATGTTTATACGATGTTTATGCGATGAAGTTCATACGATGTTTATTGCTTATACGATGCTTATATGATGACATTTATGCGATGTATTGTGGTAAGATGCCACGGGGTAAGATGCCCCACATGGTAAGAGGCCATGCGATGTATTGTGGTAAGATGCCACGGGGTAAGATGCCCCACATGGTAAGAGGCCATGCGATGTTATTGTGGTAAGATGCCACGGGGTAAGATACCCCATATGGTAAGAGGCCATACGATGATATTGTGGTAAGATGCCACGGGGGTAAGATGCCCCATATGCATGATTATGAATCAGGGACAACAATAAGAAGTTAATGAGAAATCCAGCATATTTACTTAACAAATATTTCATGCATTTGCTATGATGTTTTTTTTATGATGATAAGTAAGATTGTATATGCTCATGATGTGTTGTCCCTGTAGGTACACTTTTGGACGGAAGGACTAAGGGTCGGGTTGAGGCAGTGAGCTACGAGGGACACATGAATGTATATGAATCAAGTTATGATTAGTAACTACTCTAGGAGTAGTGTAAATCTAAATGACATTCTTTTAGAATGTAACGAATTATTTTTGAAGTTTTGTATTTTGGCCTGTAATCCTGTTAGCTCGTGTAACAACCAAAACCTTAAGATGTTACCTTAATGCATGATTAGTCCTTCTTATGTCTTTTAATCACTGTTAAGGTGGGAAGATCCCACATTAGTGGTATCAGAGCAGTGGTTAGATAACTCGGGAATGAGTGAAGGGTAGCCTTAGCAATAAGTTAGCTATGTGCTTACTTTTGGACATGTTTATATGTATGTTATTCATAAGGAAGAAGATGTTATACTAACATGTTCAATTATCTAACGACGAGTTTTATGAATTGCTTTTGGTGTTGTTATTAACCCTTGTATTGCAGCATGGCAGCAAACATAGAAGTGGGTGACGCCATTAGTGTAAATGCAAGTGCTGGGCGTACGAACCCATTGCCACCACCAGCCTTGGGAGAGGAACCCTCTGAACAGCAGTTGCTACCTGGGGAATTGAGCTTGGCTCAGTTTATGATGTATCGACCTCCGATGTTCGAGGGAACTGAATCAGGAGAGAAAGCTGAGGAATGGTTAGAGAGGATCGAACAGATATTTGTGGCAGCGCCTTGTGCAAAGACGGCCTGGATTCGATTAGCAGAATTTCAGCTGTCCAAGAAGGCACTGATGTGGTGGAAAACCACAGTGATTGAGCAAGAGGCTCTGGGACAGGAGGTTAATTGGAAGATGTTCCGAACGCGGTTCCTAAACCGCTATTTCTCAGCCGCTGCAAGACAGGCCAAGGAGGATGAGTTTACCAGTTTAAGACAAGGTACCATGCCTGTATCTGACTATGCTCTACATTACTGTTCCTTACTACGATATGTGCCACACATTGCTGCAAGCACTCAAGCGAAGATGCGGAACTTCATGAAGGGCTTAAGGCCTGAACTGTATGACAGGGTGATCACTTATGGCCCTGCCTGTTTTGATGATGCACTCTCACGAGCTGAGCTAGCTGAACTGGGAGTCGGTGCATATCCTGATGCTGTGCCACCTCCGGCACCCCCTCAGAGATCCACTTCTGATAATTTGAAGCCCAGGGGTGATCAGTTTAAGCCTAGGGGGAACACTTCAGCATCGAGATTCAGTGGCAAGAGGCCCGAGAATCGATGGAAAGGGAAAGGTAGGAATGATGCTCCATCTGGGAGAGGACAGTCTCAGGGAGACAGATCTGGAAGAGTTCAGTGCACTCTTTGTGGGCAACCACATTTGGCAAAGGACTGAGTAGGATGTTATGTCTGTGGCGACAGAGGCCACTTTGCTCGACGGTGTCCCAACAGGGGAAGACAGCAGAGCTCTACGGGGAGACCTGCGGACAGAACGGCACAACACCGGCCACCTTTTGTGCCAAGACAGTATGGAGGTCAGCCCGCGGGGCCACCTCAGGGACAGGTGTATGCTTTGACGAGGGAGCAGGCTACGGCGGCCCCGGAGGAAGTTATAGCGGGTACGTGTCTTTTATTTACGCACCCTGCTCTAATATTGATAGACACAGGTGCGTCACACTCTTTTGTGTCGACGAGTTTTGTTGAAAGGCACCACATATGCACTTCTCCGTCCCCCATGCCTCTTATGGTCTCGACCCCCGCTGGAAGAAGTTTGACTACGGATCAGATTGTCTATGATGGCCTCATTTATTTTGAGGATAATGAGCTAAGATCAGATTTGATTGTGCTGGGAATGACAGACTTGTTGGGATATGCCCTAAGACAAGTCATTAGATGATTGTTTAAGACATACAATGTTTATGGATTTATGAATGGCAATTCATTATTATATATTATTCTTTTAACTGTGCATTGTGAATTAATATATATGTTAATGTCCTTAGAATAATATTGTATTATTCTTAAAGATGTTCCTAGTCAAGTATTATCATGAAAGGGATAATGATAATACGTAGAGACTAGTATATGTTGATCGATGAATTGTTCATTGATATGAGATATCAAATCAACATATGGGTACATGTTAGAGAACGATGTACTGAACAGACCCACCATGAGAATGCAACATGGATAGTTATATGATCGTCATATGCAATTCTCATAGTGATAATAATGTATGTAATCCTTACGACTTGGATCATCAGAGATCCCAACATAAGGAGTTATGTATCTTGATATCGTCAAACGTTACCCGTAACAGGGTATACTATAAAGGCGACTATTGGATACACTACGAATTATGTAGAGGGATGTTGACTGATCGAGATAGGATTTGTCCCTCCTATATAACAGGAGATGTGTTAGGCCCTTGATCAAGTGAGAACTAAAATGCATGGCCATGCTCGAATGAGTCGATATGAGATATCGAGCTTATTCGTTTATTCTAGTTCTACTTGGGGATCAAGAAATAAAGATTGAATATACGAGTATGACTATTCCATGACTCGTGTTCAATCTAAACACAAAGGACAAAGGGATTAAGTTACATGGTTAATATTATCACAAGTTCTAAAGGTTATGTCGAGTCATTGACATTCTTGTAATTTGGGGAGCATTGATGTGTTGCTAGATACCGCTCAATGCTTGAGACGTAAAATGAGATTTTATGTCACTGCCAACATTACAAGATCCTATCGGGTCGCACAAAAGATTAAATCGAGAAGGGAAATTAAATTCATGAGATGAATTAAATAATTAAGAGGAGTCTTAATTAATAATCATAAGGATTAATTAAATCATGGGCTTAAGCCCATGAAGCTTTGAGAAAGCCTTTAATTAATCATATTTAATATGATAGCAAGGTGTTTAATTGTAAGACAATTATCATAACACAAAACCTAACCCAAAACCACAAGCTCTCGGCCGCCTAGGATATCAACCAAGCTCTCGGCTTCTTCAAGGTAGCCGAAGGTGATTTGGTTGTTTGGTGGTGATCTTCGATTGTGAATCGAGTTAGCTTCGTGTATCGGATTAATAACTCGTCTAGCAACGTGTTATTAATCCATCCCTTCACTCGATTTGATCGTGTGGATACCGTTGAGGCAAAACCATTCGAGTTTTGCTATTGACTCGGAGAAGGCGTAGGACGTGGTGCAGCTCCGTGGATTCGGCTTCAAACGCGCTACAAGGGTAAGACACTTGTAATTCTCTAATCCGATATGAATCCCTATGTATAGATCGCTGGTTTGTAATCCCAAAATTTTATTCCGCTGCGTTGTATGATCATGGGGTTACTAACAGTGGTATCAGAGCCGTGTACAAGGCTCATATCGGATTTTATGTGGTTAAATAGTTTAATCATGTTAGAATTTATATTGCATGCTATTTAAAACTGTATTTTCATATATGATATGGAAAAATCGATTTTGTGAAAATCATCGTATGATAATATATATGATATAATTGACGGATCGAAATATATGATAATTCGTGATCAAAAACCGGAACATTGGCTCGAGTGTGGCTCACGGCCGACGCCACCTAGGTGCTAGGGTTTCGAACCCTAGTCACCATGGCTCGGCCGCCGCATCAAATAGGCTAGGGTTTTTGAACCCTAGTCAAATAAGCCTCTCGGCCGCCGCTTAAGGGCTAGGGTTCGGACCCTGGCTCGAGCATGGGTCAAGCCGTCGCACTATCTAGGGTTTTGAACTCTATTGGCTCGATAAAGTATTGAGAAGGTGCAAGTTGGCTCGATAGAATCAACATGGTGCAAGGCGGCTAGGGTTTGGAACCCTAGCAGCGCCGCACCCAAGCCGCCGCATGGACCATGGCTCGGCCATGGGCTAGGGTTTCGAACCCTAGGCCCACTATTGGTCCAGCCGTGGGTTTTGGTTCGAACCATGGTGGTTCGTGTTTTAGTCGCTTTAGTTCGTGGCATGTGATGTCCCGAGCGTACGATAATTTTTCAAAAATTATATTACAGTTTTAATTAGAATTAAATTTAAATTGTTTAGAATTTAATTAATTAAATGTTAATGCATGCTTTATGTGTTGTTTGAGCATGGTGCGTGGTTATAGCCCTTTGACCTATTAGATAGGATTTGTGAATGATTGTAATTTATAATACGACCTGCGAGTCGTGCCTTTCTCTATTTTATTCTAAATGTTATCCCTCCCCTATGTTCCCCTCGAATGTGAATCGAGGAATTCTATATCTTGTAAATAGTATAGTTTATTTTATTGATGGTGATCAATGAAGATGGAGCATCGTGCCGGGATGAGGAGTCCATTCACAAATTGGAGCCAAAGGAAGGTGCTTATGAAGTTACCTTAGGTTGACTCATAGGAGTTTCTCATTGGCTTGAGAAACTCATTAGTAGGGGCTATAACCATGTCACGTTTTAATTATGTATGTTGATGCATGATTTATCTTATGTTTTAGTTTGATAATAGTATTACACATATATGTAGATATGTATACAACTATATGTAGTGGACATATTTTAAATTATCAAATTAATCATGAGATCAATAAATCCCTCTAAAATATTAAGTTTCAGATGCCTTCCAAATAAAAGTACTCGTCAATAACTTCGATTGTACATGTGTGGGTTTGCCAAAGCAAAGCACCGTGGCAATCTTAGTAAGGCGCGAAAGGATAAAAGTGATATCCGTTATACTTTAATTGGGTACGACTTAACTAGGTTATCTCAATAGGATTGGGAACCTAGAGGCATGGGTTGGATTTTAATTCATTTGATGAATTGAACAAAGCGTTGTTCGTCCAACTATCCAAGAATTATATGTGATGTAATTGACAAAGTGTTGTCTACCTAAATAACCGAGTCTTGGGCGATTAGCCAAAGCTAACTCAAGATTAGGCGAAATATGGATCTTGGCCCACTAAAAGTTTCGAGGGTTGATATTTTTCAATATAAGACCATGTTAAATGATTTAAATCATAAACTTATTTTGCATATTTATATTGTAGATATCCATGGCAACTAACAACGTTACTAGCACTTTATCACTGCGATCGGTCCTTGAGAAGGACAAATTAAATGGGACAAATTTCCTAGACTGGCATAGGAACTTGAGGGTAGTCCTCAAACAAGAAAAGAAACAATATGTTCTAGAGGAACCCTTGCTTGCTGAGGAACCTCCCCTAACAGCTACAAGAGCTGAAAAAGATGCTTACAAGAAGCATCAGAGTGACGCACTTGATGTTGGGTGCCTCATGCTTGCCACTATGAACTCTGAGCTTCAGAAGCAACATGAGGAAATGGAGGCGTTCGATATGATCGAACACTTAAAGCAGTTGTACCAACAGCAAGCTAGACAAGAGAGGTATGACGTCTCTAAAGCGTTATTCCAGTGTAGGATGGTAGAGGGAAGCTTAGTTGGAACTCATGTGCTCAAGATGATTGGGTACATTGAGAATCTGGACAAGCTAGGTTTTCCATTGGACCAAGAGTTGGCCACCGATGTGATCTTGCAATCGTTGCCGGAGAGCTTCAGTCAATTTGTAGTAAATTACAATATGACTGATATGGAAAAGACTCTGCCCCAGTTGCTTGGTATGTTGAGAACATATGAAGCAAACACTAAGAAGACTAAGGCCACAAATGTCCTTATTGTGAATAAAGGCAAAGGAAGGGCCAAAGCTAAAGGCAACAAGAAAGCAAAGAAGGTCTTTGCTAAATCTAAGCCAAAGTCTTCTGCACTGAAGCCAAAGGGAGGGATAGCAAAAGAAGGGAACTGTTTCCATTGCGGTGAGACCGGCCATTGGAAAGAAACTGCAAAGTATATCTGGAGGATCTAAAGAAAGGAAGTGTGACTTCCGCTTCAGGTATTTTTGTTATAGAAGTCAATTTATCTACTTCTTCATCATGGGTATTAGATACTGGATGTGGATCTCACATTTGTGTAAATGTGCAGGATCTCAAAAGGAGTAGGACATTGGCAAAAGGTGAAGTTGATCTCCGAGTTGGAAATGGAGCAAGAGTTGCTGCATTAGCTATAGGAGATTATCATTTAGCTTTACCTTCTGGTTTATCGTTGATTTTAAAAGACTGTTATTTTGTGCCTTCAATTACTAAAAACATTATTTCTATTTCTTGTTTAGACAAGTATGGTTTTTCATTTATAATAAAGGACAATTGTTGTTCTATTTATTTAAATGATATGTTTTATGCTAGTGCACAAATGGTAAATGGTCTTTATGTATTAAATCTTGATATACCTATCTATAACATAAATACTAAAAGGATTAAAAATAATGATTGTAATCCGACTTATCTCTGGCACTGTCGCTTGGGCCACATAAACGAGAACCGCATATCTAAACTTCATAAGGATGGAGTATTAGATTCATTTGATTTTGAATCATATGAAACATGCGAATCTTGTTTAATGGGCAAGATGACTAAAGCCCCTTTCAAGGGACATGTTGAAAGGGCAAATGTTTTATTGGGACTAATACATAGTGATGTATGTGGACCAATAAGTACGCAAGCTAGAGGTGGTTTTCAATAATTCGTTACATTTACTGATGACCTCAGTAGATATGGGTATGTGTACCTAATGAAACATAAGCATGAAACCTTTGAAAAGTTCAAAGATTTCAAGAATGAAGTACAAAACCAACTTGGCAAAAGTATCAAAATCCTTCGATCAGATCGAGGAGGAGAATACTTAAGCCAAGAGTTTCATGACTATCTAAAGGAGTGTGGGATAGTCCCACAACTCACTCCTCCGTATACTCCACAATGGAATGGTGTATCCGAGAGGAGAAATCGAACCTTGTTAGACATGGTTAGATCAATGATGAGTCATGCAGATCTTCCGATATCATTTTGGGGACACGCTCTAGAAACAGCGATTTTCTTACTGAACCGTGTTCCATCTAAATCAGTGGAAAAGACACCATATGAGATATGGACTGGGAAGCGTCCTAGTATGTCTTTTATGAAGATTTGGGGTTGTGAGGCTTTCGTTAGACGTCACGCCACTAACAAACTTGGACCCAAATCTGATAAGTGTTTATTTGTGGGGTATCCTAAGGAAACGAAAGGATACTATTTCTATTATCCCACCGAGAACAAAGTAGTTGTTGCTCGGACTGGTGTATTTCTTGAAAGAGAATTTATTTCTAGAAAAACCAGTGGGAGAAAAATAGAACTTAGTGAAGTTCAACCACAAGAAAACACTGAACCTGAAATTGAGATGGAAACAGAGCAGGCACCACAAGCTGTTGTGGAAGAAGCACCTGCTCAAGAGACACAAGCCCAGCGTAGGTCTGTAAGAGAACACCGGGAGCCACAGAGATATGGATTTCTTGTGACTCAACAAGGTGACTTACTACTTATTGATGAGGATGAGCCGTCATCTTATCAACAAGCTATAATGGGCAATGATTCTGAGAAATGGCGAGAGGCCATGAAATCTGAGATGGAATCCATGTATGCAAACCAAGTATGGACTTTGGTTGATCCACCTGAGAACGACCCATAGGGTGCAAATGGATTTTCAAGAAAAAGACCGATATGGATGGTAACGTACAAACCTATAAAGGTCGGCTGGTTGCAAAAGGATTCAAACAAATTCATGGTATTGACTATGATGAAACCTTTTCACCAGTGGCCATGGTTAAATCCATAAGGATCTTACTTGCAATAGCTGCATTTCATGATTATGAAATCTGGCAGATGGATGTCAAAACAGCTTTCCTTAATGGAAATCTGCTCGAGGATGTGTACATGACACAGCCCTAGGGTTTTGTCGATCCAAAGGATGCTGGAAAGATATGCAAGCTACAACGATCCATTTATGGATTGAAGCAAGCTTCTCGGAGTTGGAATCTCCGTTTTGATGATGCAATCAAAGAGTTTGGTTTTATCAAAAACGAAGATGAACCTTGTGTCTACAAGAAGGTCAGTGGGAGCGTAATCATTTTCCTAGTGTTGTATGTAGATGACATACTTCTTATTGGAAATGATATCCCTGCCTTGCAATCTGTAAAGATTTGGCTAGGGAATTGCTTTTCGATGAAAGACTTAGGAGAAGCCACCTATGTGTTAGGAATCAAGATCTATAGAGATAGATCGAGAAGGCTTCTTGGTCTAAGTCAAAGTACATACATAGACAAGGTGCTTAAAAGGTTTAGCATGCAAGAATCCAAGAAAGGATTCGTGCCTATGACACATGGTATTTATCTCTCGAAGGAACAGTGTCCTTCAACACCAGATGAGAGACAACGCATGAGTAAGATTCCATACGCATCAGCTATTGGATCTATCATGTATGCCATGATATGTACTCGTCCCGATGTATCGTATGCTTTGAGCATGACGAGCAGATATCAAGTTGATCCAGGTGAAGGTCACTGGATTGCTGTCAAGAATATCCTAAAGTACTTGAGAAGGATTAAGGATACATTCTTGATTTATGGAGGTGAGGAAGAGCTCAATGTAATGGGTTACACTGATGCAAGCTTCCAAACCGACAAAGATGATTTTCGATCGCAATCTGGATATGTGTATTGCCTAAATGGAGGTGCTGTGAGCTGGAAGAGTTCAAAGCAAGAAACAGTAGCCGATTCTACAACGGAAGCTGAGTATATTGCTGCCTCGGATGCAGCAAAGGAAGCTGTTTGGATGAGGAAGTTCATTTCTGAACATGGAGTGGTGCCTAGCATTAAAGATCCGATAGAACTCTATTGTGACAACAATGGAGCGATCGCATTGGCTAAGGAACCAAGATCTCACCAAAGATCCAAGCACATACTTAGGCGTTTCCATTTCATTCGAGAAATCGTTGAAAGGGGAGATGTTAAAATATGCAAAGTACCAACAGATGATAATGTATCTGACCCATTGACGAAGCCACTGTCACAGCAGAAGCATGATCGTCATACTAGATCTCTAGGCATTAGGTATATGTCTGAGTGGTCTTAGTGCAAGTGGGAGATTTGTTGGGATATGCCCTAAGACAAGTCATTAGATGATTGTTTAAGACATACAATGTTTATGGATTTTTGAATGGCAATTCATTATTATATATTATTCTTTTAACTGTGCATTGTGAATTAATATATATGTTAATGTCCTTAGAATAATATTGTATTATTCTTAAAGATGTTCCTTGTCAAGTATTATCATGAAAGGGATAATGATAATACGTAGAGACTAGTATATGTTGATCGATGAATTGTTCATTGATATGAGATATCAAATCAACATATGGGTACATGTTAGAGAACGATGTACTGAACAGACCCACCATGAGAATGCAACATGGATAGTTATATGATCGTCATATGCAATTCTCATAGTGATAATAATGTATGTAATCCTTACGACTTGTGATCATCAGAGATCCCAACATAAGGAGTTATGTATCTTGATATCGTCAAACGTTACCCGTAACAGGGTATACTATAAAGGCGACTATTGGATACACTACGAATTATGTAGAGGGATGTTGACTGATCGAGATAGGATTTGTCCCTCCTATATAACAGGAGATGTGTTAGGCCCTTGATCAAGTGAGAACTAAAATGCATGGCCATGCTCGAATGAGTCGATATGAGATATCGAGCTTATTCGTTTATTCTAGTTCTACTTGGGGATCAAGAAATAAAGATTGAATATACGAGTATGACTATTCCATGACTCGTGTTCAATCTAAACACAAAGGACAAAGGGATTAAGTTACATGGTTAATATTATCACAAGTTCTAAAGGTTATGTCGAGTCATTGACATTCTTGTAATTTGGGGAGCATTGATGTGTTGCTAGATACCGCTCAATGCTTGAGACGTAAAATGAGATTTTATGTCACTGCCAACATTACAAGATCCTATCGGGTTGCACAAAAGATTAAATCGAGAAGGGAAATTAAATTCATGAGATGAATTAAATAATTAAGAGGAGTCTTAATTAATAATCATAAGGATTAATTAAATCATGGGCTTAAGCCCATGAAGCTTTGAGAAAGCCTTTAATTAATCATATTTAATATGATAGCAAGGTGTTTAATTGTAAGACAATTATCATAACACAAAACCTAACCCAAAACCACAAGCTCTCGGCCGCCTAGGATATCAACCAAGCTCTCGGCTTCTTCAAGGTAGCCGAAGGTGATTTGGTTGTTTGGTGGTGATCTTCGATTGTGAATCGAGTTAGCTTCGTGTATCGGATTAATAACTCGTCTAGCAACGTGTTATTAATCCATCCCTTCACTCGATTTGATCGTGTGGATACCGTTGAGGCAAAACCATTCGAGTTTTGCTATTGACTCGGAGAAGGCGTAGGACGTGGTGCAGCTCCGTGGATTCGGCTTCAAACGCGCTACAAGGGTAAGACACTTGTAATTCTCTAATCCGATATGAATCCCTATGTATAGATCGCTGGTTTGTAATCCCAAAATTTTATTCCGCTGCGTTGTATGCTCATGGGGTTACTAACAAGACTTCGATTGCATTGTGGGCATCGATATTCTGAATAAGTATCCGGCAGTGGTAGACTGCAGGCAGAGGACTGTCCGATTTAGATCTGTATTGGGAGTCCAGTGGACATTTTATGGGGATGGTTCCCGTCCGAAGATTCCGTTAATATCTGCTGTCAAGATGACACAGCTATTGGAACGAGGTCATGCAGGATATCTTATCTATGCTGTTGATATGACGGATAAGAAGAAGGAATTAAAAGTTGAGGATGTGCCCGTAGTAGCGGAGTTTCCTGATGTCTTTCCGGAGGAGATTCCCGGATTCCCACCGACGAGAGAGGTCGAGTTTGAGATTGAGTTGCTACCAGGGACGTCTGCAATTTCGCGTGCCCCGTATAGGATGGCACCAGCGGAACTAAGAGAGCTAAAGATTCAATTGCAAGAGCTCCTAGACAAAGGCTACATACGCCCTAGCGTATCACCATGGGGTGCGCCTGTCTTATTTGTTAAGAAGAAAGATGGATCGATGCGTCTATGCATTGACTATAGGCAACTGAACAAAGCTACAGTAAAGAACAAGTATCCACTTCCGAGGATAGATGACTTGTTTTATCAGTTGCAGGGTACGAGGCTCTACAGTAAGATCGATCTGAGGTCGGGGTACCATCAGATTCGAGTAAGAGAAGATGATGTTCAGAAGACGGCTTTCAGGACTAGATATGGGCACTATGAATTCCTGGTCATGCCTTTTGGGGTGACGAAGGCCCCAGCTGTCTTCATGAGTTTGATGAACAGGGTGTTCCAGCCATATTTGGATCAGTTCGTCATAGTCTTCATTGACGACATACTTATTTACTCTCGGACTGAAGAAGAGCATGTAAGGCACTTGAGGACAGTGCTTCAGATCCTTAGGGATCATCAGCTGTATGCAAAGCTTAGCAAGTGCGAGTTCTGGTTGGACAGCATGGTATTCTTAGGCCATGTCATATCTAGCCACGGGATATCTGTGGATCCAAGGAAAATTGAAGCTGTGATGGAGTGGGCTGCACCCACTTCTGTACCTGATATAAGGAGTTTTCTCGGTTTGGCAGGATATTACCGACGTTTCGTCGAAGGTTTTGCGAAGATTGCCAAACCCCTGACACAGCTGACTCAGAAGGGAGTCCCCTTCTTTTGGTCTGAAGCTTGTGAGGAAAGCTTCCAAGAGCTGAAGCGTCGTTTGACTACAGTGCCTGTGCTGGTGATTCCGTCTGAAGATAAGAGATTCGCCTTGTATACGGATGCGTCATTACAGGGTTTGGGCTGTGTGTTGATGCAAGATAAGCATGTAGTGGCTTATGCCTCGAGGCAACTGAAGCCACACGAAGCGGGGTATCCAGTGCATGATTTGGAACTGGCGGCCATCATATTTGCCTTGAAGATCTGGAGGCATTACTTGTATGGCACGTCCTTCACTATATATACGGATCATAAGAGCCTGAAGTTCTTATTCACTCAGGCAGAGTTGAATATGAGGCAAAGAAGGTGGATGGATTTGCTCAAAGACTATGATTGTGAAATTGAGTACCATCCAGGTAAAGCGAACCTGATAGCAGATGCCTTAAGTCGGAAAGTGAAGAGTACTGTAGAGGACGTTATGTGCTTGTCAGCTTTGATGACTTCTTACTGCCATCTGGGCTATGACTTCGATGTAGACACGTCGCCTGTGCGAGTGTCGACCTTATTGGCGGAGCCAGATATATTTGAGGCAATCAGGAAGGCCCAGAAGTTGGATAGTGAGATTCAGAGATGGATATCATTGATACTTCAGGGTCAGCCATCCAAGTTCAGAGTGGCTGAGGATGATTCTTTGAGACTGGGCAACCGATGGGTAGTCCCAGATGCACCAGGACTGCGTAGAGGAATATTGGAGCGAGCCCACAGTAGTCGGTTCAGTATCCACCCAGGGGGAAAGAAGATGTACAAAGATCTATGCGATCAATTCTGGTGGAGACGCATGAAGCGTGAGGTAATCATTTTTGTTAAAAGATGTTTGATCTGCCAGCAAGTAAAGGCAGAGAGGCAGAGGCCTGGTGGAGAACTGAAGAGCTTAGAGGTACCTGAATGTAAGTGGGAGCATATATCTATGGACTTCGTGACCCACTTACCGAGGACGGCCTCAGGATTTGACGCGATCTGGGTGATCGTGGATAGGCTGACGAAGACGGCTCATTTCATCCCTTACAGTATGTCTTATACATACTTGAAGATGGCCCAGATGTATATACGGGATGTTGTGAGATTGCATGGTATTCCAGTCTCGATAGTGTCTGACAGAGACCCAAGGTTCACTTCACATTTCTGGGAGGGTCTCCAGGCAGCTTTGGGCACAGAGGTGAGACTAAGTACGGCCTATCACCCTCAGACAGACGGCCAAACGGAGCGCACCATTCAGACGCTCGAAGACATGTTGAGGGCATGTATTCTGGAGTTTGATGCTCCATGGCAGGATTCAGTGCCGCTGGTAGAGTTCTCCTATAACAAGTTATCAAGCGAGCATTCAAATGGCCCCTTTTGAAGCTCTGTATGGACGACGATGTAGATCACCGCTGTATTGGGAGGACTTGACTAGCAAAGCGGTTGGAGGACCTGATATGATCAAGGATATGGAAGGTAAGATTAAGATGATACACCAAAGGATGAAAGCGGCACAAGATAGGCAAGCGGCCTATGCCAATAAGCGGCGACGGCCACTAGAATTCCAGTTAGGAGACAGGGTCTTCTTAAAGATCTCGCCCTTCACGGTGTGGTTCGTTTTGGGATGCGGGGAAAGTTATCTCCGAGGTATGTTGGGCCATATGAAGTTTTGCAGCGTATCGGTACATTAGCTTATCGTTTGGCTCTACCGCCGTCTTTATCTGAAATTCATGATGTCTTCCATGTTTCTATGTTGAGAAAGTATGAGCCAAAACCGTCTCATGTCTTACAGCCTACTGAAGTACAGTTAGACTCAGATGTGTCCTACGTTGAACGACCAATCAGAATACTGGATCGAGAGGATCGCAGACTACGAAGCAAAGTTATACCGATGGTCAAAGTTCAGTGGGATCGTCGGGGTGTCGAGGAGGCTACGTGGGAGACGGAACGGCATATGGTGCAGCACTATCCGGAACTATTCTCTGGTATGTTTTTATGTTTAGTTTCGATATGGTGATGCATGTGGATTTCGAGGACGAAATCTTATAAGTAGGGGAGTAATGTAATACCCCCAAAATCTAATATGATTATGTTCTATGATGATGAATTATGATGTGTTTAAGGGTTATGGTGTATTTAAATTGGGGGCCACGATTTATGTTATGATGATATGATTTAGGGGGCATGTTGGGTGTTTTAAAGGGATGTATTAATTAAGTGAAGTTATAAAATATCGAGTGAGGATATTTTAATACATCGTACTAGATACCGGGACACAATTAAACACCACATGACCACCCTACCCACACCACCCCCACCCACTCGGTCACCACCCTCCCCCAATTGCACCCTACACCCCCACTTGGCAGCCCATACTCCCTTCTCCTTTCTTCACTCCACCTCCTCTCTCTCTTTCTCTCCCAAATCGTGCATGTAAGCTGCTGGGGAAGGGAAGAAAAGCTTGGTTTGAAGAGTGTTAAAAACCTTGCAAAAAGAGGAGCAAAAGTAGAGGGGTAAGTCTTACTCTGTTTTTCGGAGTTTTGGTTAAGTTTGGGTTTGGTGGGATGATTTTAAAGCATGCTAAGTTAAGGTTTGGGTGAAACCTTGTTATGGGTGCTTACATGAAAGTATTATGTAACTATTAACATGTTTGCTCGAGCATATTACATGTTTTATATGGTAGATTTCTAGCCATGAAACTATGTGCTCGAAAATCTGGACAAAGAAGAACATACTCTGTTTTCTGTAAAGTAGGTTGAGGATGAAGATTATGATGATGTTATGATGCATGTTAGCTTAGGTTTTGTTAAACCTTTGATTTAAGAGCTTACATGGATATTTTATGAAGTTCTTCACATGTTTGTTTCAGCATGAAAGATGTATTATGAAGTAGAAAAGATGGTATGAAAAGAGGTGCTCAAAAATCTGGGGAAAATCCTGATTTTTCAGAGCTCTCGATCGATCGAGATTTGGTCCCGATCGATCGAGCGAGACAGAAGGTCTAAGCATGTTTTCAAAATTTTTGTGCCGATCGATCGAAGGATTTCTCGATCGATCGGTGAAGCTCCTCGATCGATCGGTAAAATGTTTCGATCGATCGAGCGAGACAGAATGCTAAGGCACTGTTTGTGCACAGTGTCTCGATCGATCGAGACCTTGGGCTGATCGATCGAGAGAAGCAGAAAGTTGAAAAATATGATGATGTTTTATTTTGTTAAGTTTATGATGTGAGATGGTTTTGAGGCATCTAATATGGTATTATATGGTCTTGTAGAACCATCCCAGGTACCGGCACCATCAAGGAGATAAAGTCTGTCGACTCCTCCTCCTTTTGAAAAGGTACGTAAGAGGCGTACGGGCATCGGACGGTAACACACATCTTTACTCTACGACTATGCTCTTATTGCATGAGTATTCACGATGAAATGACGATGTTTATACGATGTTACACGATGATGTTTATACGATGTTTATACGATGAAGTTCATACGATGTTTATTGCTTATACGATGCTTATATGATGACATTTATGCGATGTATTGTGGTAAGATGCCACGGGGTAAGATGCCCCACATGGTAAGAGGCCATGCGATGTATTGTGGTAAGATGCCACGGGGTAAGATGCCCCACATGGTAAGAGGCCATGCGATGTATTGTGGTAAGATGCCACGGGGTAAGATGCCCCACATGGTAAGAGGCCATGCGATGTTATTGTGGTAAGATGCCACGGGGTAAGATGCCCCATATGGTAAGAGGCCATACGATGATATTGTGGTAAGATGCCACGGGGGTAAGATGCCCCATATGCATGATTATGAATCAGGGACAACAATAAGAAGTTAATGAGAAATCCAGCATATTTACTTAACAAATATTTCATGCATTTGCTATGATGTTTTTTTTATGATGCTAAGTAAGATAGTATATGCTCGTGATGTGTTGTCCCTGTAGGTACACTTTTGGACGGAAGGACTAAGGGTCGGGTTGAGGCAGTGAGCTACGAGGAACACAGGAATGTATAGGAATCAAGTTATGATTAGTAACTACTCTAGGAGTAGTGTAAATCTAAATGACATTCTTTTAGAATGTAACGAATTATTTTTGAAGTTTTGTATTTTGGCCTGTAATCCTGTTAGCTCGTGTAACAACCAAAACCTTAAGATGTTACCTTAATGCATGATTAGTCCTTCTTATGTCTTTTAATCACTGTTAAGGTGGGAAGACCCCACAGTGAAGGTTTAATGCTTATGCTTGACCGCTAAAAATGTGGAGCGGGAGGGGGGAGGCTCGCTTGCACATGGAGGCGGGGTATACCATACTAAGCGATGATGAGATACCGCTAGTATGAAGAAGCGAGGATGAGATACCGCTTGTATTGAGATTGTAAAGCGAAGAAGCATTAAAATAATTGATGATGACTGACTCAAGAAAAATAGATGATATGTCATGACATTTATTTGTGAAGCCATATATTCATATAGTGTTTTGATTATGAATTGTGGTACAGGGACAACCAATGAGCATTGTAAATGCGATGGAAATACAGGAAGTGCTTTGTATTTTATGATTATGCATTTACGTCTTACATTCATATTTTGTGGTATATGAATTATGTTATGCTCATGTGTTGGGGGTTGTCTTTGTAGGTGCTTTTGATGATGAGAACCAGGGTCGGGGTTGAAAAGCTGAGCTGTAAGGAGTGCTACAGGATTAGCATGTTAGAGAAATTTTGTATAGCTTCTACTTGTGGTAGAGTAAGACTATAGGGTAGTACCTTTTGTATTTGTGAAATTCCTTTTGAAACTTTTGGTACTGTATCTTTTAAGCTCATGTTAATCAACATGACTCATTACTCTGATTTATTCATATGAATGTTTAGTTCTCTTAATCGCACCTATTAGTATCTTGAGATATCGGGGTCTCACATTAGCTATCAAGCTCCTCGCCTCCTCTGCTGTCTTGTCGATAAATGCTCATCCACTTGCCCCATCCACCAAGTTCCTGTCACCAGAAAGCAAACTTTCATAGAAATATTGAAACAGTAGATGTTCACTTATCTGATGTTGTGAACAACTTGCACACAACTTCTTGAATCGTTCCCAGTACTCATGCAGTGACTCCTCGTGGAACTGCTTCACGTCGTAGATCTCCTTCCTTATGTTAGTCGCCCTTGAAGCAGGAAAATACTTCTCCAGGAATACTCTTTGTAAGTCCGTCCACGTGGTGATTGATCCGGATGGTAAGTAGAATAGCCAGTCCTTTGCAGCGTCCTTTAGAGAAAATGGAAAGGCTCTTAACTTTATTTGATCCTCAGTGATAACGGTCGGCTTCATAGTAGTGCACACCACGTGGAATTCCTTTAAATGCTTGTGCGGGTATTCTCCTGCAAGACCATGAAAAGCTGGCAATAAGTGAATTAAACCAGACTTGAGTTTGAAATTTACGTTATTAGTCAGGGCAGGGAAAGTGATGCAGAGAGGTTGTTGATCCAAGTTAGGATTCGCCAACTGCCTCAAGCTTTGATTCGCAGCCATCATGTTCCTCTCTTCTTCCTCAAGTAACCTTGCTTCTCTTCTTCTCCGATGTAGAGTACTCTCGATCTCAGGATCGTAGTAAAAATTCTCTTCGTGATCAGAGGGTTCACCTGTACTCATCAAACCACAGTAGTAGTGCGGGATAACACTTAAAATAAAATATAAAAAAAATTAACACGAAATTATACCAATGCCTTCCCCGGCAACGGCGCCAAAATTTGGTAGCGCTTATCGCGTACGCCCAAATTAACCCTTCTCAAGTTAATAGCAAAAGTATGTAGTAGCGAGAGTAGGGATCGATCCCACAGGGAAGGTAGTATCTTTTTGTGTCAATTTAAAAACGAATAGTAAAAAGGGGGTTTTGGGTTGAGTGATTACTACTAAACAAATTTTAAGAATTAAACTAATTAACGAGATTAACTAAAATGGTTCAAACTTATGAGAGCGAAGCGATTCTTGGTTGTCGGTCAACTTTACTTTTGGAAAATTCTCTCTCGATCATCAAATCACTAACATTCGAATTCTCTCAATTATTCATCGATTGGAAATTTAATTCCTATCCACCTTAATCGTAGTCAAAGAGAAAACAGCATTCAATCCGACCCTTATCAAATCTAATCAAAACTACAGCCGTTTATGATTAAATCAATGATAGATTTCAAAACTAGCGAATTCGATAAACCTAATCAATAGAAACTACAGCCGTTAATTATTGATTACCCAATCGTTTCTCCTAAGAATTCAATAACACCTACAGCCGGTAATTATTAATCTTAGTTGCATCTTAATTAGCTATCGATTATGCATATGAATACTAGGTGATCAATCTAATAAACAAACACAATAATCATTGAAATCGATACCAAGAAACAGAATTGAAATCGAAATTAAATTCACAAAACAAATCAAAATTCTCACAAGAGATTCAATTCCAAAAGAAAGTATCCCTAAAACCAAGAATCTAAGAGTTTAGCCTAGCATAATTGAATCTAAAAATAACAAAATATGGTTCGAAATCATTAAATAAACAAAGGAAAAGAAATTACTAAGATGAATCACGATTCCGGCTTGTCGATTCCGGTTCCGTTCTTCGCGTTGTTCTTGACAAAACTTGAAAGAAAAATCTTCTAAAAACCTAAAACTATTCTAAATCTCAAAAAAATATCTGAGAAGAGGTAGAAAAATCGAGTTTAAGGTAATGGAGGCTAATAATTAGGTTCCAATCTTTTAAACATGGTAAAAGACTTAATTTCCAAATTCTCGGACTCTTTGGCGATCGATCGCTATGAATGTGGCGATCGATCGCTTCATTATTTTTTTTCAGCAAAAAGCTTGAGGCGATCGATCGCTATAAAGTGGCGATCGATCGCTTCCCTCCAGTAGCTTCAAGCGATAGATCGCTATAAAGTGGCGATCGATCGTTGCTTCATTGATTTTGTTGCAAAAGTTTCTGTCCATAGGCGATCGATTGCCTCTTCCATGCGATCGATCGCCACCTCCAAAATTACGTTTTTGCCCTTTTCTTGATCAACTTTGAGTCCTTGTCATGTCCATGTCTTTTCTTGGTCTTTATACATCATTTTTAGCTCGTTTTCTTCGATTGTACCTACAATTACACAAGTATACGATTAGGTAGCATACGTATCAAATTATCCATCAAAACCTACCAAATCGTAGACAATTAAGCGCTAAAGATGTGTCTATTTCTAGTCACATCAGTATGCAACCATAATGCATAACCAATTCAATGCGTGTAAATACGTTTTACCGTCCGATGCCCGTACGTCTCACTACGTACCTTAGTCCCAAAATGTGTTGTGTCATGGACTTTATCTACTAAGCTATGTGGCCACCTGGGATGGTTCTACACATTCACACAAACCAATATTAGGAGCCAATAATAGTACAATACCAAAAATTCCACAAAATTATCCAAAAAACCAATTTTTTGTGTCTCGCGATCGATCGCCGCGAGGGCCGGATCGATCGCGAGACCTCTCTGCCCGAAGCCAAAATTTTCATCCTTCGGCGATCGATCGCCACATTTGGCGCGATCGATCGCCAGTCTCACCGATCGATCACCCAAAAGTGGCGATCGATCGCCAACCGCTACTGAGCGCACTGTTGGCTCGCGATCGATCGCCAGAAACGGGCGATCGATCGCCGATCCCTGCACATCGAAAAAACACCATTTTTGAGCGCACTGTTGGCTCGCGATCGATCGCCAGAAACGGGCGATGGATCGCCGATCCCTGCACATCGAAAAAACACCATTTTTGAACACCATTTTCTTCCCAAACCACACCAACACTTATACCTTCAACCCAACAACATAAAAACATAATAAACCTTCAAAATACACCTTTAAACAACCCAAAAATCCAACACCCAACCAAAACAATACCAACCAGAAACAAACTCATTTCCAACTAACAAAAACCATTTCAAATCCAAACCAAACACTATAAAAACAACAAGGAGGTATCCATACCTCTTGGGGACTCCAAATCTCACAATAAATCCCACAAACCAAGCTTTTGCAAGGATTTCGCCTCCACTTTTTAAGCCAAATCGAAAATGGAGAAGGGTTAGGGTTGGGAGAGTGATTTGGGGATTTTGGTAAGTGATGGTAAAGTGAGGGTAGTGGGGTTAAAAAGGGTGTTAATTAAAATTGTACCCCAATAATTACCATGATGTATAAAATACCCCAACGTGATATTTTAAAAGCATTTTACCAAAATACATCAAAACTCCAATTAATTCCATGCTTTACCAAATAATTATCAATTACCATAATCAACCATAATAACCCCCAATTTCCCAACATGCATAACATGCACCCCGAAATGCACCACCGGGTCACGCATACCATGTGACTAAGCATTTCACCAAGATAATTAATTCCAACACATAATTTAATTACCACCATAAATAATCACATAAACATAATTAATGCCCAAATTGCAATTAATTATTTCGGGGATATCACAGTTTTGATAGCATTAAGGTTATAATTCATGCACATAAGAATTAATTCACTCAAGCACAATCAAATCAATGATTCAAGCACAAAATTCTCTAAACTTGATAAAATAAACTTAATTAAATTCAAATCAAATTAACAAGATGTTTAATCGTTTCTCAACCTCAAAAACATCAAATAAATCTGAAAATCAAATTAACTAGAGTTTAGAAATTCGATAACGTAGGAGCGAATCCGTGCGTTGACCGATGCTTCTTCTCTTGATTCCTTCCTTGCACTTCAAAGGATTTCTCTAACCTCGGATTGTTCTTCGAAGATGATAGGCGGCTGAAAAATATCTTTTAGGGTCTGATTATACTCTCAATATTTTTTTGAATTTCGTGCCCTACTTCCCTAATTTATAGAGAAGGGGTGTATGGAAGAGTTTCCAAAAATCAAACCAAATCAAGTCTTTAAATTTCTGAAAATTCTGCGTCTTGGTCGATCGGTGCATATGTCTCGATCGATCGAGCGCCTTCAGCTTCCGGATATGAATTTCTCTGCCTCGCTCGATCGATCGAGGCTAAGCTGCCGATAGATCGAGCTCTCTTCATTTTTTCTTGCCAAGTCTCTACCAATGTCGATCGATCGAACACAAGTTTCTGATCGATCGAGCTCCGCTTTTCTTTGTTGGCCAAAACTTCTGCCTCCCTCGATCGATCGCCCTCCAGTTCCGATCGATCGGTCATGCCAGAATTCAATTTCTTCATTTCTTGCCTCGGTTTGATCCGTTTTCTTCCTTTTAGCTCAATTCTTCCATTTTCCACCTAGATTTCTGAAACAATCAAATAAATACAAAAAAGTATAACATCTTCTAGGAATCTACACGAAAATATATATAAATCAAAGCACAAATACACGTAATAATCAACCCTATCAACTTCCCCAAACTTAAATTTGATCGTCCTCGAGCAAACATTAAGATCAAAATGCAAAGTTCATCATCAATACTTTGAATGAATTAACTTAGCAACTCAAGCATAAAAGCTCAGAAATCCCACTAACACTTCAACCATAAGTCAATCAAAAAATCAATAAGGAGTGCTTTCTCCTAAGCCAAGCAATATATCGCAAAATCGGAACGTGCGTGTGTGTTCATGTCAATCTTGAGTTTCATATATACTTTTAGGATCAATCAATGCTATTAAACTCAAAGTCAAGATTACTATTAAACACTCCATAAGCCTACTTTTCAATCACTTCTCCACTAATGTTGTTATTCCCTAGACTTGGATTAATAGGTCTTTTAAAGCTTGTAATGTTTGGCCTAAGTGTTTGGCTTCAAAGAAAAGATAGGGAAACACAAAGAGAAGAGTATAACTTATAAAATTCACTTTTTAACACAATTTATCGAGCTCCTCTTCTTTTTCCTAGCCTTGGCCACTTTGGGTCTTATTTATTCATTTTTTTTCTCAAGGCTTTTTGTCTATCTTTTTATTTTCTCATTCCAAAATTTTTTTTTTTCAACAATAAGCTCATCTTAAATGTAGCAATTCAAGTGCGTCTAATGAGAATCATAATACTCCCTTAGGTAAGGATGAATTCTTTCAATTTAAGCTCATAAAGGTGGGTATAATGAGTTGCCAAAGAAATTTGTTGAATGGGGGCTAATAGTATGTTAAACATACTCCATTCTTTTATCAATTAGGCTCAAATTAGGGAACTAGAGATTGATATAAACATGGTAAGCTTGAAAGGCTCAAAAGGTCCAAAGATCGCCTAAATCATTTCCAAGTCTAGTTCATCACTATAAAATTTCACCTCAAAGTGCTCTCAAATAGGTTCTAAAGTGTTTCAAGATCCTCAAGACAAATCATAGTTAACAAAATTTTTCCAATATATAATTCCCTCAATCATGACTAAAAGGTGCTCAAAATGTTCCTCAATTTTGAAAATATTAACTTAACCTAAGATATTCACAAACAAGTCAAAAATCTTCAAAACTTTAGTTGAGATGGGGATTAATATCATCTTGTAATACCGTTGCAAGTCTAATTCCTTATTTCTTAATGATGAACTCATTTTCAACAAAAAAAAAAAAAAATTATGTGCCCAAAAACGATCTAATCTATGACTTAGTACATGCATTGCCCTCAATGTATAGTAAACAATAAGTGCAAAAGTAACACACATACCTCGACGATGATCGTCAGTGATCGTTGTCCTCATCATGCTCCGGCGGGGGTACTGGATAGTACGGCTCCTCTGGCTGGTATGGTGGGTATGGTGGAAAATCTGGTGGTGGTGGTTGGTATGGTTGGTACTCAGGTGTTGGTGGTTGGTATGGCGGGAATGGTTGAAATTGCGGTTCAGGCGGGAACTAATAGTTGGGAATCCTTGGGCCAAGGCATTGTTCCATGCACATTGATATTGCATGAACTCCATTTGGTGCTGACTTATCTGTGCTTGGCCCCACTGTAGTTCCTGTTGCAAATTTTGGATGCCCTGCTGCTCCAGGCGGATGTTTTGGAGATCCCTGTGAAGGGAGCCCAAAGTAATTGATGAATGCTCTGCAGCGGAAGATGAGGATGGCTGTAAGGACCCCCGTGCCCTTAATCCATTATTAGTGTATTAACCCAAGCACTTAGTACATGTGATTATATATGTAGGGGAAAATCCCACTTGACATCATAACAAACCATGCCAAATATAAAATTTCTTTGTATTATTCCATATAATGTCTAGTTTCCCCCAACCAAGGCCACATACGTATCATGCACCATTGTAATACACTAACATGTTCTCAGTTCATTTAGCAATTCAAGAAATAATTGCATGCATCACATAAATGAAAAGAGAAAGGCCCTTGCCTTCTTTATACAACCCATATACACATCATAGTGCTCACATGCGAGCATCGAATAAGTATGCGTGTATCTAATGTATAAAGTATCATGCTCAATACCGTCGCTAGTATCTCGATCCTGGAAGCACCTCAAATCCATAGCTCGAGCTCAACATCAAGCCATCGATGTACCTAATAACCTGCCCCAACAGAGACAGCCCCCACACGGGGTGAGCATACCAATATCCCAAATCCAATAATCACAATAACACAATTCATAATTTACAAAAATGTAAATGCTATGAAATATAAAGATGCTGTGAGGGCCTGGTCCTAATCAGAGGTTTAATTAACACACGATTGTTATATTAACGTAAATATCGGAAGATTAAGTTAAAAACTTTCAAAAAGTGACCCTCAAAATTTTTCACAGTTTGTTTCTAAAACATTTCCGAATAGTGAAAATATGTATTTCCAGTTTTTACATCTAACATGGTATTCATCGCATAAGCATTACATATAATTTCACAGTAAAGTAATACTTAAAAATACAGATACTCAGGGCATACCCCGGTAATTTAAAACATAAGTAAAAATACTAAACAACTATTGGGATTCAAAACATAAACCATATACCTGAGCTCGCTCTCAAGGAGCTCTGGTATTTATCGATGCTTTGTCTCGAGCATCCACAGTACGTCCACCTGTACCACCTGTCATGCCCATACAACAAAGACATGACAGCCCACCGCGAAGGGGGTCAACACCCAGTACGAGAAACAGATAATATCACAGTGTATGACAAATAACATGCGATACACGCCGTGCATGAATGCAAATGCATATGAAGGGTATCAAATCTCGAATATCCATATTCAGGAGTCCAAAGGAAGATCATCAATCACTCATCAGTGCTCGAGCAGGATGTGACATGCTCCGCGCTCCGATCTATCTCTCAGTCGAGCCATCGACGTGCCCATCATCCCCAGACACGCATCACAGATACCAAAGAAAAGATATAGGTACCAAGGAACGAATCGATAGGATCAACATGACATGCTCAATGTCCATGCGTGTCAATGCATAATGCAATATCATAATCTCATGTGATGCATTCTCATGTCATCATATATCATGCAGTCAATGTACCATGTAATTCACATACTGCAGACCAACTTATCACATAGTCACATAAGGAGCAAGTAATGACAATTAAATCATACCCGGGAACATCACATGTCTTTGCCAGACATTGTGATAAAACTCGTTTTCTACGTACCTCGGACAAATGTTATATCTACCGAGTATTCCTCGAATAAACCTCGAGATATGTTAACCTGGTCATTTACACCTCAATTATATCATCAAAGTGTTCACTTATTTCCAATATCAAATTTATAATCCAAACATTGACCCTTAGCAAATTTTCTTAATTTTCAGCTTGACCCATTTTCGTATAAAAATCATAATAAATTCATATGATGTCCAAAAGACTTGAGGCCAGTGGGAAAATCACGAAACCTTAAAGTACTAGAGTCATCTTCAAGTCCAAAAGCTAGTTCACTCATCTTGAGGCACATGCAAAGCAAAGTATGCCAGATTTAAAAATACTCATTCTGTTTTGACAGAGTGGGCGGTTCTAGGGAAAAGTGCATATCTTACACACGGAAACTCCAAATCATGTAAGGCCAGTTTCTAATGCAATAACCCAACATACAACAAAACATCTCTTATGAGCTTTAAGCTAAACAATTCATTTTCATGTACATTAATTGAAAAACGTACAAGCCTAGAAACTCGTATGAAATCCTTTTCCAGATTGAGCAATATGTGGTAAAATTAGCATAATTCTTTCATATGAGCTCCAAATTGAGTGAGGCCAATTCCAAATGCAAGATAACATCGAATACTACAACTCTTATTAGAGCCTAAAACTTCAAATCCGTAGCCATTTATTCCCAGAAATTCGAATAACATGATGCATGAAACTCGCAACGATTCTCGAATGAAATGGAAACGCCTAAGTATGTGCTTGGATCTTTGGTGAGATCTTGGTTCCTTAGCCAATGCGATCGCTCCATTGTTGTCACAAGAGAGTTCTATCGGATCTTTAATGCTAGGCACCACTCCAAGTTCAGAAATGAACTTCCTCATCCAAACCGCTTCCTTTGCTGCATCCGAGGCAGCAATATACTCAGCTTCGTTGTAGAATAGGCTACTGTTTCTTGCTTTGAATTCTTCCAGCTCACAGCACCTCCATTTAGGCAATACACATATCCAGATTGCGATCGAAAATCATTTTTGTCAGTTTGGAAGCTTGCATCAGTGTAACCCATTACATTGAGCTCTTCCTCACCTCCATAAATCAAGAATGTATCCTTAGTCCTTCTCAAGTACTTTAGGATGTTCTTGACAGCAATCCAGTGACCTTCACCTGGATCAACTTGATATCTGCTCGTCATGCTCAAAGCATACGATACATCGGGACGAGTACATATCATGGCATACATGATAGATCTAATGGCTGATGCATATGGAATCTTACTCATGCGTTGTCTCTCATCTGGTGTTGAAGGACATTGTTCCTTCGAGAGATAAATGCCATGCGTCATAGGCACAAATCCTTTCTTTGATTCTTGCATGCTAAACCTTTTAAGCACCTTGTTTATGTATGTACTTTGACTTAGACCAAGAAACCTTCTCGATTTATCTCTATAGATCTTGATTCCTAATACATAGGTGGCTTCTCCTAAGTCTTTCATCGAAAAGCAGTTCCCTAGCCAAATCTTTACAGATTGCAAGGCAGGGATATCATTTCCAATAAGAATTATGTCATCTACATACAACACTAGGAAAATGATTACGCTCCCACTGACCTTCTTGTAGACACAAGGTTCATCTTCATTTTTTATAAAACCAAACTCTTTGATTGCATCATCAAAACGAAGATTCCAACTCCGAGAAGCTTGCTTCAATCCATAAATGGATCGTTGTAGCTTGCATATCTTTCCAGCATCCTTTGGATCGACAAAACCCTCGGGCTGTGTCATGTACACATCCTCGAGCAGATTTCCATTAAGGAAAGCTGTTTTGACATCCATCTGCCAGATTTCATAATCATGAAATGCAGCTATTGCAAGTAAGATCCTTATGGATTTAACCATGGCCACTGGTGAAAAGGTTTCATCATAGTCAATACCATGAATTTGTTTGAATCCTTTGCAACCAGCCGACCTTTATAGGTTTGTACTTTACCATCCATATCGGTCTTTTTCTTGAAAATCCATTTGCACCCTATGGGTCGTACCCCTTCAGGTGGATCAACCAAAGTCCATACTTGGTTTGCATACATGGATTCCATCTCAGATTTCATGGCCTCTTGCCATTTCTCAGAATCATTGCCCATTATAGCTTGTTGATAAGATGACGGCTCATCCTCATCAATAAGTAGTAAGTCACCTTATTGAGTCACAAGAAATCCATATCTCTGTGGCTTCCGGTGTTCTCTTACAGACCTACGCTGAGCTTGTGTCTCTTGAGCAGGTGCTTCTTCCACAACATCTTGCGGTGCCTGCTCTGTTTCCATCTCAATCTCAGGTTCAGTGTTTTCTTGTGGTTGAACTTCACTAAGTTCTATTTTTCTCCCACTGGTTTTTCTAGAAATAAATTCTCTTTCAAGAAATACACCAGTCCGAGCAACAACTACTTTGTTCTCGGTGGGATAATAGAAATAGTATCCTTTCGTTTCCTTAGGATACCCCACAAATAAACACTTATCAGATTTGGGTCCAAGTTTGTTAGTGGCATGACGTCTAACGAAAGCCTCACAACCCCAAATCTTCATAAAAGACATACTAGGACGCTTCCCAGTCCATATCTCATATGGTGTCTTTTCCACTGATTTAGATGGAACACGGTTCAGTAAGAAAATCGATGTTTCTAGAGCGTGTCCCCAAAACGATATCGGAAGATCTGCATGACTCATCATTGATCTAACCATGTCCAACAAGGTTCGATTTCTCCTCTCGGATACACCATTCCATTGTGGAGTATACGGAGGAGTGAGTTGTGGGACTATCCCACACTCCTTTAGATAGTCATGAAACTCTTGGCCACCTCCTCGATCTGATCGAAGGATTTTGATACTTTTGCCAAGTTGGTTTTGTACTTCATTCTTGAAATCTTGAACTTTTCAAAGGTTTCGTGCTTATGCTTCATTAGGTACACATACCCATATCTACTGAGGTCATCAGTAAATGTAACGAAGTATTGAAAACCACCTCTAGCTTGTGTACTTATTGGACCACATACATCACTATGTATTAGTCCCAATAAAACATTTGCCCTTTCAACATGTCCCTTGAAAGGGGCTTTAGTCATCTTGCCCATTAAACAAGATTCGCATGTTTCATATGATTCAAAATCAAATGAATCTAATACTCCATCCTTATGAAGTTTAGATATGTGGTTCTCGTTTATGTGGCCCAAGCGACAATGCCAGAGATAAGTCGGATTACAATCATTATTTTAATCCTTTTAGTATTTATGTTATAGATAGGTATATCAAGATTTAATAAATATAGACCATTCACCATTTGTGCATTAGCATAAAACATATCATTTAAATAAATGGAACAACAGTTGTCCTTTATAATAAATGAGAATCCATACTTGTCCAAACAAGAAATAGAAATAATGTTTTTAGTAATTGAAGGCACAAAATAACAATCTTTTAAAATCAACGATAAACCAGAAGGCAAAGATAAATGATAATCCCCTATAGCTAATACAGCAACTCTTGCTCCATTTCCAACTCGGAGATCAACTTCGCCTTTCGCCAACAATCTACTCTTTTTGAGGTCCTGCACATTTACACAAATGTGAGATCCACATCCAGTATCTAATACCCATGATGAAGAAGTAGATAAATTGACTTCTATAACAAAAATACCTGAAGCGGAAGTCACACTTCCTTTCTTTAGATCCTCCAGATATACTTTGCAGTTTCTTTTCCAATGGCCGGTCTCACCGCAATGGAAACAGTTCCCTTCCTTCGCTATCCCCCCTTTTGGCTTTAGTGCATAAGACTTTGGCTTAGATTTAACAAAGACCTTCTTTGCTTTCTTGTTGCCTTTAGCTTTGGCCCTTCCTTTGCCCTTATTGACAATAAGAACATTTGTGGCCTTAGTCTTCTTTATATTTGCTTCATATGTTCTCAACATACCAAGCAATTGTGGTAGAGTCTTTTCCATGTCAGTCATATTGTAATTTACTACAAATTGACTGAAGCTCTCCGGCAACGATTGCAAGATCACATCGGTGGCCAACTCTTGGTCCAATGGAAAACCCAGCTTGTCCAGATTCTCTATGTACCCAATCATCTTGAGCACACTGCACTGGAATAACGCCTTAGAGACGTCATACCTCTCTTATCTTGCTTGCTGTTGGTACAATTGCTTTAAGTGTTCGATCATATCGAACGCCTCCATTTCCTCATGTTGCTTCTGAAGCTCAGAGTTCATGGTGGCAAGCATAAGGCACCCAACATCAAGTGCGTCACTCTGATGCTTCTTGTAAGCATCTTTTTCGGCTCTTGTAGCCGTTAGGGGAGGTTCCTCAGCGGGCAAGGGTTCCTCTAGGACATATTGTTTCTTTTCTTGTTTGAGGACTATCCTCAAGTTCCTATGCCAGTCTAGGAAATTCGTCCCATTTAATTTGTCCTTCTCAAGGACCGATCACAGTGATAATGTGCTAGTAACGTTGTTAGTTGCCATGGATATCTACAATATAAATATGCAAAATAAGTTTATGATTTAAATCATTTAACATGGTCTTATATTAAATGATACTCCCACTATTTTGTTTTTTAAAAAAAATATCAACCCTCGAAAACTTTAGTGGGCCAAGATCCATATTTCGCCTAATCTTGAGTTAGCTTTGGCTAATCGCCCAAGACTCGGTTATTTAGGTAGACAACACTTTGTCAATTACATCACATATAATTCTTGGATAGTTGGATGAACAACACTTTGTTCAATTCATCAAATGAATTATAATCCAACCCATGCCTCTAAGTTCCCAATCCTATTGAGATAACCTAGTTAAGTCGTACCCAATTCAAAGTATAACGGATATCACTTTTATCCTTTCGCGCCTTACTAAGATTGCCACGGTGCTTTGCTTTGGCAAACCCACTCATGTACAATCGAAGTTATTGACGAGTACTTTAAATTTTGGAAGGCATCTAAAACTTAATATTTTAGAGGGATTTATTGATCTCATGATTAGTTTGATAATTTAAAATATGTCCACTACATATAGTTGTATACATATCTACATATATGTGTAATACAATTATCAATCTAAAACATAAGATAAATCATGCATCAACATACATAATTAAACGTGACATGGTTATAGCCCCTACTAACGATTCTGTCAAGCCAATGAGAAAATCCTAAGAGTCAACCTAAGGTAACTTCACAAGCACCTTCCTTTGGCTCCAATTTGTGAATGGTCTCCTCATCCCGGCACGATGCTCCATCTTCATTGATCACCATCAATAAAATAAACTATACTATTTACAAGATATAGAATTCCTCGATTCACATTCTAGGGGAACAAAGGGGAGGGATTACATTTAGAATGATATAGAGAAGGCACGACTCGCAGGTCGTATTATAAATTACAAACATCCACAAATCCTATCTAATAGGTCAAAGGGCTATAACCACGCACCATGCTCAAACAACACATAAAGCATGCATTAACATTTAATTAATTAAATTCTAAACATTTTAAATTTAATTCTAATTAAAACTGTAAAATAGAATTTTGAAAAATTATCGTACGCTCGGGACATCACATGCCACGAACCTAATGCGACTAATCCACGAACCATCATGGTTCGAACCACAAAAGCGCACGGCTGGACCAATTATGGGCCTAGGGTTCGAAACCCTAGCCCATGGCCGAACCATGGCTCGACCGGCGGCGGCGCTAGGGTTCCAAACCCTAGACGCCTCGCACCATCTTTATTTTTCATCGAGCCAACTTGCTCGAAACACCGAAATTCATGAGCCACAAGCCACGGTCCAACCATGGACGGTTCATGACGGTGACAGCTTAACCATCTCGAGCCAAGGGTTCGAAAAACCCTAGCCCTCATGTGGTGTAGCCGTCGACCCTCATAATTCCGTGGACCATGATCGAACCAACTTGCACCTTCTCAATACTTTATCGAGCCAATAGAGTTTAAAAACCTTAGATAGTGCAACGACTCGACCCATGCTCGAGCCAAGGGTTCGAAAACTAGCTCCTAAGCGGCGGTCGAGTGTTGTGGTGACTAGGGTTCCAAACCCTAGCCTTTTGGAGGCGGCGGCCGAGCCATGGTGACTAGGGTTCGAAACCCTAGCCCTTTGGTGGCGGCGGCCGTGAGCCATGCATGAGCCAATGTTCCGGTTTTGATCATGAATTATCATATATTTCGATCCGTCAATTATATCATATATAATATTATACGATGATTTTCACAAACTCGATTTATTCCATATCATATATGAAATTAAACAGTTTTAAATAGCATGTAATATTAATTCTAATATGATTAAACTATTTAACCACATAAATCCGATATGAGCCTTGTACACGGCTCTGATACCACTGTAAGTAATCCTTAGAGCATACAACGCAGCGGAATAAAATTTATGGATTACTAGAACAATGGATCTATACATAGGATTTCATATCGGATAAAGGTTTACAAAAGTCTCACCCTTGTAGCGTGTTGAGCAGATTCCACGGTGCAATACGTCCAACGATCCCGAGTCACGAGCAACACCTCCAAGGTCTTGCCTCAACGGTATCCACACGATCAAATCAAAAAAGGATGTTCAAGAACAAGTTGCTAGACTTATTCTTGAACCAAAACTGAACTCCCGGTTCAAAACCGATCGACGACGGCCAACCAAAACCCTAACTACAACCGACCGCGGCCGTGAGAGTTGAAGGAAGATGCGGCCGAGTGGAGCTCTTGTGTGTCTAGGTTTTGATATCAAGCTATGATATAAAAGTATGATTAACAATTAATCAAAACCATGTATTTATATTATAAGGCTTTTAATTAAGGTTCAAGACTTTCTTAAAGTCTTATGGGCCCAAACCCATGATTTAATTAAAACCTTTTAATCACTTAATTAAGACTCTTCTTAATTAATTAATTCATCCAATGAATTTAATTTCCCTTATCGATTTAATCTTTTGTGCCACCCGATAGGATCTTGTAATGTTGGCAGTGACATAAAATCTCATTTTATGTCGCAAGCAAGGAGCGGTGTCTAGCAACACATCGAGGCTACCCAAATTACAAGAATGCCAATGACTCGACATAACCTTTAGAACTTGTGATAATATTAACCATGTAGCTTAATCCCTTTGTTCTTTGTGTTTATATTGAACACGAGTCATGGAATAGTCATACTCGTATATTCAATCTCTATTTCTTGATCCCCAAGTAGAACTAGAGTAAACGAATAAGCTCGATATCTCATATCGACTCATTCGAGCATGGCCATGCATTTTAGTTCTCACTTGATCAAGGGCCAAACACATCTCCTGTTATATAGGAGGGACAAATCCTATCTCGATCAGTCAACATCCCTCTACATAATTCGTAGTGTATCCAATAGTCGCCTTTATAGATTACCCTGTTACGGGTAACGTTTGACGATATCAAGATACATAACTCCTTATGTTGGGATCTCTGATGATCACAAGTCGTAAGGATTACATACATTATTATCACTATGAGAATTGCATATGACGATCATATAACTATCCATGTTGCATTCTCATGGTGGGTCTGTCCAGTACATAGTTCTCTAACATGTACCCATATGTTGATTTGATATCTCATATCAATGAAATTCATTGATTAACACATACTAGTCTCTACGTATTATCATTATCCCTATTCATGATAATACTTGACTAGTGACATCTTTAAGAATAATACAATATTATTCTAAGGACATTAACATATATATTAATTCACATTGCACAGTTAAAAGAATAATATATAATAATGAATTGCCATTCGTAAAATCATAAACATTGCATGTCAAAACAATCATCTAATGATTTGTCTTAGGGCATATCCCAACAGAATCATGTATTCATTATAAGAAATGCGAGATGTCTAAGTATAATGGAGAATTGGTAAAATAAATGCTAGGCATTTGAGCTATCTGCGATTGATAGCGAGGTTGAGAAATCAGTATTTGTTATTGAGATATCCATATTTGCCTGTATAATGAATTTGGAATCACTACATATTGATATTTGAGAATTAGGCATGCGATGAGTTAAATCAATGAGTTGATTTACTGATTTTTGAGATTTGATGAGTTTGATGATTGTGAGAACAGGGACAGTACACGGAATCCCGGATGAGGACGTTGCCATCCAGGGAGTATCATTTAAAATTCATTAGTATTTACTTTTGTTGTAAATTATGAATTTCATTATTGTGATTATGGGATTTTGTGTATTGGTATGCTCACCCCGTTGGGGGCTGTCTCTGTTAGGGCAGGTGAACAGGTACATCGATGGCTTTGGAGTTGAGCTCGAGCTGTTGATTGGATTTACTCCCAGGATCGTGGTACCAGGGCTTGATGGAGCACGGTATCGTATAGGGTACTTATATACACCCGAGGGTTATATACACATTTATGACGCTCGCATGTGCGCACGGTTATACTTGTATATGGGTTGTATATGAAGGCATGAGCCTTCCTCTCTTTCATTCTATATGCATGCAATTAAGGGTAGAATTGCTAATGATATGAGAGTCAATTGTGTATTATGTGGGTGTTGAAACCCACTTTAGTTGTCTTATTGTGTGGTGTCTTCCCTGGCTGGGAATTTACTTCGTGTTCTGTATTCTGTTGAGTATTGTGTATTCCCTGGCCGGGAATTATATTATGTGATGTGCTTTTGTTTCGGGATAGCTCAATTTATGGGGAGACTCTGTCTAAATTTTTATAAAAGTCCACAATGTAAAATGTGGTGTAAAGGGGATGGTAATGGGTGAACTTTATGAGTCTATTTGTTGTTAGGATGATGATCTTATAACATTGAGTATTAAAGAAAATTTTGTATTTGCCATTCAATGGTAAAGTATCATCTGAGTTTCCCGATCGATTTTTATTGAAAGCATGTGCCACACATATGATTAATACACTAATCAAGGGATAAGGGCTTGGGGTCCTTACATTAGTTGTATCAGAGCAGTGGTTGCTCATTGGGGCTGTTAAGGGCCTAGGAAGTTATTGATAGCACATATTTATGCATGATGGCATTAATGTTGTACGACATAACTAATTGTTTATGTGCTTTTATGATATGAAAAGTGGTATTGCTAACCATTGTGGTTGCAAGAATCGTGTGGAACATGATAGGATGGCATTAATAGTGATGTCTAGCACTCTATATGTTACGTGCTAAGGAATCTGATTTTGGTAAGAAAATCAGGGAAAAGAAAGATATGATGTATTGTCTGAGGACAGACTGGGTAGACAACCGACAGTGGAATACTCCGGTATGGTCTCAATTATTATTGAATATATTAATGCGTTTGTTCATGTTATGTTCAAGCAAGGAAAGTACGTAAGCAATGTACGGGCATCCCAACGGTAACATGTATTATGTGTTTATTTATTTTAACACAAGGTAAAGTAAGATATGCATAAGATAGTGCATGATGATATGATACATGTTGATATGCTTCGTTTTTGCATATGTATGTTGTGAAATATAAGAGGTGTATTTCACGAGTCAAGGTTATCCTAGTGAGGATTTTAATGCTTACGCTAATTTCCATAAGAAGCGAGGAAGAATTCCGCTTACGTGGATTCCATAAGAAGCGAGGAAGAATTCCGCTTACGTGGAGAAGTAAGAAGCATTGAAATACACTAATGATAAATGACTCAATTCTGCTTACGTGGATTTCCATAAGAAGCGAGGAAGAATTCCGCTTACGTGGATTTCCATAAGAAGCAAGGAAGAATTCTGCTTACGTGGATTTCCATAAGAAGCGAGGAAAAATTCCGCTTACGTGGATTTTCATAAGAAGCAAGGAAGAATTCCGCTTACGTGGAGAAATAAGAAGGAACCATAATTTCATATGTTGATTTTTTTTATGAGTTATGGTTGTATTTATGATTTATGCATTTATGTTTACATTCATATTATGTTGAATACGATATTATTATGTGGTAAGATGCCACTGGGTAAGATGCCCATATGGTAAGAGGTCATACGATGTTATTATGTGGTAAGATGCCACGGGGTAAGATGCCCATATGGTAAGAGGCCATACGAGTTATTATGTGGTAAGATGCCACGGGGTAAGATGCCCATATGGTAAGAGGCCATACGATGTTATTATGTGGTAAGATGCCACGGGGTAAGATGCCTATATGGTAAGAGGCCATACGATGTTATTATGTGGTAAGGTGCCACGGGGTAAGATGCCCATATGGTAAGAGTTCATACGATATTATTATGTGGTAAGATGCCATAAGACGTTATGATGCTATGATGTTAATCAATTACATTAAGATCTAATGATTATGTGCATGAATATTTGAAACAAGGACAATAAAAGTGGGTTAATGTGTTTAACCAGGAAGTATACTTAATTAAGATTCATGCATTTCTTTATTTATGTACATTTTCTATGATGATTGGCGATGGTTTATGCTGCCGGACATGGATGATAGCGGTGATGTATTCCGCTTTGTCGATTGATGATGTTTCATCTCTTTATGATGATTGGCGATGGTTTATACCGCCGGACACGGATGATAGCGGTGATGTATTCCGCTGTGTCGATGATGATGATGATTCATTTCTTTATGATGACACGGATGATAGCGATGGTTCATTCCGCTATGTCAATGATGGTGACTCATTCTTCTATGAGGATTGGCGATGATTCGTGCCGCCATATATGTTGATAGCGATGCCTCGTTCCGCTATTATGTGGACGATGATTCATGCTCAGGTGTATAGCGAGGTTTCATGCCACTTATTATATGACGAGGTATCATGCCGTCGATTCTATAGCGATGGATTGTGCCACTATGTACTCAGCACAGGATTATGCCGCCTTCGAGCGATGAGTGCTGATTTCGCACTATTATTGAGCGACGGAGACAGGTATGCCGCTATTTTGTTAGCGATGAGGTATGAGATATTGCTATTTTATTAGCATAATGGCGGATGGCATACATTGATGTACATGGACCGTCACGTGTTGACAAGGTTGTTTAGATGTCATTGTTGACATGTATCGTCACTAGTTGACGATGCCTTAGATGCCATGAGTGGGCATGTATCGTCACGGGATGACGATGACGATGGTGTAGGAGATGTCTTATTAGACATGCATCATCGTTACGATGAACAATGCGTTGAGTATACGCATTCAGTTGTATGCCTTGGGTGCCAGTGCCGAGCACAAGGTGGTGTCTACGTCACCGGTCGACGTGACCCTTATACCGAGCGGGTTGCTCGAGAAATGGATGGACGCGTTGTACATGTGATTGTACCGCAGCATATGATTGAGGTGATCATATTACGAGTGGTGATACCCTTGAGGTATGCTCGTTGGAATGGCTTTTTGGCCATGTTTTTGACGACAGGAGTAATCATGAAGGAAACTACTCGCTTTATGTCGATATGACATGTGGTAGACATGGTCACACCACCCTTGAGGGTGTAGAATGGGTCCTAAAGGATTAGGATCAGGTTACGTTAAGTACATAGGGACACTGGAGTGTCTAGGGTGTATCGGCATTAGAGGAACGTTGGGTACAGACCCACTACTCTATTGATTCTTCTTTCCACGGTATGGTATGCCGTACGGAAACGTCCGTCTTGTTGGTAGGTTTGAGGTAAACCTAAAGAGGCAGAGACTAGTTGTCTGCCGCGTGTGTGCAGCACCATGATGGGCTTGCTAGAGCCGTTATACTGCTCGTTGGAACCAAGTTTGACAAATCGGACGGTGATACGATGTGGATTGTGGTGGACTCTAGTAGTCACCACGTCATTTGAAGTTGAGGTTGTGTATGCCTCACTGAAATGTGTATACGTTTATGTTTAATCTTGGTGAGACTTGTCTGGGACAGCTCATAATGTTGGAGTACCAACAAGAGAGTCATCAAGTCGTTGACTCGATCTGGGGAATCCGTGTATTAGGGATGCAATGGGTGTTATTGTATCCAGTTTTTCCGAACGGTGGTTCGAGACTAGCGGATCTCGAGTTTGATGGCACTTCCCTTGTGGGGAAGGAGGTAGTATTATACCTATTTGGGAATCTTTGAAAATTCGGTAAGTTGGTGCATGTGGTGTTGATTTTGGGAATCACGCCGTGTTGTTGATCGTCGATTATCATTCTCCTCTGGATGGGAATGACTCAGAATTGACAGTTATGTTGTAGATACCCGAGCCGAGTGCATTGAGTATGCATGTGATGTCCGTGCTTAGGCAGGTATACCGGTGAGTATACGGATGCCAGTTATTGATTTCCTTTTGTCAAGCATAGAGTTATGCTATTTTGGATGGCTAAATATCTGATGAGAGATATGGAACACCTTGAGATTGGGAATCTCCATGGCACGATAATTATGAGGAATAATCGTGAAGTTAGTTGACTCCCTTTGAGGAGGGATTATTTTGTGTAGGTTAAGGTATTTCCTTGTTAGTGTTTTCCTCCGAGTTATGCGATAGCCTTCCCAAGTTCGGATTGTTAAATCCTAGGATTATCAGGGGATGGCAGGAATTCGATTGGTTGGGTGTCGCTGTCGACACAAGCGTTGAGGATGCAATGGGTTTATTGCATGTCCTTTCAGAATTTGAAATTCTGTGGAGTCTCGATTGTTTATTTATGATCAGGATGTGATTCTTGGAACATCCGGAGGTGGACGTCTTGTGAGATGTCTTTTGTGTGAATCTGTGGCCGTGAGTTGCCCAAATTAAGTTGCAATGATGCGACTGCTCCTTCGATGGAGGAGGTTTGAAAGTGGAAAGCAGGTTTGGTATGTGTACACCGTGGTATACTAGTGTTTCCCTCGTAACGATGTATGTTAGACATCGTGAGTCATGATAGAGACGTCATTGAATGATATCTACGATGGAATCGAGAGCGATTCGAATCCTTGCAGTTTCAGTTGACTAACTACTTTTGGATTGTTAGCGTTATGTTGTGCCGACGCTCTTTCGTTTTTGGTGGACTGGAAGGTTTATTTCATTCCAGAGTTTGGTGCGAGGTAAGTATCCTCGCGTTTTTTTAAGACGATTCTGATATGGTCAAGAATCGAGGTTGTGGCTTCATGTTGTTGTGTAGCCTGGGTGTTACGTGATACACCGGTGCTAATTTCGAGGATGAAATTCTTTTAGTGGGGGATATTGTGATGACCAGGGATTATAGATGTTAATCCCGGAGTGTTAATAACCCCTAAAGTTGTTTTACGTGGCGATTTGGAGTTTAATCGCGGTGTTGGGCCTTCTGGGCTTGTTTATTTGGGTAGTTGGGATCGTTGGATCCTGAGGTTGAGATTGTATTCTCAATTGGGTGAAAAACCTATGAGTTGGGTTTTTTAGTGTGACTCGGGATCTGGGGTGCTTTGTGTGGGCACCGGTAGGGGGTTTTGAAGTTAGAGAGAGAATTTTTGAAAACAGATGATTTTTAATGAATCATGATGTATTTGTGGGGCTATTAGTATTTCGGGGTATTTTTGCTATAAATACCAGTTGAACCCGAGATTTTAATTATTGGAACCATTTTTCTCCTCCAGCCCGTCACTCTCTCTCTCCCCGCGTCTGCCCCTTTTCCCGTCGCCCCAACCCCCGTCGATCCCCAAATTCTAGGGTTCTTCGATTTCGGTCGATTTTCCTTCCGATTTTCGTTTGGGTAACCTCCTTTACCTCTTTTTCATGCTTCTCGTGTATTTCCATGCTGAAATTGGTGGTTTTGGTTCGAAATTATTTTCGAAAATTTGTAGGGTTGGTTCGAAAATTGGGTTTTTTTGGCAAGGGTGTTGTTTCTTGCAATTGATCGATTATTGCATGTTTTTTATGTATATTGGTGTTTAATTGGGTTCGAATTTGTGAGATTAGGGTTCGATTTTTGTAGGGTATTCTTGAACAAATTTCGATATTGTCTCATTCGTTCCCCTCCCTGCATGTACCCTGCCCCGGGTCTTTTTAAAGGTTAATTGTCGTCTGTTGACAATATTTTGAGGGTTATGGGTGTGCTTGAGCATGGGTTGCATGTTCGTAAATAATTGTGAATTATTTATCGTGTTAGCACATCGTTCCTCGGGGCATGGAACTCGAGCAAGGTTTGGCTCGGACTTCGGAGATTTAAGGTACGTGCGACGTACGAGCATTACTATATATGTGAAATGCATAAGGTATTTTTGATTGCATTGAATATTGTGCGTATGGTTATACATATATGTTGATATAGCCAAGGAACGACCAAATCTTGATATCGCCGCTTGTAGCGTGCGTGACACTAGAGTAGGATAACTCTTACAAGATATAAGGGGTACTGGGTTTATATGACTATTGTAAGACATTTGAGATGTCTAGGTTCATAGGATCATGTATTCATTATAAGACATTTGAGATGTCTAGGTATAATGAAGGATTGGTAAAATAAATGCTAGGCATTTGAGCTATCTGTGATTGATAGCGAGGTTGTGAAATCAGTATTAGATATTAAGATATCTATAATTGCATGTTTAATGAATTTACAATCACTATCTGTTGATATTCGAGGATTAGGCATGCGATGAGTTAATCAATGTGTTGATTTACTGATTTTTGAGATTTGATGAGTTTGATGATTGTGAGGACAGGGACAGTACATGGAATCCCGGATGAGGTTGCCATCCAGGGAGTATCATTCAAATTCATTTGTATTTACCTTTGTTGTAAATTATGAATTTCATTATTGTGATTATGGGATTTTGTGTATTCGTATGCTCACCCCGTTGGGGGCTGTCTCTGTTGGGACAGGTGAACAGGTACATCGATGGCTGTGGAGCTGAGCTCGAGCTGTTGATTGGAGGTACTCCCAGGATCGTGGTACCAGGGCTTGATGGAGCACGGTATCGTATAGAGTACTTATATACACCTGAGGATTATATACATATTCATGATGCTCGCATGTGAGCACGATTATACTTGTATATGGATTGTATATAAAGGCATGAGCCTTTCTCTCTTTCATTTGAGGTTGCATGCAATTAGAGGTTGAATTGCTAAATGATATGAGAGTCATTGGTGTATTATGTGGGTGTTGAAACCCACTTTTGTCGTCATATGTGTGGTGTCTTCCCTGGCTGGGAATTTACTTGTATTACTGCTTTCTGATGAGTATTATGTGTTCCCTGGCCGGGAATTATGTTATGTGTTGTGCCTTTTTTCGGGATAGCTCTATTTATGGGGAGACTCTGCCCAAATTTTTTATAAAAGTTCACAATGTGAAAAGTGGCACTAAGGGGTTGGTAAAAGGGCAAACATATGAGTCTTTTATTGTTAGGATGATGATCTTATAACATTGAGTATTAAAGGAAATTTTGTAATTGACATTCAATGGTAAAGTATCATCTGAGCTTCCCGATTGACTTTTTATTGAAAGCATGTGCCACATATAGTGGTTAATACACTAATCAGGGGTTAAGGGCTAAGGGGGTCCTTACATTAGTGGTATCAGAGCAGTGGTTGCTCATTGGGGCTGTTAAGGGCCTAGGAAGTTATTGATAGCACATATTTATGCATGATGGCATTAATGTTGTATGACATAACAAATTGTTTATGTGCTATTATGATATGAAAAGTGGTATTGCTAACCATTGTGGTTGCAGGAATCGTGTGGAACACGATAGGATGGCATTAATAGGGATGTCTGGCACTCCGTGTGTTATGTGCCAAGGAAGCTGGTTTTTAAGAAAATCAGGTAAAGGGATATTTCCGAGGTAACATGTACTTTATGTTGTCTTGTTGACACATGATGAATGCAATGTGGTGCATTAAGGTTATGATATATGTTATTATGCATTGTTTTTGCATATGTACATTGTGAAATATAAAGTGAGGATTTCAATGCTTACACTAAGGTCCATATGAGCGAGGAAGAATTCCGCTTATATGGAGTAGTAAGAAGCATTGAAATGCACTATTGATATTTCACGAGTCGAGGTTATCCTAGTGAGGATTTCAATGCTTACGCTAAGGTCCATATGAAGCGAGGAAAAATTCCGCTTATGTGGAGTAGTAAGAAGCATTGAAATGCACTACTGATAAGTGACTCAATTCCATAAGAAGCAAGAATTCTGCTGACATGGATTCCATAGGAAGCGAGGAAAAATTCCGCTTACGTGGATTTCCATAAGGAGCAAGAATTCTGCTTACGTGGATTCCATAGGAAGCGAGGAAAATAAAATTCCGCTTACGTGGAAAAGGAAGGAGGAACCATAATTTCATGTGTCGATTTATATTCATTTCTCTATGAGGACACGGTTTATAGCGATGGTTCATTCCGCTATATTGATTGGCGATGGTTCATTCCGCCAGGTGTATTTATAGCGATGGTTCATTCCGCTATATTGATAGGCGATGGTTCATTCCGCCAGGTGTATTTATAGCGATGGTTCATTCCGCTATATTGATTGGCGATGGTTCGTTCCGCCAGGTGTATTGATAGCGATGCCTCTTTCCGCTACTATGTGGACGATGATTCATGCTCAGGTGTATAGCGAGGTTTCATGCCACTTATTATATGACGAGGTGTCATGCCGTCGATTCTATAGCGAGGGATTGTGCCGCTATGTACTCAGCACAGGATTTTGCCGCCTTCGAGCGATGGGTGCTGATTACGCACTATTATTGAGCGACGGAGACAGGTATGCCGCTATATTGTTAGCGATGAGGTATGAGATATTGCTATTCTATTAGCTTTATTGTATCTGGCATGCGTTGATATACATGTTTTATTATGACTATTTTACTAACATGATAGTGGATGACATACGTTGATGTACATGTATCGTCACTAGTTGACAATGCCTTAGATGCCATGAGTTGGCATGTGTCGTCACAGGATGACGATGACGATGGTGTAGGAGATGTCTTATTAGACATGCATCATCGTTACAATGAACGATGCGTTGAGTATATGTATTCAGTGGTATGCCTTGGGTGCCAGTACCGAGCACAAGTGGTGTGTGCGGCACCGATTGACGTGACCCTTATACCGAACGGGTTGCTCGAGGAATGGATGGATGCGCTGTACATGTGATTGTACCACAGCTTACGTTTGGGGTGATCATATTACGAGTGGTGATACCCTTGAGGTATGCTCGTTGGAATGGCTTTTGGCCATGTGATTTGACGACAGGAGTAATCATTGAGGAAATTACTCGCTTTCTGTCGATGTGACATGTGGTAGACATGGTCACACCACCCTTGAGGGTGTAGGATGGGTCCTAAGGGAGTAGGATCAGGTTATGTTAAGTACATAGGGACATTGGAGTGTCCAAGGTGTATCGGCATTAGAGGAATGTTGGATAAAGACCCATTACTCTATTGAGTTTTCTTCCCACAGTATGGTATGCCGTGCGGAAACATCCATCTTATTGGTAGGTTTGAGGTGAACCTAGAGGTTTGTCTGCCGTGTGTGTACAGCACCATGAGGAGCTTGCTAGAGCCGTTATACTGCTCGTTGGAACCAAGTTTGGCAAATCGTAAGGTGATACGATGTAGATTGTGGTGGACTCTAGTAGTCACCATGTCATTTGAGGTTGAGGTTGTGCATGCCTCACTGAAACGTGTATACGTTTATGTTTAATCTTGATGAGACTTGTCTGGGACAGCTCACAATGTTGGAGTACCAACAAGAGAGTCATCAAGTCGTTGTTGACTCGATCCGAGGGAAACAGGGTATTTGGGATACAATGGGTGTTATTGTATCCAGTTTTTCCGAACGGTGGTTCGAGACTTGTGGATCTCGAGTTCGATGGCACTTCCCTTGTGAGGAAGGAGGTAGTGTTAAACCTATTTGGGAATCTTGAAAGATTCGGTAAGTTGGTACATGTGGTGTTGATTTTGAGAATCACGCCGTGTTATTGATCGTCGATTTTCATTCTCCTGGATGGGAATGACTCAGGATTGACGTTGCGCATGGGGCTTAGGGGTATGTTGTAGATACCCGAGCCAAGTGCATTGAGTATGCATGCGATGTCAATACTTAGGCCGGTATACCGGTGAGTATACGGATGCCAGTTATTGATTTCCTTTCTGTCAAGCATAGAGTTATGCTAGTTTAGGATGGTTAAATCTCTGATGAGAGATATGGAACACCTTGAGATTGGGAATCTACATGACACGATAATTATGAGGAACAATCGTGAAGTTAGTTGACTCCCTTTGAGGAGGGATTGTCTTGTGTAGGTTAAGGTATTTCCCTTGTTGGTATTTTCTTTCGAGTTTTCGATAGCCTTCCCAAGTTTGGATTGTTAAATCCTAGGATTATCAAGGGATGGCAGGAATTTCGGATTTGTTGGGTGTCGCTGACGACACAAGCGTTGAGGATGCAATGGGTTTATTGCATGTCCTTTCAAATTGAAACTCTGTGGCGTCTCGATTGTTTATTTATGACCAGGATGTGGTTCTTGGGATATCTGGAGGTGGACATCTTGTGATATGTCTTTTGTGTGAATCTGTGGCCGTGAGTTGCCCAAATTGAGTTGCAATGATGCGACTGCTCCTTCGATGGAGGAGGTTTGAGAGTGGAAACCAGGTTTGGTATGTATACTAGTGTTTCCCTCGTAACGATGTATGTTAGACATCGTGAGTCTTGATAGAGATGTCATGGAATGATATCTACGATGGAATCAGGAGCGATTCGAATCCTTACAGTTTCAGTTGACTAACTGCTTTTGGATTATTAGCGTTGAGCTGTGCTGACACTCTTTGACGTTATGATGGATTTGGAAGTCTATTCCACTCCAGAGTTTGACACAAGGTCAACGTTCTCACGGTTGAGGTGTCTTTCAGGATGCGTTCTTACTAGTTGTATTAGAACTAAGGATGACTGTCCGATCTACAGTCGTAAGTATAGGTTGTTTTGCAGTCATGGGAGACTGACTTTTGGGATGACCCGCATCGAGGTACGTTTTGCCTCTTGGGTGATATGTTGGTTTTGGGTATGTCGCTCTGTTTCAGAGTTTGATGAGAGGTAAGTATCCTCGCGTTTATTAATACGATTCTGTTATGGTCAAGAATCGAGGTTCTGGCTTCATGTTGTTGTGTAGCCTGGGTGTTATGTGATACACCGGTGCTAATTTCGAGGACGAAATTCTTTTAGTGGGGGATATTGTGATGACCAGGGATTATAGATGTTAATCCCGTAGTGTTAATAATCCCTAAAGTGGTTTTACGTGGCGATTTGGAGTTTAATCGAGGTGTTGGGCCTTCTGGGCTCGTTTATTTGGGTAGTTGGGATCGTTGGATCCAGAGGTTGAGATTGTATTCTCATTTGGGTGAAAAACCTAAGAGTTGGGTTTTTGTTGTGTCTCGGGATCTCGGGTGCTTGTGTGAGCACCGGTAGGGGGTTTTGGAGTTAGAGAGAGAGTTTTTGAAAACAGATGATTTTTAATGAATCATGATGTATTTGTGGGGCTATTAGTATTTCGGGGTATTTTTGCTATAAATACCAATTGAACCCAAATTTTAAAAAAAGATTTCATTTCAGCCCTTACATTCTCTCTCTCTCTCCCGCGTCGCCCCTTCCCGTCTGCCCCTGCCTCCGCGCGTAAAAGCGGTGCGCCCGCCGCCGTCCGGCCGCCGTTCGGCGCGTGCGACCTACCACCGGCTTCGTCTCGTCGAGGCGCAGCTATCCCCTCCGTCAATTCGAAGTTTCGTCGCGTTTTGAAGTCGGATTTAGCAGGAATGCGTCGATCCCCAAATTCTAGGGTTCTTCGATTTCGGTCGATTTTCCTTCCGATTTTCGTTTGGGTAACCTCCTTTACCTCTTTTTCATGCTTCTCGTGTATTCCATGCTGAAATTGGTGGTTTTGGTTCGAACTTAGTTTCGAAAATTTGTAGGGTTGGTTCGAAAATTGGGTTTTTTTGGCAAGGGTGTTGTTTCTTGCAATTGATCGATTATTGCATGTTTTTTATGTATATTGGTGTTTAATTGGGTTCGAATTTGTGAGATTAGGGTTCGATTTTTGTAGGGTATTCTTGAACAAATTTCGATATTGTCTCATTCGTTCCCCTCCCTGCATGTACCCTGCCCCGGGTCTTTTTAAAGGTTAATTGTCGTGTGTTGACAATATTTTGAGGGTTATGGGTGTGCTTGAGCATGGGTTGCATGTTCGTAAATAATTGTGAATTATTTATCGTGTTAGCACATCGTTCCTCGGGGCATGGAACTCGAGCAAGGTTTGGCTCGGACTTCGGAGATTTAAGGTACGTGCGACGTACGAGCATTACTATATATGTGAAATGCATAAGGTATTTTTGATTGCATTGAATATTGTGCGTATGGTTATACATATATGTTGATATAGACAAGAAATGACCAAATCTTGATATCCCCGCTTGTAGCATGCGTGACACTAGAGTAGGATAACTCTTACAAGATATAAGGGGTACTGGGTTTATATGACTATTGTAAGACATTTGAGATGTCTAGGTTCATAGGATCATGTATTCATTATAAGACATTTGAGATGTCTAGGTATAATGAAGGATTGGTAAAATAAATGTTAGGCATTTGAGCTATCTGTGATTGATAGCGAGGTTGTGAAATCAGTATTAGATATTAAGATATCTATAATTGCATGTTTAATGAATTTACAATCACTATCTGTTGATATTCGAGGATTAGGCATGCGATGAGTTAATCAATGTGTTGATTTACTGATTTTTGAGATTTGATGAGTTTGATGATTGTGAGGACAGGGACAGTACATGGAATCCCGGATGAGGTTGCCATCCAGGGAGTATCATTCAAATTCATTTGTATTTACCTTTGTTGTAAATTATGAATTTCATTATTGTGATTATGGGATTTTGTGTATTGGTATGCTCACCCCGTTGGGGGCTGTCTCTGTTGGGACAGGTGAACAGGTACATCGATGGCTGTGGAGCTGAGCTCGAGCTGTTGATTGGAGGTACTCCCAGGATCGTGGTACCAGGGCTTGATGGAGCACGGTATCGTATAGAGTACTTATATACACCTGAGGATTATATACATATTCATGATGCTCGCATGTGAGCACGATTATACTTGTATATGGATTGTATATAAAGGCATGAGCCTTTCTCTCTTTCATTTGAGGTTGCATGCACTTAGAGGTTGAATTGCTAAATGATATGAGAGTCATTGGTGTATTATGTGGGTGTTGAAACCCACTTTTGTTGTCATATGTGTGGTGTCTTCCCTGGCTGGGAATTTACTTGTATTACTGCTTTCTGATGAGTATTATGTGTTCCCTGGCCGGGAATTATGTTATGTGTTGTGCCTTTTTTCGGGATAGCTCTATTTATGGGGAGACTCTGCCCAAATTTTTTATAAAAGTTCACAATGTGAAAAGTGGCACTAAGGGGTTGGTAAAAGGGCAAACATATGAGTCTTTTATTGTTAGGATGATGATCTTATAACATTGAGTATTAAAGGAAATTTTGTAATTGACATTCAATGGTAAAGTATCATCTGAGCTTCCCGATTGACTTTTTATTGAAAGCATGTGCCACACATAGTGGTTAATACACTAATCAGGGGTTAAGGGCTAAGGGGGTCCTTACATGAGAAAAGTGTGATTCTCGGTTTTCGGTTAACTTTACAATTGGCGTTTACTATCTTGATCATCGATCTTCACAAATAGTTCAATTTCCATATGAATATTCATCGTGGGCGTTTAATCCAATAATCAAAGTCATATCTCACCTTAAGTTTAGTTAAGTAGCCCAAGCGTTCCAGTTTAACCCTTATCACACAATCAATCAAAATACAAGCGATAAAGATTTAAATCGATGATAGCATATGAACTAGTGAGATCGATGAAACTAAACAACATAATCCAAGCGTCTATGTTTAATCTAGTCAATTGCTTTTCCTAGGAATTTAACAAACTCACAAGCGGAATTTAATTAATCTTAGTTGCTTCATAAATTAGGGATCAAGCGATTCCGTATTTGATATCTAATTTAGCGTTAAATTGTATGAACAAAAGCTAGGTGATCAATCCAACAATCATGCATAACAATTACAAAATCAAATCAGAAAACAATTGATACTCAAAGAAAATCAATAATCAAAACTTATTTCACAAGAATCGTAAACATCCAAAGTAACGTTTTCTTAAATCGAGAATCACAAAAGTATTTAGCTACTCATAACTAGATTAACAACAATCAAAATTAATCTAGAAAGCATCAAACTAATAGGAGAAGAAAAAGTTACTAAAAGGAATCATGATTCCGGAGTGTCGCTTCCGTCCTCGTTCTTCGAGCGTTCTTCACAAAATTTGAAAGCAAAATTATTCTAAAAACCTAAAATTATCTAAAAGTCTCGAAAATCTCTGCCTAAGAGGTGATAAAATCGAGTTCAAGGGTCTTGGAGGCTTAAAACTAGGTTACAATCTTTTAAACATGGTAAAAGACTTAATTTCCAAATTTTCGGACTCTTCGGCGATCGATCGCCCCTTTTATAGCGATCGATTGCTTCCTTTATTTTTTCAGCAAAACGCATGAGGCGATCGATCGCCACTTTATAGCGATCGATCGCTTCCCTCCAGTAGCCTCAGGCGATCGATCGCCTAGAATGTGGCGATCGATCGCTGCTTCGTTAATTTTGTTGCTCAAGTTTCTTTCCATAGGCGATCGATTGCCTCTTCCATGCGGTCGATCGCCTCCTCCAAAATTACGTTTTTGCCCTTTTCTTGATCAAGTTTGAGTCCTTGTCATGTTCATGTCTTTTCTTGGTCTTTACACATCATTTTAGCTCCTTTTCTTCGATTATACCTACAATTACACAAATATACGATTAGGTAGCATACGTATCAAATTATCCATCAAAACCTACCAAATCGTAGACAATTAAGCGCTAAAGATGTGTCTATTTCTAGTCACATCACTGTCATACCGTAGCGATGAGAGAATATTTGCCGCTAATAGTAGAAGCGAAGAACACGCCGCTGTCATATTATAGCAAGGGATATTATTTGCCACTGATATTATCTAAGCGAGGGGTATTAATGTCGTTGTCATGTTAAAGCGAGGGGTATTATGCCAGTGAAATAATAAGACTTGGGAATTGGATGGTATTGATGGAATGGATGCATGGCATGACATACGTTATTGACATTATAATCTGTTGATTATACTCTTGGTACAGGGACAACCAAATGGAGCTTTTAAGTGCATATATTACAGGAAGTGTTATGTATTTACGGTTATGCATTTTTATATCACAATCTTATTGGTATGATTATGGCTATTATATGCTCATGGTTTGGGGGTTGTTCCAGTAGGTACACTTTGGGCATGAAGGGCTAAGGAAGGGTTGATGCAATGAGCTTGTGAGGAGCGCTATTGGTATAGGATGACGGGATTCTTTTGTATAGTCTCTACTCTAGGAGTAGTGTAAAACTATAGGATTACCATTCATTTAGTGGGAATGTAATTAATCCTTTTTGGAATTTTATTTTGGCACTGTAATCCTAATAGCTCAGGGCATCACCACGAACTTTATACTCTGTTAGATGTATGTTAGCTCTTCTTATGCCTTTAATATATACTTAAGGTAACAGGGTCCTTATATTAGTGGTATCAGAGCAGTGGTTAGAGAACCCGGGAATGAGTGAAGGGTAGCCTTAGCAACAAGTTGGCTAGGTGTTTACTTATGAGCATTTTTATGCATGTGGTGCATATTGGTGTATAAAATTGTTATACTAACATGCTTATTGTTGCTTATGTTATCTAACGACTTAATACGTGAATTGTCTTGGAATTGTTGTTAACCGTTGTATTACAGCAGGGCGGCCATAAATTTGGGGAACCTCAATGAGGAGGTGGGTGATGTAGGAAGTGTAAATGCTAGTATTGCTCAGACGAATTCTCTACCGCCACCGGCTGTGGGCGTGGAACCGATAGCACAGTTGTTATTACCTGGGGAGCTGAGTCTGACACAATTTCTGACCTTCCATCCGCCCATATTTGAGGGGACGGAGACAGGGGAGAAAGCAGAGGAATGGCTGGAAAGAATTGAACATATATTTGTGTCTGCACCTTGTGTTAGGACAGCTTGGCTAAGGCTAGCGGAGTTTCAGTTGGCTAAGAAGTCTTCCATGTGGTGGGAGACGACAGTGATGGAACTGAGGGCTCAAGGTATGTTAGTAGAGCTGGACTTTATTCAGGACCCGATTTCTGAAACCGGTACTTTTCTGTTGCTGTTAGGCAGATGAAAGAGGATGAATTTACCATCGGGTTATCTCCTAACAACCCCAACACTTTTAATGATGCTCTTACTAGAGCGGAACTAGAGGAGATAGGAGGTAGTGCTTACATGGATGTTGCACCCCCACAAGTTCCACCACCGAGGCTGGTATCTAATAATCTGAGGCCGCGAGGAGAATCATTTAAACCTCGTGGGGCTCCTTCTTCTTCTCGGTTTGGTGGAAGGCGAGTTGATAACTGGAGGGGTAGTACATCTATCAATAGAGGGCAAACTCAAGTAAGTAGGATCGGAGGAGTGAAATGTCACTTCTGTGGAGGACCGCATCACATGCGTGACTGTACGGCTTGTTAAAAATGTGGCAAGATGGGCCACATAGCTCAGTTTTGTCAGAATAGTGATGGTCAGGTAGATCTCAGAGAAGGCAGAGGGAGGTTCACTAGTGGGTCAGTGCAGCAGAGGCAACCGGCTGGTGCCTCAACAGTTGGGAGGTCAGGCGATGGGGCCACTCAAGGGCAGGTTTACGCACTGACTAGGGAGCAGGCCGAGGCAGCTCCAGAGGAGGTGATTGCTGGTATGTGCCTTCTATTTACATATTCTGCTTTTATTTTGATAGACACAGGTGCTTTGCACTCCTTTGTGTCTGCGGATTTTGTGGAGAGACATCTTATGTGCACGTCTCCATTACCCACGCCTCTTTTGGTCTCGACACCCACTGGGAAGAATGTTATTACTGACCGTTCTTGCTGACTGCCTCATTTATTTTGAGGGCAATGAGTTGAAGGCAGATTTGATTGTGTTGGGTATGTCGGATTTTGATTGCATTGTGGGCATCGATAAACTGAATAGATAGCAGGCAGTGGTGGATTGCCGGCAGAAGACGGTTTGGTTCCGATCTGATATGGGGATTCAGTGGAATTTCAATGGGAACGGTTCTCGTGCGAAGATTTCATTGATATCGGTGGCCAAAATGTCCCGATTATTGGAACGTGGACACACGGACTATCTTATCTATGCCGTGGACATGGCGGGAAAGAATAAAGAGTTGAGGGTTGAGGATGTACCCCTGGTGGCAGAGTTTGCTGATGTGTTTCCGGAGGAAATTCCAGGGTTCCCGCCGACTCGAGAGGTCGAGTTTGGGATTGAGTTGTTACCGGGAACGTCTCTATTTCTCGTGCCCCTTATAGGATGGCACCGGCGGAGTTAAGGGAATTGAAGGAGCAGTTACAGGAACTCCTTGACAAAGGTTACATATTCCCTAGCGTATCGCCTTGGGGCGCACCGGTTCTATTCGTTAAGAAGAAGGATGGTTCGATGAGTTTGTGCATCGATTATCGGCAACTGAATAAGGCAACGGTGAAGAACAAGTATCCTCTCGCAAGGATTGATGACTTATTTGATCAGTTGCAGGGTACGAAGCTGTATAGCAAGATTGATTTGAGGTCTGGGTACCATCAGATTCGGGTCAGAGAGGAGGATGTTCAGAAGACAGCATTCTGGACTCCGTATGGGCACTACGAGTTCTTAGTTATGTCGTTCAGTGTAAAGAACGCCCTGGCTGTCTTTATGAGTCTGATGAACCGGGTATTTCAACCATATCTTGACCAGTTCGTCATAATGTTTATTGACGACATACTTATCTACTCTCTGAGTGAGGAGGAGCACGTGAGACACTTACGGACAGTGCTCCAGATCCTCAGAGATAATCAGTTATTTGCCAAGCTCAGCAAGTGTGAGTTCTGGTTGAGCAGCGTGGTGTTTTTGGGGCATGTCATATCTAGCAGTGGGATATCAGTGGATCCTAGGAAGGTAGAGGCAGTGATGGAGTGGTCTGCACCCACTTCTGTGCCAGAGATACGGAACTTCCTTGGTTTAGCTGGTTATTACCGACGCTTTGTCGAAGGATTTTCTAAGATTGCTAAGCCTTTGACACAGTTGACTCAAAAAGGAGTACCATTTTGTTGGTCTGATGCTTGTGAGCAGAGCTTCCAAGAGTTGAAGCACCGGTTGACGACAGCGCCTGTGTTAGTGATTCCTACAAAGAACAAGAGGTTTGTTCTATACACTGATGCATCACTACAGGGCTTGGGATGTGTACTGATGCAGGATAAGCTTGTGGTAGCTTATGCATCGAGGCAGTTGAAGCCGCATGAGACCAGATATCCAGTTCATGACTTGGAGCTGGCGGCTATCATTTTTGCCTTGAAGATTTGGCAGCATTACTTATATGGTACGTCGTTTACCATTTATACGGATCACAAGAGCCTGAAGTTCCTATTTACTCAGGCGGAGCTGAATATGAGACAGAGGAGATGGATGGACTTACTCAAGGATTATGATTGTGAGATCGAGTACCATCCTGGGAAGGCGAACTTGACAGCAGACACTTTGAGTCGAAAGGTAAAGAGTACTGTTGAGGACGTCATACATTTATCAGCTATGATGACTTCTTACTGTCATCTGGGCTATGATTTTGATGTGGATACATCACCGGTATGTGTATCAATTTTATTGGCAGAGCCGGACATTTATGATAATATCCAGAGGGCTCAGAAGGTAGATGATGAGATTCAGAGGTGGTTATCATTGGTACTTCTTGGGCAGCCATCGAAATTCAGAGTGGCCGAGGACGGTTCTTTGAGATTGGGTAACCGTTGGGTAGTTTCGAGTACGTCAGAGTTGCGTAGAGGGATCTTGCAGCGAGCTCATAGCAGCAGGCTTAGTATCCACCCAGGCGGGAGGAAGATGTACAAGGATCTATGTGATCAATTCTGGTGGAAAAGGATGAAACAGGATGTGTTCACATTCGTTAAGAGATGCTTGATCTGTCAACAGGTGAAGGCAGAAAGGCAGAGGCCTGTTGGCGAGCTGAGGAGCTTGGAGATAACCGAATGGAAGTGGGAACACATATCCATGGACTTCGTGACCCACTTGCCGAGGAGTACTTCGGGTTTTGATGCTATTTGGGTGGTCGTGGATAGACTGACATAGGTAGCTCATTTATTCGGTACAGTATGGCATTCACATACTTGAGGATGGCTCAGTTGTATGTCCAGATGTAGTGAGACTGCATGGAATTCCAGTTTCCATTGTATCTGACTGAGATCCGCCATCTCACTTTTGGGGAGGCCTTCAGTCAGCTTTGGGTACTAAAGTGAGGTTGAGCACGGCATATCATCCCCAAACGGACGGTCAGACCGAGCATACTATACAGACGCTCGAGGACATGCTACGGGCATGTGTATTAGAGTTTGATGCTTCGTGGCAAGATTCGTTGGCCTTGGTAGAGTTCTCATACAACAATAGCTATCAGGCGAGTATTCAGATGGCTCCATTCGAGGCTCTATATGGTCGGCGTTGCAGGTCGCCATTGTACTGGGATGATTTGGCTAGCAAATCAGTCGGAGGACCGAATTGATTCGGGAGATGGATGAAAAGATAAAGGTTATCCCACAGAAAATGAAGCCCGGGATAGACATGCAAAATGGTTTGTTTTTGGGTTTATGATGTTTTTGGTTGGGTGTTGGATTTTTGGTGTTGTTAAGGTGTATATTGAAGGTTTGTGGTGTTTTGATGTTGTTGGTTTAATGGTGTTTGAGTTGGTATGGATTGGGGGAGAAAATGGAATAAAAATGGTGGATTTTTGGGTTGTAGGTCACGGCGATCGATCGCTCGTTTTTGGTGATCGATCGCGCACAACCTGTAGCGTGCAGTAAAGTTTGGCGATCGATCGCCAAGTTTGGGCGATCGATCGGTGGGTCTCATGACCGATCGCGCCAAACTTGGCGATCGATCGGTGAAGACATATTTTTGTTGGCTTTGGCAGTGTGATCTCGCGATCGATCGGGGTTGTGTAGCGATCGATCGCGAGTCACCAAAAATGGACATTTTGGTTATTTTTTGTGGGATTTTTGGTATCGGCCTATTATTGGCTTCTAATATTGGTTTGTGTGAATGTGTAGAACCATCTCAGGTGGCGACACAACCAAGGAGATAAAGTCCTACGACATCTCCACTTTTGGAACAAAGGTACGTAGTGAGACGTACGGGCATCAGACGGTAAAACGTATTATTACGTATTGGATTTGGGTATGCATTATGGTTGCATACATACATTGATTATGCATTATGGTTGCATACATGAATTTGGTTATGCATTATGGTTGCATACATTCATTGGATGCATTGTTGCATGTAATTGTAAGTCGGGATTATATTCCAGTGATGAAGAATACTTGCCGCTGTTATGGCTTAGCGATGAGAGAATACTTGCCGCTGTCATACCGTAGCGATGAGAGAATATTTGCCGCTAACAGTAGAAGCGAAGAACACGCCGCTGTCATATTATAGCGAGGGATATTATTTGCCACTTGTATTGTCTAAGCGAGGGGTATTAATGCCGCTGTCATGTTAAAGCGAGGGGTATTATGCCACTGATATAATAAGACTTGAGAATTGGATATTGGTATTGATGGAATGGATGCATGTCATGACATACATTATTGACATTATAATCTGTTGATTATACTCGTGGTATAGGGACAACCAGTTGGAGCTTTTAAGTGCATATATTACAGGAAGTGTTATGTATTTACGGTTATGCATTTTTATATCATAATCTTGTTGGTATGATTATGGTTATTATATGCTACTGGTTTGGGGGTTGTTCCTGTAGGTACACTTTGGGCATGAAGGGCTAAGGAAGGGTTGATGCGATGAGCTTGTGAGGAGCGCTATTGGTATATGATGACGGGATTCTTTTGTATAGTCTCTACTCTAGGAGTAATGTAAAACTATAGGATTAATATTCATTTATTGGGAATGTAATTAATCATTTTTGGAATTTTATTTTGGCACTGTAATCCTAATAGCTCAGGGCATCAACACGAACTTTATACTCTGTTAGGTGTATGTTTAGCTCTTCTTATGCCTTTAATCTATACTTAAGGTAACATGGTCCTTACAACGTATGAGCATGGTAGATATATTATTGTCATGTGCATGAATAATATATGGATGTTGTAAACATTGTGGTATGTATTGATGATCATGAAATGCCGCTATTGACCGAGCAATATGTAATGCTGTCGCTGTTGAGCGAGCATTGGATTGTGATATCGCCGCTATTGAGCGAGCATTGGATTGTGATATCGCCGCTGTTGAGCGAACAATGGGACAGAATGTGATGAGACTGAGAAATCATTAATGGAGATGTATGTGATTTCTATAAATCATTAGCGTAATCATTTAACTGTATTTGATTATGAAATTGGTAACGCAAGGATGTGTTTAGTTAATCAATGTAATGATTAATTTATTTGGAAGTTTGATGGTTTTGGCTATTCTGAGAACATGAACAACACGGGGGATCCCATATGGTAACGATACTATACAGGGAGTATCTTTTACATTTACAGTTCTATATTCTGTAAATTATGAATTGTGATATTGTTGTTATTGAGAAGGTGGATTGTTGTGCTCACCCCGTGTGGGGGCTGTTTCTGTTGGGACAGATAAACAGGTACATCATTGGCTCTGGAGTTGAGTTCGCGCTGTAGATTGGGAATGCTCCCAGGGCTGAGGTACCAATGCTGGTATTGAGTAGTATGCTTTATACATTAGATACATATTCATTTATTCAATGCTCGCATGTGAGCATTTGATGTGTATATGAGTTGTATAAAGGTTGTTAGAGTTCTCTTTTCATTTATGGTTGCATGCAAATAATTATGGAGTATTGCATGATTAATTGAGAACATGTTAGTGTATTATGAGGTGTAAAATTCTTACTAGTGGGATGGTATTGAGAATTGAACATTATGTGGATTAATGTCGAAAATTTTATAGTTGACATATATAAGGATTTCCCTAATGTTATCAAAGCATGCACCATTATTGTTGGAATGGAAGAGGGGGGGTGAATGAGATTCCTTGACTACTTTAGCTTTTTAAAATGAGTTTGAAAAATAAAAGAGTTTTGCGCTTGCGGAAGCCTTTAGTCAATCGAAAAATAAAAAGAACAAGATAAATAAATGCGTAAAGGAATTAAAGCAATAAATGAGACAAAAATTTGTTATAGAAGTTCGGCGATGTATCGCCTACGTCTCCTCTTCCCGGTTAGATAATCTCCAACCGAGGTTCCACTAGAACAATTGGTCTTGTCCTTGAGGGCTCCAAGTTAGCTACACAACAACTCTTCCCGAGTTTACAAAGCTCTTCCCGAGCACACTACTCTTCCCTAGTACACAAGCTCTTCCCGAGCACAATACTCTTCCCGAGTACACAAAGCTCTTCCCGAGCTACCAACACTCTTCACCAGTCTTCTTGGCCTTAAGGGCTCCAATGATAGCCACAACACATGCACCAACTTCACTTGTTGGCGACTTTACAATTTTCCAACTTGCTTTGGTGTTGGAGGACCTTTAAAATAAAACCAACAAACACCTTCACGATGTACTCACACGAAGAAAACAAGACTCTAACAAAAGAATGAATTACAAGCTCCAATACAACAACAATGTATGGAGATTGCAATGCAATAATAAATTTGAATTATCAAGACTTTGTAGAAGTTTGTAGGCTTGTTCCTTAGCTTCAAAATGCTCCAAAGCATCAATATTTATAGTGTAGGAGGCACCCTAGGCTCCTACTAGCCGTTGCTACACATAAGGCTGAAATCACTCCTCGATCGTCTCGGACATCGCCTCAGGCGATCACCATCGCCGTGCCCCAACGGTCACCAAATCACGCACATCGCCTTAGGCGATGAGACGATCGCCTCAGGCGATCCAGAGCAAAAATCAAGGATGTAGCCTCAGCATGTCCAAAATCAACATCGCCTCAAACGAACCAGCCATCGCCTCAAGATTTCATTGCCATCGCCTCGGGCGATCTCCCCCAACGCGCATGCCCGCGCATGCCTCGGTGTTGCTTCAGTCGATGGCCGTGGCGATGCCCTGCCTGACTGCCATCGCCTGGGGCGATGATCACCATCGCCTGGGGCGATCCACGCCAGATTGTGCACACTTGATTTTCTTCAATTCAATCCACTTTTAATCGCTTAATCTGCACACTAAGTAGATGTATTAGTACAACAAACACAAGTTTTGTTGATCATCAAAACTCAAAGATAAACCGGGGATATATTAACGCATTAAACGCAACCATGCGTTTAAGGCTCAAAAATCTCCCCCTTTTTTATGATCACAAAACTTGATAAACATGAATAAGTAATATGCATGAAATGTGAGTAAAAATGACTCCCCCTTAACAATTGCATAGCTCATACAAGATACCAAGTAAATCATATACCCAACAACTCTCCCCCTCAAACCATGCATACACAAGCTCTCCCCCTCAAACTATGCATGTATTAATCTTCAAGTTTATCACAAAATTCTCCCCTTTTTTGTGATAATCAAAAAGCATAAAATTCAAATAAACATGGCGCAATTATATGTTGACACATAGCCTTATTTTAACAAATTACCCATGTTCCTCATCAAGCATGTAATAAGCAAAACAAGCCTAAGATTAAATCATTTAGAGGGACAACAAACATGCGTTTAAGGCAATCAACAATAAATTCTAAGTATTGCAAAGTGTGCATATGTTCTACCAAGAGTTCATGCACCTATGCTCAATAAACATTATAATTCTCAATGCATCATTAGATAAAATTATTAATCACATAATTGCACATTTCCACATTGTATATTCAAATTTGAATATCAACAAACTTACTATAAAAGGATAAGCATATATCATGCATTAAAATAATTTATATGTGCATATGATAAGGGGTTATGCATTTTACTACCAATGAATATTGAGCTTCATTATTTATTGGTCATGTGATGACCAGGGATTATAGATGTTAATCCCGGAGTGTTAATAACCCCTAAAGTTTTTATAAGTGGCAATTTGGAGTTTAATCGCGGTGTTGGGCTTCCCGAGCTCGTCTATTTGGGTAGCTGGGATCGTTGGATCCCGAGGTTGAGATTGTATTCTCATTTCGGTGAAAAACCTATGAGTTGGGTTTTTGGTGTGACTCGGGATCTGGGGTGCCTTATGTGGGCACCGGTAGGGGGTTTTGAGGTTAGAGATAGAGTTTTTGAAAACAGATGATTTTTAATGAATCATGATGTATTTGTGGGGCTATTGGTATTTCGGGATAATTTTGCTATATATACCAGTTGAACCCGATATTTTAATTTTGGAAACCATTTTTTTCACGCCTTGCCCGTCTCTCTCCCCCTCTGCCTCATCCGAATTTTCCCCAACCCTCGCCGATAAAAGCGTCGCGCTCGCCGCCGTCCGGCCACCATCCGGCGCGTCCGGACCGCCGTTGGCTTCGTCTCTTCCAAGCGCAACTTTCCACACCAATAATCTGAGATTTCGTCGCGTTTCTCGTTCGGATTTACCAGAAAAACGCTGAGGTCCGATTTCGAGGGTTCTTCCGATTTCGAGCAATTTTCTTCAGATTTTCGATTGGGTAACCTTCCTTACCCCTTTTTCGTTCTTCTCCTGTAATTCCCTGCTAATTTTTGTGTTGTTGGTTCGAATTATTCCCTGTATACGTGAGGGTTGTGTTCGATTTTTGGGGTTTTGGCAGGAGGGGCGATTGTTCATGATGTTGATCGATTATTACTTGTTTTGGTTGAATTTTGGTGCTTCGTTGGGTTCGAATTGTGATGTTAAGGGTTCGAAAATTGAAGGGTGGTTCTTGAGCAATTTTCGTTGATGTCTCATTCGATTTCCCTCCCTGCATGTGCTCTGCCCCGGGTCCTTTAATTGGTCAATTGTCACGTGTTGACAATATTTTTGAGGGTCATGGACGTGCTTGAGCATGGGTTTGCATGTTCGTAAATAATTGTGAATTATTTATCGTGTTAGCACATCATTCCTCGGGGCATGGAACTCGAGCAAGGTGTGGCTTGGACTACGGAGATTTAAGGTACGTGCGACGTACGAGCATTCCTTTATATGAGAGCATTTGTGAAATGCATAATGTTTTTTGATTGCATTGAATAATTGTGCGTATGGTTATATATATATGTTGATATAGCCAAGGAACGACCAAATCTTGATATCGCCGCCACAAGCGTGCGTGATACTAGAGTAGGATAACTCTTACAAGGTATATGGGGTACGGGATGTATATGACCATTGTAGGGCAATGAGATGCCTGAGAATGATCATGAAATCATGTATTCATTATAAGACATGCGAGATGTCTAAGTATAATGGAGAATTGGTAAAATAAATGCTAGGCATTTGAGCTATCTGTGATTGATAGCGAGGTTGAGAAATCAGTATTTGTTGTTGAGATATCCATATTTGCCTGTATAATGAATTTGGAATCACTATATATTGATATTCGAGAATTAGGCATGCGATGAGTTAAATCAATGTGTTGATTTACTGATTTTTTAGATTTGATGAGTTTGATGATTGTGAGAACAGGGACAGTATACGGAATCCCGGATGAGGACGTTGCCATCCAGGGAGTATCATTAAAATTCATTAGTATTTACTTTTGTTGTAAATTATGAATTTCATTATTGTGATTACCGGATTTTGTGTATTGGTATGCTCACCCCGTTGGGGGCTGTCTCTGTTGGGGCAGGTGAACTGGTACATCGATGGCTTTGGAGTTGAGCTCGAGCTGTTGATTGAATTTACTCCCAGGATCGTGGTACCAGGGCTTGATGGAGCACGGTATCTTATAGGGTACTTATATACACCCGAGGGTTATATACACATTTATGATGCTCGCATGTGAGCACGGTTATACTTGTATATGGGTTGTATATAAAGGCATGTGCTTCCTCTCTTTCATTCTATATGCATGCAATTAAGGGTAGAATTGCTAATGATATGAGAGTCATTGGTGTATTATGTGGGTGTTGAAATCCACTTTAGTTGTCTTATTGTGTGGTGTCTTCCCTGGCTGGGAATTTACTTCGTGTCCTATATTCTGTTGAGTATTGTGTACTCCCTGGCCGGGATTTATATTATGTGATGTGCTTTTGTTTCGGGATAGCTCAATTTATGGGGAGACTCTGCCCAAATTTTTATAAAGGTCCACAATGTAAAAAGTGGTGTAAAGGGGATGGTTATGGGCGAACTTTCCGAGTCTATTTGTTGTTAGGTTGATGATCTTATAACATTGAGTATTAAAGAAAATTTTATATTTGCCATTCAATGATAAAGCATCATCTGAGTTTGCCGATCGATTTTTATTGAAAGCATGTGCCACACATATTGATTAATACACTAATCAAGGGTTAAGGGCTTGGGGTCCTAACATTAGTGGTATCAGAGCAGTGGTTGCTCATTGGGGCTGTTAAGGGCCTAGGAAATTGTTGATAGCACATAATTTTGCATGATGGCATTAATGTTGAATGACACAACTATATGTTTATGTGCTTTTATGATATGAAAAGTGGTGTTGCTAACCGTTGTGGTTGCAGGAATCGTGTGAAACGCGATAGGATGTCATTAATGGTAATGTCTGGCACTCCGTATGTTATGTGCCAAGGAATCTGATTTTTAAGAAAATCAGAAAAAGGGGATATTTTCGAGGTAACATGTCTTGGTATACGTATTGACATGCAAGTGGTTGCGTATATGTATTGCATGGTTGATGCATAGCGTATATGGCTATTGTTGCTAACCATAATGGTTGCAGGTTACAGGAAATATGGAGTACGTAAGCGACGTACGGGCATCCCAACGGTAACATGTATTATGTGTTTAGTTATTTAACACAAGGTAAATCAAGGTATGCATAAGATAGTGCATTATGATATGATACATGTTGATACGCATCGTTTTGCATATGTATGTTGTGAAATATAAGAGGTGTATTTCACGAGTCAAGGTTATCCTAGTGAGGATTTTAATGCTTACGCTAAATTCCATAAGAAGCGAGGAAGAATTCCGCTTACGTGGACTCCATAAGAAGCGAGGAAGAATTCCGCTTACGTGGAGAAGTAAGAAGCATTGAAATACACTACTGATAAGTGACTCAATTCCATAAGAAACAAGAATTCCGCTTACGTGGATTCCATAAGAAGCGAGGAAGAATTCCGCTTACGTGGATTTCCATAAGAAGCAAGAATTCCGCTTACGTGGATTCCATAAGAAGCGAGGAAGAATTCCGCTTACGTGGAAAAGGAAGAAGGAACCATAATTTCATATGTTTATTATTTATGAGTTGTGGTTGTATTTATGATTTATGCATTTATGTTTGCATTCATATTATGTTGTATACGATGTTATTATGTGGTAAGATGCCACGGGGTAAGATGCCCATATGGTAAGAGGCCATACGATGTTATTATGTGGTAAGATGCCACGGGGTAAGATGCCCATATGGTAAGAGGCCATACGATGTTATTATGTGGTAAGATTCCACGGGGTAAGATGTCCATATGGTGAGAGGCCATACGATGTTATTATGTGGTAAGATGCCACGGGGTAAGATGCCCATATAGTAAGAGGCCATACGATATTATTATGTGGTAAGATGCCATAAGACGTTATGATGCTATGATGTTAATCAATTACATTAAGATATAATGATTACGTGCATGAATATTTGAAACAAGGACAACAAAAGTGGGTTGATGTGTTTAACCAGGAGGCATACTTAATTAAGATTCATGCATTTCTTTATTTATGTACATTTTCTATGATGATTGGCGATGGTTTATACCACCGGACACGGAAGATAGCGGTAATGTATTCCGCTGTGTCGATGATGATGATTCATTTCTTTATGATGACACGGATGATAGCGATGGTTCATTCCGCTGTGTCAATGATGATGATTCATTCTTCTATGAGGATTGGCGATGATTCGTGCCGCCGGATATGTTGATAGCGATGCCTTTTTCCGCTATTATGTGGACGATGATTCTTGCTCAGGTGTATAGCGAGGTTTCATGCCACTTATTATATGACGAGCTATCATGCCGTCGATTCTATAGCGATGGATTGTGCCGCTATGTACTCAGCACAGGATTTTGCCGCCTTCGAGCGATGGGTGCTGATTACGCACTATTATCGAGTGACAGAGACAGGTATGCTGCTATCTTGTTAGCGATGAGGTATGGGATATTGCTATTCTATTTAGCATTATTATAGCTGGCATGTGTTGATATGCATGTTTTATTATGACTATTTTACTAGCATGATGATGGATGACATACGTTGATGTACATGGACCGTCACGAGTTGACTAGGTTGTTTAGATGTCATTGTTGACATGTATCGTCACTGGTTGACGATGCCTTAGATGCCATGAGTGGGCATGTATCGTCACGGGATGACGATGACGATGGTGTAGGAGATGTCTTATTAGACATGCATCATCGTTACGATGAACAATGTGTTGAGTATATGTATTCAGTTGTATGCCTTGGGTGCCAGTGCCGAGCACAAGGTGATGTTTACGTCACCGATTGACGTGACCCTTATATCGAGGGGGGTTACTCGAGGAATGGATGGACGCGCTGTACATGTGATTGTACCGCAGCATATGTTTGAGGTGATCATATTACGAGTGGTGATACCCTTGAGGTATGCTCGTTGGAATGGCTTTTTGGCCATATAATTTGACGACAGGAGTAATCATGGAGGAAATTACTCGCTTTCTATCGATATGACATGTGGTAGACATGGTCACACCACCCTTGAGGGTGTAGAATGGGTCCTAAAGGATTAGGATCAGGTTACGATAAGTACATAGGGACACTGGAGTGTCCAGGGTGTATCGGCATTAGAGGAACGTTGGGAACAGACACACTACTCTATTGATTTTTCTTCCCACGGTATGGTATGTCGTACGGAAACGTCCGTCTTGTGGTAGGTTTGAGGTAAACCTAAAGAGGCAGAGACTAGTTTGTCTGCCGCGTGTGTGCAGCACCATGATGGGCTTGCTAGAGCCGTTATACTGCTCGCTAGAACCAAGTTTGGCAAATTGTAAGGTGATACGATTTAGATTGTGGTGGACTCTAGTAGTCACCATGTCATTTGAAGTTGAGGTTGTGTATGCCTCACTGAAACGTGTATACGTTTATGTTTAATCTTGGTGAGACTTGTCTGGGACAGCTCATGATGTTGAAGTACCAACAAGAGAGTCATCAAGTCATTGTTGACTCGATCTGGGGAATCCGTGTATTTGGGATGCAATGGGTGTTATTGTATCCAGTTTTTCCGAACGGTGGTTCGAGGCTAGTGGATCTCGAGTTCGATGGCACTTCCCTTGTGAGGAAGGAAGTAGTATTATACCTATTTGGGAATCTTTGAAAGATTCGGTAAGTTGGTGCATGTGGTGTTGATTTTGGGAATCACGCCGTGTTGTTGATCGTCGATTATCATCCTCCACTGAGTAGGGAATGACTCAGAATTGCAGTTGTGTTTGGGGCTTAGGGGTATGTTGTAGATACCCGAGCCAAGTGCATTGAGTATGCATGTGATGTCTGTGCTTAGGCAGGTATACCGGTGAGTATACGGATGCCAATTATTGATTTCCTTTTTGTCAAGCATAGAGTTATGCTATTTTTTGGATGGTTAAATCTCTGATGAGAGATATGGAACACCTTGAGATTGGGAATCTCCATGACACAATAATTATGAGGAATAAACTCCCTTTGAGGAGGGGTTATCTTGTGTGGGTTAAGGTATTTCCTTGTTGGTGTTTTCCTCCGAGTTATGCGACAGCCTTCCCAAGTTTGGATTGTTAAATCCTAGGATTATCAAGGGATGGCAGGAAATCGGATTGGTTGGGTGTCGCTGTCGACACAAGCGTTGAGGATGCAATGGGTTTATTGCATGTCCTTTCAGAATTTGAAACTCCGTGGAGTCTCGTTTGTTTAATTATGATCAGGATGTGATTCTTGGAACATCCGGAGGTGGACATGTCTTTTGTGTGAATCTGTGGCCGTGAGTTGCCCAAATTGAGTTGCAATGATGCGACTGCTCCTTCGATGGAAAAGGTTTTGAGGTGGAAACCAGGTTTGGTATGTGTACACCGTGCTATACTAGTGTTTCCCTCGTAACGATGTATGTTAGACATCGCGAGTCATGATAGAGACGTCATTGAATGATATCTACGATGGAATCGGGAGCGATTCGAATCCTTGCAGTTTCAGTTGACTAACTGCTTTTGGATTGTTAGCGTTGAGTTGTGCTGACGCTCTTTGACGTTATGATGGATTTGGAAGTCTATTCCACTCCAGAGTTTGACACGAGGTCAATGTTCTCACGGTTGTGGTGTCATTCATGATGCGTTCATACTAGTTGTATTAGAACTAAGGATGACTGTCCGATCTACAGTCGTAAGTATTGGTTGTTTTGCAGTCATGAGAGACTGGCTTTTGGGATGACCCGCATCGAGGTACGTTTTTGCCTCTTGGATGATATGTTGGTTTTGGTATGTCGCTCTGTTTCAGAGTTTGATGTGAGGTAAGTATCCTCGCGTTTATTAAGACGGTTCTAATATGGTCAAGAATCGAGGTTCTGGCTTCATGTTGTTGTGTAGCCTGGGTGTTACGTGATACACCGGTGCTAATTTCGAGGACGAAATTCTTGTAGTGGGGGATATTGTGATGACCAGGGATTATAGATGTTAATCCCGGAGTGTTAATAACCCCTAAAGTTTTTATACGTGGCGATTTGGAGTTTAATCGCGGTGTTGGGCCTCCCGAGCTCGTCTATTTGGGTAGTTGGGATCGTTGGATCCCGAGGTTGAGATTGTATTCTCATTTTGGTGAAAAACCTATGAGTTGGGTTTTTGGTGTGACTCGGGATCTCGGGTGCCTTGTGTGGGCACCGGTAGGGGGTTTTGAGGTTAGAGAGAGAGTTTTTGAAACAGATGATTTTTAATGAATCATGATGTATTTGTGGGGCTATTGGTATTTCGGGATAATTTTGCTATATATACCAGTTGAACCCGATATTTTAATTTTGGAAACCATTTTTTTCACGCCTTGCCCGTCTCTCTCCCCCTCTGCCTCATCCCGATTTTCCCCAACCCTCGCCGATAAAAGCGTCGCGCCCGCCGCCGTCCGGCCACCATCCGGCGCGTCCGGATCGCCGTTGGCTTCGTCTCTTCCAGGCGCAACTTTCCACACCAATAATCTGAGATTTCGTCGCGTTTCTCGTTCGGATTTACCAGAAAAGCGCTGAGGTCCGATTTCTAGGGTTCTTCCGATTTCGACCAATTTTCTTCAGATTTTCGATTGGGTAACCTTCCTTACCCCTTTTTCGTTCTTCTCCTGTAATTCCCTGCTAATTTTTGTGTTGTTGGTTCGAATTATTCCCTGTATGCGTGAGGGTTGTGTTTGATTTTTGGGGTTTTGGCAGGAGGGGCGATTGTTCATGATGTTGATCGATTATTACTTGTTTTGGTTGAATTTTGGTGCTTGGTTGGGTTCGAATTGTGATGTTAAGGGTTCGAAAATTGAAGGGTGGTTCTTGAGCAATTTTCGTTGATGTCTCATTCGATTTCCCTCCCTGCATGTGCTCTGCCCCGGGTCCTTTAATTGGTCAATTGTCACGTGTTGACAATATTTTTGAGGGTCATGGACGTGATTGAGCATGGGTTTGCATGTTCGTAAATAATTGTGAATTATTTATCGTGTTAGCACATCATTCCTCGGGGCATGGAACTCGAGCAAGGTGTGGCTTGGACTACGGAGATTTAAGGTACGTGCGACGTACGAGCATTCCTTTATATGAGAGCATTTGTGAAATGCATAATGTTTTTTGATTGCATTGAATAATTGTGCGTATGGTTATATATATATGTTGATATAGCCAAGGAACGACCAAATCTTGATATCGCCGCCACAAGCGTGCGTGATACTAGAGTAGGATAACTCTTACAAGGTATATGGGGTACGGGATGTATATGACCATTGTAGGGCATTGAGATGCCTGAGAATGATCATGAAATCATGTATTCATTATAAGACATGCGAGATGTCTAAGTATAATGGAGAATTGGTAAAATAAATGCTAGGCATTTGAGCTATCTGTGATTGATAGCGAGGTTGAGAAATAGTATTTGTTGTTGAGATATCCATATTTGCCTGTATAATGAATTTGGAATCACTATATATTGATATTCGAGAATTAGGCATGCGATGAGTTAAATCAATGTGTTGATACTGATTTTTGAGATTTGATGAGTTTGATGATTGTGAGAACAGGGACAGTACACGGAATCCGGATGAGGACGTTGTCATCCAGGGAGTATCATTAAAATTCATTAGTATTTACTTTTGTTGTAAATTATGAATTTCATTATTGTGATTATGGGATTTTGTGTATTGGTATGCTCACCCCGTTGGGGGCTGTCTCTGTTGGGGCAGGTGAACAGGTACATCGATGGCTTTGGAGTTGAGCTCGAGCTGTTGATTGAATTTACTTCCAGGATCGTGGTACCAGGGCTTGATGGAGCACGGTATCGTATAGGGTACTTATATACACCCGAGGGTTATATACACATTTATGATGCTCGGATGTGAGCACGGTTATACTTGTATATGGGTTGTATATAAAGGCATGAGCCTTCCTCTCTTTCATTCTATATGCATGCAATTAAGGGTAGAATTGCTAATGATATGAGAGCCATTGGTGTATTATGTGGGTGTTGAAACCCACTTTAGTTGTCTTATTGTGTGGTGTCTTCCCTGGCTGGGAATTTACTTCGTGTCCTATATTCTGTTGAGTATTGTGTACTCCCTGGCCGGGATTTATATTATGTGATGTTTGTTTCGGGATAGCTCAATTTATGGGGAGACTCTGTCCAAATTTTTATAAAGGTCCACAATGTAAAAAGTGGTGTAAAGGGGATGGTTATGGGCGAACTTTACGAGTCTATTTGTTGTTAGGTTGATGATCTTATAACATTGAGTATTAAAGAAAATTTTATATTTGCCATTCAATGATAAAGCAACCTCTGAGTTTCCCGATCGATTTTTATTGAAAGCATGTGCCACACATATTGATTAATACACTAATCAAGGGTTAAGGGCTTGGGGTCCTTACAGGTCACAATTAATTTGTGTCAATTAAATTTTGAATTGCTCTTTTAAAATGTATAAAGTAAATTTTACCCTTAATGACAAGAGTTTGTTCTTGTCATTGGTCCAACGCCTCGCGCCTCTTCTATAGTGGTGAATAATACAAGCTCCTCCTTTGAGTTGCTTGGTCCTTCATCCTTCATTCCATTGTTGTCCCTACAAGACAAATTAGCAATAGGAGGATCTTTGGTACCCATTTGATTTTTGGGTCCTTGATGGTTAGCTTTCAATGGCACCTTTGGAATCCATTTCCACCTCTTGTTAGGTTGGTATTGGATTCTAGCAAATCTACATTTGTTCTTGGTATGACCATTTTTACAACAATAGTTACAAGTAGGAGGATCATGCTTTTCTTTGGCCAACAAGCTAGAAAAAGTTTTTGATTTGCTTGAGTAGTCTAACCCGGCTTTGTCAAAGCTACAACTTTGTAAGCCAAGCAATTCACTCATCTTTTGACTACTTTCACTATATTTGCAAAAAGATATCTTTAAAGAATTTAATTCATTTTTCAATGAATTATTTTCTTCATCTTTCTTAGCAATCTCAAGTTTGAGTAATTTGTTACTCATCTTGGTTTTGCCAAGAGCATCAATAAGTTCATGATTGGAATCTAATAATTCATTAAATGAAGGTACCTCATCGTCGCTTTCATCTCCTTCATCTCCAAGCGCCATTAAACAAAGATTTGTGGCCTCTTCTTCATCATCGTAGTCGCTATCACTCCATGTGGCTATAAACGCCTTCTTCTTCCCTTTGTCCTCATTTTTCTTCCTAGGACATTTGTTAGCATAATGGCCTTTTTCTTGACAATTATAACAAGTTACCTCATTTTTGGATTCATGTTTGGTTGCACTAGAGGCTTTTGGCTTGCTATGTTTGTTGAAGAACTTCTTGAACTTCCTTGTGAACAAGATCATTTCTTCATCATCATCATCTTCTTCATCATCGGAATGGTCTTTCCTTCCAACCAAGGCAATCCCATTTCTTTTGGATCTATCCTCCTCCTTTATTTCTCTTCTTGTTGACACTTCAAGCTCATGGGTCACCAATGTGCCATGGAGCTCATCAAGATCATAGGAAGCATTTTCACCTTTGTTTGACTCGATGATAGCCGTCCTTTTTGTGTCCCATTCCTTAGGCAAGGCCCTTAGTGCTCTCCTCCATATTTGCTTTGGAGGATACTTCTCTCCAAGTTGAGCAAGCTCGTTAATAATTTGAGTGAGCCTCCTAAACATTGAATCTACCTCTTCTCCGGACTCCATCTCAAATGTCTCATATTTGAGTTGTAGAAGATCAATCCTGGTCTCCTTCACTTGATTTGTTCCTTCATGACAAATTTTCAATTTGTCCCATATCTCCTTAGCGGTTGAGCACATTGAGATCCGGTTGTACTCCTTCATATCTAAAGCACAATGCAAAATATTAATAGCTTTAGCATTTTGAGATATTAACATCATATCCGCTTTTGTGAAGTCGTCCATTTCTTTGGGAACACTTATTCCCCCAACATCCTTTAAAGGAGTATGTGGACCTTTCACAATAATTTTCCATAGATCATAATCTACGGATTGGATGTATAGAGAAATTCTATTCTTCCAATAACCGTAGTTATCACCCGTGAAAAGCGGAGGTCTATTTGTCGATTGACCTTGAGCAAACTCATTTGCTAGATTAGCCATATAAAAATTTTGATTTAAAAACAAAAATCAAATGGCTCTGATACCACTTGTTGGAATCGAAGAGGGGGGGGGGGGGGGGGGGGGGGGAATGAGATTCATTGGCTACTTTAGCTTTTTAAAATGAGTTTGAAAAATAAAAGAGTTTTGCGCTTGCGGAAGCCTTTAGTCAATCGAAAAATAAAAAGAACAAGATAAATAAATGCGTAAAGGAATTAAAGCAATAAATGAGACAAGAATTTGTTATAGAAGTTCGGCGATGAATCGCCTACGTCTCATCTTCCCGGTTAGATAACCTCCAACCGAGGTTCCACTAGAACAATTGGTCTTGGCCTTGAGGGCTCCAAGTTAGCCACACAACAACTCTTCCCGAGTTTACAAAGCTCTTCCCGAGCACACTACTCTTCCCTAGTACACAAGCTCTTCCCGAGCACAATACTCTTCCCGAGTACACAAAGCTCTTCCCGAGCTACCAACACTCTTCACGAGTCTTCTTGGCCTTAAGGGCTCCAAGGATAGCCACAACACATGCACCAACTTCACTTGTTGGCGACTTTACAATTTTCCAACTTGCTTTGGTGTTGGAGGACCTTTACAATAAAACCAACAAACACCTTCACGATGTACTCACACGAAGAAAACAAGACTCTAACAAAAGAATGAATTACAAGCTCCAATACAACAACAATGTATGGAGATTGCAATGCAATAATAAATTTGAATTATCAAGACTTTGTAGAAGTTTGTAGGCTTGTTCCTTAGCTTCAAAATGCTCCATAGCATCAATATTTATAGTGTAGGAGGCCCCTAGGCTCCTACTAGCCGTTGCTACATATAAGGCTGAAATCACTCCTCGATCGCCTCGGACATCGCCTCAGGCGATCACCATCGCCGCGCCCCAACAGTCACCAAATCACGCACATCGCCTCAGTCGATGAGACGATCGCCTCAGGCGATTCAGAGCAAAAATCAAGGCCGTAGCCTCAGCATGTCCAAAATCAACATCGCCTCAAACGATCCAGCCATCGCCTCAGGCGTTCGAGCCATCGCCTCAGGCTTTCATTGCCATCGCCTCGGACGATCTCCCCCTGCGCGCATGCCCGCGCATGCCTCGGCGTCGCTTCAGTCGATGGCCGTGGCGATGCCCTGCCTGACTGCCATCGCCTGGGGCGATGATCACCATCGCCTGGGGCGATCCACGCCAGATTGTGCACACTTGATTTTCTTCAATTCAATCCACTTTTAATCGCTTAATCTGCACACTAAGTAAATGTATTAGTACAACAAACACAAGTTTTGTTGATCATCAAAACTCAAAGATAAACCTGGGATATATTACGCATTAAACGCAACCATGAGTTTAAGGCTCAACAATTATTGTCATAATACAATAATAGCGGGTTAAGGGCGCAGGGTCCTTACACATACACGTGGAAGATGAGATGTTCTGGAGTTAAAAATTTTAACCACAGTCCAGAATTTACAGGAAGAGGCCTTCATCCCAGCTTCCACTTCATAAAGCTGCAAAGGCCTAACTCGAAGGCGATGTACCAGATCAAGTCACAGCCCGAAGGAACAACATTAGTTTCATCTCTCACAGAAGACGACATTACTACCAGTTGTTTTCTCCCAAATAAATCTTGTATTCTCCAAGCAGTAGAATTCTCAATTGTCATAAGCTTGGTAATTTTGTTTTAATATTTCTGTCTTGTAATATTTCAGTTTGGTTTACGTATTTAAAGTCAAGCCTCATTATATGAGAGGCTAAACAAGTTTGTCTCCTCCTACAAGGAGATGCATTAATGTTATAAATATTATAAATATTTCTAGAATAAAAGGAAGTTGTTGCCCATCTATCTCTCAAATTTCTTTAAATCTTTAATATATCTGGTTATACTCTACGCCCTAAGGTAGGAAACGAATTAGAGTTGTGTTGTCTACTGTTGAAAGCTTTATTGCAGAACCATCGGTTGTGTGTGGTTGATGGTGAGAAGCCATTGTAAAACCTGGTGGGATACCCGATGATAGCTTGGTCATAAAAGTATATATCGTTTTGTCAAAATTTTATTGTAATACGGAAGAATGATGAGCTTGATATGATTTTAGGCAAATTCTTACATATGAATATTAAGGTCTTAAAAAGGGCTATTGTTACTGTAAGAGCAGAAAATGTTTCTGCCAAAGCAAACATTTTAGAATTCCAACTTTACACCTTAATCAAACAAAGTTAATTATTTTTTTTAAAATTTCTCGTTTACTCTGCCTGGGTGATGTACACTTCTGCTCAATCAACACTGGCTTCCTGTGAGATTCTGAAGAATAAGCATTACAGCTATAGTGCTATACACATTCAAAATCCCATGTACCCATGGTAAGAATAGTCCTGTGCCGACACACTCCCTTTTACCCACCGCACCACCGCCGCTGCTGAAACCGCCCAACGAAAATATCCAGCTTACAAATGACAAAACATAAGGTGGGCAGCCCACGCTAGCCCATCCATTTCTTTAGACACTGGGTTATACTTACATGAATTAACTTTTGTTTTTCGCTTGATCTTCCATAGAAACTCAAATTTCTTGGTTATTTCGAAATCCCTTTATAAATATCAAATCTGAAACTAAACTTACAATTTTTTTGTTCGATTCATGCACCCCCAAATCCCCAGCCGTTCTGTTGGGAAAACGATTTCTAAGTTTTGGTAATTACAAACCGGATATTAAAGATCAACTGGCTGAAGTCCTACCGGATAACAAAGATCAACTGGATGAAGTCCTACCGGATAACAAAGACCAACTGGATAAAGACTCCTACCGGGTGAAGACATAAACTGGATGCCTACCAACTGGATAGACATCAACTGGACAAGACATAAACTGGATGGACATCAACCGGATAAGACATCAACCGGATGAAGACATCAACCGGATGAAGTCATCAACTGGATAAGACATCAACTGGATGGACATCAACCGGACAATACATCAACCGGATGAAGACATCAACTGGATAAGACATCAACTGGATGGACATCAACCGGACAAGACATCAACCGGGTGAAGACATCAACCGGGTGAAGACATCAACCGTACAAGCTATCAACCGGATAAACTTAAACTGGATGGACATCTACTGGACAACTATCAACTGAATAGTCTCTCACTGAACAAGGACATCAACTGGTCATAAGAGGATGAACGACCAGTTGAACAAAGAAAACCAGCAGAAGTCCAAGCTTCCAGTTAGAGCACTAAGCAACTAGACAAAATCAGTACAACATTCTCTGACAAAGGTACAACAGAGAGGCGCACCCTGCTATATCTCCGCCACCATTACCGTCAGAGTGAAAAGAGCCATTGCTTTACAAAATAGGAAAGAAGACAATATGAAATTGGAAAGCTAATCTCTTCCATATACAGAAAGGCTACCGTTGGACATCCAAACCTATAAATACATCCAAGCAGAGAATGAAGAGGTGCTGAGCGATTTTCAACTAAGAGATATACTTCAAAGTAAACAAGAAAGTCATACTACTGATATTCCAAACGTTCAGCAAAGAGCAGACAAACAGCAAAACTGAATCTGTGATAGATTATCTTCAATTGAAGTCTGCTGCTCAAAACTCTCAAAGCTAGAAAGTTTATTCTGTAAAGAGTGTTATAGAATCCATTGTAACCAAAAGTTAAGAAGAGTGTGATTGCTAGGAGTTTAGGCCAAGTGTGTTAGTGCCTAAGAAGGTTGTATACTGTAAAGTGTAAACCAAGTCTTCTAGTGAATCCTTCCTGCAAAGGAAGAAGGGGAGACGTAGAAGCGTTGTGCTTCGAACTTCCAGAAACAACTCTCGTGTTATTTGTTTATTGCTTGATTACTTCAGTTTTATTCCTCACAAGTTCTGTAGACGTCTTCCGCACTATAATAAGTGTCTACTGACTTGCCTAATATTGAGAAGCAACTGTAATACTTAACAGTTTACAGTTAACCAGAAAAGAAATCGAAATTGTATCTAGTGTTTATTCAACCCCCCCCCCCCCCCTTCTAAACACTACCCCGATCCTAACAAGTGGTATCAGAGCTTAGGTCTTCTCAATCTTGAGAAATTACCATTTACCAAAAACTGATGGCCTCATTCAGCAAGATTCCAATGTTCAAGAAAGACGAATATGATGACTGGAGAATCCGTATGCAAGCACATCTAAGTTCTCAAGATGATGATATGTGGTATGTAATCACTGAAGGACCTTTGAAGATCATGAAAATCAATACAGCTGCTTCTATCACAAGTGGTGATCCACAAATGGTAGAAAAGGAAAGATCTCAATGGTCAAATGAAGACAAGAAAAAAGCAAATCTAGACAACGTTGCTAAGGACATTCTGTTCAAAACTTTGGACAAAAATATGTTCAACAAAATAAAAATGTGCCCTACCGCCAAAGAAATCTGGGAGAAGATTGCTCAACTCTGTGAAGGAAATGATCAAACCAAAGAAAACAAGCTTACTGTGGCTTTACAGAAGTTTGAGCATATCAAAATGATAAATGGAGAAACTCTCAACGAGTACAATGAAAGAGTGACTGGAATAATTAATGAACTAAGCAGTCTGGGTAAGGAGTTACCCAACAGAGAAGTCACTCTCAAAGTAATGAGAGGTCTACCAAGAGAATGGGATGTCAAGACCATTGCTATGAGAGAATCGAAGGACATCAACAAGATAGATCTACATGATCTGTTTGCTGATTTAAAAGCCTATGAATTCGAATTAGGCATTCGGGTTGAAGATGAACCAAATACCAGTCAACCAACCAAAGCTCTCACTGCATCGGAGTCTCTGCCTACTCCTACAGAAATGACTCCAGAAAAGATGTGTAATGATGCTATGGCAATGTTTGTAAAGAAATTTGGGAAATTCATGAAGAAGAATCAGAGACCTTATCAATCATATCCTCGGAGGCAGAATTCCAAAGGAAATTCAGAAGAAGAAGAGCGAGTATGCTTCAACTGCCTCAAACAAGGGCACTTCATTGCGGACTGTCCTAAACCCAAAAAGGATGATCACAAAAGAGGATCCAAGGATTACAGAAAATCCAAAGAAACCAGAAGATCATCCAAAAAGGACAGAGATCAAAAAGTCTTGATGGCAGAAGAAAGTAAGAGCAAATGGGCTGATTCTGAATCAGAATCAGAAGAGTTAACTAGCTCATCCAGCGAAAGTGAAGACGAGGAAGTCCACTGCTTAATGGCAAATGATGAAAATGAGGTACATGAATCTAACCTATCTGAATTTACACATAGTGAACTTACCAATGCATTGCAGGACATGATCAATGAGTATCGGACGCTATGAATCTTTTGAAAGCTATAAGACTGAGCACACAATCCAAACTGAAAAGCATGAAAACAAGCTTGATTGTGAACAATCAAGGGAGTTGAACTGCTTAAGGGAAACAATCAGTCTCCTAGTGAAGGAAAGAGATGAAGCCAAGTATGCCTACCAGAAACTTAGCAAACTGGTTAGCACTTGGAATGCGTCGACTACCAGAAAGGATGAAATGCTTGAGTCTATAAGGCTTGCTGGTGATTTAACAGGCATAGGCTATAATAACAATGACGGCAGTTCATCTGGTAATGAACCTCAACTGTGTCTAACAAAAAGCAAGGTTCAATCAATGAACTTTGTAAGATCTAGCACAGTATATGACCCTTATGAACTGGTTAAAGAACCTGTTAAAGCAACACTCATCAAGGAACAGGCACATCACAGAGGTATCGGTTATGTAGAACCACTCAAAGAGGCTAAACCGAGGCAAAAGTTCAGAAATGAACTTAAACCCACTGGTCGAGCAGCTAGAGAGGTTAAACCCAACTGGTACTACAACTGTAAACCTGTCCAGAAGAGGTATATGCTAAATAACAGGAACTACAAACCAAAAGCACATGCATACACAGATTATCACACTTCACAGTCAAAATCATCTCCAATATTCATAAATGCACACACATTTCAGAACACACACCGACCTAAGTCATTCAGGGTCATACAAGTGTGGGTTCCGAAAGGACTAATCCTACCTGGACCCAAGTAGGATTGGTTACCAATCATTCTATCGCTTTAATTGTAGGAAACTAGAATGCATCCAGTTCGGAGCTCAGAATGGTTCCTGGACAGCGGGTGCTCTAGACATATGACAGGGAATGCGAGCTTATTGTCTGAACTGGTGGACTCCACCGGACCCAGAATAACTTTTGGAGATAACGCGAAAGGTAGAACCGTGGGTAAGGGTAAGATTATCTACGGTAACATCATCATTAAAGATATTCTTTTAGTTGAAAATCTATGCTATAACTTGATTAGCATAAGTCAACTGTGCGACAATGGTCATTCCGTAGAATTCAATCAGCACTCATGCACAATTAAATCTATTGATGGCAGTATATTACTTGTAGGTAGAAGGCATGATAACACATATAAAATTGATTGGAATCTTAATCAGCCTACCTCCTCTACTTGCTTAGCTGCCCTGAATCTTCCAAAAATTGGCTTTGGCACAAACGGTTGAGTCACTTAAATTTTAAAACTATTGCCAGTCTGCGTAAACTTGATCTAGTTATTGGACTGCCCCAAATTGAGTTCTCAAAAGACAAGATCTGTGCAGCATGCCAACTTGGTAAGCAAATCAGATCCTCCTTTAAGAACAAAGGGAGTAAATCTTCTTCTCGGTGCCTAGAGTTGCTGTATATGGATCTGTTTGGTCCAATACCAGTAACAAGTCTAGGGGGATGAAGTATACCCTAGTGGTAATAGACGATTACACTCGTTTCACGTGGGTCTTGTTCCTAAGTGGCAAAGATCAGGCTACTCCAAAGCTGATCAAATTACTGAAAAGACTCCAAAATGAGAAATCATGTGGGATAGATAGAATTCGCAGTGATAAAGGTACTGAGTTCACCAATCAATCACTCGAATCATATCTAGATGACCTTGGTATTAAACACGAATACTCTGCAGCTAGAACTCCTCAACAAAACGGAGTTGCTGAGCGTAGGAACCGCACTTTGAAATAAGCTGCGCGAACTATGCTCGCGGAATCAGAAATATCGCAGAGATTTTGGGCAGAAGCTGTCAACACAGCATGTTATACGCAGAACAGATCAATGATTAATAAGCGAGCAAATAAAACCCCTTATGAGATCTGGAATGGCAGTAAGCCAAATATTTCCTATTTCCATGTGTTTGGTTGCAAATGATTTATTCACAACAATGGAAGACTCATCTCACCGCTTTTGATGCCAAATCTGATGCTGGAATATTCCTTGGCTATTCTACAGTTAGTAAGGCATTCAGAGTATTTAATAATAGAACTCTTAATGTAGAAGAATCAGTGCATGTAAAATTTGATGAACCTACTGATTGTATACTATCTGATATACAATCAACAACTTGAGTAATCGACTGGAAAGCACTTACATTGACGAAAATGTTGATGATGAGATTGATTACAGAAGCAAGACTGACTGTTCCTTAGAACCAGAAGTTCCTGAAGCTCAAGCAGAGGAGTCTGCTGGCCAACATGCACTGCAGCCAGCTACAAATGAAACAGTTGCATCTACCCCTGCTGCAGTAGAAGGAACTAATGAGAAAGATGAGTCAATCAGAACCTCTGATTTGCCTACTCACATCCAGTCAACTGAAGAACTCAACCCTCTTGGACCTTCGCTCCGGTGGAAGAAGGATCATCCACCTGAGCAGGTCATCGGTAACCCCCTTGCTCCTCTACGCACCAGAGGACAAATGATTAATGAATTTCTTCATGCTGCATTCATATCTCATATAGAACCTAAGAAGATTGATGAAGCTATATTAGACCCAAGTTGGGTAGAAGCAATGCAGGAAGAACTAAATCAGTTTGAGCGAAACAAAGTATGGTATCTTGTACCACGACCACAGTATCACACTGTAATTGGCACCAAATGGGTGTTTAGAAATAAATTAGACGAAAACGGTACAGTAATCAGAAATAAGGCAAGATTAGTTGCACATGGCTACAGACAGGAAGAAGGCATTGATTTCGATGAAACCTTTGCCCCTGTAGCTCGACTAGAAGCAATTCGCATATTTCTTGCATTTGCTGCGTTTAAAGACTTTAAAGTCTATCAGATGGATGTTAAGAGTGCATTTCTTAACGGCAAACTCCAGGAAGAAGTTTATGTTGAACAACCTCCTGGATTTGAAAACCATCAGCAGCCATCTCATGTTTTCCGTCTCAATAAAGCTTTGTATGGTCTAAAGCAAGCTCCCCGTGCCTGGTATGAAACTTTATCAAAATATTTGACAGAGCACAATTTTATTATTGGCACGGTGGACAAGACCCTTTTTAAATTTACAAAGGGAGATCATACTCTGCTAGTTCAAATTTATGTTGATGATATTATCTTCGGAAGTACTAACTCAAAATTGTGCGAAAGATTCTCTAAAATTATGCAGGACCAATTTGAGATGAGCATGATGGGAGAACTATCATTTTTCTTAGGATTGCAAGTCAAGCAATCTAGTGAAGGAATCCTGATAAATCAGTCTAAATACACTAAAGAGCTACTGAAGAAATATGGAATGAGTACCAGCTCAGCTGCTGCTACACCAATGAGCTCATCTGCCAAACTCGACTTGGATAATTCAGGAATACCAGTCGAAGTTACAATGTATCGAGGCATAATCGGATCTTTACTATATTTGACAGCCAGCCGACCAGATATTATGTTTGCAGTATGTATGTGCGCCCGGTTTCAAGCAAATCCCAAGCAGTCGCACTTCACTGCTGTTAAAAGGATCCTAAAATATTTGAAAGGCACTGAGAATGTCGGTCTATGGTATCCAAGAGACTCAACCTTCAATCTTATTGGATACTCAGATGCTGACTATGCTGGATGCAAAATTGACAGGAAAAGCACCAGTGGGTATTGTCAATTCCTTGGTGATCGATTGATATCATGGGGTTGCAAGAAACAGACATCCATTGCAACTTCCACTGCAGAGGCAGAGTACCTTGCTGCTGGAAGCTGCTGTGCTCATGTGAGACCCCGTTATCACATCAAGATATTAAGGTGCAATTTAGAGAACTAAACATACATGTGATTATATCAGAGTAATGTGCCGTGTTGATTAACCTGAGCTTTAGAGATTACAGTACCAAAATGATCCAAAAGGAAAGACATACTTCCTACAAAGGTACTACATCATAGTCTTACTCTACTCAGTAGAAGCTATACAAAAACTCTAACATGCTAATCCTGTAGCACTCCTTACAGCTCAGCATATCAACCCCGGCCCTGGTTCTCGTCAACAAAAGCACCTACAAAGACAACCCCCAACACATGAGCATAACACAATTCATATTTAACATAATATGAAAGTAAGGCATAAATGCAAATCTTAAACACAAGCCCTTCCTGTATTTCCAGCATTTATATCGCCCATTGGTTGTCCCTGTACCATAATTCATAATAGAAACACATTATATGAATGTATGGATATGCAATGTCATGACATTCCTTTTCCCTTAAATCCTTATTTCATCCTGAGCCCTTATCATTAGTACATTTTAATGCTTCTTGCTACTCCATGTAAGCGGAATTCTTCCTCGCTTCCAATGGACTTTAGCGTTGCTACTCCATGTAAGCGGAATTCTTCATCGCTTCCAATGGACTTTAGCGTAAGCCATTAAAATCCTTACTAAGATAACTTGACTCGTGAAATACACCTCTTATATTTCACAACATACATATGCAACAACAATGCATAAAAACATGTATCATAACCATAATGCACCACATTGCATTCATCATGTGTCATAAAGACAAACATAAAGTACATGTTACCGTTGGGATGCCCGTACGTCGCTTACGTACCTTTCAAAAGATAGAGGAGTCAATCGACTTTATCTCCTCGGTTGTGCTGGCACCTGGGATGGTTCTATATAGCCACACAACACAATATTAGGCACCTCATAATAATCCGGAAGCTAAACCAAATTAAAAACCAAATTAATCCTACAATATCATCTCGCGATCGATCGCCCATGAGCCCCGATCGATCGCGAGATGCTACTGCCTCGCATACCAAAAAAAAACATTCAGCGATCGATCGCCCCAATATTGGCGATCGATCGCCAAAACCTACTGGAACGTCGCGATCGATCGCGCCTCCTTGGCGATCGATCGCCAACCTTGTTCCTTTGGCGATTTTCCAGAATTGCTTAACACCGATATTCATACCCTTAAATCTAACATGTAGGACATAATACATACCAAGACCATCATGCTAGCATTTGAACTACACTACCCTGAGTGTATTCAAACCAAATATACACCCTGAGCATAAACCTACATGCATAAACATCGATCATTTAAACAAGTACTGGATCAACTTTTTCTGGAAACAGGGCGCATTTTCATTTCCAGAATTCTTGAGCACCTCTTTACATGCTATTAAAACTAACACATATAACATAAACCGTGCTCAACTAAACATGCCATGGGTTTCACAAAACTACCAAGCATATTTTTACATCAAAGTTTTTCCAAAACTTAAGTTTATCATGCATGATAACACCTTCATAAAAGTACTCTTCGCACATATATTTCCAGAAAACAGGGCACTTGAACCTTGCCCAGAATTTTCGAACACTACCTTTCACATGATTAAATCTTTCACATAACACATGCAACATGCTCAAGGAAATATACTGATACCTTCAACAAGTTACCATACATAAAAACACATCAAAGGTTCAACCAAATCCTAAGTTAGCATGCTTCGAAACATCATGGTAAAACCCTTCCTAACATGGAAAACAGAGTACTTCTCTGCTCGGATGTTCGAGGAGCCCTTTTCTCTACCACAAATCTAGCACATAAAGCATGCAAGTTTCTTAACTAAACATGCTAAGGGCTTCTCAAACATCACATAAAGGTATTCATAACAAGATAACATCATACCCTAAACTAGCATGCCAAATCTGCTACAAAGAACAAGCATGCCAGGAAACTGAAAACTGGGAAAAAAATGTGACTCCTCACCACTTTTGCCCTTCGATTTTCTATATGAAAAGAAGCATGAAACCCGATCACTTTTCTCCTGGAACTCGACCAAGTTGCAGAGAGATGAAGGGAAAAAGAAGGAAGCTTTTGGAAGAGGCAAGATCCAAAATATCTAAGTCCAAACATGCCTACAAGTCAATCTGCTTTCCCAGAAAACAGGGGAAGGGCGTGGGTTTGGCTGCAAGTGGGGGTTGGGTGGTTGCATGTGGGGTGGTTTGTGGTGTTTAATTGTGTCCCGGTATTTCATACGATGTATAAAAATATCCCTCCTCGATATTTTATTATTCTACCACATCAACACAACAATTAAAAACACTTAACATGCTTCCTAAACCACATCATCAAATTAAATAAATTAATCCCACATACAAACGCTTTAAACATATAGGTTCATAATTAACCACCCTTAAATGCACGATTACCCACATAATCTTTTCGGGGATATCACAATACTCCCCTACTTATAAGATTTCGTCCCGAAATCAAACATGCTGCTAACTAGAAATAAAACAGTACATAAACGCATACCAGAAAACAACTCTGGATAGTACTGCACCATGTGTCGCTCTGTCTCCCACGTGGCCTCCTCGGCACCCCTACGATCCCACTGTACCTTGATCATAGGAATAACCTTGTTCCGAAGTCTGCGGTCTGCTCTATCCAAAATCCTGATAGGCCGCTCCACATAAGAAACATCGGACTCAATCTGCACCTCTGAAGGCTGCAACACATGTGAAGGATCTGGCTCATACTTCCTCAGCATAGACACATGAAAAACGTCGTGTATGCCAGACAGAGAGGGCGGTAAAGCCAACCGGTACGCCAGAGTACCAATACGCTGTAAGATCTCATACGGCCCTACATACCTCGGGGATAACTTCCCTCGCATCCCAAACCGTACCACGCCTCTGAAGGGTGAGATCTTTAAAAACACTCTGTCGCCTAACTGAAACTCCAACGGTCTACGCCGCTGATTGGCATATGCTGCCTGTCTATCCTGAGCTGCCTTCATCTTTGTTCTGATAACCTTAACTTTCTCTTCCATTTCCTGAACCAACTCAGGTCCTCCAACCGACTTACGGTCCATGTCATCCCAACACAAGGGTGACCTACAACGCCTACCATAGAGGGCCTCGAAAGGAGCCATCTGAATACTTGCCTGGTAGCTGTTGTTGTAAGAAAATTCCACCAAGGCTATCGAGTCCTGCCATGAAGTGTCGAACTCCAGCACACAAGCCCTCAACATATCTTCGAGCGTCTGTATCGTACGCTCGGTCTGTCCGTCCGTCTGGGGATGATAGGCTGTGCTCAACCTCAACTCTGTACCTAGAGCTGTCTGCAGACCCTCCCAAAAGTGAGATGTAAACCGCGGATCTCGATCTGACACAATCGAAACAGGGATCCCGTGCAGTCTCACCACATCTCTGACATATAACTGCGCCATTCTTAAGTGCGTGAAGGTCATACAGTAGGGAATGAAATGAGCACTCTTAGTCAATCTGTCCACGACTACCCAGATGGCATCAAAACCCGAAACAGTCCTCGGCAAGTGGGTCACAAAATCCATAGATACGTGCTGCCACTTCCACTCGGGTACCTCTAAACTTCTTAGTTCACCTCCAGGCCTTTGTCTCTCAGCTTTCACTTGCTGACAAATCAAACAACGCTTGACAAAAGAGGTGACATCCTGTTTCATACGCCTCCACCAGAACTGGCTGCGTAGATCCTTATACATCTTCTTCCCACCTGGATGGATACTCATTCTGCTGCAATGAGCTCGCTGTAATATACCTTGGCGCAACTCGGGTGTATCTGGAACCACCCATCTGTCGCCGAGCCTCAGAGAACCGTCATCAGCCACTCTGAATCTCGATGGCTGTCCTGAATGAACCACTAACATCCATCTCTGAACCTCTACATCGGTCCCCTGAGCCTTCCTGATGTGATCAAATATAACAGGCTCAGCTAGCAAGGTCAAAACCTGTACTGGTGAAGAAGATACATCATAATCGAATCCCAAATGGCAGTAGGAGCCAAACATAGCTGACAGAGACATAGCATCCTCTGCTGTGCTCCTCACCTTCCGACTCAAAGCGTCGGCTGTCAAATTTGCTTTTCCCGGGTGATATTCGATTTCACAATCGTAGTCCTTCAGCAGGTCCATCCATCTCCTCTGCCTCATGTTCAGCTCAGCCTGTGTAAACAAGAACTTCAGGCTCTTGTGATCAGTGAAGATGGTAAATGAGGTACCGTATAAGTAGTGTCGCCATATCTTCAAGGCGAACACTATAGCTGCCAACTCCAGATCATGGACTGGATACCTCGTCTCATGTGGCTTCAACTGTCTTGAAGCGTAAGCCACTACATGTCTGTCCTGCATCAGCACGCACCCTAATCCCTGTAGAGATGCATCGGTATAAAGAACAAATCCTTTGTTCTCCTTGGGTATCACTAGAGCTGGCGCAGTAGTCAGTCTGTGCTTTAATTCCCGGAAGCTCTGCTCACAAGCCTCTGACCAACAAAATGGGACTCCCTTCTGAGTCAGCTGTGTAAGTGTCTTGGCGATCTTTGAGAAACCCTCGACGAAACGTCGATAATAGCCAGCCAGACCAAGAAAACTTCGAATCTCACTGACTGAAGTAGGGGTAGACCAATCCATAACTGCCTCTATCTTCCTCGGGTCTACTGATATCCCCTCTCGTGATATGATATGGCCCAAAAATGCAACACTGTTCAGCCAAAACTCACACTTGCTGAGTTTGGCGTACAACTGATGATCTCTGAGGATCTGGAGTACTATCCTCAGATGATCGGCATGATCCTCCTCATTCCTCGAATAGACCAGGATGTCATCAATAAACACGATCACAAACTGATCGAGGTACTCCTGAAATACTCTGTTCATCAGGCTCATAAAGACTGCAGGTGCATTTGTCACACCGAACGGCATCACCAAGAACTCATAGTGCCCATACCGAGTTCTAAAAGCCGTCTTTTGGACATCACCAGCTCTAACCCGTACCTGGTGATAGCCTGACCTCAAATCTATCTTGGAGTACACCTCCGTACCCTGAAGCTGGTCGAACAGATCATCAATCCTCGGAAGCGGATATCTGTTCTTCACTGTAGCCTTGTTCAATTGCCTGTAGTCAATGCACAGACGCATTGATCCATCCTTCTTTTTCACGAACAAGACTGGCGCACCCCAAGGCGATACACTAGGACGGATGTATCCCTTGTCGAGGAGCTCCTGTAACTGTACCTTCAGCTCCCTCAGCTCTGCCGGCGCCATCCTGTATGGGGCACGAGAAATGGCTGATGTCCCTGGCAGCAGCTCAATAGCAAACTCCACATCCCTGACAGGCGGAAATCCCGGAATCTCATCTGGAAACACATCACTGAACTCCGCCACAACTGGAATGTCCTCGGCTCTCACTTCCTTCTCCTCTGAAGCATCCATAGCATAAATAAGGTACCCAGTATGGCCACGTTCCAATAACCGCGACATCTTAACCGCCGAGATTACTGGTATCCTTGGACGAGAGCCGTCCCCATAAAAAGTCCACTGGAACCCCTAATCAGACAGAAAACGAACCATCCTCTTTTGGCAATCTACCATAGCTCGGTATCTGCTCAACACATCAATGCCGATAATGCAGTCAAAGTCTGCCATCTCTAACTGAATCAAATCGGCCCTCAGATCATTGCCCTCAAAATAAATGAGGCAATCAGATAACTGTCGATCCGCAATCACATGCTTCCCCGTGGGTGTCGAGACCATGAGAGGCGTGGGTAACAGAGACGAGCACAAATGGTGTCCTTCCACAAAGGCAGTAGATACAAAGGAATGGGAAGCACCTGTATCTATCAATATAAGTGCAGGGTACGTAAGTAAATGACACGTACCAGCAATGACCTCCTCTGGGGCTGCCTCGGCCTGCTCCCTGGTCAGTGCATACACCTGTCCCTGCGGCGGTCCTGTCGTCTGACCTCCCAGGGGTCGTGGTGCAAACTGCTGCCTCTGTGGTGCCCTCCCAGCATCAAACCTTGGCCTATTCGGCCCTGAATCCGTCTGAACTGCCCGATTGGGGCAACCCCGAGCTATGTGGCCCATCTTGCCACAGATATAGCAACCTCGACAGTCACGTAACAAATGCCATCCTCCACAGTTGGTACACCTGGTTACCTCTGTCCTGCTTCCCTGTGTGTGCCCCCGGGTGTTCTGCTTCTGTCCATGAGACTTCTTCCCACTAAACCTGGAAGATGATGAGGCCCCACGAGCCTTAAACTGATCCCCTCGTGGCCTCAGACTATCAGTAGTAGGCCTCTGTGATGGTACAAAAGGGGGTACAACATCCTTGTATGCGCCTACGGCAATCTCTGCTAACTCTGCCCGTGTCAGGGCGTCGTCAAACGAGCTGGGGTTGTTAGAGATAACCCTATCGAATAGCTCCGGCCTCAGACCTTTCAGAAAGTTCCTCATCTTGGCATGGCTGCTGACAGCAATATGAGGTACATACCTCAGCAGTGAGGAATACTGCATAGCGTAGTCTGCTACGGACATGCTACCCTGCTTCAAACTGTTGAACTCATCCTCCTTCAATTGTCTGGCAGCTGCAGAGAAATACCGGTTAAGGAACCGGGTCCGGAATACAGTCCAGTCAACTGCCATACCTAGAGCTCTCAGCTCCATCACGGTGGTCTTCCACCACATAGCAGGCTTCTTAGCCAGCTGAAACTCTGCTAACCTCAGCCATGCCGTGAGTGCACAAGGTGCAGTCACAAGTATCTGCTCTATACGTTCCAACCACTCCTCAGCTACTTCACCAGACTCAGTCCCCTCAAACATGGGCGGATGGAAACTCAGAAACTGCTTCAAACTGAGCTCCCCTGGCAGTAATATCTGTACACTGGGCTCCACGCCCACAGCAGGTGGTGGTAAAGGGTTCGGCTGAGCAATACTTGCATTTCTACTGTCCACATCTCCTACCTCTTCATTGAGGTTCGCCATGCTGCAACACAATAGTTAACAACAATACCAAAAGCAGTTCATAATATAAGCTGTTAGATAACAAGAGTAAAATATTCAAAGCATGTTAGTATATCACGTATACAACCATATGCATCACATGCATAAGCATGCCTAAATGAATACCTAGCCAACTTGTCTCTAAAGGCTACCCTTCACTCTTCCCTGGTTATCTAACCACTGCTCTGATACCACTAAATGTGAGACCCCGTTATCACATCAAGATATTAAGGTGCAATTTAGAGAACTAAACATACATGTGATTATATCAGAGTAATGTGCCGTGTTGATTAACCTGAGCTTTAGAGATTACAGTACCAAAATGATCCAAAAGGAAAGACATACTTCCTACAAAGGTACTACATCATAGTCTTACTCTACTCAGTAGAAGCTATACAAAAACTCTAACATGCTAATCCTGTAGCACTCCTTACAGCTCAGCATATCAACCCCGGCCCTGGTTCTCGTCAACAAAAGCACCTACAAAGACAACCCCCAACACATGAGCATAACACAATTCATATTTAACATAATATGAAAGTAAGGCATAAATGCAAATCTTAAACACAAGCCCTTCCTGTATTTCCAGCATTTATATCGCCCATTGGTTGTCCCTGTACCATAATTCATAATAGAAACACATTATATGAATGTATGGATATGCAATGTCATGACATTCCTTTTCCCTTAAATCCTTATTTCATCCTGAGCCCTTATCATTAGTACATTTTAATGCTTCTTGCTACTCCATGTAAGCGGAATTCTTCCTCGCTTCCAATGGACTTTAGCGTTGCTACTCCATGTAAGCGGAATTCTTCATCGCTTCCAATGGACTTTAGCGTAAGCCATTAAAATCCTTACTAAGATAACTTGACTCGTGAAATACACCTCTTATATTTCACAACATACATATGCAACAACAATGCATAAAAACATGTATCATAACCATAATGCACCACATTGCATTCATCATGTGTCATAAAGACAAACATAAAGTACATGTTACCGTTGGGATGCCCGTACGTCGCTTACGTACCTTTCAAAAGATAGAGGAGTCAATCGACTTTATCTCCTCGGTTGTGCTGGCACCTGGGATGGTTCTATATAGCCACACAACACAATATTAGGCACCTCATAATAATCCGGAAGCTAAACCAAATTAAAAACCAAATTAATCCTACAATATCATCTCGCGATCGATCGCCCATGAGCCCCGATCGATCGCGAGATGCTACTGCCTCGCATACCAAAAAAAACATTCAGCGATCGATCGCCCCAATATTGGCGATCGATCGCCAAAACCTACTGGAACGTCGCGATCGATCGCGCCTCCTTGGCGATCGATCGCCAACCTTGTTCCTTTGGCGATTTTCCAGAATTGCTTAACACCGATATTCATACCCTTAAATCTAACATGTAGGACATAATACATACCAAGACCATCATGCTAGCATTTGAACTACACTACCCTGAGTGTATTCAAACCAAATATACACCCTGAGCATAAACCTACATGCATAAACATCGATCATTTAAACAAGTACTGGATCAACTTTTTCTGGAAACAGGGCGCATTTTCATTTCCAGAATTCTTGAGCACCTCTTTACATGCTATTAAAACTAACACATATAACATAAACCGTGCTCAACTAAACATGCCATGGGTTTCACAAAACTACCAAGCATATTTTTACATCAAAGTTTTTCCAAAACTTAAGTTTATCATGCATGATAACACCTTCATAAAAGTACTCTTCGCACATATATTTCCAGAAAACAGGGCACTTGAACCTTGCCCAGAATTTTCGAACACTACCTTTCACATGATTAAATCTTTCACATAACACATGCAACATGCTCAAGGAAATATACTGATACCTTCAACAAGTTACCATACATAAAAACACATCAAAGGTTCAACCAAATCCTAAGTTAGCATGCTTCGAAACATCATGGTAAAACCCTTCCTAACATGGAAAACAGAGTACTTCTCTGCTCGGATGTTCGAGGAGCCCTTTTCTCTACCACAAATCTAGCACATAAAGCATGCAAGTTTCTTAACTAAACATGCTAAGGGCTTCTCAAACATCACATAAAGGTATTCATAACAAGATAACATCATACCCTAAACTAGCATGCCAAATCTGCTACAAAGAACAAGCATGCCAGGAAACTGAAAACTGGGAAAAAAATGTGACTCCTCACCACTTTTGCCCTTCGATTTTCTATATGAAAAGAAGCATGAAACCCGATCACTTTTCTCCTGGAACTCGACCAAGTTGCAGAGAGATGAAGGGAAAAAGAAGGAAGCTTTTGGAAGAGGCAAGATCCAAAATATCTAAGTCCAAACATGCCTACAAGTCAATCTGCTTTCCCAGAAAACAGGGGAAGGGCGTGGGTTTGGCTGCAAGTGGGGGTTGGGTGGTTGCATGTGGGGTGGTTTGTGGTGTTTAATTGTGTCCCGGTATTTCATACGATGTATAAAAATATCCCTCCTCGATATTTTATTATTCTACCACATCAACACAACAATTAAAAACACCTAACATGCTTCCTAAACCACATCATCAAATTAAATAAATTAATCCCACATACAAACGCTTTAAACATATAGGTTCATAATTAACCACCCTTAAATGCACGATTACCCACATAATCTTTTCGGGGATATCACAGCTCAACTGCTCTGGATTCAGCAACAACTCAGAGACTATGGAATTGAGTCCACAGAGGCTCCTATTTTCTGTGACAATACGTCTGCCATTGCCATAACATACAATCCAGTTCTTCATACTCGTACTAAACATATTGACATCCGTCATCATTTTATCAGAGATCATGTTATGAAGAAATAAATTCGGCTGGAGTATATTTCTACCGAACAACAGGCAGCAGACATTTTCACAAAATCCCTACCGGACGCTATGTTTTCTTACTTTCGAAATATTCTTGGTTTAATTGAAATTACTTCTTGATTATTTTGTTTGGGTAATGAATTCAGGGGGAATTAGTTAGTTTATGTGCATAAATTTAGGGGGGATTTCTGTTATAGTTCTATCATGGTTATTTAAGCTCAGCTGGTAATACAATAGTCAGCTGCAGTAGGTGTATCCGAACCAGTAGGACTCCACATCCAGTGGATGCCTTCCTACCAGTCGAACCCTACATACCAGCTGATGTTACCAAATATGCTTTGACAAAAATAACCCTCGATACTTATTAACCTAATGAACGTCGGAATTCAAAATTACTTTTGTATAAAAATAAATTATTTCACTCCCGCCTAAATCCTGTCCTTTTATTTATTTGTTAAATCTTTTTAAATCGTTAGATGATCGCCACGTATACATGTGTCCGCTCGTCTACAGTACGACGTTACATATACTTTCTTTTCACCGCCATTATTTTCTCTACTCTTCATCTTCTCCAACAATTCACTGCAATTATTTTTCTTATTTCAGAAAATTTTTCCTCTAGCAAGACTACTGCTGTTATTCATCCAAAATGTCGAAGAATGTTCAGCCGAGTTTCATCACCAATGCTATTCACATCGATTTTCATTCTATATCCACATCCTTTGATGAAGAGACCAAGGAGTTGATACAAAGGCTGGATACCTCCGGACTCCTGGTAATCCTGAGCCAGACCCCCTCATTTTACAAGAACGAGCTACAAGAGTTCTTTGCTACGGCCAAGGTTGTGGATGACACCGTGGTGGCATCCGTCTCTGGACAGTCGGTCACCATCACCCAACCAGAATTTGCCACACACCTGTGCCTTCCCTCCACCGGACTCACTGATTTTTCCACTATTCCAGCGGCACTAAGAGAAGAGATGCGTCTTACAGTTTCAGACTCTGCTCATCGCCTTCAACGTCCTCCTTTCAGGAAAGTATTGATGAAGAGTCATTATTGACAACTGGCGGACATAATCTCCAAGGGGCTCCTATGTAAGGCAGGATCATTTGATATGATTACCCCTGAAAAGTTTGACGTTATGAGTGCTATATGCAAAGGGTTGGAGATAAACTGGTCAGCTGTTTTATTTCAAATACTGACTAGTCTCGTAATATCTGGCAAGGGTCAATCAGGTTTTGCTCTCCCGCTAAGCAGTCTTTTTGAGAGCAAACACATTAAGACAGGGGCTCTCTCACACCTTCATCCAGGGAGACTCATCACTAACAAGTATCTTCAGCTTCATCGCCAACGAAGTGGCAGAGAAGGCGGGGTGACAAAGCGTCACTTGACTCAGGTAATCAGTGACTCTGAACAGACTGTCTCGGAATCCGCCGAGTCTTCTCCCCCTCCTCCCCCTCCTAAGAAGCCTAGAACACGAAAAGCTGCTCCTCAGGCCGCCCGACAGACAGACATTGCAGCCTCCGATACTATCTCCTCCGCCGGTCCCACAGACTTAAATCCTGATAGGGAACCCAGCCCTGCCATCCCTTCAACTGAGGAACCAACTGCTTCATTAGCCATGGTGCCTGCTCCTTCAATGGTTCCAGTTGATACTCCGACAGCACTGGTGAGCTCTCAGCAAGCACCAGGCTCTATCAGCTTCAGGACACCCAAGTCATTTTGTCCATACTGTCATCCCAAGACCACCCCTGCTGGAAAAGGAAAATCTCTTACGGCTCCAGTGTCCACTTCTGTTGCCTTCGAGATTCAAATGGTCATGGATACAGTGGAAGCCAAACTGCAACCACAGCTGGAGATTTTTGATCGATGGGTAAAGGCCCGTATCAAGGTTCGATTAGATGATTTTGATCAAATTCTGGATCAGGCTAGAGCAGATGAGAACAAAATACTAGCATATCTTCAAATCTCAGACCCTGAAACAAGCTTGAAGCTGCGAGATGTTTTTAGCCTGATGATCTATGTGGGTGAACTTCAGGCCCTGGTTGAAACCCGCCTTCAACAATTTAACGGTAATTCAGGAACAGCGAATCATGATAGAGCTGTTCTAAATGCTCTTGGACCCAAGCTCGAAATGGCTGAGCTTGCTCTTCATGATATTCGCATATCCACTGGGATTCACTCTTGCTCCACTGCTGAAACTGTTGCCAGCCCTGATCAGCCGGATCTACAAATGGTCATTGCAAATTTGGAAATTGTCCCCTCTTCTGTGGAGCTCACTTCTACTGCTCTGGAGACCACTCCCACTGGAGCAGAGGCCGCACTATCTACTCCTAGCTCTCATAATGATCAACAGCCCCAACCAATGGTTGTTGATCATACAACTATAGATGCAGTCATACAGCAGTGGTTCAGCAGGTTATTATATCCTCTGCCAATCCTGAACCCAGTGAGTCTTCACACTCAAATGATCACACCCAGTCGTCTGCTGCTGCGGTTGATCAACCCACTACTACTTTGGCTGCTCCACAAAATGAAGAAACTGCCATTTTGGCTGTAACTATCTCAGATTCTACAGCTGCACCAATTGTTGAAGCTCCTATGTTGCCCTCCAATGCAGTTGAAGATGCGCATCTCAGCGCTCTTGTCCCTACTACTGATACTCCACTGATTGCTGCAGATCCGTCCATGGTTCAAGAGCTTTCTGAAGATTTTTTGTCTTTACAAACCCTCTGGACGAGCCTCCGAACATTGCTGCACAGCTAGCCAATCTCTCCACTGCTATATCAGCACTAGCAAGCGATGTTCATAAACTCAAACAGGAAGAGCGAACTGCAACTCTCATTCTCGGCACCCATCAGCAGCACACGGACTCTCAATTCCAGCAAGTCTACCGGGACTTAAGTAGTCTAACGACTACTGTCACCAGACTTCAAACCTTTGCTGAGAATGCAGTGGCGGATGCTTTTACTAGAATTGGCCAGGCGCGTCTTCAGATCACTCAAAATAATGAATCTCTTCATGCTTCCACCTCAATGGCTCTTGGAAAAAAGATTGACGACGCCAAGAAAATCTTGACCGATCAGTTGGCCACCATGCAGGCAACATTTGCCTCTCAAATTCAAGATATATGCAACAGCCTGCCTGCAGCCCCTCAAATAATTCGCAGCCTACCTGAACCCAGCCGAACTGCTCCCTCAACACAGCGAGCTTCAAGTTCACCTGCTCATTCATCCCCTGCAACTGGAGCACTCACTCAATCCAGACCAACTGCTCAACCAAGATCTCGGAGTCCACGCCAACCGCCTGCCGAAAAACGCGACTATTCCAAACATTGGTTCGGGCGCAAATAGTATCGTTTTCTGACTCTTTCTTAATTACCCTTATCTATTTACTGTTTTAAATTGACTGTCTCTTTGTATTCACTATTCAACGTAAATGCATTCACACTTATAGCAACCTTGTTTTTTCATAAATAGCGGTTATTGTTTGCTCACATAACACACATTCACTCAACATGATTACTTTCAAGCTATTCAAAATTCCCTGGTTTTCTGTTAGATCTTACTCTGCTTCATGGGTTTATTACTTATCTAAATCAACCCCTCATGGGTTGATTACTTATCTAACCCGGCTCCCTTAAGCTTCAGCGTTTGGATCCTGTTCTGATGCTCCTCATCAGTCAGGAACTGCTCTCAGGGGATGTCTGGGTGCTGATGACAAAAAGGGGGAAGACAGAGATAGACTATTCTCATTAGGTGAATCCATGAACCATGGAAGCTGCCTGATGAATATACGTATGACTCTTCCCGACCTTCTCTCTGAAACAAGGTAGACCGGCAGAGATAGAGTATTCTAATTAGGTCCTCTCTGAAACAAGGTGGATCGAGCTCTTCCTCTCTGAAATAAGGTGGATCGAGCTCTTCCTCTCTGACACCAGGTGGATCGAAGCTCTCCGGGTCTACAATGCTTGTTTAAAGATTTGTCATGTATCAGCTATTTTGTGTAAACTAAATTGGTCTTAGATTCTATTCAAGTTATTAGAATTCATCTTAAATAAAGATGAATCTCTCTCAATTGTCCAGTTTGATTACAACTTGTAATCTGCTTATATTTAATGAAAATTTCTTTTCCATTATGTCTTCAAGTACTTTCAGGATTCTCATCTTATTTACTCTAGTAGGAAATAGATCATTGCTTAGTTTTGTCATCACCAAAAAGGGGGAAATTGTTGGGAAAACGATTTCTAAGTTTTGGTAATTACAAACCGGATATTAAAGATCAACTGGATGAAGTCCTACCGGATAACAAAGATCAACTGGATGAAGTCCTATCGGATAACAAAGACCAACTGGATAAAGACTCCTACCGGGTGAAGACATAAACTGGATGCCTACCAACTGGATAGACATCAACTGGACAAGACATAAACTGGATGGACATCAACCGGATAAGACATCAACCGGATGAAGACATCAACCGGATGAAGTCATCAACTGGATAAGACATCAACTGGATGGACATCAACCGGACAATACATCAACCGGATGAAGACATCAACTGGATAAGACATCAACTGGATGGACATCAACCGGACAAGACATCAGCCGGGTGAAGACATCAACCGGGTGAAGACATCAACCGTACAAGCTATCAATCGGATAAACTTAAACTGGATGGACATCTACTGGACAACTATCAACTGTATAGTCTCTCACTGAACAAGGACATCAACTGGTCATAAGAGGATGAACGACCAGTTGAACAAAGAAAATCAGCAGAAGTCCAAGCTTCCAGTTAGAGCACTAAGCAACGAGACAAAATCAGTACAACATTCTCTGACAAAGGTACAACAGAGAGGCGCACCCTGCTATATCTCCGCCACCATTACCGTCAGAGTGAAAAGAGCCGTTGCTTTACAAAATAGGAAAGAAGACAATATGAAATTGGAAAGCTAATCTCTTCCATATACAGAAAGGCTACCGTTGGACATCCAAACCTATAAATACATCCAAGCAGAGAATGAAGAGGTGCTGAGCGATTTTCAACTAAGAGATATACTTCAAAGTAAACAAGAAAGTCATACTACTGATATTCCAAACGTTCAGCAAAGAGCAGACAAACAGCAAAACTGAATCTGTGATAGATTATCTTCAATTGAAGTCTGCTGCTCAAAAACTTTCAAAGCTAGAAAGTTTATTCTGTAAAGAGTGTTATAGAATCCATTGTAACCAAAAGTTAAGAAGAGTGTGATTGCTAGGAGTTTAGGCCAAGTGTGTTAGTGCCTAAGAAGGTTGTATACTGTAAAGTGTAAACCAAGTCTTCTAGTGAATCCTTCCTGCAAAGGAAGAAGGGGAGACGTAGAAGCGTTGTGCTTCGAACTTCCAGAAACAACTCTCGTGTTATTTGTTTATTGCTTGATTACTTCAGTTTTATTCCTCACAAGTTCTGTAGACGTCTTCCGCACTATAATAAGTGTCTACTGACTTGCCTGATATTGAGAAGTAACTGTAATACTTAACAGTTTACAGTTAACCAGAAAAGAAATCGAAATTGTATCTAGTGTTTATTCAAACCCCCCCTTCTAAACACTACCCCGATCCTAACACGTTCCATGATGTTTTGAAACTCTAGCCGAATATTACACTCCACCACCTAAAATCTTCCCTTTTTCCCTGTATCTATATTGCCCAAGGAATCCCTTTTCTTCACTCTAAATGGAAAACTTCTTCAAACAGCACTCCCCTCTTCCCGAGTAGATTTGGCCGTCTTCTAGGCTTTCTGTAAAAGAAACGAGAAATTTTTAAAGAATAAAAAACTTAGTTTGATTAACAAAGATCGAAGGGTAAAGTTGGGAGTTTAGAAATTTTGCTCTGCCATCAATATTTTCTGCTCTGGCAATAACAGTCTTAAAATTAGAAGGAATCTATTTAAAATTTCAAGTGGGCACTGAATCCAAAATCCAAAGTTTAGAGATTTTTTTACAATTTTGCTCTGCCATAAATATTTTCTGCTCTGGCAATAACAGTCTTAAAATTAGAAGGAATCTATTTAAAATTTCAAGTGGGCACTGAATCCAAAATCCAAAGTTTAGAGATTTTTTTACTAATTTTCCCTACGATTAAATTCGATCCTGCTTTTCTCTCGCCTCTTCGGAATCTTTCTACCATCATTCGGACATATTTCTGTAGGCTCAATTCTGCTCTCCGAAACATTTATCTCTACATCTTTCTGCTTTGATTGAGTTATCCTCCGATTCTTTGCGTTTTTTCCTTCTCATATAACTGTTTATCTGTTATTGTAGTTTAATTCTTGGCTGAATTTGATCGTATAGTAGTGAAATTCTCATGCAGTTTATAATCTTTTGCGAATCATATTCATAAATTTGGTATTATTTTTGTTCTGAACTTTTAATGGATTCATGGATTCCGCTCATTTTGGATGATAACATATAATTCGCTATTGTGATTGTTTTTTTTCGTTGTTATTTGTGGTTCACGACTTCTTTTGGGTTTGAAGTTATGCTATTTACCAAGAAAGTTGTGGATTTTCCTAGCAGGAAACAGCGAAAGTGGGTTGACATGTATGATTGATTATACATCTTATATTAAAGGGCATATATATAAAGTTACTTTTCTGAAGTTGCCACGGGAATGACGTGTAAGACTTTCTGGGAATGCCTGCTGAAGGTTCTGAATTTCTTGTTAATTCTCGTGGGTCTTGCCATGGTTGGCTATGGAGTTTACCTCTTCATTGAGTATAAAATTGCTGCTTCCACGGTCGATGATGCAACCGATGCATCATCCTTTGTGGAGCTCGTACAGCTTGGTAGACCCATGCTGTTGGTGGTGTCTGTAGCTGATAGCATCTTTGATAAACTTCTCAAGGCCTGGTATGGCTAACAACTGTTTGTTCAAGCTTGATTTTGTTTTCCGTGGCACCATGCCCGTATGATGTGTTTTCATGATTTTCTTTGTATGCATCAAGATGGGTTTTGGAGTGTGAGAAAGTATGCTGTGAGAGTGATGGCTAATTTTGTGTTTCGTGGCATCATGCTAACAGATGGCTGGCTAATTATGCATTCTATATTCATGAGGGCTCTCTCATCCAAAAACATAACTTTCATATATCTCTTTTAGCTGGATACTTGTTTCCATGCGATGAGAGTTCTAATGGTCAAATAATCTATTTGTAGGTTTATATATCTTTTCATTGGCATTGGCGACGTACTTGTTGTCATTGCTTGCAGTGGATGCATTGGAACAGCTGCACGGAATGGGTGTTGTCTAAGTTGTGTATCCTTCCCAGTGATGTGAACATTTATATTTAATTGTGTATGCTGACTATGTCATCCCTTTGGTTTTTATGTGATTGGATGCTTTGTGTGACTACAATGATTAATTGTGAGGTTGTGGATCTCATATTTGACAATTTTATCTAGTTGACCTAATCCTGAAGCTTTTCCTTTAGCGGAATGCTAAGGTTGCAAATATTGTGGTGCAGTCATCTTTTACCAAAAATGGCATTGATATGTCTCTACAGATCCTTGAAAACATGGATTAACATCTAATGACTCTTTGACGATTGGTAAGAAGAATGATATCGACTATAAGTTGTTTGCTTGGGAATTGGGATGATGGTGAATGAAATTGGCCTATAAAATTATTTTATGTCATACGCTAATTTTAACATTTTGTCACATGCTTTTAAAGATGGGTACTGTTTATTATTATTTTATTATGAGGATGGTAATCTTCCTTAAGGTAATAAAGTATCCAGTGCTTGTGATCCTTTTGATATTGATAGAGCTTGGAGCTACTGCTTTCATATTTTTTGACAAAAGCTGGAAACAGGTATGTTTTACGTGGCTTGGTATCTTTTATTATGAAACAATAATATCTTGAGTCTTATAACAATCAAAATAAGCAGGATATTCCAGTTGACAGAACTGGAAATTTTGATATGATATATCAATTTGTGGACCAGCACTGGAAAATAATCAGATGGGTTGCTCTGGGCATTGTTGTATTCGAGGTAAGGCTTGTGGGAACTTCTTTTAATGACCTAATGCTTGTGTATGTGACTCAGTTGCTTTAAAACATCATATCTATCCTTGTATATTGAGAAATTGTCATTTTAGGATCAATTTCTGCCATTAAATTTGCTATTGTATAATCTGTTACACATCAAACCCCTCATTTCCTCATACCAGATCATTTAAGGGACATGTTCACCTGTGCCGAGGATCATATCTTGCTAGGATGATGTCCAGATTTTTTTCCTGAGGGTACTGTGGTTTTTATCTCCTGATTGTGGGAAATTTTGGTTCTAACGACAATTTTATTAGCATTAATGCTAAGAAGAGATTTCTAGAAAATATTTTTTGTTTGATTCCTTTACTTGGCCCATTTATTTTTAACTGCCTACAAAATCGCAGGCCCTTGTATTTTTGTTAGCACTTATTGTAAGGGCTGCAAATCGACCAACGCAATATGATAGTGACAATGAGTATATTGGGGGATCCAGGCAACAGATCCGTCAACCATTTATAAACAGGAATCCTGTCCAGCAGCGGGAGTGCCTGTTACTGGTGCTCTTGATCAGCGCCCGAGTAGGAATGATGCTTGGGTACACGTATGCGGGAAAAGGTACAACATTTCTTCTACATCTCTTGTTTTGTGCTTTCTTTCCTCAAAATCCTTAATCTTTTGTTTAGCTGTGAAATGGTTTGCATAAGTTATTGAAAATGGCCCGTGGTCATACAACATCATATTGCTTGTTCACAACTAGTACAGTTTCAGAAGGGACACAATCCTCTTCTTCCTTGTGTTCTACTATGTACATTTGGTGGCATTAGCTGCAAACGAGTGGAAAAGAAGTGCAATCTGTCGAAATGATAGAATGGAACTTAATTGCAGTGTTGAGGAGCTGTTTCAAGCTCTCCAACATTTTGCTGTCCTCTACATACTCTAGTGTTGAGATGTTAGGCGAAGGAGTTTGTTTACATGTGTAAGTTGGCGACCATTAAAAATGGCAGCCAGAAGCTTGCTTTGAGCATGCATTGCACATGCCTGGCCATTGTTTGGTTCAGAAGTGAACCAAAAATCAGAATTGTCTCCTAAAACTGGCTGCAAAACCAATTTTCAGTTTTGGTTAAAATCTGGAATTGAAACTGAGGGCTTGCAGTTTTGTTCATCAGCGTAAAGAATACAAGGAGATGGAAATCTTTTTGTTATATTTATTCAGTATGCATCATTTGCTTTTATAGAGTTTGTGTACAAGTCGATAACAATAAACTAATCAGAAATCTAATTTGAATTCAAAGGAAAGGATCGGCTTATCTTCCTGTCCTTTATCCTTTATCCTTTATCCTCATTTGCCTCTTGATGATCTAGTTTGTTAGCTGATTCCACAGTATCTTCTACACGACCCTTCAATATGAAGGGAAGATCTCGAACATTTAGATTGGCCAAAAGACTTCTAAATTTGCTGGCCGGCACTAGTTTAGTTAAGGAGTCAGCTAGCTGTTCTTTAGTGGATATAAACTTAACCAAAAGTTGATGGTGACGAACTTGATCATGCACAAAATGAAAATCGATCTCGATATGTTTGGTGCGGGTATGAAAAAAAAGGATTAGCAGTCAAGTATATGGCACCAATGTTATCACACCATAACACAGGTGGGGATTTGTATTCAGCTTCAGTACTACTTCGAGCAACAGTTAGTTGTTGCTTGCAATGCCAGGAGATAAGATTGCCACCAAAGAAAATACAGTATGCTCCACCGAATGACGATCATCAGGATCGGATGCCCAATTAGAATCGGAAAATGCATGAATATCAAACCTCTTGGACTTATCAATAAACAACCAACATAGGGTGTGTTTAAGGTAACGAAGGATGCGTCCTACTGCCTGCCAATGTGACTCCAAGAGATTTTGCAACGACTTTGTGAATGGAGAAGCCAAGATCAGGATGAGTGAAAGCCAAGTACTGCAAGCTTCCAACAACTTGCCGATAAAGAAAAGGGTCTGAAAATATGGGCCTTCCATAACAGATAGGCGACAGGAGGTAGACATAGGACTGTAGCATGGCTTAGCTTCTGCCATATTAGTACGCGTAAGTAGATCAGCCACATACTTGCGTTGAGTGAGATACAAACCATCAATGGAACGTAAGACTTCAATCCCCAAAATGTAATGAAGATCACCAAGTTCTTTAACCGCAAAGGCAATGTGTAAGGACTGAATGACACGTTGAATGGCAGTAGAGGAAGACCCCGTGATGATATGTCATCAACATCGATAAGAAGTAACGCAAGGACACCATCTTTGCGCAAAATAAAGAGAGTTATCTGCCTTGCTAGGATGAAAACCCATGGCCCGTAGCTTATCCGTGAGGCGAGAGATCCAAGCTCTTGGAGATTCTTTTAAGCTATATAAAGATTTATGCAATCTGCACAGATGGTTAAGAAATTGTGGATGAAAATAACCAGGTGGCTGAGCCATATATACCTTTCTCGGTTAAAGTGCTATTGAGAAATGCATTCTGATTGTCAATTTGCTTGAGTTGCCAATTATAAGATATAGCCCAGGACAAGACAATTTGAATGGTAGCATGTTTAACAACCGGACTAAAAGTTTCATTGAAGTCAACACCCTCTTGTTGATGATATCCCTTGGCAACCAACCGTGCTTTGTACCTTTCTGTAGAACCATCGGCATGCCTCTTAATCTTGTAAATCCACTGGAAGCATGATCATACGAGGAACATATATAAAAGAATGAGATTAGGTATGAAGGGAAGAGCTGCCACTTTTAGAGTTATGCAAACTTTGGCCATTGCCAACTTGTAATTAACCCGAACCATGATAGTCCTCATTCTTCAAGTTCAGATTTGCCATATCATGTGTGATATGGTGAGTTGTGCCTGCGTCCGCATGCTATTCATTGTCCCATGTACCATGGTTTGCCGCGACAAATGCTTGTTTAGGTTGAGGAGGAGAAGCATCATGGTAGGTTATATCAAAGCGATGGTATCACTTGCGAGCAGAATGTCCAGGTTTCTCACATACTTGACAGATAACAGAAGAGAAGGTGGATATGTCATGTTGATTGGAGGACGAAGAACCCCACCTCTGTAGTTATTAGTACGACCCCTACTATTATACCCACCACGACCTCTATTGTGGGAATGATGTGCTTGTTTCTGGACAAAATTGGCCTCAGCAATTGGTGTAAGGGTGGCGAGACGAGACTCATTAACAATCAGAAAAGAATAGACTTCCTCAAGAGTAACAGGATCTGCCCGAGCACAAATAGAGGAGACAAAACTGTCGTAATCATGCCCGAGGCCAGCAAGTACATAAGAAATTGTATCATCACATGTGAGAGGGTGACCAGCCATGGCGAGAGCATCAGTTAAGGATTTGATGTAGAGAAAATAACCATGAGCAGATTGACATCCCTTCTTGGCGTTTGCAAATTGTATACAAATCTGGATAGTGCGAGCATGAGACTGAGAAAAGAAATTTGTCTCAAGAGCAGAGATTGTATGGGAGATGACCTGAGTGAGGACCCACCCCCTCAGTCATGGATGACATTAGAATACTAAGGATAAGACTATCCTGCCGCAGCCATTGAGAACAGGCGGAGTTTAGAAGTGTATTAATAACACATATAGTAGGATCGATGGAGTCGAGTGTCGGAGGGGGCATAGGAAGAGAACCATCAAGGTAGTCATACAGATCTTAGCCACTGAAGTAATGCATTAATTGCGCCTTCCAGAGGGGATAGTTGGTAGGGGTTAACTTGATCGAAATTATACTTGTAGGGACAAAAGTAGGGAGGCTATCGAGGCTTGTAGAGGAGGAAGAAGGAGAAGATGACATGGTTATACGTTGGTCTTTTGATGGATATAATCTGATACCATGTAAAGAATACAAGGAGATGGAAATCTTTTTGTTATATTTATTCACTATACATCATTTGCTTTTATAGAGTTTGCGTACAATTTGATAACAATAAATCTAATCAGGAATCTAATTGAATTCAAAGGAAAGGATCGACTTATCTTCCTATCCTTTATCCTCGTTGCCTCTTGATGATCTAGTTTGTTAGCTGATTCCAAAATATCTTCTACAATTAGAACCATATGCACATAACTAATCTTAAATTTTAAGATGTCATGCATACGTAGACATCTCAACTTTATAACATAAATTGATTTATATGAATTAACTAGAAGTCATATATTCATTTTTGAATATATAAAGGAAGATAATATTCATGCAATACCATACTGAAAAATTAAATTTAACTATTTTGATTATTTGTTGATCCCATGAGCAGTACCGTTATATTTTTTATACTTAAAAGATAATGGAGTAAACTTCGATAAAAATACAATCAAAATAAAAAAAGATATTAGGTTTCTATCTTGATTCCGAGTCCATGTTCTATTCGAATTTTACCGTTGGTTTCAGAAGCAGAGGCTCTGATTTTGAGACCGTGGTTAGGTTTGGACCATTGCCATGCCAAAAGTTAATGGCAAGTGACAAGTATAACTCTGAACTTTTACGCCGTACAACCTTTTTATTTTTATCGTTGTTCAGGTGGGCGACTGCATAGTATATAATCAGCATCCCGACAATTGTCTCAACTTGCAATTCATATGAGTAGAATGTTTGATGTTAGATGTGATAATGATACAGAACCTTATGTACGCATACCACCCACTCCAATGTGAATGGAGAAACTTCATCTTAAAGTTTTGGGGAGACCATACGTGCCAATCATATGCTTTTCTTGCTTAAATTCTTGTACTATGCTCAAGGCCCAAGGGTATGTTGATTCTTATAATTTTCTTCTATAACTTTTGGACATCTCTTAATTTTTGCACGAGTCAATATCGCAAGGATGGTTTTTCAGTGACTTTTTTAATTAACTTAATGGGGGCATGAAGGCTCCATTTTTAGAAGTAACTCGTACATAGTGACCAGTGACCACCTACTATTTCTACAATGGGGAAGTGCTATATTGCTACTGATGTTTGCTTTTTTGTGGTCATTCCGCTGATTTTTTTTGTTTCTACTGACGCCAATATTCATAGCGAATTATTCCCACATGCAAAGTAACTGATTCAGTTCTTGTTTAACAGTATGGTCTTGATACCTCGGAATTTACATACAACCCATCCTAGTCCAACAGGAATCAACAAGCTGCCACGCAACCATCGGAGGAAAGGAGTCGCTGCATCATAATGTGATTGCTGCATCGGTTTTTGCACAAATTGTAGACAGCTTTTGGTGTCCACTTGTCTGTGAACAGTGTATCATATATATTCTGTAACTAGGCCCAGTGTAGGCTCTATAGCTTCATGATACTGTTTATTTTGTACATCAACAGATTTCATGTGTTGAATTGGTTTGGCAGCTTCATTGTGTTCAAATTGTTTAGTGTTCAACAGCTTTAGTTCTCCGTCAAAATTTTCAATGTTGCCATGGGTTCCTCCACCTCCAAATTGTTCATGTCTGAGCACGGACGGTTCCAGAAGAGCGATTGGACAATTTTTTTAGAACCGTATATGTAATTTTTATAAAGTTAAAAGTATAACCCCCAGATAAAATACGTCTGGTCCATCATTTGCCCCCTCTATATCTACCTAACTTACATTTGTCATATACGTAAAGAGATACAATTTTTTTTTTTAGAAATATGATGTTCGGATCTTTGTCGGATATTTCTATATTTAACGGGTTTAGTAGCTTCAACGTGTTTGTTTTAGCTTTGTAATTATGTCGAGCTCAAAATTATCGTAGTTATTGATACCTCTAAGATAATCGTTTTACACGTCATGGAGACACATCGACATTTTTTTTTTCTATTCAGAACAAGGATGATATGACATCTAGATTTTTGGATTAAATAAAAAAAGTCCCACAAATCTGGATGATATGAAGATGAGTTTGTGTAAATCACCAAGTAAACTGAAAATAATAGTCATAGATCCCAACATAGATATTAATCTATTTGCAGGTGAGGTAAGTCTTAAAAATCCAATTTTATGTAAGGCCGTGAGATTGGATTGATATTAATTAATTATAATTTGGGAATTTATTAATAATAAATTTGGAAATAATTAATTAGAAATGAAATTGATAATATGAATGTCAATTGAAAGTTAAATCGAAACATGAGATAATTTTAAAATTGTAAAATAAACACCGATAATATTTTAAAAATAAATTATTAAAATGAAGAATTGAATGTTGTACATTAAATTTATTTTAGTGGATATAAATCTCAAGTGTCGCTAGAACATTTAATATATCAGTACAGAGGTGACACTCTGATGTACATAACTGGACTGGAAACGATATTATTAAAGCATTCAGCTCAAATTTCACACAGTAAAAGGTGTAAATGCACATACTCATATCGCGATTTCAGCTTCACTCCTTTTCCCTTCTCCCACGTTCCGTCGACCCCTCACCATAAAACCTGATTGTTGGCCGCCGTCCGGCCACCTACCGTTGCGTCCGACCTACCACTGTGTTCCCCTCTCTCCGGCGCTCATTTCCATACCAGTAAATCACCGTGCACCACCGCGAGATGTCGGATTTTGATCTGAAAGGTTCGAATTGCGATATTTAGGGTTCTTCACATTTTTGTTTGATTTCATTTTTCTGACCTTGGATTAGTTCGAATTCTGATGTGCAAACTCTTCCCCTCACCTAGGCCAACGTTTTCCCTCTTTCGTCGCCCTCTCGCCGCCGTGGGTCGCCGGAAAAATGCATGCAGCCACTGGTTACTGTTCACGCGATGGTGAGTCTGAATTTTCAGCTTCTAAATTCGAAATGTAGCTTTCAATTTAAGTGCTGATGTTAGTTCTTGCATTGCATATGGAGTTTGGTCGATTTAGCCGATGCATGTTCGATTTTGGCCGATTGATTTCATCGTTTGGGGATTAAAAATGCTTAATTCCGTTCTTGATCGATTTTATCATGTTTTAGCTTGATTAATTAGAAATGAAGGAAATGTATGTAATTTAAATGTCATTTTGTTGGACTGGCAATGACGATCGAGTTTTCTCGCATGTGTCAGTATAAGACTTTAAATCATGTTCTTGGCCTCTTGTCTCTATTTGTTGCGATTTTGTTGGGTTTGAGAGTATCCTTGTTGTTCGAAATCATGTAGCCTTAATATTCTGAACTCTTGCAGTTGATTCGAATTTAACACTCTTTGAAGGGAAAATAATGATCTATGAAAAGTCATTTTTTTTTAACTCAATTAAATTGATGTTAGCTTGATTTATCAAGTATGAAAGGATTTTATGAAATTTCAATGTCAATTTCTTGAGTTGGGTTCGACTGCCTTGCTGTTTGTGGAAATGACTCGATTTTTTTGATAGTGTTGTTTTAAGAAGGATTCTTGACTTTTGTTAAACAATTTTTACTTGTTGGTTGTGTCGTAATCAAGTTAAATAAGGGGCTGGTAATGATGAGATGAAAATGTATTATTGCCGTTACATTCTACGGTAATCTTAAGTATACCGCCTCAGGATATTATTGATAGTTAAGCATTTTATTAATGATATAATTGACATAACTTGATGAAAAATGAATTAACGAGAATTTGGAATATGAGAATTGATTAAGTGTTTGGAATGGTGTAGATTAATCTCCAATATTAGAAATTCACGCACTGATCGAACAATGGTGAATTTGGAATGAAAAGAAAGTAAATGTATGTAGCGATCGGTAAAATACGAGAGGTATCTGTATTATTTGATACATGATTAGCTGTAATTATGTGTTATTACTTGGCTACGTGGTTTTAATTGAATTATGGAGCATTCATGGCATTCATGATTTAGCATTCAGTGTATGAGAATAAATGTTTTGTTAACGCACATCATTTTTACATATATACATCAATGCCTGACATACACGTTGAGCTATCGTTTCTTTGATACCCGTATGAGTCTTATTGAGATCTTTGATATGGTTTCGTGAGGATGATGGGTACATCGCTAGTTGGCTCAGTTTAGTAACTATAGTGCCGAGTGTATCGACGTCGCTCAGACACGGAATGCTTGGACGCATCGGGCTCAGTAGACCCTGTAGCACCAAGTGTGTCGCCATTGATGGCCCGACGGGGCGACGTGTGTCGCCATCCTAGCTCGAGCTTGAGATATTTGATAGCTATTCCTTTGATTCCAGACGTATGCTATCCCGAGATGATTGTACCTTTCATGCATCGCATTTGTAAGGACCCCTAGCCCTTAACCCTTGATTAGTGTATTAACAACTATGTGTGGCACATGCTTCTATACAAATCAATCGGGAAACTCAGATGATGCTTACAAAATTCCTTTAATATTCAACGTTATAAGATAATCTCTACTAACATATAGACTCATAGAGTTGCCCATTACCAACCCCATTTTGCCACTTTTTACATTGTGGACTTTTATAAAAATTTGGGCAGAGTCTCCCCGTAAATTGAGCTATCCCGAAATAAAAGCACAACACATAACATAATTCCCGGCCAGGGAAAACATAATACTCATCAGAATGCAGCAATACCAAGTAAATTCCCAGCCAGGGAAGACACCACACACAAGACGACAAAAGTGGGTTTCAACCCCCACATAATACACCATCGACTCTCATATCATTAGCAATTCTACCCTTAATTGCATGCAACATAGAATGAAAGAGAGAAAGGCTCATGCCTTTATATACAACCCATATACAAGTATAATCGTGCTCACATGCGAGCATCATGAATATGTATATAATCCTCAGGTGTATATATGTACTCTATACGATACCGTGCTCCATCAAGCCCTGGTACCACGATCCTGGGAGTACATCCAATCAACAGCTCGAGCTCAACTCCAAAGCCATCGATGTACCTGTTCACCTGCCCCAACAGAGACAGTCCCCACACGGGGTGAGCATACCAATATCCCAATCCAGTAACCAATTCATAATTTACAACAATGTAAATGCTATGAAATACAAAATATACTCCCTGGATGGCATCATCCTCATCCGGGGTTTCCTGTACTGTCCCTGTTCTCAAAACACTGAAACTATCAGATTCCCAAATGCCAGTTAATCATTACATTGATTAACAATTCTATGAGCCATATACCAATGTCATAAATAATAACATCAAATCATTAAAACAATGATTATAAATAATCCGTGTTCCTCACTTATGGTTTCATATCTCCATTTCATTGCTCACTCTACAATAGTGGCATTCCAATTCCACGCATGCTCGATGGCAGCGGCGTCATAATCGATGTTCGCTCACAGGCGACAACATCCAAATCACTGCTCGCTCAAAAGCGGCACCATGCAATTCTCAATGCATATGTAAGCATTTGAAGAAAGTACAATAAACCATGCATTTCAATCTCCGTTTATTACTAATATCATGTGTCATGCATTTCCACAATAAACCATGCAATTCACACACATTCATTGCAATACAGTGTACCAAGCACTCAACAATTGCAATTATATTAAAGGGGCTATGCTCGTACGTCAATACGTACCTTAAATCTCCGAAGTCCGAGCCAAACCTTGCTCGAGTTCCATGCCCCGAGGAACGATGTGCTAACACGATAAATTAATTCACAATTAATTACGAACATGCACCCATGCTCAAGCACACCCTACCGACAATTTACCAATTTACCATTAAGACCCGGGGCAGGGCATATACAGGGAGGGAAATCGAAATGAAACAATATCGAAAATTGCTCAAGAATTCCCCACATATTTTCGAACCCTCACAACACAAATCGAACCCAATCAAGCACCTTAATTCATCTAAAACATGAATTAATAAATCAACAACATGAATAATCGCCCCACATGCCAAAACCCCAATTTTCGAACCCTAACCCGTGAGCCAACAGCAAGAATTCGAACCACAATGCATCACCAAAGAGACTCAAAAGCTAAACCATGTGAAGCATAAGAATCTAACCAAAAATCAACAAGATTTTCGAAACAAAGAACACCAAAATTCGAACCAATTGGCAACAAATTTATGAATCACAAAGTGTGAAATATTCGACCCAAAAGCAGCACAAAAACGTCCCAAAAACACCCAAAGAAAAGCCCCAAAAATGTACCAAAATCGAGCCCCAAAAATCGGACAGAATTCCAGATCCGAACCCTACGCTTTTCTGGCAAATCCGAACGCGATTCTCGACGAAACTTCGAATTGATGGTATGAATAGCTGCGCCTCGGAGAGACGAATCCAACGGCGGGTCGCACGCGCCGAACGGCGGCCGGACGGCGGCGGGCGCGGCGTTTGAAGCTGCGTGGGAAATCGGGAATGGCGACGCGGGAGGGAGAGAGAGATAAGGTGCTGAAATGGTTCCGATAATTAAAATCTCGGGTTTAACTGGTATTTATAGCAAAAATACCCCGAAATACTAACAGCCCCACAAATACATCATGATTCATTAAAAATCATCTGTTTTCAAAAACTCTCTCTCTAACTCAAAAACCCCCTACCGGTGCCCACACAAAGCACCCGAGATTCTGAGTCACACTAAAAACCCAACTCACAGGTTTTCACCGAAATGAGAATACGATCTCAACCTCGGGATCCAACGATCCCAACTACTCAAATAGACGAGCCCGGAAGGCCCAACACCTCGATTAAACTCCAATTCGCCACGTAAAACAACTTTAGGGGTTATTAACACTACGGGATTAACATCTTTAATCCCTGGTCATCACAATATCCCCCACTAAAAGAATTTCGTCCTCGAAATTAACACCGGTGTATCACGTAACACCCAGGCTACACAACAACATGAAGCCATAACCTCGATCCTTGACCATATTAGGATCGTCTTAATAAACGCGAGGATACTTACCTCACAACAAACTCTGAAACAGAGCGACATACCAAAACCAACATATCACCCAAGAGGCAAAACGTACCTCGATGCGGTTCATCCCAAAAGTCAGTCCCTCATGACTGCAAAACAACCAATACTTACGACCGTAGATCGGACAGTCATCCTTAGTTCTAATACAACTAGTAAGAACGCATCCTGAATGACACCTCAACCGTGAGAACATTGACCTCGTGTCAAACTCTGGAGTGGAATAGACTTCCAAATCCATCATAACGTCAAAGAGCGTCAGCACAACTCAACGCTAACAATCCAAAAGCAGTTAGTCAACTGAAACTGCAAGGATTCGAATCGCTCCCGATTCTATCGTAGATATCATTCAAAGACATATCTATCATGACTCGCGATGTCTAACACACATCATTACGAGGAAAAACACTAGTATACCACGGTGTACACATACCAAGCCTGGTTCCTGCTACCCAGACCACCTCCATCCAAGGAGCAGTTGCACCCTCTGCAACTCGGATCGGGCAACTCACGGCCACCGATCCACACCCGAACACATCTCACAAGATGTCCACCTCCGGATGTTCCAAGAATCACATCCTGATCATAAATAAACAACCGAGACTCCACAAAATTTCAAATTCTGAAGGACATGCAATAAACTCAATGCATCCTCAATGTTTGTGTCGACAGCGACACCCAACAAATCCGAATTCCTGCCATCCCTTGATAATCCTAGGATTTAACAATCCAAACTTAGGAAGGCTATCGCATACTCAGAGGAAAACACCAATAAGGAAACATCTCAATCCTCGCAAGATAATCCCTCCTCAAAGGGAGTCAACCAACTTCACGATTGTATCTCATAATAATCGTGCCATGGAGATTCCCAATCTCAAGGTGTTCCATATCTCTCATCAGAGATTTAACCATCCAAAAGTAGCATAACTCTATGCTTGACAGAAAGGAAATCAATAACTGGCATCTGTATACCCACCAGTATACCTGCCTAAGCACTAACATCGCATGCATACTCAATGCACTCGGCTCGGGTATCTACAACATACCCCTAAGCCCCAAACACAACCGTCAATTCTGAGTCATTTCCTATCCAGTGAAGAACGATAATCGACGATCAACAACACGGTGTGATTCCCAAGATCAACACCACACGTACCAACTCACCGAATCTTTCAAAGATTTCCAAATAGGTATAATACTACCTCCTTCCCCACAAGGGAAATGCCATCGAACTCGAGATTCACAAGTCTCGAACCACTGTTCGGAAAAACTGGATACAATAACACCCATTTCATCCCAAATACACGGGTTCCCTCAGATCGAGTCAACGACGACTTGATGACTCTCTTGTTGGTACTCCAACTTCATGAGCTGTCCCAGACAAGTCTCACCAAAATTAAACATAAACGTATACACGTTTCAGTGAGGCATGCACAACATCAACCTCAAATGACATGGTGACTACTAGAGTCCACCACAATCCACATCGTATCACCTTACGATTTGCCAAACTTGATTCCAACGAGCAGTATAATGGCTCCAACAATCACACTATATCATTACCACGATATCTGGCTAGCAAAGCGCTGTCTCCATAGGCTCACATAAAGCCCACCAACAAACCATATGTTCCATCTCGGTATGCCATACCGTACAAACTATTAGAGTTGTGGGTCATCGCCCAGCATATCTCTAAAATACCAAGCACAATGGGCAACCCGGTGCCCTTGCTCACTTATGATGCAGTCGTAATCCGTTAAGACTTATCCCACACCCTCAGGGTGGGTGCAACCATGTCTACCCTACGTCACAACACAAGCGAGTAGTTTCCTCAATGACTACTCTTACCACCAAACACTTGGCTCTAGCCAAACCAACGAGCATACCCAAGGGTATCATTGCTCGACAAATATATGCTTCGAATATGTGCTGCGGTATAATTCCTATACGGCGCACCCAATAGTTCCTCGAGCAACTTGCTCGGCATAATGGTCTCGTCAACTAGTGACTCAGACACTACCATGTGCCCACCAAGGCACTCAAACCATATAACCAAATACATAACATAAATGTATTAATCATCAAAACGACGCCACACGTCTACATAGAACATCAACTATGTCATCGTCATCCCGTGACGGCATATATCAACATATGACATCCAACTAACATCGTCAAACATACGACGGTACATGTCAATACACGACATCCATAATCTAATCGTCAAACACATGGCATATATATAGCAACACATAGTATCCACAATAATGCTAACACAAGTAATATGCCATACCTCATCGCTATCAATATAGCGGCATACCTGTCTCCGTCGCTCGATAATAGTACGTAGTCAGCACCCATCGCTCGAAGGCGGCAAAATCCTGTGCTGAGTACATAGCGGCACAATCCATCGCTATATAATCGACGGCATGATACCTCGTCATATAATAAGTGGTATGAAACCTCGCTATACACCTGAGCATGAATCATCGTCCACATAATAGCGGAAAGAGGCATCGCTATCAATACACATGGCGGCAAGAACCATCGCCAATCAATATAGCGGAATGAACCATCGCTATCAATACACATGGCGGCATGAACCATCGTTAGTGAATATAGCGGAATGAACCGTCGCTATCAATATACATGGCGGCAAGAACCATCGCCAATCAATATACATGCGGCATGAACCGTCGCTATCAATATACATGGCGGCATGAACCATCGCCAGTCAATATAGCGGAATGAACCGTCGCTATCAATATACATGGCGGCAAGAACCATCGCCAATCAATATAGCGGAATGAACCGTCGCTATCAATATACATGGCGGCATGAACCATCGCCAGTCAATATAGCGGAATGAACCGTCGCTATCAATATACATGGCGGCAAGAACCATCGCCAATCAATATAGCGGAATGAACCGTCGCTATCAATATACATGGCGGCATGAACCATCGCCAGTCAATATAGCCGATCCCTAGTCATTGTCACGGTAGTGTATTTTAATGCCCCTCGCTCAAATAAAACATGCGGTACTCCCACCCCTCGCTTCACATATAGGCGGCATAGAATAACCTCGCTTAAATGGACATGCGGCGCTCCCACCCCTCGCCTCACATTTTAGCGGCAAATATTCTTTCCTCGCCTCATATGCTAACCACGCTTCAATGTGACATGCGGCGCTCCCACCCCTCGCTTCACATTTTAGCGGCACAAAACAATAAATAGCGGCAAGCATTTAAAATCATCACTCATCCATAACAATGACTCATGGGATATTCACCAAGTATTTCATCCATACCTGCATCACAAAGCATAATCCATATACCAACATACATCATCATGAGTGTATTTTAATGCACCTCGCTCAAATGCGACATGCGGTACTCCCACCCCTCGCTTCAACATTTGGCGGCAAAGCATTAAAATCATCACTACATGTACACATGCAACCACAATGCATAATTCATGATGTATATAAAACGCAGGTTACCGTTTCGTGTCTTTCAACCATGGCCTTAGCCTTTCCACGTCATAGTGTCCCTACAGGAACAATTCCAAACCATGAGCATACGATAATCCATATTCCCCACAATATGATCATAATAAGTAAATGCATAAACTATGAGTACAAAGTACTTCCTGTATCCCAATGCATTTCAAAATGCTCCACTTGGTTGTCCCTGTGTCACAACTCACAATCATAATCAACAGGTTATATTATGATTCTATAGATGTCATGACATATAATCGTTTCACTATGATCACATGTTACAAATGCACATAAGAAAATAGTCGTGTCACACAGCACTAGCTACTATCATGCATAAATATGTGCTACCCATCCCTATCAGCATGTTTTAGGCCTTCAACAGCCCCAAAGAGCTAACCACTGCTCTGATACCACTAATGTAAGGACCCCTAGCCCTTAACCCTTGATTAGTGTATTAACCACTATGTGTGGCACATGCTTCTATACAAATCAATCGGGAAACTCAGATGATGCTTACAAAATTCCTTTAATATTCAACGTTATAAGATCATCTCTACTAACATATAGACTCATAGAGTTGCCCATTACCAACCCCATTTTGCCACTTTTTACATTGTGGACTTTTATAAAAATTTGGGCGGAGTCTCCCCATAAATTGAGCTATCCCGAAATAAAAGCACAACACATAACATAATTCCCGGCCAGGGAAAACATAATACTCATCAGAATGCAGCAATACCAAGTAAATTCCCAGCCAGGGAAGACACCACACACAAGACGACAAAAGTGGGTTTCAACCCCCACATAATACACCATCGACTCTCATATCATTAGCAATTCTACCCTTAATTGCATGCAACATAGAATGAAAGAGAGAAAGGCTCATGCCTTTATATACAACCCATATACAAGTATAATCGTGCTCACATGCGAGCATCATGAATATGTATATAATCCTCAGGTGTATATATGTACTCTATACGATACCGTGCTCCATCAAGCCCTGGTACCACGATCCTGGGAGTACATCCAATCAACAGCTCGAGCTCAACTCCAAAGCCATCGATGTACCTGTTCACCTGCCCCAACAGAGACAATCCCCACACGGGGTGAGCATACCAATATCCCAATCCAGTAACCATAACAATATAATTCATAATTTACAACAATGTAAATGCTATGAAATACAAAATATACTCCCTGGATGGCATCATCCTCATCCGGGGTTTCCTGTACTGTCCCTGTTCTCAAAACACTGAAACCATCAGATTCCCAAATGCCAGTTAATCATTACATTGATTAACAATTCTATGAGACATATACCAATGTCATAAATAATAACATCAAATCATTAAAACAATGATTATAAATAATCCGTGTTCCTCACTTATGGTTTCATATCTCCATTTCATTGCTCACTCTACAATAGTGGCATTCCAATTCCACGCATGCTCGATGGCAGCGGCGTCATAATCGATGTTCGCTCACAGGCGACAACATCCAAATCACTGCTCGCTCAAAAGCGGCACCATGCAATTCTCAATGCATATGTAAGCATTTGAAGAAAGTACAATAAACCATGCATTTCAATCTCCGTTTATTACTAATATCATGTGTCATGCATTTCCACAATAAACCATGCAATTCACACACATTCATTGCAATACAGTGTACCAAGCACTCAACAATTGCAATTATATTAAAGGGGCTATGCTCGTACGTCAATACGTACCTTAAATCTCCGAATTCCGAGCCAAACCTTGCTCGAGTTCCATGCCCCGAGGAACGATGTGCTAACACGATAAATTAATTCACAATTAATTACGAACATGCAACCCATGCTCAAGCACACCCATAACCCTTATATAGAAAATTATTGTCAACCCACGACAATTTACCATTTACAAGACCCGGGGCAGGGCATATACAGGGAGGGAAATCGAATGAAACAATATCGAAAATTGCTCAAGAATTCCCCACATATTTTCGAACCCTCACAACACAAATCGAACCCAATCAAGCACCTTAATTCATCTAAAACATGAATTAATAAATCAACAACATGAATAATCGCCCCACATGCCAAAACCCCAATTTTCGAACCCTAACCCGTGAGCCAACAACAAGAATTCGAACCACAATGCATCACCAAAGAGACTCAAAAGCTAAACCATGTGAAGCATAAGAATCTAACAAAAAATCAACAAGATTTTCGAAACAAGGAACACCAAAATTCGAACCAATTGGCAACAAATTTATGAATCACAAAGTGTGAAATATTCGAACCAAAAGCAACACAAAAACGTCCCAAAAACACCCAAAGAAAAGCCCCAAAAACGTACCAAAATCGAGCCCCAAAAATCGGACAGAATTCCAGATCCGAACCCTACGCTTTTCTGGCAAATCCGAACGCGATTCTCGACGAAACTTCGAATTGATGGTATGAATAGCTGCGCCTCGGAGAGACGAATCCAACGGCGGGTCGTACGCGCCGAACGGCGGCCGGACGGCGGCGGGCGCGGCGTTTGAAGCTGCGTGGGTCAAGGGAAATCGGGAATGGCGACGCGGGAGGGAGAGAGAGATAAGGTGCTGAAATGGTTCCGATAATTAAAATCTCGGGTTTAACTGGTATTTATAGCAAAAATACCCCGAAATACTAACAGCCCCACAAATACATCATGATTCATTAAAAATCATCTGTTTTCAAAAACTCTCTCTCTAACTCAAAAACCCCCTACCGGTGCCCACACAAAGCACCCGAGATTCTGAGTCACACTAAAATCCAACTCACATGTTTTCACCGAAATGAGAATACGATCTCAACCTCGGGATCCAACGATCCCAACTACTCAAATAGACGAGCCCGGAAGGCCCAACACCTCGATTAAACTCCAATTCGCCACGTAAAACAACTTTAGGGGTTATTAACACTACGGGATTAACATCTTTAATCCCTGGTCATCACATCATTACATTGCATTGCATCACATCATATATCACATTTTATAGATACATGTTGTAATTACATGATAGTTTCATAATGGGCTTTGGGTCACCCCCTAGGGGGCTATTGTTGCCTTTGTGTGTGGACAATGGCAGGTATTACAGGTAACCAGGATCCCAAAGAGGGAATACTCGTTGAAGTCTTACCCGATGTAGTTTCTTTTGTCTTTTTCCCAGTCGTAGGATAGTTAAATTATATCAGAGTGTGTTCTGGATCATATAATTATGTAAATTGATTTTATTCAGTTTGGTCTTGAATATTTGTGGTTATCCTGTGTTTATTTACAGCTGATGGTATTATGTAAATATTTTGAGTATGAAATGTGCGCTGGAGACTTATTTTGCACGCTATGGTATGATGTAATTATTTTTAGTACGGATTATGTGCTGGATGCTTATTATGCATGATATGATATTATGTATTTAATTTCTGCACTGGGGATATTGTTATTGTGTTTTCATTTTTATTGGAATGTCCCTCGTGCGGGAGGTCATGCCGAAATTTTTAGAGTCGCTTGTTGGTAAAATTTTAAATAATCTTCTGTTGTTTACCAATAAATAATCATTGTGTGATAATTAAACACTTGATTAGGAACAAATCATCATAGTTGGTATCAGAGCATAAACTGGGAATGTTCTACTTTTGAGTCTTGTGTACACTTGAATAGGCACGAATGAACATGTGCGTTTGTGTTTAAACTTATTTGACCTATTTGCTCTTACGTGAATTGGAGTGAAATAGTGATGTCGATATGTGATTTATATTTGAGTATGTTAAGTTGTGTCTTATTGATATTGACCATGATATCGATACGATACTGTATATGTGTTACAGACTAGAGTAGGGAAAGAGTATGCACTCGAATACCTACAAAACCTGTCAATATTGAGCGAGTTATGAATTTGATTATATAAATGAAGAGTATGCATATCATATGAGACATTCAAACTGTTTTATGCAATTTTAATGAGTAAGATGTCTTTGAGCAATGAAGTTGCTCTGGAATCTGTTGAGAATAACATGGTCGAATGAGTGATGAGATAATTGAAATGAGAGTTTTTGGATGTGATTGAGATAACTCTAGGGCATGGAGCCATTTGATTTCGGCAATGAGATGCTGGAATGAATGAAATATGGCTATATCGAAATGAGATTTGAGTATGGTTTATTTTTACAAAAAGAAAAAAGAATTAACCGATGAATAGGTTGAATGAAAACATAGTTAGATACTAGTTTTGATAACATGGAATATAGGTGCGATATTGTCACCAAGAATGAACAATATAGAAACATCATGAGATGTTGGGAAAACATAAATATATGAGATATAGATCGAGAGCTTTTGGGAAGTCTTATCCTTCAGATAAATTCCCATGTATCTCAAAATTTTGAATAAAATTTAACGATGAGATGACTATTTTGATGTATGATGGAACCTACAGAAGATTATGTTCATTAAGTAGTTCGATGTTAATTGATTAATATGAATATGTGGAATTTTATGGCAGGATGTCTAAGTCGAAATTCCTTATGTGTTGCGATACTTCATAATTTGACTGCGATGAAGTAATAAATTACGAGTAATGAATTAGCTTGTAATTTATTCGAAATCTTAATTCTAAGAAAGGATTGAGCTTTTAAGTTATTATTTGTTAATAACATAGATGAAGCACAAATGATGTGACTCATCAACATACATAATAAGAGAATGTACAGATGTACATCCGGACATGATTTGAACCAGACGCAAAATAATTAAATAGATACTAAAAATGGTTCAATATATTTTACAACCCATTAATGAAATGATTAAATACGGACCTTGTGTATATGTACCATAGAATCTGTTTTCAAGCAAAGTTTTAATTTCTGAAAATCGACAAGTGATAGAAACCCAGACCTGGAAGTCACGCAGATGCGGTATTGGACATGAAACTGTACTCGGAACTTTTATGGAATTCAGATTAACTGGAGTGATATTTTGGGTATATTAAAGAATAGAAGTTGCATGGACCTGAATTTAACTCAGTTTAGACTTTGTGCATTGTGGTACAATTTTGAGAAAAATTTTTGAGACTGGTAAAACTTTCGAAGATACTTCCAATGCGATTTGTAAGTACATCGATATAGAGATCATGACTCGGTATTGAATTTATACAAATTGAATAATGATCGTCTTATATTAAGGATTTACCTGATTCAAACTTTTCGAACAATTCTGTACGTCTACTAAAGGATCTGTAGTATGAATTGTATCGGGTGTCAATCCAAAGCCAAGATCTGCCTAAATCTATTTTGTATGCTCGACATATGATTATGTCATACGAGTATTCTAATCCTTGATATTATTTTTCATGAACTCGATGAGTCGAATCTTTGAAAAATTCTAATCGAATTGTATTTACTTCTATTAGTATTCTCTTGGTCTTTCGCGATGAAAATAGACTGTGTTGAATATCCGAAACAGATATCTCAGATTACATACTGGAATATGTTTGATCAATCCATCCAGCCTGAATGTGGATTGCACAGGATGATAATCTTTCTATCATGTTATTTAGCGGGGTGTTTCTATTGATCTTTCTTATCGATAGCAAAGAATATGAAAATATCACATCTCTTATGTGATTAACTCAAGCGAGTCAAATATTTCTTAGATCAGACAAGCGTAACTTTGGTTCTTTGATTTACCACTGAAATTTTTTTTTTTGTCATTCATTCTGACATCAAAGAAAATAAGACAGAGCTGAAATCGATATCTCAGTTTCTTGTGAGGAAATGATTTTGTATGCCAAGCTATCCAAATTGAAATTTTGGATGATCGAAGTGATATTCTTGGGCCACATCATTTTTCGACGTAGCATTTCTGTTGCTTCAACTAAGGTCAAAATAGTGTTAAACTGGGTAAGACCTACCAATGTTCATGATGTCCAATGTTTCATGGTTTAGCGGGATTCCAAATGTCGATTTACCGAGAGGTTTTGTTTTTGAAAAGTGGCTAAACCTATTACTCAACAAACACAAAAAAGTTGAAAATGTATTTGGTCAGATGAGTATGAAATAGTTTTCTTGAGTCCTTGTATATAGTTTTGAACTGGTAATAAATCTTGTGTTTTAAAATTTAGACGTCATTATTTATACGGGGGAAAATTTATTTTTAGTCGGACCACAGGAACTTAAAATATCTATTCTTTCAATCTGATTTGAATACGAGGCAATGCAGGTTGATGAATCTTTTGAAGGATTAGTATGGTGAAACTCAAATGTTGCTACCGCTGCACTGAGTCGTAAAGTCCACGAGTCTATTCTAGTTTATGTTCATAGCACCAAGTACATGCTGATAGTTCTACATATGAATGAGCTTTTCACTCATACCAGGAATTCTATCATTGTCTCAACATTTCAAGTTGAGTCGGAATTTATTCTAAACCTCATAATAGCCTAACGAATTGATGTTCAAACTCAAAAATCTTAAGAATTTGTATCTATAGGACATCCATCTCACTTTCAGATATATTTTGATGGTGTTTATGACATAATGTTTGATAAGTTGGTACTGATAATTTTGAGCTGACCTCTGTCATTATTCTTGAAGTTCATGACTGGAAAGACAATATCTACCCTGAAGACGCAAGATGCATATGATTCTGAGACCTCAGTTCTGATGGAGATATATGAGATAAGATGTTACTGAATTAATTTTCAAATGTTGAGGTTGTCAACATGTTTAAACCAAATAAATGAAACTTGGAGGTTTGCTCCATGGCCTTGAAAGTCCCCAAGGAGATTGAGAACATATTATTATGGATTTTGTGACCTGTATTTCTCGATCACCAAGAGACTATGATGTTGTTTTGAACATTATCAATCTACTTCCTAAGTCCGGAGGGCTCAGAAGGCAGATGATGAAATTCAGAGATGGTTATCATTGGTACTTCTTGGAGAGCCATCGAGGTTCAGAGTGGCTGAAGACGGTTCTTTGAGGCTTGGTAACCGTTGGGTAATTCTGAGTACGCCGGAGTTGCGTCGAGGGATTTTACAGCGAGCTCATAGTAGCAGGCTTAGTATCCACTTAGGCGGGAGGAAGATGTATAAGGATATATGTGATCAATTTTGGTGGAAGAGGATGAAGCGTGACGTTATCACTTTTGTTAAGAGGTGTTTGATCTGCCAGCGGGTTAAGGCGGAGAGGCAGAGACCTGGTGGCGAGCTGAGGAGATTGGAGATACCGGAATGGAAGTGGGTACATATATCCATGGACTTCATGACCCACTTGTCGAGGACTACTTCGGGGTGTGATGCGATTTGGGTGATCGTGGATAGGTTGACGAAGGTAGCTCACTTCATTCCCTACAGTATGACATTCACATACATGAGGATGGCTCAGTTGTATGTGCGGGATATAGTGAGACTGCACGGAATTTCAGTTTCCATTGTGTCTGATAGAGATCCATGGTTTATATCTCATTTTTTGGGAGGTCTTCAGTCAGCTTTGGGTACTGAGGTGAGATTGAGCACGACGTATCATCCCCAAACGGACGATCAGACCGAGCGTACTATACAGATGCTCGATGGCATGTTACGGGCATGTGTGTTGAAGTTTGATGCTTCGTGGCAAGATTCATTGGCCTTAGTAGAGTTCTCATACAACAATAGCTATCAGGCGAGCATTCAAATGGCTCCATTCGAGGATTTATATGGTCGGCGTTGCAGGTCGCCATTGTATTGGGATGATTTGACTAGTAAATCAGTTGGAGGACCCGAATTGATTCGGGAGATGGAGGACAAGATAAAGGTTATCCGACAGAAGATGAAAGCAGCCCAGGATAGGCAGGCAGCCTATGCAAATAAACGGCGGCGACCGTTAGAATTCCAATTGGGAGATAAGGTCTTTTTTGAAGATCTCACCTTTCAGAGGTGTAGTTCGGTTTGTCTACGCGGTATACTGTCTCCGAGATATGTGGGACCGTTTGAGATTTTACCATGTGTCTATGTGGGACCTTTTTAGAATTCCAAAGATCTGTTGCCACCGTCATTGTCTGACATTCATGACGTGTTCCATGTGTCTATGTGGCGGAAGTATGAGCCGGATCCATCACATGTGTTGCAGCCTTCTGAGGTGCAGTTAGATTCTGATGTGTCCTACGTGGAACGACTAGTCAGGATTCTGGATAGAGCTGATCGCAGACTTCGGAACAAGGTGATACCGATGGTCAAGGTCTAGTGGGATTGCAGGGGTGTCGAGGAGGCAACGTGGGAGACGGAGCGGCATATGGTGCAGCACTACCCGAACTATTTTCTGGTATGTGATTTATGTTAGTTTTGGATTGGTAAGTGCATGCGATTTCGAGGATAAAATCTTATAAGTAGGGGAATATTGTGATATCCCCGAAATAATTATGTGCGCTTGGGCATTAATTATGTTTATGTGATGTTTATGGTGTTGAATTAATTATTATGGTGAAATGCTTAGTCATGCGGTGGGCGTGACCTGATAATGCATTTCAGGGTGCATGTGATGCATGATTGGAATTTGGGTGTTAGCATGGTTTATTTGTGGTGGGTAATGTTTATTTTGGGTAAAGCGTGTTTTAATTGGGGTTATGTTGCATTTCTGGAAAATACTTTTAAAATATCATGTAGGGATATTTTATACATCATGCTAATATCGTGTCATGTTTTAATTAACCCCACTTATACCCCATTACCTCACTCCCCCATCACTCTTTACCAAAACATCACTCCCAACCCTACCCCAAAACCCCAATCTCGATTTTGAGCAAGGAGAGGAGGAGAAAACCCTTTGCAAATCTTCATTGTGGGATTTCTTGGTATGATTTGAAGCCTTGAAGGGTATGAATCTCTCCTTGTTAGATTTATTATGTTTTGTGGTTGAAATGGGTTGGTATTAGGGATTTGAAATGGGTTTGTTTTGGGTATATGTTGTTTTTGGTTGGGTATTGAATTTTAGTGTTGTTAAAGTTTATATTGATAGTTTAGGGTGTTTTGATGATGTTGGTTGGTTGTTGTTTGAAGGAAAATGGGTTGAAGGGGATGAGTGTGTTGAAAATGGCGATTTTCGCGTTTGCAGGTATCCGCGATCGATCGGTGCTTTTCCGCGATCGATCATGAGCATCAGGGTGCAAGACAGAGACTTTCCACGATCGATCGCGAGTTTGCGCAATCGATCGGCGAAGTCCGCGATCGATCGGCGTGTTTTCAGCGATCGATCGCGGAAGGGTAAATTTTGGGCGTTGAGGCAGTAGCATCTCGCGATTGATCGGGGCCCATTGGCGATCGATCGCGAGAAGCCAAATTATGTGTTTTTGGTTATTTTTTGTGGGATTTTTGGTATCGGACTATTATTGGCTTCTAATATTGGTTTGTGTGAATGTGTAGAACCATCCCAGGTGGCAACACAACCAATGAGATAAAGTCCCACGACATCTCCACTTTTGGAACAAGGTACTTAGTGAGACGTACGAGCATTGGTGATACAATTATGCTATTGGGTTTATGCAAGGTGCATTGTTATGTGTTTGAGTATGGTTGAATGTTCTAGTGGTTGTTATATTCGAGCGAGGAATATGGTACTTGCCGATGTCATATGAAGTGATGGAATTATGATATTTGCCGCTATCATGTTGAAGCGATGGTTATGCCGCTGGCATGTCGAAGCGAGAGGTATCATATGATGCCGCTATATGTCGAAGCGAGGGGTACTAAAATACCGTTGTTATAACAAGACCGGAATAGTTGTGTTAGATAAGTGATTATCGATGGAAATCGTTGTATGTGAATGAAATACGGAGTCGATCACTTATATTATGAACTAATGACTATGTACATGAGTTATGGAACAGGAACGACCGAAGAAAGTATGTTAATGCGGCAACTCGGGGAGTATACATGATAAATGTTTCAAGCAATTATTTATATTATTGTCCTTGAGTTTTGTTGATGAATGATGTATATGCTTACCTTTTTGGCAAGAAGGGCTATGGACCGGGTTGATGCGGTGAGCTTGTGAGGAGCGCAACTGGTATAGGAAGACATGATTCTTTGTATAGTCTCTACTCTAGGATGATTAGAGACTATAGATTTACATGTAGTGTAAATCTATATGATTAACATTCATTTAGCTGTGAATGTAACTAATCCTTTTTGGAATTTTATTTTTGTACTGTAATCCTAATAGCTCGGGGCATCAACACGAACTTTATACTCTGTTAGATGTATGTTTAGCTCTTCTTATGCCTTTATTCTGCACGTAAGGTATTAGGGTCCTTAAAATATGCTTTGGCTGGAATTGTTGCCACGATAGGTATGCTACATATGCTTTGGCATGAGAGGTATACGCCGGTTGGGTATATGCTCTGGCTGTTATAACATGTGAGGACGATACTATGATATGTGCTGCTAATATGAAGATGTGAGGAGGTTCCACTGACATATTGAGCTGAGATAGGCATATCATATTAGTCTGGTTATAACAGGATGAGGGATGAGACATGTCATGACATATTTGCATTTGATGATGCATGATACAGAACAATCACAACTAATCATTATAGTGCTTTATATTTTTAGATTGATTATTGATATAGCGCTGAGCTGGTTGTTTATCTATACTTATGTTGTGTGATTGTTTCTATAGAGACTCATAGACGTGGGAGGACAGGATTGTGAGTCTTATTCCGCTGCGAGTTGAACCACTGCATAGGAGTTGTATGAGTCTAGGTTGTTTTACAGTACATATGATGTATATTATGACAAGATTTTGTAACTAATGTATCAGCCTATATAACTCAACTCTTAAACAGTGTATGATTTACTTAATTCTTACTCACATATTTATAAGAAACTGATACATAACGGAATAAGTAACGAGGACCCCACAGTATGCACTTAATACATGGGTTAATACACTAATAGAGGGTTAAGGGCACGGGGGTCCTTACATCTCGTGTCTTTGTTCCAGCTGAGTTATCAAGTCTAGCAACTCGATAAAGTCAACATCCCTTTCGATTTGATCATGTGGATACCGTAGAGGCAAAATTGAAAAGTTTTGCTCATGACTCGTGGACGTCTTGCTTCGAGGATTCTGCATCAAACACGCTACAAAGGTATAACTCTCGACACCCGATATGATAACTTCGTATAGGTCCTCGGTAGGAATCCGATAAATTTTATTCCGCTGCCATGTATGCTTGTTGGATTCCTTACAAGGGTGACAACACACACACTTTGCGCTAGGAGAATCATCATGTGATGTCTCGTCATCCCTCGTGTCTAGGTCCGGTAGCAACGCACGTGACTACAGTTGCTACCTAAACTGCATGCCATCGTCGTGCCCGTCATCCCCGACACTCAGAGTAAATCAACTCAGTCATCATCAAGGATATCAAAGAAGTTGATAGATCAATATGATATGCCCATGAATCATCTATGCATCATATGACACATTGTGGGGTCCTCGTTACTTAATCCATTTATGTATTACTAGTACGTAGCACGTGCTTCGCACGCAGAGCCATATTTTGTACCTGTTGTTATTATTTTTATTAGTTGATTCAATTAGTAATTAGGATGTGTAATTCGAATTTAGAGAATTTATATCAGTAGTTATAGATTTTAATACATTAATAATTTACTTTAGTTAATTTTATTATTTCATAGAATTAATTGAGGTATGTGGGTTCCTCTTTTATTCGTATATCATGCCACTTCTTACTTTAATTTTTATATCAAATAATTTAGCCTATAAATTTATTCTAATTATCTAAATGACATTGTTCTAGTTAACATCTTTATTTATTATATTTATTGTTAAACACTTAACATTTTATTATATTTTTATTACTATTATTTCTTATTTTTACTATTATTATTTAATCAATTAGTAATTAGGATCTAAAATATAAGATAATAACATTATAACTTAAAAGTGATTTAATATGAAAAATGAAGAGGTGCGAGAATTTATATTAATAGTTATATATTAAAATACATTTATTTTATTATAATATTTTTTAATTATTATGTTTATTGTTATATTTTTTACTACTATTATTTTTACATTCTTTTACTGCTACTGCTATTGTTGTTGTTGTTATTATTATTATTATTATTATTTAGGATGCACAATTTGAATTGTCTTAACTTAGTTAACATATCTAATTATTATGCATTATTGTTAACACTTAGTATTAAAATATTTTATTATTTTTACTATTATTAATATTTTTAATAATTAGTAATTATGATGTACTAATTAAGAAAATAATCTTATAAATTCATAGTGTGGAAAATGAAGAGGTGATAATTTATATTATAGATTTTAATACATTATTAATTAATAACTAATTGAATGTTAATTACTCTATTATTCATTTTCCTTTTATGTCCCTTGTTAATATTATGAGTTTACAATTATATCCCTATGAAATATTTATTTGTGTAAGAAAGTATAGGAAAAAAGGACAAAGTTGTTAAATCACAATGAAAAACTTTGCCCTTTGATCCACACTTTTATAGGAGTATAGATTTTAACATACATACGTGAGTCTGAATTAAGTAAAAACATGCACTGATTAAGAGTATCTAACTAGTTAAGTTGTTACAAGGTTATAAAAACCTAACCCACTATACATCACATGTACAAACAACAACCTAATCCAAGATAACTCCTAGGCAGTGGTTCAGCTCGCAGCGGAAAATGACTCACATCCCGTCTCCCCATGTCTATGAGTCCCTACAGAAACATTCACACAATGAGTATAGAGAACAACTATCTCAGTGCAATATCAAAACACAATATCAATATCAATGATAAAGCACAATAAATCATCTAACGTGAATGTTCTGTATCATGCATCCACAAATGCACTATGTCATGACATGTCTCAACAATTACCCTATTATCACGAGCCCCATATGATATGCCTATTCAGCTCAATATGTCAGTGGAACCACATCACATCTTCATATTAGCAGCACATATCATAGTACCATGCTCATCTGTGATAATAGCCAGAGCATATACCCACACCAGGTGTATATCTCTCAAGCCAAAGCATATGTAGTATATCTATCGAGGCAACGATCCCAGCCAAAGCATATACCACACCAGGCATATCTATCAAGGGACTGATCTTACCAAAGCATATACACATATCTATCAAGGCATCCATCCCAATCATATGAAATCCATGTATGCACATGCATATGAAACTACAAATCATATGACACAAGATAACATAAATCATAACATCATCATCACATCATATCTATACTCCGTACGTCAACACGTACCTGTATTGCGACACAAACGAGATAAATTAGACGTCACTGGCTAAGTGCCTCGTTGTCCCGTCCCCTGAGATGATGCTACAACAATGCCAACAATATACCATGTTATCCTAGGCATTAAAATCAAATTCTACAAAAATATACATTTTAAGTCTACCGATCGATCGGTCACCCTAGCGATCGATCGGTCCAAACAAGTAACCCTAGCGATCGGTCGGTCAAAAGCCAGCGATCGATCGCTTAAAAAGTTGAATTTCTCAAAAATGCTACGGCATTTCACCGATCGATCGGTCGCTTTCAGCGATCGAACGGTACATGCACCGCCTTAACCTTCCCCTATTTTACCGATCGATCGGTCCGATCCTAGCGATCGATCGGTCGATGACAAAAATTTCAAACCATGGCGATTTTGAGCTTATCCTCCTAGCTCTTCTCCTACAACTCGAAATACAACATTAAAACAGGGTTCATGCACTCTCTACTAGCATAACAACATGTTTTCACCATTTTAGAATCCAATTACTAGCATAGAACCATAATATGATTCTTCACATGCTTCCAACTTCAAACAAAAGCAAAGAACTTCAAATTTGCATGATAAAGTAGTGAATGTTTAGTCTCCTTACCAAGTAAATCACTTCCTCTTAGTGACTAAAGATCCTTGCAAGTGAAACTCTAAATCAAACCCTCAAAAGCTTCCAAAGAACATGTAGAGATTTGTAGGTGAGTTGAGGTGAGTTGTGTGTTTAAAAGCTGATTTTACATCTAAAATACTCACCTTTAATTCCAAATTCACATGCACATGTAATTCCCTTCAAACTCATGTCAAACATCTTATGGAATGCAACTCACATGTACATTCTAATGCACCTTCAAATGCATGCTACATGTACACCAATGTTATATTCTACTATACATGTATTGTCATATATTTCACTCATTGTCATATATCATTTGCTACATGTATTAATTCATTCTTGGTTCCACCCGAACCCCCATTATCATACCGCTAAGTGATATAATTACACCATAATCATATCACACGTATATAGCACAAATCGAGGCATTACATTTTTCCCCCACTCATTGAATTTCGTCCTCGAAATTGTATATACAAACATGCATGTATAGATACTCAACTCAACAATCCTTCTATAAGAAGATAGGAAACATGCTCATGGATGCAACAGTACAGGATGTATATACCAACAGTATAATAAAACTGTAAAATCATACCAGAAAACAAATCCGGATACCGTTGCATCATATGCTGCTCCGTCTCCCACGTTGCCTCTTCGACACCCCGTCTGTCCCACTGTACCTTAACCATAGGAATCACCTTATTACGCAACCTGCGTTCAGCTCGATCCAAGATCATAATCGATCGTTCCTCATACGACACATCTGTATCCAACTGTACATCAGGTAACTGTAATACATGACTCGGATCTGGTTCATACTTCCTCAATAATGAAACATGAAAGACATCATGAATACTACTCAATGCCGGCGGTAGTGCCAAGCGATATGCCAATGTACCAATACGTTGTAACACCTCATACGGACCAACATACCGTGGAGACAATTTTCCACGCTTACCAAACCGTACTACACCTTTAAAAGGTGAGATTTTCAAGAATACACGGTCACCAACTTGGAATTCAAGTGGTCTACGTCGCTTATTGGCATACGCAGCCTGTCTATCCTGAGTTTTAAGTTTCAATCGAATGACCTTTACTTTCTCTTCCATTTCATGAATCATATCCGGTCCATGTAAAGTAGACTGATCCATATCATCCCAATACAATGGCGATCTACATCGTCGCCCATACAAAGCTTCAAATGGTGCCATCTGTATACTAGACTGATAACTGTTGTTATATGAAAATTCCACTAATGGCAACGACTCTTGCCAAGAAGTATCAAACTCTAATACACAGGCACGCAACATATCCTCAAGCGTCTGTATCGTACGCTCTGTTTGTCCATCTGTCTGAGGATGATATGCTGTACTCAACCGCACTTCAGTTCCCAACGCTGTCTGTAACCCTTCCCAGAAATGAGAAGTAAATCTCGGATCCCTATCCGATACTATGGAAACTGGAATACCATGTAATCTCACTACATGTTGAATGTACAACTGTGCCATTCTCAGATATGTAAACGTCATACAATATGGCACAAAATGAGATACTTTGGTGAGTCGGTCAACAATCACCGAAATAGCATCGCAACCAGAAGACGTCCGTGGTAAATGAGTCACAAAATCCATCGTGATATGTTCCCATTTCCACTGAGGAATGTCCAAACTATGTAATTCACCTCCTGGTCTCTGTCTTTCCGCTTTCACTTGTTGACAGATCAAACACCGTTTCACAAAGTTCAATACATCCTGTTTCATACGTTTCCACCAAAATTGTGTACGTAGATCATGATACATTTTCTTCCCTCCAGGATGTATACTGTATCTACTACAATGAGCACGTTGTAGTAGTTCTTGGCGTAGTCCCAATGAAGCAGGTACTACCCAACAAGTCCTGTATTTCAAAGTTCCATCATTGGTGAGTACAAATTGAGATGTTTGTCCTTGACTTATCCTTTCCTTCCACTGTTGTACTTCATCATCAGTTAGTTGTGCCGTTCTGATTTTCTCAAAAATGTCAGGTTCAACCAACAATGTTGATACCCTTACTAGCTCTAGTTCCACATCAAAATCATAACCCAAAGTACAACAAGAAGTCATCAATGCGGATAAATAAATCATCTCATCAGCCGTATGATGTACCTTTCGACTCAAGGCATCTGCTGTAAGATTAGCTTTTCCTGGATGATATTCAATCTCACAATCATAATCTTTCAACAGATCCATCCACCTTCTTTGTCTCATATTCAACTCCGCTTGAGTGAATAGAAATTTTAAACTCTTATGATCTGTGTATATGGTAAACGACGTACCATATAAATAATGTCGCCATATCTTCAATGCAAAGACAATGGCAGCTAATTCCAGATCATGCACTGGATATCTCATTTCATGTGGCTTCAACTGTCGTGATGCATAAGCCACTACATGTTTGTCCTGCATCAATACACAACCCAAACCAAGTAAAGATGCATCAGTATATACTGCAAACCTGTCATGCTCTGAAGGAATGATCAAGACTGGAGCTGTAGTCAATCGATGTTTCAATTCCTGGAAACTACGCTCACAAGCCTCTGACCATTGAAATGATACTCCCTTCTGTGTCAAATGTGTCAATGGTTTGGCGATCGCTGAAAATCCTTCAACGAACCGTCTATAATATCCAGCCAAACCTAAGAAACTACGAATCTCTGGCACAGAAGTAGGTGCTGACCAATTCAACACTGCTTCCACTTTCTTCGGATCAACTGATATACCTTCTTCTGAAATTACATGCCCCAAAAAGCCGACACTAGTCAACCAAAACTCACACTTACTGAGTTTGGCATACAACTGATGTGTCCTCAACAATTGCAATACCATATGCAAATGTTGAACATGTTCTGCCTCACTCTGTGAATAGATTAGTATATCATCGATAAAGACAATGACAAATCGATCAAGGTATTCTTGAAACACACGATTCATTAGACTCATAAAGACAGCGGGAGCATTTGTCACTCCAAATGGCATCACCAGAAACTCATAATGCCCATAACGAGTCCTAAATGCTGTCTTCTGTATATCTAATTCCCTCACACGTATTTGATGATATCCTGACCTCAAATCAATCTTAGAATAAATCCTTGATCCCTGCAACTGATCAATCAAAATCATCAATACGAGGAAGAGGATACTTATTCTTTATCGTTACCTTGTTCAATTGTCTATAGTCAATACACAATCGCATTGTCCCATCCTTCTTCTTAACAAATAAAACTGGGGCACCCCAAGGCGATACACTAGGACGTATGTACCCCTTGTCCAATAAATCTTGCAATTGAGTTTTCAACTCTTTCAATTCAGTTGGTGCCATCCGATAAGGAGCCCGTGAAATTGCAGAAGTATCAGGTATCAAATCAATACCAAATTCCACTTCTCGACTCGGTGGGAATCCAGGTATCTCATCTGGAAACACATCCGCATATTCTGCAACCACTGGCATCTCCTCCACTTTCCTTTCTCGTTTCTGTTCATTTACGTCAAGGGCATAAATCAAATAACCCGCATGTCCACGCTCTAACAAACGCGACATTCAGATTGCTGATATCAAAGGAATCCTTGCCCTCGATCCCTGGCCATAGAATAACCATTGATTTCCAGTGTCATACTGAAATCTCACTATCTTCTGACTACAATCCACAACAGACTGATATTTACTCAACACATCAATTCCAAGGATGCAATCAAAATCTGACATGTCTAACACAATCAAATCAGCTTGAAAGCCATAGTCAGACTCAAACTGAATAGCACAATCAGACACACTCTGACAAGTCTTCACAGTTGTTCCCATGGGTGTCGAGACATAAAGAGGCATCAACAGTGGAGACGAGCATATATGATACTGATCAATAAAAGCTTGTGCAATAAAAGAATGTGATGCACCAGTATCAATCAACAGAAAAGCAGGATAAGAAAACAAAGTACATTTACCCGCTATCACAGTATCAGGAGCTGCCTGTGCTTCCTCCCTGTTCAGTGCATACACCTGAGCCTGAGGTGGTCCTGCCCTCTGTCCTCCACCAAACTGTGGTGCACCCTGTGGTCTCTGCTGCACTATATTTTCTGACATTGGTCCTCTCCTCTGTTGTCCACCCACTTGCGGACAATCACGGATCACATGTCCTGGCTTCCCACAACGGAAACAAACCACCGTATCAAACTGTGGACAATTTTTTTGATAATGTGGCCCTCCACATTTAAAACATTGCAATCCCCGTCCACTACTACTACTACTTCCTTGGGACTGTCCCTTCGCTCTACGGTCATCCCCTTTTCGTGGTCCAAAACGTTTCCCACTAAACCTAGATGAAGATGCACCACCTCGTGGTGATTTAAATGGTTCTCTTCTAGGTCTCATACTGTCAGATGTAGGTGGTTGGGTTGTCCAACATCTTTGTATACCCCTACGGCAATCTCAGCCATCTCAGCCCTAGTCAATGCTTCTTCATATGATGTAGGGTTATTGGACATGACCCTATCAAACAATTCAGGCCTCAACCCTTTCACAAACTGTCTGATCTTAGCTTTGGTGTTAACAGGCAATATGTGGCACATACCGGAGCAAAGAAGAATAATGCACAGCATAATCAGATACTGTCATTGATCCCTGTCTCAAATTTGTAAATTCATCCTCTTTCCTCTGCCGTGCAGCAACAGAGAAATAATGCTCCAAGAACTTCGTTCTGAACACATCCCAGTTAACTTGTCTGTCCTTGAGCCCTCAACTCAAGTACTGTGGACTTCCACCACATCATAGCTTTCTTCGCTAACTGGAATTCAGCTAAGCGTAACCAAGCAGTCTTGGCACACGGTGCTGACACAAAGATCTGTTCCACACGTTCCAGCCACTCCTCTGCCAGTTCCCCTGATTCAGTCCCCTCAAACCTGGGTGGATGATAACTCAGAAATTGCGTTAATGTCAATTCTCCAGGCAACAGTACCTGTTCCACTGGCCCTTGCTCAATAGGTGGTGGTGGCACAGGCGCCATCCTTACACTCATTGCCACTCAGGGCATCCCCAGCATCCTCATGATACCCTCTGTCTGTCATAGCTGTAGATCAAGGGTTAACAATAACATTCACAAGTATATAACATGTTAGAATAACATCATATGCCAAATACTAACATGCTATTACCATTCTTAAAGTGTTTAGGTAACTCCCTAATACATTTCCTCTACCCATGTTCACCCCGTTCTCGAACCACTGCTCTGATACCACTAATGTGGGGTCCTCGTTACTTAATCCATTTATGTATTATTTTAACATACATACGTGAGTCTGAATTAAGTAAAAACATGCACTGATTAAGAGTATCTAACTAGTTAAGTTGTTACAAGGTTATAAAAACCTAACCAACTATACATCACATGTACAAACAACAACCTAATCCAAGATAACTCCTAGGCAGTGGTTCAGCTCGCAGCGGAAAATGACTCACATCCCGTCTCCCCACGTCTATGAGTCCCTACAGAAACATTCACACAATGAGTATAGAGAACAACTATCTCAGTGCAATATCAAAACACAATATCAATATCAATGATAAAGCACAATAAATCATCTAACGTGAATGTTCTGTATCATGCATCCACAAATGCACTATGTCATGACATGTCTCAACAATTACCCTATTATCACGAGCCCCATATGATATGCCTATTCAGCTCAATATGTCAGTGGAACCACATCACATCTTCATATTAGCAGCACATATCATAGTACCATGCTCATCTGTGATAATAGCCAGAGCATATACCCACACCAGGTGTATATCTCTCAAGCCAAAGCATATGTAGTATATCTATCGAGGCAACGATCCCAGCCAAAGCATATACCACACCAGGCATATCTATCAAGGCACTGATCTTACCAAAGCATATACACATATCTATCAAGGCATCCATCCCAATCATATGAAATCCATGTATGCACATGCATATGAAACTACAAATCATATGACACAAGATAACATAAATCATAACATCATCATCACATCATATCTATACTCCGTACGTCAACACGTACCTGTATTGCGACACAAACGAGATAAATTAGACGTCACTGGCTAAGTGCCTCGTTGTCCCGTCCCCTGAGATGATGCTACAACAATGCCAACAATATACCATGTTATCCTAGGCATTAAAATCAAATTCTACAAAAATATACATTTTAAGTCTACCGATCGATCGGTCACCCTAGCGATCGATCGGTCCAAACAAGTAACCCTAGCGATCGGTCGGTCAAAAGCCAGCGATCGATCGCTTAAAAAGTTGAATTCTCAAAAATGCTACGGCATTTCACCGATCGATCGGTCGCTTTCAGCGATCGATCGGTACATGCACCGCCTTAACCTTTCCCCTAGTTTTACCGATCGATCGGTCCGATCCTAGCGATCGATCGGTCGATGACAGAAATTTCAAACCATGGCGATTTTGAGCTTATCCTCCTAGCTCTTCTCCTACAACTCGAAATACAACATTAAAACAGGGTTCATGCACTCTCTACTAGCATAACAACATGTTTTCACCATTTTAGAATCCAATTACTAGCATAGAACCATAATATGATTCTTCACATGCTTTCATGCTTCCAACTTCAAACAAAAGCAAAGAACTTCAAATTTGCATGATAAAGTAGTGAATGTTTAGTCTCCTTACCAAGTAAATCACTTCCTCTTAGTGACTAAAGATCCTTGCAAGTGAAACTCTAAATCAAACCCTCAAAAGCTTCCAAAGAACATGTAGAGATTTGTAGGTGAGTTGAGGTGAGTTGTGTGTTTAAAAGCTGATTTTACATCTAAAATACTCACCTTTAATTCCAAATTCACATGCACATGTAATTCCCTTCAAACTCATGTCAAACATCTTATGGAATGCAACTCACATGTACATTCTAATGCACCTTCAAATGCATGCTACATGTACACCAATGTTATATTCTACTATACATGTATTGTCATATATTTCACTCATTGTCAGATATCATTTGCTACATGTATTAATTCATTCTTGGTTCCACCCGAACCCCCATTATCATACCGCTAAGTGATATAATTACACCATAATCATATGACACGTATATAGCACAAATCGAGGCATTACACACATGCAACTCAATATGTCATGCAATTTCATGTGAAAGTCAATACATATCATGTAATTCATATATCATGTACTATAATGTATATCAACATGTCATATAGTAACAAAAGAATCACATAGTGACAATTAAATCATATAAATCAATTAATGACATGTAAAATCATACAATAGCATCATTACACGCCTTCGTCAGACGTCATGATAAAACTCATTTCTACGTACCTCAGATCAAAAATCTACCGAGTACTCCTCGAATCAACCCCAGAATCTATTAACATGGTCATGTAAATTCCAAAATGACACTAAGTGTTCAAGTAGTGCATTGAATCAAATGCAACTTCTAAGTATTGACCCTTTGTGTTTTTCTTAAATTTTCAGCTGACCCATTTTTGTAGAAAAATCACTATAATTTCATACGACATCAAAACGACTCGATTCTAGTGCTCAAAGTTTAGAAACTCAAAATACTACATTTCATCTATTATGATGACAAGCTGGTTCCTCCATTTGAAAGGGTATTGAACACTAAACACGTAGCATTTTAAACTATGTTTTCCAGCTTGAGCAGTGTTACGAAAAATACTATAACTTTTTTCGTTTCAAATCCAAATTGAGTGATTCTAGTGGCACATTAAAACCAACTTGAACCAGTACAATTCATATTTCTATGAATTTTCTGGAATTCCAAGCTAAAAATGCTCAGGAATTAGAATAACAAACTACGTGGGTATTTTCGCCCACATGCAGGGCTCATAATGAGCACTATTAGTATAAAAATTCATAACTTCTTCAAATAAGTCCAAATTAAGTCCTCTTTTTTTTTAAAAAATCGAAGAGAATTCAAAGATTTACAATGTTGGTTTGAAGACCGACATCAAATTAAAAGCACAATTTACCCAGAATCTTGAAACACAGTATGCATGTATCATGCAAGAACATGCAGAGTCCAAAATATGCACTATTAGTAAAATTGGCATAACGTTTTCATCTAAGATCCAAATCGCATGCTTCGTTTTTTTAAGCTGCATAAAATTCAAAGAGCTACAACTTTTATGTTTTGCTCAAAGTCAAATTCGAAGGATAAAACTCTACAAAACACGAAGCAATAGACTGACAGAAACATTTATTTTATAGATTCTGTTTTATCAAAATGAGTTCAACATTATCATGCTTCTTCCTAGATTTTCGATTTTATATAACCAAGACCAACTAAAAGTAGTTTAAAATCGAGGTCATACCCCTGTAGTTCAGATTGAATCCACCACCAATCCAACTCCAAGCTCTTAATCTTCAAAATTCTTGAAGAATCTATACCTCATTTCTCCTACCTTCTTCAAGCTAAGCTTGCATGTGAGTTTACATCATTTTTCCTCAAGGATTTTTGGGAGGATTGGCTCGAAATTGGAGAGGGAAATCTGAGATTATGGCTAAAAAGTGACTAAAACCATGCCTTAAAACAATGAGAATAAGCGATGGAAACTATGTAGAGTAAATTGAGTTTTGTAATGATTTTCATGCCAAGTGTCCATGATGATATTTGATATGTTTGATATGGTGTTGGACAAAAATTTGCATGCCAACTTGTACAATTTTGATGTATTTTATCTTGATGAAAAATAAGGTGTTTTGACCCGGAACATCTTAATTCGAAATCTCAACTTTTAATCACTCGGGTTTGCTTAAACATCATTAATCCGGATTAATCATAATTAATTAGGAACCGGGGGCTTACAGTAAGCATCCCTCTTGATTCGGATAGCCCTTTTTACGTCTTCATTCCACCATGATGCGTCCTTACCTGGTGGAGCATATCCTCTTGACTCACCAAGGAGCTATTTAGCTACCATCTTAATGCCACGAGCCATTTTGTTCCAGGTGGTATCATGATCATCTCTTGGCGTCCAATTAACTTCCTCGACTACCTTTTCTACAAAAGCTCTAAAGTTAACTTCTTTTAACCGCTACCACTTAATTCTAGGTCCTAACTTATGCTTAATTCTAGTAGCCCTAATCTTAATCCTAACATCTAGAACTAAAAGTCAGTGTTGGGTAACTACACTCGCTCCTGGAGTTATCTTACAGTCCAATCACTTAACTCTATCTATCCTTCTAGCGAAAAAGAAACCTATTTGGGTTGTACTAGACCCACTTCTAAAAGTAACTAGATGAGATGACCTCTTCTTGAACCAGATATTTTCAATAGGACTAAGTCATATGACATGGCAAAATCCAAAAGTAAATTACATGTGGCGTTCCTGTCCCAATGGCATAGCCTCCATGAGCACTCTCATAGCCACCCCGATCAGAATCTATGTGCCCATTGAAATCTCCCCCGATGAAGATTTTCTCATTAAGAGGTATTCCTTGCACCACGTCATCTAGATCTTCCCAAAATTTCCGTTTAATAGCCTCATCTAGACCAATTCGGGGTGCATAGGCATTAATGATATTAACAATATCATTGCCTAAAACTAACTTAACTAATATTATCATATCTACATTCCTCATAACTTCAACTACCAAGTATTTTATTTTCTATGATTACACCTACCCCATTAGGATTATTATCCTTATCTATGTACCAACGTTTATAGCCCCAAGGAGCTAGTTCTGGATTTCTCACCTACACATTTGGTCTCCTGCATGCACATAATACTAATTTTTCTTATACTCATAGTCTCTACTAACTCTGCTAATCTACTGATAAGGGAACCTACATTCCAAGAGGCTAAACGAATCATATGGTCTTGGTTTCGAGCTAACTTCTTTACCCCCACTCGCTCGAGGTGAAAGAACCCTTGTGCGACGACCTAGCAGCCCTTGCCCACATATCACTACACACGGGATCCGGTGCAGCACGTCGCTGTATAGGGACGCCCCAACACAATTCATCTTATAGTTCATGTCAATGAGATGTGACTAATTTATCCGACTGACTGTCACAGGCCTACCACCACCCTCCTCATTTACCCTGGCTGGGGGCATGCAGTAATACATATCATAAGTGATCCATACCACAATTGATGTATATCACTGGCGGAGTTTTTATACCAATATGAATTTATTAAAAATGACTTATATTATTTTCGGATAATTGATAATGTCTAACACTTAAGTTCACGATTTAGTAAAACTTAATACACGACTTATTGAAAATTAGTCCTAAAGCGCCGTATTTGTACTCATTGCGCCAGATCACGACATGTACGTCATTGCGCGACCTACGTAAAACTTAGTGTGTCTTAAAGCGACGCACAAACAATCATTATGTCACCGCGAGATCGGAGCGCCAATGCACGAAAGATGGTTGAAGAATTATGTGACTTTGAACACACCATTAAAGGCAAAAAGAAACCATAAAAAAAAAATTGTAAGAGGTCAGTGCTTAACACGTCCGACGTGGGACCCACCGGAGAGATCAAAAGGTCAGAAATCTAACTGGAATGACCAATCATAACATTACACGTCATCTAACCAATGCTTTAGTTCTTAGACCTAACGTAAAATATTAATATCATCATCAACTTTATAACCCATACGCTAACTAGTGTTTGTTTTCAAAGATACAGTATTTTTTTCCTTGTCAAAATACCCTTCTCTATGATATTGTTATATTTTAAAAATATTTATATACAATAAAATAAAATTTTGAACATTTACTTTGAAAAAAATTATTCTAACATTATTACAATTCACACAAAATATTACTAAATATTATTAAATCATATTATTATAAATTTTTTTAAATATATCTCACGTATTGCTTTTATTGCTCTACATATGTTCAAATTTCAAATTACATCAGTAGCATAAAAATAATCATCATCAAATTTTGGATTTAAGATATTCTATATCTTGTCATCTAGAATTATAAGCCACTGAAGTTTTTAATTCGATAGATCAAACACAAAGATATGAAACTATGTATCTAAAAATTATTTAACTCCATTAGTTACAATCCATTTTGGATTTTTTGAATGAGAAAAAAATCCCATTTTATCTTACAGTTTTATACATTCAGGCACCGTTTGGGGTTCATGATAATATTAGTAATCACGGGATTACTAAGATCATCCAATGTTTGTTTTGTTTTTTTTAAAAAAATTATCCCATCATATTTATCACATTCTAATCCCACTTTGCAACAAAATGACATAAATACCCCTTCCCGCCTTTTTATTACTATCTCAAAATTTGAAATTCCCACCAAAAACTACAATTTATTTCCTACAACTTTATTATTATATTTGTATTGTTTACATATTATTATTATTATTATCATATTTTATTATTATATGACTATAATATATATATTATTAATATTATTATGTAGTAATAATAATAATAATTATTATTATTATATTACTATTATTATTATATATTATTAATATAATAATAATATTAGTATTATTACATATATATATATATGCATATATACATATATATGTATATGAAATAATAATAATAATAATAATTGTTATTATTATTTATGTATATATATATATACACAGTGTGTATATATATATATATTATTATGACTATTACTATACATAATAATTATTATTATAAATATTTTATTATATATATATATTATATTATTATTATTATTATTATATAATACGTATATATATATTATGATTATGATTAATAAATATGTATATATATATTATATATCATCATAGAAGAAGAATCATAATATATATATATATATATATTAATATGTAATAATATATTATTATTATTATTATTATTATCTATTTTATATTCATATATATATATATATCTGAATATCTAAATAGATAATAATAATAATAATAATATAAATATATATATATATATATACGTATATATGTATATATTATATTATGATTATTATATTTTATTTTACAATATTATATTAATCTATTATATTTATATATATATATATATATATATATATATATATATATATCTATATATATATATTATTGCATTGATGAGGGTATTTAGTCTTTATATCAAATAATAATCCTTATCAACTATCTTATCTCCCAATCAAACATCATATAACTTATCATAATTTATTTTTACAATCATTTCATAACTTTTTAATCTTTACATTACTTATCACATCAATCACTTCAAACGGTACCTCAGGGTGTGTTTACATTCACAAATAATCCAAGGATTAAATAGTTATCATGGATAAACAACTTGTTTACTTAAATGATTTTAGCCCCACGAATTATGGTATAAAAATATTGTTTCTTATTGATTAATAATTTCATAAAAATGGTGGGATACTTAATCTTTATTTTTGATTATTTTGCGAACAAATAAAAAAATATTATTAATATTAATAACAATGAATTTCAATTAGAATAGTATTTAAAACAATGAATTTTAATTAAAAATAATAAAATTTATAATTAATCTTATTATCATAATTTCAATCAAATCTTTTATTAATAATATTAAAAATAATAAAATTTATAATACCAAAAAAAATTCATTAACAAAGACACATCGACAAAACAATAATTTATTATCTAATGAGGTTTACAATCTCAATCTTAATTATTTATAGTAAACACATTATTATTTATCCGACACTATTATAAATCATATCAATCACACTAATCATAATATAACTTATCAATATTATCATATCATTCAATGTAAATGCAACCTCAGTGACTCATTATAATTACCTTGTCGCTTGTAATATTTAAAAAGTGTTATCTTGAGGTTGATTATTTTAAAAAAAAATCAGGATTTAATTTGTTAAAATTTAATTGTATACAATTTTTTTTACTTAGATGAATTTTGTGTATGCAACGAACACATAATGAGGACAAATGATAATAAAAACTCTCATTAAGGACACTTTGCAATATTAGTTCCAAATTTTTTGGACTAAGCAAATATAGTATAATAGAAATTAACTAAGTGATCGATCCCATAGAATTTGTTATAACAAATATAGTTCTAATAAAATTGTCTTTTAACAAAAAAGATGTCAAGAACATTTTTTGTTTTAGTAAAAAAATCTGGAACCAACAAATCCATTCAAAAATAAAAACCCACACATCGGAACATATCTCCATATGTACGACACATGTTCGTTCCGGTTTTTTTAACGGACAAATGATTTTTGGACCATTTTTATTAAATAAATTTTCTACAGATACTATATTTGTTTCGTCCTAAAAATTTTAGATTATTATTACAAATAATCCTATTTAACGGGAGAATTCTTGTTATTTACCCACGTAATGACCATAAATATTGATAGTGTATTAATAAAACATCAAGTCATTAAAACAAGAATATCAACCATATTCTCTCATCTATAGCTTGGCGCAAAAGAAAATAAGTAAACAATGACAAAACTCCAAACAACTCTCCTTGTGCCTTTCTCCTTTTTGTTTTTTTTTTTTTGTTTTTAAATCTCTTTTTGTCCATATCTTTTCTTATTCTTTCTTCTTCTTTTTTCTCAACCATATTTTCTATCAAATTTTTATTTGTACAGATAAGTGAAATTATACATTCGAATATTATTGTTCAATTCTCTTGACAATAAGGACAATTTAGTCAATAAATCTTATTGTATATATATATATATATATATTAAACACAGACAAGGTGGCATGAAAGTTTCTGTTTTGTTATGTATTTATATATCTAGTATAATTAATATATTTAAGTCAGGGTCGACTAACAAAACAAAATGAAGAGAATATTCAAGCATGTATAAATAAAATAAAAATTATTTACTTTTTTTTTAGAAGTAAAAAAATAATATTAAGAAGAGAGTATCAGGAGTGCTCAAACCCGACAAACATACGAACACATATTTAGTGATCATTCACAAACAAACATTAAACAATTTCAGATACAAAACAAGCTTCATAAACCAATCGTAAATAAACATTATTTACTTTTTATACTCGAAATTATTTTTCTATAAGTCTATATTTTATAAATGTATAAAAAAATGTTTTTTAAAAAAAAAGAAAATTAGTTTTTTACTTTAGGGGGTTTATTTTTATGTTGTGAAAAGGGAATTGAAAATGATACAATAAAAACAAATAATAATTATTATTATATTATAAAAAATAAATTATTGGTGCTATGGTTATTATTATAGTAAAGCAAAGCTGAAACATTTACTTCACATACAAAATACCAATACAAGAAGGAGAAGAAGTCATACAGAGAAACAACACCCCCCCATCATTTTCACCTTCCTTTTTACCCAAACTTCAACTGAGATTCCTTTAATCCTCTATTCTTCTTCTTCATTGGATTGTAATTTATAGATTTTCGGGTCAAAAACCCATATTCTTGTGTTATTTTCGTACACAGTTGTGCTGTTTCACTGTTTTTTCTTGAACAAAAACATAAAAAAAATTATTGGCTTTTTTAATTGAGTTACTAATTTATGTGGCAGATTTTGTTTTCTCTGTTGCAGCAAAGGGTGTGTTTAAGAGCTAGAAGAAAATTCGTAGCTATAAATTTTTAATAAATTATTTTCTGTTAAGACTTTTTTCAAAAAAGAAAACTGGTGTCTTGGGCTTTTCTGTGGTGAATTTAATTGAATTTTGTGATTTGGTATTGAGTAAGGAAAAAAATTGAGAGACATGGGAAAGCATGGACCTTGCTATCACTGTGGTGTTACAAGTGAGTTGTTTTGTCTGTGTTGTCACCGTTTTCAATTGGTTTCAAAATGACTGATTCATTCTTCTATCATGAAATGATTATTCATTTTCTGAATACAGAAAGATAAGTGGGAATGGGAAATACTTGGTCATTTTTTATGTTGTATGTTATGTTTGTCTTTTAACATCCTTTTCTGCCGTAGCCCATGAGCCTTTGAGTTGAAATTTGATAATAGCATTGGAATTCTATGAGCACTTAACCTTTCCTTTCTCTCTTTTGTGTATGCCCACTGCCTTGGACTCTATTGAACCCTTTTGAGAAAAGAGGAATTGAGCTGATGTTCATTGTTCTCTAATGCAGTTGAGTGTGTATATGCCAAATGAAAAAAATGCTTTGTCCACCCCCCACGAGTTCTGATTGATCATAAATTTTAAATTTCTGTTCTAGCAGGACTTAGTGTCTTGACTGCAGCTCTAGACGCGAAGCCTAGACTAGTTTACTGATGTCTTCTCATATAAACATACGAGAGGCTTCTATTTGTTATTGACCCGTAGACTCTAGCCTAGCTTTTTGCAAACACAGATTAAAGTTTCTTTGCCATTGTATTCTAACTCTTGCAACCTTCTATAAACTTCATGTGTGTTCTTAGTATGACATTATAATGATCTTAAACTTGCACTGGAATATCACCAATCGGTCGAGTATGTCTCATTTCCGCCTACTGGGATAGCACTTGATTATTCATAGTTCTCATTTTGCTCCTAAACAAGAGTATCTCTGTATTCTGCTATTACAGTTTAGTTTTGGTTCAGATATTACTTTTTGATTGGTGATAAGGCTTGCCGTGTTGGTATTTTATTCTTCTTTAATGACGGTCATTTTCCTTAGATTATACTTACTTAATCGACTTCAAATAATAATGCAATAGGTACCCCTCTTTGGCGTAATGGTCCTCCTGAGAAGCCCATACTCTGCAATGCATGTGGTTCTCGGTGGCGAACAAAGGGAACACTGGCAAACTACACACCTCTACATGCTAGAACTGAACATGAAGAGTTTGAGGATTATCGGGTTTCAAAAGTAAAGACAATTTATATCAAGAACACAGAGCCGAAAGTTATCAAGAGGAAGTATGATCATAATAATAATTATTTTACTGAATTTCGAGGGGTACTTCCAGACTATAGTCAGGGGTTTCATAAAGCTTTTGATAAGGATACTAGCAATGGATCAAGTTCTGGCTCTGCCATATCTAACTCAGAGAGTTGTGTGCAATATGGCAGTGCTGATGCAAGTGATTTGACAGGTTTCTAAGCTCTATATATTGGTATTCTGAGTAGACTGATTATTACGAAAAAATTACATCTCTATTTATTAGAAACCATTTTCCGAAGAATTCGAGGTTGTCAGAGGTATCAATAAATAGTTTTGTACTTTATCATGGCCCCTCACATGTAATCCGGGGATCAGGAAAGATATGGCCAAAATATATGAGAAACTTGTGACCTCCGATTATGTTAGAAACCTTTCTTTGAAGAGCTCGACATCGTGGGTTTGCTAAGCAATAATTTTATATTTTTGCACTATGACTCGGCCAGCAAAAATAATATCTATTAACCAGGCAATCGGGAGGCAACTTATTCAGATTGCCTTTTCTTCCCCTTAAGGTTTTGTAAACTACCTTTCGGTTAGGCTCTAGAACGAGGCGCCACTACATTTTTCATTATTCTTATTTTTATCCATTCACTCCTCTCCTTTTCAGGTCCATCACAACCTGCTGTATGGGACACAATTGTGCCTCCTAAAAAGAGAACCTGCGTAACTCGATCGAAACCATCTCCAGTTGAGAAGCTCACCAAAGATCTATGTACCATATGGAATGAACAGTGGTCGAGCTTGTCTGGATCTTCAGAAGAAGAGTTACTTCTTGAAAGTGGCAAACCTATGGTGTCTGTTGAAATTGGACATGGAAGTGTACTTATTCGGCATCCGAACTCTATAGCTAGAGAGGAAGAATCAGAAGCTAGCTCCCTTTCAATTGATAACAAGAAACATACTGCAAGTTCACGACATACAACCTTTCCTGGTCTTATGGAGGACACAGGTGTCAATTCATCAAGTCGAACAATCGAGAAAATCCAGAAGCCTGCTAGTCCGGGAACAGAACAAGAACGAATTAAAAGGTACTTGGCAATCTTGAGAGCTGAGACGAGAAAACCATATTGTTTAATTTGATGATCTCAAACTATGGAAGTTGACATGCAAATATATGATTAGATTGTCTCCATATTCAAGTATTCTGAGAGGCACGGAAAATTTTAAATATTTTTCCATTATTGGTGTATCATAAACTCATTTTTTATTGTCTTCAATTTCAGAGAGAAATATCAACTTGAAACAATTCAGATTCTTGCACACCATAATTCTCCACTGTGTTATATAGACCTCCAAGTAAGTTGAAATACAACTACACTAGCATTCTTATGATACTATCCCAGATGCTATGTTATATGGACAAATCTTCATGTCATATTTTTATTGCGCAACTCTTTATTTGCTCTACGTTTGTACCATAGAAGCAGAAAGATCTAAATAAATGGTGGTCCCTTTGTTCATCCTGGGTTTTTGTCTATCATGTCATTTGTGGACTGGATAAGAACTGCGTTTTCAGCTATCATTCTCATTCTAATTCTTATAATGTGAAGGCTGATTAGTTTTATATTTGTTCTATAATCCAATTATTAGCTACCTAACATCATCTAATTTTGAATGCATTTGTTTCCCAAATTCTTGATGTCCACTGATATTATGTGTCAGGTTTGATGATATAAATGTTAGAGGCTGTGATACTTTCCTTGATCGATGTGTGTATTGGTGCAGGATGTTCTCAATATGGAAAAGTTTTTAAGCCATTTGACAAATGAAGAGCAAAAGCAGTTGCTAAATTTTTTATCTCCTGTGGATACTTTGCAATCTCAGAATAGGTGTGCGTTGTCATTGAAATTCTTGTTTTGCAACTTACTATAGTAGAAAATGGAGCTCAGTATGCATAATATTGAATTTTAATTAGTCGAAATATAATGAAAAGAGAATGCAACACAATATATAATTTACGTGGTTTGTTCATAAAGGTCTACAGCACAACAAATTCTCAGAAGGCTAGAAATGTTCTCTTTGTTTATATTACAATCATCATCTATCGGTGGAAATTTAGTGGAACAAATATGGTAAGAAATATTTCATAACACTATCATGAGAAGATCATATCAATGACAAATTATAATCTTAATAATCTCAAATCTGATTTCAGAACATATTCTTCAATTTAATAAGATTAGTATTTGGGTAATTATCGAACCATGCAAAATAGGCTTCTTTTGTTGTCAAGTATGTGCTGATACTCGAGAGAGGTTTTATGGAGTGTCTAACTGTAATTTAATTCTTTCTATGTCCAGCCTTAAAAGCATGTTTGATAGTCTGCAGTTCAAGGAAAATTTGTTGTCCTTCCAAAGACTTCTTTCAGAAGGAGTTTTCGATAACTCGTTATCTGGGTTGAAGATTGAAGATCACAGGACTTTGAAGAAATTTATATTACTTAATTATATGAAATCGAAGTGGGTAGAACATTATAAAATCTGTAAGGTCTGTAGCTTCACAACTTTGATAATATCTTGTTGAAGCCTCCATATCTTGGATTAAAACTTATTTTTATTCTTGTCTTTTACATGTAGGATTTGAAAGGAAAAAATAGTGTAAAAGGGTCAGAAGTTGCAGGAGCATACGGTGCCCTTCCTGCGGATTATTCATCATGTGTGAAACCATCTCAAGATGCACAGCATCCAAAGTTATCAGGTAATCTGGTATTGATTTAAAAAACTTTACGCTTTTGTTACATTTTTGGGATGCTTTTGCATGAGATTGAATCATTTGAGCTCGAACTTATGGAGAATGGTACAAAGTTTACTCTTTTCTGGTTGGGCTGTCGCCACAGTACGGAAATTAGAGTACCCTGATAATTTTTTTCCTCCGAGATTATCGTACAAATCACATCATTCTCTCTTACAATTGGCAAATGGCTAGGCCCAAGGCATATATATTACATTTTACATATTTGAATTTCATAGTAATATTGCTATGTCAGCAGATACGTGCACAAATGTGGATGTGGTATGAGTTAATAGCTCTCAGATCCTTTATCCATGGGGTTGCAAACGAATGGCATCGAGCTTTGTCTCATATTCTCTCTCTCCCGAGGTTGCAAATGAATCGCATCAAGAATTTTTTTTTTTGCTGGCTCGGTGGTAGAGTTTATTGCGTACGCCCAAATTAACCCTCTCAAGTTAATAGCAGTAAATATGAAGTAACGTGAGTAGAGATCGATCCCACAGGGAAGTGAATACTTTTATGCTAACAAGTATCAAAATAGGGGGTTATCAAATTTCTTCAACTATAATCTAAATTAAATAAAAGCAAGCAAATCACTAATTTATCAAGATTAAAAAGCAATTCTTGGTTTTCGGTCAACTTTACCTTTGGAAATCATTCACTTGATCATCAAATTACTAAACTTATGAATTCATTCAATTATTTATCAATTGAAAACTTAATTCCTTACTTACCTTAATCGTGGTAAAAAAGAAAACAATATCCAATTTGACTCTTATCAAATCTTTAACCAAAACTACAGCCGTTAAGATTAAATCAATGATAGTTTTAAAACGAGTAAGTTTGATGAATCTAATCAATAAGAACTACAGCCGTTTAGAATTAATTATCCAATCGTTTTTCCTAAGAATTTAATAACACCAACAACAGGTAATTATCAATCTTAGTTGCTTCTTAATTAGCATTATATGTGATTACTAGGTGATCAATCTATCAATCAAACACAACAATCATAAGAATCATAATCTGAAAAACAAATTGAAATTGAATTAAAAATTCAACAATCAAACCAAATTTTCACAAGTTTTTCTATTCCAAAGGCAAGTATCCCTCAACCAAGAATCAAATTATTTAGCCTTGTATAACTAAATCTAAAACTAACAAAAATTGTATTAAAAACATCAAAGCAATCAATAGAAAAGAAAGTTACTAAAGCGAAGCACGATTCCGGCTTGTTGATTCCGTCTTCGTTCTTCGAGCGTCTTTACAAAAAAAGAAAATTATTCTAAAAATTAAAAATTATGTTCTAAGGTCTGAATTCTCTCCCCAAGAGACTAATTTTCGAGTATCAAGAGGTGTGGAGGCTGATGGGGTAGGTTAGAGCCCATGTAGGAAGGAAAGAAATCAAGTCCCCAATCTTTCCAAAACACTGCTGGCGATCGATCGCCATAAGGTAGTGATCGATCCCTAGCTTATTTTTTTCGACGAAATTCCTTAGGCGATCGATCGCCACTTTTCTCGGGATCGATCGCTTGGCTCCAGTGGGTTTTGGCGATCGATCGCCTCATCCTCGCGATCGTGCGCTGCAGCGTAATTTTGTTGCTCAACTTTCTGTCCATAGGCGATCGATTGCCTTCTTCATGCGGTCGATCGCCTCAACTAAAATTACATTTTTAGCCTTTTTCTTGATCTACATTGAGTCCTTATTAGTTCCAAAGCTTTTCTTGACCTTTATTCGCCTTAGTTAGCTCGATTTCTTCGATTCTACCTACAATTACACAAATATACGATTAGGTAGCATATGTATCAAATTATCCATCAAAACATACCAAATCGTAAACAATTAAACGCAATAGATGTGTCTATTTCTTCACATAACTCGGAACTTTAAAAACGAATTGGTTTGGGCTTGAGTTGGCTCGAATCAAAGTTTAATAAGTTTAGGTCATTTGATTCTAACTTGATTATCTAGGTCTATTAAACAATGACTCGATGTATGGCTTGAACTTGTTGATTTTTTATATTTTTTTGGTATAGGGGAGTGTAATTTTGTTTGTAAAGACTTGAACCTGAGTCTGTCCCAAAGGAGACAAAGATGACAATCATTTCGGCTAGGCCAGTGACTGTCAAACTTGTTGAATTTTAAATATATTAACTTGTTAACAATTTACAAGCTATCAAACAAATAATTCAGTTCGAATTATACTTGAAAGTATATCCAAATATGTTCTAGGGTGGCTCAAATTCGATAATTTCAAAGCAGGAATCAAATATTATTTTTAGCCAGTTCGTTTCTTTTGACCCCTTATTATTCCATACTGTTTTTTTTAAGGTTATTTTTGTCTGATACTTCTAGCATTCCAAATTAGTTATTCTAACCATCTCTCATTTAATATAATTTCTTTCATTTACTCAATTGTTATATTTGTACTGATTCTTCAAATTTGAGATGTAGCATTACTTAATACTCCATTGCGCCTATCAAAAAAATACTCCTTTGCTGGAGACTAATACTAGTTTGCTTGAACTACAAAAAACAACCACCCTGTTGCTTCATCTCTTCTCATCATCCTCATGTAAATTCAACCAAGCCCAAATGCATAATTCAAATTAGCACACTCAGTTTCACCAACTGGCATTGTGGTCTCTAAGAAGCCTTCCGTTTCAGGAGAAAACGCTGTAATGAAGAGCCCCCGAAGGATTACAACTAAGCCGAGCTACGACCAGAAGCAACTAACCGACAATGATGGGTCTTTCTTCAGTCCAAAACGACTCTTTTCTTCTCCCAAAGACAATGCTTCCCTTTTTTTGGATTCATCCTGTTTTGCTGATGAAAGTTCGGAACAGGAACTGCTACTAGACATCCCATCAAGTGGCTCTTTCCCACAGGCTGAACTCCTCATCCCAACCTCGAGTTTTGGTCCTCAAGCGAGCACTAGCAGTAGTTCAGTGTTCACGAATCTTAATCGCCACTGATGCCCCCTCTTCGAACTCATTGTTCCTCGAGTCCCAGGGCCATTTTGTTACTTTTGCTGCATTGCTGGTGATTGGGTTCTTCATTCTTCTTGGTTCTTTTTTATTTATGAACAAGAGTATGAGAATGAGGTTTAATATTGACATCTTTACCCCTTCATGTCCCTCTGAGCTACGTGAGATATAGGATTAAACAGATATGCTTTCCATGGCTTTTTCTCTTTAATTTTTGTGTTTGTAAAAGGATTGTATCTTAAAATCGATGTTGTAGATGTATTTTTTTTTGATCGGATCCATGTTATAGATTTTATAAGAGTTCGTTTTTTTTTTTTTTTGGTGACAAAATTATTTTAAGAGTTTTCGAATCAATTAAAATATATAAGAAGAAAAATATAATGGTTTTTGTTTTCCTTAATATTTTATCCAAGTTTAAAATAAAATTTTGTCACATTCAATTCAGAAGTCCAAAAACACAACACCTTAGCACATTTTAAAATTTTAAATATTCAACTTACTGAAAAAAAAAAGATAATTCCAAAAAAATAATCATAGTATTAAAATTCCAAAATTTCTTAAATCATGTTTAAATAAAATGGTTGTTAATTTTTCATCACCTATTATTTGAGGTCAAACTTGTTTTGGTCCCTCTTGATTGCGATGTGTCAAAAAAGATACTTAATTTATAAATTAAATTTTAGATGCGTTTGGTAAATAAATGTTAATACATGGTTAGAACTAATAGACAAGTGATTAAAAACGGTTTTGATTCTAAATAATATAGACCAAAATGGTTTTAGTTCCAAATAAAGGACAAATATATAATTATCATGATTAGAAAAATACCTAATTTTGGTGGAAAATTGGATATGTGATGTCATATGCTCTTTTCCATTAATTATTGATTACCAACTATTGGTTGGAACAAATATTCATTGCAAACTTGTAAGTTCAGGAATAAAAATCGACCAAAAATGATAAAAAATAAAAAAAAATCACAACTTTTGCTTTAAAATTAATATTTTAAACTAAATAATTGAGAGTAGATAGACCAATTGGAATATAGGCAACACCTAAACATTATCCCTGTGGTGAGTAGACCAGGAAAATTTACCAAAACATATGTTAGTCAAATAGATGATGCATGGTTGCAAGAAACTAAAGGGGAATTATTAATTATGAGTAGTGACACAAACTCTTAATATGAGGACTGAGGTCTCGACTTCTTTTCTCCACCCATTGAATAAAAAAAATTGAGTAGAGAAAAAAGCCAAAGTAGGACTCGTTGGGTTTCCGTACCTCGGCGTCAGATCCAAACGCAGCGGAAATTAAAAAGAAACAAATCTGATCCAGTGGTGGATCGATTGCGCCTGATTCATATATAAACATGAAAATATCATAAATATTAATGCACGAAAGGAATTACCGATAACAGCGAAATCAATATGTATGCTGTGATCCTCGAGTCCAACCAACCTGACCAAATCTACAAGCCCGGCACCAGTGCTAGTGTGATGACGGCTTATGAGAGTGTATTAAATGGTGTTGTGTGGAATTATTAACCCTAGAGAATGAATATATATTTATAATTGAAATGAGTCAGCTAATTGGGCTATGATCCATAAAGCCCATCGGGCCAACATTTGGCTTGCTGGGCATTTATGCTAACAATCTCTCACTTGCCCATCAGAAAGCAACCATCAAAGAGCGGCTGCCGCCCATAGTAAGTATCGTATGATACCACTAATGGGTCTTCATTCAGTATGCCTTCAAGATTGGCAAGATTGTAACAGTGTAAGCTCGTCGCTCCAACAACATTCTTGAATTGGTAGGCATGGAGAGAATGATTCTCGACTTGGCTTCATATGGAGAATGTAGTACGATGAAGTTGGCATCGACGGAAAATATGGATCCACATATGGCATAGACCATGTCTCCATCGATGGGCTCAAATCGGAATCTTCGAAAGTTTCTTCCTTCTCCAACATCACATTCGACTCATCTTCACATGGGAACTCCTCGGATAACATCTCTGAAGTAAGCTCAATCTCTTGAAGAGGCTCAAGTTCCCTCGACTCTTCCACACTAGTAGGATCACTCCATCCCAACTTGGTTGGTTGAGTGATCGTCATCATATAACCAAACTCGATTCGTCGCCTCTTGATTTGTAGCTCTCATCTCTTCCTCTTGGCAACTAGTTGAAATTGTTTCCATGAGGATCGCCATTTGCTGCTCCAGGTGACGCATAGAGTTGGTTTGGCACTCCAAACTGTTCTCGGTTGATGCCAAGAATCTTACTAAGGTATCCTCTAACTGAGTCGTGATATCTGCAGAACTATCTCTCCTCTCTTCGTGATGTTCAAATGGTTGTGGCGTATCAATAGGGTAGTGAAGCTCCGGTGGGTATTTGTGACTCCAACCTTGTAGTGAAGGATCACAATGCCAGTGATGCTCGAAGTCCGCCATATCATTGAACAGGTGCACCACACTGTTCTCATCTCTATCAACCAGGGGACTCTCAGTCACCAGTGCTCCGCTCAATACCCATTCTCGTGTCTGTGCATCCAACCCGTTGAAGAAATATTGCAAGAGAATATAGTTCGAAAAGTTGTGATACAGGAATGTGTTGGCCAATTCATTGAATCTCTCCCAAACAGCGTAGAACGGCTCGGAACGTTGTTGGGCAAAGCTTGTGAAGGCTTGTTGATGTAGCATCTCCAAGTAGCTCACAAGACAAACAAAACAAAAACAAAATAAATATATATAATATATATATATTTTTTCGAAATAAATAAACAAAAATGGTTAAATTACAGTCAAAGAACCTAGTATGATATTACCAAAATTTGTCCCCGGCAACGGCGCCAAAAACTTGATCGCTTTTATTTTAAACAATTAATTCCAATCTAGCGATTTTAGACTGCAAGTGCACGGTGTCAAGTTTTAGTATAGATAGGAAGATACGGATTGTCGAACCCACAGGGAACAAGCAAGTACCAAATAAGATGTCTTTTAACTATATTTAACCTACGGTAATTAATTTATAATTAACAACTAATTAATTAATATAAACTACTAATCCAACCAAGTCAATAAAAGTAAACGAGAAAAATCCACTAGAGAAGAGTATCGAGACTTTGGCTCACCAATGCAATTCCCTACAATTCTCGATTGAATATTCAAATATTTCTAAGGTGACGAGTTCTCCCAATTTATCTAATACACTCTCTCGAGCTATATTAAACCTAACACCGAATTGCAGTAAGTAACTCTCGTTCACTTATTTAACAATTCAATGTTGCATAAGATCCATGAAAACTCCTAGCTTTCAATTACTAGATATCTATGACTATCACGCATGTATTTGACGTCATCTCTCGATCTCGGTCTGAAATCCATGGTATGCGTTATTAATTCAGTATCATAAAATCATCTCTCGATCTCAATTACGATACTAACATCATTTAAAGGTGATCAATCCTCTAAAAACATGAAGAACATAAAACATACGCAAAGAACTATAAGAATTCAATCATTAAATCATCAAATCGAAGGTTCAGTAACAAAGGATTCGCCTAGCCTCGATAAATAAACTTAGTTCATACTCATAAATAAATACCTATACTCAAACATGTCTTGCAACAATCCAAGCATGTAAAATCAAAACAAAACAAAAGTAAAGTTTAAAAGTAAGAATAAACTCCCAGCGTCGACTCCGGTTGTAGATCCTCGCTCCTTCTCTTGCTTCCTTCTCGATCGTCTCTTTAATCGACTTGTTGGGTTGTTCCAATTCCTAGGATGAATAGGTGAAGCTGGATGAAGGTGATATGGAGTATGTGTGATGCCCCCGAAATTAATGATATGCAATTTGGGCAGTAATAATGTTTATATGATTAATTATGGAGATAATTGATTTATGTGTTGAAATTAATTATCTTGTTGATATGCTTAGTCACATGGTAGGCGTGACCGGGTTGCATTTCAGGGTGCATGTTATGCATGTTAGAAAATGGGGTGTTAACATGATTTATTTGTTTTGGTTGTTAATTATGAGGAAGATATGAATTTAGTGGAAGTTTGTTGCATTTTTGTAAATGCTTTTAAGATATCATGTTGGGGTATTTATACATCATGTTAATTTTGGGGTACAATTTTAATTAATCTACACAACCCCTTTTAACCCCACTATACCCTCCTTTTTACCTCACTTTTCCCCATCACTCTAAAATCCCCAAATTCACTCTCAAGCCCTACCCATTTCTCATTTTCGAATTTTGGCAAGGAAGGAAGGAGAAATCTCCACAAAACTTTTGTTTGTGGGATTTTTGTTAAGATTTGGAGTCCTCAAGAGGTATGAAACCCTTCCTAAAGTTCTAATGATGTTTTATTTAGAAATGGGTTAGCATTTTGAGTTTTATGTGGGTTTGTTTTGAGTATGTGTTGTATGTTGTTGGGGTATGATTTTTGAAGTGTTTTATGTGGGTTTTAGTGAGTTATGATGATATTTGTTATGTTGGAAAGTTTGGGTTTGAAGGGTATGAAGTTGAGCTTGAAAAATGCTCAAAAATGGTGAAGAATCGCGCACCAGCAGGTGGCGATCGATCGCCATATATGAGGCGATCGATCGCCGAAGGCCAATAATTTACACAGCAGGCGATCGATTGCCATATATGAAGCAATCGGTCGCCGCGAGGAAAAAAGTCAGGCAATCGATCGCCTCGATGCAGCGATCGACCGCCAGCTGTTTAAAAATGGCAAATGATGTTTTTGTTGAATTTTTGGTATTTGACTATTATTTAGCTTCTAATATTGATTTGTATGGTTGTGTAGAACCATCCCATGTACCAACAACATCAAGGAGATAAAGTTCTCCAACTTCTCCACTTTTGGGAATTAAGGTACGTAAGAAACGTACGGGCATCGGACGGTAAAACGCACTCCCATACTATGACTACACAATGAACGGTAAAACGCACTCCCATACTATGACTACACAATTATTGCATAAGTATTTATGATAAGATGATGATGTTTATAAGATGATGATGTTTATAAGATGATGATGTTTACAAGATGATGATGTTTATAAGATGATGATGTTTATGATATGATGATGATGATGTATGTTTAACTATGTTATTGAGAATGGTAGAGTGTTCTGGTAGTTGTTATGGGAAAGCGAGGAAGGTACTTACCGCTGACATAGCTAGTGAGGAGATACATCCGCTATCAAGGTGTAGCGAGGGGTATCACAGTACCGCTATATGTCGAAGCGAGGGGGCCAATTGTTCCGCTGACATACCAAGGCCAGAAACATCCCCATTTCTAAAATAACATTGTTGATTATTGTGAGACCCCGATACTTAAACATAATGTAAGGTGCAATTATGAGAACTAAGCATTTAAATATCAGAGTATTTAATCGTGTTGACATTTTGAGCTTACAGTTCAAATGTACCCATAATATTTTCAACAGATAATAGTTACATTTCTCAAAACAATAGGAGTGACACTATAGTTCTACTCTACTACTTGTAGAGACTACGCATAAGAACTCTGTCCTGCTATTGTAGTAGCACTCCTTACAGCTCAAAGTATCAGCCCCGACCCTAGTTCTCCTTAGCAAAAGCACCTACAAAGACAACCCCCAACACATGAGCACATAGCTATTCATATACAACACAATATGAATACGTAAGGCGTAAATGCATAATCATAAATACAAAACACTTCCTGTATTTTCATCGCATTTACAATGCCCATTGGTTGTCCCTGTACCACAATTCCTAATCAAAACACTATATGAATATATGGCTTCACCAATAAATGTCATGACATATCATTTCTTTTTCTTGAGTCAGTCATCATCAGTTATTTTAATGCTTCTTCGCTTTACAATCTCAAAACAAGCGGTATCTCATCCTCGCTTCTTCATACTAGCGGTATCTCATCATCGCTTAGTATGGTATACCCCGCCTCCATGTGCAAGCGAGCCTCCCCCCTCCCGCTCCACATTTTTAGCGGTCAAGCGTAAGCATTAAAACCTTCACTGTGATCACCCCTGACTCGTGGAATACATCTCTTTATTCCACATCACAATATGCAACAACAATGCATAATATGCAACAACAATGCATAATAACATGTAGCAACTCTTAATGTATCACATCATTCATCATGTGTCAAACAGACAAACATAAGTACATGTTACCATTGGGATGCCCGTACGTCGCTTACGTACCTTTCCAAAATGTAGTGTGTGGTGGGACTCTATCCCCTGCGTTGTGTAGCCGTCTGTGAAGGCTCTACACCAGTGTACAACAAAATATTAGATGCCAATTTATAATCCAAAACCAAAAATCCAACAAAATCAATTTTTTTATAACTCTGCCTCTGGCGATCGATCGCTACCTCTTGGCGATCGATCGCTAGACTCTAATGTCCCATGGCGATCGATCGCGCCATTCGTGGCGATCGATCGCGTGCCTTTGATTTTGGCTACTGGACGTCGGCGATCGATCGCCCCATTTGTGGCGATCGATCGCCACATGGTCTGTGCGCGACAATTTCCAGAATGCTCTAACACAGATTTTCATACCTTTCGTTCTAACATGTAAGACATACAACATGCCTAAACAAACATGCTAGTAGCTACAATACACTACCCTGAGTGTAATCATACAATATATATATCCCAACCACAAACCCACATGTATTAAAAGCACCCTATAACATCATTACTCAACCAACTTTTTCGAAAAACAGGGCATTGTCTTCCTGCCCAGATTTTTGAGTACCCACATTCAAGCAATGAAATCTACCACATAAGTCATGAATGTTGCTCGAATAAAAATGCCAAAGGCTTCACAAAACTACCATGCATATTTTCACATCAAAGGTTTACCCTAAAACCCATCTAACATGCATAATATCACCTCCTCAAAATCACTCCCAGTCCACATTTTCCAGAAAAACAGGGCATACTCCTACCCAGATTTCCGAACACCTTACTTTACATGCTTATTTCCTCAACATAAAACATGTAATATACATAAGGAAAAATACTGAGAGCTACATAACAACACCATGTAAGCATTTAAATCGAAGGTTTTAAGAAACCTAAGCTAACATGCCATTTTTCACATCAATAAAAGTATGAACTCAACAACTTAAATTCAAACCCAGAAATGGTTTCTCACCCCTTTTTGCTCCGATTTTTGGAAGCTTTCCAGGCAACAAAAATGGTGGATCTCCTTCTTTTCTCACTTATCAGGTGTTGGACGAAAAATGGGAGAGAATTGGAGGTGTTCCAGCTATGACAAGGTGGAGTGGGAGATGGGGCAAGGGGCATGGGCAAGCAGCTGGCAGCAGGGTATGGGTCAAGGGGGGTGGTTGAGTGGGGGGTTAAGTGATGTGTTATGTTTTGGTCCCGGTATTTAGCACGATGTATTAAAATATCCTCACATGATATTTTATAGTATTTTCTCAATAAAATACTTCAACTCCCATTTAAAAATGCTTTACCAAAACAAACAACACACACCCCAAATAATAATGCCACAACCCCAAAATCCCAACATATAACACATGCACCCTCACATGCATTTCCCAATATTATTAATTCAACACAAGAATTAATACCATAATTTTCACAACAATGATTAATGTTTAAATAACACCTAATCATTTCGGGGATATCACAATACTCCCCTACTTATAAGATTTCGTCCTCGAAATCAGCATGCTTACCAACATGAAGTAAATCAAAACATAAACGCATACCAGAAAACAGCTCTGGATAGTGCTGCACCATGTGTCGCTCTGTCTCCCACGTGGCCTCCTCGACACCCCTACGATCCCACTGAACCTTGATCATAGGAATAACTTTGTTTCTCAGTCTGCGATCTGCCCTATCCAAAATCCTGATAGGCCGCTCAACATAGGAAACATCTGACTCAATCTGAACCTCAGAAGGCTGCAACACATGAGAAGGATCTGGCTCGTACTTCCGCAACATAGACACATGAAATACATCGTGAATGCCAGACAGAGAGGGCGGTAAAGCTAACCGGTAAGCCAGAGTACCCACACGCTGCAAGATCTCCTACGGCCCCACATATCTCGGGGATAACTTCCCCCGCATACCAAACCGTACCACACCTCTGAAAGGTGAGATCTTCAGAAAGACTCTGTCGCCCAACTGAAACTCCAACGGTCTTCGCCGCTGATTGGCATACGCTGCCTGTCTGTCCTGAGCTGCCTTCATCTTTCGTCTTATCACTTTTACCTTTTCTTCCATTTCCCGGATCAAATCTGGTCCTCCGACTGATTTGCGATCCACGTCATCCCAACACAAGGGTGACCTACAACGCCTACCATAGAGGGCCTCGAAAGGAGCCATCTGTATACTTGCCTGGTAGCTGTTGTTGTAAGAGAACTCCACCAAGGCTATCGAGTCCTGCCATGAAGTGTCGAACTCTAGCACACAAGCTCTCAACATATCTTCGAGCGTCTGTATTGTACGCTCGGTCTGTCCATCCGTCTGAGGGTGATAGGCTGTGCTCAGCCTCAACTCCGTACCTAGAGCTGTCTGCAGACCCTCCCAAAAGTGCGATGTAAACCGCGGATCTCGATCAGACAAAATCGAAACAGGGATCCCGTGCAGTCTCACCACATCTCTGACATATAACTGTGCCATCCTCAAGTACGTGAAGGTCATACAGTAGGGAAAGAAATGAGCACTCTTAGTCAATCTGTCGACGACTACCCATATAGCATCGAAACCTGAAACAGTCCTCGGTAAGTGGGTCACGCTAGTAAGGAGGCGATATGAGGCACATATCTGAGTAAGGAACAGTACTGGAGAGCATAGTCAGACACCGGCATAGTACCTTGCCTCAAGCTAGTGAATTCATCTTCTTTAGCCTGCCGTGCTGCTGCTGAGAAGTATCGGGTCAGAAATCGAGTCCTAAACAGCTTCCAGTTTATTTCCTGACCCTGAGCCTCCAGTTCAATCACTGTGGTCTTCCACCACATCAGCGCCTTTTTGGCCAATTGAAATTCTGCTAGCCGTATCCAAGCTGTCTTTGCGCACGGGGCAGCTACAAATATCTGCTCCAACCTCTCTAGCCATTCCTCAGCCTTCTCCCCTGTTTCAGTCCCTTCAAAAGTCGGGGGCCGATAAGCTAGAAATTGCGTCAAACTCAGTTCTCCCGGCAATAACTGTTGTTCGGACAGCTCTTCGCCCAAGGCTGGCGGCGGTAGGGGATTTGTATGCCTAGCACTAGCATTTACACTTACTGCATCACCAACATCGATATTTACTGCCATACTGCAACACAAGGGTTAACAACAATATACAAAAAAACAATTCACATAATATATCGTTAGAAAACCATAATACGTTAACATAACAGTCACATACTTCATATGCGCACAACATGTTTAAAAGTAGACGCCTAGCCAACTTATTGCTAAGGCTACCCTTCACTCTTTCCCGGGTTCTCTAACCACTGCTCTGATACCACTAATGTAAGGACCCTAGTTCCTTAACGTATAAACATGGCTAAATATGTATTAGAGACATCTTAGAGTTCTGGTTGTTATGTGAGCTCAATGTAATTACAGGCCAAAACTAAAACTTCAATAGTTAGTTAATTACATTCCCAAAATGAATGATAAGACTAACAAAAATCCTGTATTCTATCTTCTTTCAAGTCTCCTTCAGCTCACAATGCAACCCAACCCTTAGTCCCTTTTGACCAAAAGCGTACCTACAGGAACAACTCACCATGAGCATATATATATATATATATCCACTTAACACAATTCCTTAATACAATAATTAAGCGCATGCGATAAATAATAGATATGCTCCTCAATTACCACATTTGCACATTCACTGTCGTTCCTGTTTCACAAACTTATGCACAAAATCATTACTTCACAATATAATGATCGATAACGCGTTTCCAATTATGTCCACAATATTCCACATTAATCACTAGAATTGTGACTGTTCCGGTCCCAATACAAAGGCGGAATTTTAGGACCCCTCGCTTCGACATATAGCGGCATCATATGATATCCCTCGGTTCGACAATGACAGCGGCATGTTACTTCGCTTAGACATGACAGCGGCAAATATCATACTACCATCGCTTCATATGACAGCGGCAAGTACCTCCCTCGCTCGGAGATAAAGGCTACCGGAACATTCATCAATTCTACCACAATAATCAAACACAATTGATTCCAATATCATGATATAACACTATCATTTCACATATTTCATCACATATAAGGACACAACATTCACAATATACATCATCAAAGTTGTAACACGTTTTACCGTCGATGCTCGTACGTGTCACTACGTACCTTAGTTTCAAAAGTGGAGAAGTTGTATAACTTTATCTCCTCGATGTTGTTGGCACCTGAGATGGTACTACACAATCATACAAATCAATATTAGAAGCCAAATAATAGTCGAATACCAAAAATTCGTCAAAAGAAATCATTTTTTCAAAATTCCACAGCTGGCGATCGATCGCTTCGCTGAGGCGATCGATCGCCTCAAATTTTTCTTCGCGCCGATCGATCGCCTACCCCTTGAATTGGCTACTGCCTCTCGGCGATCGGTCGCCTCATTTCAGGCGATCGATCGCCTGCCCTGCACTTTGGCTACTGCCCATAGGCGATCGGTCGCCTCTTTTCAGGCGGTCGATCGCCTCGCACAGACACGCGATTTTCACCATTTTGCACCAAAATTCCTTCCAATCCATACCAACACTTAAACCATCAAACCAACAACATAAATAACAACATAAACCTTCAAAATACACCTCAAACAAACCTAAATCCAACCCTCAACCAAAACAACACCAACCCACAACAAACCCATTTCAAAATCATTCAAAACCATTTCTAAACTAAACCAAACACAACAAAAATGACATGGAGGCATCCATACCTCTTGGGGACCTTAAATATCCCAATAAACTTCACAAATCAACTTTTTGCAAGAATTTCTCTTCACCCTTAAGCTCAAGAACGAAAATGAAGAGAAAGGAAGGGTTTGGGTGGTGGTTTGGTAAAGGTAAAGTGATTTGGTAAAGGTGGGGGTTGGGGTATAAGGGTTGAGTTTAATTAAAATGTATTCCACAATCCCATGGTGTATAAAACACCCCAACATGATATTTTTAAAAGCATTAATCCAAAATGCACCAAAACATCAATTAAACTCAAGATTTCCAATTAATTGTTAGCCATGGCAAATAAATCATGCTAATAACAATTATCCCAACATGCCCAACATGCACCCTGAAATGCTCCACCAGTCCATATGCCCAAGCATTTCTACATGGCAATTAATTCTAACACATAAGGCAATTACCACCATAATTAATCATATTTAATCATATGAACACAATTAATGCCTTAAACACAATTAATCATTTCGGGGACATCACAATACTCCCCTACTTAGAAGATTTCGTCCTCGAAATCGCATGCACTTACCCCAAAAGAAACTAAACATAAACACATACCAGAGAATAGTTCCGGGTAGTGCTGCACCATATGCCGTTCCGTCTCCCACGTGGCCTCTTCGACACCCCGACGATCCCACTGAACCTTGACCATCGGTATCACCTTGCTTCGAAGTCTGCGATCCTCTCGATCCAGAATTCTGACTGGCCGTTCAACATAGGATACATCTGAACTCAACTGAACCTCTGAAGGCTGCAACACATGAGACGAGTCTGGTTCATACTTCCTCAACATAGATACATGGAAGACATCATGTATACCAGACAAGGACGGCGGTAGGGCCAAACGGTAAGCCAAAGTGCCGATGCGCTGCAATACCTCGTACGACCCAACATATCTCGGAGACAACTTCCCGCGCATACCAAAACGAACTACACCTCTGAGAGGTGAGATTTTCAGAAAGACTCTGTCTCCCACTTGGAATTCCAATGGTCGCCGTCGTTTATTAGCATAGGCCGCTTGCCTATCTTGAGCCGCTTTCATTTTCTGACGGATCACTTTGATTTTCTCTTCCATTTCACGAATCAATTCCGGTCCTCCGACCACCTTACTAGTCAGATCTTCCCAGTACAACGGTGACCTACATCGTCGACCGTAAAGGGCCTCGAATGGAGCCATCTGAATGCTCGCCTGATAACTGTTGTTATAAGAGAATTCCACTAGTGGCACTGAATCTTGCCAAGTATCAAACTCCAAAACACATGCCCTCAATATATCCTCAAGCGTCTGTATGGTACGCTCTGTCTGACCATCTGTCTGAGGGTGATAAGCCGTACTCAGCCTCACTTCTGTACCCAAAGCCGATTGAAGACCCTCCCAAAAGTGCGATGTGAACCGCGGGTCTCTATCAGACACAATCGAGACTGGGATGCCATGCAATCTCACCACGTCCCGTACATACAACTGGGCCATCTTTAAGTATGTGAAAGTCATACTATATGGGATGAAGTGAGCCACCTTCGTCAGTCGATCTACAATCACCCAGATCGCATCAAATCCCGAGGCAGTCCTTGGCAAGTGGGTCACAAAATCCATAGAGATGTGCTCCCACTTCCACTCTGGTATCTCTAAACTCTTCAACTCGCCTCCGGGCCTCTGCCTTTCTGCTTTCACTTGTTGGCAAATCAGGCACTTCTTAACGAATGATATAACGTCTCTCTTCATCCGTCTCCACCAAAATTGATCACACAAGTCCTTGTACATCTTTCTCCCACCTGGATGGATGCTAAATCTGCTACTATGAGCACGATGCAAGATTCCTTGACGCAACTCTGGTGCCCTCGGCACTACCCAACGGTTACCAAGCCTCAAGGAACCATCTTCTGCTACTCTGAACTTCGATAAATGACCCAGACGTAAATATGATAACCATCTCTGTACCTCAACGTCTGTCATCTGAGCTTTCCTGATAAGTTCAAAGATGTCCGGTTCTGCCAATAGGGTCGATACCAGCACCGGCGATACATCTAAATCAAAGTCATATCCCAAATGACAACAAGAGGTCATCAAGGCCGATAACTGAATAACATCATCTGCCGTACACTTCACCTTCCTACTTAAGGCGTCGGCTGTCAGGTTCGCCTTCCCTGGATGGTACTCTATCTCGCAATCATAGTCCTTGAGCAAGTCCATCCACCTCCTTTGCCTCATATTCAGTTCCGCTTGGGTAAATAGGAACTTCAAGCTCTTATGGTCCGTGTAAATGGTGAAAGAAGTACCATAAAGATAATGCCGCTAAATTTTCAAAGCGAAAATAATGGCCGCCAGTTCTAAATCATGAACCGGGTACCTGGTCTCATGAGGCTTCAACTGCCTCGATGCATAAGCCACCACATGCTTATCCTGCATCAGTACACAGCCCAATCCCTGCAGTGATGCATCCGTGTACAAAGCAAACCTTTCGTTCTCCGAAGGGATCACCAGAACAGGTGCTGTAGTCAACCGGTGCTTCAACTCTTGGAAGCTTTGCTCACATGCCTCAGACAAAGAAAACGGAACACCCTTCTGAATCAACTGCCTCAACGGCTTAGCGATCTTAGAGAATCCCTCGACGAAACGTCGATAGTAACCCGCAAAACCGAGGAAGCTACGGATCTCGGGCACAGATGTAGGCGCAGACCAATCCATCACTGCTTCCACTTTCCTGGGATCCACAGAAATCCCATCACTAGAGATCACATGCCCCAAAAATACCACGCTGCTCAGCCAAACTTCACACTTGCTCAGCTTTGCATACAACTGATTGTCCCTCAGAATCTGGAGCACTGTCCTCAAATGATTCCTGTGATCTTCCTCGCTCCAAGAATAGATAAGTATATCGTCAATAAATACGATGACGAATTGATCCAAATAGGGTTGGAACACTCGATTCATCAAGCTCATAAACACAGCCGGGGCGTTTGTCACTCCAAACGGCATGACCAAAAACTCATAGTGACCATAACGGGTCCGGAAGGCCGTCTTCTGCACATCATCCTCTCTAAGTCGGATCTGGTGGTACCCCGACCTCAAATCAATCTTACTGTACAACCTCGTGCCCTGCAACTGATCAAACAAGTCGTCGATCCGCGGAAGAGGGTATTTACTCTTCACTGTGGCCTTATTCAATTGCCTGTAGTCGATGCACAATCTCATCGACCCATCCTTCTTTTTCACAAATAACACAGGCGCACCCCAAAGTGATACGCTGGGGCGTATGTAACCCTTATCAAGTAGTTCCTGTAGCAGCTCCTTCAGCTCTCTTAACTCCGCTGGTGCCATCCTGTAAGGGGTACGAGAAATAGCGGATGTCCCCGGTAATAATTCGATCCCGAACTCAACTTCCCTAACCGGCGGGAATCCAGGAATCTCCTCCGGAAATACATCGGCAAACTCTGCAACCACGGGTATATCTTCGACTCTTAACTCTTCTTTCTTGCCAGCAATGTTAATGGCATAAATAAGATAACCCTCGTGCCCACGTTCCAATAACTGAGTCATCTTTAAAGCCGATATCAACGGAATTCTTGAGCGGGAACCATCCCCATAAAAAGTCCACCGAACCCCTAAATCAGATCTGAACCGTACTGTCCTCTGACTGCACTGCCTGATATCTGTTCAGCACATCAATACCAACAATGCAGTCGAAGTCCGACATCCCCAGAACAATCAAATCTGACTTCAACTCGTTGCCCTCAAAATAAATGAGGCCGCCATCAACAAACCGATCTGCAATCACACTCTTTCCAGCGGGTGTCGAAACCACAAGAGGCGTGGGTGACGGAGTCGTGCATATACGGTGCCTCTCCACAACTCGTCGACGCAAAGGAGTGTGACGCACCTGTATCTATCAAAATATAAGCAGGGTGCGTAAATAAATAACACGTACCCGCTATCACTTCCTCTGGAGCTGCTGTAGCCTGCTCCCTGGTGAGGGCATACACTTGCCCTTGAGGTGGCCCCAACGGCTGTCCTCCCAATGGCCTCGGTGCAAATGGTGGTCTCTGCTGTGCTGGCCTGTCTGAAGGTCTCCCCATAGTATTCTGTGGCCCTCCCCGGTTAGGACAATTTCGGGCCAAGTGACCATGTTTCCCACACTCATAACAAGCAGAGCATCCTTTCACTGAATGGGGTCCCCCGCACAGAAAACACTTAACCTTCTCAAAATTGCTAGCCTGAGACTGTCCCCTATGAGACGGAGCATTACCTCCACGACCACCCCTTCCACGAGCATCTTGCCATCTACCACTGAATCTGGAAGATGATGAGTTTCCCTTTGACTTAAAATGGTCGCCCCTTGGTTTCAAGTTTTCAGGGGTCGGTCTCTGTGATGGTGCTGGAGGCGGTGCCACAGTCGGATATGCACCCACTCCTAATTCTGCCAGCTCGTGCTAGGGCGTCATCAAAACAAGTAGGGCCATAAGTGATCACCCTATCATACAACTCCGGCCTCAAGCCTTTCATAAAGTTCCTCATCTTTGCTTGGGTGCTAGAGGCGATATGAGGCACATATCTGAGTAAGGAACAGTACTGGAGAGCATAGTCAGACACCGGCATAGTACCTTGCCTCAAGCTAGTGAATTCATCTTCTTTAGCCTGCCGTGCTGCTGCTGAGAAGTATCGGGTCAGAAATCGAGTCCTAAACAGCTTCCAGTTTATTTCCTGACCCTGAGCCTCCTGTTCAATCACTGTGGTCTTCCACCATATCAGCGCCTTTTTGGCCAATTGAAATTCTGCTAGCCGTATCCAAGCTGTCTTTGCGCACGGGGCAGCTACAAATATCTGCTCCAACCTCTCTATCCATTCCTCAGCCTTCTCCCCTGTTTCAGTCCCTTCAAAAGTCGGGGGCCGATAAGCTAGAAATTGCGTCAAACTCAGTTCTCCCGGCAATAACAGTTGTTCGGACGGCGCTTCGCCCAAGGCTGGCGGCGGTAGGGGATTTGTATGCCTAGCACTAGCATTTACACTTACTGCATCACCAACATCGACATTTGCTGCCATACTGCAACACAAGGGTTAACAACAATATACAAAAAAAAACAATTCACATAATATATCGTTAGAAAACCATAATACGTTAACATAATAGTCACATACTTCATATGCGCACAACATGTTTAAAAGTAGACGCCTAGCCAACTTATTGCTAAGGCTACCCTTCACTCGTTCCCGGGTTCTCTAACCACTGCTCTGATACCACTAATGTAAGGACCCTAGTTCCTTAACGGTGAAATCAAGATATAAACATGGCTAAATATGTATTAGAGACATCTTAGAGTTCTGGTTGTTATGTGAGCTCAATGTAATTACAGGCCAAAAATAAAACTTCAATAGTTAGTTAATTACATTCCCAAAATGAATGATAAGACTAACAAAAATCCTGTAATCTATCTTCTTTCAAGTCTCCTTCAGCTCACAATGCAACCCAACCCTTAGTCCCTTTTGACCAAAAGCGTACCTACAGGAACAACTCACCATGAACATATATATATATATATATATATATATATATATATCCACTTAACACAATTCAACTTAATACAATAATTAAGCGCATGCGATAAATAATAGATATGCTCCTCAATTACCACATTTGCACATTCACTGTCGTTCCTGTTTCACAAACTTATGCACAAAATCATTACTTCACAATATAATGATCGATAACGCGTTTCCAATTATGTCCACAATATTCCACATTAATCACTAGAATTGTGACTGTTCCGGTCCCAATACAAAGGCGGAATTTTAGGACCCCTCGCTTCGACATATAGCGGCATCATATGATATCCCTCGCTTCGACAATGACAGCGGCATGTTACTTCGCTTAGACATGACAGCGGCAAATATCATACTACCATCGCTTCATATGACAGCGGCAAGTACCTCCCTCGCTCGGAGATAAAGGCTACCGGAACATTCATCAATTCTACCACAATAATCAAACACAATTGATTCCAATATCATGATATAACACTATCATTTCACATATTTCATCACATATAAGGACACAACATTCACAATATACATCATCAAAGTTGTAACACGTTTTACCGTCGATGCTCGTACGTGTCACTACGTACCTTAGTTTCAAAAGTGGAGAAGTTGTATAACTTTATCTCCTCGATGTTGTTGGCACCTGAGATGGTTCTACACAACCATACAAATCAATATTAGAAGCCAAATAATAGTCGAATACCAAAAATTTGTCAAAAGAAATCATTTTTTCAAAATTCCACAGCTGGCGATCGATCGCTTCGCTGAGGCGATCGGTCGCCTCAAATTTTTCTTCGCGGCGATCGATCGCGCCAAATATGGCGATCGATCGCCTACCCCTTGAATTGGCTACTGCCTCTCGGCGATCGGTCGCCTCATTTCAGGCGATCGATCGCCTGCCCTGCACTTTGGCTACTGCCCATAGGCGATCGGTCGCCTCTTTTCAGGCGGTCGATCGCCTCGCACAGACACGCGATTTTCACCATTTTTGCACCAAAATTCCTTCCAATCCATACCAACACTTAAACCATCAAACCAACAACATAAATAACAACATAAACCTTCAAAATACACCTCAAACAAACCTAAATCCAACCCTCAACCAAAACAACACCAACCCACAACAAACCCATTTCAAAATCATTCAAAACCATTTCAAAACTAAACCAAACACAACAAAAATGACATGGAGGCATCCATACTTCTTGGGGACCTTAAATCTCCCAATAAACTTCACAAATCAACTTTTTGCAAGAATTTCTCTTCACCCTTAAGCTCAAGAACGAAAATGAAGAGAAAGGAAGGGTTTGGGTGGTGGTTTGGTAAAGGTAAAGTGATTTGGTAAAGGTGGGGGTTGGGGTATAAGGGTTGAGTTTAATTAAAATGTATTCCACAATCCCATGGTGTATAAAACACCCCAACATGATATTTTTAAAAGCATTAATCCAAAATGCACCAAAACATCAATTAAACTCAAGATTTCCAATTAATTGTTAGCCATGGCAAATAAATCATGCTAATAACAATTATCCCAACATGCCCAACATGCACCCTGAAATGCTCCACCAGTCCATATGCCCAAGCATTTCTACATGGCAATTAATTCTAACACATAAGGCAATTACCACCATAATTAATCATATTTAATCATATGAACACAATTAATGCCTTAAACACAATTAATCATTTCGGGGACATCACAGCCTTCACCTGTTGACAGATCAAACATCTCTTGACGAATGAGGTGACATCTTGTTTCATACGCCTCCACCAGAACTGGTTGCGTAGATCCTTATACATCTTCTTCCCGCCCGGGTGAACACTCATCCTGCTGCAATGAGCTCGCTGTAATATACCCTGACGCAACTCAATTGTATCTGGAACCACCCATCTGTCGCCAAGTCTCAGAGAACCATCCTCAGCCACTTTGAATCTCGATGGCTGACCTGAATGAACCACTGACATCCATCTCTGAACCTCTGCATCGGTCCCCTGAGCCTTCCTGATGTGATCATAAATAGCAGGCTCAGCTAACAAGGTCAAAACCTGTACTGGTGAAGTAAACACATCATAATCAAATCCCAAATGGCAGTAGGAGCCCAACATAGCTGATAGACACATGGCATCCTCCGCTGTGCTCCTCACCTTCCGACTCAAAGCGTCGGCTGTCAAGTTTGCTTTCCCGGGATGGTATAGGATTTCACAATCATAATCCTTCAGCAGATCCATCCATCTCCTCTGCCTCATGTTCAGCTCAGCCTGTGTAAACAAGAACTTCAGGCTTTTGTGATCAGTGAAGATGGTGAATGAGGTACCGTATAAGTAGTGTCGCCATATCTTCAAGGCGAACACTATAGCTGCTAGCTCCAGATCATGGACCGGATACTTCGTCTCATGTGGCCTCAATTGTCTCGAAGCGTAAGCCACAACGTGCTTATCCTGCATCAGCACGCATCCTAAACCCTGAAGCGATGCGTCGGTATAGAGAACGAATCCTTTGTTCTCCCTGGGAATTACCAAAACTAGCGCTGAAGTCAATCTGTGCTTCAACTCCTCGAAGCTCTGCTCACAAGTTTCCGACCAAAGGAATGGAACTCCCTTCTGAGTCAGCTGTGTAAGTGGCTTGGCGATCTTTGAGAAACCCTCGACGAAACGTTGGTAATAGCCAGCCAGACCAAGAAAACTTCGAATTTCACTGACTGAAGTAGGGGCAGACCAATCCATAACTGCCTCTATCTTCCTCGGGTCTACTGATATCCCCTCTCGTGATATGATATGGCCCAAAAATGATACACTGCTCAGCCAAAACTCACACTTGCTGAGTTTGGCGTACAACTGATGATTTCTGAGAATTTGAAGTACTGTCCTCAAATGATCGGCATGTTCCTCCTCACTCCTTGAGTATACGAGGATGTCATCAATGAATACAATCACAAACTGATCGAGGTACTCCTGAAATACTCTTTTCATCAAGCTCATAAAAACTGCAGGTGCATTTGTCACTCCGAATGGCATCACTAAGAACTCGTAGTGCCCATACCGAGTTCTAAAAGCCGTCTTTTGGACATCGCCTGCTCTAACCCGCACCTGATGATAGCCTGACCTCAAGTCTATCTTTGAGTACACCTCTGTACCCTGAAGCTGATCGAACAGGTCATCAATCCTCGGAAGTGGATATCTGTTCTTCACCGTGGCCTTGTTCAGTTGCCTGTAGTCAATGCACAGACGCATTGAACCATACTTCTTTTTCACGAACAATACTGGTGCACCCCAAGGCGATACACTAGGACGAATGTATCCCTTTTCGAGGAGCTCCTGTAACTGTACCTTCAGTTCTCTCAGCTCTGCCGGTGCCATCCTGTAAGGGGCACGATAAATAGCAGAAGTCCTTGGCAGCTGCTCAATGGCGAACTCAACATCCCTGACAGGCGGAAACCCCGGAATCTCATCTGGGAATACATCAATGAACTCCGCCACAACTGGAATGTCCTCAGCTCTCACTTCCTTCTCTTCTGATGCATTCACGGCATAAATAAGGTACCCAGTGTGGCCACGTTCCAATAACCGCGACATCTTAACCGCTGAGATCACTTGAATCCTTGGACGAGACCCGTCCCCATAAAAGGTCCACTGGAACCCCTGATCAGATAGAAAACGTACCATCCTCTGTCGGCAATCTACCACAGCTCGGTACCTGCTCAACACATCAATGCCGATAATGCAGTCAAAATCTGCCATCTCTAACTGAATCAGATCGGCCCTCAGCTCATTGCCCTCAAAATAAATGACGCAATCAAATAATAGTCGGTCCGCAATCACATGCTTTCCCGTGGGTGTCGAGACCATGAGAGGCGTGGGTAACAGAGACGAGCACAATTGGTGTCTCTCCACAAAAGCAACAGATACAAAAGAATGAGAAGCACCAGTATCTACCAAAATAAATGCAGGGTACGTAAATAAATGACACGTACCAGCAATGACCTCCTCCGGGGCTGTCTCAGCCTGCTCCCTAGTCAGTGCATACACTTGTCCCTGCGGTGGTCCTGTCGCCTGACCTCCTTGTGGTCGAGGCACAAACTGCTGCCTCGGTGGTGCCGTCCTAGCATCAAATCTTGGCGTATTCGGCCCTGAGTCTGCCTGACTTGCCCGATTGGGGCAATTCCGAGCTAAGTGGCCCACCTTGCCACAAACATAACAGCCTCGGCAGTCACGTGACAAGTGAAATCCTCCACAACGGTCACACCTGTCCCCTCCTACCTTACTCCCCTGTGTAGGTCCTCGATTGCTCTGCTTCTGACTCTAAGATTTATTCCCGCTAAATATGGAAGATGATGAGGCTCCACGAGCCTTGAACTGATCCCCTCGTGGTTTCAAACTATCAGTAACAGGCCTCTGTGATGGCACGGAAGGGGGTACAACGTCCTTATATGCTCCCACTGCAATCTCTGCCAGCTCTGCCCTAGTCAGGGCGTCATCAAAAGAGCTGGGGTTGTTGGAAACAACCCGATCAAACAATTCTGGCCTCAGTCCCTTCAGGAAATGCCTCATCTTCGCATGGCTGCTCACAGCGATATGGGGGACATACCTCAACAGTGAGGAATACTGCAAAGCAAAGTCTGAAACTGACATGTTGCCCTGCTTCAAATTAGTGAACTCGTCCTCCTTTACTTGTCTGTCAGCTGCAGAAAAATACCGGTTAAGAAACCGGGTCCTGAATACAGTCCAGTCCACTACCATACCTTGGGCCCTCAGTTCCATCACAGTGGTCTTCCACCACATAGAAGGCTTCTTCGCCATCTGAAACTCCGCTAACCTCAGCCATGCGGTACGTGCACAGGGCGCAGTCACAAGTATCTGCTCTATCCGTTCTAGCCACTCTTCAGCCCCTTCTCCAGACTCGGTCCCCTCAAACATGGGTGGACGGAAGTTCAGAAACTGTGTCAAACTGAGCTCCCCTGGTAATAACATCTGTGCACTGGGCTCCACTCCTACAGCAGGTGGCGGTAAAGGATTTATATGAGCAACACTAGCATTCATACTGCCCATATCCCCTACCTCTTCATTGAGGTTCTCCGGGTTAATAGCCGCCATGCTGCAACACAAGAGTTAACAACAATACCAAAAGCAGTTCATAGTATAAGCCGTTAGATAACAAGAGTATCATATTCAAAGCATGTTAGTATAACACTTATACAAAAATATGCATCACATGCATAACATGCCCAACAATGAATACCTAACCAACTTGTCTCTAAAGGCTACCCTTCACTCTTCCCTGGTTATCTAACCACTGCTCTGATACCACTAAATGTGAGACCCCGATACTTAAACATAATGTAAGGTGCAATTATGAGAACTAAGCATTTCAATATCAGAGTATTTAATCGTGTTGACATTTTGAGCTTACAGTTCAAATGTACCCATAATATTTTCAACAGATAATAGTTACATTTCTCAAAACAATAGGAGTGACACTATAGTTCTACTCTACTACTTGTAGAGACTACGCATAAGAACTCTGTCCTGCTATTGTAGTAGCACTCCTTACAGCTCAAAGTATCAGCCCCGACCCTAGTTCTCCTTAGCAAAAGCACCTACAAAGACAACCCCCAACACATGAGCACATAGCTATTCATATACAACACAATATGAATACGTAAGGCGTAAATGCATATTCATAAATACAAAACACTTCCTGTATTTTCATCGCATTTACAATGCCCATTGGTGGTCCCTGTACCACAATTCATAATCAAAACACTATATGAATATATGGCTTCACCAATATATGGCTTCACCAATAAATGTCATGACATATCATTTCTTTTTCTTGAGTCAGTCATCATCAGTTATTTTAATGCTTCTTCGCTTTACAATCTCAAAACAAGCGGTATCTCATCCTCGCTTCTTCATACTAGCGGTATCTCATCATCGCTTAGTATGGTATACCCCGCCTCCATGTGCAAGCGAGCCTCCCCCCTCCCGCTCCACATTTTTAGCGGTCAAGCGTAAGCATTAAAACCTTCACTGTGATCACCCCTGACTCGTGGAATACACCTCTTTATTCCACATCACAATATGCAACAACAATGCATAATATGCAACAACAATGCATAATAACATGTAGCAACTCTTAATGCATCACATTGCATTCATCATGTGTCAAACAGACAAACATAAGTACATGTTACCGTTGGGATGCCCGTACGTCGCTTACGTACCTTTCCAAAATGTAGTGTGTGGTGGGACTCTATCCCCTGCGTTGTGTAGCCGTCTGTGAAGGCTCTACACCAGTGTACAACAAAATATTAGATGCCAATTTATAATCCAAAACCAAAATCCAACAAAATCAATTTTTTTATAACTCTGCCTCTGGCGAGATCGCTACCTCTTGGCGATCGATCGCCAGACTCTAATGTCCCATGGCGATCGATCGCGCCATTCGTGGCGATCGATCGCGTGCCTTTGATTTTGGCTACTGGACGTCGGCGATCGATCGCCCCATTTGTGGCGATCGATCGCCACATGGTCTGTGCGCGACAATTTCCAGAATGCTCTAACACAGATTTTCATACCTTTCGTTCTAACATGTAAGACATACAACATGCCTAAACAAACATGCTAATAGCTACAATACACTACCCTGAGTGTAATCATACAATATATATATCCCAACCACAAACCCACATGTATTAAAAGCACCCTATAACATCATTACTCAACCAACTTTTTCGAAAAACAGGGCATTGTCTTCCTGCCCAGATTTTTGAGTACCCACATTCAAGCAATGAAATCTACCACATAAGTCATGAATGTTGCTCGAATAAAAATGCCAAAGGCTTCACAAAACTACCATGCATATTTTCACATCAAAGGTTTACCCTAAAACCCATCTAACATGCATAATATCACCTCCTCAAAATCACTCCCAGTCCACATTTTCCAGAAAAACAGGGCATACTCCTACCCAGATTTCCGAACACCTTACTTTACATGCTTATTTCCTCAACATAAAACATGTAATATACATAAGGAAAAATACTGAGAGCTACATAACAACACCATGTAAGCATTTAAATCGAAGGTTTTAAGAAACCTAAGCTAACATGCCATTTTTCACATCAATAAAAGTATGAACTCAACAACTTAAATTCAAACCCAGAAATGGTTTCTCACCCCTTTTTGCTCCGATTTTTGGAAGCTTTCCAGGCAACAAAAATGGTGGATCTCCTTCTTTTCTCACTTATCAGGTGTTGGACGAAAAATGGGAGAGAATTGGAGGTGTTCCAGCTATGACAAGGTGGAGTGGGAGATGGGGCAAGGGGCATGGGCAAGCAGCTGGCAGCAGGGTATGGGTCAAGGGGGGTGGTTGAGTGGGGGGTTAAGTGATGTGTTATGTTTTGGTCCCGGTATTTAGCACGATGTATTAAAATATCCTCACATGATATTTTATAGTATTTTCTCAATAAAATACTTCAACTCCCATTTAAAAATGCTTTACCAAAACAAACAACACACACCCCAAATAATAATGCCACAACCCCAAAATCCCAACATATAACACATGCACCCTCACATGCATTTCCCAATATTATTAATTCAACACAAGAATTAATACCATAATTTTCACAACAATGATAAATGTTTAAATAACACCTAATCATTTCGGGGATATCACAATTATGAACATATGTGAAGTATGATTTTAATCATTTATGTCAAGGATCTAATGACTACGTGCATGATTATGAAACAGGGACAACCAAAGTGGGTTAATGCGATTAACCAGGAAGTATATGTTACGATTATTTTCATGAATTTATTTATATGCCATTACCTTATGATGTTAAGTAATGATGTACATGCTCATGATGGGTTGTTCCTGTAGGTACACTTTTGGACTGAAGGGCTAAGGGTCGGGTTGATGCAGTGAGCTAAAAGGAGCATGAAAGAATATAGGATACATGATTTTTGATAGTCTCTACTCTAGGAGTAATGTAAATCTATAGCTTTAACATTCATTATCGAGAATGTAATTATTAAGTTTTGAAATTTTATTTTTGGCCTGTAATCTTATTAGCTCAAAGCTACAACCGGTACCCTAAGATGTTATTAATGCATGTTTAGTCCATAATACGTTATTAGTATGATGTTAAGGTAGGAAGACCCTACAGTATGGAGGCGTTGAGGCTATTCCTAGGGTTTTAAAATCTGATATTGGGTTGTAATTTTCGTGTATAATATATAGGGGAAAGAATTATGGACTTCCCTTTTGCACACAAACTCTACAAGGAAGTTATTTTTTCTGAAAACTCATCTGGCTGATCGATCGGGACAAAGCCGATCGATCGAGCTTCACAGTAAGAATTTCATGGCTTTTTCAGCCTTGCTCGATCGATCGGCAATGCTTGCTCGATCGATCGGCAAGACCAGAATGTTTTCTTCGCCTTTTTCAGCTTCTGGCGAGTTTCGTATTTTGACCGTAACTTTCTCATACAAACTCTAAATTTGATGAATCAGTTGTCCACGCGAAGATAAGAGAAAGGTATACAACTTTTATATGGACCACATTTCCAAAACTTGGCTCGAACATATAGTAATATGACATGTGTCTTGGATTCCAGTTTTTTTCCTCTTTTCTTCAACTTTATTCATTCTTTCATCATTTTAGCTTGATTTCTTCACCTTTCCCTACATTTCAACATTGATTCCTGAAATAGAGAAATATATACCATAAACCGTAAAATAATCCAAGAATCAACACGAAAACATATACATAACATAGGATAAAAACGCGTAATATTCAACCCTATCAACTCCCCCAAACTTATCACTTAATCGTCCTCGATTAAGCATTAAAATCATAAGGTAGAGTTCATTCTTGATATTTGAAACAATTATTTCATGACTTGCTTATTCTCAGAAATCTCATGCACATATACAAAAGTTGACAAGACATGTTTTCTCCTAATTCAAGCAACATATCTCAAAATTGGAATGTGTGTGTGTGCTAATTTCAATCTCAAGTTTCATGCACATATTCAAGATCAAATCATGCTAATCAACTCAAAGTCGAGATTATCATCAAGCACCCCATAAGCCTATTTTCAAACAACTTCTCCACTAATGATAGTTACTCCTTAGATTTGGATCAAAAGGACTTTTTAAGCTTGTAATGTAAGGCCTTTGGTGTTGGCTTCAAATAAAAGATAGGATAAGCGCAAAGAAGAGAGTATAATCATTTACAGTTCAAATTTTTCGCACACATCGAGCTCCTCTTCTTTTTCTTTTATAGCCTTGGCCACTTTGGGTCTTATATGTTTATTTTTTTCTTTTCAAGGCTCTTTGTCTATCTTTTTCTTTTCTCATTCAGCAATTTTTTTTTTTCAATAAGCTCATCAAGATATAACAATTCAAGTGCATCGAATGATATTCATTATACTCCCTTAGGGTAAGGATAACTTTTTCATTTAGGCTCAAATAAGGGTAAGTATAATGAGTTTGCCAAGAATGTCGAATGGGGTTTAATTATATCCAATGCATATACCATTCTTTTTTCAATAAAGCTCAAATGGACACTAGGGATTGATATGAAACATGATAAGCTTGAAAGGCTCAAACGTTTCAAAGGTCGCCTAGATCATTTCCAAGTCAAGTTTGTAACTATAAAATTTTGCCTCAAAGTGTCATCATCAAATAAGTTCTAGGATAACTCTAAGATGCTCAAGACAAATTGTGATGTCCCCGAAATGATTAATTACATTTAAGGCATTGATTATGTTCATACGATTAATTATGTGGATCATTGATTTATGTGTTGGAATTAAATGCTTGGTCACATGTGGGCTTGACCCGGTAGAGCATTTCAGGGTGCATGTTATGCATGTTGGGTAATTGGGCGTTTTAATGGCTTACATGTGTTGGTAGTCAATTATTTGGTGAAACATGCATTTATTTGGGATTTTGGCGCATTGTGGTGTAATGCTTTTAAAATACCATGTTGGGGTATAAAATACATCATGTTAAGTGTTGGGATACAAGTTTATTAAAAGCTTTTAACCCTTACCCCACTACCTTTATTTCACATTACCCCTTTTCACTCTAAATCCCCAAATCCTTTTCCCAAACCCTCATTTTCCCTTCAACTCGTTTTTGGCTTCAAAGTGGGAAGGAAGTTCTTGCAAAAGCTTCATTCTTGTGATTCTTGGTAAGATTTAAGATCTAGGATGTGTTTATATCACTCCTTGTTGTTTTTGTAGAGTATGGTTTGAATTTGGAAGGGTTTTAAAAGGTTTTGAAATGGGTTTGTTTGGGTTAGTGTGATTTTTGGTGGGATGTTAGATTTTTGGTGTTTTGATGATGTTGGATGAAGGTTTTTAGTGTTTTAGTGTTTTGAGTTTGTTGGTATAAGTGTTGTAAAGACCCTAATCCTTAAGTGCGGAATCAAGGCATAATAGAGCTAATATAAATGATCAGAGTGAGAAATAACGTGTTGAGTCTATGAGCTTAAGCATTACATGCCAAAATAAGGACTACCAAAAATTGATTAATTACATTCCAATCAATGAATGTTCAATTATAGTTTTATACTACTCCTAGACTAGATACTATCCAATTAATCCTGTCCTTCAAGTCTCAAAAGCATCCTCAAAAGCTCACCATCTCAACCCGTCTAGCCCTTCTATCATGCCAAACGTGTACCTACAAGGACAACCCCCAAACATGAGCAATAATAATCATTCATATTCAACACAATATGAAGATAAAGCGTAAATGCATAATCATAATAAAACACTTCCTGTTTCCCCATGCATTTCAAACGCTTCCCGTTTGGTTGTCCTTGTACCATAACTCATGAGTATAATCAATAGATTATTTTAAATGGTATAAACATGTCATGAACATATACCATTTCATCAATACCAAATACTGATCACCAATCCCTAGTCTGTCCATCACAATGTATTTTAATGCCCCTCGCTTATTTACATATAGACGGCATAGGATAACCTCGCTTCAATGGACTGCGGGACTCCCACCCCTCGCCTCTCATTGAGCGGCAAATACCCTTTCCTCGTCCTATATGATAACCACGCTCAAATGTGACATGCGGCGCTCCCACCCCTCGCTTCACATTTAGCGGAACCAAACCAAATAGCGGCAAGCATTAAAATCATCAAGGGATGACCACGACTCATGGGATATGCACCAATAATCATATGCATCTATAAACATCATGCATAACATGTATTTGCATCCACTATGCAATACCACATATATACTTGCATCCACAATGCATAAACAATAAGTATATAAGATACATGTACCGTTGGGGTGCCCGTACGTCCACTACGTACCTTTCCAAAAGTGGAATATGGTAGGACTTCAATTCCTTGGCTGTGTTGCCACCTGGGTTGGTTCTACATATTCACAAATACCAATATTAGAATCCAATAATAGTCCAATACCAAAAATCCCACAAAAATAACCAAAAACACCATTTTTGGTGTCTCGCGATCGATCGCCATAAGGTCCCGATCGATCGCGAGACCTCACTGTCTCGGGCAACAAATTTTGCCAATTCGCGATCGATCGCGGAGCTTGCGCCGATCGATCGCGGCCTCGCCGATCGATCGCGCCAAACTCGCGATCGATCGCTGAAGCCCACTGCCTCAGCTCTGTTGCTCGGGATCGATCGCGAGAAGGCGCCGATCGATCGCGGAGCTCTGGGCATGCGGGGTTTGGGCACTATTCACCCATCTTCAACCCCAACTCATACATACCCACATACACTAACATCAACCAAACCCAACAACTCAAAACCAACAATAAACATCTATATAAACCCAAATATTTAACATCCAACCAAAATAATACCAAAACCACAACAACCCAACACAAACCCATTTTAAAACCCTTCAAACCAAATCAAACTTAAACAAAACCTTACAAAAATAACCATGAGGTACCCATACCTCTTGGGGATCTCAAATCACCCAACAATCTCCACAAAACAAGATTTTTGAAAGGTTCCTCTTCACCCCCAAGCTTGAGCTCGAAAATTGGAAGGGAAAGGGTTTGTGGATTTGATTTTGGTAAAGTTAAAAGTGATGGATTGGTAAAGTGTGGGGTTATAAAAGGGGATATAAAGTTGGGTTGATTAAAATATATACCAAAAGAATTCCATGGTGTATAAAACACCCCAACATGATATTTTCAAAGCATTAACTCAAAATGCACCAAATATCAATTAAACACATGATTTCTAATCAATTGCTACCAATGGCAAATAAATCATGCTTCCAATAATATTTACCCAACATGCACCACATGTATCCCAAAATGCAACCCCGGGTCACCCTATCCACATGACCATGCATTTCCATAAGGTAAATAAATCCCAACACATAATTAATTACCACATAATTAATCATAATAATCGTAATTAATGCCCAAATGCAATTAACCATTTCGGGGATATCACAAGTGTTGTGGGAGTTGGGAAGAAATTTTGGTACAAAAATGATGAAAATCGCGACTTCTGGTTGTGGCGATCGATCGCTACAAATGCAGCGATCGATCACCGAGGGGCAGTGGGTAAAACGAGTGTAGGCGATCGATCGCCTCAAATGGCGCGATCGATCGCCGATGGCCAGTAGCCATTTTGCGCAACAGGCGATCGATCGCCTCAAATGAAGCGATCGATCGCCGCAAGGCAAAAAGAGAGGCGATCGATCGCCTCGTGCAGCGATCGATCGCCGCTGTTTAAAATGTGGCAAATGTTGAATTTTGATGGATTTTTGGTATTGGCTATTGTTTAGCTTCTAATATTGATTTGTATGGTTGTGTAGAACCATCCCAGGTGCCAACGACGTCAATGAGATAAAGTTATACAACTTCTCCACTTTTGAAACTAAGGTACGTAGTGAGACGTACGGGCATCGGACGGTAAAACGTGTTACACTTTTGATTATGTATATCGTGGATGGTGAGTCCTTATATGTGATGGAATATGTGAAATGATAGTGTTATATCGTGATAATGGGATCAATTTTTGTGTGGAAATTGATGAATGTTCCGGTAGCCTTTATCTCCGAGCGAGGGAGGTACTTGCCGCTGTCATATGAAGCGATGGTAGTATGATATTTGCCGCTGTCATGTCTAAGCGAGGTAACATGCCGCTGTCATTGTCGAAGCGAGGGATATCATATGATGCCGATGCCGCTATATGTCGAAGCGAGGGGTCCTAAAATTCCGCTGTTGTATTGGGACCGGAACAGTCACAATTCTAAGTAATTAATGTGGAATATTGTGATTATAATTGGAACGTGGCATCGATCACTATGATGTGAACTAATGATTTTGTGCATGAGTTTATGAAACAGGGACAACAATGAAAATGTGCTAATGTGGTAAATCAGGGAGCATATTTATTAATCGTCTCATGCGTTTATTTATATTATTATGTTGAATTGTGTTGAATGGTGATGTATATGCTCATGGTGAGTTGTTCCTGTAGGTACATCTTTTTGACGAGGAGGGATATGGGCCGGGTTGAGGCAGTGAGCTTCGAGGAGCATTGTGAATTAGGATGCAGGATTTTGTATAGTCTCTACTCTAGAGTAGTGTGAATCTATAGTATTAACATTCATTGATGGAATGTAATTAACTAGCTCATAGAATTTTAATTTTGGCCTGTAATCCTGTTAAGCTCAAGGCTACAACCGGAACCATAACTTATCTTTAATGAATGTTTAGCCCTGTTTACTTGCTAATTTCACTGTTAAGCTCAAGGCTACAACCGGAACCAAAATCCCGACATTTTCCAAAATTCCAAAAAAACCAACCAAATTGGGCCGCGATCGATCGCCCTTCAGGCGAGATCGATCGCGCAAGTCTACTGCCCGAAAAATATAAAGCCGCGATCGATCGCCCACAAATGCCGATCGATCGCCAACTTTCTCTGCCACTCGCGATCGATCGGTAACATCTCGTGATCGATCGCGAGTACTATTCATCATCACCCAATTTCCAGAATTATGTCGCGGTCGATCGGCGCCAAGCCGCAATCGATCGTGACCTGCGGGTTTCCGAAAAATTCGAGCTTTACTGGTGTTTTTCACACCCAAAAAACCAACACCACATACACCTTCAACCCCTCAAATACACCATTTAAAACCAATAAAAACTCCAAAAACTCAACTTTGAATTTATATAAAAAACCCCCATTTTCCAAACCCAACAAAATACTCAACCAAAATCCACCATACTACTATCAAATCGAAGACAAAGACGAGGGAAAGATTAATACCTTATTATCTTTGAGAAATCTGGCTCCCAAATCGAGTCTTCATCGAATTTTCTATGGGAGGAGAAAGGAGAGGAAAAGAGGGGTTTTGTGGGGGGGGGGGGGGGGGGGGGGGGGGGGGGATGAGGCGAAGGGAGAGAGAGAGATTTCGTGCAATGACGGAATTACCGAGTCCACTTGGTATATATATTACCAAGGCTCCAAAATACCAATACCTCCACAAATACATAATGACTCATTAAAAAATCATCTATTTTCAATAATTATCTCTCCAACCTCAATTTCCAATACCAGCCCCAATACAAAGTACCCCGGTCCCCAGATCTCACCAAAAACCAAATTCCAAGGTTATCACCACGTGAGAATACCATCTCATCCCTTGGATCCAACGACTCCAAATACCGGATTTAAAAAATCATCGGGAGTACCAATTCCGCAATTAATTCATAATTGCCACAATTAAAATCAATTGATGATCACTTCCACACCGGGATTAACGTCATTAATCCCCGGGCATCACAATACAGGAAGTATTTTCTTAATTCACAACTTTATATTCTGTAAATTATGAATTGTGAAATTGATGATATTGAGATGGTGCTATTGGTATGCTCACCCTGTGTGAGAGCTCTTGTTGAAACAGGTAGGACATGTACATCATTGGCTTGGGGGATGAGTTCTAGCTATTGAATGAGGATGCTCCTAGGAGCTGGATATCGGTATTGGTATGAACAATACTTCTTATAAAGTTGATATACATTTACTGGTTCAATGCTCGTCTGTGAGCATTTAGATATGTGTATATGGTTTGTATAAGAGTTATGAGATGCCTCTTTTCATTTATTATTTGCTTGCAATTTAATTAAGGGAAATTGCATAATGATTTGAGACTATGAGATTGGTGCATTGTACAGTGTATACTGATGCTAGATTAACTTATGTTATGTCAATTTTATAATTAATTGAATTTTATTAAGCTGTTTTTATTTTATTTTAATAGCAAATACTCAATAACTTTGCTTAAAACGATTTTTTCGAGTTTAAGCCCCAAAAAAAAAAGACATAAATATTTTAAATATGCAATTACAAACACACACTTAATATAATGGTTATGAGTTTCTGGGCATTAGAAGGCCCACCATCAAAAGTTGAGTAGGTCAAATTGAATAAACCAATTGTTAATTTTTTTTTACCATGAATTAACCAATTTATAACACCCTAATTCAAACTAGAAAACATATATAAAAATTTATAAAACACAAAATAAAATAGCAATAAATAAAGCAGTGCCTGTTTATTGATGACAAATCTCTTCATAAGTGCTAATATGACAAAATTTTCTCGATGCACCGGCAAACTTCAACTATACTTTGATCATTTTTAACCAACTAATGTTCAAAATGGGTATTCTGTTTAAAAATAATTCATCGCAATGATTAACTACAACAGATAATTGGATTATAAATTGCATCATAACTGGCGTTAGGTGTGCTGTAGTGTTATTCTTCTCCAATTACACTTGGTCATGTTTTATTATAGCGTAAAACTCTGAAGTTTTCCGAAGGACATTTGGATTGAGGAGAAAAATGTTACCATAACCAGAGTCCTTGAGGCTAGTTCTTTGCAAGAGCATGAACTGACTATTTTCACGCAAAGCAGTTCCGCCTGAAATTATCCTCACTACCTACAGCCACATCACAACACATGGGGCACAACCTTTTGGCTTTACTGGTCAATAAGGAAATCGACAGAGGAAATTAGTCTTTAGTTTCCTGAACAGCTGTTTTTGTTTACTCTGACTGAGGTTGGTTTACCAGAAGATGAGCGTGAATAAACAAAACAGCACTTGCCACATTTCAACCACGTAGAACCCTAACCAAGCATGGGGGGTTTAACCTGCGGTCCGACTTGACCACGCTCCACAAACCGCAGCATAAGCTTATCAGCCTCTTCTAATTTCTCCTCTAAAATCAGTCTCTTAATCACTTTTTCACACAGCTTTAAATCAGGAATCAGATTCCGGTTAAACATTCTACAAGCCACTCTATATGATCCAAGAGGATTTCCGTTCTTCAAAAAGCCTTTCATGAGAACGTGGCAAGAGTTTGCATCAATTCTAGAAGCTGTTTTCAGAATATTTCCCAAGAGCTTATAAGCTTCATCAATGTGTCCAAAATAGCAAAGCTTTTCGAGAACTTGGTTGTATGCTGTCCTACAATTTTGTCTTCTAAGCATCTTCTCCAGTAATATCAACAAATCATCCCCCCTACCCTGCCGACAGAAGTGGTGGATGAGTGATCGATATGTCACAGGAGTTGGAAGTAAACCTTTCTGCAGCATTTTCTTGGTCATTTCAATTGCCTCATCCATTCTACCTTTCCTGCCTAACGCATCAATGACCGTCGTATAAGTCACTACGTCAGGGTGTTTGTTATTCAAATACATGTCATCAAGTACAGATAGAGCAGTGTCCAGGTCATCCTTTAGACAGAAGCCATGAATAACAGTAGTATAATTTATGACATTGATTGCACAACCCTTATTCAGGCACTCCTCCATAAACTTTTTTGCTTGATCTGGAAAGCCCTCGTGACAGAGAGAATGAATCAAGAGGTTAATTTCAACAGGAGAAGGGAAAAGACTTTTTCTGATCATTTCGCTGACCAAATTACAGGCCTCGGACAGCTTTCCTTCCCGACGAAATCCATGCATGACAACACTGTAAGTCACACAATTCGGAGTCCACCATCCTTCGCTCATGTTCATTATCTCTCTTGCCTCTGAAGAATTCCCAGTCTTACAAAGCCCACTCAACAAGGCTGTAAATGAGACACAATTCGGCTGACAACCTTGCTTGTACATCTCCTTCAGTAACTTTTTAGCTTTATCAACCTCACCTAGGCGGCAAAATCCATTCAAAACAGCAGTATATGTTACAACATCAGGACTGCACCCCTTTGAGAACATTTCTTCAACCATATCTTTAGCCCTATCCATCCTTCCTTGTCGACACAAGCAATTTATTATGGCAGTGTGCCCAACTATGTCAATACAGAAACCTATTTCTTCCGCTTCATGTAGAAATCCAAGCGCCTCATCAGCATGGCCATAGTTGCAAAGCATATGTATTAGGGTGTTGTAAGTAACTAGATCAGGTAGTAACCTACTATCCTTAGACATCTTATCTAGTTGGCTTCTCAATTCATCGATCCTTTTCACTTTGCACAGATATCCCATGATAGTACAGTAGCTAACTCTATCAGGAGAACAACCTTTGAAGGGCATCTCTGAAATCAGCTTCTGTGCATCTTCAAGCCGCCCCCCCCTCACAATAACCCTTTATCAAACAGTTATAGGTGACAACAGTAGGTTTAATTCCAACCACTTGCATTCTCTCCAAAAACCTAAATGCCTTTTCTAACATTTTCCATTCCACCAGTACATTAACTGCAGTGTTACACATTGAAATCTCGAGTTCCACCCCTGCTCTCTGCATAATAGTCAAGACCTGCATTGCTTTTCTCAAATGTCCAGCTCTACTAAAAGACACCATGACACAACCAAAATCTTCAGGCCAAAGCTCAATCTTCCTCCGAACCATTAACCGAAGGACTCGCTTAGCCCCCTGACACAACTTAGTCTTGCTGAGAACCTGAAGTAACATGTGATAAACAATGGGATCGTGCCTATACCGCCATTGTCTATCGGCCCAATAAAAAAAATTTAAAGCAACTCTTTCATCAGGCTGAGCCCTAAGTACAGCACAAACTTGACTGGGCTTCAAACTTCTCAGAAAGTGCTTCAGCTCCGCTTCAAGTTTGGAAGTCCAAGCCATCCGAAGATCAATTAACCTGGACACCTCTCTCACTAAAGGGTGTCTTGATTCGTCACTGTCCACCTCAATTTTCCTAACAGCCTCATTTCTCTCTCTCCCGTAAAACGTGTCAAAAGCCCTAAAATCGTCATCATTGTCATAAACATTCCTTCCCTCTTCATTTTCAACTTCTTCAGCCTCATCCAACACATTGAAATCACCAAGATTACATTTTTCTCCACTCCCATTAAGATTACAATCAGAATTCAACAATCTAGATTCTTCAAAACCATTTCCTCCATTCCGGTAAAATGTATGTTCTCTATCATCGGAAACCTCAGTCTCCACGCAGTGCTCCCTAATTTTATAATCCAAACGTGGAGAAAGAGGGCATTTAGATGACCACGATGAAAAACAGGCAATTACTCCAATCCAAGCAAATGGGCGTTGGCTAAAAAGTTTCGAATCGAAGTCATAACAGTAAATACATGAACGTAAAGCGATAAGTTTCCAGAATCGGTTACTTGTGGCGAAAATTCGTTGAATCTTTTTACGTGCACTGAAAATTAATAACATTTCAGGTAATCAAGACAACGAACTTGACAATTAGAGAAGCGGTTGGGGAGCTCAAATTTAGGAACAGAGGCGGAATAACTCAGGGGTAAAAGTGGGCAATTTCCCGGCAGAAGCCCAGACCAATGTATTTGAATTTGCGAACTAAAATCAGTAATAATATTTGAATGGACCCGAGCAAACTGTACGGAAATTGACCAAGATGCGTCGCCGACAAAGAAGCTCTGGAAATCATAATTGGAGATAGTTTGGCGCCCAAAATCCACGAACCCGAGTGAGGATACCTGCTAATCGCCATTGAAAGCTCGACGTAAGAACTGATTTCATTCTCCCAGGTGTAACTCTGAACAATTTTAATTGAAAATATCTGGTTGTGCCGTGTTTATGAAGGACTGATCGAGCTGTTCATCTGAGAAATCGGAGTAAGCAGCTGAAGTCTGTATCTGAGGCTACACTCGTTCACCGTGTCAACCCACTAAATGACCAGGTCTTCATTTACCCCCTCACTTTAATTTTATTATGAAAACTGTTCTTTCTGTTTTTTTTTTTTGACAATGTTAAGAAACTATTTTATATTATTTATTTATTATGTGTGCAACATTGATGATGTCCTACAAGCCAATTTGTTAATGGTTGGGCTGTTGGGCTCTAAGGTCAATTGTTGGCTCGCTGGGCCTAAGAATCCTAGCCAAAACGTGACTCAAACGCACCTATAAATGTATGATTCATCTCTAGGGTTAGACCACTCAATTCCAATATAAACTCTCATAGATAGGTTGACAACAAATTAGTACTGGTATTGACTTGAATATATCTGGTTAGGTTGGTGGACTAGAGGGATCACGACTATCAGATTTACGTCGGTGAACGGTAATCTCTTGTTATGTATTATATTTGATATTTGCATGTTTATAAATTGATCTAGCGCGTGTTTTCGATGCCTTTGTATCTGGCACCGGGGACGAAAACCCAATAGTGGCATCAGAGCCAGGGTGTGCTTTGATTCATATATTGATAATTAATATTATTAGATCGTTTCCAATCAATACTAATCGTGTTTGAATTCTGAGAAATTATATGATCCGGACAAACATAGAACATAATTTTACTTGTTGTTTATCACTGTGATGCCCTGGGATTTATGGTGTTAATCCCGGTGTGGTAATAATCCTTAAAGGATTTTAATTGTGGCAATTATGAATTAATTGTTGTATTGAGACTCCCAGGGATTTCTAAATCCGGTTTTTGGAGTCGTTGGATCCAGGGGATGAGATTGTATTCTCATCGTGGTGATAACCTGGGAATTTGGTTTTTGGTGGAATCTGGGGTCCGGAGTACTTTGTACTGGGGCTGGCAATGGAATTTTAGTTGGAGAGATGATTTTTGAAAACAGATTGATTTTTAATGAATCATGATGTAGTTGTGGGGGTATTGGTATTTTGGAGCCTTGGTGCTATATATACCAAATGGACTCGGTATTCCGTCATTATACGGAATCTCTCCCCCTCTCCTCTCCCTCATGCCTCTCTCCCTCACCCAAACCCTTCCCCTCTTCTTCTCTTGGGAACAAATCGATGGGGGCTCGTCTTGGGAGCCCGATTTCTTGAAGAAAAGCTGGTAATCTTCTTCTCCTCACCTTTAGCTTCGATTTGATTATGGTTTTGTGTTTGTTGGGCAAGTATTGGATTGGATTTGAGATTTGGGGGTTTTGGTTAAAAATCTAAAATGATGTTTTTAGAGTTTTTATTGAGTTTATTTGGTGTATTGGAGGTGTTGAGGAAGTTAGGGTTGTTGGTTTTGAGTTTGGGTGTCAAAAACACCATGGAAGCTCGAATTTTTCGGAAAAATTGCAGGTCGCGATCGATCACCGGGGAGGGCCGATCGATCGCGACGAGCAGCTGTTAAATTGGTGACGATGAACAGTGCGGGCGATCGATCGCGAGCGAGTTGGCGATCGATCGCGGAGACTCGCGATCGATCGCGATAAGGCGCTGTTGCCCACTGGACAGGGGCGATCGATCGCGCAGAAAGTGGCGATCGATCGCCGCCCGTAGGAATTTGTTTTTTTGGAAAGTTTGGAAAATATCGGGATTTTGGAACGGGGTTTAATTAACCGATTTCCGGGGCAATGTCTACATTTCAATGGGAATGACATACTTTTAAAATGGATTGGTTGGAGCCAAAATCTAATAAAAGGAATTCTCGGTTGAGTTTTTTTTTGCTATCTTTTAAACATATAAAATGGAATATTTTGAGTATTATGCATGCTTAGCCGGTGGGCTTTTATTTTGGTAATCGTCATGGATGGACGATAGGTTTGGAAGTTGTGAACGTGCTTGGGCACGTGATTGCATGCCTATGTTTAATTGAGAGTTATTTGCATGTTAGCACATAATTCATCGGGTCGTGGGACTCGGGCATGGTTGGACTCGAACTACGGAATTATAAGGTATGTATAATATACGAGCATAGCCTTTTTATATTTTTCCAACTGTTGAATGCATGATTTATATTGTATTTGCAATAAATGGACATATATATTAGGAAATATATGGTGCCGCTTTTGAGCGAGAAATGAATGGGATGTTGTCGCAGTTGAGCGAACATCGGTTATGACGCCGCTACTGTTGAGCATGTGCAAGGTTAAAATGCCGCTATTGTAGAGCGAGCGATGAAATGGAACTATGGAATTATTTGTTAGATATATGTGATATCTATAGTCATTCTTAATGATATAATCATATTCGATTGTGAAACTGGCATGGCAAGTGTGAAGTTAGTTAATCAATGAGATGATTAAATTGGCTTTTGGGAATTTGATGGTTTCAGTTATTTTGAGAACAGGAACACCACAGGGGATACTGGATGAGGATGATGCCATCCAGGGAGTGTCTTTTAATATTCATAGCCTTTACATTGTGTAAAATTATGAATTGTAATATTGTACTTATTGGATTTAGGATATTGGTATGCTCACCCCGTGTGGGGGATGTCTCTGTTGGGGCAGGTGAATAGGTACATCGATGGCTTTGGAGTTGAGCTCGAGCTATGGATAGGAGGTGATTCCAGGATCGAAGTACCAGTGATGGTATTGAGCATGGTATTTTATACATTTGATACACATACATTCGTTGATGCTCGCATGTGAGCATTGTTATATGTGTATATGGTTTGTATAAAAAGGGCATTGTGATGCCCCGAAATTAATTAATGGTAACTTGGACATTAATTATGTTTATATGATGTATCATGTGTTGATGGATTTATGTGTTGGGTATTAAGATGTTAACATGATTAATTGTGTTAAATTATCAAATATGAGGAAGATGTGATTTTAAATGAAGTTTAGAGCATTGTTGAAAAATGCTTTTGAAATACCAAGTAGGGTATTTTATACATCATGTTAAGTTTGGGGTACAATTTTTATTAAGTTATTACAACCCCTTTTAAATCCCTCACACATCACTTTAACCCCCCACTTTACTTTCACCTTTTAAAAATCCCCAAATCACTTCCCAATCCCAAACCCTACCCATTTTCGAAATCCACCAAAAAGGAAGAAGGAAAGTTCCACAAAAACCTTGTTTGTGTGATCTTTGCTAGGAATTGGAGCCTACAAGAGGTATGGAACCATTCCTATAAGTTTTATGATGTTTGGTGTTGAAATGGGTTAAGTTTTTGATGTTTTATGTGGGTTTGTTTGGGTATGTGTTGTTTATGGTTGGGGTATGATTTTTGAAGTGTTTTATGTTGGTTTTGGTGGGTTATGATGTTATTGATGTTTTATGGAAGTTTGGTTTTGGGGTGGCATGTGAAAGAGCTTGAAAAATGAGCATTAATGGCGAAAATCCGATGTACAGCACTCGGCGATCGATCGCCCGTTCTTGGCAATCGATCGCGAGCGTCCAGTACCAGCCAGAGGCATTTGGCGATCGATCGCCACTTTTGGGCGATCGATCGGCGAGCCTGGCGATCGATCGCGCCAAAAGTGGCGATCGATCGCCAAGAAGGAAATTTTGCCCCCTCGTCCAGTGTGGTCTCGCGATCGATCGCGCCTGGGCGGCGATCGATCGCGAGCTGAAGAAAAGTGGATTTTTGATATTTTTGTGGGATTTTTGGATATTGGACTATGTTTAGCTTCTAATATCAATTTGTATGGTTGTGTAGAACCATCCCAGGTGCCCACAACATCCAGGAGATAAAGCTCTCCAAATTCTCCACTTTTGGGAATTAAGGTACGTAAGAGACGTACGAGCATCGGACGGTAAACCATACCCTTACCTATTATGATGATGTTAAGATGATGATATGATGATGATGTCTATGATGATATTTATGATGATGATGCTTATGATGATGTTACGATGATGATGCTTATGACGATGTTTATGATGATGATGTTATGAGGACGTCTATAATGACGGAGTTTATGATAAGGTCATACAATGTGTATGATTGGGTAAGACGCCCATGTGGTGGGATGCCACCCAAAGTACGTGAGCGGGTAAGATGCCCCGTGGTAAGATGCCACGCAATGTTTATGATATGGTAAGACGCTATATGACTGGGTAAGATGCCCACGTGGTAAGATGCCACACGATGATTATCACGTGGTAAGATGCCACACGATGATTATGACGTGGTAAGATGCCACACGATGATTATGACGTGGTAAGATGCCACACGATGATTATGACGTGGTAAGATGCCATACAATGGGGTAAGACGCCCTAATATATGATTAAGAGTCAGGGATAACAAAGGGAGTCGAAGGACGACCAATAACCTTTACTTAACTAAGATGTTATGCATTATTGTATGCTTTTATATGATGTTAAGTAAATATGTGTATGCTCACGATGTGTTATCCCTGTAGGTACACTTTTGGACCAAGGGCCTAGGGTCGGGTTGAGGAAGTGAGCTAAAGGGAGCATGATGAACGTAGGAAGCAGGATTTTGATAGTCTCTACTCTAGGAGTAGTGTAAATCTATAGCTTTAACATTCTTTATTGGGAATGTAATTAAATAGCTTTTGAAAACTTTATTTTGGCCTGTAATCTCCTTAGCTCAAGCTACAACCGGAACCCTTAAGAAGTTATAAATGCTTGTTCTGTCCAATTTATGTGTACTAAATGATATTAAGGTAGGAAGACCCTACATTAGTGGTATCAGAGCAGTGGTTAGATGACCCGGGAATGAGTGAAGGGTAGCCTTAGCAATAAGTTAGCTAGGTGCTTACTTTCGAACATGTTTTGTGCATAAGTTGCATATGAAGTATATGATGTTATGCTAACATGTTTTGTTTATCTAACAAAGTATTATACGAACTGCTTTTGGATCTTGGTGTTAATCCTTGTGTTGCAGTATGGCAGCAAATGTGGAGGTAGGTGACGCAGTGAGCGTCAATGCAAGCGCGGGGCGTACGAATCCCCTACCCCCGCCAGCTTTTGATGATGAACCGGCCGAACAACAGTTGTTGCCAGGGGAGCTAAGCTTAACTCAGTTTCTTGCTTACCGACCCCCAACCTTTGAAGGAACCGAAACTGGGGAACGAGCTGAGGAATGGTTGGAAAGAATAGAGCAAATCTTTGTGGCAGCCCCATGTGCGAAGACAGCATGGATACGGTTAGCAGAGTTCCAGTTGGCCAAGAAGGCGCTGATGTGGTGGAAGACCACTGTGGTAGAGCAAGAGGCTCAAGGTCATGAAGTTAACTGGAAAATGTTTCGAACTCGCTTTCTGAACCGTTATTTCTCGGCTGCAGCACGACAGGCTAAGGAAGATGAATTCACTCACCTCAAGCAAGGTAATATGTCGGTATCGGATTATGCTCTTCAGTTTTGCTCCTTACTCCGATATGTGCCTCACATTGCCACAAGCACGCAAGCGAAGATGAGGAATTTCATGAAGGGTCTGAGGCCGGAGCTATACGATAGGGTGATCACTTATGGCCCTACTTGTTTTGATGATGCACTCTCAAGGGCTGAGCTAGCCGAACTAGGAGTGGGTGCATACCCTGATGTTATACCACCGTCGGCACCCTCTCAGAAATCCACTCCGGATAATTTGAAGCCGAGGAATGATCAGTTCAAGTCAAGGGGGAACTCCTCAGCATCAAGGTTTAGTGGTAAGAAGTCCGACAATAGGTGGAAAGGAAACCGAAGAGGTGATGCCCCATCTGGAAGGGGGCAGTCTCAGGGAGACAGATCCGGGAAGATCCAATGCACTCTTTGTGGGCAACCACATCTGGCGAAAGACTGTATAGGGTGCTATGTTTGTGGCGACAAGGGCCACTTTGCTAGACAGTGTCCCAACAGGGGAAGTCAACAGGGTTCTGCGGGGAGGCCTGCAGATAGGACAGCACAGCACAGACCGCCCTTTGTACCGAGACAGCATGGAGGTCAGCCCATGGGGCCACCTCAAGGACAAGTCTATGCACTGACAAGGGAGCAGGCTTCAGCGGCTCCGGAGGAGGTTATAGCGGGTACGTGTCTTTTATTTACGCACCCTGCTTTTATATTGATCGACACAGGTGCGTCACACTCTTTTGTGTCGACAAGTTTTGTGGAAAGGCACCACTTATGCACTTCTCCGTCGCCCACGCCTCTTATAGTCTCGACCCCCGCTGGAAGAAGTATGATTACTGATCGGATCGTCTACAATGGCCTCATTTATTTTGAGGATAAGGAACTAAGGTCAGATTTGATTGTTCTAGGAATGTCAGATTTTGATTGCATTCTGGGCATTGATGTTCTGAACAGGTATCAGGCAGTTGTGAACTGCAGGCAGAGAACTGTACGGTTTAAATCCGATATGGGAATTCCATGGACGTTCTATGGGGATGGTTCTCGCTCAAAGATTCCATTGATATCTGCTGTCAAGATGGCACAGTTGTTGGAACGAGGTCATTCAGGATATCTCATTTATGCCGTCGATGTTACGGAAAAGAAAGGAGAAGTGAAAGTTGAGGATGTGCCCGTAGTGGCGGAGTTCCCTGATGTCTTTCCGGAGGAGATTCCCGGATTCCCACCGACGAGAGAGGTCGAGTTTGGGATTGAGTTATTACCAGGGACGTCGGCCATTTCTCGTGCCCCTTATAGGATGGCACCAGCGGAGCTAAGGGAATTAAAGATTCAGTTGCAAGAGCTCCTTGATAAGGGCTATATACGCCCTAGCGTATCGCCCTGGGGAGCACCAGTGTTATTTGTGAAGAAGAAAGATGGTTCGATGCGTTTGTGCATCGATTACAGACAACTGAACAAAGCCACAGTGAAGAATAAGTACCCACTCCCGAGGATCGATGATTTGTGTGATCAGTTACAGGGTACGAGGCTCGACAGTAAGATCGATCTGAGGTCGGGGGTACCATCAGATTCGAGTAAGAGAAGAGGATGTTCAGAAGACAGCCTTCAGGACTAGGTATGGGCACTATGAATTCCTAGTCATGCCTTTTGGGGTGACAAATGCCCCGGCTGTTTTCATGAGTTTGATGAACAAGGTGTTCCAGCCATTTTTGGACCAATTCGTCATAGTTTTCATTGACGATATACTCATCTACTCTCGGACCGAAGAAGATCATGTACGGCACTTGAAGACAGTACTTCAGATCCTTAGGGATCATCAGTTGTATGCTAAGCTTAGCAAGTGCGAATTCTGGTTAGACAGCGTGGTGTTCCTAGGCCATGTCATATCTAGCCAAGGGATATCTGTGGATCCGAGGAAGATTGAAGCGGTGATGGAGTGGGCAGCACCCACTTCTGTACCCGAGATACGGAGTTTTCTTGGCTTAGCAGGTTATTACCGACGTTTTGTCGAGGGATTTTCTAAGATCGCTAAGCCATTGACACAGCTGACTCAGAAAGGGGTCCCGTTCTTCTGGTCCGAAGCTTGTGAGGAAAGCTTCCAAGAATTGAAGCGTCGTTTGACGACAGCACCAGTGTTGGTGATTCCGTCTGAGGACAAGAGGTTTGCTTTGTACACGGATGCATCATTGCAAGGTTTGCTGTGTACTGATGCAAGACAGACAAGTGGTAGCCTATGCTTCGAGACAGTTGAAGCCTCATGAGACCAGATACCCAGTCCATGATCTGGAACTGGCAGCTATCATTTTCGCCTTGAAGATTTGGCGTCATTACCTTTATGGTACTACATTTACCATTTTTACGGACCATAAGAGCCTGAAGTTCTTGTTCACTCAGGCAGAGTTGAATATGAGGCAAAGGAGGTGGATGGATTTACTCAAGGATTATGACTGTGAAATTGAGTACCATCCTGGTAAGGCAAATTTGATAGCAGACGCCTTAAGTCGTAAGGTAAAGAGTACTGCTGAGGACGTTATGTGTTTATCAGCTTTGATGATTTCTTATTGCCATCTGGGCTATGATTTCGATGTAGACACGTCGCCGGTGCGAGTGTCGACCTTATTGGCCGAGCCAGACGTATTTGAGGCAATCAGGAAAGCCCAGAGGTTGGATGATGAAGTTCAGAGATGGTCATCAATAGTACTTCGAGGTCAGCCAACAAAGTTTAATGTGGCTGAAGATGACTCTTTAAGATTGGGCAACCGATGGGTGGTCCCAGATGCGCCAGGATTGCGTAAAGGAATTTTAGAACGGGCTCATAATAGCCGGTTCAGTATCCACCCTGGAGGAAGAAAGATGTATAAGGACCTAAGTGGTCAATTCTGGTGGAGACGCATGAAGCGTGATGTGATCAGCTTCGTTAAGAGATGTTTGATCTGCCAACAAGTAAAGGCAGAAAGGCAGAGGCCTGGTGGCGAGCTGAAGAGCTTGGAGGTACCTAAGTGGAAGTGGGAGCATATATCTATGGACTTCGTGACCCACTTGCCAAGGTAGGCCTCTGGATTTGATGCGATCTGGGTGATCGTAGATAGGCTGACGAAGGTAGCTCATTTCATCCCTTACAGTATGACTTTCACGTATTTAAAGATGGCCCAATTATATGTACGGGATGTAGTGAGGTTGCATGGGATTCCAGTCTCGATCGTGTCTGACAGAGACCCAAGGCTTACTTCTCATTTCTGGGAGGGTCTCCAGACAGCTTTGGGCACCGAGGTGAGACTAAGTACAGCTTATCACCCTCAGACTGATGGCCAAACGGAGCGTACTATACAGACGCTCGAAGATATGCTGAGGGCATGTGTTTTGGAGTTTGATACTCCGTGGCAAGAATCTATACCACTGGTTGAGTTCTCATACAATAACAGCTATCAGGCGAGCATTCAAATGGCCCCTTTTGAAGCTCTTTACGGACGACGATGTAGGTCACCGCTGTATTGGGAGGACTTGACGAGTAAAGCGGTCGGAGGACCGGATATGATTAAGGACATGGAGGAAAAGATTAAGATGATACGCTTAAAGATGAAAGCGGCCCAAGATAGGCAAGCAGCCTATGCAAATAAGCGGCGACGGCCGCTAGAATTTCAAGTGGGAGACAAGGTCTTCTTGAAAATCTCACCCTTCAGGGGTGTTGTTCGATTTGGTATGCGGGGGAAGTTATCCCCGAGGTATGTTGGACCGTACGAGGTGTTACAGCGTATCGGCACTTTGGCTTACCGATTGGCTCTACCACCGTCCTTATCTGGAATTCATGATGTCTTCCATGTTTCTATGTTGAGAAAGTATGAGCCAGATCCGTCTCATGTTTTACAGCCTACTGAAGTGCAGTTAGACTCAGATGTATCCTACGTTGAACGACCAGTCAGAATTCTGGATCGTGAGGATCGCAGACTACGGTCAAAGTTATACCGATGGTCAAAGTTCAGTGGGATCGTCGGGGTGTCGAGGAGGCTACGTGGGAGACGGAGCGGCATATGATGCAGCATTACCCCGAACTATTTTCTGGTATGATTTATGTTTAGTTTCTTTTGGGTAAGTGCATGCGATTTCGAGGACGAAATCTTGTAAGTAGGGGAGTAATGTGATGCCCCGAAATTAATTAATGGTAACTTGGACATTAATTATGTTTATATGATGTATCATGTGTTGATGGATTTATGTGTTGGGTATTAAGATGTTAACATGATTAATTGTGTTAAATTATCAAATATGAGGAAGATGTGATTTTAAATGAAGTTTAGAGCATTGTTGAAAAATGCTTTTGAAATACCAAGTAGGGTATTTTATACATCATGTTAAGTTTGGGGTACAATTTTTATTAAGTTATTACAACCCCTTTTAAATCCCTCACACATCACTTTAACCCCCCACTTTACTTTCACCTTTTAAAAATCCCCAAATCACTTCCCAATCCCAAACCCTACCCATTTTCGAAATCCACCAAAAAGGAAGAAGGAAAGTTCCACAAAAACCTTGTTTGTGTGATCTTTGCTAGGATTTGGAGCCTACAAGAGGTATGGAACCATTCCTATAAGTTTTATGATGTTTGGTGTTGAAATGGGTTAAGTTTTTGATGTTTTATGTGGGTTTGTTTGGGTATGTGTTGTTTATGGTTGGGGTATGATTTTTGAAGTGTTTTATGTTGGTTTTGGTGGGTTATGATGTTATTGATGTTTTATGGAAGTTTGGTTTTGGGGTGGCATGTGAAAGAGCTTGAAAAATGAGCATTAATGGCGAAAATCCGATGTACAGCACTCGGCGATCGATCGCCCGTTCTTGGCGATCGATCGCGAGCGTCCAGTACCAGCCAGAGGCATTTGGCGATCGATCGCCACTTTTGGGCGATCGATCGGCGAGCCTGGCGATCGATCGCGCCAAAAGTGGCGATCGATCGCCAAGAAGGAAATTTTGCCCCCTCGTCCAGTGTGGTCTCGCGATCGATCGCGCCTGGGCGGCGATCGATCGCGAGCTGAAGAAAAGTGGATTTTTGATATTTTTGTGGGATTTTTGGATATTGGACTATGTTTAGCTTCTAATATCAATTTGTATGGTTGTGTAGAACCATCCCAGGTGCCCACAACATCCAGGAGATAAAGCTCTCCAAATTCTCCACTTTTGGGAATTAAGGTACGTAAGAGACGTACGAGCATCGGACGGTAAACCATACCCTTACCTATTATGATGATGTTAAGATGATGATATGATGATGATGTCTATGATGATATTTATGATGATGATGCTTATGATGATGTTACGATGATGATGCTTATGACGATGTTTATGATGATGATGTTATGAGGACGTCTATAATGACGGAGTTTATGATAAGGTCATACAATGTGTATGATTGGGTAAGACGCCCATGTGGTGGGATGCCACCCAAAGTACGTGAGCGGGTAAGATGCCCCGTGGTAAGATGCCACGCAATGTTTATGATATGGTAAGACGCTATATGACTGGGTAAGATGCCCACGTGGTAAGATGCCACACGATGATTATGACGTGGTAAGATGCCACACGATGATTATGACGTGGTAAGATGCCACACGATGATTATGACGTGGTAAGATGCCATACAATGGGGTAAGACGCCCTAATATATGATTAAGAGTCAGGGATAACAAAGGGAGTCGAAGGACGACCAATAACCTTTACTTAACTAAGATGTTATGCATTATTGTATGCTTTTATATGATGTTAAGTAAATATGTGTATGCTCACGATGTGTTATCCCTGTAGGTACACTTTTGGACCAAGGGCCTAGGGTCGGGTTGAGGAAGTGAGCTAAAGGGAGCATGATGAACGTAGGAAGCAGGATTTTGATAGTCTCTACTCTAGGAGTAGTGTAAATCTATAGCTTTAACATTCTTTATTGGGAATGTAATTAAATAGCTTTTGAAAACTTTATTTTGGCCTGTAATCTCCTTAGCTCAAGCTACAACCGGAACCCTTAAGAAGTTATAAATGCTTGTTCTGTCCAATTTATGTGTACTAAATGATATTAAGGTAGGAAGACCCTACAGGCATGGACCTTTCTCTCTTCATTTATTGTTACATGCAATTAAGTATGGGATTGCAAAATGAATTGAGATCATGTTATTGTATTATAAGATGCCTACATTGTAGTTGAATGGTATGGGGGTTTGGGCATTAAGTTGTTAATGCAAGAAATTTTATTACTGGTATATTATGATGTGTCAGCATGTAGTTGTTTCCCCCATGAATATATGATTGTATGCACTAATGGCAGGGATTAATACACTAATAGACGGTTAAGGGCACGGGGGTCCTTACATTAGTGGTATCAGAGCAGTAGTTTGCTCTTTGGGGCTGTTGAGGGCCTGGAACATGCTGATAGGAATGGGTAGCACATATTTATGCATGATGACAGTTAGTGTGATGCCCGGGGATTAATGGTGTTAACCCCGGTGTGGTAGTAATCCTTAATGGATTCTAATTGTGGCAATTATGAATTAATTGCGGTTTCGGGTCTCTTGGGGTTGTTAAATCGGGCATTTGGGATCGTTGGATCCGAAGGTTGAGATTGTATTCTCATTTTTGGTGGAAAACCTATGAGTTGAGTTTTTGGTGGGACTTGGAGTCCGGGGTGCTTTATGTTGGGGCTGGTATAGGGATTTAATGTTGGAGAGAGAGTTTTTAAAAACAGATGATTTTAATGAATCATGATGTATTTGTGGAGGTATTGGTATGTTGGGACATTTTGCTATATATACCAGTTGGACTCGAGATATCCGTCATTTTGCACGAAATCACTTCTCTCTCTCTTCTCTTCCCCCTTATCGTGCCATCCCCTCTTTCCCCTAACCCTTATCCTATCTCTTTGGAGAAAAATACCGGAGGCTCGGTTTAGGAGCCGGATTCTTCGAAGATAAGTTGGTAATCTCCTTCCCCTCGCTTTCATCTTCGTTTTGATTGTATTTTTGTTGGATTTGGTTGAGTTTTGGGTTTGGGTTGGTTTGGGTGATTTTGGTGAAAATCATGTAATCTTTTGGGTTTGTTTTATTTTGAGTTTAGCACCCTTGTTGGAGGTTCTTGTGTGTGGTTTTGTTGTGGATTTGAGTTGGGAGGAGTTGGGGTATGATTTGTGGAGGTTTCGAGCTCTTGAAAATGGTGTTTTTCGGATTACAGGTCGCGGAGATCGATCGCCCGTTTTTGGCGATCGATCGCGCGCAAGCAGTAGCGAAATCAAGCAACGAGCGATCGATCGCTACATTCGAGCGATCGATCGCCTCGTGCCAGTAAGGTCTGGCGATTGATCGCTATATCGAGCGATCGATCGCCAAGGGGCTAGCGATCGATCGCCCGGTATAGCGATCGATCGCCAGCAGGAGTTTTGTGGTTTTCTTGGCTTTTTCGTGGGATTTTGGATTTGCGACTTAAATGGTCGGCTTCCTGGGCAATGTTCACATTCCAATGGGAATTCTAGACTTTTAAAATTGTTTGGTTGGAGCCAAGTTAATTAAACGGAAATCTCGGTTGAGTTTTTGGCTATCTTTTAAACGTTTTAAATGGATTATTTTTGAGTATTATGCATGCCTAGCCGGGGGCTTTTATTTTGGTAATCGTCATGGATTGACGATGGGTTTTGAGGTTGCAAACGTACGTGGGCACGTGATTTCATGCTTATACTTAATTGTGAGTTGTTTATGTGTTTATCACATATTTCTCGAGGCATGGAACTCAAGCAAGGTTTGGCTTAGACTACGGAGACTTAAGGTACGTGTAACGTACGAGCATGACCTTAATTATATTATTGCTATTGTTGTGCATGAGATAGATGATTTGTAAGGGTTAGTAGTCGATGCATAATATATGGTGTCTTGCAATAATTGGTTAATGGAAACAGGACTGGTTGTGTTATGTTGATTTGTCTTATGTAATGTATGGTGCCGCTTTGGAGCGAGCAATTGTCGTGATGTGGTCGCTATGGAGCGAACATCGGTAAGTGATGCCGCTACTTTTGAGTGAGCGAGGAAATGTGGCTTTTGACTAGATATCTAGGATATCTGTATCTATTTCCCTATTAATATTGAATTGGATCAAAGATATAATTAATCAGTGTAATGATTAACTGGATATTTGGAATTTGATGATTTTGGTTGTTTTAAGAACATGGACAATACAGTGGGATCCCGGATGAGGATGATACCATCCAGAGAGTATCATTTAAATTCTTAGCAATTACATTGTTGTAATTTACGAATTATATAATTGTGATTATTGGTTTGGTGGTATTGGTATGCTCATCCCGTGTGGGGCTATCTCTGTTGGGACAGGTGAAACAGGTACAATGATAGCTCTGGAGCTGGGATCGAGCTATGGATTGGAGGTGATTCCAGGATCAAGGCACCGGAGCTCATGTGGAGCTGGATATTGTGTATGCCCTTTTTATACATTACGTACACATAGGTTTATTCGATGCTCGTGTGTGAGCAATAATTATGTGTATATGGGTTGTACAAAAAGGCATGGGCCTTTCTCCTTTCATTCATATGTGTGAGCAATTAACTAGGGAATTGCTAGATGAATTGAAATTGTGATTAGAGTGCTACATAGGTGCATGATGTGTTGAATGGTCTTAATCTAGGGAATCGGTTATTGCATGGAATGGAATAAATGAAGTAAGAAATTTTATAGGTGGTATTGTGTGTAAGTAATCCAAGAGCATACAACGCAGCGGAATAAAATTTTTATGGATTACTAACCAGCAGATCTATACATAGGGATTCATATCGGATAAAGGAATTACAAGTGTCTCACCCTTGTAGCGTGTTTGAAGCAGAATCCTCGTTGTAGCACCACGAGTCACAAACGAAAGTTTGCACATTCGTCTCTACGGTATCCACATGATCAAATCGAAAGGGATGTTCAAGAACAAGTTGCTAGACTTATTCTTGAACCAAAACTCAACCCACGGTTCAAAACCGATCAACGGCGGCCAATCACACTACCTTACAACCGGCGGCGGCCGAGAGAAGATAAGGAAGAGGCGGCCGAGAGTTGGAGGAGGAGAGGCTAGGTTTTTGATATCAAGCTATGATATGAAAAAGTATGATTAACAATTAATCAAAACCATGTATTTATATTATAAGGCTTTTAATTAAGGTTCAATACTTTCTCAAAGTCTTATGGGCCCAAACCCATGATTTAATTAAAACCTTTTAATCACTTAATTAAGACTCTTCTTAATTAATTAATTCATCCAATGAATTTAATTTCCCTTCTCGATTTAATCTTTTGTGCGACCCGATAGGATCTTGTAATGTTGGCAGTGACATAAAATCTCATTTTATGTCGCAAGCATTGAGCGGTACTAGCAACACATCAATGCTACCCAAATTACAAGAATGTCAATGACTCGACATAACCTTTAGAACTTGTGATAATATTAACCATGTAGCTTAATCCCTTTGTCCTTTGTGTTTAGATTGAACACGAGTCATGGAATAGTCATACTCGTATATCCAATCTTTATTTCTTGATCCCCAAGTAGAACTAGAATAAACGAATAAGTTCGATATCTCATATCGACTCATTCGAGCATGGCCATGCATTTTAGTTCTCACTTGATCAAGTGCCAAACACATCTCCTGTTATATAGGAGGGACAAATCCTATCTCGATCAGTCAACATCCCTCTACATAATTCGTAGTGTATCCAATAGTCACCTTTATAGTTTACCCTGTTACGGGTAACGTTTGACGATATCAAAATACATAACTCCTTATGTTGGGATCTCTGATGATCACAAGTCGTAAGGATTACATACATTATTATCACTATGAGAATTGCATATGATGATCATATAACTATCCATGTTGCATTCTCATGGTGGGTCTGTCCAGTACATCATTCTCTAACATATACCCATATGTTGATTTGATATCTCATATCAATGAACAATTCATCGATCAACACATACTAGTCTCTACGTATTATCATTATCCCTTTCATGATAATACTTGACTAGGGACATCTTTAAGAATAATACAATATTATTCTAAGGATATTAACATATATATTAATTTACATTGCACAGTTAAAAGAATAATATATAATAATGAATTGCCATTTATAAAATCATATTACATTGTATGTCATAAACAATCATCTAATGATATGTCTTAGGGCATATCCCAACAAATCTCCCACTTGCACTAAGACCACTCAGACATATACCTAATGCCTAGAGATCTAGTATGACGATCATGCTTCTGCTGTGACAGTGGCTTCGTCAATGGGTCAGATACATTATCATCTGTTGGTACTTTGCATATTTTAACATCTCCCCTTTCAACGATTTCTCGAATGAAATGGAAACGCCTAAGTATGTGCTTGGATCTTTGGTGAGATCTTGGTTCCTTAGCCAATGCGATCGCTCCATTGTTGTCACAATAGAGTTCTATCGGATCTTTAATGCTAGGCACCACTCCAAGTTCAGAAATGAACTTCCTCATCCAAACAGCTTCCTTTGCTGCATCCGAGGCAGCAATATACTCAGCTTCCGTAGTAGAATCGGCTACTGTTTCTTGCTTTGAACTCTTCCAGCTCACATCACCTCCATTTAGGCAATACACATATCCAGATTGCGATCGAAAATCATCTTTGTCAGTTTGGAAGCTTGCATCAGTGTAACCCATTACATTGAGCTCTTCTTCACCTCCATAAATCAAGAATCTCAAGTACTTCAGGATGTTCTTGACAGCAATCCAGTGACCTTCACCTGGATCAACTTGATATCTGCTCGTCATGCTCAAAGCATACGATACATCGGGACGAGTACATATCATGGCATACATGATAGATCCAATAGCTGACGCGTATGGAATCTTACTAATGCGTTGTCTCTCATCTTCTGTTGAAGGACACTGTTCCTTCGAGAGATAAATGCCATGCGTCATAGGCACGAATCCTTTCTTGGATTCTTGCATGCTAAACCTTTTAAGCACCTTGTCTATGTATGTACTTTGACTTAGACCAAGAAGCCTTCTTGATCTATCTCTATAGATCTTGATTCCTAATACATAGGTGGCTTCTCCTAAATCTTTCATCGAAAAGCAGTTCCCTAGCCAAATCTTTACAGATTGCAAGGCAGGGATATCATTTCCAATAAGAAGTATGTCATCTACATACAACACTAGGAAAATGATTACGCTCCCACTGACCTTCTTGTAGACACAAGGTTCATCTTCATTTTTGATAAAACCAAACTCTTTGATTGCATCATCAAAACGAAGATTCCAACTCCGAGAAGCTTGCTTCAATCCATAAATGGATCGTTGTAGCTTGCATATCTTTCCAGCATCCTTTGGATCGACAAAACCCTCGGGCTGTGTCATGTACACATCCTCGAGTTCCATTAAGGAAAGCTGTTTTGACATCCATCTGCCAGATTTCATAATCATGAAATGCAGCTATTGCAAGTAAGATCCTTATGGATTTAACCATGGCCACTGGTGAAAAGGTTTCATCATAGTCAATACCATGAATTTGTTTGAATCCTTTTGCAACCAGCCGACCTTTATAGGTTTGTACGTTACCATCCATATCAGTCTTTTTCTTGAAAATCCATTTGCACCCTATGGGTCGTACCCCTTCAGGTGGATCAACCAAAGTCCATACTTGGTTTGCATACATGGATTCCATCTCAGATTTCATGGCCTCTTGCCATTTCTCAGAATCATTGCCCATTATAGCTTGTTGATAAGATGACGGCTCATCCTCATCAATAAGTAGTAAGTCACCTTGTTGAGTCACAAGAAATCCATATCTCTGTGGCTCCCGGTGTTCTCTTACAGACCTACGCTGGGCTTGTGTCTCTTGAGCAGGTGCTTCTTCCACAACAGCTTGCGGAGCCTGCTCTGTTTCCATCTCAATCTCAGGTTCAGTGTTTTCTTGTGGTTGAACTTCACTAAGTTCTATTTTTCTCCCACTGGTTTTTCTAGAAATAAATTCTCTTTCAAGAAATACACCAGTCCGAGCAACAACTACTTTGTTCTCGGTGGGATAATAGAAATAGTATCCTTTCGTTTCCTTAGGATACCCCACAAATAAACACTTATCAGATTTGGGTCCAAGTTTGTTAGTGGCGTGACGTCTAACGAAAGCCTCACAACCCCAAATCTTCATAAAAGACATACTAGGACGCTTCCCAGTCCATATCTCATATGGTGTCTTTTCCACTGATTTAGATGGAACACGGTTCAGTAAGAAAATCGCTGTTTCTAGAGCGTGTCCCCAAAACGATATCGGAAGATCTGCATGACTCATCATTGATCTAACCATGTCCAACAAGGTTCGATTTCTCCTCTCGGATACACCATTCCATTGTGGAGTATACGGAGGAGTGAGTTGTGGGACTATTCCACACTCCTTTAGATAGTCATGAAACTCTTGGCTTAAGTATTCACCTCCTCGACCTGATCGAAGGATTTTGATACTCTTGCCAAGTTGGTTTTGTACTTCATTCTTGAAATCTTTGAACTTTTCAAAGGTTTCATGCTTATGCTTCATTAGGTACACATACCCATATCTACTGAGGTCATCAGTAAATGTAACGAAGTATTGAAAACCACCTCTAGCTTGTGTACTTATTGGTCCACATACATCACTATGTATTAGTCCCAATAAAACATTTGCCCTTTCAACATGTCCCTTGAAAGGGGCTTTAGTCATCTTGCCCATTAAACAAGATTCGCATGTTTCATATGATTCAAAATCAAATGAATCTAATACTCCATCCTTATGAAGTTTAGATATGCGGTTCTCGTTTATGTGGCCCAAGCGACAATGCCAGAGATAAGTCGGATTACAATCATTATTTTTAATCCTTTTAGTATTTATGTTATAGATAGGCATATCAAGATTTAATACATAAAGACCATTCACCATTTGCGCACTAGCATAAAACATATAATTTAAATAAATAGAACAACAGTTGTCCTTTATTATAAATGAAAAACCATACTTGTCTAAACAAGAAATAGAAATTATGTTTTTAGATGGCACAAAATAACACTATTTTAAAATCAATGATAAACCAGAAGGTAAAGCTAAATGATAATCTCCTATAGCTAATGCAGCAACTCTTGCTCCATTTCCAACTCGGAGATCAACTTCACCTTTCGCCAACGTCCTACTCCTTTTTAGATCCTGCACATTTACACAAATGTGAGATCCACATCCAGTATCTAATACCCATGATGAAGAAGTAGATAAATTGACTTCTATAACAAAAATACCTGAAGCGGAAGTCACACTTCCTTTCTTTAGATCCTCCAGATATACTTTGCAGTTTCTTTTCCAATGGCCGGTCTCACCGCAATGGAAACAGTTCCCTTCCTTCGCTATCCCCCCTTTTGGCTTTAGTGCATAAGACTTTGGCTTAGATTTAACAAAGACCTTCTTTGCTTTCTTGTTGCCTTTAGCTTTGGCCCTCCCTTTGCCCTTATTCACAATAAGAACATTTGTGGCCTTAGTCTTCTTTGTATTTGCTTCATATGTTCTCAACATACCAAGCAATTGTGGTAGAGTTTTTTCCATGTCAGTCATATTGTAATTTACTACAAATTGACTGAAGCTCTCAGGCAACGATTGCAAGATCACATTGGTGGCCAACTCTTGGTCCAATGGAAAACCCAGCTTGTCCAGATTCTCAATGTACCCAATCATCTTGAGCACATGTGTTCCAACTAGGCTTCCCTCTACCATCCTGCACTGGAATAATGCCTTAGAGACGTCATACCTCTCTTGTCTTGCTTGCTGTTGGTACAATTGCTTTAAGTGTTCGATCATATCGAACGCCTCCATTTCCTCATGTTGCTTCTGAAGCTCAGAGTTCATGGTGGCAAGCATAAGGCACCCAACATCAAGTGCATCACTTTGATGCTTCTTGTAAGCATCTTTTTCAGCTCTTGTAGCCGTTAGGGGAGGTTCCTCAGCGGGTAAGGATTCCTCTAGGACATATTGTTTCTTTTCTTGTTTGAGGACTATCCTCAAGTTCCTATGCCAGTCTAGGAAATTCGTCCCATTTAATTTGTCCTTCTCAAGGACCGATCGTAGTGATAAAGTGCTAGTAACGTTGTTAGTTGCCATGGATATCTACAATATAAATATGCAAAATAAGTTTATGATTTAATCATTTAACATGGTCTTATATTAAATGATACTCCCACTATTTTGTTTAAAAAATATCAACCCTTGAAACCTTTAGTGGGCCAAGATCCATATTTCGCCTAATCTTGAGTTAGCTTTGGCTAATCGCCCAAGACTCGGTTATTTAGGTAGACAACACTTTGTCAATTACATCACATGTAATTCTTGGATAGTTGGACGAACAACACTTTGTTCAATTCATCAAATGAATTATAATCCAACCCATGCCTCTAAGTTCCCAATCCTATTGAGATAACCTAGTTAAGTCGTACCCAATTTAAAGTATAACGGATATCACTTTTATCCTTTCGCGCCTTACTAAGATTGCCACGGTGCTTTGCTTTGGCAAACCCACACACGTACAATCGAAGTTATTGACGAGTACTTTTAATTTTGGAAGGCATCTAAAACTTAATATTTTAGAGGGATTTATTGATCTCATGATTAGTTTGATAATTTAAAATATGTCCACTACATATAGTTGTATACATATCTACATATATGTGTAATACTGTTATCAAACTAAAACATAAGATAAATCATGCATCAACATACATAATTAAACGTGACATGGTTATAGCCCCTACTAACGATTCTCTCAACCCAATGAGAAAATCCTAAGAGTCAACCTAAGGTAACTTCACAAGCACCTTCCTTTGGCTCCAATTTGTGAATGGCCTCCTCATCCCGGCACGATGCTCCATCTTCATTGATCACCATCAATAAAATAAACTACACTATTTACAAGATATAGAATTCCTCGATTCACATTCGAGGGGAACATAGGGGAGGGATTACATTTAGAATGAAATAGAGAAGGCACGACACGCAGGTCGTATTATATATTACAAACATCCACAAATCCTATCTAATAGGTCAAAGGGCTATAACCACGCACCATGCTCAAACAACACATAAGGCATGCATTAACATTTAATTAATTAAATTCTAAACATTTTAAATTTAATTCTAATTAAAATGTAAAATAATTTTTTGAAAAATTATCGTTCGCTCGGGACATCACATGCCACGAACTAAAGCGACTAAGACACGAACCACCATGGTTCGAACCACAAAGCACACTGCTTGACCATTAATGGGCCTAGGGTTCGAAACCCTAGCCCATGGCCGAGCCATGGCTCGAGCGGCGGCGGTGCTAGGGTTCCAGACCCTAGCCGCCTCGCACCTTCATGCAACTTTATCGAGCCATCTTAATTGAAATGCCGGAATTGGTTAGCCACGAGGCACGGTCAGGCCATGCACGGGGTTGGCTCAACCATCTCGAGCTAAGGGTTTGAAAAACCTTGCTCTCATGTGGTAAAGCTACTAACCATGCATGCGTGAACCATTATCGAGCCAAAGAGTTCAAAACTCATCCACGTCTCAAAACTTTAGCAAAATAGGCGACGATGGCCGAGCCATGCACGGCTACTAGGGTTCGAAACCCTAGCCGTCATGAACTAGCCGTCACGTCCAATGGGTTCTAAACCCTAATCAATTTTCGACACTTCCATGCACAATTATTAGCCACAACGACTAAGCCATCTCGAGCCAAGGGTTCGAAAACCCTAGCCCTCATGTGGCTAGCCGTGGTGTCATTTGTGATGGTGATGGCCGAAAACTTGCTCAATAAATATGATTATTCGCCAATTATATCAAATACAATTCTACGATGATTTTCAAAAACTAAATATTAACATATCATATATGTTCATACAGTTTTAAATAGCATGCAATATTAATTCTAGTATGATTAAACTATTTAACCACATAAATCCGATATGAGCCTTGTACACGGCTCTGATACCACTATAAGTAATCCAAGAGCATACAACGCAGCGGAATAAAATTTTTATGGATTACTAACCAGCAGATCTATACATAGGGATTCATATCGGATAAAGGAATTACAAGTGTCTCACCCTTGTAGCGTGTTTGAAGCAGAATCCTCGTTGTAGCACCACGAGTCACAAACGAAAGTTTGCACCTTCGTCTCTACGGTATCCACACGATCAAATCGAAAGGGATGTTCAAGAACAAGTTGCTAGACTTATTCTTGAACCAAAACTCAACCCACGGTTCAAAACCGATCAACGGCAGCCAATCACACTACCTTACAATCGGCGGCGGCCGAGAGAAGATAAGGAAGAGGCGGCCGAGAGTTGGAGGAGGAGAGGCTAGGTTTTTGATATCAAGCTATGATATGAAAAAGTATGATTAACAATTAATCAAAACCATGTATTTATATTATAAGGCTTATAATTAAGGTTCAAGACTTTCTCAAAGTCTTATGGGCCCAAACCCATGATTTAATTAAAACCTTTTAATCACTTAATGAAGACTCTTCTTAATTAATTAATTCATCCAATGAATTTAATTTCCCTTCTCGATTTTGTGATGACCAGGGATTATAGGTGTTAATCCCATAGTGTTAATAATCCCTAAAGTGGTTTTACGTGGCGATTTGGAGTTTAATCGAGGTGTTGGGCCTTCTGGGCTCGTTTAATTGGGTAGTTGGGATCGTTGGATCCAGAGGTTGAGATTGTATTCACATTACGGTGTAAAACCTAAGAGTTGGGTTTTTGATGTGTCTAGGAATCTCGGGTGCTTGTGTGAGCACCGGTAGGGGGTTTTGGAGTTAGAGAGAGAGTTTTTGAAAACAGATGATTTTTAATGAATCACGATGTATTTGTGGGGCTATTAGTATTTCGGGGTATTTTTGCTATATATACCAACTGAACCCAAAATTTTAAAGAAAAGTTTCATTTCAGCCCTCACATTCTCTCTCTCTCTCCCGCGCGCCCCTTCCCGTCTGCCCTGCACCTCCGCGCGCTAAAACGCTTCGGCCGCCGCCGTCCCGCCGCCGTTCGGCGCGTCCGACCTACCCACGGCTTCGTCTCGTCCAGGCGCTCCTTTCCCCTCCGGCAATTTGAAGTTTCATCGCGGTTTGAGTTTGGATTTTGCAGATGAGCGCCGATCCCCAAATTCTAGGGTTTATCGATTTTGGTCGATTTTACTTCCGATTTTCGTTTGGGTAACGTTCTTTACCTCTTTTTCGTCCCTCTCATGTAATTCCCTGCTATATTTGGTGATTTTGGTTCGAAATTATTTTCGAATTTTGTGGGGTTTGGTTCGAAAATTGGGGGGGTTTTGGCAAGGGTGATGATTCTTGCTATTGATGGTTTAATTCATGATTTAGATGCATTATGATGCTTGATTGTGTTCGAAATTGAGGAATTGGATTCGAAGTTAGGGCTTGAATTCGAATTTTGGGGGTTTTGGCATGTGGGGCGATTATTGTTCTTATTAATTGATTAATTCATGTGTTAGATGAATTATGGTGATTATTTGGGTTTGATTTGTGTTGGTTGGGTTCGAATTATTGAAGGTGTTCTTGAGCAATTTTTCGATATGTTGCATTCGTTTTCCCTCCCTGCATGTACCCTGCCCCGGGTCTTTTAGATGTTTAATTGTCGTGTGTCGACAATATGTTGAGGGTATGGTGTGCTTGAGCATGGGTTGCATGTTCGTAAATAATCGTGAATTAGTTATCGTGTTAGCACATCATTCCTCGGGGCATGGAACTCGAGCAAGGTTTGGCTCGGACTTCGAGGATTTAAGGTACGTTTAGCGTACGAGCATAGCTTAAATGATGTTTTACAAGTATGATGCATGATTTAAAATACATGAAATGCTTTACTATGATGGCACCGTGACTTGGTTACGTTATGTTGAATCACATGGTGAAATGCTTGGTGCCGCTATGAAGCGAGCAAATGATGGGTGTGGTCGCTACGGAGCGAACACCAGTAGTATGACGCTACTTTGAAGTAAGAAATGAAAATGTGGTATTGATTAGATATCTAGGATATCTGTATTTTATTCCCTATTGGTAATGAATAGGAACAGAGACGTAGTTAATCAGAGAAGTGATTAACTAGTATCGGAAGTTAAGGAAGTCTCAATATGATATCTAGAATTATGATAATTGCTAGATAAAGAAAGATGTTATGAAATGTTGTTAATTCGAAACTGGTTAGGGTTAACCAATATGATGATTAACTGCATATTCAGGATTTGATGATTTATCTGTTTTGAGAACAGGCTTATTACAGGGGTACGCTAGGATGAGGATGATACCATCCAGGAAGTGTCACATATGTTCCACAATATTTACATTTTCGTAAATTATGTATTATGTCATTATGATTATGAAATTGTGGAATTGGTATGCTCACCCCGTTGGGGGCTGTCTCTGTTGGGGGCAGGTGAACAGGTGCATCGATGGCTTTGGAGATGAGCTCAAGCTGTTGATTGGATGTACTCTCAGGATCGTGGTACCAGGGCTTGATGGAGCACGGTATCGTATAGAGTACCTATATATATATATACCCATGATGGTTATACATATATTTATGATGCTCGCATGTGAGCACGATTATACTTGTTTATGGGTTGTATATAAAGGCATGAGCCTTTCTCTCTTTCCTTTCTATGTTGCATGCAATTAGAGGTAGAATTGCTAAAGGTTATGAGAGTCATTGGTGTATTGTGGGTGTTGAACCCCACTTTTGTTGCCATATGTGTGGTGTCTTCCCTGGCTGGGAATTTACTTGATATTGCTGCATTCTGATGAGTATTATGTTTTCCCTGGCCGGGAATTATATTATGTGTTGTACTTTTATTTCGGGATAGCTCTATTTATGGGGAGACTCTGCCCAAATTTTTATAAAAGTCCACAATGCAAAAAGTGATGTAATGGGCGAACTTTATGAGTCTCTTGTTATTAGGATGATGAACTTATAACATTGTATGTTAAAGGAAACTTTGCAATTGCCATTCAATGGTAAAGTATCATCTGAGTTTCCCGAATGATTTTATGGAAAGCATGTGCCACACATAATGAATAATACACTAATCAAGGGTTAAGTATATGGGGTCCTTACATTAGTGGTATCAGAGCAGTGGTTGCTCATTGGGGCTGTTGAGGGCCTAGGAAGTTATTGATAGCACATATTTATGCATGATGTCATTAATGTTATACGACATGACTAATTGTTTATGTGCTTATATGATATGAAAAGTGGTATTGCTAACCATTGTGGTTGCAGGAATCATGTGGAACACGATAGGATGGCATCAATAGCGATGTCTAACACTCTATATGCTACGTGCCAAGGAACCTGATTTTGGAAGAAAATCAGGGAAAAGAAAGATATGATGTATTGTCTGATGACAGACTGGGTAGACAACCGACAGTGGAATACTTCGGTATGGTCTCAATTATTATTGAATATACTAATGCGTTTGTTCATGTAATGTTCAAACAAGGAAGGTGCGTAAGAAACGTACAGGCATCAAACGGTAATATATTCTTAAACTATGACTTTGCATTGATTGCATAAGTGTTTATGATAAGTAAGTCAAGATGATGATGTTTATGATAAGTAAAGATGATATGATGTTTATGATGATGATTATGATAAGTAAGTTAAGATGATGATGTTTATGACAAGTAAAGATGATATGATGTTTATGATGATGATTATGATAAGTAAGTCAAGATGATGATGTTTATGATAAGTAAAGATGATATGATGTTTATGATGATGATTATGATAAGTAAGTCAAGATGATGATGTTTATGATAAGTAAAGATGATATGATGTTTATGATGATGATTATGATAAGTAAGTCAAGATGATGATGTTTATGATAAGTAAAGATGATATGATGTTTATGATGATGATTATGATAAGTAAGTCAAGATGATGATGTTTATGATAAGTAAAGATGATATGATGTTTATGATGATGATTATGATAAGTAAGTTAAGATGATGATGTTTATGATAAGTAAAGATGATATGATGTTTATGATGATGATTATGATAAGTAAGTCAAGATGATGATGTTTATGATAAGTAAAGATGATATGATGTTTATGATGATGATTATGATAAGTAAGTTAAGATGATGATGTTTATGATAAGTAAAGATGATATGATGTTTATGATGATGATTATGATAAGTAAGTTATGATGACGATGTTTATGATGAGTAAAGATGAGATGATGTTTACGAGGATGTTTACGATGATGATGATTATGATGATGTTTATGATGACGTATATGATTGGGTAAGATGCCCATGTGGTAAGATGCCACACAATGTTTATGATATGGTAAGACGCCATATGATTGGGTAAGATGCCCATGTGGTAAGATACCACACGATGATTATGTTATGGTAAGACGCCACAGGGTAAGATGCCCATATGGTAAGAGGCCATACGATGTTATTATGTGGTAAGACGCCACGGGGTAAGATGCCCATATGGTAAGAGGCCATACGATGTTATTATGTGGTAAGACGCCACGGGGGTAAGATGCCCATATGGTAAGAGGCCATACGATGTTATTATGTGGTAAGACGCCACGGGGTAAGATGCCCATATGGTAAGAGGCCATACGATGTTATTATGTGGTAAGACGCCACGGGGTAAGATGCCCATATGGTAAGAGGCCATACGATGTTATTATGTGGTAAGACGCCACGGGGTAAGATGCCCATATGGTAAGAGGCCATACGATGTTATTATGTGGTAAGACGCCACGGGGTAAGATGCCCATATGGTAAGAGGCCATACGATGTTATTATGTGGTAAGACGCCACAGGGTAAGATGCCCATGTGCATGAATATGAACCAGGGAAAATGAAAAGAAGTTAATGAATAACCAGCAAGCTTACTCAACTATGATTTCGTACATTTACTGTTATAGCTATAAGATGATGATGCTTATATGATGATGATGTATAAGATGATGATGCTTATATGATGATGATGTATAAGATGATGATGCTTATATGATGATGATGTATAAGATGATGATGCTTATACGATGATGATGTATAAGATGATGATGCTATAAGATGATGATGCTTATAAGATGATGATGTATAAGATGATGATGCTATAAGATGATGATGCTTATATGATGATGATGTATAAGATGATGATGCTATAAGATGATGATGCTTATATGATGATGATGTATAAGATGATGATGCTATAAGATGATGATGCTTATATGATGATGATGTATAAGATGATGATGCTATAAGATGATGATGCTTATATGATGATGATGTATAAGATGATGATGCTATAAGATGATGATGCTTATATGATGATGATGTATAAGATGATGATGCTATAAGATGATGATGCTTATAAGATGATGATGTATAAGATGATGATATTTATGAAATGATGATGCTCATATGATGAAGATGTTATAAGATGGTGATAATTAAAAGATGATGATTTTAATCATTCATGTCAAGAATTAATGACTATATGCATGGCTATGAAACAGGGACATTGGAGTGCCCAGGGTGTATAGGCATTAGAGGAATGTTGGGTAAAGACCCACTACTCTATTGATTTTCTTCCCACAGTATGGTATGCCGTGCGGAAACGTCCATCTTATTGGTAGGTTTGAGGTGAACCTAGAGAGGCAGCGACTAGTTTGTCTGCCGTGTGTGTGCAGCACCAAGAGGGGCTTGTTAGAGCCGTTATACTGCACGTAGGAACCAAGTGTGGCAAATCGTAAGGTAATACGATGTGGATTGTGGTGGACTCTGGTAGTCACCATGTCATCACGGTTGAGGTTGTGCATGCCTCACTGAACGTGTATACGTTATGTTTAATCTTAGTGAGACTTGTCTGTGACAGCTCATGATGTTGGAGTACCAACAAGAGAGTCATCAAGTCGTCGTTGATTCGATCTGGGAATCCATGTATTTGGGATGCAATGGGTTTATTGCATGTCCTTTCAAGTTTGAAACTCTGAGGAGTCTCGATTGTTTGTTTATGACCAGGATGTGGTTCTTGGGATATCCAGAGGTGGACATCTTATGAGATATCTTTTGTGTGAATCTGTGGCCGTGAGTTGCCCAATTTGAGTTGCAATGATGCGACTGCTCCTTCGACAGAGGAGGTTTGAAAGTGGAAACCAGGTTTGGTGTGTGTACACCGTGGAATACTAGTGTTTCCCTCGTAACGATGTATGTTAGACATCGTGAGTCATGATTAGAGATATCATTGAATGATATCTACGATGGAATCGGGAGCGATTCGGATCCTTGCAGTTTCAGTTGACTAACTGCTTTTGGATTATTAGCGTTGAGTTATGCTGACGCTCTTTGACATTATGATGGATTTGGAAGTCTATTCCACTCCAGAGTTTGACACGAGGTCAACGTTCTCACGGTTGAGGTGTCATTTAGGATGCGTTCATACTAATTGTATTAGAACTAAGGATGACTGTCCGATCTACAGCCGTAAGTATTGGTTGTTTTGCAGTCATGAAAGGCTGACTTTTAGGATGACCCGCATTGAGGTATGTTTTGCCTCTTGGGTAATATGTTGGTTTTGTTAAAGTCGCTCTGTTTCAGAGTTTGATGTGAGATAAGTATCATCGCGTTTATTAATACGATTCTGTTATGGTCAAGAATCGAGGTTCTGGCTTCATGTTGTTGTGTAGCCTGGGTGTTATGTGATACACCGGTGCTAATTTCGAGGACGAAATTCTTTTAGTGGGGGATATTGTGATGACCAGGGATTATAGGTGTTAATCCCGTAGTGTTAATAATCCCTAAAGTGGTTTTACGTGGCGATTTGGAGTTTAATCGAGGTGTTGGGCCTTCTGGGCTCGTTTAATTGGGTAGTTGGGATCGTTGGATCCAGAGGTTGAGATTGTATTCACATTACGGTGTAAAACCTAAGAGTTGGGTTTTTGATGTGTCTAGGAATCTCGGGTGCTTGTGTGAGCACCGGTAGGGGGTTTTGGAGTTAGAGAGAGAGTTTTTGAAAACAGATGATTTTTAATGAATCACGATGTATTTGTGGGGCTATTAGTATTTCGGGGTATTTTTGCTATATATACCAACTGAACCCAAAATTTTAAAGAAAAGTTTCATTTCAGCCCTCACATTCTCTCTCTCTCTCCCGCGCGCCCCTTCCCGTCTGCCCTGCACCTCCGCGCGCTAAAACGCTTCGGCCGCCGCCGTCCCGCCGCCGTTCGGCGCGTCCGACCTACCCACGGCTTCGTCTCGTCCAGGCGCTCCTTTCCCCTCCGGCAATTTGAAGTTTCATCGCGGTTTGAGTTCGGATTTTGCAGATGAGCGCCGATCCCCAAATTCTAGGGTTTATCGATTTTGGTCGATTTTACTTCCGATTTTCGTTTGGGTAACGTTCTTTACCTCTTTTTCGTCCCTCTCATGTAATTCCCTGCTATATTTGGTGATTTTGGTTCGAAATTATTTTCGAATTTTGTGGGGTTTGGTTCGAAAATTGGGGGGGTTTTGGCAAGGGTGATGATTCTTGCTATTGATGGTTTAATTCATGATTTAGATGCATTATGATGCTTGATTGTGTTCGAAATTGAGGAATTGGATTCGAAGTTAGGGCTTGAATTCGAATTTTGGGGGTTTTGGCATGTGGGGGCGATTATTGTTGTTATTAATTGATTAATTCATGTGTTAGATGAATTATGGTGATTATTTGGGTTTGATTTGTGTTGGTTGGGTTCGAATTATTGAAGGTGTTCTTGAGCAATTTTTCGATATGTTGCATTCGTTTTCCCTCCCTGCATGTACCCTGCCCCGGGTCTTTTAGATGTTTAATTGTCGTGTGTCGACAATATGTTGAGGGTTATGGTGTGCTTGAGCATGGGTTGCATGTTCGTAAATAATCGTGAATTATTTATCGTGTTAGCACATCATTCCTCGGGGCATGGAACTCGAGCAAGGTTTGGCTCGGACTTCGAGGATTTAAGGTACGTTTAGCGTACGAGCATAGCTTAAATGATGTTTTACAAGTATGATGCATGATTTAAAATACATGAAATGCTTTACTATGATGGCACCGTGACTTGGTTACGTTATGTTGAATCACATGGTGAAATGCTTGGTGCCGCTATGAAGCGAGCAAATGATGGGTGTGGTCGCTACGGAGCGAACACCAGTAGTATGACGCTACTTTGAAGTAAGAAATGAAAATGTGGTATTGATTAGATATCTAGGATATCTGTATTTTATTCCCTATTGGTAATGAATAGGAACAGAGACGTAGTTAATCAGAGAAGTGATTAACTAGTATCGGAAGTTAAGGAAGTCTCAATATGATATCTAGAATTATGATAATTGCTAGATAAAGAAAGATGTTATGAAATGTTGTTAATTCGAAACTGGTTAGGGTTAACCAATATGATGATTAACTGCATATTCAGGATTGATGATTTATCTGTTTTGAGAACAGGCTTATTACAGGGGTACGCTAGGATGAGGATGATACCATCCAGGAAGTGTCACATATGTTCCACAATATTTACATTTTCGTAAATTATGTATTATGTCATTATGATTATGAAATTGTGGAATTGGTATGCTCACCCCGTTGGGGGCTGTCTCTGTTGGGGGCAGGTGAACAGGTACATCGATGGCTTTGGAGATGAGCTCAAGCTGTTGATTGGATGTACTCTCAGGATCGTGGTACCAGGGCTTGATGGAGCACGGTATCGTATAGAGTACCTATATATATATATACCCATGATGGTTATACATATATTTATGATGCTCGCATGTGAGCACGATTATATACTTGTTTATGGGTTGTATATAAAGGCATGAGCCTTTCTCTCTTTCCTTTCTATGTTGCATGCAATTAGAGGTAGAATTGCTAAAGGTTATGAGAGTCATTGGTGTATTGTGGGTGTTGAACCCCACTTTTGTTGCCATATGTGTGGTGTCTTCCCTGGCTGGGAATTTACTTGATATTGCTGCATTCTGATGAGTATTATGTTTTCCCTGGCCGGGAATTATATTATGTGTTGTACTTTTATTTCGGGATAGCTCTATTTATGGGGAGACTCTGCCCAAATTTTTATAAAAGTCCACAATGCAAAAAGTGATGTAATGGGCGAACTTTATGAGTCTCTTGTTATTAGGATGATGAACTTATAACATTGTATGTTAAAGGAAACTTTGCAATTGCCATTCAATGGTAAAGTATCATCTGAGTTTCCCGAATGATTTTATGGAAAGCATGTGCCACACATAATGAATAATACACTAATCAAGGGTTAAGTATATGGGGTCCTTACAGATTTAATCTTTTGTGTGACCCGATAGGATCTTGTAATGTTGGCAGTGACATAAAATCTCATTTTATGTCGCAAGCATTGAGCGGTATCTAGCAACACATCAATGCTACCCAAATTACAAGAATGTCAATGACTCGACATAACCTTTAGAGCTTGTGATAATATTAACCATGTAGCTTAATCCCTTTGTCCTTTGTGTTTAGATTGAACACGAGTCATGGAATAGTCATACTCGTATATCCAATCTTTATTTCTTGATCCCCAAGTAGAACTAGAATAAACGAATAAGCTCGATATCTCATATCGACTCATTCGAGCATGGCCATGCATTTTAGTTCTCACTTGATCAAGGGCCTGATAAGTATGATTTTTACACTTAATTTGATATATGATTAGGGGCGTTTTTATAGTGATTCCTGGAAAATTTACGAGTTTTGGTATATAATTATATATTTCAGGAATCCGGGTCCAAATGCTAAAAGATGATGAGAAATGCATAAATGTGACAAGAATTCAAATTGGGTCTCAAGAGTTGAAAAATCGTGCACCGGGATAGAATACATGCTGCACCCTAACGCCACTTATGCAACACGATTTTATTAAATATTTTACACGTCACATACATGATAAGGAAGGGAGAGAAGAGAAGATTGTATAAGAGCATTAGTAGGGAATAAAATATTCTCTAATATTTTATCAAGGGATTAACCAATTAAACGAAAGATATTTATGTAGAGATTGGGGGGAGGAGGCATACTTCAAGAAGGAAAAGATACGTACAGATTGTGGGAGGATATCAGAGACAAAAAAAAAGAGAGAAGAGGGGACCCAAGATCTGAAAAAAACAGAGAGAGAAGAGAGGAGGTACGTGAGGCAACGGACGTGAAGAAGCAGAAACGATCAAGACGTGGAGCAGAGGAGATTAATGAGAAGAAAGGGAGAGCACTTCACGCACAGAAGAGATTGGAGGAGAAGATAGTTACGTGAAGAAAAGAAGCGAACGTGCTCCAGTGACGGGAAGAGATATACGCACGAAGGAAGAACAGACGTGAGGAAGGAGGTAGAGCAAGAGCAAGAGCAAGAGTTACGAAGATAGAAAGGAGTAGCAGCAGATAAGTTACGGGACCAGACGAAGAGGGGGATTTACGTAGAAAAACATACGGAGCAAATCAGAAGAAAAGAGAACAAGGATAGTTACGTGAGTTACGAAGGTGCGCGGCTATCAGACAGAAGAGGAGAAACGTACGAATCATTCAGTTAAGGGAGAAAAGTGAGAAGAAATACAAGAGCAGCAAGAGTGACGTGAAGATAGAGCTGAGCAGCAAAGTACAGAAGATGAGACGAGAACTCTACACATTCTGAGACGAGGTTCACGTAAATTCTGAGATAAATTGACGTGAAGGAATTCACGTAAATAATTGGTGAAGAAAGGGTGAAGAGTCACGTACAGAGCACGGCCAAAGGAAGAGACGGAGCTACGGGATCGACGATGCGATTCAACATCGCTAGTTTATACGTATTTCTAAACTTTGTTTGATTCTATTTAATTTCTTTATGCTTTTGATGTTGAAAAACATGCTTTTGCATTTGATTTTAAATATGTTGCTAGGCTAAGTTTGTTATCAAGACTTAGGGGATCACATGTTATGAACCCAAGATTTAATTTTAATGTTTTGATTGATTCTTATTTATCTAAGTGTATATATCATTGTTCTTCATGCTTTTAAGGGTTTGGCCATCCTTGAATGATATTAAATTACAATTGAGATCGAGAGATAAAATTGGAATTCGATATAGTGATTTATGCCGTGGATTTCAGACTGAGATCGAGGGATGAAGTCAAATACACGTGTGATAGCTTTAGATATCTAGTAATCGAAGGCTAGAAGTTTTCATAGATCGATTTACAATATTAATTGTTCAATAAGGGTACGAGAGTGGCTTATTGTTACGTTAGTATTAGATTTGTTATAGCCGGACCAAGGTATAGCAAGTGAATTAGGAAAACTCGTCACCTTAGATTGTTTGAATTAATTCTTAACTAATAGGCGAATTGTGGGGGATTACATAGGTGAACCGAAAGTCTTGATAATTGTCTCTATTGATTTCATTCTCATTCTCTATCATTTGTTTGGATTTATTATTGAGTTAATTAGTTAATTTAGTTAATTAGTTATAACCAATTTCGTAGGCTAAATATAGTTAAACTAGTGGAGTTTGGTATTTATTTACTAGTCCTCGTGGGTTCGACAATCCGTACTTTTTATATCATTATACTAAAACTTGACACCGTGCACTTGCGGTATAGAATCGCTACACTGAAAAATATTCTTTAAAATAATAGCGATCAAGTTTTTGGCGCCATTGCCGGGGACTAGTTTTAATAATATCAAACGAGATTAGTTGACTGTAGTTTAGTCATTTATTTGTTTTTATTTTTTATTTTTTTCCTCTCTTCTCTTCTACTGCTTGTGTTCTTTTTGGTTGATTGTTAGGCTAAGGCAAACAAGAGCACACATGGCTAATACCGATGAGATTTCGGTACCACCAGTTGCGAGATCACTCATGGACTATGCCCACCCTGCATTCCATGGATCACTGTCGAGTATCACGAGACCAACCATACAGGCTAACAATTTGAGATCAAGCATGCTATCATACAGATGATCCAGCATTCGGTCCAGTTTGGGGGAGCAGCTACTGACGATCCAAATGATCACATCTCCAACTTCTTGGAGATTTGTGATACATTCAAGCATAATGGCGTTACTGACAACGCCATCAGGTTACGTTTGTTTCCCTTTTCTTTAAAAGATAAAGCTAAATCCTGGTTACAATCGTTGCCTGCAGGATCTATTACCACGTGGGATGGAATGGCACGGTTGTTCGTGTCAAAATTCTTTCCACCATCCAAGACGGCCAAGATGCGCAATGACATCACTACTTTTGCCCAATGTGATCCAGAGACACTATATGAGGCTTGGGAGCGCTTCAAAGATCTACTGAGGAGATGCCCACATCACGGCCTCCCTATCTGGCTGCAGGTACAAACATTTTATAACGGTTTATTTTCTGATAATCGTTCTATGATTGATGCAGCGTCAGGAGGAACTGGATGAGGAAGACGCCCGAGGAAGCTTATACACTGTTGGAGGAGATGGCTGCTAATAGCTGTCAATGGCAGTCCGAGAGGAACGTGCCAAAGAAGCAAGTCGGATTGCATCAAGTGAATGAAGTCACTGCCCTAGCTGCCCAGTTGGAAGCGCTGAACAAGAAGATCGATAGTTTGAGCATGCGTGCAATGCAAGTCCAAACTGTTACATGCGAGCTTTGCCATGGAGGACATCCGAGCACTGAATGCCAGGTTGGTAACCCATTCATTACTACTAATGAAGCTGTTAATTTTGTAGGGAACCGACCACCACAGACCTACCCCTACCCAAATACGTACAATACTGGGCCGAGGAACTATCCCCAACCACCACCGGGGTATGCACCAAAGCCAAGCATGGAGGAGCTGCTAACTAAGTTCATATCATCGGCTGAAACAAGGATGAACAATCATGAGGCATCGATAAAGAACTTGGAAGTCCAAGTGGGACAGTTAGCAAAGATCGTAGCCGAACGAGCACCAGGATCACTATCTAGTGACACTGAGACGAAACCTAGGGAGCAAGTCCATGCTATCACGTTGAGGAGTGGAAAGGAGGTCGCTGAGAAGAAGGATGTGCACGTAGAGTTAAGAGGCGAGGCGGACATCAAGCAAGAAGAGGGACAAACACGCGACAAAGGTAAGTCTACTAAGACCTCTACACCCATCACACCTGCTAAGGTAGATATCCCACCCCCATTCCTCGCTGCGTATAAGAGAGCAAAGATCGATGCTAAATTTGCTAAATTTTTAGAATTGATTAAGAATCTTCATATTGAGATGCCTTTCATAGATGCTATTCGGCACATGCCGAATTATGCTAAGTTTTTAAAGGAGATTCTATCGAAAAAGCGGAAACTGGGAGAACATGAGATGATAAACTTAACTGAGGAGTGTTCAGTTGTCATTCAAAATGATTCACCTCCAAAGTTAAAGGATCCAAGGAGTTTCACTATACCTTGCAAAATAAATTCTAAATCTTTTAATAAATCTTTATGTGATTTGGGGTCAAGTGTTAATTTAATGCCTTTGTCTGTGTACAGGAAGCTGGGCTTAGGAGAGCTAAAAGCAATCAATGTCTCATTGCAGATGGCAGACAAGTCCATCAAGTACCCTCATGGGATAGTGGAGGATGTACCGGTAAAGGTTGACAAATTCACCATTCCGGTGGATTTCATGGTGCTAGACATAGGAGAGGAGGCGGACATGCCATTGATATTAGGAAGACCATTCCTAGCTACTGGAAGGGCATTGATAGATGTCCAAGAAGGGAAGTTGATCCTCCGAGTAGGGGGGATCAAGTTACTTATGATATGTTCAAAGTTGTGAACACTACACGCACTGAGCATCGATGTTTTAGTGTCAATATAATTGATACACTATCTGTTGATGCGATGCAGGGTAAGAGTGAGAAGAAGGTGGATGTCACATCGAATGGCCAACAAAGAAGAGGTAAATTTTGTGTAGGAGACTCGGTATTAATGAATAGGAAAAAGATGAGATTTTTTCCATGGGAGTCTGACGCACCATGGGCTGGACCATTCAAAATTGTCGATGTTCTACCATTCAACACCTTCAAACTGAGAGATGACCATGGGGGACTATTCACTGTGAAAGAGAAGTGGTTACGACATTACCACATGGAGGATGTGAAATCACCCCCTACTGGCCATAGCGGCACTTGAGCTTAAACGGTAAAAAGTCCAGCTTGGGACTATAAATCAAGAACTCTTTCCTATCCCTTTTGCTTTGTTTTAGTTTATTTTGGTTTGTTTTTGTTTTTGTTTTTTTTGATTTTGAGAGACTCCATGCATGCTGTGACGTGTTCCAACAATATGCCCCACGAGCTGATGAGGAATTGGACAACGATCACTGACGGTCGTTGTCAACGGTAAATGCTTTGTCGTACTTTCCATGCTTATTACATTGAGGACAATGCATGATTTAAGTTTGGGGGAGTGCATTACTGTGTCATGCTTCTTATTTGAAAATTGATCGTTTTTTGAGCACCAACAAAAAAATTTTCCTTGAAAATGAGTTCAATTAGTAAGATAAGAATGAATCTTAGTAGTGGTCTCTATTCCATGATGATATTAATCTCACTCTGCATGCCAACTTGAGTTTTGATGATTGTAAAACTTGTTTGTGAATATCTTGTTTTGAGTAGCATGTCAAAGATGAGGAATATTTTGAGCACATTTGAGTCATAATCTTGTGAATTGCACTTGTAGTAGTGAAAGTTTTTGTGAACTTGATGAATTGTTTTTGAGCATCTTAGAGTACCTTAGAAACTATTTGATGATGACACTTTGAAGCGAAATTTTATAGTTATAAACTCGACTTGGAAATGATCTAGGCGATCTTTGGACCGTTTGAGCCTTTAAAGCTTACCATGATATATATCAATCTCTAGTGTCCCATTTTGAGCCTAATTGAAAAAGAATGGTGTATGTTTAACATTCTGTTAGCCCCATTCAACATTTTTTGGCAACTCATTATACCCACCTTTATGAGCCTAAATTGAAAGAATTCATCATTACCTAAAGGGAGTATAATGAAACTCATTAGATGCACATAATTTGTTATATGTTGATGAGCTTATTGTTGAAAAAAATGATGAATGAGTAAAGAAAAAGATAGATAAAGCCTTGAGAAAAAAAGTGAGTAAATAAGACCCAAAGTGGCCAAGGCTAAAAGAGAAAAAGAAGATAAGCTCAAGTTGTGCTAAAAAATTGAATTTTACATGATTATACTCTCTTCTTTGTGCTATCCTATCTTTTCTTTGAAGCCAAACACCTAGGCCTAACGCTACAAGCTTAAAAAGACCTATTGATCCAAGTCTAGGGAGTGACTACATTAGTGGAGAAGCTGTTTGAGAATAGGACTATAGGGTGCTAAATGATAATCTTAACTTTCATTACCTAGCATGATTTGATCTATGAAAATTGCATGAAACTTAAAAGTGACAATAGCACACACGCACGTTCTGATTCAGAGACATCTTGCTTGATCTAGGAGAAAACACAGCGTGTTGAACTTTCTGATTAACTGTTATTTGTCTGTAAGTGAGATGTCTGAGTTACTTGATTGACTGCGAATTTGTTTATTTGAATCTTCAATATTGAACTCTACTTTATGATCTTATTTCTTGCTCGAGACGATCAAGTTTAAGTTTGGGGGAGTTGATAAGTATGATTTTTACACTTAATTTGATATATGATTAGGGGCGTTTTTATAGTGATTCCTGGAAAATATTACGAGTTTTGGTATATAATTATATATTTCAAGAATCCGGGTCCAAATGCTAAAAGATGATGAGAAATGCATAAATGTGACAAGAATTCAAATTGGGTCTCAAGAGTTGAAAATCGTGCACCGGGATAGAATACATGCTGCACCCTAACGCCACTTATGCAACACGATTTTATTAAAGATTTTACACGTCACATACATGATAAGGAAGGGAGAGAAGAGAAGATTGTATATGAGCATTAGTAGGGAATAAAATATTCTCTAATATTTTATCAAGGGATTAACCAATTAAAAGAAAGATATTTATGTAGATATTGGGGGGAGGAGGCAGACTTCAAGAAGGAAAAGATACGTACAGATTGTGGGAGGATATCAGAGACAAAAAAGAGAGAGAAGAGGGGACCCAAGATCTGAAAAAAACAGAGAGAGAAGAGAGGAGGTACGTGAGGCAACGGACGTGAAGAAGCAGAAACGATCAAGACGTGGAGCAGAGGAGATTAACGAGAAGAAAGGGAGAGCACTTCACGCACAGAAGAGATTGGAGGAGAAGATAGTTACGTGAAGAAAAGAAGCGAACGTGCTCCAGTGACGGGAAGAGATATACGCACGAAGGAAGAACAGACGTGAGGAAGGAGGTAGAGCAAGAGCAAGAGCAAGAGTTACGAAGATAGAAAGGAGCAGCAGCAGATAAGTTACGGGACCAGACGAAGAGGGGGATTTACGTAGAAAAACATACGGAGCAAATCAGAAGAAAAGAGAACAAGGATAGTTACGTGAGTTACGAAGGTGAGCGGCTATCAGACAGAAGAGGAGAAACGTACGAATCATTCAGTTACGGGAGAAAAGTGAGAAGAAATACAAGAGCAGCAAGAGTGACGTGAAGATAGAGCTGAGCAGCAAAGTACAGAAGATGAGACGAGAACTCTACACATTCTGAGACGAGGTTCACGTAAATTCTGAGATAAATTGACGTGAAGGAATTCACGTAAATAATTGGTGAAGAAAGGGTGAAGAGTCACGTACAGAGCACGGCCAAAGGAAGAGACGGAGCTACGGGATCGACGATGCGATTCAACATCGCTAGTTTATACGTATTTCTAAACTTTGTTTGATTCTATTTAATTTCTTTATGCTTTTGATGTTGAAAAACATGCTTTTGCATTTGATTTTAAATATGTTGCTAGGCTAAGTTTGTTATCAAGACTTAGGGGATCCCATGTTATGAACCCATGATTTAATTTTAATGTTTTGATTGATTCTTATTTATCTAAGTGTATATATCATTGTTATTCATGCTTTTAAGGGTTTGGCCATCCTTGAATGATATTAAATTACAATTGAGATCGAGAGATAAAATTGGAATTCGATATAGTGATTTATGCCGTGGATTTCAGACTGAGATCGAGAGATGAAGTCAAATAATCGTGTGATAGCTATAGATATCTAGTAATCTAAGGCTAGAAGTTTTCATAGATCGATTTATAATATTAATTGTTCAATAAGGGTACGAGAGTGGCTTATTGTTACGTTAGTATTAGATTTGTTATAGCCGGACCAAGGTATAGCAAGTGAATTAGGAAAACTCGTCACCTTAGATTGTTTGAATTAATTCTTAACTAATAGGCGAATTGTGGGGGATTACATAGGTGAACCGAAAGTCTTGATAATTGTCTCTATTGATTTCATTCTCATTCTCTATCATTTGTTTGGATTTATTATTGAGTTAATTAGTTAATTTAGTTAATTAGTTATAACCAATTTCGTAGGCTAAATATAGTTAAACTAGTGGAGTTTGGTATTTATTTACTAGTCCTCGTGGGTTCGACAATCCGTACTTTTTATATCATTATACTAAAACTTGACACCGTGCACTTGCGGTATAGAATCGCTACACTGAAAAATATTCTTTAAAATAATAGCGATCAGGGCCAAACACATCTCCTGTTATATAGGAGGGACAAATCCTATCTCGATCAGTCAACATCCCTCTACATAATTCGTAGTGTATCCAATAGTCGCCTTTATAGTTTACCTTGTTACGGGTAACGTTTGACGATATCAAAATACATAACTCCTTATGTTGGGATCTCTGATGATCACAAGTCGTAAGGATTACATACATTATTATCACTATGAGAATTGCATATGACGATCATATAACTATCCATGTTGCATTCTCATGGTGGGTCTGTCCAGTAGATCGTTCTCTAACATGTACCCATATGTTGATTTGATATCTCATATCAATGAACAATTCATCGATCAACACATACTAGTCTCTACGTATTATCATTATCCCTTTCATGATAATACTTGACTAGGGACATCTTTAAGAATAATACAATATTATTCTAAGGATATTAACATATATATTAATTCACATTGCACAGTTAAAAGAATAATATATAATAATGAATTGCCATTTATAAAATCATATTACATTGTATGTCATAAACAATCATCTAATGATATGTCTTAGGGCATATCCCAGCATTGTGTGCCACGTTTACATGTAGTTTCCCTTTACACGTGATTGAATGCACCAAATGTATGGCTTAATGCACTAATTGTGGGTTAAGGGCACGGGGGTCCTTACAGTTAGTGTTGTGTGACACAACTATTTGCTTATTTGCTTTTATGATATGGAATGTGGTATTGCTAACCATGGTGGTTGCAGGATCATATGGAATACAATGAGATGAGATTGATGGGAACGGATTGCACTTGATATGAAAGTGTTTTAAGAATTTGATATTGTAGGAAAAATCAGGAAATGAGAAAGATTATACGCTGTCTAAGGACAGGAATGGTGGATAACAGACAGGGAATATGCTGGTATGATTTCCATATGATTATGAGATTTCAATTGATATTGAGCATGCAAATATATTACAATTAGAGTCCTGCTACGGGTATATCACCAGCGATGGATCATAATATTTGCCGCTCATATGTCGAAGCGATGGTTAATGCCGCTGTCATATCATAGCGAGGGATATTATTGAGCCGCCGATATAACGTAGTAGGATTTTTGGATTGTTGTGTTAACCTTGATGCAGGTGTATGGAATATCGTGAGATTATGCGGACTCTTGAGTCCAAAGGACAATGTACACATGTACGGGGTCACCTCTTGCGCCTACGGGGCATGTGGCACGTGCATGGGAGTACCTCTTGGGCCTGCGGAACAAAGTGATACATTCCTGATTATGCCGCTGTCATGTCGAAGCGATGATGCTGCTGTCGTGTTGAAGCGATGGTAAATGCCACTGTCACGTTGAAGCGATGATGCCGCTGTCATGTTGAAGCGATGATACCACCGTCATGTCGATGCGATGATGCCGCTGTCATGTCGAAGCGATGAGACATGCCGCTGTCACGTCGAAGCGATGATGCCGCTGCCATGACGTAGCGATGCAATCGGGAACAAAGTGCTGCATTTAATGTGAGCCACCTCTTGGGTCCGAAAGGAACAAAGTGCTACATGAATGTGAGTACCTCTTGAGTCCACGATCATGCCGCCGGGAATTCATAGCGATGGTTCATTCCGCTATTCTATTGGCGATGGTTCATGCCGCCGGGTATTCATAGCGATGGTTCATTCCGCTATTCTATTGGCGATGGTTCATGCCGCCGGTTATTATATAGCGATGGTACATTCCGCTATTCTATTGGCGATGGTTCATGCCGCCGGGTATTATATAGCGATGGTACATTCCGCTATTCTATTGGCGATGGTTCATGCCCCCGGGTATTATATAACGATGGTATATTCCGCTATTCTATTGGCGATGGTTCATGCCGCCGGTTATTATATAACGATTGTACATTCCGCTACATCTAGGGCGATGGTTTATACCGTCGGATATCTATAGCGATATTTTATGCCGCTGACTCTATGGCGAGGGATCATGCCTCTGATTCTATAGTGATGTGTTATACCGCTATGTACGTAACACTGGATTACGCCACCTACGAGCGATGGGTGTTGATTGCGTACCACGGTTGAGGTATGCCGCTATCTTGTTAGCGATGAGGTATGTCATATTACTGTTTTATTCTCAAAAATTGTGGATGACATGCGTTGATATACATATACCGTCATGTGTTTGACGATGAGACTATGGATGTCGTGTATCGACATGTACCGTCACGAGTTGACGATGTTATTTTGAATGTCATATGTTGACAGGTACCGTCACGGGATGACGATGACATAGTGGATGCCTATGTAGATGCGTAGCGTCGTTTCGATGAATAATACATTATGTATATGTATTTAGTCGTATGATTTGAGTCCTAATGGTGAGCATGTGTGTGGGGTCTTCCCACCTTAACAGTGTTCTAGAGACATAAGAAGGACTAATCATGCGTTAATAACATCTTAAGGTTCTGGTTGTTACATGAGCTAACAGGATTATAGGCCAAAATAAAAGACTTCAAAAATAATTCATTACATTCCCAAAAGAATGTTAACATTTAGATTTATACTACTCCTAGAGTAGATACTAATCGTGACTTGAATCCTATACATTCCTGTGTTCCTCGTAGCTCACTGTCTCAACCCGACCCTTAGTCCTTTAGCCCAAAAGCGTACCTACAGGGACAACACATCATGAGCATATACAATTTTACTTATCATCATAAAACATCATAGTAAATGCATGAAATCTTGGTTAAGTAAATATGCTGATTGTTCATTAACTTCTTATTGTGGTCCCTGATTCATATTCATGCATATGGGGCATCTTACCCCGTTGCATCTAACCACAAATAACATCGTATGGCCTCTTACCATATGGGGCATCTTACCCCGTGACATCTTACCACAAATAATATCGTATGGCCTATTACCATATGGGCATCTTACCCCGTGGCATCTTACCACATAATAAACATCGTATGACATCTTACCATATGGGCATCTTACCCTGTGGCATCTTACCACATAATAAAATCGTATGGCCTCTTACCATATGGGCATCTTACCCTGTGGCATCTTACCACATCATAATCATCATATCACATCATTACATTAACATCGTATAAACATCATCATATAAACATCGTATAACATCATCATTTCATCGTGAATATTCATGCGATAAATGCATAGTCATAGTGTAGAGATGTGTTTTACCGTCCGATGCCCGTACGTCTCTTACGTACCTTTTCAAAAGGAGGAGGAGTCAACAGACTTTATCTCCTTGATTGTGCTGGTACCTGGGATGGCTCTACACAACCACATAATACAATATTAGGCACCGATACGAGAATCGTAATCAATTTTCAAAAAAAGAACATAAAATTTTATAACACATGAACAGTAACTACCGATCGATCGGTCTCCCTTACCGATCGATCGCTAATTGTTCATCATTTTCTTCTTTTAGCTACGGCATTTGCGCCGATCGATCGGTGTTCATCACCGATCGATCGGTCGTTCCCTTTCACGCGAGATTTTCCAGAAATCTCGAACACCTCATTTCATACCCTTCAAACCACTTCATAACACACATAAAATGCTTGAACAAGCATATCAATAGCTTCATCATACTTCCATGCATGTATTAAAATTAAAGGTTCACTCATAACTTAAATCGACATGCATTACAACTACCCATTTTTATCAGTACTCGATCAACTTTTTCTGAAAAACAGGGCATAACTACACAACCCAGAATTCTTGAACATACATATTTATAGCAACGAAACTACCACATAGCCCATAGTTCATGCTTAAACAAATATGCTGGTATTTTCACCAAACTTCCATGTATGTATTCACGTCAAAGGTTTACTCATAACCTAAGCTAGCATGCTTCAAATCTTCATAATAAAACCCCAACTCAACATACAAACAGGGCACTTCCTTGCCCAGATTTTCAAGGAGCCCTTTTTACAACCGAAAATCTAATACATAAAGCATGTAAGTTACTTAACAAAACATGCTAGGGACTTCATAAACATTACCTACAAGTATTCATAACAAGGTTTCAACAAACCTAACACTAACATGCCAAAACTGCTATGAAGAACATACATGCATAACACGAAAAAGCTGGTGAACCAGCGTGATTCCTCACCACTTTTGCTCTTCGATTTTCGTCAAGAAGGGATTAGTAAAATCCGATCACTTTCCTCCTAGTAGCAGTCCAAATTACAGACGAAAAGAAGGGAGGAAGAAGGAGGTTTTTGGAAGAGACCAGAGTGAAAATATCTAAGTGCAAAAAGGCCTACTTGGTCAATCAGTTTCCAGAAAACAGGGGAGGGGGCGTGGGTTGCATGCAAGTGGGGGGGAGGGTGGTTGCATGTAGGGTGGTTTTGTGGTGTTTAACTGTGTCCCGGTATTTCATACGATGTATAAAAATATCTCCCCTTGATATTTTATAATTTTACTACATCCATACAACAATTAAAAACACCTAACATGCCCCTAAACCATATCATCATAATTACAACCCCCAATTAAAGTACCACAACCCTCTTAAACACATCGCAAATCATCATCGTAGCACATAATCATATAACATTTCGGGGGTATTACATTACTCCCCTACTTATAAGATTTTGTCCTCGAAATCCACATGCATCATCATAACGGAACTAAACATAAAAACATACCAGAGAATAGTTACGGATAGTGCTGCACCATATGCCGTTCCGTCTCCCACGTAGCCTCCTCGACACCCCTGACGATCCCACTGAACTTTTACCATCGGTATAACTTTGCTCCGTAGTCTGCGATCCTGTCGATCCAGAATTCTGATTGGTCGTTCTACGTAGGACACATCTGAGTCTAACTGAACTTCAGTAGGCTGTAAGACATGAGACGGGTCTGGCTCATACTTCCGTAACATAGAGACATGGAACACATCGTGTATGCCAGACAAGGATGGCGGTAGAGCCAAACGATATGCCAATGTACCGATACGCTGTAAAACTTCATATGGCCCAACATACCTCGGAGATAACTTTCCCCGCATCCCAAAACGAACCACATCCCCTGAAGGGCGAGATCTTTAAGAAGACCCTGTCTCCTAACTGGAATTCCATCGGTCGTCGCCGCTTATTGGCATAGGCCGCTTGCCTATCCTGGGCCGCTTTCATCTTCTGGCGTATCAACTTTATCTTACCTTCCATATCCTTGATCATATCCGGTCCTCCGACCGCTTTGCTAGTCAAGTCCTCCCAATACAGCGGTGATCTACATCGTCGTCCATACAGAGCTTCAAAAGGAGCCATTTGAATGCTCGCCTGATAACTGTTATTATAGGCCAACTCCACCAGCGGCACTGAATCCTGCCATGGAGTATCAAACTCCAAGATACATGCCCTCAACATGTCCTCGAGCGTCTGAATGGTACGCTATGTTTGGCAATCTGTCTGAGGGTGATAGGCCGTACTCAGTCTCACCTCTGTGCCCAAAGCTGTCTGGAGACCCTCCCAAAAATGTGAAGTGAACCTCGGGTCTCTATCAGACACTATCGAGACTGGAATACCATGCAATCTCACCACATCCCGTATATACATCTGGGCCATCTTCAAGTATGTATATGACATACTGTAAGGGATGAAATGAGCCGTCTTCGTCAGCCTATCTACGATCACCCAGATCGCATAAAATCCTGAGGCCGTCCTCGGTAAGTGGGTCATGAAGTCCATAGATATATGCTCCCACTTCCATTCAGGCACCTCTAAGCTCTTCAGCTCACCACCAGGCCTCTGCCTCTCTGCCTTTACCTGCTGGCAGATCAAACATCTTTTAACAAAAGTGATCACCTCACGCTTCATGCGTCTCCACCAGAATTGATCGCATAGGTCTTTGTACATCTTCTTCCCCCTGGGTGGATACTGAACCGACTACTGTGAGCTCGCTCCAATATTCCTCTACGTAACTCTGGTGTATCTGGGATTACCCATCGATTGCCCAGTCTCAAAGAATCATCCTCAGCCACTCTGAACTTGGATGGCTGACCCTGAAGTACCAATGACGTCCATCTCTGAACCTCATTATCCGACTTCTGGGCCTTCCTGTTTGCCTCAAATATATCTGGCTCCGCCAAAAAGGTTGACACTTGCACAGGAGACGTGTCTACATCGAAATCATAGCCCAGATGGCAATAAGAAGTCATCAAAGTTGACAAACACATGACATCCTCTGCAGTACTCTTCACCTTCCGACTTAAGGCGTCTGCTATCAAGTTTGCTTTACATGGATGGTACTCAATTTCACAATCATAGTCTTTGAGTAAATCCATCCACCTTCTTTGCCTCATATTCAACTCTGCCTGAGTGAATAAGAACTTCAGGCTCTTATGGTCCGTATATATAGTGAAAGACGTGCCATACAAGTAGTGCCTCCAAATCTTCAAGGCAAATATGATGGCCGCCGAGTTCCAAATCATGCACTGGATACCTAGCCTTGTGTGGCTTCAGCTGCCTCGATGCATAAGCCACCACATGCTTATCTTGCATCAACACACAGCCCAAACCCTGCAGTGACGCATCCGTATACAAGGCAAATCTCTTATTTTCAGACGAAATCACCAATACAGGCGCTGTAGTCAAGCGACGCTTCAGTTCATGAAAACTTTCCTCACAAGCCTCAGACCAAAAGAAGGGGACTCCTTTCTGAGTCAGCTGTGTCAGGGGTTTGGCAATCTTCGAGAAACCTTCGACGAAACGTCGGTAGTAACCTGCCAAACCGAGGAAACTCCGTATCTCCGGTACAGAAGTGGGTGCAGCCCACTCTATCACAGCTTCAATCTTCCTGGGATCCACAGATATCCCATGGCTAGATATGACATGGCCTAAGAATACCACGCTGTCCAACCAGAACTCGCACTTGCTAAGCTTTGCATATAACTGATGATCCTAAGGATCTGAAGCACCGTCCTCAAGTGCCTTACATGTTCTTCTTCAGTCCGAGAGTAAATAAGTATGTCGTCAATGAAGACTATGACGAACTGATCCAAATATGGCTGGAACACCCTGTTCATCAAACTCATGAAGACAGCTGGGGCATTCGTCACCCCAAAAGGCATGACCAGGAATTCATAGTGCCCATATCTAGTCCTGAAAGCCGTCTTCTGAACATCATCTTCCCTTACTCGAATCTGATGGTACCCCGACCTCAGATCGATCTTACTGTAGAGCCTCGTACCCTGCAACTGATCAAACAAGTCATCAATCCTCGGAAGTGGATACTTGTTCTTTACTGTAGCTTTGTTCAGTTGCCTGTAGTCAATGCATAGACGCATCGATCCATCTTTCTTCTTAACAAATAAGACAGGCGCACCCCAGGGCGATACGCTAGGGCGTATGTAGCCCTTGTCATGGAGCTCTTGCAACTGAATCTTTAACTCTCTTAGCTCCGCTGGTGCCATCCTGTACGGGGCACGAGAAATGGCAGACGTCCCCGGAAGTAACTCAATCCCAAACTCGACCTCTCTTGTCGGTGGGAATCCGGGAATCTCCTCCGGAAAAACATCAGGAAACTCCGCCACCACGGGCACATCCTCAACCTTTAATTCTTCTTTCCTTTCCGTAACATCAACGGCATATTGAGATATCCTGTATGGCCTCGCTCCAATAACTGTGCCATCTTGACAGCAGATATCAACGGAATCTTTGGACGAGAACCATCTCCAAAGAATGTCCACTGGACTCCCATATCAGACCTGAATCGGACAGTCCTCTGCCTGCAGTTCACGACTGCCTGATACCTGTTCAGAACATCGATGCCCACAATGCAATCGAAGTCTGTCATTCCCAGCACAATCAAATCTGATCTTAACTCGTTATCCTCAAAATAAATGAGTCCATCATAGACAATCTGATCCGTAGTCAAACTTCTTCCCGCGGGGGTCGAGACTATAAGAGGCATGGGCGACGGAGAAGTGCATATGTGGTGCCTTTCAACAAAACTCGTCGACACAAAAGAGTGTGACGCACCTGTGTCTATCAATATAAGAGCAGGGTGCGTAAATAAAAGACACGTACCCGCTATCACCTCCTCCGGAGCCGCTGTAGCCTGCTCCCTCGTCAAAGCATACACCTGTCCCTGAGGTGGCCCCGTGGGATGACCTCCATACTGCCTCGGTGCGAAAGGTGGTCTGTGCTGTGCCGCTCTGTCCGTAGACCTCCCCGCAGAGTTCTGCTGTCTTCCCCTATTGGGACACTGCCTGAGCAAAGTGGCCTCTATCGCCACAGACATAGCATCCTACGCAATCTTTTGCCAAATGTGTTTGCCCACAAAGAGTGCACTGAACTCTTCCAGATCTGTCTCCCTGAGGCTGTCCTCTCCCAGATGGTGCATCATTCCTACGGTTCCCTTTCCATCGATTCTCGGGCCTCTTGCCACTGAATCTTGACGCTGAAGTGTTCCCCCTAGGCTTAAACTGATCACCCATGGGCTTCAAATTGTCAGAAAGTGGATTTTTGAGGGGGTGCTAGAGGTGGCACGGCATCAGAATATGCCCCAACTCCTAATTCCGCTAGCTCAGCCCTTGCAAGTGCATCATCGAAACAGGCAGGACCATAAGTGATTACTCTGTCATACAGTTCCGGTCTCAATCCTTTCATAAAATTCCTCATCTTTGCCTGGGTGTTCGCAGCAATATGGGGCACATATCGCAGTAAGGAACAGTAATGTAGAGCATAGTCAGATACATGCATGGTACCTTGCCTTAAATTGGTAAACTCATCCTCCTTGGTCTTTCTTGCAGCGGCTGAGAAGTAGCGGGTCAGAAACCGCGTTTGGAACATCTTCCAATTTACTTCCTGCCCTAGAGCCTCTTGCTCAATCACTGTGGTCTTCCACCACATCAGTGCCTTCTTAGCTAGCTGAATTCTGCTAACCTGATCCATGCCGTCTTTGCATAAGGCGCTGCCACAAATATCTGTTCAATCCTCTCCAACCATTCCTCAGCTTTTTCCCCTGATTCAGTTCCTTCGAACATCGGGGGTCGGTACATCATAAATTGAGCCAAGCTCAACTCCCCAGGTAGCAATTGTTGTTCAGAGGGTTCTTCGCCCAAGGCTGGTGGTGGCAGTGGATTCGTACGCCCAGCACTTGCATTTACACTTATGGCGTCACCCACTTCTATATTTGCTGCCATGCTGCAACACAAGGGCTAATAACAACACCAAAAGCAGTTCATAAAGCACATCGTTAGATAATCAAACATGTTAGTATAACATCTTCTACTTCATATGCAACATACATATAAAAAATGTTTAAAAGTAAGCACCTAGCCAACTTATTGCTAAGGCTACCCTTCACTCATTCCCGGGTTATCTAACCACTGCTCTGATACCACTAATGTGGGGTCTTCCCACCTTAACAGTGTTCTAGAGACATAAGAAGGACTAATCATGCATTAATAACATCTTAAGGTTCTGGTTGTTACATGAGCTAACAGGATTACATGCCAAAATAAAAGACTTCAAAAATAATTCATTACATTCCCAAAAGAATGTTAACATTTAGATTTATACTACTTCTAGAGTAGATACTAATCGTGACTTGAATCCTATACATTCCTGTGTTCCTCGTAGCTCACTGCCTCAACCCGACCCTTAGTCCTTTAGCCCAAAAGCGTACCTACAGGGACAACACATCATGAGCATATACAATTTTACTTATCATCATAAAACATCATAGTAAATGCATGAAATCTTGGTTAAGTAAATATGCTGATTGTTCATTAACTTCTTATTGTGGTCCCTGATTCATATTCATGCATATGGGGCATTTTACCCCGTTGCATCTTACCACAAATAACATCGTATGGCCTCTTACCATATGGGGCATCTTACCCCGTGGCATCTTACCATAAATAATATCGTATGGCCTCTTACCATACGGGCATCTTACCCCGTGGCATCGTACCACATAATAAACATCGTATGGCATCTTACCATATGTGCATCTTACCCTGTGACATCTTACCACATAATAAAATCGTATGGCCTCTTACCATATGGGCATCTTACCCTGTGGCACTTACCACATCATAATCATTGTATCACATCATTACATAAACATCATATAAACATCATCATATAAACAACGTATAAACATCATCATTTCATCGTGAATATTCATGCGATAAATGCATAGTCATAGTGTAGAGATGTGTTTTACCGTCCGATGCCCGTACGTCTCTTACGTACCTTTTCAAAAGGAGGAGGAGTCAACAGACTTTATCTCCTTGATTGTGTTGGTACCTGGGATGGCTCTACACAACCACATAATACAATATTAGGCACCGATACGAGAATCGTAATCAATTTTCAAGAAAAAAGAACATAAAATTTTATAACACATGAACAGTAACTACCGATCGATCGGTCTCCCTTACCGATCGATCGCTAACTGTTCATCATTTTCTTCTTTTAGCTACGGCATTTGCGCCGATCGGTCGGTGTTCATCACCGATCGATCGGTCGTTCCCTTTCATGCGAGATTTTCCAGAAATCTCGAACACCTCATTTCATACCCTTCAAACCACTTCATAACACACATAAAAAGCCTGAACAAGCATATCAATAGCTTCATCATACTTCCATGCATGTATTAAAATTAAAGGTTCACTCATAACTTAAATCGACATGCATTACAACTACCCATTTTTATCAGTACTCGATCAACTTTTTCTGAAAAACAGGGCATAACTACACAGCCCAGAATTCTTGAACATACATATTTATAGCAACGAAACTAGCCACATAGCCCATAGTTCATGCTTAAACAAATATGCTGGTATTTTCACCAAACTTCCATGTATGTATTCACGTCAAAGGTTTACTCATAACCTAAGCTAGCATGCTTCAAATCTTCATAATAAAACCCCAACTCAACATACAAACAGGGCACTTCCTTGCCCAGATTTTCGAGGAGCCCTTTTTACAACCGAAAATCTAATACATAAAGCATGTAAGTTACTTAACAAAACATGCTAGGGACTTCATAAACATTACCTACAAGTATTCATAACAAGGTTTCAACAAACCTAACACTAACATGCCAAAACTGCTATGAAGAACATACATGCATAAAACGAAAAAGCTGGTGAACCAGCGTGATTCCTCACCACTTTTGCTCTTCGATTTTTGTCAAGAAGGGATTAGTAAAATCCGATCACTTTCCTCCTAGTAGCAGTCCAAATTACAGACGAAAAGAAGGGAGGAAGAAGGAGGTTTTTGGAAGAGACCAAAGTGAAAATATCTAAGTGCAAAAAGGCCTACTTGGTCAATCAGTTTCCAGAAAACAGGGGAGGGGGCGTGGGTTGCATGCAAGTGGGGGGGAGGGTGGTTGCATGTAGGGTGGTTTTGTGGTGTTTAACTGTGTCCCGTTATTTCATACGATGTATAAAAATATCTCCCCTTGATATTTTATAATTTTACTACATCAATACAACAATTAAAAACACCTAACATGCCCCCTAAACCATATCATCATATCATAATTACAACCCCCAATTAAAGTACCACAACCCTCTTAAACACATCGCAAATCATCATCGTAGCACATAATCATATAACATTTCGGGGGTATTACAATGTGGTAGTGTCTGGGTCACTGGTTGACGAGACCATTACGCCGAGCAGGTTTGCTCGATGGACTATTGGATGCAATGTACCGGTGCGTGTACCGCATCATGCAATAGAGGTAAATATTTGTCGAGTAGTGATACCTTTGGGTATACTCGCTGGAATGGCTAAGGCCAAGTGACTGGTAATAGGAGTAGTTGTTGAGGAAACTACTTGCTTATGCCGAGGTGACATGTGGTGGACATGATCACACCCACCCTGAGGGTGTGGAATAAATCCTACGAAATTTGGACTGCTGTGTAGTTGAGTAGGGACACCGGGATATCCATAGTGCTCGGCGTTTTAGAGAAATATTGGGCGATGACCCACTACTCTAGATGGATGTTACGGTATGGTATAACGAGTGGAACGTATGATATGTTGGTAGGCTTGGTATAAGCCTATGGAAGCAGCGAATTTGCTAGCCAAGTATTGTTGCAGTGATATAGTGTGCTTGTTGGAGCCATTATACTACACGTTGAGACCGAGTTTGGTGAATCGTATGGTGATATGATGAGGGTTTATGGTAGACTCTTGTAGTCTCTATGTGGCACGATGATTGAGGTAGGGAGTACCTCACGGGGACGTTTATACAGTCAAATGTTTGACGGACTTGTACTGGGACAACTCAGTTTTGTTGGGAGTACCAACGTGAGTGTCGACAAGTCATTGTTGGTTCTGGTTGAGAATCCCTGCATATGGAATGCAATGGGGGACACAATTGGATTGTGAGATATAGTTAGTGGGGTGACACTACTATATTGATTTTATCTCTTGGAGAGATTTGGATTGTACTATCATGGAGACAACTAATCTTGGTTGAGGGTTGATTGTGAATCAACCATGGTAAGCCCTACCAGTGTTGGACTAGGTGACGACTTTTATTTCCGACGAGACGTTCGAGGAGGCGTCTCTGGATAGATGCTCAAGGTTTGTGGAGTACTATAGGATTTGTAAGGACCCCCGTGCCCTTAACCCGTTATTAGTGTATTAACCCTTGTCATTAGTGCATAAAATCATGTTATCAAGGGGAAAGAGATTACATGCAACTCTAGCATGAAATACCAATTATAAAATTCCTTTACTTTAATCGTATAATGTCTAAACTTTCCCCAATATAATCCATAAACATAACATGCACCTTTATACATACACTAACATGCTCTCAATTCATTTTGCAATTCATAATTAATTGCATGCAACACATAAATGAAAAGAGAAAGGCCCTTGCCTTCTTTATACAATCCATATACACATAACACTGCTCACATTCGAGCATCGAATAAGTATACGTGTATCTAATGTATAAAGTATCATGCTCAATACCGTCGCTGGTACCTCGATCCTGGAAGCACCTCAAATCCACAGCTCGAGCTCAACTCCACGCCATCGATGTACCTAATAACCTGCCCCAACAGAGACAGCCCCCACACGGGGTGAGCATACCAATATCCCAAATCCAATAATCACAATAACACAATTCATAATTTACAAAATGTAAATGCTATGAAATATAAAGGATGCTCCCTGGATGGTATAATCCTCATCCGGGATTCCCTGCACTATCCTTGTTCTCAAAATAACTGAAATCATCAGATTCTCAAAAGCCAGTTAATCATTACATTGATTAACAAATACATTTACCACATACCGATATCATAATCAATAATATCAAATCATTAAACAATGATTACAAGTATTCCATATATCTCACTTAGGTTCCATAGCTCTATTTCATTGCTCGCTCTACAATAGCGGCATTTCATTCTCACGCATGCTCAACAACAGTGGCGTCCCAACCGATGTTCGCTCAAAGGCGACAATATCTTAATCATTGCTTGCTCAAAAGCGGCACCATATAATTCCCAATGCACATATATCCATTTGTAGCAATTACCGTAAACCATACATTTCAATATCCATTTATTGCTAATACCATATTCTATGCATTTCCATATACATTCATTGTATACAGTGTACCATGCACTCAACAATTGCAATTATAATAAAGGGCTATGCTCGTACGTCATACGTACCATATAATTTCGTAGTTCGAGTCCAACCTTGCCTCAGTCCCACGACCCGATGAATTATGTGCTAACACACAAATAACTCACAATCAAACAAAGGCATGCAACCACGTGGCCAAGCACATTTCCAACCTCCAAATATATCGTCCATGACGATTTACCATTTTAAAAGACCACGGGTTAAGCATGCAAAATACCCAAAATATTCCATTTTGCAAGTTCCAAAAGTTAACCAATTACTCAACCAAGTATTCCATTTTATTAATAAAATTTGGCTCCAATCATTCCTTTTTAAAGGTATACCATTCACATTGGAATGTAGACATTGCCCCGAAAATCGGCTAATTAAACCTCGATTCCAAAATCCTGACATTTTCCAACATTTCAAAAAAAGACACAACAACAAGGGCCGCGATCGATCGTCGTTTAGGCACGATCGATCGCGCAACCATATTGCCCGAAGAACATGAAGCCGCGATCGATCGCCCACAAATGCCGATCGATCGCCAACTTTCCCTGCCACTCGCGATCGATCGATAACATCTCGCGATCGATCGTGAGTACTATTCATCGTCACCCAATTTCCAGAATTATGTCGCGATCGATCGACGCCAAGCCGCGATCGATCGTGACCTGCAATATTTCGAAAAACTTGAGTTTTAATGGTTTTCACACCCAAACTCAAAACCAACACCCCATACTCCTTCAACACATCCATTACACCATTTGTAACCAAAAAACACTAAAAACTCAACTTTGAATTTTTATCAAAAACCCCCAATTTCCAAACCCAACAAAATACTCAACCAAAAACCACCATATTACTATCAAATCGAAGGTAAGAACGAGGGGAAGAACAATACCTATTATCTTCTAGAAATCCGGCTCCCGGGCCAAGCCTCAAGCCATTTCTACCAAAGGGAGAAAAGAGGGGTTTGGGGAAGGGGAGATCGCAGGTGAGAGGAGAGAGGGAGGGAGGAAAGTTCGTGCAATGATGAAACATCGAGTGCACTTGGTAATATATAGTACCAAAACTCCAAAATACCATTACCTCCACAACTACATCATGATTCATTAAAAATCATCTGTTTTCAATAATTATCTCTCCAACTCAAATTCCATCACCAGCCCCATTACAATGTTGTAAGGACCCCCGTGCCCTTAACCCATTATTAGTGTATTAATCCATGCCATTAGTGCATACAATCATATTATCATGGGAAGGAAACCATATACAAGTATAACATCATATACCATCTATAAAATTTCTTGTATTAGAACCTCATAGTACTCAACTCCCCCAATGAAAACCACTTTCATAGTATGCACCTAATAATACACTAACATACTCTAAGTTAATTTAGCAATTCTGTATTTAATTGCATGCAAACCATAAATGAAGAGAGGAAAACCATGCCCATTTATACATTCCATATACACGTAAAAACGTACTCACATGAGAGCACCCAATGAATAGGCGTGTATCTAATGTATAAAATACTCTACCAGATACCGTTACTGGTACTTAAATCCTGGAAGCATCTCCGAAGCATATCTCGATCTCAACTCTGGATCTATGTACTTATTCAACCAGCTCTGGCACCTCGATCCTGGAAGTACCTCAGATCAACAACCCGAGCTCAACTCCAAATCTGCTGCTACACCTGTATCACCTGCCCCAACAGAGACAGCCCCCCACACGGGTTGAGCATACCAATACCACAAATCCAATAATCAGAATATTGCAGTTCATAATTTACAGAATGTAAATGCCATAAATTTAAATGATACTCCCTGGATGGTATCATCCTCATCTGGGATCCCCTGTGTTGTCCCTGTTCTCAAAATAACCAAACTCACCAAATTCCCAAAGCCAGTTAATCGTCACATAGATTAACTAATACCATTTCTATTATGCCAGTTCCATAATCAATATGGTCAAAGCATTATATAAAAGACCGTAGATATCACATATATCTAACCAATGATTCCATGTTCCTATTTCATTGCTCGCTCCACAATAGCGGCATTTCAAACCCCACGCACGCTCAACAATAGCGGCGTCATAACCGATGGTCGCTCAACGGCGACAACATCCCAAATCATTGCTCGCTTAATAGTGGCACCGTATGGTTCCCAATGTATGTCCATTTAGCGCAATTACTATTTACCATGCATATCACTATCCATTTATAGCAAGTACCATGTACCATGCATTTCAACATCCATTTATTGCAAATACTACATACCATGCATTTCAATGTCCATTTAATGCAATTACCACATACCATGCATTTTACAGTTGCAACATTATAATAGGCTATGCTCGTACGTCATACGTACCTTATGATTCCGTAGTTTGAGTCCAACCTTGCTTGAGTCCCACGACCCGATGAGTTAAGTGCTACATGCAAATAACTCCCAATTAAACATAGGCATGCAACCACGTGGACAAGCACGTTCATAACCCCCAAACATATGGTCAATTCATCCCAAACATATGGTCAATTCATGACGATTACCAAAATAAAAGCCCCCCCCGGCTAAGCATGAATAATACCCAAAATATTCCATTTTATATGTTTACAAGATAGCCAAAAACTGAATCGAGAAATCCGTTATATTAAATTTTGGCTCCAACAATTCATTTTAAAAGTATAGCATTACCATTGGAATGTAGACATTGCCCCGAAAATGGCCCCTTTAAACCTCGATTCCAAAATCCCGACATTTTCCAAAATTGCACAAAAACCAAGTCAAACAGGGCCGCGATCGATCGCCCATCAGGCGGGATCGATCGCCATAACCCACTGTCCGAAAATAAAACATCCGCGATCGATCGCCGCATATGCCGATCGATCGCCCAAAGTTTCTGGTTCCTCGCGATCGATCGGTGATATCTCGCGATCGATCGCGGGTACTGCTCATCGTCACCCATTTTTCCAGATTTACGTCGCGATCGATCGGGACCCATCCGAGATCGATCGGGACCTGCAATATTTCGAAAAACTCGAGCTTTAATGGGGGTTTTCACACCCAAACTCAAAACCAACACCCCATACACTTATATTACCACCAATACTCCATTTAAAGCCAATAAAAACACTAAAAACTCAACTTTGAATTTTTATCAAAAACCCCCAATTTCCAAACCAAACAAAATGCACAACCAAAACCCACCATACTACTATCAAATCGAAGATAAGAACGAGGGGAAGATCAATACCTTATTATCTCCGAGAAATCCAGCTCCCGAGCCAAGCTACCAACCATTTTCCTCCAAGAGGAAAGAAGAGGGGAAAGGGGAAGATGTGAGGCGTAGAGAGAGGGGAGAGAGAGAGGTGTTCCGTGCCAAATGACGGAATACCGAGTCCTCATGGTATATATAGTACCAAAACTCGAAAATACCATTACCTCCGCAAATACATCATGATTCATTAAATATCATCTGTTTTCAAAAATTATCTCCCAAACTCTATTTCCATCACCAGCCACAGTACAAAGTACTCCGGGCCCCACATCCCACCAAAGACCAAATTCCAAGGTTATCACCACGATGAGAATACAATCTCATCGCTTGGATCCAATGACTCCAAAAACAGAATTTAAAATCCTCGGGAGTCCCAAAACCACAATTAATACACAATTGCCACAATTAAAATCCATCAAGGATTATTACCACATCGGGATTAACACTAATAATTCCCGGGCATCACAATTATCCCCTACTAATAAAATTTCATCCTCGAAATTTGCACGGCGTACCCCACGTAACGCCGAGGACACGCAATCCAAGCGGATCCACGATGTCGAATCATGAACATAACATGAACGACACACAACCGCGAGAATACCGATCTCGCACCAAACCTGGAATGGAGTAAACCCCCCAAACCATCACAAACTCAAAGATAGACGTCAGCATCCCTTGATGCCAACCATCTCAAAAGCAGTCGGCCAACCCTAACTGCAAATCACACGAATCATACGTGATTCCAAAATAGATATCGTCTCGATGATATCTTTATGATCTATCCTATGATGTTAATCATACATCGTTACTAAGGAAACCACCAGTACACTACAATGTACTTATACCATGCCTGGTTTCCGCTCTCTAGTTCTATCTCCATCAAAGGCGTAGTTGCACTACCTTGCAACACGGATCGGGCCATTCACGGCCAACGATCAACGAAAACACATCCCCAAAGATGTCTACATCCGTGTGTCCAAGAAATCACATCTTGATCCGAACACACTGATAGGGTTGAATATTACGCGTTTTTATCCTATGATTTGTATATGTTTTCGTGTTGATTCTTGAATTATTTTACGTTTTATGGTATATATTTCTATATTTTAGGAATCAATGTTGAAATTCATAAAAGGGGAAGAAATCAAGCTGAAATGATGAAAAAATGAATAAAGTTGAAGAAAAGAGGAAAAAACCAGAATCCAAGACACATGTTGCTCCTTTCTCCTCCAATTACTATATGTTCGAGCCATGTTTTGGAAATGTGGTCCATATAAAAGTTGTAGAAATTTCTCTTATCTTCGCGTGGACAGTTGATTCATCAAATTCGGAGTTTGTATGAGAAAGTTACGGCCAAATTATGAAACTCGCCAGAAGCTGAAAAAGGCGAAGAAAACTTACTGTGAAGCTCGATCGATCGAGCAAGCATTTCCGATCGATCGAGAAGGGCAGAAAAAGCCATGAAATTCTTACTGGAAGGCTCGATCGATCAGCCACTTCGTCCGGATCGATCGGTGGAAGGAATTTTCATTAAAATAACTTCCTTATAGAGTTTGTTTTCAACAAGGAAGTCCTTGATTCCCTTCCCCTATATATTACAAACAAAAATTACAACCCAAATATCAGATTTTAACCCTAGGGAAAAGCCTCCACACACACATCACAGCCTCCATCTCAGCCCATCTCTTTCCTTCACCCTCTCATACATCAAACCTCCACCAATCTTCCACTCTTCATCCAACACTCTACACCCATTCACCATCCAAAAACCCACGCCTTCCTTCACTCCCAAAAACATCCAGAATATATGCCTCCATCATTCTTCCACTCACCATACACACGTCCAACCCTTCTTCACCTTTCTATCATCTAACCTTCAACCTTTCACCCTACGATTTTGGAACATCTCCAACAAGGCGATTGAAGAACACGATTGAGAAGGAAGCGAGAGAGGAAGCAAGGATCTACGAACGAAGTCGACATCAAGAGTTCTTCTTTGTCTTTAATTCTTAGTTTTGTTTTGCTTTTCACGTTACTATGTTGAACTAAGTTTATTTATCGAGGCTAGGTGATCCTTTGTTATGAACCTTTGATTTGATGATTTAATGATTGAATTCTTATAGTTCTTTGCGTATGTTTTATGTTCTTCATGCTTTTAGAGGATTGATCACCTTTGAATGATGTTAGTATCGTAATTGAGATCGAGAGATGATTTTATGATACTGAATAAATAACTCATACCATGGATTTAAGACCGAGATCGAGAGATGACGTCAAATACATGCGTGATAGCCATAGATTCTAGTAATTGAAAGCTAGGAGTTTTCATGGATCTTATGCAACATTGAAATGTTAAATAAGTGAACGAGAGTTACTTACTACAATTCGGTGTTAGGTTTAATATAGCTCGAGAGAGTGTATTAGATAAAGTGGGAGAACTCGTCACCTTAGAAAGATTTGAATATTCAATCGAGAATTGTAGGGGATTGCATTGGTAAGCCAAAGTCTCGATAATCTTCTCTAGTGGATTTTTCTCGTTTACTTTTATTGACTTGGTTGGATTAGTAGTTTATATTAATTAATTAGTTGTTAATTATAAATTAACTATCGTAGGTTAAATATAGTTAAAAGACATCTTATTTGGTACTTGCTTGTTAGTCCCTGTGGGTTCGACAATCCGTATCTTCCTATCTATACTAAAACTTGACACCGTGCACTTGCGGTCTAAAATCGCTAGATTGGAAATAATTGTTTAAAATAAAAGCGATCAAGTTTTTGGCGCCGTTGCCGGGGACTAACTTTAGTAATATCATACTAGGTTCTTTGACTGTAATTTAACCATTTTTGTTTATTTATTTCGAAAAAAAAAATTATATATATTTATTTTGTTTTTGTTTTGTTTGTCTTGTGAGGTACTTGGAGATGCTACATCAACAAGCCTTCACAAGCTTTGCCCAACAACGTTCCGAGCCGTTCTACGCTGTTTGGGAGAGATTCAATGAATTGGCCAACACATTCCGGTATCACAACTTTTCGAACTATACTCTCTTGCAATATTTCTTCAACGGGTTAGATGCACATACACGAGAATGGGTATTGAGCGGAGCACTGGTGACTGGGAGTCCCCTGGTTGATAGAGATGAGAACAGTGTGGTGCACCTGTTCAATGATATGGCGGACTTCGATCATCACTGACATTGGAATCCTTCACTGCAGGGTTGGAGCCACCAATACCCACCGGAGCCTCTCTACCCTATTGATACGCCACAACCATTTGAACATCTCGAAGAGAGGAGAGATAGTTCTGCAGATGTCACAACTCAGTTAGATGATACCTTAGTAAGATTCATGGCATCAACTGAGAATAGTTTGGAGTGCCAAACCAACTCTATGCGTCACCTGGAGCAGCAAATGGTGGTCCTCATGGAAACAATTTCAACTAGCTACCAAGAGGAAGAGATGAGGGCTACAAATCAAGAGGCGACAAATCGAGTTTGGTTATATGATGATGATCACTCAACCAACCAAGTTTGGGGGAGTGATCCTCCTAGTATGGAAGATTCAAAGGAACTTGAGCCTCTTCAAGAGATTGAGCATACTTCAGAGATGTCATCCGAGGAGTTCCCATATGAAGATGAATCGAGTGTGATGTTGGAGAAGGAAGAGACTTGCGAAGATTCTGATTTAAGTCCATCGATGGAGACATGTTCTATGCCATATGTGGATCCGTATTTTCCATCGATGCCAACTTCACCGCACTACATCCTGAAAGAGATAAAGCCGAGTCAAGAATCATTCTCCCATTCCTACCACTTCAAGATGAATGTTGTTGGAGCGACGAGAGTACACTGCTACAATCTTGCCAGTATTGAGGGCATACTGAATGAAGACCCATTAGTGGTATCATACGATACTTACTATGGGCGGCAGCCGGTCTTTGATGGTTGCTTCTGATGGTCAAGTCGACGACTAAAACTCAGCGCTTCTTGGGAGGCAACCCAAGCGTATCCTTTTGCTATTTAGTTTTGTTTATTTTTAGTTTTTGCATTTAGTTTGTTTATCTCTCATGTCGACTATTTTATTTGCATTCTTCTCTTGCTAGGTACTCAGTTGGAGCGATGAACCCTACAACAGTGGAGCTTTCAAAAGCGAATCTTCCTCAACCCTCATGCAAGCGTCTTGATCAGGGGAGTTCACTTTTTCCCTTTTGATTCTTTTAAACATTGAGGGCAATGTTTGATTTAAGTTTGGGGGAGTAGTAGCTTGCATGTTTTACTTGTTTTAACCACATGTTGTGTGCTTAAATGACACTTGAATCGTCCGATTATTATGAGCTAAATTTTTTTTTTATGAGTTCAAACTTGAGAAAAGAATGAATTATAGTAGTGACTATTCAATGAGGATTTTGATCTCACTATGCATATGAACTTGATTTGTGATTGGACTTGTACATGAATATCCTAATTTGAGTTAGCATGTCAAGAATGAGGAATACTTTGAGCACATTGAGTCATGATCTTGTGGATTGCATGTTGAATAGTGATAATTGTTGTGAACTTGACGATTTGTCTTGAGCATCCTAGAGTTATCCTAGAACTTATTTGATGATAACACTTTGAGGCGAAATTTTATAGTTACAAACTCGACTTGGAAATGATCTAGGCGATCTTTGAAACGTTTGAGCCTTTCAAGCTTACCATGATTCATATCAATCCCTAGTGTCCCATTTGAGCTTTATTGAAAAAAGAATGGTATATGCATTGCATATAATGTGGGGTCCTCGTTACTTAATCCATTTATGTAGTATCTTAACATACATACGTGAGTCTGAATTAAGTAAAACCATACACTGATTAAGAGTTTCTAACTAGTTAAGTTGTTACAAGGTTATAAAAAAACTAACCAACTATACATCACATGTACAAGTAACAACCTAATCCAAAATAACTCCTAGGCAGTGGTTCAGCTCACAGCGGAAAATGACTCACATCCCGTCTCCCCACGTCTATGAGTCCCTACAAAAAACATTCACACAATGAGTATAGAGAACAACGATCTCAGTGCAACAATATCAATATCAATGATAAAGCACAATAAATCATCTAACGTGAATGTTCTGTATCATGCATCCACAAATGCACTATGTCATGACATGTCCAATAAGCACCCTATTATCACGAGCCCCATATGATATGCCTATTCAGCTCAATATGTCAGTGGAACCACATCACATCTTCATATTAGCAGCACATATCATAGTACCATGCTCATCTGTGATAATAGCCAGAGCATATACCCACACCAAGTGTATATCTCTCAAGCCAAAGCATATGTAGTATATCTCTCGTGGCAACGATCCCGGCCAAAGCATATACCACACCAGGCATATCTATCGAGGCATTGATCTCACCAAAGCATATACACATATCTATCAAGGCATCCTTCCCAATCATATGAAATTCATGTATGAACATGCATATGAACGACCAATCATATGACACAAGATAACATAAATCATATGATATCAAAACCATAACATCATCATCACATCATATCTATACTCCGTACGTCAACACGTACCTGTACTGCGACACAAACGAGATAAATTAGGCGTCACTGGCTAAGTGCCTCGTTGTCCTGTCCTCTGAGATGATGCTACAACAATGCCAACAATATATCATGTTATCATAGGCATTAAAATCAAATTCTACAAAAATATAAACTTTTTCAACATTCTGCCATCACCGATCGATCGCCCCGGATTCTCGATCGATCGCCGAACTGTTCACTCTTCACCGATCGATCGAACAAAATCACCGATCGATCGCCACATGTACCGATCGATCGCCTCAAACTCACCGATCGATCGCCTCATGCTCAAAACCGCCTTAAAACTTTACTGTTCGCGGCGATCGATCGAGACCACATGCCGATCGATCGGCACGATCAGAAAAATTGAGACAATGGCGATTTTGAGCTTATCTTCATGGTACTTCTTCTCCTACCCAGAATTTCACATGTAATCATGATTCATGCACTCCCTAGTATCATATAAACATGTTCCTAACATCCTAGAATCCAATTCTTGGCAAAGAAACAAGTTATGATTCTAAGCATCAATAATTGATATTCCCCTTCACATAAATCAATACCAATTACATAATTCAAGTGTAAAACCATGAACTCCTTACCAAGATATTAAGAAATCACTTCACACAACTTCCTAGCTCAATTCACAAGTGAATCCCAAGCTCAAACTATCAAGAACTTGAAAGAGATGGAGAGGAGCTTGTGTAGGATTTTAGTAGGTGTGTTTAGGTGAAGTATGTGATTTCACTTGGTATCCCTTAATAAAAAGCACTTCACTTAATCATCATGCTAAGTCACTTTGATACATGGTCATTAGCTCCCTAACTTCCTTGAAGTTAATGACATGTGAATTAACATGTACATGAAATGAAATTCAAATCTAAATGCAACTCCAATTGCAAGTCAATTCACATGCATATGCAAATGCCTACTAGTTCATGACTTGATATGTTATTAAATTATTGTACACCATGTTTCATTCCTTGCCCTTGCCATATATCATTTCATACATGTATTATTTCATTCTTGGTTCCACCGGAACCCCCAATATCATACCGCCAATTGATATAATTACACCATAATCATATCACACGTATATACAACAAATCGAGGCATTACATATAATTAGACCCCATTCGACATTCTTGGCAAACTCATTATACTTACCCTTATTTGAGCCTAAATGAAAAAAAAGTTATCCTTACCCTAAGAGAGTATAATGAATTCCATTCGATGCACGTAAATTGTTATATCCTGATGAGCTTATTGAAGAATATTGATGAATGAGAAAAGAAAAAGATAGACAAAAAGCCTTGAGAAAAAGATTGACTAAATAAGACCCAAAGTGGCCAAGGCTATAAAAGAAAAAGAAGAGAAGCTCGATGTGTGCGAAAAATTTGAATTGTAAATGATTATACTCTCTTCTTTGCGCTTATCCTATCTTTTCTTTGAATCCAACACCAAAGACCTTACATTACAAGCTTAAAAAGTCCTTTTGATCCAAGTCTATGGAGTAACTATCATTAGTGGAGAAGTTGTTTGAAAATAGGCCTATGGAATGCTTGATGATAATCTCGACTTTGAGTTGATTAACATGATTTGATCTTGAATATGTGCATGAAACTTGAGATTGACTATAACACACACACACGTTCCAATTTTGAGATATGTTGCTTGAATTAGGAGAAAACATGTCTTGTCAACTTTTGTATATGTGCATGAGATTTCTGAGAATAAGCAAGTCATAAAATAATTGTTTCAAGTATCAAGAATGAACTCTACATTGTGATTTTAATGCTTAATCGAGGACGATTAAGTGATAAGTTTGAGGGAGTTGATAGGGTTGAATATTACGCGTTTTTATGCTACGAGCTTGTGTGTTGGAGTTTGATGCCTCATGGCAAGATTCTTTGGCCTTGGTAGAGTTTTCTTACAACAACAGCTATCCGGCGAGTATTCAGATTGCACCGTTTGAGGCTTTGTATGGTAGGCGTTGTAGGTCACCATTATACTGGGATGACTTGACCAGTAAAGCAGTGGGAGGACCGGAGTTGATTCGGGAAATGGAGGATAAGGTAAAGGTTATCCGTCAGAAAATGAAGGCAGCCCAGGACAGGCAGACAACCTATGCGAATAAACGGTGGAGACCGTTGGAGTTTCAGTTGGGAGACAGAGTCTTTTTGAAGATCTCACCTTTCAGGGGTGTGGTTCGGTTTGGTATGCGTGGTAAATTGTCTCCGAGGTATGTGGGACCGTATGAGATTTTACAGCGTATCGGTACCTTGGCTTACCGTTTGGCACTGCCACCGTCGTTGTCTGGTATTCACGACGTGTTTCATGGATCTATGCTGCGGAAGTATGAGCCGGATCCGTCACATGTATTACAGCCTTCTGAGGTTCAGCTGGATTCTGATGTATCCTATGAGGAACGACCGGTCAGGATTCTGGATAGGGCTGGTCGCAGGCTTCGGAACAAGGTGATACCGATGGTCAAGGTTCAGTGGGATCGCAGGGGTGTCGAGGAGGCCACGTGGGAGACGGAGCGGCATATGATGCAGCACTACCCGAAGCTATTTTCTGGTATGTGATTTATGTTTGGTTTCGGTTTGGGTAAGTGCATGCGATTTCGAGGTCGAAATCTTATAAGTAGGGGAGTATTGTGATATCCCCGAAATAATTATATGTAATTTGGGCATTAATTATATTTACGTGATTTTATGGTAATAATTAATAATTGTGTTGGCAATAATTATTTTGGTGAAATGCTTAGTCACATGGTGGGAGTGACCCGGTAGAGCATTTCGGGGTGCCTATTATGCATGTTGGGATATTGGGTGTTATAATGGTTTTAATGTGTTGGTTTGTAATTTTTGGTAAAACATGTATTATTTATGGTTTTGGTGCATTTTGGAAAATGCTTTTAAAATATCATGTTAGGGTGTTTTATACACCATGGAAATTGTGGAGTGCAATTTATTTAAAACAACCCACTTTATAACCCCCAATCCCCAACATACCATCACTTTTCTACTTTCCCAAATAACTCATCCAAAACCCTTCTCCTCCTTAAATTTCGAAATTGGCCAAAGAGGTGAAGAGAAATCCTTCCCAAAGCTTGATTTGTGGAGTTTGTTGGGAGATTTAGAGTCCCCAAGAGGTATGGATACCTCCTTGTTGTTTGTGTTAGGTTTGGATTGGATTTGTTGTGGTTTTGTATGGTTTTGAAATGGGTTTTATGGGTTGGTATCATTTTGGTTGAATGATGGATTTTTGGGATGTTTAAAGTGTATTTTGAAGGTTATTATGTGTTTGATGTTGTTGGTTTGAAGGTAGGAGAGTTGGCATGGATTGGAAAAGAATTTTGGAGCAAAAATGGTGGTTTTTTCGGGTTACAGACATTGGCGATCGATCGCCCATTTCAGGCGATCGATCGCGCGCTGGCAGTGCGCTTTTGGAGCGCATGGCGATCGATCGCCACTCTTGGGCGATCGATCGGCGAGGCTGGCGATCGATCGCGCCATTTGTGGCGATCGATCGCCAAAGCAAGGAAATTTCAGAATCGGTCAGTAGGGTCTCGCGATCGATCGCCCGCCCCAGGCGATCGATCGCGAAAGGTAAAATTTGGTGTTTTTGGATATTTTTGTGGAATTTTTGATATTGGACTATTATTGGCTCCTAATATTGATTTGTGTGAATGTGTAGAACCATCCCAGGTGTCCACACAGCTTAGGAGATAAAGTCCACGATATCTCCACTTTTGGAACTAAGGTACGTAGTGAGACGTACGAGCATCGGACGGTAAAACGTATTTATTACGCTTTGAATTGGTTATGCATTATGGTTGCATATATGGTCTTGTTTATGCATTATTGTAAGGACCCTAAACCTTAACAGTGAAATCAAGATATAAATAGGGCTAATTATGTATTAAAGACATCTTAGGGTTCTGGTTTGATGTGAGCACAATTAGGTTACAGGCCAAAATAAAACTTCAACAATTAATCAGTTACATTCTCGATCATGAATGTTTAAGTGATAGCATTAGACTACTTCTCGAGTAGAGACTATCCAAGATTCCTGTACTCTATCTTCATTTATACTTTCAACAGCTCACAGTTCAACCGACCCTCAGCCCCCTTGATTCAAAATGTACCTACAGGAACACCTCACCATGAGCATATATATATACATCATCACTTAACACAATTCAACTTAATAAAGTAATTAAGCGTATGAAACGATTAATTGATATGCTCCTCGATTACCACATTAGCACATTTCATTGTCGTTCCTGTTTCACAAGCTTATGCACAAAATCATTAGTTCAAGATATAATGATCGATAACGCGTTTCCAATTATAATCACAATAATTCACTTTAACCACTTGAATTGTGACTGTTCCGGTCCCAATACAACAGCGGAATTTTAGGACCCCTCGCTTCGACATATAGCGGCATCATATGATATCCCTCGCTTCGACAATGACAGCGGCATGTTACCTCGCTTAGACATGACAGCGGCAAATATCATACTACCATCGCTTCATATGACAGCGGCAAGTACCTCCCTCGCTCGGAGATAAAGGCTACCGGAACATTCATCAATTCCCATCACATTAATCAATCACAATAGTTGATTCCGTTATCACGGTAATTCACAATCATTTCACATATATCATCACGTGTAAGGATTCACTATCCACAATGTACATAATTAAATGTATGGCACGTTTTACCGTCCGATGCTCGTACGTCTCACTACGTACCTTGGTTCCAAAAGTGGAGATATCGTGGACTTTATCTCCTAGGCTGCGTGGCTACCTGGGATGGTTCTACATAATCACATGAATCCAAATTAGAAACCAATAAAGGAACCATTCTCAAAAACATCACCATTTAGAACAAAATATCAAAAATCCAAAATTTAAGCCTTGCGATCGATCGGCCCCAAGCCCCGATCGATCGCCAAGTTGAGAAAAATAAGCATTTGGATACTGCCTCCACCGATCGATCGGGCCATTTTACCGATCGATCGGTAAAAACGCCGATCGATCGGTAAGCTATTTTTACGCCTGGCTTAGGTACTGTCTTGCTCGATCGATCGGACCAAATTTCCGATCGATCGAGAAACCCTGTTTCAGCGAGAAACATCCAAGTATGAGCTTCTAACCACACCTATACTCATGTACAACCAAAAGCAACCACTAAGCTCAACATATAACCACAAAACAACATGAAAATACATCTCCCCAAGTATAACAACATGATGGAACAAGATCCACCCCTTTATAACCCCAAAATATGACACAAGAATGATTAAGAATCAATAAAACTTCATTACATTGATAGCTTACCCCTTAGGCTTCAAGATTTTTGCAAGGAATCACCAAAAGGACTCTTTCTCAAACTTTTCTCCTTCTCCTCTTGCCAAGAAACGAAAATGGGGTTTTCTTGCAAGAGATAAGGTGGAGGGATGGGGTCTTGGGGACAAAGCTGGTAGAGAAAAAGGTGATGGGATGTAAAGATGTGAGCAAGTGGCTCATGCCATGTTATGGTTTAAAATGTGCATTAAGACCCAAGCATGATACATAAAATACCCTTACATGATATTTTTAAAACCATTTTACCACAATGGATTAAAGTCCCTATTAAAATCATGCTTTACCAAATGAACACAACTCATTACATTTAAACCATTAAAACACCCAAACACCCAACATGAATAACATGCACTCCGAAATGCTCTACCGGGTCACTCCTATCATGTGACTAAGCATTTTACCAAGATAATTTACGCCAACACATAATTAATTATCACCATTAATCACATCAACATGCCCAAATTCCATATAATTATTTCGGGGATATCACAATACTCCCCTACTTATAAGATTTCGCCCTTGAAATCGCATGCACTTACCCAACCAAAACTAAACATAAATCACATACCAGAGAATAGTTCTGGGTAGTGCTGCACCATATGCCGTTCCCTCTCCCACGTGGCCTCTTCGACACCCCGACGATCCCACTGAACCTTGACCATCGGTATGACCTTGCTTCGAAGTCTGCGATCCTCTCGATCCAGAATTCTGACAGGCCGTTCAACATAGGATACATCTGAACTCAACTGAACCTCAGAAGGCTGCAACACATGAGACGGGTCCGGCTCATACTTCCTTAACATAGAAACATGGAAGACATCATGTATACCGGATAATGACGGTGGTAGGGCTAGACGGTAAGCCAAAGTACCTATGCGCTGGAATATCTCGTATGGCCCAACATACCTCGGAGACAACTTCCCCCGCATACCGAAACGAACTACACCTCTGAAAGGTGAGATTTTCAGAAAGACCTTGTCTCCTACTTGGAATTCCAATGGTCGTCGTCGTTTATTAGCATAAGCCGCTTGCCTATCTTGAGCCGCATTCATTTTCTGACAGATCACTTTGATTTTCTCTTCCATTTCATGAATCAATTCCGGTCCTCCGACCGTCTTACTAGTCAAATCTTCCCAGTATAACGGTGACCTACAACGTCGACCGTAAAGGGCCTCAAATGGAGCCATCTGTATGCTCGCCTGATAACTGTTGTTGTAAGAGAATTCTACAAGTGGCACTGAATCTTGCCACGGAGTATCGAACTCCAATACACATGCCCTCAATATGTCCTCAAGCGTCTGTATGGTACGCTCTATCTGACCATCTGTCTGAGGGTGGTAAGCTGTACTCAGTCTCACCTCTGTACCCAAAGCTGATTGAAGACCCTCCCAAAAGTGCGATGTGAACCGCGGGTCCCTATCGGATACAATCGAGACTGGAATGCCATGCAATCTTACTACGTTCCGAACATATAATTGAGCCATCTTTAAGTATGTGAAAGTCATATTATATGGAATGAAGTGAGCCACTTTCGTCAGTCGATCTACAATCACCCAGATCGCATCAAATCCCGAGGCAGTCCTTGGCAAATGGGTCACGAAATCCATAGAGATGTGCTCCCACTTCCACTCTGGTATCTCTAAACTCTTCAACTCGCCTCCGGGCATCTGCCTTTCTGCTTTCACTTGTTGGCAAATTAGGCACTTCTTAACGAATGACATAACGTCTCTCTTCATCCGTCTCCACCAAAATTGATTACACAAGTCCTTGTACATCTTTCTCCCACCTGGATGGATGCTAAATCTGCTACAATGAGCACGATGCAAGATCCCTTGACGCATCTCTAGTGCCCTCGGCACTACCCAACGGTTACCAAGTCTCAAGGAACCATCTTCTGCTACTCTGAATTTTGATGGCTGACCCAGACGTATACATGATAACCATTTCTGTACTTCAACGTCTGTCACCTGGGCTTTCCTGATAAGTTCAAAGATGTCCGGTTCTGCCAATAAGGTCGATACCCGCACCGGCGATACATCTAAATCAAAATCATATCCCAATTGACAACAAGAGGCCATCAAAGCCGATAGCTGAATCACATCATCTGCTGTATACTTCACTTTCCTGCTCAAGGCATCAGCGGTCAGGTTCGCCTTCCCTGGATGGTACTCTATCTCGCAATCATAGTCCTTGAGTAAATCCATCCACCTCCTTTGCCTCATATTCAGTTCCGCTTGAGTAAATAGGAACTTCAAGCTCTTATGATCCGTGTAAATGGTAAAGGATGTACCATAGAGATAATGTCGCCAAATTTTCAAAGCGAAAATAATGGCCGCCAGTTCCAAATCATGAACCGGGTACCTGGTCTCATGAGGCTTCAACTGCCTCGATGCATAAGCCACCACGTGCTTATCCTGCATCAGTACACAGCCCAATCCTTGCAGTGATGCATCCGTGTACAAAGCAAACCGTTCGTTCTCCGAAGGAATTACCAGAACAGGCGCTGTAGTCAGTCGGTGCTTCAACTCTTGGAAGCTCTGCTCACATGCCTCAGACCATGAAAACGGAACACCCTTCTGAGTCAACTGCGTCAACGGCTTAGCGATCTTAGAGAATCCCTCGACGAAACGTCGGTAATAACCCGCTAAACCGAGGAAGCTACGGATCTCGGGCACAGATGTAGGCGCAGACCAATCCATCACTGCTTCCACTTTCCTGGGATCCACAGAAATCCCATCACTAGAAATCACATGCCCCAAAAATACTACGCTGCTCAGCCAAAATTCACACTTGCTCAGCTTAGCATACAACTGATTGTCCCTGAGAATCTGGAGCACTGTCCTCAAATGATTCCTGTGATCTTCCTCGCTCCGGGAATAGATAAGTATGTCGTCAATAAATACGATGACGAATTGATCCAAATAGGGTTGGAACACTCGATTCATTAAGCTCATGAATACAGCCGGGGCGTTTGTCACTCCAAACGGCATAACCAAAAACTCATAGTGACCATAACGGGTCCGGAAGGCCGTCTTCTGCACATCATCCTCTCTAACTCGGATCTGGTGGTACCCCGACCTCAAATCAATCTTACTATACAACCTCGTGCCCTGCAACTGATCAAATAAGTCATCGATCCGCGGAAGAGGGTATTTATTCTTCACTGTGGCCTTATTCAATTGCCGGTAGTCGATGCACAATCGCATTGACCCATCCTTCTTTTTCACAAATAACACAGGCGCACCCCAAGGTGATACGCTGGGGCGTATGTAACCCTTATCAAGGAGTTCCTGTAGTTGCTCTTTCAACTCCCTCAACTCTGTCGGTGCCATCCGGTAAGGGGCACGAGAAATAGCGGATGTCCCTGGTAATAATTCGATCCCGAACTCTACTTCCCTGATTGGCGGAAATCCGGGAATCTCTTCCGGAAATACATCGGCAAACTCGGCAACTACTGGAATATCTTCGACCCTTAACTCTTCTTTCTTTCTAGCAATGTCAATGGCATAAATAAGGTAGCCTTCATGTCCACGTTCCAATAACTGAGTCATCTTTAAGGCCGATATCAATGGGATTCTTGAGCGGGAACCATCCCCATAAAAAGTCCACCGATCCCCTAAATCAGATCTGAACCGCACTGTTCTCTGTCTGCAGTCCACCACTGCCTGATACCTGTTTAGCACATCAATCCCCACGATACAATCAAAATCTGACATCTCCAAAACGATCAAATCTGACTTCAACTCGTTGCCCTCAAAATAAATGAGGCCGTCATCAATGAACCGATCTGTAATCACACTTTTTCCAGCGGGTGTCGAAATCACAAGAGGCGTGGGTGACGGAGTCGTGCATATACGGTGCCTCTCCACAAAACTCGTCGACACAAAGGAGTGTGACGCACCTGTATCTATCAAAATATAAGCAGGGTGCGTAAATAAATAACACGTACCCGCTATCACTTCCTCTGGAGCTGCTGTAGCCTGCTCCCTGGTAAGGGCATACACTTGTCCTTGAGGTGGTCCCAACGGCTGTCCTCCCAATGGTCTCGGTGCAAATGGTGGTCTCTGCTGCACTGGCCTGTCTGAAGGTCTCCCCATAGTATTCTGTGGTCCTCCCCTATTAGGACAATTTCGGGCCAAGTGCCCATGTTTCCCACACTCATAACAAGCAGAGCATACTTTCACTGAATGGGGTCCCCCGCATAGAAAACACTTAACTTTCTCAAAACTGCTAGCCTGAGACTGTCCCCGATGAGACGGAGCATTACTTCCACGACCACCCCTTCCACGAGCATCTTGCCATCTACCACTGAATCTGGAAGATGATGAGTTTCCCTTTGGCTTAAAATGGTCGCCCCTTGGTTTCAAATTTTCAGGGGTCGGTCTCTGAGATGGTGGTGGAGGCGGTGCCACATTCGGATATGCACCCACTCCCAACTCTGCCAGTTCAGCTCGTGCTAGGGCATCATCAAAACAAGTAGGGCCATAAGTGATCACCCTATCATACAACTCCGGCCTCAAGCCTTTCATGAAGTTCCTCATCTTTGCTTGGGTGCTAGAGGCGATATGAGGTACATATCGAAGTAAGGAACAGTACTGGAGGGCATAGTCAGACACCGGCATAGTACCTTGCCTCAAGCCATTGAATTCATTCTCTTTAGCCTGCCGTGCCGCCGCTGAGAAGTACCGGGTCAGAAATCGAGTCCTAAACAACTTCCAGTTTATTTCTTGACCCTGAGCCTCCTGTTCAATCACTGTGGTCTTCCACCACATCAACGCCTTTTTGGCCAACTGAAATTCTGCTAGCCGTATCCAAGCTGTCTTTGCGCACGGGGCAGTTACAAATATCTGCTCCAACCTCTCTAGCCATTCCTCGGCCTTCTCCCCTGTTTCAGTCCCTTCAAAAGTCGGGGGCCGATAAGCTAGAAACTGCGTCAAACTCAGTTCTCCCGGCAATAACTGTTGTTCGGACGGCTCTTCGGCCAAGGCTGGCGGCGGTAGGGGATTTGTATGCCTAGCACTAGCATTTACACTTATCGCATCACCAACATCAACATTCGCTGCCATACTGCAACACGAGGGTTAACAACAATATACAAAACAATTCACATAATACATCGTTAGAAAACTATAACACGTTAGTATAACAGTCACATGCTTCATATGCGTACAACATATTTAAAAGTAGATGCCTAGCTAACTTATTGCTAAGGCTACCCTTCACTCGTTCCCGGGTTCTCTAACCACTGCTCTGATACCACTAAATGTAAGGACCCTAAACCTTAACAGTGAAATCAAGATATAAATAGGGCTAATTATGTATTAAAGACATCTTAGGGTTCTGGTTTGATGTGAGCACAATTAGGTTACAGGCCAAAATAAAACTTCAACAATTAATCAGTTACATTCTCGATCATGAATGTTTAAGTGATAGCATTAGACTACTTCTCGAGTAGAGACTATCCAAGATTCCTGTACTCTATCTTCATTTATACTTTCAACAGCTCACAGTTCAACCGACCCTCAGCCCCCTTGATTCAAAATGTACCTACAGGAACAACTCACCATGAGCATATATATATACATCATCACTTAACACAAATCAACTTAATAAAGTAATTAAGCGTATGAAACGATTAATTGATATGATCCTCGATTACCACATTTCATTGTCGTTCCTGTTTCACAAGCTTATGCACAAAATCATTAGTTCAAGATATAATGATCGATAAAGCGTTTCCAATTATAATCACAATAATTCACTTTAACCACTTGAATTGTGACTGTTCCGGTCCCAATACAACAGCGGAATTTTAGGACCCCTCGCTTCGACATATAGCGGCATCATATGATATCCCTCGCTTCGACAATGACAGCGGCATGTTACCTCGCTTAGACATGACAGCAGCAAATATCATACTACCATCGCTTCATATGACAGCGGCAAGTACCTCCCTCGCTCGGAGATAAAGGCTACCGGAACATTCATCAATTCCCATCACATTAATCAATCACAATAGTTGATTCCGTTATCACGGTAATTCACAATCATTTCACATATATCATCACGTGTAAGGATTCACTATCCACAATGTACATAATTAAATGTATGGCACGTTTTACCGTCCGATGCTCGTACGTCTCACTACGTACCTTGGTTCCAAAAGTGGAGATATCGTGGACTTTATCTCCTAGGCTGCGTGGCTACCTGGGATGGTTCTACATAATCACATGAATCCAAATTAGAAACCAATAAAGGAACCATTCTCAAAAACATCACCATTTAGAACAAAATATCAAAAATCCAAAATTTAAGCCTTGCGATCGATCGGCCCCAAGCCCCGATCGATCGCCAAGTTGAGAAAAATAAGCATTTGGATACTGCCTCCACCGATCGATCGGGCCATTTTACCGATCGATCGGTAAAAACGCCGATCGATCGGTAAGCTATTTTTACGCCTGGCTTAGGTACTGTCTTGCTCGATCGATCGGACCAAATTTCCGATCGATCGAGAAACCCTGTTTCAGCGAGAAACATCCAAGTATGAGCTTCTAACCACACCTATACTCATGTACAACCAAAAGCAACCACTAAGCTCAACATATAACCACAAAACAACATGAAAATACATCTCCCCAAGTATAACAACATGATGGAACAAGATCCACCCCTTTATAACCCCAAAATATGACACAAGAATGATTAAGAATCAATAAAACTTCATTACATTGATAGCTTACCCCTTAGGCTTCAAGATTTTTGCAAGGAATCACCAAAAGGACTCTTTCTCAAACTTTTCTCCTTCTCCTCTTGCCAAGAAACGAAAATGGGGTTTTCTTGCAAGAGATAAGGTGGAGGGATGGGGTCTTGGGGACAAAGGCTGGTAGAGAAAAAGGTGATGGGATGTAAAGATGTGAGCAAGTGGCTCATGCCATGTTATGGTTTAAAATGTGCATTAAGACCCAAGCATGATACATAAAATACCCTTACATGATATTTTTAAAACCATTTTACCACAATGGATTAAAGTCCCTATTAAAATCATGCTTTACCAAATAAACACAACTCATTACATTTAAACCATTAAAACACCCAAACACCCAACATGAATAACATGCACTCCGAAATGCTCTACCGGGTCACTCCTATCATGTGACTAAGCATTTTACCAAGATAATTTACGCCAACACAGAATTAATTATCACCATTAATCACATCAACATGCCCAAATTGCATATAATTATTTCGGGGATATCACAATTATGGTTGCATACATGGTTGGAATATGCATTATGGTTGCATGTAATTGTGAGTCGAGATTATATTACAGTGATGAAGAATACTTGCCGCCTTCATGTCGAAGCGATGATAGAATACTTGCCGCTGTCATATTTTAGCGATGAAGAATATTTGCCGCAAACATGTCGAAGCGAAGGATAATGCCGCTGTCATGTTGATGCGAGGGATATTATGCCGCTAATATGTCGAAGCGAGGGGATTAATGCCGCTGTCATGTAAACGCGAGGGGTATTATGCCACTGATATAATAAGACTGGAACTGGCCATTGGTATACATGGAATGAGTGCATGTCATGACATAAATTATTGGTATTATAATCCATTGATTATGATTGTGGTACAGGGACAACCAAATGGAGCTTTTAAATGTATTACATACAGGAAGTGAATCGCATTTACGATTTATGCATTTGAATTGCTATCATATTATTGTGAATATGATTTATGTACATGCTCATGGTTTTGGGGTTGTCCCTGTTGGTACTTTTGGGCGGACGGGCTAAGGCGAGTTGATGCGGTGAGCTAGTGATGAGTGCTCTTGGTAGCAGGCACATTCTTTTGTATAGTATCTACTCTAGGAGTAGTGTAAAACTATAGGATTAACATTCATTGGTTGGGAATGTAATTAATCCCTTTTGGAACTTTATTTTGGCACTGTAATCTAATAGCTCAAGGCACCAACACAACTTTTATACTCCGTTTATGTATGGAAATTTTATTTACGTCCTTTAATCCGCATTTAAGGAACTAGGGTCCTTACAACTGGTCTAGTATAGTGCATCCATGCCACTATTATCAAAACGAAATCCGCATACACAATGTATACTCACCTAACAATGCTCTGTACTAATACCATAGTACTACACAATCTCGAGCATACCCCGGAGACGTCTCCTCGAACGTCTCACTGGAAGTACGAAGCCATCACCTAGTCCAACACTAGTAGGGCTTACCCCGGTTGATTCACAATCAACCCTCAACCAATACCAGTTGTCTCCATGACAGTACAATCCAAATCTCTCCAAGAGATAAAATCTATATAGTAGTGTTACCCCACTAGCTATATCCCACAAATCCAATTGTGACTCCCGTTGCATTCCACATGCAAAGATGCTCAACCAGAGCTAATAACGACTTGTAGACACTCACGTTGGTACTCCCAACGGAATTGAGTTGTCCCAGTACAAGTCCCTCAAAATATTGGACGTATAAACATCCCCGTGAAGTATTTCCTACCTCCATCATCATACTACGAGGGGACTACAAGAGTCTACCAAACCCTCATCGTATCACCATACGATTCACTAACTCAAATCCAACAAGTAGTATAATGGTTATCACAAGCACACTAAAGCACTGAAACAATACCTGGCTAGCGATTTGCTGCCCCCATAGGCTTGTACCAAGCCTACCAACGCATCATACGTTCCACGCGGTATACCATACCGTAACAAGCCATTAGTGTAAGACCCCGTTATCTAATTAACAATATAAGGTGCAATTAAGAGAACTAATCATTCATAAATCAGAGTATTAGGCCGTGTTGATATCCTGAGCTTATAGAGATTACAGTACCAAAAGAATTTCAAAAGGGATTAGTTACATTTCTTAGTAACAGCGTGTAAGACTATAGTTCTACTACACTCCTTGTAGAAACTATACAAAATGAAACTCTGTTCTGCTAATCCTGTAGCACTCCTTAAAGCTCAACGTGTCAACCCCGACCCTTGTTCTCTGTATTAAATGCACCTACAAAGACAAACACCCAACACATGAGCACATCATAATTCATATTCGACATAATATGAATGTAAAGCATAATGCACAATCATAGATATAAAATACTTCCTGTATTTCCAATGCATTTAAAACGCCCATTGGTTGTCCCTGTACCATAACTCATAATCAAGACTTTATATGAAATTATGGCTTCTTTAAATAAATGTCATGACATAACTTCTCTTCTTAAATCTTAAATCTTTCTTAGTCAGTTTATCATCAGTGTATTTTAATGCCCATCGCTTCGTAATTTTCTTAACAAGCGGTACTTCTTCCTCGCTTCTTCATACAAGCGGTATCTCTTCCTCGCTTCGTATGGCATACCCCGCCTCCATGTGCAAGCGAGCCTCCCCCCTCCCGCTCCACATTTTTAGCGGTCTAAGCGGTAAGCATTAAAATCGTCACTGTGATAATCGTGACTCGTGAAATACACATATTTTATTCCACAACATATATATATGCAACAACAATGCATAAGAACATGTATCATACTCATAATGCACAACTTTGCATCTATCATGTGTCAAAGAGACAAACATAAAGTACATGTTACCGTTGGGTGCCCGTACGTCGCTTACGTACCTTTCCAAAATATGGTATACTGCAGGACTCTATCCCCTGTGTTGTGTGGCTACCTGTGATGGCTCTACACAAGTGTACAACACAATATTAGATGCCTCATTATAACCCAATACCAAAACTAAACAAATTCCACATTTTTCAAAAACAGGGCATAACGATCGATCGGTCCTCATCACCGATCGATCGGTTATCACTTCGAATTTAATAAAAATGCTACGGCTTTTACCGATCGATCGGTGTTCTTTACCGATCGATCGGTCGCTCTGTTTCAGTGCGATTTTCCAGAATTCTCCAACACCTATATTCATACCATCAGATCTAGTATATAAGACATACCACATGCTTGAACAATTATTCTCAGAGCTACAATATATGTGATGTCCCCGAAATGATTAATTTCAATTAAGGCATTAATTATGTTTATGTGATTAATTATGTGAATAATTGATTTACGTGTTGAAATTAATTATCATGTTGAAATGCTTAGTCACATGATAGGCATGACCCGGGGGTTACGTTTCAAGGTGCATGTTATGCATGATAGGAAATGGGGTTAACATGATTTAATTGTACTGATTGGGAATTATGAGGAAAACATGATTTAGTGGAAGTTTAATGCATCTTTGTAAATGCTTTTAAAATACCATGTTGGGGTATTTTATACATCATGTTAAATTGGGGTACAATTTTAATAACCCCACTATATTCCCCTTTTATCCCATTTTCCCTTAACTTCTTCCCCACCACTCAAAAACCCCAAATTCTCTCCCAAAGCCCTAACCTCACCCCATTTTCGAAATCCCTCAAAGGAGGAAGGAGGAAACTCCACAAAACTTGTGTTTGTGTGATCTTTGTTAAGATTTGGAGTCTTCAAGAGGTATGGAACCCTTCCTAAAGTTTTTATGAAGTTTGGATTTGAAATGGGATGATTTTGAAGTGATTTATGTGGGTTTGGTTGGGTATGTGTTGTATGTTGTTGGGGTATGATTTTTGGAGTGTTTTGTGTGGGTTTTAGTGAGTTATGATGTTGTTGATGTTGTAAGGAAGTTTGGTTTAAGTGTTGGTATGGATTGGAAGGAATTTTTGGTGCAAAAATGGTGAAAATCGCGACTCTGTGCGAGGCGATCGATCGCCTGAAAAGAGGCGACCGATCGCCATAGGGCAGTACCATTTTCACAGGGGAGGCGATCGATCGCCTAAAATGAGGCGACCGATCGCCGAGAGGCAGTAGCCAATCCAAGTATTAGGCGATCGATCGCTGAAAAGAGGCGACCGATCGCCATAGGGCAGTACCATTTTCACATGGGAGGCGATCGATCGCCTAAAATGAGGCGACCGATCGCCGAGAGGCAGTAGCCAATCCAAGTATTAGGCGATCGATCGCCATGTTTGAAGCGATCGATCGCCGCGAAGAAAAATTTGAGGCGATCGATCGCCTCAAGTAGCGATCGATCGCCACTGTGTAAAAGTTGGAAAATAATGTTTTTTTGTTGAATTTTTGGTATTTGGCTATTGTTTAGCTTCTAATATCGATTTATATGGTTGTGTAGAACCATCCTTGGTGCCAACAACATCGAGAAGATAGAGTTCTTCAATTTCTCCACTTTTGGAATTAAGGTACGTAAGAAGCGTACGGGCATCGGACGGTAACACCCTCCTAACTATAACTATGTATTGATTGCATAAGTTTATGATGGTGATGCTTACGATGATAATTATGATAGATAAGTTTATGATGATGATGCTTACGATGATGATTATGATGAGTAAGTTTATAATGATGATGTCATGATGATGATGTTTATGATAAGTAAGTTATAATGATGCAATACGATGTTTATTATGTGGTAAGATGCCACAGGGTAAGATGCCCACATGATAAGAGACTATACTCCTATATTATGACTATGAATGCATAAGAATTTACGATGCCACGATGATGTGTATAATTGTGATGACCAGGGATCATAGATGTTAATCCCGTAGTGTTAAAAATCCCTAAAGTTGTTTTACGTGGCGATTTGAAGTTTAATCGCGATGTTGGGCCTTCTGGGCTCGTTTATTTGAGTAGTTGGGATAGTTGGATCCCGAGGTTGAGATCGTATTCTCATTTCGGTGAAAACCTGTGAGTTGGGTTTTTAGTGTGACTCGGAATCTCGGGTGCTTGGTGTGGGCACCGGTAGGGGATTTTTGAGTTAGAGAGAGAGTTTTTGAAAACAGATGATTTTTAATGAATCATGATGTATTTGTGGGGATATTAGTATTTCGGGGTATTTTTGCTATAAATACCAGTTGAACCCGAGATTTTAATTATCGGAACCATTTTTCCCCACCTCCTCTCTCTCTTCCCGCCCGCGCACTTCTCGATCCCCTTTGACCCCCGCGCGTAAAAGTCGTTCGCCCGCCGCCGTCCGGCCGCCGTTCGGCCCGTGCCACCCGCCGTTGGAATCGTCTCTTCCAGGCGCTCCTATCCATACCAACAATTCGAAGTTTCGTCGAGAATCGCGTTCGGATTTGCCAGAAAAGCGTAGGGTTCGAAAACTGGAGTTCATCCGATTTTTGGGGCTCGATTTTGGTATGATTTTGGCACGATTATTCTAGTGTTTTTGGGGCGTTTTTAAGCTGATTTTGAGTCGATGATTTCAGACGTTTGTGGTTCGAAATAATTGTTGCATTTAGTTCGAATTTCAGCTCGATTTTCATGAGTTAGGGTTCGAAAAATTGGGGCTTTTGACAAGGAGTGATGATTCTTGTTAGTAATTGATTATTACATGTTTTAGATGTATTATTGATGCTTATTGGGTTCGAATATAAGGGCTTGAGTTCGAAAATTTGGGGGTTTTTGGCAAGGATGATGATTCTTGCTATTGATGGTTTAATTCACATTTTTTAGATGATTTATGGTGTTTAATTGGGTTCGATTTGTGAGATAAGGGTTCGAAAATTTGTAGGGTGTTCTTGAACAATTTTCGATATTGTCTCATTTGTTTCCTCCCTGCATGTACCCTGCCCCGGGTCTTTTTAAAGGTTAATTGTCGTGTGTTGATAATATTTTGAGGGATATGGGTGTGCTTGAGCATGGGTTGCATGTTCGTAAATAATTGTGAATTATTTATCGTGTTAGCACATCATTCCTCGGGACATGGAACTCGAGCAAGGTTTGGCTCGGACTTCGAGGATTTAAGGTACGTTTAGCGTACGAGCATAGCTTAAATGATGTTTTACAAGTATGGTGCATGAATTAAAATACATGAAATGTTTTACTATGATGGCACCGGGACTTGGTTACGTTATTTTGATTCACATGATGAAATGCTTGGTGCCGCTATGAAGCGAGCAAATGATGGGTGTGGTCGCTACGGAGCGAACACCAGTAGTATGACGCTATTTTGAAGTAAGAAATGAAAATGTGGTATTCGATTAGATATCTAGGATATCTGTATTTTATTCCCTATTGGTAATGAATAGCAACAGAGACGTAGTTAATCAGAGAAGTGATTAACTAGTATCGAAAGTTAAGGAAATCTCAATATGATATCTAGAATTATGATAATTGCTAGATAAAGAAAGATGTTATGAAATGTTGTTAATTCGAAACTGGTTAGGGTTAACCAATATGATGATTAACTGCATATTCAGGATTTGATGATTTATCTGTTTTGAGAACAGGGTTATTACAGGGGTACGCTAGGATGAGGATGATACCATCCAGGAAGTGTCACATATGTTCCACAATATTTACATTTTCGTAAATTATGTATTATGTCATTATGATTATGAAATTGTGGAATTGGTATGCTCACCCCATTGGTGGCTGTCTCTGTTGGGGCAGGTGAACAGGTACATCGATGGCTTTGGAGATGAGCTTGAGCTGTTGATTGGATGTACTCCCAGGATCGTGGTACCAGGGCTTGATGGAGCACGGTATCGTATAGAGTACTTATATACCCCTGAGGATTATATACATATTCATGATGCTCGTATGTGAGCACGATTATACTTGTATATGGGTTGTATATAAAGGCATGAGCCTTTCTCTCTTTCATTCTATGTTACATGCAATTAGAGGTAGAATTGCTAAAGGTTATGAGAGTCATTGGTGTATTGTGGGTGTTGAAACCCACTTTTGTTGCCATATGTGTGGTGTCTTCCCTGGCTGGGAATTTACTTGATATTGCTGTATTCTGATGAGTATTATGTTTTCCCTGGCCGGGAATTATGTTATGTGTTGTGCTTTTATTTCGGGATAGCTCTATTTATGGGGAGACTCTGCCCAGATTTTTATAAGAGTCCACAATGTAAAAAGGGGTGTAATGGACGAACTCTATGAGTCCCTCGTTGTTAGGATGATGAACTTAACATTGTATGTTAAAGAAAACTTTGTAATTGCCATTCAATGGTAAAGTATCATCTGAGTTTCCCGAATGATTTTATGGAAAGCATGTGCCACACATAATGATTAATACACTAATCAAGGGTTAAGTATATGGGGTCCTTACAATAATGCATGAAGATGATAAGACGTTTAAGATGATGTTATGATAAGTAAGTTCACGATGAAGATGATTTGATAATGAATCATGATGATAAGATATTTACGATGATGTTATGATGAATAAAGGTGATTTTATGATGAATAAAGATGACAAGATGCTTATGATGATGTTATGATAAATGATGATGATATGATGTTACTATAACGATTATGATGAGACGATGACGTCTATAAGATGATAATGCTTATATGATAATGATGTTTACAAGATGATGATGTTTATAAGATGCTATGATGTTTATGATGAATATGAAACTATGTTCTTAAGAATGGTTGAATGTCCGGTGGTTATTATGGGCAAGCGAGGAAGGTCTTGCCGCTCACATAAATGAGCGATGGGGTACATCCGCTATCAAGGTGTAGCGATGGGTATCATCCGCTGAGCGATGGGGTACATCCGCTATCAAGGTGTAGTGACGGGTATCATCCGCTAAGCGAGGGGGTACATCCGCTATCAAGGTGTAGCGAGGGGTATCATCCGCTGAACAAAGAGATACATCCGCTATCAAGGTGTAGCGATGGGTATCATATGATGTGTTATGTCGAGCGAGGGGGCCAACTATACCGCTGTCATAATGGAACCCGGACAGTCCCATTTCTAATTAACATAGTTTGTTGTGAGCATATATGTGAAGTATGATGTTTAATCAATTATGGCATGAACTAATGATTTTATGCATGACTATGAAACAGGGACAACCAAAGAGGGTTAATATGATTAACCAGGAAGTATATGTTATCAATTACTTTCATGCATTTATTTATATGCCATTTCCTTATGATTATTAAGTAACGATGTATATGCTCATGATGGGTTGTTCCTGTAGGTACACCTTTGGACTAATGGACTAAGGGCCGGGTTGAGGCAGTGACCTTTGAGAAGCATGGAAGAAGTTAGGATGCAAGAACTTTTAGATAGTATCTACTCTAGGAGTAGAATAATTCTATCGTCTTAACATTCATTTTGTGAATGTAATTATTTAGCTTTTAAAATTTCATTCTCGGCCCATAATTTTACTAGCTCTAAGCTACAACTGAAACCCTAAGACGTTATAAATGCATGTTTAGTCCCTAATAGGTGATTAAGACGATGTCAAGGTAGGAAGGCCCTACATTAGTGGTATCAGAGCAGTGGTTAGATAACCCGGGAACGAGTGAAGGGTAGCCTTAGCAATAAGTTGGCTAGGTGCTTACTTTAACATGTTTTATGCATATGTTGCATATGAAGGATATGATGTTGTACTAACATGTTTTGTTCCTCTAACGATGTATTATATGAACTGCTTTTGGGTATCGTTGTTAACCCTTGTGTTGCAGCATAGCAGCAAATGCACAATTAAGTGATACGATGTTATATGCACTTCTCCGTCGCCCACGCCTCTTGTAGTCTCGACCCCCGCTGGAAGAAGTTTGATAACTGATCAGATTGGTTAAGACGGCCTCATTTATTTTGAGGATAACAAACTGAGGACAGACTTGATTGTTCTGGGGATGTCAGTTTGTAGGCATTGATGTTCTGAACAGGTATCAGGCAGTTGTGGACTGCAGACAAGGACTGTCCGATTCAGGTCTGATTTGGGAGTCCGATGGACATTCTATGGGGATGATTTCCGTTCAAGGATTCCGTTAATATCTGTTGTCAAGATGGCACAGTTATTGGAACGAGACCACAAAGGATATTTCAATTATACTGTGGTTATTACTGAAAGAGGAAAGAGTTAAAGGTGGAGGATGTACCCTTAGTGGCGGTGTTTCCTGATGCATTTCCGGAAGAGATTCCCGGATTCCCACCGACGAGAGAGGTCGAGTTTGGGATTAAGTTACTACCAGGGACGCCTACCATTTCTCGTGCCCGTATAGGATGGCACCAGCGGAGTTAAGGGAATTAAAGGTTCAGTTGCAAGAGCTCCTTGGCAAGGACTATATACACCCTAGCATATCGCCTTGGGATGCACCAGTCCTATTTGTCGAAAAGAAAGATAGTTCGTTGCAGTTGTGCACCGATTTCAGACAACTGAACAAAGTCATAGTGAAGAATAAGTATCCGCTTCCGGGGATCGACGATTTGTTTGATCAGCTGCAGAGTACGAGGCTCTACAGTAAGATCGATCTGAGATCGGGGATCATCAGATCCGAGTTTGAGAGGACGATGTACAAAAGACAGCTTCCAGGACCTTATGTGGGCACTACGGATTCTTAGTCATGCCCTTTGGGGTGACGGATGCCCCAACTATTTTATGAGCCTGATGAACAGGGTCATCCAACCATGTTTGGATCAGTTCGTCATAGTTTCCATTGACGATGTACTTATTTACTCTCGAACTGAAGAGGAACATGTAAAGCACTTGAGAACAGTACTCCAGATCCTTAGGGATCATCAGTTGTATGCAAAGCTTAGTAAGTACGAGTTCTGGTCGAGCAGTATAGTATTCTTGGATCATGTTATATTAAGATCGCTAAGCCGCTGGCACGGTTGACTCAGGAAGGAGTCCCATTCTTTTGGTCCGAAGCTTGTGAGAAAAGCTTCCAAGGATTGAAGCGTCGTCTGACGACAGTGCCAGGGTTGGTGATTCCTTCTGAAGACAAGAGGTTGCCTTGTACACGAATACATCACTTCAAGGTTTGGGCTATGTGTTGATGCGAGATAAGCTTGTGCTGGCTTATGCATCGAAGCGGTTGAAACCACATGAGGCTAAGTACCCAGTCCACGATTTGGAGCTGGCAGCCATTATGTTTGCCTTGGAATTTGGAGGCATTACTTGGATGGTACGTCGTTTACCATCTATACGGACCATAAGAGCCTGAAGTTTTGTTCACACAGGCTGAGTTGAATATGCGACAAAGAGGATGAATGGACTTACTCAAGGATTTTGACTGTAAGATTGAGTACCATCCTGGTAAAGCAACTTAATAGCAGGCACCTTAAGTCGGAAGTGAAAAGTACTGCTGAGGACACTATGTGTTTATCAGCGATGATGACTTCTTATTGCCGTCCGGGCTATGATATTGATGTGGACACATCGCTGGTGCGAGTGTCGATCTTGTTGGCCGAGCCAGACATATTTGAGGTTATCAGGAAAGCCAGAGGTCGGATGATGAGGTTCAAGGATGGTCATCTATAGTACTTCGAGGTCAGCCAACAAAGTTTAGAGTGGCTGAAGATGATTCATTAAGACTGGGCAACCGATGGGTAATCCCAGATACACCAGAGTTACGTAAAGGAATATTGGAGCGAGCTCACAGTAGTCAGTTCAGTATTCACCCAGGAGGAAGAAAGACGTACAAGGACCTGAGTGGTCAATTCTGGTGGAGACGAATGAAGCGTGATGTGATCAGTTTTGTCAAGAGATGTTTGATCTGCCAACAAGTAAAGGCAGAAAGGCATAGGCCTGGTGGCGAGCTGAAGAGATTAGAGGTACCTAATTGGAAGTGGGAACACATATCTATAGACTTCGTAACCCACTTGCCAAGGTCGGCCTCTGGATTCGTTACGATCTGGTGATCGTGGATAGGCTGACGAAGTAGCTCACTTCATCCTTTGTCATGTGTCTTTCACATACCTAAGGATGGCCAATTCTATGTGCGGGATGTAGTGAGGTTGCATAGAGTTCCAGTCTCGATTGTGTCTGACAGAGACCCACGGTTTACTTCACATTTCGGGGAGGGTCTCCAGACGGCTTTAGGCACCGAGGTGAGACTGAGTACGGCCTATCACCCTCAGTCAGACGGCCAGACAGAGCGTACCCTTCAGACGCTCGAGGACATGTTGAGGGCATATGTTTTGGAGTTTGATACTCCGTGGCAAGATTCAGTGCCAATGATGAAGTCCTCCTATAATAACAACTATCAGACGAGCATTCAAATGGCCCCTTTTGAAACTCTTTATGGACGACGATGTAGGTCACCGCTGTATTGGGAGGACTTGACTAGTAAAGCGGTCGGATGACCGGATACGATTAAGGATATGTAAGACAAAATTAAGTTGATACGCCAAAAGATGGAGGTGACCCAGGATAGGCAAGCAACCTATGCCAACAAGTGGCGATGACCGCTAGAATTCCAAGTAGAAGACAGGGTCTTCTTGAAAATCTCACCCTCCAGAGGTGTAGTTCGTTTTGGTATGCGGGGAAGTTATCCCCGAGGTATGTTGGGCCATATGAAGTATTGCAGCGTACCAGTACTTGGGCTTACTGTTTAGCTCTACCGCCGTCTTTATCTGGGATGTATGATGTTTTCCATGCCTCTATGTTACGGAAGTATGAGCCAGACCCGTCTCATGTATTACAGTCTACTGAAGTGCAGTTGGACCGAGGGGTATCCTACGTTGAACGACCGGTCAGAATTCTGGATCGTGAGGATCGCAGACTACGAAGTAAAGTTTTACCGATGGTCAAAGTTCAGTGGGATCGTCGGGGTGTCGAGGAGGCTACGTGGGAGACGGAACGGCCTATGGTACAGCACTACCCGGAACTATTCTCTGGTATGTGATTTATGTCTAGTTTCTTTTGGGGTAAGTGCATGCGATTTCGAGGACGAAATCTTATAAGTAGGGGAGTAATGTGATGTCCCCGAAATGATTAATTTCAATTAAGGCATTAATTATGTTTATGTGATTAATTATGTGAATAATTGATTTACGTGTTGAAATTAATTATCATGTTGAAATGCTTAGTCACATGATAGGCATGACCCGGGGGTTACGTTTCAAGGTGCATGCTATGCATGATAGGAAATGGGGTTAACATGATTTAATTGTATTGATTGGGAATTATGAGGAAAACATGATTTAGTGGAAGTTTAATGCATCTTTGTAAATGCTTTTAAAATACCATGTTGCGGTATTTTATACATCATGTTAAATTGGGGTACAATTTTAATAACCCCACTATATTCCCCTTTTATCCCATTTTCCCTTAACTTCTTCCCCACCACTCAAAAACCCCAAATTCTCTCCCAAAGCCCTAACCTCACCCCATTTTCGAAATCCCTCAAAGGAGGAAGGAGGAAACTCCACAAAACTTGTGTTTGTGTGATCTTTGTTAAGATTTGGAGTCTTCAAGAGGTATGGAACCCTTCCTAAAGTTTTTATGAAGTTTGGATTTGAAATGGGATGATTTTGAAGTGATTTATGTGGGTTTGGTTGGGTATGTGTTGTATGTTGTTGGGGTATGATTTTTGGAGTGTTTTGTGTGGGTTTTAGTGAGTTATGATGTTGTTGATGTTGTAAGGAAGTTTGGTTTAAGTGTTGGTATGGATTGGAAGGAATTTTTGGTGCAAAAATGGTGAAAATCGCGACTCTGTGCGAGGCGATCGATCGCCTGAAAAGAGGCGACCGATCGCCATAGGGCAGTACCATTTTCACAGGGGAGGCGATCGATCGCCTAAAATGAGGCGACCGATCGCCGAGAGGCAGTAGCCAATCCAAGTATTAGGCGATCGATCGCCATGTTTGAAGCGATCGATCGCCGCGAAGAAAAATTTGAGGCGATCGATCGCCTCAAGTAGCGATCGATCGCCACTGTGTAAAAGTTGGAAAATAATGTTTTTTTGTTGAATTTGTGGTATTTGGCTATTGTTTAGCTTCTAATATCGATTTGTATGGTTGTGTAGAACCATCCCAGGTGCCAACAACATCGAGAAGATAGAGTTCTTCAATTTCTCCACTTTTGGAATTAAGGTACGTAAGAAGCGTACGGGCATCGGACGGTAACACCCTCCTAACTATAACTATGTATTGATTGCATAAGTTTATGATGATGATGCTTACGATGATAATTATGATAAATAAGTTTATGATGATGATGCTTACGATGATGATTATGATGAGTAAGTTTATAATGATGATGTCATGATGATGATGTTTATGATAAGTAAGTTATAATGATGCAATACGATGTTTATTATGTGGTAAGATGCCACAGGGTAAGATGCCCACATGATAAGAGACTATACTCCTATATTATGACTATGAATGCATAAGAATTTACGATGCCACAATGATGTGTATAATGCATGAAGATGATAAGACGTTTAAGATGATGTTATGATAAGTAAGTTCACGATGAAGATGATTTGATAATGAATCAAGATGATAAGATATTTACGATGATGTTATGATGAATAAAGGTGATTTTATGATGAATAAAGATGACAAGATGCTTATGATGATGTTATGATAAATGATGATGATATGATGTTACTATAACGATTATGATGAGACGATGACGTCTATAAGATGATAATGCTTATATGATAATGATGTTTACAAGATGATGATGTTTATAAGATGCTATGATGTTTATGATGAATATGAAACTATGTTCTTAAGAATGGTTGAATGTCCGGTGGTTATTATGGGCAAGCGAGGAAGGTCTTGCCGCTCACATAAATGAGCGATGGGGTATATCCGCTATCAAGGTGTTGCGATGGGTATCATCCGCTGAGCGATGGGGTACATCCGCTATCAAGGTGTAGTGATGGGTATCATCCGCTAAGCGAGGGGGTACATCCGCTATCAAGGTGTAGCGAGGGGTATCATCCGCTGAACAAAGAGATACATCCGCTATCAAGGTGTAGCGATGGGTATCATATGATGTGTTATGTCGAGCGAGGGGGCCAATTATACCGCTGTCATAATGGAACCCGTACAGTCCCATTTCTAATTAACATAGTTTGTTGTGAGCATATATGTGAAGTATGATGTTTAATCAATTATGGCATGAACTAATGATTTTATGCATGACTATGAAACAGGGACAACCAAAGAGGGTTAATATGATTAACCAGGAAGTATATGTTATCAATTACTTTCATGCATTTATTTATATGCCATTTCCTAATGATTATTAAGTAACGATGTATATGCTCATGATGGGTTGTTCATGTAGGTACACCTTTGGACTAATGGACTAAGGGCCGGGTTGAGGCAGTGAGCTTTGAGAAGCATGGAAGAAGTTAGGATGCAAGAACTTTTAGATAGTATCTACACTAGGAGTAGAATAATTCTATCGTCTTAACATTCATTTTGTGAATGTAATTATTTAGCTTTTAAAATTTCATTCTCGGCCCATAATTTTACTAGCTCTATGCTACAACTGAAACCCTAAGACGTTATAAATGCATGTTTAGTCCCTAATAGGTGATTAAGACGATGTCAAGGTAGGAAGGCCCTACAATATACTACCATGAGTGTACTCAAATCGAAGTTCTACCCATACTTAAACCCACATGCATCAAAATCGCCCATTTACATCAGTACTCACCCAAGTTCTTCTGAAACAGGGTACCATATTTCTTTTTCCAGATTTTCGAACACCATTTTTCATACCAACAAATCCACCAAATTAGACATGCATCAAGATCAAAGAAACATGCTAGGGGCTTCATAAAAACACCGTGAATGAACTTGAATTGAAGGTTTAACAAAACCTAAGCTAGCATGCCATTTTTACACCAGTGAAAACATGAACTTAGACAAACTTTAAATCAAAACCAGAGCATGATTCCTCACCCTCTTTTGCTCCAATTTTTGGCAAGTTTTCAAGCACTAAAATGGTAGATCTCCTCCTCCTATGTGATAAGCTGCTGCTGGGCGAGTTTTTGGGAAAGAAAGGGAAGCGATTCTGAGATGCTAAGGTGGAGTAGGAGAGTGGAGAAGTGAGGTATGGGCTCACCACTTGCAGCATGGGTTGGTGGGGGGGTGGTTGGGTGTTGGGTGTTGGGTGTTGGGTGGTGTGATGTGTTATGTTTTGGTCCCGGTATTTAGCACGATGTATTAAAATATCCTCACATGATATTTATAGTATTTAAACAATAAAATACTTCAAATTTCCAATTAAACATGCTATACCACGATGACCAACACACACCCCAAATAATCATACTACAACCCAAATTCCCAACATACTTCACATACACCCTGAAATAAATTTCCCCAATATAATTAATTCAACACAAAGAATTAATACCATAATCTTCATAACATGATTAATGTTTAAGTACACATAATCATTTCGGGGATATCACAATACTCCCCTACTTATAAGATTTCGTCCTCGAAATCAGCATGCACTTACCCAATATAATACAAAACATAAATCACATACCAGAAAACAGTCCTGGATAGTGCTGCACCATGTGTCGCTCCGTCTCCAACGTGGCCTCCTCGACACCCCTACGATCCCACTGAACTTTGACCATAGGAATAACTTTGTTTCTCAGTCTGCGATCTGCCCGATCCAGAATCCTGATAGGCCGCTCCACATAGGAAACATCGGACTCTATCTGAACCTCAGAAGGTTGCAACACATGAGAAGGATCTGGCTCGTACTTCCGCAACATAGAAACGTGAAACGCATCGTGTATGCCGGACAGAGAGGGTGGTAAAGCCAATTGGTATGACAGAGTACCAATACGCTGTAAGATCTCTTACGGTCCAACATATCTCGGGGATAACTTCCCCCGCATACCAAAATGTACTACACCTCTGAAAGGTGAGATCTTCAAAAAGACCCTGTCGGCCAACTGAAACTCTAACGGCCGACGCCATTGATTAGCATACGCTGCCTGTCTGTCCTGGGCTGCTTTCATTTTCCTTCTGATCACCTTAACCTTTTCTTCCATTTCTTGGACCAACTCTGGTCCTCCGACCGATTTACGGTCCACATCGTCCCAATATAACGGTGACCTACAACGTCTACCGTACAGAGCCTCAAAAGGAGCCATCTGTATGCTTGCCTGATAGCTATTGTTATACGAAAACTCCACTAAGGCTACAGAGTCCTGCCAAGAAGTATCGAACTCCAACACACAAGCCCGTAACATATCTTCGAGAGTCTGTATGGTACGCTCGGTCTGTCCGTCCGTTTGAAGATGATAGGCTGTGCTCAACCTCAACTCTATACCTAGAGCTGACTGAAGACCTTCCCAAAAGTGAGATCAGACACAATCGAAACAGGGATCCCATGCAGTCTCACCACATCTCTGACATATAACTATGCCATCCTCAAGTACGTGAAGGGCATACAATATGGAATGAAGTGAGCCACTTTAGTTAATCTGTCCACGACTACCCAGATGGCATCAAAGCCCGAAACAGTCCTCGGTAAGTGGGTCACAAAGTCCATGGATACGTGCTCCCACTTCCATTTTGGTATCTCCAAACTTCTAAGCTCACCACTAGGCCTCTGTCTCTCAGCCTTCACTTGCTGACAAATCAGACATCTCTTGACGAATGTGGTGACATCTTGTTTCATTCGTCTCCACCAAAACTGGCTACATAAGTCTTTGTACATTTTCTTTCCACCCGGGTGGATACTTATCCTGCTGCAATGAGCACGCTGTAGTATTCCCTGACGCAACTCAGGCGTATTCGGAACCACCCATCGGTCACCTAACCTCAAGGAACCATCCTTCGCCGTCATGAACTTCGACGACTGACCCAAACGAACCACTGACAACCATCTCTGAACTTCCTCGTCAGTCTCCTAAGCCTTCCTGATGTGATCATAAATAACGGGCTCAGCTAATAAGGTCAAAACCTGTACCGGTGAAGCAGACACATCATAATCAAATCCCAACTGGCAGTAGGAGCCCATCATAGCTGATAGACACATGGCATTCTTTGCCGTGCTCTTCACCTTCTGACTCAAAGCGTCGGCTGTCAAATTTGCTCTTCCAGGGTGGTATTCAATTTCACAGTCATAATCTTTCAGCAGGTCCATCCATCTCCTCTGTCTCATATTCAGCTCAGCCTGCGTAAACAAGAACTTCAGGCTCTTGTGATCAGTGAAGATAGTGAATGAGGTACCGTATAAGTAGTGTCGCCATATCTTCAAGGCAAACACTATAGCTGCTAGCTCCAAATCATGGACTGGATACCTCGTCTCGCGTGGCTTCAATTGTCTCGAAGCATAAGCACGCATCCTAAACCCTGAAGCGATGCGTCAGTATAGAGAATGAACCCCTTGTTCTCCCTGGGAATCACCAATACTGGCGCTGAAGTCAATCTGTGCTTCAATTCTTGGAAGCTCTGCTCACAAGCTTCTGACCAACAGAATGGGACTCCCTTGAGTTAGCTGCGTCAATGGTTTGGCAATCTTTGAAAATCCTTCGACAAAGCGTCGATAATACCCAGCCAAACCCAGGAAACTTCGGATCTCAGTGACTGAAGTTGGCGCAGGCCAATCCATAACTGCCTCTATCTTCCTGGGATCTACTGATATCCCCTCTCGAGAGATAATATTACCCAAGAACGCTACACTACTCAGCCAGAACTCACACTTGCTGAGCTTGGCGTACAACTGATGATCTATGAGGATCTGAAGTACCGTCCTCAAATGGTTGGCATGCTCCTCCTTACTTCTTGAATAAACCAGAATGTCGTCTATAAACACGATGACGAACTGATCAAGATACCTCTGAAATATTCTGTTCATCAAGCTCATAAATACTGCAGGGGCATTAGTCACCCCGAATGGCATCACTAAGAACTCATAGTGCCCATACCGAGTTCGAAAGGCTATCTTTTGAATGTCATCAGCTTTAACTCTTATCTGGTGATAGCCTGACCTCAAGTCAATCTTCGAGTAAAGCTCTGTGCCCTGAAGCTGATCAAATAAGTAATCAATCCTCGGAAGGGGGGTACTTGTTCTTAATCGTCACTTTGTTCAATTGACGGTAATCGATGCACAGGCGCATCGAACCATCCTTTTTCTTTACGAACAAGACTGGTGCACCCCAAGGCGATACACTAGGACGAATGTATCCCTTATCGAGGAGTTCCTGTAACTGCACCTTCAGCTCCCTCAGCTCTGCCAGCGCCATCCAGTATGGGGCACGAGAAATGGCTGATGTCCCTGGCAGTAACTCAATCTCAAACTCCACATCTCTGATCGGCGGAAATCCTGGAATCTCATCCGGGAACACATCAATGAATTCCGCCACGACCGGTATATCCTCGATCCTCAACTCTTCCTTTCCCTTTGATACGTCCACGGCATAAATAATATAGCATGAGTGACCGCGTTCTAACAACCGCGACATCTTAACTGCTGAGACCACTGGAATCTTTGGACGAGAGCCGTCCCCATAAAAGGTCCACTGGAACCCCTGATCAGACAGAAAATGCACCATCCTCTGTCAGCAATCAACCACTGCCTGGTATCTGCTCAACACATCAATGCCGACAATGCAGTCAAAATCTGCCATATCCAACAAAATCAGATCGACCCTCAGATCATTGCCCTCAAAATAAATGAGGCAATCAGATAACAGTCGATCCGCAATCACATGCTTCCCCGTGGGTGTCGAGACCATAAGAGGCGTGGGCAACAGAGACGAACACAAGTGGTGTCTCTCCACAAAAGCAGAAGATACAAACGAATGAGAAGCACATGTATCTACCAAAATAAATGCAGGGTACGTAAGTAAGTGACACGTACCAGCAATCACCTCATCCGGGGCTGCCTCTGCCTGCTCTCGAGTCAGTGCATACACCTGACCCTGTGGAGGTCCTGCCGCCTGACCTCCCTGTGGTCGAGGTGCAAACTGCTGTCTCTGTGGTGCCGTCCCGGCATCAAATCTTGGCCTACTCGGCCCAAAGCCTGCCTGACCTGCCCGATTGGGGCAAGCCCTAGCCAGGTGGCCCACCTTGCCACAAACATAACAGCCTCGGCAGTCACGTGACAAATGAAATCCTCCACAGTGGTCACACCTGTTCCCCCTGCCTTACTCCCCTGTGTTGGTCCCCGATTGCTTTGCTTATGACTCTGAGACTTCTTCCCACTGAATCTAGAAGATGAAGAGGCCCCACGAGGCTTAAACTGGTCTCCTCGTGGCCTCAGGCTGTCAACAACTAGTCTCTGAGGTGGTACGAAAGGGGGGTACATCTTCCTTGTACGCACCAACTGCAATCTCTGCCATCTCTGCCCTAGTCAGGGCATCATCAAATGAGTTGAGGTTGTTGGAGACAACCCGATCAAATAACCCTGGCCTCAGTCCCTTCAGGAAATTCCTCATCTTGGCATGACTGCTCACAGCGATATGAGGTACATACCTCAACAGTGAGGAATACTGCATAGCATAATCTGACACTGACAGGCCGCCCTGCTTCAAATTAGTGAACTCATCTTCCTTTAATTGTCTGGCAGCTGCAGAAAAGTACAGGTTAAGGAACCGGGTCCTGAATACAGTCCAATCAACCGTCATACCCTGATCCCTCAGCTCCATAACTGTTGTCTTCCACCACATGGAAGACTTCTTAGCCAACTGAAACTCTGCCAACCTGAGCCAGGCAGTCCGTGCACAGGGTGCCGATACGAATATCAGCTCCAGTCTCTCAAGCCATTCCTCGGCTGCTTCCCCAGTCTCAGTTCCTTCAAATAGCGGTGGATGATAGCTCAAGAACTGGGTCAGACTTATCTCCCCTGGTAGCAGTATCTGTGCAATAGGCTCCACGCCTAGGTGGCGGTAGAGGATTTGACTGAGCAATACTAGCATTAATGCTGCCTACATTTCCCACCCCTTCATTGAGGTTCTCCAGATTAATAGCCTCCATGCTGTAATACAGGGGTTAACAATAATACCAAAAGCAGTTCATAACATAAGCCGTTAGATAACAAGAGTAATCATATTCAAAAGCATGTTAGTATAACAACTTATACAAAAATATGCACCACATGCATAAACATGCCCACCAATGAATACCTAGCCAACTTGTTTCTAAAGGCTACCCTTTACTCGTTCCCTGGTTATCTAACCACTGCTCTGATACCACTAAATGTAAGACCCCGTTATCTAATCAACAATATAAGGTGCAATTAAGAGAACTAATCATTCATAAATCAGAGTATTAGGCCGTGTTGATATCCTGAGCTTATAGAGATTACAGTACCAAAAAAATTTCAAAAGGGATTAGTTACATTTCTTAGTAACAGCGTGTAAGACTATAGTTCTACTACACTCCTTGTAGAAACTATACAAAATGAAACTCTGTTCAGCTAATCCTGTAGCACTCCTTAAAGCTCAACGTGTCAACCCCGACCCTTGTTCTCTGTATTAAATGCACCTACAAAGACAACCCCCAACACATGAGCACATCATAATTCATATTCGACATAATATGAATGTAAAGCATAATGCACAATCATAGATATAAAATACTTCCTGTATTTCCAATGCATTTAAAACGCCCATTGGTTGTCCCTGTACCATAACTCATAATCAAAACCTTATATGAAATTATGGATTCTTTAAATAAATGTCATGACATAACTTATCTTCTTAAATCTTCAATCTTTCTTAGTCAGTTTATCATCAATGTATTTTAATGCCCCTCGCTTCGTAATTTTCTTAACAAGCGGTACTTCTTCCTCGCTTCTTCATACAAGCGGTATCTCTTCCTCGCTTCGCATGGCATACCCCGCCTCCATGTGCAAGCGAGCCTCCCCCCTTGATAGGCTTAGATTTTGAGTGTTTTTAACTGTAAATTCTTCATACTTTCCGTTCTTTTTCCTGGATGATATTATGCTTTTTGGTGTTTATTCATTTGTTTCAGGAAAATAGATCGGAAGTGGAAGAAATGAGCCAATATGAAGATAACGGGCGAAATCGAGGCGAGAAAGAACTGAAATTTAGGAAATGAAATTTTCGGAATCTCGATCGATCGAGATTTACTCTCGATCGATCGAGCCAGGCAGAGAGTTGAGCATCAAAGAATTTCAAGTCTCGATCGATCGGTACAAATTTCCGATCGATCGAGCGAGGCAGTGACTCCAGAGCAAATTTTATTAAAGTATCGATCGATCGGTGGGAAATCTCGATCGATCGAGCGAGACAGTGAGTTTCAAAAGCTGGCATGAACAGTGCACCGATCGATCGAGAAAACCTTCCGATCGATCGAGACGCGAAATCCTGAAGATTTTATTTTCCTTTTTTATCGTGATTGTGGGGGTTTTGAGCGCTAATTTTGATTCATTCAAGAGGGGAGCACGATACCAGAGGAGATTTCGAACAAAAAAAAAAGAACCCTAGCCGCCGCCAAGGAGATCCGTTCTTCCGGTTCTCCGTCCGAGCCAAAGCTAATCAATTCCGGAGTGCAAGGAAGGAGCAAGAGAAGAGATTTCGGTGCTACGCACGGATTCATTCCGCCGTTTATCGTATTTCTAGACTTTAATCTATTTCATATTAATTTTCAATTGATGTTTTGAGGTCGAGAGACGATTAAACTTCTTTTGTATTTGATTTGAAACAATTCTAGTTTATTTTATTGAGATTTAGTATCATTGTGTTTGATATAGTGATTCAATTGTGTTTGAGTGTATTGATGTCTATTGTTCATGATTTAATCGATTGTTAAGATCAAAGCCTAGCTAACTTTGATTGATTCTGAGAGTTATAACCGAGATCGAGAGATAACGTTGTAACACGCTCTTTTAATTCATGAAGTATGTTATGATTGAGATCGAGAGATGATATCGCATACGTGAGAACTTGGAATCGAGAGATTTAAAGTTATAAGGTTTTGATAATTTATGCAACTTTGAATTAGTAAATAGGTGCACGAGAGTGACTTATTCTAATTTATTGTTAGTTTCTTTACAGCTCGAGAGAGTGTATTGAATAATAGCGAAAACCTTTCATCCTTAGAATCAATTGGTTGATAATTTGCTTATTCAAATGAATCATTAAAGATAACACAGTTGAACGAAGAGCTTGATAAATTTCTTGGGCAACTTACCTTCGCATATCCGGAACCATTCATTTTATTGCTTCTTGTTTGAGTTTCATTTCTTAGTTTAAGTTTGCTTTAGATAATCACATTTCTTAAATCGTAGGCTAAATATAATTTTATTAATCTTATTTGGTACTTTACGTTAGTCCATGTGGATTCGACAACCCGTACTTAATTTTCACTATACTAAAACTTGACAACCGTGCACTTGCGGTAGAATCGCTTCACACCATTCTTTGAAATATCTTTTGTTTAAAAATAAAGCGGTCAAGTTTTTGGCGCCGTTGCCGGGGACTAATCTGTATAATATCATACGAGATTAGTTAATTGTAATTTAGCCAATTTTATTTTTGCGTTTTTGTTTTCTTTTTCTTTTTGTTATTTTCGAAAAAAAAAAAATTTATTTAAGTATGTTATTTGTTTTTCTTGCGAGGTACTTGTGATGCTTCATCAACAAGTCTTCACAAGATTTGCCCAACAATTTTCAGAGCCGTTTTATTCGGCGTGGGAGAGATTCAATGAACTGGCAGACACATTCAGGTATCACAACTTTTCGAACTATACTCTTCTGCAACATTTCTTCAAAGGTTTGGATGCACAGACACGAGGATGGGTATTCAGAGGAGCACTGGTGACTGGGAGTCCCCTGGTTGATAGAGTTGAGGACAGTGTATTACACCTGTTCAATGATATGGCGGACTTCGATTACCACTGGCATTTTGATCCTTCCTTGCAAGGTTGGAGTCACCAATACCCACCATTGCCTCACTACCCTGATGATACGCACCAAACCTTTGAGCATCACGGCGAGAAGAAAGATAGTTTTGTAGAAGGAACAGCTCAATCAGAGAATATGTTATTTAGACTCATGGCATCAACTGAGCAACGTTTAGAGAACCAGACCAATTATATACGTCATCTAGAGCAGCAATTTGCAATTCTAGTGGAAACCATCTCAATGAGCTGCCAAGAGGAGGAGACGAGATCTACAAATCAGGCCTGGTTACATGATGATGATCACTCAACCAATCAAGTTTGGGGGAGTGATCCGACTCATGGGGAAGAATCAAGGAAAGTTGAGCCTATGGAAGTGATTGAGCCTACAGTGGAAAAGGCATCTGAGGAGATCCTATGGGACAATGAGCCAAGAGTGAAGTTGGATGATGAGATTTTTGAGAAATTTGATATCCACCCATCGATGGAGGCATGTTATGGGCCATATGTGGATACGTATTCCTCATCGATGCCACCAACTTCACCGCACTACGCCATCCATGAGATGAAGCCAATTCAAGAATCATTCTCCCATGCTCACTATGTCATGAAGAAAGTTGTTGGAGCAACGAGCTTACACCGTTACACTCTTGCCAAGCTTGAGGGCATACTATATGAAGACCCATTAGTAGTATCATACGATACTTACTATGGGCGGCAACCGCTCTTTGATGGTTGCTTCTGATGGTCAAGCCGACGACTAGAAATCAGCGCTTCTTGGGAGGCAACCCAAGCGTATCCTTTTGCATTTAGCTTTGTTTTATTTTCAATTTTGCATTTAGTTTGTTTTTCTCTCTTGTCGATTTTTTTTTCTAGCATCCTTCTTTTGCGAGGTACTCAAGTGGAGCGATGAACCCCTACAACAGTGGAGCTTTCAAAAGCCAAACTTCCTCAACCCTCATGCAAGCGTCTTGATCAGGGGAGTTTACTTTTTCCCTTTTGATTCTTTTAAACATTGAGGACAATGTTTCAGTTAAGTTTGGGGGAGTGGCTTGCGTGTTTAATTTGTTTTATCCACATGTTGTGTGCTTATTTGTCACTTGATTCGTCCTTGAGCACTATACAAAATTTTTTTTTAGTGATTGAGTTATTCTTGAGAATTGATGAATTAGATTTGCAACGGTAATACATGATGAAATTAATCCTCATCTAGATAGGAGTCATGGAAATGTTTAACTTGTTTTTATATATCCTTTGTTAACTATATGTCAAAACTGAGGAATAATTTGAGCACTTATTGAGTCATGATTGAGTGAAGTATATATTGATTAAATTGAAAATTTGTGTTAACTGTGATGAGTCTTGAGTATCTTAGATAACTCTACAGTTTAGTTGAAAGCACTTTGAGGCGAAATTTATAATTAGGAACTAGACTTGGAGATGATTTAGGCGATCTTTGGACCGTTTGAGCCTTTCAAGCCTACCTGTTATACATTATTCCTTAGTGTCCCCTCTTGTGCCTGATTGAAAAAGAATGGTATATACATTGCATATGATTAGACCCCCATTCAACATTCTTAACAACCTCATTATACCTACCTTGGATTGAGCTTAAAAGAAAATGTTTACCCACCCCTAAGGGAGTATAATGAATCTCATTCATTGCATTAAATTGTTATATGTTGAGAAGTTCATTGTGAAAGAAATGAAATGAACGAAAGAATGAGCGAAAAAAAAAAAAAAAAAGTTGTAGAAAAAGCCTTGAAAAGAAAATTTAAATAAGACCCAAAATGGCCAAGGCTAGAAAATGTGAAGAGAAGCTCAATGATTATGTGAGAAGATTTTGAACTGATTCTGTTATACTCTCTTCTTTGATTCTATCCTACCTTTTCTTTGGAGCCGACACCAAAAGGCCTAACATTATAAGCTTTTAAAGTCCTGTTGATCCAAGTCTAGGGAATAATTACATTAGTGGAGAAGTGCTGGATAGTAAATTTGTAGAGTAATTCAAAGTAATCTTGACTAGGAGTTAATATGGCACATGTTGATCTTAAAGATATATATGTAACTCATGTTTGACAATAGCACACACGCACGTTCCGATGTTGCGATGTATTGTTTAACTTAGGAGGAATTGCTTCTTGTTAAATGTTGAATGACTTCTATTGATGTGTAAGTAGGATTTCTGAGTTTTTACGTATGTTGTAAAGATGATTCATACTTAGTATCGAGTTTAACTTTTCTTTTTGAACTTGTTGCTTGCTCGAGGACGATCAAGTCTAAGTTTGGGGGAGTTGATAGGCTTAGATTTTGAGTGTTTTTAACTGTAAATTCTTCCTACTTTCCGTTCTTTTTCCTGGATGATATTATGCTTTTTGGTGTTTATTCGTTTGTTTCAGGAAAATAGATCGGAAGTGGAAGAAATGAGCCAATATGAAGATAACGGGCGAAATCGAGGCGAGAAAGAACTGAAATTTAGGAAATGAAATTTTTGGAATCTCGATCGATCGAGATTTACTCTAGATCGATCGAGCCAGGCAGAGAGTTGAGCATCAAAGAATTTCAAGTCTCGATCGATCGGTACAAATTTCCGATCGATCGAGCGAGGCAGTGACTCCAGAGCAAATTTTATTAAAGTCTCGATCGATCGGTGGGAAATCTCGATCGATCGAGCGAGACAGTGAGTTTCAAAAGCTGGCATGAACAGTGCACCGATCGATCGAGAAAACCTTCCGATCGATCGAGACGCGAAATCCTGAAGATTTTATTTTCCTTTTTTATCGTGATTGTGGGGGTTTTGAGCGGCAATTTTGATTCATTCAAGAGGGGAGCACGATACCAGAGGAGATTTCGAACAAAAAAAAAAAGAACCCTAGCCGCCGCCAAGGAGATCCGTTCTTCCGGTTCTCCGTCCGAGCCAAAGCCAATCAATTCCGGAGTGCAAGGAAGGAGCAAGAGAAGAGATTTCGGTGCTACGCACGGATTCATTCCGCCGTTTATCGTATTTCTAGACTTTAATCTATTTCATATTAATTTTCAATTGATGTTTTTGAGGTCGAGAGACGATTAAACTTCTTTTGTATTTGATTTGAAACAATTCTAGTTTATTTTATTGAGATTTAGTATCATTGTGTTTGATATAGTGATTCAATTGTGTTTGAGTGTATTGATGTCTATTGTTCATGATTTAATCGATTGTTAAGATCAAAGCCTAGCTAACTTTGATTGATTCTGAGAGTTATAACCGAAATCGAGAGATAACGTTGTAACACGCTCTTTTAATTCATGAAGTATGTTATGATTGAGATCGAGAGATGATATCGCATACGTGAGAACTTGGAATCGAGAGATTTAAAGTTATAAGGGTTTAATAATTTATGCAATTTTGAATTAGTAAATAGGTGCACGAGAGTGACTTATTCTAATTTATTGTTAGTTTCTTTACAGCTCGAGAGAGTGTATTGAATAATAGCGAAAACCTTTCATCCTTAGAATCAATTGGTTGATAATTTGCTTATTCAAATGAATCATTAAAGATAACACAGTTGAACGAAGAGCTTGATAAATTTCTTGAGCAACTTACCTTCGCATATCCGGAACCATTCATTTTATTGCTTCTTGTTTGAGTTTCATTTCTTAGTTTAAGTTTGCTTTAGATAATCACATTTCTTAAATCGTAGGCTAAATATAATTTTATTAATCTTATTTGGTACTTATACGTTAGTCCCTGTGGATTCGACAACCCGTACTTAATTTTCACTATACTAAAACTTGACAACCGTGCACTTGCGGTAGAATCGCTTCACACCATTCTTTGAAATATCTTTTGTTTAAAAATAAAGCGGTCACCCCTCCCGCTCAACATTTTTAGCGGTATAAGCGGTAAGCATTAAAATCGTCACTGTGATAATCGTGACTCATGAAATACACATCTTTTATTCCACAACATATATATATGCAACAACAATGCATAAGAACATGTAGCATACTCATAATGCACAACTTTGCATCTATCATGTGTCAAAGAGACAAACATAAAGTACATGTTACCATTGGGTGCCCGTACGTCGCTTACGTACCTTTCCAAAATATGGTATACTGCAGGACTCTATCCCCTGCGTTGTGTGGCTACCTGTGATGGCTCTACACAAGTGTACAACACAATATTAGATGCCTCATTATAACCCAAAACCAAATCTAAACAAATTCCACATTTTTCAAAAACAGGGCATACCGATCGATCGGTCCTCATCACCGATCGATCGGTGATCACTTCGAATTTAATAAAAATGCTACGGCTTTTACCGATCGATCGGTGTTCTTTACCGATCGACCGATCGCTCTGTTTCAGTGCGATTTTCCAGAATTCTCCAACACCTATATTCATACCATCAGATCTAGAATATAAGACATACCACATGCTTGAACAATTATTCTAAGAGCTACAATATACTACCATGAGTGTACTCAAATCGAAGTTCTACCCATACTTAAACCCACATGCATCAAAATCGCCCATTTACATCAGTACTCACCCAAGTTCTTCTGAAACAGGGTACCATATTTCTTTTTCCAGATTTTCGAACACCATTTTTCATACCAACAAATCCACCAAATTAGACATGCATCAAGATCAAAGAAACATGCTAGGGGCTTCATAAAAACACCGTGAATGAACTTGAATTGAAGGTTTAACAAAACCTAAGCTAGCATGCCATTTTACACCAATGAAAACATGAACTTAGACAAACTTTAAATCAAAACCAGAGCATGATTCCTCACCCTCTTTTGCTCCGATTTTTGGCAAGTTTTGAAGCACTAAAATGGTAGATCTCCTCCTCCTATGTGATAAGCTGCTGCTGGAGGAGTTTTTGGGAAAGAAAGGGAAGGGATTCTGAGATGCTAAGGTGGAGTAGGAGAGTGGAGAAGTGAGGTATGGGCTCACCACTTGCAGCATGGGTTGGGGGGTGGGGGGGTGGTTGGGTGTTGGGTGGTGTGATGTGTTATGTTTTGGTCCCGGTATTTAGCACGATGTATTAAAATATCCTCACATGATATTTATAGTATTTAAACAATAAAATACTTCAAATTTCCAATTAAACATGCTATACCACGATGACCAACACACACCCCAAATAATCATACTACAACCCAAATTCTCAACATACTTCACATACACCATGAAATAAATTTCCCCAATATAATTAATTCAACACAAAGAATTAATACCATAATCTTCATAACATGATTAATGTTTAAGAGAACATAAGCATTTCGGGGATATCACAATTAGAGTAGTTGGTCATCACCCAATATTTCTCTAAAATATCAAAGCATAAGGGACATCCCGGTGTCCTTGCTCAACCACCGTGCAATCCTAATCCATTAGGACTTATTCCACGCCCTCAGGGTGGGGGTGACCATGTCTACCACACATCACAACGACAAGCGAGTAGTTTCCTTAATGACTACTCTTACCACCAATCAATTGGCCTTAGCCAATCCAGCGAGTATACCCAAAGTCATCACTACTCGACAAATGTTTACCTCTATTGCATGATGCAGTACTCTACCCGGTACACTGCATCCAATAACCCATCGAGCAAACCTACTCGGCGTAATGGTCTCGTCAACTAGTGACCCAGACACTACCATGTGCTCGCCATTGGCACTCAAACCATACGACTAAATACATATACATAAATGTATTATTCATCGAAACGACGCTACGTGTCTACATAGACATCCACTATGTCATCGTCACCCCGTGACGGTATATGCCAACATATGACATCCAAAATCCCATCGTCAACTTATGACGGTACATGTCTACACACGACATCCATATTCTCATCGTCAAACACATGACAGTATATAACCACACATGGTATTCACAATAATGCTAACAAAGCAGTAATATAACATACCTCAACACTATCAAGATAGCGGTATACCTGTATCCATCATCCACCAGTGGTACACCAGCAGCACCCATCGCTCGTAGGCGGCATAATCCAGTGCTACGCACATAGCGGTATAATCCATCACTATAGAATCAGCGGTATGCTCCCTCGTCATAGAGTCAGTAGCATAAAACATCGCTATAGATATCCGGCGGTATGAACCATCACCATAGATGTAGCGGAATGTACCATCGCTATATGATACCTGGCGGCATGAACCATCGCTATAGATGTGGCGGAATGACCCGTCGCTATGTAATACCCGGCGGCATGAACCATCGCCAATAGAATAGTGGAATGAATCATTGCTATAAATACCCGGCGACATGAACCATCGCCAATAGAATAGCGGAATGAACCATCGCTATGAATACCCGGCGGCATAAACCATCACCAATAAAAATAGCATCATGATATCCCTCGCTAAGAAGCGGAAAATATCCCTCTTCGCTACTTCGCTTCGACATACCAGTGGCATAATATCCCTCGCTTAAGCGGCAAATATCCTCCGTCGCTATCATATGACAGCGGAAAGCTCATCGCTACCGGTATAATATCCCTCGCTTAAGCGGCAAATATTCTTCCTCGCGGTGGTAGTCAAGCGGCGCCACTACTCCTCATTTTATCATGACAGCGGAAATACCCCTCGCTATACATGACAGCGGAAAAACCCCTCGCTTCGACAATACCAGCGGAAAATAATATCCCTCGCTAAGATATGACAGCGGCAAGTATTCACATCGCAACACCATGAAGCGGCAAGTATTCGCATCGCTACGCCATGCATGCAACAGTAATGCATAACCCGTATTCCAATAAACATCGCCATGAGTGTATTTTAATGCACCTCACTTCAAATGTGACATGCGGAATTTTACCATCGCTTCAACATTTAGCGGCAAAGCATTAAAATCATCACTCCGTTATATATGCAACCGTAATGCAAAATCCATGTCTCATATGACCCTGCAACCACCATGGTTAGCAACAACATATTCCAATTATGAACACATATCATAAACGCACATAAGCAATATAGTTGTGCCACACAACACTAACTACTATCATGTATAAGTATGTGCAACCCCTTCCTATCAGCATGTTCCAGGCCCACAACAGCCCCCAAAGAGCCAACCACTGCTCTAATACCACTAATGTAAGGACCCCCGTGCCCTTAACCCATTATTAGTGTATTAATCCATGCCATTAGTGCATACAATCATATTGTCATGGGAAGGAAACCATATACAAGTATAACATCATATACCATCTATAAAATTTCTTGTATTAGAACCTCATAGTACTCAACTTCCCCAATCAAAACCACTTTCATAGTATGCACCTAATAATACACTAACATATTCTCAGTTCATTTAGCAATTCCGTATTTAATTGCATGCAAACCATAAATGAAGAGAGGAAACCATGCCCATTTATACATTCCATATACACGTAAAAACGTACTGACATGAGAGCACCGAATGAATAGGCGTGTATCTAATGTATAAAATACTCTACCAGATACTGTTACTGGTACTTCAATCCTGGAAGCATCTCCGAAGCACATCTCGATCTCAACTCTGGATCTATGTACTTATTCAACCATCCCTGGTACCTCGATCCTGAAAGTACCTCAGATCAACAGCCCGAGCTCAACTCCAAAACTGCTGCTACACCTGTATCACCTGCCCCAACAGAGACAGCCCCCACACGGGGTGAGCATACCAATACCACAAATCCAATAATATTGCAGTTCATAATTTACAGAATGTAAATGCCATGAATTTAAATGATACTCCCTGGATGGTATCATCCTCATCCGGGATCCCCTGTGTTGTCCATGTTCTCAAAATAACCAAACTCATCAAATTCCCAAAGCCAGTTTTAGGGTCTTCCTACCTTAACATCTTCTTATACACATAACATGGACTAAACTTGCATTCATAACATCTTAAGGGTTCCGGTTGTAGCTTTGAGCTAATAAGATTACAGGTCAAAATAAAATTTCAAAAGCTAATTAATTACATTCTCAATAATGAATGTTAAAGATATAGATTTACACTACTCCTTGAGTAGAGACTATCAAAATCCTGCATCCTATATTCATTTTGCTCTTTTTAGTTCATTGCCTCAACCCGACCCTAGGCCCTTCAGTCCAAAAGTGTACCTACAGGAACAACCCATCATGAGCATGTACATCATTACTTAACATCATAAGGCAATGGCATATAAATAAATGCATGAAAATAATCGTAACATATACTTCTTGGTTAATCGTATTAACACACTTAGTTGTCCCTGTTTCATAGTCATGCATATGGGCATCTTACCCTATCGTATGGCATCTTACCATATCATAAACATCATGTGGCATCTTAACACGTGGGCATCTTACCCTATCGTATGGCATCTTACTATATCATAAACATCGTGTGGCATCTTACCACGAGGGCATCTTACCCTATGGGCGTCTTACCCTATCGTATGGCATCTTACCATATGGGCGTCTTACCCTATCGTATGGCATCTTACCATATCATAAACATCGTATCATTAAATAAACATCGTATAAACATTATCATAACCTTACTTATCACAATCATCATCATAAACATCATCATCATAACTTACTTATCATAACCATCATCACAAACATCATCATCATAAACTTACTTATCATAATCATCAACATAAACATCATATCATAAACTTACTTATCATAATCATCATCATAAACATCATATGTAGGAGTATGGTTTACCGTCCGATGCCCGTACGTTTCTTACGTACCTTAATTCCAAAAGTGGAGGAGTTGGAGAACTTTATCTCCTTGATGTTGTGGGTACCTGGGATGGTTCTACATAACCATATAAATCGATATTAGAAGCTAATCATAGTCCAACATCCAAAAATCCCACAAAGACATCAAAAATACACATTTTTATACCTCGCGATCGATCGCCGCCCAGGCCCGATCGATCGCGAGATCATACTGGACGAGGCTCAAAAATTCACATCTTGGCGATCGATCACCACTTTTGGCGCGATCGATCGCCAGCCTCACCGATCGATCACCCAAAGGTGGCGATCGATCGCCAAATGCTACTGGCGCCCACTGCTGGCTCGCGATCGATCGCCAAAAACGGGCGATCGATCGCCAGTCCCTGTACATCGAAAAATCGCCATTAATGAGCATTTTCAAGCTCTACCTCAAGCCATTCGAATCCAAACTTTCCTACAATACTAACATCATCATAACCCACTAAAACCCACATAAAACACTTCAAAAATCATACCCCAAACATATATAACATATACCCAAAACAAACCCACATAAATCACTTCAAAATCACCCCATTTCAAATCCAAACATCATCAAAACTTTAGGAAGGGTTCCATACCTCTTGAAGACTCCAAAACTTGACAAAAATCACACAAACACAAGTTTTGTGGAACTTTCCTTCTCCTTCCTTGGAGGATTTCGAAAATGGGGTAAATGGTAGGGTTTGGGAGTGGTTTGGGGATTTAGAGTGTAAAAGGGTAAAGTGAGATAAAGTGTAGGAAAAAGGTGGGTATAATGGGAGGTTAAAAGGGGTTGTGTAATTTTAATTAAAATTTATACCCCAAACTTAACATGATGTATAAAATACTCCGACACGGTATTTTAAAAGCATTTACAAAAATGCATTCAACTTCCACTAAAATCATGCTTTCCTCATAATTGGAAATCAATAAAAATTAAATCATGTTATCACTTCATTACCCAACACATAAATCAATTACCACCTAATTCATCATATAAACATCATTAATGCTCAAATTGCATACAATTTATTTCGGGGCATCACACCAGTTAATCGTTAACTAATACCATTTCTATTATGCCAGTTCCATAATCAATAGGGTAAAATCATTATATAAAAGACCGTAGATATCACATATATCTAACCAATGATTCCATGTTCCTATTTCATTGCTCGCTCCACAATAGCGGCATTTCAAACCCCACGCACGCTCAACAATAGCGGCGTCATAACCGATGGTCGCTCAACGACGACAACATCCCAAATCATTGCTCGCTTAATAGCGTCACCGTATGGTTCCCAATGTATGTCCATTTAGCGCAATTACTATTTACCATGCATATCACTATCCATTTATAGCAAGTACCATGTACCATGCATTTCAACATCCATTTATTGCAAATACTACATACCATGCATTTCAATGTCCATTTAATGCAATTACCACATACCATGCAATTTACAGATGCAACATTATAATAGGCTATGCTCGCACGTCATACGTACCTTATGATTCCGTAGTTTGAGTCCAACCTTGCTTGTGTCCCACGACCCGATGAGTTAAGTGTTAACATGCAAATAACTCCCAATTAAACATAGGCATGCAACCACGTGCCCAAGCACGTTCATAACCCCCAAACATATCGTCAATCCATGACGATTACCAAAATAAAAGCCCCATGGCTAAGCATGCATAATACCCAAAATATTCCATTTTATATGTTTACAAGATAGCCAAAAATTCAATCGAGAAATCCGTTATATTAAATTTTGGCTCCAACCAATTCATTTTAAAAGTATAGCAATCCCATTGGAATATAGACATTGCCCCGGAAACGGCCCCATTAAACCTCGATTCCAAAATCCCGATATTTTCCAAAATTTCACAAAAACCAAGTCAAACAGGGCCGCGATCGATCGCCCATCAGACGCGATCGATCGCCATAACCCACTGTCCGAAAATAAAACATCCGCGATCGATCGCCGCATATGCCGATCGATCGCCCAAAGTTTCTGGTTCCTCGCGATCGATCGGTGATATCTCGCGATCGATCGCGGGTACTGTTCATCGTCACCCATTTTTCCAGCAAACTCGAGCTTTAATGTTGTTTTTCACACCAAACTCAAAACCAACACCCCATACACTTATATTACCACCAATACTCCATTTAAAGCCAATAAAAACACTAAAACTCAACTTTGAAATTGTAATGCCTCGGATTTGTTATGGCGTAATTTTGAATAATTACGGTACGATGTGGACTCGGGTTCGGGTTGAACCGAGGGAATACTCACATACATGAAATGAATAGTAGATATAGGACAAGGAAAGAAACACGATGCACTAGATGTAGTGCATAGGAATGATTGGATTAAATCAAGTGTAGTAATATATCAAGCAACTTGTACTAGTGGGCATTTGAATTTAAGTTCATATGCATGTACATGTAAATTAGCATTTGAATTGCTAGGTATGGCATGTGAATTTGGTTATACATTAACCATGCATGTGAGAGGAATTACATGTGAATGTGAATTTGAAGTGCAAGGTGATTAAATAGATGAATATCAGATTTTAAACACACAATTCACCTAAACTCACCTACAAATGCTCTTGTGAATTCCTTGGTGTCTTTGCTTGGTTCTAGCTTGGAAGCATGTTTAACATGAAGTATGTGGTAAGGAAAGTAGATTTCTATGCTTTAGTATCATAGTTCATGGACATATGTGCTTAATATGTCAAACTTGAAGCATGTGAAGTTAATTCTTTCGTATGAATTGCTATGAGTTTTCATGTAATCATTTGAAGTATAAATGATGGAAATATGGTTACATGATGCTAGTTATCTAGTGATCAAGTTTTTAGGGTATGAATTAAATGTATGAGATGAACCATGAAGATAAGCATTAAAAATCGCCATGGTTTCAAAATTTTATCATCGACCGATCGATCGCTAGATGTGTACCGATCGATCGGTAGAAACAGGGGAAGTAAGGCGGTGTAGGTACCGATCGATCGCTGGAAGCGACCGATCGATCGGTGAAAGCCGTAGCATTTTTGAGAAAATCAGATTTTGGAGCGATCGATCGCTAGCTTCTGACCAACCGATCGCTAGGGTTATTTGTTTGGACCGATCGATCGCTAGAGTGACTGTTAGGATCGGGGTAGTGTTTAGAAGGGGGGGGGGGGGGGGTTGAATAAACACTAGATACAATTTCGATTTCTTTTCTGGGTAACTGTAAACTGTTAAGTATTACAGTTGCTTCTGAATATCAGGCAAGTCAGTAGACACTTATTATAGTGCGGAAGACGTCTACAGAACTTGTGAGGAATAAAACTGAAGTAATAAAGCAATAAACAGATAACAAGAGAGTTGTTTCTGGAAGTTCGAAGCACAACGCTTCTACGTCTCCCCTTCTTAGGTTCTATATGAGATATGAATGCAACATGAAGAAATTCATTAATCATTTGTCCTCTGGTGCGTAGAGGAGCAAGAGGGTTACCGATGACCTGCTCAGGTGGATGATCCTTCTTCCACCGGAGCGAAGGTCCAAGAGGGTTGAGTTCTTCAGTTGACTGGATGTGAGTAGGCAAATCAGAGGTTCTGATTGACTCATCTTTCTCATTAGTTCCTTCTACTGCAGCAGGGGTAGATGCAACTGTTTCATTTGTAGCTGGCTGCAGTGCTTGTTGGCCAGCAGACTCCTCTGCTTGAGCTTCAGGAACTTCTAGTTCTAAGGAGCAGTCAGTCCTGCTTCTGTAATCAATCTCATCATCAACATTTTCTTCAATGTAAGTGCTTTCCAGTCGATTACTCAAGTTGTTGATTTGTATGTCAGATAGTATACAATCAGTAGGTTCATCAAATTTTACATGCACTGATTCTTCTACATTAAGAGTTCTATTATTAAATACTCTGAATGCTTTACTAACTGTAGAATAGCCAAGGAATATTCCATCATCAGATTTGGCATCAAAAGCGGTGAGATGAGTCTTTCCATTGTTGTGAATAAAACATTTGCAAACAAACACATGGAAATAGGAAATATTTGGCTTACTGCCATTCCAGATCTCATAAGGGGTTTTATTTGCTCGCTTATTAATCATTGATCTGTTCTGCGTATAACATGCTGTGTTGACAGCTTCTGCCCAAAATCTCTGCGATATTTCTGATTCCGCGAGCATAGTTCGCGCAGCTTCTTTCAAAGTGCGGTTCCTACGGTCAGCAACTCCGTTTTGTTGAGGAGTTCTAGCTGCAGAGTATTCGTGTTTAATACCAAGGTCATCTAGATATGATTCGAGTGATTGATTGGTGAACTCAGTACCTTTATCACTGCGAATTCTATCTATCCCACACGATTTCTCATTTTGGAGTCTTTTCAGTAATTTGATCAGCTTTGGAGTAGCCTGATCTTTGCCACTTAGGAACAAGACCCATGTGAAACGAGTGTAATCGTCTATTACCACTAGGGTATACTTCATTCCCCCTAGACTTGTTACTGGTATTGGACCAAACAGATCCATATGCAGCAACTCTAGGCACCGAGAAGAAGATTTACTCCCTTTGTTCTTAAAGGAGGATCTGATTTGCTTACCAAGTTGGCATGTTGCGCAGATCTTGTCTTTTGAGAACTCAATTTGGGGCAGTCCAATAACTAGATCAAGTTTACACAGACTGGCAATAGTTTTAAAATTTAAGTGACTCAACCGTTTGTGCCAAAGCCAATTTTTGGAAGAGTTCAGGGCAGCTAAGCAAGTAGAAGAGGTAGGCTGATTAAGATTCCAATCAATTTTATATGTGTTATCATGCCTTCTACCTACAAGTAATATACTGCCATCAATAGATTTAATTGTGCATGAGTGCTGATTGAATTCTACAGAATGACCATTGTCACACAATTGACTTATGCTAATCAAGTTATAGCATAGATTTTCAACTAAAAGAATATCTTTAATGATGATGTTACCGTAGATAATCTTACCCTTACCCACGGTTCTACCTTTCGCGTTATCTCCAAAAGTTATTCTGGGTCCGGTGGAGTCACCAGTTCAGACAATAAGCTCGCATTTCCTGTCATATGTCTAGAGCATCCGCTGTCCAGGAACCATTCTGAGCTCAGAACTGGATGCATTCTAGTTTCCTGCAATTAAAGCGATAGAATGATTGGTACCCAATCCTACTTGGGTCCAGGTAGGATTAGTCCTTTCGGAACCCACACTTGTATGACCCTGAATGACTTAGGTCGGTGTGTGTTCTGAAACGTGTGTGCATTTATGAATATTGGAGATGATTTTGACTGTGAAGTGTGATAATCTGTGTATGCATGTGCTTTTGGTTTGTAGTTCCTGTTATTTAGCATATACCTCTTCTGGACAGGTTTACAGTTGTAGTACCAGTTGGGTTTAACCTCTCTAGCTGCTCGACCAGTGGGTTTAAGTTCATTTTTGAACTTTTGCCTCGGTTTAGCCTCTTTGAGTGGTTCTACATAACCGATACCTCTGTGATGGGCCTGTTCCTTGATGAGTGTTGCTTTAACAGGTTCTTTAACCAGTTCATAAGGGTCATATACTGTGCTAGATCTTACAAAGTTCATTGATTGAACCTTGCTTTTTGTTAGACACAGTTGAGGTTCATTACCAGATGAACTGCCGTCATTGTTATTATAGCCTATGCCTGTTAAATCACCAGCAAGCCTTATAGACTCAAGCATTTCATCCTTTCTGGTAGTCGACGCATTCCAAGTGCTAACCAGTTTGCTAAGTTTCTGGTAAGCATTCTTGGCTTCATCTCTTTCTTTCACTAGGAGACTGGCTGTTTCCCTTAAGCAGTTCAACTCCCTTGATTGTTCACAATCAAGCTTGTTTTCATGCTTTTCAGTTTGGATTGTGTGCTCAGTCTTATAGCTTTCAAAAGATTCATATAACGTCCGATACTCATTGATCATGTCCTGCAATGCATTGGTAAGTTCACTATGTGTAAATTCAGATAGGTTAGATTCATGTACCTCATTTTCATCATTTGCCATTAAGCAGTGGACTTCCTCGTCTTCACTCTCGCTGGATGAGCTAGTTAACTCTTCTGATTCTGATTCAGAATCAGCCCATTTGCTCTTACTTTCTTCTGCCATCAAGACTTTTTGATCTCGGTCCTTTTTGGATGATCTTCTGGTTTCTTTGGATTTTCTGTAATCCTTGGATCCTCTTTTGTGATCATCCTTTTTGGGTTTAGGACAGTCCGCAATGAAGTGCCCTGGTTTGAGGCAGTTGAAGCATACTCGCTCTTCTTCTTCTGAATTTCCTTTGGAATTCTGCCTCCGAGGATATGATTGATAAGGTCTCTGATTCTTCTTCATGAATTTCCCAAATTTCTTTACAAACATTGCCATAGCATCATTACACATCTTTTCTGGAGTCATTTCTGTAGGAGTAGGCAGAGACTCCGATGCAGTGAGAGCTTTGGTTGGTTGACTGGTATTTGGTTCATCTTCAACCCGAATGCCTAATTCGAATTCATAGGCTTTTAAATCAGCAAACAGATCATGTAGATCTATCTTGTTGATGTCCTTTGATTCTCTCATAGCAATGGTCTTGACATCCCATTCTCTTGGTAGACCTCTCATTACTTTGAGAGTGACTTCTCTGTTGGGTAACTCCTTACCCAGACTGCTTAGTTCATTAATTATTCCAGTCACTCTTTCATCGTACTCGTTGAGAGTTTCTCCATTTATCATTTTGATATGCTCAAACTTCTGTAAAGCCACAGTAAGCTTGTTTTCTTTGGTTTGATCATTTCCTTCACAGAGTTGAGCAATCTTCTCCCAGATTTCTTTAGCGGTAGGGCACATTTTTATTTTGTTGAACATATTTTGTCCAAAGTTTTGAACAGAATGTCCTTAGCAACGTTGTCCAGATTTGCTTTTTTCTTGTCTTCATTTGACCATTGAGATCTTTCCTTTTCTACCATTTGTGGATCACCACTTGTGATAGAAGCAGCTGTATTGATTTTCATGATCTTCAAAGGTCCTTCAGTGATTACATACCACATATCATCATCTTGCGCACTTAGATGTGCTTGCATACGGATTCTCCAGTCATCATATTCATCTTTCTTGAACATTGGAATCTTGCTGAATGAGGCCATCAGTTTTTGGTAAATGGTAATTTCTCAAGATTGAGAAGACCTAAGCTCTGATACCACTTGTTAGGATCTGGGTAGTGTTTAGAAGGGGGGGGGGGGGGGGGGGGGGGGGGGTGGGGGTTGAATAAACACTAGATACAATTTCGATTTCGTTTCTGGGTAACTGTAAACTGTTAAGTATTACAGTTGCTTCTCAATATCAGGCAAGTCAGTAGACACTTATTATAGTGTGGAAGACGTCTACAGAACTTGTGAGGAATAAAACTAAAGTAATAAAGCAATAAACAAATAACAAGAGAGTTGTTTCTGGAAGTTCGAAGCACAACGCTTCTACGTCTCCCCTTCTTCCTTTGCAGGAAGGATTCACTAGAAGAATTGGTTTACACTTTACAGTATACAACCTTCTTAGGCACTAACACACTTGGCCTAAACTCCTAGCAATCACACTCTTCTTAACTTTTGGTTACAATGGATTCTATGACACTTTACAGAATAAACTTTCTAGCTTTGAGAGTTTTTGAGCAGCAGACTTCAATTGAAGATAATCTATCACAGATTCAGTTTAGCTGTTTTTCTGCTCTTTGCTGAACGTTTGGAATATCAGTAGTATGACTTTCTTGTTTACTTTGAAGTATATCTCTTAGTTAAAAATCGCTCAGCTCCTCTTCATTTTCTGCTTGGATGTATTTATAGGTTTGGATGTCCAACGGTAGCCTTTCTGTATATGGAAGAGATTAGCTTTCCAATTTCATATTGTCTTCTTTCCTATTTTGTAAAGCAACGGCTCTTTTCACTCTGACTGTAATGGTGGCAGAGATATAGCTTGGTGCGCCGCTATGTTGTACCTTTGTCAGAGAATGTTGTACTGATTTTGTCTCGTTGCTTAGTGCTCTAACTGGAAGCTTAGACTTCTGCTGGTTTTCTTTGTTCAACTGGTCGTTCATCCTCTTATGACCAGTTGATGTCCTTGTTCAGTGAGAGACTATTCAGTTGATAGTTGTCCAGTAGATGTCAATCCAGTTTAAGTTTATCCGGTTGATAGCTTGTACGGTTGATGTCTTCACCCGGTTGATGTCTTGTCCGGTTGATGTCCATCCAGTTGATGTCTTATCCAGTTGATGTCTTCATCCGGTTGATGTCTTATCCGGTTGATGTCTTCATCCGGTTGATGTATTGTCCGATTGATGTCCATCCAGTTGATGTCTTATCCAGTTGATGACTTCATCCGGTTGATGTCCATCCAGTTTATGTCTTATCCAGTTGATGATTTCATCCGGTTGATGTCCATCCAGTTTATGTCTTCACCCGGTAGGAGTCTTTATCCAGTTGGTCTTTGTTATCCGGTAGGACTTCATCCAGTTGGTCTTTGTTATCCGGTAGGACTTCATCCAGTTGATCTTTGTTATCCGGTAGGACTTCATCCAGTTGATCTTTAATATCCGGTTTGTAATTACCAAAACTTAGAAATCGTTTTCCCAACAATTTCCCCCTTTTTGGTGATGACAAAACTTAGCAATGATATATTTCCTACTGGAGTAAATAAGATGAGAATCCTGAAAGTACTTGAAGACATAATGGAAAAGAAATTTTCATTAAATATAAGCAGATTACAAGTTGTAATCAAACTGGACAATTTAGAGAGATTCATCTTTATTTAAGATGAATTCTAATAACTTGAATAGAATCTAAGACCAATTTAGTTTGCACAAAATAGCTGATACATGACAAATCTTTAAACAAGCATTGTAGACCCGGAGAGCTTCGATCCACCTGGTGTCAGAGAGGAAGAGCTCGATCCACCTTGTTTCAGAGAGGAAGAGCTCGATCCACCTTGTTTCAGAGAGGACCTAATCAGAATACTCTATCTCTGCCGGTCTACCTTGTTTCAGAGAGAAGGTCGGGAAGAGTCATACGTATATACATCAGGCAGCTTCCATGGTTCATGGATTCACCTAATGAGAATAGTATATCTCTGTCTTCCCCCTTTTTGTCATCAGCACCCATACATCCCTTGTGAGCAGTTCCTGACTGATGAGGAGCATCAGAACAGGATCCAAACGCTGAAGCTTAAGGGAGCCGGGTTAGATAGGTAATCAACCCATGAGGGGTTGATTTAGATAAGTAATAAACCCATGAAGCAGAATAAGATCTAACAGAAAACCAGGGAATTTTGAATAGCTTGAAAGTAATCATGGTGAGTGAATGTGTGTTATGTGAGCAAACAATAGCCGCTATTTATAGAAATGAAAAGGTTGCAATTAATGTGAATGTATTTAAGTCGATCAGTAAATACAAAGAAAAAGTCAACAAAAACAGTAAATAAAGAAGAGTAATTAAAGGAGGAGTCAGAAAACGATACTATTTGCGCCCGAACCAATGTTTGGAATAGTCGCGTTTTTCGGCAGGCGGTTGGCGCGGATTCCGAGATCTTGGTTGAGCAGTTGGTCTGGACTGAGTGAGTGCTCCAGTGGCAGGGGATGAATGAGCAGCTGAACTTGAAGCCCGCTGTGTTGAGGGAGCAGTTCGGCTGGGTTCAGGTAGTCTGCGAATTATTTGAGGAGCTGCAGGCAGGCTGTTGCATATATCTTGAATTTGAGAAGCAAATGTTGCCTGCATGGTGGCCAACTGTTCGGTCACGATTTTCTTGGCGTCGTCAATCTTTTCTCCAAGAGCCATTGAGGTGGCAGCATGAAGAGATTCATTATTTTGAGTGATCTGAAGACGCGCCTGGCCAATTCTAGTAAAAGCATCTGCCACTGCATTCTCAGCAAAGGTTTGAAGTCTGGTGACAGTAGTCGTTAGACTACTTAAGTCCCGGTAGACTTGCTGGAATTGAAAGTCCGTGTGCTGCTGATGAGTGCCTAGAATGAGAGTTGCAGTTCGCTCTTCTGCTTAAGTTTATGAACATCACTTGCTAGTGCTGATATAGCAGTGGAGAGATTGGCTAGCTGTGCAGCAATGTTCGGAGGCTCATCCAGAGGGTTTGTAAAGACAAAAAAATCTTCAGAAAGTTCTTGAACCATGGACGGATCTGCAGCAATCAGTGGAGTATCAGTAGTAGGGACAAGAGCGCTGAGATGAGCATCTTCAACTGCAGTGGAGGGCAACAGAGGAGCTTCAACAATCGGTGCAGCTGTAGAATCTGAGATAGTTACAGCCAAATTTGCAGTTTCTTCATTTTGGGGAACAGCCAAAGCAGTAGTGGCTTGATCAACCGCAGCAGCAGACGACTGGGTGTGATCATTGGAGTGGGAAGACTCACTGGGTTCATGATTGGCAGAGGATATAGTAACCTGCTGAACCACTGTCTGTATGACTGCATCCACATTGGTGTGATCAACAGCCATTGGTTGGAGCTGTTGATCATTATGAGAGCTGGGAGGAGAGGAGATGCTGGGAGCAGTTGGAGAGGAGAGTTCTTTAACCAAGGAGGCTGCCTCCAAGGTAGTTGGTGCGGCCTCCGCTCCAGGGGGAGTAGTCTCCAGAGCAGTAGAAGTGAGCTCCACAGAAAATGGGACAATCTCCAAATTTGCAATGACCGTGTGTAGATCCGGCTGATCAGGGCTGGCAATAGTTTCAGTAGTGGAGCAAGAGTGAATCCCAGTGGATATGCGAGTATCATGAAGAGCAAGCTCAGCCATTTCGAGCTTGGGTCCAAGAGCCTTTAGAACAGCTCTATCATGATTCGCTGTTCCCGAATTACCGTTAAATTGTTGAAGGCGGGTTTCAACCAGGGCCTGAAGTTCACCCACATAAATCATCAGGCTAAAAACATCTCTTAGCTTCAAGCTTGTTTCAGGGTCTGAGACTTGAAGATATGCTAGGATTTTGTTCTCATCTGCCCTAGCCTGATCCCGAATTTGATCAAAATCATCTAATCGAACCTTGATACGGGCCTTTACCCATCTATCAAAAATCTCCAGCTGTGGTTGCAGTTTGGCTTCCACTGTATCCATGACCATTTGAATCTCGAAGGCAACAGGAGTGGACACTGGAGCCGTAAGAGATTTTCCTTTTCCAGTAGGGGTGGTCTTGGGATGACAGTATGGACATAATGACTTGGGTGTCCTGAAGCTGATAGAGCCTGGTGCTTGCTGAGAGCTCACCAGTGCTGACGGAGTGTCAACTGGAACCATTGAAGGAGCAGGCACCATGGCTAATGAAGCAGTTGGTTCCTCAGTGGAAGGGATGGCCGGCTGGGTTCCCTATCAGGATTTACGTCTGTAGGACCTGCGGAGGAGATAGTATCGGAGGCTGCAATGTCTGTCTGTCGGGCGGTCTGAGGACCAGCTTTCGTGTTCTGGGCTTCTTAGGAAGGGGAGGAGGGGGAGAAGACTCGGCGGATTCCGAGACAGTCTGTTCAGAGTCACTGATTACCTGAGTCAAGCGACGCTTTGTCACCCCGCCTTCTCTGCCACTTTCGTTGGCGATGAAGTTGAAGATACTTGTGAGTGATGAGTCTCCCTGGATGAAAGGTGTGAGAGAGCCCCTGTCTTAATGTGTGCTCTGAAAAGACTGCTGAGTGGGAGAGCAAAACCGGATTGACCCTTGCCAGATACTACGAGACTAGTCAGTATTTGAAATAACACAGCTGACCAGTTTATCTCCAACCCTTTGCATATAGCGCTCATAACGTCAAACTTTTCAGGGGTAATCATATCAAATGATCCTGCCTTACCTAGGAGCCCCTTGGAGATTATGTCCGCCAGTTGTCGATAATGACTCTTCATCAATACTTTCCGGAAAGGAGGACGTGGAAGGGCGATGAGCAGAGTCCGAAACTGTGAGACGCATCTCTTCTCTTAGTTCCGCTGGAATAGTGGAGAAATCAGTGAGTCCGGTGAGGGAAGGCACAGGTGTGTGGCAAATTCTGGTTGGGTGATGGTGACCGACTGTCCAGAGACGGATGCCACCACTGTGTCATCCACAACCTTGGCCGTAGCAAAGAACTCTTGTAGCTCGTTCTTGTAAAAAGAGGGGGTCTGGCTCAGGATTACTAGGAGTCCGGGGTATCCAGCCTTTGTATCAAACTCCTTGGGTCTCTTCATCAGAGGGATGTGGATATAGAATGAAAAATCGACGTGAATGCATTGGTGATGGAAACTCGGCTGAACATTCTTCGACATTTGAGTGAGTAAGAGGAAGAAGCAGCAGCAATTTGTTGGAGTAAGGTTTTCTGAAAGAGAAGATAATCGCAGTGATTTGTTGAAGAAGAAGAGTAGTGAAACTATGGCGGTGAATAAGAAAGTATGTAACGTCGTACTGTAGATGAGCGGACACATGTATACGTGGCGATCATCTAACGATTTAAAAAGATTTACAAATAAAAAAAGGACAGGATTTAGGCGGGAGTGAAAATATATTTTTTTTATAAAAAGTAATTTTGAATTCCGACGTTCATTAGGTTAATAAGTATCGAGGGTTATTTTTGTCAAAGCATATTTGGTAACATCAGCTGGTATGTAAGGTTCGACTGGTAGGAAAGCATCCACTGATGTGGAGTCCTACTGGTTCGAATACACCTACTGCAGCTGACCATTGTATTACCAGCTGAGCTTAAATAACCATGATAGAACTATAACAGAAATCCCCCAAATTTATGCACATAAACTACCTAATTCCCCCTGAATTCATTACCAAACAAAATAATCAAGAAGTAATTTCAATTAAACCAAGAATATTTCGAAAGTAAGAAACTTAGCGTCCGGTAGGGGTTTTGTGAAATGTCTGCTGCCTGTTGTCGGTAGAAATATACTCCAGCCTAATTTCTTTCTTCATAACATGATCTCTGATAAAATGATGACGGATGTCAATATGTTTAGTACGAGTATGAAGAACTGGATTGTATGTTATGGCAATGGCAGACGTATTGTCACAGAAAATAGGAGCCTCTGTGGACTCAATTCCATAGTCTCTGAGTGTGTTGCTGAATCCAGAGCAGTTGAGCACAGCAGCTTCCAGCAGCAAGGTACTCTGCCTCTGCAGTGGAGTTGCAATGGATGTCTGTTTCTTGCAACCCCATGATATCAATCGATCACCAAGGAATTGACAATACCCACTGGTACTTTTCCTGTCAATTTTGCATCCAGCATAGTCAGCATCTGAGTATCCAATAAGATTGAAGGTGAGTCTCTTGGATACCATAGACCAACATTCTCAGTGCCTTTCAAATATTTAGGATCCTTTTAACAGCAGTGAAGTGCGACTGCTTGGGATTTGCTTGAAACCGGGCGCACATACATACTGCAAACATAATATCTGGTCGGCTGGCTGTCAAATATAGTAAAGATCCGATATGCCTCGATACATTGTAACTTCGACTGGTATTCCTGAATTATCCAAGTCGAGTTTGGCAGATGAACTCATTGGTGTAGCAGCAGCTGAGCTGGTACTCATTCCATATTTCTTCAGTAGCTCTTTAGTGTATTTAGACTGATTGATCAGGATTCCTTCACTAGATTGCTTGACTTGCAATCCTAAGAAAAATGATAGTTCTCCCATCATGCTCATCTCAAATTGGTCCTGCATGATTTTAGAGAATCTTTCGCACAATTTTGAGTTAGTACTTCCGAAGATAATATCATCAACATAAATTGAACTAGCAGAGTATGATCTCCCTTTGTAATTTAAAAAGGGTCTTGTCCACCGTGCCAATAATAAAATTGTGCTCTGTCAAATATTTGATAAGTTTCATACCAGGCACGGGGAGCTTGCTTTAGACCATACAAAGCTTTATTGAGACGGAAAACATGAGATGGCTGCTGATGGTTTTCAAATCCAGGAGGTTGTTCACATAGACTTCTTCCTGGAGTTTGCCGTTAAGAAATGCACTCTTAACATCCATCTGATAGACTTTAAAGTCTTTAAACGCAGCAAATGCAAGAAATATGCGAATTGCTTCTAGTCAGCTACAAGGGGCAAAGGTTTCATCGAAATCAATGCCTTCTTCTTCCTGTCTGTAGCCCTGTGCAACTAATCTTGCCTTATTTCTGATTACTGTACCGTTTTCGTCTAATTTATTTCTAAACACCCATTTGGTGCCAATTACAGTGTGATGTTGTGGTCGTGGTACTAGATACCATACTTTGTTTCGCTCAAACTGATTTAGTTCTTCCTGCATTGCTTCTCTACCCCCAACTTGGTCTAATATAGCTTCATCAATCTTCTTAGGTTCTATATGAGATATGAATGCAGCATGAAGAAATTCATTAATCATTTGTCCTCTGGTGCGTAGAGGAGCAAGAGGGTTACCGATGACCTGCTCAGGTGGATGATCCTTCTTCCACCGGAGCGAAGGTCCAAGAGGGTTGAGTTCTTCATTGACTGGATGTGAGTAGGCAAATCAGAGGTTCTGATTGACTCATCTTTCTCATTAGTTCTTCTACTGCAGCAGGGGTAGATGCAACTGTTTCATTGTAGCCTGCTGCAGTGCCTTCTTCTGGCCAGCATACTCCTCTGCTCTGAGCTTCCAAAGACTTCTTGTTCTAAGGAGCATCAGTCCTGCTTCTTTCTTCTATTAATTATACTCTGAATGCTTTACTAACTGTAGAATAGCCAAGGAATATTCCATCATCAGATTTGGCATCAAAAGCGGTGAGATGAGTCTTTCCATTGTTGTGAATAAAACATTTGCAACCAAACACATGGAAATAGGAAATATTTGGCTTACTGCCATTCCAGATCTCATAAGGGGTTTTATTTGCTCGCTTATTATCATTGATCTGTTCTGCGTATAACATGCTGTGTTGACACTTCTGCCCAAAATCTCTGCGATATTTCTGATTCCGCGAGCATAGTTCGCGCAGCTTCTTTCAAAGTGCGGTTCCTACGCTCAGCAACCTCCGTTTGTTGAGGAGTTCTAGCTGCAGAGTATTCGTGTTTAATTACCAAGGTCATCTAGATATGATTCGAGTGATTGATTGGTGAACTCAGTACCTTTATCACTGCGAATTCTATCTATCCCACCCGATTTCTCATTTTGGAGTCTTTTCAGTAATTTGATCAGCTTTGGAGTAGCCTGATCTTTGCCACTTAGGAAAAGACCCATGTGAACGAGTGTAATCGTCTATTACCACTAGGTATACTTCATTCCCCCTAGACTTGTTACTGGTATATGGACCAAACAGATCCATATGCAGCAACTCTAGGCACCGAGAAGAAGATTTACTCCCTTTGTTCTTAAAGGAGGATCTGATTTGCTTACCAAGTGGGCAGTTCACATCTTGTCTTTTGAGAACTCAATTTGGGCAGTCCAATAACTAGATCAAGTTTACCACAGACTGGCAATAGTTTGTTTAAAATTTAGTGACTCAACCGTTTGTGCCAAGCCAATTTTTGGAAGAATTCAGGGCAGCTAAGCAAGTAGAAAA